>OZ021707.1:355492-5155492 GCA_963978555.1 Galerucella nymphaeae | reverse complement strand
CATCAAAGATAGGAAGAAATGGAAAAGCAGAAGCGGATAAGAGGTATGAAACGATGTAAAAGAAAATCGCACTATACGAATCAGAGAGATCCATATTTTGCATGTAGAGCTAAGAAAGTAGATAAATTTTGTATTCTTCATGAAATCTTCATGCTTTTTTGTATCCTTTTGAAGCAATCCTGGAAGCATTCCACTTTCCTGCTGGTACATTCAAAAATCAAAATGGAGCCTTTAATGCGTTGACTTCATTTTTCGCAGCTTTTGAAACTTTGAAATTTTTGGGAAAGCAAAAATAGTATATTATTAAACGAGCAATTTATGATAGCCATTATTCACGATGGGCGCAAGCTACCTGAGTGAATATTGGCCATAAATTGCTAGTAGAAAACTAGATATACTTTGTCCAAGACCCTTAATTTCTTTATTAAATAAAAGTCAGTAACCTCAAAATGTTGTGATAGGCGATACTGTGTAAAATATCAATACAACTTACCGTTATGAACAAATTGTTTTAAAATACTTAATAATAGAAAATATCGTTATGAAAAGTATCAATACTAAAAATTACAATATTTTATCTATACGATATATTTCATAAATAAATTTCCTGAACAAAATACACAGATTTAATAGTTTATTTCATATTGTACCCCCTAGTCTCCAGTCAGTGTATTATGAACCATAATTCAACCTAGTAGATATATGGGTACCGTACCATATACCTTTTGTAAGGAGGTTGTTCGGAATTCATGTTCCTTGAAAAATTATAATATTTGTCCACGACCACCTAATAATAAGTCAATATTTTACCTCCTAACAAAAGGTATATGGTACCCATATATCAACTGTCGTGAATTATGGTTCATAATACACTGTAGTGAATTATGGACTAGAGATGGGGGTACCTAATAAACTATTAAATCTGTGTATTTTGTTCAGGAAATTTGTTTCTGACATATATCGTATCGATAAAATATAATTTTTAGTATTGATACTTTTCATAACGATATTTTCTAATATTGAGTATTTTAAAACAATATATTTATAACGGTACGTTGTATTGATACTTCCTACAGTATCGCCCATCTCTATATATGTCAAATTATATTTTTATGTAGCTGTCAGAACATTTTGAGGTTAGTAATACCAAATCGTTTCAATCTTTTATTCAATAAAATAAATTAATGGTCGTGGACAAAGTATAGTATTCTACTTGCAATTTATGGCCATAATTCACTTGGGTGACTTGCACCCCTCGCCTGCGGCTCGTGACGCAAACGTCACCCATCGTGAATTATGGCTATCATAAATTGCTCGTTTAATAATATACTATAATTGTATTCATTTCACGTCATCATTCACTTGATCGTGAGAGAAAAATAGAAAAGTCAGTGTGACAGATATAAAAATATTGTCAAGTAAAAATTTTTTCCAAACCCCATTACGAGAAAATAATTCTCTTTTAGTTAATTTCTATTCCTAGTTACAGTGATAGTTTATAGTCATACACCATTTCCTGGTGAGTACAAAAACAGGCCAGGTTTTGGACTAATCACAAATTCCATAATTAGTTAGTTGTTATTGTAATTTTAAGTGAGTGCTTTAATTTAAACTTTGTAAAGGCAAGTAGCCGGTAGGGATTGCATGCTGTGGCCTTACAACCCACTGTTTGCAGTAGTAATAGATACTCTTTATTCCATAGAGTATTTTATTTCACCCTATTATCCATTTGGGTTTGATTGGAATAAAAGAACTTAAATACAGTCTACCGTCTTGGACAACAGTGCGTTTGCCCAAGGCGTCGCTGCGCATGCTGGTAGAGCGTGGCTCCAAAGTGGGTTAATACAACAAATTACTCCAGAGGTAAAATGTTGACTTATTATTAGGTGGTCGTGGACAAAAGTTATTAGAACTTAGGTAGCCACTTTAAAGAGGATGGTCTAACAATTCATATTTCATACAAACATGCGGTTTGGATACAGCTTTGGGTGAAGAGGTCTGAAACTTTGGCGTCAACTTAACTGATATAGTGTTAATGTAGTTTGACAGGCACCAATCAACTATGTATTGTCACTTAATACTGGTTCAGTCCAATATTCAAACTTTTTCACTTCTAATGCATTTTTCAACAAACAAACTAATTATAAATCTTTATATAAAAAATTATTTCACTCTTATTCAATTTTGTCTATCAAAAAATTAACATCTAAGTCGCTTTCGTATATTATTTTCAACAACCTAATTCGCTGATTTTCTACTGTAGAAGTTCATCGACACTATCATCAGCGAACGTAATAGAAACAAAATCTTCAGTCTCTTCACTGAAGATGAACTCATTTCTTCAATTCTTCTTTCTCGCGAACGTCCATCGAGGACAACTTTACACAGTCAAAAATTCAACAACAAAAATAATCATTTATAACCAAAATAAGCTTTTACACGTCCAAATCTAACTGGAATGTTGACTACCAAAAGGACACAGAGTTGTCTAAAAAATTCTTCGACTCTTTTCAATATTAAAAATCCCCCAATAGTGTAGACATTTTATATATCCTCAATGCAAAACCCTCAAAAAGTTATTCGGTCCAAAAACTATCTAGCGAAATTCCTTGAAAATGGACAATTATCCTCACATTGACAACACTGGACAAAGCCAGATGCAGCAACTAAAAATATTGGCTACTGATTGAAAAGAAGCAGTAACGGGGCTCGACTGTATAATTCTGAGAAACTATATACACTTGAAGTTTTGACAGGTATAGGTAGTTAAATCTAGTGGATCTTGGTGGAAGAAGAAGAAAAAGCGTCATCCATATACTTTCGTAGGATGCATATAGGTATACAGAATACAATCTTTGAAGCTGTAGCATGGAACATGAATTGATGGATGTAGGCTCAAAGATAAATAGGGTCCAAAGCATCTGTTTTTGACAAATTTTACTTGAAACAAATGTCAAAAGTGCTTGGACGTGAATCAACTTCTGATCTTAGAGACTTTCTTCAAAAAATGTGTGGTGCATTCTGAATGCGGTAAAGTTTTAACAGTGTATCGGAGGCCATCGACCTAAGCGTGCAAATAAACAAGACCCAAAAGAACTTGCACATGTGAAGAAGTGCAAGGAATAGCTATACGAATATAGCTAGTAGACTAGCGATTGGAACTAGACCACTAGAACACAGAAGTTGATGTCGCGCCTGACGTCACAGTTACATGTTACCTAGATTAGACCGAAGCGGTCGACGAACCTTTCGCAGAAATCGAGATTCAGTTGAAAAAGAAGATAAAGAGGATTTCACCCCGACATTGCATGATGTACTTCTTCGTTATTAATAACCGAGAGTTCGATAAAGCAAAGAAGGTCCAAGTGTTTTATGAGCTCAAAAATCGGAAGGAATTTACCTTCAACCATTTTTAGTACTTCATCTATCACGATTTTAACGTTCTCAAATATCTCATAACATCCTATCTAATTTATCTTAAACCAATTCCTCGAATTGTCTATTAAAGTGAACCCTTTCGAAGCCCTTAACCTAATTTTTTTAAATGCTCATCCAAAATCGGTTTTTCAGCTGGTGTTTGGACAATGTGCCGCTGCTTCCACCTGTCGTACCCTTTTTCTCTTCTAAAAACCGATCTTAATGAGTGCTGGCAAGATCGCGGCTTTATAAGTCTTTAATCCTTTTGTGCAGGTCAACTTAAAAAGGGTTTAAAATTTTGTATAACAGTGCCCATTAGGAAGTCGTTCAGGTCCGTTAGAATATACGAAAGACAGTGGTGGCACCATGATTATTAAAGGAGTGAGTCAAAGATTATGTTAGGCAGAAGTTTCTTTTTAAGCTTTAGTATTTAGATCATGTCTTTGAGAGCCTGTTGGTCTTGACTTAATCAAATTAGAGTTCAAAAGAAGTTTACTTAATTACAGCTCCCTGTAAAAACAATCATATTATAGTAGCCTCCGTTTCACATAAAAAGAAGCCACGTGAAGCTGGCCAACTGTCTTGCGCTGAAACTAAAATCGGTTTTGTTTATCTATGTTGCCTTGTATGACCCTTTCATGCGATTGACATTTGGGGTTATGTGTTTGAAGCATTCATTTACAGTCGAATATTTTTCATTTTTGAAAATGTTAAGACATTTCGCTAGTTTGTGTATTTTATTTGATCTAAAACCTATGAAACTTGTAGGTTTTGAAATGTCAAGGTCGATTTTTAAAAACGTTGCAGCTTTTATGGAGTCTGAAGCTGAGCATGGAATTGAAATTACTTTAAAAAATGATCGGTGAATTAAATATAAAAGTATGATATTACTCCTGTCATTCAGATGTCACCACCATTTCTCTTCAAGTTCTTATTTTGTGTATATTTAACTTTTTTTTTTCATAATATGTAAAAAAAGTGTATGAGCCACATTTTAGCAGAATGTACAACAAAGACTCATTGTACATTCTGTAAATACATCGAAACATTTAGTCATCTACATCTTCTACAACTCACTAAAATGAGATTTCTAAAAGTGACTATACCTAATTGAAGATAGTTATTCTTCAGAACCACACAGTAGCTTTAAAAAACAATTTGCATTTCATAATATCCCCGACATCATTGTTACCAACACGTCCATGACTAATAATTTTTCAAAGACGCAAGTCCTTCCAAGATATCCTTAAAAATGTAGGTCAATTTATAGTTCTACTTCAAACAACATCTGTTTCTAACCTGTGGCACAGATTTGACATGTGAGTTTTTTGATGGGCGTTCTCGAGAAAAAAAAATAGGATATTATCAGTGGACACCGTTAGGTTAAGCCAGATGAAAAAATAATTAGAGACGTCAAAAATAATGAGCGTAAAGGTATGAAGGGTCATTTTAAATGTTCTGGTATATAAATTAGGTGGAAATGTCGATACACACCTGTGGTTGATATAGTTTTTTTGTGTTTGACAGTTTGAAATAATAGAATAGATTGTATATTTTATTTCCTGTTCATTTTTAATGTAAAAACCATTATTTATAACGATTTTGCACCCGAGAAATAGCGTGGGTTGGTAATGCAAAATAATAAAGATTAAAAAATAAAACAAAAAAGTAAATATACATAATAAAAACAATTCACTATATTTAATAGCCATTGAGGTCTAAATTAGTTAGTTTTATAAACACTCTATTTGTTATTTCAACAATTTGTGCTTTTATCACTTTCATTTTCTTCTGAGAATAAAAAAATATTTTTGCAGATTTGTGTATTCGATTTTTATAAGCCTGAACAAAATTCTACTATTCACAATTTAAAAAATATTTCAACGAAGACCCCTCAGGCCTGTCCAATTCAAGAGCGATTAGTTGCACTTGTAAAAATATATATTATGACCTTTCAGATGATTTATATTAGGCAGGTTTTACATTTGTGGCTCTATAAGAAATAACCGTGGATAACGCTATTATGACAGGCTGTAAAACATTTTGGCGAACATTTTTGCAAATAAAAGAGTAATGGGTTTATTACTGGTCAATGGCATCGGTCGAAATTCGGAGATGACCTCGAATGTACAGGGGGTACGCTCAAACACGAACGTGGATTTTTAACAGACGAGACATAATACAGGTTGTTTTTAAATATATACAAAAAGATTTAAGAGGGTATTTCTATTAAATAAATTTATTTATTTAGGGGCTGATTTGTATATATAACTTTGGTTATATATCAAACTAAAATAATAATTGCATAAATAGTTTTAATATGTGAAAATAAAAATTATGTATTGTTCATAATAATTAATTTTTTATTGTTTCAATGTAAGTCCATATAAAAGAAAGTCTAGTTGTTCAAATTACTAGTTCAAAAGCAAAGCTACAAAGTTATTTTGTGGTTTCAGAATATTTTGACCCCAAAGTGATCGTTTGTTATCGGAGTCTTAGCTCATGGCACATAGTTATAACCAAAAGCAAGTAGTCATCACCTCTTCCCATTTAAAAATATTACATGGGACTGTTTTCTATGCCCGGGTAGCTCAGTCGGTAGAGCATTGGACTTTTAATCCAAGGGTCCAGGGTTCAAGTCCCTGCTCGGGCGATTCTTTTTTACTTTTCTTGAACATTGCTTTTATATAAAAACGATGTATTGCTAATTCGTTATCCATATTCCATTATTCAAACTTGAGTATCCGATATGGAAGTAATTGATCTTGACAGTCATTATTTTTATGTCGAATCTTGTAAAAAAATAAATACATACACAGATACAGTTGGTTCGTTGGATCTTTTCCCATGCGTCATCATTAATATACAAACGCAATACATCAATACATTAAATAACACGTAGGTCGTAGTTGTGAACAAAGTCTTTGGTCTGTCAACGACGTCAACGTACAAATTCGCGTTAAACCTATCGCCGACATTCATCATATGGCTATCTCTGTTTGTTATATTACGCTGTAATGAAACAAACGGTTTCATTTCGGGGGTTAAGATTCTGTGAGTAGGAAAGAGACGTAATACAAAAAGTAATATGTGAATCATTTCATACATGGGAAAAGATTCAGCGAACAGACTGTATATCGCAGCTGTATACTATAGTAATAAAACGTTCGCCCGAGCAGGGACTTGAACCCTGGACCCTTGGATTAAAAGTCCAATGCTCTACCGACTGAGCTACCCGGGCATGGTACAACTTAGCCGAAGTTGAGTTCGAAAGCTAAGGTGATAACGCCTGGGTACAATAATCTATCCTAGTAAACGTGGCATAGTAATTTGAAACAGTACTAGACTGTATTATTTTTATTTATGTCTTACATTGGTGAAATGAATCTACACCAAAAATTACTTCTATATTCCGATATTAATATGTTTATTGGGTATCCTTAATTTGGGACTAGGAACCAAATAATATCCACAACCTGTTTTCGGAATTAATAAAAAATCAAATTACTGGATATTAAGCCCGGGTAGCTCAGTCGGTAGAGCATTGGACTTTTAATCCAAGGGTCCAGGGTTCAAGTCCCTGCTCGGGCGACATATTTTGATATTAATGTGGGGTAATAATAATATATTGATATATTTTATATTAATTCTCATCCTTTATTTTGATGAGTTTATTTTTTCATTTCCTATAAGCAAACAAATTTTTTTATATAAATAATCAGTCAATTCAACATATTATACAGCTTCATACAAATAATAATAAAGTTTTATATGTAGATTGAAATAAAATGAAATGAAAACTAGAACAAAAACAAATCGCCCGAGCAGGGACTTGAACCCTGGACCCTTGGATTAAAAGTCCAATGCTCTACCGACTGAGCTACCCGGGCATGGTACAATGTTGCAGAAATTGAGTTGGAAAGCTAAGGTGATAACGCCACGTTTACTACTATCCTAGTAAACGTGGCATAGAAATTTGAAACAGTCTGTACTAGACTGTATTATTTTTATTTATGTCTTACATTGGTGAAATGAAACTGTCTTAGAACAAATTTGAGCTTGCAAGAAAAATAGAAAATATAGGCACTTCCCATTAATAATATGTTTATAATGTTTCTTCTTTTTCACAAAATAAATATTTTTTACTCGGTAAATAATGATAATAATACCACTTACTCGAAATGTTGTAAAAAGAAAGTAAAATAAGATAATAAAGTACATCGAATTATTTAATATATTTGCTTTATTTTATAATTTTTCACTACTGCCTACTCAAAATCTTTAAAAAGAATCGCCCGAGCAGGGACTTGAACCCTGGACCCTTGGATTAAAAGTCCAATGCTCTACCGACTGAGCTACCCGGGCATACATGCGTACGTGTTTTAGAACAATTATGATATTCCATCAATAATATGTTTGAAATGTTTCTTCTTTATCACAAAATAAATATTTCTTATGCGGTAAATAATGATAATAATACCAGTTACTCCAAATGATGTAAAAAGAAAGTAGAATAAGATAATAAAGTACATTGATAAGCAAATTTTGGTTCATATCGAATTATTTAATATACTTGGTTTATTTTATAATTTTTCTCAACTGTCTATTCAAAATCTACAAAAATAATCGCCCGAGCAGGGACTTGAACCCTGGACCCTTGGATTAAAAGTCCAATGCTCTACCGACTGAGCTACCCGGGCATATCTTTTATTACTGCCAACACCACTTAAAAATAACCATTCTTAAAATAGCTTAACTTAAGTCAAGGATGCGCGATATCTTTTTACTCACTCACTTTAATGTGAGTATATTATAAAAATAATATTTTACGAAATAAAATAATACACCTACGACTCAAGTTAATTCTCATTGCAATATTGATACCTACCGGATGCAAATAGTTATTTACAAAGTATGGACACTATAATAATATTATGTATACAACAACCTCAATATATAATTGGAAATGTATACTTCCGGTTTAAATAAATAAGCCATAGATTTTTAACTGAATTTCCATCTGAAATATTTGGAATTAAGCTATTTTTGCTCATCGAGAAAAAAAGAAAAAATGTGTTTCTGATACGATGTCCGTTTAGATGGAGATCGTTCAAACGTGTATTGCGAACGACGCGAAGTTCAATGCTATAGGAGCACAATAGGTGTTCGATGTGACGGTGGGGTACACCGACTAGTGTAGGTAAGTGTGCCAACGTACGATATTGACCCCTAGAAGACAACACTCTATTACGTCCACCGATATTTCTTGTAAGATTATTATAGTTATCGATTATTATTGTTACCATTTTGCTAATGGCGATCTTTGTGAAAACTGATTTGACGATTGGATGAATCCAAGACAATAATGGGGATTAATTCTTTAATATTTCCATATAATAGTACAGGGTAATTCATTGGTGATATAAAGTCCAATATCTTCTCAATGATATTTGAATATAATTTTGACTGATTATAGTCAACTTATTGTAAAATTAGTCACAATTGTACAGCGCGTTCAGAACTCCATGCCAGATCAAAGATTAAATATTAAAATAGTTTAGAAATTTTCAAAAATAATCGTATATCATCAGGTAGTTTTAAGCAAACAATCATCAAATATTCAATAGCTTGACAGGAAAACGGATCAATTTACAGATTGAAATATTTTAAAAGAGAGTACCGTAATCTTAAAATTGGTTTCCCCATGGCCCTATTTTCCGAATTCGATTATTATGCCATTTCACCATACACCAGATGATGAACGATATAAATAGGATACCCTAAACTTTTCTACCTACCAAGAGTTAGCGGTACATGTTTATAAAAAAAATGAGAAAAGGTAGCTTCCCTATTTTTTATGCATCTATTAGTTCGAAAGGTACCGTCTGAAGATACTTCCTTGGTAATAAAAATACATTTTTTGTGAGTGTGCGTTTTTTTAAGTATCCTATTCCGTGAGAGAATCTTATTAGGGATGTTGAAAGGGTCCAAAGTACCGTAAAGTATACCAAAAAAAAATTCCTTTTTTGTTACCGCAATATAAGATGAAATTTCAAGAAATTAAACTTGGGCACTAAAGGATAGGATAATTATCATAATTGATTGAATTTGCTGCCAAAATATATTATGTGAAAGAATTTACTTTGACTTATACCATAATTAGTATCTTTGCTTTATTATACCTCATTTAAAAACCAAGAGGAGTGATTTGAATCTAAGTTGGCAATTCTGTAGACCTATGATTGGTCAGATTCCACCCAGTTTCACACACTTTTTAGCATTCACACCAGCTGATAATTTCCATTTTTGATAGTTCTGACAGATAAATATAATTAATTTTGTCATCGCATCCGCTCTTGTTATTTTATTAATTTACTTCGTTTCGTTAAAACTGAACCTGACAGCATCCCAGCAACGAGTAAAACAAAACAGCTGCCGTATAAGCCCTTTGATATTTAGGTGGTATTATTTTGCTGTTTTAATTATTTTCAGTGTGTGTTTTGTAGAACTTTTGCTTTTTCCTTGATTGTGCTTTAGTATTTTGTGTTGTTAAACTAAATTTTGACTCCTAATATTTTTATTTTTGGAGTAATATGTATGATTGACAGTTGTCAAAAATAAAACAAGTTTAGGTCTGATTTCATGTTTTTATTTTATTTTTGATATAGTCATATCTACAAAATATACAGGGAAGGTACGTTTGTATTGAGTAATATTTTAAATCTTTAATACCGACATATTTTCTCTTTGTTTTTGTAACTATGGCAGTTTTAAATGCTGGCCATATATTTTGCATGGTACCTATAGAGGAAATAAGCGACACTTTCATAAAAGTGCAATGAAAACAAAAAATAGAATAACATAACCTCTTCCATAATATCTCTGTTTATATAAGAATATAACCTCAGAAATGATGACAGTTGAGTTGAATAGAAAAACACAGTTTTAAGCTTGTCACTGACACAAAATTAAACAAATAAAGTACGAATTTACGTTAATTACGTTGACTTGCATATAATACAAAAACAATGCAAAACGAGTTGTTTTACTCGTTGCGACAATTACAATTTTTTCCGCCAGAGGTCTCATTGAATTCTACTCCGCCCAATTGGTACTACATCATCTTCAAAAACTCCCTTCGCTATTCCTACTCTCTCTAAATGTGTCGTTCTTTCCATTATTATTAAATAAAATCAATAAATAACAAACAGAAACAAGCTTTATATACAAAATTGATGAAATTTGACATATCGGATTTATATTCAACATTATTAACACCATGTATGTATGTATATATATGTATCTGGGGTAACATTCACTTAGACCTAAAAGATCTATTGTGCCCCCTTACTTCTACTTAATTTCTGAGGAGAGTCTCTGAAACTAGTAGCTCCTTTAGTCCTATTTCCTGGAGGAATTTCAGGATATTTGTGCTCTAGGACTCTGGAGTGCTGTGCAGTTGGAAAGTATGTGGATGGAGGTTTCTTCTTCCAAGCCACAATATCTGCATTCTTCTTCTTTAAAGTGGCAATGTCCCGTTAGGATACCTGTTAAAACTCTCAGCGCAGTTTTAATTTGACTTATGCATTCATTTGATCTCAACAGGTTGTAGTCACCCAGAAGAATCTTTGATTGTCATATTATCACCATAGGTATCGTCTATATATACAGGGTATCGAAAACCAGAGCCATTATCAGGAACTGCGTCAAGAAAAATTACTCTTTCTTTCAACAGTTAAAATTAACATATTTTTAATATAAATATTGGAAACAATTCACAAATAATATAAAACTATATTAAAATTTCTATATGAGCGACCATCAAAAGCGAAGAGCAACCGTTATACGTATTTGAAAGTAGAACTGATTCGAGTACCAAACGCTACTCGATAGAAAATTACAGTAATCTCTACCGTCTGTACTTAGACTTTAGTAATAAACATTATACAATAGATATTTTCAAATGGGTTAACACAGATACGGTGTTTTATACTGTCATTGACCGCTTGTACACTATGGCTAAACTTCGAGTGAAATGTAGAGACATACATTTAATTTAGTTGCCAGTTTACGATGAAGATCAATTTAGTTCAACACTCTGGTGTATAGTCTGGAAAGTAAATACAATAATAACTGTACAATAGGGCGGAAAAACTATCTAAATAAAAAGTAGGCAATTTTTTTTATACAATACAGATTTCTACATCTCCATCTCCAACACTCTCTTCTTCTTTATTGTTCTTTTTCTAGAAAAGCTTTTCGACTGCACCCACGCCAATTAAAATATCTACAAGTGTGTTACTGATTTCTTCAGGTGTAAGAAGACGTTGGTCAAGTCAACTGAGCGTATTGTATATATGTACCTAACTAAAAAATATTCTCCACTACAATCCTATTGAAGGTAATGATAATTTCCGAAAAATTTATCATTCAAAAGACTTAAAGCTGGTACTGAGAAGATATATATCTGTAGAGTAGGGAGGGTGAGTGTAGGCTCACAGCACTTATGCCACATTTAACCCACTGCACATCCTCCCGATGAGGTGTCCTCCTAGGTCATCTTACATACTGTTTTCTATTATTTATCAACTCAACAGTTCTTAACATTGGTTGAAAGATATACTGTAAATATTTGAACCTATATATGCAGTTTTACTATAGGTCTTAACGAAAAGACACCAATAGCCGTATACGAAACAAACCCTTTAAAATTAATATTTCACTAGTTCATGAATTCACTATAAAAAAAATTAGATAAAAATGAGTAAAATTTTGGTGAGTTTCAAATTTACTAGTGAACTGTTAAAAATACAATGAATATTAGTAATTAAGCGTCCACCCTATATGCTGGAAAACGAAAAATGAAGAATTTGAAGTGTCAATTCAAAAAAGAATACCTCGAAGTGTTTCCAGAGGCCAAAATATGGTATCTTAAAATCCAATCACTGCTGATTATAGTAAAAAACGAGAATAAAATACTGAGTTCTAAATTTTTCACTCATATTTTTTGATTTCTTCTTTTTGATTCATAAGACGATGCCCAATTTTTTGATTAATAAGAGTAAAATTTAAAATTCCTTCCTAATATCTGGATAGAGCATATTCCCACTAAACGACATCTGAATATAAAACTTCACACTTCCATAGACCAAGGCAGTGGCAGTGTAATTGTTTTCTTCAGTTGTGGTTTTTTAACATTCCGTTTGTTAAAACAAAGTAAAAGTATTGAGCAATACACCTCAAATTTTTTATTTTTTGGTATATGATTCAACGAAACGAATCAAGAATTTTTGTTTACTTTTAATTTAAGTAACAAATGAATGGGTAAATAAATGACGTCGAAGTAGACTAGTGGCAAAAGTTAATGAACTCTTCTTTAACAAAGTAGTACGTACAATCGATACCGCTAGAAAACATTTAAACTTACACTTATAACATATAATAATTAACGGGTTGCCAAAGATTGAAGACTCGCAGACCGAGTAACTGACTCAATCCAATACATAGACACCACATAGCTTACATCTGTTATGTATTGTAACGTTTATTTTAATTTATATTTACAACTAATTAATTTATATTTACAGATTTATATGTACGGTCCTTAATTTACTAATTTATATTAAAACACTTAACTAACTAACTACACTAATTTATATGAACGTCACTGATTAACACTTTATTGATCGATTTGTCTTTAGTATAAGCACTACAGTGTCCATCTATGCGACTACGTCTCAACTAACTGTTCACTGTTAACTGTTCCCCGTTCGGCGATACTCATGTTTATATGGCATAAAGGTAGGTTTCTGGAATGTTCTAGTCTTTCTGGTGGATGCGCTAGATTTCTCTAGAGAGAGGAAGGGCAAGAGGTGGGCGGTCTCTCGAAGTCTCTGGAACGTGATCGGCTAGTGCCCTGAGAAGTGACGCAGGGCTGAGGGGACGCAGGGCAGGTAATCTCGATAATTCTCGATTTCACAGAGCTCACATGGTCAATAGTCCATAGTCGTCTCGTACGGGAATTTCGCTGGGGCACTCGCGTAACAGTATTGATTAGCTAGAATTCTGACTACAGCCTATTCATCCAATCCGTTCACTGTATTAGTTAATACAGGTTCTTTGCTGGTTGGTTGTAGAAGTCTTCTGGAGTCATTTGGGGTCTATCATACAGTTTCTGCTTCCTGTGGGCTCACAGTTGCATAATATATGCAGAGCTGAGACATCTCCTTTATATCGGCAGGTGTAGGCCAAGACTCACCGAACACACACTCTCTTATTGACGATAACACCGGACACTCGAATAGGACATGGTCTCCGTTATACAGCCCTATTCTGTTCAGATGCTCGTTTCTGTGGAAGAGTGTTCCCTAAGAAGCTCAATTATGGTACGTAGTTTGTTCCTGCTCATTGAGAGTATCTCTTCCACTACTTTTTCTGATGGTTCTTTTATGATCTCTACTACTAGTCTGTATCTTGTCCTTTCTGCAACACTTTCCACCACCATATGCAGTAGAATGAAGCTGAAAATCACTTCCATGACTAGATATTTGAGTTCTTGTCTCAATTTATGTAGTCTCAGCTCTCCACATCCACTGACTCATTTATTTTCAAGCAACAACAAAGCAAAAGAGGGTCTCATCTATTCGAAAATACTTTTTTCGTATTTTAATTGATTACGTATATAAAATAAGGCACAAAAAATAATGAACAGCCCTGTACATCATTTTTATAATGTCGAATCCACTCTGTATATGTTTTGATCGGTCGATTAATCCACCTTCTCGGTTTCGATTCCGCGTACACTCCTTTTCTTCAGGTTACTCTCGATCGTTGGTCTACATTCGCGTTGTCGCGAATTCCACAATACCAACGAAGAACACCTCATCGAGCTCACCATTATGTTAGATAAAGAACACCAAGAAGAAGAGGTCCATGAACCTGGCATATAACTGTAATACATTGCATAAGTTAGCCGTTCCGTTAACAACTTTCATTCAGGGTCGGCGAGTGATCTCTGATATCTGCGATATATCTTGTGTTAGGACGTGGTGGCAACATTAAGGAGGTGGCGGCTCGGGGAAGTGGTGATTAAGTATTGCGGGGGAAGGTTACTGTCAAAGAGTACGCTGGAAGTGGTCAAGGTTATAGTTTGTTTGGATTTGCGTTTATGTAATTTTATCTATAATTATGTCAACATTCTTTCAAGGGTGTTCATCCCAATATGAAGAAAGTTTGTATAAGTAGTCAGCATATATAAACCTCAACAGAAAGGAAAAAACATTCATATAATTAATAAACTGTGTGGTACAATTAACATTAACTACAACTAAATCCCTAATATTTGGGGGTAACAGTAGAGTCTCAAAGACTAGCAGCTTCTTTAGGCCTATTTCCTGAAGGAATATCAGGATATATGCTGGCTTTAGTGTCCATTCAGGTGACGATGTCCCATTCGGAACCCTGTTAAAACTCTTAGAGCAATTTTTCTTTGATTTCGGGTGCTCCCTGTGCCAGTATTTCATTTCCTTCTATTCCAGTATGTACTAAAATCCACAGTTTGATGACTATATTGTTCTCGCCTATAGTTCATTGAGTTTCCCTCATTACCTCTCCTTTTTGGAAGCGATTACACAAGAGATCAGTGCTTCAATGGCTACCTGACTATGATAATTCTTTATCTTCTATATTCTTTGTCAATATTGAACTGGGACACTTTTTTATGGCGTGCATTTTCGCTTTAAAAGATACTTGTGGTTTTTCCCAAGCTTTTACAGTGGAACCTGGCCAGTACACTTCCATCCAATTTCTTCTTTTGCTTTCAAGCTGAATGGAACTTGAGGTTGGTCTCGAGCTTGAGTACGACTTGAGATAGGATCTGTATACTATCAAGCAAGATTACAGCGCTTGCGTGTCTTGAGACAAGCCCAAGTCAAGAGTTATTAAGGTTTATATTCGGGATTCTATACCGAATTCACGAAGCTGGGACTATAGTATAGCAGCTAAGCTTGAGACAAAGTCTGACTTGGCGAAGCGCGTCTTAAGTCGGAGATCGAGTAAGTACCATAGGTACGAGCATTAGTCATATACCAAATGACCAGCTAACAAATAATAAAATATGAAAACTGTCCTATTTCCCGGAGGAATTTCAGGATATATGCAGGCTTCACTTAGGTGAATATTTCTCTTCTATCCTGTAATCTCCCAGGTACTGTGCTCTAGGATTCTGGAGTGCTGTGCAGCTGGAAAGTATGTGGATGGAGGTTTCTTCTTCCACGCCACAGTATCTGCATTCTTCTTCCTCCACTAATTTGAGCTTTTTCAGGTGCCCATTCAGGCAACAATGTCCCGTCAGGATCCCTGTTAAAACTCTCACCGCAGTTTTACTTTGACTTATGCATTCATTTGATCTCAACAGGTTGTAGTCGCCCAGGAGAATCTTTGATCAGACAACTAGTAGGTATAAGATAGAAATTTCCCTCACACCTGACGGTAGAAAGGTGAAAGAAGTAGGTACCTATCTGTCTTATCTGTCTTAAATGATTTATGTTAAAAGCTTAAAAATATGAACATATAAACAATGATCGAGCTAATGACAGGATTTCGACAGTATATTAATAAAAACATGTGCCTATAAATAAATTTGCATTTTGCGAGGGTCATCCCATAACATCTTGTCAATGAGTCGCTGGAGGATATTCAATAAAGCTAATTTAGGTCCTAAGTTAATTGCCGAATGGCATCTGCCATGTTATAAATATTCTGTTAATTTTAAAATTACATATAATTGCTATGGTGCAAAATTATTTCGTATCGGCAGGTGAAAAATGAATATCAAAATTTTTTGGCACAGCATACCATGAACAAAAGACTGGATTTGAATATAATATTGTTTTTTATATTGAAATATTCATAAGTTGCAAGAAATGGAGCATACAAAGGCTCTGTTTAAAGCTATGAGCAAGCGGAAATCTAAAAGTGGATTCAGGCAACTAAAAATTTAAACTTGAATTAATTTGAAACTAAAACTAAGAACATAAAATCATGTAACGTGATGTAGATGTTCGTGCAAGAAAGCAAAACGAATGCGTCAAGCTATGACCACCTAATTATGATTTGTCTTAAGTTATTGCTTACATGAGCATGTTTATAGTTTATAACAATATTTTTCGTAAGCAAATTGGTTCACACTATAGTTATTTGTTTAACTAGGCAGCAAAGTAGTAGATTGACTGCCTTAGGCAGTAGATTGACTGCCTTCGGCAGTCAATCTACTTTGCTGCCAAGTTGAACATATAATTTTTTCTCCGATTGTTCATAATGAGGATACTGTATTTGCAAATTATTACAATTCCGACAATCTCTATTTTGGTTGGTTGCTATGGAAATGTATAATCACAGGCAGGAAAGTAACCACTTTGCTGCCTAGACAGGAAAGTAACCACTTTGCTGCCTAGGCAGGAAAAGTAATACTTTGCTGATTGATATCAGTCAGCAAAATTAATATTTGCTGCTAATCGGAGAAAAAATTATATGTTCAACTTGGCAGCAAAGTAGATTGACTGCCTTAGCTGGATTCCTAGCCTAGCTACGCTCGGCTATGAATTCAGCTTCGGCAGTCAATCTACTACTTTGCTGCCTAGTTAAACAAATAACTATAGTGTGAACCAATTTGTTATCTGACAACTCGATTACTATTAAAAGTTTTAACAAATGATTGGAAAGAGTGCGAATGTCCGGTGGGTTTAAAAATTTCCTAAATTAACTATTCTTAGTTTAAATTAATCTTCTATTAGTTTTAGTTTACTTGAAGTTACATGAATCTACCATAAGACTAGACTGATAATAAATTGTGAAGAATCCCCTAATAGGCTGTCAAAAGACAACTGAGTGTCTGTAATATGGTTGCCTAAACATTAGGGAATTGCAGGTAATTAATTTTGGCGGACAAGTTAAGTAAAGAAGGTTCTAAAGGCGACTTCTTTCAGAAACGAAGCTTCACTTCCCAATATACAACTGACATATTCATTCACTCGGTATAATACTGGTTTTAAGTGTCCGCGTCAAATCAAATACCGAACTGGCCATCCTCAATACCGAAATAACGGCTCTTAAAAATCCAACTTAATCTATATTTCGGTCGTCGACCCACGCTTCTTATTCTTGTTCTCAAACTACACAAACGTTCTAACCATTGTGGAGGTTAGTGGCGAACGAAAATACCATCCTTGAAAAAAAAGTAAAGAAGCTTTACTATCGATGACCGGTAGAAAATGAGGGCTCAGGAATTTGTTGTCTAGCGAGGCAAAGGATTTTAATAGCATCATCTCTCCAATTGCGTGTTACTTTTCACTGTAATGCGTTGTATTTTATCTTTTTTGTTTCAAAAGAATTTGAATAGAATTATCAACAGCTTTGGCACTTGAACTAAAGCTTTGTACCATTTCTTATCTTCCATTCTAGGAGCTTCTTCTTCTTTATAAACTACTATAGTTTAACTGGGAGGAAAAACAACTTAAATAACTTGACAGTTGACAGATGACATGGAACAGCTTATCCAAGATATTCAGGAGTAGGTAGATGGTTGACGGTGGTGGCCAAAGAGACGCTACTCCACCTGAATACTCTGTAGATATAAATCCATTAGTCTGACATATTAGTGTATTAAATATACGAAAAACTGTCTATTTGGAGATTTCACTATTTGCTTTCAACGAAGTAATTTCATGGAAACCAAAAACCGCAATTTACATCGCACCTATAAATAAAATTTTCAATAACAAAGAGATTCAAAAAATGAAATAAAAATGTAGAACCGTGGCAGCATAGAGATGAGAGAGTAGCGAGAGCGCCATCGGGTCGATTGCGGTGCCAACAAGTGAATTTGTAAGTTCAAAGACCTCCGATGACTCTATGTTGATGCTAAACTATACTGCTTTGCCGTTGCTGGCAAATCTCAAATCGATAATTTATTTGACAATACCGGAAATAGACAATATATGTTAAAACACTGTTTCCATCGAACATAATTAAATATTGATATCCTAGATGTACCTAGAGTTCATATATTAACCTTCTCGGTGTGCGTCATCGATTGTTAATGTCCTTCTAACACATTACGTTGGAAAAAAATGGAAAAAAGGGCAGGTCTGTGATTAATACTAATCAAAATATCATAATAATGCACCGATTAAATGTATTATAAACGTTAACTCTTATCTTTAACCTGAAAGTTGATGTTTAGAATACGCACAAGCGAGATCTATCAATCAGGAGATAATATAGCATTCAAAATAGGATGCGGACGTTTAAGCTGAATTTATAAACTTGGCGTTCGCCGTTGGCGTTGGCGTTCGCGCTAGCGTCCCTAGTTAAAAGTACAGGAACCCGTAAGACCATTTATATCTACCGTTGGCTGCCGTTCGACTTGAATGAACTTTAAAGCTGGATTTATAAACTTGGCGTTCGCGCTAGCATCCGCCGTCGGCAGTTCGTAGCAACGACATTGGCCATTTATAAACTTACCGTTGGCCGTTACGAAAACTATCATAACCTCAATTTAATGTGTCATATCCATATAAAACTAACAAACTGCTTGTTCAAACAAACACAATCAAATGCCAATAAATGGCATTTCACATATGACATACACCAGGTGACGGCTAAAAATCGTTTTGATTGGCTCTTCAGACTTGCTACGAACGGTGCTACGAACGGCGAACGGCGAAACTAGTCCTATAAAAGTACCTGAAAGATACGTCTACGGAACATTCAGTGCTTCTTATATACATCCATCTATCGCATTTGAAGATCGTATGCACTCAATGTCATCTCTATCTCCACCTCCACATTTGTCATCAATCCTCTTTCCTATTCTTTCAGTAAATAGTAATTCATTCAGGCCATGTTTATCAATAGCATTTTATCCAAGGACCTATATTTTATCCGTTAGTAAATGCTTAACTACCAGTTATCTTGGAAAGGTTGGTTTATCAACAACAGGTAACTTTACACGGCAGATAAAATGTCAAATATTTATCTGTCAGTTTCAGCTGGCGGATAGGTCGATATCTGGTTAAGATCTATTACCTAACCTCACTTTATCCGGTAGAGATGTTTTGTTTTGATTTCGTTGTGGTGTTTTGTCAAATTCACTTGGGTTTTGGGCAAAGTTAAAAATGGAAAGTACTAGTTCTACTAAGACAAGACACACTCAAGTGAATCTTCAATCAGTTCTAATTTTGACAGAACAGCTCGTTTGTCATTCACGAGAGGTCTGTATTTTATCGGGTAAATTTGGATTGTTTAATGAGAAACTGTTGCCTAGCAAACTGCTAAAGGAAACAGTTTAGAAATTTCAGCTAACTTTTGTCGCTGTTAAAGTGACAATTGCATTTTGGCATATGCGATTTTTCATACATTATTTGAATTGTCAAGAAAAAAAAAGAAAAACACAAACTTTTGGATAAACATTCACCAATAACCTAACAAAAATATCAATTGATGTGACATGACCTTGTTCTTCTTACAACCAATCAGATTGCTTACATTCATTCGTCAGCATTGCCAACTTTCATTATCTGTCAGTTAACAAACTAGAGAATAAAACGCAACTTTATCTGCTAGTTACTTTTATCATTAACGGATACTTAACTGCTTAATAATATCGGCTATTGATAAATCTCAGTTAACCTTTCAGGTAAATATTACCAAAACAATTACCTCGATTCGTAAGTCCACTTAAATATTCAGTATTCACCCTCTGCGACTAATACTTGTCACTCACCTTTATTGAATTGTCTTGTAGAGCTAGCGGTTTATTGCATAACCCCTGTCCGTTAAGTGAAGCGTTCATAGTACATTGTCTTGTGTTGTAAACGAGATTTATACGGTAACGGGATATTGCAAGACCTTGTCCCAATGATGGTTGATAGTAGGTAGTAGTTGAGTCACATATGTTTGATTGTATATACAGGAAATTGAGCTACCGCTTAAGATGCTATACAAGTAAACTTTATGCCTTTCAGCATTACGGTTTACGTGAAAGTTGATGCGTTGAAAAATATTTTTATAAAAGGAAACAATATTTACAACTATTAAATTTTCTATTTCGCTAGTGTTTAGTTCTGTGGTTTCAACAAAAAATATGTAATAGAAGAATTCAGTCTGGCCAACAAAAAGTAACGTTCTAGCTGAATTCTCAACGCATCGGAGGTCAATAAGTCTAGGAACTTTTGACAAGTCATCATTTCATTTCTGTTATGTCAGTAGATCTGTCAAATGTCAGTGAAAAAAGTAATTACAAGAATAGAGATACAGCTAATTAGAAATGCTACGAAAATCTAATCGAAAATGGACATACATTATTAAACGAATATCAACAAAAATAAATATAACTGACATTTGACATAACTAGTGACTGAATAACAGAAATTGAATAATGACATGCCAAGAGTTCCTAAAATTATTGGCTACTGATATGTTGAGTATTCAGCTAAAAAGTCATTTTAAATTTCAAGATATACGCTTCGGGGGTGTATTCATTATTTTAATAAAGCAATATGGATGTTTGCATTTATAAAAAACATGCAAAAATCTTGTTTTAAATGGTAGTCATTCTTGTCAGAAAAAAACACTTTTTGTTGGCCACACTGATCATAGACTGAACTCCTTTATTAGTTTTTTCCACTGACATTTGACATAACTAGGCAGAATATCAGAAATGAAATTGTGACTTGCCAAAAGTTCCTAGAATTATTGGCCTCCGATGCGTTGAGAATTCAGCTGAAATTAAGTATAAATTTGAAGATTTACGCTCCGGGGGTGTTTACATAGTTTCAATAAATCAATGTAGATGTTCGCAATGATAAAAAAACTGCAAAAATCTTATGATTCGAATGGTAGAAAGTAACTGTCATTCTTGTCAGAAGGCCAGTGGAGTCGATCTAGTTCTGTAGAGGAACGCTCCTTACAGAGGAACACTTTAAAGCTATAAATAAAATCATAAATTTTGCAGGAATTACCCAAAAACATTTATTATATATGTTATTACTACCAACGATTTCTAAAATTGTAGAATATAAATTTATTTATGAAATCAACTCATTCACGTTTCTCATTATTACCTGTTTCACACGATAGTTTTAATGTAAAATATTCCTCTTAAACAGTTATATGAAAAGTGTTAGTTAAGCAATTCGAACCCATTATTGTTACTGTTACTCGAAGAGACCGTTACTTCGTATGAAAGTAAACTCGCTTAGCTGTAAAAGACTACGTTTCACATGCACACGTTTCGGGCCCTATACAAATATTACTGAGGAGTATTCGGCGGTTAATTTTTAATTTTTTGTTATTATATTATAGAAGCATGAGAACGTTCAACTTTGACTTTCGGATGAAGAAAGAATTTACAGTTTGCTTGAGATTCATATATAAAATTATTTAGCAAATGGTGGTATCTTTTCTGTTAATCAGTCACTAGTTCTGTCAAATGTCAGTGAAAAAAGTAATTAGAAGAATAGAGATTCAGCTAATTAGAAATGCTACCAAAATGTAATAAAAAATGGACATAAACAATTAAGCGAATATCAACAAAAATAAATATAACTGACATTTGACATAACTAGTGACTGAATAACAGAAATGAAATGGTGACATCCCAAGAGTTTCTAGAATTATTGGCCACCGATATATTGAGTATTCAGCTAAAAGGTCATTTTAAATTTCAAGATATACGCTTCGGGGGTGTATTCATTATTTTAATAAAGCAATATATATGTTCGCAATGATAAAAAACAAGCAAAAATCTTTGTTTTAAATGGTAGACCTTAACTGTCATTCTTGTCAGAAAAAAAACATTTTTTTGTTGGCCATACTGACCTTAGAGTGAACTCCTCTATTCTGAATGATTAAAAACTGTCAAAATTGATCATCGACAACAAATTTTTGGCTCAAATTTTTTTGTATCACTACCTTGTACTAATCGTAAGAGACTCTGAAATTTTTGGAACTGTACAAGTCATTTCGAATTGGTTCATCTAAATTTGATGTTATTAATTCATTTCAAAATAGTAGTTTACCTAACTAGTGCGGAAAGTGATACTTTTCCGCACGCTATTGCAGATGGCCGAACGACGCTTTAGCGGAGTTCGGCCAGCAATTGCGTGCGGAAAAGTCACTTTACGCACGTGTTAGGTACACTATTTTTTCTACTAGCATGCGGAAAAAAACCCAAAAGTTGATATAAAAAAAAGGTCTATAAAATACTTATCAAATTAATACTTATCAAATTAATACTTATCAAATTAATACTTATCAAATAAATTATTATTAATATCAATATTAAATGTGCAGTTTGTTGCATTCTGCAAATTTATTCATTTTCATACCTTTGACGAGATTTTGATAGTAATAGATCCAAGTTTGCAGCTCTGGCTGATTCCAAATCTGACTCTGGCAAATCTTCATCTGAAGAATCCATGGATAAATTATCTCTTAGAAAAAGCTGCGACGGTAAAATTGGTTTTGATAACGTATAGTATTGACGTGGTATTGACTGACAGGATTATTTTTTCTTTGTTGATTCAATGTGACAGATGGGAAATGTCAGATATTTATTATTATTTGACAATCATTTGATGAGGCTTATACCAGCTTACACCAGACATTAAAAAATTATTCAAGGATACGCGTTCCTCGTTATTGAAAATTATAGCAGAATTCCAATAAATTTCTTAATTTTTCAGTCATTTGGTAAACTTGGAAATACAAAATACATATTTTAAATATTCAAACGTCAGTATACTCCTCAAATGTCAACAAATCTACTTTCCGCACTAGTGCGGAAAAGTGACTCTTTCCGCACGCTTTTTAGTGCGCAAAAGTGGATCTTTCCGCACGCTAGTAGAAAATAGTATATTGTTTTATTAGGAGTAAAAGTATAACTTTTTGTGGCGAGTCTGAGTGTTTGATGGCCGAACGTTAGTGAGGCCGACAATTTCAGACGAGCCACAAAAAGTGCTTTTGCTCCGAATGAAACATGCTATTTTTTCCGCAAACGGCTATAGAACTAATTAATATTTAAATAATAATTCAAAACGATTGCAACGAAGTTGATAAATTCAGAGAATAATAGTTATAAAACTGCGCACTACATTTCCGTGGTTACTGGTTTTGTGATTGCCAAGTCATTGACAGTTCAATAATATTTTTTTGTAATGTCAGAAATATTGTAAGTGATTTAAAGCAACAATTGGACTGTGCATTTTTGGTAAGTACTTGAGCATCAAAATTTTGTTTGTTGTAGTAAAGTGTACTGAAATTTTCTTTCAGATAATATTATGTCGGATTCAGAACCCAACTGTACACCGCCCGACGTTGTTGACATTTCTACTTTTTTGTACGGCCGTCAGCGTACAAAAAAGTAATTTTTTGTCCGCTCACGGCCGTACAAAAAAGTGGCGTCTGTGAAATCATACTTCAACATCATGAATTGACGTTAATAATGTCTACTTTTTTTGACGTTTGCGGAAAAAGTAATTTTCAAACAACGCACTTACAAATTCTACAAAACACTTAACCTAACCACACACAAACTGAATTAAAATCAAAACAGATACATAGATATACCATATACAAACAAACCCTCAGAAAAACTGCAATTATTTCACTTCATAATGACACTTTTTCAAATAAATTAGCGCTAGACGTCAAAAATCATCTTCTAACTCAACAAGCTGTATTTGAACATTAATTTCACTCAATTTATAACTATTTAAAGTAATATTAATTATTTATTATGAATAAGTTCAATAATTATAAAAAAAACCGGTAGTTGTGTATACGTATAATAGTATATTATTAAACGAGCAATTTATGATAGCCATAATTCACGATGGGGGACGTTTGCATCACGAGCTGCAGGCGATAGGCGCAAGTCACCGAAGTGAATTATGGCCATAAATTTCGAGTAGAATACTATACTTTGTCCACAACACTTGATTTCTTTATTAAATAAAAGTCAGTAACGATTTGGTATTATACTAACCTCAAAATGTTCTGACAGCTACATAAAAATATAATTTGACATATATAGAGATGGGCAATACTGTAGAAAGTATCAATACAACGTACCGTTATAAATATATTGTTTTAAAATACTTAATATTAGAAAATATCGTTATGAAAAGTATCAATACTAAAAATTACAATATTTTATCGATATGATAAATGTCAGGAACAAATTTCCTGAACAAAATACACAGATTTAATAGTTTATTTCATATTGTACCCCCATCTCTAGTTCATAATACACTGTAGTGTATTATGGTTCATAATTCACGACAGTTGATATATGGGTACCATATACCTTGTGTTAGGAGGTAAAATATCGGCTTATTATTAGGTGGTCGTGGACAAAATATTGTAATTTTTAGTATTGATACGTTTCATAGCGATATTTTCTAATATTAAGTATTTTAAAACAATATATTTATAACGGTACGTTCTATTGATACTTTCTACAATATCGCCCATCTCTATATATGTCAAATTATATTTTTATGTAGCTGTCAGAACATTTTGAGGTTAGTATAATACCAAATCGTTACTGACTTTTATTCAATAAGGAAATCAAGTGTTGTGGACAAAGTATAGTATTCTACTCGAAATTTATGGCCATAATTCACTTGGGTGACTTGCGGCTCGTGACGCAAACGTCAACCACCGTGAATTATGGCTATCATAAATTGCTCGTTTAATAATATACTATATTTCCCGGCGCTTTCACCAAATTTTGAATTGAGAGATCATTCGCCATAATTTGAAAAGCAAAACAAAATTCGATTATGTCAAGAAGATTTACTTGAGGAGTCATACAGAAGCAAATATTCAAGCGAAAAATGACTTCCTTTTTATTTAATTTAAATTTTGTTTATTATTATAACAAATGGAATGGAGCAGAACCTTTTCAATGTAAATTTCTTGTAGATTATTTTAAACAATTCAAGTTTATAGACATTAATATCATTTTAAAACTGATTACGAACAGCCAGTTGAATTACATTACCCAAGAAACATCTACTTGACACCCAACCATTCATTTAACACCTAACACAGAACTAGAAGTAAAACATATTAGTGATAAGAAACAAGAACTGGATTTCCTTGAATAAGAGACCCACAATATTAAGTTGTCAATGATCAGATGAATCTAGGAAGCTCTTTTCTATAAAATTGTTTTCTTAGGTAATAATTAAGTATAAAGATTAGCAGATTTGGGCTTCCTTGGTTTCCTATGCCAAACAGTTTAACTGATCTTAAATGGTAAGAAGATTTCCACAATACCGCCTAGAACTAATAATACCTGAGCTTTGATGTTTTGTAATATAATATCTTCTTTTTTTCTATCAATAATAATATCAAATCAACCATAAGATGAACAGCTATACTTAGTTTTTGGGTATTTCTTCCAATAAATATTAAAACTTTTCAGTGTTTCACTGGACTATAACTTTAGCAGTGAACTTGGCAAAAGGTAGGCTACTCGAGTTCGTTGCCTTACTTTCATAACCACACAATCTCTCTTACATCACTTATACTACAGTACACTCGAGTGTGGGTAATTTTACTATCCATTATTTTCATTCGAAAGGTATTAATATTGTTAATTAAGTATATTTGCGTGATTCTGCTTTAAACAAGAAATATAACAGACAAATTAACACCAGTAATGAATTCCATAACATGTTTAGAACCACATCGACTAGAAGCTTTTGATCATTTTCAGATTTAGAGTCATTTCATCCCTTGTCACACAATATACTATTTCCCGGGTGTTTCAAATGTCAACTTTGTGTTTATTTCATCAATTTCTATGGTTGTAGCCACTAAGCTAAAGTTGAGTGCTTTGACACATGTCAACTACATTACCTTATAATTAAAGTTAGGAATTTAATTGTTGCCAACATTAAGTGCGGTTAAGTGGTTTGCTTTGTCCAATTTAAATCTAGTTGAAGTTGGTAGTAGTGGATATCATGGATATGTCAAAATGTAAAAACATGACATGAAGTTTGACGTGAAGATTATCCGACATTTTACTCTAGCATTAGTACTATTACAATATTCTGGAAATAAATAATGACTTCCATGGATAAAAATTGTTTGCTTGTAACATATATCTATGCAATTGAAGTTTTATTTTCCCATTATTTATTATTGAATAATCGTTGCAAAATCAAGTTCAACAACCCACGAATTAAACTGCCGGTTGAATTGAAGAGTTCACTTTCATGGACCAACGGTTTTTTAAGAGAAACCGTTCGGCCGAAATTTATAAGACGTGATTCTCAAATTTGAATCTACTTAACACATTCTCTCGTTCATAGAATAATAAATTGAAATTATTCTATTTATCAATAGAGGAGATGTAAATTATTGCTCACTGCTACATTTTCCAAATTATTATTAGTTCTTTATTATATCCTTTTTTCCAAAATGCATAGGTTAGAACCAATAACTTTTTGTGAATATATAATAGAAAATTCAAATAATTTATTGATATTTAACATACAGTTTTGATAGGTAATTCAATTGTTAGTAAAATCAAGCTTCTGGAGGATCTGTAAGCCGGTGGAGAATATTTTTCGTCGGTTGTAAAATTTTTAACCGATTGATTATATTTTCTACTGGCTGGGGTCATCTTCCAGCCATGGGGGACAAACTTCCATCTACCAGAGCTATGTCATTCCCCATTTTTCTATTTTCTATTATCTCCCATTTCTTTTAAAAAGTTGTTTATTTTTTCTAAAGACATAGGTAAGCTATGTCGTTCCTAATTTTCCTAAATATTGGCATCCCTTTCTTTTATGAGTTGGTTATTTTTTCTAAATATTGTACTCCCTTTCTTCCACAAGCTGGATATTTTTCTTAAGACATAGGTAAGCTATGTCGTTCCTCAATTTTCTAAATATGTATCTATTAAGTACGTCACATGTAAAAACTTGGTGGTTTGCGATTGACTTATTCCCGAACGTAGGCGAGCAGTCATCCAGACATGCACGTAGTACCACTCTGTGGTATAGGCGAGCAGTCATCCACACCTGCACGTAGTACCACTTTCTGGTATAGGCGAGCGGTCATCTAGACATGCACGTAGTACCACTCTGTGGTATAGGCGTTCAGTCATCCAGACAGGGCGAGTGCGCTTAAGTGTGGAATGTCAAAAAATCGTAGATGCCTAAGTTACTTGTGAAATAGTTACTTGATAGTCATATCTCTCTTTAACCAGCTGGTTATTTTTTTCAAAAGACATAGGTAAGCTATGTGTTTTTCTAATTTTCCTAAATATTGTCCTCCCTTTCTTCCATGAGCTGATTATTTGGTGGTTCGCGATTGACTTTTTCCTGCACGGATACACGTAGTGGTACCACACTGTGGTATAGTGCTCGTTCCTAGGTTGTCGGTAAGTCTCGTTTGCAAAGCGAGCAGTCATCCAGACAGGGCGAGTGCGCTCAAGTGTTTTCCCGTTTGTCGAATGGGTATGGTATGGGATGACAAGTTGGGGAAATAGTTGCCCAGTGCGGGCTGTCAAAATATCGTAGATGCCTAAGTTACATGTGAAATAGCTACTTGATAGTCATATCTCTCTTTTACCAGCTGGTTATTTTTTTCAAAAGACATTTTCGACCTATGTCGTTCCTTATTTTTCTAAATATTGTCCTCCATTTCTTTTACAGTTGTTTATTTTTTCTAAAAACATAGGTAGTTCCTAAGTTTTCTAAATATTGTCCTCCATTTCTTTTATGAGTTGGTTACTTATTTCAAAAGACATAGGTAAGCTACGATAACCAGTTGATTGCCGAAAAGAGACCACCAAAGAGGACTGATGGAAACTAACAAATGAGATCTTTGTGAACATGTTATAGGTATCTACAATTGTATTTTTAAGGAGTGGATAAAATCATTTCTCCACACAGACTACAACAGGCTTACCATACTATTGAAAAAAAGTTTCAACACAAGTTTAAATTCCTAATATTAATTGGTAGTTTTTATAGTAGGTAACAGTTTCCGCTGTATTTCTTCTGCTAAATGCATTCTTAACAACTTTTGCTGCATGCTTAGACTTCCATAGTCACATTAATAAGGTTAACTTATAATATGATCGGTTCTGCTAGGTCAGCAGAGATCGTCGTGCTACTTACCTGATACCTATGCAATGGACACTGAAAAGAAGAGTGCAATACACAATAAAAGTGCCAATGAACTCGAGTTTACCGATTCTACCGCAAATCTGATGAACGTAGTTATAGTTTATTATCATCTTTCCGTGTAATTGATTCCATTTTGATACAAATTTAGACTAAAATCTGTATAGTGTAAATTGATATTTGTTTCACCTACTAGGGAGGAAAATATCTACAACGTGCTATACATATAATTTTTCCTCCTACTTACTTAAGATTAAGATTAATGAGTCCACTCAAAAGAAAGAAAAGTAAAATATGAAACCATAGATAATGAATAGGCTAGCTGGGTATAGGATATCAGTGATATATTACACATGCGCACTACTTACGTTTAGAATTTTTTGTTTTTTTATTTGATTGGAACCCTGTGCACAGGCATGATGACTGATTTTGAAAAACTGCTCCACGATGTTTTCACGTATATACTTTATCTACAATAAATGTTATTTCTGTAAAAAAAGATGTTTTTAAAGGAAAAATTCAACTTTTGAAAACACATTTTAAATTATGCGCCAAAACGCTAGAATAGTAATGGCGTCCTTCTATGACGTCATCAATTCTTAACAGTGTCAACTGTCGATAGGTTATCTATGATCTGTGTCATGTAATAAAGTCGTCAAAGTCAAACTTGACAGCTTGCAGGTTAAAAGTTTCTTTTGATACATAAACATTATTTCAAAAACGGTTTTTTGTGGTAATAAAAACAGAGATACTTAATAGTTTATAACGAGAAAATATCACATGAACCAAGAAAAGCCAATAGCAACAAAGGAAATACAAAACCATAGATAATATAAAGACGACAAAACAGATGTTCGGATTTGGTTCGGGTCGGATCATGGGTATTTGCAAAAATATGACGTCACTCTCTTCTGATTGGCGTTTGAGATAAGATGGCGGATGGTTAAATTTTGTGCTTATATTTTTACTAAATTAAATGAAAATGAAAAATAAGTGATTTCTGTAGAATCTATGTATCTTAAATAATTATATCAAATCAATATTTTGGTGATTCTTAGTGACTGTCATCATGCCTAAAAGATTACAGTTTTCCAAAATGGAAAAAACCGTGTAATATACATGCCCACCCTATTTATATTATCTCAATAGAAAAATTACATAAAATAATCATCATTCTAATAGCGTTTTATACCTAAAGACCTTTGGAGAAGTATAAAACACGGCAATGAAGTCCTTAATATTTTATGAATAAAAAAAACCATAAAGTACCTACTTATACAATAGAAGTAGAAACCTATACGCATCATAACATAATCAGATTTGTTTTTCTAGAGAACATTAACACGTACGTGTGTCTAACAGCTTCAACGTTGCATAAAGTAAGTCAATGACTTCGTGGAAACTGACAGCAGATGATGGTTCTAACAAGAGTGCCAAGTAAAAGCAAATTTGTGTCAGTATGTTGCACTTTTTTGCCTTTTATTACCACTTGTACGTAGGCCGGAATTATTTGCTGTTTGGTTCATTACAGTTATCTAGAAGGTTTGTATTCAAGCAGATGTATGTCGCTCTTGCTCTTGTTCTTATTAACGCTACAAACTTTTGAGAGATTTACACCTATTATAAATCGAGCAATTTTCTTCAATGCTTTTGGGGGAGTCAAAAAGATAAAAGGGAAAAGTAGATTATTATTTTATTTTCCTTTCATATGAAATGCATTGAACCAAACAACAAATTCTAGAATGCATTAGAAATGCGCTTCCGCTAGGCAACCTTGTTTAATTCACTTTTAGCACCAGCATTGTACACAACTGTTTTTTAACAGAGGAAACAGATACAAACACATTGTATTCAAAGATATTGTATTTACCTACAATGTTTTTTGGGACTGGTCAGGTTTCCATTTTAGCCAAATACAGTTAATTATTGATTAGAATTAAATAAGTAGCAAAACATTTTCAAATTTGGTGTCTTCTTTCATGTAACAGGGGCGCACGATAACCTTTTTAATAGAGATTTATGCATTAGGAAAAACGGAACACAGAACTAAACGACAACTATGAGACAGATACTAGTTGCTGAATACACACTGATGCAAAGATTAAGAAAAAGAAGACTTATGATACGTCAAAGTTGACATTTCGTATTCTGCTAATAGTGTCAATTGTCAATGGAAAGGCGGGATTTTGTATAAATAAAAAAAACTGTTGTTTATTATTGATGGTCTTCAGAGCTATTTGAAAATAAAATAATATGGAAACAGATCAAACGTTATCCGTCTCGAAGGTATTTTTGACACTATTCCATTCTATTCTAGTATTATCCTTATACAAATCTACTTTTCAGGGTGTTTTCATATTTAGAAACAATTTTAAAGCTAAAACTAAAAATAAGCTTAAGAAAAAACCTACTAATAATTATGTAAATACACTGTTTTCATCAAATAGTTGGTATGAACATTATAGTTCATTATGGAGTGTCGTAGAGGAAGAATTATATGTAAGTAATCATAATTGTAGGTAGAAATATGTCTTCATTAAAATATGTATCAACTTTTAGACTCTAAATGATAATATGTTCTCCTTAGTACTTGGAAATCTTATAGATTTTGTTAAAAATAGTAGACAGAACAGAGTAAATGAAATTCCAACAGCAGCTTTGTTCACTGGAATTAACATGCCAGATCATGGAGCGCAATTTGCAACACTTACAAAAAAATTAAAAGAAACTACTCCACATGTTATATGTTTACAAAGTCAAGATTGCCAAAATATTAAGTATCTAATGGAAAATATGATCAACCAATTTGTTAATGTTGATAAGGTAAATTTATATATTTCACAATTATGAAATGGTTTACTACTTATATATTTGTAGGATGACTCCTGTGAAGCTGAACAAACTCACATAAAGAAAAGCCAACTCAGTATGGCATTACTCCAATGTTGGTACAAAAGCTTATATAAAGATTCTACAAAAAAATCTTTAACTGTAATAATTCCCGATTTTGAAAGTTTCTATCCAATTGTCCTTCAGCGATTTATTCTTATAATCAGTTGTTACCTCAAAGAATTGCCATTTGTTCTTATTTTTGGTATAGCAACTGATATGAATGCTTTACATAGCTCCTTGCCTTATAAGGTTTCTTCAAAAATCAGAGTAAAGGTTTTCAATTCAGAAAGGTCTATCGAGTATTTAAATAACATTTTAGAAAAAGTATTCTTCTCAAATATATGTCCATTTCAATTAGGTGGAAAAGTATTTAATCTTTTTATGGAGCTATTTTTGTTTTATGATTTATCTGTCAGCAACTTTATTCAGAATATCAAAGTAAGTACAATATTGAAAAGGTCTTTAATATAAATAGCTTGATTCCTTATTGACATCATGGTTTTTTAGTATGCTTGTGCTGATCACTTTACTTTCGGTAACGCCATGACACTCTGCCATTTTAGCCAGCATGTTATTAATGATACTTTGCAACAACTGTCACATGAAGATTTAGAAAGCATCAGACAATTGGCTTCATTTAAAAAACTTATTCAAAGTGAATCAAAAGAAGTACAAGTGAAGTTATTAGTAGATGATGATTATTTTAGTGAAATCCTTTTTCAAAAGATTTGTGATCTACAAGTATACATTACACTGTTACATTTGTTTTTGGGATGTTTATTAGTACTTGTTGAAGACTTACCCAGAGCCCCACTAGGTAAACAGGTAATGTCTTTCAAATTAATTCAAGGTGATTATTATTATAATGATAAAATTATAGGTACGTGAATTATATGCAATAGCAGCTGTAAAAAATATAACCCAAACAGCTGACTACAATGAGTGTATGAAACTCCTCAACTTTCAATCAAAAGATGAACTATGCTTTAAATTAACAAAAATCATAACCATTTTGACTAACCAAGATGTTCCTAAAAATTATGATGTTAAACATTTTGTAAAAACGTTATCGGCTTATTTAAATAGTCTCAATAGTATAGAGTCAAATGAGTTTGAAGAAAGTATGGAAGAAGATACTGAAACAACTGTTGAATTGAAAGTAGCAAGTAGAGGCCAGTTTAGACAGGTCAGTGTGTAAATTAACAAAAAAAATTATGCGACATGATTTGTTTCTAGAAACTTCTGGAAAATACAAAACAACCAAATAAATCACTCAACAAATATGAAAAATTAAGAGCAGAGATAATTAAAACTATATCTGCTACCTTCGAAAAGCACCTCGTGGAACCAGAATCACAATATTTCCATGAAATTTTCTTTTATAATAATATGGCAATAAAAAATTACATTATAGGATCTCATAGATCTGCAATACACAATGCTTTAAACGATCCTCAGTTTTATCTACAAGTGAGTGGTTTTAAACAAGCAGAAATCAAAGCATCTTTTATATTTTTGTCTATTTTAGTGTGAATGTTGTAAACTAGCGACTCCTACTTCTATAAATCCTACTTTGCCAGATATTTGTATAGCTTACAAGCTTCATTTGGAATATGGAAAAATGATTAATTTGTATGATTGGCTACAGTCTTTTTTGAGTATTGTTGATCCTGAAATAAATACACAATTATCTGCAAAAATTGTAGTAAAACCTGAATTACAGTATCCTTTTTTAACAGAAAGTATGAATAATTCTAGCTAGTTTTCGCTTGTTTTTGAATTTTCTTTAATACATGCCAGAGCCCGATTTACGCAAGCTGTTACTGAATTGGAACAGCTTGGATTCATCAAAAGTTCCAAAAGAAAAACTGATCATGTACAAAGGTTAACTTGGGGTGGTTAACATTTTCATACTAAAAAATTATTTATTGTATTTAAAGAAGTGGTTTTGCAATAAAGATAGAATCACATAAATTTTCTTAGATTGAATCAATAAAATTCAGTCTTGTGGTTACTTTGAAGGTAAGTAAATTGTTAATTTTATTCAAAAAAAGATCTTTTAAACGGGGTTGTTCTTGTCTAGTTCTTCTGGGTATTGGGTTTTAAAATTTAATTAAATTTAATATAAATAACTGACATAAATAAAAACTTTATTAGAAAAATGTAAATTACAGATTCATATCCTGGTCCTTTTGCAAGTACTTAAAGATTTTGATATAATATATAGAATTATTAACAATTTTAAATAAATCTCGTAAAAATGCTAGTTCAATTTGAAGCACAAATAGTTTTACAATATTTTAAACAGTACCAATTACTTTATTATACAATAATAATTAAGTACACATAATGGCGATCCTACAATTATTTAGAAAAATTATGTCCCAATTAATGAATTTAAAACAATGCAGATAAAAATAATAGTAATAATATAGCACCATTTTTATAATATTATACCTCATTTAAAAACCAGGAGGAGTAATTTGAATTTAAGTTTGCAATACTGTAGACCTCTGATTGGTCAGATTTCGTCACACAACACTTTCTAGTATTGACATCAGCTGATAATTTCCATTTTGATAGTTATGACAGATAAATTATATCTACAATAAACATCTAAATAATCTACTGAACAGACGAGAAATCGACATGGCTATGGGTAGCTGATTTGTTCATCAATCAAGGCATATTTAATAGATTTGGAACACACCCTTTAGTAACTAATCTGGTGAGTTTTAGTGGTGTGCGTAAGGCTTTTCAAATTACTCCTCCTGGTTATTAAATGGACTATAATGACAAATACTGCTTGAATTGACGTAATTAGTACTGGTTAAATTTGTAGCACTAAAATGGTTATTTGTGTATTTAGACCGCAAAGTAACAGATTTTCGCTTGAGAAAAACTTTCTTTATGCTCGAAAAACACACATGCTTTTTTCTACAGTCGCGCGTTAAATTAAAGACAGCAAATGTGGAGGATTGTTACTTTTCGCTCTAGAGCATAATAGTAACCTTTTTCGCTAGCATCTTTTATCAAATTTAGTGGATTTGGTGAGCGAAAAAGCTTATTATTTTTGCTCTAGAGCTTAAAGTAACAGTCCTAGGCATTGTTCGACTTTACGATTTCATTTGAATATAGGAATTAGTAATTTTACGCGCCACTCTAGGGAAAATATATTTATATTGTATTCGTAAAATGTATATTTTATTTCAATTCAAAAAATATTGATAGTCTCCCAAAAAATCAAAAGACGGAGTGTAAAACGGAAATCGTATAACAATTGATACTCATCATAGTTTATATTTCATACCATCGAACTTTTCCAATAAAAATAAATTATAGAAATAAAAGAGCACACCTTGGATGGACCCAAAGATATTGAACAAAATCAATAGATGGCAGTAAACAAGGAATAAAATGAGAAAAAGAGACTTTTAATTCTAAATCTGAAGCCAGAGTGGCACAAATAGTAGTAGTAACATAACATTTATTACTATTGTTCTTAACAATCGACATTTGATCTATTTCGTGACTATTTATACAGATCTGGTTATTGTAGTAGCTTTGGTTGCCTGAGTTGGTACCAAATATCAAAAAGAAAGAAGAAGAGAACATATTCTTCTTTTCTGTAAATTAATGACAGAATGTCAAAGTATCTATGTTTATGGTAACCTGTTATAAGTGCAATAATAAAAGTGCACAAGTTAATATTATTTTGTTTGAGCCATCTCCATCTTATTTAGCCCGCAATACATGCAGGCCGTTATTACAGTTATTATTTTGCATACCATAGCAAAACGATATCACCATCTCTACATTTTCGAGGCGAATAGACCCATGACAGTTTGTTGGAAAGAATTGTGAGACGAGATTCTTATTTATGAACCTTGAAAGAGAGAGCTTGAGAGTATTGGCTCAAATATGATTTCAACTCACCTTAATTCCTTGTTTAAAGCAATTAAAATCATTGCTCCTTCTTTCTCCAAGTCTGGCGTATAACTTGGGTTTTAATTTTGACCATATGGTAATTGACAACTGACAATATGGTAATTGACAACTGACAATATTGAAGTTGACAACTGACAATATTGAAGTTGAAAATGTCCAGATCTGTATAATAAAAAGACAATATTCGGTGAGGATTTTGAAAGTGTAAAGTACGTAGGTACTTAATTAATTCAGTTATAAACTACTTAGAAAATATTTTCAACAAAAGTGCAATACTTATTACTAAAACATTCAATAGTGTTTTTTTCAACAATTTACACATAAATCAACAATAACTTATATTATCTACAAGTGCACTTGTATTTTCGTTGTTAACAATATATACTAGACAACTTCATTTAATAAATATAAAGCTAAAACTTTTATATAAACAGTTTTCAGACTTTGTGCTTTTCAAATATGGCTAACTATAACTAGTAGGTGGTATAGTGATTATAATTGAAGTTGTCAGTTACATGTATAATAACAGGTACATAAGGTTATAAAAAGCAATTATAATTAGGTCACTTATAAAAAATAGATAATAATGAACATAATATACAAAACAAAATATACAAGATATCGAATAGATAAGTTAAATTAAAAAAAAATGAGGAAATAGATTGTTATTGAACAAAAGTTACTGGCATCAGCCAAGACATGCTTTGGATTTATCAGAGATTCAATGACGAGTTGTGGTGTACTTGAAAATGGAAAATATCAAAATTGAGGAATAGAAATTAAATCAGGTTGTATAAAATTAAAATAGAATATTATTCAAGAAGTGTATTGTGAAATTTTTTTTCCCATACAATACAAAAATAGGTGTCAAAGTAGATATTAATAAAATAACCTCACTTTTGTTTATATTTAACTTGAGTATATAGAAAATTGCACAAGATATCTTGTTTATATGTTGGACATATTAAATATATTTTAGAAATCTGCAGTATAACATTTAAGTAAATATATATCTTATTTTATAAAAAATCTTTTGGTCATTAAATAAACTAGTCATATATATATATACTTCCCACCTTGATATTTACAAACTACTTGAAATGTATATAAAGCAGGATGAAAACAAGTTTAAAATTCAAAGTATAAAAAGAAATTATATAATTCACTTTTTACATCATCCTTGTAGAACCATTTGAAATTTTACACTGTAAATTGTAGTTTTTATGAATATATTTATTTCTTATATTAAATTTTGAAATTTGCTTTCATCTCTATCATTTTAAAAATGCTGCAATTATTATAAATAGATGAAGGTTTGTGTATCTGTGTTAACATTGAGAAATTTAGTGATAAAAGATTATTTTAATAAGCTGGACTGGAAACGGTCGTAGTTTGTTTATTTATCACTCTTTCACCTTGAGCAATTTGTCCACTCTGGATAGCTTTGAATTTGAGGAAAGCGTCTATTCCATAAGCTATCATTGCGCAGAAACCAAAAAACTGAAAATTACATCATCATAAAATTAGATTTAAAATTTTATGCAAGATGTAATACAAATTTTTTTGAAATACTGAGATAATTATCTTGTAAAACACTCACCCCAGCTGCTATGTAAGCTTCGCTTCCAAATGAAACAGCCAAAGATGATGCAATCAAGTAAAAACCAGTCCAAACACAGCAATACACAAATTCCAATTTGAGCCAAGGTACTCTGTAGAACTTCTCTATGAGATGAAACAAATAAAATGCCAATAGAATGCCAGTGAACCAAAATGCGAACATCGCTACAAAGTTAAAGAATGCTCCTCTTGAGTGTGTTGACAAAAAACCACTGCTCTCGATGCATATAAAGCCCAATATATTTAGGAGCTGTAATAAAATATTTGTGTAAAAGAAAGATACATTTGTTCAGTTATTTAAAAAAAAAATTATACTTATCCCTTAAATTTGTTGTGTGTTGTGTTTTTTGTAAATTTTAAAGATGCAAACAATATTATAACATATTTTTTCACAATTGAAGGACAGATAATTATTGTAAATAATGTGTCAGTTTTAAAATTAGCAGTTTTAATAAGATGCTGACCTTTGTAGTTCTGAAAATGAGTAATCTTAAATAAATAAACTTGGTACATTGAAAATTTTTCTAGAATGATCTATAATGATATTCTAATTCATTTTCTCAGCTTTTTGTGTTGTTTTCTATGCTAAATAGAATGATTTTAATAACTGGTTACATCAAAAGAGCCACAATCTTAAATGTGTAGGTACTTGTTGAGAGCAGTTGTTGTAATATGTGTTATAAATATGTTACCATAAATACTGTTATTTAGATATAAATCTTACCAACTGAACACATTTTGCAATTCCATGAAAAGTTTTCACATAGGAAGTATCAAATCTAATATTTGTATGTACTGAAGTACTTGTTGACTGTACTGTAGTTGTTGTCGTATGTTGTCCTGGAAATCCTGGATCTGCCATTTCAACCTAAAATTCCTTAGAAATTATTCAATAGTATAATTATACAGTTGAGTAAAAATAAAATAGTAAATGATGTCATTCATAATAGTAGCTGTTACTTTTTAATATTAAATTTAAAAGAAAATCAAATAAAAGATTAATATTTATGCAACTTGGCACTATATCAACAACACAATGTTTGAAAAATATTATTAATGGTAGTGATTGATTTTTTAAGCTAATAATTAAAGGCTGGTATTTAGGTTAAAGTACGTATAGTTGTTCTTTATAATTAGATGCTAACGCTAACCGCTATACAATATACCTACTTATTGTTTAAAACTGGTGTTGCAATATTCCAAATAATCGATGGAGCTTAGAACATTTTTTTCATTACACCGTCACTCACAACAAGTTGCTTATACAAAATCATTACAAAATACAGGTCAAAATTATTTTTAATGGGGCGTCGTGGGGGGCGTCACTAGTCACCATACATTCACCATAAAAAGCAGTGGTAAGATAATAGATAAAACCATAGACAAAATAAAAAAATTATATTTCTTTATGGATACAACCACATACTACGACTACGTACTCCGTGGTTTGTGTACCATGCTCTCATTACTAACCTTTCTCTGTGATCTGAATATAGTTTTGAGTTTGACATCTGTGACAGTGGTACTTGTCACCTGTCACCCTGATTGATTGCTTCGCCTTCGCCTGTCAAACGTAAACGGAAATTAAAGGTGATTTCTTTTAACCTGCATTTATTATTTGTTTTTTCGTTCTCAGTATTTAATTATTATAATCAAGAAGCATTATCACGTGAATTAATATGTCGAATAAGTCCCAAAATCGACGCACAAAATGGAGCCTCGATTCTGTGAGGTTAGTTTCATTTCTCCAATTATTGTGCTACATTGAATTAACTTGTTTTGTATGGTTTCAGAATTACACGTGTATCTACAGAACCAATACCTTCCCCACCAGGTTATAGCGCAGCTATAATTGGAGCTAATAGCGAAGTTTCTAAAAAAACGGACGTGTCTCGCTTAATAACAAAAAAATCCTGGGACTTAGCCTTGGGTCCTATGAAACAAGTGCCGATGAACCTTTTTATAATGTACATGGCTGGCAATTCCATATCCATTTTCCCTATTATGATGATAGGTATGCTTTTAATGAGGCCTTTGCAAGCAATTTGGTCTACAAAAGCCACATTCAAAATGATGGAAACATCAAACGCTGTTTTACAAATGATTGTATATGTTTTGGGAAATTTTGTGAATATCGGCTTAGCCTTGTACAAGTGTCACAGTATGGGGTTATTGCCTACTTACGCTAGTGACTGGCTAGCATTTGTAGAACCACCCATTCGACTGGAGAATTTAGGAGGAGGAATACAATTATGTTAAAATGAACATACTTTTTACTTATAACAAAATTTAGGTCTTAAAAATTAATATATATAATGTAAAGTATTTTAAAAGACTATTTTTTCTTATGAGAATCAGCGTACTCTCTCAACTTTTCAAACAAAGCAGCTGGGTCGTCTACCTTGGGTACCTGTAAAAAGTTGTATAAATCAATAATTTATCTGATTAGCTAAAAACAGTGAATTGATAATCAGGCATTTTAATTGTGTTAGAATATACTATGGTATTTAATAAAAATTATTTGGTTTGCATTGAACATAAGAATGTAAATATTTATTTAGCAACTTACATCATAATTTTGTGTTAGATATATTCCTGCATACATTCCGATTATAAAAGATAACTAAAAAATAGTTAATTAATTAAAATAAATATAATATTTTGAGTACTTACAAACCCCCTAAACATTTTCCGTGAAATTTATGCAGATCATAAAATGACAAGATTGTGAGTTTAAGGAAATCCAAGGTTAATTATTAAAAAAGAATATGATAACCATAGATCTTGGACAAAAAAAGTCATACCACCATTTGTCTCTAGGCTACACCGACATACTCGTGAATCTGTGAAACGAACATACCTTCACATCACACTTCACATCCATAATTTGTTTTTATGACAGCAGGTCGAGCAGGTACAAAAAGTTAACTTTGTTTTTTTATTTTATTTTCTCAATTTATAGCTTTTAGCAAGAAGTACTATCATTATGGATAATTCTTTAACGAATTTTGGTAAGAATTAACTAAATAAATACATTATACATTCCATTTGATCTACCATATTGTGCATATTGTTCACCTATTTTTAAATCAATCCCTGTGGAACTAGTACAAGAAATTTTAATATTTCATAACTTTATTAGATTTTAAAATTGTAGGTGACATTGCTTTGGAAATTAAATAGTTTGTATGTAAATATTTTAGAGTTAACAGACAGTACAATCAAAATAGATCCAGACTCTGAGAATGGCTCCAGCTCAGATAAAAGTGATCCAATAGAAATTGTAAGTCTTGGAGATGCAGAATCCTCAAGCAATAAATCAGATGATGATTTTGATAACAATTTACCAAAAACAGTTACCCTTTTAAAACATGAAAAGACTGGTGCAAAAGTGTACCTAATTGGTACAGCACATTTTAGTAAAGAATCACAAGAAGATGTAAGAAAAGTAAGTTTGCACAAAATATATTATCAACAAATAATATTGAAATTTATTATTCCTAGGTTATAACAAATGTTCTTCCACATATAGTAGTGCTAGAGTTGTGCAGTTCTAGAACAAATATTTTAGCTTTAGATGAAGAGACCATTCTACAAGAAGCCAAAAATATTGATATGCAAAAAATTGTATCTACAATCAGAAGTAATGGGGTTTACAATGGCTTGATGTATTTACTTGTACTTAATATGAGTGCTTATTTAACTAAAGAAATTGGTATGGCTCCTGGTGGAGAATTTAGAGTTGCTTTTAAAGAGGTTAGTTATAATTTAACACACCAACTTTAGTTCTTAATTTTGAATGAATTGAAAAAAAATTTTTAATACAAAGTTATATTTCTATCATTATCATAGGCTTCAAATATTCCCCATTGTGGTATACATTTAGGAGACCGTGCAATGTCTATTACACTACAAAGAGCTTTGGCCAGACTTTCATGGTTTCAGACTATAAAACTAGCTTGGCATCTGCTTACTTCAAAGGAACCCATCAGGTTAGAATCATGTATTTTTATTAATTTTAAAATATCTGATAAAAATTAAATATAAAATTATTGAACGTTGATCGAAAACCTTTTTATGATTTTTAGCGTAGAAGATATTGAAAAATGTAAGGAAAAAGACATGTTAGAACAAGTATTGTCAGATTTCTCTGAGCAATACCCAGCATTTAAAGAAGTTTTTCTAGATGAAAGAGATATTTATTTGACAAACTCTTTGCAACAAGCAGCTCAATCAAGAATAAAATCATCACAACAAGAAGGTAGATCTACCACTATAAGTTATATTAATAATATTCATATTCGTTAAGTTTTAGGCGATTTTGAGCAAGAGCCTCTCCGTATAGTAGGAGTTGTTGGTATGGGACACACACCTGGAATTATAAAACTTTGGCCTCTAAGCCAACAACAGTATGTAAGTGATATAGTAACAATTCCTCCACCAACTCTAACATCTAAAGTTATCAAACAGGCTTATAAAGTATCGCTATTAGCAATTGGAGGTTATCTAGTATATAAATATGTTCCTGTTCCTAAATTTTTGAAAGAAAATACTCAAATCATTGCTCAAAAAGTTTTGACTAGTTTAAGAGCCGAAAATACCATTAGGTTAAGCATAAACTGAGGTTGATTCTGTTTTAGTTTTTTTTTATTAGATATTGTTGGTTAAATATGGAATATATTCAAATTATTGTTTTTAAACACTACCTTCATTTTAAAACGGTTTTTACGACTAAATAGACTGAATTTATATAATTATAAAATGTTGAATTCACGAAAGTAATGATGATTGGTTCAAAATATGTCTACTAAAAAAGAAAGGTGATACAACCAGCCAAGTTCAGTCCAAGGTCAGTATGGCCATCAAAAAGTGGAGTTTTCTGACAAGAATGACAATTATGGCCCACTCTTCAAAACAAAAGATTTTGCATGTTTTTTATCATTGCGAACATCTATATTGGTTTATTAAAGTAATGAATACACCCCCGAAGCGGAAGTCTTGAAATTTAACATGACTTTTTAGCTGAGTACTCAACATATCAGTGGCCAATAGTTCTAGAAACTCTTGACATGGCACCATTTCATTTCTGTTATTCAGTTCAGTTGTTTTGAACGATTAGACCTCAACTGTCATTCTTGTCAGAAAAAACCACTTTTTGTTGGCAATACTGACCTTAAACTGAACCATAGAACTCTATACTACGTACTCCTCTATTCTAAATATACCAAATTAGTCACGTTATCGATTTGAATTATAAAAAGTTAACAAATGGCTGGATTTGACAGTTCTACTCCAAAAGATCCTGATTGCTTTTCTAATATAAATGTTACATTTGAATGAAACAAAATGAAAAATTTTATCGAAAATTAATTGACAGCAAAATGTTAAAATTTATATAAAAACAATACTATTATTTTATTATTATTCAAAAAACAAATATTATATACTGAGATTGTAGTAAGTAAGGGATGAATGGTGTGTTGGGATGAACACAACCACTGATGATAAACATTGTAATAGTTGCCACCCTATATATAGGCGTTAGTTGGATGAAAGACACTTAATCCAGTAAACAGAACCACTTTATACATTTTTAAAGATTGAAAAGGAAAAAGAAGGCTGTGTAACAAATTATATGTAAATGAAGGTCAAGAGTTTTTTTTTTAATTAGTTTTAAATTCTATATTGAATAATTACATTCCCAATTAGACTAGTATGAATGAAACAGATTTTCTTTTGGATTAAATTGAATAAAATTACAAATCACTTAACATACGTATATTACTGTATACATACAAATGTGAACTTTTAAAAATATGTAAACAATTGGATAATTGGAAGACTCTTTGGCAGGATATTTTTAAGTACTTACCAGTTATAGTGCCAGACATTTTTGATTTGAGGTTTATATCTACAATACATTAAGATTCTGAAGTGGATATATTCATAATGATTAAGACAGTTGAAGCAAACGTTTTTGCATAAGATTTATCATGTAATGTTTATTAAAAAGTGGAAATCACTCATACTTTTTCAAGGTTATGTTAAACTAACCTAACCTAGGAAACTTGTTAAAAAAGTAACAAATAAAATATAATTATCCAGTAAATAAAACTAGCAACCTAAATATCCAAACTTTCACATTAAATTTGAACACAAACAGGTTCAAATATTCATATTTTATAAATAATACATCTTGTGAGAACAGAAGACAAAGCCTAATACACGATTAGTTACAAGTTAATTCAAATATAATTACAAAGTTTATCCAAAAGTTCTTATTCTTATTTTATCTACATTATAATTATAATTTCCTCGAGAGAAAAAAAAAAAAAAAAAAAAAAAAAAAAAAAAAAAAAAAAAAAAAAAAACTGAATAATTTTACCAATAAAATGAAATATGTTGGTACAAACCTCTGATTTAAATTTTGTCTGCCGCACAACGAAATCCTAAATTAGAAGCTGAACTATCCATTGTATTGGATGATCTGGCAGCGCACCGATATCTCCAACAATACGACTCGTGACATAAGAATGAGCCTCCTTTCTTGACCTTTGTATTCTGAAAGTTTTTAGAAATGTTATCATATATATTTTTGTTACTTTTCTGGTCTAAATATATTATAGTTGTTTAGTCAGAGTTTTATTTGGTAAAACATTTTCTACAATCCAATTATTTATCTAAAAGCACACTCTAAACTTAATTGGTACACAAGGCAATGTATTTCAAGAGATGAATACTCACTGGATCATTTTGCCAATTATCTTGAGTCCACTCCCAGACATTTCCAGCCATATTATGTAGACCAAACTTATTGGGAGGAAAGGAATCTACTGGACTAGTAAATTGGAATCCATCTTCTGCGGTGTTAGAAATAGGAAATTCTCCTTGCCATATATTTGTCCTTAAATTAATATTTCACTAGATTGTGACTTGAATAAAATATAACTTATATATTTCAGTGAAGAAAATTACCAATGCTGTCCTTTTGGATTGAGTTTGTTACCCCAAGGATATAATTTTTGTTTTAAGCCCCCTCTACAAGCCATTTCCCACTCTGCTTCAGTGGGCAATCTTTTTCCTAAATATTCACAGTATTTAAGTGCATCATTCCAAGACACATGTATCACGGGATGGTTCATCTTACCTAAAATAATCATTCTTATTATATAAACCATTGAAAATGATAATTTATTGTGATAAAATGTTTTATAATAAAACCTTCAATAGTAGTATCTGGTCCTTCAGGATGTTTCCATGACACTCCCTTCATTTTTATCCACCAAGGAGCTTGTACAGCTCTAACATCTTCGTATTTTTTCCTTTCCTCTTCTGGAAGGCACATTTCAAATATAAAACTATCTCCAAAAATTTCAGCCTCAGTTTGGTACCCTGTTTTTTTTACAAAATCGTAAAATTTTTGATTCGATACTTCGTATTTGTCTAAATAAAATTTGTTGATACTAACATTTTGTAGTGGACCTTCAAAGTCTGTATCAAATACTGGTTTGTTAGTTCCCATTTCAAACATAGCACCTTCAATTAGCACCATATCTGAGATATTTAATATTTCATTATTGTCTCTAATTTCATTTGAATCTTTTAAATATTTAAGACTTGGATTTAAATCATCTTCACAGTGACCATTTCTATTTGTACTGCACCCACAATCGGAAATAGTACATTGAATTGTACTTAGGGCAAGTACAAGTAACTGAAAATATAAGTACATTGAGAAATTTGAAAATAAAACTAATTCCTTATTTAGTAGTAATAATCTAAACCATGGTAAACGTATGAAATAATAACAAACTGATATGGATAACAAACAATTTTTTTGTGGTTATTGTGGTTAAATTCTTCTTTTTTCTTTTATTGGGGACACAGAAAAAGTTGTGAGAAAAAGTAAGCGAACTTATAAAAAGGATTAGGCATGCATAGTGCATGCTTCTGAAAGTACGTTAACATTTCGATAGGTGGCTAACGTGAAACCAAGCCACAGTATACCAAAACAACCAGTAGTGCATCTCAACCTCGCGCATCGCTTGTACGCAATAATTTTATTTGGCCTTGAAACGGCCATTTGGGTTTAGATCCGAGGTCCGTATTAACTAACATTTCTACTTTTTGGTCAGGGAAGGATTAGTATAATTTGAAGTTGTTAAAATTATATTTCGAAGAAAATGTTATTAAGTAGATTAATGTTATGAATAATATAAAATACATAATTTGAACATGTTACAAGGAAAAGAATTTAAAATCGGCAAAAATAGCAAAACAAATTGTAATAAAACAGATTTTTATTGAACACAGTTAAATTTAATCCTATAATAATTAACTACAAATTAAGATTACATTACATTAAACGTGACGCCAAATAATTTATCCTTATTATCTTTTTTAAAATTTCTATTTACCTAGGTATATATGTCTTTAAGTGTATAATACAATCGTACTCTTATGTATAAATTTTTAATAAATAAAACAGGAAAATCTGGGCAAGGAGGCGTGAACAATATTTCCTTGCATCGTTGAACAAAATTGCTGACAATATTATTTTTTACACTGAAATTTTGAATGAAGAATGAATCGTCTAGTATTATAGTCGACAAAACGGGAAATAATTGAAAATTATTTTTTCGTCAACCGACGAAACAGGAACATACTGAACTAACTAATTCAATATTTCATATTTATGTAACTAAAAAAAATCACTACCGACAATCTCAACTACCGGCATTTATATAAATGTAGACCTATCGTGCCTATAATGACAATGCTATAATCTTTGGACATGCTATACTTACCTCAAAAGATCTTTGGGAAATCTAAAAAAACTTTTTTTCATATATAAATATGATTTACTTCTGCTTCGACTTCTGCAGTTCTTTGCAGCACAAATTACACCTGCTTATTTGATGACTGCCACTCAATAATTAAAAAACTATAATTCACACACACGCCACTGCTTACACGACTAAACCAAACTAAACTGTGCCTATTCCGACGCCGTCCCTGCTGAATTTGAAAGGTTTCTACATAGAGAAATTATTATTTGTCTATGGGTTTCTAAACCGAAATGGCGAACTGCGCTCAACCGATGCGCGAGGTTGAGATGCACTACTGGTTGTTTTAGTATACTGTGACATGACTGTGACCAAGCTTTAGCTAGTTGCCTATCTCCAAGTAGCAAATTTAGAGCTATGTAAATGGGGTTGTCTCTGGTAAATGTAGAGAAGATTTTAGAATCTAAGCGGCTAAACAAGAATTTCAATTTACCAAATTAAATAGAGGGTTATTATAATGACTAACCCTCCATTATCCAGTAATTCTAATGGAACCAATGATGAAGAAATGCCAGACACCACTAACATCTTTAAAAGTAGAGATTTTATGTACAAACTGATGATAAGGTAAACATTCTCATTACTTATAAGTAAATAAAACATAAATAAAAGTATAACAAATTTTAGCCAGTTAATATATGATGGACATCAAAGTGTAGCTACAGCTTTACAACAAGCTGTACAAGTGGAAACAACCAATGCCCCAAGTGATAGATTGTATCACTTGACAATTACTGGTCTTGAACATGAACCTGGATTTAAAGAACGACCAAAGGCAATTGGTTTTGGTAGTAATAATGTTGGTTCTGGCCTGGGTAATATATAGCAATATAGTTTGTGAAAGATTTGTTAACTTAAATCTCGACTTAAATATTGTAGATTTGGAGTTTGAAACTGAATCCAATGTCCCAGCACCTGAACCAGCCTTGTATGAAACTGCATATGTAACATCTCACAAAGGAAATTGTAGAGCAGGATGCTTCTCTTCAGATGGTCAGCTTATTGCAACTGGCAGTGTAGATGCAAGTATAAAAATTCTTGATGTGGATAGAATGTTAGCAAAATCAGCACCAGATGAAATGGATCCATCAAGGGGAGAACAGCAAGGACATCCTGTTATTAGAACTTTATATGATCATATGGAAGAAGTTACTTGCTTAGAATTTCATCCTAAGGAACCATTTTTATGTTCCGGTAGCAAAGATATGACTGTCAAGTTATTTGATATTTCCAAAGCTAGTGTGAAAAAAGCATTTAAAACAATAACCGTAAGTTTTGTAGATTTAAGGAAAACAAAATTTGCTATTATTCTATTCTAGGAGGCCGAGCCTGTTCAAGCAATCTCATTCCATCCACTAGGTGATTATCTTATTGTTGCTACCCAGCATCCAGTGATACGCATGTATGATATGAACACCCTCCACTGTTACGTTTGTGCTTTTCCAAAACATCAACATACAGCTGCAGTAACTAATTTAAAATGGTCTCCAGATGCCAAGTTATTTGCTTCATGTAGTAAAGATGGAAATGTAAAAATATGGGACGCTGTTTCAAACAAATGTATAAATACTTTGATTAAAGCTCATGATGGCTTAGAAGTATGTTCTGTGGTGTTTTCAAAAAATGGAAAATATTTGTTATCATCTGGGAAGAATTCCATTTGTAAATTGTGGGAATTGACTACTAGTCGCTGTTTGATAACATACACAGGTGAGTGTTTATACAAAGTTTGTTTAGGCATAATGAATTTAACTTAATTGAATTTTTTATATTAAATTAAAAATAATATAAATATTAACATACATTATAAGTTTTTCTGAAAATGGTTTGGACACATGACTCATTTCAACAAAACCTCTCCCTGTAGGACGTAATTTGTATGCTACACCACATAGAAACTGATATTTTCCACAAACTTTAACCCCTTTAGGGCAATTTGTTGCTGGATTACCACTGGCATAAACACTTCCTCCTTGCACATTGCCTGCTGGGCCATAGTTACAAGCAACGTAATATTTTTTTCCTTTTTTTGCTGCTGCACAACCTACATGGGTAGTTGAAGCCCATACAACTTGTGTAAAATGACCAACATTCGAAAAATCTTTAAAGTTATCAAATTTGTCTCTAGTCATTTGATCTATTTCTTTATTATACCAAAGACCAACAGCCTGATTTATTGAGCCTCCTGCATATAAGTTTTGTCCAGCTGTTGAGAATGTTCTTGTTCTTCTACATGGTTCATGTTCCATTATACATGTATTAGCTGTACAAGATGCTGTATACTCCAAATCAAAGTCATAGTTCATAACCATGATATTTCCTCCAGGTCTAGCACCACCTCGTCTATCTCTACCTCCAGCTATCTGGTTTCTTAAAATGTTGTGTTGTGCTGTTAAACTATTTCTTAGCTTGTTTGTTAAAATAACTGGTTTACAATCTGAATTTTGTGAATCACAGTTGCCACCATGACGACAAACTACATTATCTGAATCGCCGCACTTTGGCCAATTTTCATTACAATCATTGGCGAAAATAAGTTTGAGAGTTATTAAAATTATTGATATTATTTTTAGACCAAACATATGTGTGAAAACAAATATATTGTTCGGTTTTTTTTTTTAAATCATGTTATACAATGTACCTTTTCTTTCTTTATATTAAGTCGTTCTGTAAGACAGGCATGAATACATTATTTGACACTCCTTGGGTTAAAGGTTAAAATTTTGACAAAAACACTTTTCTACACTGTCAAATTTCCTTCTTCCCTCAGTGCATACCAAAGCAACGCTAGGGGCGTTTAACTAGTTACACCAGTTTTGCACGTTTCATACAGCTTTAATTACTTATCTTATTTATGCCCGGTTTTATAAGCTCGGGTTAACCCTGCCCCGAGAGTTATCCCATTGACGGTCAGGCCCGGTTTTATAAGCTCGGGTTACCCCTGCCCCGAGAGTTATCCCTATGACGGTCAATGGGATAACTCTCGGGGCAGGGGTAACCCGAGCTTATAAAACCGGGCCTCAATGGGATAACTCTCGGGGCAGGGTTAACTCGAGCTTATAAAATCGGGCCTTAATCCTTGCACAAAATAGATGAAGCCTACTTGTGACAATTTTTCAAATATACAATATGTCTCAGTAAGTTGGAACCATATGGGAAACTTTTTTATTATTAATTTTAGGAAAAAAATGTATTCTTCATAAAAAGTTCTGCATGTTTTAAAATCCAAAATACAATTAACAGATATCAATTTTTTCCAGTCGTGTACGAGGTATGTAAAAAAATATGAATTTTACTCAAGAGTAAAGTACCTTTAAATTTGACAATATCGAAAAATGTTATTAAAAAAAGTTTATCAGTACCAAAAACTATATTCAATTATGCAATTACATTCATTTATTTTGGAAAAATAGGTTTTGTGCTTGTTTACTATTGTTTATATCTTTTCTTTACTACTTAACAGAGCCGCCATTTCTTGTATTTTATAAAAACTAACTAGCGATTTGACGTTTGCCGTCAGTGCATCCTAGATTAAAAATCGTTATGTACGCAAATTGCTATTATACAGAATTATCATTGCTAATACAGAGGAGTAAATACAACAGAAATTATTTTTTTATGGCAGATGGATAATATTAGATATCTGACAATAGCTTTCAATTATAATCAACTTTTTATAATAACAATTGTCAATATTCTGATAAATAAAGGTACTTTACTCTTGAGTAAAATTCATATTTTTTGACATACCTCGTACACGACTGAACAAAATTGATATCTGTTGATGGTATTTTAGATTTTAGAACATGCAGAACTTTTTATGAAGAATACATTTTTTTCCTAAAATCGATAATAAAAAAGTTTCCCATATGGTTCCAACTTACTGAGACATAATAATTGTAGATACATTCTTATTTAAAAGATAAACTTTATGTACACCAAAGTCACACATCTTGTAACAATTCTAGGTGCGGGTACTACAGGCAAACAAGAATACGAGGCTCAAGCAGTATTTAATCATACAGAAGATTATGTCCTCTTCCCAGATGAAGCCACAACATCTCTGTGCGCTTGGAACTCTCGAACTGCTTCAAGGAAACAATTGATGTCATTAGGACACAATGGAGCTGTGAGACTGATCGCTCATTCACCTACCCAAGCAGCTTTCTTGACTTGTTCAGATGATTTCAGGGCCAGGTTTTGGTACAGAAGAACGCCAACATTGTAATTAAATTTTTTTTGTATTTAATTTTAGTAAACTTGATATTTAAGTAAATTTTGTCACTTGGTGTATTTTATTTCATATATTATTTTGATTTAGCTGTTGTTGGTCCGTTTGCAAGTGATTGAGGAGTGAAACAGATTTGTTTGTGATATTATTATGGTTTGATTTATAAGGTAAAGTGATACTTTTATGAAAAATTGGCTTAAAATGGTAGTCATGAGCAATAAATAAATAATTGGGAGTAGTTCGTTCGTTTAGAGCATCAGTTGCAATAGAGGAGTTCAGTTTAAGGTCAGTGTGGCCAACAAAAAGTGGTTTTTTCTGACAGGAATGACAGTTAAGGTCTACTGTTTAAAACATGAGATTTTGCTAGTTTTTTATCATTGCGATCATATATATTGCTTTATTGAAATAATGAATACACCCTCGAAGCGTATATCCTGAAATTGAATTTTTAGCTGAATACTCAACATATCAGAGGCCAATAATTCTAGGAACTTTTGGCATGTCACCATTTCATTTCTGTTATTCAGTCACTAGTTATGTCAAATGTCAGTGAAAAAAAGTAATAAGAAGAATAGAGATACACCGAATTGGAAATGCTATGAAAATCTAATAGAAAATGGACATACACGATTAAAAGAATATAAAAAAAAAATAAACATAACTGACATTTGACATAACTAGTGACTGAATAACAGAAATGAAATGGTGACTTGCCAAAAGTTCCAAGGATTATTGGCCACCGATATGTTGAGTATTCAGCTGAAAAGTCATTTTAAATTTCAAGATATACGCTTCGGGGGTGTATTCATTATTTTTATAAAGCGTTATAGATATTCGCAATGATAAAAAAACATACAGAATCTTATGGTTTGAACAGTAGACCTTAACTGTCATTCTTGTCAGAGAAAACCACTTTTTGTTGGCCACACTGACCCTAGACCAAACTCATCTATTCATGTGGTTAAAATAAGGTAGTTTTCATATAGACATTTACGATATTAGATATATCCATTTAATAAACAATCAACGTTATTATATTTACATTTTAATATAAGATAGCTTATTCAGAAAAGAGAGTTGATTGAATCTGGAAAATTTCTACTGGAGACTAATTTAAAAAAAAAACACTTCTTCTCCCAACCCTTCAATCTGGGTGACATATCATTTAATGATGCTTACATTAAAAAATTATATGTAAACAATATATCTTCGCAAAACTGTCCACAGACTGAAAGAATTGAATATCACTATTTTAATTTCAACAATGTATCCCAAAATTAAATATTTTCTTAAAATAATTTTTCACTTCTAGTCGAGATCGATTCTAGTCTGTAACTGTAAAGAACCGCACTGTAATTTGCTTTCTCTCATTTTATTGAACGAGAATTTAAGATCGTCCATTGAAATTGGACGTAAGGAGTCGTGAAAAACGTCTTCATCTTCATCATCTTTTTGAGATGTTGTTGGACCATCTATATGATTGCGTAAATAATCTCTCACTCGGTAGATGGAAGCATTACGGCATAACTCGCGAAGATCAGAACCTGTGAATCCCTCAGTGGATTTTGCTAAAGCTTCGACATCTATATCCTCTGATACTGGTTCATTTTCTAGAATTAATCTGACAATTTGTCTCCTTTGTGCAGTATTGGGCATAGGAACATGGAAAGTTGCAGGCATTCTTCTTAAAATTGCTTTATCCAGATCCTGTGGTCTATTTGTAGCCCCCATTACAATAACAGTACAATTTGAATCTGTAATTAAACCATCCCAAAGTGACATAAATTGTGCTTTCATCATAGCAGTAGCTTCATGATCTGAACTAGTTCTAGACCTTAAAAATGAGTCGATTTCATCTATGAAGATGATGCAAGGTTGAATTTTGACGGCCAGAGTAAAAACAGCTGCAGCTAATTTTTGGCTTTCACCATACCATTTATCTGTTAAAATGGACAAATCTAAATTTATGAAGCGAGTACCTGCTTCCCTGGCAGTTGCTTTGGCAATCAATGTTTTGCCACACCCTGGAGGCCCATGAAGTAATACACCTGTAAACAATCAATGTAATAACATAATATATATTTTTCATAAACTTTTTACAAACCTTTTGGAGCTGTAGTAAGTTGTGAGTCGGCAAATAATTCCTTTCTTTGTATAGGTAAAATAACAGTTTCTCTTAGTTCTTGGATTAAACTTTCCAAGCCTGCAATGTGATTCCAAGTAACTTTAATGTCTTGGGGATGGACAAGATGAGCAGCTATCATCATTTCATAATCATTTAGTTTCTCCACAAATAGAGGAGCATTTCCTGAAGATGTCAATCTAGCAGAAAAAATGAACTATAGAATCGTAGTAAAGTAGTATTGCAATTTTACCTTTTTAGTTGCTCTTCTGCTCGTTGTCTGGCTTTTTTCTTATTTTTATTAGTTGGATCAACTTGGTTCATAATCCATTTTATACTTAAAAACGTAACTGCAGAAACTAAGGTTAACCTCACTACGAGTCCAATCACTTCATTTTTAGTAAAAGCTGTGTCTGCCATGTTTGGGGAGAATATTTAATACGATTTGTATTATTTTTCAACTTCAAAAAGATTTTAACCGTTAAGCATTTTAATATTAAATAAATGCAAGCACAGATAAGAATGACTGTTACGACTAATTCATAAAATCATTGATAATCTCCCACCATGAATATAAATATGATGAATAAGAAAGACTCTGGAGATGGCTGGAACTTATCAGAGACACTTATTCAACTTTTTTGACTTTGACATGGACTGTCATCCATAGATAATACAACTGTCATCATTTCATTGCTTTTTTACTTACAAAATATGAACGTATCGAACATGCAAAGAAAATTTGTCTTAGGTGTTCTAGGTTATCTGTGGTTGTCATAGATAAAATGGGAAATTGAAACTGACTCGTGCGCCATCTATTTTGTTCTAGCCAGAAATAACAAAGTTCTAGCACTTCTAGCTAGAGCACCGATGTGCTGCCTATCTGTCATCTGCTGTCATGTAAAAAATTCTGTTATCATGAGTAGGTTATTTGTGGTCATGAGTGTTGTGTACGTTTAAAGAAATTGTCATAAGTCTGTTTCAGTCTGTTTTTCTGCTAAGAGAAAATATACAATGAATTTTCTTAACATTTAGCACTTAAAAACTACGTTAATAAACTTAAAACATTATATATTTAACATGATTTGCCTTGTAAGTATTTCAATTAGCTAAATAAAATTATAACCTTAATTTAATTTTTATTTTAGAATACCAAAATATTTTTCAAATTAATTGTACTAGCAACATGGCTAGACTTAACTCAACAATTTTATGTTCCTGGTATGGCACCTACAGATTTCAAAAAAGGTAATTCATACATTAAAATATCCAATTAGGCCAAATTAATTAATATTATATTTTAATTTAATCTTTAAGGTGACCCAATTGAAGTTAAAGCTGTAAAAATGACTAGTATACATACACAACTACCTTATGAATACTATTCCCTGCCTTTTTGTTTGCCAAAAGAAGGTTCTGGTGGAATTCATTACAAATCAGAAAATTTAGGGGAGGTTCTAAGAGGAGATCGAATTGTAAATACTCCTTATGTAGTGAAAATGGCAGAACCCACTCCGTGCTCTTTACTTTGTAACTCTCCTGACAAACCCATTAACTGGAGTGTTGGTGAATCTCAAGTTGTACATGATAGAATTCAGCATGATTATTTTGTTCATTTGTAAGTCTTAATTATATTGAAAATAAATTTTGTTGAACATTTATAGGGTTGGCAGGCCATAATACCTATTAAATTATGTATATAATTTTAGATTAGTAGACAATTTGCCAGCAGCAACTCAAATATTCAATGTGGAGACAAATGAAAATCAACTAGAACATGGATATAGACTTGGTAACATTGTTGGAGACAGGAGTTTTATTAACAATCATCTCAAACTTACTTTATTATATCACAATCCTCAACCGTAAGTAATATTTAAATAGCACTAGGAAATAATTAGGTGTTTACAGCCAAATCATGGAGAGATGAAATAAATTAGGTTATAAGTTGGATATTCTCAGATCCAGCTTAAGAATTAACTACCCTCATCTGCTATTTGATTATTAATGATCAATAAAATAATTAAGGATTCTTACATTTTAGTGATATATACAGGGTAGTAGGTTTTCGAGCTACTGCAAAATCTATTCACAAAGATGAAATGAAATTCGGTGGTAAATATTGCAGTTTCCAGAGTAAGTCAAGGTCACAGGACGTTGACCCAGCAGCTGGTACAAAATTATATTTTACATATGAAGTGGAGTGGATAGAAACTTCTGTCAGTTGGGCTTCAAGATGGGACACTTACCTTGCTATGACTGATGCACAAATTCATTGGTTTTCTATTATTAATTCAATTGTAGTTATTTTCTTTCTGTCAGGTGAGTAAAACTCTGCTTTTCACAAACATTTTATTATTTTATTAAAATTAATTTATAGGCATCTTAACTATGATAATGGTTCGTACACTTCGAAGAGATATTGCTAAATATAACGCAGATGAAAGTTATGATGAAACAATTGAAGAAACTGGATGGAAATTGGTCCACGGAGATGTCTTTAGGCCACCTAGGTATTCAAGATTATTCGCTGCTCTTGTAGGTTCAGGAATACAAATATTGCTCATGTCATTGATAACGATATGTAAGTAACTCATCTCTCAATTAGAATTCTGTCTTTCCTTATGATTGTTTTTAGTTTTTGCAATGTTGGGGATGCTGTCACCAGCTTCCCGTGGAGCTCTTACGACAGCAGCTATTACTTTTTATATGATTCATGGAGCAGTGGCTGGATACTTATCCGCTCGATTATACAAAACAATGAAAGGACGAGAATGGAAAAAGGCTGCTTTTTTAACAGCAGTTTTGTACCCGGCAGTTGTCGGTCTTGTTTGCTTCTTTTTAAATTTCTTTATTTGGGGAAAAGTAGGTTTATATAAACTATCATTTTATTCTGTTTTTTAATAACTGATATATTAATTTTAGGCAAGTAGTGGTGCAGTTCCGTTCTCAGCAATGATAAGTCTTTTATTGATGTGGGTGTTTGTTTCTTTGCCTTTGGTATATTTGGGTTATTACTTTGGATACAGAAAACAACCTTATCAACATCCAGTTAGAACAAATCAGATACCGCGACAAGTTCCAGAGCAACATTGGTATATGAATCCATTTTTATGGTAAGTTTTTAGCTAATTGTGACAAACCATGAATATTGGGAAAAGTAGAATTCGATAGATGGCGCTCCGAAATGTCAATGTCATCTTAGGAATGAGTAAAACAAATCAGCTGTCATGTTAGCAATTTGATATTTAAGTGGTTTTATTTTGCTGTTTTAGATATTTTCAGTGTGTGTTTTGTGAAACTTTTGCTTTTTCTTTGATTGTGCTTTAGTATTTTGTGTTGTTAAACAAAATTTTGACTCCTAATATTTTTATTTTTGGAGTAATAGGTATGGTTGATATTTTTGAAAAATAAAACAAGTTTAGGTCTGATTTTGTATTTTTATTTTATTAGTCATATCTACAAAAGTTACAGGGAAGGTACGTTTGTATTGAGTAATATTTTAAATCTTTAATACTGACTTATTTTCTCTTTGTTTTTGTAACTATGGATTAGGTGTACACTGACTATTCAAAGTTTATTTGAATTTGTAAATGCTGAGCCTTCTTCTAGGTGCATAAATGTGGGACAGTCAGTTTTAAATGCTGGCCATATATTTTTGCACGATACCTATAGAGGATATAAGTGACACCTTCATAATAGTGCAATGAAAACAAAAAATAGAATAACATAACCTCTTCCATAATATCTCTGATTATATAAAAATATAACCTCAGAAATTATGACAGTTGAATTGAATAGAAAAACACAGTTTTAAGCATGTCACTGACACAAAATTAAACAAATAAAGTACGAATTTACTTCAACTTGCATATAATACAAAAACAATGCAAAACGAATTGTTTTACTCGTTGCGACAATTACAATTTTTTCCGCCAGAGGTCTCATTGAATTCTACTCCACTAAGAACCATTTTACACGTACGAGAATTATTGCGAAATTTACTCTGAAAATTTTCATAAGAATAATTTTTGCTGTTTTACACATCAGAGAATTATTGCCAAAATTTTCGGAGTAAAAATATTGACATGTTCTATATTTTTAGAAAGTGCGTGAGAATCGACGCAGAAGCCAAAAATAGAATAAAAACAATAATGGCGTCCATGTGTCATTATTTATTGTCGTTTTCTTCATTTAGGAAAGCCAAAATCTTGGCATAAATGCAAATCTCAATTAATAAAATAAATAAACAATCAAATAAACGGTTCCAATACAGCTGATTATTCAGAAATTTCAATATGTAAATCGTAAACATGACAACTTATCCCAAAAACAATCTCACTGCGCAGTCGTATGGCATGAATTCTTATGAAATTTATAGTGGTAAAAATATTATGTGTAAAACAGTCAAGTAGTGAAATGTTTCCAAAATTCTTATGAAAATTACCAGAGTAATTTTCAGAGTAAATTTCGCAATAATTCTCGTACGTGTAAAGCGGTTCTTAAGAGAAAAGTGTAAAGACACTTTTGACAGTACTTGGCTTCTGTATGGTAATCTGACCCTCACCTGTTTTATTGATAAATATTTTTCAGTACTTTGATGGCTGGAATTCTACCATTCGGAGCAGTATTCATAGAATTGTTCTTCATATTTACTGCCATATGGAAAAATCAGTTCTATTACCTGTTCGGTTTTCTATTTCTCGTTTTTCTCATATTGATAATTTCTTGTTCACAAATATCCATTGTGATGGTATACTTCCAACTTTGTGGAGAAGTGAGTATAACAAATATCTACATTTAATGCATTATTCAATAATATATTTTGATTTTTAAAGGACTATCATTGGTGGTGGCGCAGTTTCATCGTATCGGGAGGTAGCGCCCTCTATATTTTAGGATATTCTCTTTTCTACTTTATGACAGTACTAGAAATAACCGAATTCATACCTACGTTACTTTATATCGGTTACACCGGTTTAATGGTGTTTACTTTCTGGTTACTTACTGGTTCCATAGGATTTTTTGCAGCATACGCTTTCGTCAGAAAAATTTACGCAGCCGTTAAAATCGATTAAAAAAATTGATTGTTTGTATATTTTTTTTCTTCAATTGAAACTTTATGCACCGATCGTATATTATGGAGTTGTCTGTGATTTAAAAAAAAATTGTCTGCTTACATTTTTTATGGTTGTTTATTCTTATTTTATTTTATGTCCTAAAAATTTTTGTAAATAATAAAAAATTCAACTAATTCGTACAACTGAGAGATGTCATATAAAGTCCATTTAATAACCACGAGAAGTAATTTGAAAAGCCTTACTTACACCACTAAAAGCTACCAGGTAAGTTACTAAAGGGTGTGTTCCGAAAGAATAGTCAACAGTCGTGTTCCAAATCTATTAAATATGCCTTGAATGATGAAGAAATCAGCCACCCGTAGCCATAATCCGATTCTTCGTCTGTTCAGTAGATTATTTACATGTTTATTGTAGATATAAGGTATTTGATTTTTGATGGTCCTAAATGACCTTATATTGTTTTACCGCACTAAGCGAAGAAATGGTATTCAAAGTAGAAGGATCTATAATTGCAGATATTCAATACAATTGCTTACCGAAGGAACAATAAAAATAATAAAATAACAAGAGCGGATGCGATTATATTTGTCAGAACTGTCAAAAATGGAAATTATCAGCTGATGTCAATACTAGAAAGTGTTGTGTGAAACTGGACGGAATCTGACCAATCAGAAGTCTACAGAATTGCCAACTTAAATTCAAATTACTCCTGGTTTTTAAATGAGGTATAGTTGGGTGACAATATACAAGGGAAATATAAATCACTTTGCTTGCACATCTTGTTACTCTTTTTACTTTTATTCCACACTTAATAAAACGTAACAGATAAAGGTAGTTCATGATTTTTTTAAAATATGTCATCATCTTATAACGGATTTTCGATTTTCATTTCTTATAAGTGCAAAATACCTCTCTAAGCATGTTAGATAAACTCCAAAGTTATTTTATGTACAGTGTTAGTCTGAAATAATATGAAACTATCAGTTTTCATATAATGCAAAATGTTATTTACTACATAACTAAGGGTCCAAAATAAATATGTTTTTAAGAGAAAAATTTCACTTAAAAAAATAACACACCTAATGATATATTTTCAATGGACATCCTCTGACAATGGAACTAAACAAATATATAATATTTAGCCACAATATACTCTGGTTATTTGAAGTGGAGAGAGACCCACTCACCACAAACCTATACTAATATCTACTATTTTTGTTTGAACTCACTACACATATCCCTTTTAAAGCAAAACTATTATTTTAGACCCAATTTTTTGTATGTATATGTTTCATATCATTTTTTATCTAAACAACACTTATATTTTTCAAACTGTGGAAATTTTTATAATTTAGTTTAGTTTAATTTATAAAATGTAAATATTTACATATATAACAAATAAACAATAATTTTTTTGTGTAGTTCATTTTTATGTAATCGTAAAAGTATTCAGTGAGATTCTGGTCATATGTAAGTTTATTCCCATACTTAATTTAACAGGAGAACATAAGATATGGAAGAGGTAACAAACTTTTAGTCCCATCCACAGATTAGCTTCTACCAGACATCCAATTATTTATAAGTATAAATATCTCAGGTCCGTTCAGTCTTTGTGGGGTTTAAAAGCTTCAAAACGAATATTCTCTACTGCTTTTAATTTTATAAATAAAATATACAACTATTATTAAAAAAAGTTTAATGCTTAGCATGTTACAAATTGTACTTCTAACATTATCAATCTGTTTTTGTCTTCTTTACTGTAATCCATTTCCTAAGTGTTGATAGTGACATAAAAACTGGAATCATAATTGGTAAAAATAGCGGGATGTACACAGCATATCTAAAAAGTTCCATTAATTTATAGAATATCTAGTGATGTAAGGTTCCTTTCTTATAAAATGACTTTTGAATACAAATAAAAAAAAATTACACAGCAATCAATAGTGATTTGTAATGAAATACAAATATGTACTTACTTTTGGTCTTCAGGAAAATACAAGAGTGATAACAAAGAAGGATCACTAAAAGCTTGCTCAGAATGTAAAAAAGCAATTTTGGCAAACTTTAAACCTTCATCAACATCTCCTTGTGTAAGAAACTTTTGTGCCAAATCAGCATTTTCCACAGCAACATTTATTTTATCACCTACATCCTCACTAATAACGATACTCTTTATTTCAGACAGCAGCCCAGCAAGAGATTTTAAAGTTCTTCTTGTAGATTCTACCATTTCTGTTGCTTTACGCATTTTTAATTCATAAATGTTATCTGCATCTAAAAATATTCATTCACCATCAACTTATGTTTTGTTCTACTTATTAAACAGTATCTTGCTAATATAAGACAATTACAATTTATCATTAAGTCATATTTTAATTCAATATGTTAATACATACCAGTAATATTATCAATTTTAAATAATCTCTGGAGATGATTGATAAAAGTTGTTGTAATAGCATTTATATCAGGTTTAAAAATTCCTTGTTCACAAGAAGTTTTATCAGCGTTAATGATATAAAGCCCACCCCATCTAGGACTGAGAAATGCATTGCTTTCCAATTTTTCATTTCTATTATTGAATATGTATAAAGGAAGATCGTCACACTTAGCAAAGTACACAACCAGATTTATCGTGGGTCTTGGAGACATATGAGACCACAATTTACTTTCTAATGGTGTTATAATATGTGGCAATTGTTCTTCCTTCAATACTAAATATTGTTCTGTTTTTGAAGGAGTTATACCTAAATCTAAAAGAAAGAGCCATTGTGATTTAACAACAAACTCTGAAATGGGCGATATTTCCTCCAAAAATGGTTTCAAGTGTTCTTCGATGTCTACACCTTGCAATTCTACAGAAGGATTTAGTGGATCTGGATGCACAAATGATACCAGTATATCATATTCTAGACTTAAAGGCATTCCATACTCATTATGTGTGGAAATGTTCTTTAGTTCAACTTCCTGCATTCGTGCAAGAGGTAACGTTGCTCTGTATACCCTTGTAGTGTACCACCATATTGGTAATCCTATTACAACTAGTACAACAAAGTAAGAAATTATACCATATATTCTAAAGTTAGCCTCTTCATCATCTAAAAATTAAAAATATGGGCATATAATTTTATCATGCTGATTACTTTACCTTCTGTAGATTTAGATGATGCTTTGTCGACTTTTGAAGACATTTTTAAATTTTTTCACAAATATATCATTTTTTATTCGCAAAAACAAATTATTTTGAAATTTGAAACAGTTTTAACAAACATAACCTAGAAAATCTGTGAATCTGACGTTTGTATAGATCATAGAAAACTAGTCTCCATGATAGAAAACCTACTGGTACAGATCACAGAAATATATAATTTATTTTACTTCTGTGGTCAGTGTAGACCGGAGTAATTAGGTTGTCTGTGGCTAGAGTGAGTAGGTTATCTGTGGCTAGAGTAAGTAGGTTATCTATGGCTAGAGTAAGTAGGTTGTCTGTGGCTAGAGAGCAAACTGTGTTCATTCATAGCCATAAAAAATTTATTGATTTTTAGAATTGTTCTAGAAAGAATAAAATCTTGAGTATTCTCGATTTTTCTTTATATATTTACAAAATGAAAAAACATAATCAACCTGCTTTGTTTCTTGCTTCTTTCACTTTTTAAAAAAATTATATGAAAATCTGAATAGATTATTTTGATACAAAAATAATAATTTTAAGCATAAGCGTACATCAACCAACTACAAAAAATAGAGATGATATGGTAGAAATAAATGGAATTTGTCCAATGCTCTTAATTGAAATATTGTAACGATTAGATTGATAATACGTATCAAACAGACATAATGATTGTTTTAAGAATTGCCGGCTTAATTAAAACATAGTTTATACGACTACTTCATCCCTTGATGAGAATTATTCATTTAATTTTATTTAATATAATATATAATCCGATGATATAACTAGGTACACTATTTTTTCTCCAAGAAAATATAAATACCTATACCAAATTGTTTGTAATGAAATTATTGCAAGCTATACCATATTTTTCCAATATATTGATAATATGTTTTACCTCAGGCTGATAAAAAAGTTTGAAACTGTCTCACAAATATCAAAATAAATATATTATTTATTTCCTAAAATATCTTACTCACAAATTCTAGAACATCTAGATTTAAATTTAGCGCTGTAAAATCCGGAAGTAAACTAGGACAGAGCATATATCTATCTTTGTATCGAACCTTCTTATACCTTCTAAATGTATGGAAAATCTACGAGAATGTTCTCGAATATTCCAGAACAAAGCAGGCTATAAAAGCTACCGAGTATTGACGATTGTGTCAAACTTGAAGTAGCACTGCGACAGTTAACGTGAAGCTTGGATTCAATTTCCAAAGCATTTTTAAAGCGAATTTCCTCAATTACTAGTGAATTTTTAGTGAAAAACTAGCAAGGTAGGTGGTATTATTATTCTCCATTATATTTCGAGTTTTATTTCTATAAATTACTAGTATTTCAATATTTTTACACATTTACCGGCTTAACAAATTCAAACGATTATTTAGTACTTGTTCATAATTAAAATTACATTTTTCAATGATCCTAAAAGATATCTTATCAAATCAGTAATAATGAAATTTCAAAATCCAGTAATTTAGGTACAAAAGTGAATTCAGTATTCGTCCCCCACGTGGTAAATATAGCTTAGTCATTTTCGCGTACAATGTCTTTTTTTTTTATTGAAATGTGTTGATTGAATCGAGGATTGAATGAACGATTTTTATTTTTCTAATTTTTTTTATAGATGCCTGAAGATACACAAAGCGGAGAGGTCGAGACCTTCGCCTTCCAGGCCGAAATCGCCCAGTTGATGAGTCTGATTATTAACACATTCTACTCTAACAAAGAAATCTTTCTCAGAGAATTAATTTCCAACTCATCAGATGCATTGGATAAAATCCGCTACCAATCTCTTACTAATCCAGCATGTCTCGACTCTGGAAAGGACTTGCAGATCAAAATTATTCCCAACAAAGCTGATGGCACATTAACCATCATTGATACCGGTATTGGTATGACAAAAGCAGATCTTGTCAACAATTTGGGTACAATTGCCAAATCTGGAACTAAGGCATTCATGGAAGCCCTTCAAGCTGGTGCTGATATTAGTATGATTGGACAGTTTGGAGTAGGTTTTTATTCGGCATATTTAATTGCTGATAAAGTGACTGTTGTATCAAAGAATAACGATGATGAGCAGTATATTTGGGAATCATCTGCTGGAGGTAGCTTCACCATTCGCCCAGACACTGGTGAACCTCTTGGTCGTGGTACAAAGATTATTTTATATGTCAAAGAAGATCAGACTGAGTTTTTGGAAGAAAACAAAATCAAAGAAATTGTTAAAAAACATTCTCAATTCATTGGTTATGCCATCAAATTACTCGTTGAAAAAGAAAGAGAAAAAGAATTGAGTGACGATGAAGCAGAGGAAGAAAAAAAAGAAGGCGAAGAAGAATCAGACAAACCAAAAATTGAAGATGTAGGCGAAGATGAAGACGAGGACAAAAAAGATGAAAAAAAGAAAAAGAAGAAGACCATCAAAGAAAAATACACAGAAGATGAAGAACTAAATAAAACTAAACCAATTTGGACCAGAAATGCCGATGATATTACCCAAGAAGAATACGGTGAATTCTACAAATCTTTGACAAATGATTGGGAAGACCATTTAGCTGTTAAACACTTCAGCGTAGAAGGTCAACTTGAATTTAGAGCCTTACTTTTCGTTCCTCGCCGTGTACCTTTCGACCTCTTTGAAAACAAGAAGAAGAAGAACAACATCAAACTTTATGTAAGAAGGGTATTCATCATGGACAACTGTGAAGATCTTATCCCAGAATACCTCAATTTCATTAAGGGTGTAGTTGATTCTGAAGATTTACCTTTGAACATTTCAAGAGAAATGCTCCAACAAAACAAAATTCTTAAAGTAATTCGCAAGAATTTGGTTAAAAAATGTTTGGATCTCTTTGAAGAGCTCACTGAAGACAAAGATGGTTATAAGAAATTCTACGAACAATTCTCCAAGAACATCAAATTAGGTATCCACGAAGATTCACAAAACAGAGCCAAACTTGCAGATTTAATGCGTTACCAAACATCAGCCAGTGGAGATGAAGCGTGTTCCCTCAAGGACTATGTCAGTCGCATGAAGGAAAATCAAAAACACATCTACTACATCACTGGTGAAAACAAAGACCAAGTTGCTCACTCTGCATTCGTTGAACGTGTCAAGAAGCGTGGATTTGAAGTTGTCTACATGACTGAACCTATTGATGAATACGTAGTTCAACAACTCAAAGAATATGATGGAAAGCAACTCGTCTCTGTTACAAAAGAAGGATTGGAATTACCTGAAGATGATGACGAGAAGAAAAAACGCGAAGACGATAAGGCCAAATTTGAAGGACTCTGCAAAGTCATGAAGAGCATCCTCGATAACAAAGTTGAAAAGGTATGTTAACTTTTTGTTTTTTCATTTTATTTCAACTACAATAACATTTGTTTCTTTTTTGTCTATATTTAATGAGTTATTTAAATTTTTATGAACAAAATTCTACGAATAACTACAATTATTATTCTTGTGAGTAATTTGTATGTAAACTCACTATTATTCTTGATGTAATGTCTTATTTTTTTGAAACTTACCATTGTTGTTTATTTCAGGTCGTAGTATCTAACCGTCTCGTAGAATCTCCCTGTTGTATTGTAACCTCGCAATACGGCTGGACTGCCAACATGGAACGTATTATGAAGGCTCAAGCTCTCCGTGATACATCAACCATGGGTTACATGGCAGCCAAAAAACACTTGGAAATCAACCCAGATCATTCGATAATTGAGAACCTTAGACAAAAGACTGAAGTTGACAAGAACGACAAAGCAGTGAAAGATCTAGTCATTTTATTATTTGAAACTGCTCTACTTAGCTCTGGATTTACATTGGATGAACCTCAAGTACATGCTTCTCGTATCTACAGAATGATCAAACTTGGTTTAGGAATTGATGAAGAAGAATCCATGCTGACTGAAGAAACACCCTCCGGTGAAGCTCCTGCGGCTGAAGCTGGTGATGGTGAAGACGCTTCGCGTATGGAAGAAGTTGACTAAATATATAAAATTATTGCGGGCATGTGTTGTAAGATGTTCCTTGAAAAATCTTCATTCCTTAATTTTGTAAATATTTGTTCATTTTTATACGAAGTATTACTTTTGTAGTTATTTCTCTTAAAAGTATTCAGATATTAGTTGTCAAGTTCTAACGACTAATAACAAGTTACGAAGTCTGCGTTGAATAAAAGTTCGATTTGAAATACTGTTTTTTATTTATCTACATTACCTAAGTAAAGACCAATACCTGTTACCTATTAGGTAATAATCTGTCAAGAGTGTCGATCAGCTCACAGTACGTCGTCGTCCCTGACTAAGACCTGGCTTGACGTTCAATAATGTCAAAACCGTATCTTTCCACACACTTTTTTTCAATATATCCTGTATTTTTTTGGCAAATGAGATTGCATTTCTATTTGGGAAAATGTATCCGTAGAGCTGAGTCAAAAAAAGTTGCTACACTTGAGATAACCCCCTGCGGCATTTCTTGTGCTGTGTAAGTGAAGATTCGCTCGTGTTATTTCTGTCACTGTTTCTATGTATGATGAAATCCCCACAGTACACAAAAATACCATATGAAGGGGCCCTTGTTATCTGTAGAGTAGGTAGAGTGAGTGTAGTCTCACAGCACTTACGCCACATGTGACCCATTGTACATTCTCCCGAGGAGTTATCGTACATCCTGTACTTGAAAGGTGGACAGGTCACTAGGAGACATCTCCTTTATGTCACTCACCGAAAACACCACAAACCTGGAACACACACTCTGTTTGACGATAACTAGACAGTTCAATCTTCTGAAATTAAATGTTCCTCATGGTATATTAATCATTTTTTTGCTTTTTAATTTGTTGGGAAATTGAACCACAATGTTTTTAAATTATTTATTTCAACGTTTCAGTATCGTTCCAGCTACCGTAGTCAAGATAAACTAAGAAATTTATTTTTTATCCCTATCTGAGACAACGAAAAAATTTGAGACATCCTGCATAGAGGTGTGTCCACTAGCCCCATAGTATGGAGGTGTTTCCTTAGTTGAATGTGGCCAGTCCTACAGTTAAACGTAGGTTTTTCCTGGTCATCGCCAAATATTTCTTCGGCGCCAGCTTCCAAGGGTGATCCTGGCAAGACTGCATCCTTTGATTCCATCCCATCTCTTAATGGATTGAGCATGAGTGTAACGTTTGGCTAGTTCCGCAATTGTCAAAGTAGTTAGGCCGTATCACTGGGTCCTAAAATTTTTAGTGCAGCAGCCTCCCAGGCTAAAGAATCGATAATGCGATTTCCTTTACTCCTGTCGTGGCCTTTAACCCACCTCAGGGCCCTTGTTTAAGATAATGAACAAAAAGTAAAAGTGGCGATACTTTTTCCGTTGAGGATATTTGGGGATAAATAAAATAAACACCTATAAAAATATGGGTACTCTATTTTTCATCTCGTAATGATTATAGCATAACTTGATTTTTCTTTCTCTACTTTTTCATTTTAAAAATTAGATTAAAGAATAAATCTGTTCGCTTATAGTAAACAGTACTTAAAATGAATTTCTTTTTTAAAATATTTACAGTACAATCCTCTTTTAGATGTTCGTACAGGGTATCTCGGAAATCAAGGCAAGCGAAACGGTATATCTTCAATCTTTTACATTCAAGTATATGCGCTTTACAAAAATAAACTTCTTTATATTACCTTAGAAAATAAGAAAATAAATTAAAAAAAATAAAGGAAAATAACAAAATTTGTACATCAATTTTTCCTTCACGTAAAAAATATATAAAATAGTTTTATATAATATATATTTTTTTAAACAAGTTTAATTTTAATATACAGTTTTCCAGAATCGATGCAATAGAGGAGTTCAGTCTAAGGTCAGTATGGCCAACAAAAAGTGTTTTTTTTCTGACAAAAATGACAGACAAGGTCTATTCCTCAAAACATAAGATTTTGCATGTTTTTTATCATTGTGAACATCTATATTGCTTTATTAAAGTAATAAATACACCCCCGGCGTAAATCTTAAAATTTACATGACTTTTTAGCTGAATACTCAACATATCGGTGGCCAATAATTCTAGGAACTCTTGGCATGTCACCATTTCATTTCTGTTATTCAGTCACTAGTTATGTCAAATGTCAGTTATATTTATTTTTGTTGATATTCGTTTAATTGTGTATGTCCATTTTCGATTGGATTTTCATAGCATTACCAATTCGGTGTATCTCTATATTCTTCTAATTACTTTTTTCACTGACATTTGACAGAACTAGTGACTGAATAACAAAAATGAAATGGTGACAAGCCAAGAGTTCCTAGAACTATAGGCCACCGATATGTTGGGTATTCAGCTAAAAAGTCAATTTAAATTTCAAGATATACGCTTCGGGGGTGTATTCATTATTTTAACAAAGGAAAATAGATGTTCGCAATGATAAAAAACATGCAAAATCTCATGTTTTGAATAGTAAACCTTAACTGTCAGTCTTGTCAGAAAAAAACCACTCTTTGTCGGCCACACTGACCTTAGACTGAACTTCTCTATTATATATGAATTCTGAAATTATTAAAATAATCATTCTACTATTAATCATACACTTTTTGATATAATGCATTTTAAATAGAGAAAACATTTGAAAATTCAACTGTCGGTGATTTATCTTTCATAGTTTACCCTGCAATATAAATCCTGTCAGTCTTATTGGTCCGCTGTTTTTCGTTACCAACACAATAATTGGTAAAATTAATCAACTTGCCTCCAAAATAATTTTCCCTATTTAAACGACTGAATTTACTTACGTAAATAGTACGGTGATTATCATTATTATTACCTAATTTTTTTACACGAAATTTCTTAATATAATCCAAAAGTTCCAGATCTAATTCCATGTGTTTCAAAAAGTACATAATCGTTAATGATTTCGATAACGACAAAATAAATACGGCAATGGCAATGGACGAGTTCTATACAAGGGAATTGCTGCCAACATAACGAAAAAATACTGAAAAAGGTCGGTCACATAAGGAAGTGGTTTTTCCTTTCAATTTTTGGTTCTTCTTATATATTTTGAATCCCTTTACCCGAAAAGTTATAGGTATTTTTAGTTTGGGGTATTTCGCATCTTACAGTTGACGAAACACAAACCTGTATTGACAGCTGTCATTAGTTGTTCGTCAACTGTAAGATGTGAAATACCCCAAACTAAATAGACCTGCAAACTTCTAGTGTACAACATGGGACTCAAAATATATAAGAAAAACTAAAAATATATTGGAAAAACCACTTCCTTATGCGACTAACCTTAACCTTTTCCTAGTATTTTTTTGTTCGTTATGTTGGCAGAAATTCCCTTGAATAGAACTCATCCATTGCACCCCGATATTTATTTATTTTTCTTCCGATCTTGGTTTTTGTAAATTTCTAGATTTATAATTTTAACTTATACCTTAAACATTTGTACTAAAATCATATTTGAAATTTTTTTCAAAACAAATATAAATATATATATATATCAAAAACTAACACTGAGAATTAAAATAAATGAAGAGTTGGATCACAATAAACAATATATACACGGTGATTCGTTTTTATTTTCCTTTTAATTCACATTTCAGTACAAACTTAATCGATTTTTCAAACCCTTCGTAATGTAATCTCATTATACCTTGTCATTTTTCACTTCAACAAAGAACAATATAAAGAGTTTATAAATTCGTTTCAGAATAGACCACCGTGTATAAATTGAATATTGGCTTTTAGTAAGTAGTGTTATACATTATAAGTAGTTTAAAAAAATAACTCATATATAACCACTTTTACCTCATTTTGACCACGTAAAACTCTCCATTACTCACTTTTAAGTAGTTTGTCTTATAGATCTCCATTACATCATCGATTTGTTACAAAGGCCCACCATATATACTATCTCTCATCATTTTGTACACAAATTTTGCTCTCTTTGATATTTGAAGCACAATGGAAATAAAAATAAGAGTATATAACTATTAGAACCGTTTTACACGTACGAGAATTATGACAATAAATTAGAAAGTGCGCGAGAATCGACGCAGGAGCCAAAAATAAGATAAAAACAATAATGGCGTCATGTGTCATTATTTGTTGTCGTTTTCAACAATTATTTATTTATTTAGGAAAGCCAAAACCATGGCATAACTGCAAATCTCAATTAATAGAATAAATAATCAATCGAATACAGCTGATTATTTAGAAATGTCAATATGTAAATCGTAATCATGACAACTTATGCCAAAAACAATCTCACTGCGCAGGCGTATGGCATGTATTCTTATGAAATTTTTAGTGGTAAAAATATTATGTGTAAAACGGTCAAGCAGTGAAATGTTTTCAAAATTCTTACCAATATTATTTTCAGAGTAAATTTCGCAATAATTCTCGTACGTGTAAAACGGTTCTTAGACACTATAAAACGAAAATAATAGTAAAAGGTCAAAAATAAGAAGCCAAATGAAAAAGAAAGAAAGAAAATAATACATAAGAACAACGAATTCGTATACGAAATGACCAGCAAATACTATATTGACACTTCCAATCAATAACCTAAAACCTAAAATGTTGTTTCCGCGATACCCTGTAGAAACATCTAACGCGGGACATCCTGTACACGTAAATGTACAATCTAACAAACTTTATACAGTAAATTAGTAATAATTGAAGATCAACTTTTAGTAGAATCACAGGGTTCGTGTTTAGGTAAAAGGGAATTTCCTTCGCCGCTATCCCAATCTTCCTCTTCGTTCGTATAATCGTCAGATGATTCCGCTGAACTTTCGCTCGGCGTATCTTGGGCTTGAGAATTCCGTTCGTACGACGTCGGACAACAATCGTCTCTGGGAATTCGTTGAAGAAGTAATGTAAGCTAAAATAAAAAATATTCATTAAGTTATCATTATTATTTACAACAAATACTCTTTTATTACTTAATTCCATTTTACACGGTCGCAAGTATAAGTATGAGTTCTAAAAATACCTTGTGGGCGGTAGTGATAAGATCTAGATACTGTCAACCTTATTAATAATAAACACGATAACAGCATTCTAACTAACCAAACTTTTCGGGTACAACATTGGTGGTAAAGGGACTCAAAACGTATAAGAAAAACTAAAAACAGATTGGAAAAACCACTTCCTTAGAACCGTTTTACACGTACGAGAATTATTGCGAAATTTACTCTGAAAATAATATTGGTAATTTTTATATGAATTTTGAAAACATTTCACTGGTCTACTGTTTGACACTTAATATTTTTACCATTACAAATTTCATAAGAATTCAAGTCATACGCCTGCGCAGTGAGATTGTTTTTGAGATAAGTTGTCATGGTTACGATTTACATATTGACATTTCTAAATAATCAGCTGTATTCGAACCGTTTATTTGATTGATTGAGATTTGCAGTTATGACAAGATTTTGGCTTTTCTTAATAAATAATTAATGGTTGAAAACGACAACAAATATTGACACATGACGCCATTATTGTTTTTATCATATTTTCGGCTTCTGCGTCGATTCTCGCGCACTTTCTAGTTTATTGTCATAAAAATATATATATTTTTACTCCGCAAATTTTGGTAATAATTCTATGACGTGTAAAATAACTCTCGTACGTGTAAAACGGGTCTTATGCGAATAATCTTTTTCAGTATTTTTTCGTTTGTTATATTGGCAGCAATTCCCTTGTATAGGGCATGTCCACGACAGTTGACATTGACAATACCCCGGTGGTAAAACAATAAACAATAGACACGATGAAAAAATATCAAACAACAAACAACTATTAATCATATCGACAATTAAAATAATTTTAAAAGTAGGTACACTGAAGCAAAACCAACCAAACTCAAACTCTCAAAGACATCCATCATTATAAATCAGCATAACCTCACTATTAAGTACCGCGTGTTCTGAAAGCTTTGTTTATTGTTTTGCCACCAACTTGTTGTCAAAATGGTTTGTGACGTCACGTGGACATGCCCTATAGAACAAAACTGGTCCATTCATCAAACTGACAACTGACATTTGACCAAAAAAGATTAATTTGACTTAAACACGGTGTAAGCATACCCAAACTGATTACTAAGGATTTAGTATCATTCTAGTGTTAAAATATTGTTAAATGCATTATTAATATGGTTTTTATTAATTTAGTTTCAAAGTCATGTTAGAATAATCTAAATTTTATTAGGTCTGTTCGTAGGGAAGTTATAAACGGTTTGCAACTGCACCACTCATGCGCAGTCTTTTTGTGAACGGTTTTTATTCACTGCGCATGAGTCGCCCAGTTTCCAACCGTTTGTGACTGCTCTACGAATAAATCTATTAGCTAAAGCTGGTTTTATAAACAAAATTGAAAATAGTAATAAATAAAACTACCTTAAAATCAGCGTGAAACATTTTGTTCTGTTTGTCCTTTTTATTTACAATATCAAGTTCGTTCTTCTCGAAATCGACAACATAACAAACTTCTTCGCTGCTACCGTTCCTTGCTAAAAAACCGTTCATGGTATTGCTAATAAAGAACGTGTTAAACCAAAACTGAAACAGTTTCTCTTTCCTCATCATTGTTTTATTATAAAACTCTACTTTTATATCGCCCTTAAGAGGTAGGCAATAATCCAATTTTATCGAAAAAGATGAATCACTTTTTTTCACTTCGTATGTGTCATTTTTTCGTAACTTTTGCACTTTCGGTGTATACTTCTCACCTACATAAAAAAAAACAAATATTTATTAATAACACAATAAATGAAATAACTACACATAGCCATATAGAAAACATTCTTACCCTCTTTGAATAGAGTTTGGTGGGAGATAGTTAAAGAGAGGCAACCTTGTCCTCCAGTAAAATTCGGCACGGGGTTAAGTATAAATTCTTTTATGTACATAGAAATTGGGGTATAATTAAGTTGGTTTCGGAACAGAGTTTCATAGTACTGTACGTAACGCACTTGACTTGGAATCGTCACTCCCTTCTTATCCTGGGTTCTGGTTTGGCCGTAGTAATTGAGGGCCGATTCTGCTGTGGTGTACATTCCGCTATGAAGAAGATAACAACAGATCATTGTTCCGGTTCTGCCTTTACCGGCCTTACAGTGAACCACTGCTACATTTTTCGTGTCTTTTGACAACCATTCTTCGACATCGTTGCAGAAAGGTTTGATCGAATCTATTTTGGGGGGATTGTGGTCGTCGAAAGGGAAAATTTTCACTCTGTTGTGGAATTTAATTTTATCGTAGCTTCGCTCAGAGCATAAATTGTAGATGTAGTAGTGGTCGGGGTGTTTTTTGTCGAGAAATTTTACTACATCATCTATGTGATTCCTGTAGACACCTTCTATTTTGGAAGCGGGGTATCCCATTGCAATTATATTTTCAGTAATATCTGTATAAAATATTAAGGATTTTAAATATGAATACCTTTATAAAAAATAAATAATTTTGTTTATATTTTTGCATTCAGCAATGACAAAAAGGATACAGGTCAGATCTAGATTGAATCCATCTTTCTTATATCTATTTCTTCTTTTACTAACAAGTCCTTTAATAGGATTTGTAATATTCATATTAGTAAACGATGTTGCCATCACACTGTCAATGGATTGTTCGGTTTTGCTTTCAGAAAACGCTGTTTCGGATGCTTGGACTAAATATGTTTTAATACATTGTTCTGAAAATTACCAAAAAACTACATTAAATTATATAATAATTGAATTTATTATATTAAGTAGTACCTACTGTATTATAATCGAAATAATTTTTTAAAAACATGTCAGTTAGTAATTTCATTATTCACATAGTGAAACTCTTGAATTATTGACTTTTTAAAAGATGTCTAAAACAATTATTACAATGTGAGGTTATAAAATTGTAAACCAAAGACTTAACGCAAGTAAAATACTCATTTTCAGCATGTTTACACGTATGTGGTATAAAATTTTACAAATCATTTGGTAAAACCACGAAAAATGTAATAATAATCCACTGTTTTTGCCATAAGTAAACAATAACTCATATCTAGTCTTTAAACAAGTTGTTTCTTGAATTCATGCTTATGTACATTTTCAAATGTTGAAGAAGTGAATGATATTACATTTCATAATTAAGTAACTAAAGTTGTATTAAAAGATACAATAAAAAATAGTAATATGTGTTGCATACCATACAGAAAGAGAATGAGTATATCTGTAAATGTTTCTTAATAAAGATTTTTATTGAAAATAGTGAAATATTTGTATATTATGCTGTGAAAATTGCTTTCCAGATTAAATATGATGCAAACATGTGAAGTTATTTTGATAACAAGTAGAATTACATTAGAATGAACCAATGATAAGAATTTCTTACAATTAAAATTAGGTAGGATGGCAAAAATTGTGAATGTTGTAACTAGGATTCACCAATCACCAGGTTGGAAAGTTAATAAGATAACTATTGCACAATGAAATTCAGTATTCCATCATAGATATGATTTAATAGTTTTGTTGGAAATGACTCACACATGGTTTGCAATTATTGGGAAAGGTACAATTGTAGGTACCTGTAAGGATTTATTTATTTGAAATGCCATAAAACTTTAGTGTTTTTAAATATAATTATGTTCAGAATAAATTTAATAGCCAATTAAGAGTATAACACAAATAACTATCACATCCCATTTTACTGTAATTTTTAGTTAGACCAAAAATTGTTTTGGTACTACCCACTCAACAATGAATCAAAGTAAAGTAGAAACTTACTTTACTTCTACATTAAAAAAGTTTTTAGTTAAAAAGCTTTTTATCTGAACAAATGTTGAATTTTCACCTTTATATTATATTATATTATATTACACAACATAATTGTAATTAATTGTATTGTATTTTAGTCTTTTGAACGAAATTCTTCCAGAAAATACATTTATATTGGATATCATAATTTGTTTCATTTTTATTTCATTGCAATAATTGAAATAATAATGACTTACTCTCAGAATAAATAATACAACTTTTTTGAAATGGTATTTTAATTGAAAACAAACATAAAATTTGCATAAAAAATTAAATAGCTACTAATATCATTAATGAGTTATTACTCAATATAAAGTAATAGTGTGTATTTTTTACATATTTAAAATATATAAGAATGGACTGGTTATTAATTTAATAATTTATATTTTAATAATTAATTGAAATAGCTTTACAATTATGAAGGAAATCAATATGTATCAGTACACCTAAGCCACTTGTTTCAAGAATAAATACTTCAGTGATGGTGAAGCAAATATTAATTTCGTTTTTTAATTATTTTAAACTTAGTAACAGATATTGAATATAAACTAGGTACTCATTTTAGATACTGTTGAAAATTACATGGAGCTGAATTTGCCAATAAAATACCATAGAATCGTCAAAAATATAAAATTCAAGTCACTACTTTTGGACTAAAAATATTTTAGTAATATACAATCAAAATTAACAACTTACTTGGTTGAGGTGCATCCTGGGCTCCGCTAGTACTAAAACACTGACCCATAAAATACTAACATCAGCTTTTCGTGATTGATTATATCTGATTTTCACAGTTGTTTGTAGTTTTCGGTGCATGGTAAAATCAAATTCGAAAAATAAAACTGTTCACTAGCTTTTTCCATAATAAAGAAAGACTGATCGAAAATGTTCTTCGCAATGTTTACATGAGGTAGGTAACCACAGAGCTTTAGTAAGTAACTTGATTACAAATTTTTGTAGTTTTCTCGCACTATATCAACACTACATATAACTGATTATTTTTAATACATTTATTCTTTGGAAAAAACTCATTTTTTAGTAAAAATTGATGAAAATTAAATCTGTCACTTCTTATCCCGACTTAGTTCCCCCTACACAGTGTAAATCTTTTGTGAAGGAGTTTCTATTTCATCAGATTCAGTGATTCAATCCGATTCTCCGAAGAATACTGCTCTCTTTTCCTATATACTTGAAATGAACAAAGAGAGTACAGTAGAAAATCGAAGTCGATTACATGCGGTCGAGAGTGTGTTCCGTAATTGGCCTTGCATTGACCTTGATTAAATATTTATTTAATTTAATTTTTTTTTCGGAAAAGTCTTGTTAAATAACATGTTTATTGAATGTAAAATTAGCATATCTGAAAAAGTAGGAAACTTAAAAACTGAGTGTGGCAATAAAATAATAAATAATTTTTGTTATCATCATAATATTTAACTTTCTATTTACAGTTCTAGACACCAATTAAACTATTACTGCATATATTTTTCGAAACCCAGCAAATTTAATTGGTGTCGTAGAATAAATCTTTACACCTAACCTTGCGAACAGTAACAAAAATTTACATCATATCTTAAATATATATTATTTTTGAAGTCTCTGCAACATTTTTATAATTTTTTATACGTTATACAAACTAAAAGCTTATAACGTTTTGAGTAAAATATGTATTTGAAAATTTAAACATTTCTTCCACTATTTATTTACGGAGCTGGAATTCAGAATACTTTTGACATTTGACTGTTCTGGAACTTGAAAAAGCTCCGGAACGCACTCTATTGCTCGTGGCTCCATCTTTAACAAGTCTGATTAATAATGGCGGTGAGTAACATTTTAAAAAGATATATTTTTCTTCGATCATCTATAAATTGCCAATATATTTTAGCCAAAATTATACAAATTTAATCACTTTCAACTCTTGCAATTTTAATTCTTGAAATATTTAGGCAATAAATTATTGATAAAATGGAAATATAATTTCATAACCTGTATGTCACTGATGTTTTGAAAACTTCAATACTTTTGGAAATTGAATTCAATATCATTTTAATTCACTAGATGTGATTGACATAATAAAAATTGTAATCCTCTGTTTTAAGTGAGTGTTGACGAATACCTGATTACACCTATTCTAATCCTTCCCATCTCTCTAATTTCAGCCCGTAGCTAAAGCCAAGGAAGGAAAAGACAAGAAGGATGTCAAAGATAAAACCAAAAATCATATGAGGGAATTACACATCCGTAAATTATGTCTAAACATTTGTGTAGGAGAATCTGGAGATAGGCTTACGCGTGCAGCAAAGGTAAGCAATTATACATTATCAATTATGAATATTTTGTAACAAAAACGTTTCAGGTATTAGAACAACTTACAGGACAACAACCTGTATTTTCCAAAGCCAGATATACTGTAAGATCTTTTGGTATACGTCGTAATGAAAAAATTGCTGTTCATTGCACTGTACGAGGAGCCAAAGCAGAAGAAATACTAGAAAGAGGTTTGAAAGTAAGAGAATATGAATTGAGAAGAGATAACTTCTCAGGTTAGTACAATTTTGAATTTGCAGCTTTGTAACTTAGAATTCAGTTTGTTAATTTGAAAAACATTCTGATAGAAAAAACTGGATTATAAATTTATAATAGCATTTATTAAAATAGACTTTTGAAGGAAAAAACTATACATTAAAACAACATAACCCTAAAGTTGATACTTGATAAGGTCACAATAAAAAGTTTATTATATCATCTGATAGTAGCCCTGAGATAAACAAGTGTTTTGTGCTTAATTCAATTTAAGGGTTTTATATTCCAAAATTTCATCTTGATTCTTAATTTCTATGCTTTTTAATTGACGGAATAATTGTTTTTCGCTGTTTTTTTTTTCTATTAAAAAACTATTGGTGCTTTTAATTTATAATTTGTGATTGAATTTTTTGTGCTGGTCTGTTTTGGTCATATAGAAGGTATGGTTTCCATCTCTATCAATTGAATATCCAAAATTTTCATATTTTGACCTTAATATTAATAAATTAATCTGTATGTTGGTATTTCAAGCTAAAATGGAAATAGCTGATAAATTCAATCATTTGGCATTTAGATTGTGTGGGGTTCATTAATCTTATTAAAAAAAAAGTTATATCTGTAATTTAAACCCACTTACTGGTTAGCTGATAAAACAGTTAATTGGAGCACACTGATATTACATTAAATATTTATATCCCAGTATAGGATGTTGAATTGGGGAATATGCGGTCTTACTTCCTATGTATTTTACTAAATAACTAAAGAAAACTTATCAACAATGCTTTATTTATATAAAATTTTTTGATATTTCTGGGAATGCTAAATATTGAAACCTTGAACTCCATAGGCTTGACAACATGACAACCTTACAGTATTCATAGGCACAGAATTTTTATGTTTTCCAAAAAAAATTCAATATTTGTTGGATTATAGAAACAAATTGTATATTTGACATTGTAATTTTAATTTTCAGCCTCTGGTAACTTTGGTTTTGGCATTCAAGAACACATTGATCTTGGTATCAAATACGACCCAAGCATAGGTATTTATGGTCTTGACTTTTACGTAGTATTGGGTCGACCAGGATTCAACGTTGCTCACAGGAGGGCGAAGAAAGGTAAAGTTGGATTCTCCCACAGACTTACTAAAGAAGATGCCATGAAGTGGTTCCAACAGAAATATGACGGTATAATTTTAGCAAGTAAAAAATAAGGTGTTGAGTGTTGACATCGTTTAATAAAATTTTTCACAGATATGTTTGTTTTATTTTCTCCAACTATGGATATCGATTCTCATGTATGTGGAATGAAACAATTTTATTATTCTTATTTTTTATTGTAAGAAATATTTTACCAACTAATACTCTTTACAGATATTAGTTATTGGATCGGATGCATCTTACTTTCGTACATTTACTTGAACAATACAAATGGAAACGTATAATGTTTGTCTTTGTTCAATTGCAAAAACTATGACTCTTTTACTGTTTGAAATTTTTTTCCAATACTAGTGAAGAATGATTTCTTATTGTTTTAAATACGAACTTGTAGTTCAAACCACACTCAATATTTATTGAATATTGTGTTTTACAAGAAGTACTCACATTCCCAAATAAGTTTACTACATAACTTCAGTAAAAACCCAAGTTAAGTACTCCATATATTGAAAGGGTTGTGGTTTTCCCACATATTGTCGAAAACCTCAGGCCACACTCAGGTGTGAGTGTTGAGCAGAGTAATAAAAAGGAAGAATCTGGCACAAAGTTTGTGCGCAGCCAGTTGAGTATGGCGCATCACAGCCACTAACTGAAGTAACAAACCCCGTCTCTTATCACACGAAAATTGTAAATAATAATTTAATTTGAGGTTAATCACGTGTAATTTCTGAACATATCTATTTTTATTTAATTCTTATTGGCCTTTTTCTATATAAGTTGATTATCTTCAACATTGGCACCTATTATTATCATAGGATTTATTATAACTCATCATAGCTAAATTTAAAAATTGAAATAATGAAAATATTTTTCATTTAATCGTTTTTTTGCAGATAAGAAGAAAAATGTGCTAAAAGTTCTAGTTATGTGAAAAAGTGGTATTTCGAACATTGTTCGTGTGATATTGGTGTGTGCTTCAAGATGCCTCCAGGTAGATTGGTGTATAAGTGTGGATTATTTGTTTGTCTGTTCTTATTTTATTTTTATTGACTGTTTTTGTGTTATTTTCGATATTTTATTGAATGAAAAATGTTGTTTTAATAGTAATTTCTCACTAGCAGAGTTTTTTTTCTCCCACTCCTACTAATACAATATTAAGCGTATTCTGAAAACTTCCAAATTCAAAAAGCACGCATCCTGAATGCTAGTTCATACCAGTAGCCAAGGTAGGCGCTAGTGGTAACTTTGTGCCACAAAACGCTACACGTTCAACATCTCTCTTTTATTTATTACTCTATGGTGTTGAGGGTTTCTCTTCTTCCACTCAGCTCAGTAAGTAGCCCGTGAATTTTGGCGAGGGTTCTTTGATCTGTCTCGGACAAATCAAGTGACATTTAAAACTATTGATCCAGATGATATATTTCGGGAATTGACCTACTTCTAACGTTCTGTTCAATAAAGAGTGGTTTGTACTGCAAATCCGGCTAAACGAGTATATTTTAACACTAGATCACTAAGACTAAATAACTATACAGATACATTCAGTCGACAAATCTACTGGAATTGGAACTTACAGCGAACTTTTTTTAAGATAATATTGCTAATAGAAGGCATATTTTGATACCGATTCAGGCGTTTTCATAATAGAAACAATTTTTCTTTAGGATCAATATAATGATGTCCCTGGGATCATAGTAAAAAGACAACCCGCATTCATAAAGGTTCTTTAATTTTATATGAATAAAATTGCGTAATAAAATGACTAGCGCTACTATACGGACATAAGAACCACGGTAATAAGCATTTTGGTTATCCACTTCACAATACTTCGAACTAAACTATCTACCTAAATGATTTTCCAGATAATTTGTCAACTGAAAATATAAATTGTTTTATCACTAAAACCATATTTCTAAGATATACAAATGAAACACGAACTTCAACACATAAAAAAAAATAACAAGTTATCACTACAATGTTCAGCAAGAACAAATAGTTATAAATATACATTGTATAAAACGTGGGTTACGTTATGGGCAACCATCATGAGAAGTTTCAAAATTTAAATATTTTAACCACATATCGAAACATTAGAGTATACTGAGACGATATTGAAACACGAAACATGATGGTTGACGTTAAGATGTAAACATACAGAATAAGTTTGTTTGTATTCACTATCAATTAATACATTCCGATTGTCAATCATAAACATAGAACATAATTTTTGTATGCTTTCTGCAATATTAGCTTAATACGGATCTGCAAACAAGTAATTAATTTGGTAGAATTTCGCAGAGGTATTTGTTCTTTAAAATTAGCAATTTTCCAGTATTTGGCACAACTAATTATTAATTGTAATATTTGAATTGACAACAAAATGTAATAATCATATATTTATATAAATAGAGTCAAAATTGGAAAGTGAAATTGTAAGTAGTTACTTTATAAAGAAAGAATATAATAAAATAAGCATAAAATATACCAACATAACAAATACATATGAATAAAATTGAGTTTAAAAAGTTAACAAAAAAATGTATATACATAATAAAACAAAGTTTAATAAAAATGGAGGTTACATAACCAAAAAAATAAAAATATAGGAATATTCTGGACATATTTAATAAAAATTCAAAAAAAGAGCAGTTTCATTCGATACGTTTCTTGGCAGGTGAGAAACTGAAAAAAATTTATACGTTTTACATCACCGTTTTACATCACCGTCTTCTCTTCAATATAGAGGTCGACAAAAATCTAACACATTTAAAATGTTGTCACTTCAAATTTTTTAAAAGAAAATTCAAATAATGAAACATCCATTTTGTACTATTATTGATAGTGAATCGAAGCGTCAGGGAAAAAAATACGATTTAAAAAGCGTTATTGGTTGATGTAGTTATTTTTTTCTTTGTCAGACCACTTTCGACGCCACTGTTTCAACTAAATATCTCGTAAAACTCTAATAGCTAATGCACTTCTATGACGACAGTAATAGATTCTTGCTGTAATCGTCTTTTTCGTTTAAAAGCTAGTGAAGGTAAAGATATATAGTGATAATTTCAAATAGGAAGAAAAAGCTACCTTAATCAACAATACCGATCCCCAATTTTTGAAATATTACAAGCAGGTACATTATTGTGGCTTTGTATTTCCGCTAAAAAAAACGTCTATGGGTTAGAACATTGTCTGTGCTTTTGAAATATGTGTTCAAGTAGAATTTGGCAAGAATATAAATTTACTTTACTTCAATTAATAAATATTGTATTATTTTGAAGAAAATGTGGTAAAATGGTGAGAAAAAAAAATTATTTATTAAATTAGATCAAATTTGGGGAGCTGCTTATTATTATGTAACTTTCTAAACTGATTCTACATGTTGTTTCAAGTTGTAAACTGGAAATTAAAGTTGTTGTGTTGTGGAATTTACATTTTGATTGGAATTCCGTGTTGTGATAGTGAGTTATTAGTATTGGATTGTGAAAGTTGTCAAAAGACAAAATCAATAAAGTAAAAATAGTATAATAGTTAGTAGTATTCAAGACATGCTACAATATTCTAACCCCTTACGTCAAATTTCTTCAACACACGCCTAAAAGTACAATATATAAACTCGTGGGGACCAGCACATTTTGTCATACTTAAAATAAATATTACAAAATTACATGAAATATTTTTTCGACTATGGACTTGTTGAGACTGAAGTGTGTACCCTGGTTTCCTAAATCATAGTTTTGCTTTAGATTGAAAGGTAACCATCCCAATATATTATCGTTAAAAAATCATACTGCTAATCCGATATTATGCGTTTTATAGTAGGGAAATTCTGAGCTTAGATATATTCAAGTTGAATTGCTCTTATTAATAAATAAAATTCAAATAAGGTAAACAACAGAATGATATATGTCAGATGTCAACATTTTGGCCCTGAACAAGCTGAAATATCCCAATTAAGAAGAAAGAAGACTAAATTTTAAATAATTTTATTTTTAATATCCCCTTTGTTTGTAAAATTTCATTATTTAAGCTTCAGTTTCCGTACTACATCCAAGTGTTTAATAAGCTTTCCAATGTGGATATCTACAAGTATAAGAAAACACTCAAGTTCGATCAATAAGATTATCACAGTTCCTTTTCATAAGTTTTTATCAGTCTCTTTTTCAGATGCCATTATTGCATTCTCTACAAACTTTTAAAGACAATCAACACTGTGCGAATGAAAGTAAAAACATAAAAATTTAATATGGTGTTTTCTTATCATCGAAGAATTTTTTTTCGGTGAAAATTTTCCAGTACAAAATAAAGTGTATGCTGAAATCGTTGGTAATTTTGAATACTTTCCATTTCAACAAATATTGAATAAGATACTCAAAATTGGCGATAGTTAAATAATAAAAAAATAATTTACTAACAAATAGAATTCAGCATTATTGGACCATCTGTATTTTAAATTTTGTCTATTTTCCTTATGATTTTACTCATCAGCGAGCCGAAGCATGAGCATATCTGTCACTGCCTGACTAGTAAAAGCGTTTGGACAATTTACTCTTGTAGTTACCATCCATCAAATGAATGATAAGGAGCTTCGGAAGGAAGAGAGTAGTAGAAACCTGTTTAGAATGTTGGATGAGTCAGTTTAATTTGTATTGGAAAATTATCAATAGTAAATTTAAACAAATTTAAAACGTTTACGCATAATCGAATATTAGCAAAAATATGTAATAAGAATTTAACTGAAAATAAGAAACAAAAGGCACTATCAGTCATCAATAAAGAAAAATTTAACAGGAGGATATCTAAAAAACGAAATTTACCGTTTAAGAGGATTTTTTTACCATTCAGAACTATTTGTACGCTTACAAAACACTATTAATTGTTCGTAAACATGCCTTTTATAATATATACCTTTCTCTAATTAATAATGGACAAATTCAACTAAGCTTGTCCTGTTGAATTAGGCAAAACTTTTCGTATTTCTGTAAGATACAAATAGCTTCTACTTGGTTAAACTTATTAAATTCAGTCAATGTCTACAAACGTAAGAATGTGGGTCTACGAAAAAAAATTTCGGTTGATTTTCGACATTCATTTTACCAAGTGTCAAAAAAAAATTTAAATAAGGTTCCAAAACGAATAGAGAAGAGAGAGAATAGCTGCTTAAGTTACCGACATCTATGGTAATTTAAAGATAACAGCTTGTGGATCCTCATTTTACAAAGTGAAGTGTCAAAATAGTCTGACAATGACGTGGTAATTTGGAGGTTCGACTAAAAGCAAGAAAATCCAAATCTGCTGATCTTGAAAACTACAGCCTATTTTTTTCGTAGACACCAAAAACAAAACAAAAAAACCTGAATACTATAGTCCATTTAATAACCAGGAGTAATTTGAAGAGCCTTACTCACACCACTAAAACTTACCAAATTAGTTACTAAAGCATGTGTAATGAAAAAGTAGTCAACAGACGTGTTCCAAATCTATTAAATATGCCTTGATTGATGAAGAAATCAGCCACCCACAGCCCATAAGTCGATTTCTCGTCTTTTCGGTAAATTTTTTAGATAAGATGAATGTATTTGATTTTTGACGGTCCTAAATGACTGAAGTTTTTAAAGGAACAGTTTCAAAGAAACTGAGTGAAAATAATAAAATAACAAAAGCGGATGCGACGACAAAATTAATTATATTCATCTGTCAGAACTGTCAAAAATGGAAATTATCAGCTGTCAATACTAGAAAGTGTTGTGTGAAACTGGGCGGAATCTGAGGTTTACAGAATTGCCAATATTACTCCTTCTGGTTTTTAAATACATACTAGTATTCTCCAATTTATAATAAATAAATGAGTATACGTATTATACATGGGAGACTAAAACTGTATACTTGAGTAATCATTTGTTTCCTCTTATATAACCATAAAATTTTATTGTGAATAACTAGTTTGTCATTGGTGTTAACAATTATTATAATTACGTTTTTTTTAACACTAGACTAGATGAAGTTGAATTTGTGCTTCGAAATCAATAACCTGCAAAAGAAATCATATGATATAATATATGGCTTACGGATACTAAAAATGACAGCTGTCTAAATGTTTTAAATCATCGTCCATCGCCATTTTGTTATTCAAACAATGATAACAATTAACTTTCAATTATGCCAATACAATTTAATTTTTCAATACAAGCTTTTTTTTTAAAATTTTGTAGATGCACCCCTACTCCTACTATTATTCAACATACAGGATGTACAAATTATATTTTCACGACCCACTTCCCAGCAATATTTAATACCCAATTAGTAATCCCGTATATTTTTATGTTTAACTATAAGGTACTGTATACATTTTTATTTTATTTTCAAAAGAGCAGTTTTAAAATTTAATCTCAAGGATTTAAGAAAAATGAAAAACAATTTTTTTAATGGAAATTAAAATATATACAGAGAGAACAATAAAACCACCATCCGCATCACCAAACTGTCGACACTAGCGGCCTTGACACCGGTTATAAAGCAGACTTTACTGGAGTGTTCAATTCGAATTGTTATAAATAAACAATAGGGTACAGGCATAAATTTTGCTATTGGTGGGAATTGACGGTTTATCAGGTCTCCTAACACCTTGCATGCTTATTTTTTCAAAAAAATATCAACTCTACTTTCAAAACGATTTTAAAAATCATAAAATTTGAAAGTCTGCCTAAACGGGTTTTACGCCATAAAGATTGCTGCCCCAACCGTTGACGTCACTCCTTGTTTACGTTCTTATTCTGTATCACGCTATGAGTTTTTGTGACCTAATTTGTTTCTGAAAGTTTTAAAAATGGATAAAGCCAAAAAAAAAATTTACATTCCAAGTATTGCATTTGTTCCAGAGTGTAAATCGACGTCTATTAAAACTCAAGACAAAATATTTCTTACTTTACTTACTGGTGGCGCAAGCAAAAATGAATTTAAGAGAATGGCATTGTGGTTGCAAGCTATGCGTCGGAATAAAGATAATATTTCGACAAATACCACTGCTTTTGTTTATGTTGACCATTTTAATGTAAGTGCCTAATTCTGTGTTGGTAATTTTGCTTCTTTAATAGTTGAAGGTTATGTACCTATATCTAGGAATAAACCAAAAAAACATTATTTTCTTACGACCACACATCAAGTTTCCACAGAAAATGTGCAGTAATATTATTCAACAGGAGTGAAATTCAGTGGTTTCCCAGTAGGTACCAGAAAAGCACGATTAAGTCATTTTCCAGTATATTCGTAAGAAAAATAGTGGAAACGGCTCGTGAGACAGTGACTTTCTTATACGGCATCAAAATATGGTTGGTATATATTATATTTAATACATAGTTTAAATCGTACTTACGAAAATGCTTCAACTCCTTTTATTTCCTCTGCATTAAAGCAGCTGTTTGACTTGATAAATTCAAGCAGCATAAATGAGTATACTTTGGGCAAGTTATCAGTTTGTGCTTTTACAAAACTTTCGCTAGCCATATCTTTACTCACAAAATATAAAAGAATCGTCACTGAACTAGTAAATAAAATATTTTCTCCCAAAGGTTTCAAAATATCCTCGGAAATATCGAATATTTATGTCCACTTTCCAATTTACGTTGACTTTTAGAAATACAAAAAAGCACACAGAAACACGTAATGGTCTCAAAAAAACATATAAATTATATTTTTACATCGATGAAGCAATCAATAGTTAATTAAAATACAATATAAACACAAAACAACACATAACCTAGTGCAATACCGGCCATATTGACAGAAGTAATAACAAGGTATGACATCACACGTATCATCGGTAGCGCTCGGAAATCCTCGAGTGCTGGTGGGAAAGTGCATTGAAATTTGAATTTTATTTTAAAATTTGGAATTAATTTAAAATGGAAACTGATTCATGTCCTATTATTAGTTATTTTTGATATCAACTTTACTATTACAAATTAGTATCTAAGCAAAATATGAAATATGCGTGTACCCTATTATATAAGATTCCTTAATCTTATCCCATTATTGCAACATTCTTTAGATAAGGTTACAAGAATGTTTTTAATAACTGGTAGGAAAAAAAACAAATAAATAGCTGTATATATTTTACAACCAATAAAAATATTATCTTTCCATTTAAAATCGAACAATGAAGTGCCTAAAAAAATTATTACCATCCCAACTACTTTGCTTTAATATATATTCAAATGTATGCTTTTTTTCCCGGTGCAATTCGCATTTCCAAATAAGAAGATTTGTATTTTGGAGTATCGATCAACTGAAATTTTTGCAGACACCTCACGCAATTAAAAACATGTCACAGGTACTATCAAGCGAAAGATTCCACAAAACTCAATAAATAACGAATTTATCAGTAAATAACTGGGTAAACTATGATATACCGTTGGGTTCACTATTGACAGCGGGGCTTAGTTGAGAACTGGAAGAAGCACCTCTTCCGTGCGAAGTTTCGTATTCCATAACTTCTTGGTAGATTAGTTCCTTCCATTGTTCGACTGTGTGTTCTCGTTCATCTACGCTGTGATCGTACGGACCTGGAGCAGGCTGGAACACAAAATTAACGAAAAATAGTGACAAATACATGAAAAAAGAAAATAGCTACAAATTAAACCTTAAAAAATGTATTCGATAACAGGACAGGAGCAAGAGGGTTTTATTGGGTAAAAGTACTTCTTTAAAAGGTATGCCTAGTTCCTCATGGATCTGTTTAAATCCACTTATACCAAAGATATTTCCGGCCACTTGACATTTTTGAATTTTATATTTATATATACTACTTTTTTAATATTTCTTATCTATTTATATAAATGAAATACAAAATAAGCCACAAGAGCATTAAAGAAAAGAGTACATGAAACAAAATTTTACAGAAGTAAGATCTGGCTTGTGAATAGACGAGTTCAGTTCAAGGTTAGTGTGGCCAACAAAAAGTGTTTTTTTCTGACAAGAATGACAGTTAAGGGCTACTGTTTAAAACATGTTTTTTATCATTGCGAACATCTATATTGCTTTATGAAAATAATGAATACACCTCCGGAGAGTATACCTTGAAATTTAAAATGACTTTTTAGCTGAATACTCAACATATCGGTGGCCAATAATTCCAGGAACTCTTGGAATGTCACCATTTCATTTCGGTTATTCAGTCACTAGTTATGTCAAATGTCAGTTATATTTATTTTTGTTGATATTCGGTCAATTGTATATTTGTAGCATTTCTAATTAGCTGTATCTCTATTCTTCTGATTACTTTTTTCGCTGACATTTGACAGAGCTAGTGACTGAATAACAGAAATGAAATGGTGACATGCCAAGAGTTCCTAGAATTATTGGCCACCAATATGTTGAGTATTCAGCTAAAAAGACATTTTACATTTCAAGATATACGCTCCAGGAGTGTACTATTATTCTAATAAAGTAAAATAGATGTTCGCAATGATAAAAAACATGCAAAATCTCATGTTTTGAACAGTAGACAACTGTTATTCTTGTCAGAAAAAACCACTTTTAGTTGGCGACACTGACCTTAGACTGAATTCCTCTATTAAAAACACCGGAGAAACTGGGAGAGGAAAAAATCCAGAAGAATCCATGGAGGAATGTACAGTGTACAAACAAAATTGCGCAGACAGTAGGTAGCATGGTAAGTACTAGAAGGAAAGTAAAGACGAAAGTGGAAGGAAGCAGTATTGAAGGATACCACTGAAATGGAAACAAGGAACTGGAAAGATAAAGCAAGAGACAAGTGGAAAATACTTACAAGGCTATTATAGGCCCGAGGATCTGATTTTACAGGCTATAAATAAATAAATATAAATATTTAACTTGTCGACAATTTCAAACAATATAATTGATACATTTAAAATTATAAAAACTCACCGCATTAACTTCTTGTTCGTCATACCACACGTTTATGTAGGGATGTAAGAGAGCGTCGTCTACGGATATCCTGCTCTGAGGATCGATAACCAGCATTTTGGAGAGTAGATCTCTGGCTTGGCAAGCTTTCAGTTTATTATGTTCGCTACTATCTGATGGAAACAGTACATCGGGAAATAGTTTCTCGAAACTAAAACCATGATGTCTCGGTCTGTTTTCGACATAGTTTCGGACAGTTGGTTGTAGTCGTATCATAAATTGTTGAGACGGTGTACCCAGTTGCTCTAAAATACGTTAATGTTAAAACAATTAGGAACAAACTAATAGTTAAAACGCAAAAATTGTTGTTGTCATTACAAAATACATTACCTATAATTTTATTCCATTGATCTATATGGTCAGTTCCAGGAAACAATACTCCTCCGCGAATCATTTCTCCCATAATGCAACCCACGCTCCATATATCCACGTTTTCGGTATATCCCATGCCCAATATAACCTCCGGAGCTCTGTAGTATCTGGTAACTACGTACGGTGTCATCATGAAGGTAGTACCAGCAGTTCTCGCTAAACCAAAGTCAAGAATCTTCAACGTACAATCGGATTTTACTACTATATTGCTGGGTTTTAAATCCTAAGAATCAAAAATATATTAATTAGTATATAATTTGTTAATTCTTTTATAACATGACTTACTCTATGTATTATTCCAGCGGAATGTAAATGTTTAATGCCACACAACATCTGGTAGAGCAAATAGCTCATCCGTTCGTGGTCCAAATCCATCTGAATAACTTGACAAAGGTTTGCATCCATCAATTCCATAACTAAGTAAACATCTTGGAACTCTTCTAATGTCCTTTGTGGAGTGAAAGCGTTCAGTAAACCAATTATCTGTAAAATAACACACAGTTGTCAAGTTACGTAAAAAAATAACAATGTTTTGGTACTTACATTCTTGTGGTTTACTAATTTCATGAGTTTGAATTCTCTGTATGCTCGTTTGGCGTGAGTGACGTTTTGAAACGGTCTACTGAGTTTCTTGATGGCCACATTTTGTTGAGTAGCAGTATCCACAGCGGCGCTGTACAAAAACATAATAAAAAACTAGTAGTAATCATTTAATATTCAAGAGAGCCATTCTGTGAGTGCAAGATATCTCCAAAGAGTGTATCAAGTATAGATTAGTGGATGTTTCGTGGTGGGGAAGTATTTTGTTCACTCTTGGATATATAATTTGATGTGTCGGTGCTCACAGATACTTACCAAACTATTCCTTGAGCTCCTGAACCAATTGGTTTAAGGTTTTGGTATCTTTTCAAAATGGTGAATTTAGTGTCGCCCACCTCGACGGTGTAAAATTGGGACAGTCGTGACATCTTACGTTTTTAGCCTTGTTCAGAAAAGGCCATTGTCTATAAAAATCACAAAATATTTTTGATTGTAAATGTTCTTTAAAAAATAAAAGTTAACTCATAAAATACTATATCCATAAACTATAGAAAATATAAGCTAAAACCATGGCTTGTTCAAGATATGATTTCATAAAACCTTCTAAAGATCATATATTTTTTAATTTGAAAATTTTAATCAAAACTAACCAACAGACACTGTTTACTTACATAACACTCTAGAGAATTATTCAAATGATCAAGGTACTTAAATAATATAACTTTTGGATATTGAGTACATGTAATTAGCTAAATTTTTTAATCATACCTCACTTGAATTATTTTCTGTTGGAGCTAATTTACTTGCAGTTAGTAGTTATGGTGATTAAAAATTTTCTTTAAATCTTACCATGAAGAATTCATCTCAAATCTTTGTGGTGGACGGCATAGAAAAAATTTCTGAAAACAAAATTATATAGTAAATTATTAGGTTTTGTTTTAAAAATCAAATATAGGTATACTTAAAAAAGATCTTCATGACAACCATGAACATGTATTAGTAGGAAGATCAACACAATATATTAAACAAGATAAGTTACAATTTGGTTTTATTATATTTTGACTTTAGCAAAGCCTGATATTAGAAAAATACACATAGTTTTGATATTTTATTTTATAAACTTAATATAAAAATGACATCTATTACAATTTATACCTATGGACGTTACAAATACATATGTAGATTTTTCTATTTAAAATAATGTTTTTTAATTAAATAATTTGAAATGTAAATAGAATTAAAATCAAGCTTTTGATGATTTCTTCTTCAAACTCTCAATGTACTTTCCAAGACCAGCTTGAATAGCTGGCTGAGTAGTGAATGTTAAAAATTGTTCTAAATCATCTTTCCGAATGCTTTCCATGAAGTTAATAGACTCTTCTCTGACATACTGTTTAGATAAGCTTCTAGCAAAAGGTGGAATTTTTGCAAATTTTTGGAAGAAAATATTTGCCTTAACTAGTCCATCTTCCTTGTTTTCGGCAGTTTCATCTATCATACCTATTTTAAGAGCTTCATCAGTTTTAAACATGTAACCACTTGTAAGAGCTAATTCAGCCTGGTGTAAACCAACTACATTCACCATTGATTTTATAAACCATTTAGGAGCTACAATCCCAAGCTGTGTTTCATTTAGACCAATAGTGTAGTTATTGAACATAATTCTGTACTCGCAACATAGTGTTAGAAGACATCCTCCAGCTGGAGAGTGACCATTTATTAATGCAACAGTTGGATAAGAGGATCCATATAACTTTAACCAAGTATCTTGAAGTGAAATCCAAAATGCTTTTAATCTTTCTTGTTCAGGTTTATACATTTCCAAAATATCTAATCCTGCACTAAATATACCATCCTTCTTTGATGTTAAAATTAATCCCCTTGAGTTGTTGTTTTCAAGATCAGTTAAAGTAGAAGATATCTGATTTAAGAGTTCCAAATTTAAACTGTTAACAGGTGGTCGCTGCATTTCCAATGTTGCAATTCCAGTTTTGTCGTTCACAGAAACAGACACTAATTTAGCTTCATTACTAAAATATCTGATGGGATGTCTACGACTGCACGCCTGGATTAAATTTCTAAAAGCCATATTGTGACAATAAAACGTAACTATCTTTTTATATAATTAAAATTAGAGATTGTAAAAAGTAAAGATACTGAGAGTCCTAAGTACACTTTGGATGTGGATGACATAACCTCAACTGTCAGATTTGCAAAAATCAAAACTTGGCGAGTATTCATTTAGCTGTCACAAAAATGTATTCTTCAAGTTCACTCAAATATCTGTGGTTTTGACAGAATTTATTTATTTAAAATCAATAATACGTAGTATATTTGTACAATTCCATTATTAATAGATTTTACAAAACCAAGTTATGAATTGTAATTAAGTTATTAAATTGATATAATGAATTTGTTAAACTGGTTAACTGTATTTGTAATAATTTGGGTATAGAAGTTGTAATTAATATAATTTTGATTATTTTAACTAAACAAAACCATCTAGAAACCGGAGAATTATTCCTACCAATACCATAACTATATTATTAACTAAATTTTTAAAACAAAATGTTTTGCCCTTCGAATATATTTTTAATTGGACACCATATCCATAACTTATTAACCAGGTAATCTACCACTTTAATTAGACTATCCCGACTAATTCTCAAGGGTTACATACAAGTTCATTTCTGACTGCCTGTTAAATTATTCAGTTACTACTAGATTGACGCAGCATACTTAATACTATAGACTATAGAGCACTACACACCTAATTGTATAAAATACAATGGAAGTTTCAAAACCAGACAGAATTTTTAAAAAGTGGTATTAATAGGAAAAGTATAAAAATATAAATTTGTTTTTGGCACTAAAACTACAATAATTTTCAGATCATATATGCCAGATATTATGTATTTAATCATTAAAAAAGGAGAGAGCATATGAACTGTGGAATGAAAATTATAAAATATATAAGAAAATCAGAGTATAGATGTAAAACAACAAAATTTTAAACCAAAGCTCTTTGAAAACCTCAGAATACTTGTAGAATGCATAGAAATACAGAATACTAGATCACAACAACTAGGGGACTTCTCGATGGATGAGAGTCACTTACCTAAACTATGGCCTGTGGAAATGAGTCTAAAGAAGCTACTAGTCTTTGAGATTTTCATCAGGAACAAAGTATAAGAAAGGGTGACAATAGATCTTTTAGGTTTCACTAAATATCACCCCAGTAGACATACATACAGGACTAACCAAATGTTTTAGACTGATAGAATGTTTTGGAGGAAGGATATGAATATAAGTGTAACACATTTAAAACAGACATTCATTTGATAGGTATTACCTTGCAAAAAGATATATATTCAAAAAAATATTGATTCACCTCTGCATTTGGATTATATTCATATTACATATGAAATAAATTTATACATGTTAATATTTATCCCATCTCAAGTTGCAGCAAAATTTTTATTGGTATTGGTAAACAAAATGAAATTTTTTCCAATTTTTCCAAGAAAATTACTATCAAAATGTATAGATAAGATATAAATGTTGATTAATCTAAATAAAAAATATTCTTGATACATAAATACAATTTTACAAAGAATATCCAATACTTTAAGACAAGACTGAGTCCCAAGGAAATAAAACAAAAATGATTCAGCTTTGGCATACTTACAGCCTTTATAGATTTTAGTGAAGAATTAGCGACATTTAAAAAGAGCAATTAGGAAACGTTCTAACCTGATACTTACCAAAAACGATAGATGAGGGTATAATTCAACTACAACTGTAAGACACTAATGGCTCTTATCATTCTCTTACAGTCTTACACATTACACAAGAACAGATAGTTAATTTTTAAATGCTATCCATAAATTTCTACAAATTTCATACCATGATAGTTAATGTCGGATTGTCGGAATATAATCGATTTCCAGTTCTAGGTTGTTTACTTCATCATTTGAGCCGAAGCATAAGGAATATTGATAAAATGTGATATACTTACTATGTAAATGAAGAAGACTAATTTTAAAAGCACACCTACACTTATTATAATAATTAAAACTATTTGAATTCAGTTGAAAACATTCGTAAAAACAATATATTTCAACATCACACCGGACAACATCTAAAAAAGTTATGGTTCACGGTCACTACTGTCACTTTTGACAAGCATAAAGTAACTGTGTAGGAATGCCAACATATATTATTTAGCATTACTACGATCATGAGAATTGATTTAACCTACAAGCATATCAAAATATCCCTCGTGTCTCCTTCTGTATAGACAACATGTTATACAAGAATACTTGCAGTCGCTTAGACGTTTCTAAATTTATGTATACCTACATGGAGACTATATAAGCAATATAGCTTTATTGGGCTTAGACGTCCCTCGATGTAAAAATTTGTGTTGAAATTTTCATAAAGAAGCCTACATTATTGACGGTAAAATAGTCACTGCCAGAAAAATGTCATGTTGCCGCGTTGTAGTGTCAGCGATTTTTGAGGTGATAGTTATTTGCTTTATAAAATTTTCTTGTGAAAAATATTTATAATCAAAACTGTTTTTTTTTTTCAAAACAACAAAGCATTTTCCTTTGTTATTGTTAAAATGCCCAAATAGCTGAATAGCCAATGCAAAGAACTTGTGGCTTATTAGTAAATTATTTTGAACAAGAAAGGAATAATAATCGTCTTTGGTTGCCCTTAAATGCTGTACAAGAGGTAGGTAATACGTGAATAAAATATCCTTGCTTTACTTTACGAAAATTTCTATTATTTTAGCGTGTAGCTGCTGCTTTAAAAATCAGTGTAAGAATAGTGAGCAAAATTTCTCAAACAAAGAAAAAAGGTGAAGAGTTTGAGTCACCAAAGAAAAAACGTTGCGCTCATAAACGAGTAACAAATACAGAAACTTTAAATACAACAAGCTCTATTCTTGAAACAATTTACAACATATTTCGTGAACAATCTGACAACCCTGCAAATGTTCACAATGATGACGTACACGCAACTTTGTTTGGTTTTTACTATATATCCTTTTAGATTCATACTTAATTTTATACGTCAATATACAGGATGTCCGATTAAAAAAAGGAAGTGCCATTTTGAGCACTCGATGAGCGTTTATTTATCAAAATTTGGGGTTCAAGGTTTTTTTGAGGGAAAAATAAACGAGGTATTAACATACTTCAAAGATTTATTTTTTTCTTTTCATAATTTTTTTATTGGTACAGACACTTATTTGATATTAAAACTAAATCAAAACAGTGCTCGCAGAAGAATATACTGAATTTAAGTAGATTCAAAGTCGTTTTGTAAAAAAACTTGAAAATGTCATGTGGATATTATAACTGGGTTCGCAGTTATATTTTTCTGCTGTTACAGTTTTAAAATCTAGAAAATATTAGTACGGAAGTACATATTATATAAATCTTATGAAGACTTCTATTAAAAATGTATAAAAATTCCCACATTTCTAACAACTCTATATTAATTTGAGATCAGATCGTTCTTGGAATATTTGGTAAAGAAATTTTAATACTGAATTAATCACATGTACAAAGGGAGTTACGTACATAAAGCAGTTTAAAAATAAAATAGCAAAAAAATATACCATCCGACCAAGTTAAAAAGCATAATGTATGCAATAACAACACTCGATCGGGTAAATATACTTTACATACATTTCCCTCCTTGTATACTTTTCAGTTCTGAACCAAATATCTGCCGAACGCACCTATTTCTATAAAAAATAAAATCCGTATCGAACTAATATCACAAAAAATATGAATAACACTTTTATGATTTGCACACCTATATCACAATTTTAGTGTTTTTAAAATCACCGAAAACCTTAAAAACTCACATCGTATCTTACACATACAACTTCCAAAGTTAACTAACATCATAAACAAATGGAAAAAACATTTACAACTAATGATATTATTATGAATAATACAGTAAACGTGAATCAAATAAAAAAAAACTTTCGAGATATAATATGCTATGTACGTATATATGTGTGTGAACGATCACATATTCATCTTTCAACCCCTAATCCCCAACTAATAACCCGACCTGTACAGCTGCTTCTTCTGAAGTTCATACTCCCCGCTTATCATAAGCCCTCCTGAATTCGTTATTTTTCTGCAACAAAAGAAAACAAAATTAGTTACTCCCTCCTATAAACGTCTAGGATTGTTTCAAACAAAGTTTCGGGTTAATATTTAATTGTATCATTGGAATATAGTTTGATAATGTTCAGGGATAGGTTACAAACTTTGTTGCCAATTTTGATCGCTTGATTAAAATAGGGCTCGCAAAATTGTTGAACCGAAATACACTCATACTAGCAATTTAGTTGTTAAATTTTAATCGTGCCACCAGGGAGCTAAAACATTCAATATCAGTGACAGCGGTAGTATAAGGTAAAATTAAAATTACAACAATAAAACTATAGACATTGTTCATGTAAGAAACTTTTTTGGGGATATTATAGGCATTTTTTCATGACAAACTGTTTGTAACTGTCAATTGTTACTTACATGCATTTCTCATTGATATGACAACTGACATTTTTCGTTTTAAAACAGTTTGTCAAGAAAAAAATGCCTTTAATTGTTATATATTACTGACAAGTGATAGGCGTAGGTAAAAACTGATTAATAATGTCCTAGTTGGTGTTTTAATTATTTGAAGAAGAACGTAAGTCTATCTGGTCAATATTTATAAGATACTTACTTCAGGAATTGCGGCAGGAACGAATTCCACCCTGTAATAGCTTGCTTGAGTGTCAAGTAAACTTCAAAGGTGGACGGTGTCGAAGCGTCGCACTTCACTTTGCTCAAATTCGTTTTTTTAAGATCATTCGTCTCGAAGTCTATATATAACATACACCCTCTAAGTCCGCAGGGTTCGGAATCCGCCAAGTAAAAAAGATCTTTGGCTATCGAATGAGTCATTCCGTTGGGGAGGAGTACTTCTCCCACGGAAAGGTGTGTACGTTTCGCAGTCCTAAGCTCTGCTTCGAGACGTTTCGATAAAGCTTCTATCAAAGATGTTTCTTCTAATCTATAGAATTCATTGTAATCTGAATCACAGCCTGAAAAGAAAATAAATACGATTAGGAATTATTTTCTAAGAATTATAGCAGAAATACCATGAATATGTATACCTAGTTATGTAGTACTGTAAATATTTGTACAACTGCTTTTTATGACCAATAAAAATGTTTTAAATAAAAATATATTGATAGTAATGGAAAATGAACATATTGTTTTTTTAACCTTGAAATTTCTATTGTACCTAAATTGTTTTCACCCACCATTCAGGGTGTATAATAAGGCACCCCAATTTCTTTTGTTGTCTGAAGAAACAAGTGTCTACAGGAAGAAATTGTATGCACTTGTTTGAAAACGTGAACACAGGTAGTTTTCGCGTAAACCTTTAAAATCTAGTAGATAATATATTCAGCAGTGTTTATGTTATTAATCATTAAACCAGGTAACAGCTACCGATTGAAATACACTCTCGAATAACCGGTTTCTAAAAGATGAACATCTACATGGAATAAATTAAAAGCAATACAATTATCAACCCAACCTTTTCTTTCGTTAAAAAAAATCACTTGGTGATATCGAATAAAAAAAAAATACTCTTTTGTTCGAGCCCAACTTAGTCCTTAATTTATATTTGTACAGATGTATCTACCCTTCATCGAGTAACCGGTTATAATCTCGGCTTAAAAACAGGACGTCGTTCTCTCTCGCTCTTTAAATGTTGATTAGGGCACGTAGCTCGTAACTTGTTGCTGTGAAATCGGCCTGGCTTTGCTAGTCCTGAACAAAGCCAGATGATTTGATTTATTTCACCATCACCAGTGACCTCGCTTTTTTTCAACTGCGATTGTAAAAAACGCCGTTCTTGTTTCAGAACTTATTATTTAACAATCTAAGAATTACGTAACTAGGCGTAGAGGAACGACAGATAAACTTTTTTTTTTCATCAACCGAAATGAGAATAACAAAAAATAATTAAGATTACTGAATAGTAAGCTGATTAATTTTGTTATTCCATTTAAGATATAAAAACTACAGTAACCAATAGATTTTATTTGATATAATTTTCTTTTTGATATACCACAAAAGTGTTAATTATTACTTCTGTAAACGCCTGGGTATCATAAAGTCAATATTTCAGCACCTGTATATCTGGTAAATATAATTTAAAACGAGCTTACTCCATACGCTTATCTACTTTTCACTTTCTCGAATAAGTATGGAGGTTTTTTTGTAACAAGAGTAATTAGATAAGAAATTGATTAGTCGCTTCTGACGAGTTACACACGTTTTCTGGGAACCAATTTAATATGAAGGTTATTACCGATTTATCTGCTACTCTAGTTTTGCATCTAATCTTTTTTTGCAATTGTATTGAATAAAACTATGATAATACTTGAGCAAGTTTTAACTGGCTCTGAGAGGTACTGACACGTCGGTACTTCGACAAGTTAAGACGTGTTCAAAACTTGAATAGCGGTGGTAGATATATAGCCGGTAACGTTAAAAATTCGAATTAATAATAAAAATGTGTATAGGAAATATACGATATATTTTTATATTTCTTTAAGGCTAATAATTTTTCATTTTTTAATTGTGTTTGGGAAATATTATGAGCTTTTCATTGACGTTAAAATTACGTTATTTTGGGATCCAAACAAATTAGAGAAACCTGGCACGATACCAAAACGTAAAAACATGCCATGTTTTCTTTATCAAAATAAATTGGAAAGATATATTTTGTATTCAATTCTCTATTAACTAGTTTTTCTTCATTTTCTACTTTACGGTATATTATGCTAATCCGATACGTGTGTCTCCTTTACTTTTAATTAATGGTCATTGGTCAATCGTTTGATTGCTGTCAGATATAAAAGGCTCGACTAACAATTTATAGCTTTGTTTTTGTTGATTTTATATTTAGAAAAAAACATTATAATAACGACAGTATTTTACATAAAATATGATTTAAATAATAAAACTTCAACTGCTAAAAAATCAAAAATTTGTCTGTTGATTTACATTTCCGTTTTCTTTAATTTTATCACTACAAAAATTATTAAATTTCTTAATAAAGCTACTTTTATAAATACAGCAAATTAGAATATTGATGTGACCAAGAAAATGAAAAGATCTATGAATATTAATCATAACTTCATAAAAGTCATTAATTAATAATAAGTAACCCATTTAAAAAAATATAAACAATTGATAATACTATCAACTAAACGATTTGCTAATAATTACCTATTTACAAAGAAACATTTAATTCATTCATTAAAGTTGTCATTACATATTATGGTTTTTTAATGTAAAAAAGATTGAATGGGTATTATAGAACACCCCGTATACGCCTACTTCAACTACATCTGGAAAGCTATTAATTAATCAAAGCACAGTGAAACTCGCTGTACGCTGTTGCTAAGCGTTAGCTTTCGAGGTCACCAGAGGTCATAACTACAAGCCGGTTGTTCGACAGCCGGTAGAAACTGTATGGCCTAGCTTTAGGTTAGCAACGACAATCGAATGATTTTCAGAATCGATGTACAGTTCGTTTCGGCTTGAATCGATACCGGCAATTGGTACTGAAGATGTGTATCAGAATTTCCTTTGTTCTTTAGATTCAAATAAACAGAATTATATGAAATTATACGGATGAAAGTTGCTTCGAAATTTTATCCGTTTCTTTAGCAACTACCTATTTTTAATAAAGATATACCTTTTTCCGCTAGTATGGCAATTACTATTAATCATTATTAAAAATAACATTTGAGTTTCCTATTTATAATCGAGGCACTAGGTATTTCATAATTTATCAAGTAAACCTTATTTATCGACTTTTATAATAGTAAACCACAAAATTATTAAGGGTAACTAGGTATTAAAGAAAGACAAAGAAACTATAAATAGTTGGATTTGTATAAAGCAAGTCTGTATTAGTAAAAGCACTGAAAAGTTGAAAACAGCAAATAAAAATCATATAAGAACAAAGCCGGTTTTTGTATTGATTATTCACATAATTGGTTACCCGGTGTTGCTATGATGCAATCTCTAGGACTATTTCATTCGATATATCTACATCTAAACGCTAAAAAATCGATTACTTGTCGGAAAACATCTGACTTTCAAACAAAGGATAATTAATTATATAGGACAAAATGTTATTCTGAATGTATTTTCAAGTTGTTAAGGATTTATTATGCATAAAAATAAAATACACTAACAAAATAGAGCAGAATATTAGAGGAAACTAAGGGAAAAGTACCTAAAACACAAACTTTGACAAGTCAAAGAGAACAAAGGGTGAAGGGTTTTAAAAAGGTATAAAATACTTCCTACACTTAGAAACACTATAAATTTTGTTAATTTTCACTAATACATTTGGATATTTATTCATGGTATTTCTTTTTTTACTAACAAATACTTGTCATAACATATCAACTAGCAAATTAATCAAATATCTGTAAAAACATACCTTCAAGACTGCTGTGTTTGATATCAACGAACGGCAAAACTTCCATTTTAATTCAAAAAACCACACAAAATTAATAAATAACCGGCTTTCTACTTGGTCTTGCTAACTGTTAACACGACCTACTATAATCTGTGGCTCATAGAAACTGCTTAACAAAAATCAGCTGTTCACTTTATTTATAAAGTTGCATCACCCTTCTCCTACCGGCCTGTTCCGAACCCACACGATACCGTTCGGTTAGCTCCGCATACAGGACTACGTGATCTGGGTAGCAGCTTCATCAACCATCAAGATCGCCAGAGGCGCACGTAAACAAATTATCTATCATTTCACAGTTGAAATTAGATATAAATTGATAACAGTACGTCTCCCAACTTTTATTTATTTTTTGGATGAGTTATCTGGGTAATTTGAAGCGTTTTCTAGACATTTAGGTAATGATAAACTTTATTATTAATAAATCGATTTTCAATATTTTTATATAGCTGATATAGGAAGGTATCTACCTCTAGTTATAACAACTTATTAGATTGGTCTTTTTCCCAATTGGGAAAAATTTCAAATATGTTTACGTCATGTAACAGAAAACAGAATCTGATGTATGGAGGATTCAGCAGGGGTCAAGTAGGTATTAGAGAAGCTGACGCAAGCAAAAGTAGAAAATAATTTGTAATGTGGGTTGTATATTTTTATAATATCCGTTAAAAATATTTTGTAAAACTTTTCCAGTACAAAAATGTACAGGCTTGTATAAATTATGTTTGTGTTATTTAATATAAAATAAATAAGTACCTATTTGTACACAGTAGAATAATAAAAAAATATTCTTTACAATCTATGCCTATATTTTTATAAAGTAGAGTAATATTTTCATAGAACTCTTGCTTGAATTTTTCTGTTTCAACAGTTGTAAATCAAACAACTAAAGTGGGTAATTAAATATTTTAAATTCTTCACAATTAAAAGGTTATTATGCTTCTTTCTTATTTCACTTTAAAATAAGCATTTTTGAACCCAGTAGGTATATAAACTTGACAGGCGAGGACTGATATTTCTAACATGAGATCCATAACCTTATTTACACATTTTGACATGTTTTGAACAAGTCTTACATTTTGTAAGAACTAATAAACTCGATTTTATGGCTTTTTTTGAGTAATACGAGTATAGTATAACAATTTAAATGTTGATAAACATGCCTATTAAATATTAGTTGTTTGTTTTGAAACATTTTAATCAGCACTTAATTTTAGAGTTACATAATAATGACTTAAGAAATATTTTAATCTGGATACATATATGCAACAGTAGAAGATTTAACTTAAATTATTTGAAACAGATAGGTATGTAATTGAAAGAGTTACAATAATTTGGACAAGACAACTGAAGATTTTTTCATAAAATAAATGTTTATTTAGCTTTTTTGCACCATTTTTAGTTTATCACTGTACTTGAAACAAACTAATGGTCCTTTGTTAACTTAAATTAATATAATAGTACCAAAAATTAAATCACTATTTTCTATAACCGCTCCGCCACTGCTTTATAAGGTACTTATTATTCTTTGTGTCCATTTTTTCTTTGAGGTGTCCACATATTGTTGCTTATCGACTTGCTCTGCATTTGGATTTGAACTTGGTGAAAATAATACAAGATGCAGTTACAACTATCAACTAAGATTATCCGATATTATTTATTGATAATAAAACTTTATTTAAATTAAAGTTTATGCGACTCTACCAACATGATAAATGATATGATAAACAGGGAAAGCATAGGAAAACTACAAAATTTAAAATCTGTTTCCTACGCTTAGGCAAATAATACATATTGAGAGAATTTTAAGTTTTTCAGGGAATTGCAAATGTCTTAAAACATTTAACACGTCCACCAATACTAATGGGACATTTACAGATTGACATTAATATCTAGTTTAACACAAGAATATCATTAAAATGAATATACCTACCTACTTGTTAAACCTCTCAACTTTAGTTAGAAACCATTTCAAATTATTTTAATTTCATATAAACTACTCACGAAGATAGTTCTCTTTATTTTCTACGCCACCCTGTATATAGCCGGTGTATGTACAGTTTTGTCATATTTTATGGAAGAGTAGTGTGTTTCTGCGGATGTTATGTAGTTTCAAAAGCCGTTTTCCTGTCCTAATTAACAAACAAACGATAGATATTGTTTGATAAATAATGCTCGACGTAAAACGTTTTATCATTTGTTAAAAAATTAAGATAATTTACATAACAGATACTGTATTATAATTTTCATTAACGCCAAAGATCAAATTAATTGCGAAAATGAAGTAAATAATAAATATCAGTTCTATAGCCACATACTTAATGTTTAGTTCTATGATTGGTAGGTTTGTTCTATCTGGCATTCAAGAACTGTTCTGGGGTGGTTTCAAGTATTGTATAGTGCGCAAACTCGATGGACACATCAGCTTTATCACCACATCCAGTAGGTACAGTTTGTATACCGTCCCAGGCAGTCCCTACGCTACTCTGTTCCAATTGATCGATTCTGGCGGTTTCCGATTGCAATTGGAACAAATCTATAATCAGTTGGAACCTGAAATTAATACAGCACTAGCGAGAACGATAACAAGAACGGTTCTATCTATAACAAGTTGGAACAAACCCTATGACACAGTAGTGCCCCAAGTGGCAGTTTTATGTCAAAACGGATTGTTCATTACATATGTTGTCGATGGTTTTTAACTATTTCGTTAGCTGTAGTCATCTAGCTAAGTAGTTTTTCATCTATGCATCTAGCCACATAATTAATGTTTAGTTCTATGATTGGTAGGTCAGTCTCCGCTGTCAATCTTTTTTCTGACGCGGTTAATATCATAGCGCAGTTAATACTTTATCATATTCTAAATGGATTTCTATTTATTCGTCAATTTCTTCGCTATAACCGCTTAAAATCTTCAGTTTTATGAGGTTGAGGTGTCATTTCGTAAACCACTAAATTCATCCATTACCTCGAAACAGCGGAGGAATGGTTTGCAATTTTTGCTGATGCAACAGTAATAAATGAACGCATCATTTCTTAAATCTAAAATCCACCAACGAATAAAAAAATATACTTTTTCCTAAGCTAACCTCAAAAAGAATTTGAATTTCAAGCTCTTTGTTGAAACTTAACGAATCAGTTAAATTTTTTGGAAGAAAATAAATGTTAAAATAAATATTTAGTTAGGTTTATGGAATGATTGTTATTAAAATCCTCTCTCATTGTGCAAATTAAAGTTAACAAAAAATGTATGTTTTACATAACTTTCCGCAATACCCAAAATTTATACTCTTGAAAACAATATTGTGCAAAATATTTAAATAAAGGCTTAAATATTTCGGGTAGCAGTGAATTCCAAGTAATTATCGACTTACATTGAGTCACTTCACAAGTAATTAATAAATTTGACAAACAATGTTTGTTTAACCGTGTTATCTGTAACATTTTAATAAAAAAACTTAAATAAATTAGCTAGAACGTGTACTTTTGAATGGTGAAACGTGATACATTACAAAAACAATATCCGACTACAATATTTATTGACCAATATAAAACAATATTTTTCCAAAATCGAACAGGAAGTTGAAAGGATCTTTGATCAGCCAAAAAATGTATGGAAAAAACCCACTTTGGTTATATTCCATGCGTTGTTCGTCAAAGAAAACACTTGGTGCTGATGTCCCAAGTAAGCACGGAGTTACTTTGAAACTTTTTTGATCATCTATAATCAAATTTAATTGTTACTGGGACTGTCCCGGTCTAACTGGGACGTCTGTAAAGCCAAGTTATAGGTTAAAAAATTCAATTTCATTTACTTTATGGTATAATAGTAAACCTTGTATCTATCAGTTTAGATCACCTTTACCAAAATGTATAAGTGGTGTGTAGGTATCAAGAAAATTTAATTATACTATTTAGAAATGGATTTTCCCGAAAGTCATACTTAGTTAATACACCGCTGCTGCCATATTATTAATAGAATCGTTGCAGGAGGGATATAACTTTGTGACTTGGTTCTTACATTGGTGCCTATAAAGAAACTAAAAGAGATTCTGGTGAGCGCTGTTGTCAATACCTGTAACTTTGTCGTATATAAAGTGAATTTTTGATAAAGTGAAATGGTATCGAACACTGCAATAAAAAATTATAATATATTGTAATTTTAAGTCGTTTAATTTGCATAATTTACAAGCTGTATGAAATCTTAAGTCAGCTACCTTACCATATCGAATACAAAAACCATTTCCTTTAATTTGTCATAAACAAAATTATTAAAGAAAGGTAGAATGGTTGAGAAACAACTATTTAAATGGATTGCCAATTGATAATTACAATTTATGTGTATGCAGTAATGCAGAATTTTACAAATATTGTAATACATTCTATCTATCTTTATAATTAATGCAAATATTTTTGAGTTTGTAGTTGGATTTTTGAAATTGCTTCCATAAAAAATTAAACTACTGCTTAAATAAAATCCAAAATGTAAATTATCCCCAGCAAACTCATTGAATTGAAGTTATAGTGTAATACACCCCCTAACCCTTAATCCTCTCCACGTGAGAGCCACCCCAAAGAAGGATCTGCGAAACTTTCCTGGAAAGAGCTTAGATTAGATTAGATTGGCCTGGTGTACCTTACCTTACCACAATGCTATCTTTGTCTTTGGCCTGGAGTGTTTTTCCAGTCTAAACTAAGTTCCTTTTCCCATTTTCGTACTTTTTCCACAAATCAGCTTTTCGGGATACCATACAAAATTATTTGGGTGTGGTAAAAACATAGTTGTAGTTGAAAGTTAGGTACCTGTACATTTTTAAATTCTGCCTTTCAAATCCCTTCCAAACAAGGTAGGTATCTTACAATTCCCTGACAAGTCAATAAATTATTTAAACAAAGTGTAAGAAAAAAAAGAATATCGATAAAGAAATAACCCATAAAATGTATTAAGAATACAGTGAAGTAATAATAGCCTCTTTGTTTCAACTTGAGGATAACGTATCGCTAAGTTCGACAACGCTGCATTTAAGTGCGATAACATTGGCAACAGAACACAACCACTGTTTTAGATTGAGATAAAGTCGAGTTAAAAGAGGCTATCGATTTGGAATACAGGCTCAAAAAACATCAACATTACGGGACCGAGTCAGTTTTCTTTGTTTGAAAATGTGCTGGACATATTAGTAGGAAACAGGGAAGAAAACTATCATTACTGAACATTTAATTTTTCTACTCTACACTTTCATAAACCTTTACTTGGAATTGTAGAAATGAACTTGAAGTATGGTTGGTAACACAAAAGAAACTAGAGCTGCAGCTTGAAAATCTATAACTGTGGATTACACCAATTTATATTTCATCAAACAAAATCAGCTCCTTTGCAAAGCCGTTCAGTTTATTTGATAAATGAGGACTGAGGGAGAAAGAGGACTCTGTCAAACATATCAGATACCTGATAAGGATTGCGAGGGTGCAGGTACAACTTGTATGCTCCACTATTTTATCATTTTCCAGACAAAGACGGTACTTCGGACAATTTTGGAATGATGTATGAAGGTCTTCGGATGAAATTTTCCTGGTCAAGTGAAGTCTTAAATTCATCTTGCAGGTTCCATAAAATTCTCTTGTCAGTGAGTCTCTTGGGAGATGAGAGGGAATCAAAGGACGCATTTTTGCCAGGATCAACCTGCGCGACCCTTGGAAGATGGCGCCGAAGAAATATTTGGCGATGACCAGGAAAAACCTACGTATAACAGTGGGATTTCTGACTGGCCACTGTCAACTAAGGAACCACCTCCATACTATGGGGCTAGTGGACACACCACTATGCAGGATGTGTGAACAGAAGGATGAAACTGTCAGGCATGTCTTATGGGGAGTTATCGTCAATAAGAGAGTGTGTGTTCGGTGAGTCTTGGCCTACACCTGCCGATATAAAGGAGACGTTTCCTAGTGACCTGTCCACCTTCCTGAGAAGGACAGGAAGTACGATGACCTAGGAGGACAACTCCTCGGGAGGATGTACAATGGGTCACATGTGGCCTAAGTGCTGTGCAGAGTTCAGTTGTTTTTCTTCCAATCTCTCCACACATGACTAAATCACAAGATTTTTTCTGTCCTATGACTTTGGTCGTAAACACCAGCACCAAAGTCTAACAGTTTTTGAACAATCTGTATACCAGCATCCTTCTGGTCTTTGACAAGAAACTTTCAACTAGGTAGATAGAACAAAATATATTTACTGTTTTCTTTTGACTTTTAGCAAGAAACAGATCTTTTGCCAAAAGTTTTTAGATGAATATAAGCCCTATAAATATTGAAAGCAGATGAATATAAATTTTTTTTCATAGATATGCTACTTTTAAGATAAAAATCCAATGCTGATCATGGATCAACAAACGATAAACAAAACATATTTTTCTCATTGACACGTGCGCTTTAAGTTATCGCCCCTTTATATACAGTCAATTTTGTGAACAACAAATTGTGTGAATTTCAAAAACAAGTAAATTTTCCTTGAATACATGTATATGTATATGCGAATTCATTCATTCATTCGCAAAAAATTCATTGTGAGCAAATGAATCACGAAATCTAAATGTATAATATCACCACAGTATACCAAAACAACCAGTAGTGCATCTCAACCTCGCGCATCGCTTGTACGCAATAATTTTATTTGGCCTTGAAACGGCCATTTGGGTTTAGATCCGAGGTCCGTATTAACTAACATTTCTACTTTTTGGTCAGGGAAGGATTAGTATAATTTGAAGTTGTTAAAATTATATTTCGAAGAAAATGTTATGAATAATATAAAATACATAATTTGAACATGTTACAAGGAAAAGAATTTAAAATCGGCAAAAATAGCAAAACAAATTGTAATAAAACAGATTTTTATTGAACACAGTTAAATTTAATCCTATAATAATTAACTACAAATTAAGATTACATTACATTAAACGTGACGCCAAATAATTTATCCTTATTATCTTTTACCTAGGTATATATGTCTTTAAGTGTATAATACAATCGTACTCTTATGTATAAATTTTTAATAAATAAAACAGGAAAATCTGGGCAAGGAGGCGTGAACAATATTTCCTTGCATCGTTGAACAAAATTGCTGACAATATTATTTTTTACACTGAAATTTTGAATGATGAATGAATCGTCTAGTATTATAGTCGACAAAACGGGAAATAATTGAAAATTATTTTTTCGTCAATCGACGAAACAGGAACATAATATAATATAATAATTAAGAAACTATAATTCACACACACGCCACTGCTTACACGACTAAACCAAACTAAACTGTGCCTATTCCGACGCCGTCCCTGCTGAATTTGAAAGGTTTCTAAACCGAAATGGCGAACTGCGCTCAACCGATGCGCGAGGTTGAGATGCACTACTGGTTGTTTTAGTATACTGTGATATCACCATACTATACCTTATTTTTAAACTAGAAGGAGTATTTTAGGAAACCTGAAACACACCACTAAAAGTTACTAGATTGGGAGAGTGTTCCGAAAAGGTCGTGCTCCGACTTATAGAACCAATTGACACTTATGTGAAATATCTATTGTACTGCTCGCATTTGTAGTGACCAATGAGAGATCAGGGTATGTGTAAAAACCTAATCGTAATTGGACTCAGGACATGAGGCCAGACAATGGCAAACACAGCTACCAAATGTCACATTATTGTGGAAACATTAGGGTTATATTTTGTGAAATTTTATGAATGACCATTTGATAATTTGAGTATAAATTAGTATATGTAAAAAAATATACAATTAGTTTATATGTTAAATTATCCTTTATTTATATTGGAAGTTTAGGTATAGCACAAAATAAAGCTAAACAGGTTTTGATTTGAAAAAATACGAAGATATTGTAGGTACCGTAATTTGTGTAAAACTATTATAAAAAATAAGATTTTACTTGTTAACTTATAAACTTTGCTTCTCTGTCAGCGATAAATAATCCAAACTTAATCATTTCCTTCGTTTCGGGGGCGAAGAAAGTCCACTGGAGTACAATATTTGTCCATATTCAAAAAGTAACAAACCAATACAACAAAACAACACAAATACAATAATATGAGGTAATAAGTCCAAACACAATATGAAATAGCAAACGCAAACAGAATGATAAACAGCAAACGCGCAAAAGTGGTAGTAAAGAATGGAATACTTTTATGTAAATAAACATAAATGTCAAAACTGACAAATAGTGTTGTCAGTTATATCAAAAGATCTGTGTGAAACGGGCGGCTATCTGACCAATAATTAGCCTGCAGAAATGCCAACTTAAATTCAAATCACTCCTCTTAGTTTAAAAACAGGGTATAGTAAACACGTTTCAAATTGTTTTGATTTAATTAGATCAGTAGTACGATTGATTGAACTAGCTTTTTGAAAACAATATAGTTTGTGTTTTTTCTGCTATTGTTGGAAAAATTCATAACTACTATAAATGTGGCCTTATGTGCGGTTTAAGAATTAAACAAGAAGAAGGAATGGGATCCAAATACCATTACCAGACATGGAAAGAATGCCAAGCTGGGATAGAAGAGTTCGGGCCAGGAACCAAACACTCCGAAAGCTTGGGAAAAACCCCAAGTATCTTTCAAGCGGAAATCCACGCCATAAGAAAGTGCGCCCAGTTCAATATTGATAAAGGATACAGAGGACAAAAGATTATCATAATGACTGATAGTCAAGGAGCCATTAAGGCACTGAGCTCTTGTGTAATCAGTTCCAAAATGGTGTGGGAATGCCTAGACAAACACAATGAACTAGGCAAAAGTCTGCGTTTGATCTGAAGATAGATAAAGTAAGTTGTTAATTGGGACACTACAAAAAAATTTCTCCTGTCAACGAGTTTGAAATAAAATTGAATGTCCTTGAAAAAATTAAAATGAAAAAGATTATTCTAAACTAAAGATGGTAAGGTTAGAAACGATTTTCCAGTCGTGTCAATATTCGCAAATTCTACGGATATAACAAGCTTTTATTTTTGTTGATCCTATTAGAAAGGATTGTAATATCCTATTATACTTTTAAATCTGGTGATGATTCATTTGCTCACAATGAGTAGATAATATTCCATTGGAAATTGAAATTCTTTTACTAGTTTTGCTGTTATTGTTGCAGTAATAAATGTTTCCGTCATTTGTTTGAAGTATTTTAAGAACACACTTTTAAGAATTTAATCTTCTTAATTTGCATTTTTTTTGTTTTGTATGAAAATTTTAAAAGAACAATATGTTACTTTTAACAAATACGATAAATGGTGCTAATAATGTTAATATGATGCTAGAATAAATATAAAAATGGATAACCAATTACAAGTTAATAATTTTTAGAAAATACAACCAACTGTTCATAAAATTCAAAATGTACAAGTCAACGGAAGCAAACAAGAGTACCGGGTGGGACATTACTCTCTGTGACTCTCAGAAACTAAGTAGAACTAATATGGGACAATCAAAATGTAAACAAGGCTTGTCTATTTCATCGTTTACATCGCCTCACTCAAAATGTATTCCTTCATTATCGTATCCTTAGTAACACTGTTTCATTGATAATTTTGCGTTATTGACAAAACTTTTGACGTTTGAAGTTTTTCTTTAGTGGTTAGATCGAAATAATATGGAATCAAAACATGGTAAATATGGTCCAAGATTAATACCGACAGATCCCTGGTTGCCTGATGCGAAACTCGAAGGAGAAACAGAAACGAACTGGATTCTTGAGAGAGTCAAAAGACAAAATGATTATCCTCCTATATTCGCGAAAAAATCATGGACCAAGGGAGTGCTGGCCAAAGATACACAAATGTATTTTAAACCTTCAGAGACTATCGGTGAGTTTGAAATATGCTTTTAAATAGATTTTAAAGACAAAAAATGTTTATAGTATAATGAGAGGATCAAAAAATGTTTGGGTTTGAGTAGAAAAAATTTCTTGAAGAAATACACTGTACAGGGTTTTTCATTATATATGGATCCTTCTATATCTCACTTATTATTTGAGGCAGATAAAAATGTTTCAAATAAGAGTTAAATGGTTATTAATGTAGTTTTTAAAATTCAACAGAAATATTATACAGGATGTCCCTGAAAAGAGGGTCAGGGTCAAAGTGTTCTTTCTTAAATGGGACACCCTATATATTTCATATTTTTATTTTGTTCACTTCAATCCGAATTCAGCAATATATAATTGTTATAGTCTAACCTTAACAGTTTAGAAAATATATTCATTTAAAAATCCTTTTCTGTAGGATGAAAACCAACTATATAGACATTGGTTAGGCCATGAAAGCATTGTCATATTCAAGTAATATTTGACAAGTAGTTATTTGCACCATTATAAAACATTGTATTTGATAGTTTGATATCCTTCAGCATCCCCCACAAAAAAGAATCTAAGGGAGTTAGGTCAGGGCTATTAGGAGGCCATAGAATTGTCCCATTATTTCCGATCAACTCTGGAAACTGATTGTTGAGATGTTCTCTCACCTTTAATACATTTTAGGAGGGGGCCCCATCTTGGTGCCAGATCATGGTATTTAATTGGTCAGCTGTAATTTCATCTCGTAGTATTTCACTTATTTTGGGTATTATGCAGTTTAGGCAAGTTCTTCCTGTTAACTTATTTTTGAAAAATATTGGCCCAACCACTTTATTCTGGAATATTCCACACCAAACTTTAAACCTTTTCATAATCTGTATACCGCATTCTCCAAACTATCAAATACAATGTTTTATAATGGTGCAAATAACTACTTGTCAAATATGACAATGCTTTCATGGCCTAACCAATGTCTATAGTTGGTTTTCATTCTACAAAAAAGGATTTTTAAATGAATATAGTTTCTAAACTGTTAAGGTTAGACTATAACAATTATATATTGCTGAATTCGGATTGAAGTGAATAAAATAAAAATATGAAAATATATAGGGTGTCCCCTTTAAGAAAGAACACTTTGACCCTGACCCTCTTTTCAGGGACATCCTGTATAATATTTCTGTTGAATTTTAAAAACTACATTAATAACCATTTAACTCTTATTTGAAACATTTTTATCTGCCTCAAATAATAAGTGAGATATAGAAGGGTCCATATATAATGAAAAACCCTGTACAGTGTCATATAACTTAAACTATGTTTTATTGATAATATCGCACGAAATAGTTGCCATTGAAATGTTGACAAAAAATATTTTTGTGGATTTTGAATAATTTTTCGATAGATTAATTTGAAAATAGGTGAGTAAAACTATCGATTTTCAGCAAAATCAGTATATGTAGTTCATCGGACCCAAATTCCTGAGTAATCATAAAATGATTATCTTTTTATTATAATTAAATTACTATCAGTCTGACTAACTTGAAATGTTTGAAGAAGGTAGATAGGTAAGTTGAAGGTGAGTACGTTGATAGGAGACAAATCTGATGCACTTATTTAAACAAATAAATTATATTGGCAATGTATCCTTATCAGACAAATAGACGCTCGTATCATAAATCTTATTTGTTCATATTCAACTTTCATGTCAACGCTAAATTGACTACTTAAGTATATTAGTAACTAAATCAAGAAGAATCTATTTTTATTCAAAATTATCTATTTTCCGCGCAGAAATTTCAAAGCTTCCTTCATCATATATTAACAGATTACTGTTAGTTTGAACATGCTCCGTTATTGAGTTTGTGTTCGACAGACGACCAGTCTATAAATTCAGATCACTTCTCTCATTCCACATAATCTATGTTCTTCTCCACCAGCTAAAACTATTTAAGATGCCCATTCAGTCATCATTCTGCATGCCATTAAAAAGCCATTTTGTTTCAGACTTCTTATCTCAATTCAACCTAACCTAACCTATTTTTTTTTGGCAGGATATTCCAAACTGGAGTTCGTCAACTATTAAACTCCACTTCTTATATCTGCGTATTCGCTATCAACTTCTTGTTTATCCTGTATCCTGTATATTCTTTATTCTTCTCTATACTCTTTCCTTCCACATCTGTTTTACTTGTCCTTTCAGGCCTTTCGAATTGATGTGGCCAGACCATTTTAGATAACATTAGGTATTGTTTATCTCTTCTCTGATTTGGTTGTTCTTTATCCTCTCTAGACGACTGATTTCGTTGGTCATGTCTTAGGCATTCAAAATTTTTGGAAAATCTTTACGAAATAGTCAATTTGACCGGTCTCTTACTTAAAATTATGCATCAGAATCTATAAGCTTGTTGTGAATGTACCTAACCACAAAATTTTTAAATATATTGCCCACACACACTGTATTGTGTATTTATTTAAATGGAATTATACTAATCAATTTGGTTTATTTTCTGTCCAGGCAGATTGTAATAAATTTATTAAGGAACACAAAAAATTAGCTTGACCACAAACGCAATCTAAAGATAATAAAAATAATACCTTTCCTTTTTTACTAAGTACTGACAGTGTATTTAAAAATTGATGACCTTCATTCTAGAACCAGTGTTATCTTTTCTATTTATTTTTATTCTTTAAAATATAGTCGTAAACATGGGTTTTAACCTTGACGTTAATTTTCGTTTCAAATGAGATTTTCTTCGAGCTGTATTCATTTAATCTTAATATATTTTTTGAAGAACAGATCTTAAGAATTAGTTAAGAAAAAGGAATTTTATGAATTTTTGATTGAAGTTCCAGATAATAAATACTTAATGAATAGTTATAAATAGTTAGTGGATTTATTTGACACAAGACGAATTGCCGAAAATGACATTACAGGATAGAAGTGACAAGAGTGCTGTCTTGAATGTCGGATTATCGGATACTAAGTTGATCAAACCTCAATCATTTATAGTGTTTTTTTTTTAAACGTATCGCAAATTTGGATCTCTTTGTTTCCAGACACTGTAAGTCGTGATAGACTTTATAAATAACATGTTCAGTTTAGCATGAAATGGTAAATGTACAAAATTCTGTATTCGTAGATCTTCCGAAACTGAAACGCAAAAAAGGAAGTCATCAATTCGGTAGTACGTTTTTTGAGACATGTGAATTTATAAATTATTTTGTTTAAACAAAGGAAAAGAAGCTTCTAAGTTGTCTTACTTTTAACAAAGTCTCTTTTAACACCACACTGCTTAAGCTCAAAATTTGCATTTTTTTCTTGGTGTCTTTTTTTGTTGGTGGGTTGCGATTTAATAATCTAATGAGAAGGGTGGAACTCTATATCCCTAACAAGGGTAGATATTCTTGGTGTTATTTCTGTAAATGCACAACATTTTCCAAAAGTAATGTCAAAAGTATTGTGAGATATATTAGGAACTATTTTTCGAAAAAATGTTCTGGGACATTATTTATGTTGGGTTAGTTTCAATTTAACAAAGAAACCGTAAATATTATATCGATTTTAACTGAGGATTTTTCAACCATAAAAAAAATGAAATGGAAAAATACCAAAGTTCCCCTCAGGAGGGGATCTATACAATTTCGAGTGCGTTGCACATTGCCCTTCCGTGAAATGGGGTTTGGATTCTTGGAATGAACGATCGATGTAAACGACATGGGGTATATTCTATCTGAACCTAACAACCACCCTAAAGGGCTCTCCCCGGTCCTGAATCACTCGAGGCACCCCGAACATATTTAGGGATAATGCAATAAATGATGTGATTTGGCCTTTTTAGGGATTATATCCCGTACCTACTGTGAAATTCTGGATTGTGTTCCTTCAAATTTCACTCTAAAGTGATATCTTGATAAAGAATATAATATACAGGGTGTAACAAAAAGGCAGGTCATAAATCATACCACATATTCTGGGCTAAAAATAACTCGATCCAACCCTAGTACAAATGTGTATGCGAAAACGAATAAACGTATAAATGTATGTGAGCTTAAACTTTTAACATTGTTTCATTGGTATGCAAGAAGATGCAGAAATGAAAATAAGTGAAGAGGAAATAGAACAGGTTATAAAAGAACTTAAAAACGGAAAAATATAATATTTATTTGAAGATCTCAAATACCAATAGAGTTATTTTCATTACTTTAAATTTCGGTGTATTTCAGTTCGTAAATGCAGCATCGGATTCGTTTTAGTTGTGTACAAAAAAAAATAAAGACTCGGTATATCAAGTACTGCAAAGAGAAATCTACGGCGTACGTAGACCGGCCGCAGAATGAGAATAGAAGTAAATGTGAAATAGAAATCAAGTGAACTGTTTGAAAATAAGTGGATTATTATTAAAGGCTGGGTGTGGAGTAAATTGGAACCGATTATTGATAGAAGTAAAGAAAATCTGAATTAAATTAAAAAAAACAGTTTCCAAGCTAATAACGTTATTTTATTGGGAGAGTTTAAATGAGGGAGCTCTCCCTGGGAATACACATCCTGACGTGTCCAGCTGCTCGATATCTAGGAGGAAGATGCAAATTGACACTTGTGTAACGTCCGAAATTTCTCTCTGAAGACCAATATCCCCACTAGCTTCATCCGCACCTTTTTTTTCACTGAAAATGACAACAAAGCAAATAATATTTATATCGAGCAAAGCATCAACGTTAATCAACAACATTTAAATGTAACCTTTACATTTGTATTGTTATTTAATTAAATGTACAGAAAAAGAATTGCTCAAAGGTTAACGTTTTTTTAATCTAATATAATGAAGCGAAGCGCACGACAAAACGGATCACATCATAATAATACACGAACAAAATTGTATTCGAGAAGTCAGTGGAGTAGATATAGTGAAAGATATTTATATGATTTTATTTATTTATTTTCTTTGTTATATTTATCCATTTTATTCAATCCCAGTCTTTTATTCTTAACTGTTTCAAATCGTCTTTGACAGCATTCATCCATTTGCTTCACACACTTTTTGTCATCCATCCTTCCCACATAACCATCAAAGCCGCTGTGCTTGAATTGTATTTTGGATTTCTTTGTTTGTTCTTCTTTTCCACTGCCCCACATCCTTAATTCATCCATAATTTTTGGTTACGTAGTGTAGTCAGGCACTGTTCTCTCTTGTTTGTAGTTCCAGGGTGTTGGAGGTATAAGAACATTGTAAACTAAAATTCGATAGATATTTTGGTTTATTTTTGAACGTAGATCGTATGGCAACGCTGCATCTTTCCAACAACCTAATTGGTTAAAAAAAACCAAACCTCTTTTTGGTTATAAAAAAACTTTCCGCCGCTACTGTGGCCAGCTCATTGCGCATGCAATATTTGGCATGGATAATTACATTTTTTTATTTCACAAAGGTTGATGTTTCTGAAGGTTTTCGCTTCACTCGAAGAAATCTTTACTGCAGATTAGGACCGGACCACAGTTATAGCTATCACCAATAAAATATGTATCATATACTTTGTTTCAACAATAATATACAACAAATTATAAGGAACAAAAATATTAATTGTATCATATGCATTTACTTAGGTTGAAAGAAAAATTGTTTTGCTTTTTTGTGTGTTATCTTCTACATCTACAATTAAATGTTTAACTATGATAAGCGATACGAGTGCTCGCCCTCTTTGATCCTTGTGAATTTAAATTTACTGACACCACTAGGGAAAACTCGTCGAGTTGCCAAACTGTAAGCCCACCCGCTAACCCTTGATCGGAGTTTCTCGACCAGCAAACAAGCGGCTTCTGCTTTTGATTCAATATTTATTTTTGTACCAGGAGCTTGCTAGTATATTGGAAGGAATTATTAAGATATTAGCAAAGTCTATATATTCCAATATTCCAATTGGAATATATAGACTTTGATATTAGAATCGGGAAATTAGTGTGGAGAGAATGGGTAACCTTTAAAAAAATGTCTTTGAAGTACCTACGCTCTATTTAATTCTTTGGAAATAATTTGCTCTTTTCAATTCACCATTCCTAGTTTGAATATTTATATAGAAGAATAAGAATAAATTTTAGTCCGGTACTGGATCACTCGTAGTAGAACGTTCACGACTGGTCTCGTTAGAGTTTACAAAAAAAGTGGTACAAGTTTGTGATCATCATAAAAGCAGCCAGTGCTTTGAACAGAGTGGCGGAAATAGCGGTTTTCAATAAGACGATAATGATTTGGTTTAATGAAATAAGAAAAACAAAATCATTTTAATTTAAAAACCAATAAAATGATCTAAATGTAGTTAAGACGTCGTAGTTGAACACATGTACTTCGTTTCTTCAATATTTACTGATGTTTTAGGTTAGGTTTAAGAAGATAGTGGGTCTGAGTGCTAGGGAGAGATCCTGCCAAACACCAGGCACCGGCACGTCGGACCTTTGGACAGTCCAAAAGCCGTATGCTTACTCGATATCGCCACACTTTTGCCGCTCGCTATCTGTATCTGTAGAGTAGGGAGGGTGAGTGTAGGCTCACAGCACTTAGGCCACATGTGACCCATTGTACATCCTCCCGAGGAGTTGTCCTCCTAGGTCATTGTCCATCCTGTCCTTCTCAGGAGGGTGGACAGGTCACTAGGAGACATCTCCTTTATATCGGCAGGTGTAGGGCAAGACTTACCGAACACACACTCTCTTATTGACGATAGCTCCGGACACTCGCATAGGACATGCTTGACAGTTTCATCTTCCTGTTCACACATCCTGCATAGAGGTTAGTCAACTAGCCCCACAGTATGGAGATGTTTCCTTAGTTGACAGTGGCCAGTCAGAAATCCCACGTAGGTTTTTCCTGGTCATCGCCAAATATTTCTTCCCAGGGTCGCCCAGGGTGATCCCGGCAAAACTGCATCCTTTGATTCCCTCCCATCAAGGGATTGAGCATGGGTGTAACGTTTGGCTAGTTCCGCAATTGTCGAAGTCGTCAGGCCGTAGGTGTCGTGCCCTTTAATCCACCTCAAGATAATATTGTTATCTGCCGAGGCGTTAGCTAAATCTTGGTGGCACTCTAGTACTAGCCCCGATATAACACGTTGTCTGTTCGAGGCTAATAGGGCTTGTCTACTATCAGTGCAGATTATTATGTTTTTGTCAGAAATTCCCTATCTGGTTAGTTCTTTTGTGGCAATTGAGATACCAGCCAGTTCTGTTTGAACCACGCTGGTATTGTTTCCCATTCCCCACTTAATCCTTAGGTTGCCGCTCGCTAAGGAAGATTTGTAGTGCATCACAGATCAAATACTACGGAAGACTGCCCACTCTAATTCCTCTAATACTTATACAGACAGGTTTTCTTTTAAAAATAAAATAGGGTCCATGAAATTGTAAAATAAAGAAGAGAATAAAGCTACCCCGTTTCCCCCTACTGAAAAGTGGTTTGGTGTAAAAATTTCAATGTGATTAATTGATTGATTTGTTGTTTATAAAAGAGGGCGCTAAATTATAAATTAGTCAATTTAATTAAAATAACGATGTGTAGAGTAAGATTTAAAATTGTAAATATCAATTTAAAATTCAAATATCTCCACGTGTGGACATGTTAAAATGCTTTACTATTTATAGCGCACCTACTTTGCAAAAACATTATAAAATGTATATCGAAGGTATAAATCAAATTTGCAATTTAAAACATACAACTAAATGTAATTAGCGACATCGAGGGAATTTGTTGCATTTCAATACGCGATATGAATTTAAAAGCAATAAATTGTAACTAACTTCGAACTAACGCCAAAATGATAGACGTAATAAAAAATATTTAAGTCGAACGACATTAGTATCAAGATTGCGCATGAGCGTAGAGCTTATCAATGTTTTTGTTGTTGTTCCAATATGATGTTTCCATCAAAAGTCAATTTGTTTTTGTACTTAATCATTTACGCCTTACAGAAATTAATAAGAACTTTATTAATGTTAATCAATAAATCAATAACAACGTTGTGAAAGCTGGTGTCAGACGATTTGCGAGGAGTTGTTTTTGAGATTTACAATATATACTCGACTGGAGCTTCTTAAAAACTACGAGCAGTACCCTATTTTATGTAAAATAATAGACAAATTATCTCTGTTGAATATTGTCCGCATTTTGCTATCCACCATCTTATCGATTTTCTTTCCTGTTTCAAATTTTCCTTAGAAACTGTAAGTACATGATTTTCAGCAATTTCACATGCACTTAATATATTAGATACTGTTGGTGACAGACCGAATTTACGTTTAAGTGTATCTCAGCAATCAGCATATCAAATTCTCTAATATAATTTTATGTTCACTAGTCTTGACTGACTTGACTTTGACGATAATTTTCAAAATATTCATTTGCTCTAAAAAAATTCCGGAAATAATTTGACCTCGTGTGGTATTCGGTAAGAAAATTCCACATCAAATGTGTTTACTTACAACAACATCAATTTTCGTCTTCATCAAGTACTTGCACAATATCGAAGACAATCCAAGAATCTCCAAATCAAGAACAAGCAACTTCCAATCAACCTGTCAGCTCTGAACAATTATCAGGATATGTGCTAAATTTTTTTAGTCAAGTTGAGCTGATCCTTTCCAGTGATCCCATGGGGCAGCTTGCGTCTCTGACATCCAGCTCTAAATCCCCTATTACCTACATGATTTTTTACTTTTTAATTATTCGGGTTTTATTTCCGTAAATAAAGGCAACATAACTCGAAATCCCAGAGGCATGGATGATATTCTTGAGCAATGAAAACGCGAGTAGGTTTATCTTTTAGGGATAAAATAGATAAGACTGTTTAGGCTATCTAAGAAAAGCTGGCATCAGCGTGGCAATTAGAATAATCAAGAAAGTCGAAATATTAAAGAATAACCATTTTAAGTACGCCTCTGGAACATCTCACGATTTTATGATCCTCAACTTTCTTGCTACTTATTATCTAAGACAGCTGAAAAAAATATTAACACTATAAATATCATAATTATTATTCTTTCAAATAATAAAATAGTAACCGGTATTCATATTGAGATACGAGGGAGAAATAATGAGCAGTTTGGAATTTACTGTGTGGACCCTTAATTTGTTAAATAAAAAATTTATATGAAAATATTATTTTGATAATATCTGAAGCTACGGGTTGAAGAACAATGACCGATATCGATCATAAATGGCGCATATTTAAAAAATAACAAAACAAAACACTTGACTATTCAAAATCGCATCTTATCCGTCAACGGAGAATATTATTTTGGTTATCCCTCGTATTATTAAAGTGATATTGTTGGCTAAAATGGATATTTGATTGTTTAAATTATCTATGTAGGTACCTACTATTTATTCATATCCGTTCTAGTTTTCAATAAGTACCTAATTATTATAAGTTTGCTCTCATGTTTTATGTTTCTGGTCTTTGTTCGTTTATTAAAATAAAGTGAAAGTTTAAAAAAAAACAGTTGTACTCATTGCACTCGTCCCTTCGTCGGTGAAACTGGTGACTAATTAGTGGATAATAGATAATTGGAAATAAATATTGCTTAAGCTTAGAAATTTGTTTATTGTGGATGGGAAAGCTGGCCCTACAAATAGTTTTGAATATTATTATGTTGAATACGTTCATGCAAAAAACAAAACTTTATTGAACTATATTTAGTGAAAAAACTTTATTGCACTCATCTGCCAACGTGTTGTCCAACGTCGCATGCGATAAACACTTGTTGCATAAATAACTATTATTAATAGCTTGAATTACCTTATTTCCATCTACTACTTTATCGATTTATTTCTTTCTTTTACAGTAACTTTCCATCTGGTTTACTATTCCACCTAACGCAGTGGCGCAGTGGTAACGTTTTGAGAATTTGCTCTCGTGTCTCTGAGACATACATAGACCGAGTACATTTTTACAGTTGACCAGTTCTTGAGGGCACTTTTGTTGAGTCTCCAGTACTGTATCCGTGAAATTGTTTTTATTTTTAGGTTTTCTTATAATTTTAATAATTTTCTGACCATTATCAAGGTCAATTTGTTGATGCTTTAGCTGTGTTCTAAAAATTATAATTACCAGCACAACAAAATACCACAAAGCCCACATTATGATAAAAAAAACTAGAATATGATTTCCTGGATGAGCTAAAAATATCTGTTTTCACAGTTTTCTTTAAGACAACCATAAAAAATAGTAATCTTTGGTTTGTATTGTAATTAGTTAAGAAGCAATTATTGTGTTTTTGTTTTTGTAATAATCTGCACTGATAGTAGACAAGCCCTATTAGCCTTGAACAGACAACGTGTTATATCGGGTCTAGTACTAGAGTGTAGAGTGCCACCAAGATTTAGGTAACGACTCGGCAGATAATTAACAATATAATCCTGAGGTGGGTTAAAGGACACGACAGGATTAAAGGAAATCGCATTGCCGATTCTTTAGCCAGGGAAGCTGCTGGACTAAAAATTTTTGGACCCAGTGACACCTACGGCCTGACGACTTCGACAATTGCGGAACTAGCCAAACGTTACACCCATGCTCAATCCCTTGAAAGATGGTAGGGAATTAAAGGATGCAGTTTTGCCAGGATCACCCTGGGCGACCCTGGGAAGATGGCGCCGAAGAAATATTTGGCGATGACCACGAAAAACCTACGTATAACAGTGGGATTTCTGACTGGGCACCTCTATGCAGGATGTGTGAACAGGAAGATGAAACTGTCAGACATGTCCTATGCGAGTGTCCGGAGCTATCGTCAATAAGAGAGTGTGTGTTCGGTAAGTCTTGCCCTACACCTGCCGATATAAAGGAGATGTCTCCTAGTGACCTGTCCACCTTCCTGAGAAGGACAGGATGGACGATGACCTAGGAGGACAACTCCTCGGGAGGATGTAAAATGGGTCACATGTGGCCTAAGTGCAGTGAGCCTACACTCACCCTCCCTACTCTAAAGATACAGATACAGAAGCAATTATTGTTTATTTCGCAATTGACAGCTAAAAACTGTGACTAAAAGGTTATTTCCAATCCAACAGGCAATCATGGATACAATATTTGTTTGTCGTGGATTTGTTGAGGCAGAGGAAGCAGACTCAAATTGCTGTTGAGAGTGCTGACTCTGTTGAGCATTGGATTTCATGTAGTTCATTTTTGTTTGTGTTTTATATAGATTTAAAAAATTCCACCATATTAATTCAATGTGATTTTAATAAAATTTCTTTGATGGGAAAAATACAAATATCGGTGGTGATAAAAAAATCAAAAAATAATTTGTTGTTATGTAAAAGTTAAAATCACTTTTTAATTTATTTTCCAAGCTTATTAGTCCTAGACTGTAGCTTGTCGGAAAAGCGCTATTTATTTTATTTTCCAGCAATAAAAAAAACGACATTAATTCCACATTAAAAGTCACTGCCATCTTGGAATTATTCAAGCAAATAAAATGATACAACCGATACACCAAATGCATCAATAATTATTTTTAAATTATCTAGGTTCTGATTTTTAAATATATATATTTTCCAAAACAAATAAAACAATTTTATAAGAATATCTGTTTCACAAAATGAGATATCACAACCTATTTTTTATCAATAATACAGTGTTCAGAGTTCCATTCCAATGAAATTCGTGCTGTGCTAATACGTCCCTGATAAGTACATCAATTTTTTTTATAATTGTCATATATTTCTATAAATTTCCTAATTTTATCATCAGTACTAAAACATTCCCAGATCATTTCTACACCAATGATACCCAAATCCAAATACCTCCTGTGGTGATTTGTTAATTATTATCATATCGTTTTGTGACAACAAGCGTTGTAGAGTGTTGGGGTTTGAAGCTATTGACCATTGTCAACGAAGACAAAGATACCCCAACTAACACAAGAAAAAACCCTAATAGTTCCCATAACGCACCCTTTGATTTCTAATTCACCCTTTGATGACATGCGGTGCTTAAAAAGTATACTTTTTTTATGCTTCCGATGTAAAACTTTCTTTTGCTGTTCAAATATTTTTTTAATCAACCAAATGTATTGATTGTTGAAAGTTTATCATGTTTAAACTTGAATATAGTAAGTGCCAGGTAGTCGTACGTCTCAGACACAAAAATTGCTTTCAACTTAAACAACAGAATCAACTATTTGTCACTGTCAGATTAACAAAGAAAGTACGTTGTCTCTATTTATATGTATATTGACTACCTCCTGTCGCCAATATTCATTACAACATTGACAAATGGTATTTTTGGAGATATAAAACTTTGTGGCTGACAAATATTACATATTACAGAATAGTCTGTTTTTTACCGATTTATTTACTGATAGCTGAGTTAGGGCACTCTTTAAGGATGTGGTTGGGGAAGATTTGATCCTTGTGCAATAAAAATAATAGTATTGATAAGAAATTCAAAAATGTTGTTTACATAAAAATATTGTATAATATTTCATAACAAAAGTTCAAAATAAAAGATAAATATTAGATATTACACAATCTAAAAGAGATACAGTTTATGTACTCTAAGGATATAAAGGATGAATGGCTTGATTATATAGTTATTTATTAATAGTGAATACGGATATTATCATTACATTTATTTTGACAAAAAATAACTTCACTCAGAAAATAAACTGAAGCATCAATAATAGACCTTAATTTCAAGAAAAAGGAATGTCATTTAAAAGTTTGTAATAATCTACAACGCACTATTCTGTAAAATATTCTGCTCCATGTCTCGAAAAACAACACCGAAGTTAGCAATACTGTAATACGTAATTTCTTTTTATTTGCTACTAGTGTTTTTTTAAAAACTCCTGTATTAATTTTAATACAAATGATAATATTTTAATTCCCATAAATCTTGTCTATAATTTACCTTTTGCCTGGTACATAATTTTTAAAATTTAAAGATCTGTCTCTACTACCTACGTCTCGACCAATTATCCTTTCGTGTTTAAATGACTGACAAAGGTCTAGGCTTATTATTAAAGGGACTGAACCTTCCTCCTTCTTCTTCTATAAAACGTGTTCGTGGTCATTTTATATAATTATTTTAATTCAAGTTTCTAGATATTCACTGTACCCACCGAACGTCACGTAGGCTTGAGATTTAATTTATCCTAGTTTTACAATTTACTTGGAAACTACATGAGATAATTATGATCACTTTTAAAATTATGGTAGGCGTAGTACAGAGAACAAACAGAAAATTGTCTGACAAAAAATTACATAAAATAAACGAATTTTTAATTATTAATTCAAATACAGCTTAAAAATTGTAGATAAAAATACCGTCCACTTCGAAAACGAGCTCAGGGCTACGTAAATGCACACTTTCAGCTGTTTTGTAAGACCGTTCCGAAAATTCCCCTTGACAAAAACACAGTGTACGTGACAGGTGCCGGGTAGTCCGTTTTAAAATCAGCTGATAACTACGGAGATCTGAAAATCTACAGATTCGTTTCGGTTCCAGAATTCATACAGTTCACTTTTTGTGGACCAGTGAAATGTAGCTTAAACTTTTCTTATTGTTGTTGAGGATTTTGGTTGGCTAGTTTGAATTGATCGTTCGGAAACAAATCGTTGTTAGTACAATAGGATGCAGAGGTGGTTCTTCTGGAATATTCTATATTGTTCAAAAAAGTAACAAACAGTGTTAGATATGATAAGAAAAAAATTTAATAAATATAGGACACTCTGATTTTAATGAAGTACAATAATTAATTATACTAACATACAACTTATTAACTATTAAATAACATTATTGAAATTTGCATTAAAAAGTTTATCAAAAACAAATTATTTTGTTTAAATGTGAAGCAAATGTATCCAATTTAATTTAATTATCGTTTTTTTTTAATTGTGTCATGGCTACAGCTCTAAATACCTATACATACAAGGCAATACACTCCATTTGGAGTTGTAGCCGCTCAGTTTGAGCTCTTTTGACCCTGTATCTTGTGGGGGGTCAGCTCATTGTACATCTTCCCGAGGAGTTCTCCTCCTAGGTCTTCGTCCATCCTGTCCTTCCCAGGAAGGTCCTGTCCTTCCTAGGAGACTTCTCTTTTATATCGGCAGGTGTAGGCCAAGGCCAAGACTCACTGAAGTCACTGAACACACACTCTCTCCGGACACTTACATAAGACATGCTTGACAGTTTCATCTTCCTGTTCACACATCCTGCATAGAGGTGTGTCCACTAGCCCCATAGTAAGAAGGTGCTTCTTTAGTTGACAGTAGTCATTCAGAAACTCTACTGTTGAACGTAGGTTTTTCCGGGTAGTCGCCAAATATTTCTTCGGCGCCAGCTTCCCAGGGCTGATTAGGCTGATCCTGGTAAGGTAAGACTTCATCCTTTGATTCCATCCCATCTCTTAAGGGATTAAGCATGGGTGTAACGTTTGGCTAGTTCCGCAATTGTCGAAGTCATTGGGCTTTAGGTAAACTGGGTCCTGAAATTCTTAGTATCCTTATTAGACATTGTGGAATATAGTAAACTCACACTCCAATTTCTGGATTTTTCCAAGTTTTGCTTAGGATTTTAGTTTCCGACCTTAAATTTCGTACCTAACCTTTCCAAAAATCATAACTGATTCATTTTCTTTTTATATTATTGGGCAAGTCCTGCCCTACCAAGTAACTTAAAGATCACATGATGACTAACAGCTCACGGCTCTCCCTAAACGCTCAGTACTTTTCCATCCAATAAGTATCCGATGCCATGTGACTATGTAGATCTTGATTGAGGTCGCTACTGACATTAGAGCAGGTAGAAAAATGGTTAAGGGTCGAGGTTTGTTTGCACCATGCTGGTTCTTTTAAACTTGTTTGAAACAGGTAATCAAGGACGAATGAGAGCGTTCGTGATTTATGTCTTTTTTATCGTAGTTTTTTTCCTTTATCTGTTCACGTAGATTATCCTGAATAAGGAAACGTTAATTTTGAATGATAAAAATTGGTCTGTGAAATTACCCCAAAGCGAACAAAAGTCAAATGAACTATTGAAAGTTTACGTTAACCAAAAAAAAAACCGTTGAAGGAAATAGAAAAAAAATAGAAGCTTACAAAAAAATAACCAATTAAAAGGAAATGAAGATGACATTACTCTATATAAATTGTGCCAACCCACTTGTTAATCAAGGCTACCAACTTCTTAAATATTACCAAAATGACGCTGTGCGCCATCTCATAATTGGAATAAGAGGTTTTCAGCGTGTTCTGACCTTGGCAACCTACGTGAAGTCTCTATAGTATTAAGTGCTTTGTGGTTTGTCAATTTTTTTTGTAAAAAACGCGTAGTGTTAGCAAAAATTTTGTTTCATTTGGATGTTTATAAGTATTTTTATTTAACATGCTGCAGCTCATATATTCTGGAACATAGTGACCTTAATGATTATTTATTAAACTTGAAACTAAGATTATGTTACGTTAAACACGTGTCGATTGAAATTAAAACTCTAATTAATTTTTATATTGATAACATTTTTATATTGATAACACTTTTTCAAATTATTTGCACCATTTTTTCAATGCAACCAAGCTTATCAATGTTAAATTTATCTAAATTGCAATTCATTAAATGTATTATAAACAAGTAAACAGGTATTATATAAACAGATAACAAAATTTTATTTTATTTTTAGTAACCAAAAAAAATTTACTTTTATTAAATAGAAAACTAGATTTGAAAAAATGCGACCCTGCATGGATGTTTATATGAAAAGCAAGTTGGTAGGGTCTACCCAAGAAACTGGGATTTAACAGGTGACGTTTGAATGAGCACAATAGAATTCCGATCTCTTGTCAAAAATATATTGAAAGTCCTGCATATTTTTATCACGTCAACCGAAAGATGAAATTTTATCTTTACACTTTTATAAACGATGATAGAATGTGATATAACCAACCATATTTTTCTTTTAGCTCGAAAAAAAGGGTACAAAATAGTTTTTAAATTGATTTTGCTCATGTACCTACCTAAACAGTTAGATGGATTTATAATTAGGGTGGCGTTATGTATAGCTCAAATCAAAATATATTGGCTTCGACTGCCTTGAATAATTTTGTTTTTAGGACAAAAAATGTTTAAGTTCAAGGTTGTATGACAATAAAATAATGCAGGCAGGCACATGGACCTTTTTTTCAACGAAATTTTTTGCTCAGATGCATGAATAACCATAGGCTGTGGCGTCAGCTCAAGTTGTTGAAAATAGAAGCAGTGCGACTGTCATTAGTGTCAACTTGTCAGTTAATGGGCATGTCTTATTACATGAGGCATACCCTTGAGTCTGAAAGATTCAGGGTGCCGATTCTCGGGCCAGGGAACAGCGCTCTCCGAGAGAAGAGATCTTTTGTCTCCATTTCGCTTGGTTACTCTGTCATTTCAGTGACAAGGACAAAAGATCTCTTCTCTCGGAGAGCGCTGTTCCCTGCCCGAGAATCGGCACCCTGAGTCGACGATAGACCACTGTAGTAGTAGCTGGGTGATTGTGAAATTATCAGATGGTAATTTGTTGGAACAAACAACATCTATCTTCTCAGCAATTAAATTATAATATACAATTGTTCTATTTTTATAAAATACTATCTAATCAAAATTCTATTAAGCGAATAATATTTCTTAGTTGACATCAAAAACAAACAAGATATTTTCTTATTCAGCGAAAATAATTTTATAGTCATCAAAATTGTGACTAAGCACAATTTCTTCATGCATTAAAAAAACAGAATACATAATAAAATGTATTAGTGTAGGTCATTGATAATATTAATTGAAATTAATTAATTTTAATTATTTATTCTAGTAATATTCGGAGTATTATGAGTGGATTCCATAAAAAAGGACCATAATAGTTAATTTGAATATACAACTATTATTTTTTTTTTATTTATATTTTTTTAAATGTTGGAGAATAAAAACTTTATGTTCCTGTTAAGGTGTTGTTTCTTAAACCTTTTTGCTTTATAATTATTACAATTACCTATCATGATTTTTCTTTCGTAACTTCATTATTTAAGAGAATTTTTTTTAAAATTTTTCTTATTGAATACTCTACCTACGCTCTTATCCCGAGTCTTTTTGATTGCATTTTCCTTTTACGACTCAGATATCTGGGTATCTCTAATGGATAAAAAGGAAAAGCTCAAAGAAGCTTTCAATGTCCATAATCTTGATTAAATTGAATCTAATAAATATTAAAGCTGGGAAAAAAATCACTTTTTGTTACATATTATTGAAAGAGAAACATACTCTATAAACAAAAAATATTTTGGTTTCAACCGCAAAATTTACTTAAAATTACATTCTAATCGAGTAATATAATTTTAGACCGTTCTATATGATGAACAAATTAACAAACAGTACGTGAAGTAATAAACAGCGATAAGTGGGATCGTTTTGGTTCTGCTATTTTTAACCTTGATTATAATAATAAAAGGATTATCTTTGTTACTATTTAATGTAGTTTGATATTACAATGGTGTGTTTAATAAGATAACGTACAGTTCACTGAAGATACCGTCATGATTGTTGAAATGTTTATGACAAAATAACAAGTATATTATTTATAATAATAGATTTTCAATAATTATTATTATTTTAATAAAATTTATATGTAATATGTTGAAACGAGATGACTTTATAGGAAGGAATCTATATCTAGTACAAAGCGTTTATCACAGACCAGATATAAGACTCGGACAAGTTCGACTGCGCAAGCTCCGGACAGTCTAGAATAGTAATCGCTAAACCAGAAAGTGCTGACGATGAATGAACCTTTTATACATTGTCTATGTAAGGTGCCTTGACGTAAAAGATATTTTTTTTTCAAAGAGCCATCCCTTCGCCGGCATCACGACCGCCTCCTGTGCTTATTGTGGATCAATAATGTCACAGTCCAGTCAATATTTAAATTTATGTTTATTTGACGATAAATTCATTTAATATTATAATTTCAACCAATAATGGTTGAAATGTTCTTAATAATTTTTAATTATTAAATAACTGTATTGACTGTCTAAGGATTATTTTTAATCCGCAGTTATGGAGAGATCATACTTTTCTACTTTTTAAGGTACTTAGCGTTAATATATAAAACAAAATACATTTTTTAATAAATCTTCACCTGATCGACAACTCGGGCTTTCTTTTCATGGAATGATGGTTTCTTTCAATCTAAAATATATTCGTTCTTTCCTCTGCTATTAAAAACTTGAATAATATAAAACATTTAGCTTTAAAAAATATTAATAAATTTTTATAATTGAAAACATCTTGAACATAACACCAGACGATTAACACCATCTTACATATCGTTAATAAGAAGTAGAAATATCAATTTTAAATATTTTATTACTTTTCACAACTTTGACTGAACTGTAACTATCTTTCAGAGAGGGTTATTTTACGAAAAGTTGACCGCCTGTTGACTCTTTAGTCGGTGGTAGTTATGATGACAACCATTTTTTGACTTAAAACTAAAAAAATAATTGTGTATTTATCCATATTTTTGTTGTCCCTAATAGGTATAAAATTGTTAGTAATTTTCTATGCCCAGTATCTCGGAAAGGGTGCATCTCATGAAAAATTCAAACACAACTTTCCGTTTCAAAACCCGGCAATTTTACCAATGGGGTAGTTTATTTTGGTGTCCCCTCTCCTCCATTCTTCCAAATTTATATTATCGGATTTGATACACCCTTCTTAACAAAATTCAATTCACTTTAAGTGGCTGCTATTAGATAATAGACTTAATGTTGACATAATTAGTCATTTATTCGCAAGACCGTGTTAAAAAAAATAATTTCTCCACTGATTAAGCGATTTTAATTCAGTAAAGCTAATAAAATCGATTAGTACTTATTTCAAATCAGTAAATAAATATGCAAGTTGCGTCAATCTAAAGATACACGTACACAATGTCCGTATGAACCCATATTTAGAAACTAAATCTAATTTACACTGCAAAGATAAACAGTTAAATTTGGCACAATTAGGAAGTTTCTATTATTGTTATGTATATCTAACTTTATATTCTAAAAACATTGTAAGTGATAGTGTAACGAATCTAACGTCAGTAGCGTGCCTTTAATAAATTAATAATTCAAGGTTAAATTCATTTTGTTGTATGAATTTGCGACAACGTTTCGTTTTAGACCCTAGTTTTCAATTAAATACAGGCTGCTCAATTCATTATCCCTTACTGCTTCTGTTGGGAGGCAGAAAGTCCGACATTTGTAATGGTTTTCAAGATGTCCAACAGAGGTCGTAATCGAGATATAAAATTGTGATTTTTCTCACGAAATTTTTTTTCACAGGTTCCAATTTTAGTCCAGCTGCCCAAGAGCTACGCATTCAAGATCTACCAAGAAAAAAGAAAATAGTAAATCCAAGTCCTTTAGGAAAAGATGGTAAGTAAAAAGTACAAAAAAATGATTTTGGGAATTTTGGACTTTCGTTTAATTTGCGTTAAAAGATTGTTCTGGTTGATACATGATACATTTTTTGAGTTTCTATGTCCAGTTAAATATTTATTATTATATTTTGAGGCAGCAAATTGTATAATGATGCATGTGTACCTAAGTTGTAACTAATTTATTTCCATCCACAATGTATTTATATAACTAATATGATATGGTACATAATTATTATAAACGATATTGATAATTATTGAAATTAATTTTTTTACAAATAAATAATCGTTTACATTTGCATAAAAACCATAAAAAATCCAGACAACTCGGAAAATTTATCCAATTATATTATTCTTATTGAAATAAAATATATCAAATACAATATACAATAACATTCAAAAAATTTGGACACCGACAATTTGACGCATTTTCAAAAGCTCTTACGAATACTGTGGTTGAAATTTAGACGTTGAGTTAAATTTTAAAATATACAGGACACATAAAAATGAAATTTGTAACATCCTATAGGATCTACACCTCAATTAAAAACCAGAAGGAGTAATTTGAATTCAATTTGGCAATTCTGTAGACCTCTGATTAGTCAGATTTCTTCATCAATCAAGACATTTTTAATAGATTTGGAACACGACTGTTGACTACTTTTTCGGAACACACCCTTTAGTAACTAATCTGGTAACTTCTAGTGGTGTGAGTAAGGCTTTTCAAATTACTTCTCCTGGTTATTAAATGGACTATAGCAGCTATAATAGATAGTACCATGCTTTATGAAGATTTTCAGTTTTTATTCACTGTACTGTCTCTATACTGATTCCATATCGATTCTAATCTATTATACTTATTCAATATTTGTCTCAAGACATTTTATTTAATAAACATATTAAAGTTTATTTAAGTTGTCGTACGTCACTGCTCATATCACCGGATGGCAGTTTATTATTAAACGACTATGATACGGTAAAGTTTTGTGATAAAAACAATAAAGCATAAATAACAAATAATAATCCATCTAAAATTAAACTATAAGGTTCAACTGATAAATATAATTACTAAAAGTTATTAAAACCGCACGATTATGATAATCGGAAAAGTTAGCTGAAGCTCAAATAGGTATCCAAGAAAACTACAATATTTTATTTAATAAAAGTATAACATTATAGTTTATTGCAATAAGTACATAGAGTTAGTTACTAGGTGAGCAAACGCTTAGATTGCGAAAAGTCTATTCAAGACATACGATTTGCAAAAGTACAAGGAAAATCTGATAAAAACTACCTGAAAAAGAGAGAAGAATAATTTTGCGCAGTCAGCGTTGAGCGTGAGTTCAGCTCCAGCTACCAATCTGCCAGCGTTGCCAGTTTAGAATTTTTGGTACTGTGTAGCGACAGTGAACTTGTCAAAGCTATAAGTGTATAGTAAAAACCAAACAAAGTTGCGTGCACGTCATCATTGTGAACATTTGCAGCGTAGTCAGATTGTTCACGAAATATGTTGTAAATGGTATCAAGAAAAGAGCTTGTATTTAAAGTTTCTGTATTTGTTGCTCGTTTATGAGCGCAACGTTTTTTCTTTGGTGACTCAAACTATTCACCTTTTTTCTTTTTTTGACAAATTTTGCTCAATGTTCTTACACTTATTTTTAAAGCAGCAGCTACACGCTAAAATAATAGAAATTTTCGTAAAGTAAAGTAAGGATATTTTATTCACGTATTACCTACCTAGGCTCTTGTACAACATTTAAGGGATACAAAGGACCATTATTATTCCTTTCTTGTTCAAAATAATTTACTAATGAAGCCTCAAGTTCTTTGCATAGGCTATTCAGCTGTTTGGGCATTTTAACAATCACAGAAGAAAATGCTTTGTTGTTTTGAAAAAAACAGTTTTTATTATAAATATTTGTCACAAGAAAATTTTATAAAACAAGTAACTATAACCTCAAAAATCGATGACACTACACGAGTAGAAAAGTCACAAGCAACGCGGCAACATGACATTATTTCTGGCAGTGACTATTTTACCGTCAATAATTGGAGGCTTCTTTATGAAAATTCTAACACAAATTTTTACATTGAGGGACTTCTAAGCCCAATAAAGCTATATTGCTTATACATTATTTTGGTACAAAAGTTTTTTCATTGATTGGGTTATCTTTAGAACCGATTAATTAATAAATTTAAGTATATGCACTTTTCGAAAGAAATGTAGCCACACATGCGATAGAAATACGACCTTAGTGACGTGCACGCAACTTTATTTGGTTTTTACTATACTGTTTTGGACTCGCATGGTTGTATGAGTATCTTTATCTTGAACTAATTTCAATAATAGAAGTGATAACAGCCAGAAAATAATCTAAAAAATAAGATACACAGTTTAAATTTTCGAATTGTGTTTACACTGACTTTAATCAATGCGTACAAGTGTATTGTAAGGTTCTTAGAAACTGGAAATTGGGTTTGGCAGACAATACTGTTAAATTTGACTTCTCCACTTGGCTTGTGGCTGTACACGTGCCTGTTGTTGTTATTTAAATATTGTTTTATTTGTAAATATCTACGTTGCAACAAATAGAGAAAATTTAATTTGTCTGGATTCAATTTATATAACAACTTATATACTTCAGAAGTGTCTTTTTTTTATGCCTCTTAACGGTTTTTCGCGTGAAAATAGCCCGTTTCAAGGACGTAAGGCTGGTCAAGTAACTCATATAAATAGATTTCAAATTTAGTGCACTGAAATAACATTTGTTTTTAATGGAAAATCAGTACGTACACAACAGGATTATGTTGATCGATATAAAGTTGAAATTATACACATTTCTTTCAATAAAACACTTGGTGTTGCTGCTGACCTTGAAGGTTAACCATTAAGTGATATTTTATAAATCTTTAAATCTAATACTTAAGCTGAGATTACACATGGAATGAATTACTGGTGCCAGTCTTAACGCCAGATTTTATACAGATTGCGAAAAAGCTTATCGAAACATGCATATTACAGAAGTACAGCAAGGAAACTATGAGAAAAATTGCTTGAAAGATAGAAAGAAAAGTTGTGCGCGGTCATCGAGGCGTGTACTTAGTTCCAGAGGCCAGAATCATTCTCTCTGTAAAGGACAATGTTGCCTGATGAAACTGTTTAGTTCTACCTATTATGCATGACCGAGAAAAAATTCAACATAACAAGACAAAAATATCATGTTTGGATAAGCTTTTTCGCAATCTGTACGTTGTTGCCGTTCGTATTAGGTACTAGCTGTCAGTTTTAAGATAATACCGTGTAATATTGAGAGATTAGAAACTGTCACTGGTACTGGATGTCACTCTAATCCTATTTCTTGCGAAGGAACTACTATTGATTTTTCGTTTTCGGTTGAAGTTTCCGAGGTATATTTTGATCTGGATCTGGGAGGCTTTTCCTGAGATATCTTTTGATTTTTTCTTGCTTTCTTTTTAGTTCTCTGAAAAGATTAGCCTCATAAACGGTTCAGGTCCTGTAAAGGGTGTCAGATATATATTTATTGTCCTTGTTTACTAGCATGACCTGTAGAAACTGTGCAAGGCTAAGTTTGGCTAGGCACTCCAAAAAAAAACCGTTCTGTCATAGATATCGTTCTTTTAAACCTTAGTTATTTTTGAAGTCTTCTTTTTTATAAAAGTAGAACTTGGAACAAAAAGGACAATAAATCTATAGAAAACAACTTAGTCAATAAAATTTTGTAAAGCAAGAGGCCAGATAGTCATAGCGGATAAAATAAATAGTTATTATAATTTAAGACCTTAGGTCCAGTAAAAAATTGGAATCACGATCTTAAGTAACATTGGTGCTCTTGTCCATCAAGTAGAAATGTCTAAAGGGCGTTTATGACCTTTCGTATTTATATTTAACAAATCTCGTTTCATGCCGTGTTGGCACGTTTTAACCGACAGCGATATTCTCGGTAATTTCGACATGCCTGTAGAATATTATTTTTACTGGTGTGTCAGGTAGCTACTATGTGCGATTCCTAGTTGTTGGTATTCCTTACGATGCTTTATTTAATATCAATTTCACGATTGTTCAGCACGACTATAATGAAAACAGTACAGAATAAAAAGAAAATATATTTCACTACATTTTTTTTGTTTAATTACTTTGCAGTTTATGAGAATTTTTTAGATAATAGTGGAAATATATTTTTAGAATTTTTTTATGAGAAAAACAATAGGGAAGCCAACTAATAAATTCCTTCTTACTTTATTTGGAGCATCAAACGAAGAGTTTCACTGGCAACAAACAAATATTATAACTTCCATACCCCAAAAGGAAAATTTCTACTCACGATTACAAGGGAGGGATGTTCTGTATCTGTAAAGTAGGGAGGGTGAGTGTAGGCTCACAGCACTTACCATTGTACACCCTCCCGAGCAGTTGTCCTCCTAGTTTCCTCCTAGTTGACAGTTTCATCTTCCTGTTCACACATCCTGCATCAATGCGTGTCCACTAGCCCCATAGTATGGAGGTTTTTCCTTCGTTGACAGTAACCAGTCAGAAATCCTATTGTTAAACGTAGGTTTTTTTCTGATCATCACCGAATATTTTTTCGGTGCCAACTTCCAAGGGTCGCCTAGGGTGATCCTGACAATTTATACTTTGATTCCATCCCATCTCTTAAGGGATTGAGCATGGGTGTAACATTTGGCTAGTTCCGCATTTGTCTAGTCCTAGCCCCGATATAACACGCTGTCTGTTCAAGGATGTAGGGAGGGATGTTAAAAGAGAACTGCTTAGTTTAGGTCCCCAGAAATTGGGAATAACCTTTACAGATACGTTCATTTGGCAACAGCGGTTAGAATAGAGAGGCAATAAGCACATGCACAGCGCTGACTGCACATAATTATTCTTCTCTCTTTAATTTTTCTTATATTTTCCTTCTCTTACATGCGTATGTCTCGAATAGATTCTTCGCAATCTGTATTGCCTGGTCCAAAAGTTTTAGTTTATTGAAATTTGAAATGCTCTTTTGTATTTTTTATACCCAAACTACGAACGATTTTGTATTATAGGAGTGCATCAAGTATCATGTCACCTTCAAAGGAAGCTCAGTCGCTCATAATAATTCCTGACAGCACGTTCTTTAATCAGTCACGATTATTCAGTTCAACAGAATTTAAAAAACACATTAGTTGCTCTTTCTCGAGTCGCATTTACATAGTGTTTATATTGTATAACAAGTAACAAACACATTTTAATACTCCGGTTTCCTTTGTTATACTTAAACAGTAGATTCACTCCTATTAATTCGTATCGACTACACATTCTAAACTCCAACCACCGAAATTTATCCATAGACGTTCTGCATTAGGATGGTAAAATCGGCTTGTTTTTAAAATAATCATACTTTATGCAGTGCCGGATTGAAAACTGTAGCAGCTACGAACAGAATAGTTTAAAATTCATGGTATTAAAAGCAGGATTGAACAATAATACAATGAAATGAGTTTATTTAGTCGCTTACGTCCCTTTGTGTTCAATAATTCATTTTTAATATGCTTTTGGGTCGAAAGAAATTACAAGTCACGTAAAGCCTTCTGATGTTGCGTCGGATGGCGTGGCGTGGTGTATCTAGCATCAGAACAATGTATTCCCGGCTTAAATTTATTATACTATTTTTATATTTATACTGCACTTCTTTATTGTTACATTCGATTTACATTTTCCATTCGTATTTGTTTATAATTTGCATCATCCGATATTACTTTAATTATTAAAAAATGATCGATGAGATATTCGAGATAGTTTATCAAATCTGTTTAGTGTATTCTATCACTAGGCACAATGTTTTTAAACAAGATTGGCTAAAATTTATAGTTTTGTCCTTATTAAATGTTATAATAACATCTTTCTCTGCCAAATATTATATAGATTCGCTATTAACGTCAGTAATAAAGAAATAGACAAACTGTAAAACACGCTTCCGCGGTACAAAAATAAATCTGGCACGCAGTTGAAATGGCTGGCATTTGAAAAAAATCGAATGTATGTTTGGTGAATTTATTTGAAAACGTTATTTTTAATTGTTAATATTGGGTGTTTTTCTGAATATTTGATTCTAAATATCACCTTATCGATATAACTTTCTTTTCTGAACCGAAAGTGGTAAACTAAGAGTTCTGTATATGTGTAGAGTATGTAGGATGAGAGTAAGCTCACAGCACTTCGTGCCCTTTAACCCACCTCAGGATAATATTGTTATCTGCCGAGGAATTAGCTAAACCTTGATGACACTCTAGTACTAGCCCCGGTATAACACGTTAAACTAAGAGTTTACCAGAACGTTGGATGAGCCATTTCAGGTGGGGCACCCAGTATAAACACGTTATAGTTTTAGATACATGATTTTTTCTTTGTAGTTGAATATTATGATATAAGCGCTTTGTTGCAATCAAGAACATTTCAAATAAATTTAGCAGGAACTAGAGTGTTTCTCATAATATTTTCTTTCGTATCAATATTGCTTTATTCAACTTGAACGAAATATAGATCCACTAATTTTAATGTAGGGAACAAATTTACGTTGAGAGATAGGGAAGAAGGCTTTTAAAAAGCACTTTAAAAAAATACAGCTTAGACTAAACAAATCAAATATCTCTAGGACAAATCAAAAAGATGTAAAGAATAATTGTGCAAGAAACGTTGTGTTGCAATAGTAGGCACTCAATTGATTTACTAATTCAATACTTGACACCACCTTTCCATACTCTACTACTACTTTAACTCAGGTCTACATAAATACTTCACTTCATCCTACGGCTTGCATAAATCTATGACAACATACAAGAAAACTTTTACAGGAAAGTTGCGATATCCACCCAAGAAATCCCGAAAGCAATTGGCAGAAGAGGAAATGATACTGGAACAAAATATCAAAAAAGCAGACTCTTCGGCTTTTGTAGACATAGTCGATCTTTTGACAGGCGAATACCACAGAAAGAAGGAAATAGAACGAAAGATGAAAATAAAGGAGATGCGGATGAAGAAAAAAATGGAAGCTTTAAGTATGGAAGGTTTCTCTTTTGAAAAGGAAAGGGGGTAAGTGAATTTTATTATCAACTGACCTAACAAGTGCTCATTCTGTACGATAAGTTTAACAATTAATTCAATATCCACTCGATTTTTGAAGAAATAGTTAGTGTATTGTTTGGTTTAAAATATATAGTAAGGTTTTAACTGCGATAAAACTTTTAAAACAAATTCTAATATTATTTGCCCTTGTCAAAACTTGATTTATAGAGATCTTAAATTCTCCTAGCCCCAGGCCACAGCAACAAGTTATCTAACACACTCTTACATACAATTCGAGATTCAAGAAGCAATCATTCGTTTATTAAATCATCTCGATTACCTATTTTATTGCGGTTCAAGGTCAACCACCATAATTATTCCGCCTATGCACTAGCCAATTTTGTTATGCTAGATTGTTTTTTTTTGTTTTTAATTAACGTCTATTTATTACCAATGTTTTATTCATTCCAGAGAAAGATAATAACAGTGTGGAATAATAGATGATTTTTTTATTCTTTCGATTGTTTGTTTGAATAATAATGACCGATGTGTGTATGCATCGGTTAAGCAATCAGCTGCTGTGTGCGGTGCCGTTTTTTACAATCATGATCATTTCCACGCGCGACCTTTTATTAAATTATTTTTACAGTTAGTTACTGTACTTACATTATGGTACCAAGACCTCAAATTTTATGAAGCTTCTGCAAATTTAAGTGCTTAGTATTTTTTCAAGTAACTCCTCAATTTTTATCTGATACCACACCTCTTCCTAGTAGCGTTAGATTTTTCACCTAACCTAACCAACCAACTAGTTAAACCAACCGAAGCTTATCAATTTCTATGTCTGCAACCACCCTAAAGACATGTATACCAAAAGAAGCAAAACGTTTCTCATCTCATTCCTTTTTTCCCCATATTAGGTCCTTCCTTCGTGTTTCTCCTTTGTTTCCTCTTTATGTGCGTGTCTCTCAGCTTCACATTGTCCTTATTGAATCTCTTTATCCAGTCTCCATTCTACTTTCCTTTTGGCATCTTTCTAAATTCTATCCCATATATCTAGTGGGCACATCCCCAATTTTTTCTTGGAAAATTGAAGGTCTGTACTTTGTTTTTTACGGTAATATTTATGAAAAGTGAATATTAATCTTATTGTTATAATTTATTTAAATAACACAAAAATATGCCTGGATACACGGATTAACATTTTGAAAGTTCTTAAGTATTTTCAGCTAGAAAAAGATGCTGAATACGATCCTGATGATTTTATTTATGAACTTTAAGGTTAGCCATAATAATATGTCAAAATGTCAAATAAAGTAAACGAAAACCCGGATATACGTCACAAACGATGACGCACACCAAGAAGGCTATTGCATGTACTGTACTTAATGATTTTTTTTTGTCACAAATTTATTACAGTCAATTTTATTAATTTTCACGTATCGCTATTTCAGTTTGTCCGCTAAAACAGCTGGCGCCAACAGTTGATAGCTGAGTGGATAATCCACAATCACTATTAATAACAAATTTTTTATATTCATAAATAAATAACTGAAATAATGTCTGTTAAATTCATAAATTTCATTGTTGACATAATTTTTTCGTTTAGTAGAAAGTTTTGTGTTCGACCTGTCGGATGTTCATATTCGTGTTTATCCTCTAAAATGCCTCCCACAATGTTTGATTTACGGCATTTTTTACTACACGTTTTCTTTTGTAGATATCTTTTTGACATTTATTGTGGTGGCATCTATTAAGGTGGTTCAGCACATGTTTTTTTATTTTATTTACTATATGCTGTTTAAATTTAAATTACCAAAGGAAATAGTAACTATTGATTATATTTAAATCGTAAAATCAATGTTATATGATTTCAAAATAAATATTCTGAATGTATTTGTTTTCAAAAGAAGGTTATTAACAAATGGGAATTTATAAAACATTTGAGTTACTTCCTAATTCCGTGGTTATTCAAATATACACCTACCCAAAGTTGACAAATGGTTATATATAAGTAGATAATTGTTATTCGACCATTTTAAAGTTAAAATTCACTAGGTATAATAGTATATTCTTCAACGAGTGCAGAATGATGGCTATTATTCACGCGGATTAAGTTTCCAAAACGACCGAGCGCAGCGAGTGAGTTTTGGAATCATCCAAGTGAATATAAGCCATTCTACACAAGTAAAAGACTATACTTTCTCCACGACTAAAAAAAGAAAGCTCCCATTGAGGATCGAACCCCAATTGTCCGCGCCAGAGTCAACTATTTCTACCACTAGGCTATAGAACATGTTTATTTTCAAAAAGGGATACATAGCATACAGTTTTAATCGAAACCCATACATTTATAAATGATAATTGGGAGTTATAACTAAATATAACTACTGTTGTCCATTTTTTCTCTAAATAAAATTATGATTCTATCATTATTTTGACGTTTCAAACGACGCGCTGTCATAATCGATTTGCATTATTTGGTATTTTACGTTTCAAAAGAGACGATTTGATTTATTCATTTTAATTCATTTAAGCGTGAATTCTGATAATAATAGAATATGATTGGCTAATGAGAGTGAATTCTTTTTCATTATTCACTGGTGTGAAGAATATATATCATTATGTAGCTAAATATGTAAAAATAATTTGTGCGTTATTATTTAGTCGTGGAGAAAATAATTTCTATTACTAAGTAACAGATATTGCTTTAATATTTTTCTTATTACACGGGCAGCACTAATTATGTCCCCTTGCTCAAAAAAGCGTCAAGCAGTCTAGAAACATCCTTATTAGATAGATACCGCGTAGTCTAAAATAAAAATCTCAAAATAAGCTAGCTAGAATATCGTCATATACTTACATAAACATCTTATTTTCATTTAAAATTTACTTAACAACATAGTGATAAGATTAGAAACTTGTTTTTCAATTTTTATGGATATATTGAATATTATTTATGGATATATTGAATGATAAAAATTTTGTTTTTCATTTATTTTCGCACGTATCTACTAAGTAGAGATTTTAAAGGATTTTTCTAAATTGAATATCCAGCGGATGGGAAATATTCGATTCGATCCATAGTTATTATTACACATCATATTCACAAAATACTTTATTTACGTTTTGGAAACTCATGCAATTTTTCATTTTGTGATACATATTCAAAACAGTCTCCCTAGTCTTCATAAAACACAAAATGTTTGTTCCAACTAGCATGTGAGGAACTGTATCAATCGAGTACAGTACAAGAACTTAATAATGCGATGAATCGAGCTGGAGATGGTACTCGAACAGTATTAGACTCCGTTTCAAAAAAGAAGAAGCAACGTGAAGTTTGCCCACTGTCTTGCGCAGAAACTAAAATCGGTCGTAACGACCGTGTGGCGTTACAAAGGGTGTTTTATGCAGACTGCCATTTTGTTTCATTTATCTTTCCTTATTTTACATAACTCACACGTGAACCGCGAACTGTCAAAAGGAGCTAACAACCAATAAAACAGCGTGACCTCGAGTTTTATAATTGGCTGTTATTGTTCTAGCTGGCGCCCTCTATCATTACCAGAAATTGAAATATATCTCCTTATAAAGTCTCCATACTCGCTACGCTTGCTTGTAATTCTAATAAAACTGACCCCTTAATTATAATAAAAAAAAATTAGCCAACAATACAGCCGGAAGTGTACATGAAAAAATATAAAAGCAAATAACAAGTTATCGTTACTCATTCAGCATTTTATTGTCAGAATATTGCAGAACAACGTTGAAATTAAAAACTTCATTTCATCAGTTAGTTACATAAGCCATTTTTTTTATATACAGCCTGCTGATAAAGTATAAAATCGATAAGAATCTTGTTTTCGCTTTAATGGTGTATATTTTGGAACATTTAGATTATAGAGATTAAAAAATGTGATAAAAATGTTATTTTAGGTATTGTTAATGTGACGAATATGAATTCCTATTGTATAATATGACAGTTGTCATAAAAAAAACCCAATAAAATTATTTTTCATAAACACTGTGTTTTTTATGGAATGGTTAAGAAGTACACTAATCATTAGTAACTCCTCTTCATTAACTTTTGACCATTCAATATTTCTCCTACCTTCTTCAAACTCAATATCTTAGAGGAAAACTTCCAGAGCCTATGAACGCTGTTTTATTTCGAATAAAGATCAGTTAACCCCCATTCAAATAGTCTTTGTTCAGCCAATTCCTGAATTCTTATTGCTTGTACTAATAATATTTTATTTAGTGGTGCTTGTCCCAAACTTCTTTACTGTTTTCGCAGCATATCTCCTCTTGAAAGACAAAAGTTTGTTGCTGGGGTAGTGGCAGTGACTAATATAAGTAGCCTTGAAGTTTTTTTTAGAAGATTAAATAAATAAGTACCTACCAAATCTTATCATTTTATTTATTATTAAGTAAATAAGATAAAAAGAGGATGATTTAGGTATTTCCACATTTACTAAATGATGAAATGCGGTACTTGTATTTTGAAATATTTTATGTAGACACTGCGTCTCTAACTTTACGAAACACTCTAGCTAGACTGTAGGACGCCACTGAAAGCAGCGACATTTATTTCAAAACTTATAATTTCCAATAGTTGTTTCAGGTGAATAATTCACTGGATCTATTAAATTAACAATATAATCGTTTTACCTCAGAAGAATGAGTCAAGTGTTTCCACACGTCACTTTTCACATTTTTTGATACTCATCATGTGTTTTTACAATATATGTAGTTAAATTCAGCTTGGAGATTTATTGTGGGACAACAACAATTCGATTATTTTAATTATTGTTTGAATTCATAAAAGAAAAGGTAGGAGAGTAAGAATAATGGTGAAAGTTCATAAAACAGAATCAACCAATCTTAAAAAAGTCTCATTATAATTCTTGAGTGGCACTATTTAACACGAACATCCAGCTACAGATTTGGAGCCCCACGTTGGGCGCCAATTTCTAAATCTATGTTTGCTTGGATATTGTAAATGTGGATTTGAAAAGAAAGTCTTTTCGTTAATATTTTTGTTCCTCTAACTGTTAAATTAATAATAATAGTATTATTTACGAATAGTACAATCATATAATTAAGCTCCCCACTTACTCCATTACATATGCCTGTTCGGCTGGCGTTGTTTAAAAGAAATAATGAAAATAAACAACCGTTAATCAAAATGGAGTGATAATTATTTTCACATTATTTACTGAGGTCACGGACCCATTTTGTTAATAGTATCATAATGTGTGACATTATCGTTATCATAATATATATTAAACAATCATATGAGTCATTGAACGTTTTAAAGGGGCACTAATTGTCAATAAGTATTATTACATTTAACGTACCGAATGCGAATGCATCAAAATACGTTTTATTTAATAAATTTATGAAAATTTCACAATCTTATGAATAAGGAGAAAAAAAATAAAAAAGAACAAAGACCCTTCAATAAGAAGCCACAACTACTTTCCTGCCTATAAGACACGAAGGATATTAAAATACACTTTAAAATTGAACGGGGCCCTTTGGTCCCAACAGATATCTTGTTCGGTACGGTATGATCAGGTTACTGGTTATTATGTCATTTAGAGCGCTCCTAGACGAGACACTTTGTCGCTGGCTACTAGTGTTTGAAAAGAATCGCGCGACTAAAAATACATTAAACACCGCGTATTCCTTATCTGTGTCTCGTGTGAATTTTTCTATTTATATTAATGTATTTTTAGCCGCGCGATTCTTTTCAGACACAAGCACAGATTACCCTACAAGGGTATAGTAATCTGTGACACAAGTAGCCGGCCACAGTGTCTCGTCTGAAAGCGCATACATTTTATTTAATAAACTCCATTTTTCTTTCTGAAATGATAACCTAACTCGAGTTTACCCAATTTATAACAATTATTTCGCCAGAAAGTAATTTGAAAACCGCTAAATTCTCTACAGGGAATTAATTTCCTAAAAAATAAAATGAACGTAGGTATCACTTGTTTGAAATAAATGTAGAAATTTTCATTAACTACAAACTAACAACATTTACTTATCTATTTTACGATCCTTGTGTTGTATCGCCGTTCCTAAGTAATAAAGTAAGTGCCATGTTTATTAATAGGTACTATAAACTTCAATAATCAACACATACATAATGAGGAATAAAATATAACAATGATCTCTATAATGTAATGATGATAATGAAAGCTTTACTGTTGGTAAAATAATATTCAAAGGCTAATCACGACAGCTCAAAAATTATTGTCAATAAAAATAGATGTTGTAAATTAAATATGCTTGTTGATCGTAAAAATACTTAAATAGGTAATTGAAATTAGAATTAAACTTGTAATTCGTATGATTCAAGAGTCTGGTAAAAGCTTCACTAAAAAAAACTTATTGAAGTTTATTGTCATACGAGTAATATTGGCTTGGTGCTAAAAAGACGAATGTCAAAATTTGTTCTTACGCTTTCAGACGAGACTCTGTGTGTATTTTCAGCCGCGTGATTCTTTTCAGACACTAGTAGTCGGCCACAAAGTGTCTCGTCTGAAAGCGCTCTATTTTTAGCCACGCGATTTTTTTCAGACACTAGTAGCCGGCCACAGAGTGTCTCGTCTGAAAGCGCTCTATTTTTAGCCGCGCGATTCTTTTCAGACACTATTAGCCGACCACAGATTGTCTCGTCTAAAAGCTCTCTATTTTTAGCCGCACCCCTCGCTATTGTATTGTTGATCTTCTGCCGATCCGTAGATATGGAAATGTTCTCACTAAAAACTAGGACACACCTACAATTTGGATTTTTATTAGAATGATAACTATCTCAATATTAATAAATAATATTTAATTACAAAAAACTTGTTACGATAGGTATAGGTTGGAAACTTCTTTATAATTAATCAAACTTAAAGGATGTAACATTTATTATTTTTATTTGTTTATAATGCAAAATAGAATAGAAAACAATTATTTATAGAAACTTGTTTAAATATATGAAATAAATAACGTATTGTAAGGTTATTTTATTAAAATGGAGAGACTGATATTTTTTTATGTGTATACATATACAAAATGTTTTCTAATTTGCATTTATTTATTTTATGCATTCAATCGTATGATAAAATTTAATTCAAGTATAATGTTTTATGTTAAGTTTATATAGAAACCATGTAAATGGTACCGTTTCTAAATAATTTAAATAGGAAAACTTGAATTAATCTTAACTTAAGTTATCCTGCTTTGGGACTAAAAATTTTCAATAATTATTGACTTATTTAGAATATTATAAAAGAGCGCTTCAAAAAACGCTTCTGCTCAGACAAGAAACAGGTTACACACGACAAAAAAAAAACTTTATTATAGGTGCTAGGGTGAAAAGGAATTGAGACTGTCTATGGTCTCATGGAATAAGTCCGAAAATAGGAATTAAGTGCAGCCTCCTGGCAGAGGCAGAGGCGTAGTAGGGTCAACTGCGACACAATTGTAACTACATTAAAAATATTGTTTCATCTTGTCTAATTTGTTATTTCTTTCATTTTCTCAATAACCTCTCCAAGTTCAACTTTTTTAAATAATTAATCTTCTAGACACGTTAAAATTAAGCACAAATATGTAGTGTATAAATGCATTTATGTTTAGAAAACATTATGAAAATTACAAAAATAGCTGTAATTTCCGAAATATATATTGCAGCAATAAAATAAGTCTTTGTTTACCAGTTTCCAGCTCGTAAAATGAAGCGGAATATTTTTTATTACGGTTCGTAAACGTTTCTTGAATAATTAATTATACTCAAGCTTAAAGGTACCGTAATTTTTGAATAATAAGTCGTTTTAAATGATAAAAATATTGCAAAAACCATTTGAATTAATTAATTAATTATTCAATTGTGTCTGAATTTTGAATCTAGGTTTGTTTCAAGGTATTCATCACTTAATTTCAACCATATCTATGAATATAAGTGGGTAAAATGGATACAGTGAAAGTGACGAAACGCTGATATTGTTTAAGTTTTCCTTTGCAAAGTTATAACAAATTAAGACTTAATTAAACCACTAACTGTTTGAAATTACGTATTTCCGCAAAAAAAAAGAAATTTCGAGTCTTTCTGTCCGGAAAAATTTCCAAATAACAAATAAACAAATATTTCGTACATAGCTACATAACATTTCAGCTAAACAAAACTGAAAATATACGATTGCAGTGGATTTTATATTTAGATATTCCCAAAAAATATGTTACCTCTCTTCAAGGTCACAAGGAAGTTTATATTCTCTAATAAAACTTGTTTTTTTCAAGCTCTATTGACTTGTAACAAAGTTTTAATGAAAATGTATAACAACGCCTCCATTAATAAGGCTTGACATTACGTAATTTAAACATTTATATGATTATATTTTTCAACTGATTATTTGCATATCAAACAGACGAGTTTTATGCGTTGACATTGGAAGATAACATGACTTCTCAAATATATCAAGATATAAAAAATGTAGTTATACATTCGCACATAAATATTGGATTATATTAAACAAAAGTTGAGAGGTGCGATCACGTCTAGAGATGATGAAATTATATTTTTATTTTCATACAAGCATACCTACATACATTCAGTTTCAGGGTCAGGTGAGACTAATTGATGGCACATTTGAGATAATAAATTCCGAGCTAAGAAATCATAATAAGAAACAATACATGAAATAAATGATATTTATTTTGTTATAATTATTTCATTTGTATAAAAAATCGCAGTCAGTTTGACAGGTATAATTATAGACAGGGCTGTTCTCATTTATTTAATTTCTTCTTTCGTTTGTCCAGTTTTCAACGAAGTACTTGGGGCAGCATACTGGGTAACCTTTTATTGATATTATGAAATAATACTCGCAGGGAGATATTATAATGAATTGCCCATAATCTGATGTTGTTTCTAAATTCAGAATGTCTGTTTAAATCTAATTTCAACAAATCACTTTCGTTGCCAGGTTCTGTAATAATCAATTCTCTTTTACCAAGTCATTATTATCACTTCTCTTGCTATTATTGAGTGATTCATTATTACTTCTTGAGGATGACATTAAAATTTTTTTATATAAGCCAAAAATTATACTTGAAAACACATTGAACGTAAAGTTATATTTTGAAAACCTCGTAAATTTAATGGATTCTGCGACACCCTCAAATATATCCGAACAGGAAATATAAAATCTTCACAAACATCGTTAAAACTCAATTTTTAATAGCTCAGATAGTAGATAGTAACATGAATTCGTTCTAGAATAAAAACTTTTCTTGGAACCTAACAACACTTGTTATCTTTTATCTCTAATATGCAGCAATTTATTATAATAACTGCCCATATTTAACCTTACAAAGAAAAGCTAAGAAAATAGACAGTACACAGGTGATGCAAATGAAAATACTTTTATCCGAAAGCAGAGTTAATAAAAAAATCGATTCCAATTTCCTTTTATCAGACAATTGCACTGGGTTTGTCAGCCAATGAGTGGCTTTAGAGACCCACGTTGGGCGCCAGTTTGAAACTAGATGTTCACTGTCAGAAGTTTTAGGACGCCACTCCTTTTTAGACATTGACCTGCAAATTTGAATTCCAATAAAAGAAAATAAACAAAGTGGAAGGAGTAAAAATACTTTGTTGAACTTGGATGAAGATAATATTAATTTAGAAAATTGTGATAATGTAAATTATGTTTAGTTGGATAAATAAGCGCGTGGTTTTGAATGGATTAGAATACACCAAGCACCTTTTGCACTCTTGTCTGGTTTAGAGTTCCTGTCAAATACACAAACAGTTTTCATAACTGCTTACTTTACTGACAACAAACTGTTGGGAATACTCATAACAATCACTGACAGTTTCGTGTAGGCACGACTACCAAAAGTCTCTTTACAGGAAATTTAAAAAAAGTTAGTTTGATTTTTAACCTTGACTAATAAAAAATTTCCTATGCCAGATGTGCTTTATAAAGTTGTATTAATTGAATAAAAAAAAAACAATTGTGTTGAAATACATGTTTTTTTACGAAGCACCAATTAAAAATGGATTAGTTTTTGTTTCAGTTAACAGTCACGCTTTACAGTTTCACTCTTCCTAAGTGTGTCAGTCCGTAAACCGTATCATTTATTCTTAACGTTTGGTGTTATTTATTTGAATTTAATTAAATTTATCATCACGCTTTTCACTCGTAATTTTACTAATCTCAAAATTAACAGTTTTCCTTTAAAAAATTCGTTAGATTACGGATTGTACTTCCAAAATATTACTCACAATGACCAAATCAAACTAATTAACTGAATATTATACATATTTTGATCAAATTATAATTATCAAATTAAGGTCAAATTCAAAAAAACTTTAGGTAAATTTCGTGGCAATCCTAGCTAAGAAATCATAATAAGAAATATAAATGATATTTCTCCACGACTAAATAATAACGCACAAATTATTTTTACATATTTAGCTACATAATGATATAATATTCTTCACACCAGTGAATAATGAAAAAGAATTCACTCTCGTTAGCCACATTCTATTATTATCAGAATTCACGCTTAAACTAATTAAAATGAATGAATCAAATCGTCTGTTTTAAAGCGTTAAATACCAAATAATGCAAATCGATTCTGACAACGCGTCGTTTGAAACGTCAAAATAATGATAGAATCATAATTTTACGTATTATTTAGAGAAAAAATGGACAACAGTAGTTACATTTAGTTATAACTCCCAATTAACATTTATAAATGTAAGGGTTTCGATTAAAACTGTATGTTACGTATCCCCTTTTGGAAATAAACATGCTCTATTGCCTAGTGGTAGAAATAGGCGCGGACGATTGGGGTTCGGAATCTTTCTTTTTTTAGTCGTGGAGAAAGTATAGTCTTTTACTTATGTAGAATGGCTAATACATATTCACTTGGATGATTCCAAAACGCTTGGAAACTTCATCCGCGTGAATAATAGCCATCATTCTGCAATCTGCACTCTCGAGACATTACAAAAAATCCTCAGTCCTAACTTGGTCTTGAACTTATCTGAGCCATGAACTTGTCCTAAAATTTTCGCACCTATAATCAGCTGTCTACCGTCAAAGTCATCTGTCAATACATCGTCTTTTTCAGTCTTTACTACAAAATATGATAAAATAAATATAGCCTGATATATTGACATCACGTAACTTATGAAGGAATAATAAATGATTTTATAATTAATGTTTTTCGTACATCTGTATCTACTTATCGTATCTAACTTACTTATAATTATTTCTGTGTCCACATCTGGAAAACCTTAATAACTTAGCCTGTTGTTCAAACGTTCGATTAAAACGGCTTTTTAAACACATTTTCGCCGGCCCTGCTTGTGTTTGTTGAATCTATTTATACATCCAACATGTGAACTCAAACACAACAAAGTACATCTGCCCGTTGAATGTTTCTGCAACAACTGTTTTTTATCAAACATTGAAATGTACAGAAGGATTTGTTACACATATGCAATGTCAATGCCTTGAATGTGTAAAGTTGTTTACCAAAATCTTTGGATTTTTACGGAATATAAACCAGAGTTATACCAAATATTTAAATAACATGCGTACAGTTTTCTATAAAAATGTATTTATTTAATTCGTAAACGCCAAAAAAAAACAGGAAATACATGCAAATAAATGTAGATAGACTCCGTTTCACGTAAGATGAAGCCACGTGAAGTTAAAGTCGTATTCGCGAACCATTGCCATATTGTAAAATTAACATTCGACAAATCAATATCTAAACGTTTTCACATTTTGAAGGTTAATACGAAACTATAATCTGTTGGCTTTGAAGGTGGATAGTTTTTCCTTTAATACCAAGTTTATTTAACAGTAAAAGATTGCTTCAAACACAACCTCAAATCTCAATAATAAGATTGCTGACACCATGAAACATCGTTTGTATCGCCAATGCCATAAAACGGTTGTTGCAAGGCGATTTTGAAAAACAGGATCGATTTCGGTTTCTGCGCAAGTTAGCTGGCAAACTTCACGTGGCTTATTATGTAAAACGATTAGAGTCCGTTTCATCAGAGAGCAGAAAGCTTGTTTACATGCGCAGAGACGAGTTATCGACAGTTACAGAGTAACAAGGAAGCCGTCCCGTCGTCCATTTCACCTCAATCAGTGCCCAGTGGCGTCGTGCGCTTTGTTTAGGCTGTTTTGTCCTTTTAGTTTGTTTGCGTGTGGACTCTACCTATAGTTCTTTTCAATGTTTGAGAATATTAGTTGACTTTTCGGATTTACGTTGCAAGATTCGCACTAGGTTCACCTGAAAAATAAAATATTTATAATAAAAATGATCAAAAAGTGTCATAGAGTTTTGCGGTAACAATTATTTATTATTCGTTAACAAAATAAATACGACCCTGTCACGGTTAATACTTTTATGGCTTTTTTTCGTGTCATTATCCCATTTCAGGTCAGGTCAGTTTCATAGATATTAAAAAGAATATATTCAATCGGTAATGAATAATAGGTGTTACTGATAGTGACCTCAGGGGTCATTACCAGGAATTCTAATTTTAGCTAAGGTCACATTAACAGGATCATGAACAAGTACCATTACGCACACATCCATCACTTAAAAAATTGAATTTCAAATATCGGAATTAAGGTATCCAAAAAAAGCTCGGACTTGCAAAAAAGATTTTTTTTTTAATTTGAATACATTTTATTAATATAATTCGAGAGGATTTAACTTTCAATCTTATAAAACTTTCATTTCAACATGTAAGATGCTCATAAATAAAATATTTTGAAATTATTTCCATCTGTAAAGTACTTGGAAACATATTTAATGCAGGAAATTAGAATTAAAAAGTGTACCTACACGACAGAGGAGAGACATAATGTGGCTATTTGTCATTCAGATTTCTAAGTATTGAAAATAGAAACCAAAACTTTAATAAAAATAATATTTAGAAAAGCAAATGTAGAACAAATACAGGAATAATAAAGACCGTTAGAAAGGAAAGTAAAAGAAACTGGATTTTTAAAAGGAAACTAATGTTATAGAGAAATAATAAATTTAAATTACTTTTTTCAATTGCCAATTCTATGAAAATAAACTTATTTCCATGTACACTATCAATATCATAGACAAACTGTTCCTTGTCCTGAACAAAGAGTATCATGACATTGAAAGATAACGAATAACGAATTAAAACACTCCAACATATCAGATTGCCGAATAAATTAAAGATTAACAGTATGTGGATGGGTATATACTTATTCTATAGCCTATAAGTGATAAAATGATCAAATAATGGAAAACTAATTATCTTTTTCTTTGTAAATAGTCGGCAAGCCGTCAACTTCGAGAACTGCCTACGTGACTACACAGGAATATAACATTATTCTCTCTAGACTGCTTGTCGCGAGTAGTCAGTCATAGGCGGAACGACGGTATCGGCATACAAGGTTTTTATTAGTCATAACAGTGGACTAGTGAATAATATACAGATAATATGTGTATTGCACCCATTCTTATTATTATTTGAGTTGAATAAAACACAAGGAAAGTGAATGGAATAATGATCAAATTATAAATAGATGAAACTTTTAAAAAATATATAACTAGCGACACTGTGTGAGCAGTAGGTATACTCAAATTGGGGATTAAGAAATTAAAACTTTTTAATCCAACATTCTAAATAGTATTAAAGTATGCCGCCTTAAAATTGAACTATTTTATAATATAAACTGTTTACTAAAAGTCGTCCAATATTTAGCTGTCGATTGCATCATTTTTATTATTAATTTTTATTTTGCGTATATCTTGGCACACGAATGATGTAAATATAGTTTTTCAGTTCGAGTTAGGATGATGAAATTTTAATACAGATACCATATTATTTTTCTCAAGTAGTTTTTAATATAATGTTTATCTTTGAAAAAAAAAATCAAAATTTAACACATACACTTATCGTTTATTTTTAATAAGAGCAATAACAGAAATGTTTATTATAAAACAATTTGAACTGTTTGTAATTGATACGATGTGGACTCACAAGCAAAAAGATTATATTTTACAAAAGTTGTCTAGGTTTTCTATTTGAAATACATCGTCTTGAACTGCTGGCCGTACTGGAACTTGCGGTAACTCCTCAACAAAATATCATATTCTATTTTGCTAAATCTTTTCCCAGTTTCCAAAAATTTCCTTCATTTTTATATTATATTAAGCACTGTGAACATTGCTTAGACAAAAATAGACAGCTATAACCATAAAGATGGAACACCAATACAAAGATATTTGCAAAAAGTCACGAGTGGGGTAAGTTTGCACTCCGCTTGACCTTGCAGGGGTTAAAAGTAGGCCAAAGTTGTTCTTACTCACTTTACCTCACTACAGACCTGACATTTTACACACAAAACTTGATGCAAGGCAAAGGTCTGTTTTTTTTGTAAAGTTTGTTCTAGTATGTATTTTCTATGCACAGTGTATTTGATGTCAACAAACTTTCTTGTTCCTCAAAATACATTCTTTTTAAATCAGATCACAAACCGGTGTGATTCAACGAAATAAAAGATTTAGATGCGCCCTGGAACGAGAATGTGTAGCACTTTTAGATTTATATTTTGTTTTGATGCCAAAGTTTGTTGAAACAGTGCAGTATAATTCAAATCGCTCCGTACTTAGGCAATAAAAACATGGCTTGAAAATAATTAACTATTATGAACTAATACCTTTAATAAATACAAGTAAATGTTTATATTAAAGTCTAAAAATAAATCGGTAAACGTAAGTGGACAGAGTTAATTAACAAATAGAAGACCATCTGATAAACTATTTTTTTTGTAAAAATAGAATTTGGAAAAACGTTTTTTTTTCATTTATTTTTAAACTAAAATTTAACACGTTTTTAATTTGGCAGGTTAATAACGTTTCAATTAAAAAAAAAACTTTAATTCAGCATTTTTGCGATCACAACACTTGGAACATCTGCCAAAACGTCAGTTAAAACGAACATATTACGATAGTCGAGCGTGTTACTAATATTTCATATCACTAGGAAAACAGCAACAAAACAGAGACAATTTATTTTCACCCAACAGACTGCATCTTGTTCAAGATTCCTTTCCATCTATTTCCGATTTATGTGTGTATTGTAAATATTTATGGAATAAATTTCGGATATGTTTGAATTTAAGTGACATAACAAAATACGTTGCAGAGTACAGGATGGTCATAGTAAAATAACAATATTTCAAGTACGGAACTCGTTCTTTCGTGATCTACCCAGTACCTAGTGAGTACGAGCTCTATTGAGATTGAGATAGTTCAGGTATTGACATGAATCGTTTGCTTCGACAAATTGAGGTTCGAAATAATTTCCAGTTATTTCTTTTGGAAACTGTTACTGTCAATATCTTTCCTCAAAGTTAGGGACAAATACCTTCCAAGATAAATCCGGTTACCTTGCTTAATATATCCACCCTGTACATTAATGTCATTATGTACGTTTTCCCCTACTTCTATTTCTATTAAAATGAGTCATTTCAGTCGCGAAACAACCTATTAAATTAATCTATTCCGTTTAAAGGAAAAAAAACTGTACCTACTCAAGAAAACATACAATATATTAAATAATAAAGGGTTTTGAAATAATCAAAAAACCCAGTTTAATTACATCTGTAAGTAGAAAATAAAAATAGCGTACGCTCGTGAGTGTTGTCTTATTGCTTTCAGAGAACTTATAGTTACGGCAAATCAAAAAACATCTGTTCAACATCTCTTTGTTCGTTTGGAAATAAACTCAACACAAACTGTTACTATAGGCCCGCTTCGGTGCCGTGTACAAATTTGTTGATAAAAAAAAAACTAAACCATATGACGTTCATACTAATTATTTCAAAAATTTTAATTTACTCAAGAGCCAAAAAAAACGGATATGTTGTCATATCTAAAATTGAAGTGGTCGAGATTGGAGCAGGTTTTTTTTGCACACCCACCAGAGATGGGTTCTTTACACTCGGTGTCCGTCAAGCGGTCTAACAATTGGCTCCAGCGATTATGATATAATAATTATTTCATCATTTGGCAAAGGTGAAAATAGATATAGCGAATGTAGCCAGAATATTGTGTTCCTGGAATCGTTTTTTCAATGTATGTATATACAATTTTTGTTTCAGCCAACGGTGATTGATTTTTCATGTTAAATGCCAAAAAATTCTTGCATATAAACTGTGTAGAACCAAATAAATAATATAAAAACAATATAATTGAAATTCGTGACTAATTAGACACCTTCACTGAAGAGATTAGATAAATATCTTACAATACTGCCAACATACTTTGTTAGTAGCCATCATTTCCAACTTAAGAACCGTTCAGAACCTGTGAAACAATAATACAGATTGCGAAAATCCTCATGGAACCCTCGCGTCGGATTGCACAAGTACGACAAGGATATATGAAAGAGAGAGAAAGAATAATTGTGCGCGGTCATCACTTAGTGGTGTATACTTATTTCCCGAGGCTGGCGGAATTTCCGGACAATGTTGCCGGATGAAAGTGTTTTGTTTTACCTATTGTGCATGACTTCGAAAAAAATGCAACGATAATGAGCAAATATTCCTTCTCTCTCTTTCAGCTGTTTTTCTGTCGCACTTGCACAACCCGGCATATTTCCATATGGATTTTCGCAATCTGTATAATGTTTGCCCCAGCTGGAAATTGTTCTATATAGGTGGGGTTCACGCAAGCGCTGTATTTCTTTCGTGTGCCAACTGGCATGTATGAACTGTTCTGGAAACGTATCGAATACTGATGTGATATTTAGTTAACCCTCATAAAAAAAACCTAGCAGGAGAAAGTCTGGTGATCTAGCTGGCCACTCAAAACAATTTAGGCTCGTTCAGTTTCTTGAGTGCTTTTAAAATTTGTAAGCCTGAAGCAGAATGTCCCATTTTTCCCCCCTGGCAGCCGCCCTGACACACCTTGTTTGTGCATTTTAATATATTTAATACATATTTGCAAATACTAATTAAAACCAATTGTCATGTTTAAACACGTGATATCACTTTAATATTGTAATTGTAATTATTGTAATAAGTACCCATCGCAAAGGAAAGTTTCTAGAAAAATCGACACCTTAAAAGATAAAAAACGTAACCTTGGAATTTTCAAGTTTGTATAAATAGGTATATCATATTTTGTTAGTCATCGTCATTTTTTAGGTAACCGATATGACTCAATTAAAAATAATTATCATTCAGTATATTTTTTGTTTTAAATATTCGTAATGCAGTTTTATTTATTTCAATAACGAAACAAAGTATACTTTTTTTGAACAATTCATTTCATTTGTACATTTGTTCTAGTTTTTTTTTTAATTTGCATAACATTTTAAAAATAAGCTAACCTTGAATTTAATTATTATGTCGGAGCATTAAATATTAGTTATATTTCTCATTCAGAAGATATTTGGTCATTGCTTTGTCTTATACATAGATCTATTCCATCTTCGTCTCTCATATCTACGTCAAGAATTTCATCATATTTTTTTTCGTACAATCTTAATGGTTTTTCATATTCACGAAAACAAAAAATAACCTAATAGAGATAACTGTACCGAACTTGAAAATATGTTTTCTAAAAATATTGATTGCGTTCACGTCTATATTCATAAAAATGTATTTATTTCTAGAAAGGGATTGTTAAGTTCTGATCGACACATTATTTTTTGTATTTTACGCTTTTCAAAATAATGTGACTCACGCTCTACCTATCTAAAAATCAATAATCATCATCGTTGGTCCATAAAGTTCATAAAGTGTCTTCGTTGTCAGTTGTCTATGAATAAATAGACAATCAAATATTGAAAATTATCTGGCGATAATTAAAAATGTAATCGAATTAAAGTAAGTCGCGTTTTATCTACGAATTCGGAATTAACAATCATAATAAATGTTGCAATAAAATGTAAAAGTATTTTTAATATTATTGCAAAATTCTTTATAGAAAAATCATCAATTGTTTTGGTATTTTTTATTTTATAACAAATAATTACAATATTACAAATTAATTTGTAATTTTTTTTCCACTACTAGCTGTGAGGTTAACAATTATTGCTTCTTCTAGCAAACTAAGAAGATGAAATCCACGACTAAATAATAACGCACAAATTATTTTTACATATTTAGCTACATAATGAAATATATTCTTCACACCAGTGAATAATGAAAAAGAATTCACTCTCGTTAGCCACATTCTATTATCAGAATTCACGCTTAAATGAATTAAAATGAATAAATAAAATCGGCTTTTTTAAAACGTCAAATACTAAATAATGCAAATCGATTCTGACAGCGCGTCGTTGGAAACGTCAAAATAATGATAGAATCATAATTTTACGTATTATTTAGAGAAAAAATAGACAACAGTAGTTATATTTAGTTATAGCTCCCAATTATCATGTATAAATGTAAGGGTTTCGATTAAAACTGTATGTTACGTATCCCTTTTTGAAAATAAACATGCTCTATAGCCTAGTGGTAGAAAAAGTTGACTCAGCGAGGACGATTGGAGTTCATCCTCACTGGAAGCTTTCTTTTTTTAGTCGTGGAGAAAGTATAGTCTTTTACTTGTGTAGAATGGCTAATATTCACTTGGATGGAAACTTCATCCGCTTGAATAATACCCATCATTCTGCACTCGTTGAAGAATGTACTATTCCACTACTAGCTGTGAGGTTAACAATTATTCTTCTAGCCAACTATAGGGAAACAACACTAGAAAATAAGTAACAAAGAAACTAGGTATTTTCACCGATAAATCGGAAACTGGAACCTATTATCAAAGTCTATATATAGACTTTGCTATTTTAACTTTTATAACATCCAAATCCTTAGAAAAAGCATAACTCATCATTTAATTTCACAACTTGTATTTAAATGTGGTTAGTATCCGTATTCTCCGTACTAGCAGTTATCGCAAACTCTACCGGAATAAAAAAAAGGCACCCACAATTGCACATACAGGTCGGCGAAACATCACACATTCAACCAACCGCAAGGCGAGTATAACATCCTTTAAATTTCCTATTGATAATGCATAAATTAAAATAATAATGAATATATTTCATAAAATCGGTATCAGCGCAGATATTATATTAGTCACCACCGTATAAAGCTGATGCAATTTCTAGTGTTTTCTCTCCTAATCAATTTGCAAAGTGGATGATGAAATTCACAAATCAATTTAATATAAAGAACATCTACTTTTTTTTCAAATAAACGTTAAGGTATATTCAAGAAAGTTGATAAGAAAGTGAAATTAAGATGTGATGTGATGAAATATTGGCAAATCTAGAAATAATTTTGTCATGTCATACAGCACGTTACTCACTAGGAATAAATATATTTTTATTGATCACCGAGCTATATTTTATTGAATAAATGTATAATGACAATAATGTGAATCATAGTTTTCATTAATTAAGTTGAAAAAAACAATTTAATTTGGGGTTGATAATAATTTTCCAGAAAATGGGGTTGGTATATACAAGAAATACATCTTTTGTTATAATGCTGTCAAAAAGTTGGCTAAGTTAATTAGCTAAACTCATGTTCTGCCCCTGTACATCTGTCGGGGAGTGTGGGACTCATTACTAGTCCCTCCTACCCACCAAACCTCACTCATGTTTTTTGACTTCTCGACCTGGCTGCTCACCGAGAACGTCTCGCGATCGCTTAGCTAGTTAGCTAGCGACTTTACAGCTAATTTTTAGCTAACGGTTGGCTGGCTAATTTTTTAAAACTATTTAATAAATTATTATTCATAGACAGGTACAAAAATAATTCCATTTATATAACTTACTTTTAAACAACTGTCAAATTAGGTACTCAGGGTACTCTATTTGGAGTTTAACTATTTCCCTGCCAATGAAACTCCCTCTATAATGACTTTAACGTACCTATTTGCTGCTTGAAATTACCTATCAAGATAAAATTATTTGAATTTAAATGTCATTATTTTAAAATTCGCGCTCAAACATAAATGACTAATGAAATAAGAAGCTAGTACGATCATAATCTTTAGAGCAAAAACAGTGTACTTGTCAGTTGTTGTTTTTGTTGTTTTTCAATAAATTTATTGTCTTTTTATGAAAAATTATAAAATACGATCTTTTAACTGTACTTTCGTTCAGAATTGAATCGTTATTTTAAATTTATTGGGACAAAAGGCGTGTTATAAAAAATAATTACAGTAATTTCAAATAATGTTCAACTAGATTTGTTTTTACATTACCTGATCTATAAAATGAGAATGCGTTATTGACTGTATAAATACAGAATAATTAAACCTCATTAAATTACAAAAAAAAAGTTGTTTATGATAATGGTAATCGATCAACTCATGACTCACCGCTAGAACGTATTGTTCATGAAAAATTCAATATCTTCCAATTGATATTTTTATTAAAGGATTTTTTGTAGTATAAATATTGTTTTTTTGTGATTCCAATATAAATAGTATAATAAGTACCAAGTGTCAAATACATTACAGATTATAGCACCTTACAAATTTGAAGATTACTTTTCAAAAATTAAGTAGTACCTAGTATTCTTTTGGTTTTAGACAACTCAAGTTATTACAAGCAATATTACCAAAAAGCCCTGACGAACAAAAACAGTATTTATACGAAGAAGCTCAAAAAGAAATGAATAAGATGATCAAAGAAAGAGACATAGAGAGAATGATTTACTATTTAACAGAGGTAAGAATAAATAATTTTGGTTTTAATGGAAACTGACGTATGAAGGAGTAAGTCGAGTATATCTCAGAAACTAAAAGAAATGAAAGAGACTATTCATTATATCATTCATAATTCTCGAGACAAGCATAATGGGTTAGGCAATTATCAGACCGAAGCATAATATAAGTATGTACTGTTTGGCAAATTAATTTTGGCAGTCGGAAGTTTGGCAACGTCCTATGTGCCGTAGCAAAGACGTATGCGGATTGCAAGAACTAACAGCGTTAGCTGGGAAGTTTATAAAGGTTTTATAATACAGTATACCTTCCAAAACATTGATAATTCTTCTTCCATAAAAGCCACACCAAACGTTAATGCTCCAACAGATTTTGTATCCAGTGGAGATTATTGATTAATCGGTGCTTGTTGAATGTTGTCTATCGTTGTTGAAAGATCACTCGGTAGAATACCTATAATTTCATGCACGGTACTGTACAATTATTCGTTCTACTTTAATTAGCTTGACGTATGTCGTAAGTCAACTAATTATTTGTTATGCTCATTTTTTTATCCATGTTTCCATCAGTTTTTTCATCCTCAATACTATAGGTTAGTTATAGCTTGTTTTTAAGGAAAAAAATTGTTGACAGGTTCAAAGAAAATAAAAATAGTAAAGGTATGAGCTTATTTTTCTGCTAGGTAATTAGTAGAACCGTTGAAAAATTATATTGTAGATAATTAAAAATACGGTTATCGATCTAAATACTCAATTGAAAATTTAATAGACCAATAAAACAATGCAAAACATATACCTATAAGATAACTCTTCTTTTTTCTCTTCTTCTTCTACCTTTTCAGGTTTCGGACGAGAATTCCGGTTCCTCGTGTACTCAATGCTTTCTCTATTTCCTGTCTCTTGCTAATATTTCTATTGTATCTAGAGTTTTACCTTTCTTATCACGTATCTTCTTTATTTGGTCTATCCACTTTCTTATCGTCTACCCCTTCTTTTGTGGATAGTACGCTTTCATCACCCTTTCTGTAATTCTAAAAATAAGTCCAATTTTCTTTTCTTTATTGTTGGTTCTTGTTTTATTTGTCTTATATCCTTATTTCTACACTTGTCCCATTTTGTTTTTTCTGTTATTCTTCTCGGGTGCTAAGATAGTGGAACTAATTAGAAAAGAACAAAGTAAGGGTCCAAACAGTAAACTCAATTAGATTCTCACAATAAAAAAAAACGGTTTACAATATCTTGACAGCGGTCGCAAAAGTTTCTCAAATATTTATTTGTTCCGGTACTCCACTTTAAGAAATGGAAATTTTATAGTCTTCTATAGTGAACATTGTTAGCTACTTCGTAACGGTTTGTAATTCAATTTTGCATTAAATGGTTCTGGAAACGCATAAAATATTTTTAGTACTTTAAATAAAGGTTTTCTTTTTATCTGTAGAGTTCCCAAAAGGGAGACTGACGCTAATGGTTATAGCCTAAAACATTAAAAGTATTCCTAAAAGCTATAATAAAAATAGTTCTTCGACTAGACAAAACCAAACAATTATACGAAACGAGAACCAGAACTATAAAACCAGTTATTCAGGGCTCTTCATAAGCAGAGGGGTCGCTTAATATATTCTTCGTAAACTGTTACTATTTCTTAGAATACTTTGTGTGGGTATTTAATGGGATTTCGGATTTAGGGTCAGGTCGACTTAAAAACAGGTAAAGCGTCTAACGTCACGTAATCAGGTGTTTTTGCTATGGGCTGTGTTTGGCATTGTATTGGAGATAACAAAGAAGTTTGTATGCAAGGCAGTGGATTTATATTTGGGATGAAATTATAAAAAATATTATCATTATGTTGAATTAATTTAAACTGAAACTAAAAAAAATGCCCAATCGTTAAGCCCGGACTGATTGAAAAAAGATTGAAACAGAATAATGTAGTGCAATAATTTTCGATTATATTTATATACCTATACGTGTAAATAATGATAAAGTGAATAAAGCTGAATTTTAGTTAAAAATTTGTTTCATTTCTAGTGTTAATAATAAAATTAGTCCTTAAATATACAGTCACTGATTTCTCCACATTGCGAGTGATACTTGATGACGTTTCTATCTAAATAATTTAAGTCAGTATTGTTTATTTAATTTTTTGTTTTTAACTTTTACGCTTGCAATGCAGAAAGAGAATAGATAGTTATCGGTTTTCAATTTGGAGGTCAGTATGATGTTGTTTTGCAAGGTTATCATCTGCAAAATGGTTGACTTGACCGTTGAATTGTATCTAGAATTTTATTAAAGCATTTAAAAGCTTCAGTATCAGTATCAATTAAAATAAATTATAATAAGAGCAGAAGAAAAATATGGAAATAGTAAATTAAATAACTATTTGTAGTTTGAGAAAAAGTACATTGCTATATTCGAAAGCCAAAGTCGATATAAAAGCAATGACCAAACATGTTTAGGACTGTTTGGAGACGCTACAAGTCATACTAGATTGTCCTTCTCCTAGGTACCAGGCCATTGAGACACAAGGACATAGAAGAGGCAGACTCACTAGCCCGAGAAGGGGCACGGTGTTTTTACACTGGTCCAGAACATTTCCGTGGTATAGCAAAAGAGCTGCAAACAAATAGCAGTACTTGGAAAATGCTGGACTGGAGTCCTATTATTGCCATTAATGTCCATATTTCAGATTTCTTCGTCTAACTCTTCGTTACCTATATCCGAGATTATATGTTTCGACTCAACCTTGAAGAATATTATGTTCGTATTTTGAAAATCACATACCCTGGCAGTCAAAGTATTTCGGAATTATAACAGATTTTCTTCTTTCTACTTTATTTCATTGCTAAGTGAACAGAAAACTATTATTTCAAAACCTTTCTTATTTTATAAATCTACTTTACAAACGTGTATTTTTCATTTTAAGGAATTTTAAAGAAATGAATAGAAAATCTTTACTTTTTCTGTAAGACATTTTATCTGTAATGTCAAAATTTCCTTTGCGTGAAATAAATCTTTCCTCAATGCCTATTTATTATTTGAACCTCACTTTGATGTAAAAAATATATATTATTATGACAAATAAGTTAATTAATTTTATGCGTCGCGTACATTATAGAAGTGTAGGTTGTATTATTTTCTAAACATAAACAGAAACTAGAATAAATTATAAAAAGATCCTTGAAATCGACTTTACCTTCATCCAACTTTCACTTGAAAATACATATCTACTCATCCGCGATATCTATTGGATAGGCAACACAATACTCAGTTGGTTCAGTGAAGTATACTGTGGGTGCCTGATAAGAGAGATAAGGATCTTGGAAACTCAATAAGACACCCGGTACAGTAAACTTTCTTTAGATTAAAATTAACTTCGAGTGAAAGGGGGTGTAGATTATTATTTCGCAAATATACTTTTATAAAGTAAAGAGTTTTATTTAATCCTTTATATCAACAGCTGCTGGTATGCAACCAAACAAACATTAAATTGGAAAGTTTCTAATTTTTATTAAGGAGATTGTTTAAATAAAACTAGATTCTTATTAAAGATTAGCATGTCGTTAATTCTGTAGGAACAGATAACGTTGCTCCATATTTAATCAAATTTAACAACGTTGTTGTTTTAAAAATTCCTTAATGGAAAAAATGAAGAAGTTGAAACAAGGAACAGCAAAGGAATACTATAGACAACTTCACACTTAGGCTAGTGACGCATCTGCATTATAAGTTGCATAAATTTAGTAAAATAATTTTAGTTTTGAATAAAACAGTGGGTCAAAATTTGACGCTGAATACTGGTAAACATTACCGGTAAAGATTGAAGAACTAATTCATTCAAAGACCTTGATATATTTGCTACTAATTTTAAAAGAAACTAATTTTTTGTAGGGAATATCTCCAGAGCATGTTCCTCCCTATGACAACGACCTTATAAAATGTGCATTAACAAAGATTCCTGAAAAATACAAAGCTCTGAAGGACTATAAACCTTTGATACAATCGGATCACAGGGAATTGCGAAGATTCTTTTGTATATTTATGAGAAAAAATTTGCTGCAGTATGTACTTAAAGATCCAGCGGAGTGGAAAAGGTAACCAATAAATATCGATATTTTGTTTACAATAATAATTTTAAAATAGCCGTATTCAGAAAACTATACTTATACAGGGTGTTTCATTGGGAAAGGGCCTGACTTTAACTGTAGATGGGGATCACTTTGGTGGTTCCAAAAACCTATATTTAATGTGTCTTCTGCACTTTATAACCGAGATACAGGGTGTTTTATAAATTCATCTTATTTCTTTCGAACCTCATAACTTCCGAGTTACCCTGTATATAATTTTGAGATTTGGTACACGTAATAACCATTACCTAGAAACTCCATCAAAAGCTTCTCCAAAAAGATAATGCAGGTCCGGCTTAACAAAAAATTTCAAAACTCGTCTTTCCTAAAAACAACACCCTGTATATAGATTTTTTGAAAATTGCTCTCTATAATTGGAAAGGGTATAAAAAATCGAATCTACTTATTTCGTTTTTATTTTTCCGCAGACAATTTTACTACCAAAAATTTACCGTCAAAGTTATAATTTATGCACGTTTTGGGGGTTTACAATGGTATCGCAGAGGTTTTTTTTTATTTTTTAGCTTGAAGAAATGAAAGAAGCATACTAGAAATTAAATTGAGTTTGTATGTTTACGAGTACAGTCCACTAATAAATGTGATTACAGGGCCGTACTTACAACATAATCATTCAGTATGTTCCGAATATCTCGAACACCCTGTATAAGGATATGTATCTGGAAACTATGCACTTCTACATTTAGAATAACAAGAGTAAAATACGAGAAATAAATTTATACTCCAAAAAACGGAGAGATTTTTATCAATTTTATTAATTGACATGAACAGAAAACAAGAAATTCTAACAACATTGTCCAAACGAAGAAAGTCCAACCTACAAAAATTGCTCAAAATGACCAACATTCTGTAGAAGTGCATAGTTTCAGATACATATTCTTATACAGGGTGTTCGAGATATTCGAAACAAATTGAATGGATATGTCCTAAGTACGGCTCTGTAATCACATTTTTTAGTGGTCTGTACTCGTAAACATACAAACTCAATTGAATTTCTAGGATGCTTCTCTAGATGCATTAAATTTATTTCATTTCAAGCTAAAAAATAAAAAAAAACCTCTCCCCCCAAACCCCCAAAACGTGCATAAATTATAATTTTGACGGTAAATTTTTGGTAGTAAAATTGTCTGCGGAAAAATAAAAACGAAATAAGTAGATTCGATTTTTTATACCCTTTCCAATTATAAAGAGCAATTTTCAAAAAATCTATATACAGGGTGTTGTTTTTAGGAAAGACGAGTTTTGAAATTTTTTGTTAAGCCGGACCTGCATTATCTTTTTGGAGATGCTTTTGATGGAGTTTCTAGGTAATGGTTATTACGTGTACCAAATCTCAAAATAATATACAGGGTAACTCGGAAGTTATGAGGTTCGAAAGAAATAAGATGAATTTATAAAACACCCTGTATCTCGGTTATAAAGTGCAGAAGACACATTAAATATAGGTTTTTGGAACCACCAAAGTGATCCCCATCTACAGTTAAAGTTAGGCCCTTTCCCAATGAAACGCCCTGTATATGCCTTGCTATTGTAATAGCGAATTTGAAACAATGAGGTTATGTTTATAATTGCCGATTGCCGACAAATTTTGCGATGGACGAGATCAGCGTGTGCAGAAACGAAAAGGCATACTTCTTTGTCGTCGACTTGTGAAAATAATGTATGATTATATGAACAGCTAATGTTTTCTGCATAGATAGAGTTAAACAATAAATGTACATATATATCAAAAATAAGTACGAGATTATTCTTATTCTTTAAAAAACTGTGTAATTTTGTTACAATAATGTTAAGATGACGAAAATTAGTTATAATCTTAAAAATAAAATAATGAGGCGAAAAAGTTATTAATATAAATATAGAAATATTATTTTTAGAAAAAATATGTAAACGGCTGATAAAAACAGGTGTTTAAAATGTATTATTCATCGAAGCAGTCATATATTTAAATTTTTAAAATTATCAATGGAATTATACGGAATTGTTTGTAATTTTATGGGGGGCAAAAGACACTTTGCAAATTATAAAATAGCACGAAAAAAAACACTGGTTTCATTTATCATGTCTAAAGTGTAATTAAAACATATATGCACATGTAATCAGACATAATTATTAACAATTATATGTTGAAAAGAGTTTTTATTTTTATTTTTATCGTACATTTTTTTTTTCAAATTTCAGGCTGAGATTTCAAACGTTTCCATCAGATTATCCCACTATGTTGGTAAGAGCTCCTGTACCTTGGCACACTGTTTATTGTCTAAGTAGTCAATTAATGGAAAAACATTATTATAACGGTAACATTATTGTCAGAAAAATTCGAGATCTTTGGTGGGATAAGTAAGTATCAACACATGTCTTAGAACACCAACTAAAACGTTTCGTGACACATTTATAAGCAGCGTTTTGACCAAAGTCTTGGTTTTTCTACCAATTCTCGACAATTTTTCTTTTATTTCGATATTTTTTCGTAATTGGTTGCATGTAATTCACAGGCGTGCGCAGTAACAATGTTTTGCAGTGAAAATGAAGTTTTAATCCTTAATTTTCTTGGAGCTAATAATAAAAAACCAACAAGTTTGTTACATCGTTGTATTCCCAATTGAGTTGCAAGCAATTTGCATTAAAAATATACAGAGGGTCCCATTTAAAAGTATAAAGTGGAATCCTGATACCATTCGCGACAGTTTTTTGCCGATAACTTGGGATACGGTTGTTTGTACTTTTAAGAGATGAACCAGGAATGATACTGGATTCAAAATTTGTCTTCCAAATTCCTTTAGGTACGACGATATGCTTATAGTTCCTCAAGAAAGACTCTTAAACGCAGAAGGCAAATCTTTAACTCCGACAGAAATGGAAGAATCAGTAAACAAAATCTGTGATTGCTCCCGAAGCATACTTTTAAACGAATGGATACCATCATGCGCTGATATTTTTTTAGAATACAGGGCACACTGGAAACAGTACATACCGAAATCACCATCAGAACCGACAATGCTCGTTGAGAGGTTCTTTGATTGTGTCAACTTGCTGCTGTCGATGCAGCTGAGGTGGTTGGTGGAAAAAAGTCTTGTTCATTTTAAAGAAATATTCGTAAAGTTTAAGGTATGCTGGAATATTAAAATTGCATAATTCTCTTTCTCCACGACTAAATAATAACGCACATTATTTTTACATATTTAGCTACATAATGATATATATTCTTCACACCAGTGAATAATGAAAAATAATTCACTCTCGTTAACCCATCACATTCTATTATTATCAGAATTCACGTTTAAATGATTTAAAATGAATAAATCAAATCGGCTTTTTTAAAACGTCAAATACCAAATAATGCAAATCGGTTCTGACAGCGCGTCGTTTGAAACGTCAAAATAATGATAGAATCATAATTTCACGTATTATTTAAAGAAAAAATGGACAAAAGTAATTATATTTAGTTATAACCTCCAATTATCATTTATAAATGTAAGGGCTAATATTTACTTGGATGATTCCAAAACTCACTCGCTGCGCTCTCTCGTTTTGGAAACCTCATCCGCGTGAATAATAGCCATTATTCTGCACCCGTTGAAGAATATACTATTATTGTATTATAATTTTAGAACGGTAACGAATTTGAGAACGAATATCAAGATTTGACTTTAATAAACATACCTTTGATAACTTTAACGGTCAAACCTAATCTGGGTACGGATAAGTTAACTTTCAGTCCAACATTAGAAGATATTCAGTTGTTGTTACAAAGATGTTTCGCGAAGATATTAGAAGTTAATAGAAACATTTATCGAATAGAAATAATAATGTTTCCGGGTAAGATATCGAGAAAAGTTCTTCAATAAAATGTTTTTATTTATATATTTTTTAGAATTTGCTACTTTAGAACGATATTTACATCATGTACACCGATCAGAGGTGCCTGTGTTAGAGCTTCAACAGGAAATCATTGACTCCTTTATTCCTAACGCTATCGGTCCTCAGCAGTATCTCTCGGTATACGATCCATATTTGTACATTTTAAATGGAACTGCTGAAAAAGAGTTGAATGATTTTTTCGATACTGATCCAATTCCATTTCTTAAGGTATCAAAAACTATTTTGCGTTTAGAGTAGAGAGTCCGTTTCATTAGTGAGCGCCTCACATAACAAAAATAATTCACAAAAACAACGCCAACACGCAAAAAAACTAAAGTGACAACCTAAACAAAGCGCACGACGCCACTGAATGAGATAAAAATAGATGACGGCGTCCTTGTTGCTCGGCAACTGTCGAAAACTCGTCTCTGCGCATGTAAACAAGCTTTCCGTCCTCTAATGAAACAGACTCTATAGTCAAAGGCACTCTTAACGTGCGGGTCATACGATTCAACAAAGATATACTCACAGTTTTTGTTTTCTTTTATTACGTTAAATTATAACTTCCAAATGAAATCCGTTAGATAAATAAGACAGACTTATGCAATTTTGACGGGAAAAAGAAGGATATGTATTTAATTTTCAGCGATTCTAAAAAGACTTTCACCAGCAGAGTTTTTATTTAAATATGTCAGTTTTGTCACTTTGACAACTCAAAGTGAAAATATGAATAATAAGAAGCAATTTTCAGTTTTTTTGTACTTAGTTCGATGGATTATTTCGAGAATGAAAGAAGAAGTGGAGATTCGTCAATCTGCAGTGTTATCTCACATTTTGGTAACCTCTGTTTTTTCTGATTTGATACATATGGTTAGTGACCTTTGAACCCGCACGTTAAGAGTGCCTTTGACTATACACAAAATCATGTATTACTGTCCCTCATTTTTTTGACTGTCACTGTATATTTATATCTAATGCTTTGTTTTTCATATTTTTAAGGATTTCGCTAAAAAAATAAAAAACTACGACGAATTAAAAGTGGAATTTATCAATTTAAGACGAATGATCCCAATGAATTTGTTCAATTTGGATTGCTGTGAATTGAACGAAACTTTGTATAACATTATTGACGAACTTCGAATGAAAATTGTCAATTACTTTATATTGGAAACGAGAAATCTTAATAGGCTGTAAGTCTTCTTTTAATTCCAACTAATCTAGGAACAAGATTAACCAGTAATACTTTTCTTATCCCACTAGTGATTTCTCAGCATTCTTTTTTGGTTTAACAACACGCAATTGGCTCTGTTTTTAACTTACTTACCCTATCTCGAAAGATTGGGACCTTTCCAGTCCTCTCACTATTCCTATTGGTCCTATTAGTCAAGCAGCTGGATTGCTTCGACGATCTTGAGGTTGTTAAGTTGTTCTTCGTGCTTTTTTGCGAAATGTTTCACCTCGTCCTCTACCATTTCTACTCCTGAGTAGATCGCTGTTTCTTACACAACCAGGATCGTTGACAGTACCCCTTAACACCTTGCTCTGAGACAGAACATTCAGGTAGTCGCTCTGGAATTGGATATGCCTACCAGCTTTCTCCTCTAATTGCTAGAATCTGCGTGCCTCTTAAGCTTACAGTGCCCTGTTAACATACCTTCCACGGCTTTGACAGTTTTCCTATCTTTGCTTGTTAGGTCTGCCCCGAAAAAACTCTTTCTTAGTTTTTGTCCTGGTGAGGTTATCCACCATTCTTGAAATTTCTCTACCACAAATTTTGTTGTGGCCATATTTATTGTTGTGTCCGCAGAAGGGTTCCGGTCCAATGAATGACATTGATGAACCTTGTCTGATTGTTTGTGTTACTCCATTTACTTTCTACAAGTCTTAATATTTTTGAGGATTTCTGCTCATTTCCACGTCTAAACACATTCCCATCTGGCTAATTTCAATAAATGTATTATATTTTTTGGACTGAGGAGGTAATTGTAATTTTTCTAGGATATGTGACACTTTTGACGATATGTCGCAAAAAGCTAGCGGCAACCCAGATACAGTAGCAGAAATTGTACAATTGCAGGCCTATGTAATAGACTGTAGAGACGTTACAATGTACAACTTGAAAGAAAAGATTAGAAAAACTGCGGAGTATGTAATGTTTCTCATGGAATATGCACATCTTTCTTGTAAGTAAAAATCGAGTCATATGAATATGTGCTTGATGGTTTTAAAGGCGGCCATTTTGCGGTAGAGCAGTTCTTCAAACTCCAAATTAGAATGGCCTTTTTTTAACTGGCTATTAGTTCATGAAACATATAATCAGTGAGTGGCTAGCTTCATTTTCAGATTTCTATCTGTAGTCTTTAGTGAAAGCTGCAAACATTTAGCAATTTTTAATTCCCATTTTTTACCCAAAATATTTGACTTAAAGCATTTTTGAATTAATTTTTGCGAAAAATACTTTGATTTTGATAAAATACCAAATCCGTATATCGGTTAAACTCCTTATCATATAAAATTACAGATGATGACATTATGTTAAATACTAGAGTGTTCTTATGGCCAAAAGATATGGAATTGGTAATAGAAATAGCCATACAAAGATTAAATATGAAACGAGATCAAGCCGAAACGAATTTGAAAAATCGACGAGCTGCTTTCGATATTAGATTGAAGAAACACGAAAAAATGTTGGTCGCTTTCAAGAAAAAAGATCCACCGATACTTACCATGGAGGAAATGGAAGAGAGTGTTGGAGGCGTGGAAACTATTGTACAGAGGTTGGCTGAAGATAAAACCGAAGCGGAACAAATTAATGAAGAAGAACAGGTAACATTTTATATCGTTGTTCACGACCCTTTTCCAAAATTTGCAACGCCGGTGTGGATGGAAGGTTTTGCAAATAAATGTTTTATAAATACCAGTCAAAAAGAGTTTAGCATGCACATACTGTAGTTGAGTTGTAGCAACCCAGTTTTGTTCCTACCAAATTGTGTTGCTCAGGAACTAGAAGCTACTGTTCAATGCTGCTCAAAGCTGCTTCAAGTCATGAAAAAATGGACCCTATTAACATTTTGGTAACGATAGCAATAAATATATTGTTCGAATGTTTGTTTTAGTTGCTTGATATGGATCCGTCTCCATTCATGAATCTTTACAAAATGCTACAAGTTGTAGAGCCATACGATAAGCTGTGGCATAGTGTTTACGATTTCCACAAAAATTACGATTTGTGGTAAGTAATTATGTTTAAATTGACATAGCTAAGTCGAATTGGTAATGTTACCATTTATATTCAGGTATTACGGTCCATTTTTGGGTCTTGACGCCGACGAGATTACGGAATACACGGAAAATTGTTGGAGAGTTTTGTATAAACTTTCTAAAGTATTTAGTGACAATCCAGGAGCTAAACGAATAGCTGAAATGGTTCGAGCGAAAGTGGAAAAGTTTAAGCAATTTTTACCAGTATTACAAACTATTTGCAATAAAGGTTTACAGAAGAGGCACTGGGATAAGGTTAGCTAAATTCAATCATCAATAGAATCATCAATAGAATGTTTTCCATAGACATATCTTTCTTCACCCATATTTTCCTCTAGATAAGTGAAATTGTTGGAGTTCCTTTGGCAATAACCGAAGATTCAACCTTAAGTGACATGATCGACGCTGGGCTGCCCAAATTTGCCACACAACTTGAAGAAATAAATGCTGGTGCCACCAAAGAGCATGCTCTGCAAGTGAATCTAGCCAGAATGAAAGAAGAATGGGAGGATATTAGATTTGATTTAACACCTTACAGGTAATTCAGGATCCTTGGGCTTCAATCCATTTTGCTTTGTATGTAATCTTCTTTTCCTGTTTGTTCCACAGTTTTTACTGCCTTCAGTGAGACCTAGATACCTGAGCTCTTGTCTCAATTCAATTTCACTTCCATCGATTTTAACAGCCAATCAATAGTTCGTGTACCGTCAGACTCCTCGTGGACATTTTCTGGTTGTGCAAATGGAAGCGACGTTTTAACCCAATCTTGTCTCTGTTTCACTAGTCACGAGCAGTTCCCACATCCATTTGTAAGGTGCACTGTATACACCTCTTCTGTATTGTGTTCTTTTGGCAGCCCCATGTTTCCATTCTCCATAGAAAATATTATTTTTAAAGATAAATGTATCTACCTATTGGTTTTTTTATATTCGACAATGTCTTAATTGTTTTCAGAGAAACTGGCGTGAATATCTTAACTGCTGTTGATGACATACAAGTCATGATGGACGATCACATCCTCAAAGCACAAACTATGAGAGGATCTCCATACGTCAAAGCTTTTGAAGCCGAAATGGCAGGTTGGGAAGAGAAACTTCTCTCCATGCAAGATATTTTAGAACAATGGCTTATTGTGAGTGATAATTTGCAGATAAATATTTTGTTCTAACTGATGACTTTTTGTATTTGTCGTTTGTAGTGCCAAGCCACCTGGATGTACTTGGAACCAATTTTCAGTTCGGAAGATATAATGAGACAAATGCCAACTGAAGCCAGAAATTTCAAACTAGTCGATCGAGTTTGGAGGGCTGTTCAAAACAGTACTTCTAAAGATACAAGAGTACTAGTTGCCACTGATTATAAAAATATGCTAGCTCTTTTGAGAGAAAATAATAGGTTGTTGGATGAGATTCAAAAAGGTTTGAATGATTATTTGGAGAAGAAGAGACTATTCTTTCCTAGGTAAGTACTTGATCCCCTAGTCATTCATTCGTAGACCCAGCAACTTCCTCTTCCTCACGCTCCTCCTCCGAGAATTCAGCATAGTACCAGGAGCAGTAGCTTTACTTTTTGATGACTGATAAAAAATATTGACTCTCTGATTTAGATTCTTCTTTCTATCGAATGATGAATTATTGGAAATACTATCCGAAACAAAAGATCCTCTTCGTGTGCAACCTCATCTCAAGAAATGTTTCGAAGGTATACATCAACTAGAATTCACCAGAGATGAAGAAGTTGTTGGAATGATCAGTGTTGAAAGGGAAAAAGTTCCGTTTAGTGAAAAAATTACACCAGCTGAGGCGAAGGTAGTCACTTTGTCTAATTTTATTTTACTTCCAAGTATTCTAACAACTCACTTGTAGGGAATGGTCGAGAAATGGCTTGTTCAAGTCCAAGCGGTTATGATACAATCCCTAAAAGATGTTATGCGAGAATCAATCAATAATTACCCAGTCGTAGATCGACCAACATGGATACTAAGCTGGCCTGGACAAATAGTCCAATGCGTCGATTGCATCCAATGGACGACTGAAGTAACTGACGCCATTTTCGGTGGTGCTTTAGAAACACAGGAGAAGTTATGTACCCAACAAATTGAGCAAAGCGTTAAAATGGTGCAGGGGAAGTTAAAACCGAATACGCAAGTGACAGTTGAAGCTCTTATTGTTATAGATGTCCATTGTAAGCACATTTCAAGATTTTTGGTAGGATTAATTGTGGTATCTTTGTATTGTAGCTAGGGATATCGTAAAAAGATTAAAAGAGCTAAAAGTAGCATCTATCGCTGATTTTAATTGGATCTCACAGCTGCGTTACTACTGGAAAGATATGACAGTTGGAGTGTGTATGATAACAACCGAGGTCATGTACGGTTTTGAATATTTAGGTAATACTGGACGACTTGTAGCCACTCCCTTAACTGACAGGTGTTACAGGTACGTGATATTTACTGCTAGAGCGGTGATGTATTGCTTCAAAATGATATTTTGCCATGCTCAGTAATGAATTTTTATAAAATTTAAATAGCAACGCAAGTAAAAGCTGCGCTTAAATTTGTTTAATTCCAGAACTTTAATGGGTGCACTTAAATTAAATCTTGGAGGAGCTCCGGAAGGACCAGCTGGAACAGGAAAAACTGAAACTTGCAAAGATTTGGCTAAAGCAGTAGCCAAAAAGTGCGTAGTATTCAATTGTTCAGATGGACTGGATTATAAGGCGCTGGGAAAGTTTTTCAAAGTAATTCAACATTAATAATCGGATCAATAAATTTTTTGGTACTTACCTTACTACTGATATTTTAGGGATTGGCTCAAGCCGGAGCTTGGGCTTGCTTTGATGAATTTAATCGGATAGAGTTAGAAGTATTGTCTGTAGTTGCACAACAAATATTAAGTATACAAATGGCAGTAGCCGCTAAACTTACCAAATTCGTTTTTGAAGGAACAGAAATTACTTTAGATGCAACTTGTACCGTTTTTATTACAATGAATCCAGGGTGAGATACATTCAACTTTAGGACACTACATTTCACTTTGAGTATTTTTTTGTTGCTTTATTAAAAACTATTCAAATATTGTATTGTATATTTTTAGCTATGCAGGACGTCAAGAATTACCGGATAACCTCAAAGTACTATTCAGAACAGTTGCAATGATGGTGCCAGATTACGCCATGATTGGAGCAATATCACTATATTCGTATGGATTTGTACAAGCTAACAGGTAGATACCAAAAAACCCGCTTCAAAAGTACATTCTTTTCCTTCGCGTATTTCCGTTCGCGTTGATGTGGTTTGACGTAAGTGATAAAAGCATTTCAAGTCCTATTGGGAAAAGTAGAATTCGATAGATGGCGCTCCGAAATGTCAATGTCATTCTAGCAACGAGTAAAGCAAATCAGCTGCCGTATAAGCCCTTTGATATTTAAGTGATTTTATTTTGCTGTTTTAGTTATTTTCAGTGTGTGTTTTGTGAAACTTTTGCTTTTTCTTTGATTGTGCTTTAGATTTTTGTGTTGTTAAACTAAATTTTGACTCCAAATATTTTTATTTTTGGAGTAATAGGTATGGTTGATATTTGTCAAAAATAAAACAAGTTTAAGTTTGATTTTGTGTTTTTATTTTATTTTTGATATAGTCATATCTACAAAAGTTACAGGGAAGGTACGTTTCTATTGAGCAATATTTTAAATCTTTAATACCGACTTATTTTCTCTTTGTTTTTGTAATTATGGATTAGGTATACACTGACTATTCAAAGTTTATTTAAATTTGGAAATGCTGAGCCTTCTTTCAGGTGCATAAATGAGGGACAGGCAGTTTTAAATGCTGGCCGTATATTCTTGCATGGTACTTATAGAGGAAATAAGTGACACTTTCATAAAAGTGCAATGAAAACAAAAAATAGAATATCATAACCACTTCCATAATATCTCTGATTATATAAGAATATAACCTCAGAAATGATGACAGTTGAGTTGAATAGAAAAACACAGTTTTAAGCTTGTCACTGACACAAAATTAAACAAATAAAGTACGAATTTACGGTATTTACGGTTATGCAAAACGAATTGTTTTACTCGTTGCGACAATTACAATTTTGTCCGCCAGAGGTCGCCCAATGGTCGGTAAAAAATACACTTCTCAACGATTGAAGTGGAAGATTATAAAGTTTGTTTTTCCCAACTGTGTATATAGATATTTCTCTTGTAAATTTCAGTTTGGCTGAGAAAATAGTGCACACCTACAAATTGTGCTCCGAGCAGCTTTCGTCTCAGAATCACTACGATTACGGAATGAGAGCTGTTAAATCCGTCTTACTTGCTGCCGGAGCTTTGAAAAGGGGTTACCCAGACGTATCCGAGCCTCAAATCGTGCTAAGAGCAATTATTGACGTCAATTTACCGAAGTTTTTAGCTCAGGTACGATATTTTTCAAACGATACGATCACAAATAAGTCATTTTTTCTCATAGGACGTACCTTTGTTCGAGGGTATATATTCCGATCTATTTCCCGGCATTGAAATACCAAAATTCGAAAGAGCCGATCTTATTGAGTGCTTGGTAAACGAAATTCAACGGAGAAATTTGCAGCCTACACCTTGGTTCGTTGAAAAATGTATGCAAATTTACGAAATGATACTCGTGAGGCACGGATTGATGATAGTTGGAAGACCGATGGGTGGGAAAACTTCTGCTTACCAGGTACGAACTTATTCTATAACCTGCTGTTTTCATGTGGTACTTGGAGCTGGCATATCTTCAATATTATATCTTTTACGTTAAAACCTTACCTATAATAACTTATATTTTGTAGAGTTTGGCAGGTGGATTGGGTGCTTTATCAAATAAATCTGATGCTGCTCTAATTGAACATGAAGTTATATACAAAATAATAAATCCCAAAGCTATTTCCATGGGTCAACTGTATGGTCAGTTTGATCCAGCATCTCATGAGTGGTCTGACGGAGTCTTAGCCACAACGTTTAGGTAAAACTGAAGGTAGGTTAGGTCTTAAAATAAATTTCGAAACTTTTTAGGGATTATGCTAATAGTACCACCAGCGACAGGAAGTGGATTCTGTTTGATGGTCCAGTTGATGCCGTTTGGATTGAAAACATGAATACTGTTTTAGATGATAATAAAAAACTGTGCCTAATGTCTGGAGAAATTATTCAGGTGAAAATCAATATAAATACACGAACCCTCTAATAAGCGGGTAGCAAAGCATCATGGTCATATGAAATATATTGTTTCTCACACTTTGATAATTAATTTATTCGATTGATTCCAGCACAGTACCGTGAAAAAAACATCAAAATTGTAACTTAATTTACTCCAACATTACCGCTAATGGTCCTATAGCGTCACTATTGGGAGATTGTTCGATCTATAACTTATGGGTCGATTTATGGAACCAATAACGCCTATTGAACCAATAAGTTTACCGGGTCCTTTCTGAATGCGGAAAACGATTTTATTGAACCAATAGCGGTTTTATGGGACCAATAACTCTTATTTGGCGTTTAGGAATACGGGCCCTAGAGTAATATTTCTTGCAGCTTCCATGTAATGAATGTTTGGTGAATCTATGAACCTATTTCTTTTGGTAGTGATCCATTTTAAAACACCCAGTGCCTTTGTAAACGTAGAAGATAAATTAAATATAGTTTTTTTTGTAACCACCAAAGTAATATCCGACTACTGTTGAAGCTAGACCCTTTCCCAATGAAATACCCTGTTTATTAATAACTACTGATGCTAGAATTGATATTTCTGATGATAATGATGATTTAAAAAACTGCTCTGCGATATTTTTTCAGATGTCACCACAAATGAACCTGATTTTTGAACCAGCTGACTTGGAGCAAGCTTCTCCGGCCACAGTATCAAGATGCGGTATGATATACATGGAGCCAGCCTTATTGGGCTGGAAACCCTTCATGGACTCCTACATGAATACTTTGGCAAAGTTTCTTCTTGTTGAACAACAGGAGTTGCTCATTGAATGCATGGAATGGCTGGTTCCGACGATGTTAAGACAAGTTAACAAATCGAAGAAATTCGTTGAAACATCAGATATACATTTATTTTACGTGAGTATTAATCAAGCCGACGAATATTAATTTATAATAATTGATAATTTTAGTCTTTCACAAGGTTATTTACTTGTCTGATACGCGAAGAAAACCAAGTGAGCACAGTTTGGTTACAGTGCACTCTAATATTTTGTTTGTTGTGGGGCTTGGGATCGACCCTAACATCCGAAGGTCGGCAGGGTTTTGATAACTTTTACAGGAAACTGCTCAATGGAGACAACCGAAAACATCCCAAACCGAAATCGTTCAAACTAACGAAAAGTCAAGTTTTTCCCGACCGCGCGAATGTATTCGATTGGATGTACGATAAGAAGAACAATGGAAGCTGGATAAATTGGACCGATACCGTGGAAAAAATTGATAAAATACCTGCTACAGCAAAGGTGATGGAAAATTTGTAACTTTTTCTTAAAATAGACGCCTTCAGAATTATATGGCTTGGATAGACTTCAAAAGTACAATTCTAATTTATAATTTTCAGGCTACTGAGTTGATAATACAAACTAGTGAATCTTGTTGCCAGAGATTCTTCCTAAAAATGTGCCTGGACAACAAAATACCTATTTTATTCGTTGGACCTACCGGAACGGGAAAATCAGCAGTAATAATTGATCACATGTTAAATCTACCCAAAGAAAAGTATTTACCAAATATTGTTAACTTCAGCGCTAGAACATCCTCCAGTTTGGTACGTAGCATCTTTCTCAAGTACTCTTCTACGTCTTCTATGTTTGTGTTGATAGATATTTATGGTATTAGCAAGTATAAGAGTTGTTCTCATAAACTTAGGTATGAAGAATTAATAATTTTCAATGTTTTGATTCTCACAATGTTTTTATATCACTTTAATAAGTCAACTTTTGGATGATTTAAATAATCCTCCATTTAAACTGTGACGTTCATACACTAAAAGAGAAGTTAGCTACATAAGGGTTGACATAGAACAACAATTCTGATGTGATGAAGGACTTATAGGTTATGATTATGTCATATAGTATCTTTTAGATGTTTTTTAGCACAGGAATTGATCAATTTTTTGTTAGAAGTTAACACCAATAATATCTTTAGACTCAAGAGATGGTTATGTCGAAATTAGACAAAAGGAGAAGAGGCGTGTTCGGTCCTTCGATGGGTAAACAATGCATTCTTTTCGTTGACGACGTCGGGATGCCTCAGAAAGAAACCTGGGGTGCACAACCAGCTGTTGAGCTTTTGCGTCAGTTCATCGATCACGGACATTGGTTCGAAAAAGATACATCTATGTTGTATCTAGTTGACATAGTAAGTCAAATATTAGTACTATCTTAAATATTTTCATTTAATGTAATTTTATTTCCAGCTGTTTGTCGGTGCTATGGGAATCCCGGGAGGTGGAAGGAATGAAGTCAGCGATAGATTTTTAAGGCACATGCAAATAATAACCATAGATTCGTTCGATGACCAAACTTTAAGTAAAATATTCACAACGATATTAGATTGGCATTTTTCTAAAGGTTATGTCGAGCCTGTAGCAAGATTATCTAAAGTAATAAATGTGAAATCTTTCAACTACGTCTATAAATTGTAATTATTTTTCAGTTTTGTTGCGCTGCGACATCAGAAGTTTACAAAGCTGCAATAGAACATTTTTTACCAACACCTGCGAAGTCTCATTATACGTTTTCCTTGAGAGATTTCTCGAGAGTAATCAACGGGCTTCTTCTCACACCTCCCCAGCGTATGGATGATCCTGATAAGTTTATTAGACTGTGGGTTCACGAGACTTACAGAGTGTTTCATGATCGACTTATAGATGATGATGATAGGTAAAGTATTGTTTTAGATATAAAAGGATCTGCTCTATCAGAAAATCGAGAGAAAGAGAAGATCTGACCATTGGAAAGATCTAGTAGGGCTTAGACAATCAAAGATTCTTCTGGGTAAAGTTGTTGAGATCAAATGAATGCATAAGTAAAAGTAAAACTGCGCTGAAAGTTTTAACAGGGATCCTAACAGGATATTGTCGCCTGAATGGGCACCTGAAAAATCTCAAAATAGTGGAAGAAGAAGAAACCTCCATCCACATAATTTCCATCTGCACTGCACACCAGAGTCCTAGAGCACAGTACCTGAGAGATTACTGGATAGCAGAGGAACATTTACCTAAGTTGAAGCCTGCAGATATCCTAAAATTCCTCCGGGAAATCGGACTGAAGGAGCTACTAGTTTCAGAGACTCTTTTCATAAACTAAGTAGAAGTAAGGGGGCACAATAGATCTTTCAGGTCCTTTCGTGTCCTCAGCATCTTGCAATTCATCAATCTGTGTTCTTCCCTGTGGGACTCCTACTACAATGATACATTTTTTAGGAATAAACTATTCGAAATTGTAAAAGAATCTTGCTATCAAGGTTTTAGACAGAAGTTTGAAAAAGTCTGCTCAATTTTTGTTCCCGAAGATGAAAGAATCGAGCCTCAACACATGAGGAATTTGTTCTATGGGAATTACATCTATCCGGATGCAGATCCAAAAATTTATGATGAGGCAAGTTTTCAATAATTATATTAATTAGAAATAAACCCCACCTAGAATACTCTATATCTTGTATTTTTCTCTGCATTCAGTTTATGTAGTATATATTTAGATTCTAGATATGGATGATCTTATAGAAAAAATGGAATATTACTTAAATGAATACAATATGATATCAAAAACACCAATGAATCTGGTCATGTTCAAATTTGCCATTGAACATGTTTCTAGAGTATCGAGAGTAATAACGCAACCCAACGGTAACGCCCTTTTGGTAGGCGTTGGAGGTTCGGGAAGACACAGCTCTGCGAAGCTTGCAAGTTTTATGGCTGAATGTACAATATTTGAGGTACATTTCACATAGATTTTAAAAACATCATGTTGGTATCATTTCATTTGAAAAAGTACTAGTTGTCTCTACATCTTCGGTGGTAGAAATTTAAACCAAAGACCTATATAACTTTTTCCTGAAGGAATAAGATTTTATTTGGTATTGCTTTGAGCGATTTCTAAAAGTTGAAAATAGTGAACACCATCTACGAAGTCTATTACTAAATAATGCACAAATACACTGCAATATACTGTAGGATCGCGAGAAATTGTTGAAAACAGTTATTAAGAGCACTTAGGAAAACTAAATAATGCTCAAATACACTTCAATATACTGTAGAACGAAAGTTAGCTTGAAATTAGTTCATTTTCCATTCTATTTCTGTCAAATATTGACCAAATCGCGAGAAATCGTTTAAAACAGTTAATAAGCACTTGAGAAGACTAAATAATGCTCAAATACACTTCAATATACTGTAGAACGAAAGTTAGCTTGAAATTAGTTCATTTTTCATTCTATTTCTGTCAAATATTGACCAAATCGCGAGAAATCGTTTAAAACAGTTAATAAGCACTTAAGAAGACTAAATAATGCTTAAATACACTTCAATATACTGTAGAACGAAAGTTAGCTTGAAATTAGTACATTTTCCATTCTATTTCAGTCAAATATTGACCTAATCGCGAGAAATCGTTGGAAACAGTTAAAAGACTAAATAATGCACAAATACACTTCAATATACTGTAGAACGAAAGTTTAGCTTGAAATTAGTTCATTTTCTATTCTATTTCTGTCAAATATTGACCAAATCGCGAGAAATCGTTGAAAACAGTTAAAAAGCACTTAAGAAGACTAAATAATGCTCTAATACGATTCAATATAATGTAGAACGGAAGTTAGCTAGGCTAACAACCGCGGATTTATGTAGATGGTGGGTGGGATTCCCTTTTTTTAATTTTTAGATTGAGCTGACAAGAACTTACGGTACTACTGAGTGGAGAGATGATTTGAAAAGACTGTTAACCACCGCTGGTATTGTGGGTAAACCAATTTTATTTTTATTCGCTGATACTCAAGTGGCCGATGAAGGATTTGTTGAAGATATTAACACGATTCTTAACACTGGAGATGTACCCAATTTGTATGCACCCGATGAAAAAGCGGAAATTTTAGAAAAAATGCAAGGAGTACTCAAAGAAACTGTACGTATGATAATTTAGAATTTTAAATTTGTTTCACAGGAAATGTTTATAGGGTAAAAAAATGGAAGCCACTCCTTTGGCGCTCTACAATTTTTTTATTGAAAGAATTAGAAGAAATCTTCATGTTGCTCTATGTTTGACGCCTATCGGTGACTCTTTTAGAGTTAGGTGTAGAATGTTTCCATCTTTAATTAATTGTTGTACCATTGATTGGTTTCAAAAGTGGCCTGATGATGCTTTGGAAAGGGTAAGATACATTTTGTGTAGGTAGTTGGAAAATTTAAAGTATTTTCACAAATAAACATCTAAAATGATGAATTGCCCTCAACTTACAGGTGGCACACATGTTTCTGCATAAAACGAATATAGGTGACGAAATGACTGAAATTTGCGTTAAAATTTGTAAACATTTTCACGTTACCGTCCAAGAAGTTTCCGATTTGTTTTATACTGAACAAAAACGAAAAACTTACATTACTGCAACAGCGTATTTGGAACTTATTCAAACATTCATATCACTGTTTGCATTAAAAGTTGAACAGATCACTTTGCAACAAAAACGGTAAATTAACTCAAATTGCAATGGGTTTTTAATAAAAATGAAGTTTAATTTGATCTTGCAGGTATGAGACAGGCTTAGAAAAATTGGATTTTGCAGCTGGACAAGTTGGATTGATGCAAGACGATCTAACGGCATTGCAACCACAGTTAATAGTTGCTTCCGCCAAAACTGAAAAACTTATGGTCAAAATTGAACAAGACACTGTTATTGTTGAAAAACAAAAAGAGGTAATTTGAGTGAATCAAATTGTAACTGGATTCAACGAGAGCTTATGCAAGAAGAGTAGCTCTAATTGATTCTTAATTAAGAGATTTTTTATAGATTGTAGGAGCTGATGAAGCTGTGGCAAATGAGGCAGCTGCTGCTGCTCAAGCGATCAAAGATGACTGCGAATCGGATCTATCTGAGGCAATTCCTGCTTTAGAGGCAGCTATTGATGCTTTAAACACTTTAAAACCGGCTGATATCACTGTTGTGAAATCTATGAAAAATCCGCCATCAGGAGTAAAACTTGTAATGGAAGCCGTAAGTTGGTCCAGCATTTTGTAGTGTTAGAAAGTTTTGATGTCTTCTTGGTGAATAATTACAGTTTATTTGGTATGAGGATATATGTCAGCAAGACAAAAATATGATTATTACAAATTAATCTGAGCTGCTGGCAACAGCGGTTAAAAATAGGGGGGCAATGAACATTCGGCCAGCCTCGGGAAATAAGTATACACCCTCGCTGACCACGCCCAATTATTCTTTTTCTTTCTTTCAAGTTATTTTTTTCATATTGTCCTTGTCGTACTTGTGTAAATTGCATGGTTCGACAAGCTTTTTCGCAATCTGCATGTCAGAGTTGTGCGTAAAAAGTAAAATACCGATCTGGTCTAAATAAGTAATTCCAGGTATGAATAATGCGGTTATACTAAACTTCGGATCTCTATAGGTACTTTGCGGTCAAAAGAGATAAAGTTTTAGATCGAATAGTCAAATAAACTAATTTTATTCAGATATGTGTCATGAAGCAAGTGAAACCGGAAAGAAAACCAGATCCTTCTACCGGAAAAATGATAGAAGATTTCTGGTCCTCATCGGTTAAACTTTTGGGAGATATGAAGTTTTTGGAACATTTAAAATCTTATGATAAAGATAATATACCACTTCCTGTTATGAAACGAATTAGAGAAAGGTAATTAATAATAATTGTGTGGCGTGGATGTACATTTATTTTTTTTTTTGTAAAGATATATGACAGATAGAGAATTTGATCCCGAACGTATCAAGACCATATCCACGGCTTGCGAAGGTCTTTGCAAATGGGTAAGAGCCATGGAAGTTTATGACCGAGTAATAAAAATAGTTGCTCCGAAGAAAGCTAGATTGGCCGAAGCAGAGGCCGAATTGGCCGTTCAAATGGATACATTAAACGCCAAAAGAGCACAATTGAAAGAGGTGAATAATAATTAAGAAAAAATTCCATATTTATGCTAATTTTTATAGGTTGCGGATAAACTACAAGCTCTTAACGATGAATTTGCTGCAGAAACAAAGAAAAAGAAGGATTTGGAAGACCAAATATATATTTGTGCTCAAAAATTAGACAGAGCTGAAAAGCTTATAGGAGGTCTTGGAGGGGAAAAAGCAAGATGGTCAGCGACAGCAAAACAATGCGAAGCTTTACTCGGTAATGTTATAGGTGACGTTCTTCTGTCCTCGGGAGCTATTGCTTATTTAGGACCATTTACAGTAAGTTACAGGTATTATAAAAAAGTCACCGATAAAATTCAATATATTTTTTTCAATAAACTGGTTTTTTAGAATAGATTTATTGAAGAAATGGAATAAATATGCTTTAAATTTGGGAATTCCATGCTCTGACAATTTTTCCTTAGTAGTGACCATGGGAGAGCCGGTTATCATAAGAGCTTGGAATATCGCCGGGCTTCCTGTAGATAACTACAGCATTGAAAACGGTATAATTGCCACTACAGCTAGAAGATGGTCACTGATGATCGATCCTCAAGGTATGTATGTAAACTTTGGCAAGTTTATCTGAAGCCGTGAAAGGAACGCAGTCGAAAACATTCGATAATGCCACGTTTAACTATGGAAAAGCTGAGTATGCAGTAATAATAATTAGAAAATTCTTTATTGTGCTTGTTTTCTTGGATTTTATCTAATAACATAATTTTTTCAACATATTTCCAAATTTGTCATGAACTTCTTCAAGCTCTGGCAGCGTTGTACAAAAACCATAATTACCACACCCTCCGAATTACTTAATTGGTGATTTTTATTGGCAGTTTTATTGGCAGTTAATCTCTTATTGGCAAGCGCATGCGTGTGTTTTTCCCCCTCACTTCACCATTTGACTGAGATTGATTGGTATTGTCAGTTACTACCTTTGTATTTTCAGTTTTACTGTATAAAATAGGTACAGTACGCCATTGGTACGTTTATGACAAATATGTGCCATGTTTCCTCGCCTCTTACCAATAGCCCGTAGCTTCAGATAAATTTGCTAAACTTTATGTATACTGGGTTGACTTTCACTGGAATTTTTCTCCTTTCTTCCATTTATTTCCCGAGTAAATTCTAGACTAGTAGCTTGCTCAGCCCTATTTCCTGGAGGAATTTTAGAGGATATCTGCTGGAGGCATCTTGTTAGTACGCCTGTCTAAGTTCGTAAGACTGTATTACTTACTCTGGCTTAGGCGTTCAATTGTAATTTCCCAGGAGTATCTTTGATTATCTAAAAAAGGTGCTACAACACCAAAATAATTGAATATTTTTCAAGGTCAAGCAAATAAATGGGTAAAGAACATGGAAAAGAGCAATCGATTGCAAGTAATCAAGCTAACTGATGGAAATTACATAAGAGTTATTGAAAACGCAATAACCTTCGGCACTCCTGTACTGTTAGAAAACATCAACGAAGATATCGATGCAATTTTAGATCCTGTTCTAGTGAAAACGATTTTTAAGAGTCAAGGTGTATGGTACTTGAAATTGGGCGATAACGTTCTAGAATACTCTTTTGATTTCCGGTTGTACATAACTACGCGATTGAGAAATCCTCATTATTTACCGGAAATCGCAGTAAAAGTAACTTTGGTTAATTTCATGATTACCCAGCAAGGACTACAGGACCAACTATTGGGTATCGTGGTAGCTAGAGAAAAGCCTGAATTAGAAGAAAAGAAAAATTTGATGATCGTGGAAAGCGCTAATAATAAGAAGATGCTGAAAGAAATTGAAGATAAAATATTAGAGGTATTCAAACAGATATAATTGGTGCTTGTCATTTGTATAAATTTATTTTATTTGTAGGTTTTATCAACATCCGAAGGAAACATCCTGGAAGACGAAACAGCCATTAAAATATTATCCAGTAGCAAGGTCCTTTCGGAAGAAATCCAAGAGAAACAAAAACTGGCCACTATCACCGAAAAGGAAATAGACACTGCTCGTAATGGTTACGTACCCGTTTCCAAACATTCTTCAGTATTATTTTTCTGTATATCCGATCTAACAAACATAGACCCGATGTATCAATATTCTTTAGTTTGGTTCATAAATCTGTATGTTCAATCTATTGTTATGAGTAGAAAATCTAACGTGCTAGAAGAACGATTGTCGTATTTGAACGATTATTTCACGAACAGTATTTACCGAAATGTATGTCGTTCTTTGTTTGAAAAAGATAAATTATTATTTTCGATGGTATTGGCTGTAGGAATACTCAGATCCCATGTAAGTTTTGTGTAAGATAAAATGAATATTATATCTAGTTCTATTGCTCAAAAAAGTCATAAGGTTTAGATCTCATTTATTGTAGACAGCAATAAGCTATCAGACCAATATGTTTGTCCTGATCTCGTAAGAAGATCTCTTATGCTTTATTTGAGGTCAATTGGTCAGCTACGTTCAGTCTTCTGTTGATGGTGCTTCAGTGAGAGGCTGAAGTAGTAGATGAGAATGAGTGTCTAGCTTTATAGCTAGTAGTTTAGGCTTCTTTCTTGTACTGTTGGGATGCTGAGGTCTTGTTAGATCAATTTATTTGTGACGTACCATGGTGCATCAACTAGTGTTTGAAGGGTATTCGATTGTCCTCGATGTAGAAAGCTCTCGAAAATCTTGGAAACTAACTGACAAAGCAGGCCAACAACGCGTGTGTCTTTGGAGTTGGCTCCAGAGATGTTTAGTAGTATTGACATCCATTCCGACAGTACAAAATCTTGTTATATCCTACTTAAGACTCCATTAAATCTTAAGGAATATGAAATAGAGTAATTTTGACCTGCTTTTTCACTTCCCTGGAATTATTCTTTTAGTCCATATGCTGTTGTCCATGAGTCAATGCATCTGATATCAAATTAAAATCATTTTAGGGAAAAATTAACGAAGATGTATGGAATTTCTTCTTAACTGGTGGAGTTGCTTTGGATAATCCAATTCCTAATCCTTCTCCAGACTGGTTATCTGAAAAATCTTGGTCGGAAATCGTCAGAGCCAGTAATTTAGATGGGTAAGTGTGCCTAATAAAGAAGTTTCATGAGCAAACTTTTCGGTCATATCTATTACAGCTTTAATTATCTCAATAAAAGTTTTAAATGTATTTAAATATGGTTTGTTTGACTTGTTCAAGGTTAAGAGGTTTTATGGACTCCGTCAAAAAGAACAATTCTGCTTGGAGAAAGTTCTACGACAATTCAAATCCTAACGAGACACCTTGTCCTTCTCCTTTCGATAACGTCCATGGCTTACTGAGGTTGATCCTGATCCGCGCCATACGACCGGATAAAGTAGTACCAGCAGTTCAAGTAATACATATTTATTAAAAAAAACCAACACAACGAACAAAAAATTACTGAAAAGGGCTAGTCGCATGAGAAAGTGGTTTTTCTTATATGTTTTGAGTCCCTTTACCACCCATGTTGTACCCGAAAAGTTTGCAGGTCTATTTAGTTTGGGATATTTTGCATCTTACAGTTGACGAAAAACTAATGTCAGTTGTCAACACATATTTGTATTTGTATTGGGTACTAGACACTGATCTGCTTTTATTATTGCAAATGTGTTGACAGCTGTCATTAGTTTTTCGTCAACTGTAAGATGCAAAATACCCCAAATTAAATAGACCTGCAAACTTTTCGGGTACAACATGGGTGGTAAAGGGACCCAAAACATAAGAAAAACCAAAAATTTATCGGAAAAACCACTTCCTTATTCCTTAACCTTTTTCAGTATTTTTTGCTCATTATGTTGGCAGTAATTCCCTTGTATAGAGCTCATACATTCCATGGTGCAAGCTCTACTTAGTGAAGTACACTTAAACAGTGATTCAGTCGGCCTTAAAGTTTATTTTTGACTGTTTCTATTTAAGTAAATACTTTATAGCTGAGTACACATGACTCGAAAGTCAAGAAAACATATTCGTATTCTGTGTAAAAATAATTTATTAAATCGCAGAGCGCTTTCGGCTATTAAGCCATCTTCAGTGCTTACCTGTAAGTAAGTAAAAAAATTTGTAGAAAATATAGAAGAAGTGGATTAAAAAATTACTTACTCGTCAGGTAATACAAGAAACTTGGACAACACATTGACGTCATGAATTAAAATTACATTAAAATTAAAATGATCCCCTGTTTAGGGTTTGTTGACTCTAAATTTGGAACATTATTAAAAATTTTTCTTTAAATTATTTTAAAAAAATGAACTCCGAACACGTGTTCATCTAACGGATATTGTAGTGACACTAACTCAATTTCAAAAAATTAAAATATGACAAATGACAGTGAACATAGAACTCAATTAATCCAACAAACGTTCAAAAAGACACTGCAGAAATCCTCTATAAATGTCCCAAAACAGACATGTGAACTTCTTAATGAAATTAAAGAAAATTTGATATTAAGGTCTAATGGGAACCTATCAAATTATAAAATTAATGAAAAAGATTGAGGGTCTAATGAGAACCCATTACTGAATCTAATTCAAAATAAAAATTCACATATATGTCAAGGAACATCCAAAAGTTAACAAATCAATTTAAACAATAAAAAACACAATCAAATAAACATTGTAGTCTGGTTGTAACCAATAACAAATAACAAAACTAATTACGGAAATTTAATTTGATTGAAGTCTAATGAGAACTCGTACTCAAATCTAATTCCAAAAGCGAATAAGATTAAGGGTCTAATGAGAACCCATTTCCAAATCTAATTCAAACTAGATGATTAATTAAAAGTTAATGGAAACTCCAAACACAATAACTTTTAGAGAAATGAAGTATGTAAAAACAAATTGTAGCAATTATTAAAAATGTTCAAATCCAATATAAAATAAAAATCAAATGTAAACCAAGTAACATTTCAAAACCAATGTGAGTGGTTTTACAATAAGGAGATCTGATTTAGAGTCTAATGAGAACTCATTAATCAAATCCACTACTATAAGAAAAAGATTAAGGGTTTAATGAGGACCCATTACTAAATCTAATTCTAAACAACTGTAACAAAAGCTCAGAAAAATTACCTTTCTAAAATAAACAAATGGAAATCATGGCTCAGCTTGATGATGTTATGGATAAATATGAAAATCATCATAGAGAGAGGATTAGTATGTAACAAACAAACTAAAGAATGTATTAAAACTAAAGAAACTAATGGTCAAATTATATTTAAAAATGAGAAAAATATGCTTTAAAAATATCAAAAAACTCATATGAGTTGTTTACAAAAAGAAAGATCTAATTTAGAGTCTAATGAGGACCCATTAATCAGATCAAATACTAGCCAGAAAAAGATTAAGGGTTTAATGAGAACCCATTCCTAAATCTAAATCAAAAACAACCACAACAAGAGTCCAGAAACATTTAAAAAACCATTAATCTTTTAAACGTCTATGTAATGGAATATAAGATCTATTTAATTGTACTTGTTTATTCAAACAAAAACTATTGTTTTGTAATTCTTCACTAATCTGTAAATCTTCAAGAAAATCTAACCTATTAAAATTTTTTGAATTAACTTCTTTTAAAATTTTTGAATTGCGATTAGGACTGAAACTATGCTTATTAAATTTTAAGTGATGACCAAAAGCTGAATTCTCATGTTTACTCAAATGCTCACCTATTCGAACTTTTAAAGGTCTGCAAGTTCTGCCTATATATGAAGCTTCACAATCATTACATTCAAGTCTATAAATACCACTTTTTGATAATTTGTTAATTTTATCTTTTGAATTAACCAAATGTTTACTCAAATTATTAGTACTCTTAAAAGAAATTCTTGTATCTGTTAATTTATTATTAAATAATTTTGAAACTTTTTGAGAAATGTTATCATTCAAAAAAGGTAAAGCTACATATCTAAAAGATTTCTCTTCAGAAGGATAAGTCAATTCCAGTTCTCTTTTGTTTTTAATTTTCTGAATTAACCTATTAATGATATTAGGATCATATCCATTATTACAAGCTATCTGTTTAATAATATTCAATTCATTATTATAGTTAGAATGTGACAGTGGGACATTAAGAAGTCTATGAATGTAACAGTAAAAAGCTGCCATTTTATGTTGATGGGGGTGATTTGAAAAAGAAGGTATCACATGATCAGTTTGTGTAGGTTTTCTATATATGCTGAATTCTAATTTGTCTGATTTGTGAATAGTAAGGTCTAAGAAATTTAATTTATTTTCAGATTCAACTTCTAAGGTAAAAGTGATGTTAGGATGAATTAAATTTATTTTATTTAAAAGATTATTAGCTGTTATTGAGTTACCATTGATAAAAACAAGACAATCATCTACATATCTAAACCAATGTAATATTTCATTATTATTTTCTTTAATTATGTGATTAACTTCTAAATTATTCATGAATAAGTCAGCTAAAAAAATGGAGATAAACAACTACCCATTGCTAAACCTTCCAGTTGTTGATAAAATTTACCATTAAAAACAAAAAAATCTTGAGAAAGGCAAAATTTAAGCAAATTTAAAATTTGTTTGATAGTATTTTCATTAATAAAACTGGATCTAAGTAAATCACCTACTAAAGGAATAGTTTCCAGCTTGGGAACAGATGTGAAAAGATTACTAACGTCAAAAGAAATCATAAGACAATTATTGTTAAAAGGCATATTTAGTGTATTCAATTTAGTTACTAAATCCAAAGTATTGATTACTGAGAAGGTAGGTTGAAAATGAGTCAAATCTTTTATCAAATTGAGTACAAAAGCAGCTAAAATTGAAATTGGGGTGTTAGTGAAACTTACTACAGGTCGAATTGGAATATCAACTTTATGAATTTTAGGAAGGCCGTATAAACGAGGAAAGACTGGGTTACTAGAAATCAAATTAAGTGGTGCATTATATTTCTTAAAGAGATCAATGTTCAATTTAATTTGAGTTTTTGTCTTATTAATGAAACTATTAAAAGGATTCGAATTAAGAGATTTAAAATTATGTTCAGACAAAAAGTTTTCTACTTTTTTAATGTAATCAAATTTGTTCAAGATCACCAAGCAATTACCTTTGTCAGCTTTAGTAAATACTAAGTCATGATTTTTGATTTTAATTTTGATCTTCTTCAAAACTGAATTTAAACGTTTATCTTTTTGAAAGAGTTTCTTGTATTACCTGACGAGTAAGTAATTTTTTAATCCACTTCTTCTATATTTTCTACAAATTTTTTTACTTACTTACAGGTAAGCACTGAAGATGGCTTAATAGCCGAAAGCGCTCTGCGATTTAATAAATTATTTTTACACAGAATACGAATATGTTTTCTTGTGTTTCTATTTAGACCTACGTCGTTGAAGAGATGGGACCGTCATATTTAGAGCCTCCTCAATTTAATCTAGAAGAATCGTACAATGACAGTAACTGTTGTTCGCCGTTGATATTTATACTATCACCTGGTTCAGATCCGATGGCAGGATTGGTACGTTTTGCAGCTGATAAAGGAATTAGTAAAACTGCCTTGATGACAGTATCTTTGGGACAAGGGCAGGTAATGAACATTTTAAATGAAGAAACATACTTTCCATTATTGGAAGGATTTATATTTCTTAGGGACCCATAGCATCCAATATGATCGCAACTGGACTTGAAACTGGCCAATGGGCCGTTCTCCAGAATTGTCACTTGGCTGAAAGCTGGATGAGAGAATTGGACAGAATCTGCGACGAAGTTATCATTCCAGAAAATACAAACAATAATTTTAGATTGTGGTTAACGAGTTATCCGAGTAAAGCTTTTCCTGTGGCTATTTTACAAAATGGTATATTAAAAAACTGCATTACTGGATAGTTATTATTCACGTTTATTTGTATATTCAGGTGTGAAAATGACAAATGAAGCTCCAAAAGGACTACGACAAAACCTTTTAAGATCTTATTCCTCTGACCCTATATCAGACATGGAATTCTTCAATTTGTGTACTAACCAAAAAGCTTTCCGACCTTTGCTATTCTCACTTTGTTTCTTCCACGGCATTGTCCAAGAACGAAGAAAATTCGGACCACTCGGATGGAATATTCCATACGAATTTAATGAGTCCGATCTTAGAATATGCATTCTTCAATTACAGGTAACGCTTAATAAATTCGTGTTCATTCACGATGACTTCAAGCATTTATTTAATTTTTTAGATGTTCCTTAGTGAATATCTTGATGTTCCATATGAAGCCCTCACTTACCTTACAGGAGAATGCAATTACGGTGGTCGTGTTACAGATGACAAGGATAGAAGATTATTAAACTCCCTTCTCTCCACTTTCTATACTCCTGAAGTTGTTACTCAAGCAGGGTAATAGTATATTCTTCAACGAGTGCAGAATGATGGCTATTATTCACGCGGATGAAGTTTCCATCCAAGTGAATATTAGCCATTCTACACAAGTAAAAGACTATACTTTCTCCACGACTGAAAAAAGAAAGCTTACAGTGAGGATCAAACCCCAATCGTCCGCGTCAGAGTCAACTATTTCTACCACTAGGCTATAGAGCATGTTTATTTTCAAAAAGGGACACGTAACATACAGTTTTAATCGAAACCCTTATTTATAAATGATAATTGGCAGTTATAACTAAGTATAACTAACTATTGTTGTCCATTTTTTCTCTAAATAATACGTAAAATTATGAGTCTATCATTATTTTGTTATTTTGACGTTTCAAACGATGCGCTGTCAGAATCGATTTGCATTATTTGGTATTTGACGTTTTTAAAGAGACGATTTGATTTATTCATTTTAATTCATTTAAGCGTGAATTCTGATAATAATAGAATGTGATTGGCTAACGAGAGTGAATTATTTTTCATTATTCACTGGTGTGAAGAATATATATCTATCATTATGTAGCTAAATATGTAAAAATAATTTGTGCGTTATTATTTAGTCGTGGAGAAAAGGCATTTACATACATATTGTAGTTTGGCACTCTTTTCATTTGACTATTCGATTTACTAAATCGATTATGGGCTATTTTAGATATCGCTTCTCTCCAAGTGGACTCTACTTTTTACCTGCAAACACTACTTGGGAAGGATGTTTAGAGTACATAAAATCTTTGCCGATTATTGCGCAGCCAGAAGTATTCGGGCTTCATGAAAATGCTGATATTACAAAAGATAACCAAGAAACTGCTTTGGTAACATATTTTAATATAAAAAAATTAAATTGAAAAACATTTTTCTTCATAATTTCAGTTGTTGTCAGGAATTCTTTTAACCCAAACAATGATATCCGCTGGAGGAAGTAGTGACGATACACAATCGATGGTAATCGATCTTGCCAACGATATATTGAGTAAAATACCCGGGATTTTCGATATTGAATACGTAGATGAAAAATATCCGGTACTTTACAGTAATTCAATGAATACTGTCTTAAAGCAAGTAAGTAGTAATCGTGATCTGTGTCTTCTTCTTCATTTTTTTCGGTGTAGCAATAAATAATAATGTCGTAATTTATTACAGGAATTGATAAGATTCAATAGGTTGATCGTAGTCATTAAAAAATCACTTAGTGATATGATAAAAGCAGTGAAAGGACTCGTAGTAATGTCTAAAGAATTGGAACAAACTTGTGAAGCGCTCGTTGTGGGAAGAGTTCCAGAATGTTGGGCAAGCAAAAGTTACCCCAGCTTGAAGCCACTAGGATCGTACGTTAACGATTTAATAGCTAGGTAGATTTACAATAAACATCGGCAAAACAAATATTTCCTTTACAATTACTTTACAGATTGAAAATGTTTCAAGACTGGATTGATTTAGGGGAGCCTAAAGTCTACTGGTTGTCGGGATTTTTCTTCACGCAGTCGTTTCTGACAGGTGTTCTGCAAAATTTCGCAAGGAAACGAAAATTGCCGATTGATTGGATTCATTTTGAATATTACGTTACTGAATACGAGCCGGATAATTCTAATGTTACATGCCCTTTAGGCGTATACTGTAAGGTAATTTATTTATGAAACAATATATAGCTAAGGAGAGTCCTTTCCAATGTAGGTACATAATTTCCTGGTAGTTTATACTTCTAATAGACTTTGCTTCTATAACTTTACAAGCTTTCTTTTTGTGCACATGTGTCGTTCAGTTTTACCAACCATTTACTCTAAGATTAAGCCTGATGTGGTTGATGCTACTCCTGATTTCTAGCACGTACGCCCTATTACTAATGATATATGCGTCTTTTATGAATTTTAAAAACCCATTCTTCAATTATACGTAGAAAAAAATAATATTTTCTTCAATAAATCCTTGTCCACAACATTACAAAATAAATCTCATTCTCGTTTCCTTCCGTCTGAAGATTTTAGAAAAACCGGTAATAATGGGTAAATAATGGTATATTATTAAATGAGCCATTTATGACAGCCATTATTCACGCTGGATGACGTCTCGAACCGTAGACGAGAGACGCAAGTCACCCGAGTGAATATTGGCCATAAATTACGAGTAGAATACTATACTTTGTCCACGGCTCTTGATTCGTTCGTAACAATTTGGTATTACTAACCTCAAAATTAATAAATTTCTGCAATAGGGTGTGGTGGCTACATAAAATAATTTGACATATATAGAGAGATGGGCGATACTGTGTAAAGTATCAATACAACGTACCGTTATAAATAAATTATTTTAAAATATCAATACTAAAAATTTAGATATTTTATCGATAAGATATATCTCAGAAACAAATTTCCTAAGCAAAATAAACAGATTTAATAGTTTATTTCATATTGTACCCCCATCTCTAGTCAGTGTATTATGAACCATAATACACTCCAGTGTATTATGAACCATAAATTCACTCTAGTGGATAAATGGTTAGATATATGGACAAATTCTTTTATTGCATATCATTTTTATTTATATTTGATTGTAATTTGGTAGTATATGATTTGTTTAATGACTAAGTAAGCCAATTTTACCTCATATAATCAGGGTGATCTCGAAAAGATTGATCATACATTATAACACATATTCTGAGATAAAAACTGGATTGTTAGTGTTATTGACAAATGAAATTGACATTTAAGAAGGTTGCTTTAACTTTTTTGTATGCGGTAATTTATAATCAATGTTTTCGAGAAACCCTGTATAAACAATTAAATTTTTAATACCTATGCAGCAAAAAAAGGACGAAGAAGAATTTAGCTTTTTGATCGTCGTAAGTATTACTATCTTCTTCAGTTAGCACTTGATTTAAAATGCATATATAGTAATAGTATTATTATTACAGGGACTGTTTCTAGAAGGTGCAAGATGGGACAGAAAACTGAGGAGATTGAACGAATCGTTGCCAAAAGTACTTTTCGATACGATTCCTATTATGTGGATGAAACCAGCTGAAATATCGAAGTTTGTACCGACTCAATGCTACAAGTGTCCAGTTTATAAAACAAGTGCAAGAAGAGGAGTTTTGTCGACCACGGGACACTCCACTAATTTTGTGATGTTTATTACATTAAATTCAAACTTGCCTGAAAAGCATTGGATAAATCGTGGAGTTGCGTCTTTATGTCAACTTGATGACTGATTTTATATAAATTATTATATTTATTTAGTAAAATAAAATAATTTTAATTGAGATGTACTAGTTCAAACCTTTTGTTGCTTCACGACTTAACCAGTATGTGTGGCGCGTCCTTGGTGCACATTCAAGCGATAATATCCTGTCAGGATCAAAACTTTAAGTGCAGTTTTTTCTGGGTTAGGCAATAGTAGTCGAAGTACATCTAGTACCGCTTGTTGACCTAGTTGATGTGTTAGTAGCTGACTGCTCGAAACTACACACGTTTTCCCAAGGCTAGATCCTTTTCGGCGTTTTTTATCGTGGTTACTGATTATAGTAGGTGATTAAAAAAATGAACCCATGCGAATCATGCGATAAAAAGCGAGCGTAAAGTTTTGAACGTCATTTGCGGTCGATTAGGATATTAGAGACGGTGGAAATAGCATAGGATTACTATTAAAGGAAGCTGTGTCCTACTTATAGTCAAAAAATCCACTTATAGTGTTTTAAGAAGTAGTGCTGCATGTGCTAAATAAATTTTAGGTGTGATAAGGTACCATTATTTTATTAATTTTAGTTAGGCGAGTTTGAGAAATTCTCTAAAAATTTTTTTCTTTTTTATAACTCGTTTTAAATGATGTACTATACATAATATAGTTATTATAGATCAAGCAATAGAACTACAAAATAGTTTTAAATTAAAATCTTTATAGAAAACGAACTGAGTCATCTATTAAGAAAAAACTATGTTGTAGTATGAATGAAATATCGTTTTCAAATTATTCTTCAAATCACATTGTTGCTATTGCCTATTAATTGTCCCCTAAACCTGTTCATGCATACAAGTTTTAACACTATAATTTGAAAAACGCCAAAGATATGGAATTTTGAATTTTCCTGTTTTTCCAAATCGTGAGGAGCATTTATCAGTTAAAAATTATCAGGTCCATACTGTTATGAATTTTAATAGATGGCACAGTATCAACTAAAATTTTTGTTATAAGAATTCACCTATTTCTTGGCCTATTATTTAAGTTCTTATCTTCATAAAGATGTTTAAAATTCCTTCATGTTTACAACTCTTTTGCTATGAATTTAAAAATATTTTAATACGTGTTTGGATCCTTTAAATTATATTATTAATGTCCAAAAACCCAATTAAGATATACACATAGATAACATAATACGATATACAGTATAGAAACGAATTAAAATACAATCATTATAATTTTACGTTTATTTGTTTTTTTTTAAATATATATTTTATTTTTTTCTCTTTAACATATCTGAATAAACAACTTAGACTTAGACCCACTGTTGTTGAGTGAAATACTATTATTTTGGTCGTCTGTACAAGTACCTAGTTACAATTTGGCATAGTACTTGTATACAGGGTGTATCAAAAAGGCAGGTCATAAATCATACCACAAATTCTGGGGCTAAAAATAACTCGATCCAACCCAAGTTACCCTAGTACAAATGTGCATGCGAAAAAAGTTACAGCCTGGCTGCAATTAGATATCGTCAGAAGCCATTGCTTTTCCAGAATATTCGGATTTCGTTAGTAAAACGGTGCCGACTGTGTATTCAAAAAAATGGGGGCCATTTCGAACATCTAATAAAAACTACACATTTGTAAATGAATAAGATTCAATCAAAAATTTGAGACCCTCGAAAAACTTGAAAATTCATTTATGTAGGTACTTCAATTTTTGTTACTCGCAATTTTTGGAGCATAATGTAAAATAAAGTACTAAGGGGCAAAAAAGTTCCAAAAATAATGTGTTTGAATAATGGTGGCACAATAAGCATTAAATAGTAACGTACACAAAAATTTTGAGGGGGGTTTAGGGGATCTCAACTCCTATAAATTTTTAACGGGGTGCAATAATTCCTTTTTTTTTAAATGCTCTTATCATAAGAAAGCCACTTGTCAATTTTCATTATAATATGTCGAACAGCTGTCGAAATATTTGAAAAAATCAATTTTCATTTGGTAACTTCGAAGGGTTGTAACTTTTTTCGCATTTGTACTAGGGTAACTTGGGTTGGATCGTGTTATTTTTAGCCCCAAAATATGTGGTATGATTTGTGACCTGCCTTTTTGTTACACCCTGTATAGATAAAGGATACCAACTTTATAAAATTATCTTGAAATATACACATTTATACTATATATTGAATTATCTAATAAAGGACCTGTAAATGTTGAATACTCCGCAAAGAAATGTTTAATAGGTACTCGACTAAGGAATGCATAACATGGAACATACTGTACATAAGTCCTGTTTACTGGTGTGAGTGAAAAAAATTTTAAACTTTCACTGTTTTGCTATAAAATTCCGTCCCGTTGTACGTCATTTGGAGGTTTTACCAAGTGTAACGATAATAAATAGCAATTCTTATAATCTAATTTTTCAAATATTTGTATACCTATGCTATTTTGTATAACAATAAAACAAAAAAAATATGCAAAAATTAGTAACGTGTGCCAGTTCCAATTAGAGTGCCAGCGACAAGTGTCATTTGCTAGTGGTTAATGAAGTTTCTTCATATCAATTGTAAAATTGGGGTTAGTTGATAGATAAAGAAAACGCGTGTGAAAGTGAACGAAAAAGTAGATCCCAGTCAAGAGCAAGATTTTCCCCCACCTATTATCTCTCAATATATAGATATAGCTCAAGACGGAGAGAAGAAGAATTTTTTCCATGAATTCGACGCACGCAGGGCATTCGTCACGTATTGATTTTGACCTGCTTAGGTAATTTTTACCGAGTCTCTGATTATAATCCATGAAGCAGTTACGACAATTTGCTCTAATTGTCACAACACAACCTTAAAATATGTTTTGTATGTGTCAAGTATTGTAGTAGTAGACTCCGTTCCATGCAAGAAGTACCCATTTGAAGTTGTAGTCGTATGCGCGAATTGTTTGTCAAGGCCAGCGCCATATTTATACTTTTAATTAACGGTAGGCGATGTTCGAAACGACAATGGTATGAAATAATTGGCGACAGAAACGATTTTGGTTTCTGCGCAAGACAGATGGCAAACTTCACGTGGCTTCATCTTATGTGAAACGGAATCTACAAGACTGATTCAACAAAATGCTGTACAATAATTGGTATATATTATCAAACAGTTTTATTCCCTTGTGATATATTTGTCAGCCAAAGTTATATTAAGTGAATATTTAAGAGAATTCCACGGATTCATTTTTATATTCGCTGATAAAAAACAAAAAATTCAAATTTCAATTATTAAGCTCGGCCATTCTCATTTTAAAGTTTAAGCCACTGCCAGTACTTAATGTAACGTTTTTTAATAAAATACCACAATGTATGTCACAGGATTAGCCGTCACATAATTATATTATGTGAAATGTCCTTGCAATTTGTCATTGGAATTATTTTCACCAATTGACACAATTTCCTGTACTACTGAATTCAAGTATTTTGTTTCTAATAAATTGTATAAATTCCTTGTACTATTTGCTTAAAAAAATTGAGAAAAAGCATAACAAACTTATTGAGAAAACTTACTTCAGTGTTCACGAATCAATATTTTCGTAAATGTTTAAATTTGTTAAAAGTAAGTTTATATCCAACATGTTTTCTAAATACGTTTTGTTTACCTACAATATATTAAAATATACATATTTACTCAATCGTATTCACATTTCATTTTTTTCTTCCAGCAGCTTTGTTTTGCTAACGTTTTGGAAAGTTTTATTTATAGTTTTTAATAATATGTGAGAAAATAGTATTAATTTAAAATACTCATTTCTTAAAATAAAATATAAGCATACAAATACAATCCACAATTTAAGATTTGGATTTTTGTCTAAAGGTTCTTTAATTTAAAAAGTTTTAACTTTATTTTTCAAATTTTCCTCTACACTTTCAATCATTCGATTCCATAGGTGTAGGCCAGACACTTTTTTAAGGAATGTCTGTGACATAGATTGTATAGGGGGAAATAAAGTATATCATAGTAACTAATTTCTCATAAGAATAGAGTAATTTCTCAGTATCAAACTATTTTTGTTATTTTAGTTCATATTCTCGTATTTGTATAAACCACATCCATTAAAACCGTAGGCTTTTCCTGAAATTGCTAATCAAAAATTTTAATCAATAACTGATTAAAAATTTAGTTATCAGCTTAATTTAGGAGACTGAAACATGTTCATTTCCTTAATTAACGTTGAAATGGGAAAAAAATTAATTGATAGAAATGCAAGTTGAGGCAACTAGCTCATTATGGATAATGATGTACCTACATAATTGTTAGCAAAAGCTGATAAAGTTTCTTCCATTTATCAACTATTGTATATTCGGGCAACACAAACTGTAAAAATTAACTATTATTTTAGTAATACAACAATAATTTGTCTTCTGCCTGAATAAATATAACTTGAATTGAAGAAAAAATATAGTAGGGCCTCTTATTTTAGTTTACAACTTTCAATTTAGAAAGTTTGTGACTTCATTGGAAATTTCTGCAGTACTCAAACCTTATTTTTACCTGATTTGTCGCAGAAAACATCTTAGTTACGTTTTTTATGAGCCTATAGCTAATGACACCTAATCAGATCCATTTGATACTTCATTCTACACATGAATACGAAAATTACGACATTTTTTAGTGATTATGATCAGAATCTATTAATACCCGTAGTACATACAAACTTTTATGTCATAACAGTCCATTTTGAATAATAATTTTTTTAATCTCATTTGATTTACAAAGTTTTTCATTTAATTTCGACATGACCTTTACATTATTCTTGTTTGCGTTTTTGTTGCTAGGGAGATATTTAAGTATTGAATCAAATTGCAAAAAAGGGTGAAAAGGAAAAGCAAAAACTTATTGCACGAAAAATCCAGAACTTTACCATGGAGGACTCTACTACATACAATATTATGATCAATTTTTGAAATGGATGTCAGAAAATGCTTTAGAAAACATTAACGAAACTATACTTTTTGGGGTACTAACCAACCTTCGCTGCAGAAAATCTATCATTATAAATATAGTTTACAAAAAAAACAAAAATGTGGAGTGGTTTTTAAGAACAGATATATGGAGCACCCCACGCTTCTTCCACAATAATACTATTTATATTTTATTAATTTCTACATTAAAATTATTTTCTAATTTTTAGTTTATCCTATTATAAAAGCGTATTGTTTAGTTTTTTTCAACTTTTTAAATTTCAACAATAAAATTTAAGGTGCTAAATTTTAAAATGATACTGAAGCAGGTAGTATAGGGACTCCCCAACATAGGGCGGACAGTAGTAAAAGTTGTTTCGAGCTGAAGAGAAAATTAGCAGTGATAAATTCTAAAAACGTTTTTACTTCTAAGTTGAATTTAATATTAATTCAATTAGAATACTTTGTTAATTCAATGATTTTATCCAAATCAATTTCTCTATTTATCATGTATATCCAGCATCTTTATTATAGCTTTTTAATTGTCGGAAATAATTAGATAACTAAATACTTCGTCAGCACAAAATTACACTATCGCTATAATTTTTGTCTCCAAGTATAATTCGTGTGAGGAGTCTGACTCCGACAGACTCCGCCCAACGGAGTGTAGCGAGACGGAGTCAGACTCCTCCCAACGGAGTGGGGTGTAGCGAGTTGCCACAGCAGCTGCCAGATGAGAGTTACAAACATAAATACATACAAGTGAAGCTAATAAAAGCGTGTTAATAAATTACGTTTTATGTTTTTGTATAATGAATATTATTCTTTATTGTTTTAGATAAATCGTAGGCAACAATTCTACTAACACCAACAAACTTTAAATACTGTAATTGAAAATAATGAAAGCTTATTTGTTTGTATATTTGGTATTTTACATTTTTCACAATCTGTGTTATGGATATGATGATCACGTTTGGGAATATTTAAAGTTAAAGGAATTTGAAGATGCTCAACTACTGTCATCGGAATGTCAACAAGCTCTGGAAGTACTATCTGATAGGCTCAATCGTTATGACGAGAATGATGATGATATCTGGGCTTTGCGAAGTGAGTTAATGCTTTATTTATAAAAATATATTACCCAAAAAACCGTATATCGGTCTAGCTTCATATTGTATTTGGATAAATTTTAGTGTTGGACTCTACTGCTAAAATGCCCACCGGTCTCCTAAATTACAATTTTCAAGAACTAGGCAATTATGATGAATGTATTGAAATAAAATCCAAAAGAGACAATGTTATGGGAAAATATTGTCTGGCTAACATGTTTGTTAATACTTCTATCATTATTAATCCTCCTGAATATTTGGAAAAGCGCGTAAGATGTTTCAAAAAATATCCAAATTTTCTACTGTTGGGTTCTTAGAAAAAAAATTTATTTAATTTATTTATTTTGTAGGTATACTTAAAAAGTCTTATTTTAAGAGTACACGAAGGAATCCAACAAAACGGTAATTTAAAATGGGCTTTTTGTTTGCCCAATAACTGTTCAAATGAAGATGCAATGCATATGATTAATATAACGGATGAACTAGGTTTTGATGTCGCTTCCGTCAGTTGTCAAACTTCAGAAGATGCTTTTCCAGCATTGGATACAGATGGAATCATTGGAATGTAAGATTTATTCTTTATATTCAACAAACGTGTAATTGATTGTATTTGAATTATATTTTCTTCCACACAGAATTCTTATTGCTTCACTTTATTCTTTCATTTGATTTCCATACTTTTATTCACTAAATTGATTAATTTTTTTCTAGCTCAATTTTCGGAATCCTTCTTTTCTTGGTGGCAGCATCTACAATATTAGATTTGTATTATTCATACATACCCACAGGTAATAAAACATAGTAGCTCAAACAATGAAAAAAAAACCGGTTTTTAGTGACGTCTGTCATATCAAGTATTCTTCTTTTTGTTTGGTTGAAGTTTAGTTATTTTCAGCTCCCCGAAGTACCAAACGAACTAAGCAACAAGATAAACAGCCACTTCTTAAATCTGATGATAATTCAACTGAAAATCTAAATGGTGATCTATCGACAAAAGTTGTGAAACGACCAGGTAACCACCCTTTTGTTTTTGTTAACACTAATTTAGTAAAACAAGCATTCATTCACATCAAAAACACTATTTTAGTTAACTTAACTCTAATTTACAAATCTCACCTCGTATACTAAATGGTATTGGCTTATCAACTGCAATTTTTCCTATAATATACCAACTACTCTTATTTTCTTATTCACATACACTCTGAAACTCCTACTATCAAAGTCTATATATTCTACTATTATCAAAGTCTATAGTATATATAGACTTTGCTATTATCTCTTAATTTCCAACAGTACACTGGCAATTACACCTCTGATATCAACTGGATAAAAATTCAGTAGATCATTTTTTCCAGATGTTAAGCCTTTCTATGTGGCTTTTTCCCTTTACTCCAATTCCATAAGTTTGTTTGGAGTACCAAGTCGCCCTTCAGGTTTATCTTGTTTGGATGGATTACGAGTGATTAGTATGTTGTGGATTATGTTACTGCACTTATTGCTGAAATATTTCATAGTACCAGTTACAAATTATAAAGATCTTAATAAAGTAAGTAAAGGATAAAATTTGACAAAGGAAATATATTGCTTCAAGCTTGCTTAAAAATATTTTCCATACAAATTTATTTCTGGTTGAAACCAATTTGGCTTAAATACTTCTTTATTGAACAATTGCTGCTTCCATATTTTATCAAATCCATGCCATGTTGTCTTCTTCGTCCAATTTTTCAGTTTTCCCTCTTTTTTCACAATAAAATTAATAGGCATCTTTATCGAATGAACCCACAAACATTACCTTTGCTTAGTACAGTTAAAAAATTAAATTACTTAAACTAATCTGCAGGGTCCAGTACGAAAATCTGAAAGCACAGTTGTGATCGACCCCTTTTGATTTGTATACATTTTCACCAGAACTTTTCTTCCATCCTATCACAAAGTACTGCCAAAGGGAGAGAATTAAAAAGTGTCATTTTTTCAAATATCTCGAAAAGTATTCATAAATGCAAAAGAAAATTTGATAAAGACTGGTCCGATTTTTGACTAACAATCATTCCATCAAATTATCTTCAAACCTGCACCATGTTGGTAATGGAACGTGAAAGATAAAATTACGGAGATTCCAGGATTTTCTGCTACTTGTTTCAGATATCAAACCAGTTTATCTCAGTTTTTCTGCCTATACAAATTGCAAGCGTTTGTTTGGAGTTCAAAGTCGACCTTCGGGTTTATCTTGTTTAGATGGATTGCGAGTCATTAGCACTTTATGGATTATGGCATTACACTTATTCATGCTTTACACTATGCAACCACTTTCCAATCCCAAAGTTTTGGGTAGCGTAAGTAGACATATTTTCAAAACACTATACTACATTTTAATAATTTCATTTGTTTATTAAGAGGCAATAACCGTGGCGCGTCCGCCAATAAATGATTATAATAATAACTTTTAAAATAATAATGTTTTAGACTCGATTATTGTGACATGATTTTAATTTTGCTCTTGTTATTGGGCTTTTCAAATATAAAGAAAAATATTATGTAAAATGGCATGATTTCTTCAAAAAGTCGAAATTCTCCTCTCGTTACCATTTCCTCTGAAACCACCTCAAAATTTCAGCATGTATGCATAGTTTTGAATAAATATTTTTGAAATAAACCATATAAAAAATCAAATCCCATGGAAAAAAATCTGCAAAGCTCCTTGACCATGGGGTACCATTTCGACTACTAAAATTTGGTTAAATTTGTTGCATAAACAAATGAGAGAATGGTACCGAGAAGAAAATTTCGACTTTTTTGAAGAAATCAATACTATTTTACATAATATATTTTTTATATTTGAATAGCCCAATAACAAGAGCAAAATTAAAATCATGTCACAATAATCCAGTCTAAATAGTATATTCTTCAACGAGTGCAGAATGATGGCTATTATTCATTCATTATTCTCAGTTTTAGAACCATCCAAGTGAATATTAGCCATTCTACACAAGTAAAATACTATACTTTCTCCACGACTAAAAAAAGAAAGCTTCCAGTGAGGATCGAACCCCAATCGTCCGCGCCAGAGTCAACTATTTCTACCACTAGGCTATAGAGCATGTTTATTTTCAAAAAGGGATACGTAACATACAGTTTTAATCGAAACCCTTACATTTATAAATGATAATTGGGAGTTATAACTAAATATAACTACTGTTGTCCATTTTTTCTCTAAATAATACGTAAAATTATTATTCTATCATTATTTTGATGTTTCAAACGACGCGCTGTCAGAATCGATTTGCATTATTTGGTATTTGACGTTTTAAAAGAGACGATTTGATTTATTCATTTTAATTCATTTAAGAGTGAATTTTGATAATAATAGAATGTGATTGGCTACCGAGAGTGAATTCTCTTTTATTATTCACTGGTGTAAAGAATTTATTATTATTATTATTATTATTATTATGTAGCTAAATATGTAAAAATAATCTGTGCGTTATCATTTAGCCGTGGAGAAACATTATTATTATAATCATTTTTTGGCGGACGCGCTACGGTTATTGCCTCTTAAGTAAGACACTAAACACAAACAGCAAAATAAACAGTCCATTATCTACTGGATACATCTGTAAGTTTGTGTAATAATATGTGAATTTTAATAGTCAGTCTTCTTTCAAGTTTCCGATGTCTAAAATTCAATAACTCTTCTGCCTTTTATGTTAATTACTCAAAAGTTTATTATTTGTTTTCTACTAGGATTTTCGTTTTTAAATGAAATGCGACCATTATAAACTAGGCTTTAAGAAATAAGGAGGCTACTATACTTGTGTTAAATACAAACGTCTGAAAATTTGGCTCTACATAAATAAGAGTTGCATTTTTTAAATTGTTCCACGAGAATGACAGTTCTAATTTTGTAAATAGTTTCGATTCCGTGCTTTAAATATTTTGTTTTTTTATTTTTAGTATACAAGCCAACTGAGTAGTGCATTTTTCATAGGCGGAGGCTTGGGCTGTGATACATTTTTGTTAATAGGAGGTACCTTGGTTACTTATGTATTTTTCATAAAGGATAAGGGAAACCAATTATCAAGTTTAAAAGGAATTCTAAAGTATTATCTTCATCGTTATATACGGTAAGTGATATTTAACTTTAGCGGCGTGTCATTTTAAACATTCTGATGCTATTTTATACCTATATCTTGCGATTGCGTGTTTTTACTTTTTCTTTTCATCTCTAATTTTTTTTCAGGTTGACGCCAGCTTTATTGGGCGTGATAATATTCACAATTACAATATTCAAGTATATTAATTCAGGACCGAATTGGATCGAAGGTACCACAGAAATGAGAGAGACCTGTAAAGAGTATTGGTGGTCGGCATTGTTACTTTTTCAAAATCAAAATAATGTGGACACAATGGTAAGTGTGTAGTGGATGAAATTTTCATAAACAAGACAAACAACAATGTTAAAAATGACAAATTCGATTGGACCAATCTATAATAGTCAGTCTTACCAAATATCAAGCTAGCTCGGATCTAGCAGGATATTTTTGTGGCCGTTTTGTCATACTTACTTCCTTTTTGTCTCCATCAAGTACCAGCAAAAAATAGAACGTTTGGTCGACGCGATTATTTAGCAAGGCAGCTAAGACGAATCCTAACCTAACAGGCCGCAATTTGGACCTTAATTATTTAATTAGGTTAAGATTTAAGATTTCTACACGTTGCAGATGCACGAAAATACATCCTCAAGGCACAAACACAGCCTGTTCTTCAATTTTACACTAAATAAGTAGTAAAAAATTACTTTTCAAAAATCAGACTGTCAAAAAAATATACTGTCATTATAAATGCCAAAAAATGTCTTCTGCAGAAATAGTCATTAAAATGTAAACTTTTGTTTCAGTGTATTCGACACTCTTGGTATATAAACGTTGATATGCAATTGTTCTTGATATCCCCTGTTATTTTGTGGCTATTGAAGAAATATACGAAAACAGGGATATTCTCCATAATCGTTGCAGCTTTATTTTCGATAGGATTATATTTTAGAAGAGAATATTTTAATGAGATGAGTGCTGCGCATTCAACGTAAGAGCGATTTCTAATGTACATTGTGAATTTATGTTTATTTAACTGATTAATTTTGTTTTACAAGGGATGCTAATAATACTGATAAACAGTTGTAGGTGAAATTTTGTACGTTACACGTGTGATAGGAATTATTAACGCACTGTTAATCTTCTTTATTATCTTTCATTTTTTATCTTTTTTTTCATGTTTATCAATCTATTTATTTGTTATTTTTATATATTTTTTCTCCATTTTTTAATATAATATTCTATTATTTATTCCCGACATTGCAAAAGTTATTTGTGCAGCCTTCCAAGTATAATATACAGTGCGTCCATAAAATATTTGGGAAATTTCTAATTTTATTCAGCTAATATTGAACTTCTGCTTTACTTTATGTACGCACTGTATATGTATTTGTTATATTTCTGTTGTGGAATTTGCCATTTACAAAATTTTGGTATTTGAAATATTTCATGCATCAATTTTTGTTAAATAATCACTTAATTATTGAATTTTAGGAATCCTTTTGCTATGTTTGATAGCGACTATTTCAAAACTGAAACAAGGGCAGCTCCTTGGCTAATGGGAACCATTTTGGGCTATTTTTTGACCAAAAAGGAATATCAAAATAATTATCAAATATCAAAGGTATGTTGCTTTCATTAACAGTCCTTCAACAGTTACAAGTACACTTAATACAAAGAGTGCACCAATTAAGGAAGACAAGGAATTCTCAGCCATTCTGTTGAAACTGGATTATAAGTGATATTTGAAGCACAAAATGTGAACTCTACGATTAAACTCCTACCTACTCAAATACTCTGCTTCTGCAAAAACTTACAAGGACTGAGCGAATAATTCTTCTCCCTCTTTCAAGTAGAATTATTCATATTTTCCTTCTTGTACTTGTGCTAATCGTATGTCGAACTCTTGTTTTTCGTAATCTGTATACTCCAGCATATTTTGCCGTTCTTAGTTTTAACCTTAAAAGACGGCAAAATATTAAATACTATTTTTTTCACCAGCTTATCTAATTTCAGAAATACCTTTTACCACTTTGGATATTAAGTTTAACATCGATGGTTCTTGTTGTACTTGGCGGTCAACCGACTACAAGAAGTACTGAAAATTATGTATTAGAAAGTGCTTTATACATGGCCCTCTCGAGACCAGTATTTGCTCTAGCTGTTGCCTGGGTGATATGGGCTTGTGCAACTAATAATGGAGGTAATAAACATAAACTAATAATCCTATTAATACGACTATAGCGTTGCTTGCAACTGAATACTTTACACTGTTTGTGTGTTTGATCGAGTATAGTACTGATTCACAGTTACGATCACTATTTTTCCTAAAATCACTTAATAAGAATACCAAAAATATTAATATTATTATTATATTTAATTCTTCTGATTTAAGGTATAATACACACTTTCCTGTCCCTACCAATATTCAATTTACTCAACAAATTCATATACAGCGTATATCTCCTGCATTTGATGATTGTGAACTATATAATGTTTACCACAAGGACACCGACATATTTTAGTATGTTTGACTTGGTGAGTATACACAGTATACACTAGTATTCATGAGTCATTTTAAACCCTAAAAATAGAGTTTGACAAATTCTAATTCAAATTTGGATGAATAAAACGAAAGTAATTTTTACTAATCCTATCTATTTTCAGGCTTACTCATATTGTGGTTTTGTGGTATGTAGTTTTGTGGTGTCGATATTTTGGGTGTTACTGTTTGAAAGTCCGATAATGGTGCTGGAAAAGATTCTTTTACCATGATAGGGTAAGTTTACGATGACAGAATTGATGATTCAAATAAAATAATGTAACTTAACGTTGTTTTTTAAATAGTTTCCTAGTTATACAGGGTGTCTCAAAATTGACGCCCGTCCTTTCAGAATATGAATCGGGGGGCTAAAACGAATTGAAACGTAAGAATAAAAAAATTGCGTTATGTCCATGGTTCCAGAGTTATTGACAAAAAACGAAGAATCAAACATTCCCCGACTGTTGGATTGGAAGAGGTGGACCCGTACTATGGCCTCCTAGATCTCCAGATCTCAATCCATTTGATTTTTTCCTCTGGAGATTCTTGAAGAAAAAAATTCACTTTGAACCTGTTGAGAGTGCGGAAGATAACGAAGAATCAAACATTCCCCGACTGTTGGATTGGAAGAGGTGGACCCGTACTATGGCCTCCTAGATCTCCAGATCTCAATCCATTAGATTTTTTCTTCTGGGGATTCTTGAAAAAAGAATATTTACTTTGAACCTGTTGAGAGTGCGGAAGATGTAGTACCTCTTATTCACGCTGCTATGACATTTATAGACGCAAACATGCTACAAAGGGTTCGTGATTCAATGATGAATCGTGCAAATATTTGCATTGAAGTAGGAGGCGATTTGTTTGAACAACTTTTATTAATTAATTTCTTGTTTTGTAACAAATATTCGTTTTTAATAAAGTTTAAACATTGAATGCTAGATCTTTGTTTTTTGTCAATAACTCTGTAACCATGGACATAACGCTATTTTTTTATTCCTACGTTTTAATTCGTTTCAGCCCCCCGATTCATATTCTGAAAGGACGGGCGTCAATTTTGAGACACCCTGTATAACATTTGAAGCTATATGGTTCTGTGTCCTCTTGTCATATTCTATTTAGTTTTCATTGTCATCTAACACTGTACCACTTTACACTATCTTTCGCGCGATTCGATAAGCAAGTCAAAGACTAAAGTTAGTCTCTTTTTTGTTTCAGAAAACCCGAGTACAAGAATTTCATTTCCATAGCTGGAACTGTATTAAAATATTTGCAGTCTTTATAAGAATTATAAATGTTACTTCAATATATTTACAAAATAGTTTATATTCTTTACCATTTTTCAGCTCTAAATTAAATAGTCATAGAGCTGCAACACCACATAAGTTGTTACATAAATAACATAAGAATGGTAAAAAACAGTAAATAAACTACATAAACATAACAAACAGTAGAATATGTATTTAATATTAAAAAACATCAGGCCTATTCTACTAACAAATCAAAGTTTTGATTCAATTGATCGTATGCTTGTGCTGCTATAAAACCAAGCTGTCCTTCCGGTAAACTGGCTGGTTCTTGTTTCAAAATCCTAGCAGACTCTCCTAGTACATCTATAGCTTTTCTTAGCTCTTGTTCGAATCTTTCCTTTGTTATGATACTGTTTTGATACCGATGTCGTGCTGAAATCATTAGGGGACCATGTAGTTCGTACAGTGTAACCCCTAAAAACAAAAATATTTCATTATAATCGTTATTTATATGCCAGTGTTACATTCCATGTTTATGTATGTATTTTTGGGTTAACTTCACTGAGACCTAAAAGATCTATTGTGCTCCCTTACTTCTACTTAGTTTCTGAGGAAAGTCTCTGAAACTAGTAGCTCCTTTAGTCCTATTTCCCAGAGGAATTTTAGGACATCTGCAGGCTTCAACTTAGGTAAATGTTCCTCTTCTACCCAGTAATCTCTCAGGTAGTGTGCTCAAGGATTCTAGAGTGCTGTGCAGTTGGAAAGTATGTGGATGGAGGTTTCCTCTTCCATGCAACAATATCTGCACTTTCTTGTGGCGTAGATTTCCGCTAGAAGAAATACTTAGGGCTTTTCCCAAACTTTCAGAGTATTTGGCTCCTGGCCCGAACACTCCTATCCCAGTTTTTCCTATTGCTTTTGAGCCATCTGTGTACCATTAAATGGCATTCTTTCCAAGTCTGGTAAGGATAACCATTCAAACTAAGCCCTACTAGATCTTTCCAATGGTCAGATCTCGTCTTTTAGGCGTTGCCTGTTATATTGGAGCTGACATCAGAAAGATTTCCGTCCTCAAAGGGTGCTTTACACTTTCTGTTTGCTAGTTCATCTGCTATTTCATTTTCTGAACCAAAATATCGTTTTTCTGCGGTACCTCTAATTCTTGAATTTCCCGGTACTATTACATCCAGAACTTCTAGTAATGTATAGCAAAGCTCAATTTTTCTTTTCAGGATAATATCGGGTAAGTCTTTAATTGTATATCCTTCCGCTTTTCCATATAACTGAATCAATCCGCTTCTTAAGATGGTCATATAGGCATTTTTTGGATGTAATACTGATTTATATTTCTTGTACAAACTTTCTCGTTGTTGTATGCCTAAAAAAAGGGAGGATATTATGGTACAAACTAGTAACGTGATGATTGTTGAATTAGTTACCTTCAGGTCCAAATAGGTATTCAACTTTATCCAAGTCTGCCTGGATAATTCCAAATATTTTGCGAACAGCCACTGCATTTGTTTTGAAATCGCAATGTGTACATGTCCACTCACATTGATTATCTGAAACAAATCATTCTCATAACATTATTTTGAAATTTGTAAACTCCTTGGACGGAGTACATTTGCTCACCTAATGGATTGGTGGACATGATCAAGCCATTGTCACATTTCTGACACTTAAGCGTGCTGGAGTGTGCTTCTAATTCTGATTTATCAGAGCATCTTTTACACGTACAATCAAAAAATTTACTTTCTCTTAAATATTCTCTGCGAACCAATGTGGGCCACAAAGAATATGTGTAACTGCTGTGCAGTTCCTTCCCTTCAGGTACGTCTATTGCAGCTCTAGCAGTCACTCTTAAACAAAATAAAAATCATCATAAGATTAAGGATTAATTTTTGGCCACGGAAATAATATAGAAAGCAGATAGTGGGTTTGAGCTTACGTAAAATCATCAGAATCTTCAGCTCTATTACAATCAATAGCATGGTGAATATTCGAAATACAGTTGTGGGACATAATAGCCAATTTGGGATAGAGGCATCGCAAGGTAAATCCTTCTGGAGTTCTTGCTTCAAACGCATTAATGTCTAATATTCCGCAAACTTGATGAATAAGGTCTTCAGAAAACCTGTTTAATTTACAAGGCGAACGTAAATATTCTACTATATTGTGCTGATTAAATTTCCAAATAGGTTCTTGTTTCCTGATCTCTGTATGAGCTTCCATGTGTTGAATTTCTTCCTCCCAACGCTTGGGTTTTTTTTCTTTTGCCAATAGGACTCTAAAAACATCAGTACACCCAATTATGTGGATCTACTATATTCTAAATGCTAAAATTTACCTTAGAGGTGTAATACATTCGTACTGTAAGCATGCTTCTGATGGATCGCTAACCGATTGAAACTTTACATGTGCTTTGCTAAATACATCACATTCAAAATCTCGATGAGCCTTTTTATTTTCACATTCGGTGGAACAGACCGGCCAAGAACATTTTTTACATAAATTCGTGCCATCTAGGAATGCGTAACAACCCAAACACACACAGGGACTATCTAAAAGTTTAAAAATATGAAATTAATACTTTCCAATTCTAGTTGGAGTCTCACTTATCTATAATCTACATCTATATCTCTGGTCAAATTAGGTCAAAATCAATTAGTTTTCAATCAATAATAACTTGGTAAACATCCAATATCATTACAAACGTCTCCCAAAGCGTTCCATTCCGGCGTATGATTTAACCTCAAACCAGTTTGAAATTGAAAAGCTATTAAGATTAACACTTAAGTAGTAAATTGATGTTGAAATGTTATACCTGGTTTGGGCCCGTAAGCAAAGGGCTTTTCTGAAAAAATGACATCTCCGGCTTTTAAATTTTGTCTGGCAACAGCATATCTTCCAATTTTGTCATTTTGCTGAATATCAAACAAATCCTGGAAATTAATGAATCCGTCATAAAACCATGGTTACATATTATATATTTTCTTGTTGATTAATGGTTGTTTGCACCAATTGATATTTAAGTCGACTTGAAGTTAAGTGGCGCTTTAAGAAAGTTTTGTTTTGCACCATGAACAACGTGTCATTTTAAGCTGCACCTAGCTAAGCTTAGAAAATCGCTCGCTTATTCTCCACTTATCCTCAAAGTGGAGCGATTTCTAACCTAACATTCTTGTGTTTTAATTGATATATGTCAATGTTTTTCCTTTTTTCGGGTTTTCGTTTTCTGTCTTCCAATTTCAGGTGTGTTTCTTTTAATTTTTGAAGAAGGATGTTTATGGAGGATGATTTGGAAGTATTGGATATTATTGCAATTGGATTTCCAAGAAGTCAGTACAACCTTAAAAATTATTATGAAGAATTGGATTAAAATATTAGCAATTCTTTTTCCTGAACTGTATAATTTGCCGATCTGATTTTCTTATTTTTTACTGTGTTTTCCATTATAAACAATTTTCTTATTTAAAAAAACAAGAATAAAATCCTTTGATTTTCAAAGAATTGAATTGAATTTACACCTTTTAATACGGTACTTCAAACCACAAAAACGAAAAGTCACCAGAAATCATAGAGAAATTAATAAAACTCAACTTAAATAGTGAGGTTGACAAATGTATTGAACACTTAGCTAAGAAACAGAGCAAAAACATTGGTGCAACTGAACTTTAACTAAGTGACCCTTAAATTTTAAACTCGCCATAGCTATTCTAAGCTTATGCTATTGGTGCAAACGGCCATTAGTGTTGTAAATAATAGTCAATAGTTTTGACACACAAAAATGAACTTGTTTCAATATTTTTCGGGCTTTTGGAATGATTTTTTTCAATACAAATCTTTCGGTTCGTATCAATAAGAAAAAACTGAAATTTACGAAGGCAGCAAAATATTTTTTACTCACCGTTTCACTCATATCACACTTCAAATTGACAGAAACAGTTTTATTACTTAATACAATCTTTAACTATAATTTACCAACAAGTGGTAACGAATTTTATGTGTTACTGAGAGCAAACTTGGCAATCCATCAAAATGTACAGAATTATATATAGAAAATATCCGCTCACCAATTTTCTTAACACACTCCAGAAACACTCTCGAGCCATAAATCTACGTAGTTTGCCAATGTAAAAAAAACTATTTCCCTTAACTATACGTAAAATTATATTTTCATCGAGTTTAATTTTTCTTTCCTAACCCTTACTGTCAGTGGCATATTAATTCACAAAAAGTGGTTTTATAGTCACTCCTCAAGTGACTGAAACGGAGTCTCAGTTATACCTAGATCACTTACTTAAGCCGGGAATACATTGTTCTGATGCTATACCACGCCAAGCCACGCCATCCCACGCAACGTCAGAAGTATCTGACACCGTAAATTTTAATGCAGGTTTATATATTTCGTGTACACTGTTCTCATGCAATCCCATCTCACGCTACTTGACGCCATCCGACATGGTCCGAATCCCCTCTCGCCTGATTCTCATCATATGATGTCACGCCGCGTGGCACCGTAGCTAATGTGAAAAGTAACAATGCGCATGCGTAGATGGCACCATATGTATAGAATGGCGGCAAAAATCGATGAATTTTTTTTAATTGTGTCTCTATAATATGAAAAGCAAGTACTTAAAGCTGATGCTGCACGTTCTAGTTCTTCTTCCCATTGATCTGAGGAGTTACTACTCGCCGCAGTGTCTTAATTCAATACATTTTCTATCATTAAGTAACGTAGCGTCGCGTCGTATCGGATATAGTGTACACAAAGTACATCTCTGACGCATTATGTCGGATGGCGTGGCGTAGCATCAAAACAATGTGTTCCCAGCTTTACTGGTCTCCGTTATGGAAAGAAAGTGCCGAATTTTTCGTTTTCAATCTATAGGGTAGGAGAGAATGAGAAAGAAAGCTTGTAGACGGGAATACCTACTGATAACAGATGCTACCTGCGTGTTTTACATGGTAATTGTTTGTAATCCGTAGGATGAACTGGTGAATTTATAGAAATTTTAAATCGAAATGCTGGGTGAACACAGATTTGTTGAGTGTCAGCTACAATTGTGTGTACTATTGCAACACACTGTATAAGGAATAAAGGAAACAATTAAAAACAAAATTCCAACAAAATATAATTTAATTCAATATGGAAGTAATAAATCTTAAGCCTACGTTTTTACATTCGTTCAATACTTAATTGGTTTGACAAAAGTTTCAATTCATATATAATAAAAAATATTAATTTAATCATCAAATAAAGTGGAGCACAAATTAAAACTTTTGTTTACAGCATCATAATATATATAAAATCTTAAAACTACCACCGGTACAATAAATATATGAATAATAATTAATATAAATATATAGAAAATTATTTTATGCCTATAAAATATCACAATCATTTAGTGTAAAAAAAATTATAAATAATAACAAAATAAGTAAAAAACGCCAGACAAACATAACTGTCAATAAACAAATCAGACAAACATTATTTATTTAAAACACTCACTTAATATTGATGTTTTAATAAATAATTGACAATAATTTTTAACAATTTAATTTTTTGCGATTATTTAAAATATAAAGTCTTTTTACTTTAAGAGCTTCATTTATTGCAGGTCATAAGATAACGTCATATAGTAGTAGTAGGTACATGTAAGTGTAATGGTGCATGTAATATGTACCAATACATTTAGTTTTTGTAACCAACCAAAAAACAAGAAGATATGGATCAACAATTAACAGCATATATGACCTTTTAAACATTTTAATATATACTAATTTTAAATTAAAAAAATGACTAAACACAAAATCAATGTTTAGATAGATACTCTTAATATAGAAGTTTGAATAAATAAATATAAATATTATAAATTTTGTTGTGTAAAAAACAATTAAAGTATATAAACAATTTTTACATAATTCACCAAATCCATTATAGACCATGTCTACACAGTGTCTACATAGTCATATATGAATGATGTAGACCTAGAACCACTTGTATAAGCTGCAATTATCAGATCAAATTTTACAGATTGGTTATGTCTTAAGGTTTGCTTTCATGTGACATAAACTGGGTCTTGGGCAATAACCTTATTCTACTTGTTTTTCACATTAAACTAGATGGTCAAAACGGATTCTATTTAAAATACTGGAGCCTTCCTAATATCATAGTATAGAAATAATTTGAAGTTTTGTTCTACGTTTGGGATGACCTTGACTGCGTATGACGTGCGCTCTACTCTAAGCTATAACCAAGTGTACATTTTAATATTATCATGTGTAAACTCAGTTGATTTAATGGTAACTGCAGCTCAAACAAATGGCTCTTATTCTATAAAAAAAATGTGTTCAAGAAATAGTTAACCTATTTTCAACCTTAAGATCAAAAGTATATATTATTTTATAATACAAAATCACATTTTTAAAGCTACATCATAAATAAACTAGCTTTTAAAGCCTAAAATACGTTAACGTATCTATACAAATAATTATCAAAAACTTACATTTATAAAAAATAAATAAACGTCACCAAAAAGGGATCATTTAACTTCCACAAATCTAAATCGTCAAAAATTACAAGAAAATATATTATATTGACACCGCAAAGCATTCAAAATCCCTCGTTCTATTTGAAAAAACATAATTGTGGTTTTAAAACAGCAAATATATTTCATTGCAATTTTTGAATACCCTATAGGATTTTGGAAGGAAACCCAATTTTTCAATTTTAAACAACGCACTATTGTTTATTACAATAATATTGACTTCGAGCACCCTATACATATTTCCAAATTTATCTATACGCTACCACTTTGCTTCGTTAGGTGTGGGATAATTATTAGTAGGTTTTGTCGGTGAATTTTTTCTTTCGGCACCTGGAGCCGCCAAAAAAGAGTTTGACCTTTTGTTAAGCTCTGAAATAAAATAGATAAATCAAAAAATAAACTAGCCAGTAAAGATTATAAAGGACAATAATTTACCTGTTATAGCTAGCATTATTTTCCTTCGAGCTCCGAACGGGGTGATGCCGATTTCAACAAGGTCTTCGTCAATCAAAGTAGAAAATATCGTCAAATCAATTTCGTGTGTTGTAAATATACCAATATATCTCTCCAGTCCTAACGAAGTCAACAACGCCGGTAAATCAGGCCAATCGGAGGTAATTAAATTGTTCAAAATATGACTTGGAGTGTGATCCAATATATTACTAGTGTTGAATGAAGCACCGCTGCGTTTTGGAGGAGTGCTCCAGACATCATCTTCTTTCTTGTGTTTCATACTGTCTGAAAATGGAACTGGGCTTGTGTGGCTGATATAATAACCGGACCAGGAATTATTTGGTTGTCTGGACGCTCCAGCTACGTTTTTGTTTTGCATTATTCTGAATCCCATCATTCTTTTGCTTTCTAAATCCATTGGTACCAAGTTGTTTTTATCCTGTCGCTTATCCACTGAAGTACCGTGATATCCAGGAGAAAAGTTCATTTCCGATAATACTGATGATAATTCTGTAAATAAATAAAGTATCTCTCGTTTCATCCTGTACTAGATTGGATTACAAGGGGGTCCAAGAGTTCTAGGCTTTTGTAACCTCAGGCTACAACTGGACCTGTTCCAGTTATACCTAACCTCAATCAAGACAAGTATGGTATTCTTGTCAAATATCATACTTGTCATGTGAACATTTTTTGAGATATTATACTGTCAAAGCATCCAGTTTATACTCACCACTTCTTTGGTTCTGGAAATCTCCATATTGCTTGTGAAATGGTGGAGTAGAATTTCTCGGACTAGAAGCGGTAGAGAGCGAAGAGTTATTACTTGAAATGGTAGAGTAGCCGTTGATTTCATTAGCTTGCTCAAGTACCAAAGAACTTGCTGTGAACTGTGACTGGTTCATGGAGTGGTACCTGAAATTTCATTGACATCATATCATATTTAAAAAATGGTGAATAGTTGTGTCGTGGGCAAAGATATGTAGTAGTAGACACCAAAATGTAAGCACGAACAAAAAAGGGTCCAAGCAAAAATTGTCTGTCATCAAATAGAACATGTCTAACATTTTATATATTTTAAATTGATACTTTTAATACAGTCAAGGAGGTAAAATGTTTGCTAATTAATTCGAAATGATGGCAACCACTTGAGGTAAATTGAACTTTGTTAAGGAGGGTGTGTCAAATATACGATAAATCTACTTTGAAAGTTTGGACATTAGAAGGAGGTGATGGGGTAAAAATAAACCTACCTATTGGAAAAATTGCTGGTTTTTTGGAAGGATAGAATGAAGTACATTGAGTAGGACAAATTACTAACAATTTGAGACCCATTAGAACCTATGGCCAAAAAAACTATAGACAAATAAAATTTTTTTGGGTATTTTTGTATCTAAGTCTAAGAATGGTTGCCATTTAGCAAGAAGTGATCGAGAAAAATCCTAGTTTTCCTCAATAAATTCACGCCCTATTGAACACTTAATGAATGGCGATATTTCGAAAATTGGTAGAAAATATTCTCCTTTTTGACCCGTTGCGTTGTGAAGAACACTTTTGTGGAACACATTTAATGGAAAAAGTGGTTCTTTTTTGCAATAGTGCAACAAAATATTTGTTGCATTCATCTGTCATTCTTGTGTCAGTTTTGTGATGATTTATGACAAACATAAACATTTAATAGTCATTTATGCAGCAAGTGCAAAAAGTGAGTGTTTTTTGCACGCGACATGAAATTGTCCAACGAGGTCTTTAGGCCGAGTTGGACAACAATAAAGATACAAAAAAAGAAGAACGGTTTGAGTTCCCAACATATTATATTCTAATTTTCCAGTTTTTGCATGAATGTAGAAAAAATATTGTATGCAACTTTTGCAAAACGTGTTTTTTGCACTCGACGTGTTTTCCAATTTCACGTCGCTCATTTTTTGCACTTGTTGCATGAATAACTATTTGGATATCACGAAAATTTTTCCCTTATTGATTGGATTATTTTAATTTGGTTATATTCAATTTTATTAAATAATATCTTATTGTTATTCCTCCTTTCATAGTCTATTTTATGTGCAATAAACTTAAAAAATAAATCGAATTTACCAACCAACTTTGATTAGTTTCGCTATAGAACTGGAAATTGCAATCGCAATCAAATTCGATAAAAAAAGTGTTCTGTAGCTATGGTAACAATTTACAAGTGGGACTTTAGGTCGTTCAGGTGCGTGGGTCACCTCTCCATGCAATTAACGGATGGTACGTACATTAGTTATTGGCCTAAAGAGCATAAACAAGCAACAAAAACAATCACAAAACCAGGAAAGTGCAGAAAAATCTACGAGTGTAAAATTCCTGATCTAACTAATTTCAAACGAAATTCGAGAACATTAAAAAAACCTGGAAAGTTCAACAGAACCTACGAAGATGACATGGAGGCAGAATATAACCGACCAGCAGACGTAATTGTCAACATTCCAAGTCAATGCCTCAACGAATCCCGGATTAGGTCTTGGTGGTATAATCTTATCGAAGATGACGAGTTAAATAAATACAATTTGATACATAAAAATTGCGCGACTATAATTAAAGACGGTTTAATAGAGGGGGGGTTTAGGAAATCTTTAGTGTTTGTTATGGATACGCCTAATTCTGTAATTGAATGGATTGAAGAAAATTTAAGTGAGTATCCGTTGTTAAATTTTGGAACATATAAATTAATTGATAAAGACTGCATACTGTGACAGTTATTTCATTAGTTCTTTTGATAGTTAACCGGATCAATGAGAGTGTTGGAGAGACAATAAAAAAAAGGAATACGTCATATATTGTAAGATGTTTTTTTTTATTCATACGCACAGTTCTTCAGTCTTTTCAAAAAGATTTCACAGAGCAATTCTTCAATATTACTAGCAATCCTGTATTTAAGTCGATTACTTTATTTTTAAAACAATCAAATTAAAGAGGAAGAGTAAAGGTAGTACCTATACAGGCTGGAATACAATGGGAACTATTGCGAAGGAGCTAATACCCACAGTATCTCCAGAATAAGGTATATTGGCTTTAATTAATAACAACCATCCATACAAACTGGAATGGGGTGGAACCATGCAGCAAAAATGGAACGTTGGTTAGGTACAATGACAGATCTAAGACTAATAAAGGCTACGCTAATAGAGGAATTCAGTCTAAGGTCAGTGTGGCCAACAAAAAGTGGTTTTTTCTGACAAGAATGACAGTTAAGGTCTACTGTTTAAAACACAAGATTTTGCATGTTTTTTATCATTGCGAACATCTATATTGCTTTATTAAAATAATGAATACATCCCCGAAGCGTAAATCTTGAAATTTAACATGACTTTTTAGCTGAATACTCAACATATCAGTGGCCAATAATTCTAGGAACTCTTGGCATGTCACCATTTCATTTCTGTTATTCAGTCACTAGTTATGTCAAATGTCAGTAATATTTATTTTTGTTGATATTGGTTTAATTGTGTATGTCCATTTTCGATTAGATTTTTGTAGCATTTCTACTTAGCTGTATCTCTATTCTTCTAATTACTTTTTTTACTGACATTTGACAGAACTAGTGACTGAATAAGAGAAATGGAATGGTGACATGCAAGAGTTCCTAGAAATATTGGCCACTGATATGTTGAGTGTTTCAGCTAAATGTTAAATTTCAAGATTTACGCTTCGTGGATGTATTCATTATTTTAATAAAGCAATATCTGATGTTCGCAATGATAAGAAGCATGCAAAATCATATGTCATTCTTGTCAGAAATACCCACTTTTTGTTGGCCACACTGACCTTAGACTGAACTTCTCTATTGAACATCGGAAGTGCCAAAAGATACTCTGATAGGCTGCACTGAAATCCTTATCAGATCAGATCAAGAGTGGTCTTGAACTGTCTTTAAAAACTATCAAGCCTGGCAAACCACCAGTAGAGTGAAACTTAAGTGGGTCCAATTGAAACCTTTGTTAATGAATGGAAACAAAAAGACTGAAATCGTTAATAATAAAAATTCAAATATATTTGAAGTGCTGTTAAAAATAAATTAAAATGAAGCTGAGCAACTTGAATTTGAATATTTTGTGATAAAATATTTAGTATATTATGTGATAATTATTTAAATAATCAATAGTTATTTAATTAAATAAATGATTTATTTATATGTTATGGTTAATTTTTTATTTTATCACCAAACTAAATTAATAATGTGTTCAAATTATACATTTTGAACGCAAAACTCTTCTTCTATATCTACACTCTACGTTCTGTGCAAAACACAATACACTATCCTCTATCTATCTTCTAATGTTCACTAATACAGTGTAAATAGCCATTTTGGAATGGAAAAACAATCGTATTATTATAAATAAATAATATTAGGTGTGCTTGTGGTGATACAAATACTAAAACTATCTAAGTTTAGTCTTCAGATTAAAAGAATAAAATAGAAATGAAAATGTTCTGTAACTATGCAACCTACAGATTGCGAAAATCCTTATGGAAGTGTGCCGGGTTATACAAGTGCGACAGAAAAACAGCTGAAAGAGAGAGAAAGAATAATTATGCGTGGTCATCAAGGCGTGGTCTTAACATCAGAAGCCAGTGGCCGAATGTTGATTGCCCCCCTATTTTAACCGCTGTTGCCAGAAGCGCATATTAATTTGTAAAAATGATATTTTTCTCTCGTTTTCGTTGACTTTTTTTCGAAGTCATGTACAACAGGTAAAACAAAACACTTTTATCCGGCAACATTGTCTTTTACAGAGAGAATTCACATTTAAACTGCCAACCTCCGGAAATAAGTATACACCCCTAAGTTGAAACAAAGTGATGACCGAGCACAATTATTTATCTCACTTTCATATATCCTTGTCGTACTTATGTAATCCGAGGCGAGGGTTCCGATGTAATTTTCTGAATCTGTATATTTCAGATGCCTACGTCACTAGTGTAAATGTGAAGTTGTCTATAGTCTAAGTCTTAGTCAGTAGACTGTGGACTGAAATTTGGTTCAGTTATCATCAAAATTATTTGGACTAGCATCGATAGAAGGGAAAAAATTTGACTCTTGAACTTCTAGTAACATCGGCAACTCAAAAACTAAAGAACTTACCCACTGCTCATATTCTGCTGGGACACATTATACATGAACTGTGGCTGTTGCACCATTCCCACAAACGGTGGTGGGTTTTGTCCCGTGGGAGTAGCTAGATGCTGCCAAGTTGGAGACATGAGCGGACTTATCATAGGAGATAATGGACGTATGCTATTAGTAGCCGGTGGAGGAAGCGTCAAATTCGGATTTGAGTTTGACAAAGTTGGTAGGATTTGAGGGAGATGATAAGATGGGGGTATGTCAGCATTCATGTAGGGTTCGTCGAAACCGAGTATATAGCTACGAGTTTTGTAAATGTGACCTGAAAAAGAGAAAATAAAAATATGTTAGGTATATTTCAAATACAAACTTCTTTAGATAAACTTACCAGCATTTTTCTCAACTCCTTTGATGACGCATGCGCGAGTATTTTGCTTCGCTTTCTGTCTAATAGTAACCGTAACATCGTAGTTATTCTGGATGTCAGTTATTTGATCTGGCCTGGTTCTCAAGTTCGTACTTTCTTCAGGCAAATCAAAGATAATGATTAATGGAAGACTGCCCAAAAGCAATTGTCTCGCTTTATAAACATCATGAATGTTTCCAGATATGTTCACGTTGCTCTTTTTCAAATTAGGAATATTTGGATCTTGTGCATCGGGAAACATAATTTGACAGTTGGTGTATTTCATAATTACTTTTAAGTTGCTGTGATTTTTGCCGAGTACAACTTGATGATGGTGCGGAGAAATTTCCATTGACATTTGGACTGGAATTTGATTCTTAAAGAACAGTTAAATTGTTTAATTATTGGTTCAACTGGATTAAAAAATTAGTGATTTAATTATTATAAATTGCAGTGGCGGCTTGTGGTTAATTTTATAGGAGGGTAATAGGTGATATATTTTTTTTAATAAGTACTTATTATTTAATTATTTTTTTAATAAAATGTATAAACTTACCGCTAAGCTTTCACACATATACTCCATCAGCAAAATAGTAGCTTGCTTTACTTGATCGACTTCCCATTCCACACCTTTCACTAGTACCAATGTGGCATGCAATTTTGGTCTGGTTTTAAACATTACCTGAACTTTATACTGCTCTTGAATTTTGACAATATAAGTGGAAGTTGCATCGATATTTTGCGTCATTATTGGCAATTCGAAACCAAAAATTAAGGGAATTAGCTCCTTAAAAATAAAAACTATTTATAAGCTCGTTACTATTAAACAATGCTAGTAAAAAACTGAAATATTTGAAGTTGCATAACTATTTTAAGGAGCCTGTAATACAATAAAGCAGTTTATAACATCAACTTTAACCTTTAACCTTAAAAACAGGTACATATATTAACTTGTGATAAATGTTTATATTTTTATTTTAATATTTTCAATATTTTCTCACAGTTTGACAGTGAAAATGCCGTCACTAGCGCTAACGCTAACGTCCTAAAGTAATTATTGAAACACTCACCAAGAAAGCTACAAACTTAAAAGCTATTTATAACTTCAAAAATTAGATTAATGTAATAGTCAATCTTATATAAAGCTATACTTACTCTTACACGACTTCTAGCATTTTCAACCCCGTTAATATCTCCCGATATAGAAACTTGATTACTTTTCTCAGTGGGATTAGACCGATTAGAATCGGGAAAATGAACGTGACATTGAGTTTCTTCCATTACACGTTTTATGCACAAACCTCCTTTTCCTATTATATGAGAATGATCAGTATAGCTGACATCCATTTTCATCGTTATTCTATTACACTAAAAATAAAATAAAAGTAATATTGTAAATAAATCATTTTCGTCATTTTTTTTGTATTTTTGCCCACCCTGTACCAATTTAAAACAACGTGCTATGCTATACATTTTTGGAATCAATTCAAGGACAATCCATAAATTGAAAAAAGGGTTCCTTTCAAAAAAATGGTCATGATATTATCATATGAAGTTGGTTCACCCTGTATATTTCAATATAATTTGAAAAAGTAGTAAATTAAAATAAAAAATTGACGTGTTCCGGGAATTACGTAGGTGAATCAATGAATTTATGATTATCAATTTTGTATGTATATTGAAATAAAATTATAATAATAATATAAAAGGAAGTTGAACTTTAAATACTCACCTTGGTATCCAACAAAGTAATTATCCTTTCTTTGGCTGTTTTTACGTCTTGAGGTCGACCAGCGATTCTGACATGAGGATCTACAAGAAATTCAAAAACTATATAAATTCAATACTAGCTTGGTGATAGAAAACAAATGGTTATTGTTTAATATAAGTTTTATTTGAAATAAAAAACAAATTTGTAAAGTGAGCTGGTTTCCAATTTTAAAGAGAGGAGCCTTCAATATATTTCTGGAAATGAAAAAAGCCAATTTTTTGAAATATCTTCAGCAGTAAAATAAGTACAATGAGCCACTCTCCTCTTCATCTAAATTATAAAATATCTTTTTTTAACCAATAACATATCATGTAAATACCTATACATTATTTTATTACTCAAGATGCATTCATGCAAGAAGAAATTAAAAATTAAAACTAAAATTAATTTAAAACTAAAACTAACAAGATAAAACCATGTTATTTCTTAATTTGAATCTCAATTTCTTAGTATCTTGTATGAGCATGTACCTGTAATGAAGATGTTCGTTAGTTTTAAATTAATCTTAGTTTTAATTTTTTCTTGCATGAATCCACCTTAGTCATTTTGCTTTTAAACAGAACAATGAAAATGGAAATTGGTCTTTTCAATATTCAGGTCCAGATTTGTATGTTTGGTTGCCAGCTCCAAAGGAGACAGTATTAAATTATTCCAAGAAAATAAATTACCTTTCTTTGATTTAGCTCCAATTTTTAACTTATTTGGCCAAGTTATGTATGTGTCTGTATCTTCCATTACTTTTGCAAAAAATACGTCGGCTGGAATAAGGGCTTCATTGTCACCTCAAAACAATAAAACAATCCAACTATAAAATTTGGTTAGAAATTTGACTAGTGGCTTGAGAGGTCTCACCGGGCCCTCTGCCGGTGTCCCTACCTATATATCATTATACCTTGTGACTTTTTATTAATATTATTAAGTATTTGATAGTTATGGATATATAAGTTTGAATAAAAATACTTTAAAATTGTATTTATGTTAATACCTTATGTATAGCATCAAATGTTTGAGATCACTTTATTTTGGACTATTTATTTTTCATGTTTTTAGCACGCTAAAAAATATAATTAGTTTTTGTTGGCTCTAAGTAATTAAATTTAACATGTTTATTTCGAATATTCCAACTATAACTGTGTGAAAAACATTTTGGATTATCTTACGTAGTTTTTACACTATTACTTACCTGTTAACATCTGTTCCAATTTTTTCCTGTCAACTCTAAACCGGTCCTGATGCAAGTCAGATACTTCTTTGAGTCCCAGTTTCGCGAGAAGGTCTCTCAGTTCCTCCTTAGAGTCCCAACTGGAGGTCCATTCTGAGGTAGTAGTACCACATTCTGATGCTTCCGAAAGGGTATCGGAATTTTTGTTGACGTCAAGTACCCGATTTGGTAAAAAATTACAGGCCATTTTTTTTACACAAAACACATTCAAAAAAAAAATATTGTACCTATTCTATTGAGTCACCTTTTTACTTTTTTATATGTTTGTGAATTTGAGTGCGTTCTATAAAATTTTACAAATTTCTAGGTGACTTCTTAAACGCTACTAAATTCGGTAGTATAAATCAGTAAAATTTCATTTTAAGCCACTTTTTACTTGCTGTCGTTATCAGTTGTTTTTGTTGAAATGTTTTTCTTTGGACAGCCTATAGAATTAGCAAATGTTCAAAATACATTTTACCGAGTGTCCCATAATAATTGAAAACCGATTTTTAAACTGGGAAAACAATATTTTTGTACTAGTGTTATTTTTACCTATCAAAAGGTTTATACAGGGTGTTTTCAAATGACACTTTTACAACGTTTGCGTGTAGATACCTCTCGTAAAATTGGACAAAATGATATAGGATTGAAGGGTGTTGAACTTATAAACATTTATTTGATAACTTTAAAATGGATAAATAAATTGATTTGATATTTGGCAGGTTGTTTTTAAATGTAAAAAGGCATATTTTGATGAAAAAACATTTGTCAACTCTTGATGCAGTGGTGTACATTTGGAAAAATATGTCACTTTTCTCCTCCCATTTTTTACGCCACTGGCATTTGTGTCTATTTTCAATTAATTTTGTATTCCTTGATGTTTTTCTCGTAAATAACACATAACCTTTACATATCAAAAAATTTGTAGTTTTCAAGATATTTAATGTTTTCATGAAGTCTGCAACCTAATTTTTCAATAATAAAATGAAAAAAATATATTTTTTTAATAACCTTTAAACTACTAATGGTTAAAATATGTATCAGAAACTAATCTGTGAAGCAGCAATGCATCTTAAACATTGTGAGGAGTCTCTCAAAAATATTTGTCCAAACTTTTGCTTCTATTATTGAAAATTATGTTGCAAACTTCATGAAAACATTAAATATCTTGAAAACCAAAAATTTTTTTATATGTAAAGGTTACCTATGTGTTTTTTACGTGAAAAACATTGGGAATACAAAATTAATTGAAAGTAGCCACAAATGCCAGTGGCTTGAAAAATGGGAAGAGAAAAGTGACATATTTTTCCAAATGTACACCACTGGATCAAGAATTGACTAATGTTTTTTAATCAAAATATGCCTTTTCACATTTAAAAACAACCTGTCAAATGTCAAATCAATTTATTAATCCATTTCAAAGTTATTAAATAAAAACATTTAAAAAAACTTCCACCCCGTCTTTAGAAAAGTAAATGAGCTGTACCCCTCAATCCTTATATCATTTTGTCCAAATTTACGAGAAGTATATACATGCTAACGTTGTAAGTGACATTTGGAAACACCATGTATATAAATTTTAACCCCATTTTCTCGTTTTTGCTTTATAATGCCAACAAATTTGCTTCACTTTCTATCGACGAGAAATAAGTATTTCTAAGTAATTAACAAAAGCAACTAATGACTTGGGTAAATTAACAGCATCAGATAGATTTGCTGTTGGATTTCCTGTTAAAATTACAGGGTTCTATCACATTTTTGTTGAAAGAACATATTTATTTATTTTTATTTAAGAATATAATAGCCATCATTTTCCAAACACTAGCCTGCCACCTATAATGGTTAATTTGGTCTACAAGGAAGTATATTTGAATAATAGACATTGTAAATTTCATGTTTCATTTAATTCATATTAATAATTACACTTTATTTTATGTCAATACCTAAAATACAAAATTAAAAAAAGTAAAAAAAACTATCGGCCTCTTCCCCTGCCCCTTTGAAAGTTAGTCCTTCCCCTACCACTAGCATTACCCTTGCCTTTTGCTGGAGGGCTTTTAGGCCTCAAAGCCTCAATTCTATCTGTACAGCCAGTTGTAAGTGTAGTAGGAGTAAATGAACTTAAATATAGATCAGAGTTGAAATTGGAATTTGTCAGTTCTGGTCCTATTGTGAGCCAACCTGGGCGAATGGTGCTGTCTCTTCCAAATAGGTGAAGCCTTCTTCTACCTGAAACAAAATATTTTTGATTGAAATGATGTGTGTATTCCTCCAAAAATCTTTCTATAATTCTTACCTAAGCAAAAATGTTCAATAATATGGAATATCTCTACTGGTTTTTCTAAGCTTCCATATTCGTTTTCCTCAGATATTATTAAATCTATATCTACATTAGCATGGATAAAATCACCATCAGTTGATCTACGAACAGTACCTTTAATACCCATAAGACAGTGTTCCTTAGTTCTTTGAAAAACTGCCTTGGGATCAAGGGTTTTGGAATGACCAGGATTCTTTATGTTTGTCCTTATCCAGGATATATCTTCACACCTAGATAAGATAATGCAAGCAATGATAATAAATGAAGTCAAGATCACAAGTTATATTAATTTACATTAGCAGAGTTAGCCGTTCTTTTTGGTGCTTACCTTACCATTACAAGTGAGCTGAGATTTCAGTCAAAATAATCAACATTTTATTACCTATCCAAAGAGAAGCTTTATTTAACTAGCTAATTTTTAATGCATAAATATATACCTTCTGAACCCCCATTTTCTCAAACACACTCTCCCCATATCAAGTCCTTCTGAACTACCACACCACAAAAACACGAAGCTCCTCTGTGCTGCTACTTCCCCAACATCCAAATTCATTACTTGTTCCCAACTCCAAAATTGCATATTTGTTACCCCCATTGTCCTCTGATACTCCTCTAGAGGAGGTTCAACCAATATCACATCAAATTTGCTGTTAATTTGTTTTAAATCATAAGTCATTAAATCACATTTAAGATACATGGGTGGAGTGGCAGTTTCCTGAATTTGTTCGTCTTTGAGTTTGATGAGTTCTCTTAGTTTGGGGTACTCCTCAAATCTATCTGCTAAACCTACATCCCGGATAAAATTTTGTGGGCGCTGGCCAGTATCCACGAAATGTTGGCAGTAATCATTATGTGGATTGGAAGATTGTGTTCCCTGTAACATTATTTTTTTTCAATGAAGTATTATATGAGCAAAATTACTTACTTTTAAAAATAACGATGAATCCTTATATATTAAATCGTCGGAATAATCTTTATTTTTATAATCATATTTCTCACTTTCGCAAGTACTCTCTTTACTAACAGACTTTTCATGGGAAGTTTCAGCTGTTCCCAAAGCATTTCTTAATTCTTCAACTCCAGACACACCAAACTAAAAATTTAAAGTGATTAATTTCCCATTATAAGAGTTTCAATCTCTCTATAAATATAGGAAGAGAAAAAACTAAACTGAAATTTACAAAAATTATATGTATTTATTACTTACAGTTTGTGCAAGCAGAAGTTTTCTTTTGCGAGACTTTTCACGTAATTCTTTCAACACTTCGCCCATTTTACGATTATTCACAATATTTAGGTATTAATTTAAAAAAAAAAAATAAAAACAACTTTAGGTATAATAGACCTAACCTCTAAAATATTTCTGGTTTTACTCTATGGTTTTACTGGTCTTATACTACGTGGCAGCCATAGTGACATTTGCATACGTCTATGGTATTTATAACAAAATCGAGCAAGTTTAAAACGAACGAATAACGACCGTATACGTCAAGACATAAAAAACCTACCTTTTAGCTGCAACCGGAACCATTTTTTATGCATAAAAAAACACATTTACAAATTTGTACATTGTGTTGGTGTGTTTAACAGTGATTACGCATATTTTTGATATGTTATTCAGGTACTTAATATTTTATTGATTCTATTTCACATTTTTAATGCGTTATTATTTATTATATTATGCGGTACTGTCTTATCAAAAACTGAGAATTTTACATTGGAATAGGGGGATTATAAGTATTTAGAATTCGTCTCGTGTATTATAAAAGTGTAATTCATTGTTGGTTATTAGGTATTTGAATAACGTCGTTGATGTACGATGTACGTAACTATCGTATTTTTATCGTAAAAAAACATTATTAGGTATAGACGCTTATGGAAAAGTGTAGACAAAATTCATGTAGGTATACCTTATTAGATTGACAAAAATATATATAAAATTTGTTAGGTTAATGTTATGTAGGTATGTTTATACTTTTTCCACTCGGACAAAAGATATCGATGTCGATCATAAAAATTTCGGTGAAATTGATATCATTATGAATTGTTTTTTATAAAACAATATTGAATTATAACGCTTTCATTTTGTTATTTTTTTTACAGATTTAATTCGCTTGTCTCGGTACTTAAAACGCGGTTTGCCAAAAGGTATGTGGTTGTTGTGACAGATAACAAAAATAGAATTTAAATAGAGATTTAAAACAGTTTTTAGAATTTTCTTATTAATTTTTCAATTCAATAATTATATTTTCTATTTTTGTTAATCAAAAAGTATGCCTGAAATGTTTTTGCTATATTCATAATTTTTCGTATACTTAGGATATTTTTATAAAGGAATGTAATTTTGGAAACACCCCAGCAGGAGGATATTTTTATGTGGTTTTTGTTTGTGTTTTTTTTTTCAGGTTAAGTGCTTTTCAGCGCAGCATCATTTTGTGAGCAAATCGGTTAATATTCAGTAGTAAAGTAGTATAAAGACAATTTAATATATTTGAATTTCAATGGAGTTATCAAAACAAAACAAAAATAGACAATTCTTATCTTAACTTTAGGTATAACTTGAAAAGATTTTTTTTTTAATTCATTTTAATCATCTATATATTATTTTGAATATTAGTAAGAAACTGAGTAAACATATTTTAAATTAAAATTATTTTGTTCGAAATAGCCAGTGTCACAGAAATTTTTAGGTAAATGGAATGTTGCAGAGGCAGCTTAAAAGTGAAAATTTGGGCAGAGAAATGGACAGGACAGAATTAAGGGTGTTTCTAATTTAAGCAATTTTTAAACTGTTAGGTAGATTATGAATTTATTTTTTTAACTGACATTTTTTTGTGGTTATCTACACAGATTTTCAAATTGATGTGTGTGTTTGACATAGAATATATCTGATCACATATTTTTCCTTTGAGTACAATAAGGGTTTGAAGTTTTTGAAAATCTTTGTTTTTTCAACTCAATCACTATAAATTTATTTTAATATTTTTAATATATTTCAACTTGCTTGGGTTACGCTCATCTACCCTATACTGACCGAATTGTATGTATTTAATTTAGTAAATTACAGCATGAGATGTGTATTTTTATACGTACAGTACTCTAAAATGTAATCTATTTTAATTGAGACAAGCAACCGGTTTGTATAGTTGGGTTACCCTATAATAACACGTAAACTCAGGTATCTACTTGAAGTTGCTCTAACGTAGTGGACTTAATGTACATATCATAGGGAAATTTATGTGATGTATACTAGTAAGGTCTGTGGTAAATGTGGTGGCAACCGCCGGTCGGTATATGGAAATGGTTCGATTATTTCGGTTTAGGGCTTTTAAAGAGTGCTAAGTGCTGGATAATGGAAAGAATGGTGCAATTCAAATGGTATTGGGATGGAGCCTACGTGATGAAGTGCAAATGTAAGTGTTTCAGTTTTTATTTAATTTCAAAATAATTCCGTTTTCCTTTTTGGATTATATAAAATTTAGATATACCGGTGGATATACCTAGAGGGAACATTTGAGATAATAATTAAAAATCACTGTATATTTAAAAGAATAATTTAACTATTAACAACTGATGAAGAGAACATTTGTTTTAAAATATGTGGTAATTCTCTAGTATCGTGACATATAAATGATCGGCCTGCTGGTAATTTTTGAGATAACCTAAACCATAGATAAAAAACAACTTATTGACCTAAACTAGCTATTTATGTATGTCTTGTGGTGCAATATGGGTGCAATGTGAACGTTTGTGCATCACAGATAACCCACTTAGTGTACATTCTAAAGTCGTCGGTCCAAATTCCATCAATCTCATTCCATTTTCTTCTTTTTTACTTCGACGCAATGCTTGAACTTAAACTTTATTAAAACATCTCTCGTTTCTACAAGCTACTATAATGATTGCAGATGCTGATTAAAAAACTATCAATATCAAACATAACTTAGATATACGTTAATACGACAAGTTACTAATGGTCGGGGAAAAGTACCAATGTTTTTCAACTTGAGAATATCTGCGCTTTATTAAAACAATGTGTTTATCCCGGAGTGATTTTGTGATCTAAAATAACGTTTTAGCTGAATTCTCAACGCATCAGAGGCCAATAATTCTAGTAACTCTTGGTAAGTAACCATTTCATTTCTGTTATTCAGTCACTAGTTATGTCAAATATCAGTTATATTTATTTTTGTTGATATTCGTTTTATTGTGTATGTCCACTGTCCACTTTCCATTAGATTTTGATCTACTGAAAAATAATTAATTAGACTCGATATGAAAATTATCATTTATCAATTGGAATTTGTAGCTATATAGCTTTGGGTATCTAGTATGTTAGAAAAAATAAAAAGAAGAATAATTGATTTAATAGGTTATTTACCGTAAGTATCTGTCAGTTAAGTGTTTTTAATTTCATGTAAAATATTCTTTTCTGTATGAATCGCTTAAATAATATAAATTATAACAATAAACGAAATGAATTTAAGTTTAACTAACTCCTGCAATAATGGGTTAAACTATGTAGGCTTTAACCAAGATCATGGTAAGTTACCTTCCAATATATTTATTGAAACATAATTGCATATAAGGACTACAATAATCTTCAAAAGGGATGTCATTAACTATTACAGTTTTAAAGATGGTAAATCAATTGAATTTGACAAATGTTTATATTATTCTAGGATGTTTTGCTTGTGCCACTACCACTGGTTTTAGAATATTTAATTGTGATCCTTTAAAGGAAAAAGAAAGACAAGATTTTGACAATGGTGGACTGGGTTTTGTTGAGATGCTGTTTAGATGCAACTACCTTGCTTTGGTTGGTGGCGGGCCAAGACCGCTATACCTCACAAATAAAGTCATGGTTTGGGATGATTTAAAAAAGACATCTCCTATATCTCTAGAGTTTAATGCTCCAGTTTTAGCAGTCAGATTAAGAAGGGATAGAATAGTTGTAGTATTAGGTAAGTAATAACAATATTCTTATTAAAAAATGTATCTTACCTGTATGTTATATTTTCAGAAGGAGTTATAAAAGTGTATACATTCACACAAAGTCCTCAACAACTTCATGTATTTGAAACAAGCTCAAATCCTAAAGGTTTGTGTGTCCTTTGTCCAAATAGTAACAATTCAATTTTGGCTTTTCCTGGTAGAAAAATTGGACATGTGCAACTGGTAGATTTAGCAAAAACTGAAAAAGCACCTTTAGATATTGTTGCTCATGAAGCAAATCTCAACTGTATATCATTAAATCAACAAGGTACATTATTGGCAACAGCTAGCGAAAAGGGAACTCTTATAAGAGTTTTCAATACACAAAGTGGTCAGAAAGTTACTGAGCTAAGAAGGGGAAGTAATCAGGTATATTGACTAAATTTGAACATTTTATTGAGCTCTGATTATTACTACCTAAAACTACAATTCATATTTGTATTGTTATTTATTTTTCAGGCAATTATATACTGCATTAACTTCAACAAAAGTTCAACTTCATTATGTGTGTCTTCAGACCATGGAACTGTACATGTTTTTGCCCTTGCCGATCCAAAACTAAATAAACAATCCTCGTTAGCTAATGCCATGTTTTTGCCCAAATACTTTTCATCCACTTGGTCCTTCTGTAAATTTTCTGTTCCAAATGGTCCGCCTTGTATATGTGCTTTTGGGACTGATGATAACTCTGTTATTGGTAAGATATTATGAAGTGTGGCTTGTAAATCAAATTAACTTTTTATTTTCAGTTGTATGTGGCGATGGATGTTACTATAAGTTTGTATTTAATATTAAAGGTGAGTATGTCCGAGAAACTTGTGCCCAATTCTTGGAAATGACTGATGATACTTTATAGTCTTTGTTATTAAGGATAGATTTATTTTTCTAATGTATATTTTACTAAAATAGAAGATATTTTGTGTTAGTAAATGTTGAACAAATGTATGCTTGGTATTATTTATGTATTATATAATGTAAGAGTTCAAAGCCTGGTCAAATTTAATCTCCTAGTATAATATCATAAATCAATGGGAAGAGAGAACTTTATTACCTGGGTTATTTAATTTGGCAAGTGAACTCTTATTAATTGAATGTTATATGTTTATATTTTATCAAGTATTTTTAAAACTTTCTTTTTTATAATGTATATAACTGGGAACTTTAGTGCCATTTTTGCTTTTTTAAATTGACAGAAAAAGCATAATCTAATGATAATTTTTGTATTTTTAAACAAGATTACCATTTAAAATTTTGCATTGTAATGATTTAAATGAATAAGCTTAAATATTATTGTCTAAAACATTATGAAATGTAACTGATGATGTCAATTAAACTATGTGAAGCAATCCTTAAAACTTAGTCTTAATGCACTAGAGCCTCAAACTTTGAATGTTATAAATTGCTACTATTAAGAAAAAAAATAGATTATATTAACTGTTATATTTGATAAATATATAATTATGTATTCACCAATTGTTCCAATTCTCAATAGATGTTTTCTTGGAAGGTTGTAGGACATTATGAAATTAAATCAAATTTACATGCAATCTGAATAACTTTTTATTGCTGCCTGAAAGTCTTTATATTCTTCTATTTATTGTTTTCAATTTTTGGTCAAACATGATTTGTGTTTGTGGTTTACATTTAAGAATAAAGTGGATTGGGATTTTCTGTTTATATTAAATAGGTGTTGCCCTTCAAAATGTTTATCAAATTGTAAAGAAAACTTATACATAAATATTTTATGTCCATGTAAGTATCAAATAAAATATTTTTAAAAAACTGTTTTATGCTTGTAGATTGTAAATAGAAAATATATTTAATATATCAACTTCTCACTCTTTAATAGTTGCCTTACCTAACCAAAAGTAGAAACTGCTAGTTGGAAAGTGGAGGAAGGTAGATTCATAAATAGTAACAAATAAGAAATATCCACAATTCAACTACTAAAGTATATACTATTTCAAACCCTTAAACCCTCTGCCAAGTAAGTAAATTTCTGATGAATCTGATCTACTAGAGTTTGGCTTTACTACTTTTACTTTATCATAAAACTTAGCAATGTCATTTTCCAATGTTTTTGTATCTCCACATTGCCACAATTTTACCAACATAGTTCCACTAATATTGGAAATTTCTAATGAGAACCTCAACACACTATAACATAATTTCAACATATTTTCATTATCCATCTCTCTTATTCCTGTAGCACTTGGAGCCATATCAGATACAACTAAATCCACTTTTCTGTTGTCCAAAAATACCAGCAATCTGGTTTGTGTTTCTTTCTTAGTGAAATCCATATTACCAAAAATTGTTACTCCCTGAAATAAAAATATTTAGTGGTGATGGTTCTTGAAAAAACCCGTTTAAACCTACTTCAATTGGATAAATATTCTGTTTATCAATTGATATAACAGTACCAATTGGTAGTTGTTCATTTTTGCCATTTGCATTGATTTTATGTGCTATCACTTGAGACCAAGAGCCCGGAGAGGCACCTATATCTAGAACTATTTGTCCAGGTTTAAGAATATCATATTTTTCATCGATCTCTAGTAATTTAAAAGCACTTCGACACCTGTAGTTCATTAGTTTAGCCTTTTCTACGTATGGATCTGAGAGCTGTCTAGACAACCATTGTTGCGAACTGACATTTTTTGTTTTAGATTTAAGAGAATTTGGTGACACTTTTCTTTCCAAACGTGTATAAGTGGAAAATTTTTTGAATAATTTCGTACTCATTTTCAAATAATTTTAGGTTATAATCATATTCATCTAAATGTCACAACCGTCAAATGCACAAACCACATACAACCAAATGGTCAAATGTGCACAGTTGAGGCCATAGATAATCTACTTGGTCAAGACATGTTGACCATATTGTTTCTGTATGCATTTTCAAATTGAGCAGCAAATTTGACATATGACTTTAATGTCAAATAATATTTTCGTCAATTAGTAATCACGTTTTACAAAATTACAAATATTACAATACTCAAAAACTGAAAAATGAAGATTATAGTGAAATGTTTAAAAGGTGGAAGTACCTTAGTAGATGTTAGCGAAAGCAGTACAGTACTAGAACTTAAAAAATTGGTAGAAAAAAATATGAAGATACCAGTGTTTCAACAAACATTAATTTTATTCGGAAAATGTTTACAAGACGATAAATGTTTAAGTGATTACCCCCAAATAAAAGATGGAACTAAGCTATATGTTGTAATAAAGAAACCAGAATCGTTCAGCACTACACTTCACATATTTTTAAGAAAATACTACTCTGAGGAACAGTGCAAAGTTATTGTAGATGAATTTATGAGAAATTTTCATTCCAAAGTTGAAAGCCTTAGTTTAGATGATTTAGAAAGGATAGCCAAAACAGAAATTGAGAGTTCTGCCACTTGACTTGAATTCCGAGTTTAATTCAGATCTATTTAACCACAAAGTAACTATTGCAGTGTAATGTATGCTTAAAATTTAACTAACTGTTCATATAGTTTTCTTAAAATAATTATATTTTAATCCTGTCTTAGAAATTTTCAGATCTTTCTTATGTGATTATACAGTAAATGAATAATTATGCAAATTTATTATTCTCATATTTTTGTTTCTGGACTCAATTACAATTGTGTATTATTAGTTTGAAATACCAGTTCTTTTTAACACAAACCTGTTGACTTTTTTTACTGATTAGTGATCTAAAAAAAAATGAATTTGTTAACTTGTTTTGTTTTATTTGGTTCATTTAGTTCCCAAGTGCGAAATTCTTTTGACTTTTGAATATAATGTTTATGTTTTTAATTGAAAATTTCGTTAGGTTTGTATCACTATTGTTGTATTATCATTTTCAAATACTAATATTTAAGTAAATAATAATGACTTGAAGAAAAGATATGGACATAATAATGCCTTTTTAATTTCTATTGAAACTAGTCCCTGTGCTTCTTATGCTTTTTATTATCTATAATACTTACTAGGGGCTGTATGACACATAATGAAAAGGATAAATGAAACTCTGTTTTTCAGATGAATATACTGGCACGATAATTACATTTATTAAAACATTTATATAACAATAAATAATACCTACTTAGTACAGTTAAGAACTGGCGTATACTTAAAAATATAAAATACATTACACCTTCAGTTTTCTTAATGTTCGATATCAAAGTTATAAATGTGAAAAAAATAAACTGAATGTTGTACTTAGCACATGTTTACATTACAGATATATTATACACCTAACATTTAATATATTTATGTTCTATACAATTTGTACATTTGAATATTTATGAGTTTGGCTAATTATTCATATCTAGTTATGCCTATATAAATAATAATGTGATGCTTGACAAATTTAATACTGAAACAAAATGGGGAAGTGAACTATGATTGGATTTTGGTGAATTTCATTATCGCATAGACACTGTCAACTTAATACAAGTAAGAAATTGTGCTGTCCTGCGGGATTTATGTCCTCTCAAGAAGCACCTTGTCTAGCTGTTCCTGAGATACAGCCTGATTACCAAAATCGTCCAATGTGGTACTAGAACTTCAAAAAAACAAATCCTTGTCAAATTGTACTTACATCTTTACAAGCAATATTGTGTTCTTTATTTTAGACCAGAGTAGAACACATTTTTGTTGTTGAGTAGTATTTTGAACACGCCACTTATATTTCCATGTGAAATTTACTTTCTAGAATTTTTATTATGTATAAATATCAAAGGTGATTGAAGCGACCTTGACTCTATCTGAAAGGTTAATAAATAGATGGATCGCAAGATGGAGATACTGTTAAAATAAGTCCATTCATATTGACAGCTGATAGTGTATTTGTGCTGCTCGAGTATTTGTTTGAATAAACTAGTTTTTAGTATTTTTAATATAAGTTATCCGATAGTTTCACGAAACTAGAGCAACTACATCTTACGATTCGTCGATTCCTTTCCTAAGATATCTATAATAATGTTAATTTTTGTTCAATAAACAATATAGTGACCAGAAATATTAAATTGGTTAAACTATAAAAGACAAAATTTAAAAAAATATACAATTAAAATGAACATTATTCAGAAAATGAATCCGGAACTTAATGCTATTATAATTACAATTTTATGTTATGCAAGTTAAAAGAAATGCGATTGTTTATAAATATTCTTGGCTACATGACAAAATTAAATATTAAAAAAGAAGCTGACGACAATACGAATTTTACATAGGATGGCCCGAGGTATTAAACCGAAATTAGATAACAAATTCCTTTAAAATTCAAGTAGGTATATAGAGTGAAACTGATGTATGTAGTAGTAGGTATGTAGTTTTTTTCATTGGAGGAGTTCAGTGTATCCATTATTGGAATACTTAGCTCATACCATAGAGTAATAAATAAAAGAGAGGTTTTAAAACATAATATGGAAACTGGCACAAACTTTGTGCGCAGACAGTTGAGCATGGCGACTAACCGAACTAACAAAAGCCGCCTCTTACCACACGAAAATTGTCAATATTATTTTAATTTGAGGATTTGAGGTTAGTCTTACTTCTGAACTATTTTTATTCAATTCTTATTGGCCTTTCTCTATTTAAATTAATTATCTTGAGCATTGGCACCTATTATTATCATAGGATTTATTATAACTCTAGGTAAGTTGAAAAAGTAAAATAATGGAAACAATATTTTTCATTTTATCGTTTTTGTTGCAGACAATAAGGAAGATTTGCAAAAAGTTCTAGTTATGTGAAAAAGTGGTATTTCGAACATTGTTCGTGTGATATTGGTGTGTGCTTCAAGATGTCTCCAGGTAGATAGTGTATAAGTGTGGATTATTTGTGTGTCTGTTCTTATTTTATTTTTAATTTCTGTTTTTGTGTTATTTTCGATATTTTATTGTATGAAAAATGTTGTTTTAATAGTAATTTATCACTAGCAGAGTTTTTTTTCTCCTACTCCTATTAAGACAATATTACGCGTATGCTGAAAACTTCCAAATTCAAAAAAGCGCTCGGCTTGAATGCTAGTTCTTACCAGTAGCCAAGGTAGGCGCTTTGTCCCACAAAACGCTACACGTTCTACATCTCTCTTTTATCTATGGCTCACACTTTCGGTGGAAATGTTTTAGTTCCGAAAATTAAAATGAATGGGAAGATGTTTCCTTGCAATGAGTATAAAAATAGTGATTTTAACAGTTGACATTAAAAAATTGAAGGAATTTAAGGGCCATCCTAAAAGTATATACAATTATAAAATAAAGTACTGATACAGTAAAACGATCTATTCTAATCTATACACAAGATAAATACTTATAATCACATGTAAAATCACCTTTGATCAGATTGTTTGTGTTTAAATTTGAACAAATAAGCAAAGTCATCAGTAGGAATCGACCTATAATAATTAGGTTTTTTGAACTGCTCCATATCCAGATAGGCATGCTTCCTGGAAAACCTCAAAACCACCGGTCGTTGATAGTTGCTGTCAGTCCATCGAGGAGGTAAAAAAAATAAACTTTTCTCACGATTTCTTCTGTTTAAAGTTTCTTCCTGTACACGGGAAGTTGAGTCATCAAATCTTATAAAATCATCTGATTGTCTGGACTCGGGGATAGCTCTAGGATTGTGATGATTCACAGGAGGGGGAATTTGGGAAGGCCTCGCGTCATCGTCACTAGGAAACCTTATATTACTTGTCTCTGGTTCGTTGGGAAACCGCACTATGTTAGATTCCGAAGCCAAGGGAGCCAAAGTGTCTACCTTTGGAGCAACCGTTGTCGTTCTGGTTTCGACTGTAAAGTCTGAAGTCATTGTAGTTTCTGTCAATATAGTGCCGTCTGTAACTGTAGAATCTGTAGATTCTGTTGTTAAATCAGTTATTTCAGTAACTGCAGTCGTAATTTTTTGAGTTGTTGGTTCTGGCATTGTTGTAGTTTTCACTAAATGTTTCAACAAATCTTCCTGTAGTTTTTGCTCGATAACGTCATCTCTTTTGCCAACATTACTTGTATGTTCACCAATAAATTGAGGTTTTGTAGGGGAAACAACAATAGCAACGTCAGATTCCTCGATCGTTTCATCGTTTTGAACACCCAAGGGAATATTAACTTGATAAGGACCTGTAGTTTGTTCTTCTTCGTCATAATAATCATAATCCACTTTGAATTTATCGTTTAGTTTTTCTATAAGAAAATTATAATGAGCTGATTCGTCTAGTTTGATCATTCTTACACATCTGCCCAATGGATCTGAGCTGTATCCTTCGGCGCAGGCAGGTAAAGATTCGGGACTGAAAGTCGGTGCTATGAACACTGACTTCGGGGTGATTCTGCGACGTAGTACTCCGTCTGGAAGTTGTTTATGTTGATTTTGATCATCCACTAACAACCAAGCTTCCCAAGTTAAATCCGGAGACCTTTCGTTTAAAGGTTTAGCGGGATAACACGAGCAAGACGAAAAATAAAGAACCGAAATAATCACGAACTTCCACATATTCATCACTAAAATGTATTTTTTTGTCATATTTAAGTCATATTAAGGACACCACGTAGTTGAAGCGAGCACTTTTATTCTTCTTCGTATGATCACACCGGTTGATGATAATATACTGATCCAACACATCTAGAGACGGCTTCGTATATAGGATGAAATCTGCAAATGAAATAATAAATTAGAATATTGAAATATTTACTTTTTATTGATGGCAGTAAATTTCCATCTGCTGTTTTTTTGGCAAATGGCCACAGTTGAATTAGTCCAGTTATTCAACACGCGCAAAAATCAAATTAAATAAAGCTGTTTACATTTTATTTCAGGAAGGTGTAAAGTAATAAAACCTCATTAGGTATGCAAAAGGAGCACAGAGTGACCCAACAAATTTTAATATTACAAACAATACTATTTCAAGACCTACACCTATGGTCGACACCGAAATTGAGCATTGAGCATTCCCCATTTTTTTGATTCTATACCTTTCTGCAGACTATAACATACCTTGAACAATATAATGGCAGAATTTTATCCTATTGAAATATATAATTACTACCACATTCTATAGTCTAAAGGCAACATCAACTAAAATATTCAAAAATATACGATTATAAATGATTGCTTCAAACACAACCTCAAATGTCAATAATAAAATGGCTGTCGTTTGTAAGGGCATGAAACGGTCATCGTGGCAACACAGATAAACAATACCGATTTTGGATTCTGCGCAAGACAATTGACAAACTTCACTTTGTTTCTTCGTATGTGACACGAATTCTAAGCAACAGTTGTATAGATTTTTTAAGTGAAATACTCGATATTTGGGGGGACTCTCTGAAAGCTTGGGAAGAGCCCCAAGTATCTTTCAAGCGGAAATCCACGCCATAAAAAAGTGCGCCCTTTCAGTATTGATAAGTGATATAGAAGACAAAGGAGTATCATAATGTCGTATATAGTTAAGCAGTCATTAAAGCACTGAGCTCATGTGTAATCAGTTCCAAAATGGTGTGGGAATGCCTGGACAAACTCCAGGACACATTGGAATAGAAGGAAATGAAATAGCAGATGAACTAGCAAAGAGGGGAGCTAAAATACCTTTCTGGAGGCCTGAACCCTTTTGCGGAATCAGCCCCAATGTAATATTGGAAGAAATAGGTAAAGATATAGTAGTGCTTATACAATCAAATATTCTTCTGGGTGACTACAGCAAACTGTTGAGATCAAATGAATTCATTAAAAGTGAAGCTGCGCTAAGAGTTTCAACAGGGACATTGTCGCCTGAATGGGCACTTGAAAAAGTTCAAAATAGTGGAGGGAAAAGAACGTAGATTTTGTGACATGGAAGAAGAAACCTCCATCGACATATTTTCCAACTACACAGCACTCCAGAATCCTAGAGCACAGTACCTGGATAGAAGAGGAGTATTTATCTAAGTTGAAGCATGCAAGATATTCAAATACTGGCCTAAAAACAGTACGTTGAATATTTGACTTATTAGTGCTTCGGTAACATTTGAAAAAATTATAAATATGTTGAAATTAGTTTCTTTTAGATCTGTTTACATGAATGATCGGATCGATTGTAGGCAAAATCATTAATTAACAAAAATGTTTACAATTTTTTTGTACCTGTGTAATAATAAACAACGATCGTCAATGAAGGTGACTAATCTTTCGTTTGGTTATTTTAAGTTATATCAACATAACCAAACTTTGTCTAAAAGTTTTCTAAATACTTATAACCGAAGCATCTTTTATAATAACTCTAGGAAAAATAAACATTTTCTCCGAAAGAAATAAAACGTTTGATAATAGGAAAATGTCTAGAAATTTATGACATTTTGAATAATAAATGAAGAAGAGGTCAATGGGCCAAAACGTACAATATTTTACATTGTTTGTGTGTGTGTTTATTTGTTTCCATATTTTTGTTCTTTCAGAACCTCGATGAAAATTTTTCCTTTTTTATTTGTAACCGTATGATGTGATGAGAAAAAATAAAATATCTTTTAACGTGTTAAAAATGCCATTTTTAGCACTCCATAGAAGCCTTAAAAATGTCACTTTAAGACACTGAGTGCCTTAAGGCTCCGTTATTAGCCACCACGGTAAAATAATAAACCTTAGCTTCCACTGAAAACCACAAGATGGGGAGAGGATGTTGTTTTATCCCAAATTTGAATCATATATTCTTGGAACAGGTAATTTAGTTGACCAAATAAGTGGTTAATGGTTGATTACTATTATAATCTTGAATAAATACTTGTTCAACCATGTACCGGACAAATAAACACGTGTCGTTCTCCACTTCCCATGACAGTTTGTATCATTCGATACAATACCGAGTGATAAATTTATCGAGATGTTATAGTTTTCGATATAATTTATATTTCCTACCAGATCTGTTAACCTGAGCGGTGCCAGAGATAACGATGCAACGAGGGTAAATATTACCTGATTTGTTGTTGATATTTACGTTCTTGTTTATACAGTGTGTCTACTTAAGTTGGACTCATATGGGAAACTTTTTTATTATTGGTTTTAGGAAAAAAAAGTTATTCTTCATAAAAAGTTCTGCATTATCTAAAACCTAAAATGCGATCATTCGAAATTTCTTATTTTTTGCCGTATACGAGGTTTGTCAAAAAATATGTTTCTCACTCAAGAGTAAAGTACCTTGATTTTTCATAATACAGAAAAATTGTAAGAATTGAAGTTGTTTAAAAATAAAAATTATATTCAAATATGCAATTACAGCTATTTAGCATGGAAATTAAGATTTGGTGAATATTTACGATTACAAATACTTTATAATGTAAAACGTAAATAATCACCAAATCTTAATTTTCATGCTTAATAGCTGTAATTGCATATTTGGATATAACTTTCAATTTTAAACAACTTTACTTCCTATAATTTTTCTGTATTGTGAAAAATAAAGGTAGGTACTTTACTCTTGAGTAAAATTAATATTTTTTGACAAACCTCGTATAAGGCTCAAAATAAGAAATATCTAATGATTGCATTCCAGGTTTTAGATAATGCAGAGCTTTTTATAAGGAATAACTTTTTTTCCTAAAACCAATAATAAAAAAGTTTCCCATATGAGTCCAACTTAAGTAGACACACTGTATACACAAAAGTGAAAATCTGACGGAAACGCTATTAGCAAATGCTTGAAATTGTGTTGTGACATTTAAGTTTTAGTGTTAGTGTTTATATTGGATTATTTTATGTTTTTACAGTTTATTTTTGTATTTTCTATGTATCCTTGTATATTTTCTAAATAAATGATAAAGAAACATTTTTTTTTTAATTCTAGCGATTAGGTAGGTACTATACCACAGACTTTGATACCACCTTGGAAAGTTTTCACAAAGAACGTGCCATTGAATATGAACGTTTTTAATTTAAATTCTAACAATAACTTTTTTCTACTAGCGTGCAGACAGTAAATTTGTCAAGTTTTTGGGTAGTATACTGTTATTTGAACATTTAAAATATATATTTGTATGATTGTAGTTTACCAAATAACTGAGAAATTTATAAATTTATTATAATTCTGATATAATTTTTTATAAAAAAAACTTATAGGTATTTAAATAATTTTTTAATGGCCCTGGTATAAGCCTCGTCAAATGAATGACAAATAATAATAATTAATTTGTTGATATGTATTTAACAATAAATGTTCCTTAATTTATGCTAACTTTTGGGATATTTTGCGCATGCCTTTAAAAAAAATACTGTTCTTAACACGTGTGTAAAGTGACTTCCGCACGAGATTGCTATATATTTAGCGTGCAATAGCGTGCGGAAAAGTATCACTTTCCGCTCTAACTACTATTGTAAGTACTGATCTGAAGTAAATTGCTGGCGGCCGGCAACTAGCTTATGGGTGGCCGACTACTACAAAAAATGCATTTTTAAAATAAAAATTAACAAAGAGTTTTCTCTTAATTGTAATATTTTTTCTGTTAGTACATAAATAGTACAATAGTTGTGCTTTCTTACTATCTCAGAACTAACATCCTAACTTGGAAAACACCTGGGCAACTTATTATCTAATTTGAATGTCCTATAAAATAGCCGACTACTAGCCATGTGACCCTGTTTAATGTTTATTATAAAAATTGTATCTATTATTTTCCCGTCTGTATAATAAAATAATATTTCGATTATTTTTTGTATATAAATATTGTATGACGCTTTTTTTCCTCCATGTATACATCATATTTGTTTTACGTTTTAAAAACCACAGGCAATTCTATCCCAAGGATATTCATCTAATATCCTCGACTCTATCCTATGGAACGAAAATAAGAACACAGTTGCCAGCTACTACCAAAATTATTTACCAGACAAATCCTTTAATTTTAATGAAACCTTCAAGAACAAACAACATTCAATTGAATAAATCAATATGAATAAATTAAATCACATCTAACTTGGTTTATTGTGATTTATTATTGTAAAGAGAAGATATAATGCGAGATCTTTGATTGTCAATATGAAAAACGCTTTGAAGGCGTTCGTGTATAACAATACATTCCCTATTAAAAGTTAACATTATTGCATTACACACGTTGTACCAGTTTACATTAATTATTTATATTATCGAGAGTACGAAATCTGATACAAATGTACCCACTCTGGCAACACTGGATTGGAAATTTAGAGTCCCATATCGATATAATATATACCTATCACTCGAATGATACTGATTCAGTCAGCGCCCTCTGATGCCAAATCGGTTGAACCAAATAAGACAGAATTTTTGGCTACCATATTTGAATTACGGCGCTAATTACGCCGCTTTTATTTCATTCAGTTCTAGATAAAATAACAATATTTTTGCTGCATTGTCACATATTTGTCTATAAAATAATGTTATGAAGGGTGTATCAGAGTGTATCACCTTTATTTCATTTCAATCTTCATTGCTCAAAATTGGGGATATTTGACAACGTCTGTGAAATTTATTACTAACAAGAAACCCATATAAATTATGATGCACACTACCTTAATAGTTTGACAATCAATATAACACCTTACGTCTCCACTGAAATCATTAATAAAAATTAACTGAATGAAAAACGTAAGCCATGTTTTTACGGTCATATTTTCGTTCAATAACGGGCCCTTAAAATGTTTATGGCACTGCTGGTAAAAGTGAATTGTCAAATTTTGAAAGCAAACGTCAAAATATTTAGATTTTATTTATTAACATTAATATTAATAGTACAATTTGTGCAATTTGACAAATTAATTTCTTGCACTGCTGTTTTACCATTTTCCGTGGATAAAACTACGTTTTAAATAAAACTAACAAACGTCTGACCTGACAGATGCATCAAAACATTCGTAAACAATTAAATCAACAATGGTTGCTAAGGTACGTAATATACGATGCAATATAAAATTATCTCCTTTGGATGTATTAATGAAGGTTTTTAAAATTTAATTCAAACTGTATTATTGTATTTTTTGAACGTTTGTAGAAAAAATATTGTATGATATACGTGTTAAAAGTACCATTTAAGGCACGCAACCTTCACATGCGTGCCTTAAAAATGTACTTTTAACACTTATATCATTAACTATTATTATTATGTAGGTATAAAGAAAGTCAACAAGTTGCTAAGATAGTTTTTCCACTACTAACTGTGAAGTTGACAGTTATTGCTTCTTCTAGCCAGCTGAGAAGTTTTTCTATTATTAACCTAGGTCAGTAATGGACAAATTCAAATATTTTGAGGAATTCAGGGATAGTAGATCAACAAAAACTTGCTCAACATAATTATTTATACCCAGGAGATTGTCTTCAACATATTTGCTGCTTGAAATTACCTATTAATATAAAATTATTTGAATAAAAATGCCGTTAGTTTAAAATTCGCGTTCAACCAAAAATGACTGATGACATTAGGGGTGCGTTCATAATATATCGAAAACTGACAGTCAGGCGACAGGGTAAACGCTTCTCTGAATTATTTTCAATTTTTTTCTCAAATTTGGCTGGTAGTGTAAAAAATTAGTCAAATAAAAATAAATGAAAACGATTCCGAATTAAATTTTTTCGCAAGTCATAAAGAAACTTTTAAAAATATTAAGTCTTAAAATAAATCGTTGGTGATTTAGTTGAAAAGCGAAAAAGCACGTTTTAGAATGTGATAAAAATTTAACGATTTATTTTTAAATTATAATTTCAAAAATCTCATATTTACTTGAGCAACATAAATAATTTAAAAATAATAGCCCAAAGGAAATGCACAGTACCGTAATTATCAAGTTTCAACCAACAAGAGTATTAATAAGATCTGTCAACAATCGAGATATTGTTTATTAATAATTTTAACGAAAGACTTTGTGTATATTAATACAGCTTTATAACTCTTGGTAGACAGAAAGTTTTAATTGCATTGCAAAAAATGTTCATAAATATGTTGGAGAATTTAAATTACAGACATATGTATTTTTTGGGGTAACATTCACTGACACCTGAAAGATCTATTGTGCCCCCTTACTTCTACTTAGTTTCTGAGGAGGGTCTCTGAAACTAGTAGCTCCTTTAGTCCTATTTCCCGGAGGAATTTTAGGCTTCAATTTAGGTAAATCTTCCTCTTCTATCCAGTAATCTCCCAAGTGATGGAGGTTTCTTCTCATCATGCCACAAAATCTACATTCTTCTTCCTCCACTATTTTGAGCTTTCGTTCCTTAACCTTTGAGAAGCACTTTATTAACTTTTCCAGGCAATTATAGTATGGAAATACCGTTAAAGGGAAAAAAGTACAGAAGGGATGGGAGAGAAGGATAAATCTAGAATTAAGAATAGAATTAAGGAAATTACGGAATAAGTCACAAGTAATAAAATGCACAAAGAATAAGATGAACAGACTATTCTGAGGCAATCAACTCACTGGCAGGTCAGCCATATTGTTCTGGGTCCTCACGTCATTTTCTATTAACTTTTTATTGTTTACTGGTAAACAACGGATGGCAAAAAGACTTAAGTTAGTAAAAAATTCTAGAAATGATTTAAATACCACCGTTTTCCAATGTACAATGTGGGAAGCAAGAGATGTATCTGAGCTGTCAAAGTCAAGTGGAATGGTGTATAAGAATGAGGAAGACAATTGTGAAGATTTTCAAAGATTATACTTTTAATAGTAGTTCAAGCTGCAAAACTTCCTCGTATAAGAGTTGTTGAAATATATTAGAAGCATGACAAACCGGAAGTAGTGAATTTACTGAAAATACACAGCTACCAGTGATATATGTAAAACAAAAGAGTTTCCGGTATTCGTAGAACCAAATTTATTACTTAATTCACAGTTGTATATATTGTACATACATACTTATGCGCTAAAAAAACAATCAGTTTCGTGTTTGAGAATATTTAGTTTCATTGTTAATGTTCGAGAATGTTATTCTAATTTCAATAACAGCTTATGACCGTGTACGTGAAGCTTTATTATTAACCATTATTACTAAATTAAAATTTTTTTGAACTAAATTAAAGTTTATGCAAAGATATTTGTGTTTAAATCCTGATGATATGGAGACTGACCTCCTGAATATCCATATCTAACGGCTCTAAGATTACTTGAAAGCCAAATATTACGTTTCGCATCCAACTTGTTAACTAAACTGGGTTCCTGGGCTTATTGTGTAGCTCATACAGGTTCTTTGCTGGTTGGTTGTATTAGTTCTGTGAAGCAATTTAGGATCTACCATACAGTTTCTGCATCCTATGGTCCAGCGTCTCACAGTTGCATAATATATGCAGAGCTGTTTCGGTGTCCTTTTTGCATCTTCAGGTCTCCGTTATACAGCCCTATTTTGTTCAGGTGCTCCTTTATGTGGGAAAGTGTCCCGAAAGAAGCTGCTTTATGGTGCGTAGTTTATTCCTGCTCATTGAGAGCAGTTCTTCCGCTATTTTTTCTGATGGTTTTCTCATGAATTTCTTCCCATGTGTTTACCTGAGCGTATTCTTCCAATGTTTATTGTATTGTTCTTTTACCCACCCTTTTAATTATGACCTAGTTGAGTAGTTGAGCATCTGGGAATGCCCACAGCTGATTTGGTATTGGGTATTGGGTATTGAATTAGTTGATTGAGTCGGAAATTTTCTTCTACCGAGTCTTAAACTGTTGGAAACACAATAAAATAAAAATTTAAACAATTTAAAGAGTAATATGGAGTTGCGACGGACGTTTAATTTAAAAATTGTACATTAGTTGTAAATAAAATCTGTTATTTTTCATTTATTATTTATTCGTCATCGTTATTGACTATTAAATCACACAAACAAAATCATTAGATTCCTTTAAAAATATTACAGATTGGTTATTTTAATTTAATGATATTTAACATTCCATCAATTTTTACATCATTTATTTGTAGAGTTTCGGGAAGCAATCACATTTATTGTATTTATTTTAGTGAAAATATAAATACAAAATATAGTAATCCCTTATCTTAGCTAAAACACCAATCACAAACGTGTCACTTCAACGTTTTAGAAAAATATTACAATGTATATTACGTCACTACCCCACTAAAACCATCTTGATAGCCTTCACTAAGAAAAGAAAACTCAACCTCAAAACCATAAAACTTAATGGAAACGAGATTGAATGGAGAGTATCTAGGTTTGATTTTAGATAGTAAGCTCCTGTGGAACAAACACGAAAAGGAGATTACTCACAAGGCGAAAATGGCTCTTATGGTCTGTAGGAATCTGGCAGGGAGAAATTGGGGTTGCAACCCAAAAATCCTAAGCTGGATGTACACTGCCATAGTGAGACCAATTATCACTTATGGAGCCATTGCATGGAGCAGCAGAACTAGTCTATTGACAACGAGAGAAAACCTCTCCAAAATTCAAAGACTAGTTTGTATATGCATTACAGGAGCAGTGAGAACATGCCCAACGGCAGCAATGGAAGTAATTCTCAACCTCACCTATCTAGATATGGTGATGAAAAGTGTTGCAGAAAAAACTAGATACAGACTAAGTAGAGAGGGAATCATTAAAAGAAAAATCACCTCTGCACTTCTTAGGAATCAGACAACCTGGGACATGCCACAAGACGGAATGATGAGAAAGTACAACTTTTCGAAGAAATTCGTTACAGAATTCAGCAACAAGAAGGAATGGGATCCGAATACCATTACCAGAATTGGGAAGAATGCCATTCAATGGTACACAGATGGCTCAAAAGCAATAGGAGGAACTGGGATAGGAGTGTTCGGGCTAGGAACCAAACACTCCGAAAGCTTGGGAAAAACCCCAAGTATCTTTCAAGCGGAAATCCACGCCATAAGAAAGTGCGCCCAGTTCAATATTGATAAAAGATACAGAGGACAAAGGATTATCATAATAACAGATAGTCAAGCAGCCATCAAGGCACTGAGCTCTAGCGTAATCAGTTCTAAAATGGTTTGGGAATGCCTAGACAAACTAAATCAATTAGGCGAGAACAGTTACCTTACTATGGGTTCCAGGACACACTGGAATAGAAGGAAATGAAATAGCAGATGAACTAGCAAAGAGGGGGTCTGAAATACCCTTCTGGGGGCCTGAACCTTTTTGCGGAATCAGCTCCAATGTAATACTGGAAGAAATAGGTGAAGCCGAAAGAAAGAGAAGATCTGATCATTGGAAAGATCTAAACGGGCTTAGACAATCAAAGATTCTCCTGGGTGACTACAACCTACGGAGATCAAATGAATGCATAAGTCAAAGCAAGACTGCGCTAAGAGTTTTAACAGGGATCCTAACGGGACATTGTCGCCTGAATGGGCACCTGAAAAAGCTCAAATTACTGGAGGAAGAAGAATGCAGATACTGTGGCATGGAAGAAGAGACCTCCATCCACATACTTTCCAACTGCACAGCACTCCAGAATCCTAGAGTACAGTACCTGGGAGATTACTGGATAGAGGAGGAACATTTACCCAAGTTGAAGCCTGCAGATATCCTAAAATTCCTCCGGGAAATAGGACAAAAGGAGCTACTAGTTTCAGTGACTCTCCTCAGAAACTAAGTAGAAGTAACGGGGCACAATAGATCTTTCAGGTCTCAGTGAATGTTACCCCAAATATACATACATACATACGTCACATTTCCATAAAGAGTTATCCAACGTTTCTTCATAATATATGGGATGATTTCTACGCATTTGACAATATATTAAATAAAGAAGGAACAAAATTGAAAAAGCCAGAATATTATAGATATAATTTTATAAATATAAGAGGATCTCACGAGCATATGAAACATTCTCTGGTGTTTTTTTGGCGTTTCTTTATACGCTTTACTTTTTAAATCAAATTTACGACCCGCACTTGAGATGTTTTTAAGCCATTTCAGACTGAGCGTCTGGGAATATACATATATCTATCAATTTTTAAATTGCTTGCCGCTTTTCTTGTTTTATTATGGTTATATCACTAGATTTAAGAGGATTTTTAAACGTTTACGAGGGTTCTCATTTATATTTTGCATAATATAGAGCTAGAACAAAACTTTCACACACAAATGTTTGACAATTCTGGGTGCAGTTGTTTCACTTAGTCGCTTATGGTTTTTTCTATAAATTTTTGGTTTTTCTTATATGTTTTGAGTCCTTTTACCACCCATGTGTTGTACTCGAAAAGCTTGGAGTTGTTCCCGAAAAGTTTACAGGTCTATTTAGTTTGGGGTATTTTACATCTTACAGTTGACGGAAAACTAATAACAGCTGTCAACACATAAATGTTTCTTCCCGATGGTATCACAAACAAAGGTAGAATAAAAATTAGTATTTAATATTAGTGCCAGAAACACAAACAAAGCCAAACAAATATGTTTTGACAGCTGACGTTTTTTGTCAACTGTAAGATGCAAAATACCCCAAACTAGAAAGACCTCCAAACTTTTCGGGTGGCAAAGGGACTCAAAACATATAAGAAAAACCAAATATTGATAGGAAAAACCACTTATGCGACTAGTCTTTTTCAGTATTTTATTATTATTAAACTTTGACTGAACATGACAGTCTAATTGACATTTGATATTTTTCGACCCTCGTATTTCGACAATATTTTTTGAATACGGAGATTCACTTAAACGGTTTGCTATGATTTAAATTGAAAAGTAATTTCCATTAATTTTGTTTTTGAATCGTGTAGACAGTGAGTTTGAAAGGTTTTCTTGGAATTAATTGAATATATTATATACCGTAAACTCTATGAGTTTATTTACGATTTGTTTTGTGCCTACAGAACAGCTGGTGGTTCATTAATACAATCACAGATAAACAGAACGAATTAGGAAGAATTCAATAATTATCATCAACTCAAAACAAACCTACCTTCTGCTATTGACAAAAAACCATCAAAACCACTCGAAGCCTGCCTTTGTGGCTATTTATAAAGTAATGGAAAAATAAATTGCCAAGGACTTAACACTCTCTGGGATTAAAAAGACTGTTCGAAAAATGTAACAAACATTTAGGACTCAGCTGAATAATGTTTTCAATTAATTCCAATTCAAGGATTAATTGTTTTGATTGTTACTAATTCAATAACAAATTCACACTCTTCGCAAGTGTTAGTTAATAGAGAATGTGAAAGTCAAGTGAATTATGTAATAAAACAATAATACGGGTAATCACAGTCTTGTTTTTAAAATGTTGCTATTTATTATCTATACCGAAATAGTTTTTCTCCACGACTAAATAATAACGCACAAATTATTTTTACATATTTAGCTACATAATGATATATATTCTTCACATCAGTGAATAATGAAAAAGAATTCACTCTCGTTAGCCAATCACGTTCTATTATTATCAGAATTCACGCTTAAATGAATTAAAATGAATAAATCAAATCGTCTCTTTTAAAATGTCAAATACCAAATAATGCAAATCGATTCTGACAGCGCGTCGTTTGAAACGTCAAAATAATGATAGAATCATAATTTTACGTATTATTTTGAGAAAAAATGGAGAACAGTAGTTATATTTAGTTATAACTCTCAATTATTATTTATAAATGTAAGGGTGTCGATTAAAACTGTATGTTACGTATCCGTTTTTCTAAATAAACATGTTCTATAGCCTAGTGATAGAAATGGTTGACTCTGGCGCGGACGATTGGAGTTCGATCCTCAATGGAAGCTTTCTTTTTTTAGTCGTTGAGAAAGTATATTCTTTTACTTGTGTAGAATGGCTAATATTCACTCGGATGATTCCAAAACTCACTCGCTGCGCTCGCTCGTTTTGGAAACTTCATCCGCGTGAATAATAGCCATCATTCTGCACTCGTTGAAGAATATACTACTAAACAAAAACATCACGGAGACTCAAATAGTTATGAATACAGTAATAAAGGAAAAACAATTATGTAAATGAAATGAATTTTCATAGAGTTGTTCTTAAAACATATTGAAACATTAAAATTTTTGTAGTTCGAAATTTAATACTTTTTCATTTTGTTGTCAAATAAATGATCATGCTTTATTGGAAAGTAAAGCATTTTCCACGAGTTTTCCAACAACGTATCTCAAATAGGGGTTAGGGCATAGGGTTGATGGGCATCCTCTCGCATGTCTGTTGAGTTTCCCATCTCTATTCTAGAAACGGTTTAAAATTTTTTTTTATTTTCGTTCACGAATTAAATTTTAAAATTAACACACTGTATATAACTGTAATTTAGAAAAATTATATTAGTCATGGTATGTTTTCATGTAAGAAATATTTTTGCTCATAGAAATTTTAATAGTTCCAAACACACATTCAAAAATTCCAGTTCGCAGGCACGAACCAAAACTTATTTCCAAAATTTTTGCGTTTTAATCTTACTTAGGGAATTTTTATTAAGTTTTGTAACCGAACAAATTGTTCTTAAAAAATATTTACGCGATTGCTCAAAGCGTTAAAGCAATTTTGTGCGTTTAATTTCGGAATTATTAATGCGTGTACGACACATAATAATAGTAGCCGGTGTTTCGAATCTGAAAATTAAAATAAAACCTGGCAAGAGATCAAAGTCATGTCATTTTAATACGTCGTTGTTTTTTGTTGTAAGCGGTTTATTCGAGTTGGTACATTCAAGTTTACTTCTAGATATATCCTTTATCAATAAACAAGTGTAAGAAAATTATAAACATTACCGATAAGCAATTATTAGAGAGGAAAAAATAATATCAAGTATGATGGAGCAGTTTGAAAATGGATAATACTACTATTGTAGTATTAATGGGAATTTCGAGATTTAAAGGAACAATAAGCAAGGAAAGCGCTCACAAACGGTTAAAAATGGGACGAAATATATTACACAGATTCTTATTATGAGCGGTTTTTATTAACTGCGCATGAGTCGTCCGGTTTCCAACCATTTGTAACTGCTCTGCAAACAAACCAGGGTGCCGAATGTGCCGATTCTCAGGCAAGGGAACCGCGCTTTCCAATAGAACACATTTTTTGTCTTCACTTCGCTTGGTTACTCTGTCATTTCAGAGACAAGGACAAACGATCTCTTCTCTCGTAGGGCGCTGTTACCTTGCCTGATAATCGGCACCCTGTTCATTGCAGACTCGGATTAAGAGACAAGAGAGACGGTTCACATATTAATATAAATATTGAGAAAAGTACACAAAAGAGAAAAAGAAGACTTGGTTGGGTGAATGTAGGTATAGTAAGTTGTCGATTATTTAGCATTTTCATAAATTCAGACGACTTAAACCAGGAACACATTGTTTTGATGCTACGCCACGCCATAGGCAAGAGGTGATTCGTACCATGTCGGATGGCGTCGAGACTCGTGGGATGGGATTACATCAGAACTAACAGAGTACACACAATTATAAATATAGGCGATTTCGTCCCGTTTTGGTTGGTAGGGACTTTGGTTAACCAATTGGTAGGTCCTACGTCACCGCTATGACGTAAACTAGCAATAACAGGCGAAATCGATTGGTTCCCAGCATAGCCCAGCTGGTACAGCTGATTGAAATTGACATAGAACAATATACTTACAAATAAAAAGAAAGACAGAAACTACTTTAGACAAGGATAGAAAGCTACCAATTTCAGTAACCGTGCTGCAGATCTCGGTATGTGATTTGACAGACCAAAAAGGTACCAAAGTTAGATTGACGTCATCGTTTTTCGGAACGAGATTGATTGGTATGTAGTTGACAGACCAAAGTGGGGTACCAAAGCGGGACGAAATCGCCTTATGCCTTAAAATCCGCGGTGTCAGATCCATCTGGCGTTCTGTCGAATGGCATGGCGTAGCATCCGAACAATGTGTTCCCGGCTTTATACTTATATTTATTACCAAAAGATAGATATGCATGAACGAGTTTAGTATAGGAAAATGTACTCACTGGGTTAGTTTGTTTAATATGTGATTATCCTAAAAAATCACATGAATTGAAATCAAGTGATAACCTACATGACGTCATCATAATACAATTTGACAATAGGCCTGTTTGCTTAAGTTTTGATGACCCTTAAAGAAAATATTTAATATTTGCAAAACTTCTTAATTCAATTAAGTACACAGTTGCGATTGATCAGTGTTGTTTTTGTATGCCTACAATTAAATTGAAGAGATAAGTATGTTCTTACTTCAAGGACTTTCGGTACATGCATAAACAAGTTAAGATAAATTAATTATAAATGATACAGTAGCGAGTATTAGATTTCCGTATTAAAAGTAAAATATGTCCGTCACTGAAAATGTTGGAAAAGTTCCAAAGGTGGCATGCTTCCAGTTGGTTTTTTTTTAAGTTAGACGGAAGTAATTTGATTAATATTATACCCGGATATTTGATAAGTTTTAATTGGAGGGATTTTAACAATATATTAATTGTAACTAGCGGAAATAGAAGACCAATTATATTCATAATATGTGCCATATTTGTTTAGAACAAAAGTATTTATAAAATGTTTTTCATTTCTTATCCTTACATGAAATAAGCGGAGCAAATTTGAAAAATTACATTGTTTTTGTTGGTTGTAACAAATAGAAGTAAATACTTTATTTGTATTTAGTTTTAAGAAGGAATAGAGGAGTTCAGTCTAAGGTCAGTGTGGCCAACAAAAAGTGGTTTTTTCTGACAAGAATGACAGTTAAGGATTACCGTTCAAAACAAAATTTTGCATGTTTTTTATCATTTCAAACATCTATATTGCTTTATTAAAATAATGGATACACCCCCAAAGCGTTAACTTGAAATTTAACATGACTTTTTAGCTGAATACTCAAAATATCAGTGGCCAATAATTCTAGAAACTCTTGGCACGTCACCATTTGATTTCTATTATTCAGTCACTAGTTATGTCAAATGTCAGTCCATTTTTTATTAGATTTTTGTAGCATTTATAATTAGCTGTATCTCTATTCTTCTAATTACTCTTTTCACTGACATTTGACAGAGCTAGTGACTGAATAACAGAAATGAAATGGTGACATACCAAGAGTTCCTAGAATTATTGGCCACCGATATATTGAGTAATCAGCTAAAACGTTATTTTGGATCACAAAAACACTCCGGGGTGAACACATTGTTTTAATAAAGCGCAGATAGACCTTAACTGTCATTCTTGTCAGAAAAAAACACTTTTTGTTGGCCATACTGACCTTAGACTGAACTCCTCTTTTAAGGAGGATTCGCGTTATCAGATATCGGTAGGCAAACTTTCATAGAAAATATAAATATTAGTTTATTAATTTATAGTTTAAAGTGCCTCTATAAGGACTATAAGGAGTAAAGAAATAAATGTTTTTTAATAAAGATAAAGAATAAATAAATCTACAATTAACAAAATAATTAAGGAGTGTAGAAGTAGAAGTGAACAGATTAAGATTTGTAAAATTGAAAATGTCTAAAACAAAAAAAAACTATGGGATTATGTACTTTTTATGAGACAGATAATTGAAATAATTACTTTTTTAATACTCCTATCTCTTTAGATCGAAAAAAAATAGATTTAATACTTTTATACAGTTTTTAAAAAGTATTCTTCAAAATACAATGAACCTTAACTTAGGAAGAAGTAACTACTTTTCGGACTATATGCCCTGACAGACACTGAAGTACATTTCAATGGTATAATCTACAAGATTTAGCCAACCATTCCGGTTAGTAATTAGAATAAACAACATTACTTATAGAGCGGTTTTCGAGCCTCATCAGTACAAGGTAGAATTATAACAAGTTTATGCGAGAATGTCATGAGGTTGTCTTCGAGGTTGACAAAATGGATATAATTCTGCTTAAAGATTGACCACAAGTATTTTAGCAATATCAAGTCTTGTTTTACTCACCACTAACTATAATAATGTTACTTATACGTTATACATTATTTAACTTGTTAATTCCTATGGAGCTATACAAAGTCGTCCAGAAATGTTTAAATGCCTCCACACTCGACATTTTAATATAACATTTTTTCTGACAACAATAATATAATCCATTAAAATGTCGTTGTAATTGTTGTATTTATCTTTTATTTAGTTGATATTTCTTTATTTTGAAGCATTGTATTATAAATACAGTGAATCACCGGTCAAACAAAAGGTTGATTCGTTGGTTCATTGTTTTGGATGGAATCCCTGGATTAATTTATATTTATTTATATTGACTTTCTCAATATCTCGAATCTAAACTCTTTATAATTATGTCCTCACTTGAACCTTCTCTAGCCAAGTTCGTATTTAACTATCAATGACTATACTTTGTTTATTGAGAGTAGATGCTTGGAATGTAAACGTTTTGGATTTAACTAAAATATACTGAGGTTTAATATAAATACCAAATCAGCAATGCAATTTCTTTAATTAACTATGTACAATATAAATACATAAATGACGCTGATAAAACAGAACAAAATTAAAGTAAAATTACCGAATGTTCCACCGAAATAATAACTTTCTCTCTCTTTCAAGCTGTTTTCCCATATTTTCCTTATTGTACTTGTGTAAAATGCATGGTTCGATAAGTTTTTTCGCAATCTGTATATCTGGGTAAAAATTAATTATAGGATGTACACAATGAGGCTTGAGCGGATAGGTTATTTCAGTTTGTTCACGAAATAAAAGATCATTACTTATTTTGCGTATATCTGGCTTCAGAAACAAACAACTAATCGTGGTTAGATTTTTTGAAACTAGACTGTCTAGAATGTTTCTGGTGGCTCTTAAAAAACTATTTTATTTATCAAATATTGCTTAATAATATATTTAAATTTCATTTGAGGGAAACTACGTCGTTAATAGTTAATAGTTCATTAAGAAATTAGTAGAATTGTAATAAAGAATATTTCCGTTGTGTGACAATAATAATGATTGTAGACTATTTTTGAAAAACGTCACCCTGTTTGTCGTGATTAAAAAAACAAAATTACGTTTCTTGATGATGAATGACTCGTAACTTTATTGATAAAAAAGGTCCATCCTTCGAGAAAGCCATATTAAGGTGCATCTACACTAAGCCGATTCGATGTAGACGCGACAGTTGGCATGTGCCATTAAGCCAGCCGTGTGCCAATAAAAATCGCTGAAGTGTCGATCTCCTTCAAAGGAAATCATTGAGAAAGGAGTGGGGACGTGCCAACCACTGGCATTTAGCGGCTTCAGTTATGAATGAGACTGTTGGCATGTGCTTTCAAATGGACTGGACGAACGAGATAAATCTATACTACTAAATGGATGTCAACACATGTAGACATTTTTAAAGTAGCTGGCTTTGCCAACGGCAAACCGCGGCATATTCTGGACGCGTCTTTAAAGCATGTTTTCTGTTAGCCATCTATTGAATTATAGGCGCACTTAGTATGTATGTGTGTATGTATTTTTGGGGTAACACTCACTAAGACCTAAAATATCTATTGTGCCCCCTTACTTCTACTTAGTTTCTGAGGAGAGTCTCTAAAAATAGTAGCTCCTTTTGTCCTATTTCCCGGAGGAATTTTAGGATATCTGCAGGCTTCCACTTAGGTAAATATTCCTCTTCTATTCAGTAATCCTCCAGGTACTGTGCTCTAGGATTCTGGAGTGCTGTGCAGTTGGAAAGTATGTGGATGGAGGTTTCTTCTTCCATGCCACAAAATCTACATTCTTCTTCCTCTATTTTGAACTTTTTCAAGTGCCCATTCAGGCGACAATGTCCCGTTAGGATCCCTGTTAAAACTAACTCTTAGCGCAATTATGGTTGTAATGCAGCTGGGCTGATGTAAATTTCAAATTTAAGCGCCACCCTAAGCGTTTAAAATAGCTTGGAAAATTATTAAACCATATAAATTCAAATATTATTATATAGCGGTAGGTAATAAGTAATTTCATGTTATCTATAAAAAACTTTGGATTATAAAATATACTTAGTCAAAGAATTTTTATATCCTACAGTCTTCCTTATTCTATTTGCAGTAGCAATATGCACTTCACATTTTAAACGCCGTTAAATGGGTAATCTCGGAGTGTTAGTTATTCTTGGTACTTTAAGAACAATTTAAAAAAATTATCCTTAGTGGTTTTAAGGATAAAAGTACAAACCATATAAATCGCAAACGAGTTTAAGAAACTTTACGGTTTTCTAAGCACTTCAGCAACTATCTAATTAACTGAACTAGATTATCTGTAATAGACGCGATGTTTTCAATTTGTTGATAATGACAAGTAATCACCGGTCAAACTGGTCGGAGCGTTTCTGGAAAGCAGTGTAGTCGGCGCCAACTAGATTGAGTAAATTAAAAAAAAATTACCTAGCGTTAGTTTTATTTAAAAAAAATGCATTATGCGGTAGACAATTAGTCTATTTTGAAGGTTATGTTCGTTGTTATAAATATTATGATCTTTGATTATTTACAAAGAATTTTAGCCGTGAATTTTTTACTGTCAAACATTTATGGTATGGAATGCGTTTAATCGAAAGATAATTATATAAATATACAGTCACTGTGTTTTTTTGTTCTATTTGATGTAGCAATAAGTATAAAAATAATATACAAAGCTCGTACAATCGACTCGGAATTCGGACAGAATGTGTAAAAAAAATTGACTCGCCTTTAAAGAACTTATAATCCTTTATTTTGATGTTTGTGATAGTTCAGTGTTGCATATTTTTATTATTACGCGTCGTCTGACTGACACGTACATTGTTTTTGCTCCTCACCTAACCCATAGATTATAAACGCACTCCTTATGTCATCAGTCATTTTTGGTTGAGCGCGAATTTTAAAATAATTACACTAGTAAATACGGAAAAACTTTTATATAACACTCGGTACTATCTATATTATCACCGGTATCAATAACAACTTTATAATATATTTGTGAATTTCACTGACCTATAAGAAAGTTATCAGAAATTAAGCTATAATGATATATTATGGTAAATGGTAATATTTAGGTGAACCGTATCATTTATAAACATACAGTCATCATTATAAATAATATTCCTTGCCGATATCTTCTAGTAAGGCATAGCAGAAATAAATTGTGCGATTTATAATACTTTCAATGGAAGGGCTATTATAAATTAATAACTGTCTTTTGATTGAAAGAGTGGGTTATTTTCAAGGCGAGTGTGTCCATCCTAGGTTTACCATAAACGCACTTTCGTGGCTACATAATATATTCCATATTCTATTTGAAAAATAATAGGGTAATCTTTTGGGTAATATATGGGGTTTATTGGATAATATGGGGTAATATGAAGTGATATTCGGTAATCTGTTGGATAATATAGGGTATTATTAGATAATCTGTAATAATTTGAGGTAATACGAGTAGTATTAGATAATATGGAGTAATATGAGGTGATATTCGGTAATCTGTAGAATAATATAGTGTAGTCTTGGATAATCTGGAGTAATTTGAGGTAATAATAAGGAATCTCTTGGATAATAAAGGGTATTATTAGATAATCTGGAGTAATAAGAGGTATTATTCGGTAATCTATTGAGTAATATAGTCTTGGATAATCTGGAGTCATTTTGAGGTAATATAAAGGAATCTCTTGGATAAATTTAGGGTAGTCTTAGATTATCTGAAATAATTTGAGATAATCTTGAGTAATATTAGGTGATATTCGGTATTCTATTGAGCAATACAGTAGTTTTGGATAATCTGGAGTCATTTGAGGAAATATTAAGGAATCTCTTGGACAATATAGGGTATTATTAGATAATCTGTAATAATTTGAGGTAATACGAGTACTATTAGATAATCTGGAGTAATAAGAGGTGTTATTCGGTAATCTATTGAGTAATATAGTGAAGTCTTGGATAATCTGGAGTCATTTGAGATAATATAAAGTAATCGCTTGGATAATATAGGGTAGTATTAGATAATCTGAAATAATTAGAGGTAATATGGATAGTATTAGATAATCTGGAGTAGTACGGGTGGATATTCGGTAATCTATTGAGTAATATAGTAAAGTTTTGGTTAATCTGGAGTCATTTGAGGTAATATTGAGGAATATCTTGGAAATATAGGGCAGTATTGGATAATCTGTAATAATTTGAGGTAATATGAGATGTATTAGATAAACTGGAGTCATTTGAGCCTTTGAGGCAATATTGGGAAATATAGGGTAGTATCTATTAGATAATCTGGAGTAATTTTAGGAAATATTTTGGATAATATAGTGTACTATTAGATTATTTGAGGTAATATCAGGTAAATTCGTATAATCTTAAGTAATCTTAAATAATATTGGTATTTGTATCTTAATTACCAGCTATTTTAAAGTGAAGTTTGACCCAAATAAAATTGATATTTTTGTAGCTCGTATAGCACACTCTAATTTAGTTTAGCATCTACGTATATTAAATGAGGGAAAGCAATTGCAAATATATTAGCGAAAGTAAAAGCTATTTTTCAACTCACCACTACAACTATCACTGTCAAAACCAATACGAAAACAATTGATAAGTATATTCCATAACAAAAAAAAATCATACGCACTGACTGATAGTTATACACGATTTAACACTGAGTGTTTAACTAAAATATATCCAGCATTCGTCGATAAAATAATAAAGTTTATCTCTGTTGATTCTCGTCGAGTTCTACGACGTCTTTTGAATTTGAACCTCGCACTCTTCGATTAGACCAGGAAGGTTTACTCTTCGTGATGTGACTGAGATGTTACTATTCCATTGAGTGCTTACTGCTTAGACACGTTTTATAGTAACGTAACACAGTGGCGTAACAATTACAGATTTTTCTGGATAAATGTATATGACGTTTAAGTGGCGATGTAAATTTTATATTTTGACCTTATCTTAAATGTTATCACATCGTAATTTTCCAAAGGATGTTTTATTTAAAAAGCAAATGATCCTGTATTTTTACAGAATAGTATTTTATCAGGAAAAGGCAGGATATCAAAGTTAAATTTTCGAGTGACGGAAACACGTTAGGGATGTCAAAATTTTTCCATCACGTGGGTTTGTTTACGGTTAACATTTTATCAACTGTTTAAAATATTTATAAACAGTTAAGAGCTGCATAATTGTCACCTGCCAAAGTTTCTGAACGTTTCGATGGCCGTTTGTACCAATTGATATTAAAGACGAATTAAAGTTAAGTGGTGCTTTAAGAAAGTTTTGGTTTGCACCATGAACAACTCGTCATTTTAAGCAGCACCTAGCTAAGCTTAGATAATCGCTCGCTTATTCTCCACCTCAAAGTGGAGATTTCTAACCCAACATTTTGATTGATATATGTCAATGTTTTTCCTCTTATCGGATTTTTGTTTTCTGTCTTCCAATTTCAGGTGTGTTTCTTTCAATTTTTGAAGAAAGATGTTTATGGAGGATGATTTGGAAGTATCGAATATTCTTGAAAATGGATTTCCAAGAAGACGGTACGGTACGGTACAACGAAAAGTCACCAGAAACCATAGATAAATTAATAAAACTCAACTTAAATAGCGAGGTTGTCAAATGTATTAAGCACTTAGCTAAGAAGCAGAGCAAAAACATTGGTTCAACTGAACTTTAACTAAGCAACCCTTAAATTTTAAACTCGCCATAGCTATTTTAAGTTTATGCTTCTATTGGTGCAAATGGCCTTTCAAGTCGTACCTAACTGACTTTTTAGCTCATGAGTCTGACCAAAACATGAAATATAACCGAGAAGGGAAGACAATTTTTCACAATTTTCTACATTTAGATTCCCTTTCGATTCTTTTATTGACTATATCATAATTACAAAAGTAATACAACATAAAAAGTATTTTTTCCAAATTAAATTATTAAATAAACTGCTAAAATGAAAAAGTAAAACATCGTAGTAACCATTATCTTAAAAAAGTAAAACGATAAAATGCACAACAATGAAACTAAAACAGTTACCGTTGAATATTTTGGTTATCGCACTTTGGGATGAATGCCCTCTCATGGACGCCTATGCGCGGATTGTGTTTATACAACAGTAGCACCTATTTATTTATCAAATCCCGACGATAATTATTTTAAAGTTTTCACTTTTTCTTACACCAATCCAAACAAAGGACATTTTATATAATTTTTTGCAGCCGTAAGTAACACTATGCAAATTTTGCGTACGTAGAAATAAAAACAATACACATATTATTATATTAGAATCAGAAATGAAGACTTCATTTTATTTAAATGACGGGTTTAAAGTTTTGATTATTTTAAATAACTAAGAAAATAGTTTTATTAGTTTCAACTTATGTTTTAACATCACTATAAAATATTATTAAGCACGCCCAGAGTCAAGATAGATGAACAGATGTACCGAATCAGCATTGGAATAATAAGATAAATTCATGGGTTATTTTCATTTAAATCTGGAGAGTTATTGATGACAAGTGCATAGGAAACTTTAAAGCGAAAAGCTGAGACACGATTTGTATTTATATTCTTTAAATAATGTAAAAAAACAATTTCAAGTATTTATAAAAAGCACATTTTCAATTATACAGGTTGGATCGTATCTATACATATTGATTCAAGAACTATTGTGCTCCCTTACTTCCATTCAGTTCCAGTCTAAGGTCAGTATGACCAACAAAAAGTGGTTTCTTCTGACAAGAATGACAGTTAAAGTCTACTGTTCAAAACATAAGATTTTGTATGTTTTTTATCATTGCGAACATCTATATTGCTTTATTAAAATAATGAATACACCACCGAAGCGTATCTTGAAATTTAAAATGACTTTTTAGCTGCATACTCATCATATCAGTGGCCAATAATTCAAGGAACTCGTGGCATGTTACCATTTCATTTTTGTTATTCAGTCACTAGCTCTGTCAAATGTCAGTGAAAAAATTAATTAGAAGAATAGAGATACAGCTAAATAGAAATGCTACAAAAAATCTAATCGAAAATGGACATACACAATTAAGCGAATATCATCAAAAATAAGTATAACTGACATTTGACACATAACTAGTGACTGAATAACAGAAATGATATGGTGACGTGCCAAGAGTTCCTAGAATTATTGGCCACTGATATGTTGAGTATTCGGCTAAAAAGCCATGTTAAATTTCAATATTAATGCTTCGGGGGTATACTCATTATTTCAATAAAGCAGTATAAATGTTCGCAATGATAAAAAACATGCAAAATCTTGTTCTTTCATGCCACATAATTTACATTCTTCTTCCTCCAGGTAGATAATCGTATAAAAGATCGGAGTGGTAAAGTGCAGTGTTCCATTTAGTAAACTATCACTTTTATATGCTGTAACTTTATGAAACAACGTGTATATAAGAAAATAATTATAAAATTTGACGCTTCACTTTGTCATTAAACCAGTTGAATTTTATAAAAAAAAGACTTTGAGATCGACCTGTATATAAGCGGATATTTCAGCATCACTAGGAATAACTGTTGGAAGATTATAATTTTGAATACATACCACACACTCTTACTTTCACACACAATTTCTGACTCACCGAAATTCCACTGGGATGAGAAAGAAAAGTAACAACTCGTTTTCAGATGATTCAATCTTTTATTATGTAACGGAATAGCATCACACATCGAACCCTTTGTGTCCAAAGAATAGGTAAACGTCTTTAATTACTGGATTATTTACAATTTAAAAATGGTAGTTATTTTCTCAACAATATATTTCGTAGAACTCATACGACTGCCACATGACTGTGAATGGAGAAACAAATTGATACAATAATATCGTAAATTATAGAGTAAAACAATACATTGTTGAATAATGAAAATTCTAATAATTAACGAGTGTTGATAATAAATATTATAAACTGACGTAAAGCAAAGAAAAATGTTAAGTATAGAAGTATTTACTTGACTAGAATGGTTGACAAAAAGTACTGCTACTTTTTTCTAAACTATTTTTCATAGATGATCATAATATATACAGGCTGATCATTTTAAATGGTACCAGCATTGCCAGTTTTTTCCAGATCAGATTCAAACTGGTTGAGCACATAAAAATAAAATTATTGAATTTAAGTAATAAAAATCAAAATAATATAAAGAAGCAGATATCCTTGAAAGGAACAGATTAACTGATGATTAATAAACAATTTATTTATTTTTATTCTTATCAAAAGAAAAATAAACTGTGTTTAATATTTTTTATGCTTGTTCAACGAGCACAAACTGCAAAATATTCATGGATGATATTTTGAGGAGCCACTTTCGATCATAAACATCTGTTTCTCTATTAAATATTATTAAAACCGCGTTTACACGAGGCAGGTGGAACGCCGCGTGGAAGCCCACGCTTGAAAATCACATGCAAGTTGCCTGTCAACCTGTATGACAACCTCACATCCCTCGAAAACGGTTCCTGCTACACAACCTGCCTTGCACTGACACCGTATGGACAACTCATTGACAAGCAAGAAAGCGAATTGGTGACAAATCGTGCTTTATTAGATATTTGTTTTTTGGAAACATGCTCGATATTCTGCTGGGTCTTCATTGCGCAGTTCTGTTAGTAACTGGACAAATACACGCGACAATTCTTGTACGTCATCATAAGACAACACAAAAGATGCACTTTCTCCCATTTTTACTACAACTTACTTAAACACTGACGTCGTGTGGTCAGGGTCCCCAGTACAGTAACCTGCCCACAGCGCCCACCTGCTGGCAACGTGTAAACGCGACTTAACATACCACTTATTACCCACCTGGTGTGTAAAATAAAATGCTACCGATAAATATCTAACAACAAATCCAGTGGTTTTTAATAGTTTAGCAAATATTTGTCCATTATCTTGATAATATTTTGATTGATTTTATTAATTAGGCATATGATTGATTCTATTTTAATTATTAAGTACCTTCCAATATTTAAACTTTGATTACTTTGTGTAAATATTGCTAGCTATTGTTATAAAAATAAGTTGTTGATATTGTTAAATAAACAGAACATTACATTACCTATTGGAATTAGTCACCAGATAATATTATTTGTTTTTAGAAGACTAGGTCGAAAAACTTTATATTATTATAGGTTTGTATAAAATTGTGAATGGAAAGTAAAAAAATATTGAAATATTAAGAGCGGTTTCAGACACACTTTGTGGCTGGCTACTAGCGAGGCTACTAGTGTCTGAAAAGAATCGCGGGGCTAAAAATACATTAATACAAATAGACGCATTCACACGAGACACAGATAAGGAATACGAGCGGTGTTTAATGTATTTTTGGACCAACTTTCGTTTAGCTGAAACCAGTTATGTAAGAAATATTCGTTTATTTACCATTAGGAATATTTTTCAAACAGAAAGACTCGATTTTTTTTTGCGGAAATGCATAATTTTCATTTTTCCGACTTGAGAATAGCTGAAACCAGTTACAAGAAAATATGTTTCTGTTTTACATGTTAGACAATTTTCTAAACACAAACACGCAAAAAACTTCTTGCGGAAATATACCTTTTTCATTTATTGATAAAATATATTGTAAATTTAGATTGATTCGATCTTTAATCGGCGACTCAGTAAAAAGGCATGTACAAAAACGTTCAAGTATTGTCGGGAGATGGTTACCAGTGCTTTTACTTCAATGCAGGCATCTCTTCCGAAAATTGGAGGGCCAGGAATCATAGTGCAGGTTTGTGTCTTGAGATTTTAAGCGATATTAAGCTGATAGGAATATATATTATTAATTGATCTGTGTTAAAGGTCGGGAAGAGGATTAAACTTAACTTAATATTTTCAAGTTTATATTTTAATAACACATCAACAAATTGAATAAGAAAAATTTTTAGTTTTAGATTGTTGAATCGAAATTTGGGAAAAGGAAGTTTTCATTTATCTGCAAGGCACAACTGAATATATAGACTTTGGCACAACCATCTGTACAAATAACACCTGGTCACATATTTCCGCAGAAGTTCTTTTGCGTAGTTATGTTTAGGAAAGTGTTTGAAATATAAAGCATGAAAAAGTTTTCATGTAACTGGTTTCAGTTATTTTCGAGTCGGAAAATGATGCCTTTCCGCGGAAAAATTTTTGTGATTTTGTGTTTAGGGAGGCATCTTTATGAAAATGAAAATCCTTTCCCTAAACTGGTTTCAGCTAAAAAAAAGTTCACCCCATGAAACTAATTTTCTCCTTTTTTCGGTCAATTTTTCCCAATATTACATTGTGGCTGATACCCCGAAAATGTTTTTATTTGGACAATCAAAATTACCAAGAAATCACAATTCTTTCACACCATTAAACCGTAACTTTTCCCAAGCTTACAATTATAGAAATATTTCATACCCCCAAAAATTATTAACACCGGGCACGACAATGATTATTATTTGAACAGACAATAAATAAAAACAAAGTCATATCATGATTTGGTTATTTTGCCATGAACACAAACACCGTTTGTTACATTAAATTGACTTTAGTTGTAATGTGTGTTAGGAATAACAAACGAAACTATACAATACCGTTTTTAAAAGTGTTTTTTAAATAATTTTACGCAACGATAAGTAAATTTCGTCCATAGGTGGATGATCTTACTGGAAATAATAAGTATTTAGGTGTACGCCTGACCTAAATCAAAGATTACAACAATTATTTTGTAATCTTTGCCTAAATTCACTGTTGTTAAATATGTCACTGGAAAACTAATGAGCGTTCTAGTAAAGCGGCGGTCACATTAGGCTGTTTTAGCAGCCGGGTAAGTAGAGCATGTTCAACTTTACACTTTACCAACTACCATCTGTGTATCTCCAATATTTCGCCAGCGGCAAATGATACTGTTTTTATTTTAATATTTTTATTCATTTTAGTGTGTCAGTTTTACCAGCAGAGTAAAATTATTAAATATGATTGTCTACTGGATGCTTCTTACCTTGAATACATAAAAAACACCGATTTTAACAAGTTTAACACGAGCCATTAAAAAAGAAAATAAATACAGATCGCGATAATCCTTTCGGAACCCTCGTCATACACAATTGCAAAAGGTAAAATATAAGAAAAAAGTTTGAAAAAGAGATAAAGAATAATTGTGCGCGGTCATCAAGGCGTGTACTTAATTCCAGAAACTAGTGGCCGAATTTTGATTGCCCCCCTATTTTAACCGCTGTTGCCAGAAGTCATGCACAATAGATAAAACTAAACACTTTCATCCGGCAACAGTGTACTTTACAGAGAGAATGATGGAAGTGTTTAGTTTTACCTATTATGTATGACTTCGAAAAAAAGTCAACGAAAACGAGACAAAAATATCATTTATACAAATTAATATGCGCTTTTGGCAACTGCCATTGGTTTCTGGAATTAAGTACACGCCTTGATGACCGCGCACAATTATTCTTTCTCTCTTTTTCAAGCTTTATTTTTGCAATTGTCTACGACGAGGTTCCGATACGATTTTCGTAATCTGTATATCATTTTATTAAAAACAAAATGACGATGTTAATATTATATGGCTGCTAAAACAGCCCAATGTGACCGCCGCTTAATTGCAACAACATATCCTATTTTGTTTCATTTTATATTTTTTCATAATTTTTTGAGGTATTTTGAGTCTAGTTTTATACTTAGTGTTGTGAGGTCGAGTGGTATTGACAATCAGGACAAGCCAAGGTGCTCTTACGACCGTTACCATGAAACCATTACCTACCTTTATTCAGAATGCTTACAAATTTATTTATTTCATTTAGGTGAATACTTTCATTTTTACTTGAAATTTGTTTACAAATCAGTTTATAACAATATAAATACTCGACAATTTTGAAGAAAACTTATAACTAGTGGACATCAACTTTGAAGCAGCTTTAGTAAGAAATCAAAATAATGGACGAATTATATACAAGGGAATTGCTACCAGCATAACGAACAAAAAATACTGAAAAAGGTTAGTCGCATAGGGGTCTTTCCGATCAATTTTTGGTTTTTCTTATGTTGTGAGTCATTTTACCACCCATGTTGTACTCGAAAAGCTTTGAGCTGTACCCGAAAAGTTTACAGGTCTATTAATTTTGGGGAATTTTACATCTTACAGTTGACGAAAAACTAATGACAGCTGTCAACGCATATTTGTTTCTTCTGGATGGTATTTGCAATAATGAAAGCAGATCAGTCTCAGAGTCTCACAAATCACAAAGGTGGAATGAAAATTAGTATCCAATATAAGTACTAGAAACACAAATCCTAACAAATATGTGTTGACAGCTGTCATTAGTTTTTCGTCAACTGTAACATGCAAAATTCCCCAAACTAAAAAGACTTCCAGACTTTCCGGGTACAAAATGGGTGGTAAAGGGACTCAAAACATATGAGAAAAACCAAAAATTGATCGGAAAAACCATTTCCTTATGCGACAAAACTTTTTCAGTATTTTTTGTTCTTTATGTTGGCAGCAATTCCCTTGTACAAACATTTCAGATTATTTCTGGGAATACTGCAGCAGAATTCAAAATTTGACAACGTTGTAATCTAGTATAGATGTGATGAAGTGAGTTGATAAAATGGTTTATTCCTTTTTTACGAGCTATTAAAAAACAACATTAACAAACACAATAACAATTTGAAAACAATCAAGAAGACTATTAATTAAACATAAATGTTTTATGGATTCCACGGTTGTCAGATATACAAATAAAATGTGAGTGAAGTAACAAAAATTATTTTCGTCCGATCCGCATTCGAAATTATAGTTACAATTTACAGTTCACGTTGTACTTTTACCTTGGATACAATAAAGTAACTTTTATAAATACAGTCATGTCTGCTTATGGTTATTATTCGATTAGAGCCTTGAATATAGTCGATGGATATTTCCAACTTTAACCTTTTTCGATAATTGTCAATGTGTAAATTGAAAAATTGAAATAATTCAACAATCATTAATAATAAATATTGGATAACATTGGAAGTCACATGAGTTAAAAAGGGACTTTACACACGAACCGAATACAATATTTAATTTCATTGTTTCGAAAAACTGTAATAAAACAAGCAAATATCCACCGTTAATGTGAGTAGAATTAAAAAAAAATTGTACGTGAATTTCTTGTTTTATGTTCATTGACGCATTGTATTTCGAAATAACAAGAATTTTATGATTCCATCGAATACAGCCTACTGGTTATCCTTCTGTCATTTTACCTTGTTAAAACTGTATCACCCGATCATCCATTAGCTCATATGATACTTTTTGTCTCAATACAATAGTCCAGGTGAATTTTGAATTATCCATCCAGACCGTCTAGTTTGAGAAATTCGGTCTGGCGATAGCCCCACACACACGATACGACAGGCCGTCTGGTCTAGTAAAATGTGTACGGGGCTTTAAAATTTGTGTAAACAATCGTGTATGCGGTGTATCATTATATAATAGCGACATTGCCACGTTACATTGCTAATTTGTTTATTATGTAAGATACAATTCATTAACTAAGATGTCGTTAGATATTGTGGTGAAAATTAAACTTCCATCCTGCTTTCACTTCAATTGTTGCAAAGAAAATTTCTCTATAATGTTATACAATGTATTTCAAGGTTACTAACCCTTGATAAGTTCATTTATATTTCAAGATATTCAAATAATGATGTATTAAACATGGACTACTAGCCTTGTTATCAAAAATAACAGTCCATTTTCTACCATACTAGCACATGGACGCTGTCAGGTGCCTCTTCGTTCATTATCGAAGGTTCCAAATGCTCCAAAGATGAATTTTGCTGCCTCAACGTCACGCTGCCTACATGCTTTTGAGGAGATACAAGCGCAGCTTAAGTGAGCATGTACCTTTGTAGTATTTTAAATTATGACTACTTTATGTATAAACGTCAATCTATATCTATCACTAATAATTTTAAATCTCTACATATTTTATAAACATTATGGTATATCAAAATATTCGAATTATTTCTTCATTCCATATCATCACTGTTGCATTCTAAATGGATTAATCAAATGAGTTCGTGAACGGTATTTGCTCCCGGATGCGTTTGCCAACGTAAAACATTTTTTTTTGTGATTAAAGTACGAATACTTTAATGACAGGTTAGTGTAGACCATATCTCAAGGATTACTAAAGGAAAGTGTTATTTCAAAATTGTATAAAACCGTATTAAACAATACGATGATTTGAACTTTCTCTCAAGGTTATCAAGGATGTTGCAAGGTAATATTGACTACGCATGTACCTTTTTTAGTGCGAGAATGTTAACAAATCAATACAAGATTAAGGTTATATTTTGTGAAATTTACAAATATTATACTCATATCTATCCTTGTAAAAATTACGGGTGAACTTTTTTTTAGCAGAAACCAGCTTAAGGAAAAATTTTTGTTTTTTCATTATGAAGATGTCTCCCCAAACACAAAATCACCGAAATTTTTCCGCGGAAATGCATCATTTTCCGACTCGAAAATAACTGAAACTAGTTACCTATATATGAAACCAGTTTCAAAATAAAATTTGTTTTTTCAGTAAGTATCTAGCACAAACACAAAATCACAAAAATTTTTTGCGGAAATGCATCATTTTCCCGACTTTAGAATAACTGAAACCAGTTATATGAAAACTTTTTTATGCTTTATATTTCAAACACTTTCCTAAACATAACTACGCAAAAGAACTTCTGCGGAAATATGTGACCAGGTGTTATTTGTACAGATGGTTGTGCCTTGCAGATAAATGAAAACTTCCTTTTCCCAAAATTTCGATTCAACAATCTAAAACTAAAAATTTCTCTTATACAATTTGTTGATGTGTTATTAAAATATAAACCTAAAAATATTAAGTTAAGTTTAATCCTCTTCCCGAACTTTAACACAGATCAATGAATAATAACTATTCGTATCAGCATAATATCGCTTAAAATCTCAAGACACAAACCTGCACTATGATTCCTGGCCCTCCAGTTTTCGGAAGAGATGCCTGCATTGAAGTAAAAGCACTGGTAACCATCTCCCGACAATACTTGAACGTTTTTGTACATGCCTTTTTACTGAGTCGCCGATTAAAGATCGAATCAATCTAAATCTACAATATATTTTATCAATAAATGAAAATGGTATATTTCCGCAAGTTTTTTGCGTGTTTGTGTTTAGAAAATTGTCTAATATGTAAAACAGAAACATATTTTCTTGTAACTGGTTTCAGCTATTCTCAAGTCGGAAAAATGAAAATTATGCATTACCGCAAAAAAAAATCGAGTCTTTCTGTTTGAAAAATATTCCTTATGGTAAATAAACGAATATTTCTTACATAACTAGTTTCATCTAAACGAAAGTTGGTCCAAAATTACTATTTCATATTCTTTCTTTTTCTTATTCTTATGCCTGCTCAGGCGTCGGCATTTTCCATTCTTTTTTGTTCCTGTTTAATACCTTCATCTCTCGCCTAATGTTTTTCCTATTTTTTTTCCAAGTTCTACAATCTGGTCTATCCATTTCCTCCTGGGTCTTCTTTTTCTTGATATTCCCATTTCCATAACTTTCCTTGCAATTCTACCTTGCTTCATTCTTACTAGGTGGTCAAACAAGTTTAATTGTTCCTTTTCAATATTTGATATTATTTGGTCTTGATTAGTTATGACGTATTCAAGTTTAATCTATTATAAAGAATATTTTTTTAAACTATTATTTATTATGTTGATTAGTGCAAATTATCCAAAATCATGCTCTTCCTTTTATTGATTGTATCACTAATCTTATTAGCATATTTAGTAGCTTCTGGCATTGTTATTTACCGCAATTTTTAAGAAGAACTATTATTATTAGTGAAAGTTGCCGGAGTTAACAGTTCTGTTATGGATGATGTAGCTCAAGGTATTTTATCGCTATCGAATAACCTTTATATAAGATTTTGGGTTTTTTTTTAATCTAAATTAAAAGAAAAATTCAAAAATATATACTCTAATTATTCTATTCGCACAAATATTTTTATGAACAAATTCAGTATCGTCAAAATCTAACGAGCAGTATATAATCTTATATTTACTGGGTCATGGGAAATTGTCCTTAAAAATGTTACCATTGAATTTATTGAATAATTTTCCAATAGAGGAAGAAAATAAAAGCACGCCACTGTTTAGCGGATTTCCACTAGACTGGAAATAATATTCCGATTGGTGCTTTAGCATCAGCATAGTGGTCAAGTTAAGTTACACGTTTAACTATAATATGCTTCCATAATTCCTGCGTACAATAATGTCTTTGTATAAACTTAATCCACCTTGTTAATATCACACTTAGCGGTTTATTTTCAAAAGATGTTTTCTTAAATGCGTTTTGTTATTAAGTGTAAGACGATTAGAAAAATTAATACATCACTTTACCACACAAAAATAACAGATGGTTGTATCTCGGCGTTTTTAAAAGCGATAACTCTGTAAGCAAAATGTTAAATTTTTAATCATACACACCTGTTATATTCTAATCTTGGCTTTGTTTAGATTGAAACATTTTTAATAGCGTTCTGTTATTGTTTAACCTCTTCTTATAAAATTAACTCTTAGAGCGCTTTCAGACTGAAAAGACACTAGTATCCGGCCACAAAGTGACAAACTCTTATTAGGTCTTTGTTTATTCGTTCGAGAGCGCTATGGGAGTAATAATAATAATAATTAATTATTAGAGAAAACAGGGTAAGCATAACAAGTTTTGTAAGCAGAAAATTGTCATTTATACCAACCTACTCGATTTCCATATAATTGCAAAAGATAAAACTGTTATTTCATTAAAAAAATATATATATTTATAAAAAAAACGTATTTTAAAACGTTAGAAGGTTAGTGTTGATATACTTTCAATTACAAGAAACGTATTTATTGATATTTACATTTGATTCACGCGCACCAAAGACACGTTTACATCTACTTAACAGTAATAATGAATTATGTATGGACGAAAAGAAATGACCAATTTCCTGTACACCAAGAAACATAGTATGTTCAGTGATACAAGGAGATATTGGTAAATATATATAAAGCTTTTAGCAGTCCTTTCAGGCACATAATTTTTTTTCTCTCCATCGATTCACAATCTTTTCTTCCAGGTCTTCTAGTACCACCTCCCTCCATCTTTTCCTTGGTCTGCCTCTTTTCTTCTTGCCTTCCGGAACTCTCCACGCTATTTGTTTCACTATGCTTCCTTCCTTATCCTTCCATTCTTTCTTTGTGCCCTAACCACTGAAGAACTAAGAGTTGCATCTATTTTGGGTGCACGATAAATGTTATATGTTATATTATTCTTCGTTAGTCCTCACTTTTTTTACTTCCAGAATTCTTCTTAACATTTTCCTTTCCCATCTAATTACACTTTCTCTTTGTTTTTTGTTTAAACCCCATGTCTCACAACTATACAATATCGTAGGCTTCAATATAGTATTGTACAATCTTAGTTATGATTTCCTTGACAGGACTAGGAGATTTATTGCTCCTACACTTTTGTTAGCTTTAATAATTCTATGATTAATTTCCTTTTCTTCACTACCACCACTATTTAGCAGTGTTCCTATATATATAAACTCTTCTACGTATTCAATTTCGATCATTGCTTTTTGGGTTTCTACTCTAAATTTGTCTGGCTTCAATTTCTTCTTTGATCTTGAATCCTTCTGCATACCAGATACTCAGCTTCTCTCCTTTCTCGTCGTCGAAGAAGAATCTATAATAAGAGTCATGTGGACTGGTGTTGAATTGCTCTCAATATTACAATTGCCTTGTCGAAACCAAAACAAGTCAGTTTTTCCATTTTCTCTGCACTAGATGATAATGATGACTTGGCATCAATTTGATCAATATTTAGCTGATAATTTACTAATAGGTTCCTTTCTGGCGTTGTTTTCGTGCATCGTAGTGTTGCTTGGTTATTTTAGGACAGTACCTTAAATCATTAGAGGGAAATTTATACATTTCGGTAGGTTATTAAAATCCTAAAAATGATAATTCTGAAATACCCCCGGTATATATTTAATTCAATAAATTATTTTTGCGTGTGTATTGTCAATCAACGTGAAGCTTGTGGTGACTTGGCGATCTAGCAATCTATTGTTGACCGCACCTGTGGTAAGGGGTGTGTTTGTTTGTAGATGAGACTGGCATAGGTAAAAGCAACCCCAATTTTGTGAATACGTGATTGTCAAATTAAATCTAATGGGACGGTATACTTGTTTATGAATTTATAAAAAATTATAATTGCTGGACCATTTTCTAAAAATAATTCCCAAATATGTTTTATTTATGTTTTATTTAAACAAATACATTTTTAATATTCTAATTTCACGCTATAAAAAAGTGCGCCCAGTTGAATACTGATAAATGATACAGAAGACAAATGATTATCATAATGTCGGATAGACAAGCAGCCATTAAAGCACTGAGCTCTTGTGTAATCAGTTCCAAAATGGTGTGGGAATGCCTGGACAAACTCAACGAACTAGGCAAGAAATTAGCAAAGAGGGGGACTGAAATACCTCTCTGGAAGCCTGAACACTTTTGCAGAATCAATAATATTGGAAGAAATGGGAAAAGCCGAGAAAAAGAGAAGATCTGACCATTGGAATACTCTAGCAGGGCTTATAAAATCAAATATTCTTCTGGGTGACTACAACCTGTTGAGATCAAATGAATGGATAAGTCAAAGTAAAACTGCGCTAAGAGTTTTAACAAGGATCCTAACGAGACATTGTCGCCTGAATGGGCACCTGAAAAAGCTCAAAATTGTAGATTTTGTGGCATGGAAGAAAAAAACAATCCACATACTTTCCAGCTGCACAGCACTTCAGAATCCTAGAGCACAGCACCTGGGAGATTACTGGATGGAAGAGGAACATTTGCCTAAGCTGAAGCCTGTAGATATCCTAAAATTCCTCCGGGAAATGGGACTAAGGGAGCTACTAGTTTCTAGACTCTTATCAGAAACTGGGTAGAAGTAAGGGGGCACAATAGATCTATTAGATCTCAGTGAATGTCACTCCAAAATATATAAATACATAGAATATTTTAATTTTGTGTTAATCTACAAAATGTGTTAACGATACGCTACTGAGTGAGGTTCCAAAGGATGCAAACGTGTTTAAAAGTTATCCACTGTTTATTGTTTCTAGCTCTTTGTGCCAAATATAAGAGACAAACCCTGTATTTCTCTTTTGGATATACGAAACGCATTCGCTTCGTCGTAATTCCATTCCTCTGTGTATTCCCTAAGAACCGTTTTACACGTACGAGAATTATTGCGAAATTTACTCTGAAAATTTTCATAAGAATAATTTTTGCTGTTTTACACGTCAAAGAATTATTGCCAAAATTTTCAGAGTAAAAATATTGACATGTTCTATATTTTTAGAAAGTGCGTGAGAATCGACGCAGAAGCCAAAAATAGAATAAAAACAATAATGGCGTCAATGTGTCATTATTTGTTGTTGTTTTCTTTATTTAGGAAAGCCAAAACCTTGGCATAAATGCAAAACTCAATTAATAAAATAAATAATCAATCAAATAAACGGTTCCAATACAGCTGATTATTCAGAAATTTCAATATGTAAATCGTAACCATGACAACTTATCCCAAAAACAATCTCACTGCGCAGTCGTATGGCATGAATTCTTATGAAATTTATAGTGGTAAAAATATTATGTGTAAAACAGTCAAGTAGTGAAATGTTTCCAAAATTCTTATGAAAATTATCAGAGTAATTTTCAGAGTAAGTTTCGCAATAATTCTCGTACGTGTAAAACGGTTCTAACGCAATAAAAATGCTGGAATAGCTCTGTTGCAGGACCCGCGTACGAAAATCGAATATATCTTGCCTATACCTGCTGATTTAAGAAACCATTTATCTGCAGTAGACAAGCTCTCCCTTCTTGAACAAAACTTGTGTGTTATTCCAACAAAAGTAGAAATACAGGCAAACATTAAGTTCGATACATTCACTTAATTTTTTTTTAATAGACCAGTCAAAAGAATTTTTATTCGGAAAAAGCCGTCAAGCAAACAAAGGGATGGGGTCATGGGATCCAACAAATATTGTAGTGATCATAAGTTTGATATCACATGCCATAGTTTTCACTTGTATTTGTATTTTTATTATCTACAATTCATCTTCAGACACCATTACGATTACTTATTTTTTGACATACCATGTTGAGAAAAAGATTGTTGATTTTCCCTAGACAGAAATTTTAGACTGTACTATAAACAGGGTTGGGTTCAGCAAGTATTGATCCAGTAATAAAAGAAACTCATTTTACGATTGCGTTCACCCTAGGAATCTACTTCAGATATTTATGTACGAAAAAGTAAATGGATTTCTCTCTTACAACTTTATCTACGTCCAAAAAGGTTTCGGAAAAAGTTTTATATTTTTTCACGATCCATTTAATAGCTAGTGACAAATAAATAGACTTATGAATGAATAAATGTTGTGTTAGTTCATTTATATTATTTACTTCAAAAAAATGATAATTTAAGTAGCCAGGGGTAGCTGAAAATCGATTTCAGATTCATTAAATGGTCGGTAGATGGCATGATTCAGTGAAAAAAAGAGCCTGAGTCACAAATACTTTTGTTTGAAAAAGTTGGCATTATAGTCTTGAAACTTAGGAGCATAGGTAATAAAAAGAATTGAAAAAAACCTTAAAATATGTCAGGATGACAATTATTATGGAATCGCTTTTAGTACAACAATTATATGACAAAAGTGGCCCCAAGAAACACCTAGAAGTAATTTACAGACTTTAATATCCACTGCTACATGGCATAATCGAATTTAAATTAAAAAAATTCTAATTTTACAAAATTCAGGTACTCATTTTAGTGTTTGCATATTTGATATTGCTTGTAATTTATTTTGGATACGCCCATGGTTAATAGGTATAAATTTTGGCACCTTCAACTTAGGAATTATAAAAATAATTTTATAAGCCCATAATAAAATATGCAGACGTGTAAGGGTGAATGTCTGAACAGGATTCCATTGAATCTGTCAAACTAATCCCAATAAAAATTGAATATTCAATAATAAGATTAAAATTTTAGGGAACATCACGGATTTTACAGCTATAAATGCTGGAAGGTTTCCATATGCTGAGCAGAATTTCCGACATTTATATTGCTTGGATAGAAGGTGTTAAATCCTTTGAATGTTGCTAACATTTTATGAGGTTTAAAAATAATGTTTACCAACACTATTTGTGTAAATGTTACCAATAAAAGTATACAGGGTGTTCTGTTAAGGCATTTCCAGTAAAGAATATTAATAAAAAAAATTTGAGTTACACGATCCTGCTAAGTTTCTTAGATATCGTTTGTACTTAACCTTGAGAAATTAGAAATTTTCAATAATTACATTTTGAACGCTTCGTCAGTTATTGCTTAATTAGATTTTCCTCATTAACTGTTAACTTAAAATTTTAACCGCAATAAAACTGTAGAATGACCTGTATGTCAACTACAACGCGTACATACATATATAAAAAATAATCATCTTTCAATTTACTGTTGGTGATGGAAACAGCGAGTGAATTTTTGCAACAATTAAAATATTTTGTGAATAAAAAGAATCTTGGATCAGCTGTGAAGACATACATTTCTTTACTTTGTATTGTACCATTATAAGTCCACTGGAACAAATGGTGTGCATAGATTTGGTATATTTGAAATATAATAAATTATTTTTCAAAAAAGTTCATGTAATATATAAAAATAAACCCCCAAATGTTGTTTGAAGCTTTTTTTTTATTAACTGCTTTGTATACTAGAAAAAACTCTAGAAAATTCCTTTTAAAAATAAAAACTAATAAAATAAAATAAAAAATTATAAGTCCCCACCTAATATTTATTAAAATAATTTCCTAATTTATGTACTAGGTAGGTATTTGTTGGATTATGCTACCTACTAACATTTTTAATAGAAAACAAGCAGAACTAACATGCATTTAAAAAATTACTTTCATTTAAAAAAATATGACTTAAAATTTGCATGTTGTGTCAAAAAAAGAATTATAAGTAGTTCTTACTAAAAATAACTCCTTTATATACAAAATACTATTAAATTATAGCAATCTTCAGACGTTGACCGAGTTAAAGCCATGGTAATTAAATAAAACTAGTACTTACTACACTACTCTAGTTGAATTGTAAACACAAACCTTTTAAATTAAATATCAACCTCTAGAGAAACCACAAAAAAAAACTCGCGAATAAAATTCCGGATGCATTCAATAAATAATCAATTATGATGTGTCAATTTCTTTTAGCAAAGTTCCGATTTATTGGAGCTTATCTTATTTTTGGCCAAATTTCACCTGTACTAGATTCACGTACGAAACACGGACCTGCCGCGACACAATCGTGATCTCCTCCGTTGAATTGTCACTGTGATACTAAACTAAAAGAAACAAAATACAAAACAACACTGGAAAGGTGTATACAAATGGGTAGATAGTGTGTGTCTCTCTTGGTCGTTTCTGTCCTACCTCTTAACTTTCATAGTCCGGTAAAATTTGACTAACGTCCTAAATTTTCTAAAAGAGCGCACTAATAAAGTTGAGAGGTTATGTGAAATACACAGTTATAATTAACTAGCTCACCACTTGCATTAATGATTTCTAATTTAGCGATAGTAATGAATATACACGATAACCAACGTCCTTCTACTGATAACAGAATGGCAGAAAGGTCTTTCGTGTTCAAAACATTGAGATAAGAATGTATATGGTTTTAATAGTATAAAATAATCATTCGGAGTAAAATGATGTCGGCAAATTATCGACAGATTCTGTCAAAAATTCATTGTTCTAGTCCACGTGACTTCTTCTGACAATCGCCGTGACGAATCTGACGATAAACGAGAGCTTTTTGCACAACACAGAGTTCTTAATACATATTTTAAAAGCTATAGGTATCTAACTGTTCGTAACGTAAATACAAAACAACCAAATAGAGGAGCTCAATCTAAGGTCAGTGTGGCCAACAAAAAGTGGTTTTTTCTGACAAGAATGACAGTTAAGGTCTACTATTCAAAACATAAGATTTTGCATGTTTTTTATCATTGCGAACATCTCCATTGCTTTATTAAAATAATGAATACATCCCCGAAGCGTATATGTTTTAAACAGTAGACTTTAACTGTCATTCTTGTCAGAAAAAATCACTTTTTGTTGGCCATACTGACCTTAGATTGAGCTCCTCTATTACAAATCTAAAAACTATCCAAATAATTGTTTATCCTCACAACGACTGTCATTAGTGTCAACTTTTCAGTTGGTGGACATGGCCTATAGTCTATCTATACTATACGTTTTAATTATAGCGATGGTTTAAATTTTACTGGACTACATCTATGTACTAGCCACTACATAATAGGTAGGAAGTTGACAATGAAAAACAGGTACTACTGTATAGGGTACACTATTTATATACAAAGTTTTTCAAGAACCAAGATTAAGTTGTTGTCGCAACAGGCAAGTAATTATTAAGTAGAATTTGTATGAAAATTAATCATAGAAACATGAAAAGCTTTAGACGTACACTGATAGTCTTTAATGATGGTACTTTCAAGTGTACATGGACATCAGTATTATGTGTACCTATAAATAACTGAATTTACAAGAATAACCGGTAAATACCAAATGCATTCAGTCGATGTGGTATTAATGGTTATAATGACGTCATTACTGAGCCTCTAAAGACGTCACTACCATTAACATTTTCAGCCGCGATAATTACTCGAGATCTTCATGGCGAGACAACATGTAAAACCATAATTTAGGAAATTTTCGTTCTTCTTCAACATCTTCACTCATAAAATTTACTGCTTCTGCTATAAGTAGGCGGAAATATGGATATATAGGGCATATCGACACCAACTGACAGTTGACAATAGCTCTGAGGACAAAACACTTATGGTTAGGTTTTAGATTTGTAATTTGGTTGTTTTGTATTGATTCAATGATTGTTTTTATCACAATCAGAGGGCTTGACGTATATTAAATGGAAAATTGTATTTTTTGTTCATAAGATAAATATTTGAGGCTAGCCGTCCTGATTTTGTGTTTATACCAGAGTTGTTATTCACCCAAATATTAGTATGTTGTTAGTGATTATTAAAATTTATTTAGTCTTAGGCGATCTTGGATAGTAACATTTCTTGGTTGATAAAGGGCTAAAGCCAAGGCCGAAAAAAATATTAACCGCGCTTAAACCGTTTTGTTCGCCTAAAATAGGCTAAATGTCTGAGATATCAATTATTATTTTAATTAATTACGAGCTGTAAGAGATGGTTGTGTGTCACTAATGCAGGAAACATCATTTTCTGCCCTTCCGAAACAATATATTATTTTATTCTTGTGCAATTCTATCCAGTTACTTCATAGTATGTATGTTGTGTTGCCTGTTCCCAGGCAGAGGTACATTGACATTTTATTACTGAAGACGTTAAGACTGTCGCATTACTCTATTTATTTATTACTGAAATTAAACCAATCCTCTGTTATCTTAAATACCATGTCTTAATGAGAGAATTTAGTGGCGCAATTGGTTAATTATGGGTCGATTCTGTGCATGTCTGTAAGATAATCTGTAACTATACCATAGAGAAATATAACTATACAGTACAGAACTTTCGTTATCTACAGATTCGTAAGCTCTTACGAAAAACACAGAATCGACCCATTAATCTATGTAGGCTTAAAGGTGTATGCTTTTTAAAAACCAGAAAACGTCATCAGCGAAGATGACAGTTGGCAGCTTTCAAACTGACATTGTCAGTATTTGTCACATATGTTGTTGGATACGAAAAATATGTGATGTGATGTGTTGATTGATGTTATATATTTAAAGTACAAACAAATATTACAAGAATAATGTTTATAGATTCTTAAGGTTGAAAATGGAGTATTTTAGAAGTGGTTTAAAATCGGTGTTGGGCGCATCGACGCCCGAAAATCAACCGACAGGTGCAGAAATAGTATGTAGTTAATTAAGCAACAAAATATGTTTTTGACGATAATTATTGTAGGTGGACAAGCTAGTCAGTAGAGTTAGTACATCAACGTTACTAGAAGATAGGCGAGATGCTTGTAGAGCTCTTAGAGCCCTTTCCAAGAAATATAGAGTGGAAGTGGGTGCTCAAGGAATGGATATTCTAAGACAAGTATTAGAACTCGATCGTAGTGATTGTGAAATAATAGGATACTGCCTTGATACATTATGTAATATAACATCTAAAGAAACATTCGAAGAGGAAACTGAAAACAATAGGAGTATGCAAGTTAATGTAGGAGAACAGTTCACTGAAATGTTTTTAAAAAATCCTGAAAACGTCACGTTAATATTAACTTTTCTGGAAGATTATGATTTTAGAGTTAGGTGGCCAGCCATAAAGTTACTAACATCTCTAGTAAGGTGTAGACCAAAAGATGTTCAAGATATAATTCTAGTTAGTCCCATGGGTGTTTCCAAACTGATGGACTTACTTTTAGAAAACCGAGAAGTTGTAAGAAATGATGCGCTGCTTTTACTGATTGATTTAACCAAATCCAATGCCAATATACAAAAAATAGTAGCTTTTGAGAATGCATTTGACAGACTGTTTGATATAATCAAGCATGAAGGCTGGACTGATGGAGATATTGTAGTAGAAGACTGTTTACTACTGATGTTAAACTTACTCAAGAACAATAATAGTAATATAAATTTCTTCCAGGAAGGTTCTTATCTACAAAAAGTTGCACCTATGTTTGAATTACCTCCTAATTTAGAAGAAGTAGGTTGGAGTCCTCAAAAAGTATCAAACTTTCTCTGTGTATTGCAATTGATTCGCACTGTAGTATCTCCTAATAATTCTTCTCAGATTATCACAGCTTGCCAGAAGACCATGAGAAATAACAATTTATTAGAAGCTTTGTGTAACATTTTGATGGCAAGTGGTGTTCCTGCTGACATTTTAACAGAAACAATAAATGCTGTGGGTAAGTATGAAATAAATTCTGGTGTATTTCAATTACTACTTTAAAATCAATCAATTTTTTTTCTCAGGTGAGGTTATAAGAGGAAATTTAACCAACCAAGATTATTTTGCAAATGTATTGGCACCTTCGAATCCCCCTCGGCCAGCAATGGTGGTACTACTGATGTCGATGGTTAATGAAAAACAACCATTCAGTCTTAGATGTGCTGTTTTGTACTGCTTTGAATGCTTTTTGTTCAAAAATGAAATTGGACAAGAATTAGTGGTTCAAACATTACTTCCTAGTAATACTGGAGCTTCTAATCTTAGTATGGGACAACTGTTATGTAGTGGGTTATTCAGCACAGACCATTTAAGTAATTGGTTTTCCGCAGTGGCTCTGTCACATTGTCTGGTTGAAAATCCAGCACAAAAGGAGCAATTGTTAAGGGTATTATTAGCTACTAATTTAGGTGAGTTACTTAGTGTCTACCAGGTTTGAATATTCTGTCAAAAATGTGCAAATTGTTTTTAGGATCTCAGCCAGTTAGTCTACTTCACCAATGTACAGTTTACTTACAACACACAAGTAAATTGCAAGCCAAATTGGGCATCTTAATGTTACTAGCACAATGGATGGCGTATTCTCCAGAAGCTGTAAAAATATTTTTAAATGTACCTGGATCAATGGCTTATTTGACAGCGCAAACCTCAGCAAGCGAGTTTGACAATAATGAAGAACTGCTGCAGGTAAATTGATAAATGTTGTATTATGGTTTGTTCCTTGTATTAAGTTATCCATTTCAGTACTTCTTTGATGTATTATTTGGGGTTTGTTTCAGGGATTATGTGCCTTATTAATGGGATTGTGTGTAGTATACAATGACAATTCGGTACCGAACTATTCAAAAGAAAACTTGAGCCAATTAGTAGAGAAACGAGTAGGTATAGATACTTATTGCAAAAAGCTCGTAGAAGTAACGCGACACGAAATCTACGCTAAAGCAGCTAAACAACCTCAAATCAAAGCCAAACATTCCAGTGAACTTCTATTAGAATTTGAGTTTTGTAAGCTGTTGAAAACTTTAGAAGGAGTTATAATCCAGGCGTTAGGAATACAGAGAGATTTATCTAATGGAATATCAGAATTGAGTTTGAATGAACATGAGAATGCGCTTTTGTTGCAGTATAAAGAGCTCATTAGGGATCAGGATAAGAAGTTACAAGAAAGCAAAAAGACTATAAATAGTTTACAAAAAACAATTCAAGATTTTGAGGTAAGGTTGAAATCTTATTTGTTGTATTACAGTTTCCTGTAACAATTGTCACATGTCCTATTGGGATAAGTAGAATTCGATAGATGGCGCTCCGAAATGTCAATGTCATTCTAGAAACGAGTAAAACAAATCAGCTGTCGTATAAGCCCTTTGATATTTAAGTGGTTTTATTTTGCCCTTTGCCGTTTTAGTTATTTTCAGTGTGTGTTTTGTGAAACTTTTGCTTTTTCTTTGATTGTGCTTTAGTATTTTGTATTGTTAAACTAAATTTTGACTACTAATATTTTTATTTTTGGAGTAATAGGTATGGTTGATATTTTTGAAAAATAAAACAAGTTTAGGTCTGATTTCGTGTTTTTATTACATTTTTGATATAATTATATCTACAAAAGTTACAGGGAAGATACGTTTGTATTGAGTAATATTTTGAATCTTTAATACCGACTTATTTTCTCTTTGTTTTTGTAACTATGGATTAGGTATACACTGACTAATCAAAGTTTATTTGAATTTGTAAATTCTGAGCCTTCTTCCATGGGCATAAATGAGGGACAGGCAGTTTTAAATGCTGGCCATATATTTTTGCATAGTACCTATAGAGGAAATAAGTGACACTTTGATAAAAGTGCAATGGATATAGAATAATATAACCTCTTCCATAATATCTCTGATTATATAAGAATATAACCTCAGAAATGAAGACAGTTGAGTTGAATAGAAAAACACAGTTTTAAGCTTGTCACTGACACAAAATTAAACAAATAAAGTACATTAACTTGCAATTTTTTCCGCCAGAGGTCTCATTGAATTCTACTCCGTCCAATTAACGAAATTTCTTTAATGAAATTTTCAGGCACAAATTAAAGATCTCCAAGAAAATAACACACAACTAACGGACCAAAATACACTTTTGAAAGCTCAAATAGCGGTAAACCCAAAAAATAAAACAACTCTGGAATCGAATGAAATACTGAGCGATGAAACAATTACCGTACCCAACCCCGATATTGTTTTACTTGACAAAATTAAATATTTAGAAGCGCAAAATATGGAAAAAGAAGAAGAGTTGCAATGCATAAGAAAGGATCAAGATGATTTGCTGACACTGTTGACCGACCAGGATTTGAAGTTGAATACATTTAAGCAGCGATTGAGAGAGTTGGGAGAAAATATAGAAGACGACGATTCGGAAAATAACTCGATAGATTTGGAAATTGAATCCTGATTATATCTGTAAATTATTTATATTTTTTAATAAAAACAATAATTGTATATTGCGAGATTCAACTTATTATGGTGTTTATATTTCATATAGTAATATATTTATTTGAAAAACGCTTTGAGAATATTTGTTTTATTTCTTTATGCAAAAAGATTTCTTTTATAAATAGAGGAGTTCAGTCTAAGGAGAGTGTGGCCAACAAAAAGTGGTTTTTTCTGACAAGAATGACAGTTAAGGTCTACTATTCAAAACATGAGATTCTGCATGTTTGTTATCATTGCGAACATCTATTTTGCTTTATCAAAATAATGAATACTCCCCCGAAGCGTATATCTTGAAATTTAAAGAGCGAGAATGGACGTACACAATTAAACGAATATCAACAAGAATAAAATATAACTGACATTTGACATAACTAGTGACAGAATAACAGAAATGGAATGGTGACATGCTAAGAGTTCCTAGAATTATTGGCCTCTTATATGATGAGTGTTCAGCTAAAAAGTCATTTTAAATTTCATGTTACACGCTTCGGGAGTGTATTCATTATTTTAATAAGGCAATGTAGATGTTCGCAATGATGAAAAACGTACAAAATCTTATGTTTTGAACAGTGGACCTTAACTGTCATTCTTGTCAGAAAATAGCACGTTTTGTTGGCCATACTGACGGTAGACTGAACTCCTCTTTTGACGAAATGTTGGCTATTGGGCGGAGTAGAATTCGATGAGACCTCTGGCGGAAAAAATTGTAACTGTCGAAATGAGTAAAACAATTCGTTTTGCATTGGTTTTGTATTATATTCAAGTCAACGTAATTACCGTAAATTCGTACTTTATTTGTTAAATTTTGTGTCAGTGACAAGCTTAAGACTGTGTTTTTCTATTTATCCCCACTGTCATCGTTTCTGAGTTTGTATAGGGCATGTCCACGACAGCTGACATTGACAATACGACGGTGGTAAAACAATAAACTGAAAAATTATCAAACAACAAACAACTATTAACCTATATTATATAGTATTAAATATGCAAGCTCAACAATTAAAATAACTTTAAAAGTACACTGAAGCAAAACCAACTAAACTCAAACACGATCTAACATTATGAAGCAGCATAACCTCACTATCAAGTACCACGTGGCTTTGTTTATAGGGCATGTCCACGACAGCTGACATTGACAATACGACGGTGGTAAAACAATAAACAATAGACACGATGAAAAATTATCAAACAACAAACAACTATTAACCTATATTATATAGTATTAAATATGCAAGCTCAACAATTAAAATAACTTTAAAAGTACACTGAAGCAAAACCAACTAAACTCAAACACGATCTAACATTATGAAGCAGCATAACCTCACTATAAGTACCACGTGGCTTTGTTTATTGTTTTACCACAGTATACCAAAACAACCAGTAGTGCATCTCAACCTCGCGCATCGGTTAAGCGCAGTTCGCCATTTCGGTTTAGAAACCTTTCAAATTCAGCAAGGACGGCGTCGGAATGGGCACAGTTTAGTTTGGTTTAGTCGTGTAAGCAGTGGCGTGTGTGTGAATTCTAATTTTTTTATTTTTGAGTGACAGTCATCAAATAAAATGAATAAAGTTAAAGCAGGTGTAGTTTGTGCTGCAAAGAACTGCAGAAGTAAATCATATTTATATATGAAAAAAAGTTTTTTTAGATTTGGTCGACTATAATGCTAGTATGATTCATTAAAAATTTCTTCACATTTTATACCTACTGTCAAAGAAAAATATTGAGAATTACCTACTGTTTTTATGAAATTGAATAGTAAATCGCAAATATATAACTTCTGTGACAAAGTCCGTTATGTCTGTTATTAAACGAGATGTGAACAATATTTATTTACACATATAGTAGGCGTCTTTAAACTGCACATTTTACAATTATTTACAAAGGTACAGCGTCTTCCAAAACGCATTACCTCATCAAAATTATGTTTTTTAAATGGAACACCTTGTATTTAATTTCAAATTCAAAATTACCTTCACTTCATTGTTACAAAAATAAGGGTTGTAATATGTTATACAGGGCCGTATTACAAAGTTATAGCTAATTTTCGACGAAAAATAGACAAAGATATTTGTAAATAGTTTTTAGTGAATCTACTAATCCTCCTAAATACCTTTTCGTACTTCCTGGCCTAAAGTGACAACTTCACTCCCTTGTGACAGGTACTAAAGTGTCACATTTAATCCCTCCGGGATTAAATATTGACGAAACTCCCGGAACGATTAAATCACTTTTTAAAAGCATCGTACTGCTGCTCGTATAGTTTTCTAGATTTCGGTGGTAACAATTCTTCACCTACTTCGGTTGCTCTTTTATCAATATCAGATACACCTTCTTCACTCATGATACCAATAATTATCAATAACAATGTTTCTTTACAATGACACTAGTAATGACAATGTTTCTAAATTATAACTGTCACAACGCAATGTTACTATGGTAACTTATTTTAAAGACAGTTTATTAAATGAGTTGAAGAGAGAAAAAACTGATTGAAATTATTGAAATAATTAATAAATTCATACCGGAAGTACGAAAAGTATCGTATATACCTTGCGACTGAAGTACATTTAATCCTTCAGGTAAATTATGGCCCTCCCTGCGGTCGGGCCATAAACTTTACCTTCAGGATTAAATGTACTACTTCAGTCCCGCGGTATATAATATACTATTTCCGGTACAGGTAATAAAGGATTGTAAACAATTATTATTTCATTTATAAGAAGGAATTAGTTATTTGGCGTCACGTTTAATGTAATGTAATCTTAATTTGTAGTTAATTATTATTGGATTAAATTTAACTAGGTGTTGAATAAAAATTTGTTTTATTACAATTTGTTTTGCTATTGTTGCCGATTTTAAATTCTTTTCCTTGTAACATGTTCAAATTATGTATTTTATATTATTCACAACATTAATCTACTCAATAACATTTTCTTCGAAATATAATTTTAACAACTTCAAATTATACTAATCCTTCCCTGTCCAAAAAGTAGAAATGTTAGTTAATACGGACCTCGGATCTAAACCCAAATGGCCGTTTCAAGGCCAAATAAAATTATTGCGTACAAGCGATGCGCGAGGTTGAGATGCACTACTGGTTGTTTTAGTATACTGTGGTTTTACCACCAGCTAGTTTGTGACGTCACGTGGACATGCCCTATTCTTATTATAATCAGAGATATTATGGAAGAGGTTATGTTATTCTATTTTTTGTTTTCATTGCACTTTTATGAAAGTATCACTTATTTTCTCTATAGGTAATATGCAAAAATAGATTATTAACATTTAAAACTGCCTGTCCCTCATTTATACACCTAGAAGAAGGCTCAGCATTTACAAAATCAAATAAACTTTGAATAGTCAGTGTATAGCTAATCCATAGTTACAAAAACAAATAGAAAATAGGTCGGTATTAAGGATTTAAAATATTACTCAATACAAACGTACCTTCCCTGTGACTTTTGTGGATATTACTACATCAAAAATAAAATAAAAACACGAAATCATACCTAAACTTGTTTTATTTTTTGCAAATATCAATCATACCTATTACTCCAAAAATAAAAATATTAGGAGTCAAAATTTAGTTTAACAACACAAAATACTAAAGCACAATCAAAGAAAAAGCAAAAGTTTCACAAAACACACACTGAAAATAACTAAAACAGCAAAATAAAACAACTTAAATATCAAAAGGCTTATACCACAGATCATGCTTATACGACAGATGATTTGTTTTACTCGTTTCTAGGATGACATTGACATTTCGGAGCGCCACCTATCGAATTCTACTTTTCCCAATTGCGAGGCGAAAGTGCTGATGTGCTAGGGATAATAGACCGTTTTAACGGAAAACATCTTGTTGTTGTAGTGACTAATAGAAGCTAAATGTGATTTTAAAAGAAAACTATACTTCATTTAAAAACCAGGAGTGATTTGAATTTAAGTAGGCAATTCTGTTGACCTATGATTGGTCAGATTACACCCAGTTTCACACAACACTTTTTAGCATTGACATCAGCTGATAATTTAAATTTTTGATAGTTCTGACAGATAAATATATTTAATTTTTCCATCGCATCCACTATTACTATTTTATTAATTTACTTCGTTTCGTTTAAACTGAAACATGACAACATTTGTCTATATGGAGGTTACAAGCTATTAAAGATTTAAAACAATGTAGGTTTTGTTAGAAAATTAGTTCTTTTTTATTTCATTCACTGGTAATCAGTTATTTGCTACTTGAAAACACCCATATTAGAGTAATGTGTATGTTTTAACCTTTCAGTTTGAATACGAAACAGGAAAAAGTTTTACATGTGACAGAATACCCGTCTGATTAATGCTTGGGTATAAAATAATTCACTAGACAGACGAGAAGTCGACTTATGACTATGCGTGGCTGATTTTTCCATCAATCAAGGCATATTTAATAGATTTGGAACACGACTGTTAACTACTTTTTCGGAACACTAATCTTGTAACTTTTAGTGATGTGAATAAAGCTTTTCAAATCACTCCTCCTGGTTTTTAAATGAGGTATAACTAATTGGACTGGTGTACTCACCTAAGATAACGGCAACCATATTTAGTAGGTACATTATAATGATCACTTTATACATTCAACCTCATATTTTTATAGCAATAGATGGTAATAATCTGTGACCATACCAGAGTATAGACAACACAACATACATCCATCGCTATGAAGAGCTAAAAACCTCTTTTTAATGTAGTGTCAGTCAAAAACTAAAGGGGCGTTAAGTGGGGAGCTATGAAACCAAAAGATCTATATTAGTTGATGACCAGTGGTGAATATTTATTATAACAGATGAAAGACTGGTACAATACATTTTATTTAAAATCTGTTTTTAATAACGCGTTTTCTAGACATCCCTCTTTTTACACATCTTCTCTGGCACTGTTTCCCTAGCTTATAGAATCTACAAAAGTTCTCCACACTAATTTTCGCTTCAACCATATCTTCAGATCTATGTAAGCAACGTTCTTTTGATTCAAAACAATTTTTTAATCCACCACAAGCAAAAGACACGTACGCGTTTTCTTGATTAATCATAATACTTTTAATATTACTGAATACGTTTTTCAAACTATTCATGTCAGTTCGTATCGTCGTAAGATTGTCTAGGATGTTGGTGCTGAATTGTCCAAAGTTGGTAGAGAGTTGAGAGAAGCTGTTGCGTAGAATACTGATATTACTTTTGGTTCGTTTGGTGGAAATTATTTCTGAACGACTTCTTCTACTTGAAAATTCTGATCTACGAAGAATAACAGGTAATGAAGGTTGGTGAGAAGAGTTATCTAAAAGCGTTAAACAGTTTTCACCTTTTTCTACAGTAGTACTATTAATATTTGTCTTATCTTTTATACTTCTCGTTTCTTTTATGTAAAATTGGTGAATGTTATTCAAAGTACTGATCAAATAATCCAATTTTTCCAAAGACGGCTGCATTTCTTTTTGGATTATTTTCTGTTGATCAACATTGGTGACTTCGTTTCGTTCTATTTGAACATCGATTTGGATGTTACATTGAACGGCAGTGCTTGTGGTAGTAGAACGTTTTAAACTTACATTCTCTACGTATTCCTACAAAATTTTTTTTAAATAAAATTATCGAGGAAACTATTTTATACATACCGGTGATGTTATGCAGCAAACAAAAAGGCGAAAAACTTTACATAAACAATTAGTTTTACGTTTTTTCTTATTAAGAATACTTGACATTGCGTGTCATAATTTTGACAGAATAATTACATTGGTAAATATTGTTTTTGAGATGTTCAGTATTTTTTATTAAAATATATCTTATAGATCTTAGATTAGAAGATTTAATGAGGTGGAGATTTTGACCTTTCTAGATCTACCGTGGTCCTTAATTTGAACGTAGATCGCATGTCCAACTCTCTCGATACTGAATCTTTAATGTAGGTAGTTTCTTACTGGTGGTTATTACCAGAAACTGTAGATTCGCACTATATATTTTTACCTAGTTTCTTTCCCAATTGGTGTCTATTTGCTTTAGTTTTTTCCCATTCATTAGGCACTTAGGAATAGGAAAAACAGGTCCGAAAACTGGAAATGTCTTCTCCATCAGATTTTATTATCTATATGTTTGTTTTAAAGTACTTTTCAAGAAAATTTTATTCCATACGCATGAACTTGGTTAATTGTCATATTATGGCGAGAATATCCCTTTTTTGCTGATTTTACGCGTTTTTTTTTGTGGATAAAATTGATTTAAATTTAGTGCACGTTCAAAAACTATTTTGGTTTTTGTTATTTTATGGCCAACAGAAGCATAAGCTTGGAAAAGCTATGGCGAATTTAAAATTTAAGGGTCGCTTAGTTGAAGTTCAGTTGCACCAATAAATGTTTTCGCTCTGCTTCTTAGCTAAGTGTTTAATAGATTTTTTCAACCTCGCTATAAGTTGAGTTTTATTTATTTCTCTATAGTTTCGGGTGACTTTTCGTTTTTGTGGTTTGAAATAACGTATTAAAAGGTGTTAAAATTCAATTCTTTGAAATCCAAAGGACTTTATTCTTGTTTTTTAAATAAGAAAATTGTTTATAATGTAAAACACAGTAAAAAATGATAAAATCAGATCGGAAAATTATACAGTTCAGGAAAAAGAATTGCTAATATTTTCATCCAATTCTTCATAATAGTTTTTACGGTTGTACCGACTTCTTGGAAATCCAAGAATATACAATACTTCCAAATCATTCTCCATAAACATCCTTCAAAAATTAAAAGAAATACACCTGAAATTGGGAGACGGCAAATGAAAAACCGAAAAGAGGAAAAACATTGACATATATCAATCAAAACACAAGAATGTTAGGTTAGAAATCTCCACTTTGAGGAAAAGTGGAGAATAAGCGAGCGATTTTCTAAGCTTATCTAGGTGCAGCTTAAAATCACAAGTTGTTCATGATGCAAAGCGCCACTTAACTTTAAGTCTACTTAAATATCAATTGGTTCAAGCATGTTTTATAATTCATAATTTCATAAAAACTGGCACAAAATCCATAAAAAGCATAAAAACTGAAGCACTCGACTAAGAATAGAAATATTTAATCGTGGATTTTTGGTCATCACTTAATACTCGGAAATTCAAAATGGCTATGAAAATAACGCGAAATTCAAATTTAATCTAGATAAAAGAGGTGGACTAGTTCTTCTTCTATATATTTATTTATAATTTTCTTAATACATTCTAAGCCATGTGGAAAGAACGGTTGAGATTTGAAGAGAAAATAAAAAATCAATTGACCGTATCTGTCAATGTCAGAGTACGGTCTAAAAACGCTTAAGTAAGAGTTAAGAGTACATAGGGTTCGACCACCACAAGACTTAAGAGTTTTCGCCGCGCGGCGGTCTTCGTTTCGTATAGAAAGAAATAGAAATACGCCACTGCTGCCGTTCTCTCTACAACTTCTGTGTGTGTACACCCCCCTCTCCCGTTTCTCACACAACTGACTCTCAGGTGGCTTTGGTGGCTATAACCTGACCGCCAACTTGATTCTTGCCTCCTCTCTCCTACATCTTACTCTTTTAGTTCGTCTTGTACTCGTAGTTGTGGTGAGGCACAGCGTTATTTCAGTTATATTCTACCTGTTGTGCCCCCGTTTGGGTTTTTATCTATTTATTGCACTTTTCAGAGGGCTATTGTCACCCTTCAGCATTGTATTATGCACCTGTGTTTCAGTAGCTTTGTGGCTATAGTGATTTTTAGTGTATAAACTTTTTTTAAAAATTCGTTTCGCGCTATGGGACTTAAAGCAGCAAATTATTCTTATGTTGAATAGGTAAGCATCAATCAAAGAATACTATCTAAACTTACTTATCACTTTAAGTATAACTCTGCGTTATATCAAGAAAAAATTCATATTTCTTGGCTTTATCTTCAAATCTACATTCATTCGCTGTAAAATTTGTTATTAATAATCTATTTTTATTGTACAAAATAAAGTAAAACACTGCTTATTGCAGCGTTGCCACGTTTATAAATTAAAGCTACTTAACGAAATTTCGCCATCTTAACTCGAACTTTGGTTATGTGGGACATTTTGTAAATATAGAAGCTGATTCCCAATTTTTACGGTGTAATTTGATTGTTTTTATTTATTTAAATTGACTATTCTTTGCATTGTCGTGTAGATAATTTATCATAGTGTCATTCGATCTTTCTGAATAAATTACATTTGCATATTTAGTTGGCTACTAGAGGTTTTATTTAGCATTATAATCGTTTACAATGGCCATAAAGTTAAATACCACGATGTTAACGGTAAATTATCATCCTAGATAATTAAATTTTTGCATAATAACGTTGCTTTTATTTCAAAAGCGAATTATGCATTTTTTGCCCTTTTATGACAGTGACGTACAATATATCTTCTTTCCCTTCCTTTTTTTTGATCTCCTCTAGCCTATTGATAAGTCATATTCTACTTCTTTCTTAAACATTTCTCGTTTCCTGGTTTTCATCCCCAAAATTATTTGTATCTTCTTCTTCCATTTTCGCTGCTTTTTGTGTTCTAGCTTGTTTCTAATATGTACCTATATAAAGAATCTAGTATAGTTAAACTTATTAGCTTAACAGTCTTTTCTTAAGATCCTTCTTGGAGAAATTCTCACGCGATCAAAGGTTTAAAGATTCACTGATTGTATACTTAAAAATATTCCGACTGGACAATTTAATTCACCACTTTGCAGATATCTTTATTCTTTTTATTAAACTTATTAGCCAGGATACCGCTTCCATTGCGTAGCTTGTATTTTTCCTGGAAGAGCTGTGGAAGGCTATCATCTGCTAAGCCAATTGTGTGCATATGTTTTCTCAGCCTACAATGTCCGGTCAGCATTCCTACCATCATCCTCGTCGTTTCTCGACTTAGACATAGTAGGTCGTGTGAGTTTGGTCGAAGGGCTCTTAAGGAATAACTTAGCATGTCTTTGTCCAGGGGTTTATCCATTCGTGGATGCTCTCTTTACTTAGGCATTTAGCAATTCCACGGGAAGGTTCTGGCCCTATCATGACCTCAGTTGCTTCCTGCTTGGCTAATTCATCGGTCTTTTTATTGCCTTTTATTCCTTGGTGGCCCGGTATCTAGGTTAGGGTCACTCTATGACTACCTAGTCTCCTGAGAGCCTTGCAACACTCCCACACCAGATTTGATGTTGTCCGATATGAGTAAATGACGATTCTTTGGCTATTCACTTCTCGTCCCATTCTCATCAACTCCTAACCTAAAAGCGTCCAGTTTTCTACTACAAAATTTACGCGTTACTTTTTAGACGCACTGTATATCAATTTTAGTACTGACTGACTTTTTACTTACAAATGTTTGTAATCCTTCTGTAGAGGTGAATACAACAATGCAATAATGTATAGGGTTTAAAATTGGGAAGGGTCCATTTTTATTTTTACATATATAAAAGATGTGCCTATGGGGTGGGTAGTTTTTATTTAAATGTTCGGTATATAATTCTTTTATTTTTAAATTGCTGAGACATAGTTTATATTCGTTTATTACAGCTGGATGTGGTCACATTTTATGATAAATTGTGTGTTATTTTCGTTGTTTATTTAGATTAATTTTCCATTTAAAAAAACAATAAATGTTATTAAATTTAATTTATTTTTTCCTGAAGGGTGTGTTGAAACTTGATATTGGTCGACTAGTTCAAAAGCAGTTCAGATAAAATGCTTTAAATCCCTATGTTTGGTTTTTCATTGCATGTGTCTGTATACTACTTGTAATTTAAAACGAAGAATCTGAATCTTTAGCGCGTATTTTGTATTACTCTGTATAAAAAACATAATTAGTTTTGCGAATTTTATTATACTAATATCAGATTTACTACTATGCTGGTGAGAACAACATAGTTACCTTACTATATGGATTCCAGCACACACTGGAATAGATGTACTAGCAAAGAGGGGGACTGAAATACCTTTCTGGGGGCCTGAAGCGTTTTGCGGAATCAACCCCAATGTAATATTGGAAGAAATAGGTGAAGCCGAAAGAAAGAGAAGATCTGACCATTGGAAAGATCTAGTAGGGCTTAGACAATCAAAGATTCTTCTGGGTGACTACAACCTGTTGAGATCAAATAAATGCATAAGTCAAAGTAAAACTGCGCTAAGAGATTTAACAGAGCACAGTACCTGGGAGATTACTGGATAGAAAAGAGGAACATCTACCTAAGTTGAAGCCTGCAGAGATCCTAAAATTCCTCCGGAAATAGCACTAAGGGAGTTACACTAGTTTCTGAGACTCTCCTCAGAAACTAAGTAAAATTAAGGGGCACAATAGATCTTACAGGTCTCCAGTTAATGTTACCCCAAAAATACATACATATATACTTATACTATTCCCATGAACTCAAATAAATCTATAAAATCGATTATCCTGAAATGTGAATAATATGGGCAAGACTTTTACTGATTATACATAAAAATAAGTTGGTAGAAAAATCCAATTATTGAATTTGCGGTTTTGGGTTTGTTCCCATGTCAAAAACAGAAATAATTTGGTCATATATATTTTTTAAGTTCTTATAATAAATATAGGAAACAACTTATAATTGTGGTAATTCTATTAAATTGAATAAACGATAAAAAATAATTTATGATTCGAATAAGTTTACAGTATATATAATAATAATTATGACTAACAACAGAATTAGTATAGAATGAGGTGTAAAACTTAACAAAAATATTCTCAAAATATTTTTTATGCAGTGATATTCAATACCTAAAAGAAAAGTTAGCTAAATAAGGGTTAACATAGTTTGTCGTCTTTTTTTTTTAAATCGTGATGAAGTATTATAGGTTGTGTTGTATTGTTTTTAAAGTGAACGAATGCCTGTGAATGTGAATTTTCGGCATTGATCTCTAGCAGGAGATTGAGTGCCGAGCACTATAATTAGATCCCTAGTTTATAGCAAGCAACTGCTTGTATCCAAAAATATTCAAAAATAAAATCAGGAGCCAAGAAGGCAACTTCTTTATTCCTATATAACCTGCCCAGTTCATAGACCTACAAATTTTCAATAATTTATACGCAAAGAAATCAATTTGAATATAAATTTTATCAGGAATTTTTCAAAATACAAATTGGTTGTAAATATATCCGAGTTAAGACATAAATAAGACGGAAATTTGCATATTCAATACCCAAATTTTATTTATGGATTGTAATAACTCTTACACTGTCATACTGTATTATAAAATGATTACATATATGTTTATTTATTGGGACTGAGAATATTTTTTCTAAGATTATTTACTTATCCACAAATATTGATCTCATACATGTTAACTTAGCTTAGCGTTAATTAGCAGCGGGAAATTTAGTTTTTCAACCCTGTATGTCCTTGACATTATTCGTTTTCATACACATTTTAATAATATTTAGTTTTTAATTCTTTTATTGCAGTCCCATTGGACTACTTCATTGAAAATACAATATTCTATAGCTTGTATAATAATAAAGTTCTTTTGGTGTTTTTAATGATTTGTCAATATTAACTTTTTGATAAAAATTGTGAAGCAATTTATGCGTTTTCTAGAATTTTTTGTTGTCGAGGGTTTTACTTAGTAAGTTAATTTTACAGCAGTGGTAAGTGAGTTTGCGTTTTTTTCTATTGTGCATTTCAAGATTTATTTACAAGAAAAAACTGCTCTAATTTATATAAGAGGATTTCATTGGAGAGCTAGGAAAAAATGGTAAATTGTTGAAGCTTACAACAAAAAAGAGCAATTGAAGATAATTGACAATTATCGCTAATTGTATATTTGAAAATCTTTTTTGAAACTTCTGTCTATTAGTCATACTATTACTTATAAATTCAGACAAGATATCATTTTGTTATACAAAAACAAAAACTGACCGCATGTTTCATTTTTTATGCTGCATCATTCATTGTGGTCACTTGAAAGTATTACATCGAATCTCCACCCAGAAGCGTGTGATTTATTAATAGATTTTTTAGTCTTTTGATTTTTTGCGCTCTGGAATTTCCATTATACTTTCATACAACAAATACGATCAAATAATGAAGTCCATTAAATTCCAAGAATATGACAGCGGTCGCGACACAATTGTTTTCAAGTGAATTAACCACGTAACTTGGTCATTTTTATATGTAAATCTATATCGATATTATTACCTGTACTGAGAGAAAGAAGAAAAGGTACATCTAGAACTGCACATATCAAATATCTTGTGAATGCGACAAATTTTATTTAGGTGAAACATCTAGACCATTGAAAGTCCGAATAAATGAACACAAAAAGTTATCAAAGATGGGAGTTCTTTAAGTCAGCTATTTGCAAACATGCTTGGGAAGAGGGTCATCAAATTCAAAGGGAATCAACGAAAATAATATTGAAAGAAACCAATAATATAAGACGAAACATTAAAGAAAGTGCTTTAATACAACTAAATGTGGAGCTATTTGTTTATCAATGTTAGGAAGAGAAATTTCCAATAATTTGCATCATAAGTTTTTATCCAGGTTTTCATTATCATTTGAATAGTTGTTAATCGATACACATTTCAATACACAAAATCACAAAACTGAGTATACATATTTTGATAACAAAAATAATCATACACAAAAAAAATAACAACAAACGCGTTTTATTAAAAACATTTCCAATATAACCGAAAAAAACGCGCTATCCCAATAAAAACCGTTCCTGGAATGTGCACTTCACTGGATTCCATTTTTAGTAGACTATGATATCGTTGGAATCTCATAAAATGGAATAATTTATTCCACATTTTGCCCGAGATATGATCTACTATGAATGGACCTTAATAAAAATTTGATTTGATTTATTGAAGACGCTATTGTATGTTTGGTTTCCTACAAAATGTCAATATATAAGATGTGCTTTGGGTTGCCTGCAGAAAATCGTTGATTAATATAAGGTAAATCATGCATTAATGGGGGTCATTAATGTATGATTTTGTCTAGTTTTGAGGACGTTAATATCATATGTTAATACATGGTCGATGGAAAAACTAATTAGAAAACAATAACATACGAATACATTTATCATTCTTTGTTTCAGATGAAAGATGCCGGAAACAACGACCACCGCTTCGGTAGAGGAACGTCCTCTGTCGTTAGCTCGTCATGATTTTTCGCTGCCTTCGTCAGGAAGCAGTAACCGATCCTCCTCAGCCAGTCGTTATGAAGGTCAACTTGGATACCAGCAAGTTCCATTGCAAAGCACAATGAGTCATCATCGGGAAACTTCGGCTTTCGTACCGGTGGTACCGTCGCGAAATATGCACCAAATGATGTACTCAAGCGAAATGCATCCTTTACTTAATACCGAGTTAATGCGGGAAAGCCGCGAGCGGTCTGAAAGTGGTAAATCTGGTGAAAGTGGATCAGCTTCGGGATATTCTAGTGTAAGAAAGACATCTTCAACTGGATTCGATTTAATGGCCATAATGGCAGATAAACGCAAAGAATTGCAGTTTCGCGAAGAAGCTGTTTGTGTTGCTGCAGCTCACGCAGCAGCTTTGATGCTTCCACATCGACCCAGACCACCTGGTAGTCTCTTAGAAGCTTCCAGTGGTTCGCAAAGCCACTCGTACCCTGGGTTTTTACCAACATCACCAGCGGGTCCTGCTTCTTTCACCTTTCCTGGTGGGAGTACTTTATTTCCTCCGGGTCCTCCACAAATGCACGCGCATCTGGACCGACGGTTATTGAGAGCACCGGGTCGTGCGTCGCGACCGAAAAAGCAATTTATTTGCAAGTACTGTAATAGACAATTTACTAAGAGCTATAATTTATTAATTCACGAACGTACTCATACCGATGAACGACCTTACTCTTGTGATATATGCGGCAAGGCGTTCAGAAGACAAGATCATCTGAGAGATCACAGGTTAGTAATTTGTTTAATTTAAAAAATTTAGAGGTTCAGAAATGGTCTTAGACTAAGCAAATGTTGTTATAGACAGAGAATTGGCAATTTCATCCACTTTTTCGTTATCCTGAGTACCCTCGCTTCTGCAGTTGATTTTAGATAAGCCTTAGCAAGGCTGCTGGGACATTGGAACGGTCTTCGAGTGGTTTAAGGCATAATATAAGCAATCGTTCTAGGAATTCATAACTATGGAATCGAGTGTAATTTGGTTGTGTATGTAGATTCATGATGGTAGATGCTTCAAGAGTAGACCGGTCCCCCGACAGAATTGTAGCTTGTAGGACGCACTTGCATCATCTATCATTACCACAAAATTTGCTTCCTAAGCTGTACTTTGAACAATTCTAAAAATATGAGAACTGCTTGGTATATTTTTATAAATTTGTCTCTTGTGTGGGTAAAAGTAAATATTTGGTCAAGAAATTCCAAGTGCTGTAGTACCCTATACGTTTTGTACGGAATGAACGAGACAAACATTTTTATTCACTCTTTCGCATGCGTTGGTAAAGGACAAACGATGTGTATTTATTATTTCTTATGCATGGGCGTACGTGGTCACGATTATTATAATGTGAACAACTTCTGTAGTTCGATAACGAAGGAGAACGTAAAATTTATTAGGTAACTTTGAAACGTTTTAGATTATTTTTTTGTTATTGCAGTTGTAGTTTTATTGTTTGTAAATAAAAGAGCTGAAAACTATGTACCTATGTTTTGTTGCTCTGCATCTGTATTTTTCAAAAGGGGCTTCAAAATCCAGATCTACTGCGAAATGTTGTTTGAAAAAATTGCAGCTATAGTCAAAAGTGCTCTTATCGTGCGGGTTCAAAGGTCACTAACCATATGTATCAAATCAGAAAACACAGAGGTTACCAAAATGTGAGATTACACTGATTGACGAATTTCCACTTTTTCTTTCATTCTCGAAATAATCCATCAAACTAAGTACAATTTTTTTGCTCGAATATACAAAAACACAGAAAAATGGCTTTTTATCATTCATTTTGTCACTTTGAATTGTAAAAGTCACAAGACTGACATTTTTAAAAAAACTCAGCTGGTGAAAGACTTTTTAGAATCGCTGAAAACTAAATACATATCCTTCTTTTTCCCGTCAAATTTGCATAAGTCTGTCTTATTTATTACAGATTTTATTTGGAAGTTATAATTAAACGAAAATAAAAACTGTGAGTATGCCTTAGTTGGATCGTATGACCCGCATGATAAGACTGCATCTGACTATAACTAATTGAGGAGTACAAAGCAAGCAAGTCTTTAAGGTCATTTAATTTTTGTCTTGAACTTAACTGTGCTAACGGGCATCAGTCTCATGTTATGACACCTGTCAACCTCTTACTTTGGCTTAGGCATTCATTTGCTCTTATCTGGTTGAGATTTTCCAGTTTATCTTTCCAGATCTTTTTAATGGTCAATTTTTTAAGTAACTGTAAATGGCAGCAAACTGGCTGTCACTTTTGCTGCAATATCATTAGATTAGGTAGGGTTATTCGCAAAATTCCATAAGAAACATAACATTCTAAGCTTTCGGATATTAATGAACTGTGTAAAAATGTACAATTTTTAATAATCCCCAAATTGAATGCTTAAGTAGATTTAAAATATCCACAATTTAGTGTACCATTAAAATTCCTGCAGTGCTTAAAGTATACATTATATATTATGTATAGGTGCCGCCGAATTCGTAAATATATTTTATATAACATAAACTAGAAGGCATTAATGGTCGTCTGATGGCGCCCGTGGAGAAGTAGACACATATATATGCATTTTTAATCAGAATTACGAACAGGTATACCTATATATTTTTTCTTATTAAAGATTATTAAAAAGTTACTACCGATTCGGAAGATATTAAAATTTGGAATTTTAACGGTAGCGTTATTTCTGTTTAATTTAATTATATTTTCTATAAAAAAGTTATCGAATTTATGATATGAAAATTATGGCGAAATAGGAAATTTAAAATGACTTTTTAGCTGAATACTCAATATATCAGTGGCCAATAATCCTAGAAACTCTTGGCAAGTCACCATTTCACTTCTGTTATTCAGTCACTAGCTCTGTCAAATGTCAGTGGAAAAAGTAATTAGAAGAATAGAGATACAGCTAATTAGAAATGATATAAAAATCTAATCGAAAATGGACGTACACAATTAACCGAATATCAACAAAAATAAATACAACTGACATTTGACATAACTAGTGACTGAATAACAGAAATGAAATGGTGACATGCCAAGAGTTCCTAAAATTATTGGCCACCGATATGTTGAGTATTTAGCTAAAAAGAGTTTTAAATTTCAAGATATACGCTTCGGGGATGCAAAATCTCATGTTTTAAACAGTAGACCTTAACTGTCATTCTTGTGAGAAAAAACCACTTATTGTTAGCCATACTGACCTTAGACTGAACTCCTCTATTGACTAGCGCAACCTGCCCAACACACCAGAATCGAAAATAATTTAAAATTAATAATAATAATAGTTAACAATAGTTTTTATTTTAGTTTTGATTTTTCAAAGATATCAGTCTTTTTGTTATTGTAGGTTTGGACAAGGGTATATTTATGTTTATTTAGGATATGGAAGGATACATTACATAAATAAAACTTGCTAAAATCTTCAAAGATAATCAAATAAAGTGGAATATACTATTAACAGAGAGAAAAACCAAAAGTTATAGTCAGTGGCGTCACATATATGTACATATCTTTTTAGATATTCGAAAAAGAAAATACCCTCTACCTGTGTATGAGGATTATGGTGTCAACTACCTGGTCCTATCACTTGATAATTTCTATCTATTATCCTTTATACCTTATGTTTTACTTTTACTCCAAATTTTTTTTTGGAACAGTTCTCTGGTATAAACGCATAAGTCTAGAAAAAAGATTTCATGCTAACCAAAAATGACATCCAAATTGCCGTTCCATGCTCTTAGCAATTCAAATTCTAATTTTACTTGAAAATAAATACAAATTAACATTTGGGGATTTATTCATATGTGCTTTTATGGACTAAAAAGAATTTATACACCCAATTTTCTCTTTGATACTAAAAACTTTTCCAATACATTATATTAATTTATACTTTTTATTGGTAACCATTTAAAAAAAAGAGCAAAACTATTTATAACATTCTAGAACTATTTCATTTAAACTGATTTTGATAAATTTCATCGGAACATCTTACGATTTTTGATTTTTATTGAAAATAACAGTCAGTTCCACCTCTAGTTGTAATCTTTTAGCTCTAGATATATACAGGACAACCGTCGAAATACCGACAGAAGAGAAAAAGAGGCAGACGACGGATTCTGAGAGAGTGAGAAACAGGTTTTAGATCTACATCTACATGTTGAGTTAATGGAGCAGCTTTCAGAGACATGACATAGTTGGTTCGGTGGGCAAGAACGGGGAATGAAAAAACCCAATAATTATATTTTTATCTATAAATGTTATTTGATATTTAATATCGATAACCTAAACGTTCAAATTGTCTACAATTATGACGTACAATAATAAATAAAAACAATGTTCGAAGTAGATTTCACTACAAAAAGACTGACATTTTCTTGACAATATAGGAGTTCAGTTTAATGTCAGTGTGGCCAACAAAAAGTGGCTTTTTCTGACATGAATGACAGTGAAAAAAGTAATAAGAAGAATAGAGATACAGCTAATTAGAAATGCTACAAAAATCTTATCGAAAATGGACATACACACGATTGAACCAATATCAACAAAAATAAATACAACTGACATATTTGACATAACTAGTGACTGAATAACAGAAATGAAATGGTGACTTGCCAGAAGCTCCTAGGATTATTGGCCACCGATATGTTGAGTATTCAGCTAAAAAGTCTTTTTAAATTTCAAGATATACGCTTCGGGGGTATATTCATTATTTTAATGAACCAATATAGATGTTCGCAATGATAAAAAAACATGCAAAATCTTATGTTTTAAACAGTAGACCTTAACTGTCATTCTTGTCAGAAAAAAACACTTTTTGTTGACCACACTGACCTTAGACAACTCCTCAATTCAAAGAAGTGGCCGAAATGATTTTAGATTCAAAAATTTCCAAATTTTAGTCCTTTTACTCAAAAGAATGAGAACCTTTTATCTAATAACGCCTACAAGGTCGGTTCTGATTGATCTATCTTTGGAGATTTGTTCTCCCCTCCCGGTATATTCCATTCCACGATATTTCGTTTTAAAAAACACCAACATTATAGATTCAAGGCACAAAAAACCCCCAGCTGGTAAAATAATAGACTTAGCACCGTACATAAACTCCATGTCTGATGAAGTTAGGATCTAAATTTTACAGATTTCGTACTTTTACAGTTTACTATACAATGTAGGATGAAGTCGATGATGGTATAATGTACTTTGCTACCAACCAAAAGGTACATTTTCTAGCCTCACTAATCTAATATTTTGATTATATGATCATATATTAGTTTAATTTTTCCTGTATAAAATTTTTTCCACTAAACTCGTCCACCTTAGCAAAATAAAAAGAGCACCGGACTTGATTATGCATGTGTCGGTTGACAGTTCTTGCACTAACCTTTCCACTTACCTCGTGCCTCTTTCGTGGTCCACTGTCGGTAAAGGTATACATATACGTTGGCACAGCGGGAGAAACCTCCGTATTTTACCAGAGATATATCGGGTTTCCCTTTTTTTTTGAGGATTCCTACAACAGTCAGGTCAGGTCGAGGAAGTGTGGAATGATTAATAATTGTTACGTCATCTCTAGTAAATAAAAGAGTTAGATAAATAAAAACAACAGTGAGTACAGGGAGTTTGCGGATGCAATACGCTTATAATATAATATAATTTTGGTTTTTGTATTAATGCGTTTTTTGATAAATGATACCTCACGAGTTTTGATCGTAGTTTGTGCTTTGAGCGAGAAAAAACCTAAAAAGTACAAGAAATGTTCGATAAGTTTTGCGGTTCGTTTTTGCTTTTTTACTAGACAAAATTTTTGTTGTTGTGTTGGTACACTCTTCATAAGAACATAAGAATTTAGTCACTGGTATGACAATTCAAAGTTTTATCTCTTAAACAATAAAAAATAGTCAAAGACGATCTTAAACAAGGAAATTTAGTCAAAGATGAAATATTAGGCATACTTTTAGATATCCACAATTGGGTGAGAACTACAGATGAAGCAGTCGCCTTTATAAACGTACATATTCGATAGAATTTTAATGCATTGATAATATTTAGATAAAATGAGTTCATTCTACAGAATAAAAATAATTCGAGCATCCGACGAAAGTCGTCATGCAAGTTTCTTACGCTCGATTGAATATATTATTTTCAATCTTCACCGACCCGAGAGAGGTTACAAGATAAAAGTTGAAACTAAACAACTACGGTCGCAACTTATTCTGGTTGCCAGTTTTTCTAGATCTGTAGGTATTTTTTTAAACTAAATGCAGTTCAATTCATTATACATATCATAGAGTAATAAATAATGTTGAACGTGTAGCGTTTTGTGGTACAAAGTTACTACTAGTGCCTATCTTGGCTACTGGGATGAACTAGCATTTAAGAAGCGCGCTTTTTGAATTTGGAAGTTTTCAGCATACGCGTGATATTGTATTAGTAGGAGTAGGTGAAAAAAAAAAACTCTGCTAGTGAGAAATTACTATTAAAACAACATTTTTCATACAATAAAATATCGAAAATAACACAAAAACAGTCAATAAAAATAAAATAAGAACAGACAAACGAATAATCCACACTTATACACCAATCTACCTGGAGACATCTTGAAGCACACACCAATATCACACGAACGATGTTTGAAATACCACTTTTTCACATAACTAGAACTTTTAGCAAATTTTTTACTCACCTATGATGAGTTATAATAAATCCTATGATAATAATAGGTGCCAATGTTAAAGATAATAAATTTAAATAGATAAAGGCCAATAAGAATTGAATAATATCGACATATTGACAATTTTCGTGTGGTTAGAGGCGGGGTTTGTTAGTTCAGTAAGTCGCTGTGATGCGCCATGCTCAACTGGCTGCGCACAAACTTTGTGCCATTTGCTTCCATAATTATGTTTTAAGACTTCTCTTTTATTTATCACTTCATAATACATATTTAAAATGTTCTATTCACAACCTTGAAACATGTAAATATGGCATTTTTGACTAGTTTCAAAGTACAGTTGTTGACTTTTGACCCTTGTAGAAAGATCGTACACATTCGGCCTGTCAATGTCAATATCCAGTAATACACTGTTCAACTTCCACTACATATTTTAGTTACTCGGGAGTTTTATAAATGTCAACAATAACTGCTGCTTCTATTAATGCCTCTGGTAGTAGATGCGCTCTGCTTATCTCATTCAGCAGCTGTAAACATTTTAAAATGGCGCGTGTCTCATGCGCAGTCTGACAGAACTCCTGGGAGTTGTCCTACTAGATCTGTTAGTATACTATGGTTGTAGCATTTGAATTGCTTCAAATATCAGTTCACAAGAAATGTTTTGCGTCTGGGTGAAAAAAATCATTAGAAGTGCTGCCTAAAAAGTATTTTTTCTTGTCCTGAGAGGGGAGGATATACGAAAACTAATTTGTACAGTTTTCAGAAGAGATCCAAAATTTTTTCATAGAAAGGTAAACAGGCATATACTTTGACGTTACCTAGATATATTAATTAGGTTTGTCACTGGGAATAGAATCATTCTAGGTATCGATGATTGATTCCTTGCCTGACCCTAAATTTTTCGGATCCCGTATGCGCTTATCTTCGAAAATGTTGATCTGTTAGTTCAAGTATCATCCCTATTTCGGTACTCGATACGATTCCAGAAAGGTTCATACATGCCGGTTATGTGTTTCCTTATTCCTGTTTTGTTTGCAAGCAGACAACGCTGCTTGGAATTTCTGACCTTTCGTCATGTAGACTCCAGTTTACCGGCAAGAACTCTAGGCAATGAGAAAGAAGTGGTCTGGCATGTCTATATAAAATAATTAGATTGAAATACCTTCGCATTCTACAAATCTGTATCAATTCGTCACGTCTCCGCAGCATAACAGATTAAAAAATATTTTTATAACCAAAGTAAAATAGAACACTCCCAAGCTAAATGAGTTTATATTTTATATAAGCAGAATCATGAAACGTTAAAAGTAATGCTTTAGAAACAGTTACAATTACTTAAAGTATGTAACGGATCGAAGTATAAATTATTGGTTGTTGTGAAATCAAGTAAATTGTCGATTGTTGTATATATTATCCAACTTTCATTGTCTGTAACTATATCTCTAGGTTTCAATAAAATTGAAGCAACAAATTGAACTTCTGTGGAGAGGTCATTCAAATTTATTAATGTTTTCTTTGGACATTTGCAGTGGCAGAGCTAGTCTCAAGTTATAGGAATCAGAAGAATCAAACATGATTCACGAAATAAATAATCCTACGAACCACTTTTCACAAATTTGACCCACTCTAACTCGAAAACTCTCTATTTTTCTAACTCCCTTCTAAGGAGTTTGGTATGAAGTAAAGAATTTCAGTTCTGCCTTTTCGGGTTTTTGACGAAGGACCGAATCACTGTCAAATATGAAAAATATTGGGCAAATATTTCCCTATAACAGGAATAACTTGTTATAATTCAATAAATAATTATATGCAATCCCTAGAGATGGAGAGTATCTGAATGTACAGTTTAAAAAAAAAACTGGATCAGAATGTTAAAAAGTAGTGTGTATATCAAGCTTAGAGATCTTAAAGTTGTGTCTACCAGCACGCCAACTCTTTTAATACTGCATTCTTCTTGTATAAAAGAGATAAACAACTGATCTCGTGTACATAGGTAGAAGATATTTTATTCTGTCAAATGTAATTTATTTGCTTATTTTATGTTAAATTTTAATTCCAAATTATTAATGCATAAATTTAAACTGTAATAAAAAATTTAAAAGTGCACTTTCCAATTACTTCTTAAACTTTTCTTGAAAGTTTTTTATGCTGCCAATTAAGATGACCGACTTTTTTAAATTTATATTTATGGTATGATGAAAATGGATACAATTTTTCAAAATTTGAGCAGCAAGAAGGGGTAAGATTCAAATACACTTACCAAGCTTGGAAATAATACCATTCAATGGTACACAGACGGATCAAAAGCAATAGAAGGAACTGCAAATATTTTTCAAGCGGAAATTATGATATAAGGAAGTGTCCAGCAATTAAAGCACTGAGCCATTGTGTAGTTCGAGAATGCCTGGGCAAACTCATAGAACTAAAGGAACATTGTCGCCTGAATGGACACCTGAAAAAGCTCAAAATTCATAAGGCGCAGGAGAAACCTGGATAGAAGAGGCACACTTACCTAATCTTAAGCCTGCAGACATCTTAAAATTTCTTCAGGAAGTAGGTCTGAAAGATCAAGTAACCTGTGAGGCTTTCTCAGGAACTAATTAGAATTAAGGAAGGAGACATTATAGATCTCTTAGGTCTCAGTAAATGTTACCCCGATATAAATACATACTTCTACGTCATTTTTTACTTGTGAAATCACTAATGACGTCGTTTTTGGTAGTTCGGATCAATTAGATCAATGAGCAACTTTTCCACAGACCTTTTTAAATCAAACTTTATATCGATATCTATACGTCAGTGACTCGAAAGCACTAAGCATGGTAATAATAAAAAAATCGTAAAGAACGTGACACAAGCAAAACAGAAAGTATCGAAGAACCTTTTATACGCGCCACTGGTTTTGAATAAAAATTAAAACCCGACCATCATAAACCCTTCCAAAACTACTTATTGTTATTAATCATACGACAATAATTTTTGAAAAGTGACCATCGTTTCAAAGGAAAGAATGTATTACTTCAATAGTAACGAAAGAGTGACAGTAGACGTTATCTTAAAAGTATACGTCCGTCTCTGTCTTTATCGGTTACAGCATCCTCATCTACGTCCACTGTTATAGCCGCAGCCATAGCTGGTTAACCTTGAAAAGTGGCCAAAGACCGAAGAAGGCAGAAAGGGAACACTGACGGCACTTCCATGGGCGTAACACGTGTATTTTCAAAATGCTAGTTTGCCTAGTTTATGCGGTTGGTCCAGTATTAAGCTGCTAAACGTAAAACAAAAAGACATTGTTAAAACTGTGTCAACTGAATTCCGTTATTTCCGAAGTACCAACGACGTTTTTTATTTACAGTACTTTTAATTTTCAGCTTTTGTTCATTGTTTGCATTGTAGATATTGACTAATTAGGAATATGTAATTAAAGAAAGCTCATACATGTGAAATTCAGCCTCCATGACCATGGAACATAATTCAGAATCATTATTTCGCTTACTTCCCGTTACACAATACCATTCGGTACTTCACTGTTTGCTCTAAGCATTGTTGCCGCTTACACAATTGTAAAATCCCCAAAAACAAACTAAAGGAATTATTATAACAGTTTTAAGGAGGAATTCTGTTAGCAAATGTTAAATTTTAACTTTTGGTTTAAACTTATTCTGTATGCATAAGAAAACTCTTTATTGGACACTAAACCTGTTGAAATATTCAAATTTTCAAATTCAATTTTTTTTTATTCAATAATTGAGTACTTACAATACATCATTAAGCAGAGAAAAAAAATATATCCCAATTTCCAGACCTAGCATCAAAACCTAGGCAAAATTTGCCTGTTTTGCAATGTGCCAACTCTGGAAACCCTGTTTATTTGTACATTTATTATAAATGAGGTTGGCATGTATGCATTTTTTGAGGTAACATTCACTGAGACCTGAAATATTGTGCCTCCTTACTCATACTTAGTTTCTGAAGAGAGTCTCTGAAACTAATAGCTCCTGTAGTCCTATTTCCCGGAGGAATTTTAGGATATCTGCAGGCTTCAACTTAGGTAAATGTTCCTCTTCTATCCAGTAATCTCCCAGGTACTGTGCTCTAGGATTCTGGAGAGCTGTGCAGTTGGAAAGTATGTGGATGGAGGTTTCTTCTTTCATGTCACAATATCTGCATTCTTCTCCCTCCACTATTTTGAATTTTTCCAGGTGCCCCTTCAGGCGACAATGTCCCGTTAGGACCCCCGTTAAAACTCTTAGCGCAGTTTTACTTTGAATAAAGAAGTACATACATCCTGGAGTCATTCGGGAAAGAATCGACAGAGAAACATAATTTACAATTTCCACTACTAAGTCTAATGTTACAAAAATAAACTGGAAATGACTAGAAAACGAAATGAACTATCAAAAAGAGAAACTGAAACATCCCTACGGAACCTATTGAGCACAAGCATATAGGGATGAAACATTTTCTTTTTCTTCCAACCTCATGGCTCTCAGCTATTTCATAGCCTCCAAAACAATAACTACTAGTTTTTCTGGATAAACCGTGTTCACTTTCGATTCACAATAGCTTTGCGGACATTATAAAGAGCTGGGAAAAGTAAGGAGCGCAGCTGAGAATCGTCCTGTGCTTCCATTTTGTTAGGAGGACCTTGTGAGCTACTTTCAAAAAATTAATCAATTAAATATGTCTCAAGGATCTTTTAACAACCAAGTTAATCTACTTACGGAAAGAAGATTCTGTGGAGCAATACATCCTAATAATATTCACAATAATCAGAACATACTTAAATATTTAGGGAAAAAACCTAAGTATAGGAGGTTTGCCAGACATTGTATAACAAATAAAATAATATGCTTTGATAACTGAGACTTACTTATTTCCATACCTACCAATATGAATATCTAAGATATTTTTGAATTTGCAAATCTTGAGATCCACGTTTTTTGTCTACAGCCGGCAACGGTGCTTCTTGGCCAACACACCTGTTGAAGATTACCAGGGTCGAAGGACTTGGCTTTTGAGTGTCTACCATAATGATGAAATATTACCAATATAGATTCCTACTATGCATACTAGAGCTATAATTTTAATTAAAAATAACATTACAGACAGGCATAACAATTTAAATAATGAAAACAAACAAAAAAATGTGGCGTAGAATTTATAGAAAGTATTTTTTGTTTCTTCTTTTTTATTAGCGTTTATTTTAGTTGAATTTACATTAACTCCGTCGAATTCCGAACTACCTAATTCTTGATTTTGTTAGAACAAATCTTATTACAAATTATCTCACTTTGGTCTCTTGGGACGTTATAATAAAGCTGGGATTTCAGATTAAGCTGACGTCTTCTTGAATTGAATCTTTGCCATGGAAATCTGCTGCTTGGGGTCATCCGAAGCATCTTGTCCAGATAATTCATTGGTATCAATAAACAGTGGTGTCTTGAGAAATCCATATTACGTTTGTTAAAGTTCAAATTTTTTTCTTTCAGATACATTCATAGCAAGGAAAAACCGTTCAAATGCGGCGAATGCGGAAAAGGTTTCTGTCAATCCCGTACGTTAGCAGTACACAAAATTCTCCACATGGAAGAATCGCCTCATAAATGCCCAGTTTGCAGTCGATCGTTTAACCAACGTTCCAACCTCAAGACTCATTTACTTACCCACACCGATCATAAACCTTACGAATGCAATTCTTGTGGAAAAGTTTTCCTTCGAAGACATGCGTTGACACATGCTGTAGGAGATGTTCCTCCCGACGGACTTGGAGATGGATACATACCAAGTAAGTCATTAATGTGATAATTATAGTGGCGAAAAAAGTGTATTTTACATAATAGTTTTCTTTTCGTTCGAATATTTTTCCCAGGTACAATAGATTACATCATTTTTCTTGGCTTCTATTGTATTTTTCATGCTACCTCCTTTCCTTTCCTTTCCTTTCCTTTCCTTTCCTTTCCTTTCCTTTCCTTTCCTTTCCTTTCCTTTCCTTTCCTTTCCTTTCCTTTCCTTTCCTTTCCTTTCCTTTCCTTTCCTTTCCTTTCCTTTCCTTTCCTTTCCTTTCCTTTCCTTTCCTTTCCTTTCCTTTCCTTTCCTTTCCTTTCCTTTCCTTTCCTTTCCTTTCCTTTCCTTTCCTTTCCTTTCCTTTCCTTTCCTTTCCTTTCCTTTCCTTTCCTTTCCTTTCCTTTCCTTTCCTTTCCTTTCCTTTCCTTTCCTTTCCTTTCCTTTCCTTTCCTTTCCTTTCCTTTCCTTTCCTTTCCTTTCCTTTCCTTTCCTTTCCTTTCCTTTCCTTTCCTTTCCTTTCCTTTCCTTTCCTTTCCTTTCCTTTCCTTTCCTTTCCTTTCATCTCCTCTCCTTTCCTCTCCTTTCCTTTCCTTTCCTTTTCCTGCCAATTTCTTTTGATGCTATCACCAGCAGTGTCACTATTCTCTTCATATCTTGTCTTTTTTTCTTTTATCAATCCAACGTCATCTCCATAACCCTCTAGTGGCTTTTATTCCTCTTCTCCTTCGTAAAATAACGTGGGATACAAAGTAACTCCTTGTCTTGATAGTTGTTACTCCAAACTCATAATATTTATATCTTAAGTTTACTTAAATTCGAATGATTGACATAGGTGGTGATGATCAAGAAAATATGTCTCCACGAGCAAGAAGTCTATCAGTGGATTCCAGAGATGAAAGAGATATGAGAGCCTGTTCTCCTGCTCCTGGAATAACTCAGTGCCATGAACCGTGCTCATCATCGAGTCCTTATACTATGAGACCGACAATTGATAGGAATCATCATGATACCGATGATGAGGATTTAGATGAAGACCCGGAAATAGGTAAGAATAAAAAAAATGTATTTTTAGAGCAAAGAAACTAATTCCCAAGTCTCTAGTGCTTTTTATTTACGAGAAATAATTCGATATCTAAAAGTATATAATATATTAAACTTTTTAACATTCATTTCAACATTTTTCAAACTTTCCCGTCATCCTTGAATCAAGTTGTATGTAAACTGAAATTGCACTCACAATGGAAGGTAAAAAACCATCAACTATACAATGAATAAACACTTTTTAATATTCAATGATCACAATAATTAATTATGTAAACGTACTTAATGTTTTAAGAAATATTTTTATATTTATAATACTGAGAAGTGCTATAATCGTGATTTTATATAATGAATTATTACCCAGTTGATGTGTTCGTAAGCGGAAGCAATACAATTCGTAGGAAAAACCTCACTATGTGTATTGTTTAAATTAGTTTTCTATAAATAAATCAATTATATAAATGATTATCAGAGAAAAATTTAATTTAGTTTGACGATTTAATTATTTTTATATAAAAAATCCCATATATTATGGCACGTGCAATTGTCACAGATTATATGACGAAAAGAACTGGGAGATTTTATCAACATTTTAGCGTTTGAATAGGCTTGACAAGGAGGAGAAGCATTTACTCCAAATTCGCTTATTTCGAATCCGAAATTGAAAATAATGAAAAAGAAACTGGACAAGAGTTAGCGAATTGAGTGGTGGAAATAAATTGCGAGCTCTAACAAAAATAACAAAACATAGAAATTCATCGTCAATAAAATCTAATTCGAGCATATTCAATCCAACATAACAATATGGTCGACCTGCCAAAGTGTTCTGAAAGGTTTCGAGTAAGCAAGCGCATAGGTACGCAAATTTCGAACGTAATGCATCGAGTAGTCATAACAGTCATTTAGAATGAGTAGAATCGATTCTAATGTTTGGAGGACTTCAAAGATATTGTCAATAGTTTCTATTATATAATTTTGAGTGAATTTTATGTAATAACTTAAAAATCGTAGACGTATTGATGATATCAGGATGAATTTTTCTCAAACTCATATATTTATATGGTCATATGTATGGCAGTAGGTTAAATTTGAAGGTTTCCGTTGGAAAAAAATATGTTAATAGCTTTATTGAAGAGAACCTTTCACATCGAAGATATATTACTATAATTGAATTTTAATTCGGATGACATTCAATAATTGAATATTAAGTTGAATTATTGAGTGGAAAAATTCTAATATGTAATGTAGCTACGTAATTTTTTGGTAATTACTTTAATTAATTTTACAGGAAGACTGTTTGTATTTCTCCTTTTTTTTTGTAATTAATAACATGAATGACATTTTCCATGATCGAGATTTAAAAATACAATATGTGAGCTGAGCATTGAAATAACGAGATCATCAGGACTTGAACACAGGACTCAGCCAATAAACCCTTACCTACTCACTACGAACGGTTCCTAGCATTCAATGCTTTTTTTTGTTTTTATCTATTTATACAATATGTCTCAGTAAGTTGGAACCATATGGGAAACTTTTTTATTATTAATTTTAGTAAAAAAATGTATTCTTCATAAAAAGTTCTGCATGTTCTAAAATCTAAAATACGATCAACAGATATCAGTTTTTTTCAGTCGTGTACGAGGTATGTCAAAAAATATGAATTTTACTCAAGAGTAAAGTGCCTTTAAATTTGACAATATCGAAAAATGTTATTAAAAAAAGTTATCAGTACCAAAGCTATGTTCAAATATGCAATTACATTCATTTATTTTAAAAAAATAGGTTTTGTGCTTGTTTACTATTGTTTCTATTTTTTCTTCACTACTTAACAAAGCCTCCATTTCTTGTATTTTGTAAAAACTAACTAGCGATTTGACGTTTGCCGTCAGTGCATCCTAGATTAAAAATCGTTATGTACGCAAATTCCGAATATACAGAATTATCATTGTTAATACAGAGAAGTGAGTAAAAATAACAGAAATTATTTTTTCATGGCAGATGGATAATATTAGATATCTGACAATAGCTTTCAACTTTCTATTATAACAATTGTCAATATTCTGAAAAATAAAGGTACTTTACTCTTGAGTAAAATTCATATTTTTTGACATACACGACTGAAAAAAATTGATATCTGTTGATTGTATTTTAGATTTTAGAACATGCAGTACTTTTTATGATGAATACATTTTTTTCCTAAAATCAATAATAAAAAAGTTTCCCATATGGTTCCAGCTTACTGAGACATATTGTATAATTTAGATACAACGCCTGATTAATTTCATTTTTTTTAACCCACAAAACGATCAAGTTATATCTATTTTGTTGTTTGTTTAGATCCTGGTCAAGAAGACTGTTCGGATATTTTAAAAGAAGCAGAACCAGAGCCTCACCATCCTCCGATACCACAGTTGCAAATAAGAAGAGATCTTCATCACGTTCCGCAACCAAAACCGAGCACCATCACCAGCGGACACATAGAACCAAGTTTCCTTCTTTCCAGGAAACGACATTTTGATCAAGATAGACCAAGTACTTCCTTCTCTCACAGGTAAACATTTTGAAACAACCTAATTGGGATTTATAAGCAAACTAAATATGACATTAATTTATATTTTTAGTTCCGTGCGACCAATGACGCCACCTATAAATCTAAGAGCATATCATCCAAGTATGAGAGGAAATCCTGGTATAATGATGGGATCCCCAGCGGTACTTAAACCACCTGACAACGGTACTTCTGTGATTTTCGGACCAGGAATGTCTGGCTGCTCTAAAATGATCCATGACCCGAACTCACATGGTAATAACAACAATGTTGCCAGTGATTTGAGTATGAAGAAAAGTGAAGCGCAATCTCCACCTCCTCCGCCGCCTCATAATCCACCACAAAGAATGACAGGATTCACTATAGCAGATATTATGGGTAGATAGTGAATATTATTAAATCCGGGGGAAAAAGTGTAATAAGCGTAGCCAGGATTTACAACAGGGGGGGAAATCATCGTCCATGGTTCTTCCACTTCAATGTCCTTTAATTTGTCTTCTGCTAAATTATTTTTCTGTCACATATTGTACCACAAATCTAATTCTCGCTCTTCTTATAAAATTCTTGTTATTAAAATTTAAAAATTATTGAATTCATTAGGGTTTCAGGGGGGGCTGTTGCCCCACTCTGCCCTTCGCTAGCTACGCCTATATTTCAAGAGTTATTCTCCGAGATGGAAGAACTGGTTAATTAAATGGGCCGTACACGGTAGGTATTACAAAAAAAGTGTATGGGGAACAAACCTTATGGAATCATGCAATTTACATAAGTACAACAAGGAAAATATGAGAAAAACCGCTTGAAAGAGAGAGAAAGGATAATTGTGCGTGGTCATCGAGGGTGTATACTTATTTCCCGAGGCTGGCTGAATGTTCGTTGCCCTCCTTTTTTAACCGCTGTTACCAGAAGCGCAGATTAATTTGTTCAAATGATATTTTTGTCTCCTTATCGACTTTTTTTCTTGCTCATGCACTATTAAATACTTTCATCCAGCAACAGTGTCAACGATAAAGAAACAAAAATATCATTTGTACAAATTAATATGCGCTTCTGGTAACAGCGGTTAAAATGAGGGGCAATTAACATTCGGCCAGTCTCGGGAAATAAGTATACACCCTCGCTGACCACGCCCAATTGTTCTTTCTCTCTCTTTCAAGCTGTTTTTCTCATATTTTCTTTGTTGTACTTGTGTAAATTGCATGATTCTAAAAGCTTTTTCGTAATCTGTATGCAATAATACTAGTAGCAGTAAAATAAGTAAGAGAAGGGGTAAACTTATGAAGTTTAAAAAAAATTTCGTATATAATCAACGACAAAACAAAATAAAACGAGGGTATGGTCAGTGAGGGTTCGAATCTCAATCCTTCTCTTAAACTAATAAGTAAATAATATTATTGTTAATTTTGTATAAATTATGAATAAAAGTTGTATGTAAATAGGCACTTGTTATACATTTGTTAAAATTATGTATGGTACGTTTAAGATTGGGTGACTGTAAGTTAAACTTGTAGATTTATTTTTTTTGAGAAGATTTACATATCACAGTGACTTATTTTTATTAGATATTTTTATACAGGGTGTTTTCAAATGACACTAATTAACGTTTGCATGTAGATACCTCTCGTAAAATTGGACAAAATGCTTATATACTTTTCGAAATACGGGGTGTTGAAGTTATAAAAATTTTAATGTTTTTATTTGATAACTTTAAAATGGATGAATAAATTGATTTGACATTTGGCAGGTTGTTTTTGAATGTAAAAAGACATATTTTGATAAAAAAAACATTTGTCAATTTTTGATTCAGTGGAGTACATTTGGAAAAATATGTCACTTTTCTCCTCCCATTATCCACGCCACTGGCATATGTTGGTTTTGTTTTGTTTTCATATTCTTTAATGCTTTATAAAAGAGTTTCTGATTTGTTTTGCAGTCTTCTTCTATTTTCTCTCCAAACTTTCCCCATTGTTCGCTTTTCGATGTTTTAATTATTTCTTTTCTTTTCTTCCTTTCATCCTTATATTTATTATATTTCCTTTGTGTTCTATTCGATAAGTAGTTTTTCCATGCCATTTTCTTTTGTTTCACTTGATTCTTTATTTCTATTGTCCACCATGAAGTTTGTTTCATATTATTTTGTTTTCTATGTATTCCACACACCTTTTTTGCTATACTTTTTAAGTAGTTACATTTATCCTCTATACTTCCGTTTTCTATTTCTTCATAATCAAGTTTTTTGTCCATTTCCCGTCCATATTTCAGTGCAATCTCTTAATTTATAGGTTTTTATAGATTGACTTATTTTTTCATCGTCTTTAAATTTGGCTTCTACTTCATAATGGTCACTGCCGATTTCTGGTCCTCTCTTAACTCTTGTGTCTTTTATTGTATATTGATATTGTCTTTCTATTACTATACCGGGTGGTGACTCGACCTTAGGACCATAGGATTTTAACATGGGAAATCAGAAAATCCTAAATATTAGCTTCCCAGCAAAAGAAAACCTAATGAAATTTTGTGTGGATGTAAAGTACATTATTTCTGACAATATTTTCATAAAATAATCAATATTTAATAGCAAATAAGTTTAAAAATTGGGATAATAAATTTAAAAACACAAAATTTTCAAACTTATTTGCTATTAAACATTGATTATTTTATGACAATATTGTCAGAAATAATGTACTTTACATCCACACAAAATTTCATTAGGTTTTCTTTTGCTGGGAAGCGAATATTTAAGATTTTCTGATGTCCCATGTTAAAATCCTATGGTCATAAGGTCGAGTCACCACCCGGTATAATCTATTATCGACTTTTCATTCCTACACTTTACTTCCCTTGTGTATTTGTGGTTATCCTTATGCTGGAACCATGTATTAGTTATTATCAAGTTGTCGATCATTCTTTTTCCATTGTTATTTCTAAAATTTTCCATTGTTTCTGTCAATTCATCCCAAAATTTCTGCTTTTATCAGCTTTATTCATTTGGTCCGTACACTACGATTATTGTTCTCTTCTGGTTTTTGTTCGTTTTAATTTCTATTGTCAGTATCTTCTCTGACCACGCTTTCCAGCTTTGTATCTGTGATTCCTAATCCATTTTAAAGTTATCAAATAGACACACTTCAACACCCCGTATTTCGAAAAGTAAATAAGCTATACCCCTCATCAATCCTTATACCATTTTGTCTAATTTTACGAGAGGTATCTACACGCAAAAGTGTCATTTGAAAACACCCTGTATAATGTATATTTTTTATAGCTTAATCTATACATTATCGTTTTTTTTTTAAACTTTTTCTGTACAAATATTTTTAGGGACCGATCAGCTCGCACTAAGCTTTTGTTAAATACGAAAGCACATTATTGTAAATATATTTTGAGTTACAACCAAGGTTCAGTATGATAGAAATTTAAGTTGAAAACAATTATATACAAGTGAAACATTCTCCTCCTCCATAGACTGTCCAGAGTCGTGCAGGTTACATAAGGAAATCCAATCAAGATCATTAACCAGCTCAGTCGACTCCACTACCATTCAATAATCATTGTAAGAATAAGAATTTAATTTTTTCTATTTGCTATCAATTACTTTCTACTTTTCCTCCTACACTTTCAATTTTTCGTTAAAATTTTCTTTTGCTCACTGAGCTAGCTCCTCCAGATTATTAAACCTCTTCATTGCTTCTATCCATGTTGTTAAATGTGTTCGGTTAGTCTTGGCCTACACCTGCCAATATAAAGAAGATGTCTCTTAGTGAACTGTCCACCTTCCTGGGAAGGACAGGATGTTCAATAACCTAGGAGGACAACTCCTTGGGAGGATGTACAATGGGTCACATGTAGCCTAAGTGCTGTGAGCCTACACTCACCCTCCCTACTCTACAGATACAGATCCATTTTGTTATTTCCAATTATTTTGCAATCATAAAATCTTACTACCCTTTAAAGCTTGTTTATTTCTCCTTTTTCTTCCATAGATGTCTCTCTTATATTGTTGAAGATTGATCTTATGCAATGGATCTGTTCAATTTCAATAAAAAAGTTGTAGAATTTAAAGTCCATTTCCACGATGCGAGCTGACGCTGCAACTCGAAAAAGTTGCATGCAACTTGGCGTTATTTTCGTTGGGCTCTTCGGTCGCCTAAATCGGAACTCTACATTCTATTTTGGTAACTTTTCTGGTGGATTTTGTCGCACCAACCGAAAATTTCTATTGGCTGCTCCGCTCTGGCTCTGGCTGCTGTCACTGTCAATCACACTGTGAGGTTATGAAACCAGAACTGCCAATTTCTTAACGAAGCTGGCAACACGTATATTTTCCCCCATGCCTGGATGAGTCGCAGCAACAAACTATCGATGTGCTGATTGTAATTTTTCTCGCAGCGATTTGCCCCAGCAACAAGTCGCTCCGATTTGTCCCATCAACAAGTCGCTGCGATTTGTCCCAGCAACAAGTCGCTCCGATTTGTCCCAGGAACAAGTAGCTCCGATTTGTTCCAGAAACATGTCGCAGCGATTTGTCCCAGCAATAAGTCACTCCGATTTGTCCTAAGTACAAGTCATAGTGATTTGTCCTAAGAAAAAGCCCCAGCAACAAGTCGCTCCGATTGTCCCAACAACCAGTCGCTCCGATTTGTCCCAGCAACAAGTCGCTCCGATTTGTCCCAACAACCAGTCGCTCCGATTTGTCCCAGCAATAAGTCGCACCGATTTGTCCCAGCAATAAGTCGCTCCGATTTGTCCCAGCGCTCCGATTTGTCCCATCAACAAGTCGCTCCGATTTGTCCCATCAACAAGTCGCTCCGATTTGTCCCAGGAAAAAGTAGCTCCGATTTGTTCCAGAAACATGTCGCAGCGATTTGTCCCAGCAACAAGTCACTCCGATTTGTCCTAAGTACGTCATAGTGATTTGTCCTAAGAACAAGTCGCAGCGATTTGCCCCAGCAACAAGTCGCTCCGATTGTCCCAACAACCAGTCGCTCCGATTTGTCCCAGCAACAAGTCGCTCCGATTTGTCCCAGCAATAAGTCGCTCCGATTTGTTCCAGCAATAAGTCGCTCCGATTTGTCCCAGCAACAAGTCGCTGCGATTTGTCCCAGAAACAAGTCACTCCGATTTGTTCCAGGAACAAGTCGCTCCGATTTGTTCCAGGAACAAGTAGCTCCGATTTGTTCCAGGAACAAGTAGCTCCGATTTGTTCCAGAAACATGTCGCAGCGATTTGTCCCAGCAACAAGTCACTCCGATTTGAAGTAAGTACAAGTCATAGTGATTTGTCCTAAGAACAAGTCGCAGCGATTTGCCCCAGCAACAAGTCGCTCCGATTGTTCCAACAACCAGTCGCTCCGATTTGTCCCAGCAACAAGTCGCTCCGATTTGTCCCAGCAATAAGTCGCTCCGATTTGTCCCAGCAACAAGTCGCTCCGATTTGTCCCATCAACAAGTCGCTGCGATTTGTCCCAGTAACAAGTCGCTCCAATTTGTCCCAGCAACAAGTCGCTGCGATTTGACGCAGCGTGGAAAATGAACTTTACGGATCTTGGTTGTGATGGTAGTTACAGAGGACACTGTATAGCTTGACTAAAATATAATATTAAAAACAGTGCTCTGTACGGTTAGTTTAAGATGTTATCCGTAAATGTTGGTACAAAATTGAGTAACAATTGTTATTATTATAATTTATTTCAGTTAAGTATTATATTTTTTTTAGGGTAGTTCACATTCTATTGTGGAAATTGTGAAAAAATATTCTACGTACTTACTATGAGGACTCGTTTGTGATCTCGTGTTGGAATTTGAGTAATATTATGATTTATTTTATTTTTGATAGGAGATTTATTTTAGGCAGAATGTGATTTCTACAGTTTTTTTTTTAATAAAGTATTTTCTTAAATATTGTGCCGTTCTTAGTTTTAGAGAGAGAGAGTTATTGGTCGGCCTTTTCACTTAAAATTTGTTATTGAAACAGAAACTCTACCGATTGCGAAAATTACATTGGAACCTCGGACTACGCAAAAACGACAGAAAAACAGCTGAAAGAGAGAGAGAGAAAGAATAATTTTGCGTGGTCATCGAGGCGTGTACTTATTTCAGCTAGGGTGTATACTTATTTCCCGAGACTGGCCGAATGCTCATTGCCCCCCTATTTTAACCGCATTTAGTCAGTCTCGGGGAAATAAGTGTACACCCTAGCTGCCTCGGTGACCGCGAATAATTATTCTTTCTATCTCTTTATATCCTTGTATTTGTTTAATCCGAGGCGAGGATTCCATAAGGATTTTCGCAATCTGTATAGAAAGAGAAGATCTGACCATTGGAAAGATCTAGGAGGGCTTATACAATCAAAGATTCTTCTGGGTGACTACAACCTGTTGAGATCAAATGAATGCATAAGTCAAAGTAAAACTGCGCTAAGAGTTTTAACAGGGATTCTAACGGGACTTTGTCGCCTGAATGGGCACCTGAAAAAGCTCAAATAGTGGAGGAAGAAGAATGCAGATATTGTGGCATGGAAGAAGAAACCTTCATCTACATACTTTCCAACTGCACAGCACTCCTGAATCCTAGAGCACAGTACCTGGGAGATTACTTGATAGAAGAGGAACATTTACCTAAGCTGAAGCCTGCAGATATCCTGAAATTCCTCCGGGAAAAAGGACTAGAGCTACTAGTTTCAGAGACTCTCCTCAGAAACTAAGTAGAAGTAAGGGGGCACAATAGATCTTTCCAGGTATCAGTGAAGGTCATCCCAAAAATACACACAAACATACTGTAAAAAAACTAAAAATGTCAATCTGGCACTCTTCTTTTTTATACTTCATCTTGATTGAGGAAGAAGACGACAGAATTATGGTTCTATGTCATGTAGCTAACTTCACTTTAAGGGTAACTACGTCACAGTATAAATGGCAAACTATTTAAATAAACCAAAGGTTGAGTTTTTTCACATTTAATCACATTTTTGTTAAGTTTAACAACTCATTGACTTGAAAAAACTGAACGCTGATCTTTCCAGGAATTATATATTACTATATCTAATTAAGTTTTCGATTTAAGCCTACTTCCATATTTTTATGACAGTGTATAAACAATTCAGGTACGATTAGTGAAACATTAAATGCTGCCTCGGTAAGCCATATATCATAATATTATCTAGAGTTTGGTTATTGAAAAATGATGTTTTTTAAATTTTTACAACGCTCACCTATTTATTAAAAGCAAAATGTGATAGTTTAACAAAGAAATATTAACTGCCAAACAGCAAAACGGTGTCCCGGATTTGCGTAACATATGGTTCAGATAAAGAAAGGCTTAACGATCAATTTCGAATACAATATTTTACTATTAGGTACTTCACTAATGTATATGTGGTGTTATTCTGGATTTACTTGTTATTTGACAACTTTGTCTGATTGCTGAGGAGGTAAACAGATGCAATTATTTTATTTTCTGATTTCTAACATTGGCGTACTCAATATTTTTTTACACAATAATATCGTGCTGCAGTTCTTTTCAATATACAGATTGCGAAACCATGTAACTTACACAAGTACGACAAGGAAAATATGAGAAAAACAGCTTAAAAGAGTGAGAAAGAATAATTGTGGGTGGACAGCGAAGGTGTATACTTATTTCCTCAGGCTTGCCGAATGTTCATTGCCCCTTTTTTTTAACTGCTGTTGCCAGAAGCGCAGATTGAAATTTTTGTCTCGTTATCTTTGACTTTTTTCGAGCTCATGCACTATTAAACACTTTCATCCGGCAACGGTGTCCTTAACAATACTTTACATGATGGGAATATATTGAATACCACCAGCTAGTGAATTCTCTCTCGCCCCTCATCGGGAAATAGGTATATACCCTCGCTGACCACCCGTAATTATTCTTTCTCTCTCTTTCAAGCTGTTTTTCTCATATTTTCCTAGTCGTATCTAAAAGTATGACTTAATGGGACAAACCAATGATTTAACTGCCACAATATACAGGGTGTCCCACGACGAGTGAAAACTATCTGTATATGGCAAAATACTTATTGTAAAATCATGAGAATTTCTACGTTTGGGTTATCGGATACGATCTTTTCAACTAAAATATTTTCAAAGATGGCCGACTTCCGGTTCCACCGGAAGTCGACTGTAAGTTTGTTATTTTAAATGGAACACCCTGTATATTAATACATTTTTGAAATCTACGTAATATTTTAGTATACTTTTGTCTGAAAACTTTTTTCGAAAAATGCACACTTTTTGGGTTATTGATTTTTTTGTAGAAAATTTGACCGTTGAAGACCCTTATAAATTATTTTTTTACGAGGAGACCCTTGAAGATATGAAAATGGTTTCTGTTCAGTGGCCTTAAGCAAGGTCAAACGTGATCGAATCTATGTTGAAAAATTTTTCATTTTATACAGGGTGTGTATAAAAAGTGTTCAAAGTTTAACTTCATAAATATCAAATTTCTTCATTTTTTTAAATATAACCACCCTGTTTTTTCTATTTTAATGCATTCAGGGGAAAAAAATAAGGCAAGTTCATGTATAGTTTCCTATACCTAAACCTTACCGTTATCCAGATATTAAATGTTTTATAAAAATTGTTAGAGATGCAGATGTGGTCTAAATTTTGATACAAGTACTAAGAAACAAAAAAGTCTTTTTCTTCATCTGTCTAAAAAAAAATCAAATCAAATTGTTTTTATTAATCCTATTCCAAATTTTAGTCGTCTCCGATATATTTGAGGTTTTTAATTGTTATTATATTCTTAACAAGTTTAAATTTTTCATGTATACTTTTAGTAGGCTTTGTAATAAATGCCACTTATTTAACTGACATTAGTTTTAACACCTAGAGAAGATTGTGAGCTAAGAGTTCGAAATTCCTTCAATTCCCTTTCTGAGATGATGATTAGCAGTGCGACGAATGAAGGTATACTGAGAAGGGTTGAAAAATGTATTGTTCAAGTTCAAGTGAGCAATTTTGAACATTTACTTTAAAACATCAGACTATTTTTCTTTGGCTTTTAATTTTCCATAAAATTTTGTAGCATATCTTATAATTCTCACAAATGGTTTAACTCGATTAACTTTTGCTTAAAATGAACCGAAAAGCTTCAAATTGTTAAGTATTCTTTTAACAATGTGCGATTTCGATCGCAGTCAATCTGGATATCTTACTGCAAATAAAGCACATGTTCTTGTTAAAACTTTGTCATATTTACCATATAAATAATTTTTATTTCTTAGTGCTTGTATCAAAATTTAGACCACACCTGCATCTCTAAAAATTTACATAAAACCTTTAATATCTGGATAACGGTAAGGTTTAGGTATAGGAAAGTATACATGAACTTGTCTTATTTTTTTCCCATGAATGCATTAAAATAGAAAAAACAGGGTGGTTCTATTTAAAAAAATGAAGAAATTTGATATTTATGAAGTTAAACTTTGAACACTTTTCATACACACCCTGTATAAAATGAAAAAATTTTCAACATAGATTCGATTACGTTTGACCTTGCTTAAGGCCACCGAACAGAAACCATTTTCATATCTTCAAGGGTGTCCTCGTAAAAAAATTATTTATAAGGGTCTTCAACGGTCAAATTTTCTACAAAAAAATCAATAACTCAAAAAGTGTGCATAATTCGAAAAAAGTTTTCAGACAAAAGTATACTAAAATATTACGTAGATTTCAAAAATGTATTAATATACAGGGTGTTCCATTTAAAATAACAAAGTTACAGTCGACTTCCGGTAGAACCGGAAGTCGGCCATCTTTGAAAATATTTTAGTTGAAAAGATCGTATCCGAAAACCCAAACGTAGAAATTTTCATGATTTTACTATAAGTATTTTGCCATATACAGATAGTTTTCACTCGTCGTGGGACACCCTGTATAAGCAGCCTTAATAATAAGTTCCAAATAGCTGTACCATATAAGTTGATTGAAAGAAAGGCAAAATTGGCACTTGATTCCTTAGAGGTCAAGCCTAAACAAGTATGTGATTGCATAGCTGCCTCAAACGCTACCATTACAGGTAGCCTGGATAGACCAAAGCCCTTCTACGTCATCCCAATTTCGACAATAAATAGGGCCACAAGGAAGTGGATGGCCTAGAAATGTCTATAACGGTGTAAAATCTCACCTGGTCAGGTGAGGTCAGAGACAGGTGAATTAGTTTATTAAAGGACACTCTTTTAAAGGATTAAAATGAATTTTCACATTATCATTAACAAACTTTTGCTAAATATGTAGATTGGAATTTTAGGGCACTTTTTTATAACGTCACATTTTTTGCCCCGTTAATATGATCCCTTTTCAAATACGAAAGGACATTTATTTCCACCCACAATAATTATCGAATTTCTTTAACTGTTCCAAAAATATCTTTCCCGAATCATGTTCAGCAAACAACATAACTTCTGCTGATTGGCAATAGGTTTAGCTGCTTATTGGCAAGGTCCATCTGTTACAGAAACTTGATTAAAAGACTTTTATAACTTTCCGTTGCCCGAAATAACAGTCACTTAATTCTGCCGGTCGCTATTAGTTTACTTAAACGCCTAGTTGTAAGATTATGATGTGTTTGCTCAACTGATTGGAACATTTGGTTTGTTTACAGTGCCATTTACTTTGTGTTAGAAATAGTTTTGTCCTTCCTCCTTTCGGAAGGATATTCTTATATTATCCGCGTTGTCACGTATTCTAAATAATGGCTTGAATGTATTAAACTGTCTTTTCAATTACGTACAAAAATATGAAACACCAATACATTGTTTTGACTAACCCTGTAAGAAATATTGGAATAAGCCCATCACCGAAGTAGTGTTAAAGTTGATATTTTTTGACTCTCCCTGTAACCATCAATATTTTGAGTCGAAAGTCATTTTATATTAATGACTTATGGGCGAGGATTAACAGTTGTGCAAAACATAAGGGATTTTTTGAAATAAAAATTTTGAAAAACTGCTACTTCCTTCCAACTTTAAAATTCTATATCTCAATAACTAGTCATAAGATTGAAATGTGTCCACGGGTAGTTTTGTTCAGATATAAAACCATACAGAACAAAATCAAAAACATTATTCGCAATAATACGTTTTTGTAAAAAATAATTATTTTCAATAAAATATACCGTTCCCAAATAACATAGTCCCAAATAACATAGACAACTTTATGTGCCTACTATACGGTAGCTTTTTTTTTTGACATAAAAACTACAAAAAAAAACATCTTATCAATCATGACCGAACGTTTCAACAAAGAAACAAATGAGGCGGCTATGACTATTGACAATTAAATCAATATCGTGATATCGGTCGTGTAAGTAGGTACATTTCGAAAATTAAAATTTAAAAACTTTGATATTAAAATGACAAAATAAGAAAACGTGTATTTCGTTTAGACAGTAAAGTGCGATTTTACTGTATAATAGTGACAATATAAGTGAAAACTAAAACTTTAATACTGTTTTAATTACTATGGTTGGACAATGACAGATCATGCTTGATGAAAAACTACTGTAGATTTCCAAAAGGTAAGATGAAAGTTTTTAATTTATTGTTTCTCTATAGTGATCATGAGCAGTTGTTATTTAAATTTGAAGGAGATAATTATTGTCTAGGACAGGACCTTTCAACAAATTTTTTTCATTAATCTATAGGAAATGTCTAGAATTTATACACACTATAAAATGTCCGGCAAATACGAATAAAACATGAAGTGAATATTAGGAGAGTTGGATGGGGTAAAAAAACATTGAATAAATTTGTAATTTCCTGATATAAATTACTAGTAGGTACATTTACAATGTTGTCAAATCTTACACAAATCAATAAATTTTGCTATATTTAAAATATCATAAATAAACTAGCCGAGTGCTTCGTATGTGTAATGCGAGTGTATTAATAACCATTGTATGAGAGTTGCATACACTATTTTTTCTACGATTTTTTCAGGATTCCTTTCTTTTTATAAATGCCTGCAATTTTGGATAATTGATAATATGTATTAGTTTAGTGTTCAATGTTGGGTTGTTAAAATAGAAAAATGTGTCCAGAGAGATGAGGATAGGAATGTTTTGATTGTCAAGAACGTTAAGTCAATATGACCAATAAAAAGTGTTTTTTTTTCTGACAAGAATGACAGTTAAGGTCTACTGTTCAAAACATAACATTTTGCATGTTTTTCATCATTGCGAACATCTATATTGCTTTGTAAAAATAATGAATACACCCCCGAAGCATTAATATTGAAATTTAACATGTCTTTTTGCTGAATACTCAACATATCAGTGGCCAATAATTCTAAGAACTCTTGGCATGTCACCATTTCATTTCTGTTATTCAGTCACTATAGTTCTGCAAATGTCATTGAAAAAAGTAATTGGTAGAATGGAGATACATCTAACTAGAAATGCTACAAAAATCTAATCGAAAATGGACATACACAATTGAACGAATATCAACAAAAATAAATATAGCTGACATGTTTTGACATAGCTATATCACAGCCTAATAAAAATGTTTATTATGCTGTGGCTATATAGTGACTGAATAACAGAAATAAAATGGTGATATGCCAAGAATTTCCGGAATTATTGGCTACCAATATGTTAAGTATTCAGCTAAAAAGTCATGTTAAATTTTAGGATTCGGGGGTGTATTCATTATTTCAATGAAGCAATGATAAAAAACATGCAAAATCTCATGTTTTGAATGGTAGACCTTAACTGTCATTCATGTCAGAAAAAACCACTGTTTGTTGGCCATACTGATATTAGACTGATCTTTTTTATTAATAAAAGTGAAAATTTCCATTTGTAACATAAATTACCTATTTTTCTACGATACCATACACCGCAACAAACCGTCAATTGTGATTATATTTATTTCGTTGAAATTATAAATGGAAAATATGACAATTCGACATCATAGCTAAAACACCGATCACAAACGTGTGACGTCAACCATTTTTTGCATATCGTTCAATTTTTTATCGTATTTTCTGGCCTTTCTTCATTTGGAATATAATATTTATTCGTTGTATATTTGTGTTTCACACTTTGTCAACAAATCTGTCCGTAAATATTTTATCTTAAATTTTTTTCTCAAATCTATCACTTTAGTTTGTCAACAAAAAGAATCCAAAATATAAACAGAATCTTAAAATTTCAACTGACATAGTAATATACCCGTTCTATCGAATTTTCAAATGTGTTCTTATCTGACAAACACTAACCCCCAAGAATATCACACCACAGGGTGATATAAAGATATGGCACTTGTAATGTGTAATTTATTGACAGCTTTATAATATGTCGGGTCCCTTAAGACCCTTTTCTGAAAGTTCTTAAAAGGAGCCATGTGGCAAGTGTGTCTTTTTCTATGTAAATAAAAAAATATACATATATCACAGCTTTCGACCACTTATAGATAATCGTGGTTAATTTATTGGTATATTACCTGCTAAACTGTTAACTAGTTGAAGTGTGGTGCATCTTAAAAGCTGGGTTTTATTTTTAAAAAATTTAATATTATTCAGAAAGGTTCTTAAATATTTTTACTTCTTCTTTGCCATCTTTCAGGGGCGTTGTGTGTAATTCAATAGCCTTCGGGGTCTATAGCCCGGGAAGTAGTTGTTGTTTCCTAGTTGAACGGCCAATGTCTTTGAAAAATATTTTTTTTAACTTATTAGGGTAATTATTACTGTGGGATATCTTTTGTTATATTACCTTTGACTATAGTCTATATAGAAAAGACAAGGAGTAATAAATCATTCATTTAAGTAGATTTCATAGACGTACCAAAATATATTTTAAGAGGGTTTACCGTAAGGTACATTTTGTATTGAACGAATGAGTTGCAGCTATGCTAAAGAATATACGATTTAGGTCAGAGGTTAGTTTAGGTTGATGGTGGATTATTAACTTTTATTTCAAAACGCACGTAGATATGAATGGGGATGTCTTCGAGGAATGGTTTGTTCAAATGTTGGATCTGATTCCAAAAGGGGCTGTTATTGTTATGGACAACGCAAGTTACCATTCACGGTTACGAGAAGCATTGCCCACAAGTCGTTGGCGTAAAGCAGAGCTTTTGGAGTGGCTTATTTCGAAAAATATTAATTTTTCAAAAGATCCACTAAGGAAAGAACTTTACAGAATTGCAAAAATGAACAAGAATAAATACAAAACCTACATTGTAGAAGAAATGGCTTGTCGTGGTATATCAGTTCTTCGACTTTCCCCTTATCATTGTGAACTTAATCCCATAGAATTAATATGGGCTCAGGTAAAGGGGGAAGTTGGAAAAAAAATACTACTTTTAAAATAAACGATGTTGTGAAATTGTTTGAGAGTGCTGTAAGTCATGTTAGTAAGGAAAATTGGACAAACTGTATCGAGCATGTTATCAAAGTAGAGGCAAATATGTGGAAAATTGACAATATTTGTGATTATTTAATCGACCCTATTATTATTAATGTCAACAACGATTCTTCCTCTTCCGAGTCGGATATAGAATAAAATGTAAGTAATAAATGTATTCCAATAATTATTTCTTTTCATTTTTTATTATATTATAATTTAAAACGTATTTTTTTTCCAAAATACACACCACTGCATTGCGTTATTGCTTATCTGCTAATCCTTTAACAATGAAGAAACCCTAAACTTTGCTACAACTGAAACAAATACGGGGTCGATCTACCTGGTTTTTAGATTTACGGAAGAAATGTACTTAATTTAAAGTAAGAGATTTATCAAAAATTTCATGGTGCTCCCTGTAAAGGTTTTGCATACTTATTTTAGGGTTTATTACTCCTCGTACTTTTTGTACATACTATAAATAAGTCTTATAAAGTACAAAAAATTAAATTTTTAATACTGACAACATTCAACGAATGGAATTTTGTTAGAAAATGATGGATGAAAGATATTGCTTTTTTTTCAGCAGTTTTTTCTAGTAAAGTAATAAACATAACGCCTTTTTGTTGTTGAATTGTAAATTCTAGTTTTATATCTTTTAAATTTACCAAAAAATAGTAGTCAACACAAAGCTATTCTTTATGTTTAGTTATTTTAAAGAAATATCGTTTACTTTGGTACAATAAACTCTAACAAATTTCAATCGTAAACCATGAAATTTTACTACCAGAAGTTTTTGAAATAAATCCTTGCGTGTCTACATATGAACTTTTCAAATTTAATGAGTGTCGAGTTTGAATATTTTAATTGCCATATATTATTTTAGTGTTAGTAATAACTGTTTCGGTTATTTCTATTGAACTAGTCGACTAACTACGTTGTAGATATGAAATGGTTTATTAGTCAAGAACAGTAATGAACTCTGCAAAATTGATATATACAGGGTGGTCCTTGAGCAATTGTACATAGAAGTACAGTACATGAAATTTTAATTTTCGTTTTTTTCTGCTTATTGATGGATTCATTTGAAATTATTATCGCAAAGTTTGGATAATTTGCAACGGTTTCCAATTTCTCAGGAGCGATAATATCATCAGGTAGTAGTAGCAAGGGCCTTAAACCCTGATAATAAAATGTTTTAAGAGGCACACGTCGTTCCATATTTTTGGAATTTAGTGTGCTGGTTTATATAGACAGCGCTATGGTCGGTACCTTTGAAGAGCATCGAAAGTAATAAATCGCACACAATGACAGAGCTATAAATGACCTTATTGGACGCTCTAGACAGCCTAACTTGACCCTGAAGATGAATAGATGAGCATAAAAATTTAAAAGTACTACCGGCTGTGGATACCGTTTGACATTTTGACTAATAGATACTTCAATATAATTTGTCCTAGTTTGTGTGTGGTTTCGGAAAAGTTATTTAACCAACAAGAGTATAAATAAGGATAAGGGCTATTAACAGTTTTTAATGATTGATATTGTTAATTGCCCTTTTATTACTAGTGTTAAATACAAAACCCTTTGGTCCAATGTAAAGATTGACTCCTTTTTTTCAATATTCAATTATATTTTGGATGTTTTAACACTAGCAATTACTGGAAATTTTGAAGCAAGGGTTAGATAAAATTGATTTTATACAAAAACGGATTCTTCCAGTCGATTTTTCGTCCCAAAAAACCTGTCTTGACAAGTTTTGAGCATTTTTTATGTCAATAACGATTTTTTTTGTCGAAAATTTTTGAGCAAGGGGTAGGTATGGAAATATTTAATTTAGCTGTTTCTGCTAACTCCCGTATTGCTTGAGATAATAAACTGAAAGAACACTGGAATACGTAAAATTTTCCGCTGAATCGATTGCCGGAGACTAGAACGTTTTATCTATCATATTAACCGAGTTATGGGCATCTTTAGTTTTGAAAAGTGGATTTTCGAAAAATTCATGACTCCATTTGGAGAAGAATAATTGATTTTATTCAAAAACGGATTGTTCCAGTCGATTTTTCATCCCACAAAACCTGTCTTGACAAATTTTGAGCATTTTTTATGTCGAATACGATTTTTTTTGTCGAAAATTTTGGAGCAAGGAGTAGGTATGGAAATATTTAATATGGCTGGTTCTGCTAACTTCCTTATTGCTCGAAATAATAAACTGAAAATACACTGGAATACGTAAAATTTTCTGCTGAATCGATTGCCGGAGACTAGAACGTTCTATCTATCATATCAACCGAGTTATAAGCACATTTAGTTTTGAAAAGTGGACTTTCGAAAAATTCATGACTCCATTTGGAGAAGAAAAATTCATTTTATTTAAAAACGGATTGTTCCAGTCGATTTTTCGTCCCACAAAACCTGTCTTGACAAATTTTGAGCATTTTTATGTCGAAAACGATTTTTTTTGTCGAAAATTTTGGAGCAAGAAGTAGGTATGGAAATATTTAATATAGCTGGCTCTGCTAACTCCCGTATTGCTTGAGATAATAAACTGAAAGAACACTGGAATACGTAAAATTTTCCGCTGAATCGATTGCCGGAGACTAGAACGTTTTATCTATCATATTAACCGAGTTATGGGCATCTTTAGTTTTGAAAAGTGGATTTTCGAAAAATTCATGACTCCATTTGGAGAAGAATAATTGATTTTATTCAAAAACGGATTGTTCCAGTCGATTTTTCATCCCACAAAACCTGTCTTGACAAATTTTGAGCATTTTTTATGTCGAATACGATTTTTTTTGTCGAAAATTTTGGAGCAAGGAGTAGGTATGGAAATATTTAATATGGCTGGTTCTGCTAACTTCCTTATTGCTCGAAATAATAAACTGAAAATACACTGGAATACGTAAAATTTTCTGCTGAATCGATTGCCGGAGACTAGAACGTTCTATCTATCATATCAACCGAGTTATAAGCACATTTAGTTTTGAAAAGTGGACTTTCGAAAAATTCATGACTCCATTTGGAGAAGAAAAATTCATTTTATTTAAAAACGGATTGTTCCAGTCGATTTTTCGTCCCACAAAACCTGTCTTGACAAATTTTGAGCATTTTTATGTCGAAAACGATTTTTTTTGTCGAAAATTTTGGAGCAAGAAGTAGGTATGGAAATATTTAATATAGCTGGCTCTGCTAACTCCCTTATTGCTTGAGATAATAAACTGAAAATACACTGGAATACGTAAATTTTTCCGCTGAATCGATTTCCGGAGACTAGAACGTTCTATCTATCATATTAGCCGAGTTATGGGCATCTTTAGTTTTGAAAAGTGGATTTTCGAAAAATTCATGATTATATTTGGAGTGGAAAAATGGATTGTATCCAAAAACGGATTCTTCCAGTCGATTTTTCGTCCCAAAGAGCTCCTCCTGACGAATTTTGAGCATTTTTTATGACGAAAACGTTTTTTTTTGTCGAAAATTTTGGAGCAAGGGGTAGGTATGGAAATATTTAATTTAAGCTGCTAACTTCCTCAACTCCCCACACCCTCGCAAAAGATTATAGTTTCTAAATAACTAAATCCTTTTTTAATTTTCCCTAATTCACAAGTAAATTAATCTCCAGGACTAATTAACTCCGAAAATGCAGTTAGTAACAAACAGATGTCGTTGAAGTATACAAACTCACCCCTGTTATCCACCACGCTTTTGCCAGCCTGGAACAATGGAAAAGTCTATATATATTCATAAAACATTGCTTCCAGCTCAGACTACGTTTACACAATATGTATTTTTATCCATTTTGTTTGTTGTTAATCTTCATAACATTTTATATTTCAAACAAAGAATAATCGTGGACTGTTATCTCTTTTCATTTTCTCTCACTTCATGAATATACAGTGTAACTGTGTGAAGTGAGACATGAAGGAAGGGACCTGCATATTTGTCTCACTTCATAGATTCTATCCCAGGTAAAAATAAATATCTGTCATTTTCAGAGTGTTCCATTAACAAAGGTATAGAGGTGTGATTATTAAAAAAATAACGTGTTATGTAAACATTATAAATGAACAAAATAATTGAACAGAAGAACTGCCAGGTCTTCAGTATAATCAGGACTTTTTTTCCGTGTAAACATGTACCGCAATGGAAGTGCGGAAAACTCATCCACCGGTCCAAAATCCACTTACTAGCTTTATATACCGCTTAATACTTTGTTTCTAGGGCACACTTTGATGCTGTGGTAAGGTATAATGGCAACCGTTGTTCATGCAAATGGCTGCTTGTGCTGCTCGCATTGCTTGTACCTTTGATGTTTAGACTGTAACTATGTTTCAACAATTTAACTAAAACTAATCCAGTCTGAGGAACGAAAATCGAGATTGAAATATATCTCGCAATAAATGAGATTTGCTATTGTCAAAGGGCGTATAATTTTGTTGTAGAGATTTTTTGATAGCGTACTGTTATACTTAAAAGCTCATTTGGTATGTAGATTAGATATTGATAGCCGTTTTTGATCTATTTTTGACTTTCATTATTCAAATGGATTTTGTTTTGTCGATCTATACACATCTTCGTATGATGAGTGCTCTTCCTCTTCCACAGGTGAATGAAACATTGAAAACTGAAAATATGCTTGGGGGAGGGAACTTCGAGGGACAACTATTTATTGAAAATATTGGGATCCTTTGATCACGCAGCCTATGTATTCGAATGTATACTTAAAGTATAACCAAAGTCTATATATGTATAACCAATGTTAATTTGATGACCCATATTTTTAATCCCATTGAAGAAAGAAGCCGCCCAATGGCGTGCATAAACTTTTTTTATAAATTCGAATATTGTGAAATAATGTATACACGCGTATATATTTAAAACAACGCGTTGACACTGAACATGTGAATCTTTGTTTTTAAATTCGGCCCTATCATCATTTATTCTTAAGTCATTTGCTTGTGGCGCCAAATTATTAGATTCCCGCGCATCATCTTGGACTGTCGTTTCAAATGGTCTCCAAAATGCCATTCTAATTAATCACAAATGAATTATATTCACAAAACTTACCCTAACGTCTACGAACAAATAAATATTATTTCAATTCACTCAACTCCACGGACAAATAAATATTATTGTATATTGATATCAATTCACTCGACTCCACGAACAAATAAATATTATATTGATATCAATTCACTCAATATAGGTATTATTATTTTTTCATTAAACTCACTCAACCAAGAAATAGATACTACTATATTATTTTAAATAGGTCTACATATAAATATACAAACAGAATGCACACGCATACGAGACTTATGAAAGTAAACAAGTGGCTTGCATCCTAATCCCATAAAATTTTTTATGTTATAGTGGACCACCTTAGTAGCTACCCGAATTTTTCGATATTATGAGCAATATTTCACTCGGTAACTGGCGATAATCTGCAATCTGCACCTGCATTGCCAGATTTTCAAAATATATCTGGCATACATGAAGTTGTTCTAATTAATTTCTCTTCTTATAACAGTTTCGATCGACTTTTTTTAATTCTTACAAATAAATTTATATTATGTATTTTTTATTAAATATTTCCAAACCAGTTTTCTAAGAAAATCATGAGCTAACAGTATATTGAAGTAATGGGAAACATATGTAAAATGAGCACAACAATTCCAGAAAATATATCTGACAACATTGCTTTATTTTATGGTCCTCAAACTGAAAATGGTCAAAGTATACTAATATTATTTGAAAAAACAAAATTAGGGCTAACTTTCAGTATAACCATAATAATAGATAAAAGAATGAAAATATTTTCAATAAATAGTTTTCCCTTCGAAGCCCCTCGACGACTAACCGTTTATCCGCCGCACCCTGTATACTTTTCCAAGAAATTCAAAATCGGACCATCTGTAACGCATCGATATTCAAATACTGGATTATCTATAATTGAAATAACCAATTCCTTCTTGCATAGTTGAATGAATAAAGTTGATATAATGTAGAATTTTGGAAAATTCTAAAGAAAAAGCAATTTTTCCTACGATCACATAGGAAAGTTTATATCGCACTGTATAGTTCTATGGAAAGTGGCCTTTATTCATACGCGTAAGGAAAAAAATTCTGTCAAATTGAATGTTAAAATGCTAGTATATTTACCCCGCAAATTTATGTACATGTATATGTCAAATGCGTATTTCCTAAGTTGATTTGTACATAATATAATATAATTTTCCTATGAATGTAGAGAAATGGACCCTTTTTATGTAACATTTTTGTTGAGTAACTGGATGCATTACACAAAACAAGCCACGCCCCGTGTGTAAAAATCCATTACACACGACTATCTGGCCAATCACCGTCAAAGAATGCCATTACACACGACTATGTTCGGTGTAATGTTTGAATCAGACTCGCCATGAAATGTCATAATTTTACTTTGACATTACCTATACCTACCTACCAAAGGTGATTTAGAGCTGACTTTTTGTTAGAATGGATACAGAAAGTGAAAACGAATGCAACTGATCAAATTTCACCATCAATATTGTAAGCAATAAATGAATTTTCATTGTAGCTTTCAAAATGGAATTGTTTGACATAAAACATTAAGTTTATTCAATAAAATATTATCTAAATATCTCCTTCGTTTGAATTGATAAGTGAACACTCAGTCATAGAAAAAGTATAGTATTCTACTTTCGTGTAATGGCTATTACTCACTCGAATGATTACGACGTTCGCCATGCGGCTCACGTCGCAAACTTCATTCTCATGAGTAATAGCCATCATTACACGCTCGTTGAATAATATACTATTATTACTTTTAATTTTTACAGTGATTCAAATGAATAATTAATTCTGAATCGCAATACCTATTTATGTAACAAAAACAGCTTTATTTCTAATGTTCTGTTTCCCAATTGTAGTTAGTTGTTAAAATAAATGTTCGTAATATTTTGTGTACCAATATGGGTCATTTGCACCGGTTATACTTAGCGAAAGATAAGTGAAGCTTAACTTTAAGGTAACCTTAATATCACAATTTGGTTTGCACGGGTGATCAACTGAGTTTTAAGGTGTACCTTATGTATGAGTATGACTTAGTTAAGCCTAGGAATTGTACCGCTTAAAGTTCTCCTTATTGTCATCTAAACTTCAATCTGTCAATAAGTTTACTATTTTACATGCGTGTTGTTGTTGTGGTATTCGCCTTTTTTAGCTGTGGCTTGTCTTTACAGGGTGTAAAAAAAGGCAGGTCATAAATCATACCACATATTCTAGGTCTAAAAATAACTCGATCCTATTCAAGTTACCCTAGTACAAATGTGGTTGCGAAAAAAGTTACAGCCTTTCGAAGTTACCAAATGAAAATTGATTTTTTCAAATATTTCGACAGTTGTTCGACATATTATAATGAAAGCTGACAAGTGGCTTTCTTATGATAAGAGCATATCAAAAAAAATTAAGCAGTTATTGCACCCCGTTAAAAATTTATGGGAGTTGAGATCTCCCAAGCCCCCTCCCAAAATTTTTGTTTACGTTACAATTTAATGCTTATTGTGGCATCATTATTCAAACACATTATTTTTGAAACTTTTTTGCCCCCTAGTAGGTACTCTCTACAAATATCAGTTTTTATCGAGATACGGCCCATTTTTTGATAATGCTTCAAAAATTTCGAGTAACAAAAATTAAAGTCAATGAATTTTCAAGTTTTTCGAGTATCCCAAATTTTTGATTTAATACAGTTTGTTTACAAATGTGGAGTTTTTACTAGATGTTCGAAATGGCCCTCATTTTTTGAATACACAGTCAGCACCGTTTTGCTAACGAAAACCGAATATTCTGGAAAAGCAATGGCTTCTGACGATATCTAATTGCAGCCAGTTTGTAACTTTTTTCGCATGCACATTTGTACTGGGGTAACTTGGGTTGGATCGAGTTATTTTTAGCCCCAAAATATGTGGTATGATTTATGACCTGTCTTTTTGCTACACCCTGTATAAAGTAATTACAAATACACATAATGTAAAACCTCTAGCATCTACATAAAAACGCAAGATCGTTCATGACTGATTCGGTAAAATTATATCGCGTGGTCGTAGGAAAAATGAAAAATGAACTTCCTGTAACTTTCGAGAAGCAGTTTGTATTTTTAGATGTTTTGATTCTGACAAATTCTTTTATGTTTCATTCTATCTCCTGTCATATTTGTAACAGTGTATTTTAACGTTAATCAGTTATATCGTCCAAATAAAATTGTTACGGTAGGTTAAACCCATATAAATAAATAAATAAAACCGTTCTGCCCTACTATTACGTTTTACAACATGCAGTTAGGACGCTCCCAGGCACTTTAACTCAATGCCAAACCGTTTCTGTAGAAAAATTTCTCGGAAGGAAGAACGCCAATTTATCTTTATGTATAATAGTGTTTCGGCAACTACTTCTAAATATTTTGTAATTGTGTTTATGTACATAGAATAAGAGTAACAGGGGCTGTTTATAAAATTCGAAATTGAAAATTTTACGGATCGTAAAACGGCGCGTGGTGACCTCTACCATAAACCATCAAGAAAAGTAGAAAAGTAAAAGTAATAAAATAATAAATTTAGAAATGGAAGAAATGTTATTTAGGACAAGGTCGTGTAAATAAGTTGAAATGCACCGGTTTTTCAACTATGTACATAATATTTTACTTGAATTATATGGTAGTTTAAGCTGTTTTGAAATCTGTAAATATTTCTGGGAACATTTTATAATATATTTAAAGAATATTATTTAGTATTCGATGTTTTTAACAATATATAACAAAAAAGTCAATTCCAAATGAAAATTTTACTTCAGAGGACTCCCGGTTTCGTTAATTTTTCGAAATATATTTGTTTTTCTGCAGACATACTATTCTTAATTTAACTGAGATGATTTTTTGGAAACCTTCAACTTCTAGATTATTTTTGGCTTTGGGTTTTCTTTAAATCGTCAACATTGTGTCATTACCAAATTTCAAAAGTGTACTAAAAAAACTTTCGCTTGAAGCTTTGAAATGATAACAACTAATACTTCCAAATAAGCAGCCTCCGTTAAAAACTTCCGAAAAACAACTTTTGATGAAAACTAAGCAACTTTAAAATATAGAAAATTTCTTACCTCGATAATTCATATTTGAGTTTGTTTAAATTTAAAGCTGGATACTTTATTCTTAGGCATTATTCCTAATTTTTATGAAGAGAGAAAAAGAAGGGAGAAAAAGAAACGTAGACAAAAATACAAAAAGGTTCCAGACAAGGTTTATCAGAAATAACCTCACAAGGAAGAGAAATTATGACTTTGATGTGCGGACAGATGGTTTAGCTAAATCAGCAGATGATTTGAAAGAAATATTGAATCAAACAAAAAACAGAAATGATAAATAAAAAAAGATAATATTGCCCGACTTCTTGGAAGTCAAACAAATATTTACGGGCCAAAAGTTTTATACATGGATAAAAAAATTTTATTTTTATCTTTATATATTTCCCTAAGAATTTAAATTATGACACTGCTGCAACACATGGACTAGGTTCTTCTGAAGTGGCAAGTTTTATCTAAATATGGATGTCGACTTATGTGAGAAATTTAATATCTCGAAGAAAGTGCCTTTTAATTTTCTGTAAAAGAATTTGAAATGTGTTAAGTGGCTGGCAACCTACTCACCAAAATTTATTTTATTGACAAAAGGGCGATAACAAGTGTGTAGAAAGTAAAGCTTTTTTTAGTGTTCGATAAAAATGCGTAGAATATTACAATTTACATCAAGGATAGTACTTCTTATGAAGTAGGTAGTTATCTAACAGACCAGCTTGAGATTTAAGATGGAATGAATATTTTGTATGCACCACTAAAAACAAACAAGTTTTCTGTGACAAGCTCTAAGCAGTTCTAGACTAAACAATTTTATAAAATATTACTATGAACGTATTTGTCGGTTTTCTAATTACTTTTTCCATTTATTCGTCAATCTTAAATATTTCCTATATTTACAATAAATAAATATTGTTTCTCCACGACTAAATAATAACGCACAAATGATTTTTACAAATTTAGCTACATAATGATAATATATATTCTTCACACCAGTGAATAATGAAAAATAATTCACTCTCGTTAGCCAATCACATTCTATTATTATCAGAATTCACGCTTAAGTGAATTAAAATGAATAAATCAAAATGTCTCTTTTAAAACGTCAAATACCTATCAAATAATTCAAATCGATTCTGACAGCGCGCCGTTTGAAACGTCAAAATAATGATAGAATCATAATTTTACGTATTATTTAGAGAAAAAATGGAGAACAGTATAGTTATATTTAGTTATAACTCTCAATTATCATTTAAAAATGTAAGGGTGTCGATTAGAATTGTATGTTACGTATCCCTTTTTGAAAATGAACATGCTCTATAGCCTAGTGGTAGAAATAGTTGACTCTGGCGCGGACGATTGGGGTTCGATCCTCACTGGAAGCTTTCTTTTTTTAGTCGTGCAGAAAGTATAGTCTTTTACTTGTGTAGAATGGCTAATATTCACTTGGATGATTCCAAAACTCACTCGCTGCGCTCGCTCGTTTTGGAAACTTCAATAGCCATAATTCTGCATTCGTTGAAATTGACAAATTATTGCTTCTTCTAGCCAGGGATGGTAGTTCAACAAAAACTTGTACAAAATAATAATTGTGTATATCCAGGAGTAGAATCTTTAAGTAGTTTTTACGTTACTTGAAGATACCTGTTAACTTTTTTAGTTAAAACTTAACGTCTCATGTATTATTGGCAGGTAGATTACCCGAGAAAAATCTAAATCTCCAAGAACTAACAGAATACCAGGAGCTACATAAAAGTTTATCCTTAAAAAAACTATATAAGCGTCGTAAAATTCTTCGAAACCATTATGTTGTTTTCAATTGATTGTATTAAACATATTCGTTTATGATTATTGCCTATTTCTTTATTATGGGCAAAGGCTAACAAAAAATAGAGCAGCCAGTATATATATGTGTGTAAAAAATATACATAAACGTTAAAAACCTTCTGATCCCAATAAATTACCGTTTTTACGAGTTTAAGGCATTATAAAAAGCGGCAACCCGTTAACCATGAAATAATGTTGAAATTTTTCAGTAATAAAAGAGTTGTGTAAAATACTACTTTTCTTAAAAAAAAAAAATTTATGATTTAAAAAAAAGGACTTACAAGATCTTACGTAGAACTAGCTTGAAAAAGAGGCTTGATATATTATGCCTTTTTCCAGATTTTTACTAGTATAGCCTTATTATCTTTGTGATGTGTTAATGTAATAGCATATTATACACCAGGCTGGTGAGACTATTATTATATAGACCAAGCACCAAAATTATATCGAGGTGCTATGCTCTATCATCTGACTGACACGTACACTGTTTTTGCTCCTCACCTTACCCATAGATTATGAATGCACTCCTTATGTCCTCAGTCATTTTTGGTTGAGTGTGAATTTTAAACAAATGGCATATCAATTTTAATAATTTTGCAATTTCAAGGAGAATTACCAAATTTTGTTGTTATCCTAAAATACTATCCCCCTGGATTGTCAAAACATTTAAATTTGACAATTATTAACCTGGGTTGATAATAGAAAAAATTATACTATACTATACTATATTCACTAATAGAGCTTCTCAATAGGTTAGAAGACTTTAACAAATTACCAATGAATGTCAAATATTTTTATTTTTAATTTTTCGTTAAATAATAATAATTAAAAACAACTCTCATAGTTATGTCATAATTCACTTTGTATTTTAAACAAATATCCTCTTAGCTGTTGCTACAAGGAGAAAGAACGTAAATGGTAAAATAAATAAAAGATAATATTCTGGAAATAAATATTTATTTTGATTGAGAATAAAAATGTTTTTTTTTAAACCTATAGTAACTTATAATATGTACATAATTAAACATAACTTTCGATAACCTCAGGAGACATAGACAGACCACTGAAATAAGAAAAAATTGAACAGTACATCCCAAAAAAATCAGTTTACTTATTTTCAATATTTTTCATCTCAATGGACTTCTCTATATTTTTGTATAAATAACTCATATATTAAATTTGTTAGTGTGAGATCTAAAGGTAACTGTTTTATTGGTTCCTTTTCAGTCTCAAAAGAGGTAGACAAATATCGCTAACATCTTTGGCAAACATACAGGTTTCAAGGAAAACTGCAGACTATGAGTCTAAAAATATTCATAATTTTAGATGTTTTAGTATCAAAATTACTTTTGAGTAAAATTTTGCATAAAACTACTAGGTACTGGTAGCAGACTTAAAAATTCGAAAAGAGGGTGGTAAATTTTCTTAAAAGTTGAAACAAGACAATTGAAATTATGTTTTTTATACATGATACATTTAGAGTAAATGTAGGTATTATTGTTGTCATTTGCCTGTCCGCAGTTTTCTTCTATTTCCTTGTACAATTTTTCATACTTTGACTCCATTTCTTGGATACTTCATATCAAGCAATAATTTTGGATACATTTTTCAGTTAATCTTATCAATCAAATTAGGGTTATAAAAATAACTTTTGAAGTATTAGCAAACACTATTTGATAGTGCAATCAATCTATTTAGTAAGTAATCAATTTGTATTATGCATTATTTAAATAAACTGTTTCAACGACTTTTTACTTTTTTGTACAGTAGAATTATATTCGAATTATACTCTATATGAAATTATCAGAATTCAATAAAAAATATACAGTGTGTACTTAAGTTGGACTCATATGGGAAACTTTTTTATTATTGGTTTTAGGAAAAAAAGTTATTCCTCATAAAAAGTTCTGCATTATCTAAAACCTAAAATGCAATCATTAGATAAATCTTATTTTGAGCCGTATACGAGGATGTCAAAAAATATTAATCTTACTCAGGGGTAAAGTACCTTTATTTTTCACAATACAGAAAAATTGTAAGAAGTAAAGTTATTTAAAATAAAAAGTTATATCCAAATATGCAATTACAGCTATTTAGCATGAAAATTAAGATTTGGTGATTATTTACGTTTTACATTATGAAGTATTTGTAATCGTAAATAATCACCAAATCTTAATTTTTATGATAAATAGCTGTAATTGCATATTACTTTTAATTTTAAATAACTTTACTTCTTACAATTTTTCTGTATTGTGAAAAATAAAGGTACTTTACCCCTGAGTAAGATTAATATTTTTTCACAAACCTCGTATACGGCTCAGAATAAGATTTATCTGATGATTGCATTTTAGGTTTTAGATAATGCAGAACTTTTTATGAGGAATAACTTTTTTTCCTAAAACCAATAATAAAAAAGTTTCCCATATGAGTCCAACTTAAGTAGACACACTGTACCTACTAATTAAAGATATTTTTCTAACGAGTCATCAAAATGTACAGCGTGTCATAACAAACATTACTTAGCAATAGAGGAGTTCAGTCTAAGGTCAGTATGGTCAACAAGAAGTGATTTTTTCTGACAAGAATGACAGTTAAGGTCTACTGTTCAAAATATGAGATTTTGCATGTTTTTTATCATTGCGAATATCTATATTACTTTATTTATATAATGAATACACCCCCGAAGCGTATATCTTGAAATTTAAAATGACTTTTTAGCTGAATACTCAACATATCGGTAGCCAACTAGCTCTGTCAAATGTCAATTATATTTATTTTTCTTGACCTTAGACTGAACTCCTCTACTGATGGGGATGTAGTAGCACAGAATTGAAAAAAAAGTTTGTATTCATTTTCTATATCGATTTCTAAGAGATTTTAAACTTGATTAATAAAAAAATATTATTTAACAGTTAGTAAGACTCAAGCTGACTGCACGACATTGGCCACATGCTTAACCACTGTAGCGAAGTATTAGTATTTTAGATCAAGTTAAATTTTCTAGATAAGACTCGTCAGGAGATACACTGTTAAGAAAACGTTACTAAATCTGTAATATCACATCAAGGAAGTCAATATATGAAAAATTAACTTCATTATTAAACTAAAATTTCAACGTTTCATAATATCCTCAATCGAAAAACCCAACTTAACAGTAGTTTTAGTATTACTATCATCACTAACTTTTTTCTTTGTTAAATCTAAACATGTGGTAGTAGCGGTAACTAAATTAGGTACTTGTGATTCGCTGGACTTCCCCCGACAGTGTGCCATTTCATGAGTTTTCAGTTCATTGAAATTAACGAAAAATTGCGAGCATAGCATACACTCTACTGGTCGTTCTGCGTGTGTCAACATGTGAGTTTTAAGATTCGACCGTTGGTTGAAGGATTTCGCACATACCGGACATTTGTGGGGTGATTCTTCCATGTGGAGAATTTTGTGTACGGCCAAAGTTCGAGATTGACAGAAACCTTTGCCGCATTCGTTACACTTGAAGGGTTTTTCTTTACTGTGGATGTATCTGAAAAAAAAAACAATTATATTTTTAATACATTGAAACGCAAATCGAATAATGTTAAAAAATAACTACCATAAACGTGTCTACAGGGGGGGCAGGGTGGTCCATTGCCCACCCTAATCGGTCCATCCCAATTCCGAGAAAAGAGAAATTGAGGGGCGGCAATATGCAAAAGCAAAGTTTCGGCGGACATGGATCTTTGTTTTTTCATCAAAAGATTCCGATTTGATATTTGGCCTCCTCTAATAAGAAAGTCTGCGCACGCCTATGATAACTACCATTTTAAAGTATCAAAATAATTACCGGTGATCCCTTAAGTGATCCTGCCTCCTGAAAGCTTTCCCACATATATCACAGGAATAAGGTCTCTCGTCCGTATGTGTCCTTTCATGGATAAGCAAATTGTAGCTTTTCGTAAACTGTCTGTTGCAGTATTTGCAAATAAACTGCTTTTTTGGTCTGGTAGTAGCACCCAATGGCTTATGTCCAGTTGGAGATCTATTGGGCATGTTCAAATCTTGAAAATGGTCTCTTGTATGGTACATGGCAGCGTTTCGGAACCAGTGGTTCATGAATACAGCATTGTAAGAGTGTACCGTGGGATACGCCGGTTCTATAGGCTCCGAACGGTACCAGTTTTGTGGGTAAGGGAGACCTACCAGTGGTGGAGACATGCTGCAGTACGTTGGGGTATGTGGTGGAGTTAAAATTGGAGATGTACTGTCGGCTTCTTGTTTTATTTGACCAAAATCGTATATTCGAGGAGATACTGTAACAAAAAATTATATTGTTATTGTTGGAATAATTTTATAAACTATATAGGTATTGAAGTTAAAAAAAACGTTATAATCCATATTATAATCTAGGTATACATAGTGAATAAGGCACTAAATCTGAGAATTCACCTTTTGTTACTGCCTGCATAAAAGTCAAAAACTGATTCTATCAAAACTGTGCTTGGTATTGGTCAAAGGTCAATATCTCCTAATATTTGCGGAAAACTTTAAAAAAAAACTCAAGAGGTTGAGAGGTGGCTCTTATAAGACCAATTTCTGTCTATACAGGGGCTCCAAAAAAAATACAGCACGTATGGAATTTCCATTTTTTATATAAAACATATTTTTAAATTTTCAGATTCTACATAGAATTATAATTATTTACTATTAAATGCATTATTCTTATATAATAATAAGTACTAGTGTATGAAAAAAATCACTTTTTTTGATTGTCACACCTATTTTTCATTGACAGTTCAAATTTATTTAAAATTTTTATAAAAATTTATTACTAATCATATAATAATTATATAAATAATACGGAAAATCAAATAAGGTACTATAATTTTGGTTTTAATCAATACTATCTCTCCCTACATTTATGCCTAGAATTTATATAATTTTTCTGAAAAAAGTTAAAAGTATAACTAATAATTATTGATGTTTTCGTGCCCCCAATGTAGGTATATACCAAATATTTCACAAACATTTGAGCAATGTAGAAAGAATGTGTAAGAGCTTAAAAAAAAGGAAGAAATGGGAGTGTGAGGCAGTAAAAAGTGACTCATCATTGGCGTACGTGAAAAAAATTGCAATTAATTCCAAAAAGTTATTCTGAATTGTACGATTTTCTAAATGTGACAATAGGTTTATAATGTGGAATACCAATGTAAAATAATGTGAAAGATTTGTTAAAAGTAAGAAAAAAAACCTTCTTAAAAGAACAAAAACTGCTCAATTCGGTACAAAATATTTTTAAATTTTGATTATATAACAAAATCCCATACCTACAAATGAAACAAAACTAAACATATGTTGATCGTACCTTGTTTGTCGCACTCCACAAACTGATTCAAGTTCATTTCAAAATAAAAATCGTTCATAAAATCACACAAGTCACTAAAAAACTTTTTGTAACACACTGTATAATATAGTAGTGACTGAATCTAACAGCATCTGTCGGAATCACCTTACTACAGTGAACTGATATCTACGCTACCTACTCATGCCACTGGTCGTTCTAGTAGCTGAGTTTCGGTTCCGCCTTTCTTCTTTATTTCTCGTTCTGCCATTGGTTCGTAGTAACAAAAACTCAGGGAAGGGCAAAATCGTTACAGTTTTGGGGATGGTATTATAGGAAGCTTTTGCCAGGATAATAATTAGATATCCTTCCAGAGATAGGCTTTATTACTGTATTAGTAATACCCATACTTTTAACTCCGATAAGAGGTTTTGTTTTGCGATTATTAACTTGCCTAGTTTACTATAGTATTAGTCATAGGCGCAATTTTTGATTCTGTATTGGGGTTTTTTTGGTGGTTTTTCTTCGAAATTTTCCAAAATATTTTTCGATAAATACCTATTTATTATTTCCTAAAACTTTTATTCAAAGTTTTTTTATTATGAAAGTAAAAAAACTAGGTGAATATAAAACAAAAAACTTTTAAGCAAAATAATTTTAATTAAATCAATAAAAAATATATTTTTCTGATTTGGCTTGATTGGCAAATTCTTCATGTTAAACGATCTTTTCTGATTCCACGGAACGATTTAGATAACTTTGGTCTTCCAATTTATCACCTGCAACCCCCTTATTTCCTGGCATCCATTCTAAAGACACTGAGTTGTCCCTTCCTATCGTATTGAAGGGACATTGCACAATTTTTTGTCAATCAAAAGTTTTATTTGTGAAATACTTTTGATTTACGATTATGGCTTGTTAATTTTTGCTGCCTCTGACCATCAAGTCTTCTTTCGTTTCTCTGAAATCTCTAGATTTCATGTCATTCTAGGTTTTTCGCTTCCTCTGTTGTTCTCTACTCTGTTTTCCATATCCGTTTTCCGTTTATTTATGGATAAATTTTCTCTTCTCTTTAGTCACTATCCAATTTTACTTTAGTCATTCATATACATACACCCTGAACTTTTCTGTAGCCTGTATTTTGCTTTTTTGTTAATTTGGTTTTCCTATTTTTTTCTTTTACTTCATTTTTCGTATTCAGGCCGTAGTAACTACATTTTATTTACACCTTCTATTCTTTTATAGGTTTTTTTTTGGATTGCTGCTCTCAGTTATTTATAAAATTATCTTATTTTTGCACTATTATGTTATATTTTCCTATCACCATTATTTTTTTGATGTTTATTTCATGTCCCACATTTTCTTTCAGGTCTTTTTTAACTTTTGGCATAAAAGTATGTAAAGGAGGATGTAGATTTCCCAATTTTTCCTTCCATTATTCTAATCACGTCGTCTAATATGATTCATTTATCTAAATATAAATAGTATTTGACTCTTCTCTCGTGAAAACTGAGAACTGTTGTCTGTGTACATTTAACAACAATTCCGTTATTGTTATATAAATATGTTGAATTCCCCAGTCGTATCACTTTTTACCGTTAATCGGACCATAGGAAATTTATATGAATCTTTTCTCAAATGCAAACAATTCGAAAGCAATATAAAACACACCTCTGGAAAATAAAAATCGACATCAAAGTACCGCCTTATCAGTTCTTTGTTATAGTAGTCAATATATTTAGATAAAAATATTGAGACATTTATAGACCTACCTTTCATCTTTGCCGACAAATTTTTATCATAATTTATATGAACAGTAGCAATAAAAGATAAAATAGCTTTTATATTTCTATTTTTCAAGAACACTTCAAGCAGGTATTACGAGAGGCACTGCAAACATTTACGGGAGCATCTAACATTATTTTGAGCCTGTTTCCTTTGGTCACTTTTATATCTATTACTAGTACCTAAATTGTTTTATATGTACACCCCACAAATATGTATAATACTCTTATATCAATCAACTTAGAAGTATTTCTATATTTTTTAAATTGCCTGATTTATTTAATATTTTTTTATTTCTCTATTCTCTATTCCTCTATCTAGTGCTGCAGCCTGTGAAATATGATAATATATGAATGTATGTATTTTTCGCTGTGAGACCTAAAAGATCTATTTCACACCCCCTTATACTTCTGCTCAGAAACTAGTAGCTCCTTTAGTCCTATTTCTCGGAGAAATTTTAGGATACCTGTAGGATTCAATTTAGGTAAATGTTCCTCTTCTATCAAGTAATCTCCCAGTGCTGTGCTCTAGGATTCTGAAGTGCTGTGCAGTTGGAAAGTATTTGGATGGAGGTTTCTTCTACATTTTTCTTCCTCCATAATTTTGAGCTTTTTCTTGTGCTAATTCAGGCGAGACTGTCCCGTTAGGATCCCTGTTAAAACTCTAGCGCAGTTTTACTTTGACTTATGCATTTGATCTCAACCTAAAGAATCTTTGGTTATCTAAGCCCTACTAGATCTTTTCAATGGTCAGATCTTCTCAAAAGGGTTCAGCACCCAGAAAGGTATTTCGGTCCCCCTCTGCTATTTCATTCCCTCCTATAATATAAAAATGCATACAAAAATTTCCTCACCGAAATTTTTTTTAAACCACTTGGTAAATATTTTTCGGAATTGTATCTTTTAAAAACTGGAGATTCTGCAAAATTATAGTTAAAATTTTTGTCCCTGCATAATGTTTACAAACATTCACAATTCATATAAATATAGCTTTTTTGTCGCCTGAAAACGGTTGTTGATTATATTAAACTTATACACTAGTATATAAGTACATGAGCAGCTGTGCAATTGAATGAAAATCCAGTGGCGTTACAAACAAATTGAACACTGACTAAAGCCATCAGTATTATCAAAAGTCATACAGATGCAGATTCTGCGATGAAGCAGCCGAAAGAGCAAAATATGATAAGCAGAACCAGGAGCCAAACACCCGTAAAAAAAACCCATTTAGTAAATAGTGTCCCAATAGACACAGAAAGACTTAAAATTTGTTCAAATTTTACTCAGTTTCTCCCTGTTACGGTTTAAATAATCGATTTTAAATGTTCATTTCATAGTTTGATTTTATCAAAAGCTTACTTACTTACTTACCTACATCTGGGAACAATTTTATTCTCTCCCACATTATAACATGACATGGATCCAGATTAATATTTACACGGCCACATTAGTGCTTACTAAAAATTAGTGATAGTTAATAGCTACTTATATATACCAGATACGATCTTAAATATTATGACGGATTATACCAGCGGGATGAAGTTCCACTCGCCCACCATTAAACTATTTAATCACTATATTAATTCTTTAATTATTGGTAATTTTTTTATCTTGAAGCAAGTATAGTAGCGTATATAATACCTTTAGGCTTTTTAATAATTTCACTTCGAATGTCCTGTTCAAGAGATTAATTTAAAAAAGGAACCTCGTACAAAGTCGTATTTGAAAACACGAGACTAATTTAGAAATAGATTTATTTTCCCCAAGTCAAACATCTTAAAATTGAGGCAGGTGCTAAAACAGAGGCATTGAAATATGGTATACCTTTACCTATAGTTTCGAGGCATGTTCAGCAGTGGTAGTAGTTCTTGTTTAAAAATTAGTGACTCCTGGTTAGAATAAAAGATAACCACTGGCAAAATTGTTAAAAGCACCTTGCCTTTTACTGAATTATTCATATACGAGGGAGTGGATGTAGCTGCGGGACTTGAAACACCACCTGTTATTTGGGTCTCTGATTGATACCTCTCAGCTTACGTTGGGTACTGTACATTGCTTAAATGATGAAGTTAATCCTTTGTTTTATTTTTATTCACTCCTACTTTGTGAAAAATAGAACTGAAAACTTTAGTTCCCAGGCACAACAACTATATACCTTCGAAGAAAAGGGTAATTTTAAGATGACTTTTTAAGGGTACCACCCACTTTGGTATAATTTTTAGGATATAAACGTTTAAAACGTTTCTCACAAAATATTTTTTTATGAATAATATATCAGTTCTTTCCGTAACTAACTATAACAGGTTCCAATGCTTCAATATTTTAAATCAATTGCTTCAAAGAAGTAAAGAAAGTTCACAAATATTCGATTTATATCCAGAAATATCGACTGCGTTGTTAAACAAGATTTTGTCTGTAATATATTGAGCTGCAGTGTGTGTTTGACTAAGAAATGTTTGACTAAGAGTTTTTATTGAGATATACGGACAAAATCGACAGCCATAAGACGCAGAAACATTTTACGCGAATCGCTAGGAAATCTTGATATTCCAATTCCAGACAAAATGTCAAGATTTCCTATTAACTTGATTGCTGTAAGTTCAAACGAAGATCAGACTAAACAATACAATCATACAATCAACGGAAGTGAATATAAATAAAAAGTATAAAAAATTATGGAGCAGTTGAGGATACGGGGCAATGGAAAAGAAGAACTAACAAAGAAATCCATATATAAGGCACCATAGATTACAAGTAAAATTCAAGCACAGCTGCTTCAATGGTTAGACCTTGTGGGTAGAGTGAATAACGAAAGGTGTGTGAAGAAAATATGAGGAAGGTAAGAAAAAAGGAAACGACATTGAAAAAAATGGATGGTTATTGTTAAAGAAGACTGACTTGAAACAGCTAGAAACAGTTAAAGCTATGGGCCTGTGAGGCATAAGGCACTGTAGGCGGTGTAGGTTTAATCCAAAGCCGCAAAATTGAGCACTTACACTTGGTAAAGATCAGCGGGATATAGCTTTAATAATAAGTATAAAATAAATATACCAAGTCGGGAAAACTGGAAAAAAGGTGTATCCATACGGTCTGACGCAACCGCATCAAACCCCATGGTATTGCGGCTTGGCTTGGTGCTCTACTGATCTCTTTAATTGATGTTTGAAAAATAAAATCGGGGTTTTTAAGGAACCATTTAAATTCCATAGTATCTACGTAATACCCTTGATACCTAATAAATTTATCAAATTTTTCGGTTTCGAGCAAAAGATTAATTTGAAAACTAAACCCATCATCACATACATATATTTAACACTAAACAGCTTTTACAGTACAACTATAATCTCCGTGATTGTAAACAATTGTTAGTCAATAATACGTAATACCTGTCGTTACCAAGAAACATTAAACTTTCCGTGTTCTCATCATTACCCACCTTCCATACAATCATTGTATATCCATGTCTCGTTTCTATGAGTCGGCTTAGATCAAAGGATCATTAAAAAAACCGCTATCTTAACATGGTACAATTTATATGGTAGCTCAGATAATGTAGAGCACACCTTTCGCGAACTTAGTAGTGTCATTTGTTTACTCAGAGCCGCGTGTTTCTGTTCCGACAACCCTACAAAAAGTATAAAAGAGGATAATACACGATTATGTTATTTGTTTATCGAGTCAAAGGTGCCGATCACTCGGACGGTTATTGTTCATGGCAAATATACGATAAATCGACCTACAGAGTAGTTCAGCTTTCATATTTTTTATTTTAAAGATATCAAAAGATTTTTTTAAGAAAATTTTTAAAAGTTTCTAATTAATTTACCAAAATTTCTACCTACCATGGACGTTCAATAAAATTTTTATGATAGATCATATCAGGAGCGGCTCAATTTAGTGGTAGGAAATTTGGGGTTGTATTGTAACTATTACTAGAAGGGAATCGAAGGTACTGACCACTGGAAATGGAAGTGGGGATTACAGTAGAGTACAAAAGGCTTGCCAAACTGACTTTAAATTTGAAAATAACAAATCCAGTACTCAGAGCTTTATCTGATGGAAATTAGAGAAAATTATTGCTTCTTGCCAACTAAGGAGCTGAGGAGCTGTGGTTAATACTTTTTTATATTATTAACCTAGTTAATAATGCACTAATTCAAAGTTTTCGAGAATCCAGAGATAGCAGTTCCACAAAAACTTGTGCAACATAATTTTGTTTACCCATGAAGCGAAAACTGACAGTGTACTTGTCAGTCAGACAACGAGGTAATAGTATATTCTTCAACGAGTACAGAATGATGTCTATTATTCACGCGGATGAAGTTTCCAAAACGAGCGAGCGCAGCGAGTGAGTTTTGGAATCGCCCAAGTGAATATTAACCACTCTACACAAGTAAAAGACTATACTTTCTCCACGACTAAAAAAAGAAAGCTTCCAGTGAGGATCGAACCCCAATTGTCCGCGCCAGAGTCAACTATTTCTACTACTAGGCTATAGAACATGTTTATTTTCACCAAGGGATACGTAACATACAGTTTTAATCGAAACCCTTACATTTATAAATGATAATTGGGAGTTATAACTAAATATAACTACTGTTGTCCATTTTTTCTCTATATAATAAGTAAAATTATGATTCTATCATTATTTTGACGTTTCAAACGATGCGCTGTCAGAATCGATTTTCATTATTTGGTATTTGACGTTTTAAAAGAGACGATTTTATTTATTCATTTTAATTCATTTAAGTGTGAATTCTGAGAATAATAGAATTTTATTAGCTAACGAGAGTAAATTCTTTTTCATTATTCACTGGTTTAATGAATATATATCATGATGCAGTCAAATATGTAAAAATAATTTGTACGTTATTATTTAGTCGTGGAGAAACGCTTTTCTGAATTATTTTCAATTTTTGTCTTATATTCGGCTAGTTGTGGAAAAAATTGTATAAACACCATGGTGCAGGCGAAGACATTTATAAGCATCGCACCTTATTCCGCTCTGTGCAAAGCAGCTCGCGAAATAATTTTAGTACTCGCGTCAATTTCTTCTGTTTGGCTTCAAAATAAAGGCTCGAGGAAGTTGGCAACTTTTCTGGATCAAATCTTTCTCCTCTATAACTTATTTCTGAATTTTCTATTTGTAAACACTGGGAAATATGTCCATGTTCTGAGAACAAACTAAAGTAATACAAATTAAGAAGATAAGATCAATTATAAACTTCAGATTAATTGATAACAACTGGATTACTCAAATATAAGTACGATTAAAAGATCCTTAAAATAATGAACCACTTATCACTATCTTCTATCAGTGTTCTATTCTATTTAAAAAATAAACCGTTTCTTTGCACCATTCTTTCGATTTTCAAAGGAAGTTAGTTGCTTCTACGGTAGATCTAAGGACTTCTATGCAGGTACACGCGTTATATTTACGATATCCTTAATTGCGATTGTAAAACTACCTAAAAACCCGTATTTTCTGTTAGTTGCTCTGAATCGTTTTATTACGTTTTATTGTATACAAATTGGCATTACTGTTGACGGTACCTTTCAAAGATACAGTAACGTGGTTTATTTTCTACCCTCCTGATTATATAAATGGGGTGGCCAAAGCAGAGGCGGGACATTCATAGGAAATTGGTGTAAAACTTTTCAGGAGCAAGTCATGTCAAAATCACAAGCAATGCTAAAAGTCATTCATGGTGGATAATAGTATACCAAACAATTTTGGATTTTATATATATTTTTATTTATCATGTCATTCAAACAATCCTTTTGAAAAATTGGTTGCTTTGGAGCATATGTTTTGGAAATGTTATCACCACACTACTCTTGTAGTAAAACATAATGATCACAATATATAATTATCGCTCTCATCAAATTAAAAGAACAGACGTAGACCTAGACGATAACAAATTATTATGAAAAGACCAATGTATATTAATGAAATTCTTTATCGGTATTACACAAACGGGAATTGGTAAATTAACATAAAATAGAGATAAATTCTGCAACAGTTGTAGGTATTAAATAATGCAAATATTGTTTGTCAACAAATCAGAACAAAACGACACAAAATTATGTTTGTTGTACTGATCGTGTAAATACATACTTACTCTAAGCTACGTTGATAATTATAATTATTGTAGGCATACCATTTCACTCGAATATTAATTTTTGCATCAACCTTTCCGAACATACTGTTAATTTCAGTCAGTTTATTACAGAATTGAATAAAAATTTCATAATATAAAGCCGACAGAATTTAATTTTTCATATTTAATACGATTTCTTTCCATACCAACATTTCGTATATTTTTTCTTCATAAGTACTATCATTGTCTAATGATTAGACAATTGTATTATACTAGTCTAATCCAGCAAGCGACAGTTTCACGTAAAAATAACCCACGTGAAGTTGCAGCCAATGCGCGAACTTGTCAAAACCATTGCCATATTGTAGAATTGACATTCGACTTAGAAATAATAGCGTAAAGTTTTCATATTTTGCATGTTGAAACAAAATTAGAATCTTAATGGCTTGAAACCAACCAGTTTTTTAGGAATTCATAGTTTTGGACTTAATTAAACTCACAATACTCACAGAAAAACTATCTACACGTCTTAAAATATTTAAAAATTAAAAATATTCGACAGTAATAAAATGGCCGTTGACATGAGACATCGTTTGTAACGCAAATGACATGAAACGGTTACTACGAGGTGACATGGATACACAAGACCTATTTTGGCTAATGCGCAAGACAGTTAGCAAACTTCAAGTGACTTCATCTTATGTGAAACGGATTCTAGCTCTCCAGACTTGCACTCGGGTGGCTGTGGATTGGATTACACGGGGCTGAAGGATCTATCATGAGGTTTTTCCAGTGGCATACGTTGAATAATTGTCCTTCATATCCATCCTTTGAGCTTGATATCCATAATACATCTCATGCAGAACAGCATTCTAGGAAAACCATCTATCATTTTATCAAAGTCAATCCGTCCTTAAATGATTTTTATAATTTGGATGCTTTTTCCAAAAATCACTTGGGATACATTAGAAAGTTCAGCTTCACAAAACATCAGTCTAAGGTCAGTATGGCCAACAAAAAGTGGTTTTTTCTGACAAGAATGACAGTTAAGGTCTACCATTTTGCATGTTTTTCAATAATCAACAATAATTGGCCAATAATTCTAGGAATTCTTGGCATGTCAGCATTTCATTTCTGTTATTCAGGCACTAGTTATGTCAAATGTCAGTTATATTTATTTTTGTTGATATTGGTTTAATTGTGTATGTCCATTTTTGATTAGATTTTTGTAGCATTTCTAATTAGCTGTATCTCTATTTTTCTAATTACTTTTTTCACTGATATTTGACAGAACTAGTGACTGAATAACAGAAGTGAAAGGGTGACATGCCACGAGTTTCTAGAATTATTGGCCACTGATATGTTGAGTATTCAGCTAAAAAGTCATTTTAAATTTCAAGATATACGCTTCGGGAGTATATTCATTAATTTAAAATAAAACAATTTAGATGTTCGCAATGATGAAAAACATGCAAAATCTTTTTTTGAATAGTAGACCAGACTCTCATTCTGGTCAGAAAAACCACTTTTTGTTGGCCATACTGACAGACTGAACTTCTCTATTAGCAATGCTTCACAGTGGAAATGGACAGATCTACACTCTCCATTGATTTTGTTATACAGGACAGAAAGATAACTATTTTCCAATGAGAATTAAAATTTAAAAACTAATTAATTTCTTGTGTATGTATATTCCTACTTTATTTAATTTTCACACGCACGACTATGTTGTTTTATAATAGTAGGTATTCAAAAATATAAATTAATACCTTATTTAATTTTTTTATAAATGTAAGCTGGAATATTCCATTTTACTCGCTTTGCAACGTAAACCAACTATCTTTATCAGTGAACATGTTTTTTTTTGGACAAAAAAACATTTCAACGATAATGAGTAATAAACTAAGCAGGCATTTCTGTGTGTTATTTAATTAGAGCGTATTGACGAATGTAGACAAGTCGGTTAAGAATTTCGGTTTATTTCTATTAATAATTTACGGTCGTCGGTTTTTTAAATCGGGAGTGTATTTTTCGAAAAAATACTTATTAAATTTGATAATGTACGAACAAAGTTTATCATGTGATTTTTTTTTGACTTTTATAGTGGGCAGTTGATGGAAATGATGGTAAAATTGCAGCACAAAGAATACCTGTCATCGAAGGTTGGTGAGTTATATTATTTTATTACAGAAAAATGAAAAATTGGATTGTAGACACTGTATAATAATTTATACATGTTTATATTGTTCGAATGTGAAAAACTAAAAGGTAACACAGATATTAATGTTTTGTATCAAAACTATCAAAAATTAAACAATTAATGCATACAGCCCTTTTGGGAGTTTCAGCTAAAATAGGAGGTAGTATGCCTTTCCAAAAGAAAACAGTCCTTCGTGTTTATACATTTTCCCACAACAATCTATAATGCCTCTGTAATATCTAGGATCACTTCTATCCATTGACTTGGATTGTATTTGAAGTCTTGTTTTTACCAAATCAAGGGGGTGCATAATACAAACTTCAACAAAGCCTTAAAAAAATTGCTATATTTTATATTTGAATGAAAATAATTAAAAAAAAAAATACCTGCTGAACCACCAGATCCAATTTGAATTCCTGCTTCTTTTGAAGTTTCTTTAAATTTCCCCATTTTTGGAAGCTGCCAATTTTTTCACAGACCAACTTTTAAGAGGTGTATTCTTTTTATATCAAAATTGTACTCACAGGATTAAAGATATACATATATTTTAGATAACAGTTTCACAGATATTAGAGTACAGTTTTCATTCTTATTCTCTTCATCTGGTCTACATTATATGCTCTATTCTCTTGCCTCTATTCATAGGCCTTATAAAAATATTCTGTTATATTATATTATTATATCAGAGAAATCTACGACCTTGTCAGTTCTGATTTACGACCTTGTTTGTATAAATAAAATTAGTGCTCAATGGTTGGTAGTGCGTCCAGCTCCGTTCAAATTTCCATGCCACAGTTTCAAGCTACAATGGCGCCAAATTTAAATGTACACGTTATGCGGTATAATTCCATCCTTGGTTATATGAATTTTATACTCAAATATTCAATTGAATATAATACTCTTAAAGGTAGGTTTTCTTTTCAAATAAACCCAAAAAATTTATTGTCAATGATCATGCTGTTAATAATTCAATTAATTATCACATTTTATTCATGAAATGAAATTCCAAAATATATTTATATAATATAAAAAAATAAATAAGAGAATTTTCATTTTCACCACAAATTAAAGTCAATTACATATATACAGTGTGTCGCATTCAAGATGAAGACATCCCCATATTTTCGCTGTTTGAAAGATTACAGATTTGAATTTTAGAAGAGTCATACATGTTGAATCCAAATTCAAACAGCAAAAATATGAGAGTGTCTTAATCTTAAATGCTACATGCTGTATAATGTGTCTCCAAAAACTATTGGGCTTTTGACTGCAAATATTTTAAACATAGATACATTATGTACATTTTCATCAATTCAGGATTAACTTCTGTTAAATTATATACAGAATGTTTGCTAACAATAAGTTAAATACTATCACTGATGATTTAAGGAGCCAGGATAACTAATCCGAACAGTTTTTGTTATAATAGTTTGCATTTGTTTTTGTTATGAACATTTTTATATTGATCTTGGATTTTTTGCCTCTCTTTTTCCAATAATTTCAACCTATTACGAGCATCACAAATAATTTCGTCTGTTGATTCAATTGGATCACCTGGATCTTTGTAACTAAAAAATTTGTTGATTTTATTGTCCACTAGCTAGAAATTCAACTTACATTCTTTACAGTGATAAACAAAGAAATTTTAATAAAAAATGCGCTGGGCCTTCATATGTGTCAATTTTTTATTTGATTATACTGCGTGGTCCTTAAGTAATTGTATATAGAAGTACAGTAGGTACAATATTCACAAATATTGCGATTTAAACCAACTAGCCTTAATAAAATGTTGACATTGAGAGAGATACAGGGTGTTGAACATGAAATTTTAGTTTTCGTTTCCTACAATAACTTTAACGCTTTTCGACGTATATGCACAAAAATTTGAGGTTGGAGATTTTTGGATATGGGAAATTCTAATATTGTACCTATTTAAATTCATTTTGTAGAGGGCGCCACATAGGCCACGTATGCGGCATAAATATACGTAAAATTTTAATAATATAAGAACAAACTTTAATATATGTATTTTTTTGTTTTACTTTTACAGTAAGCGGTTAATGGAAATGATGGTAAAATTGCAGCGCAAAGAATGGCTGTCGTCTAAGTTGGTGAGTTATATTATTGTATTATTACAGAAAAATGAAAAATTGGATGGTTGTGAATGTATAATAATTTATGCTTTCTCTTTGTAACGCCTTTATTGGTAATTTATTCTTGCATAATAATGTAGTATCCTGAACTAAAAATAAACAGTATTGTTCACCAGGTAGAAATTATTTACAGTAATAAACAACGAAATTTGATATAAAAATTTCCTGGGTCCTTTATATATGATCAATATTTCATTCCATTTCAATATAGTGTATATTTCAGTACTATTTGTAAAATTTAGAATACAGGGACTCCAAAAACTCTTGTCAAACGCAATTACAGATACTAACCTTATTTACCTTTATTCAAAAGTTTCTCCTGGTGGAGCAAGCTCTCTTTGAAAATATAACGCTATTAAGTCAGTTTTTTAAGGCATATTAAAAAAAAGGCTACCAAAAAACTTTCAAAGCTGGTGTATTGTATAACCCTGCAATAATACATTTTTTATGATTTTTTATGTGTTTTTTTATGGTCATCACAGGTATTCAACGTGGAAGGGGCAATGGGTAAATTTAATAAAGGATGTTTTAAGTATCAAGTGTCCAGTTTAGGTACTCGTGTGCTTAAAACGGACGTACTGGGGATGTACGAATGCACAGTCCCCAAAACTCATTATTGTACCTATATTTTATTCCTTTTGCTTGTATAATATAAATTTCGAATCTACATAAAATACAAGCGAGAGAAATTAAATTATACGGGGTTGAGATAAAGTAAGGAGCCAAATAAATATTTTTTAAGCGTAAAAAAAAACGATATTTATGAAAATTTGCAGTGAGTGCAATGGAACAAAATGCATCTGATGTACATTTTTTGTTAATAACATACTTTCGGTTTAACCAGAAATGCCATCAACTTCTTTAATTTAAATGCTTTTAAGGCTAAACTCAGTATGCATGAGTTCAAAATAACAAGCTTTTTCAAAATCTGTAAAAATATATAGGGTGTCCCATTTAAATTGAAGAATTTGATGGCATTTCCGGTTAAACCGGAAGTATTATTAACAAAAAAATGTATATTAGATGCATTTTGTTCCATTACACTCAACTGCAAATTTCCATCGTTCTTTTCATTTAAAATATATTTACTTGGTTCAATACTTTATCCCAACCCTGTATGTAAACATGCACTGGCCAACTAATTCGAATGTTTTGAGAACCAAGTTAATCTTGAACCGAGTTGAACTAGCTTTACCATTATTTTAATCACTTTGAAAATATTAAATATAAATGTATGTTCATTTTAATTAAATGCGACACTCTGTATAAATTATTATTCAACTCTATTTTTATTTTGAAGTTTTAAAACCTTATTGTGTACATCTTTTGGTACTTTTTGAACGGAAATATTTTTAAATACTTCCATTCTTCTCAAGGTGTTAATGTATAAATTGGTATAATTAACAAAATTCCTCATTGGTTCGTAAATTAAATTAGAAAAAAAAAATCCTATTGTTATATTTTGTTTTATAGAGCCGTTATATTTTATTCTATTGAGCGGTGGTGTTTCTTTTTTTCATGGCCACTGAACCTGATGCAAAAAAGGAGCCGAAATGTAAATGTAAATTTAAATGGCAAGCAAACACCTGTCTAAAAAACAAACCTCTAATTAATTCTTGTGGTGCCTGGGGTGGTAGAAGTTAGAAGTCATTCGCTAAATCATCATTACGAAACGTCAAACGCTGTATATAGATAACTGTAATTATGTTGGCGTAATTTGTAATTAAAGCTGGTATATTATTAAAATTTACACAAAGTTAATCATGAAAATACATACATAATGAATAGAATTGACGATTGAGTATATCAGGATTTGATGTATAAAAGTTTATGTTAATATTTAGTTGGTGTAAGTATTTTTAGGAATCAAAATTAAATTAATATCTCTCCAATGCTGACATTTTATAAAAATATAAATATGCCAACCCCATTTGATTTTGAAATGTAATCCAATATCCGTCGGGGCCTGTAGCCCGGGAAGTAGTTGTTTCTTCTTAGTTTAACGGTCAATGTCTAATATTTTTCAAAAACTTATAAAGCGATAGAATAATTAATATTCTGTGATATATATTGGTAACTCTCTTTATTAAATAGAACAATATTACAGTTTACTGTAATAATACTTTAAAAATATATTCATTGGTACCTTTTATTTCTCTTAAGCAACTATAATACATAGTACAGGTTGTCCCAAGGTATATGCAGCCAATAGCTGCTGTCTGCCAGGTGCGGGCTATTTAAAATTATTTTAAAAATATTCAAATTCACAAATATCTATCTTTTTATTTTTTTATTTATTATGTTAAAACCATTTCTTTAAATTTTGTTTTGTTTTTTCTCGTAAATAAGATTTGAATTTATATTAAGTTAAATTATAACCCTTGCCTTGTCACTCGAGTGTTGTTGGGTTTCATTTCAGGTGAAATTGTTCGATATACCTTTGAGACAAACTATACAAGTGTTTAGTACAGGGTTATTCATTACCCATCTCTATAATTGTTATTATCACTTTTGGAAAAGAAGTCTTGTATTAAATTCCTTAATATGCGTAAAAATATTCAGTAGCGTGCAAATTTAAGGGGATACAAAAATTAATAGTTCTTTTTTAAATGTGACACCCTGTATATGATATATTTTTGAGATCAGAAAGAGAAAATCATTCCAAAGATGTTATAATATACAGGGTGTCTCTTTTAAAAAGAACTATCATTTTTTGTATCCCCTAAAATATGCACGCCACTGAACTTTTGGAACAATATTAAAAAACTTCAGTTGTAACCAAACAACTTTTATATAATACTTTTTTTTCTAGTTATAATAACGAAGATAGGGGATGGGAAATTTATAATTAATAACCCTGTACACTTGACGAAAACCTGAAGCAATAAGTGTCCCTTTTATTAAAACCAACCGCCGTCCATGCGCTAAGGTCGAGATTGTTGCACAACACAATGCCTGCTTTCCATTTACTACTTTTTTCATTTATTTATTTATTTTTTATAAAATACATTGAAGTTGCGCACGCCTCTCGCGACAAAAACTAGAAAGTTTACTGGAGTGGGTTTGGTTGCTATGCGCGACGGGAAGGTAGGCTTACTTGGGGACACACCTTAAGCAACACGCCTCCTCCTGGCTACTTGGTAGCTCACGCCATCTGAATTGAAACACCTGAAGCAACAGAGGAAAAAAAACTGCTCAATAAACCTGTTGAGGTGACATAATTTGGCATTTGCTGGTGGATCAATTTGTATGTGCAAGTTTCAACTGGTCTTACTCTTACCAAACCTAAATATGCTCATACTCGTCGTTATGCACTAGTGAGGCTCATGTGAAACATTGAGGGTTGAAGGTGATAAAAAATTGCTAGAGGGATGTACCTACTGCCAGGATCTGATCTTAGGACCCACTTTATAGACAATGATACCTAGAAGAACCCATAGTACCCTCGTTTTTCTACCTTGTTCCTGTCTCGGAGACTATATCCAGCAGTTTCTTTCAACCTATTTCCTCCTTTTCCAGTGTTTTGAAACCCAAAACATAGAGCAAGTTATAGGTACCGACCCCAAAGTGAGTTTTTCTCAGCACTCCATACCATTTTGAAACTGATTACGCAAGAGCTCACAGACGTGCTAGGTATAAGCTAACAAAGATATATTGCTCTGTTATCTATTACAAAAACACAAAATATTACAAAATTGATCTTATTTTTTTTTAAACATATCCACTACTTCATTAGCATCAATTTCTATCCCATAGTATCATGAGCGCCAAAGTCGTTCAGTCTGTTTTCACTTGTTTTGTTTCGCTAGTAGTTTTTCTTCCCAGGCTTGAGAAGGTCCTTTCTGGGGTAGCAGTGGAAACAGGAAACAGGTATGGTAGCCAATATTATTTGCAGCAATGTGTAAGTATTTGGTTAGTTCCTGGTCACACTTATACTTATCTAAACATTCCAAAGCTGATTTTGAAGCAGGGAAAGTCATAGCTGCCTTCCACATTACTGCTTTGACGACAGTTCTATTTTTTGGCAAGCCTGTTCTAATATTAATGATATTAATCTCAATATATGAACTTTCTGGGAGGTTTTAAACCCTCCAAAACCCTCACCCTTGACACTCGTGCTTCAGTTGCTCATAAGACATAAGACCACCAATTGCCTTCTATTGTGGTTCAGATCCATTCAGATTTCATAAAACAAATTCAGCATTTTAACGAAGCAAATTAGTTTGTTTGGTAAATAATATTTCAGGACCGAGGACGAGAGAGAAATCTTGCCAAACATCAGAAGCCTGATTTGAGCAACGGCAGTGCAGGCAGAAATTATATGCCCAGCTGTCTCAAACAGAGACGGCAAGTCGGCAGTTTTTCGCTTAGCAGGTCATAACAGATACCTATTAATGTATTTAAATTCAGAAATGTCAGTTTGAAACTGAAGAACATCGCCTAACAAAGATTAGTCACAATTATTTAAGTGTTTACAGACTTTACGACTTCGCTATAAATCTATAAATTTCAAAATATGTGATAATGCACGTTTCATGTAATAATTTGTTGAATGTAGTTATTCAATTATTGACAGAATACTAATTGAATGAAATTAATTAATTAGAGACTGTCCACGTTGATTTATTAGAATCAACTAAAAACATATTATACTTGTTTCTACTTCCAAAACGAGTAAAAATTTAACAATTTTATGTCGAAAGACGTAATATTTATTCACCATATCGAGGTTTGTCCTCTACTTGTCTGTTGATGGGTTTCCTACAGGTCAGGCCTGAGATATTTTCAAAAAACTTCATTCAACCATGAGATTTCATTACTGTATCACAAATATTAGTAAAATAACTAAGGTTTACATGTGATAGCGAAACTAAGACAGTTAATTGTACACAATTTAGATACTTGATAGTAAAAGACAGCTACTATATGGCCAACCGCGAAGCAACGCTCAATATTATATCAAACACCCAGCATAGAACTTCAAATATTTACAGTGAACGGTTTGGACAGATTGCAGCCTTGATTTCAATCCTATTGAGTTCTTCGGGACCAGGAAATGACAGTATGGAAGCCTATGAATTTTAGCACTAATTCTTGATAATTTTCAAGCAAATCTTTTTGTTTGTTTGTTGGGAAGAAGTATTAGGATCACTTAAACCACTTATTGATTGACTCGTTTTTCAATAGGTAGAATAAAACATAAATTAACGTAAACTTAAATGTTCCTTTATTCTTCCTCCTCATAGAACTAAAACTGACTGACTACTGACAGTAGTGACATTTGACATTGACACCAAACATGCAACATAGATCATAGGTACAAAGAGTATACACTCTATGGGGAATCAAAGTGTTGGCATGGTGTACTCTGTGGTGTTGGGTTACAACATGTTCAACCTTTATTTTAGAAAATGTTGGGAGAAAAATAAAAATTTGTATAACTGAAATTCAATCATTAGAAATTTCTTTTAAAATAACGTAATTTTTCAAAAACATTCACCATATTTTTTATCCATTTCAATTACATTATATGTGATAAAGATACATGATAAATGCGGATTGAAAAATAAAAAAAAATCGAGTGCCCCTTGGCGTCGAAAAGAGCCAGACCGTCTGCTGTACTTCGACCGACTCTAGATCGGTTTCAAGTACCTGCTGGACTTGATGCTTGCTTTACCTGTGTCAAGGTGTTAGGTGTAAGAGCATTAGTTAGCGCGGTGTCACCTTGAATTTCAACTTTCTTATATAAATAAAGTAAAGCTATCAAAAACGATAAGGCCTTGTTTAACGGTCGTTATTGGAAAAGAACCAAGAGTAGAGAATACGTTGAAAAAGTCGGTTGCTTATAAAACTATACACTCAGCCATTCTACAAAACAATTTAAATGTTAACCATCTTCGATTTCATGCAAATCATGTAACCCTCTCCAGGGGAATACAAAGATTTCAAGAGATATGAGATCATGTCCTTAGAGCATGCCTATAATCAGGTATCCGATGTTTGGCAGGGTCACTCTCTCACCCTCGGACCTGAAATATCATTCACCAAATAAACTAATCGGCTTTGTTGAGAAGCTAAATTTGTTTGGTGAAATCTGAATACGTGTGAGCCATAATAGACTTGCGAGTCGCAGTGGAGGGTCTTAGGGTCGTTTGCACCGGTCCACCTTAAATGTTCATCTCATCTAAGGTCTACTTAAAGTTAAGGTGAACCTTAAACTTTAGATGGTTTGCTAATCTGCTACTTAATGAAGTGGCGAGAAGCTATGGCAACACTGAGAAAGCTACAGACATTCAAGAGATATTTGTGTTATCGAGTTTGATTTCACGAAGTTTGATTGTTGATTCTTTTTGAGAATATTAATAATTGTAATGATAATAATATTAGAAAAAAGAGGACTCCAAATTTCACTGGACGAGAGAAGACAGCTCTTTTAAACCTAATATTCAGTCATAAAACAATTATTGAAAATAAAAGTACCGATGCAATTACCTGGCGTGAGAAGGAAAACGCGCGGATTAAAATAACTTCGCTATTTAATAGCCAATCTCTGGAATACCACGAACAAAAGAGTCGTGTTCGATTTCTACCTCAATTAGGTTCAAAACGTTTAGGCATAGGTTTCGTCACCCCAAATCGCGAAAAGAATGTCAAATCATCCCAGCTGTTGAAATATTCATTTCTATGATAAATCCTTCTGGGGTTTCCATGAAAGATCAAGTTAAGATCGTCTTAATCGTCATCGTCATGATCAAATAAATTATTCATAATTATTTTTTCAATAAATAATGAAGACAAGCCACAGCTAAAAGAAAGGAAAATACCACAACAACAACAGGCATGTCAAATAGTAAACTTACTGTCAGATTGAAGTTTAGATGACATTAAGGAGAACTTTAAGCGGCACAATTCTTAGGCTTAACTAAGTACACCTTAAGGTACACCTTAAACCTCAGTTGATAACCCGTGCAAACCAAATTGTTATATTAAGGTCACCTTAAAGTTAAGCTTCACTTATCTTTCGCTAAGTATAACCGGTGCAAATGGCCCTTATAGACCCACTCACCAAACACCTAACCTAACCTAACCTAGAGCATGCCTACAAATTCAATTGAGCGGGGTGCTTGGTCTACAAATTGTGCTGAAACTGTTCGTTTACGCTTAAACGACTTCAATTTAAGACCTTGGGCTGCTTCACGGGCTACATCAACCATAAATCACCGAAGAGAAATACTACGTTTTGCCTGAGACCGGAAATTGGGCTGAGGCTGACTGGGAATGCGTGCTCATTACAGATGAGTCCTGGATTTCTACACTCTGAAAAAGATTTTCTTGAACAAAAAAAATTTTGTTTAGGTTAAACAAATCTGAAGTTTGAATAGAGTCAACCAAACGTAGACGTGTTAAGTTAAAATTTCGATTTGTTTAAAATTCCAAACAAGAGTTTGGTATCATTCAAACTAATTGTAGTGTTATATAAAGAGTCAGGTGATTAAATTCAAGGAAATTATATCTTTAGTCCAAACTCCAATTTGTTTACTTCCAACAATTATTATTTTAATATAAACAATTAATTTCTTTAAAACGTTATGACCATCTCTAGTTTTGAAACTTGAGTTGTTCATTTCAAACAACTACAAGTTTAAATTGAACAATAGATTTTTAAAACTTCAAAATAATTTCTTTTGTGCAAACTCGAGTTGTTTACTTTAAAGTATCACTATTTTAAATACAACAATTGATTTCTTTGAAAATCCATTCTCCGTTTTTTTTTTAATTGTGATTTGTTTTAGTCAAAAAGTACATTTTTAAAATTCCTGAATAATTTCTTGCGTCAAATTCGAGTTGTTTTGATTAAACAATTAACTTTTCAAAAATGCTAGATTACTGAAAGGGTAATTTAAGTGAAAAGTCCATATTTATTGAAGAATTATATAATAAAAACCTAACACAAACATAGAAACATTGATTTTGAGTGAAAACAAAAAAGTAATGTTCTACATTTTTACAAGATATTTCATGAAAACACCTTATTATAATGACAAACACTGGTGTATAGTCACTCTATATCACAAACTAGATATAGTCAGTGTAGCCCATGGACAATATTTGAACGAAAACTAAATCGCATTTAAAACAAAACTATGTAGCACAGAGAAAATAATCTGCTTACTGTACGTCAACTGTACAAATTTTCCTATCGCACAAACACTCCCTCAGGTGAGACACATCCAGTAAATCCATAACTTGGCAACAGGTTAATGATGAGATATTTTTTAATCTGTGACTTGGCAGTAAATGTTCAATTTCAAAGTACAAATTCATACACAACACCATAATATAAAGAAATGGAACTTTTAACGGGTTTTGTCTCAGATCCTATGCAATACCTACTGTCCAAGATTTAAACACTAAACACGTGGCACGTGCTAAACACACCGAGTACCTACTTACGTAGGTATCTATAGTCCAACTAACTATGACGAACCGAGAGGGGTGAGATTTTCATGTTTCAATGCTCAGCATCGTGATTGGGTGTTTAATTTCTTTAAAATAAAGAATTCAGAAATGTTCTCTAATTTCAAAGAAATATATTCTTTGAACCAAGTATATGCAACAATGTAGAATAACATTATGACATCTATACTTTCAAAGAAATGACTCATTATATATAAGAACTTTATATTTTCATTTAAACAAATTTATATATTTTCAACAAATATTTTCTTCATATTTAATAAATGCCATATTTGAAAGAAATAAATGTGAACCTTAATTCCAAACAATTCATAATCTATATTTAAACAGTTAAAATTTCTTCATTCAACACTTATTGCTTTGAGTTAAACAACATTTGTTATTATTATAAAATTTTTATTAAATAAATAGAATTGTTTAATTCAAACCAATTGTTTTAAGCGGGAATAAATATTCTCCAAGTTAAATAATTGCTATATTAGGAATTAAGAAACTAATCCAAATAGTAATTGCAAGCAATTTATAATTTCAATTGAAACAAATTGAATTTTTTAATGTAACACTCAATTCTTTTGCATTTATTAAAAATTGTTAATTCTAAACAAATCAATTTCAAACAAATACGTTTACTTCAACCAAACAATCCTTTTTCAGAGTGTACTACTTCTATTGTTTCTGTGTCATACTTAAGGGAAATTAATCCCAGATCCTCTCAACTTTGCTGCAATAGCTGTGATCTTACTTATATTTGTCTACCATCATTAACATCATTACAAAAGGAGTTTTTGATTATAGCTTGTCAAACTTCTACATGATATGAAGGGCATGTTTGCAATAAAATTTTGAACTATCTTTTTATAGCTATTCTTATTCATCCTCTACTTGTAGGAGGCACCCATATAGATCAGTTATGTTTAAAATTTGACTACCTACAGTCATTTATAAAAACTAAGATTACATGGCATATAAAGGATTTGATGTGATGTGGTGAATAAAAACTGCTAGGTATATACCGATTTTTCCGTAAATGCTCGATCTTATCTATCCTGCAGGCATGTTTTTGTGGAAAATATGAAAGAAATTGATGGTGATCCATTCTTTTTACACACCAGGATAAAATTTATTCCACTTTTGTGAAATTTTGTTGAATTATCAATTACGCTATAAATCAAATTAACTCCAGACACGAAATAATTAGCCTAAGACATTATAATATCCCAAACACCCATTGATTATTTATTTAAAATTGATCAATAGTCAAAGAAGAACAACGAGAATTTATTACACGGTACTTTAAGTACGCCTCCGTACCCCATGTTTTCTCAACTTAGATCAAACAATGAGTAAAAGGTAAACGGCTCCGCCTCTTGTTGTCACACCTAATTTATTAAACCATAATTTTCTTACGTTTTGTTAAACTTTTTTTTTTGCTTGATGTGTATCTTGAGTCGATATGTGCCGATATATGCAACTACGCCTCTGCGCGTGGATCAGGTGCGTCTGCGATTGACAATCAAAAAGGCGAACACTATTTTTATAACCGTCGATAAAAATTTACTTGTCGTTCATTGCCACGAGCCATTTCACACTTACACAACTTCCGGGTGACGTTATTCGACTATTGGGACTACTTACAACAGTTACAACATCCCAAACTTGAGTTAACAGCAATTAAAAACCTTTTTCTCCATAGCTAATGTTGAAATATTTTTAAAGCAATTCTTTTGAGTGGAAAAAGTATTAATTTAACCACAAGGGTAGGTCAGGATGTTCTCTTTTTTCAGGCATTTTCTCTATATCTTCCAATTTTACATTGCTACTGATACCACAATAGTATTTAGCCATGTTTACTGATGCGCACTAGTCACATTGATCATGTATGAATGTATGTATCTGAGGTAACATTCACTTAGATCTAAAAGATCTATTGTGTCCCCTTTACTTCTACTTAGTTTCTGAGGAGAGTATCTGAAACTAGTAGCTCCTTTAGTCCTATTTCCCGGTAGAATTTCAGGATATCTGCAGGTTTCAACTTAGGTAAATGTTCCTCTTCTATCCAGTAATCTCCCAAGTACTGTGCTCTAGGATTCGGAGTGCTGTACAGTTGGAAAGTATGTGGATGGAGGTTTCTTCTTCCATGCCACAATATCTGCATTCTTTTTCCTCCACTATTTTGAGTTTTTTCAGGTGCCCATTCAGGCGACAATGTCCCGTCAGGATCCCTGTTAAAACTCTCAGCGCAGTTTTACTTTGAATTATGCATTCATTGATCTCAACAGGTTGTAGTCACCCAGAAGAATCTTTGATTGTCTAAGCCTTACTAGATCTTTCCAATAGTTGGATCTTCTCTTTCTTTCTGTTTCACTTATTTCTTCCAATATTACATTGGGACTGATTCCGCAAAAGGGTTCTGGCCCCCAGAAAGGTATTTTAGTCCCCTTCTTTGCTAGTTCATCTGCTATTTCATTTCCTTCTATTCCAGTGTGTCCTGGAATCCATAGTAAGTAAATTGTTCTCGCCTAGTTCATTGAGTTCGTCTAGGCATTCCCACACCATTTTGGAACTGATTACACAAGAGCTCATCAGTGCCTTAGTGACTCCTCGACTAGCTGTCATTATGAGAATCTTTTGTACTCTGTATCCTTTATCAATATTGAACTGGGCGCACTTTCCTATGGCGTGGAATTCCGCTTGAAAGATATTTGGGGTTGCTCCCAAGCTTTCGGAGTGTTTGGTTCCTGGCCCGAATACTTCTATCCCAGCTCATCCTATTGCTTTTAAGCCATCTGTGTACCATCTAATGGTATTCTTTCCAAGTCTGGTAATGGTATTTGGATCCCATTCCTTCTTGTTGCTTAGTTCTGTAACGAATTTCTTCGAAAAGTTGTACTTTTCCATCATACCGTCTTGTGGCATTTCCCAGGTTGTCTGATTTTTAAGAAGTGAAGAAGTCATCATAGCTTCTACTTTGACGCTTAGATCGCTTGGGCTCGCACTTATTTAACGAATAGATAAGAGTGTTTAAGGGATGACATTTGACAGAGCTAGTGAATGAATAACAGAAAGGAAATGGTGACATGCCAAAAGAGTTCCTAGAATTATTGGCCACTGATATGATGAGTATTCAGCTAAAAAGTCATGTTAAATTTCAAGATTAACTCTTCGGGGGTGTATTCATTATTTTAATAAAGCAATATAGATGTTCGCAATGATAAAAAACATGCAAAATTTTATGTTTTAAACAGTAGACCTTAACTGTCATTCTTGTCAGAAAAAAACACTTTATTTTGGCCACACTGACCTTAAACTGAAAGTTTGCGCCCTATTCACTACTCGATACGACTCCTATATTCATGGTTGTGAGAATTTATTCAAAATCAGTGTTAGCTGTTGGTATATTACAAAACAATTAAAATATCTATTCTCAAAAAAAAATTGTATTATTCTACGCCCCTGTCCACAGTATTGGCAAATAATTTCATATTAGTAGATACGTAAGAGACCTCACACAATGACATTGTTGTTTACCCATGGAAACATAATGTTACCATAAAGTACGTATGCTGTACACGAATGTGTGGTCTCCTTATTTTGCAAATCAAAAGCCGCTCTGGTAGTAGTTGTATAAAGTGTGTTCACAATTTAACGGCCATTTTGCGATTTAGGGTTGCATTGTGTATCGTGTAGGTAGATATTACAGTAAAATATTGAAAGGTGTTGAGTTTATTTAAGGGGAAAATACCATTGAGGGTATGGATTTATTAGTTAAAAATTCATCTTTATAATCTTATGAAGCAAGATATGAAATTAGTACGTTAAATTTTAAAATATTTTCTTTTCAATTGTATGTGATTCCAATTTTAAATTATTTGATTGATTTTGAATATTTACACCTACTCAAACAAAAGTCTTGCTGAACCTAATAGATTGACTAGAGGACATCAGGTTCCCATTATAAATAGGGTTTGTATAACGAGCTATACAAAGAGTTAGAAATTGACCCCACAATAGTATTTCTATCGGACGAGATTATTCCTAAGTAAAGCTTCCATAAAACAGCCATAACCAGCAGAGAGCAAGCAAGGAAATACCTCCAATTAATGCAGAAACATCCTGCTACACAAATGGCTCAAAAAACGAGAAAGTTAAAGGAGCAGGAATATGTATAGACAAGCCAAAGATAAGAGTATTACTTAGGTAAACATGTGAAGATATTTCAGGCAGAATTTGCAACATAAAAGGAAAGACCATTGCCATATACTCCGCACTCTGTAACGTGTTCAGCATTTGCTATCTAACAACTATCCCAATTTGGCATCAGCGTTTTGTTTACACATGAAAGCTTCAAGGTCTCTTAAACACATGTTTATAGACACTTTTCATATTAAATTCCAATATTTCCGATTACTTGTATACGTACTTATTTCGTATTTTATTTGTCTACATATTTCCCAGCTGCCACTATCTCAACCATGATACTGCCATCTGTAGGTTGTTTGTGAAAAGTTAAAAAACGGTCATCCGATTGTAAATCCTCAGTTTAACATTCCTTGTGCTTTATTACGAAGCCGTGCGAAATCGTGAGACACTGTATATACAACGCATACTTTGATGTACGAGCATTCAATTAAAATAGCAATAATGAGCATAAAATTAGTTGCAAACCGAAATCATACTTACATATTTAGGTAGATTCACAGCATTATAACCATATTTCTAAAAACTTCACACAATTCGGTATAGTACTAAATTATTATGATAAATTTTATAGTTGCCTTTCTCATATGCCCCGTACCGAATCAATTTTCTCATTCCAGACATACTTCAACCTTATTATACAGTCATTAAAATCAAAAAATGAAAACAAAGAACCATTAAGTAGAAAATAAAATAAAAAAATGTTTCGAACCGCAACAAATAACTAAGGCAATAAACTTGTCCGACTGACACGAGTCTAATATTTCATAACAGAAACCACATAAATTACCATTGAGAAAAACTAGAAGCTGTCAATCAAATTTTCTAACCTCAAATAATAAGGTTGGCGGTCACGGCGTTTGGCAATTACTGGGTAATTTTCCTACTTCGGGTTGGTACTCTTGCGGTGGTAGTGGTGGTGCATCGTGGGTTTTTTACACTCCACACGTCAGTGGCGTGTAGGGGTTAACTCACCTGAACAAAAAATTCGCCATATTATGTTTAGAATTTCAAATATTCTTGGAAATTAGATGGGAAGATCGAGCCCATACGGGAAAATTGACGAAAAATGTCTAATTAAGCAATTGTGAACATTACTTATGATTATGAATAGTAAAAACTCAAGGTAACAACTAGGAAGTTTATATTGTTTAAAATTAAAAATGGGTAGGGCATTGTTAACAATTATTGCAATGGTGGTCGGTAGTGCATGTGGAAAATAAATATTTTGGCATGGAAAATTCGCAAAAACTTCAACTTCATCAATTACTTTGGTTAAAAAAAAATAAGGGTTCCACACTGTATGCAGTTTTACAACTTATTTTGACAGTTGATTTGTGAACTATGTTTTGGGTTCCTGTTCCTCCGTCACTGTCTAGACGATCACTGTGTGATTTACTGCCTAACCTAACGAAAGAACTATATTCAAAAACAACTGCCGAATGCCTGTGAAAGATCACTTGATCCATCAATCTTTAGACTGACATAAAAATCGCGTGAGTTTCACCCAAACAGATTGCATTTAATTGTTTAATAGTCCTATTGTTATTGGCTTGTAATTGTCCCGAATAATTATTTCTCCACTTTAATTTACGACAATTATTTTTTAAATGCCCTTGATTTGCGCCTGTCAATCGGATGATAGATAGAAAATGCACGAGTTTTGTGATGTAAAGGCTATGGGAATTGTTTCGACAAAACCAAGCTGAAGTTTTGATGAACAATTATATTTTCTTGGTAAAGAAAATTGAGGTTGAGCAACATCTACCTGTGTATTTTGGGAACATTCATCAATGTCTTTAAATCGGTATCAAAAACTACAAATGAATAAAATATAGGTTATGTTGTCCGATTTAGATTTTTTCTTATTATTTTAATTTTGGAAATTATACATCCGCAAAAAAATTATTAATACATTTCTAGAAATTTCACATCTTGCAGCATTTTTGTTGGTAGACTAAGAGCTGTAAACTGTAAGTAATAATCGGACTGGTACTTTACGTACTAACAGCAATCTGAGCCAAATGCACTACATTAATAATTTGTCCAATGACTTTCCTTAAAAAAAAATCTAGTTTTAGAAAGAGGAGTGAAATTTCGATATTAAATCATTTGATAATAAAATATCACTGCATTTTTGCAACCTTTCCAGATGTATCAATTGCAGTGATGTTTTTTCCAGCTTCAACAGGCAGCAGCGGAACTGCATTACATTTGGGTGACATTTTACTGAGACCTATAAGATCTATTGTGTCCCCTTCCTGAAGAAACTATCTGGAATTAGTAGCTCCTCTAGACCTATTTCCCATAGGAAATTTTGTGATGAATGAAAGCTTCAGTTCGAGTGAGTGCTTCTCGTATGTATGTATGTATTTTTGGGGTAACATTCACTGAGAGAAAGTCTCTGAAATTAGTAGCTCCTTTTGTCTTATTTCCTGGAGGAATTTTAGGATATCTGCAGGCTTCAACTTAGGTAAATATTCCTCTTCTATCCAGTAATCTCCCAGGTACTGTGCTCTAGGATTCTGGAGTGCTGTGCAATTGGGAAGTATGTGGATGGAGGTTTCTTCTTCCATGCCACAATATCTGTATTCTTCTTCCTCCACTAATTTGAGCTTTTCAGGTGCCCATTCAGGCGACAATGTCCCGTTAGGACCCCTGTTAAAACTCTTAGCGCAGTTTTGCTTTGACTTATGCATTCATTTGATCTCAACAGGTTGTAGTCGCCCAGGAGAATCTTTGATTGTCTAAGCCTTACTAGATCTTTCCAATGGACAGATCTTCTCTTTCTTTCGGCTTCACCTATTTCTTCCAATATTACATTGGAGCTGATTTCGCAAAAAGGTTCAGAGTGCTTCTCTTCTAACCAGGTGTCTTTTTCTATACCACAGAATGTACATTCTTGTTTCTCCATTATTTGAGCTTTTTCAGGTACCCATTTGGGTGATAATGTTCAGCTAGGACCCCTATAAACTGTCTGGAGTTTTTACTCCCATTTCATTGGTTTCCAGCTGGTTTTAATCATACTAAATATTTCTAATGGTCAGATCTTTCCTTTTTTTTATCTTTTCCATTTCTTTCAACTGTGTTTTTGTTTCTTATTGCTAATTCATCTGCTGTTTCATTTCCTTTCATTCCATAGTGTCCTGAAACTCACACTTGACGACGCCTAGTTCATTTTTGATAATTTCAGGAACTGAAAAGTGTTTGTAAGGCGTTATAATATTGAACTATTATTTCCAATAGGTTAAGTATTAGCAATAACTGCTAGTAAAATAATCATAACCCAACACAACTATATTACATCGCCATTAATAATTCTGAAACGAAAATTGGCGAGTTCTTACACGATTACAGAATACCGACATAATAAGCGCGAAATATATCTAACCAAATGAATAGTGAGAAATTTTTCGAAATTAAACGAATCGAGCCTCCCGACCAAGTTAATCACATTATAATAGCACGTTTTAAACAGAAAATAAAAAAAAACGAGTCGCCATCTCAACGGTAGTCATTTGGAAGTTTTTAAATTTCATCAAAAATTAAATGCCAACTAAAGACATTATAATCTGTGTTACTTTTATAAAATGGTACCATTTTCCCATGGACCATTTGGTATATTAACAGTATCATTCTAGTCAGTGATATTACATTGGAATGTTTCTTAGGGGGTAAAAAATAAATTATAATACCAAACTTAATCTAAGATTTATCCTAAATTTTATATTTTCCATCTTCGGTCTCCTTTTTAAATTTGAATAATGTAGGAGCTTATAAATATATCAATGTTTTTATACTGGTGAAGTCTTCCTGTAGCTTTTTGAGCTTCTTTGTCTATATACTCCACGCAAAATTAATTTGTAAAGTTTTTAGTATTTTAACATTGTTCTTTTTGGCACACTTTCACTTGCCTTTTGGTAACCTGGTCATCATCATTCTCTCTGTAAAGTACACTGTTGCCGGATGAAAATGTTCAGTTTTACCTATACAAAAATATCATTTGTACAAATTAAAATGCGCTTCTGGCAACAGCGGTTAAAATATGGGGACAATCAACATTCGGTCACTGGTTTCTGGAATTAAGTACACGCCTTGATGACCGCGCACAATTATTATTTTCTTCTCTTTCAAGCTTTTTTCTTTGTTCCTTTTCGTACTTGTATATAAGTCTTTATACTCATCTAAATAAATTTCCATCATATTTGAATACTGGAACCCTTACAAAAATTTTCCGTTGACTACGCCCCTGTAATCTAGCGTGTCAAAGGATTGATATTCAGGGTGATTTAAATCCTCATGCTCATATTCTTTAATTCGGATTTGGTCCACTGAATTATTTCCCGCAAGCAGTTTTTTTAAATAATGGAAAATACCAAAATAATTGGTTGGAAGATTAAAAAAACTATAATTTTTTTCTTGACTCCTTTTTTGTTGTTATTGGAATAGACACTTTCACTTAATACAAATTAACGACTTTGTTCATGAATTATTCCTTATTTCCTTTCTCCATATTTCTGTTACATTATTCGAGGATGAAATTAGAAGCCCTTTTTTTTTCTTTGAGATGAAGTTTTATGAAATAAAGTTGCCACCTTTTGATGGTGATATCTCGGAAAGGGGTGGGCTGAGGAAATTTTGTTACAACAAAGACCCATCTTAATTTCATTCGAGCAATCACCTCCTGAATTATGTCGCATGAATTTAGAAACACCGTGTATATTTTTTTATTTAAAGTGGAATTTTTCAGTGTAAACTTCAGTTTTTACGCGGCTACACTACTTGTGTCACCAGTGATCGAAATATATAGCGATGACGATATTGAAAATAATTTATAGTTCCTATTTATTGTTTTCTTAAAAAAATATGTTCCACTGTATAATCAGGATCAGTCCCTCATCATATAAAAAAATCAATCTAGACCTGAAGTATAAGAAAATCAGAGAAGAGGTAGCAATTTTTATTCACACGGTGTATACAAGTTCTAAGAAACGATACCAATCTCGAAAAAAAAGTTCCAAATTCGTAAAGAATGAAAAAGAGAACTACACAATGATGTATTAATGTTTTCAGTGTGCGCCCGCGCTCAGTCGGCTCGTGGTCTATACTTAAGTGTCTCCAGAGGCGTTCCTCAAAGGGTCGCACACAGGCGGGTGACTTCGGGCAGAACCCGAGGCGCCCTCGAGCTCCTCTAACCGATAATTTCATTGTTTATGTGGGTGGGGTGACTCGCAACCGATTATAAAATGATTCGAGAAATTTTCCCAAGACTCTAAATGTATAATTGCATGTTTTGTTTCTGCCTGGCTTTGCCTGCCTAATGATGACCGAGTAAATAATCGCTCATACTATCACGTCGGGTATTATATACATTCTCCCGAATATTTCTTCTCTTCCGAACGGAACGTGTTATACCGAATTTAGGCGGTTATTAGTGATAGTTTTTTCGTTGCCTAATTGCAAAATGTGCTTTAACCGTTCACTTTCTCACACTTTGTCTGACTGCAATGTTATTAAATAACCGACATAGGTAGATAGAAAACTTTATGTTTAATATTGTGTTGACCTTTTGAGTAAAATAATCTTCTGGTAATTATAGTAATAAATGAATTCCATACAACCAGTATTTCTACACTAGTCAACTTTAACTTACAGTTAATTTTACAGCTCCTGAAAGTAGTCGTTTTTGTAGAGGGAATGTAGCTGTCACCGGAAAGTCGATTTCCTTATCAGGCTTTTCCATCCAGTCCTTCTTGTAGAATTCCTTTCTTGGGCGCATTAGTCCTAGGACTTTATACCCAAGTAGTAGTTGGGGTAGGAATGTCTGTCACGAGAAAGTCGTTGTCCTTTTCAGGCTTTTCTATCCAGCTGTCACTAGAAAGTCGTCCTTTCCAGGCTTTTCCATCAAGTCTTTTTTGTAGAATTCCTTTGTTTGGGCGCATTAGTCCTAGGACTTTATACCCACGTAGTCGTTTTGGTAGAGGGAATGTAGGTGTCACTAGAAAGTCGTTGTTCTTATCAGGCTTTTCCATCCAGTCCTTCTTGTAGAATGTAGAATTCCTTTCTTGGGCACATTAGTCCTAGGACTGCATACCCAAGTAGTAGTTGGGGTAGATATGTAGCTGTCACTAAAAAGTCGTTGTCCTTTTCAGGCTTTTCTATCTAGCTGTCACTAGAAAGTCGTCCTTTCCAGGCTTTTCCATCAAGTCTTTTTTGTAGAATTCCTTTTTTTGGGCGCATTAGTCCTAGGACTTTATACCCACGTAGTCGTTTTGGTAGAGGGAATGTAGCTGTCACTAGAAAGTCGTTATCCTTATCAGGCTTTTCCATCAAGTCCTTCTTGTAGAATTCCTTTCTTAGACGCATTGGTCCTAGGAGTTTATACCCAAGTAGTAGTTTTGGTAGGAATGTAGCTGTCACTAGGAAGTCGTTGTCCTTTTCAGGCTGTCACTAGAAAGTCGTTGTCCTTTTCAGGCTTTTCTATCCAGCTGTCACTAGAAAGTCGTTGTCCTTTTCAGGCTTTTCTATCCAGCTGTCACTAGAAAGTCGTCCTTTCAAGGCTTTTCCATAAAGTCTTTTTTGTAGAATTCCTTTTTTTTGGGCGCACTAGTCCTAGGACTTTATACCCACGTAGTCGTTTCGGTAGAGGGAATGTAGCTGTCACTAGAAAGTCGTTGTCCTTATCAGGCTTTTCCATCCAGTCTTTTTTGTAGAATTCCTTTCTTAGGCTCATTAGTCCTAGGACTGCATACCCAAGTAGTAGTTGGGGTAGGAATGTAGCTGTCACTAGAAAGTCGTCCTTTTCAGGCTTTTCTATCCAGCTGTCACTAGAAAGTCGTCGTTTCAAGGCTTTTCCATCAAGTCTTTTTTGTAGAATTCCTTTTTTTGGGCGCACTAGTCCTAGGACTTTATACCCACGTAGTCGTTTCGGTAGAGGGAATGTAGCTGTCACTAGAAAGTCGTTGTCCTTATCAGGCTTTTCCATCCAGTCTTTTTTGTAGAATTTCTTTCTTAGGCGCATTAGTCCTAGGACTGCATACCCAAGTAGTAGTTGGGGTAGGAATGTAGCTGTCACTAGAAAGTCGTTGTCCATTTCAGGCTTTTCTATCCAGCTGTCACTAGAAAGTCGTCCTTTCAAGGCTTTTCCATCAAGTCTTTTTTGTAGAATTCTTTTTTTTTTGGGTGCACTAGTCCTAGGACTTTATACCCACGTAGTCGTTTCGGTAGAGGGAATGTAGCTGTCACTAGAAAGTCGTTGTCCTTATCAGGCTTTTCCAACCAGTCTTTTTTGTAGAATTCCTTTCTTAGGCGCATTAGTCCTAGGACTGCATACCCAAGTAGTAGTTGGGGTAGGAATGTAGCTGTCACTAGAAAGTCGTTGTCCTTTTCAGACTTTTCTATCCAGCCTTTCAAGGCTTTTCCATCAAGTCTTTTTTGTAGAATTCCTTTTTTTTGGGCGCACTAGTCCTAGGACTTTATACCCACGTAGTCGTTTCGGTAGAGGGAATGTAGCTGTCACTAGAAAGTCGTTGTCCTTATCAGGCTTTTCCATCCAGTCTTTTTTGTAGAATTCCTTTCTTAGGCTCATTAGTCCTAGGACTGCATACCCAAGTAGTAGTTGGGGTAGGAATGTAGCTGTCACTAGAAAGTCGTTGTCCTTTTCAGGCTTTTCTATCCAGCTGTCACTAGAAAGTCTTTTCAAGGCTTTTCCATCAAGTCTTTTTTGTAGAATTCCTTTTTTTGGGCGCACTAGTCCTAGGACTTTATACCCACGTAGTCGTTTCGGTAGAGGGAATGTAGCTGTCACTAGAAAGTCGTTGTCCTTATCAGGCTTTTCCATCCAGTCTTTTTTGTAGAATTCCTTTCTTAGGCGCATTAGTCCTAGGACTGCATACCCAAGTAGTAGTTGGGGTAGGAATGTAGCTGTTACTAGAAAGTCGTTGTTCATTTCAGGCTTTTCTATCCAGCTGTCACTAGAAAGTCGTCCTTTCAAGGCTTTTCCATCAAGTCTTTTTTGTAGAATTCTTTTTTTTTGGGTGCACTAGTCCTAGGACTTTATACCCACGTAGTCGTTTCGGTAGAGGGAATGTAGCTGTCACTAGAAAGTCGTTGTCCTTATCAGGCTTTTCCATCCAGTCTTTTTTGTAGAATTCCTTTCTTAGGCGCATTAGTCCTAGGACTGCATACCCAAGTAGTAGTTGGGGTAGGAATGTAGCTGTCACTAGAAAGTCGTTGTCCTTTTCAGACTTTTCTATCCAGCTGTCACTAGAAAGTCGTCCTTTCAAGGCTTTTCCATCAAGTCTTTTTTGTAGAATTCCTTTTTTTGGGCGCACTAGTCCTAGGACTTTATACCCACGTAGTCGTTTCGGTAGAGGAAATGTAGGTGTCACTAGAAAGTCGTTGTTCTTATCAGGCTTTTCCATCCAGTCCTTCTTGTAGAATTCCTTTCTTGAGCGCATTAGTCCTAGGACTTTATACCCAAGTAGTAGTTAAGGTAGATATGTAGCTGTCACTAGAAAGTCGTTGTCCTTTTCAGGCTTTTCTATCCAGCTGTCACTAGAAAGTCGTCCTTTCAAGGCTTTTCCATCAAGTCTTTTTTGTAGAATTCCTTTTTTTGGGCGCACTAGTCCTAGGACTTTATACCCACGTAGTCGTTTCGGTAGAGGGAATGTAGCTGTCACTAGAAAGTCGTTGTCCTTATCAGGCTTTTCCATCCAGTCCTTCTTGTAGAATTCCTTTCTTAGGCGCATTAGTCCTAGGACTTTATACCCAAGTGGTAGTTTTGGTAGAGGGTATGTAGCTGTCACTAGAAACTTGTCTTTATCAGGCTTTTCCATCCAGTCCTTCTTGTAGAAATCCTTTCTTGAGTGCTCTATTCCTTGGACTTTATTCCCAAGTAGTAGTTTTGGTAGATGGAATGTAGCTGCCACTGGATATTGTTCTATTACGTGGCGGTTACCCAATTGGCTATTATATCCTCTTCAAAGTACTTTCGAGTCCTTGTAAGTTATCGAAGAAGCAGAGTATGTGTTTCATCATAGAGTCCAGCTGCACATAGGTTCACTAATTTTGCCTAACTGTCTTCAACTCTGTCTCTCATCCAGTTTCCCCTCTTATGCAATCTTTTGTTTCGGGACCTACAAAGCCTTCTTTGGATCCCTCTTCAGCTAACTAGCCGCCCATTATCTTTACATTGTTTTACAAATTCTGTCTGACCAACTGACTTACACCACATGTCAAAACACACAAACTTCTACTCTAACAGATCGGGGGACCCAGGTTAATATGACCTGTCTGCTATGGTCTATTACTTATTAGAAATTTGAAGGAAGGAACAACTATTTATTTTCAGATGGTGCTATTCACTGGTATACAATTTTCAGTGTATGTTTGTGAGAGTAGTTGGGCAATAGTTATTTAACCAACAAGTGTATCAATGAGGGCCATTCATAATCGAGATAATTTAACGTTAATGTTTGAGATTGTTAATTGCCCTTTTAATACTTGTATTAGTTACAAGGCTTTTTCCGTCGACTTAATCAGTTGTATTCGTTTTTCTCAATATTTAAAAACTAAAGATATTCATTTGTTTCATAGGTAAGTACTGTCAAGAATAAATAATGACATTGAAATGTCACAGAGATGGTCGCTGGTTCAAATGTCACTGTTTTCTTTTTTTTTTTAATTGTTTTTTGGATGTCTTAACCGTAATAATTATTATAATTTTGTACAATAATAAAATAAAACGATGGGTAAGTCAAAAAATAGTATTCCATACTGGGATTAATGTATTTAAGACGCTATTGTATGTTTGGTTGCCTACAAAATGTCAATATAGGTATAAGATGTGCGTTGGGTTGCCTGCAGGAAATCGTTGATTAATATAGGTAGATCATGGGGGACATTAATGTATGATTTTGTCTAGATTTGAAAACGTTAATATCATATGTTAATACACGGTCGCCTGAAAAAATGTTTTAATATACTCGATGAGTTTTCAGTTTTACGCGCTTTATAAAATGTGACATGTCTTAAGAGTAGATTAGTGAGAATGTTGAATAAAGAAGCTTTGAAATGAAATATCACGTCAGATTGGAGATAACATTCTTTGAAATTGTCTTCAAGTGTCTGTGATTTGTTGCTAGAGCTTAGTCATAACGATGTTATCATCATCAGAGGGTTATAAAAGAATTTTGCTGAGGCGGCAGTTGGTAGACGTGGATAGGCTAAACTGAAGGCGTAAAAATTAAATACATTCATTTCGGTCAAAGAAACAAATTTATAAGCAAATAGAACTAACGTTCATAAACTATGGAAAATGCTTTAATAACTTACCATTACCCTTGTAAATAACTAAATTAGTATAGTATATAAAAGTCATCCTTCTGTTAGTTAAAAAAAGATCAGTGATACAAAAATATAATAAATAGTTTCGAAATTGAGCTTCATCTATATATTTTATTTAACCGTTTAGCTTCTCTTAATTGCGTACAACTTCCACAAAATTACCAAAAAAAACTCCCTACACCAAATAACGCCCGACAAAATACCATTCGTAATAATAGTCCTTCTCCGCAAAAGATTACTTTTTATATAAAAGCCATAACCTAGACTATACTTATCTTCCGAAAAATGATGAGCTTTTGAATGAAATCAAATCATTTTAGACAATTTAAGGGGCTGGCGAATTGCAAGAAATCCCTGTGGCGCCCTGGGTCGCACCCGAGTATGTACCCCACAATTATCCTAGGCAGAGGCGGACCCGAGAGGACCCACGACAGTTTTATACATTTTAGAAAATTACCGGTTATACTGAATGGTCGGCCGACCTTCTCTGAAGTTTCACAACTAGATATACCCCTATAATGTTTGAAGAGCGAAATATCTAAACTCACGTCGATCTAATCCACTAAAACTCTAACAGGGGCGCACCGAAATCATCCTACCACTTGATCTAGGGTGAAAAATAGGCTGATTTAACCTTACCTGCGTATACACTGTTATTCTAAAGTTCCCTTCCCCTTCTTCAGAACGATTATACATACACCACGGCTATTTTTATTGAACGATCACCAAAACACCTAAGGTGAGAGGCTTAGGAATGTCTTCATTACCATGGTTTATATATACAATTTTTTCCATTACCAGCCAAATTTAAGACAAAAATTGAAAATAATTCAGAGTCGTTTGACTGTCGTACCTACACTGTCAATTTTCGATATATTATGAACGCACTTTTTATGTCATCAGTCATTTTTGATCGAGCACGAATTTTATACTAATTTTATTTATATTCAAACATTCTTTTTTCAATTATAATAATTCTTTTTAATTTTTAAGCAAAATCGAATGTGAAAATTTTAACAGAATTCATTCCTGTTTCATAAGGTACTGCATCGATAAGGTTATTAACATTATCATAATATCTGCGGTATTAAAACAATAATCATTTCCTGGTTATACTCTTTTTCCAATACTAATTTTAATAAATATTCCAACAATATTTTAAGAAACGCATTTATGTTCAATAGCTCGGTAACAACATTCGCATGTTCTTCTTCAGTGTCAATTTCAGTATATTCATACGGTACATGCATGCACAGTCTTGATGTGATAATGTAAACGAATAGGTAATAATAATAAATGACAAGTTAAAGCGTACGTTGCCTCATTCTAAATGCGGACTCAAATGTGGGTGGTGATCGTTAAGTTTCGGCTGAGATCGTGTGGCTTTAGGGCAGGTGTGTGACCTGGGAGTGACCTATGATCTTCCATCATACTCGTCTTAGACACAATGGTGTACATGTATATTGATCTACAGTGTTGAGCATCAATATATTATGTAGATGAAAACAGGGACTGTTGTATATAGTGGCGAATATTTTCATACTTTTGTTTTGAATCTTTTCTTCGCTAATGCAATGCATTCAATATACAAACGAGTTATAATACTCGCAATACATAGTGAGTTTTCAAATTATCAGTTTACTATACAGGGTGATTGATTAGTGTGATTTCAATAGGTCTGTTATCATAAAAGATAGAAAAAAAATTCACTGAGCTCTTGTGTAATCAGTTCAAAAATGGCGTGAAATGCCTAGACAAACTCAATTAATTCCAGGACATATTGGAATAGAAGGAAATGAAATAGCAGATGAACCAGCAAAGAGGGGTACTGAAATACCTTTCTGCGACCTGAACCCTTTTGCGGAATCAACCCCAATATTGGAAGAAATAGATGAAGCCGAGAGAAAGAGAAGATCTGACCATTGGAAAGATCTTGTAGTGCTTATGACAATCAAAGATTCTTCTGGGTGACTACAACTTGTTGAGATCAAACGAATGCATAAGTCAAAGTAAAACTGCGCTAAGAGTTTTAACAGGGATCCTAACAGCACATTGTCGCCTGAATGGGCACCTAAAAAAGCTCATAATAGTGGAAGAAGAATGTAGATTTTATGGCACGGAACAAGAAACATCCATCCAGATACTTTCCAACTGCACAGCACTCTAGAATCCTAGAGCACAGCACCTGGGAGATTACTGGATAGAAGAGGAACATGTACCTAAATTGAAGCAGATATCCTAAAATTCCTCAGGGAAACAGGGCTGAAGGAGTTTCTGAGATTCTCCTAAGAATCTAAATAGGAGTAAGGGGGCACAATAGGTCTCAATAAATACATACATACCAGCTAATAATGCCACATGTACTGGTAGCACTTTCCTCCCTTGTTACACAAACAGCTTTTCCGTGGATTTGCGAATTTACCACTGTTAATAATGAATACTTGTTGTGTTGTCCAACCCCTGAAGCAACAATTCAACATCCTTAACGATACTGTTTTTAGGACAATTTCCGATTTTTTATATAGGTGCAGCAGTAAACTGTTTTTTTTAACAAGTTTAAATTTAAAATGTACTCTAATGATCTCATCCGCCAAAAGAATGGTCATTAACGATCGTAAAAGGCGGGTATAGCCTATTTTACCTTGTAACATCCCTGTCTGACGGTCAGTAATATCAATTACAAAACTGTCAGCCCATTTCCGAATTTTTCTCATTCGTCTTACTTAGAATTTTTACAAAGCGGCAACTTATGAATTACAACGGCAATATTCTAACCTAATTTATTACCTGCCGCTACTGCTATTATACTGTGTTGTGGTAGACTGCCACTGACATTTTTTTCAAAGCATTATTTTATGTTGGGGAAATATCAAATTAATAATGCGGTCTGGTTCTAAGAAGATTAAATGAGTTAGTAACATAAACTTATTATTTCAAATAGATTGAGTCGATTCTATTCATTGTAAAGCCACAAATGGAAAATTTATTTCTTCAACTGACATTTGTATATTTTTTTGACACTTGTTGATTAAATACGGCTGTTACTTTTTAAGTTTGAAGATATATGATAATTTAAATACCATAACTGTTACTATTTCAACACCACCTTCGGTTAAAAGCTTAAAAATTTGTAAATTCATTGGGTATTCAAATAACAAAAACTGTATTGAAATTTCAGAATACATTCTGGTGAAATTTCCTACAAAAAAAAACTTAACATACCTACAGTATACCTACTATTAATTGTATTCACGAACTAGTCAGCACGAAAATTGATAGTATTTGAATGGTATTTGAACACGTTAGCAAGTTGTGAACTGTCATGTCATACACAAATAATTTTTCATGTTGTGTCAATTATGTCTTCGTCATCTACATCTACTATTTTTAGATTAGTACATGTCACGTACCCTTCAATCTATTGTTTTCTCGACTGAAACGTTGTCGTCTTCAGCTAATTTCGAAAATTATCTCAGCTCAAAACTGTTCAGTACAGTTTTTACGAGCCTCATCACAGGGCTGTGAGACTGATTGTGTTGGGAGTGTTCTAGTGATTTTATCTCGTCATTTTTTCATCAAACACTTACAGTTGTTGTAGTTTACAATGAAGAATATTTATGTTGGACTAAAGGTAAAGGTGCCGCAAAAACTCTACGAAAAATTTTGCGCATTGGGAGCTCCACATTTTCTTCTAGACAGCATAGAGCAGATAATCAACGTGTGAAACATTGTCCACCAAAGCTGCGCAGTATATTGCAACAAAGGACAATGCTGAAGACCAGAGCAAAATGCCTTAAGTGTAGAAAATACACAATTTACATTACCACAACACTAAGAACTTAAAGGTAAACTGGTAGCTTAGGTTCTATGTGAGTGGGGCCTTCTCGCCAACTATATACTGCGACCTTCTTTAGGTCTATTATGGCTCTCTCCTAGGGATTCAATTCGCCCCACAAGCCTATGCTTCTGACGAAGTCCATGTTTTTATAAGGTGATACTCGACTCTAAGGTACTAAAACCTTGAACTAGTAGCTTACCTTGGGGTATCTGAAGATAATAACTTGGTTATAGAAAGCGTTAGATGGCAAGTGTTGGTGTGTGGTAGTGTTTTATCTGAAGAATATTTCTAGAAACTAAAATCTCTACGTCTCTGGCATCTGATCCAAAAGTCCCCCGCTGAGCAATTACCTCAAGATATTGATAAAATTGGACGGATCTTGGTTTTTATAACTCAATGTAAACACCCTATTTTACAACGGCTTGTTATCTCTCTGGTAATTGATGAAATTTTTCAAAATTGACGGCTTTCTTCGTTTATTGGAAGCTTCCAAACTCCAAATTGGGTACAATAAAATAATTAAATCTATTTGTTTCCTCAGGTAGAAGCCGTATTTCCAACAATACGTAATTTGTTCTAACGCTAACCATTTTATTTGTCTTTATACAACCATTATAAAATATTTCGGGCGCATTAGTTTCTCTTATTTACCGTCTCGAATGAACAAATTATTTGATTTTATGACGTTTTGGAGGTTATAATAAATTGGAAGTAGCTGCTAATGAGCCGATACAAATTTTGGAAACATTACGAAATATCCGTCTCAAATTATCTTGTTAATTGTTTTCTCATTATCTTCTACAATTTATAAAAAGCTGGGCTGTGATACTGAGTTAGGAAACAGTATAAACGCTTCACCATGACATGACATGACGCATAATGTTAAAATTTTGACGGTTGTGTAGCGATTTCAAAATGAAAGTAAACAAAATAAAAACTAGAAATAAACTTGCACAGGCTGGGAATCGCACTGTAGTTTTCTTGCTCCAGAGCACTAATCTGTCATTTTACTTAGCGATTTTTAATAATGACAAACATAAACATTCAAACCTGCGCCATTTTTAGTCCATTCCGAGTAATCTCAGCAATATTTTTTGGTTTTTTGCATGAACGTAGAAAAAATATTGCATGCAGCTTGTGCAAAAATTACGCAGCGTGCAATTAACATTTGCTTTTCACACTAGTTGCATAAATAACCATTATTTTGCAAGAAGGATTCAATTTTCAATCAGAAACAGTACGATTCATACTTAGTTGACTAATGTCCAGGAGTGTCTCTAGACCCTTGTGCACTCAAATAGCTAAAATTCGAAGAAGCGCGGAGTTTTCCGACTGTGTGAAAAATTTAAAAGCAGTAGCTGTAGCTATAACTTTCAGTGTGTACCAGAAAACTGCTACGCTCTGTATAACTAAAGTTTATGCCACTCTGACAGTAAAACTAAAGCCATGGCATACCATTTAAAAACTTCAATAATAACAAATTTTCATCGTTTCTGAGTCTGAATAAATAATGAGAGCAAACTTTTTCTCAACACGTTCAACCTATTTATTATTTTTAGCAAAATTATTGCCCAGCGTTAGTAAATCCGTCCAACTCACTAAAAACTATGGTCGCTTCGGGCTGTTGTACAAAATACGTGTATCAAAACAATCCAATTACTTATTTAGATCCACATGTTAGTCCTGGAGGAGTCATAAGTCTTCGAAACCGTTAAAAATGATCGTGAGATAGCCGGTACGGCTCTGTAAAACCGTAAACGGAGCGATTAACATAATCTTTGGCATGTTTCCCACGATCCCTTCCTCCTACATACCCTCGAGGATATTCGTAGACACGCGCTTCATAACTGAAGGATCTGAAGATAGCAGCTCAGCCGATCAACAATCCTGGTATAAAGGGTAATGATGACGTTTCCAAATGGGACCAAATTATAGGTTTTCGTGTAAGACCTCACATATTCAAGTAATAGATTGTTTTTAATATGTGACAAAGATTCTGTCTTATATAAATTTTAAATCGTATCTTAAGTCTACAATGACTACATAACCTTTTTGGAGGTTAGTTCCGCAAATTAATTTTTATAAACGCAGCTTATGTAATGTTAGATTATGTTATATTCCATTGAAGTTTGTGTATACTTATTTATTGGATATGAGAGAATCTTCACAAGACTTTAAAGAAAAAATAACTGAAAAGTAGGAAAAAGGTGCGAGGCTTATAAATTTTATCACCACCATGGAGTATTCACATTTTTTTTCCACTACTATACTATTATACTATTTCTTAAATCTACAAATTCGAAATAATATCGGTAAAAGCTATCATATATGTATATCTCTTTATAATGACAAACGACCTAAAAGTAATTTAAAAATAATAATCCGAATATCCCTGTTTATCTTTAAAAAGCCTTTGTTGACAGAGAGTAGTTGCGACTGGCACCCTGTGGGACACAGCGGGCGCCCTGGCAACCTAATACTTTTACGCGTATGTTATATTTGACACCAGAGACGCTATAAGTAAATTTTTTCATTTTAAATCTGGCTAAACGGTGACTCTGTGAGGTTAATAAATTTTATATTTATTATCAACTAGAATCACAAGTTAATTTGACAAAAGTATTATTTATTTTTACAATAATGTACACATTAACAAAATCAAGATATTTTATCATGTAAAATACATCCTGGCTCGAATTACCATGCCACTTATTGTGGGTCAAATATAAAAACAATCATATCTAAAGCCCGTAAATCTTAAAATTTATATGTAATCTTTAATGCGGCTTTTGGCTTGTCCAAATCTTTTTCTATTGTTCAGTACTGCTTATAGTTATAAAAAAAAAAAATATCGAAAAGTTGTACTAGCTTAGCTAAATTTATGAAAATTTTAGGAAGCATTTGTGCGTGACGCCACAGTCGTCAAGACTATGTTAAGACTTTTGAGAAAAACGAACACGATTTTTAGGATCCTCAAAGCCACTTGTCATGTCATGTCATCATCCAAACTATCAACTGATATTATTAATGAATTTCCTGTTTTTAGAAGAACAGTTTTCGACTATGATGTTATTGATAATATAATTTTGCATATTTAAATATTTCCAGTAAGATTTAAATCGTAATCGGCACAATTTTAACCTTTAAATAAACGTCAAACATTTAATGTCCATGGCTTGAAGCCCATACTTTTCGGTATGTGCTCAAGGGGCAAGGGGAAGGTAAGATTAGGCGTCACGCCCGGTAATAAACGAACGAAATTCAGTCACTACGAGCTGCTACTAGCAGCCAAAAGTAAATAATCGAAAACGCCTTTGTAAGAATGATCGTACAAAGTTTGGCACATCACAATAGACTTATACCGTTGAGTGACTTCAATCACTCAATATTGATAATCATACTGCAGTGACATCTGAATAGTTTTGTTCTATTTTGTATCATTGTTTTGCTATCTATATTTTCGAACATCTTCAAAACGTGCTCAATCAGTCTAACCCGGTATGTAGTCGTATTTGTATTTGCGGCATTCTTCGGTTAGTCGGATAAAAACTGATAGGGATACCAATAACTGTAAGCGCAGATAATGTTTCAAAGGAGTAGGTATAGAAGACGTTTCACTGCGTTTTAAAAATTGTTTTTACCACGTGTACTGTAACCTGTAATTACGACGCACCTAAAGGCTTGTTTAGTAAGTTTCTCACGCTTAAAATGCCGTTCAAGAATTAGTCATGTGGTCCCTAGCTCTGTTGAGAAAAAAAATAGACCAGTGAAATTATATCGGATTAATCCACCGAACAATTTGGATCTGAAATTGGCAATAATAGTAGAGATACTACAAAGTACAAAGTAAGATTATAAATATTGTATCCAAGCTATAATTTTGAGAAATTTTGTTGGGTTAGGGGGGGCTGGTGAATGGTTCTTCAATGCTTTCCCAAAAAAGAAGATAATTACAATCACAAAGTACATGTCGTGAAAATAGTTTAACTAACTACCGATTGCAGCGACTTTCTTAAGTTTAAGATATCTTAAGGGATGGTTGAATAAAGGAGGTGACACATGACAAATTTTTTTAAAGTTTCTGTCAGAACAGAGCCAGCCTATTGTAGAATATTACTAATCATTTTAAATTTCGCGCGACTGGTATGTATTGTGGATGTAACAATGTTGCGTTTCATACCAAGGAAAAGAAGAGTAACAGTAGACTTCACCTTTGTTTTGAGGCGCGAAGGGTAGAGGTTAGTTGTTGGAACTTTATGTGATCGTGAGGGTTATGTGCCGGCTATGTTCATTAATTTTTACTCGTGTGCACGCAAATTATCGAGCAAATTATAGATATCGTTAAAGACTAATTGCTACACTATTGAAAAAATCATTAAGATATTGTAATACTTCCAATGTGCTAATGATTTCTGTTGGAGTGACTTTAATATAAGTCAAATAAAGATAAAATTTTGCTGGTCTAAAATGAATTTTTCGAGTTCTTCAGATTATGCCCAATTATTTGATTATGTTTCGATTTCAGATGATGATACTTTTATCTTTTAGTTGGTGATTCGCTTAAAGACTGGGGGTTTCGTGATTTATATGTTTTGATGTTTTAATGATAGGTTCCTTCTTTTTTCTTCTGTAGTAGCTGTTGGGAAATGATTGTGGAATTTTGCATAACCCCAATATTTCTAAAAACAAATATTATTTTTTTTTACAATCGATTGTACCTTAATTTAAATGTTTGTGTATACTCTTAATGCCACTTGCGTTTGTAAAAAGGAGCCAGATCATGTGTTGTGATAGGCAGACACTTTACTACTCTTTATTCGAAGCTGAAAGAAGTATAATCCTTATATTTGTTTAAAAGGTAATATTATTATAAAATGCCATTAAAAGATACTTTCTGACAAAAGCTTTATTCATATATAATGACTGGTATAAAGTTACATCTCTCAGTAAGTAAATTACCATAAAAAAATAATAACCGACATATAAAGGATGAAAGGAGGCATTTAAAGGTTCCGTCCATAAATAATACACATTTCATTAAAAATGTCATTTTTACAAAGTGTTCCTTTTGTGTCTTTTGTTCGGGGTCTACAAAGCACAGGTTCAGTTCTCACAAAAACGTGAAATGCATTTTTGTGGATTTCAAACATCAAATCAGAAGCTGGAAGGTTTTGTTGTGTCACACCTGTTACAACTGTTGGAAAATACAGTGTGATTCAATCGTTCGAATATATGAGGAGGAAACCACCAGTCGCTACAAATTGAACAATAAATAAATTGCATTAAAAATTAGGTAAGGAACATGTCACTGGAAACAGGAAACAGGAAAGAATATCAAAAATGCTTTTGAAAAACACTGACTTTGCTACAGTTGCAGCCTTAAAATTTTTGTTAACAACACATAAAATGACAAAAGAATCATGTGAAACTTTGTAGTACAAAATGTATATATTTATATATTTTAATGTGTCAGTGGCATCATAATATTGTTTTCCTACTTTCTATAGGTTTATTTTCTAAAAACTCTAATGAATCACCCTATATGTCTTTTATGCAACCGTGAATATGTTTTACAGGTGAATGTGTTGAAGGCTTTCTAATGGAACCCTAAGTTTTTGCCGCGAAAGCTCTCGAGAAATGGTTTTGCATCAAAAGACCCTATTAAAGTGGCAACAATTGTTTGAAATACTGTCATTTATAACAATGAACGATGAAAAATATATGGGAATACATTTTTTTCGAGTTTTATACGTCTATGTTATACAGCGTGGCATACTAGCCCTATCGGGATGACTGCTCGTTTTGTGAGCGAGGCTTACCGACAACCTAGGAACAAGTACTACTACTACAAGTCAAAGTCAAAGCACGGAATAATAATCAGTAGTTGATTATTATTCGGTGGTCAAAGTAAGCAAGTTGGCACATGTTAGCTCACTTAACAGCTCACATAACTCACCTGTGTCTTTTGAAAAGTTGAGCAATTAAGGAAAGTTACCCGGCGTAGATGGAAGTTTGTCCCCCATGGCTTGAAGATGACCCCAGCAAGTAGAAAATATAATCAATCGGTGAAAAAGTATACAGCCGGCAGAAAATATTCCCCACCGGCTTACTCTGCTACCGGCTGCACCCTGCCAGAAGTTTGTCTTTACTAGCAAAGTGCAGTAATAAAAATATAACAGGAACAAATAAATCCAAACTTAACAATGTCAAATATCAACAAAATATTAACATTTTACAATATTTTAACAAAACTAACACGAGTTACACAGCATAAAGATATTTTAAAATTAACATATCAATCGAGTGTAACAAAGCTGGTAAACATGTGGGGTACTCAACAGCTTACCAATGTCTGTTGAAAAGGGAACCAATTTGTTGAAGAAGGCAAAGCAGTATGTAGAAAAATGAGAAATGTTAGCTTACCTGTGTTTTCCGAAAAAATAGCCAACTTGTGAAAGAAGGGGGGAGCGATATTCAGAATAATGAGTAAGGAGTAGTAAGGACATAGCTTACCTATGTATTTTGAAAAAATAACCGTTAAAGAAATGGAGCACAATATTTGGAGAAATGAGGAACGACACAGCATACCTTTGTCTTTGAAAACATACCCTTCAACAAACGGAACACACTTAGGCGCACTCGCCCCATCGGGATGACTGCTCGTTTTGTAGGCGAGGCTTACCGACAAACCTAGGAGCAAGTACTTTGCCACAGTGTGTGGTAATAGGTGCTTCCATGAAGGAAGTCAATAGTGAAAAAGTTGGCACATGATAGCGTACTTGACAGGTGAAATGAAAAAGATTACCAATGTTTGTTGAAGAAAGGAACAGCTTGTGAAAGAATGGCAGGGCAATATTTAAAGGAATGGGAAACGACATAGCTTACCTATGTCTTCTGAAAAATAACCAGCTCGTTAAAGATAGAGGAAATAATATTTAGAAAAACGTGGAACTAGATGTTATGTTATGTCTTCTAAAAAGTTAAGCATATTGGAAAGTCACTCCACGTGGATGGAATTTTTTCCCTTTATGGCTAGAAGATGACCCCAGTCAGTAGAAAATAGAATCAACCCACCGGCTCACGATGTTTACTAGCAAAATGCAGTAATAAAAAAAAAACAAATAAATTCAAACTTAACAACGTAAAATATCAACAAAATATTAACATTTACCTACAATTCACAATATTTTAACAAAACTATTGAACACGAATTACAAAGCATAAAGATATTTTAAAATTAACATATCAATCGAATGTAACAAAGTAGGAATACAAGTGGGGTACTGAACAGGTGAAATTAAAAGCTTACCAATGTCTTTTGAAAAGAAACCAATTTGTTAAAGAAAGGCAAAGCAGTATGTAGAAATGACATAGCTTAACTTTGTTTTTCAAAAAAAAATAATAGCCAACTTGTGAAATAAGGGGGGGACGATATTTAGAATAATGAGTATAAGGAGTGATAAGGACATAGCCTACCTATGCCTTTTGAAAGAATAGCCCGAGGAATAGCCGTTAAAGAAATGGAGGACAATATTTACATTCATGAGGAACGACATAGGTAACCTATGTCTTTTGAAAAAATAACCAACTCGTAAAAGAGAGAGGGGACAATATTTAGAGAAACGTGAATATACCCTTCAACAAACAGAACACACTTAGGCGCACTCGCCCCATCGGGATGACTGCTCGTTTTATAGGCGAGGCTTACCGACAAACCTAGAAGCAAGTACTTTGCCACAGTGTGGTAATAGGTGCTTCCATGAAGGAAGTCAATAGTAAGCAAGTTGGCACATGGTATCGTACTTAACAGGTGAGATCAAAAAGATTGCCAATGTTTGTTGAAGGAAGAAACAACATGTGAAAGAATGGCAGGACAATATTAAAAGAAATGGAGAACGACATAGCTTACCTATGTCTTTTGAAAAAAATAACAGACTCGTAAAGGAAATTAAATTTAACTACGTAAAATATCAACAAAATATTCACATTGATTACAATATTCCAACAAAACAATTAAACACGAATCAAACAGCATTAAGATATTTTAAAATTAACATATTAATACTCGCACAGCGCCACCATAATTAGATTTAGATTTTGTGATGTTTTTTACATACAATCTGGAAAAGCATAATGGAAGTAGGTAGGTGAGTTTGTAACAGGTTGACAATGTAAAAATCGTCGGAAGCAAGAGTATTTTCAACACCTTGCCACCAGGTAGCGGGGACACCGTCTAAAAGCATTGGAAGTTCGCGAAAAGCATTTTCATCGGAAACCGAAGTACGATCTTTATATGTAGGTACACTGTCTATAAATACTCCCACCTTAGATTCGTTTGAACCATTAAAACAAGTCGTACACTTTGTAAAATTACCCGTTTGATTATTATTATTAGTAGAAAGACCAGCAAACGGAAAGTTTTGTAACAGTTCTTGAGTGGGATTGTTCGTTTAAATTATTTAAAGCTTAAGACATTAGAATGGAAGCTGCGACTCTTTCATTATTATTTTCGTCTTTTACGCAGGCGCGGATACAAGGGGGGGGGGTAATAGGGTAATTACCCCCCTCGAGTGATTAAAGATTTGTTCGTCCAAATGTGATTTGTGATTTTTAAGTTTTTTTTTCTTCTTATTTTTATGTTTTAAGAGTTTTTTGCTATTTCAGGATTCAGGATTCAGTGATAAAATTATTTACCCCCCCCGAAAAATCTTTCCAGATCCGCGCCTGCTTTTACGGCGGTATTTTATAAAACTTTCACTTACAGTTTATTAAACGTAGATATAAACAAAAGTTCAAAGTTCAAATGAATGTCCACTCTGTATACTTTAACAAATCAGATTTGAAAGTAAAATTGGAAAGAACTTACTTTATTGCAGATGTTTTCGAACCTTAACCTCTTTAAGATCCAAAAAAGCACGTGGTCAAAGTGCTTTATGCTGATAATACAAAACACATCACTTGTTTTTATAACAAAAGTTCTTAATTCCCGAATTCTTTAATTATTGTTCGAAACCTTATAACCGCTTATCACTAAAACAAAAGTTTGTGCAGTTCTTAAAAACGTTCTATGGAATATCTCTAGCCACGAGTTGGTATAGATAGAAATGATAAATAGAAATGAGAAAAGCCAGTAAATGAAAAAAAAGTGTTTACTCTCTAAACAACTAATTATCACACTACCGCTACCGCACAACCCTAGTCCCTAACGGATAGTTCAAAAGGCGGGTCAACCAAAAAGCGTAGTTGCCACGTTGAACTAATTATAGAGGATCCTGCTACAAGTTCGAGTAAATGCTAATTTTTTGGAAACCCTTAACCATTTATAACAACGTTCTAGCTGTTGACTTGTACAGATTGTTTTATTCAAGAATTTCATATTTTGGAAGAAGGTATTTTATTTTATTCCAACTAAATATAAAAAATGAATTTAATGAAATAACACTAAAATCCATTCGTTTACACTCCCACAAACGCGTATATCCTTTTCACTTATATTGATGTGGGCGATTTTTATTTTGTGCTCCATAAAATGGTAATTGATATTTTCGATAATTTCATACCTACACCGTATAAGGTATTAATCTACCATTACTACAACATTGTGAATGATGAAGAGATGAAACGATTTTTGATACAACGTGACTAATCTGATTCCCGTGTTAATTATAGAAAGTTATAAAAATATTACATTGTTTTTTAATAGTCGTTTTATATTTTTAATCAATTACAAAGGCAATCACAGTGATATTTCTTTAAACGGTTATAGATTTAATGAGTCTGGATATACTTTTCAGCTCAAATCTGCTTCGTCTGTCAACTATAGCATTACAGTAACCCCTTATAAAAGATACAGAGAACAAAAGATTCTCATAATGACAGATAGTAAAGCAGCCATTGAAGCACTGAGCTGTTGTGTAATCCCTTCCAAAATGGTGCGGGAATGCTTGGACAAACTTAATGAGCTAGGCAAGAACAATATGGATTCCAGGACACACTGGAATAGAAGGGAATGGGGACTACAAGCTGTTGAGATCAAATGAATGCATAAGTCAAGGTAAAACTGCGCTATGAGTTGTAACTGGGATCCTAGCGGGACATCGTTTGAATGGGCACCTGAAAAATCTCAAAATAGTGGAGGAAGAAGGATACAGATATTGTGGCATGGAAGAAGAAACCCCCTATTCACATACTTTCCAACTGCACAGCATTCTAGAATCCTACAGCACAGTGCCTGGGAGATTACTGGATAGAAGAGGAATATTAACCTACGTTGAAGCCTGAAGATATCCTAAAATTGCTCCAGGAAATAGGACTAAAGGACTAGTTTCAGAAACTCTCCTCAGAAATTAAGTAGAAGTAAGGGGAAATCTTTTAGGTCTCAGTGAATGTTACCTCAAAAATACATACATACATACAACCCCTTATCAAATCTATTACAGTTTTGACAGCTTTTCTATTATCTTCCATAACGTAAATGAAGAAAATTCAACTGGTAATGTGTATAAGTGAAATTTAATGTATTTTTTTGAATAAACCTTCCTAGTTATGTTAATAAGAGCAGAGGATTTCCGGTCACTGTCTAGCAGTATCCCTATTAACTTGTAATTTATTTATTTCCTTTTTTTTTCTGTAAATCTCATCGGAATTTTTAGCACGACTGGTAGTTCAGCAACAGTTTCGCGGCTACGAACATATTATTGTAAACTATTAATGGTGATGAAGAGCATACTGGCATCCATATATTACGAAGGGCCGGAGGCAAGACATGGTCTCCTGCTGAGTATTTCCAATGACCAGACCCACACAAATACTCATTCGATTTATGGTTAATTTTTTTTACAAACTTAATGCGTCTATCATCAGCGTATATAACCAACCCCATCTGGATATTGTTCCACTTGAATTTTAATTTGAAATTTTTAAATAATTTATTACATTCCGATTATCAGGTGGACGAATTATACAAAAAATTATATTTGTTTTGATTTATAATTATTATTAAATATCTTTTTATTTTGTTTCAGATCGATTGATGGAGCTGCTTTGGTAAGTGAATCATTTTATGTGCTAGTGAATTTATAGAATATTCTGCACTTCAATACTCAACAAAATAAACTAAATTTACAAAAAAATGTGGAGCTATCTTTTGATTTAACTATTCTTAACTATGGAACACACGTTGAATGGTTTCTCAGGTACTTTTTTACAGTATACACTGTTAAATGCACTTTCAATTTCTTTAAATTCGCTCTGGTTTAATGAAAAAATGGATATTTATGTTAAAAAAGACAAACTCCATTTTCATAACACTTTCTAAAAATCTTAATCGCTTAGGATATAGCCAGTGTTTGACAGGTTTGTAAGGGAATCCCTATGTCGCATCTTATAAATAACACATTGTATAGGTTACTGCTAATAAATCATCCAAAGTGCATAAACTGTGTGAAAATACCAAATAACTAATAAAATCGAAGAAAAAAATCTTCAACACCGTTTACTATGGAATAGACCGTACAGACTGACCACGTGTCCAAACTTTGAGCTAAATTGATTTGGGTTATCATGGTCAGGAATGGAGGAATCCCACGTGTGGCACATAAATATTCTATAGGACTAGAGTCGAGAGGGAACAGAAACAATGTCCTTTATTACCAGCTATTATTGCAAATTCCTTAGTATTATAAGCAACTAATTAATTATTTCTTTACCTGGAGTTAGTGGAAAATTAAAAAAACTAAAAAATTGTTTGGCTAATTTTTGGCCGCGCCTGGTATATTTAAAATAATTTTGTCTACATAATATCATATTAAAGAAAGTAACAATATATATCCATCGACACTGGACATTCTCTGTAAGGAGTATTATTGATTATTGTTAAAAATCGTGTCGTCTCTTAGATAGACTGTCGTGACTCAATTAAGCTCGAATGCAGTCTTCTTCAGTTCCCAAACTTATTAACATCCATTAAATTTTTCCTAACCATCTTTCAATATAATATATTGCAAAGAGAACCATCATTTTGATGTTTACCCCCCGTTGCGTTGTGCTGCTCCTAATTGGCATATTTTACACTGTAGAACAAGCCGCTTGGCCCCATGTTTAATGACCAAAAAATTAAAGAACAATTCCTTTGTTGATACCACTTTCAAAGACGTACTTCGTTATTTTTCCTCGGACGCTTATTTAAATAATATTAATTAACAAAGATTCTTCTCATTAAAATAAAATAACAGGACCAAAAACTATGACAGTATCATCTAGTTTATCCTGTCAAATTTTTATTCCTATTTGTGTAATTTTTGAAAGGCTAAATTGAAGTCAACTCTAAGCTAGTAAGGGATAGCATAGGTGCCTTCCACGCACTTGTAAACCATTACAACTTCATGGTAGCCTGGTGTCAGAGCACAAGGATTGTACTGGCAAGACTTCATGAATAAGTAACTGCCAAAATGTATGCTAGATATTTTTGGTTCTCTATCCTCTCTCTGAATCTACTTATTATCACATTACTTATCTATCCGATTACTTTTCAGAAATACTCAAATTATTTTTCTAAATACTTCAATTTCATTTTAATAGACTCAATGATATTATGCTATTTAAGATTTTTATATATAGATTTATTTGCCCTCAATATACTTTTCAGCTCCTACCCTGATTATTTCGTTCCTTTTTATCTCTTGGATTTATTAATCACTGAAGAGTAAGACAGCTACTTGATTAGTTTTGATGACCTTCATAGAGAAAAAACTGCCAGATTCCCGTGGTTACCAAAACTAATAATAATTGTTTTTTCTGTTGTTGTTCAAGTTAGAGGCTACTCGTACTGCGTTTTTTTTATCAAGTCATTAATTTTAATAAACCATTTAATACACATTTAAAAGTTTTATTGAGACTATGAATGAATTCTCTGAAGTTTTTGGAATAGATAATAATTTTTATCGCCAACCGTCAGTAAAGTCGTCAATTATCAGATTGATTTTCGGAAGTAAACAAACAGTTTACCTTATCCTTATACCAATAATGTACTATTATCTGCCTTGCGGCAGGTAAAGTGACATATGAGTCAGATAAAGTGACATAAGAGTCAGGTAAAGTGACATATGAGTCAGATAAAGTGTTTTGACTTTGACATTACTCGAAAATTATTATCTGTCAGTGTCACGCTTCTCTCTATTATAAAATATACCTCAGTTTCTTAGATTCCGAACTCTGAACAGTTGGCGATAAAATTTTGTATGCACCACGTCAGAAAAGTGTCTTTATCGGAATCGCCTGTTATTCGCCTCGCTTCGCTCGTCTCATAATTTCAGACTCGTCCGATAAAGAATCACTTTACTGCCTTGGTACATAAATAACTATTTTCCAATTTTTAAATTATTAATTAATATTATATTAACATTATTTTTTTTGTTGGCTTTTGATCATGCGTGATAATTCCAAATCTAATGAGCGATCAAACATATACTTTTAGAAGCAGTATCTCTATTATCCATACAGTATGAGTTACATTTTACTACCTCGAATGGAGCGTGGCCACCGTTTTGTTTATATAAAAAATTTGACCATGCATACGGTTTTACAAAACTCTTATTAGGATCTTACAAAGTACACAAATAGGCAACAAAAATATCGTATTTATTTCTTGCCTCACACGATTGCTCATTTTTTATTTCGAAAAAAAAATTTGTAGGTACGAAGTAGGAGTATGTATACTTCTTTATGACACACCCTGTATTTTGCTACTGATGTCACTACATTATTAATTATTATTTTGAAAAATAATGAATTGAAAATATATAGACTCTGAGAATTTATTTAGCTAATAATGAATTTATATGTATTTGGAACCCCACCAAGTATAATTATGATGATAACAATAAGAATAACAATTTACGACAAGGATTTAAATTATTTTTGGCGAAATTCAAGTCGCAGGCGCCGTTTTGACAAGCTTTTTGAAAGTAACAACAAAAAACCAGAAGATGATTTTTTTAATATAAAAGAATCTCATCTCGTAAACTGATAAATATACAAAAAGTAAATAAATTCCAGATTTTAATTAAGTAAAGAATTCAACCGCCGGTCACCCTCGTCTAAACCCCAATTCAAATGCTAATCAAGAACATTTCAGAAAAAAAATGTTACTACTTTAATTACGCCGGTCCAGCCCACTAGCTTTCAAAAATATTACAAAAAATGACACACATTTGAAACAGTATGGTAATTTGGGTCGTCGTAAACATTTCCTAAATTGTTTCACTGACAGATATGCGGGTATCCGGAAATAAAATGTTAATTTGGGCATTGATTATTTTAGATAATTTGAAACGTATTCAGAAGGCATTGAGTGGCTTGAAATATATTTCGAAAATGACTGGGCTACAACTGGGATTGTGAAGTGAATATATGTAGTAGTAGGTAGGTAAAAATTATATATTTGTCGATAAATCAATATAATTGTAAATTACTGGGTGTACCTACAAATTTATTTTATAATCCATTAAAAATTTATTATTATTATATAAAGGATTTCAGCGAATATATTAGACATTTCTCATCAGTTACAAACTTGACTAGTTCCAGTCTGTCTTTAGTGATCCCTACACGATGATATTGTCCCAGAACATTTTCAGGTGATTTGTGATTCGTGAATACCAAAATATCAATAACTACCTCAGTTGAAGATGTAGGACAGGGTAAATTCTCCAGCACATCTTAACCCGCGTTTATATATTCTGATTTAATATAAAAAATTACAATCTCATTCTGATGAACTCAAGATTTGTGGTCTATTTAGTCACATTTGAATATATTTCCAGTCGAGGCTCCAGAACCTATGAACTGGAACTGACCTTGTCTCCTAGCTGGTTGGTCTACAACTTCGTTACCCCTGATTCATTTTCTATTTTGCCACAGCTGGAAAAATGTTTTGAAAGGTCAGCTGCTGTTAGTTTCTAGTAGCACTGTAACCCGAAAACATCGCAGAGATCACCGTGGCGTTAAGCTACCTAAGCATAACAGATCCTTTTGCCCATTACACCCCACCAATTGGCTTCCATCATCGACTTTGCAGCTTCATCTAATATTACATTGGAGCTGAAGCTGCCAAAGGTTTCAGCCCCTAAGAAGGTGTTTCAGTCCCCCTCTTTGCTAGCTCATAGTTGTTTCATTTCCTTTTTTTTTTCCAAAATGGATATGAAAAAATTTCCAATACGTTTAATACTGACACTAATAAATAGTTTAGAATTCTGGAAATCAATCTTGACTAATCGATTTAAAATAGGCTACCCATTTCTTGTTTGCTAATAGCTTTTTGAAATCAACGTTCTCTTTGTTATTGTCCAGAAAGTTTTGAGGTTTTGCAGCTGGTCAAAGCCGAAAAAGCCTGACACTGTTTATTTTGGCTGGACACGCAATCAAAAAGCTTAACTATGTCCGGCTTTATCCGGACGCCTGGCAACGCTTGTTTTTCTACACAACTGATGCATGTTTATAAATCATACAGCCATTCAATCTGTTAGTCTCCCTATCTTAATACAATTCCAATAAAAAGCTGTACATTCTCTATAAGATATTATGTGGTATTTAATTAAAATGTGAATTCCCAAAAAATCACTATTAATAAGATATTATTATTATACATTGTTATGTGGGTAATCAACCTTTTTTCATGTTGAGAATGATATCAAAATTTATTCGTTGACACTTAACAGCATACACGGTTAAAAATTAAAATAAAAATAAAACGAATTATGATTATTCTGCTTTCAAAACATTTATATCTTGTGATGACACGATAAAGTTAGCAGCAAGTATGTTGCTACCAAACATGGCACAATATTTATCTCTTACTTCGTGTGAATGTATCCTTAAAAAAGAAACCAGGCACCCAAGATGCCAAAAATAAAAATCATAAGAATACTTTTATTGCAGTATGTTTAAACACGATATCTGCAGAGAAACGACCACTACATTTGTCATATAGTTCGTATTTTACACGTACGATTGCCAGTTAACATGCAAACTTATGGACATCTCTATACATGATTTGATTTTATATCAAGAAATATTTACACAGAAACACATTAAACATTAGTCATGAACACTGGAAAACACCTCCCCGGTGTTATATTAGTATAACCGACGGTTGAATTGCTATGCCGATATTGTATCAGTTAATATTAAGCACCCAAGGTGGTTTTTTACTCGAGATCAAGTATCTCACAGGAATATTTTATCGTATTTTTACTACGATGTGAATTTCATCTCGTAATTTTTTTAAATATTTCCAAATATTATCTTATAAACTTGAAATATGCGGTAACCATTTATTTAAATGTTGGCTGTTCAATTATATTATGGTCACAAATGGTTGGAAACTGAACGACGAGTCTTTTTGTGAACGGTTTTTATCCACTGCGCATGAGTCGTCCATTCTTCAACCGTTTGTGACTGCTCTATGAACAGACCTATTTTCAATTCAATGAATAATCCAGATATGATATTTTTTATACTCCTAATTCGTTTAAACGTGAACTCTGGTCACTTTCTTCATGTTCGAATAATAGTATGAATAATTCTCGGTTATATCTTCTATGATTTAGGTTGTAAATAATCTGGATCACTAAACAGATCATTTCAAATAAAACTCTCCAACCCCAGATAATTCTGGAAGCATCACTTTTATCATTAAATGAAAAAACACGTCAAAAATCATATTAAAGAGGACGTATTTTTGTTTAAATGTAAAGGTTAAAACTTTAAGCCCCTCGTCCCTATACATTATTGCATAAATTAATAATAATTAATAAGTTTTGGAAGAGAGAAAGGAACCAAACACTCTGAAAGCTGGAAAAAAAACCCCAAGTATCTTTAAGCGGCAATCTACGTCATGAGAAAGTGCTCCCAGTTCAATATTGATAAAGGATACAGAAGACAAAGGATTATAATGTCGGATAATCAAGCAGCTATTAAAGCACTGAGCTCTTATGTAATCAGTTCCCAAAATGGTGTGGGAATATCTAGACAAACTTAATAAACTATAAGGCGAGAACAATATAGTCACCTTACTTACTATGGATTCTAGGTCAAACTGGAATAGAAGGAAATGAAATAGCAGATGAACTAGCAAAGACGGGGACTGAAATACCTTTCTGGGGGCCTGAACCCTTTTGCGGAATAAGACCCAATGTAATATTGAGAGAAATAGGTATAGCCGAAAGAAAAAGAAGATCTGACCATTGGGAAGATCTAGTGGGGCTTATAAAATCAAAGATTCTTCTGGGTGACTACAGCCTGTTGAGATGAAATAAATGCATAAGTCAAAGTAAAACTGCGCTTAGAGTTTGAACAGAGATCCTAACGGGACATTGTCGCCTGAATAAGCACCTGAAAAAGCTCAAAATAGTGAAGAAAGGAGAATTTAGATTTTGTGCCATGGAAGAAGAAACTTCCATCCACATACCTTCCAAATACACAGCACTCCAAAATCCTAGAGCACAGTACCTGGGAGATTACTGGATAGAAGAGGAACCTTTACCTAAGCTGAAGCCTGCAGATATCCTGAAATTTCTCCGGGAAATAGAACTAAATTAGCTACTAGTTCCTGAGACTCTACTCAAAAACTAAGTAGGAGTAATAAGGGAGTACAATAGATCTTCTATAGGTCTCAGTGAATGTCACCCCCAAAAATACACATACATACATACTTGTATTTTCATTCTATAAGTAGTTTGATTCGAAGAATTTACGTAGCTCGATAAACAACGAAAAATAAAATAAGAACTTTAGAAAGTTTGTTAAAGAAGCAAATGTGAGAAAAATACAATCTTCAAGAATGAAACTTTGCTGTGATTTATGCCTTATATTAATTAGATACACACACCTTCACTATAAATATTACTTTAACTTCAATTTATTTCTACATATATTGTTGACAGGTGATTTTGTCTGCAAAATTTTGAATATCAAATATAAAAATTTTATTGGCGCCTGCTAAAAATATTAAACTAAAACATTTTCGTATAATTGCGGATATTAACTGGTCGACACAATGGCTACAAAGTTAAGGATCTCAATAATGGACCCATAATATATGTTTCTAAAGTGATCCCAGAGGCAATGAACTGTCAGATCGATGAGTGGAAATCGTTTTAGGGTTTACCGTGTAATTAACCAGTGGCTTAGGAACGCCTTGTGAATGCATAAAAAATTAGAACAATTTTTTTTTTCGGAATGGATTATTTTCAATGTAGACTTTGACCACTTGTCGGGGAAACTAATTGAAAATTTTATGGTTTTCGAATAATTTATGATGACATATTCAAAATAAACATAAATATAAAAACAGTAAGTTTAAATTTAACAACAATTATGTCGAAGAAATAGCTTCAGGCTGTTTTCCTTTTGCCTTTATTTACATATAAATTGTATATAATAAAAAGCTACTAGATTTTCACCATGTCTTGATGCTATTTGGATAAGTTTAACTCTGAACACTTTTTTGGTACACCCTATACTAGAAATAAATCAGTAAATCTTTGTCTAGAGCTCATCAAGTACATTAAAAATAATTCTTATTGATGGATTGGAATATTCACCTCTTTTTCTTTTCAAAATTGGTTTTTTAATTATTAACAGAATTGATTGTTTTTTAAAATGAGTCCAAGTGTTTAAATTATATTCATATAGGTGTTACTTATTGAAGAATAGCCGAGAATAGCCTACCATTTGTCAAAATTATGTGCTGTTTTTAGTTTTAATTAAAAATATACTGCTTTAAAAAAAACTACATAATTTGAAGCGATTAGAGCAGGTAGTTATAATAATGGTGAGCTAATAATAATCACTACTGAATATATAGACAGGTATTCAAGTATATCCCATGCTTCGATGCCGAAGAAACTGCAAACTACTTATGTCAAAAGCTGTTTACATTGAAATAGACATCATCAAGCTATTCGTCTATGTCTTCTGTTTTTGTAGCTAGGTTTAGGCCTCCGGAAAACAATTTTTATCTTTTCTCACCTCCAAGCATGGCAAAAGACTGAAGTAAAAGAAAAAAAAAGAAACCGTAATCAAAAGCATAAGATTATCTTGTGCATAATAATTGAATAAAGTCCCTAATACATTAATATTAATTGTCACCATCTAATATAAGATCCACCCTGTAATCAAATTCATGAATAATTTAATGTATGCAAATTTATTCATTACCCTCGTATACCTACTGTTTTAGTACAGTGACACAACAAATTCTACAACCTGAAAATGACATCGATTTTAAATCATCGCCTTCCCGGATCTTTTCAAATACAAATAAGATAGGCCGGTTGATGATAAGAACAACTATACTACGGAAAATATGTCTTAGCTTTGAACAGACAACGTGTTATATAGAGGCTAGTACTAGAGTGTCATCAAGATTCAGCTAACACCTCGGCAGATAACAATATAATCCGTTACACATGCTCAATTTCTTAAGAGATGGGATGGATTCAAAGGATGCTTTATGCTAGGATCACCCTGGGCGACCCTGGGAAGCTGGGCCGAAGAAATATTAAGCGATGACCAGGGAAAACCTACGTTTAACAGTAGGACTTCTGACTAGGGAAACACCTCTATACTATGGGGCTAGTGGACACACCTTTATACAGGATGTGTGAACAGGAAGATGAAATTGTCAGGCATGTCCGGATTTTTCGTCTATAAGAGAGTGTTTGTTCGGTGAGTCTTGAATGTCTTCTAGTGGACAACTCCTAGGAGGAGAACTCTTCGGGAGAATGTACAATGGGTCACATGTGACATAAGTGCTATGAGCCTACACTCACTCTACCTACTGTACAGATACAGACAGATACAGATGTTATATTTGATAATTATACCGTATATTTTATATTCGAGTTGAATTTTAAATCTAATCCAACATTATTCAAATAGCACTGCATCTAAAACAATATTTTGAAGCATTATAAATATCTAGATGTCGGTGATAGGTAGGACTGCTACCCGAGACAATTACTATGTATATTCTCGTCTATTATGTCAGGAAGCTTTGGATTTTTTTTTAATACAGTGAACGTGCTCGGCTACTAAGACCACTCGCACAGGTACAGTAAAGTATACAACAAATATATTATATTTTGCGGTATAGCTGGACATCTTTCAGGAACTGGAGAACGGTGAGGACATTATCTGGATTTCCGAGTATCTCTTGAAGACTTCCTTTGAGATTGAGCTGCTGTCTTTTAGCTGTGTACTGTTGGCATTCTAAAATAATGTGTTCAACGGTGTAGATGCAGTTACAGAATTGTCGATTGTTGGATGATATAAGGTAGCCATGAGTGAATCTAGTGTGGCCGATTCTTAGTCTTCTCAGCACCGCTAGGTCTTGTCTTGAGAGATTTAAAGCTCCAATATAGTAAGGGTGGCTTCATGAAGGTTGGATTTTTTGCAGTTTTGTCGGGGTGGAGTTCCAATGATCTTGCCATAAAGCCTTGACCTTATGCTTGATGACTTGCTTGAGATCGGATGCAATTTGGATGTTATCTGCATAATAGTTCAAAGTTGTGGCCTTTTTAGCTAGTTGATCAGCAAGTTCGTTTCCCATTATACCAATATGTGATGGTGTCCATAGAATAGTAACTGCTATATTTTGGGAAATGGAGAGAGAATAGGTATCATGGATATTCTGTACTAGAGGATGGTCACTAAATATATATTTAATGGAGTGTATAGAGGCAAGTGAGTATGTACATATGCAGACATTTTTATTTGGAGCGCAAATATGTTTGAAAGTCTGAAGGATACTATAGAATTCGCCGGTATGTACAGTGCAAGCTGATGATATTTTGGAGGAGAAAATTGGAGATTCTAATGTTGTTACGGCACAACCGACTCCTGTTTCATTTTTTGAGGCATCAGTATACAGTATCAAATCATATTCATTTCGGTATATTATATCCAGAAAAGTTTTTTTTGATTAGATCGTTTGGTGTTTCATTTTTATTCAGAGTTTAAGATTATATGGTATTTCATGACCTGTCCTTGAAACCACAAAGAAATGTGCTCCAAGGATAAAAACTGATATAAAACCAACGTAGATTATCCACAGCGAAAGAAAATTCTAAAGCAGATAAGACTTTTAAAAGACATACATAAAGTTAGAAAAAATAGTTCATGACTTCGTATAATATCACTCTTATGAAATTGGGCCGTAGACTCTCAAACCGACAAACAATTTTCGGATATCAAAGTGTCATCGGAAATATCCATTATAAGTCAAAAAAGACTGCAGTGTTCTAGACAAGAAGACGAACAAAAAAGAAAACCATTAAATATAAAGTGCTGTAAATTAATCTAAAGATATCTTCTGTGTGTTCCTTGTGGTATATTATTCATTCTTTTTTTAATTTCTTAGGAAATTAAAATTAAACCACAATATGATAATGAAAACAATATTGAATGCAATAAGAATAAATTGTCGTCCAGCCCAATTCACGTTTTCGTCTTTTTTGAAATTGTTCCTCCTACAATTTCATTGTTTTTAAGACGAACAAAAATTTCACAAAGAAACATTTTAAATATGTTGTCGGTTAGTCTACGATGACTTTTTAAAAGTTGGAAACATTTAAAAATTATTAATGACAGCACCAAAAAAAATATTAATATTTATTTTGAGGAACCCAGGGTACTAATACCTTGCTGTCAGTTCTAGTTTAACAAATGAAAATCGAGAGCATGACTATTGTTTTTACGGTAAATACATTAATATTTGGTAATCGTTATTGATGGATGTAGGTAGCGAACTGAGCGCCCTCCTACGGATCTTATTACCCTCCTAGCGGGAGATTTTGCCGTGAAACTAACACTCGGGTGTATTTTTCATTAGAGGTCGTGCAGTGGTGATTTATACTCAAGTAGCCATGGAGGTTAAGACTTATGAAGCGTATTGCACCCTCTTTGTTTTTCCTACCAAACAATGTTGCCAAATTCTATAGCTTGTCACATTTTCTATGCGTAATCAGGACAGTTTTGAGGTTTTCGAACCTACATAGGGCATGTACACGTGACGTCACAAACTAGCTGGTGGTAAAACAATAAACAAAGCCACGTGGTACTTATAGTGAGGTTACGCTGCTTCATAATGTTAGATCGTGTTTGAGTTTAGTTGGTTTCGCTTCAGTGTACTTTTAAAGTTATTTTAATTGTTGAGCTTGCATATTTAATACTATATAATATAGGTTAATAGTTGTTTGTTGTTTGATAATTTTTCATCGTGTCTATTGTTTATTGTTTTACCACCGTCGTATTGTCAATGTCAGCTGTCGTGGACATGCCCTATTGAATGCAAACTTTTTATACTGAATACATGGTTGTCAGAATAAAGGGCTTGTTTCGTTGTGTTTCTGCAGCAAGGGATTGGAGCAACGCGATGTCGGACAAATGAAGAGGTGATAGTAGATACAAATGTGTATTTTGCGAAGCCCGCTGTACTAAGTGTGTATTTTTTAAAATTAAACTTCCATCTAACCACCCAAGTACATATCGGGTTAACTGTATTATTTATTGAGTTATATTTGGCAACATTGCATGCTGCAGATGCTTTTTTAACAGAATTAAGCTACGGCAGCTTAGCATGCTGAGAGCTATGGGAGTCTGTGAGATGCTGCAGACTGAGTTCAACTGTTTTTGATTACTTCGATTTACTCTGTGCCGCAGAATCTTTTTGACTCGCCGAGCCTGGTTTTACTTTCATTTCGTATGAAAAATGATATTGGAATACACTGTTGGCCGAAGACATTGAGAATATGTAATTTACTAACATCAGAGGTTCCAGTACCTACCTATTAAGTTACAGTAATTGTTGTAATTTAAACTTGACTTCTAGACATAAAATAATTTTTCATTGTCTTTCAATGTGATATAATTGTTTTTAAATAATAATATTTATCAATGGTAAATAATTTTTGCCAAAAGTGACAAAGAAAAACAAATGCTTATAACGCTTAAAAATGTATAAAATCGGTTTCGATAATACCAAAACTCAGATCTCAAAAATTCGGGCCAAACTGGGTGAAGGATTACCTTAAAAGTAAAAGACTGATGAACGTAGTATGTGTAATAACAATAAAGACCATTACCAGACTTGGAAAGAATGCCATTCAATGGTACACAGACGGCTCAAAAGCAATAGGAGGAACTGGGATAGGAGTGTTCGGGCCAGGAGCCAAACACTCCGAAACCTTGGAAAAAGTATCTTCCAAGCGGAAATCCACTCCATAAGAAAGTGCGCCCAGTTCAATATTGATGAAGGATACAGAGGACAAAGATGATCATGTCAGATATTTTAGGAGCCATTAAGGCACTGAGCTCTTGTGTAATCAGTTCCAAAATGGTATGGAAACGCCTAGACAAACTCAATGAACTTGGATTCCAGGACACAATGGAATAGAAGGAAATGAAATAGCAGGTGAACTAGCAAAGATGAGGACTAAAATACTTTTCTGGAGGCCAGAACCCTTTTGCGGAATCAGTCCCAATGTAATATTGGAAGAAATAAGTGAAGCAGAAAGAAAGAGAAGATCCAACTATTGGAAAGATCTAGTAGGGCTTAGACAATCAAAGTTTCTTCTGGGTGACTACAACTTGTTTAGATCAAATGAATGCATAAGTCAAAGTAAAACTGCGTTGAGCGTTTTAACAGGGATCCTAACGGGACATTGTCGCCTGAATGGGCACCTGAAAAAACTCAAAATAGTGGAAGAAGAAAAATACAGATATTGTGGCATGGAAGAAGAAACCTCCATCCACATACTTTCCCAACTACACAGCACTCCGAATCCTAGAGCTCAGTACCTGGGAGGTTACTGGATAGAAGAGGAACATTTACCCAAGTTGAAGCCTGCAGATATCCTGAAATTTCTCCGGGAAATAGGACTAAAGGAGCTACTAGTTTCAGAGACTCTTTTCATAAACTAAGTAAAAGTAAGGGGGCACAATAAATCTTTTAGGTCTAAGTGAATGTTACCCCAGATACATACATACAACAATAGAGACCGATCAGCTTGGAATTGAGAAGAACCTTAGGAGCTGTAGAGCTAGGCGTTTTTTTTTTTTTTTTTTTTTTTTTTTTTTTTCCCGGAGCCGTCCTTTCGCCGGTACCACCTCAGCCTCCTGGGCTTATTGTGGATACTCCTAGTGTTCTGACTACAACCTATTCAGCCAATCCGTTCCCTGTATTAGCTCATACAGGTTCTTTGCTGGTTGATTGTAGAAGTCTTCTGGAGTCATTTGGGTTCTGCCATACAGTTTCTGCCTTCTGTGGTCCAGCGACTCACAGTTGCATAGTATATGCAGAGCTGTTTCGGTATCCTTTTTGCATCTTCTGCATGTAAGGTCTCCGTTGTACAGCCCTATTTTGTTTAGGTGCTCCTTTGTGGGAAAGTGTCCCGTAAGTAGCCCCGTAATGGTGCGCAGCTTGTTCCTGCTCATTGAGAGCAGTTCTTTCGCTGCTTTTTCTGATGGTTCTTTTATGAATTTCTTCCCATGTATTTGCCCAGTCGTATTCTTCCAGTATTTCTTGTGTTGTTCTTTCAACCACCCTTTCAACCATGACCTCGTTAAGCATCTGGGGATGCCCACAGCAGGTTCGGGTCCGTTCATCAGAGTTGACGATCCTACTCTAGCGAGTTCGTCAGCTTTTTCATTGCCTGCGATTCCTTTATGACCTGGTACCCACTCCAGTGTTACACTGTTCCGAGTCGCCAGTCCTCTAAGTTCTTCGCCGCATTCCCATACTAGCCGAGATGTCACCTTATAGCTCTTAAGTGCTTTAAGGGCGGCTTGGCTGTCGCTGTAGATCCTGATCTGCCTGTTGTGGTAGGCTCTCATGCTGTTAGCCCTTGCACACGCAAGTATTGCATAAACCTCTGCTTGGAATACAGAGGCGTATTTTCCTAGCGAGACGATTCCTTCATATTTGCTCGTCTTGCTGTATATCCCCGCTCCGGTGCCGAGTTCATTTTTTGATCCGTCTGTATACCAGATCAGTTCATTCGCCCTACTGAGTGGTGGTGCGTTCTCTTCCTCAAGCTCCTTTCGATCTTTGATGACAATCTCGAAGTTCTTGCGAAAGATATATTTGGTAGTCATTTGGTCTGTTGGCATTTTGAAAATGTCATCTCCCACCTGCCTTATCTCTGTGTGTCCTCTCCCATGTACCACATCATGGTCTAGTGCTTTTTCCAGTCGGGTTAGTGCTGCCCTTGCTTCGTACATTATGACATAATGTAGTGGAGGAAGGTCTAGCATTGTTTCCAGCGCCGCTGTAGGAGTAGTCCTCATTGCCCCTGTAATGCCAGTGCAAGCAAGTCTTTGGACCTTGCTTAGTTTTAGCATAGCAGAGGATTGTCTGGTCTTTGGCCACCATACCAAAGATGCATATGTGATCCTGGGAATGACAACCATTTTGTATAGCCAGTGTACCATGCTGGGTCTTAGTCCCCATTTAATGCCGTAAGTACGTCTGGCAACCATGAAGGTCACCTCCGCTTTCTTGATCACGTGCTGGAGATGTCGGTTCCAAGTTAAGCCTGGGTCTAGAATAACCCCAAGATATTTTACTTCATCCGACAGTCGTATTGGTTCACCTTGAAGCGTCAAAGGGCCAAGTCCTTCCCTTTTCCTTCTTCTGGTGAACGCAATTATCTGTGTTTTCGAAGGGCTAATACGTAGCCCTTCTTTTACAGTCCAGCCTGTTACTACATTTAAAGCCATCTGGAGTCTGTCTCTGGTTGTACTGTTGTATTTACCTTGGGATAGAATTACCAGGTCGTCTGCATATCCTATGGTGTCGAATCCTCCTCTGTGTAGGGTTCTAATGAGCCCGTCCATGACCAGGTTCCACAGCAGCGGGGATAGTACTCCCCCCTGCGGACAGCCCCTGGTTGCACATACGGCCATTGTTTCCCCCATCAGAGTTGATTCTATGAGCCTGCTTCTGAGCATGCAGTCTATCCACCTGCAGCTCGTGGCATCGATCCCTAGATTCCTCGTCGCCTTGGCTATAGATTCATAGGAGGTGTTGTCAAAAGCTCCCTCTATATCAAGAAAGGCTGCCAGCAGCACCTCTTTGTTTTCCAGCACGTATTCAGCTCTTTTTATGAGTTGATGTAATGCTGTTTCGGTTGATTTTCCCTCTCTGTATGCATATTGATCTCGGTGTATTGGTCTTGTAGCCAATATACCATCTCTAATATGTCTGTCGAGAAGTTTCTCAAGAGTCTTCAGCAAAAATGACATTAGACTGATTGATCTCAGAGCTTTAGCCGTGTCCTGTCCAGATTTTCCAGGTTTTGGTATAAATGTAGCTCTGATGCGTTGCCAGGTTCTTGGAATATGCCCCAGAGCTAAGCTGGCTCTGAGCAGTTCACTTACCCTGTTGTGCAGTGTGCTTCCTCCTTTTTGGAGTAGGATAGGATAAATCCCGTCTGGTCCCGGTGATTTATATGGTTTGAAGCTGTTAATAGCCCATTCTGTCTTTTCCGCATCTACCACAGCCTTCGCTGTTCGCCAGTCTATCCTGGATGCCCATCGTGGTCTATCCAGTTCTGTCGCTGGAGAGTTCTGCGGCGGAATGGTGGGTATTGATCCAGGGAAGTGTACCTTGAGTAGCTCTTCCAAGGTTTCTTTTCCATTTTCTGTATATTGTCCGTTACCTTTTTTGATAGCGTGTATAGTCTGATTAGGGTCCTTGGAGAGAATCTTCTGCAGTCTGGCACACTCATGAGTCTGTTCTATCTCCTCACAGTGCCTCCTCCAGGAGTCTCTCTTGACTTTCCTTACCAGTTTGTTGTATTCAGTTAGGGCCCTCTTATAATCCGTCCATTCTTCTGAATTTTCTTTAGTTCTATTAAACTTTTTCCTCAACTGTCTCCGTTTTTCGGCAAGTTCATTTGTCCACCAGGGCACATTCCTGTTGGATTTCTTCCTTACCGTTGGGCAGTTGTTTTCAAACGCTGAGATAATTGCTTCCTGTGTTAGGTCTGCTGCTATCTCTAGGTCTGTTGTGTTCTTAATTTTTACCATCGTTCGGTCTAAACTGTTGACTAGTTCTGCATTATATGCTTCCCAGTTCGTTTTTCGCGGGTTACGATAGTATTCTATTTTCGGTTCGGTTCCCGAAATTTGAAAGTATATGTGTCTGTGGTCAGAAAAGCTTTCTTCCTCGGACACATGCCAATTGCTCACGAAGTTACTTATATAATGAGTGCCAATCGTGATATCGATAACCTCCTTTCTGTTTGAGAGCTAGGCGTTACTCTATACAAAGTGTACTTCAAAATGTAGAGAAGCAGAGTCATGCCTGATCGTCTTATGAGAGCTGCGTCTTTCGAAATAACGATAATACCACATCGAACAATGACCAGAAAGGAACGTTGGAATCTTTGAATTTACATCAGCCCATGAGGAGTTGGCCGTATCTGTAATCAATAGTATAAAAAAATTTGGTATTCTAAAAATCCACTTGCACGACTACATACGGAGCGTAGAAAATGCTGTACATGCTGGACATTAGATTAAATTAGATCTGATGAGTTGGCTAATCGGCTTATTCCACTGCGACCTCTCCTATTGTCGTGCTCTGAAGCTAGATTACATTCTCCAGCTCTACTATTTTTAAGTAGAAAATCAGCCTGGAGACTGAGAGCCCTTTCAGACGAGACACTTTGTGGCCGGCTACTATTGTCTGAAAAGAATCGCGCATTCACACGACACACAGATAAGGAATTGGTGGTGTTTAATGTATTTTCAGCCGCGCGATTCTTTTCAGACAAAAGTAGCCAGTCACAAAGTGTCTCGTCTGAAAGCATGAATATTTCATGTTAATTTCTTGCCGGTGGCTTCTCATCGACTAGTAGGTACAGGAATTGTACTGACATAGAATGTGCTCAGCAGTTTTCTCTACTAGGTGTCGCAATTTGCATATGGCTGCGTCACGTTGGACATAATATGGATATAATAAATTTTTCTTTTGAAAGAAGATTTCTAACAGGTTTGTTGTATACTGCTAGTGAAAAAATAAACAAATTATAACATTCACTAAAATTTTATTTCTCACAAGATATGTTCACTTTTACATAAAAAAGGGCACCTAAAATTAATTTGTTTAAAACGATACTTAAATTTACATCATTTATCAACTTTTTTCACAGTCGAACTTATTAGAGAGTCTATACTAAAATTCTGATTGGGCAGAGCCGTACTCGACGAGCTGGCGCCCAAATTATGCGTCAAACTATGTCGTCTCAAGTCACAATTTCTCCGAAACACTTTTCCACACGTCGAACAGTTATAGGGTTTGATGTCCGTGTGAGTGAGCAGGTGAGTCTTGAGGTTGGAGCGTTGGTTGAACGATCGACTGCAAACTGGGCATTTATGAGGTGATTCTTCCATGTGGAGAATTTTGTGCACTGCTAACGTACGGGATTGACAGAAACCTTTGCCGCATTCTGTACATTTAAAGGGTTTTTCTTTACTGTGGATGTACCTAGAACAAAGAAAATACGTTTAAAATAGATTTTCTTGAACATAAACTAAAAAAAGTATGCAGTCTGTAGCAGACTTAATGAAAATATAGACTGCTGCAACTTATTTTGAAATCTTAATCTTCAGACGTGGTCAATGAAGTAAAATCATTCCAAGATGACTAGACAAATCTGTTTTATTTACTCCCAGCTTTGAATTTTAATTAATACATCTTCTAATATGCTGGTTTATCGATTGAGGTTAGTTACACGTGGTTTATATAGATCAAATCGAAATCGAAATTTTATAGTATAGTCGCTAATTGTTAATGTTTTATTCTCAATTAGTTGAGCGTTATTTCCTCCACCATACTGTTGTTTGTGATGGAAAGAGGGCGAATGATATCAAAGCTTAGTTAGAGATGATACGTTTCAAGAATGAACAGGATGATGTAGATTAAAAAGAACTGGATTTTTCAATAAGCGAAGTTATAAGTTAATGTCTAATCAATTTTTCAGCTCCCAGACTAATTTAGATCAAATAGATACTATTGAATGATTTATTAAAAATGTATTGGGGATAAATGACTGGCTATTCTATTCTGTCAGATTATTACTTAATTAAATCACCAGTAGTGGTCTTCAATAACAAATTAAAAATATATAATAGAAGTAGTCGGCCAGTAAGACATATTTTATTAAAATTTATTAACAAATGAAATCGATTCATCAGTATATTATTTAGTTTTCGAAATAAGTAGTACATAACCTAACATTTTAAAACAATATTGTTAATTTAACGTAGGTACTTGTACACCATCAATTTCACTAATAATCAATATTCAATGAACTCTACAATTTATGTCATTAATTTTACCAATTATTGCGATGTTACCGACGTGAACATAAATAAGTAGTTACTTTGCTGTATTTATAGTTGCTGTTATGTAATTTCCTTAATAAATAATTATGTCTAACACGAATTTTGATATTCTACTCGACTATAATTATTGTTATTGTACACTTATTGAATAATATATACTATACGTGGTATTTCAGTTTCTCTAACGATGGGAATTCACTCGCAGTACCTACCCAAGTATTTTCTGGCATTTGTTAACGTATCTCAAACGCATTGAAGTTTATTTTTCCGCTACTAGCTGTGAAGTTGACAATAAGCTTCTTCTAGCTAACTGAGAAGTTGAATTTCTCAATTAGTGGTTAATATTTAGGGAATCCAGAGATAGTAGTTCAACAAAAACTTGTGCAAACTAATTGTGTATACCCAGGAGATTGTCTTTTAACATTTTTGCTACTCGAAATTACCTATCAACATAAAATTACTTGAATGAAAATGCCATTAGTTTAAAATTCGCGCTCAACCAAAAGTGACTGATGACATAACGAGTATAGTAAAAACCAAACTATGTTGTGTGCACGTCATCATTATGAACATTTGCAGCGTTGTCAGATTGTTGACGAAATATGTTGTAAATGGTATCACGAATAGAGCTTTTATTTAAAGTTTCTGTATTTGTTACTCGTTTATGAGCGCAACGTTTTTTCTTTGGTGACTCAAACTCTTCACCTTTTTTCTTTGTTTGACAAATTTTGCTCACTGTTTTTACACTGATTTTTAAAGCAGCAGCTACACGCTAAAATAATAGAAATTTTCGTAAAGTAAAATAAGGATATTTTATTCACGTATTACCTACCTCTTGTACAGCATTTAAGGGCAACAAAGGACCATTATTATTTCTTTCTTGTTCAAAATAATTTAATAATGAAGCCACAAGTTCTTTGCATCGGCTATTCAGCTGTTTGGACATTTTAACAATAACAGAAGAAACTGCTTTGTTGTTTTGAAAAAAAAAACAGTTTTGATTATAAATATTTGTCACAAGACAATTTTATAAAGCAAGTAACTATAACTTAAAAAATCGTTGATACTACACGAGTAGAAAAGTTACAAACAACGCGGCAACATGACATTATTTCTGGCGGTGTATTTGATGACGTGCACGCGACTTTATTTGGTTTTTACTATACGTTTTTTTTAATCTATGGAGCGAAAACAGACAGTGTACTTGTCAGTCAGACGACGACCTTGGTGTATCAGTATTATGTTTGTTAGACTAATATCTTAAATAGACTAGTCCAAACTTGATATAATTCCATCTCCAACTGTTTTCTGTTACACTTTAAGTATTGCAAGATATTTCTGGCTTCGTTATATTGTATTCAGTTTTATTTGCAGCTTCCTTTTTATTGTTCGCTCTTCGCTGCATAACTTTCTGCAATCGTTGTATATTTTCATCCGCCATGTCGCTTGGGAGCAACTACGACTTCAAACAGAAATTTATTCCTATCCTACCTGTCAAACATTAGATTTCTTGGGTTTATAACCTGACTAAATCAAACCTCTGTAAATATAACCTTCAATTTCATTTATAACTAACTAACCAGCAATAACGTCCAATACAAACGAATCACCTTGACTAAATTGACCTAGTTTTGATATAAAAAGTAGTGGAAATGGATAAAAATGAATGAATCCATCTACATAGTTGCCTGCATACATAATTAGACAGTTTTGTGTTGAAAACAGTATAATTAATTATATTGTCTGCGTAAAGATATTTTTCTGTTAGACTTCTGGTAATTTTTCAACCATCTACTTCCATGACTCTCATATTCATCTTGACAATCCTAATAGCTTTTTTGTTTAAAATCAAATACAATGTATGCCTTGAAAAAAATCTTATAACCTTGTATTGATCTTTATCTTCGGGTACATCTAACTAATTTTCTTGTAAAAAACAGGTTTTAATGGGTGTATTCGGTATCACGATCAAGTTTATTATGCACGATGTTATTGGAGATGTTAGTATGTTAATTTCGTGACGATTATCATTAAAATATTTGAATGGATCCACCTTTTCGAAACGCTTAAAAAATTAATTGATGTATACTAAATGATTATATTATGTTGGTACGGGGTTTTTATATCACCCAAAGTTATGCCCAACAAAATTATCGAAGTAATTTACAATATATTTAAACTATAATCATATCGTTTGTCGAACACCAACCGAGATTCGAAATATTTTCACTTTCTTTAGTGTAGTGGTTCACTTGGTCCATATTCGATATCCCTAGACCATGACAAATAGTTGTCCATTATTTTATTACTTTTCTATTGAGAGTACTTAACTCGTATTTCGAATGAATAACTCCAGAGAAGTTTAGAAGTTTATAAAATAATGATCTTTATTTGCCGGCATCACCTCAGCTTCCTGGGTTTATTGTGGATACTCCTAGTGCTCTGACTACTCAGCCAATCCGTTTCCTGTATTAGTTCATACAGGCTCCTGGCTGGCTGGTTGTAGAAGTCTTCCATACAGTTTCTGCCTCCTGTGGTTCAAAGTATCAGGTCTTCCCATGTGTTTGCCTGGGCGTATTCTCCCAGTGTTTTTTGTGTTGTGCTTTCACCCACTCTTTTAACCATGACCTAGTTGAGCACATGGGAATGCCCACAGCTGGTTTGGGTCCGTTCATCAGGGCTGACGATCCTGCTCTTGCGAGTTCGTCAGCTATTTTATTGCCGGCGATAACTGTATGACCTGGGACCCACTCCAGTATTACACTGTTCCAAGTCGCCAGTCTTCTAAGTTCTTCGCCTCATTCCCATACCAACCGAGATGTTACTTTAGAGCTCTGAAGTGCTTTGATAGCAGCTTGACTGTCACTGTTAGTCATTGTCGATTTTCTTTTCTCTGGTAGCAGTTGAAGTTCTCTTCTTTTCTCCGTACATGGTTTCTGTCATCCTCAAGAACTATGTCTTCAAATGTTTTAAAATCTAAATTTATTTCTTTAAATTTCTAAACTGAAGCTTTTTCCGAAGCAATTTTAAGAAGTTTTTCTTACTTCAAAAGGTACCTACACACATTTTTGGAGTCACCTAACAACCACGTCGTGAAACTATAATAACTTAAAAATTTTATGAGTGAACTGAATGAATAGGCTGCTAAGGATTCACTAAATCCACCACAGACTCTCAGTAAATTCACCTTGAAGGCGAGCGCTCTAAAAAAATAGTAAAGAACAATTGGCTATTCAGCTAAGAATAATGTCAAATACTTTTTGAACAATCCAAATCAAATTATAAAAAGGTTTCGTTAATGTTAATTCATATGCAAGGGGCATCATCTACACGGGGATCTAGGTGTGGTGATGCTCATGGATTTGATTAAAAGAAACGCCAAGCTGCACGATCGTAGCTTTCACAGCCATGTCAACGCCTCCGAAGCCATTCGAGATTTGAAGTAGTTGAAATTAAAAGAGAGAATAAGAAAAAATAAGAATCATGTTTATTGTGTTATCAATTAGATACAAATTTGTATAATGTTGATTTTGGAGATGAATTTCTTAACCATAAATTACTGGAATTTCATGATAGTTTTACTCAAATATAAACGAACATACAAACGATATAAATGTATTTTAAATGGTTATAAAACCAAACAGAGTTTATAATGAGCAAACAATCTTAGCCATACTCATTGTTTGAAGCCAACATTTCATGCCTCCAGTATCAGTGCCGTGCTGTTTTTTTTATTTTATTATCAAAAACATCGATTACAGTCAGTCAGCATCAATCTAAACATACAAATGTTAATGTTCTCTTGTTTCATGGTAGATATTCCCATCTAATTTTTTACCTCGAAAAAATCCTGACAGATTCTCACCTTGCCTTTAATATTACATAACATAGAACAATCTTTAGGGAGGAACATAAATTACTAATGGCAGACTGTGATGTTTACGCCTACTCTAAATACCGAATACTTGTACCATTCTAAGAGATATTTTATGTAAATGTCAGCCACGCAGGATAGAAATATCGGTTTTTTTTAAGCACAGTTTTATCTATCTCACAATTCGAGTATACCCTAAATACTGGTCAATTCAAAAATAGTTTTGGGTTGAATTTACTTTAAAAACACCATTTTGGAAGCCAAAAGTATACAGTGTGCTTCAAAAGCCATAAATTCCAAGTGGTATAGTGGTTTCGTCCGTTCTACTGTGACATATCCTAGTACTAGCAGCTCAGCCTGAAAGATACTGCAACAATATTTCAAGCGGAACTATATTGGGTCCTCTAGGATGTCTTGCAGCTGGGATTTGAGATTATGTGGTCGTCTTCTTGTTCTAAATTGGAGATAATCAACCAGGATGTGCTTAATAGTAAGTGGGCACTTGCAGCTTTGAAAGGAAGGTCTGTTGCTAGAGGTCATTAAGTAGCTGTGCGTGAGTTTGGTGTGGCCTACTCGAAGTCTCCGTAGTATTGATACTTCTTGTCTAGAGAGTCCAGTGTTGTCAGCGTACAGAGGTGTGTTCAGAAAAGGTTGGATAGATACTAGGGAAGTCTTGGTGGAGCTCCAGTGAGTTTGCCACAGATATCTAACGATTCTTTTTGCTTCTGCCTTAACATACTTGCAAATTTGGATATTAGAAGTAATTGTGGCAGTAGTTGAAGCTGTTTTGGCATGCTGATCGACCAGTTTTTTTCCAGGTATACCAATTGTGAATGTGGTCTTTATAATTTAAAATATTATACACGTCGGTTTTCTTATTTAACAATTTAAATGTCTGCTCTACTTATAAATCGTTTGTTCGTTCTTTAATGGCTAGAGAAAATAATATATAACTTAAGAGGTGCTTTAAACTCATTTTAAATATTCTTTACGGCTTGCAATAAGCTTTACGATGAACAGTTAAAAGTCAAAGGTTAATTTTGCATAAACGTTAAGGTTAGAATGTATAAAATAACGCTATTGTTTTATAAAATGTCAGCACGATTCGGAAAAATTCTTTGTCTCAGTCTACGTTTTGTTTATTTAAAATTTAATTTCACGGGTTAAATAAAATATATTGCACGATTGGAGATTTTTAATTTATCAACTATAATAACAAAAAGATATCGAAATGTGGTTTTCGCTATTTTGTTGCTAAGTTTTTAATCCCTGATGAGTCCATACTTCCATTCAATATTTCCAAAAATACAGATTTAAAGAAATAAATAGCTCCCTCTGGCGTGCATGATTATTCCTCTTATTTTGTTGTAGACATATTAAGTTGAAAATAATATCCTGGTTTATCTCTATACAACTTTTGTTATTATTTTTTTTCCGCAGCTGTTCTTTAAACGACCGAGACATTATTATTGGAACACTGGGTACAAATTAAATTAATTTAAAATCATTGAAATTGTAAATAGTCAATACGTCACTTGTTAACACTAGCATAGAAGAATTTCTATGTATAGATTTCATCTCTTTTGAAATTATGTCGCTTTGTCCAAGAAATTGTAAAATTTTCCGGGACCGCCGAGTTGTACCACGGGACACCAGGTAGATGTAATCCTACCGTCTAGTTGTACCACCATATTTCTAGAGAGGATTAACGGTTTAGGTTAGGTTAGGTTAGGTTAGCTGAGATTCCAAAATAGTTTTTTCATCTGCACTTGTATATATTTTGGCATTGCATCTACTTTTGGTGTTAGTGCAACGCCATCTAATTTTACCACACTTTGCAATGTGTGCTTTTGAAAATTTAAAGTTATTTAGCACTAACAATTTTGCACCTTTTTCACTAAAGATCGATTGGACTTCCATTGCTGTCTTAAGAAACTCACGACTCACGACTGATCGCTTAGTATGAAGATTATAAATAAATAGTAAGCAGCAGTAGGAAGGTATTATCACCCCCAACCCTTAAGAAAAATTCAAACTTCGACATTGGTGGTGGTATTATAGAAAGTTTCAATTATTGAGAAAAGGTCATTAGAGAATTACTGAGAATAATGTAAAATATGTTAGACTACCTGATTTCAATTTCGTGGTACAACTCGGTGGTCAAAAAGGGCAACCTTTTACGTGGTACAACTCGGTAGTCTCCAAATTTTCCAATACAGCTTCTCTCCTTCTTTCTCTCTCTTTTCCACGCAATTTCCAGAAAAAAATACCAAAAAAGTTTTTTTTTTTAATATTTCAATGGCAACTATTCCGATATTTACTTTAAATGTACCACACTATACAGGAGACTATTTGAAATCATATTTGTTTTCTTCTATCTCTAATGTTGATCTAAATATAATATTTCATAAGGTATATAGTTTTTATCAATAAAAAACATGAAATTGATATCAAATAGTTTATAGTAAGTAGATATGGTATAAATTAGCATCCTAAAGTATCAAGAACGGACAATTTCAAAATTTGATATCATAAAAAACCACAGCTAGGGTGACTAAAACCTGATCAAATGACTACAAAGATCAAATAAATGCATAAGTCAGAGTAAAACTGCGCTAAGAGTTTTAACAGGGATCCTAACGGGACATTGTCGCTTGAATGGGCACCTGAAAAAGCTTAAAATAGTGGAGGAAGAAGAATGCAGATATTGTGGCATGGAAGAAGAAACCTCCATCCACATACTTTCCAGCTGCACAGCACCCAGAATCCTAGAGCATCTGGGAGATTACTGGATAGAAGAGGAGCATTTACTTAAGTTGAAGCCTGCAGATTTCCTAAAATTCCTCCGGGAAATAGGACTAAAGGAGCTACTAGTTTCAGAGACTCTCCTCAGAAATTAAGTAGAAGTAAGGGGACACAATAAATCTTTTAGGTCTCAATGAATGTTACCCCAAAAAAATACACACATACATACAAATAACCAGCAAATTTTTTACAGAAAATCTTCAAATTTTTTTAGCAAAATCAGTTAAAAACTCAGGTCTACCATCCTGGGTAAAAGAATAATGAAAATGATACACTATATTTCAGTTAAAAATAAAAACTTTCAACTTTATGTCTAAATAAAGTAAATTAAAAAAACAATGTTACCTGTGATCCCTCAAGTGATCCTGTCTTCTAAAAGCTTTCCCACAAATATCACAGGAATACGGCCGTTCGTCTGTATGGGTCCTCTCGTGAATCAGCAGGTTATAACTTTTTGTAAAATGTCTATTGCAAAATTTGCATATAAATTGTTTCTTCGGTCTAGCACCTCCTTTCTGTCTAGTACTGGTAGCTCCCGTAGTAGTCGTTACCGTTGACGAAGATCCAACCAATGCCAAATTTTCAGGATTTTGAAACATGGAATTCAATATTAAACTGGGATAGGTTGTGTCGACCGGTGATGAAGGGACCGAAACGTTGCTTAACGTATCTTCGTTATCTAAAAGCGCCAAATCTTCTTCTACTTCTTCCGCTAAATCTACATCTTCAGTCAGGCTGGTGTTTGTTACTAATTCATCGCTAGTGCCAACAGTTTCTTCACTAATTTTTGCCGTACTTGCTGCTATTTTTAGAATATCGATTTTACCGGGAGTATTACTTGCTGAAACCGTCGAGAGTCTTTGTAAGGTTAAGTACGATTCAAGAGCTTGCAGATTTAATGCCGCGGCAGCAGCTGAATTCACCGGTAAAAAAGCAGCTTGTTGCAGCGAATTCATCATAGCGTTTTGCAAAGATAAAGCTACATTTTGTATAGATCTCTGTATTAAATTTTCTTGTAATAAAGCCGTAGCTATATTTTTATCTAATTCCGTATATTTGCTAGGTGACATTAGCCTTTTTTCTTCATTTGTAACGTTATCTGGGGAGGTTTGCATTTTACGTAGCTTCAGAAAACAAAGATAGCTGATTTTTATCTCAATGTTATCGTTCTTTGTGTGTTTCTATGTTGACATTTTGCTTAGTTTATGAGTTTTATCAGTTGATTACATACCTCATGTCACCGTGCTCTTGTATTCCATTATCAACCACAAAAATTGGTATTTATTAGTCAGTTTTGAACGTAATAATGTCACTTTAAACGCACGGCGCGCACACTCTAGCCTTAAACAGTAGAACATCGACTAAGCAAGTATCATAGTAGCTGTTATAACGTTCTTCATCTGTTTTCACCTGTGCGCCATCTATATGAGAGTTAAGGACCGGCGAGAAGAACTCTTGAGGGACTGATGCTATTAGTGGAAAGTAGAAAACGTGTTATTATTAACTTTTAACTTATACTCGATATAAAGAACGATAAAACGTGGCTTATTGTTTTTGATAAAACTTGTGGGCTTACCGTGTGAGTTGAAAATTACGGTAATACTTTTTTTATTATGGTAGTTATCTGAATTAACAAAACAGCAAGTCTAGAGGATGTGAGTTTGGATGAAAGTTAGATTAGTGCGCAATATACCATTAAATCGAAAAAAATTAAATATAGAGAATAAGGTTAATTGATAGACTCAAACATTAGGAATAATAGATTTGAGATAAAAGACAAAACAAACAAATTTACAGGTATCGGAGGATTTAGGCAAAAAGATAAGGTTTAACATTAATATATCTCCATTGGTGAGCAAAAAAAGCAAACTTATTGGGATATAAAATGGCCCCGCAGTAAAATTCTTGATGATAGTACTGTGCCCATTAATGGCATTGAGGTGACAAGACGTGGTAGTAGAAAAAGTAATCGAAGCCGAACAAGAAAACAAAGAAGAATACGTGTACCTAAGTTTGGAGAAACAACGGCCTGGAGAGACTATGGTGCCGGAGGTCAGTCATAATTTTTAACAAGGCCAAAATCAGATCACACAGCTAGGATACATAGTTACAGTAATCGCCAGCTATTCTGATGCATCTGAAATATTATCAATTAACGGAAAAATAGTAGTTGTGTCCGGGTTTCTTAGCTGCTATTGGTATTTTGTAGCAAAATCTTACAATCGAGAATATTTGAACCAAAAATCAGGACAAGCATCAGCAAAATACTCAAAAGCGAATTAAATCTTGTACTTTTTTCGGAAACGCCCAAAGCGAACCGTATAGAAGCCATCTGTAGTTGGTAAAACTTCTAAAGATCTCAACTTATGCCTTCGACGTAGTTTTTTGTGGAGCTTCATCGTTATTAATGTTGATTTACCAATCATTGTATCAGATTTGACTTACCAAACACATCATAGAAGTTTTCACCGAACTTCAAGCTCACGTTTTTTCTTAGGCTTTTTCCCAATGCATCGCTTAAAGCTAAACAAAATTCTTCAACTTATTCTGGTTCTATTTCTAAGTTTCCTAAAATTACTTGTCTATCAGGTTTACAATGAAACACATTCATACCTCCATTCGTACCTTGCTCAAGCTGGTACAGCTTCGACCAACTAACTAAAAGCTATTGGTCCTCTCCTTTACACTTAGCACCAGACTCAGCTTGGTATTCCTGTGGAGATTTTCGTTTAACAATTCTGGATCGTTATCCTGTTCGTCACACATTACAACAAACTTATTTATTCATTTGAGTTCATCAATCGTTAACTATAAGAATACTAATTTTCGGCGAAGATAAAAATGGAAAGAAACCATTCGATTTCGCTAAATCTTGTTCACTTCCTTTGTGAGAATGTATAAAATTATTAATGTCTAAAATATCATCCTGTCTCGGGTTGTACAAACTTTAAACGCCTTTAAACTTCTTTTATCCGATTGACACAGGAAGTGTGCCAAATATTGATTTAGTAACCGGCAAAGACAACGGAATTTTTCTTGGACAAATATCCATTAAGTGCGTATGACAAAAATAAAACACGAAATGTTCGATTTTTTTTTATTTCAATGTACACTTTTGTTTGTCGGTTACACAATACAAAAGGTGATATCTGTAATGAAAACCTTTTTAATAACTAAGGCTTTATTATTCACAAAACTAATGTTGAATTAGAATTCATGAAATGTCAAAATTACTAAATGTCATTTGGACAACTTAACAAAACATCATAGTAATACTACATTCTTCCACCCTACAAATAGTAGTCCTTGAATCGTTCAGGCAGTCGACGTTCCCTGGTTGAACGAGGAAGAGTATTTTCTTGAGAAGAACTATTAGGAGTAGAACAATCTTCGGAAGTAGGAGAGTCTAAGCTTATTTTATCAGCAGATGGGTCTCCAGGTTTTTCACCTTGTAGAATATCCTCTGCTTGTTCTTGGTCTTCATAAGAAAGCGGTTGAAACTCCGTTTCTAAATCTCCTTTGCCGTTAGGAGCCAAATGTTTCAAAGACACGGTTGTCTCCCTTCCATCTTCTAGCCGAACTCGGGCGTATTGCGGATTGACATCAATAAGCTCCACTTCTTCTACTAGTGGGTCATATTTACTCGATCGTACATGCTTCTTCATAAAGACTTTGTTGGAAGGAACCAGCCAGGAAGGTAAAGAACAACCATTGGCAGATCTTCTATTATGTTTAAACATTCTTTCATGGGGAGTTTCGTTAGTAGCAGTGCATAGAAGGGATCTAATGGAATGTAATGCATCTGGAATTACTACTTCCCAATTAGAAATTTCCAAATTCCTTTGTTTGAGTGCAAGAGATATTGTCCGCCAAATAGTGCCATTTTCGCGCTCTATTTGTCCATTTCCAGGAGGATTGTATGGAGTAGACATAGATGTAGCAACACCGCGTGTGTGAAGGAATTTTTGTATTTCTTTCGATATAAAAGAAGCACCTCTATCCGTATGAATATAAGAAGGTATTCCAAACAAAGAAAATAATTCAACTAGACAGTCTATTACAGTTGAAGAATTCATATCTGCACAAGGATAGGCAAATGGGAATCTAGAATACTCATCAATAATTGTAAGTAGATATTTGTTACGAGTTCTTGATGGAAGTGGACCCTTAAAATCCATACTGAGTCTTTCAAAAGGATGGGTAGCCTTAATGAGAATAGAATTATTGGTTCTATAGAATTTTGGTTTTACAGCGTTACATGAAGTACAGGATGCAGTCATTTTGCGTATTTCTTCAACGGAAAATGGTAGATTATGAGTTCTTACCCAATGAATCATTCGAGTCACACCTGGGTGACACAAGTCACAATGAAGTGAGTGGAGTTTGTTTGGTTGAATGGAATTACACACTCTTGAAAAGGCATCAGCAACCTGATTTTGTTTTCCAGATCTGTAGACAATATCAAAAGTAAAACAAGAAAGTTCTAGGCGCCACCTTTGAATTTTTTCATTCTTAATCTTGTTTTTATGATTCATGTCAAACATAAAAGATACAGAACGCTGATCAGTTATTATTAAGAAATGACGACTCATCAAATAATGTCTCCATTTCTTTAAGGCACCCACTATAGCATACGCTTCTTTTTCTACAGCCGAATGTCTTCGCTCACTATCGTTGAGTTTTTGTGAAAAGAAAGCTACAGGTCGACCAGATTGAGAAAGAACAGCAGAAATAGAAAAATCGGAGGCATCTGTTTCCACTACAAAGAGTTCTTTGTCATCGATTGTTTTTACTACTGAATTCGATATCTCTGTTTTAAGATTTTCAAAATCATTGTTTACTTCTGGAGATAACGGAAATGTTTTGGTATTCAAAAGCCTTCTGACTTTGTCAGAATAGTTAGATACCCATCTGGAATAATGGGCGAACATTCCAATAATACGTTCTAGTTCTTTGGGGCTTTTCGGTGAAGGTAAACTAAGCAATGGTTTCAGACGATCAGGATCAGGTGAAATGGTATTGTTTTCTATTTTATATCCGAGCAGATTTATTGATGTTTGAGCTTATTGATGTTTGAGCATAATTGCTTTTCTCCTGATTTATTGTAAAACCGTATTTGTTAATTGCTTCCATAAATCGCTGGAGGTTTCGATCGTGCTCTTCTTTATCCTTTCCACAAACTGTCACATCGTCAAGGTAAGCATATGTTTTCTCCAATTTTTCTTTTGAAATAACTTCATCAATAACACGTTGAAAACAAGGGACTCCATCAGTGAGACCAAAAGCAAGGCGACAAAACTGATAAAGTCGACCACAAGCCTCGAAAGCAGTGAAAAGTCTATCCTTTTCTCTCAAGGGAATTTGATGATAAGCACTTTTGAAGTCTATGGTACTGAAAAACGAGTTTTGAGCAACTTTTGACACTATTTGTTCAAGATCAGGTATGGGGTAAGCATCTAATAATGTATAACGATTAATTGTTTGAGAATAATCAATGACCATCCTGTTCTTGTGGTTCTCGTTCTTTACTACAAACGCTTGGGCTCTCCATGGCGATCTACTTTCTTCAATTATTCCGTCAGCGAGTAATTTCTCAATTTCACTCTTCATGAATTTATAATCTTCGTTTGAATGTCTTCGGGATTTTGTAATAATCGGTTTTATATTTCCGGAGAGGTACTCGAAAAGAGGAGGTGGTTCGATTTTTGCAGGAGCTAGATAGCAAATCGTGAGTGGTGGCTTAGAGCCCCCAAAAGAAAATTTTATTTCTGAATGTAGTTTCAGTAAATCATGACCAACAATTACGTCAGTGCATAAATTAGGCAACACATTCATTTTTGCATTATCATAATGATGACCCAAAAAATCCAGTCGAACCAAACAATAATTTATAATTTTTGAACTGAGGGTCGTTGAAGCCATAGAGACGGAACCTGTTGTTTTGAACATCTTAAAACCACAGCTATCAGCAAATTGCTTTGATATGAAAGTTTCTGAACTTCCCGTATCGATTAAAGCATGAGTAGGTATATTATTAACTTTAATGGTTATTGTAGCCTTATCTAGAGCTGGTGAGGAAGCAGCGATTAGTGCTGAGGATTTAATCTTCGGAAATTTCTTAAGAGATCTACATTCGGTCGCCCAATGTCCTATCTTTTTGCAGTTATTACATTCCGCATTAATTGCAGGACACTGTTGACGTGATTTGTGGCGAGAATATCCACAAAAATAGCATTTTTGGATAGTACGAACAGTAGCTAGGTTTGCTGAATCTATTAAACATTCTTTTTCGTCTTGGATTGAGGTTGCATTTACGTTTGCCTCACCCAGTGAATAGGATGCGGATTGAATTTTTGCTGATTCTAGAGCACGAGCTTTTTCAATGGCCTCATCAAGAGTCAATGTGCTGAATTCTAAAAGTCTTAAGCGAATCTGGTTAGAGTTTATACCTCGGATAAATGCATCACGAACATATGTTTTTCGATGAGTTTCCGCATCTACAGCCACAAATTCACAGTTTTTGCTAAGTAGTTGTAGGGCCCTGTAATACTGATCGATCGATTCTTCAGATTCCTGTTTTCGCGTAGCTAGTTTATGCCGTGCAAAAATTTCATTATTAGGTTTCACATACACTGTATTCAAAATATTCATTGCTGATTCATAAGTATCACTTTCAGTTATCAATTGGTACACACTGTGAGATATGTGATTTATAAGAAGTCTGAACTTACTAGCATCATCAAGATCTTGAAAGGAATCGGCAAAATTTTTGAAAGTTTTCAACCAGTAGTTCCATTCCTGAGTGGCGGTAGGCGAATGTGGATCGGTGTCAAATTTATCTGGTTTAAGAAAGCGATCCATTTGAAATATTTGTGAATAATAAATTGTAATGAAAACCTTTTTAATAACTAAGGCTTTATTATTCACAAAACTAATGTTGAATTAGAATTCATGAAATGTCAAAATTACTAAATGTCATTTGGACAACTTAACAAAACATCATAGTAATACTACAATATCTTCGACAACCAATAGTATTTTTTTCTTTTACATAGTTTAATTATAAATGTTTAGTTGTCTCAATTAAATTAATAATCTTGATGGTGATGATGATGAAGTTAACAATTATTGCTTCTTCTATCCAAATTGAATTCCTTTATTAGTGGTTGATAACTTTTCTATTATTTACCTAGGTCAATAATGGACTAATTTAAATATTTTAATAATCCATAGAATCAACAAAAACTTGATACTCAAGAACTTTTAACATATTTGCAGCTTGAAATTAAGATAAAATTGTTTGAATAAAAATGCCATTAGTTTAAAATTCGCGCTCAACCAAAATTGACTGATGACATAACGAGTGCGTTCATAATATATCGAATACTGACAGAGTACTTGTCAGTCTGACGACGGGGTAAACGATTCTCTTGGTGCGTTCGTGAGTGCTCTACACTCAAGGGGTTGAGTTGTGAACGCAATACCGATGTAATATTTTAGCATTGAAATAGTGTATACTGTCAATTATTTTTAATTTGAAGTAGATAATATAAAAGTATATAATTTTGACACTGAAACAAATCAAATCCATTATGACACGTCGAAATATAAAAATGTTTATGTGTGTAGACTTCGTCACCTGCTCGGGATTGCATAGACGTGTTAAAATCTAGCTACTAGAGACCCTTTTCTCCAAATTCATCAACTAATAACACCGAAGTAGAAAAATTTTACGTGAATCTAGACGTTGTCAAGGTGTAACCCGTGTGAAGCTGTTTCTTGATAAATATCAAAAGTGACATGACGAAGTATTTTGATAATCGTTTATAAAGCTGAGAAGATCGGCTCGACCAACTCGGATAATAAACACGGTCGGATCTGTCATCATTCCGTCATTTTTTCAGTTAATTTCATTCTCTCAACGTGGCTTTTCTAAAAGTATCACATGGTTTGGTAGTTTTATCAAAACATCAAGAGAGCGATGAAGATAATAATCTTCTTTTTTTTTTGTTCTTGACAATGTAAGATGGACCCGGTTGCAGACATGGCGGTCTACCCACTGAAAACCGAAATATCCTATTCTACACTGAAAAAATACTTTTTTTGGTTCATAAAATATCGAAATCATACGAGGCGGTTGGATAACTCATTTCTATTATAATAAAATAATTTTTTTTATTCACATTAACGTGCTCGACAACTGTTGCTACTTGCACGAAGGCGATTACAAACTTATTATTTTTCGCTAATCATATTGTATATCCTGATATTCCCTCGGGAAATATATCTAAAGGAGCTATTAGCTTCTAAAACCTTCCTTAGGAACTAAATAGAAAAAAGGGGACACAATATTATCTTTGCTGTAAGTCCCTTTGCACTTAATTTCACAATCTTTTTGGACACAACTATCAACTTCAAATGTTTCAGCATTTTCATCATGTTCCAGTTGTGACCTTTTTACGTATACGCATCAAAACGAATAGTTCTTGTGCGAGTACTTTTTTGAAGCGGTAATTCTTGACGACCATTAGTTTTTTGGAACGTATACGCTCGATAATGTGCGACATCACTGCAAAACCTCACTAATTACCGAAATTGGTTAGGAAAATAATGTTTTGTGAACTTACCTTATTGAGTATACGAAAAAAACTCGGATTTTCAATCTGGTGAATTTTTAGAAAACTTTACACTTAAACTCCGAAAGGAAATGGACAAAAATGTCAGAAATAAGTTTAAGTCAAGAATACGGTTCCTGGTCGATTAAAATCATGATTTTGTTCATAGCGAGCCATCCTGTAAACAATCATTCAATGTATCTACGGTAATCTATGCGGGAAATGACAAAGTTTGTCAAAACATATTGGTGTATTGGACCAAATCTCCCGTCGACGCATAAAACACCACTGGAATTTCTTCCCACTGAGAGGAAAACGACAACAACAAAAGCCAACTGCACATTCACTACCAGCTAGGCGCATTCCAATCATCAAAATGTGGAATTATGGCTCATGGGAATTGGAATGTCAAGATAAAAATTAAGTGACTTAGATCGAGTTTATTATTATTTATTGTTCTCCAAGAAAAATTATTTCGTTGTTCTTGTAGAGTTGGTATTGAAATAGTAATAAATTTGGTCACATGCTCATTTTTTGTTTTTGTTCAGGCCTGGGCAATATAAATGTATAATTAGACAGCGCTCCCAAATAGATACACAAAAGGTACCTCTGCCTTATTCAACCTTTCAAGAAAACACTACTCTTCAAAGCAAATGAGTCAAGTACGCTTTACAGTTCCCAATTTTTCTTGCAGCATGCAATATTCTTGATCGAAAGCATGCGCAGCAATTTTAGGAAAGAGCTGTTACCAACAAAACAAAAGTTGACTGTGTACTTCCATTATATGTGCTAACCTTACCTCACAAATAAACTTGTAAAATGTTTCTCAATAGCTGCAAGCCAGACATTGCAAAGTTAAAATGCTGCAGCATTGCAAAACGAGTTGCGAGCTGTAAAGTGGACGATTTTATTGTATGTTTCGCGTTTGTGTTGTTTGACGTAGCCTGATTCTTTTTGGTATGGTGGTGATGTCACTGTTAGTCGCTTGATAGACAGACATTTTATTGAAATAGGAGGGAATGAAACAGCTGATGAATTAGTAAAAAGAGAAGCTGAAACATCCTTTTGGTGACCATAACTTTTGTTGCATTAAAATCAATATGTTCTTGGAAGAAATAACTAAATTATCCTAGGGTATAATACTTGGGAGAGTGCCCAAGCTTGATCCTACGGATATCATAAAAATCCTCAAAAAATTGCACAGGGGCCCTACTAGGACTTTCCTCAGCAGCTGAGAAGTTGAAAGGAACACAATAGATCTTTCAGTTCGAACTGGATGTATACAAGAATTGCTGAATTACCTGCAAAAGGTAATTAGGTTCAGAAAGTCTGCAGCTACTTCAAAGGAGATGGTCAACCCCAGAGTCAAGTTTCCTCCAGCTGACAAAATTTTATGCTTCATAGGGAGGCATATTTATAAACGCAAATAAAATTTGACGTAGTCGGAAGAAAGAAATAACATTTTTGAATTTGGAAGTAGTTTCAACAGTATATTACAAATTCTTCCTAAGATAATGTGATAATAATAAATAATATAATTATACTTCAATTAAAAGTAATATTATGGTAGAACTCGTCTTCGGTTCGTTTTGTAATTTTCAAATGCGCGCGATAAAAAGTTTCATATGGCACTTAAAATATAAACAGCCATTCTTTTAATACAATGAGCTTGAACGGCTGCATTTTTAACATACGCTGACAACACTTCGGTGTCGCCAAATCCATTATTTTTCGTTGATGATTGAATTATATGGGTTTGTTTATTGGTGACATCAATCTGTGTCACGTCAAACCGTATACCCTGCAATAATTTCGAAATTGGAATGATAATAACAGTAATAATAATTTTAATAAGTGACAGCTAGCTAGTAGTTTTTTCCTATCGATAATAAGTATGAGAAAACCGATAGGTGTTAAGTAATTACCTGAAGAAGCAGTCTTGGTATCGGTCTCGGTTTTGCGTATGTGCTCTAGGAGATTCTGGAGTGCTGTGTAGTTGGAAAGTATGTGGTTAGAGGTTTCTTCTGTCCCAAATGCCATAAATCAGGTGAAATAAAGCGTGGAGAATATTTCTAGTTACGTTTCGTTTGAGGAACATTTTTTGAATGACCTCCAGGGTGAATATGATAGTTTAGCGCATTGCCCCAGACAGTAATGCAATACCATGAATGTTTTTTCCCTAACGAATGTTTATAATAATATAAGAAGATATTTATCAATCTGTCCGAAATTGATGAAAAGAATTGATGATTTGAAACGTACTTTCCAAATCTAAATTCAATTCCTCCCTCCGGTGATTTTTGTTAACGAAATATTTGAATAAAAATTTTGTTCGCCGTACAAAATATGCTGAAATAGAGATGGCCGTCTTTGATATTATAATTTTTGGGCGTGAATAATAATACAACATGTAAATTACAATACAATAAAAATTCATGACAATTGTTACAAGCAATTTCAACCACAAATCACTATAAATACTTTTAATCAACACAAATCAAAATTCGACAGTACCTACATAACATTAAAATGAATGAAGTTATAGACCAGTGACAAACAGTGACAAAAATAACAAAATGATTAACTGGAACAGCTGCGTGTGGCTTGTGCCTCATGAATCTGACATTTTTATCGGGTATTTTAATATTTTTAGAATCAATGTAGGTACTGAGAACGGAGAGCGACTAAAAACAAGATTAAATTAATGCAATTTTTGAAAGTCAAAGGGGAGAAACATATAATTGGTAAGAATTACCCAGCTAAAAACTGGCGAAAACTAAGAGACTAGCTAATTATGCTCACTGACAAGAAAAGTCTAGCGACCTACAAATGATATCTAGAGCAACATGAAGACAAGGAAGATGCCGAGATCAACCCCAGTATCTATGCTGAGGAAGCAGTTAAAAAAGCAACTCCAAATAAGCAGCAGATATCTGACCAAGAGGAAAAGCTATTGGCTCAGTTTATTGCCTAAAGTCACAAGGAAGAGAGCTTAATAAAAGAAGAAGATCCACTTGAACGAATTGTATATATATTTATATATATATATACAGATATGTGCCTGGTCTCCTCATAGAAGCAGCATAAACACATAAGGATAACAGTCTGTCTGCTGAAGAGTCTAGGCATAATCAAGCACGACACTATGGAGTATCCTCCGGTGAAGATTGGAGAAGTGATGGAAATTTTCTTGGAACTACTTGATGGTTGCACCTTGGAATGTACAAGGTCATTTGGAACTTGTGAGTGCGTAAGTGAGTTGGTGAATTACGATAGTATTACCCATATTGGCCAAATGCTGAAATGGTTTAAAATTTCATCATTTTTAGCCACGAATCTAAGTGTATATTTGCCATGCAACTCATTTCTGAATTATTCTTTGGATATGGTAATGGAAGACATCCCGAACATTGTCAACGTTATAATCTTTGACAAGAAAATGGATGGCTGGCAATTATTTATTGATAATTTTTTATTCTTTATTCGAACAGTATTAGTATATCAGCAAAGTTTACTATTTGATATTCGATTGACTGGCCTATAATCATCACAGCTTACCATTCCACTACTCTATGAATCAGAAATGAAGAAAAAAAATTCGTGGCACTGCCTTACAATAACATCATGTCCAAGTCGAGCCCCCCTGTGGGAAAAGGTCCACAGCTACCTTTGTACTTTACGTCAAGACTTCATATTTTCGATAATCGATTTCAGTGATAAAATCTACATTTTTTTCGTAGAATACCAGTCATTTATTTATGTACCGTAACATAAACATCTCGTACAAGATTTTTTGTTTAACTTTTTTAACTACCAATTCATACGCCAAGATTTTATGAATATAATAAATATTGTATAAATTTGGTGCCAATGGTCTATGGAAGTGATACTGCAATTTTCAAATACAGAGTGTCAGTTAAACTCATATTTTTCTTCCTTTTCTTCTATTTGTCTTAGATAAGCTTAACAATAAGGAAAATTGGGGTCCTTGGAGATAAAGAAGCAACAAAAACTGAACTCTACTGATGGGAGAACAGTCAAGAAAGTAGATTTTGTATGTATGTATGTATGTATGTATGTTTGGGGTAACATTCACTGAGACCTAGAAGATCTATTGTGCCCCCTTACCTCTACTTAGTTTCTGAGGAGAGTTTCTAAAACTAGTAGCTCCTTTAGTCCTATTTCCTGGAAGAATTTTAGGATATCTGCAGGCTTCAACTTAGGTAAATGTTCCTCTTCTATCCAGTAATCTCCCAGGTACTGCGTGCTCTAGGATTCTAGAGTGCTGTGCAGTTGGAAAGTATGTGGTTGGAGGTTTCTTCTTCCATGCCACAGTATCTGCATTCTTCTTCCTCCACTAATTTGAGCTTTTTCAGGTGCCCATTCAGGCGACAATGTCCCGTTAGGATCCCTGTTAAAACTCTTAGCGCAGTCTTGCTTTGACTTATGCATTCATTTGATCTCCGTAGGTTGTAGTCACCCAGGAGAATCTTTGATTGTCTAAGCCCTACTAGATCTTTCCAATGGTCAGATCTTCTCTTTCTTTCGGCTTCGCCTATTTCTTCCAATATTACATTGGAGCTGATTCCGCAAAAAGGTTCAGTCCCCCAGAAGGGTATTTCAGACCCTCTCTTTGCTAGTTCATCTGCTATTTCATTTCCTTCTATTCCAGTGTGTCCTGGAATCCATAGTAGGGTAACTATATTGTTCTCGTCTAATTCATTTAGTTTGTCTAGGCATTCCCACACCATTTCAGAACGTAGTAGAAAGTAGATTTTAGAAGGATATATGGTTTATTTAGTGAAATAGTTCATCTTAAGTCAGTCTGTTATAAAAGAAATCAGATTAACTATAATATATCTCGATTTAATAATTATATTAAGATAAATGGGAGGTTTGTCTTTATTTAATCACCTGTATATAAAGTATAAACAAAAAATCGTAATTGTCTCTTTGACATCAATGGTAAATCAATTTTTTTTTAAATCTCGATAAATGGTACCATAACTATTGGGTGTGGATTGATTTTAATATTAATAAGCTACAATAAAGACATTAACATAAAATACATTTTAACCTGTCGTTTTGAAAAAAAAATAATAATAATAAGCACCTGACTAACGTGTAACCTTCTTTTGTATAACTGGTAGTTATCTGAGTAGCCTAAAAAAAGCGACAAAGACCTAACTATCCATAAAAAATTGTTTGTGTCTCTTTAAGAATTATGGACTGAGCTTCTCAGTGTGGGTTTAGACAAATTTTGAATATTCATTTTTCTATTAAACCGGCAAAGTGAATACCTTCATGAAAGTTGATGTGTCTAGCTAGGAGTAAGTCTCACAAAAAAAAAGATCTCTATCTGATTATATGAGGAAGAGTCAATTAAAACTTTGATATTTCTCAATATTTACATAACTTTAAATAGATGGAAATAAAAATTGTTGAGAAAAAAAAACAATAAAGAACAACCTAAGAGACTGGAGATGTCAAGTTAAACAGGGCTGGATTTAAAAATATCTAGACATAATAGAGAGCGGTCTATATTTTTTTATAAAAATTTATTACCAGTTATTTGCAGCTGTTACTCGATGTCAAACCTTATTATGGCCCATCCTAACGAATTCGACAATTGCGGAACTAGCCAAACGTTACACCCATGCTCAATCCCTTAAGAGATGGGATGGAATCAAAGAATGCAGTCTTGCTACCCTGGGCTACCCTGGGAAGCTGGTGCCGAAGAAATATTTGGCGATGACCAGGAAAAACCTACGCTTAACAGTAGGATTTCTGACTGGCCACTGTCAACTAAGGAAACTCCTCCATAATATGGGGATAGTAGACACACCTATGTGTGAACAGGAAGATGAAACTGTCAGACATGTCTTATGCGAGTGTCCAGATTTATAGTCAATAAAAGAGTGTGTGTTTGGTGAGATAAAGGAGATATCTCCTAGTGACCTGTCCACCTTCCTGGAAAGGATAGGATGGACGATGACCTAGAAGCACAAATCCTAGGAAGGATGTACATACAATGGGTCACATGTGGCCTAAGTGCAGTGAGCCAACACTCACACTTCCTACTCTACAGATACAGATATTATCCATCAATTTGCTTATGAAACAGCGATAAAAATCATACATCAACACTTAATTATTAACAATAGATATCGAAGAATAAATATGCTGAAATAATACTTTACTAATAATACCGAATTCATCAGCAACAACTTTATGAATACATTTAAATATATTTCCACCTATTTACATACATATTATGAAATAACTTACATGATTACCATATAATCGTATAATTTCCTCTGTTTTTAGTGTCAGAATTTTCTTGTAGTATCTTGCATATATTTTGAGTTCCAAAAAAGCCTTTAATGAAAAAAACGTGTTACAGCCAAAAATAATAAATTGAAATTTTCTGTTTTCGTCGTGTAACTCTGAAAATAACTCATTCTAGACATGTTTTTGTACAGGGCAACTTAACTTCCATTTAACCTACCTCGTAAATGCTACGGTTTCCAAAATTGTAATGTTGGTACCAGTTAAAATGATCAGATAATGGAGAACTGTAATGTTGCAGCTTATTTTGGAATCTTCCCTACTTGCTTTACCAAACTAATCGTCCACCCTGTATATTATTAGTTTATTACAAATTATGTTTATGGAAAGCAAATATCATTTACGAACTTCAAAGAGAATATCTTATTATATTTCATTCCAAAATACATTATTTTGTCCAATAAAACTTGTTTTATTTTTCGCCCAAACTTACCTGAGAATAAAGAAAAACTAGATGGGATGTTGTTTGCCAACATCTTCGTTATCTGTTCATCAATTATTTGTCTTTCTTTCGGTCGAAAAGATACGATAAAACGGATATTTTATTGCGGGAGCACGATCTCACCCACAACGATTTCGTGTTCCACCAAATTAGTTAATCCTGTACGTCTCGGTGAGTTTTCGAAAAACATCTTTATATTCCCCTATTAATCCAATTATTAGTGAGGTGTTCGTTGATAGTTAGTCTAATTAATAGATACAAAGACCATTGAATGTTTCAACCAGTGGCGTACCTAAATAATTTTCTTTTATTTTCAGTCATATCAAACTAACTTTTAAGTTTATATATTGTCTATCTATATTAGTCAGAATATTTTCCAATGCAGGTAAATCAATTTCGCCCATTCTTTTTTGTCATTTGTTGGCCGCTAACCTCTCTTTTTTGATACCACTCCATCCCATTGTTTGTTTCGTTCTTCCACTTTTCTTAGCTCTTTTTTCTTCCATTCTTTGGAAATGCTACCACCAGCTTTATTGTCGTTCTTAAATTTTGATGCTGTAAGGCACAATATGCAAATATAAGGATTTTAGTATTTGAAGCTTTCCACCTGTTTAACATTTGATCTGTTGTTGAAGAATCAATCTTCGGACCAAAGAAAATTACAAAGACCAAATTACAAACATTGCTCAATAGGAATTTTCACCAGTTCATGGCGTTGAAGTTGAAGGGAAAAAACTTTGGAGACGATATGGAACCAGCTGCTTCTACTAGTACTGGTCAATTGCCTCTTTTGAACCTCTGCTAATAAACAAGACTGCAACAGAAAATGAAGAGGTGAGGAAACGGAAAAAAATTAGAAACAATATCCCCAAAATACTTACTAGAGAAGATTGTTTATTATAGTTTGAGAAACAGAGCGTTGAAAGGAAAAATGTTACAAGAAAGAAGATCAGTGAGCAAGATTCAGAGAGCGAAATAGAAACTGAAGTTGAAGAAATGGAGCACACAAGATTTAGTAAATAATGAAAAATATTCATCTCAAAATAAAGGCAGCTATAGACTGAAAGAATATGGGAATCAAAAACATTTAAAAATGAAAAAAAAGGAAGACCAAGACAAACTATTTAAAAAAAACATGGTTGGACGCAAAAAATGGTCAAATAGCAAAAAAATTCGAAAAGCTTTATAAGCATTTATCTCAGTTCTACACATTATCTTCAACTATTGCTTCTTCGATTTTATATAACTATGATGGCCCATAACATATGGACGAGCTGCCATTATAATATATGGATGATATTGAGTTTTTCCCTATAATTATCATAAAAGTGTTTTTATTTGGGCACAAATATTTTAAAAATTTTTGCTATTACGAAATTATAGTCAGTGAACGTGCTTATTCTTTTGATTTATTCTCTAGAAACTTCTACCTAGAAAGGTGGAAAAAAATAACACATGGAATATATTTTTTAATTATATATATTTTTTTCTAAATTAGACCAATTTAAAAAACAAAAAAATATAAAGATGTGACATTATGTACTTATCTATCTGTTGAAACTGACATTGTCTTCAGCATGTTTTTATTCGGGTCGCGTTGTCTTCATTTGGTATTCATGAGACAGTACCTGCAATTTTTTTGTCTTGTGTTCGACAAACAACAATTTACACTGAATTAACCACCCACAAGTTCAAAATCTCCTAGTTCCACCCGTGACGACAAAAGTGCATTTTTTTCTGCATACCGAGCGATCAACAGAATATTAAACAGTAAATTCATTCACGATGAGATAAAGTAGATTTAAAGGTGTGCCGATATGTTGATACAGTTGGAACAGTTATTTGGAGCGGTATTTTCGGATTTAAATTAGGATGTTCCTAAAATATTAGTCAACCTCATAATTTGGGGCTAGAGATACCTAGATTGATTAATTCTGGCTTACCTATATACAAAAATGCATCCCACAAAAATTACATGGTGATTTACTTAAAAGTTCAAATCAATTTTTTTAACGCTGCTTTAAAACAATGTAACTAACTTAGTTTATGTATTTATTTTGAATTTTCGGAAGGAGTTAACACCCTTTTTTTGACTTTTGGGGGGTTTCATTCACCAAAATATGGATATGACATTTATAACCACACATTTAAATACCACTTTCAAAATATTAAATTATTATATCCCTTCTATTTTTTCAAGCTACAAGCAAAAAGTCTTCAAAGATGATATTTTTTTACTTTTTGTTGCCCTATTTTACTAAATTATTTCCCTACCGGTATTTTTGTGTCGCCGTTGTTCGCGGAACGCTCGACAATAAGACACAAATTTTTCCCATCGCTAGAAAGAAGAGCCAAACGTATAGGAAAACAAATGATAGTGTCCGATGAAATGATGGCGGTCCATTGAGAACGTCGAGGTCAAAGGTGACCGAGCATGTTTTGTATTTTCCTTGCGCCCCACGCTACAACGACTGATTTGTCATGCCCCTCCCGTAACGTATTGTGCCCACGCATCTCTACCTTTACTCTTACCACGATACGGGGGTCAAGGGAGATTTTTTCACATTTTTTGTGGGAAGGAACATTATGCTAGCAACGTGAATGCGTATTTTTTTGATGACTGATACATTCTGCGTTTAATGCTTAATCAAAGATGTTGAGATGCAAATTACTTTTTGAGACATGACGTCTTGCAAATACATTGTTGTAAATTGTTGAGCCATATTATGTTTTAGTTAGTTTTGACGCAATGTTTGCAAAACTCTTTTTTTTACATTAATATTGTATCATTTATATTCATTGTTTGCCTTGAATCAATATTAGGTACATTATTTAGCTACTGATTTTCTTCCTTGTTCAATTCTTCATTATTGTCTCTCTAATCTATTTTATCTAACCTTACGTTAAATCCTGCACCAGATTCGAAAATGGAACGATCGTTACAAGGCGGCATAGATAAAAAAGACTAATTTCGATTTCTGCGCAAGACAGTTGACAAACTTCAGATATCTTCTTCTTCTATGAAATATCTTCATGACTCTTATTACAATTTGTTCTTTGTACGTTTGGCAACTCCCTGGTAAAACGAGAAAGTGCAATGAAAGATAAAGACGGAACGAGTACTGAAAAGGAATGCCAATTAAAAGAGTAGAGGCGTTGAGTATCAATAAGTGCTCGTTTTCAATAATTGGGATGGGACGAAGAAGAAAAAAAAGTGACATAAAGGTGCTTCCCTCATTAGACATACAGCGAGCGTTAATAAACTATTTGTTAACATCGAAGAACTTCTACTCAGGTTGCAAATGTGACGCACCTTCTATGATATATACAGAGTGTCAAGCTGTAGGTTTACTGTATCTTTAAATATTGATTAATGAATATTGTTTATAAAAAAAAGTACTTAATCTGATAGATTATTTCGAGAATGAAAGAAGAAGTGGAAATTCGTCAATCAGTGTAATCTAACATTTTGGTAACCTCTTTTTTTCTGATTTGATACATATGGTTAGTGACCTTTGAACTCTTACAATAAGAGCGCATTTGACTATAGAATACTAATTTATACTCAAATTATCAAATATGCATTCATAATATTTTACATAATATATCCACAATGTTTTCACAATAATATGACATTTGGTAGCTGTGTTCGCCATTGTCTGGCCTCATGTCCTGGGTTCAATTACGATTAGGTATTTAGACATACCTTGATCTCTCATTGGCCACGTCAAATGCGAGCAGTACAATACATATTTCACATAAGTGTCGTGTTAAATAGTTCAATAAGTCTAAGCACAACCCTTTCGGAACACTCTCCCAATCTAGTAACTTTAAGTGGTGTGTTTAAGGTTTCTCAAAATGCTCCTCTTAGTTTTTAAAAACAAGGTATAAGATTGCTAACCAAACAATAACAGGTTTTATGTGATTTTGATATATCTAGTAGATTATAATATGATGTACTAGGTTTGTGATATAAAATTGCTAATGGTAGCAGATCATATAAAGTTATGATCATCCAAAGGAAACCTTTGGTGGAATCGAAATTTTTGGAAGAGCCTCTGTTTCGGTTAGGCCTCCAGAACTAGAGAACCTGCAAAGAAAATTTCATCTAAATATAAGTCAAAGCAAGAGTTCTACTCGACTTAGTAGATTGAGGTGAGGAAAGGTGAGGAAGTTACTTTCTACATCTCGCTTTTTCAGAGAAAATTAATTATAAAAACCATACTGATTATTATGTCGCCTTATTCATTATAAAACAATTAAACACTTGCAAATAGCCACTAGTTGTATTTATGTAGAATTTCATGTCATTTTATTCTGGTTGGCAAATAACTGTAATTACCACGACTGTGATTGCAAGTTGGTTAGTTTCGTTTTGCCGCATTCAGTGTTTATTTAATAATCACAATGTTTAGTAGCCAAGTATTATAATGACTGTCATTAGATACCGTTTGTGGCTAATTCGAGAAATGTATAATCTTTCAGGATAACATACGAATCTCATAAATGTTTTATAGTTTTTAACGTGAGTAAAATTTGTCAAAAATAATAAGGAACGAGGATGAGCAGAATAATTTAGTGATTAGGAGAAAGCATACTCTTTTTGGCTGTAACTTTGTTCTCATTAACTGTGTCAAGTCGTAACTAACAATATTGACAAACATGCTGGTTTTTGACGTGTTTACAGACAAGAGACATTTATACAAGTCCTTGTTTAATCTAAAGAAAGAAGGATATAGAAGTGGTGACTTGAAAAACGATATCTGATTAATTTAAGCACTTCATTATCTGGACTGTGATTGAATAACTTCCCAATAAAAAAATCTAATAGACTGAAACCGAATCCTAAATTATCACAGGAAAAAATAGATAAATAATACCCTGATCCGACTAAAGTATATACATTATTCGGACATGTTACAAAGAATGGGGCTTCTAACAGAGGATAACGAATATTTTCATTGGTCATGGTGTGTGGCCAATAAAATCAATCAAGTTTAAATAAATATGGCTTTATTTTAAGTAAAAAATCACGTAAACGTTTTCAAATAAATGTTTTTTCATTTACTGAATCTGTAAGTTTTTCTAATTAGTAGCATCCAAAAGATAACAAATATTAAACTAGTCAAAAATTTTAATAAATCGTTCAAAGGTCTGTTGTTGGTTCAACTAAATTATTTTTAATTACAACCGAACCCGTCAAAACTTGAGTTAGTGATATTATAACACCTCCACACGGTTAAGTTAAGCAAGCGGCCCGATTATAATGGAGAAAAAGCTTGGGTTACCCCCTACTGCGAACCTTATAGCAGATCTAATGAACCTTTGGAACGGGTAACAATGTTAAATGAACAAAAAATGCGTCAATCATTGCTTGTGTCCCGTCATAAAGTCGGTGTTTCCAAAGAGTAGGTGAAGAGGGCGCCGGTGACGAGGAGACTGGCACTCTTTTAGACGGTGGTGGATGCTGTCATGGGCTCTTTAAATATATGTTTAATACGATAGTTAACCAAGATTTTCAGTTTTTTATATCCCAAACAGGCAAATAGGTTTAAGTCACATTTAAGGAAGTTGAAGTTGTCTACTCCAGAGCGTTCCGAAAGTGCTTTGCAGTACGGAACTGTCACTGTCACTTCATGGAAACCCAAAACGCCAGATGAATTTTCCATTTCTGGGACTCCTCCAGAGCTGAATGTGGCATTGGATAATTAGAATTCATTTGAAGTATTGCCAAAGAAATTAAGAAATTAATATTAATATAATATATACAACTTTGAACCTGTAAGGAAATATCATCACCTTACAGTGAAAATTTTTTGACTTCTCTTCTGGAATGTAACTTCCTATGGATTGTCGGAAAAATTCTTATTGCTGCAAAAGATGGCGAAATTCACTGTAAAGAACGTTTCAAAATATTTCGTTAACTCGGCATCTGACCTCGAGGATTTAGTAATTTCTCATTGTACAGGGTGGCCAATTAAGAAGGTAATCGGCTGTATCTCGGAAAGTATTTGTTTGTGGGGAAAATATTGACAGTAAGTCGGCTCGCATACCGAAGCAATAGCAATGAGCAACTAGCAATAGACAATAAGCAACACGCAATATATGTTACGTTGTTCTCGCATACCAAATCAATAATATTCCTTATTTGCTTATTCTAGAATTTCGTTGTTATCGCAGACGAAATTAATGAATAATAATAAAATTACTAGTCTCAAATGTCGTCGTCTGATGAGGATGAAGTAGTAATAATGTGGCAGTATAGGCGAAGGAGGAATAGGAAACGAAAACGATATTGGATTCGTCCTTCTTTTCAAGTACTCAAGAATCATATAGAGCAAGTTTATGGGCCAATGAATTAAAGGTTCATCCCACCCAGTTTCGGAACTGCTATCGGATGAGTCCAAAAATAAAAACAAACCAACCTATATTTTATAAATTTTGACAACAAATAGGCAATTATATTGTATTTCAACACACACGCCGTGTCGCTAGCAACATAGATTGCCCTGGACAGGCGATAACGATATCACGTTGTGTCGGTGTACGAATCCCGATATGTAAATATGTGAAATACGTATCGACAATATTATCCCTTATTGCTTGTTGCCTGTTGCTAGTTGCGTATTGCTTTGGTATGCGAGCCGCCTAAAAGTTGCCAGAGATAAATCGGTATAGATTTTAAGGACCTTTGCAGCTTGTCCATTGTTGCGTGATTGCAATGCAAGATTTCGTTCATAGCTACTAATTATTAGGCATTTTATGATAAATATTTGATCTATATTTGAGCAACCTTTGCCTCGATATTCTTCTCTGACTTCGTTTACTGCACTTTCTCAATCTGGATGTTACAAATGAATGTTTTTTGAAATTATTGATAAATGTTATATGGTTAAATTCATTATCAACAGTAATAATACAATTAATTTCATCAAAGAAAGTTTAACGACTTAATTTAAAACTTTTTAATTTATTAATGAATTCACATCATTTACACATTAATATTCCGTAAAATTTATCTCGTGCTCGAATAAGAACCTCTTCAGTTTAAAATAAGCAAATTAAGGATCTAAAAAAAGGCCCATAAAGAGAAGCAGGCAGCGGAGAAAAGGCATTTTTATCTCCTCTGACAGTATTTAAAGGAACATTAAGTAACGACAATGGGTCGAGCGATGACAATATTAGAAAATAGTGTTTCGGTTAAAAAATCAGCAGGGGGTCCTGTCACTACGCCAGGGGGGGGCAGCGCGCCTCGTCTTCTCTTTTTCAGTGGAGGAAGGGCCCAGCCAGCGGTTCGATTAAATTCATAAAGCTGGATCTCCAGGAGTGAATTTTCGAATATCTGCTAACAGTATAATAGTCAATCTAAATTTAAAATATATACTAATAAAATATGTCTTTAATCATTGTGAATTCTGAGGAAGGCATTTGATTACGAATGTTGTTGTGAATGAGAAGGAGTTTTCACCCAATCCAATTGTTATGCTAATCATTTTTTGTCTCACATTGCCACACAAAACAGATTTGTTTTTTATTTATTAACCAGTGAGGCAACTACCACTATATATATTTTTTAAATAAAATAACTAGTTTTTCTCCCAAACAATAACGAATTGAAGTCGAAATCGTATTTTTTCTTCGGCCTGTACAAAAAAAGACATTTTACGTACCAATTCCTGGATAAAAAAATGTTTTACGTCATTTACTTTTCGTCCGCTGCTATTTTTTGTTAAAATTTTTATACGTTTTTTGCCCCTTAAATTGGATATTTATTTCAAAAACAGTTGTTATAAAGACTAACTTGTAGCTGGGTGTTCGAACTATTATTTATATTGGGAAAAGTAGAATTCGATAGATGGCGCTCCGAAATGTCAATGTCATCCTAGCAACGAGTAAAACAAATCAGCTGCTGTATAAGACCTTTGATATTTAAGTGGTTTTATTTTGCTGTTTTAGTTATTTTTAGTGTGTGTTTCGTGAAACTTTTGCTTTTTCTTTGATTCTGCTTTAGTATTTTGTGCTGTTAAACTAAATTTTGACTCCTAATATTTTTGTTTTTGGAGCAATAGTTATGGTTGATATTTGTCAAAAATAAAACAAGTTTAGGTCTGATTTCGTGTTTTTATTTTATTTTTGATATAGTCGTATCTACAAAAGTTACAGGGAAGGTACGTTTGTATTGAGTAATATTTTAAATCTTACCAACTTATTTTCTCTTTGTTTTTGTAACTATGGATTAGGTCTACACTGACTATTCAAAGCTTAATTGAATTTGTAAATGCTGAGCCTTCTTCTAGGTGCATACATGAGGGACAGTCAGTTTTAAATGCTGGCCATATATTTTTGCATGGTACCTATAGAGGAAATAAGTGACACTTTCATAAAAGTGCAATGAAAACAAAAAATAAAATAACATAACCTCTTCCATAATATCTCTCATTGTATAAGAATATATCCCCAGAAATGATGACAGTTGAGTCGAATAGAAAAGCACAGTTTTAAGCTTGTCACTGACACAAAATTAAACAAATAAAGTACGAATTTACGGTAATTACGCTGACTTGCATATAATACAAAAACAATGCAAAACGAATTGTTTTACCTACTCGTTGCGACAATTACAATTTTTTTCCGCCAGAGGTGTCATTGAATTCTACTCCACCCAATATTACTTATTTATTTACTTCGCAATGAAAACTAACCTAAAATTGACATTTCATCATGATTTTGGATAGAATTCCATCAAACTGGATTATTAAAAGATATTTTGCTTTCATCAATGTAGAAAATATCACACCAGCTTCAATAAATAACGTTCACCGTCATTTTAGCCACATCCTAATTAAACCATTAATCTATGACTTATGTGATACTTAATGTATTGATTGACGCATGGGAAAAGATCCACCGAACGAACTGTACGTTAAAGACAATCTCCTGGGTATACAAAATTATGTTGCACAATTATTTGTTTTCGGATACATTTTCGATTAAAAATAAATATTTGTTTCCTATTTCAATGTTTTTATTCACATTAAAAATAATTATGACCGCTTAAAATGGAAAACCTTTCTCATAAGTGTCATAAAAGACATTTTTGACAGCACAGTAAATTTTATAGAAAACAGTCACTTTAGTTCCCTTTCAGCTTCCTCATTATCAGTCTACTGTCAACTTTTTTTTTCTTTAGAATACATCCTTAAGCCTTTGTAATACCAAAACCCCGATAATCTCACTTCGATAATACTTGACGGTTTACCAAAGTGGGTGGTCCTGCCAAGGTCCTTAAAAGGTGTCATAATCGTTTTGAAAATGGTCCCCGTTTATCCTGTATTAGAAGCGATTTGCTAAAAATTGCACGTTTTGTCACTTCAGATTATTCAAATATTTGGAGTGGTGTTACCAAGTGAAACGAAAACTGGTGTAAAAAGAAATGTGTTTTCTATTTGTGTTTGTGAATAGAAATTTGATGCGAGATCTAAAAAGAACATTTTAAACGGTTCTTTATGTCGGTTTATTGAAAAGTGCTATAATGAAGGGCTTGGATGATGTGGGCAAATGTCATAACAACAGAAACCGCCTTTTGTTGTCAAAATATAAAGCCCGCGCTATTCTTAAAATTCCGACTGATAGTTTCTTTACAAACCAATGAAATTTTTATATTTTTTTTATAATAATTAACCTCATGTCTAAGTAATTCATTTTATAGGAGTCCAATATTGACATTGTAACTTAACTGTAACTACATTACTCCCATAAAAGAATTCCATATAGTTCTTCTCTCTACTAACTATTTAACGTCAGGAAAAAGTTTTATTTAAACACATTGTAGATAGAGAAACCATCTTTTTGAAACTAAATATCACTAAATCTGTCTCCGATGACATGAGAATTTTGGAGGTTTTATCAATAATTCTCCTTTTTTTATCGCTTTCCATATTTTCTCTTATTGTCATCTCAATTCTGAATTATGTTGAAAATTTAAAGTCTGTGACCCTTTCGATAATATGTTTAAAAAATCATGTACAAAGTTTCAGGCTGGACTTTTTAATTTTACATGCTTTTGCAACGGTAAAAATAAGAACTATAGCAACTATAGGGAGATTTTTCATATAAAAAAACTTTTATTTGCCATGAACAAATTTTATCTGATTATTTTTGTTATTTTTACAGTGAAACCTGCACAAACAAGAGCTTCTTTCGTCGAAGTTTGCTTGGTAAGTTTTTAAAATTATTAATTTCTCACTGATATTGATATGAAACAAAAATAAGTGACAGAATGTAAAAAAAATGTACGCACCTTCCAACCAAATAGTGCAGTGAAGTATTGCGAACTAAAATTTTGCATACACTTGAGTTTTTTTATTGTTGATCCCTTGACACATCCACCCTTAGTATGGACTGTTCATTTATCATCGCGCTCTTAAAAAAGGGTTTCTCTTGACAAGAATGACAGTTGAGGTCTACAGTTCAAAACATAAGATTATGCATGTTTTTTATCATGGCGAACATCTATATGGCTTTATTAAAATAATGAATACACCCCCGAAACGTATATCTTGAAATTTAAATTACTTTCTAGCTGAATACTCAACGTATCAGTGGCCAATAATTCTAGGAACTCTTTGCATGTCACCCTTTCATTTCTGTTATTCAGTCACTAGTTCTGTCAAATGTCAGTGAAAAAAGTAATTAAACGAATATCAACAAAAATAAATATAAGTGACATTTGACATATATAACCACTGATGATATTGGCCACTGATATGTTGAGTATTCAGCTAAAAGGTCATTTTAAATTCAAGACATTCGCTTCGGGGCTGTATTCATTATTTCAATAAAGCAATATAGATGTTCGCAATGATAAAAAACATGCAAAATCTTATGTTTTGAACGGTAGAAAAAACACTTATTGTTGGCCATACTGACCTTAGACTGAACTCCTCTATTGAAAGAAACTTTTCTTACCATTTAATGTAAATTGTGCTTATATTATGCTATGAAATTGTTCCATGTTTAATCAAAAAGTCTTGATTCTTCTGAAAGTTGACGAATTAAAAAAAAATTCATTGCAACATGAAATAATCTATGTATCTTTCATCTGAAACTGGTTTCACCTCGTGTACCCACTTTCTATGTTATCTAAAGTAGTCAAAGTGTCAACAACTGTCATTAATAATCAACGGCGGCCAATGGTTTCAATAGAAAATATATATCCGAAGATCAAAATGGTAAAAATAATAATCAAAAGCACCGTCTTATGAATGTATTGGACATTACTTCCATCATATTATATTTTAGTCTCTTTTATTCTGCCTTCTAAAGGAATAAAATATTTATTGTATCTTGCGGCATGTGCTTTCAAGAATTCTTTTGTTATCCAAATCCGTCGAATGAAACTGGCGAAAGCGAGGTATTCTTCTTTTGTAGTACTGTGGTATCTACTATGGTTATGAATTGGAATATGATCATAGACGTAGATAGGAGTTTTTTCTTCATAATAAAGGATATTTAACTGTGATTATCTATAAAAAATATCAAATCATCATCGTGGTTCAGAATTAACAATAATTCACAATCAATTATCAACTAGCAAAAATATATCAGCCACTAGCTGTGAAGTTGAGTATTTTTATTATTATTATTAACCTAGTTCAATAAAAGACAAATTCAAATATTTTAAGAATACAGTGCTACTAGTATATTCAAAAACCTGCGCAATATAATTGTGTATACCCAAGTGATCGTTTTCTTCTGTGTAATCAAGTCTTGCTAGTCTAAGGAGAGTCTTGGTCTTGCGAAGAAGCACAATCTAGACTAAGAGTCTGGGTTGTATCGTTTATCTGAAGAGACAGTAGTCGTTATCAGTCTTTTTACCAGGTCCTCATGCTTTATAGTCGTAGTTTCACAATAAGCATGACCTTGATTACTTTCATCTAGAAAAACGAATTGTCTTGATAGTCTCTAGTGTGTTCCATGTCTCATTCACAGCAAGGGAGAGTCGTAAAGTTTAATTTGGTTAGGCATGATGTCGATCCTCGTGACTTTTGCTGGTTTCATGCTCAAAGTCTCTTTAAAATGCTTTTTTTTGGTATGGCGATAATAAATGCCTGAAATTTTCATTAAATTTTAGTAGGATGATACTTTCCATTGCTGTCAAACACAAGTCAAAGTGTACAGATAAAAAAATGTACCAGCAGCAATCGTATTTTCTTTTAGAAAGAAACAGTCTTTCTCGATAAAAAATGTCAGTTACCAATTCCACTTAACACCAGGAATTTTTATAGGTACAGATCTCCTGATGCATTTCACGGTTTTTTTAAAGATTGCAATAGGTAATTTATTACGTAATCACAGCAGATAAAACTCGAACGACATAGTATTAACTCAACAACCGAATACTCAAGTTACAAAGAAATATCACTTGGTAAAATTTCCGTCGACCACACGCGCGTACTTTCAGAAGAGCAGGCTCATGTTTTTTTCGGGCTTAACAAGGATGTTACCTGTCCAAATAAAAGAATGTCATACCCGTAACACTCACGAGTCCCAATAGCTATACCGTTTCTCTTTCAGATAAATCAGTATCGAATTTCAGGCCATTAAGTTTTTCATGATTTCACTTAAGATTTTATCGAGATGTTTTCAGGATATGTCTCAGGATCGGGCTAAGGAACGCGCCGTTGTTTATAAATAATTCAAAGTACTGATTACGAATGGAAAAATGACTTTTTTGTATTTTCTTAATCTCTCTTACTAACTGTATCTGTAGAATAGGGAGGGTGAATGTAGGCTCACAGCACTTAGGCTACATGTGACCCTTTGTATGAACATCTTTCCAAGAACTTGTCCTCCTAGGTCAACGTCCATCCTGCCATTCCCAAGAAAGTGGACAGGTCACTCTCCTTTATATCGGCAGGTGTAGACCAAGACTCATTGAACACACTTTCTCTTATTGACGATAGCTCTGGACACTCGCATAAGACATTGCTGACAGTTTCATCTTCCTATTCATACATCTTGCATAGAGGTGCGTCCACTAACTCCATAATATGGAGGTGTTTGCTTAGGTGACAGTGGCCAGTCAGAATTCCTACTGTTAAACGTAGGTTTTTCCTGGTCATAGCCAAATATTTGTTCATCGCCAGCTTCCCAGCGTCGCCCAGGGTGATCCTGCACTTTACTCCTGTCGTCCCTTATACCCACCTCAGGGTAATATTGTTATCTGTCGAGCCGTTAGCTGAATCTTTATGGTACTCTAGTACTAGCTCCGATATAACACGCTGTCTGCTCAAGGCTAGTATGGCTTGTCTACTATCAGTGAAGACTGTTATGTTTTTGCCAGAAATTCTCTCTCTAGTTACTCTTTCTTACTATTTCTGCCTTACAGATATTTCCAAATCTGGACATGATTATTGAAATATTATTTGCTATTTTCTGTTTTTGACATTTACAATAAACTGTCAAATTGATGTTATTGTCAAAATAATTGTAAGTTGACTCACAACTCTATGCTCACAACCAGTAGCCAAGGACATTTACGAACTTCAAGAATGTCTAAATGCGTTGTTTACAATACAGGGAGGAGAAAGAATGTATTCTCTTCGTGGAGAATAACTTGGAAGAGCCTCGTATAAATAAAAAAAGTTTGGGGATCATATATAGTAATATTTACCAGAAACGTTTTGAAAATGATTCAACAAACTTTCTACTGACAAGTGTTACAACCTATTACACATGTACTCAATAGTAATCTTGTTACCAAGAATAAGATTATGAATTCTCCTATGATTAAGCCACTAAACATCTAAACTGTAAGGTAAATTAATTATAGATAAAGATCTCTACAAAATTCCTTTCGTTTTCACTCGAAATTCCATAGAACCGAGACCCTATGAGTCTTCTTGCATAAATTTGTATTCAATAATTATTTTTTGTCAAGTTGCGGTCATCAACGTGTCCGGTATTCCGGTATTTTTTTATTGCCACACCGCGTCAACCATCAATTTGTCGACAAAACCCGACAAAAATCTCCGTTTTAAATTTGGATATATGTTTATTTTACAAAGGAATTTTTGGCTACCTATATATCGGAATGTTTTTTCTCGCTTAATATTTCAAGAGCATGATTGTGTCTTCTGATATGTACAACATATATGATAGGACATAGGCGGCGATTGTTAGGGGTCTATAAGTGACTTAGAAATCAAGAACAAAAACTGTTCAATACAAGATTCGGAGAAATGGATGCAAAGTGTTGAAAACCATCCTGAAAAAATGGTTACCGCTATTTAAACGCTCTTACTTATTAGTAGTTTTTTAGACTCTAATTTGGATAAAGACTAGAATAAATTGGTTTTATGGTAAGTGGATCTATTTGGTCATCCTCTGCGACTCACAGGAATACATTGTGACCCAATTAAACACTAACATCTCTGGGTTTATTCACAATTTGCCTCCCTCCCGAGCTCCCTCCTCACCAACACTTATGGATTTTCTTGAGCCTTCTGATCTGGTGGGTGTTGTCAAGGACCTGCAAGATGTCTTCAGCATCCACTTGGTCCATAGGTATTTCTTCGCGATATTTGGCAAACTTGGCAATGGTCCAGACACCACTTTTCTCAAGTTGCCAACGTCAAAACGTGGTTCTTTTGACCCAAAAATTACCTACAAAGATACACATTTGCGAGAACCATCAACTGATTTAGATTTGTCAGCGAAGAACGCTTGTTTATCATTGCTTGGTCATCAGATTCCTCAGGATAAGAGGTCACATGGACTTGCCCTGCAGTAGGAATAAAACTGGCCCTAAAACTCTACACTAACATTATACATTCAGGATTTATGGTATATAATTTTAACCCTGTATGAACTTAGTGTATTTATATATTTTTACCGACAACAAGTAACGAATGACGAATTATAAAATAATATAATTATATAATAGATGGTATTTGATTAGAATTTTTGGTCAGAGACAGCTGACACTTCGAATACATTCAGCCATTCCATTGACAGCCGATTCTGAAGAATAAAAACTCTATAGATAAAGTTAATTACAAAGAACCAACTTTGACACGGGTATCACATGAATATCAAATGAGTAGGACGTCCATTTGACGTTAGTACCAACCAACCAACATAACCTCTCAAATGGAGTGAATGATGAAACAAATATTCTCCCAATTCGAATTCAACCAGCCAATGACAACGTAATAACATAATCTGATAATCAAAGACAAGGATAACTCGATAACAATATGGGCATTTAGTTGAAATCACGATCCCTGCGGCTCATCCAGATACAATGGTCTTTAATGGACGGACTTCACACTGTTTCAGAAATGTGCCCATTCATCGAAGCCTGTTCATCATTATTAGATTAAACGATTCGGTATTTTCATTGTGCCTCACGGAATTTTTGGAATTTTTCTGTGACTCTACCGTCAAAGTGTTTAACGGTTCGATAATGAATAGTCTCCTTATGGTTTTTTTGATTTTATAGAAATTCGATTGCTTCACGTATTTCTTTTTAATTAAGTATCATTTGTTATCTCTCTGTGACACCCTGTATAAGTAGAAAAAACATATTGTCTATCTTCAATATTAGTATTAAATCGAGTTTATTTTAAAATGGGACACGGTGTATGAACACAGTAATATTATGAACGAAAGAAGATGAATGATTTCTTAAAGATTTATTGATTTCAGAAAGCACTCTAATTTTGGCCATAAATCATCATCCCACAATCATTTTCACACCATAATAATGCTAAGGAAAACTTTAAATTTCAATTTTTATGTCGTTATGATTTATGAACCCTTCTACACATACTTTAAGACATCCGATGCCAACACATTAATACCTTAAAATACCATAAAAAAACTTGCTTCCTGATTGTATTCAAGATTTTATGGAAGTACTACTCATCATAAACGATCAACAATAATTCTTAAAACATGTTTACAACTTTATTTCAAACTTGACAAAAGTTTATTAACAATCTAGAGTTAAAATCGAAATACTCCACAAAAATTATAAACACAGCTGACCAAAACTAATAAACGCTTCTTTATTTTTTCATATTTTTTCTATTTCTAATCCAATTTTGATAAATAAATAAGAGTCTGCGAGTTCTATTGTAACCATGACTAGGTACAAACAGGCTCCTGTTCTACCTGATGAATCCTTTCTGACTTAGCTTCAAGCAATTCCCCTATTGGGTAATTCCAGACTAAGCTGCGTGGTCAGTGTTTATATCATCACAAAATGCTCTCAATGCAATTGAATTCTGCTGTAACTTCATGTTATTGGACGCTATTTTGCATGTTTGATACTTCAAAAGATTAAGCAGTGCATGAGACTTGTCAAAAGTGAAAAACGCAGGTAGGGTTTGTTTCACCATAAGGACATACACTTTGCAGAGAAAACCAAAGATGGAAATTGGCGCCCAACGTGGGGCTCTTTTGAAAAAAAAATGGAAATTAAAATGGGTAGAGGGAGTCATCAATATAGAACCAGGGAAACTAAAAGTAGCATACATAGAAAGGAATCACAAATACGGGAAGAAAGAGAAATATAAAGAGAGAAAGAAAGGAATAATAATTCAAAAGGCAAGAACAGAGATGGACAAAAAATAGAAGAAAAAATAGAGGATGAGAAACTGTTGGACAGGCTGTGGTGAGTTGTTGACGCAGGGTTCAACTGTGGTTCTGCGTTGAACCGAGTTTAATCGCAAATTTTTGTTGTAAGTACGTCAGTCACTAATGATCTGTGGTTCAAATAGAAGTTCACGTGAACGGTCCTCGAAGAGCGTTCAAAGGTTCAAAGGCAGTTCAAGAGGGTTTTGGCATTTGACGTTGAGCTGTTAACCTCAAAAAGAGAGGTTGAATATCTGATAACACATTATTTCAGTCAAAATAAACGAATTATTAGAAGAATTAACCGATAATAAGGATTTTTTACAAATTTTGAATGGTTTTTTACATTCTAGAAGACCGCAAACCTTTAGAAATAGACCCAGTCATTTTGAAATATCATAAGTAACATCACACCACATACGTTACGTATAATAAGATTATACGGTATATACGCGCCAATCAACACTGTCAACATTCAGTTAACGATCTGCAAGTTTGGCATGGGACATCAACATTTTTGATGAATATCGTAGCTCAGTGCAACCAACGTGACCTGAACGGCGTTCAACCAAACTAATGTTGATCTTGCACTCTACAACGAAAACCAAAATGAACTCGGCTCAAAGTTGACTGACAGCTCAGTTAAACTAACGTTTACCTGTGACATCTACAACCGGCCCTAAGATATTAAAATCCTTTGTCCTTTGCAATCTTACCTTATCAAATTTTCGCATTAGTTTTATTGGGTTAGGCATTTGTACACGATTGAAAGGCTTTCAGAAACTACGTAGTTACCTATATAATAAATTCTTCAAGTTTTAAGTTCTTGGTTGTACAATTTTCCTAAACATTTTTTAAATTAATTGAAAAATAATTTTTTATTTCAAATTTATGATTTACCCAACGACTAAAAATAATAAACGTGATGATGCTTCAACTTCTGAACTACTTAAAAACGTCCACCGACCTACTTGTTATTTGCTTTGTCACGAAAACAAATTTATTACCCGACCCCCAACCAAGTAGCTAAAATTTTCCCATGCCGTCTCTGAAACAAATACTTTTTTATATACACAAACAACGCTAATTTGAAAAATAAAGAATCACTTATCCTATCACTCGGTGCTTTACTGCATTATTTCAAGTAGTCACTGGAGATAATATTACCAATAATAGGCCAGCCCTTTCTTTTAGATTGAATAAAGAAAATATAAAAGTGGTTTCAAGGAGTGGATTTATTTTTCTTTTTCTTGGGGTTTGACCAGTGTCTCCAACAAGAGAGAGCGCATTCTATAAGTAAAAGCAGGTGGTGTTTTTTCTGGAGTAGATTCTTATCAAGGTTTCACCTGTCAGTTGTCAACCTTCTATATTTTGACAACGACTCAACCGAATGCTACGAAATTTTCACTTGCATATTTTGAAGTTTCCTACGGAAAAAATAAGCAGCATGTCTTTGACAGCTCAGTAATTTTGTTTAAAAAATGTTTTTATGAAAAAAAATGCCGAATTACGAACTGGCCTACAATCGGTTTTATCTTAGTTAGTACATAATTGCTTGGGAATTTAAGTTTAACTCTTGTTGTTGAAATTCCCGCAGACTGTAACAGATTAAGTTAATCTAATAAGCGGAACCCCCGCAGGATGATAAATCATGCACTTCATTCAAAAACGATACTATTTCAGCGGGGAGATACCAAAAGCATATATTTCATATGTTGGCGATTTTAAGTAACCTCCATTTGAACCTTATAAATTGCATTAAATGATATGAGGTGGTTTCATGTGACCCTTGCTGATTTCCAATTCCACTTCTACAAGGGCATACAAACATTTTATATCATCATGCTTTACAAAAATAAGCTTCCTCAATACATTCACTAACGGAAAATCGTGATAAATCATTAACTTTGCCCTGTAAGAATATTTTTAGGTACTTCTTTGCTAATTAAAGACCAACTACCATCCGCTGTTTATCAGTAAACAATGAAAAAATGTGTGTCATCCAGCATGGACGTCATGTTTTATGGTTTATAAACTTTGACAGATCGGCCATATTGTGCTGGGACCCAAATTAATTGGAGTTGAATTTTGTGTGTTTCGACAAGTGATGTTGTCAGACATACTTTGTAATTATAAATTTATGGTGAAATTTCAATGTTATGATAAAAGCACTCAACGTTTGTCATAAATTAGCGCCCAACGTGGGGCTCTTTAAAAAAAAATGGGCAATGGATAGTCAAAGAGGAAGTCATTAAACTAGAACCAGTGAAACTAGAAGTAGCAAACAGAAAGAAATCACAAGCACAGGTGGAAACAGAAGTATTAATAGAGAAAGAGATGGAACAGGCAAAAGAAATAACAGAGATAATAAGAGAGATCATACAAACGGAGAAGAGAGAACGAAGGGTGAAGACACCAGGAAAATGAGGGAGGATATACAGTTGAATTGAATAATTTTCTATTAAGAACTGAAAGAAATAGTTTTAATATACTTATTTGATTTAAATAATAAAAATTTTACAAACAACACATGTCGCAGTCAGGAAACTGTCTCTAAATTGAATTAGATAATAATTCTTATGTCAGATGACGAAAAAAGCAAAAAAAAAATCAGCAGAGTAATTGCTTTAGCATCCAAAGCTAGAAATTAATTGATATAATTGAAGTTTCTACATATCTAATGATAAACTGAGAAATAAATTATTTAATATTGATCTTATTTTATGCAGCGCTATGAACCAAGTTATAGGTGAATCGGATTTATTCCTATACAAGTGCACTCTAAACTTGTTAGGAAACTGTATAATTTTATTGACAATAAACATTTATCTATCTAGCTAAACAAAATATTTCTGTCGAAGTAAGTGCTCAATATATTTCTTAAAGAACTACTTGGTATATAAATGTACTAGTAAAATCTTCATAAATATCCGGCAGATTCGTTTATGCCTAAATATATAATTTATCTGTAACGAATGTTTTAACGCATTTACGAAAACATTCATACGTAAAAGTTACATCATAATTTTCATGTAGCACCAATCATCGTCGAAGCCAAGATAACACGAAGACTTGTCTGTGTGTGGCAGTGGTTTATGGATATCCAGAGTGCCATGATTTAATACCGCGAACGTTTTATGTTCGGCCTACGCGTACCATCTTCCTGGCCTTATTTATGGGCAGCTTCGGTTGTTTTAAAATTGTCAAGTCTTCGCCAGCTCATTCGAACCCATCACACTGCACTTTTTATCTACTTCTACCTTCGAACTTATTGTGGTAATGATAGTGGTTGACATTTGCATAAATTAAATAAAATATATTTTTTTATGTCTCTTCACACTTACAATTCCATTTGGGCGACGGAAACAAACTGACTAAATATAAATATACCGATACGTTTCACTACAAATAAAAATTTACAATTCTAAAATAGTTTCATGATTTCTTATTATACAGAATTGTGGAAGAATAACATTGATTGTGCCTTCTGGTTTTTTCTTTAAATATCTGATCTTATAAGTTGAGAAAGTAGGCAACCCTTAGACCTTTTGGTTTCTGGAAGTCCCTCTCAGCACGTCTACAAGATCTTTCTTTCTCTTTATATGGCTGGTGATAGCCGAAAGCTTTTTCACGAATGAATTATTGAATCGAACAATCCCAAAGGAATTTGCTCCATCTTCCTGTTCGCATCCTTAACATAAAAATGTGTCATTTTATGAAGATATTTAATTGACAAGATCCTCCGCTGCAAAACGTAGGCCCCGCAACTACTCAAAACTGCTGCCTCCCTATCTAAGGTATCAGCCTCTTGGTTACCCTCCTTGTCTTGGTCTCAACCAACTTGGACTCTCTTCAGGGCTAGTAGTGCTTGTATGCCATCTATATAAATAGACATATATTTGACTGAGATGTTTCTATTAAAAATCTCTCTTTGGGTAAGACTAACGTGGACAGAGACAGGCAAATTGAGACCAACCACTAGTCGTTTGTTTTCTTTGTTATCAAAAATATTCAACTTATATTAATTTCATTAAGGACTTGTTAAAAGGTCCAAATATTTAGAGGAGGAGGTCGTAATAAGGAAAGATAGGAAAACTGTCAAAGCCTTAGTATAGATACGTTAACAGGTAATTATAAACTTAACAGATACGCAAAGTTTGTGGGGTTATCAGAAGAGAATACTGACATTATGACCAATGCGACTGCCTGCCAAAATTCTTTTTAGAATTTACCAGCTATAGAATTAACGATGTTTATGGATTTCTTCGGTCATAAACTTGACTAAATTTATTAAATTCAACACTTGCGTTTCCAAAACTCCATCAATTTTTCACTAGGACTCAAAATATTCAGTTTTTAAACTAAATTTTGAAGAAAATTTGAGTGAAATATATTTTTCTAAGGGAATTATTCCGGTGGATGCTGAAGCTCTGTCGAATAAAATACATATAATTGAGAATAAATTGCAAATGACTACAGAAAAAGCCCGAAGGTTTAGCAGCTTCTCTTGGAAATTCGTTGTGAATATTTAGTCGTGTGAAAATTCAACTTTTATACAGATTTATTGTAATATACCATTAAAGTTCGATTTATTTTTACATCAATAATATATACGCATATACACTGTTATTTTTATTTAATTTTTTTTCATCCCAACATACCGTCAGGTATGGTATACAATTAGAATGAAAGCTACAATGTACGTATTGCAAAAGTCATTACTATCATTTCAGTAATTTACATAAAGTCCATCAATATTGAAATATTCTCAACACGTTTTCTGAATACCCAGTAGTTTAGGCTACTGAAAACAATTTTTAATTCTCACGAATTCAACCCACATCCTATCTTTATGCTCTTATTTACCTCGTTAAGCGCATAACTGGCTACTAAAAACAATTGTTTACCAACAGGACCGTTTTAGGGGTAACAATTTTTATTACTAGTTGGATAATTTTCGATAATTTACTTTGTGTCAAGCCTCAAAACTAAAGCTGGTTCTCAAAAACCCACGTATATAATATATAGTCCCTTGCTACTCTAGAACCTTCTAGAATTCACCACCTTCAACGCTTCCAGAGCAGTCAAGAATAATCTATCGATTTATTCTGTTATGGAATCTTCTAGAAAGGTCCCATTCGCCAAAAATTATAGTTTACGACAGGACCGGCTTTTGAATCACTGAGTTTGTAACAATATTGTCGCTCATAAAAGAAGATACTTTTATCAAGCTTCCATTTTATATAAAAAATTAATTATAAAAAATTACACCATCGCCAATTTTAATAACAAGCTTGTACTATTCGTTGCATATAAATTAAAGATAGGTATTAAAATGTTATTCTATAGATTATAACTATAATTTCACGCCATTATATCTGTTTATTGGATAATTAACAAAAACATCAATATTGCATTAAATTTGAATGTACGTGGAAACCTTGAACAAGATATTTTTGAACTCTTTCACAATATTAATTCAATAGAAATATTCATCTTTTCGTTATTTATAATATAGTAGCATTTTTTGAAGATACGTTCTTTTTTTCCTGAATCGTGATGTCTTGGAGGTAAATGAAATCTATTTTGAACACAACCAAAGTTGTAGAATTTTTTTTAAATAAAAATTACACCTAAGGCTGTAAAAACATAAACTCACGTCATTATCTATCAGAGAAGACAAGAGGCTTTGATAGTTTACGTCTTACCAATCAAAAAGAAATGAATTAAGCAAATATCTACCCATATTCAAAATTTTTGTTCTGATTATTTTGTTATATTAATTTTTGGTATATAAATAAAGTAATTAGAAAGTGAGGCAATGAAAATGCCGAGCAGGGAGCAGCGGAGGTCACGATAGGGCCAGAACCTTCCTTCCTAAATGCCTAAGTAAAGATTGCATCCACAAATGGAAAAACAAGCAGGCGTGGTATGAAACCCCAGGACAAAGGCACGCTGAATTATTCCTTCAAAGCACTTTGGCCAAACTGTCACACGATCTATTACTTCAAAGTCAAGAAACGAGGAGAATGATGGTGGGAATGCTGACCGACCTATTCAGGTTCTGCCAGGAAGAAGACAAAACCGCGGAGCACATACTCTTTGAGTGCGAAGGCCTAGCAAGGGTGCGGTTTCACTTACTCGGAGAAGAAGAGCTACACAAGGAAGGCAATATCCAGGCTAATAAGTCTAATAAAAAGAATAAAGCTAGACAGCTCTAAATATAGAGAAGAACACAATAGATCTGCAATGTTCGCAGTGGGATAGGACAAAGTGGCACTTCAATAATTCTAATCTAGTCTAATCTAAGTAATTAGTAGGTTTAAGCGATCCATCATCAACCTTATTAATCAAATATATTCAAAGCAGGAGATATAAAGGAGACAAAAGAGTAAAAAATATTTGAAGGAAGCTACAAACAAATCAGTAAAAGAAGCCAAATGATACAGGCGAAGAGAAAAGTCACATGTTATTTTGGAACTATAATTTCATTCTATTTTATGAATTTTGATATTTATTCTTTTAACTTGTTATTGTAAAAGTTTTCTATGGCAAACCCGATTCTGCACGTTCGCTTTTTTGCAAAAAAAAAACCATCCTTATATAGCGTGAATCGTTTTCACAAAGCAAACAGGTATTTTACATAAATGCACATCAACATCAGACATTTTTACTTTCAGGAAAAAAGCTTTTATCATGATTTATAAAAAGGCTTCCGCATTGCCAGTTAATTTCACGGTATTAAAGAGAACTCGAAACGCTCTGGGGTTCCCCGAATTGCCTAGAGCTTCCTGAATTCTCCCGAAGTCGTGTTCTAGTTCCCAGCCCACTGTGGTCACGACGTGACCTTTTCATTTACAAACTTGATTGTTCCCTCGCATCACCGTGTAAATGTTTGTGTGCCTTTGTCTTTGGAGAACTGTACATGTGTCTTTTTTAATTAAGAATATTTTAATAAAATTATGGCATCTTCAGTTCTCTTGAGTCAATCTATTAAATATTTATTCTATAGTTTTCTCATATATCTTTTTTATTCACTTTTTAATTGTAGACATAAAAGGTTAGGAAGTTTGTGCAAAGTTTTAAATCTAGAGATTGTTTTTTAACCATATACGATTCATATTCTCAAGAAGAAATTTGAACATAGATCTAAATAGTAACTTTGTCTTCCACTGCTTCATCTACTTCTTCATCTTCATAGTTCTTCATAGTTCTCTAAACTCTCATCTGTCGCCCCATCTTCTCAATAATGTAAAGTAAATTGGATATTTTGTCTTCTTTAATGTATACTCCAATATTCTTTTGGTTTCATTGATTTTAACACTTTTAGTAATACCTTCCGCCTCACCCGAATTATTTCTATACACAGCTAGGCTCACACCTCACTAAAATCATTCCAGATTTTTTTCTGGTCATAATAAATCTTTTCGACGGCTTAAATTTGGAATGCCGCTATGGGGTAGACTAAATAACATACCTGGCAACCCTGGCTTGTTTCCTTTTCCATTTCTTTACTATATTCTCGGCATCTGCTGTGATATTTTCAGTTTCATCATCCATAACTGTTACTTTTTCGTAAAGATGATCTAACCAAACTTACCTAATAATTAAAATGTTTCAAGTTGACAAGTACGCCAACGTGGTATTTTCGATTCTGTTGTATTCAAAATTAGTTACAGATTACTTTGTTGACTGAAATTAACATAAAAATCATAGAAGTAGTTGAACAAAATTCTTAATTAACTAAATATTGGATTTGTAACAAATACACACATCGCTGATATTGGGATTTAATCTAAATGGTATTGATTGAAACATTTGAAACGAGCATTGCCTTCAGGTACGATCGAGAAAAGGAAATAAAGCGAGTCTGGTGAATATTTACGACGGCTTTCGATCTGATAGTATCAAAAAAGGTGTCACACTCTCGGGTAGGTCGTCTTATTTAACATTTTATGGGATACAGTACAATAAAGGTGTTTAAAATTAGTTTTCTAGATAAAGTTTCTGTTAGTTCACAGTTACTAATAGCTTTAGGTTGTTAGCTGTAGAGATACCTACCTGTTCAATTGATTTGTCCCAAGTAAGTGGATATTAATCAACTAGTTTCGAGGGTTTCTGTAAATTGGTCAGGACGACCGAGGAGGTGATAAATTTTTTTTTGGTTCTCGAGGATTGTTTATCGGTGTGATATCCGGTTAATAAATGGCACTAGATAAATATAAATATTAAAATTGAACGGAAATTAGCAGTTTTTATTGAAGGTATATATTAGTTAACGATATATACAGGGGATTAATATTTACAAACAGCTCTTGGCCATTTTGAGTGTCATTAAAAATTAATTTTTAATAGCACGGAAATCTAAACAATATCCTTATTTCTGGTTACATCTTCATATAATTTTGAAAAAATACTGTGAGAATTGCTACGAATTTTATAGGGAACGCTATAGCGTCGAAAAATAGTCTAAAATGATTTTGAATAATTTACTTTTACATCAATTTCTTCCCAAATATCAGATATTTATATCAAATAATCGTCAGATTTTATCGAAAAACTTAATAAATTCATGCACATATTTTTTTGCAAATGTTAGAATTTATAAGAAAAGATCTCAAACTAAGATAACCGCCAGTCTTATAGATCACCGATTATAATTTGAAGATTTAAAGTAAAAGCAAGTGAAGCAGAGACAGAGAAGAAAAGGTAAAGAGTAGAAAGCGTGCGGGTGTGAGAATGCGACGTGCGCCAGGTTCACAACGTTGGAAGAAGTTGTAGTGCCTTCTTCGACTTTGCCGCCCCAGGCCACTGAATCACTCAAAAACTTCCATTCATCTGTGCGAGACCGATCAGTGCAGTACTTCTAATTATAAAACATAAAAATATTAATTTGAATTAAAAAATATTTAACTTCAAAAAATTTAATTTTAATGGAAGTTGTTTTTCTTTCCTCATATATTTGTCTCGAGTAATATATCACTGCCAAAAACTTGAATCAATTAGTAGAAGTTTTAATGACAATATTTATGAATTCAATAAAGAACAACGCCGAGACAAAAGATATAAATCCTCAGATTTGTTTTTGACGATAAACCAACAACAAATTTAAAAGTCCATAAACAAATTTTAATGGTTTTACTCATAATATACGGTAAGTGTATATAAAACAAAACTTACCTACTGTGAAACGCAAACCCATGACCACCAACGAGAGAAAGATACACTTAGCAATCAATGTCACAACAAAATTAATCTTTGGTAATAAAACAGAGCTAGTCGTAGAGACGGTCTAAGCAATATGGAAAAAAAAGGTGCTGCCCATAATAGCTTGCAATTGATTTGAGTTTAAATAAGTAGCCAATGTAGACAAGGATCTGTATAAAATATCAACATGGTCTGTTATAATATTTTTGTTAGTTTTCTATACACTTTTTTGGTTTTTGTCTTCTGCATCAACCAATGTTCACGAATACAGTTACATGATAAAAGGGTTGCTGTGAGGATTCTATGAAGTCTCTTTATATTATAATGTTTTTGATAGGTATTCATATATTTTGATAGCATTGAGGTGTCTTCTTAGTTTAACAGTAATTGATACATAAGGATGGTCTGTCCAATCCTCAATCGGATAGCTTTTATTTGCTTAGCTTTCAGGATCAGTAAAAGGAGTTTCATTAGTATTTGGAACTACTGTATGCATTTATATATTGTTCTTAACAGATAACCAATCTTTTGGGGAGGTACCAGCAGAATTCTATAAAAGAATTGCTATTAACTCCCATTCCTCCTCTATTTCAACTTGATCATGGGTTAGTATCATTTCTACACATACTTTACAACTGCACAGCACTCCAGAATCCTAGAGCACAGTACCTGGGAGATTACTGGATAGAAGAGGAACATTTAGTTAAGTTGAAGCCTGCAGATATCCTAAAATTCCTCCGGGAAATTGGACTAAAATAGAAGTAATGGTGCACAATAGATCTTTCAGGTTTCAGTGAATGTTACCCTAAAAAAATACATACATACATACATAGTATCATTTCTTATTGATCGTCTCTATATTCCTTTAATATATTCCTAGAGTATTTGTGCTCTTGTGTGGCATACAATGACTGAAAACTTGTAAACTGAAGTTAGAATCGGTTAACATCCCAACCCAAATGAGAACACATTAAAAAACACAAGATTAGGTTGAATATTAAAAATAAAAGTGGTCATGTAGAGAAGATTTTAATGAGAGAGCTCAAATCATTCCCCAATTGGGTGGGAGATAACACAGATTTAACAGATTATGTACGTTATAAAAGAGAACAAGGTCATATATATCATGACCGAAGGAAGGCTATTATAACTTGGATGAGATAAAGTTATAATTTGAAAATTGCAGTGCTAACAGTGGAAGCAACTTTTATAATTACTTATTTTTATCGTTAATTACTTTTCAACAATTTTAACACCGAAACTTTTAAATGAAACTTGTTAATCGTCTTTGCTGTATAATAAACCTCGCATAAAACATGCCGAAATTAGCATATAAACATTAATAAAACACCTGAATATTGCATTATAAATGTTCCCACTTACCGTATTACGTAATCTGCATTCTCATAACATTAAACCATCCAACTACTGGTATTTAAACAACATCGAGGTAATATTAACATTTTATTATGAATTTATTTCTTTTGATATTATCTTAAATATATGATTGTCTATTTAAATGCGGATGTTGAGATCACGACTATTGGCAATAATCGAGAGATTGATTCATCAAAAGATTCTTATGAGAATACACGGAGATCCTTTTTCATTTCTAATATTAGTTTCTATTTATCCTGTATTGTGGTTTCTTACTGGGAAATCTTATGTTTTTATGGTTTTCGAGGATTTGATAAATTGTAACATCCTTGTGTGCATATTTCCAACGTAAGTAAACTTCAAAGTTGTGGACTACTTTCTCGTATTCTGGATTTTTATAATACAAAACCAGATTATTATTTTGACAATCTGCTTAATCCTTAAAAGCCCCTTGAAATAGTGAAATACAACGACATCATGTGCAGTTTGGACGCAGCTGATCAGTTTCTGGTGCCATTTTTATTGCTGCATGTAAGGCGCAATTCTAGTGAGAAATCTAGTTTCTTTTATGCTACCAACCAGCTTGCTACTTCCAATGGAATGATACCTATCAGCTGATGGTGGTGATAGATTATTTTTTCTTTATCCTTCATGTACCAAGTTATTTTCTGAGGTTATCATACACTTTTTTCTTCCTACTATTGGATGGGTTGGTAGTGAAAGAGAATTGCATGATATCAAACAGCATGACATGTAAGATTTATAGTTTGCATTTTACTAACCTTGAAAGAAATTGCACACGTCTAGCGGCCTTAAGAATTAAATCCAGTCAGTAACAAACTGAACCAGCAAGTTTGGTATAGTCAAATTTATTTGCCTCTTTGTTTTATTCCATCAGCTTGAGCTACTGGTCTAGCCCAGTTTGGTGAAGCTTCCTTGATATATGACTATTGGAATAAGTAAGGGTTATATGAATAATACATGTTTGTTATTAATTTTTTATTTTACAATTAGGTACTGTAAACATTTTCTTTACAATTTCTTTGTTTATAAAAACTGAAGAACTTTTTGCATTATCACGAAAAGTGCACAGTTTTTTCATAATTCCTCGAATTTTACAAATTGTTTTCAACTAATGATACAAGCAATATATTAATTTTAACTGTACAGAACGTCTTAAACATCATAAAACTAATCATTGCACTACAGCTATTCTTAAAAGATGAGATATATAGTAAAAAATATATTTTCTTTCACTTAAAAAATGAATATGGCTTGATGGAAGTATGTGTAGATGAAAGAATTACAGAAAAATAGTATTGATTGATTTTTTAGGAAAAATATTCAACATTGTAATTCCCAAATAGTATACGGGAAGATAAATCTAGATCAAAATTCCGATTGTTTGTTTTTTCCTGTATACTGTTTAAAAATTAAAAGTTCTTTTCCTCTACAATTTTTCCACAAAAACTTTACTACTGAAAATTAATAAAAATCTGTCTCGAAAACACTGTTTTTAAATAAAAAAATATTTCATATATCTCACTCTTGATTCGATCACAAATTGTATTCAATACAATTATAATTTGTTATTATTCTTTTTTAATTTTCGCTACTACATTAGATATATTTATATATATTAAAAAAATGATTAAAAAATACAATTTTCAGACTAGACATCGGTAGTCTATTCTTAAGAACTATACGTTTAATAATAAATATTATTAATACTAAAAAATATATTTACAAAAAAAAATATTTAAAACGCAATAAATACTGTAAGAGAAATTTTTTAAACGCAACTATGGAATACTAGTATCTGCTATTGAAACAACTATAGGGAGTGTTGGCGGGGTAGTGTATGGTCCTAGAAACAAAAAAAATCTCATAAATCACATTGCTAAGTTTCAATTTTCTATTAAGTATTGGTTAATTATGTACAATTTACGACAGAAACAAATATTAAAATGGCATCACATGTCCCATTGTCCTGTTAGGATCCCTATTCTTTAAATGGAAGTGTCCTTGTTTTTAGAAATAACCCTTGTTAACGACAATAATAAATTTTATCAGGTTTAACTCAATTAATTGTTATCCTTAACATCATAAACAATATTCTTTTCACTTTTTTTGTAAAAACCAGCTTTATAACTGAAAAATACTATAAAAAACATTGTTCTCTATTTTCTATAGTCAAATTCGACAGTTCTATTATTAAATATAAAGTTCGAAAAACCATTATAATACTTTATTTTTTATTTTTGAATGAATTGTATTGACAATATGCCTTGAATTACTATTTATAACAATAATTAGACACAATGCCAATGGAAGAGGTTCATTCATTGAAAAATATCTGCTAAAATAGGAAAAAAATTGTCCAGCAATCATACCTCATCAATCCAATGCAATAAGAACTGTTACCCATAAGTCACGAAATCTATGCAATGTTCATTAGCCAGGCAATGTGAGGCACACATGCATCAAAAATGATTTAACAGAATTTTAGTTTCAATTAATGTGTGGATAACCAATATTAGTACCAAATGAAACAAAGTTTTCGTCCACAGCCGATTTTTACAAAATGTTTTTTTTAATAGAAAAGAATATTATTCAGTATTAGTAAAAAGTAACTGATTAGACCAATTCCTATAATATGCAAATATTGTTAGTCCAAAGTAAATTTGAAAATTTTAATAAAAAAGAATAAATACCTTTTAAAAAAGATCGTTGCTCAAATAATATAATTGTAGAATTGGCCTTACAGTTGAAGTATATTAGTTGTATTAAAAAATGTGTTAAAAAGATTGTCTTACACTTTTAAAATTAATACAGGACCGGGTTAGCCCTTTTTCACCATAGGACCCCTTTTACCTCCAATAGCACTGATTACATCTAAAATAATAGGAAAAAAAAAGTAAATAAAATATATACAACAACCAAAATTACAACTATTTATAAGTATTTACAGCATTTTAAATTAAACAGAGGCAGTAAACGTGAAAAATAAAAATATTTAAAGTGTTCAATTCATTTTTGTTATTTGTTCACTATTTTTATTTGAGTTTGGAGCCACCCTGTATAAGCAAAATTATTATTATGTTATCTAGTAACTAATTATTAACGTTTTTGAAACCATCAAAACCGACTAATAGCTCTCATTCCTCAGATGTTAATATTATTTCTTCATATTTATAACGTTTTCAATCAGATCTTTGTTTCTTGCAGCATAATAATTGGAATATAAAGGCCAAGATAACATTTTAACACGCACCTACCAATAATAAAACTATCCTTGCAGAAGTGAGTGTCATAAATACTTTCAGATTCGGATAAATTCCCATTAGATCGAACACATCTGTTTTATATTATGTTGAATATCATTGTAAAGATGAAAAGAATATTCATAAACATTGTGTTGTGACCACTGGTTAAAAGCCAATAAATTAACGTTTCTCATATACAGTGCTGGATTCACCACTATGCCGACTAGGCCTCAAGAATATTGGGTATCTGCGTTTTGTGGCAAAGCTTTAAGGCTGCGCTGGGTCATAAATGTAGCATATTTGTCCGGCAGCGTAAGCATTGACTATGGAATTTCCACTTAGAGGGCGAAGAACGCTCGAGTTAATTTTGCCCTAAGTCCGGCACTGCTCATATGTATCACACAACACTCGGCACATCATCAGTATGGAATAAATTTACTTCCATAGACGGTGAATACCTGTATTTCTGAAGGCGCCATGTTTATTAATGTAAACGAAAATAGGTAATCCAGGCTGTCTAGTGCTAACAATTTAGACAACTGTTCAGTTTTCTATTGTCTACGAGATTGTAAACAGAATTTTTTCTCGTTAATTTTACGTGTGTAGGTATACGATGTGATTTTAAACTTTGAAACCCTTCATTGCATTTTAATGAAAAAAAGGATGACAGTTCTCGTGCTTATTCGTTGTAGTAGGCAATGTTATATTTTTGCTAGGAAGTTTTCAATATTTTTCGTATCAAATTTTATGCGAGATCTTCTCCTGGAGTTTGTAATCTTGCTGCTTTTTTTCTAGAAGTAGATTGTGTTTGATACACGCCTCTGGTTGCTTTCAAAGGAAGACTTTTATGACTAATATTTTTTAGTCTTTCACCTTTTGTCATTGACCGATGAGAATTAGTTACAGAAAATTAAAAGTGTTTCTACTATTGCCAAATAATTGGCGACAGTAAGTTTTTAAGAATAAATTTTAGTATAGACAAGCAACAGACCATGCAAAATGTAAGTTTATTACTTATAATAAACCGGGTTTCGGTACCGTAACTCGTCACTCAACGCATGTCACCAAAAATAAAGAACATCAAAAAAAAAAACCACTGGTTGAGGACCAATTTGTATTCTATTATTTCGAGCGCTTTTATGGAGCAAAATATAACACACGCGAGAAATAGTATTAAATGTTTATAGATATAGAAATAATTGTTATAATATGTATAGTTTTCATGGAAAATGGCTTAGATCATATCTCCAAACAAGAAATATCATTATGTGAATCGAAAAACTATTCTCAGCTTCTCAGGAACTTAATATCCTGGTATCCCTCAGAGCACTGAGCTCTTGTTTAATCAGTTCCAAAATGGTGTGGGAATGACTAGACAAACTCAATGAACTAGGCGAGAACAATATGGATTCCAGCATACACTGAAAGATGAACTAGCAAAGAGGTGGACTGAAATATCTTTCTGGGGGTAAGAAATAGGTGAATCCGAATGAAAAAGGAGATCTGACCATTGGAAAGATCTAGTAGTGCTTAGACAATCAAAGATTCTTTTGTAAAACTGTGCTAAGAGTTTCAACTTTTAACAGGGATCCCACAAGACATTGTCGCCTGAATGGGCACCTGAAAAGTTAAAAATAGTGGAAGAGGAAGAATACAGATATTGTGGTATGGAAAAAGAAGTCTCCATCCACATACTTTCCAACTGCACATAACTCCAGAATCCTAGAGCACAGTACCTGGGAGATTACTGGATAGAAGAGGAACATTTACTTAAGTTGAAGCAGATATCCTTAAATTCCTCCGGGAAATAGGACTAAAGGAGCTACTAGTTTCAGAGACTCTCCTCAGAAACTAAGTAAAAGTAAGGGGGCACAATAGATCTTTTGGGTCTCAGTGAATGTTACCCCAGAAATGCATACATACATCCCTCATCTATTCTGGGTTCTCTTAAATTATCATAATTTTATTTCAATTTTCATTTGAACAAAAATTTATTCTGTATATTTATTTGTTACAGTTGTAAATGGAAAAAAAATACTCCTGAACGCCTACATTATCATCGCGTTTTTTATGACTTCCTCGTAACATAAAAAATACGTTTCGTAATAGCATCGGATCATGAAAATGTTAAAACGTTTAGGAAACTACCTCTACATTTTGTCATTATCGAAGACTCTTTGATTTATGTACAGAGGTCATAAAAACGTTGTTAAAACTTTATGCGTATGACCTGATAATTATGCATGTAAATGGTACTGTGTAAAATTGAATTTCCACATAAAGTGTTCAAAAATTGATTCAGATACCGAGGTTTAAATATTGGACAGGAAGAAACCAAACCTGATGTTCACAGTGATTTAAAAATTGTGGAGAAATTATTATGAATAATTCAAACAATCTGAATGAATTCTTTGGAATCTATATCACTCATCTGGAGACTTACTCACTACTTATCAAATCGGAATGTCCCATATTTGTAGAAAAATAGTTAAATATATAAAGGAAGATAACTTCAATATTTACAGGATTAAGCAAATAAAAGTCATCCCTAGGCAAGGTCATGGTCTGTAAATAACAAACAAAAACCTTTTCGGAAATACAATGATGATTCATGAAAAAAATTGTCTTATCTTGATGGAGGTTACAAGGTATATTTACCTTATTGTGATATATCATAACAGGGGTTTTAATAATTATATTTTCAAATACAAATATTCCTCCATTTGTATAATTATAATTCTATAGTTAACAATGGAAAATTAATTGAATTTTTGGCAGACTCACTAGGAAATTGGTCCAAGCCACATCAAAATTGGATATTTAAACCAACAAATAGTGAAATTCTAGTACTAGAGCCAAGGTTATAGCGGAGACCACACTAGCATTAGCCAGGAGCTTCTTTTTGGAAAAATAGGATAAAAATGTAACTTGCTGTTCTGGCTAAACAAATGGGTAGTGAAGCAGTCCATTGGGTAGCAGATAGAAAGAACTCATTACCACTTCATTATCAAAATATTCTTCTTTTGTTGAAGGTTCGTTAGCATAGGTATAAATTGTTTCTAGCAGAAAGCTTTTCATGACGTCTGTAGTTATACCTTCAAGACATAAAACACTTCCAAGTAATCTAGGATTTAGTGTATATTGAATATTGAGTCTACGTTTTGCAATACTGGCTCTGATCAGACATTGTGGACGTGTGGAAGTTATGAGTGCTCGGCTATATTAACCATTCGTGTTTGGTGAGTTTTGGCAAACACTAGCCATTCTTGTTGACACGGAGTTTATTAGCGCATTTGTGCGCACACATTTTTTAATTGAAGTGTAGTTCAGAACAATCTCCATTTAAAAAATTTATATGAATAGATACAAAGTAAGAGTTCACGCAGTAATTTCGATATTATAAATGTAAATTCTATAAGCGCCTACTTAAGGTTGAATTATTGTAATCAAATTTATTATGAAGCAGTTCCAAATCCATCTGTTTTCTTAACATTTAAATTACATCTTGCTGTGAATCGTTTTGTGAAATTGATTTATTGATGTTTATAAAAATGTCGGAAATTGAAAAAAAAATCATAAAATTACTTCAAGATAATAAACGCCATATGTCTAAACATTGTAATTTTGCTACTAATTTATACGTTATATACAATTAGTAGTTTATGTTAAACCGAAAACTGCGTCATACATAATTGTTATATTAACTGTTTTTGTTACTTATATATTACACATAATTATGGTATGATGGATACAATTTCATAATTTTTCCCGTCAATATTGGCAAATAAAGCTAATTGTATTGATTGAATAAATCCAGTAATTATTATACTTATATCTTTCTCGTGAAAAAAAAGAAATTAACAATTTTCACATCTTCTTTGACTAGTGAAAATCAGTTGCTGGAACTTGCCGTAATTAACAACATATGACTTCCATTTTTATCTTATCTATATTTTTATTTTATCTTTAACGTTTACTGCCACCATTTGATAACATAAATGGGACAAAACATTGAATTAAAACACAACAGATTTATTAGAAATGTCACTAGAAAACATATTAATTATAAAAATTGAAGATTATCAACAAAAAAAGGCTGGCAGCCGCTTTAAATTTGAAATGTGAATGTTTAATAAATTAAATGTGTCGATATCTGTACCAATTGTTTGAATTTAATTTATAAAAAGTATGAAAAATTGATGTAAGAAGGATCATTTCAGTTTTTATGAATGGAAATACTCATTCACTTCCAATTATTAATGAATCGTTAATATATCTCAATAAATTTTATAGTTTTTTCATGTTTTAATATTGTAAGATAAATTAATTTTGATTTTATATTAATTTAATGTTATCCATTCTCACAGAATATATTTAATTGATCAAAATTAATAATACGTTTTCAAGTCACATTCTTCAACACACGAGAAGGAAAATTTGAAAAAACTATCTCTTACCTGTGCTGCTTGAGGTTATCCTGCCTCTTAAAACTTTTTCCGCAAATTTCGCAGCTGAACGTAACTTCAGGACTCTTGTGTGTCCTTTCGTGGATCATGAGATTGTATGGTTTGGTGAACCTCCTTTGGCAGTACTTGCAGACAAACTCGCACTTGGACCGCATTTTTCTCCTGAACTGACCTCCGCTAACGTCGTTGTCAATCTGCATGATCGCAAACATGTTGGCTTTTTATCTTTATAGTCTCTACACAGATGATAAAAATTATAATCTTATAAAGTTTCCAGAGTTTATCCCAGAAAAATGATGAGTTAACTAGGATATGAACACGTTATCGTGCTTTTTTTTCGAATGTTTATTTTATTATTAGCAATTTGATCAATAATCACACGTGGAATCACGATTGTTTAGAGAAATTGTTGCATAGTAAGCAAGCAGATGTGGGAATCCGGTGTATGTGAAATCTGAAAAGAAAGAAAAATAATTAAAAATACGGTGATTTATTTGACAGCGGGAACAAAAAAAATCGTATGGTTAAATCCAATAACGCAATAGATGTTTTCAGAAGTGAAAACAATTTTTTGTTCGACTAAACAATAATTATGGGAATGAAACAAGAAAAATACAGAAATTGCTCTAAAAAAAGGAAAAAGATTGAAGTACATATAAAGTTATAATGAAATCAGGCTTTTCGGAAAATCCAATGATAAATTAAAAGTGATTTCAATCAAAGTATTCTTAAATTAATGGGTAATTAGATTTCTACAGTAGTCTTGGCATGCATGAAACCCTATCGTTGGTCCAGGTGATGATTTTAGAACTAGATTGGTGAGTTATGGAATAGCATTTGATATGTTTTAGTACTGCAAGCTCCTAAGAATGTTAATAAATTTGTATTGATTGTTTTGACATAAAAATCATGCTCAGGATTTGATAATTACAATGTACACTTCCTTCAAATAATTTGCTGCAAATACAGTTTCAAAATACTTCAGGAAAACATAATTACCTACATGAAGAAAGAGTAATTGTAATTATTTATTATCTTTCAACTAGGAATCACCCAGAACTGAGTGATTTAAATGTTCAACTTTGCTTAAAGTTTTTGTTTAAATCAAGTTTTATCAAAAATTTTAGCTCGTCCAACATACTTTTCAACAAAGCCATCACTTTTTTTCAAACTTCATTCTACACAAGCAATTTATGGTAAATTTGATAGGGCCTAACCTAATCGCATTTAAATTTTGCTAGGTTTTTCCTATATTAGATTTAAATCACGAGAGAAACATGTCAAGACAAGAGATTCATTTTATCTCGCCTTAAGGCAACACTAAAAAAAAGTAGGACAAAAGTAAAACCCATAAATATACATAGTCCAGAAATCCTATTTTCAATTAAAAATCTCTCTCAGTGCCAAAACTTATCGGTTTTGTATACATATTTGTATTCCTCATATAATTTGTATCCTTAATCGAATAATCGAATATTTAACACAATTTAATACAAAATGAATCACTGATCCAATCTTCAAAGAGTCATCATCGTCCCCCGGATCTAATATTTGAACACGTAATGGGATTGTATGTGAGCGTCACAAATTGTTTTAATAACAAATCGATTGATCAACGATAATAGCCGGTTCAATTGTTATAAGGGACGAAATTAATATATAGTAATAAAACAACAGACCATAGGAGCCGTACAGCACAGTGTATGTGTGGGTGTGATCTCGAGACCAGAGAAAGTTTTAATTATAGACGAGACGAAATTTAGTGGAAATAAAAAGTTTCTGATATAGATGACTTTTCAGTAAGATATTTTATTTACGTGAAATTTGGGTACTAAGAATGGGTTTTGGTACTTTAATTCGTTTAAGTTTTGAACTAACTTATATGATGCGTTTCACTAACACAGTAGTTGATTTCAAAGTTTAGTGAGGATCTTCATCAAGTAAAAGCCTCATTTTTTCAACATACAAAATATTTGGTAATTTTAGGATTAATTACAATTATAAACTTCATAATAATTACCATGAGAACCTAAGTCCCAGTCTACACAGTTGAAAGTATGAAAATGGCTACCACATTTAATTTTAATGATTGCTGCAAAACTAATTGACCAGACCATCTTTTCTAAGTCCTATACAAAATTTAAGTTTTCTTGAACCTGGGACAAAAATTTACCATTTTATTGTAAATTAATATTAATATTAGTATAACTTTACGCTACTACTCATCGGGCTTTCATGATTTGCATTTAAAACAAATTTAACAAGATTAGAAAAAATCCAAAATGACTGAATCAGTTTTTAGTTATTTACTGTAAAATAAGTTTCAATAAAAGATATTCACAGAATATATAATATTATTTTTTATATTAAATCACTACCCTTGTTATTTTTAACATAGAGATATATTTTTTTCAAAATAAATTCAAAAAACATTTTAAGCCAATAAATCAACTCACATAAAAATAAACGATTATCCAAAAAATAAGCAATATAAAAAAAATCACCAATCACAAAAAACGATCAATTGCGAGCACTGGTGCTTCACCCACTCACAAAGACTACAGAGTGTTATCTCTTCCGTCGCAAGAGATGTTACAAAAGTGGCGCCTATATCAATATAAGTGGATTTTGCCACCGATTGCAGCATTTCGCATAGAGTGAAAGGAGCTGTTCTTTGTTTCTTTCCTTCCCTCTACTCTTCTCTTCATGCGAAACACTTGTTACAGTCATTTATTTCTCATGTAAATAAATTTTCGATAGCAATGACGGTTAACCGAGGTTAACTAAAGGTAAGTGCGTGTCTGGGTGTTCAACAATTTGTAATAAAAGTTTAATTTATGATTGAAAATTCTGCTTCTAAGTTGACAATAATTGCTAGTGAAATGTGAAGGAAGAAAGAGACTTTGGTTAAGTGTCACTTGTCCTAACCTAAGCCCCAAAACATCGTATACCCACAGGGATTTTTATAATTTCCATTCTTCTTTAGCTTAGTAGGTATTTGAAATGATTTCCAGTTTCTCTCAATTGAATTACTTTCCAGAATAATTCCTTTTAAAGATTGTTCATCCCATGCAAACTTTTTTTCACAAATTTGGGACAAACTCTGCATCACTGCCCATAGCTCACATAATTAATAAGAACCAACCATACAACATACAGCTATAATTTGGAATGGCTTGAAAGGGAGTATAAAAGATCAAATGATCCTTATTCTCTCCGATAGCAAGGAAGCACTGGATCCTCAGCATGCATAAACTTAAACCTGCAAACCACAGTGGGGTAACGCTTAAGTGGGTCCAGAAGCAAAAGGGTATATACTACGTCTGATTAGCTGGTTTCGAATCAGCATTTGGTACGCTTGGGTGTATATTTTGGTGGATGAATACCTGGGGCTACGTTCCAAAGCAGGAGAAATGGTAACTTCTGGTCAAGAACCTTCGAAGTAGCTAACCAGTAACTTATTAATTCATTGTGGTTTGATTCCCAAAAAATATAGTAACTTATTAAATCTAAGCAGCAGATGCCAAATAAACGAAATAAAGTGAATAAGTCCAAAAAATTCGGATTAAAATAAATGTAGGACATAATACACCCCTGCTTTATACGATAATTTAACAATATTTACCGTTAAACGTAATTTCCTAAAGAAGCAACTAACAATAAATTTTTTTTTTTTTCAAAATTTAATTTTTGTTTGTGGGTAAATTCTTAAATTTTCTCACGTCATGAAAGGCTTGTTATTACGGCAATTTGTTGCTCGTGCAAATTAACATTCGGTTGCATTGCTTCTGAAACACGAAGGTAACGAACCGACAACGCTCCTTACTATCTACTTTTAAAGGATCGTCTTCTTATTTAAGATTCCTCATCGCAATGAAAGTAAACGTAATTACTCAATAGATCATTCTCAGTTATAAATTTATTAACCTATGTATTGTTATTATTGTTATTATAAAAGTATAAAAATCTATCAAATGTTTTATGCTAATAAAATTTTCAGTGTAATAGTAACAATATTTTATTCCTTTTGAAGGATAAAGTTACTTTTGACACAATAATTATCATGTATTACTCCATGTGCTAGCTAGATACTGAGATTATATCAACGAATAGCTGGTCATCCTTGATCCTAGTTCCTTTTTATGCCTGTTATAGAATTTACTTTTTCATCCATAAGATGGGAGGACTAGAAAACACTTTCTGCTGCTCTTTCTTCTTTAAGCTACTCGATATACTGGTTCAAGTGAATATAATACAGCTGAAGTGTTTTTCTGGATATTTTTCTCAATTAATTTCTGATTTTATAAGCTTTTTATTTGTTACTATTTCTTCAATTTTTGCAATTCAAAGTATACCTTTAACATCCAGTGCTAACAAAGAAAAAATTATACAAATTAAATATTTTGCTGTGTATCTTCGTGGTTGATTTAAGTATATTCCACCTTGTATAACAAAGCATCAAAAAAGAAATATATGCGAAGGTGGAGCCATCATCAAATTCTGGGCGAATGGCATTTCGCAACAAGAGATTGTTTCGAAAATAATAGAAATCTCCTGGTAGAATCTTTCTTCGGAGAGTGAATAATAGCTCAGACAACGTTGAATATCAATGAACTTTCAACAATGAGAGGCGGATATCGTCATTGATTATATTAGCATAAATATATGTTGTATTGTCGGGCGTTTGAGCCGACCCGACCGGTGACATTTTGAGGGAGCGTTCTTTTAACTATCTTAACGCTAAATTTTTTCGATCAGATAATATTATTTAATTTTTTTTCTTTCGATGACATCCTGGTTGGATATGTACCATTTTTTTTTCCTTCTCTATCACCGTGACTATGATTTGTTAATAAAAGTAACTCTTTGATATTCATATAACTTTACCAAGTAGGTACTTCAACATGACGCTATGTAACCTTGTTGTAAACTTGTTTCTAACCGAAAAAATTATTTGAATATTCGAAATAACTTAAATCGCTCTCAATTTACCAATAATTTAATAAAATTCAATAATTTTAAATACTTTCCACTTTAGAAATCATACTATAACTATAATCTATCTGTTTTTAAGTCAAAAAAGTATTTTTCTACTATCCCTATTCAAAGTATGCTTTTATAAACATCAGAATCTAATTGCCCATACCTCTCCTATTGTCTTGGTTTAACATTATTCCTCTATATCAGGCTTCTATCCAAAATTTTGTATGGAAATACGAGCCATGTGTATTAGACGACTCTAGAACAGAACATAGCTATACTTGGCCATACAGAATTAATCTTTTTCTGGGCAGAGATGACACCCATGCTTTGTGAGCTGAACTGCACGATGCTTTCAGGTCACATGTCCACTAAAAATTCAGGTTGTACCTTCTTATAACTGTAGAAGAATTAAAGAGAAATAAATCTTCCTTAGATACTTGTGGTGGACATGAGCTGGTTTACAGAATGATCCAAATGGATCCGTCACCTCGTGCAGCCAAAATCCATGCAATTGATCTGTGCGTTGGGTAGATGCTACTCTAACAAATGCAACTATACCAATCCTCAGCTAAATAGGTGCAAGAATATTCTGGTATTTCCTCAATCTTTACATTTTTCTCTTCTTTTTTATTGAAGCTGGTTTCTAGCTTAGCAATTAAATGACAAAAGCGCTGTTGCCAGACACCCTACTTGAAATTTTAAAGGAACTCTTCAAAATACATAGTTTTTAACAGTCCTCTAAAATGTATACTTGCAGAATAGCATTTCAACAAGAAAACTCTTTAAGAGGCATCTAAATTTCAAAGGATTAGTTACAAAATATATGCCCCTTTAAGAGTATGTAAGGTTAGTAAACATAACTAACCAGAATTCCTTCAATAATGATAATAGCCTATAACACGAGAGGTATCTACTTAACGTGTATACGGCTGAGTGAAGCCCATGGTAAAATTAGGGCGGTTGCACAAACCGCATAATAATAAGTTCTTGGATAACGCCACCAATTCTAACCGCTACCAGCTTTAACGATACCCTGCTGGTTCGCTACTGGTTATGTTACATAGAGAGGGGGATCATGTAAGTACCAATCTCGGTATAATCGACCTGCTACTGGGTAACGTGCTACCAATTATATACTTTGGGTGTTGGGTAACTTCAATAAGGTCTTTCGTGTATGTAGAAGATTTATGACTGAAAGTTAAAATATCAATAAATGAGCGATTTTAGGGGTGAAACTGTCAAATCTCAGGAATAAATGCTAGTCTATTGAAGACCAAAGTTTGAGTTCTAATTCCAGAGAATGTACATTCTAGATTGAGCTTATTAAGGTTACTACTTAGATATTAGATCCTAAGACACTTTTCAAAATTCTAAACGCAAGAGAAGATCTGACCATTGGAAAGATCTAGTAGGTAGGGCTTGGACAGTCAAAGATTCTTCTGGGTGATTACAACCTGTAGAGATCAAATGAATGCATAAGTCAAAGTGAAACTGCGAGAGTTTTAACAGGGATCCTAACGGGACATTGGAGCCGGAAAAGGCACCTGAAAAAGCTCAAAATAGTGGAGCAAGAAGAATGCAGATATTGTGGCATGGAAAAAGAAGCCTCCATCCACATACTTTCCAACTGCACAGCACTCCAGAATCCTAGAGCACGGTACCTGGGAGATTACTGGATAGAAGAGGAACATTTACCTAAGTTGAAATGTTTAAACGTAAACAATAGAAATGAATAAACTCAAGACACAATAAAATGAGAGTAATTACCAATTTCCATGAAAAAATTGTCGGAACTTAGACTAAATTACAACATATCTTTATCTCAATTCGAAATAGCAATTTATTTATGTTTGACAATGTTTCCTACAAAGACAAACATACACAGCAAATATCCAAAGCATTAAATTATATAAGGTGTTTTCTTTAAAAAAATCCCCTTAACGACTTTTTAGTCCTTATCTGCCATATTCCCGTTTTATGACGCCTTGAAGTGTGCCGCTAGATAGATTTATGGCACCACACAATAAAATTGTTTTCAAGTTATGTGCATTTAATTATATTTAGCAACACATGAACAATATTAGAAATGGTTAAAGAGATTCGTTCGTGGTGCATGCAGTAATAATGATTTTTTAAAGTATGCCCCATACGTCAAAATCTAATATGGGGAACCATCATTAAATATTGTTTATTGTTCCATCCTTACTTATATTTTAACTCCCACTGACAATCTTATCTTAGATAAAATCGCAATTAACTTATATTGTGTTATAAATAATTATTCACGGGACTTATTTTACACTGATAAAAATATATTAATTTATAAACTCACATTTTAAAAATTCGAAATATTGGACAAACAATTTTAAATATCGATATACAGAACACTAACACAATCAGCCATCTTCCTCACATGTCAAATGATAATAAATATATCGGATGAGAAAACGAAATAAATTTCAGTTGCTGTCATCGGGGGAGTAAATATTTAGAGGACAGCAACGGTGGCTTGTGAAATTTGGTAAAGTGGAATATTTTTAGTTAAAACCTAACTACATAAAATGGAATTTTTGAAACCCCCACACCCCAAAAAAACACAACCTTTGACGTAAACAATCCATGAGACAAATCAATTTAGATGCCATGAATATTAGTAATTAATTTTGTTTAAATTATTATTATTATGAGTACATTATTTGGAGTTTAATCGACGCACACTTTAAGATATTTGATTAACTCTAATTAATATCCCATTGACAAAAAAAAATTATATAAGTTCATGATGTATCCTTAGATATATTCTTAGAGGCGCTGTCTCTGAGCTACCTTTGCCTAACAAATGATAAGATTGCTGAATATTTTTATATTTACTTTTGCTATCCGCTAATAGGTCGAGATAAGATGTGAAAACATTGAAGTATGAAATACCGACACAAAATATAGTCGGTTTTGCAAATATTTGACAGTAATCACTATATTTCCCTATTGAGATAAGATTCTAAAACCATAATGGCGTCTTGAAGTGGGCTGGTTTCAATATTAAGCGAATCGAACATTGATTTTTGAGCAAATGTCAAATGTCTAAGCAAGCGATCAACCATTGTTTTAGAATATTTGTCATAACTTGAATTATTAGGTGTATTCTTTTCAACAGAGATCCCAGCTCACTTCAATAGAAGTGATCTGAGATCAATTGATGTGAGTAAGCACCAAAAGGTCAGTATGGCCAACAAAAAGTGGTTTTTTCTGACAAGAATGACAGTTAAGGTCTACTGTTCAAAACATAAGATTTTGCATACACCTGAATGAATACACCCCCGAAGCGTATATCTTTTTAGCTTAATACTCAACATATGAGAGGCCAATGATTCTAGGAACTCTCGACATGTCACCACTTCATTTCTGTTTTTCAGTCACTAGCTCTGTCAAATGTCAGTGAAAAAAGTAATTAGAAGAATATAGATACAACTTATTAGAAATGCTACAAAAATCTAATCGAAAATAAACGTAAACGATTAAACGAATATCAACAAAAATAAATATAACTGACATTGGACATAACTAGGGGGTGTATTTATTACTTTAATAAAGCAATATAGATGTTCACAATGATAAAAAACATGCAAAATCTTATGTTTTAAACAGTAGACCTCAACTGTCATTCTTGTCAGAAAAAAAACAGTTTTTGTTGGCCATACTGACCTTAGACTGAACTCCTCTATTGAGGCTCAACTCTGTTACCTCTCGCACTTTTCCAAGCAAATCAATTCACATGAAGGAACCATTAATGCTTGTTTTGGACGATTTTTCCTCAATCCTCATGGGAAAATTTGGCTTGTAGCCTCACCCTGCTTAGAATCAATTTATCTTCTCAAACCTTTGACATCTTTTAACACTTCTAAGCTAATAAAAATATGATTATCAAGTCAATGATTTGATATGATGGTGAATTTATCAGTTAAAAAATCTGACACGAAAATGATATAATCAAAAGAGGTCAAAATATGTGATTATAACCACTCGATAGGCTCGTTTAAAGTAGCATATCATTAAAAAGTATTTGGAAGCTGCATCCAGCAATTAACTGGATTTATTAAGTCATCTTCGGGGTGCTGCATCATGCTGGAACCACAATGCATGATTTTAGATCTCCCAGTTTTTAATTAAAACGTCACTAATTAATTTCTTGATTGAAACGTCAATGGGTAACGTTTAGAAAGAAAAAAAAGTATATTTAATTATTTTAAAATTGAAACTCTTTTAAGAACAGGTAGTGGAGGAGATTTACGATATAAATTCTTGATATACAAGGCAAAGAAATTATTGACATTTTTTTATGTCAAGTAAAGTGTGGAAAACTGAAGGAGAATGATAAATTGAACAATTTGGGATGATGCCATGTCTTATATCTCTAGTTTCCAATAGTTTCTCAGTATTCAAATCTATAATAAAATTAATTCCTCTTCCATTGCATTTTCTAATCGACAATCTGTCTTCCAGCGAAAAATATGGTAGTTGATATTAAAAAATTTGAATTTGTCTGCCTAACATTTTTTTCCTAACAACCTGTGGAGTCCATTTTGACTCGTATCTTTTCCGTTATCATTTTTATCTGTAATATTTCTATGTAATAAAATATATACGAACAATCACTGCCATCTACGTACAAAAAGTTCAAATTTTATTCGTTTTAAATTAAGGTATTCTGTTCTCATTTGCTGTAATTGATTCTTCGTTACTCGTTACGAGGTTCGCCGAGGTGTGGAGTCAAAAGAGTGGTTCTCCAGTATCGTATTGAGTAAATTTCTACATTTAAGAAGATTATATAAAGAAATTAAATCTTAAAATAAGTGCCATAGACAATTCGGGGATTCTGAAATAGTGTCAAAAGTCGAGAATCCTGAATATAAATTCATTAAGTTTTTTGCTTAAGACTGTTTTAAAACCAGCGAGATATTTTCGAAATAAAAAATAATATTCCTCTCCTAATTTGTATTGCTTATATTATGTTGAAAAATTTACCTGCAATCTCAAGATATTGCAGCTTGTCTGATCTTGTTTAAATTAACAACAAGTTACATTTTTAGTTAATGAGTCATTTGTTTACAACGCGAGATAAATTTATTAAATGGGCATCATTTTGGAATCAATCGTCAAAAATAATGATATTCAAAACACAAGAAAGAAAATGGTAACTCTACCTGTTGTAGATACTTGTTTTTTATTATAAATATGAAATTACTAATGAGCAAGGCGCAACAATAAAAAAGTTGCGACAGGATCTACAAAAATCAACAAAATTCCGAAGAGAAGAGCTCACCAAGAGGTAGTTTTGTCAGGTGTCGCCTGAATGAGTATCTTTGATAACTCAAATTGGTGGAGCAGGAGGAATGTAGCTCCTGTGGAATGAAAGAAGAAGCCTCCATTCACATGCTTACAGATTGCATGGTGATAAAGATTCCTAGTACAAAACACCTAGGGATTCACCTTTGGAGAGTAGCTCTAAAAAAGAGCCTTTCCTCAAGAGCTATTAGTGAATGTCACCCCAATTAACATACCACCAAGAGTTTAAAAAAACGAGTGCAAAAGGAAACAAAAGTGGAAACAGAGAAACCCAAGAAAATAGTCGAAAAAGCGAAACACGAAACTATTTATTTGAAAGGATAATATCCTTATAATGTACCACATAATGTACCAATAAAAATACAAAGGATTAAAGAATATAATTTATTATTTTGTTGTTGAAGCTCATTTTTCTGTCAACGAAGATGTTAATCTACCAATAAAAATTCAAAAGTCTATTATAGTCTCGCGGGTGGCTGATCGTATATCAAAAAATAAATTTTTGTAAGGACCACGCCTCCGTCTTACTTATTTAATTAAAATTTTGCAAATTTCCCAGAAGTTTCAAAAAAAGAGTAGATACATTACAAAAGTAGTATTTTTGTGTCAAAACTAATAGCATTACCCTCCAGGGTTTCTTCCTACCTGCCTAAGAAGTCGGTGAGATAATACCGGTAGTCAAAAACACAACCACTAAGTGTATTTAAAAAAATAATGGTTAATCCTCACAGCAAGTACATTTTTATATTTAGTGGGAATATTTTCGGAACGGTTTCGGAGGTTAAGACTGACTGACACTTCTATTTTTAACAGTAACGTCTCGGCTTTAGAAAAATACTTGTCTATTAAATATTTTGATTTATATAATCGAATATTCCTGGATTAGCCAAAGTTAGTCTTGTCAGACACGTAACTAAAGGATAAATTTTTGTGAAAATATAAACATTTTGGAATTTCGCACGGGATTTATCCAGTCTAAAGGATTACTTTTTAAGTCGGTTACTGTCTTTGAGGATTACATTAATTCCTGAACATAATATTTAAATAAACAGTGTTCGTCAGGTTTCACCAGACAGTTTATCAAACAATGTTTCCAGTTGGAATGTACTAAAAACGACAAAAAATAGAATCTATTCCTGCTAAATCGTCAATAGAAGCAGACGAATTGACACAAAACTAACTTAAGAGCTTCATTTGGTTTCGAATTTATCACAAAATCTCAAAGAATTAGAAGTAAAATTCCAGAGTATCTCGTCCTGTGTCGGAAAGAATTTCCCGCTCGTGTGAAGCACCAGTTTTCGAAGAAGAAAGTAGTCACATACCTTCAAGCTAAAAATTACCTGTAAGTTTCATAAATCAGAGCTGACAATGAATATTATACCTACCTATTTCAAAAGGAAGTTCATAAATTTATATGATCATTTAGTTCTTCATATTAAGAAGGATATTTATCAATTTCTTGTCAGAAATATGTACCTAAGTCTTAACATCCTGGAAAAACTAAATAAGATAAGTGGGTCTGTATAGAAAGTTCTTCAATTATAGCCGATGAAGGAAAATATAGAAAATTATATTGCGAATATTCTTATAGTTGAAAATTAAATTTTATTTGTGTGTGTTTAAGCGAATATCGGCTCGTAAATCATTTAGGACGTTGACATAAAGTGAAACCAAAATAAAGCGTCGCAAACAGAAAACAGAAGAAAGAGAAATCTTCAGACTGTGTCAGAATGAAAGCTGGTACCACTACGAACGGTGTTGCCGGAGTAAATTGTGAAAAAAAAACAACGATCTACCTCGAAAGTGCCAAAAACCAAAAAATAGATTTTTAAAGAAACCTTTATATGAAAATATTTTAGAATTTGCTCTAAATTCCGTTCCTTATCTTGTAAAAACAGTGGAAAAATATTAAATGTTTACGAGTAAATGCTTTAAAACAAAAATTCGACACTTATTATTTCGAACTCCTGAAAATATCCAATCCATACTAGCTTAGAGCCTGTTTTTAATATTAATTCATTCACCAATCAAAAAATATGGTATAATTACAAGTATTGAACAATGTCTTGACCTTTCAAAATGAGTAGTTTTTACATCAAATATAATATTAATAATCGATTCTTCAAATTTTATATTAATACAAATTAATTTTCCAGAAAAACAATAGCTAAGGTAGTAAAATGTGTATATGAAACTTGCACATTACCTACTCACACTCAGTTAGGATAGTTAAAGTTGCGTAAGAAATTCTCACGCGGAATTTAAAATCTTGAAACGTTCGGAAATTAATTGATATCTGACAACGGTGTTGTGACTAAGCTATAAAAAGGTTCCAGACCTCGGGCTGTGCGTAACTCGGTAGATAGTTCCGATGAACCGTAGGCGTAACACCGGTAGCTCGGCGATCACGTGTTCAACAACAGCTTATATAAATAATAAGCGATTCAAATGGAGTAGATTTCGTAAGGGGGCGCTGTAATATATGTAATTTGAAAAGCGGTTATATGTGGACTGTTTATGTCTATTACATATTTATGTAAATGAAGTCTAGAGTTTATTTTAAAGTTACTAAATACGAATATTTCATACCGCTAGCAGATGTGCTTTATTTAAAAAATTAATTTATACTTTTTGATGCGTTGACAATTTTAATTAATCAATTTCAATGAAATTATTTTTTATTGAACAAAAACTGTACCGTTTGTATATATATCTTTATAGTTTTTTAAATTATTTTAGAATAAAAAATATCAATACTTTTGGAGTAGGTAATTATATAGAAATAATTAATTTATGAATAAAATTAACATTTAAATTTGTTTTTTTACAAACAATTTGAATTCTAGGTTATATATGACTTTAAATACCTTGATGTATTATTATTTAGACAACTTCTTATGAAAGGTCACATAAAATACCATGTCTAATTACAGCCTAAGAATTATAGTAGCTATTGATTGAATACTTGTTTCTCTAATGAGAAACAATACAATAACACAAGGCTGGTATTTGTACATATAATAACAAAGAACAAATTATTAAATATATTTTCTGCCAATACTGTTATTGGCTTATTCAGCTTAAATTCATTAAATGTAAGTTATTTAAATTAATTATAAAATTCAGATTCACGGGTTTCTGTTCTCTGCGACTATTGGTATCTCTTTCAAATACGTGTAGCCTTCACGTATTTAACTAAAAACTCAGTAGATTTAGTTATCCATTCTTAAAAATCATTAAGAAATTCAAATTCACGGGTTTTTGTTCTATGTGACTATTGGTATCTCTTCCAAATTGCAGCTAATAAATTGAAATACGTGTAACCTTTACATAGTTAACTAAAAACTCAGTAGATTTAGTTATCAATTCTTTAAATTAATATAAAATTTCATGGGTTTCTGTTCTAAGCGACTATTGGTTTCTCTTATATATAACAGTTAATCATAATAATCATGGGTTTCTGCTCTATGTGACTATTGGTATCTCTTCCATATATCAGTGAATCATATTCATGGGTTTCTGTTCTAGGCGACTATTGGTATCTTTTCCAAATTACAGTTATAGTATAAAAAAACGACTACGCGAGCATGTTTTAATGCATGTTTTAATTATACCCATACAAAGTAATCACGTGGAAAAGGTTAAGTTTATTATAAGAAAATAAACATTAACCTAACGAACTACAGCAATAAATTTAAATATATACTGTCATTAATTGTTATAATGGAAAGAGTAATAAAATATCTCTTTTACGTGCCATAATAAAACTCAACAAAACCAACACATCACTTGAATGAATGAAATAAGATTATTAGATAATGTTTATATAAATTGCTACCACTTCTTCAATATAAGAAAATATATATAAGAAAATATATTATGTACGTGAAGTAATTTGTTAAATAAAGTAATATTTTACCCTTAATCGTCAGTTGTGGTTAAAGAAAAAGCACAAATTGAAAGTCACAATCACTGTTAAACAAATTAAAATCACTAACCTGTGTATCAGCTAATATACAATTCTGGCAAAAAGTGTCCAATTAACCGTCAGGATGTCTCTAACAAAGTGACTGAAATAGTTGACTTTTGCTTCTGTACCAAACTATGGCTGGTAGCTCAATGATTCTAACAAGTAGTGAGTAGAATGGGAAACCAAGGTACCCCTCCCGACACCACAAGCACTGCCTACTGAGAGATGCACCTTATGGACCTTGGATATTAGGCTGAAGATAGCAGGTAACAGATACCAGAAGTCACTCGGTCGGTAAGGGATTATGAGTCTTATAAAGACTTGTTTTAGGAGGTTGACATTGTTGAGGTTTGATTGAGTTTTTAAAATAATTCAGAATAATTATGGTAGGTAGGCACTTTATTTTGCGCCTTATGGATTTGTGTTCTCGTGCATGTGGGTTGGACTCTTTTGGTGGTACTTACTTCTTTTTTAAAATGAGCATAATTGTTTTTGATAAATGATTTTCGTTCCTCAAACTTTCACTTGTTAATTATACGGTTTTAAAATAACCTAATTTTATTTACACAACTACATTAAAATTCTAGTTTTTTGACAGAAATCACCGTTTTATGATATTTTAAATTGAAACTCTGGTTATTGTTTTGGTTTGTCCTATATATTGTTTGTGACAGTCATCTGTCAAATTTCTGAGATTAAAGCTTTCGATTTTTTCGGTATATGCCCTTCAGATTTTTAATTTTCGGTAGAGTATTTTCAAAATCAGAAGCATCAAAGTCCTTTATATACAGGAAAACTATTAAAACTTTAAGTATAATGCGACTAAGATGGATCCTTCAGCTCGACAGTTTAATAATGGTAACACAGGAGTTTGGGAATATGGTTTTCCCACGAATGATACATTCTATTTATTCTTCGATCGTTGATTTACATTTAAAAAATTAATTCAAAAATATTTCATTCAAGATGTAATCAAGTAAGTTTAGATAGGTTTCTCTATGTTCATATTGAAATATAGAAGTGGTTACGAGAAACCAAACAATTAGCCATGCAGCTTCAACGTCTATAAATTCTCTTTGTCCTCCAGTACAATTTACAAATTGTACAAACTGTATAATAAATGTAAATATTTGTGTTCAAGAATATCGTTATAAATTAGATGTTTCTTTTATAACAACTTTATTAATATGAAAATTAAAACCATACTTTGTTTCATTTTATTGTACGCTACTGCATAGTCTTTTTTCTTGTAGTGACCCAATTATTAGTAGACAGTAGACCAATCCTCAAACTGTGAGGTCCATTTCGAAACAATGTGTTGGGTACATCAATTGTAATATTTTATTTGTATTGTGACTGACACATACTCATTTGTGACTTATTTAAATAATTAAAAATTATCTTGGAACAAATGCCAAGGAATTTCCATGAAGGAGGTAAACAAGATAGTGGGAAAAATTAAAAAGCGAGTTTGATGACAGGATATTTAATGAGGTGTGTCTAATGTTGTATGACCAGAAATCAGGGGCGCCCCTTCATCACTATAAATAGGAGTCGGGAGTCTAAAATAATGTCTTTGTTCTTCTTGTGTGCAGATGACTCCTCCATTATTTTGTAAAGATTCTGTATGGTGTTGGTTCGTTTTCTTTTTATTGCTGTTGGCATATCATTTCTTCTCTCTACTTTCGGATCTGTCTAGTTTTTTCTTTAAATTTCTGTAAAATACTGTATTGTCTTGGTACGCCAATGCAGATCGATACATATAGCAAACAAAAGTGACTAATGGTGCTTTCAAAGAAGAAAACAATTTACCGACAGCGACGTTACCTTCAAGAAAGGTGTTATTCTGAAATATGTACTTACAAACCCAAAATATCATTGAGTGAAATTACTTAAATAATGATGTAAAGATTCTATAGATAGAAGCGATTGCCTTTTTTTGATAACTAATGAGTGTCTGCTCGAATAAATGACAATATAAATTAATAAAAATTTAGGAAACCTCCCAAATTTGTATATCTCCGCTATAGATGAACTTTAATACAAGTGGATAATCAATAAACCAATAGATAAATGAAATTATGACAATAATAAAATTATAGTGAAATGAAATAAATATATACTTATTTCATTTCACTATAATTTTAAACCATTATATCAAGTCGAATTTTGAAATATAACTTTTTAAAGAAAATCAACACACTGGCCTTTAGCACCATTATACCAGATTTGGAATAAATACCATTCAATGGTAAACAGATGTCTCTAAAGCAATAGAAGCTAAACGTTTCTTTAATATTTCGTTAACTTGTCACCTGGTCTTCAGGATTCAGCAATGAAAGTTAATAAATCCCTCATAATACAAATGTTCAGTAATTTTCAATCTGAATAAGCTCAAAAATCAATAATAACAATATTATCCTGAGGTGGGTTAAATGGCACGACAGGAGTAGAGGCAATCGCATTGCCGATTCTTTAGCCAGGGAAGCCGCTGGACTAAAAATTCTTGGACCCAGTGACACCTACTGCCTAACGACTTTGACAATTGCGGAACTAGCCAAACGTTACACCAATGATCAATCCCTTAAGAGATGGGATGGAATCAAAGGATGCAGTCTTACCAGGATCACCCTGGGAAGCTTTAAGAAATATTTGGCGATAAAGTTTAACAGTAGGATTTTTAACTGGCCACTGCCAACTAAGAAAACACCTCTAAGCAGGATGAGTGAACAGGAAGATGAAACTGTCAGGCAAGTCTTATGCGATTGTCCGGAGTTATCGTCAATAAGAGAGTGTCTGTCTGTAGGTCTTGGCCTACACCTGCCGATATCAAGGAGATGTTTTCTAGTGACCTGTTCACCTTCCTGGGAAGGACAGGATAAACGATGATCTAGGAGGACAGCTCCTCGGGAGAAGATACAATGGGTCACATGTGGCCTAAGTGCTGTGAGCTTACACTCATCATCACTACTCTACAAATACAGAAGCACAAAACTCAATGAGGCAAAGGTTACGAAAATTTGAAACCTTTGGTATACTGACATAAAAATGTCTTTATTTGATGGATCTTGAGATCCTGCACATGTAGAAATACAAAAAATGAATCCAGTCAATTACCGATATTAATTAGATAATTCACCACCCAATATGAAAAGAAGTCTCTTATACAGACTGCATTTCACATAAAAAGAAGCCACGTGAAGTTTGTCCTCTGTTTTATCGACATAAACCTGTGACTATTGTATGTGGAGCTATCTCGTGAAGCTTCAAATAATTCCTCAATATCTTTTATTTAAACTATACATCGTTATTTGGTGTTAACCAAAAAAAGGTAAAAACTGATTTGAAGTCGAATGTCGACTCTACAATATGGCGCTGGCCTTTAACAACAAGTTTCTGCATACGACTGCAAGTACAAGTGAATCTTCATGCGTGGAACGGAAGCCAAAACAAATTATAAAAAGATTTAACACAAAACATTTTTCTTGGTATAGGCAAAATAAATATAACTAACCAGCTCTTCTTATAATTTTTCATTAGTTGTTGATCTAGATATTACCTACTTCTTCTGTAGCTAAACTATTCACAGCTTAATGTCCTTAGGGGCCAATTTTTTTCAAACTACTTGCGTTATTTATATTTAATCTTAGTGAAAAATTATCTTTGTAGAAGCAGCACGATTTTTTTTTCCAAATGTACAAGGCAATTAAGAGTAATCTGTGTGATATAGTGTGTAATTTATCATATTTTTTGTTTTAATATGTCAAGAGTGACAGGTGAGATACAGTCAATTGAAATGTTAATAACACAATGTTCTTTCCTGTATTCTATAGCCAATTTGAGGTATCTTTTTGTTATAATTTATTAAATTGAACAAGTTTTGATAAAAATGCCATTTCCTGCGCTTCAGAACTTTAGAAAATTTTAGTATTTCAATTCAGTTCTAAACAGGATGCCAATTTTAAAACTTTTGGCTGTAGTCCGTGAACCAAAAAATTTCAAGGGTAGAGAAGGGGAACTAAAATGGCATGAGAAAGAACGCATAACATGAAAGAATGTTCCTTGAAATGCTGCAAAACACTATTGAGCCCTTAATTGTTCATAAATTTAAGAAGCAACAGGATGGTCATGCTGGATTGTAGCTCTAGATGGAAAATTGTGCACTTCCAGCTAGACGTAGCACCTCCCCATTACGCAGTAACAGATCATTGAGTGGCATCCCAGGTCACAAGACTCACTGCCACCTGATTTTTTTTGTGTGGTCACTTTAAATCGGTTGTTTATAAAACAATTTCTATCGACGATTTACGATGAAGATATCGTCAAGAATGTCATATGCCAACTTTCGTAAGGTTAATATGAATTAATATAAGTAATTCTATTTAAGTAATAGTAAATAAACTCACCTATCTTATTTAACAAATGTTTCTACCAGTATATTAAAGTAAAAATTGGGCCAAATTCAATGTTACGGGGTTCATATAAGTGCCTAACTATAGTGATTTACCTATTCATTGCTTCAAAATACCATTAAAGCTAATCAAAAACTTGAAGTACATTTACCCCAGGCAGTTTCGCTGATATAAAAGGACCGTTTTGGACTAATTAGCTTTTAGAATTCAAACCACGTACACAAACATTATCGCAAATTACGGGCTGATCTGCGTATATCTCAACGCATTTTTCTCAGTGTGAAGCCCATAACCAATTCAACGAAAAAAAAATTATATAGAAAATGCCCTCCAGACATCGGCCATATAAAATGAAACGCTCCTACAGTATACCACATTTAGCCGCCGAAGAAATATGTGATTCATCTTGAGAACTTCCCAGGGCCATAGGTGGATTGCTGGGAAAGCCCCTCTGGGCTTTTAGTAGCGAGCTGCCCTTACTCCTGCCGGTTCAGAGGTCAAGTTACTGCAACAATGATTTAGGCCAGGATTTGAATTATATATTTTACTTCCAATTAATAACAATTTCATTTCTCTCCTCCGTCATGCAGCAAACTTGAATATTTATTGGATTGTGTTCACCAAACACTCCACATTCATCACTAAAGTTTTCTTTAAACTTATTTGATAACAATAGCAATAAGAATAAAAATAAAATGGCTCTATAGCAGGCAGTATAGCGTCAGTCAAAATAGTACTTCACAAAAATGGCACTGGACAAAATAGCGCTTCGCAAAACAAAAACAGCGCTGGACAAAAACATGGCAGGATAAAATGGCACTGGACAAAATACCGCAGAGCAAAATTAGTACCAGACAAAATGGCGCTGGACAAAAACAGTGCAGGACAAAATGGCACTGGACAAAATAGCGCTTCACAAAAATAACGCAGAGCAAAAAGGGGGTTGGACCAAATAGCGCTAGACAAAAACAGCGCAGGACAAAATGGCACTAGACAGAATGGCCCTGGACAAAATAGCGCTTCGCAAAACAAAAGCAGCGCTGGACAAAAACATGGCAGAATAAAATGGCACTGGACAAAATACCGCAGAACAAAAACAGTACCGGACAAAATAGTGCTGGACAAAAATAGTGCAGGACAAAATGGCACTAGACAAAATAGCGCTTCGCAAAACAGAAACTCCCACATCACGTATGGGGTCAATTTCTGACCAATAGATATCTACAAGTAGGTATGTATTTAATACAAATGAACAAGGCAATGAATCTGAAGTGTCATGCAGTCGTTCCCTCATCAACTCACAAAACTATAGACGCCGTTCTAATGCGTTAGTGCGCAAACTCTTAACATTACTTAAAATACAATACCAAAACGTCAACACACATTGTTACCACTTCCTAAAATAAAAAACCCTGTGAATTCAAAATTTATTGACATATTTGGTACTAATTAAGTTGTACTAGCTATATATTAACGAATATAATATATATAATGTCTAATCCGTACCCGGCCTATTTTTGTTGAGCTCTTCAACAAAAATTTTTGAGCATGTTTTAATAGAACGCCATCGCGGTATGTTTTAAAGAAGTATGTGGGCATGTGCGACGACGAACCAATGCGGTAAGCGGCATTGATGTACCCGGTAGCCGTCCAATGTTGCTACTGTTTTTCCCCGCTGATGGGCCATGTGAGGCGTATGTTCTCATAGGACAGCCAACTAATAATACCTCCCGGCTCTTGAGGAAGGAAGAAAAAAGTTACTTAAATCCAATCGCATTTATACTTTACTTAGTTAAAGGGCGAAGATTAGTTAGACACTAATTTGGGTTAAGATGAGTTATAGTTTATAACGTTTAAAGTTTTTTTGGCTCATTTTACTGAAAAAAAGTATTGTTCAACAGCACAAAGGTGGAAAATTCAAGTTTTCCACTATCTGCCACTCAATACTTTGAATTTTCGCGTTAACTTTCCAATTAAACAAAGTTTCAGAAGTAGCAGGGACGCCATTGCTACCTCTATACCATAGATTGACAATAACCTTGGTTTTCATATAATTATATGACAGTTGTCCAATAGTAAACGACAAAAATTCAAAGCAATAACTATAAACATTAAGATTGTTTAAAATTATTACAATAGTGGATTGTAGAGCACCTTTTTTAAAACGAAGACATGAATTGAATTGAATTTTTATTGTCATTGAATAGAAAGATTATGGCTTAAGACCTTGGGGGTTCATCTTACGCCTCTTAAACCATTTCCCTATTCTGTTACAAGTTTTCCTAGATGATTTACTGTAATTTTGAGATTATTGTCACTGATCAAACGGATTAGTTAACCTGTCAAAGGATATAGCATTGATAGCAAACAATAAGACATCGTCAACTCGAATTTTATTATTGTATCATTTTCTTTTGAGTGTTCTCACTCGTCGTAATTTGGTCTAGCAAAATTTCTTAATAGTGTTATAGAAAACAACAATTTTTCCTTAAAAAAAATATAATTCCGTTATCAATCCTAACCTCGTAGTCACCTCAGTTATTTAAAATATTTTTCACTGGAATTGTACAATATAAGATGATAAATTCTTTTCTTATCAATGTTTACTTTGATTATTAACTCAACAACTTTGTCGGCATTCTTTTCATAGAAAACTTTCTTAATTTTGTTTTTCTAAAATTGACTTGATAATATATAGTGACATACACGCTTAAGCGGCACTGTCACATACATGATGATATTATGTATTTATGATATCATCCCCCATAAAAGTCTGACAGATGGTTTTATACACATAATACCCGGTATTTTACCTAGCTATATATATTTCTGCGTAACGTGCGATAAGTAGAAAGGCTGCTGTCATAAGTGAGATAAAATTATAATATTTACAGAAATGGGAAAAATTCCAGCAGAAAAGTTTCCTTTGGAACTACTCTATTGATTTTGATAAATTTTTCGGTAAATTGTGGCGAGAGACAGTCTCTAATAGAAGTTGTTAACTAAAATGTTGATATCTTCAATCATTACACCACTAGTATTTGCTACAGAGTTTTGACTCAATTTAAATAGTAACTTTAGATTCGTTCAAAAAAGTTTTTAATAAATCATCAACATTTTTGTTAGCTTTAGGAACCAGCACCTCGCTCATTGGAATGCTCTGCAGGGTCCTAGACAATCTAAACTTCTACTGAAGGGATGGACACGCTATTGCAGCTATTGAACTACCAAAGAGTAGGTTGAGGAAGATAGCAGGACTCCTAACTGCTTTATGAAGAAGCACCTCTACAATCTAGGAGTAGAGGAAAGTTTCCTATGTAGGGGTTGCGGCATTACTGACGAAACGTCAGTCCATGTTCTTTTAGAGTGTCCACACTGGGCTGTACTACGCAGGCGAATCTTCGTAGTCCCTGTTATGGCCTCTAGAGACACAAGCAGGCATCCTCTGAAAAAGGTTGAGGCCTTTATTGAAGGTCTCGGCTTCATGGATGTCTAGGTGGCAGGAATGGCACAATGCGCCCGCCAGTGGCCTTAGTACCAGAACCTTGGCTTGAGTTTGTCAAGTATGTGATTCAGACTGATCCGCACTTACCTATTGCTTGGAATGGTCTGTGCACCAAAACATCAAAAGGTCAAGCTTGAATGGAGGTGCAGAATTACTTTTACTATGTAAATCAGACACTATCCCTCTATCTTGGCATTTATTTATTATATTCTTCATTAATTATCTATTGTATCAAAATATGTTGCAACTAAAATCATTAATATTATATCATCAAAAATCTAATTAATTCAGTATTCGTCCATTGTTTTAATTATGTAGGTTAATATTAACATTTCTTCAACATCATAAATAATCATTTATATTATTAATTGAACTCCAACCAATTGTCCTTTTTAAAAAATAAACGATTATTTTTGTCTGCAAATTTAAAAATTTGTGTCTTAAGGTTTAAAATAAACTTTCTATTATCACAGTCTATAATTTCCTGTAATATAGGTGGAGTTTTGTATAATCTATAAATATTTATTAAACAAAACATATCAGAAGTTGAAATTAATTCATAAAGTCGTTGTGCAATAAAAGATTTATTCTTGAATGAGTGAAGGTAATAAAAATGTTAACAGCTACAAATCTTCTTCCTACACATAAACGGCACATTTCCTGAAACCACCAATTTTTTTCTATGGTCGAATAAAGACCAATTATGATTATTATAATAATTATGTTTACGCAACCGCAGTGATGATTGTGAATCAGTAGACACAGAACTTATCACTCGCTGTTGCGTTGTTTTGTTCTGTTTAGACCAGTCGCAAAAGCTAAAAGTGTTTATTGTTAAAATTCTGACAACTAATAAAATCTAAAATCAAAAATTCACTCAGTGGTTTTAAAACACAAAATTTTTCAGAAATAAAGTTCCATTGAACTGATTTATTTGAATCCTTTTTGTTCTTTTGGAAATTGTATCAAGAAAAGGATAAGTATTAAATTTGAGCTAGGAAGTAAAAAAAATCTGTTTGAAAACATCTTTTAGATAAATTTGTCGATAGATTCTAGTACTTTTGTACTAACGCTAATAAAATTGATGTTTTAATGGAAAACTGACTCATATAAAAATAGTAGCAGGGTATCTTTGAAATTATAAAAAGCTTACGACTTACCAGAAATTCCAAAAGGCCAAAATTAAGATAGAGTTGCATCCTGAGTAGGTTTCAATGGTTTCTTTGTATTTGAGGTCCTTTCGTAATAACCTAGACAGTTAGTGGAAAATGAGGAGGGAAATTTCTCTGAAACATAAAGAAAATGAAGGGAGGGTAAAGCTTTATAGGAAAAAAGAAGGTTCCTGCATTATTTTAAAATGTTCATCGTAACATACCTAATTTGATTTGACTTCAAATTCATAATTTTAGCAGATTCCAAAATGCTTAAAATCAGCAAAAATTAGGTAAAAGAATAAGATATACAAATTTGTTGGCCTGTAATCAAAACTAAACTGCTTGTGTGCTTTTGCTCAAAGTTACCGATCAGTAGTAAAATTGCCATGATAAATACGCTCAAATTTTCCAAGACTCCTAACTTATGCAGTGTGAGCTCTACTAAGCTCAAGTAACTCTTGATTTTCTTGATAGCAAATAATAAGTAGATCATCTTAATCCTGGAGATCAAGTGAGTCTTCAAATATACCGCTGGACGTGAATATTTGTATTTCAGGTCCGTTGAAAGAGTACCTACACATTCCTCTATTTTTCCTGCGCTAGGATTTGTTAACAGTCTTCAACAAATTATGTGTCACAACTGATGGCTTAACTAGTTTTCTATCCTCTCTAACTTTATGGTTCACTATAAGTACAGGAAATGGTCTTGAAACTGACAGGAATACTTTACAACTGTCTCATCTATCTGTTTTGAATTGAAGCATGATTTGACCTTCAAGTACTCACTAGTATAAAGATCATCTGTAATTTAGAACCTGGATAATCTCCAGTACATTTACCTAGTCAAGTATTTAAAGGTTTGTATATTGTATCGAAGAATGACATGTGTCAATAAATGTCTCAAAGATTATTAAGGAGATTTCAACGGTTCATTATTTGGATATTTGGAAAAATAATTTCCACCAGCTCTTCATACTTTATGAATAGTGTGGCGCGAGAGTGTATTTCGAAAAGTAACCATTTATTAACTCATTATTATTTTTAAGTAATTCCAAAATATGTTAAAATAGAGGCTCGAAAAGTATAATTTGGCGTTAAATGTTCCAAAATTCGACCCCCGATAATTTTGATTGAGCCCCTTTTCGATATTCTCACTGACTGGATTATTTCATCGGGCAGAGGCGGTGAGTATGGTATGGTCACCGTCGTCTACGTATGTGTGCGGAGAAGTGAGAGGTATTTCGAACCACTACTGTGCATTTCCCACGCGATAGAAGCATTCGGTGTTCTTCAGTGTCCATTACCCCACCCATAGAGTTTACTGTAACTTAGAAGACACCGCAAATAGACGGTGACCTGATGATGGCGAGTGACCACCAGTATACTGGACAATTATCGTTTGGAGTTACCGAAACGTAATATCTGTGTATTATATGTACGTCTGGACGTGATTTTTGTTTATTTAAAATTGGGGCTCTGATTTCTACGGAGTGTAAGAAAAAGTTAAATAATACTTATATTTTTTTTGTTTAAACTATTTTTTTAATAAAATTATATGATACTAGCGAACACCACAGACGTTGTTTTGTCTTACCAGATTATTCCTACTAATTGTAAATGTAAAGAAAATGGATAGCGAAGGACAAGAAATCCAAATATCTCCAGACACTGAGCTATAAGAGACGCACAAAGCGAAGTGGACGACTTCTTGTAAGTTAGATGAAAAGGACCACAAAATCTAGTCTAAATATTTACCATTGCTTCTCATCTTGAGCTAAATTTTTACTCAGACTTCGTAGTCTTCTAACGTACTTCTAACCTATTACTAGAAGATCGATGCAAGGTCACGAAACATTATTGAACACGATAATACAAAATGCCAAACAATTGGCCAATCCTTCTCTTTTTGGTTGAACTGAATGTAATCGTTGAGTGACATGTAACGTACAGTGTATTGTTTATATTATTGATGTATTGGTATATATGTATTTTCTGGGGTAACATTCACTGAGACCTGAAAGATCTATTGTGCCCCCTTACTTCTACTTAGCTTCTGAGTAGAGTCTCTGAAACCAGCAGCTCCTTCAGTCCTATTTCCCAGAGGAATTTCAGGATATCTGCAGGCCTCAACTTAGGTAAATGTTCCTCTTCTATCCAATAATATCCCAGGTTATGTGCTCTAGGAGTCTGGAGTGCTGTGCAGTTGTAAAGTATGTGGATGGAGGTTTCTTCTTCCATGCCACAATATCTGCATTCTTACTTCACTCCTACTATTTTGAGCTTTTCATTCTCTATAGATTGAAAATTATTAGTAGGAAAGACAATACTCTAATGGAGAACATTAAAACTGTTTGATACAATTATCCTCTCTAGACATACTTAATTCAAATTATGGGGTATTGATTATAGTTTACAATATTATCATTGAATTTCTAAACAGTGTAATTTGGACATAATGGCAGTTCGGATAGAACAATGACGAAACTTACGGGTTGACGATATATCCCGTTTTTGCGTAGGAAGTAAGATTTGTCATTGATAATTTTGTTGTTGTCACGAAGTAATAAAACGAAACCAAATTATAACCGTCATAAATTACTTATTTGTACGGAATATTTGAATTTATCTAAATCTTCCCACATGTATAAAATGCAGACAGGAAATAGTTAAATAATTTGGATTAAATAGATGAACATTTTTTTGTATTTTCGGTTGGAAAAGCTTAAGTACAGTAAGGTAAATAATATTTTGTTTCCACTACTAGCTGTGAAGTTGGCAATTATTGCTTTTCCTAGCCAACTGGGAGGTTGAATTTCTCTATTCGTGGTTCGTATTCCATATTCAATATTCGCTGACAAACGATACGAGGGTCGAAAAATTTGAAAAATAAGAATTTAAAAAAATACATCATTCTTTTTATTACTGTAATGCCATATAACGATGTCCGTCATTTAAATTTCACACAAAGGTTGATAATATAATAGTCTTTCATATTCCATATCCAAAATAATTCGCTGACAAACGATACGAGGGTTGTAAAAATTGAAAAATAAGAATTTTCAAAAAAATAATGAAACATTCTTTTTATTACTGTGATGCCATATGACGATGTCCCTCATTTAAATTCCACACAGAGGTTGATAATATAATAGTCTTTCGTATTCCATATCCAAAATTCGCTGACAAACGATACAAGGGTTGTAAAAATTGAAAAATAAGAATTTTCAAAAAAATAATGAAACATTCTTTTTATTACTGTGATGCCATATGACGATGTCCCTCATTTAAATTCCACACAGTGGTTGATAATTTGATGGTCTTTCGTATTCCATATTCAAAATTCGCTGACAAACGATACGAGGGTCGTAAAAATTGAAAAATATGAATTTAAAAAAAAAGATACACCATTCTTTTCATTACTGTAATGCCATATATCGATGTCCGTCATTTAAATTTCACACAGAGGTTGATAATATAATAGTCTTTCGTATTCCATATTCAAAATTCGCTGACAAACGATACAGGGTTGTGAAAATTGAAAAATAAGAATTTTCAGAAAAATAGTGAAACATTCTTTTTATTACTGTGATGCCATATGACGATGTCCCTCATTTAAATTCCACACAGTGGTTGATAATTTGATGGTCTTTCGTATTCCATATTCAAAATTCGCTGAAAAACGATACGAGGGTTGTTAGAATTGAAAAATAAGAATTTTCAAAAAAATAATGGAACATTCTTTTCATTACTGTGATGCCATATGACGATGCCCCTCATTTAAATTCCGCACAGTGGTTGATAATTTGATGGTCTTCCGTATTCCATATTCAAAATTCGCTGACAAACGATACGAGGGTTGTAAAAATTGAAAAATAATAATTTTCAAAAAAATAATGAAACATTCTTTTTATTACTGTGATGCCATATAACGATGTCCCTCATTTAAATTCCACACAAAGGTTGATAATATAATAGTCTTCTGTATTCCATATCCACAATTCGCTGACAAACGATACGAGGGTTGTAATAATTGAAAATTAAGAATTGTCAAAAAAATAATGAAACATTCTTTTTATTACTGTGATGCCATATGACGATGTCCCTCATTTAAATTCCACACAGTGGTTGATAATTTGATGGTCTTCCGTATTCCATATTCAAAATTCGCTGAAAAACGATACGAGGGCTGTAAAAATTGAAAAATAAGAATTTTCAATAAAATAGTGAAACATTATTTTTATTACTGTCATGCCATATAACGATGTCCCTCATTTAAATTCAACACAGTGGTTGATAATTTGATGGTCTTTCGTATTCCATATTCAAAATTCGCTGACAAACGATACGAGGGTTGTAAAAATTGAAAAATAAGAATTTTCAAAAAAAAAATGAAACATTCTTTTTATTACTGTGATGCCATATAACGATGTCCCTCATTTAAATTCCACACAGAGGTTGATAATATAATAGTCTTTCGTATTCCATATCCACAATTCGCTGACAAACGATACGAGGGTTGTAAAAATTGAAAAATAAGAATTTTCAAAAAAATAATGAAATATTCTTTTTATTACTGTGATGCCATATGACGATGTCCCTCATTTAAATTCCACACAGTGGTTGATAATTTGATGGTCTTCCGTATTCCATATTCAAAATTCGCTGACAAACGATACGAGGGTTGTGAAAATTGAAAAATAAGAATTTTCAGAAAAATAGTGAAACATTCTTTTTATTACTGTGATGCCATATAACGATGTCCCTCATTTAAATTCAACACAGTGGTTGATAATTTGATGGTCTTTCGTATTCCATATTCAAAATTCGCTGACAAACGATACGAGGGTTGTGAAAATTGAAAAATAAGAATTTTCAAAAAAAATAATGAAACATTCTTTTAATTACTGTGATGCCATATAACGATGTCCCTCATTTAAATTCCACTCAGAGGTTGATAATATAATAGTCTTTCGTATTCCATATCCACAATTCACTGACAAACGATACGAGGGTTGTAAAAATTGAAAAATAAGAATTTTCAAAAAAAAAGATACACCATTCTTTTCATTACTGTAATGCCATATAACGATGTCCGTCATTTAAATTTCACACAGAGGTTGATAATATAATAGTCTTTCGTATTCCATATCCAAAATTCGCTGACAAACGATACGAGGGTTGTAAAAATTGAAAAATATGAATTTTTAAGAAAATAATGAAACATTCTTTTTATTACTGTGATGCCATATGACGATGTCCCTCATTTCAATTCCACACAGAGGTTGATAATATAATAGTCTTCCGTATTCCATATCCAAAATTTGCTGACAAACGATACGAGGTTTGTAAAAATTGAAAAATAAGAATTTTCAAAAAAATAATGAAACATTCTTTTTATTACTGTGATGCCATATGACGATGTCCTCATTTAAATTCCACACAGTGGTTGATAATTTGATGGTCTTTTGTATTCCATATTCAAAATTTGCTGACAAACGATACGAGGGTTGTAAAAATTGAAAAATAATAATTTTCAAAAAAATAATGAAACATTCTTTTTATTACTGTGATGCCATATAACGATGTCCCTCATTCAAATTTCACACAGAAGTTGATGATATAATAGTCTTTCGTATTCCATATCCAAAATTCGCTGACAAACGATACGAGGGTCGTAAAAATTGAAAAATAATAATTTTCAAAAAAATAATGGGACATTCTTTTTATTACTGTGATGCCATATAACGATGTGCCTCATTTAAATTCATCACAAATGTTGATAATTTGATGGTCTTCCGTATTCCATATTCAAAATTCGCTGACAAACGATACGAGGGTTGTGAAAATTGAAAAATAATAATTTTCAGAAAAATAGTGAAACATTCTTTTTATTACTGTGATGCCATATGACGATGTCCCTCATTTAAATTCCACACAGTGGTTGATAATTTGATGGTCTTCCGTATTCCATATTCAAAATTCGCTGACAAACGATACGAGGGTTGTAAAAATTGAAAAATAATAATTTTCAAAAAAATAATGGAATATTCTTTTTATTACTGTGATGCCATATAACGATGTCCCTCATTTAAATTCAATACAGAGGTTGATAATATAATAGTCTTTCGTATTCCCTATCCAAAATTCGCTGACAAACGATACAAGGGTTGTAAAAATTGAAAAATAAGAATTTTCAAAAAAATAATGAAACATTCTTTTTATTACTGTGATGCCCTATGACGATGTCCCTCATTTAAATTCCACACAGTGGTTGATAATTTGATGTTCTTCCGTATTCCATATTCAAAATTCGCTGACAAATGATACGAGGGTTGTAAAAATTGAAAAATAAGAATTTTCAAAAAAATAATGAAACATTCTTTTAATTACTGTGATGCCATATAACGATGTCCCTCATTTAAATTCCACACAGAGGTTGATAATATAATAGTCTTTCGTATTCCATATCCAAAATTCGCTGACAAACGATACGAGGGTTGTAAAAATTGAAAAATATGAATTTTTTAAAAAATAATGAAACATTCTTTTTATTACTGTGATGCCATATGACGATGTCCCTCATTTCAATTCCACACAGAGGTTGATAATATAATAGTCTTCCGTATTCCATATCCAAAATTTGCTGACAAACGATACGAGGGTTGTAAAAATTGAAAAATAAGAATTTTCAAAAAAATAATGAAACATTCTTTTTATTACTGTGATGCCATATAACGATGTCCCTCATTCAAATTTCACACAGAAGTTGATGATATAATAGTCTTTCGTATTCCATATCCAAAATTCGCTGACAAACGATACGAGGGTCGTAAAAATTGAAAAATAATAATTTTCAAAAAAATAATGGGACATTCTTTTTATTACTGTGATGCCATATAACGATGTGCCTCATTTAAATTCATCACAAATGTTGATAATTTGATGGTCTTCCGTATTCCATATTCAAAATTCGCTGACAAACGATACGAGGGTTGTGAAAATTGAAAAATAAGAATTTTCAGAAAAATAGTGAAACATTCTTTTTATTACTGTGATGCCATATGACGATGTCCCTCATTTAAATTCCACACAGTGGTTGATAATTTGATGGTCTTCCGTATTCCATATTCAAAATTCGCTGACAAACGATACGAGGGTTGTAAAAATTGAAAAATAATAATTTTCAAAAAAATAATGGAATATTCTTTTTATTACTGTGATGCCATATAACGATGTCCCTCATTTAAATTCAATACAGAGGTTGATAATATAATAGTCTTTCGTATTCCCTATCCAAAATTCGCTGACAAACGATACAAGGGTTGTAAAAATTGAAAAATAAGAATTTTCAAAAAAATAGTGAAACATTCTTTTTATTACTGTGATGCCCTATGACGATGTCCCTCATTTAAATTCCACACAGTGGTTGATAATTTGATGTTCTTCCGTATTCCATATTCAAAATTCGCTGACAAATGATACGAGGGTTGTAAAAATTGAAAAATAAGAATTTTCAAAAAAATAATGAAACATTCTTTTAATTACTGTGGTGCCATATGACGATGCCCCTCATTTAAATTCCGCACAGTGGTTGATAATTTGATGTTCTTCCGTATTCCATATTCAAAATTCGCTGACAAATGATACTAGGGTTGTAAAAATTGAAAAATAAGAATTTTCAAAAAAATAATGAAACATTCTTTTAATTACTGTGATGCCATATAACGATGTCCCTCATTTAAATTCAACACAGAGGTTGATAATATAATAGTCTTTCGTATTCCATATCCACAATTCACTGACAAACGATACGAGGGTTGTAAAAATTGAAAAATAAGAATTTTCAAAAAAAAAAAGATACACCATTCCTTTCATTACTGTAATGCCATATAACGATGTCCGTCATTTAAATTTCACACAGAGGCTGCTAATATAATAGTCTTTCGTATTCCATATCCAAAATTCGCTGACAAACGATACGAGGGTTGTAAAAATTGAAAAATATGAATTTTTTAAAAAATAATGAAACATTCTTTTTATTACTGTGATGCCATATGACGATGTCCATTATTTAAATTCCACACAGAGGTTGATAATATAATAGTCTTTCGTATTCCATATCCAAAATTTGCTGACAAACGATACGAGGGTTGTAAAAATTGAAAAATAAGAATTTTCAAAAAAATAATGAAATATTCTTTTTATTACTGTGATGCCATATGACGATGTCCCTCATTTAAATTCCACACAGTGGTTGATAATTTGATGGTCTTTTGTATTCCATATTCAAAATTTGCTGACAAACGATACGAGGGTTGTAAAAATTGAAAAATAAGAATTTTCAAAAAAATAATGAAACATTCTTTTCATTACTGTGATGCCATAAAACGATGTCCCTTATTCAAATTTCACACAGAAGTTGATGATATAATAGTCTTTCGTATTCCATATCCAAAATTCGCTGACAAACGATACGAGAGTCGTAAAAATTGAAAAATAAGAATTTAAAAAAAAAATACATTATTTTTATCACTGTGATGCCGTATAACGATATCTCGGTATCACATATTATATCCCACATCTTTCACTAACAAAATTTAATAGCAGATACCAACCACCCCCCGTATATTAGAATGGTCGTTCCGTAAGACAACTGTAATAAACGAATATCTTTGTGCCTGTTGCTGGATTCACTTTTGGAGCTAGGAGCTTGCTTATCACTCATATTTCTCTTTATCTCTCCGACTTGGACAAAAATGTATCTTCTCGACTTCATAACGGCATAAACAATCATTTCTTCTAATATTTCTAGGACATCTAATTTTCATACTGAATACTTTTTTAATTGTCATCTCTTATGCCTATATTCCAAAATATTCACTTCTTCCAGTGTTCAGGTGCAATGCTTCTTCTAAACCTATATTCCTTTGTGAAGAAAATATTTTAGTATACTAGCTACATCTACCGCATTGTATTGTAACCAAAAGAGGTTATCGTAGAGAACGCTGTAAATGTGAGATCCAAGATATTCTCAACCAAATATCTGCAAAGTAGATGGAGCTGTATATTTAAAACTAGAAGTAGGTTTTTTGAAAAATAGCCACAGTTAAATATGTAAATCGTTGTACATGGGACACCGTCTATATTTTTCGTTTTTAAATTTATTGAAAAATATATCCTTTAAGAAGTTATTAGATAAAAATATATTTCAATTATTGTGAAGAAAACTTTAATCGACCGAGAACAGTGATACTAAAGCAGTACTAGATGTCACCACACGGACCATTTTCAAAAAGCTAACTTAAAAAATGATATTTTAACAAATCACAATTAAAAATTCAATTCTTAATTTTCTGCCTCAAATACCTGATGGAACGCTCATGTAATATACCTAATGATCTCCTTTTGTTTCAGGATTCACTATTGGACCGGTGTTTTGAACTTAAAACTAGGTGAGTGTTAACTGTTATATTTTATTTTTGCATTTCCACTCATCTGTTCATGAATCTATATTTGGTCACTCAAAATCTGCAAATAGTCAGGATCATTTTATTGGCCGGATACGAAATGCCTCCCGAAAAAGGGTTTCTTACCTGTCGCTAAAAGGGTCACATACGAATTGCCTCCTAAGCTCTAAATAAATTACCAGCTTCTAATCTTTGTACGAAGGTGAGACGTTGCCAAACTTTCGTCCTTTTATAGAATTTCGTTAATAACTCAATATTAACCATTATTTTTTGGTTTTAATATTTTGATTATTTTGATCAAAAACATAAAGACATAACCTAACCTAACCTAACCTAACCTAACCTAACCTAACCTAACCTAACCTAACCTAACCTAACCTAACCTAACCTAACCTAACCTAACCTAACCTAACCTAACCTAACCTAACCTAACCTAACCTAACCTAACCTAACCTAAACAAAAATGTCGTACTCTGAAATATTTTGTTAACAGATTTTATGTACAGTGCATAAGAATTAGAAAAATAAAAATAGATATATATTTACCTATTCAAATTATAATTTGGCAACATTGTGTCATTATACAAAGATTAAGCACACAAAATATTACCATAAATGATTAAGGACCCGGAGGCATTTCGATTGTACCCGGGAGGCATTTCATCTATGAAAATAGGTACCTGAAAAAACGGGAGGCATTTCGATAACACCGATTTTATTAAACTCCTTTTGAAAATAAATCGTACGCCTACGATACACAGTGACGGCTCGTCGGGGACCAGACAGTTTTCATCTACCATGGCGTATAAAGAAGTTTTAACTTCATGAAATCGCAATTTCAACAACGCATATACGGTAATCAAACTTTTCACCAATTTGTGTGTAGAATTCTTGCCTGAAAATATTTCTCCAGCATAATCTGGGCAAATTATCTCCTATAGCCACTTAGTACAGTGTAACAGTGGTACACAAACGTTGGAAGAAATGCTTCTTCTTAATCCAATGCAGTAGGAAATTCTCTTATTAGAAATTTTAAAATGGGTATTGAATGAATACAAAATGGGTTTCAGTTTAAATGTAAGATTTATTTTTTATCCAACATAGCTGAGAATCGAAGCACATTACAGTTTGATATGTTGACGACACAGAAACTAGATCTAGGGTTATTTTTGGGGTCTATTAATTTTAAACATTTATATCCTTAAAATGATTTCTAGGAACTAGATATAGTTTTATCAAGAGACTGATATTCTCAATAAAGTTTCAAATGACTAGTCAAACCCAATAAAAAAGGATTAATCATTTTATAGTAGGTTTTAAATTTGAAAAAAAAAGTTTCATGAATCAAAATAATCAAAACGAAACCAGTAACTGAATTTGAAACTTAATAAGATATTTTCAGTCTCCTAGCCCATTTTCAACCTTAGCAAAAATATTTAAAGCCCACAAAAACACCTGCTGGAATTAAATTGGTGAATTTTTTTTAAATACTAATATTTAAACTGAACCAGAACTATTTTTAGATCGAAATTGGGCATTTTCAGCTGTTATTTAAATGACAATAAATATGGAATACAATTATCTTATTAAGATACTGATAATACTGTACAAACTCTAGTAAACATATAAATCACATCATTCATCGCACTTATCCACCAAAATATACAAGCTGTTGATTCAAAATTACTCAAATGATAGAGTACATTATTAATTAATATTAATTGAAGTAACTAACTGTCCAACTGAGCTCTATTAGTTACTACCTCAAAATTCTATTACGATTGTGGCTTCTTTCTTGAACTTAGTGTGTGAAAGGTAGCATTTTAGAAAAGTTTTGGACCGAGGTCGCAATACGAGCTCTCCTTCGAAGATGGCATCTTTGGATAGCCTAAGTATAAGGCCACTCAGAGGCTGACGACACAGGAGATAGGAGATTTTGGTCAAGAAATTCTCAATCAGTCTATTGAAAGTGGGAAGAGATATTTGAAGACAGTGCAGGCTAGAGACAAAATGTGAAATCTATGACAAAACACCTATACTCACATACTCAGATGGAAGTCGAGGAGGAACCTGGAAGAAAAGAGAATGATTGGGAAGGCTGGAGTCAGAGGAAACATAGAAATACAAGAAGGCCTAGTTGCGTGGACCTTAAACCCTATGGGTGGGATAAAATAGTAAAGAGAAACATCATTTAATCTTCCTATATTCAGTGGTAGAAGTTTTTTGGTTTTGTCTCTTACAATTACTACATCCAGCTCTCCACTTTTATGCAGTCAAGTCTTGATTTCAAGTAAAGGAAGTATTCATAACTATTATAAATTATGAGAATTCTCACCACCACAACAATTTTAAATTTTTATTAATCAGGATAATTCAACTTGTATATTTTCCGTTACAAAAATAAATAGAGTCCTTTATAACAAAAAGAAATATAAAAAAAGAGGAAAGAATATACAAAATATACAAAAACTACAATCGTTCATCCATCACCAATCACTTTGTTTACTTTTATATTTCCGTTATACACACAATAAATAAATTAATACAGTAATCACGACTAATGGATTATTTGAATAAAAAAATGTTATGTACAAAATAAAAAATAATTACAAATTGTCTTAGGTAAAATGTTATATAACATACAATATAAAAATGCATTTGGTACAGTGCATTTATTATACAAATTATTACGTAACAATCAAGATTTTCATTACAGAGAAAAATATTCAGAAAGACCTTCACGCAAATTTTTATAAAGTTAAAGTACGGATATTAATTATTTTTGGAGAAAATTTGTTAGTTTCTGACAGTCTTATCAACTGTCAAGCATCAGACTTAACAATTATTTGTCAAGCATGTCAGAAAATTCATTTTGTTTTGTACAGTAGATCAAGCTTCTTTGATTTTTTCAATACCCATCCTATCTTTCGAATCAAGCGGTGAATAACCAAAGTATTTATCAATTTTCATACTTCATTATTCAGAAAAATGTAGTCAACATTAACGAGACGAAAAACAACCCACTAATCAAAAAAACAATTAAAAAAGTTGATAAATTAATTGAATTCTAGAATAATTGAAACGATTCACAAATGATGAGGTTTCGTGGCTTTAGAAGCTGGAAGGGATATTTTTTACTGGGGACATTTGAAAATGTATTGTTGAAATTGGTTTTTCAAGGAGTAAGTTAAAGATAATTGTTGCCTTTGGCATTGAGAATTTATCCAGTAGAAAAGAAAAATTTATTGGGTATATAAAGTTTTGGTTGGAGTATAAGAAAAGGAACTATACAAGAGTTCTAGTATTCCTAGTAAATGGACTTTGTTTTGGACACTCTATAAGAATTGTAGCCTTGTCCATTCAACTTTTTGATATTTGTATTGAGAATTCATAAATCTACAAATATCAATCATTTTTTTTAACATTAATCTTGAAGCAATAGATAGATGGTTACAAATTAATTTCTACACACAAAATTTTCAACGTCACATCTTTTTGAATACTTTTCCCAATTATCTTCAGATGCAATCAAAACGCCTTTCGTCACTACTATTAAAAAATTATTTAAGTACATTTACTGTATCTCCTTTAAGGCCATCTTCGAGTACATCCTAAATGATTTCCATCTTGGAAACAGGTTTTCGTTAATGGTAATCACTTTATAAGGTTAGTTTTGATTACATCTAAATACAGTGTATATCGAGAAGCTCACCTTAATTATCAAAAATTTTATGTTATATTTTTTCTCAGTGGTTTTCATGATGTTATTGATTTCATGTTGAGATTATATTCAAAAGCAAGTGTTAATAAGGTAGATTTATTCGAGTATTATTTCAACCTGGGTGACCTACAGTGTTTCATGTAAATTAATTTGATATCTGAAAACTTAGATATAAAGATTTAGTAAATAGTAGAAGCCTTGATATTCTGGATAAAATATTTTTCGCAATATTTCTTGGAATCACTATTAAAATTGTACACAGTTGTAGGAAGGTAGCAGATAAAAGACTTTTGAAATAAAATTCAGGTGGGATTTTGGCATGTTTATCTAAATTCCTTTATCGATGTGTAGTTGTCTTTGTAATACAAGCATACTGAGCAAGCTGCTTTTTATTGGAATCAACAGTATCAGGCTGCTGGTTTCCAAAAAATTCAAAAGACCCACTTCTTTGGATTTCATTTCGAAAAATAATGAAAACTATTATTTGAATATTTTTAAATTGGATTCAGCTTAAATTTACTGAAGCAATATATCTGTTGAGAATGTTATGTTGATGAAAACTCTTTATTGGGAAAGTCAAACAGTACATTCCTGGATTTCCTTAAATACATAATGCACTGTCAAAACTGTCAATTGCTTTCCAGATATTATTATTTGAATAAATATTTTGGAAGGCATGCTCCAATTTTTGGCTTATATTTATTGGTGGTTATGGATTTGGTGTTTTGTTAAAATCCAGGACCGTTTGATTAACGTTGGACAAGCTACACATATCTTGGAGTTGAGAAGTATAGGCTCGAATCTATATGTTGAAGTTAATCTTGAACGAAATGATTTGTATTTTCTTGAATTTCTGGGAAGTCGAACCTGATACTGGATTTTATCAAGAAAAAACGGTTAGAAAATGAAGATCTTTATTTCTTCCTTATTCTACCTTATTAATTTTGTAGCTTTTGGAAACGATTGAATTTCTAGCTTGTTGATATACACAACTCAAAAATATTTAAATACTGAAAAATATCGATAAATCACAGTTAACCTAAATAATCTATTTTCATCTAAATTATACATTTGACATGTTTAACGTGTAGGTACCTATGGGATATGAACTACCTCAAGATTTCTTGGAGTTAATTAAAAAAGATTAATATGAGAATCAGAAGACACAAATAATAATACAATTTATATAAAGCTGAGACAATCCTATTAACCGCGCCATGTAATCATGTCATGCGAAATCTATATTTTAAAAGAAAACTGTCTTCTTGTTCTCAGACTTTCTGAATAGATGAAAATTATTTAATGACCATTCGGATTTAACGTGTTGATAGTTCATTTGCATTTTCGAGCTCTGCGACGGAATCGGCGCATTCGTTGATCCCATTCGTCTTTCCATTCGATAACGATAGACCTTTGAGTTACTCCTAAGCTTCCTGTTACTATTCCTCCTGGAGAGTCGTCACGTTCTCTTCCCAGAAATAGATATGACCTAAAACATGAAATGTAAAATTTAACATGCTGCATTAAAATGAATAATCGTTGATTGAGAAATGATTTACTGATTATATTCATTGATTTCAGGTACTTGGAGTAAGGTTCTTCTTCAGCTCCAGAATTTTCGAGCCTTCCTGTACTGGTCATGAGTTTGACTGTGGGACTGGATAGTTTTAATGGTTCAACAAATACCCTTTGTCTAGTGCTCGGTAAGTTCTCACAGAAGTCTGTGAATGGGTGATCCCCAAGCTCACATTTTCTGCATAAAGCGTCACACCCCCAGAGCATCGGTTCTAGAACCGAGCCCTGGGGCACTCCAATCTCCGTCCCATACCTCCTCCCTCCCTCCCCCTTGAGCTCCCTACTACCCCTCCTCTCTTTCCTTCTACCATACAGCCCTGTATCTACTCTCTACATCATTCCCAAGTCACCTTCCCATCCCCTCTCTTACTTTCTTCTCCATTCTTTCTCTCTCGGCCTTTGTCCACTTTCATACTCTCTTCCAATAATTCAATTTCTCCCTCTTCTTATATTCTATGTAAACTCAAGCTATTCTCATCCTCCAGTACCTTCCAACAACTTACTCTTTCCACCAGCCATTCATCACACGCCCCGTCACCCCTCTTGATGGAGGGCAACAGTTCATTATTTCGCACCACGAGCCCGTTGGATGTCAACAGTTCCTCCAGCATATCTCCTCTCCTGTCCGTTTTTCTACCTCCCCTGTCCGTTTTTCTTCCTCCCCATGCTGCATTCTTGCCCCATTCTTCTCATAACTCTCTCCTTTTCCTTTTTGACGCCTTAAAATCGTCGTCCAATCCTGTCATACTCCTCTCATATTCTTCCAGGTTACATTTGGACTTATAAACATATTCTACACCACCATGTCTCCCATTCGCACTACCACCACCCATCCGCTTCCTTCATCACTTTATCCGCGCTCAGTCCATCTCCCACCACTCTTTTTTTCCTGCCTTTTCTGTATCATACATCCATCCTTGCATTTCCAAATATCCACCTCGGATCCACAATCCACTTCCCTACTATAAATAACCTCAACTAAAACACCATGTGCTGCTCTGCATTTCCCCAAACATCCATCCTCCTGCTGTCTGCTCTCCTTTTCCTCCTATTTGACCAGACTTGTCTCCACTATGGGGTCCAGGGGGTACCTCTCATTTTCTCCATCTCCGTCTACATCTAATCCCTTTCTTCCCCTACTACATTCTGACTACCCTTTCACCACATACCCTACAAAGGAAGGCTTCTTGACAGTCTCTGGCCATGTGCCTTATTTTCTCCACTCTCCTTGAGTTTATGTGGTCAAAACTTAAGACCAAAATGTTCACAGTTTGTAGCAGCTATTAAAACATGTTCAATCAACAATCTAGTATCACATTTCATTTCTACAAACTATGAACATGATGGCGCAGATTTGTTAATCAATTTTTTGGAATGACAGTCATCTGCAACTACTGATACAGTTTCAGTACGTACTACAGAAAATTCTGTTATTGTCTCCTTACAGTTAATCCAAAGATTTTTTATGAGATTATGTTTGTTTCGAGAAATGCTCACTGATAAATATGTAACATCAGTTAGTTGTTACTGGATTTTACTAATAATGTTATTTTTTTAGGATCCCAGATGATAATGATACCGTTAGGAAGAATCCATTTGTTGGAAGAAATTGAGAAGAAAAGAAAAATACTTGAATAATGAATTTTTTTGATTTTATATTGTTTTGCATGTTGTATTGTTGATAACTGAAAAATGTGTATTGATCATTTATTATCACTCTGGTGATTTATTAAAATCCCCTTTGTCCATTTATTTCTTTAATTTTTTATAAATAAAACTAATTTGGAAAACTCCTTCGTGTTATTTATTTCGTCATCAATGGAAACCCTTTCCCAAAAAACTCATTTAGCGCCATCTGTCGGTAAACTTTTAAAATAGTTCGAGAATTTACGGATAGATAGCGCTAGCTGTTTTCAGTAATGCCAGAAATGTCCGATAGGGTACGCTGATCAATGTAATGGTCTTAACGCCATCTGGTGGTGACCCTTCCAAGTAGTGATAAAAATTAGCGCCATCTATCGGTCAGTAGAAAAACTAAAAAAAGGTTCGAGGGTTTCCCGATAGATGGCGCTAGCTGTTTTCAGTAATGCTAGAAATGTCCGATAGGGGGCGCTGATCAATGTAATAAAATTAGCGCCATCTGGTGGTGACCCCTCCAAGTAGTGATAACTGTTAGCGCCATCTATCGGCAAACCCTCGAACTTTTTTTTAGTTCAGCTACTGACTGATAGATGGCGCTAACAGTTATCACTACTTGGAGGGGTCACCACCAGATGGCGCTAATTTTATTACATTGATCAGCGCCCCCTATCGGACATTTCTGGCAACACTGAAAACAGCTAGCGCCATCTATCGGCAAACCCTCGGACCTTTTTTTTAGTTTTTCTACTGACCGATAGATGGCGCTAACAGTTATCAGTACTATTTTTTCATAATTTTCGAAGTTATTCACAAAACATCTACAAATGTTAATGAATCGCTTAATACTCACATCAAATAATAACGACTTTCTATGATCTTTTTCTCAACGGTTAGCTACACGTTAAAGATGTTTCGTGAATTAAGGGAATTGTGTGGGGATTATTAATAATGAAGATATATTTACTAATCAAATTTTATTCTTTTTAAATAAGGCAAAGTACAAAAGTTATTAATATATCTATAATTAAGTTTGGTTTTCTGTCTTTCAAATTAATTTTCTGTATCTGTATCTGTAGAGTGGGGAAGGTGGATGTAGGCTCACAGCACTTAGGCCACATGTACATCCTCCCGAGGAGTTGTCCTCTAAGGTCATCGTCCATCCTGTTCTTCCCAGGAAGGTGGACAGGTCACTAGGAGACATCTCCTTTATATCGGCAGGTGTAAGCCAAGACTCACCTAACACACACTCTCTTATTGACGATAACTCCGGACACTCGCATAGGACATGCCTGACAGTTTCATCTTCCTGATCACACATCCTGCAAAGAGCCCCATAGTATGAAGGTTTCCTTAGTTAATAGTGGCCTACTGTTATACGTAGGTTTTTTCTGGTCATCGCCAAATATTTCGTCGGCGCCATCTTCTCAGGGTCGCCCAGGGTGATCCTGGCAAAGCTGCATCCTTTAATTCCCTCCCATCTCTCAAGGGATTGAGCATGGGATTGAGCATTAATTTTATTATTTAATGTGGTTATAATATATATAAACATTATCCACAGCACATATCTTTCAACAAATTTGATATTACTGTTTTCGTGGGTGCTGCAAAAATCAAATTCAATTAATTTGTGGAGGATAAAATCAGTTTCCATACTCCTTCAATTTAATAAAGGTATGTGAATCAGTAACTGGGTCGGTTAAAAAATATCCTTTACAGTCTTCGCAAGTGTTGGTTGTAAAAAGTTTTTGGCATATGAATCCTGCAATGTATGAAGATGTACGGAAACGCATCTCATAAAAAATCTTTGGATTAACTGTAGGGTTTGAGACAATAACAGAATTTTCTGTAGTACTTACTGAAACTGTATCAGTAGTTGCAGATGACTGTGAATACAAAAAATTGATAAAAAAATCTGCGCCATCATGTTCATATTTTGTAGAAATAGAATGTGATACTAGATTGTTGATTAAACATGTTTTATAAGCTGCTACAAACTGTGAACATTTCGGTCTTAAGTTTTGACCACATAAACCCCGAATTATTCCATTATTGTGGAGTGTAAGGCAAGGAGAGTGGAGAAAATAAGGCACATGGCCAGAGACTGTCGACAAGCCTTCCTTTGTAGGGTATGTGGTGAAAGGGAGACGGAATGTAGTAGGGTAAGGGAGAGATTAGATGTAGACGGAAATGGAAGGTATCCTCTGGACCCCTTAGTGGAGACGAGTCTGGTCAAATAGGAGGAAAAGGAGAGCAGACCGCAAGAGGATGGATGTTTAGGGAAATGCAGAGCAGCACATGGTGTTTCAGTTGAGGTTATTTATAGTAGGGAAGTGGATGTGGTGTGTGGATCTGAAATGGATATGTGGAAATACAAGGATGGATGTATGATACAGAAGAGGCAACAAAAAAAGAGTGGTGGGAGATGGAACGAGCGCGGATAAAGTTATGAAGGAAGCAGATGGGTGTTGGTAGTGCGAATGGAAGACATGGTGGTGTATAGTATGTATATAAGCCCATATGTCAACCTGGAAGAATATGAGAGGAGTATGACAGGATTGGACGACGATCTTAGGGTGTCAAAAAGAGTTATGGGAAGAATGGCAAGAATGCAGCATAGGGAGAGGAGGCATGCTGGAGGAAGTGTTGACATCCAATGGGTTAGTGAGCTGTTGCCCTCCATCGTGAGGGCTGACGGGGCGTGTGATGAATGGAGGAGTAAGTAGTTGGAAGGTACTGGAGGATGAGAATAGCTTGAGTTTACATAGAATATAAGAAGAGGAAGAAATTGAATTATTGGAAGAGAGTATGAAAGTGGACAAAGGCCGAGAGAGAAAGAATGGAGAAGAAAGTAAGAGAGAGGATAGGAAGGTGACTTGGGAATGATGTTAGAGTAGATACAGTGCTGTAGGAGAGAAGAAAATATAAGAGGGGTAGTGGAGGGCTGATTACTGTTGAAATTAGGAAATAGAGAGTATGTGGAGGCAAAGTTGAAAGGAACGATGACGAATGTTGATGGGGAGAGTAAGGATGGAGGGAAAAAATGATACAAGGAGCAGAAGAGCGCAGGATGGAGGTGAGAAATCAAAGGAAGAGAGAAGAATTACTGGGAGGAGAATAGGAACGAGGTGCTACAGGAATAGATTTTGGAGAAATTGTTCACAGGGGTAGAAGGAGGAGTGGTGGGCAGAATTCGGAAAGCACTGAATACAAGGAGGATGGGAAAATGAGAAAGACGAGGCCGGTAGAGAAATGTGAAGTAGCGGAGGGGGGAGTAGCGGCGAGTTTAAGGTGGGTTTGGTTGGTAGGCATTCCCGTGGGGATGAGTCCACCACTGTCTGGGTTAGGTAGGGTCCAGAATGGACTTACTCTGGACCTAACCTAATTCATTCGAATATGAGTTCCCCATCTCGGTCCGAAGAAAAAAATTGGATCTTAGAGGTTTAGTGAATGGATCTGTCCAATGGGACAGTCGGAGAGCGGGATATAGGATTGTGAATGATAAAAATGGTAAAAATATTTCAACACTCACTTGTTGGATTTGATCTTCGGACATTTACAAGCTAGATCAGCGGCAGGTACCAGCATCGGCATAGTTCCTCTTCTAATTCTTGATTCCTTTGATTTTTTGTAGATAAATTCCACGTTTATCATAAATCTCACCCATCCTTTTGTATATTCTGCTTCATTATTGTCAATGCGGGACAAAACTTTTGCCATTATAGCTAAAAAAAAATGTTTCACATTACTTTTCATATTCTTTCAATTAAAGCATTTCAAGTAGTATAGTTTTTTTCACGATCTAAAAAACTGACTTGACTTATGTTTGAGATACTAATGAAACCATAAAATACCTGATGAAAAAAAAAAAGACAAAATAAATACGACCCTGTGATGGCTAATACTTTTATGTCATTATCCCATCTCAGTGTCAGTCAGTCAGTTTCTTAGATCGCGAAAAAAACTGCACGTAGTAACAATTCGAGCATCTCTCCTGATTCCCTGAATTTATGAACCCTTTATTGACGATTTGTAAATACCAAAATTTACAGCTTACATCCATAAACAGGAAGTGTATTTACTTTCATTGCTGTTTTCGACCACTAGATACATGCTATTCATCCGAAACAGTCGTAAACATGAAATTAAAGCTCGGATATCTTCAGTTTCCACTTCCGATAGTGTCTCCCTAGAGTCAGTAGATGTTAGCGCGAATGAGTTTTCTTGAACTATGCATGTTGTTTCATAAAAATAATGTAACAAAATACAGAACGCTGCAATTGATGTTTAACGATACTAAATATTATATTTATACCAAAATTCCGCCACAAATATGCTCTAAAAAGATGAAAACAGATATTTCCTTCTGTTTAAATATTAATCCCCTTAAAGTTTCTGTTCTAATCGTGACCGATTACAAGCCAAAACATGAGAAAATGTGAGTCAGTTTCAGTTTTATCAAATAAAAAGCCAAGAGGAGAATACAGGAATAAATTTATTGTTAAATGTTTGTATCGAGTCAGAAGATGCGGGCCAAGTGACACTGGCTCCGACTGTTTACGGTAGTTTGCATAGATCATAATCGTTTCGGTAGCCTTTATGGTTCCATATCTGTGAGCTTGCCTACACCGACATAATTCAATGGTGACAAGAGATCATCTGATGTTTTACGAGCTGGTATTTTAGCGAGTTCAAAAACCCACTTGTTTTTTTAAAGTTTTAAAGCTTTCTCAAGATTTGCAATTTCACCAAAATAATTGGAACAATAAAAGGAATAGAACCATAAAGATATAACGGAAATGCCAAAATATACTTAATAAACGACTTTCGAGAAACATAGTTATTTTTTGGCATTCTGAAATATGGAAAAGTGGATGAACTAAATATTTTTCTTTGATAAATCCATATAACTATCAACTGAACACAAACGAAAGCAGAACTAGTGATTTAAATGATGGAAATATCTTACTTGTTTTTGATGTTGGATTTCAGTTAATGTAAGAGAATAAACATATCCTTATCTTATCATGGATACCAGTGATAGAGTTCATGTAGGTAATACCCTTCTTGGTGTGCGTCTTCGATTGTTAATGTTCTAACACATTACCTTGGAAGAAATGGAAAAAGGCAGACGTAGGTACAATCCAACCAGTTTCTCGTGAAATGAGGCAAAGATGCGCAGTAACATTTTTGAAAGTGGGGATCCAGCAAAGCCAATCGTGCGGTAGACGTTATGCATATGTTCGAGTAAATTCCATCTCATTCTGGCCGAATACGATCCCTCTCTGCGTACCGGATGCTCCGCCTTGTCACGAGAAAACAGTTCACCAGTACCTTTCGTATTTTGAATGCTGTAATTTCACTCGATTGATAGGTCGCGCTTGCGCGTAAAATAAACATCAACCAATCAAAATTTTCAAGTCAAAGTTTGTAATACATTTAAATGATTCATTATTGTGATATTTTGATAAAGATTAATTACCGACCTGCCTTTTTTCCATTTCTTCCAACGTAATATATTAGAAGACATTAACAATCGATGACGCACACCAAAATTGGTATTATATGAACTCTACGTAATTTAAATGGACGACTAAGAAATTAATTAAAGAAGTGTGACATGGGAAGGACTCCCACTTCTGAAACTCCATAATTTCATATCTAATTTCCTTCTATTGTCTTTTGTAAAACAATACCAAACTTTCTCTAACACAAGATATAACATGGGAATATCCCCTTTTATCACGTAGCATAAATTTCCCGGTTTTTCTAGAATACAAAAGCCAATTTTAATCGCGAGAGTTCGGGACGTTGCTCCTGATTTTCTGATAAAGAACAAATCGCGTCACCTTTTTACTGGAGCAGACTGATCGCACTGATAGTCGTCAAGACATTTCCCATTAATTTTCTGTTATCAGTTTTCATCTCTTTTTCCGAAACTGGTATATATATACTATCCTATACAAGGAGCTTATGGGCTTTATTAGAACAGAGAAGTTTATTACTCATTGTTCATTACTGATGATCTCGTTGGTGAAAAATAATTTTGTTCTTTGTCAGGAAAATGTAGAGGAAAACCGAACACTCGTAGTACTGGACAATGTGAATGTGGCAAAAATGAAAACTTTCTTATGGCTTACAATGTTTAATAATTTATTGATTGAAATAAGGATGTACTTTTATATGACATGAAGTTATTAATTATTGAGACAAGATGGCTTATTGAATACATATTCTTCGCAATATTCAAGATGCATTTTCAAACGAAATTATTATGAAAAGAATAACGGATTTTCATAATATATGAATTATTTATTTTACAAAAAATAGTTATTAATAATGCGGTAGCCCAACAAATTGTCTTTCCTTATTTAGAAATAATTTATACTACAGAGACATGTTTTTACAATGACTATCATCAATATCCGTATACTTTTCCACTATTTGTGTCTTCTAGGAGCTAGATAATATTTATATATTATATATTTCTTTATACTTATTCATTTTTTAAACTACTTAGAATAATTCATTCATTTATTAATATTCAAGATTTCGAGAAGCTTTCATCTCGAACTAACAAGAGGTTATCTTTGCAAGTTTTTATTTGGAGTTTAAGAGATGGGAGGGAATCAAAGTATGCAGTTTTGCCAGGATTACCCTGGGCGACCCTTGGAAGCTGGCGCCGAAGAAATATTTGGCGATGACCAGGAAAAACCTACGCTTAACAGTAGGATTTCTGACTGGCCACTGTCAACTAAGGAAACACCTCCATACTATGGGGCTAGTGGACACACCTCTATGCAGGATGTGTAAACAGGAAGATGAAACTGTCAGGCATGTCCTATGCGAGTATCCGGAGTTATCGTCAATAAAAGAGTGTGTGTTCGGTGAGTCTTGGCCTACACCTGCCGATATAAAGGAGATGTCTCCTGGTGACCTGTTCACCTTCCTGAGAAGAACAGGATGGACGATGACTTAGGAGGACAACTCCTCGGGAGGATGTACAATGGGTCACATGTGGCCTAAATGCTGTGAGCCTACACTTACCCTCCCCACTCTACAGATACAGATAGTTGGGGTTAAGCTGGATTTAGAAACTTTGTTGTTCGTTATTCGTTATTGCCTCTGCATGAAAATTAATGTTGTAATGCGTCCAATTGTGCAAAAAACCGTGTGTGAGTAAAAACATTAATTATTGATTCCCAATTATGATTTTTTCTACCACCAACTATCAAGATTGAGAAAACATTATATTTTGTCAAGTTCAACACCCCATTGGCGCCCAACGTGGGGCCGTATCCTTGCATAAGGGTGTAAAGTTTCTCGGGCATGAACTTTCTAACCAAACTTAAGATAGACCACAGCTTTTTTTTTGGTTATATTGCGTAGATGACGTGGTTTATCTACTATAGGTTGCGTTAAATCATAATAAATAATCGAAACACCGAATAAACATGAATATATAAATTCAGCTTGACCAACTAAAATCATTAAACTTGTATAATTTAATAATATTACCAATGTCTACATTTATATCTTCCACGCCTTAATACGATTCAAACAGAAATTTTTCTGTCGTGTAACAGATTGTAATTTTATTTTCTGCAGTATTTTTAATACTCTTGAGAAATATATATACTTTCCGCTGACTTGGGAATTGCTACAGTCGGAATCGAGATATTATTAACATTAGTATTCTTCGTATAGCTGTCGAATTCCGTTAAATACACCACCGGCAAGCTACGAACCAATTTGTGTTGCTAATAAAACACATACGTGCCATGTATACTTAGCTCGGAATGAGACAAGTAGCGAAAACTGATAAAACAAGATTAATTGGATTTGGTCGGGACTGGAAATTATTGCTTAACTTGTCAGAAAATTGTTAAAAAACCAATTAAAATGGTAACGACATCGATGACATATTATCGCTTGTTCGTTCACGTTACTACGGAGCTTGAATGTTTATTGTGTGACTTTTATAAATGTAGAAGATATATAATATCCTTGACAGATAAAAAATATCATACGGATAGTATTATCAAAATAAACAGGGAGTTTCAATGTTTAGACTTTAAATTATGAGAAGACTGAATTTAAGAGGAGTACTGAAAAAATTGGAGGAATAGCAAAAAGATGATGAATTTATGTTTTGGATTTATAGAGCTAGAATGAACAATTGATAATTTTTGTCCACGACCACCTAATAATAAGTCAATATTTTACCTCCTTACAAAAGGTATTTACAATAACAATAATCCCATAATTCATTCTGATATTATAAATTTATTGAGAATTTGTTTAAATCAAAATTATTTTCATTTCAACGGATAGGTTTATAGCAGTAAAGAGGGTTTTATTATGGGCATTTTTTGCCAGATATTTGACATCTTTTTTCTTCAATTATCTCTTGTATTTGCCATGTCTGATCTTATTTAACAAAAAAATATTCCTATAATGTTCAAAATATGTTTCAAAACCATCTAATTTGGGACACTTTGTACTTTAATTTCTTGGATTTAACAGATTACACAAAGTATCCCATTCAAATTTTAAAATCTGAGGGTATTTTCAGTTAAAACAGAATTTAAAGTATTTATCATACTATCATCCTTCTCGTTTCAAGGATATTCACTTCGTTCCATACTTGCTATCAGCCCTGTATATTTATCAGTACAACAGCGCAAGTGGGAAGAAAATAATTTTTCCCAAGGGAGATATATACGTTTTCGTAGGGTAAAATTATGTTTATCACAATGACAAGCGATTTTCTTAGTTTCCTTTCTGGATTTTTCTTCAAAATACGAATCCAAGTAAAACTTAATAAATAGAGTGAATCAGTTACCGAAAAGAGAATGAATGTGACGGGTAGTGGGGGAGAGTCTTAATGGATTATTCGACAGCAATTTATAAGCTTGGTGGCAAATAGAAATAAATTTACGTTTGAAAAGTGATCTTTAGCATCACTATATTTATATTGGATGTTCCAGGACTTCGTACCAAGAACTTGGAGACTAAAAAGTGGGTAAATTATATAAAATGTTTCCCTTACGCTCTCCGATATCGAAATATGGGACTCTAAAGCTGGAAATTATCATTTATAATAATTAAATGGCTTATTAGAAATTAAAAGAGTTTAAACCGCTTATATAAACACCATAACCGCAAACTTATTGGCATCATAAATTGAAAAAAAAAACGTTGCAAAAATGGAGACGGCCGTTGAAAGATGTCAATTGTCTCAATGGTCAGGGTTGTCAAATTTGATGACATCACAGTATACAGGGTGAATCACGACTAACGGGACGGAGGTTTATGGCGAAACGGTAAAAAATGTGAAATGTTTGTCACCTTAGTAGATTGTACATCCATATAGGCTACATTTTTAAATTATTTTGAAATATACAGGATGTCCCAATAAAGTGTGGCGTATCAAAGTTATATTTTTTCTTACGGAACACCCTATATTTGATTGCATTTTCTGATTGCACCCAAAAAATTAAGTACTGTTTCATAATGGTTCCGTATACCTAAATACAGAGGGTTCCGAGTTATGCTGACTTTTTTTAAAAATGTGAACATTTCGAAAAAAATTAATAACTCATTGATATAATAAATTCTAGCGAAGTTTCTCTCACAGCTCAATAGTCAGACATTCGTTGAATGTATTCCACGATTGAGTACTAAATATATCTTTACAGGGTGTTCAAAATTATCAGTTGAATTATTAGATCATTAAATGTGTTATAACGGGCTTATTTCAAATGGAACACTCTACATTTCAATAATTTATCATATTCAAAAAAATGTCCTCTTTCGAATGATATAAGGGTGTCCTATACCTAGGTACTATATTTTTCGCGCAATTTACAATTTTCTTAAATAGTGTGGTAAATTGATTTTAAAACATCTGCAATTCTCTCTAAATTTTATACTAATTATCTTGACAAAGCTATTGTGAAGAAAAACAGTGAAGCTGCTAATAAATATGCTCCCTTATTGTTCCTGAGGTACACTAACTCTTTTTTTACCGATAAGTATTTGAGTACATAATAAAACAAAAACACATTATTAATAAAGCAAATACATAAATACTACGAAACGAACAACAAATTATTAAAAGCAAAAGTTGGAAAATAACTATAATGGATGCTCGAAATGCTTGTCATCTTATTCAATGCAACACGTGATTCTGGCTTCAAACATTATTCATACATACCGAGTGTTATAGACGCGAAAGAGTCCGAAATTATTAATTTCATATTGTAGGATATTTTTATTATAACCCTATTCGAAGAAATCCATCTTGGTCAGTTCTGGTGATCTAGCTGGCCAATTACAAGGACTTCCCCTACCTATCCATTTATGTCTTAATTTTCTATTAAGGTAATTCCTAACAACACGAGAAAAGTGAGTGAAAAAAGTCATCTGAAGCTACGTCTAATTGTAGGTAACCACATTTTCTTTCTGATGCTAAGTGGTAAGTTTTCGAAAAGGATCTAGAAGATATTTTCCAAAAAACTCAAAAATTTTCTTCTGTCCAGGTATCCGTCAAAAACATACGGGCCGATAACATATTAGCCCACAATCCCTCCCCAAACGTTCACACGCTATTATAGTAATTTTTCATTTATTGCTTTTAATAATTTGTTGTTCGTTTCGTAGAATTTATGTATTCGCTTTAAGAGTTTTTGTTTTATTGTGTACTCAAATACTTATTGGTAACAAAAGAGTTAGTGTACCACAGGAACTACAAGTGTGCATATTTATTAGCAGCTTCTAGGTATAAGACACCCTTATATCATTCGAACGAGGACACTTTTTTTAATATGATGGATTATTGAAATACAGGGTGTTCTATTTGAAATAAGCCCGTTATAACACATTTAATAATCTAATAACTCAACTGATAATTCTGAACACCCTGTAAAGAGATGTTTAGTACTCAATCGTGGAATACATTCAACGAATGTCCGACTAGAATTCATTATATCAAAGAGTTATTAATCTTTTTCGAAATGTTCACATTTTTAAAAAAGTCAGCTTAGCTCGGAACCCTCTGTATTTAGGTATAGGGAACCATCATGAAACATTACTTTATTTTTTGGGTGCAATCAGAAAATGCAATCAAATATAGGGTGTTCCATAAGAAAAAATATAACTTTGATACGCCACACTTTATTGGAACATCCTGTCTATTTCAAAATAATTTTAAAATGTAGCCTATATGGATGTACAAACTACCAAGGTGACAAACATTTCAAATTTTTTGCCGTTTCGTCATAAACCTCCGTCCCGTTAGTCGTGATTCACCCTGTATAACCTCGAATGATAACATTGTAGATCTAATTGTCATTTCCCGATTTTCGAATAGGAATATTCATCACTTTCTGAGTTATAGGCTGTTAAAAACATCTTTAAGCACACTATATAGTGTACAATAACTATTATTAATATATTGTAGGGTACATTACCGTAATCCCTTTTGCAGTATTTATTCATGTTCAACCTTCTCGTTGCTGCTTTGCATTTTCCGCACTGATCTGAAACAAACGAAAAGGTTTGAAATAATTTAGTTTATAAAATGAAGTGTTGCAAATATCAATTATGACATATTTGACGTTTTTACTGAGATTGGTGATTAAAATTGGAAACAAAAAAATGTTATCGATTCACACAAGTAAGTAAATAAACAATTTGTTTACCGTTTTAATTTGTTACTATCAACATCTGTCTGAATTTTCTGTTTAGCGTATCTAAATTGTTTATTTGTCCCATTGATTAAGGCACAGATACATCAAAGTGATACCCGAAGAAATTTCATTAAATTAACTCGAAAGGTTTAACCTCAAAAGTTCAAAATATGCCAACAATATTGAAATTCGTCGAATTGGTTTATTTGCGGCTACAAAACCTACAAATATATGTATTTAATTTGATACGTTTTGTATGTAGTTTTCAGTGAATATCAATGTTTTGTCGAGATTGGTTATATTGATGAATATTTGAAAAAAAATATGAGTTAGAGCTTGTATAAACAAGTAATGAACAAAATATACACACATAGTTAGTAAAACTTGTATGAAATATGAATTAATTATAGGATAATTTATCTTGTGACATTCATAATGACATAATGGGGGTGACTATGGTTATAGTACGTCTAATATTTGCGATCCCTTGACCAACTCGAAGGATTGTGATAGCCAAGTAATAGGAAACTGAACTTGTCCAACTATGTTTACTCAAAGCAATCAATATCAATATTTTTCTTCGATCATAAGGCTCACGTCTTATATTTTCCAATGTTTCTTTTTAAAATGTATACACTCTCCCTACGGAAAAGCGACTTTAAAACAAATAAGGAAACCAAGCACGAAAGTAGCAATTTGCCCTTCTCAACCGCGTTTTCGATTTAATACAGAAACAATACAAGATTGCAATAAATTCTTGCTTTTCCACTGGTATATAGTTCTCCCTAATATCAAAGCTAGAGGGTAGAAAACCTAGGTTAATTTAAGTTTTCCAATTTAAAGTTTCCGACATACCGGTAAACAGTCTACTGAAAATATTTGATTATTTTTCCAGTCTATTGAGGACTCGTTCAGTCAATTAAACTGGTATTCCCCCTTTGTAAGATACTCGCCCCATGTTTTTGCAGAAAAACATATTTGAAACGCTCGAGATGTTTAGTGCAGGTTGCATTGAATTGCGATAGTCGGGGTGTACACTGAGAAACAAGATAGATTCAAAGAGATTAGAGATTCCTGAAGGATCCCTCTGAAGGTCAAACAAAAGTCTTCCTATTTTTGCTACAAATAGTTTAATATGGTGAAATATCTTCTTTATTTTACTTATTATTTTTGTTAATCTTTAGAGAAACCAAACCAGAATTAAAACTTAATTATTGTTTATAAAGATATCTGGAACATCGAATTGAAAATATGGAAGAGATTGTGGTTGGACTTCCCAAAAAATTTTTCGAAAATAATAGAGGTATGGTGAAGTTTAAATCAGTGAACTTCAATTTCCCTGTGTATTTGTAAATCAATATTTTTTAAATGAAATGAGGAGTCATGGATATATTTCATTTCTACGTCTCAAAGATTGAATGCACCATAAATGTATTATACAGAAGGGAGTGTCCCCTATTTGTAAAGATCGTTCACTAAGAGCTGTTTATTTTCGTTGTTATATGGTTGAGGATTGCATTTTTATGGTAAACCTTGGGAAATTTGCTGTATAGGATGTTATATTTATATTTTAAGTAGGATTCTCCACTACTAAATAATAACGCACAAATTATTTTTACATATTTAGCTACATAATGATATTTGTCCACGACCACCTAATAATAAGCCGATATTTTACCTCCTAACAAAAGGCATATGGTACCCATATATCAACTGTCGTGAATTATGAACCATAATACACTACAGTGTATCGATAAAATATTGTAATTTTTAGTATTGATACTTTTCATAGCGATATTTTCTAATATTAAGTATTTTAAAACAATATATTTATAACGGTACGTTGTGTTTATACTTTCTACAGTATCGCCCATCTCTATATATGTCAAATTATATTTTTATGTAGCTGTCAGAACATTTTGAGGTTAGTATAATACCAAATCGTTACTGACTTTTATTTAATAAAGAAATCAAGTGTTGTGGACAAAGTATAGTATTCTACTCGAAATTTATGGCCATAATTCACTTGGGTGACTTGCGCCTCTCTCCTGCGGCTCGTGACGCAAACGTCACCCATCGTGAATTATGGCTATCATAAATTGCTCGTTTAATAATATACTAATATTCTTCACACCAGTGAATAATGAAAAAGAATTCACTCTCGTTTTAGCCAATCACATTCTATTATTATCAGAATTCACGCTTAAATAAATTAAAATGAATAAATCAAATCGTATCTTTTAAAACAGCAAATATCAAATAATGCAAATCTATTCTGACAGCGCGTCGTTTGAAACGTCAAAATAATGATAAAATTATAATTTTACGTATTATTTAGAGAAAACATGGACAACAGTAGTTATATTCAGTTATAACTCACAATTATCATTTATCAATGTAAGGGTTTCGACTAAAACTGTATGTTACGTATCCCTTTTTGAAAATAAACATGCTCTATAGCCTAGTGGTAGAAATAGTCAACTCTGGCGCGGACGATTGGGGTTCGATCCTCACTGGAAGCTTTCTTTTTTTAGTCGTGGAGAAAGTATAGTCTTTTACTTGTGTAGAATGGCTAATATTCACTTGGATGATTCCAAAACTTCATCCGCGTGAATGATAGCCATCATTCTGCACTCGTTGAAGAATATACTATTCTACTTCCTCCTTTAACTTTTGAGAAGAGAATTTTGAAAACTTACAATAAGGTCAACAGAGATTTTTTAAGCTAGAAATGAGTAGTATAAAGGGTGTCACAGGAGTGATGAAAACGGTTTAACCAAAATAAACAAGTATCTTCAATGGTGGTGGAGAGAATGTCTGATGATAAGTACTGCATGAACTGCGTTTATTTTCTTCACTAGGAAAAGACAGCATGGGAGACTAAACTGACAAGGCTTTTTAACGTATGGCTGTGACTAAGCCACATTTGGGTATAGTTCCGGATGAAAAACTATCCTGGAATTCACACCAACTTGATGAAACCAGTGAAGAAAAAATAGCCCTAGTGGTTGTCAAATATAAACTATCTATTAAGTCTGGTTGCCAAAAACATAATCGTATTCGTATTCTTCTATATCAGTTATTCTCAAAATTAATAAGTATAATAATATTATCAAGACTTACCACCAGGTTTTGATGTATCTGGATAGTCTTCGTAGCCTTCGTTGTCTTCTTCTGTAGCCATCATCTGAACGACTGGTATTTCTATAAAAAAAATCATATTCAACTGTCAGCACAAAAATGTCTGATTGGATGAGTATTTTTGCAAGTGTCTAAAAAAGCGTAGATGAAAAATTGATATCGACATTTTAAGTGCCTGTGTAGGACGAAGAATGACATGATATAAAATTAAATCTCATCGGAAATGTAGCATTATGAGTTCTAATAAATGGCGATGGCGCCGGTGCTTCTTATTATAAATAATTATGAATGTAATTTTTGGAAAATCGAAGGTAATGGATGAACATCTTCATAATTCGATAAATTGAAAAATTCCCATTAAGCTGAATATTGGTGGGTTGGTTTTATGTACACTATTATGGAAAATAACAAATTTTTTTGATAAATTAACATATTTACATGCTTGTCAACATTGAGGTAAAACATACTACTGGGAAACTACGTTGAAAAGTGCTCAGCCTCATGAGTGGTTCTGAAATGGATGTTGTAGAAATTGACTTTAATCTTATCTCAAGAATGGTAGCAAAAAAGTACCTATGTGAGCAATTTTTGTTGATATTTGCATGCTCTAGAGACTAGAATGTCGATACAATCTTTTTTCACGCTACCACTTACCCGTTCACCAGAAAAATGGAAGAAAATCTTGAAAAATTCATTCAGACTCAACATTTCATTTATAATAGTGTACTCAAGATCTCCAGCAATATTCTACTTTATGGTATCGTTTTTTTTATATTAAAGAGGATCGAAACTAACCAAATTTAAAGGAAATAAATGGAAGCTTAAAGCATTTGATGAGAAATATCATCAACTCTCTTTTAAAATAAATACAAACATCAAGTGTGTGTGAAAACTCGATAGAAAAATATTTCGAAATAACTTTCTTGATCTGGTAGCGACAAAAACAATATTTAATTTAGATCATCCCAAGTAAATTTTCTTAATAAAAAAAATATTCACTTACTTATACAAGGAGCAATATGAGATCGACTTTGTTGATATCCTTTAGCACATCGATTACAGGTTATTCCCACCACTCCATCCTTACAAGGACATTGTCCTGTAGCTTGATTACAAGTTTTTCCAGACGCTCCTATAGGATGACAATCGCAAGCTGTAACAAAAATAATATATCTAAATCAATATAGTATATTACGTAACGTGTGCGGAAAGTGACATTTTTCACACGAGTGGGAAGTATTGTCTCACGAGCGCAAGGCGAGTGAGACAATCCCACGAGTGTGAAAAATCACTTTCGCACAAGTTATGTACACTATTTTTCCTACGATCACGCGATATACTTTTACCGAATGAGGCATGTACGTACAATCTTGCGTTTCAATGTAGATGTTAGAGGTTTTACGTATGTCTATTTGTAATTACTTTATATAGTTTTAATTACTTACATTTGAAAGTAGCCCAAAAAATTGTGATTTTTATGCGATGAAAAAGAATGCCTTTATAAAAAAATTAAAATAAATATTGGTACACAAAATTTACGAACATTTATTTTGACAACTAACAACAATTGGACACAGAACATTAGAATTAAAACTGTTTCTGTTACAAAAATATTGCGATTCAGAATTAATTATTTATTTGAATCACTGTAAAAATTGAAAGTAATAAATTATATTATATGGACAAATCAACTTACGAAATAGGCATTTGACATATACATAAATTTGCGGGGTAAATAGACTAGAATTCAATTTGACAGCTTTTTTATCCGCACATGTACGAATAAGTTTCTTATCCGTACACGTATGAATAAAGGCCACTTTCCATAGAACTAGACAGTGCGATATATGTCACTTTCCTATGTGATCGTAGGAAAAATTATTATTTTACAATAAACGTTAAATCCCGCAATATTGCGGGATGTATCGTATCTGATGATGACTCACAATTAACCAATTTCTGAATTTCCGCTTTAATAAATCCATCAACAATGGCAAACGTCATCTACAGACTGTACTAAGTTGACCGAAATATACACATATATACGCTTGAATATCTCGTTGACAGATTATTATGGAAAGCGTGAACGATCATTTGGTCCTCAGATTAGCAGTCCAGGTGTTAACTCGAAGAAGTGAACACAAACGTGCTTTATCGCCTTGAATAAATATATTCAAGAGGACCAGAATGTTTAATTTGAAAAACTAATCCTGCTTTTAACTTGTACGTATGTACACTTGAAAGAAACGTGATTTTAATATTACCCTAACTTGGTTTTTTGGGACATAGTTTAAGGTTTGGTGAAAAAATGGAATTATACACCAAGGTAGTGACCGAGACTATCGTCTGACTGACAAGTACACTGTCAGTTTTCGATATATTATGAACGCACTTCTTATGTCATCAGTCATTTTTGATCGAGCGCGAATTTCAAACTAATGGCATTTTTATTCAAATAATTCTATCTTGATAGGTAATTTTAAGCAGCAAATATGTTGAAGACAATCTCCTGGGTATACAAAATTATGTTGCACAAGTTTATGTTGAACTACCATTCCAGGATTCTCAAAATATTTGAATTAGTCCATAGGTTAATAAACGAAAAAAATATTAACAACTAATAGAGAAATTTAACTTCTCAGTTGGCTAGTATAGTGGGAAAATATTTATTTCCTCCTACCCCTATAGAAAGTACACACTTTCCTCCCTCAAATCAGGGAGGAAACTCATACTTTTTCTCCCAGGGAGGAAAAGTACTTTCCTCCCTAGGGAGGAAAGTATTTTTCCTCCCTCTCATTTCAAGTAAGTTGTAAACGATGAAACTTGTGAATTCATTATATTCATATTGTTTCCATAATTTCTAGAACATCCTGTATATCCTGTTTTTTGGTAAAAATCAAACATTAATGGTACTTCAACGTAGTTCTTCAATACAAATTTCAACTTCAGGAAGATAGGTATACGTTTTTTGAGTTCAGAATAAGAAAAGCATAGTATGCTGTGGCTCACTGACAGTAAACACGGCGATTGACTTTTGAGGTGCAAAGTCGCTACATTCATTAAACTTAGTTGAATTTTTGAAAAATGGAGAGCGATTCAAGTGATTTTGAATTTCCAAATACACCACCTAATATTAAGGCGCAAGCTAACATAGCGTCATTAACCTTACTACCACAAAAATCTAAAGATAGGTATGAAAAACAATATACACAATATAAGCAATGGGCTGAATTATATTCGTTACATATTTGTGTCGTAAATAAATTGTCAAAAAAAAGTGGGTAGGAGGAAAAATCATATGTATCACATGGGAGTAAAGTGCCTTTTCCTCCCTTGGATGTTTACTGCCCTCCGCTTCGCGTCGTGCAGTAAACTACATCCTGCGGGAGGAAAAGTGTCACTTTCCTCCCTAGTAATACAAATAGCTATTATTTTACACTATTCCGCATGTAAATTAAAACGTTCCACTTTACATCAACCAAAGAATGGAGTTGAACATACATCAAAAGAAAGAAGAAAGGCATTTCGATAAATATAATGAAAATTTAAAGTATCGTTAACACCTCTAATGACCGACGAAGTATCATTAAATTATGTCAGTTATCAAATGTATTAACATTTAATTTTTAGACGTTATCTTTTCTATTTAATCGAAAATCTTTAAAATTCATTTTTCCGCGTGGGAGTATCTCTGGTTGTTTATTAAAAAGTTCACTCTATGATTTATTGTCTACTCTCGATTGCCACACTTAGAACTACACGTTTTTTTTCGACTTATGAATCGTATGAAAGTGTAAAATGTGTGTTAATTGGGAATAAAAATAAATAATGACTAATAACTAGGAAACCAACAATAATAGATCGATGTACAGATTGTCCCGACCGCATATGTTTCACCAATTACCTTCTTTTATCAGGTATTATTAATAGTCTGTAATTTTGGTTTCTTGTCTCTCCAGTTCCTTTCGAGCGACATCTTCCTTTGCTGCTTCTCTCCTCTTTCTTCTGGATATTCCTTTTATTTTCTCCTATCTACTTCATTCGTTCCTTTTTAGACTGCAACCATTGTCGACTCGTGAATTTTATTTCGAAACTTGGCGATTGAATGAGATATTCTAAGATATTATCAGTTTAAAATTTTTCACAGAAGCTATTAAGTGTTTCCAGACTTCACGACCCCACTTCATAACTAGTATTATTCCCAAATGATTGTAGCAGAATATTTTTCTAAGATCAATATATCATTATTAAATGTTGATTGGCAACATTTTTTAAATACAGAAACTTCCCAACTCTAAAGCAAATTTCATCCATTTGCTACCGTATTGAAATTACGATTGTTTTGAGAGAGTTCACGTCATGAAACATGAAATTCATTCTGTTTAAAATTTATAGAATAGTATTAGCAATTCGATATGTAGGTTTTCTTTTGCCTACGGCGAATGTGAATTCATATTTTCATGGATCGTTTCTCATGTTTCAGCGAGAAAATCGTGACTTTAGAGAATAGACAAATGAATTTTGCTTAAAACCAGCTCTCCCATCATATAAAATCATGGTTACAACTGAAATAATGTACCACTAGGTAACTAAGATTCCTATATTATTGGGTCACTTTCTACTTCTAAGGTCGAGCAGCTTTCATTTGCTTGGAGCGGACGGAGCTCAATGTATAAGATTATCAATAGAAATAATTCCAGTACTAAAGAAAAGTTCAGATTTGTACCTTGGTTCTCTTTATTTTTACTTCCTTTTTTAGCAACAACCTTCAAATCAATGTAATCTTACACTAGCCCGGTGCCATTTTGGAACTTTAAGATCAAGTGCAGTTACAAAAGAGCTGGTGCCATGTCATCATTGAAAATATGAGGTTATGTTCAAGTGCACTGCAAAAATTCGAACTCTCCAAACCGAACAGAAAATAGCTATTTTCGCGGAGCAAATCCTGAACACATCCAGAGCACAAACCGAGTACATACTGGATTTCTTTAATGCGCAAGCGTGCCTACAGACTCATTCCGAATTTTAAAGGTAGCGCGAACGCGAATTTGAAGTGACATGAAGTTGAGTTAACACAAAATGTGCAAAAAAGAAGAATAACCCCTTATTGGAGGCTAATTATGAATAAAAACCTTACCTTTTAGCAGATTTGTTTATAAAATAAAACTTAAAAACGAAGTCTATAATAAAGTAAAAATAAAAAAAAACCAAACAACTCAACAAACACTGTTTATCATTAGAATTTATATAATCCAAAAGTTTTTTAAAGTTTCAAACGCAAATTAAAAAGTAATCAAACCACTATAAAGTCATATAACCGCATACAACCAAAATTTTGAGGTTATAATCTGTTCGGAACAAAAAATCCCAGCTATCATCCTAGGATTCTTCGAGCACATTCAAAGCATGCTCGAAATTGAATCTAAGTCTTCCTCGAACACGGGATTTTTTATCCTGAACACATTCTGAAGCACTCCACGAACACTCACATTTTAATTGCGCATGCGTAGTCCCTCCGAACATCCTCCGAATACGTTCAGGATGTGCTCCGCGAAAACAGCTGTTTGCAGAATCGTGCCATGCACATACCTGAACACGCAGATTTTTATGCATGACATTTGGGTGAATAATATCCCGAACATAAAAAGTTGAACTGCTCTGTAAAAAGTGCTGTAAAAGTGCACATAGTCGAATACGCCATTAAATAAATGTATTTGTCAGAACTGTCAATAAGACTTTTCATATAATTTGAATAAATCAGTTGAAAATGTCTTTAGACGCAATTCCCGATTCTCTCAAAAGTCTACGAGCATGTCTGGTTTGTTCTTTGATCAAATCATTCGATCAGTTCGAAAACGATGGTTGTAACAATTGCGAAAGTTTTTTGAAGTTGAAAAAGAATCAAGAGAATATTTATGATTGTACAAGTTCTAATTTCGATGGGATGATTTGCATGATGAATCCAAAAGATAGTTGGGTGTCGAAGTGGCAGAGAATAGACAACTACTGTGAAGGAATTTACGCTTTTTCAGTGTCTGGTCGGCTGCCAAAAAATGTGTTGAGAGAAATGAGACATCGCGGGATAGTGTATAGAAATAGGAATACCAGCAAGTACCTTTAAATGATTTAAACTGTTTAGATTACTTAATTTAAACCTATGCATAAAATTATTTTCTTTGAATTATTTATAAACGTTATTGGTACAAGTTAATAATCTAACCAACAAAAAATAATGTTTATACTCAGCATTATCAAGCTGTATAAGTACTTATAATATTTACAAATTTCATGCAATTAATTGCCTTAATGTTGTCCAGAATAAGTACCCTGATTTGAATAATACAACCGGTTTAGTTTACGTGTTACTGACTACTTAGGAATAATTTTATTTCATTCATTTTTTAGTAAGTATAAGTATTTAATTCATTCTATAAAGGAGATTATTTATTGGACAACTAACAAAATGACTTTCTCCACCTTTATACAAAAAAACATGAAATGATCTCGAGTATACAGTAGGGTGTCCGTTATTATTTATAATAAATTCACCCAAAACTCAATTAAAATTATTTACAAATCGATAAAGCTCAGAAATGATGAAAAATATAATTAACTACCTATCAAATAATAAATTTCACAAGAATAATGATAATTTTGATGAAAAAAATGCAAAAATTTCATTTATCCAGACGTTACTTTGACTTTTTAACTTTTGGAGGAGTAAGTTTATCGCAAATTTTCATGAATCCTTTTTTGTGGAGCGTTCAACTACAACTTATCACAAAAATTATGCCGAACAAAGACTGTTACTGCAGCATAATGGGAAACAAAGATATTTCCAAGTATTCTAAATTTCGAGTATTTAAAAAAAAAAGAAATAACGGATACTGGATTAAGACAAAAATGTTTTTCGTGTGCTATAGTGCTTGAGGGAATGATCGGATATGAGATTGCTGATGTTCCTGCGAAGAAAAAGTTCAAAAATGGGAAAAGGAAAAGTGCAGATCCAAAAGACTTGGGACCTTCTGCTCACAACGCTTGTATGCATGTATGTATTTTTGGGGTGACATTCACTGAGACCTGAAAGATCTATTGTGCCTTCTTACTTCTACTTAGTTTCTGAGGATAGTCTCTGAAATTAGTAGCTCCTCCAGTTCTATTTCCGGAGGAATTTTAGGATATCTGCAGGCTTCCACTTAGGTGAATATTCCTCTTCCATTCAGTAATCTCCCAGGTACTGTGCTCTAGGATTCTGGAGTGCTGTGCAGCTGGAAAGTATGTGAATGGAGGTTTCTTTTTCCTGCCACAATATCTGCAATCTTCTTCCTCCACTAATTTGAGCTTTTTCAGGTGCCCATTCAGGCGACAATGTCCCGTTAGGATCCCTGTTAAAACTCTTAGCGCAGTCTTGCTTTGACTTATGCATTCATTTGATCTCCGTAGGTTGTAGTAACCCAGGAGAATCTTTGATTGTCTAAGCCCTACTAGATCTTTCCAATGGTCAGATCTTCCCTTTCTTTCGGCTTCGCCTATTTCTCCCAATATTACATTGGAGCTGATTCCACAAAAAGGTTCAGGCCCCCAGAAAGGTATTTCAGACCCCCTCTTTGCTAGTTCATCTGCTATTTCATTTCCTTCTATTCCAGTGTGTCCTGGATTCCATAGTAAGATAACTATATTGTTCTCGCCTAGTTCGTTTAGTTTGTCTAGGCATTCCCACACCATTTTGGAACTGATTACTCAAGAGCTCAGTGCTTTAATGGCTGCTTAACTATATACGACATTATGATAATCCTTTGTCTTCTATATCATTTATCAATACTGAAAGGGCGCACTTTCTTATGGCGTGGATTTCCGCTTGAAAGATACTTGGGGTTTTCCCCAAGCTTCCGAAGTGTTTAGTTCCTGGCCCGAACACTCCTTTCCCACTTCCTTACAGCGCTTAGTTGCTATTGGAGCTTCAGAAATTTGATATCAGAATATTTACTGGACAGTTTTAACTCCGATTTCATCTCTAGACGAAAAGCAAAATAGGCAGTAGAAAATGCCCAAAAAAACCCATTACTCTAAATCCTAACCTAAGCCTACTGACTCGTCGACAGACGTTCAAAAGATTGTAGACTCCAAATTCGATTTGTATTCGTTCAGATTTTAAAGTAATGTTACTCCAACCCTGTTTATTACTAAATGTGTATAAATAATAAAAACAGTTTAAATCTCGGAAGATAATATTTTAATTTTTATGAAAATTTATTACGTGGAGTTTTCTTTTTATGAAGTGGCCGCCATCCGCCACGCAGGGCCGCCATGATCATAACAAGATAGCAATCTTTGGCTCCCTGTTTATAGTCTGTACCTCCAGCTAGTTAAACTTAATAACTTCTCCTGTCAATTACGTGAAACAAATTGGGGTCTTAAAAAGCAGCTTATGTGTTGAAAATTATTTTAAGCTGTTGCATCGAGCTGACATTTGCCTTCAATATTGAATGAAAATTTTTATTTTATTATTATTAGTTTTGTTAAACCATAAAATATTGAGTCGAAAAAAAAACCTTATTAAAGTTCCGTGCGACTGAGAACCAGTTTTTTTATACGGTGTGGCTATAGAGTTCCGCCGACGGAATTATATGACGTAAGTATCTAGAAATCCGCCGAAAATGTCATAATTTACGCCAGCGCGTTAAAATTATTCACTAATAATATGATTACTGTCATCAAGTGTATCTTCTGTAATTAATATTTAATATTCCGTGATAATTTTGTAATTCTGTGTCATTTGTTTTTCGAATGACATGTCAGTTATTGTCTGTCATTTTGTGAATATAATTTAAATAATATAAAATTATTATGGATTCTCTTTTCCTGTGAAAGTAGTGTCAAAAACATCTTCAGAGCGCTTTCAGACGAGACACTTTAAGCCCGGCCACAAAGTGTCTGAAAAGAAACGCGTGGCTAAAAATACATTAAACACAACGTATTCTTTATCGATGTCTCGTGTGAATGCGTCAATTTATATCAACGTATTTTTAGCCACGCGATTCTTTTCAAACACTAGTAGCCGGCCACAAAGTGTCTGGTCTGAAAGCGCTTTTAATCACTATAGGAAGCTTTTTTGATACTTGGTACTTAATATACTATATTTGGTAATTGTTATTATTATTTATACCAGGATTACGCGGGGAACCAACTTATTATTTTTATTAAAAATCAACGTCACGTCTTTCATTGTTTTTATTTACTCACAGTTTTTCCCTCAAATAGAAACGGCATTTTTTCATATCCTATAATCTCAAACTATTGTTTGAATACCTAAACAATAGTTTGATAATAACAATACAGTTTGCATGGGGTATTTTTAAAAATCCAAGGGAATTATTTTCATTGTCTGCTGAAACTAAAAAATTTCAGTGCCTATTATACATAGAACTATCAATACAAAAGTAAGATGTATAATAAGTCTTTGAACATATACAGGGTGTACAGGGTATAAGTGCATTTTCCTAGTAGCAGATTCTCGTACCAGCATCCGTATTAAGATATCCATTTTTCATTATTATGTCGAAATACTGGTAGCATTGTAATGTAATTTTGGTATAAATTAGTTTAGACTCTCATAGAGGGAGCTACGGTTCGTACCAAGTAGTGTTAAATATGCATCAGTTTTCCAAAAATTTTCCTTACTATGTTACCAATGGTTTCGACATAATCTTAAGTAATGTAAACACTTTTTTCATCACACACCCTGTATCTTCAATAAAGAGATTGTTACGAATATTTTTTTACGCAGTCTCCACTCATTTTTCAGAGCTGTACAACATATTTATACACAAGGGTTGTTTTTATACAGAGCATTCCAATGAAAACTAAAAACCCCACATAATTCCAAAGGCGTCTTATGAAGAAATTAAAAAACCTGTCAAAATCATTGCTCATACTATATGTAGACGTTACTACTTTAACCCCTTTCCTTCTATAGTCGCCCACCCCATTTTTTTGATTCCTTCTCTCACAAGAGGATCACAATAATGTATAATAGGTACATAAGTGAAAATTCAATCACTTATTCCAATTTGCTAATATTAGTAACAATTCAATTCCTACCAAATCAGTTCTCATGAATACGCTTATTCCTGTCATTCCTTCTCTGTTTAAACTTTCCCAAGGGCACGACCTACAAATCTAGCAATATTACTTCAAGGTTTACTTGCATCAATTAGCACAGCTTTCACACGTTAAAATTATGAAATTCGTAATTATTAAATCTCGCACGACTAATCGTCGAAGCTGTTCAGACTCTCTTGCTGAAACTTTTATGAACTTATAACTCTCCTAAAATTACCTCGGCGTGTAATCTGTAAAGAATTGATTATGAGGCGAAGTTGGGGGTAAATATAATAAACGTAATAAGGGAAGGAACCCAGACTGCTATTTCGGTAATAAGAGATGGGGTGCCGAGTCTGTGCCGCGATTTCAATTAAATCGGTAAGTTTTGCAAATTGTAGAGGGTGCGTTAAGGGAGGATGTAGAGATATCAGTTCGTTACGAAAACTGGATGGGAAAACGGATTTGGACACGATATTTTCCACGAAAAGCTGAAAAAATACTTTTTATTTGAAAAACGGTAGATTTTCCAATAAGTACGTTTATTTTGGTAATTTTTAGTCACCCAATTGAAAGTGCCTGGCTTTCTAAGTTCCACACTTTATTTATTTTATTCTTCTTGTTTCTTTGTACAGTGATTTAATAAAAACGCGTCAGTATAGGGTTAGAGATAGAGATTTTCTATACTCGTCAGTGGAATTTTTTGCCTTAACAACGGAATATTTGAATTGCGTCGTTTTACCCAAAAATTACTAATATCTCGGTCCCAAACGACTATACTATAAAAATCATCCTGCGGGAATATCCTGCAATAGAGACATAATAGGATTCAAAATAAAATAGAACGTAGAAAACCAGAGAAATTCAAGCCCGAACGTAACAATGAAACATCGAATTTCGTTTTATTGAGTGATAGTGTGGATGAGAGCGAGTCTGAAAGAGCCAAGAGAGTCAAGATCACCGTCAGCCAATAAGGCGTAACCAAACACTGGGGGTAAGTTGACGAGCCCCCCGGGGCTGCAGGATGCTGAGTGGTCACTGATAGGGGATGCTGCTCTCTACAACTCCTGGTTAGTAGCAGTTTTCATCTCGAGTTAATAATGTACTCAGGACCGAACTTTTTACTTTATGTAGACTGGACAACAGTGATTTATTTTGTAGTCTTATACGAAATAATATATTGAGAAGAGTTCAAGAATTTTAGATGTAAAGTTGTAAAAAACGCAATGACGCAACTACAGGCTACAGTAAATATATCACAAAGAGCAATGGTCCAAGTCATATCTCAAATTACTGCCTTTTCAATTCATAACTAAATGGCGACTAAAAGGAAATATTCAGAACACTGAGCTAATCAGCTCCGATACCCAAGCAACTGTAGAATAAATTGAGATTGGACTAATGTTTTCTTCTATAACAACCTCACTAGAAGAAGGAAGAGTCGGCTGGGATCCCTTCTTGGCTTCAGAATCTAGCTTAGTTAGTTAAAGGCGAATGAAACTCTCCATTTTAAAGAACAAATCGGGCGCCTCCAATTGGAAGGAAACTATAAATCCTAGCTGTGTTGTATATATCTTTGTGAAGATTTAGCTTGAAGAGAGAATAGAGAGAAGTCCACTCCTGCAATATATTCATTCCCTGGGGTAATTTGCAAATCTCACAATATTGCTTTTACGTTTTGGATATAAATTAGTAATGCGCTTACAACGATGTAAATCTGAACGTAATAAATATTTTTTATAGGTGGCATTATTCAAATTAGGTAGGATGTAAGGGATAAATTATGATTTCCATATTCATTTGACACAGAGTGTTTCTTCAAGGTCGCATATATATAACAAGAACAATGACTTGTTTGAAAGTGTTACCAAGAAGCAGAGACTAGGTATATTTTAAAATGTCGAAGCAATATTATCTCGAATAAAATAATCATAAGAAGCTGTAGTGAAAAAAATGTTATATCGAGTAACTGAGGGAAATTTTCAAGAAATTTAGTTGGCACCTGTAATATTTAGTATCGTAAAATGGGGTTAATTTGACCAAAAACATAGAAAAAAAAACAACTTTGGTTACTTGAGTCATGATGTATATTATTGTGAGTTTTTGCTAATAACTTGCCTTTGGGGATAACTGGCAAATATTTTTCTATTTGGGAAATATTTCTATAATACTTAAAGAAGGTTGAATACAAGATATAGTAAACTAAGGAGAAATCGTGTTAAAAAGTGTCCTGGAAAATTAAGGACAACTGCTAAGAAAAAAAGGGATACTGTCAAAACAGAGTTTTCAGGCATTTCAGGCAGTTTTATTACGATTTTGGGTTGAAATTGACAGTTGGATTGAAGCTGTGCCTGGTCGGTCAGTTACTTTTGAGGACACTCCGGAGAAAATAGATGAAAAAGACAATCATAAACAACATACCGCCAGTGTGATCCTAAGTGCTAAGCGAAACATTTGTGATGAAAATGATGAAACAAGCTCCGAGGGAGAAGGGATCGACAAAAGACATCAGACTATTTTCGAAGAAAACGTAGAAGAATATGTTAATGATATAAAAATACAAAATAGGTCATGAGTAATAAAAGAATACCAAACCAAAAAAACAATTCAAATTTTGTCAGTTATTAGCTCTAAAAATGACATGTTTATTTGGCCAGATGTTGAAGAAATAGATGTAAGTAATGTAAAAAAATATTAGGGGACCCCAAAGTTTGTCACAGGGGACAACTATTATTTGATATTTATATAAAAACCTGTAGTTTTCAATAAATTTAGATAAAAATCGCATTTTTTCCAATTTTTTTCACTCATAACATTTTTTTTGTGATTTTCAATGTACTCTAATTAAAGTGGACTCCTATATACCTATAGTATAAGTGTATAAACAAAATTATAGCAAACTTTTAACCATGTCTTTTATAGGGACAAAAATCATTCAGTCACCCCATTTTATGGTAATGAAAATAAGTCAGTTTTGCATTGGAATAAGATCCAAGATATTTACAGTAGCATACGAAATCTGAGCTAGAATCACTAGAAATTAAAATCTTTGTTCTGTGTAAACGATTATAAAATCGCTCAGCTGAAATACACATTCAACTTGTAAGCACAGGAAGACGATTTGGTAATTAATTTCAAATTCAGTTCCTTTCAGTTGAAATTGTAACTACCGGCCACATTATGATCTTCTCATTTCGAATGCATTAGTGTTCCAATTATGTTTAAAAAAAAAGGTTTATGGAGATCGAAATTTTGTGTAATGGTAACAAAAAGCACAAAATTATATATACAAAGTGATCCCTTGTGGTTTGGATATATTTTGAGTGGAAACATCAAACATCAAAAGCAGTTCTTGAAAGAAATCACGATGTAATGTTTAGAAAATAAAAGGTTTTGAAACATTTTTCCGGTCAACAATTTCCTTTTCTCGCCCAGAGCAAAAAGCATATTATTCCGTCGCAAGCAAATGGAACTTCTTTTAGACTAAATTTAAATTTGCTCGTGACGAAAATGAATGGAGGCAATTATTTACATTTCTCCATTTTACGGAATAATAGTGTTTCTGCAGTTGACTTACGCTATAACCATTATGCTATTACAAAAGGTACAAAATTTGCACTTATGTTTGAGTTGAACTGAACCAGCAAACAAAAACTTACGAACCACTAACATATGAGAACTGAATTTAAAACTTTTTCCTCCTACCCCTATAGAAAGTACACACTTTCCTCCCTCAAATCAGGGAGGAAACTCATACTTTTTCTCCCAGGGAGGAAAAGTACTTTCCTCCCTAGGGAGGAAAGTATTTTTCCTCCCTCTCATTTCAAGTAAGTTGTAAACGATGAAACTTGTGAATTCATTATATTCATATTGTTTCTATAATTTATAGAACATCCTGTATATCCTGTTTTTTGGTAAAAATCAAACATCAATGGTACTTCAACGTAGTTCTTCAATACAAATTTCAACTTAAAGAATCTTAGATAGGTATACGTTTTTTGAGTTCAGAATAAGAAAAGCATAGTATGCTGTGGCTCACTGACAGTAAACACGGCGATTGACTTTTGAGGTGCAAAGTCGCTACATTCATTAAACTTAGTTGAATATTTTAAAAATGGAGAGCGATTCAAGTGATTTTGAATTTCCAAATACACCACCTAATATTAAGGCACATGCTAACATAGCGTCATTAACCTTACTACCACAAAAATCTAAAGATAGGTATGAAATACAATATACACAATATGGGCTGAATTATATTCGTTACCTATTTGTGTCGTGAATAAATTTTCAAAAAAAGTGGGTAGGAGGAAAAATCATATGTATCACATGGGAGTAAAGTGCCTTTTCCTCCCTTGGATGTTTACTGCCCTCCGCTTCGCGTCGTGCAGTAAACTACATCCTGCGGGAGGAAAAGTGGCACTTTCCTCCCTAGTAATACAAATAGCTATTGCTTCATACAAGGTGTTTAGTTGGGTTATGTTATCTAGGATTATCAGGGCAGGACTAAAAATTAGAATTTAATCAATTTAATTCATTTTACGAAAACTTCAAGGTATTTAGAAAAATATTAAGCGTGTATAAGTTAGGAAAACACGACAGAAAAGAAGATATTGGTTTGATTGGATAAACCTTGACTTGTAATACCATCATGTAGAACATATATTGAAAATCACTACACTGTTAAATGTTCGAATAAAGCTTCTTTAAAGATACAATTTGATATCGTTATGCTCACGTCGAATTTTCGTCGATAAATCAGTTTTTAAACTCCTCGGCATCTGTTTTGTTGTGTGGCCCATAAACCTTATGTTGAATAGCACTGATTTGGGTAAGCTTTCAATTTGTTTTTGAAGCATGTATCTAATAGTTAATGGTATTGTAGTACATATTCATACAGAAGTTTTAAGTATGGAACGGTTCAGGGATCTCAGAAACGGATCTAAAGTCTTTCATATATATTTTAGTGGTATTCACATTATTGCCAGATCTTTCCTTTTTTTCGGAATAATTATGAAATTTGTTATTGAAATGAATCACCTATTTTCAGCCTCCAGATTTCTTTTCTCTACTGTTTTATATAAATGTAATTGTAACTCCGAAATTATAGCGTTTAAAAAGCGTTGTTGCTTTCCCTTTGATTCGTTGAAATTCATTTTCTTTAAATCCAGGATTAATTTTTCCCACTATACTAATTTGTAATTAAATTTTTCAACAAAATTAAAATTTTCTGGCGTGGAAAATAAATGGAGGTAATTATTTTTCATTTCTCTCTTAGCAAGAATAATAGTCCTTCTGCTGTTTATTATGGTAATTAGTTTATAATGTATACAAATTTTACACTCCGAGGCTTTAATTAGAGCTATTTAGTAATTTAAAATGTTATTTAATAGACGTCGGAGTGAATTGAAATAAATATCATAGTCAAAAGGTATTTTGAGACGAATATTTCGTATAACGAAAACAAAACAAGCTATAAAAAATAGCGTTATTGAAATATTTTCAAAATTTCATACAACAATTTAATAGTCATCTGATGACTTTTTGGTATCAAGCAAGTTCAAATTGCCGAGTGCTGACGATTCGTGCGACAGACTATGTGGGAGTTACAGTAGAAAAGGAAGAAACTGATGCAGAAAAAATAAGAGTTCGAAAAGAACAAAGAAACTCTCGATAAAAGAAATCACAAAGAGAACGAAACAGACCAGTCCGAGAGACTGGAATCTTTTCAAACAGTCAGTCGACAGAAATGGAATTTTAAAAGAAAATTCAGGATGGAGCAAGTGCGGACAAAATACAAATTGAAGATATACAAAAAAAATTAAAGCAACTCTTATAATTCGTAAGTTGATTTCAATTACAACAAATGTAAAATAAGTTCAAGTTGAGAATTATATTCCCAATTCCCCTTCATTCGAATTTATTGGGTTTAGGTTTAGTTTTTCTAATTAAAAATAAAATTATTCTGAAAAAATCTGAATAAAACGCTTAACTTATGCGAAAGAAAAAAAGGTCCACAAACAGAGGGTCCTTTGACACGTTTAATTTCATTTTATTGTTCAAAGTTATTAAGTTTATTGGATCGGGATTAGAATAGGATTTGGAAAAAAAGGAAGTGGAGGGATAAAGCTGGATTATGGAAAAAGATGGGACTTTGGAGGATCTCGAGAGTTGACACTTTTAAGAAGATATTTCTTTCAGAGAAATTGGTTTTTTTTAAGAATAGATTTGGGAATATATGCTACCCAGTAGGTAACGAACTTTTATTGTCAAATAAAGTTTTCTGCTTTACTATTACACCCTGTATAATTATGATTAAAACCGTTGGAAAGTATTTTCTACGGGCTTTCCAACGACGTGTCACAAATAGGAGGTTGCCACTTAAATTTTTATAATTAGGGTAGGTGGGGTATAGGGGGTTGGTTTTTTCTCATATCATTTTAGTTCTCCCCCTCTACCCTTCAGACGGTTTTGATATCTCCTTTGGTTCACGAGGTGCAGCCCATTGTAACTTTTAAAACTGAAACCTGCTATATTTCACAACTTACCTGGATATATGGTTGCTATTTTGTAACAAAGTTTTCATACCTATAGTGAATATTTTTCAGGATGTTCGGGGTTAAAATGCTCACATATTACTTCAGGAAATGTTGGTGATAATTTATTTTTTGGATTTTCATGCTTGAGATTATATACACGAAGATTTAAATATGTTTCAATACCCTTTACTGTCCTGAAAAATTTCCAATGCTACCTTTCGGTCTATCTTTCAGCTTCATATTTTGATGTTTTATCTAACCAATTAAAATGAGATAATCTATATGGATTTATTAATCAATTATTCTAAATCACACACATTTATCACAAAGGTCTCACTAAAATTAATTTCTAACGTTTAAATTGAATTTAACGTATAAGTTAACAAACTAAAGGCTATTTAACCCTTCGCGTTTATATATCATGAACTGATAGTATCAACGTCATAAATATTGTAATATATCCTGACCAACCACAATGCTTCGGAATTTGAGTCACGTTCTTATGAAAACGTTATAACTTTCGATTACATTGTTTACATGGCATTTTACAAAATGCGCATGAAACATGGCATTGTGTAGGTCTTTGTAGTTATTGAGAATACACGCAAATTGAAGTTCTCAGATAAGAATTTTTTTTCGAAGGGAGCAGTTATAACATTTCCTGTATCTGTCAAATCATAAAAACAAACGACAATGATGTATAATTAGAAAAATTTTTGGATTTATTAACAAAGAAGAAGGAAGAATAAGATTGAGATCAAGAAGAAGGTATATGGAGAAGGCGCATAAGGCAGCATATTACAAACGATTCTCAGAATATTTATATTTTGATGGTATACATTTTAATAAATATGAAGCTTTACTCGTATGTACGTATTTTTTTTTGGGCAACATTCACTGAGACCTGAAAGATCTATTGTGCCCCCTTACTTATACTTAGTTTCTGAGGAGTCTCAGAAACTAGTAGCTCCTTTAGTCCTATTTCCCGGAGGAATCTTAGGATATCTGCAGGCTTCAACTTAGATAAATGCTCCTGTTCTATCCAGTAATCTCTCAGGTACTTTGTTCTAGGATTCTGGAGTGCTGTGCAGTTGGAAAGTATGTGGATGGAGTTTTCGTCTGCATTCTCCTTCCTCCACTATTTTGAGCTTTTTCAGGTGCCCATTCAGGCGACAATGTTCCGTTAGGATCCCTGTTAAAACTCTTAGCGCAGTTTTACTTTGACTTATGCATTCATTTGATCTTTGTAGTCACCAAGAAGAATCTGATTGTCTAAGCCCTACTAGATCTTTCCAATGGTCAGATCTTCTCTCTTATTTCTACTTCATTGACAATTTTGCAGGCAATAAAGACTATAAGGATAGTAGAGTGTAGTGGAAACTAGAACTGGTTAAATTTTATACATTTCCTTCTTCAACGAGTACTATAGAAACATACCACGTTATCTAAATACATTTCTTCAATCACTATTTGTGTGGGCTACAAAAATAAATTAGAATTAATTTTACAACGACTCAAAACCGTTAAATTGCATACGCTGCAATCGTCAAAAACTATGTGGGAGTCGGCAATCAACATTTATTTCACGTCTCGTAACAAAATCTGATCAGTAATCATAGTTGGGATTTACACTGAAATAATTGGTTAGATAATAAACATTCAAGTCCCATCATTTGCATTTATGAAGAAGTCGATGCATATTGAAGCTAACGCTAATGAATAATAGGTCAGGTTTCGCAAATCAGTATTATTAGTACCCAGTACTTACATCATTGGATTTAATGTAATAACTAGATTCGAAGCAAATTAGTAGCGACAAAGAAAATTTACCAAAAAAAAATCGATTGTGAAAAATTAGCATTTAATTATTTGTAGCAGATGTTAAGACAACAAAAACAGAATCAAATTCCTGTAATGTTTGATCGACCCTACTAGCTGATTGCACTTTTACGAGAATGACAATTTGCTGCAGGTAACATCAATTGCTAGATAAGGACGGTTCTATTTGTAGATAGTTACCACAAAATGAGAAAAATTAGTGAACCTGTCTGCAGGAAATGTGAAATAACTTACATACTCTTCTTCAACGAGAACTTACAAGGACTCAGACAGAAGGACTTTGGAGAGGAAATGATACAACCATTACAACTATTGAAAACCCCTCTAGTCAAACTAGTAGTCGAGATAAAATACACAAAGATTCAGTCCAAGTGTTGAGCACAATGAGCGAATGAAAATGTGGTTCTGTCATATTCCATAGTGGATATAACAGAAACCAGTAAGGCAATGTTCCATACTTATTTATAACCTTCAGGAAGCAATGTTTTAACGCCAGTTTCATTGGGTTGAGTTCACAGTGATAAGGTGGAAGTCTTAAGATGTGAACATCAACGCGGTATTCAATTTTGTAGTCATAAATGTTTTGAAATACATCCAGTAGTTTCCATACCCCAATATACTGTTGATGAGTCCTTCTAATTAACAGAATTTCCTGTAGGTACATTATTTAAACTGTACAGTCAAATGAAAAAGTTTCAGACACGTTCGTTTTGATTTAATATTGTGCAACTTTTGAATAATATTCCAGACGAATATAAATGAAGCTAGTTAACGGTGACGGATTTTTTGTGCTTTTCCGTTCCAGAAGCTGTTCTATAAAATAAATATGATCATAAATTCCTGCAGTGCATACGAAATGAATATATTTCGAATTGTGAAGGATTTTTTTATATTTAACTTGCGTTGATTTTATGAATTTTAAATGAGGCAGTATATAGGTTATTTTTATTGCTTGACTAATAAAAGCTATTGGCCAATGAATGTACTGTCATTCCAAAGATAAAGTCATTTTTTGTAAATTGCTTTGAAAATGGAATAACTAGTAAAAACGAGTCACAGCATCACCTAATAAAGCAAAAGTAAGTGAGCTAATCATAAACTTATAACCGAAATGTACAAAACGCACTTATTACTACCCAATTATTTTAAATACTCAAGATGCTTGCCATTATTTGCTTAATATCTATAGTTTGTGTTCGGTAGAGAAGTTTTCGGACACAGCAAAATAAATATGAATAATCCTTGGCATAAGACTTTTCTTTGTTATTTTACCATTGTTTCTTATTTGTTTGTTCATTTTTCAAGTTAAAACTGCACTGACGAGTGTACTTTAAACGGAAAACGACCTTAAATAATAATAACTATTTCTATGTACCGTAGAATCGCAAATCTGCATCCCATTGATGTAAACAAAACGATTAACCAACCTTTTCTATTGTGTTTTTGAAAAACAAATTTCATATTTATCGCTTCCATCCTGACAAGTATGCATCTACAACTACAATCGAATATAATGATAAATGATATTTCCATCACATTCCACAATAGTCTAGCGTGTAGGTGAAGCACACATAAAGAAATATTTACTTGCATTTAGAAATCTTGCGATAAATAGTTAGTAATGATTCTTTTCCATTGAATTAACCATAAACCGACCTGAAAGTTTTTTTTTTACGAACCTAATTGGTATTAAAATTAGTTTTGTTAAGTTTGCTAGACCAAAAAGGAAGTTGGTACGTTTTGTGTCAAATAAAACGTCAATTTCTTAGATTCCTCCTTTTGGATATGCACAATTTTCAGCAATTTTACACTCACTTAATATATAACTGTTGCAACCTATGTACTTCTTGTTTCCCTGACTTTAACAGAGGAAGGAAAAGGGTATTCCTGCTACTATGCTACGTTTACTGTCTAACTTTGTTAATAATGCTTGTTTTATGTTTAGACAATCATTTGGTCCACTTCCGTATGCCTTTAAATTTAGCGCAGTGTTGTGAGAAACGCCACTCTCAAACAAAATTTTCAATTAGTCCTTCTCAGTATTATTTAAGGAAGTTGTATCTGTTAATAATGAAGTTGCGAAAGCGTTACAACAGAAAATAAACCACAACTTTCCAAATTATTAGCTACATTTAGTGGTTTTCCAATTTAAGAGTGGAGTATCACAAGCAAGCGAAGTTTCAATCTCGAGTTTTTTTTTATTTTCCACGTTCTGTCATCATTTTCTCGTCTTAAGAGGTAGGAAATTAAAAGTACGTTGTACGGCGAACCACTTTATTCAACAACTTCAGACTGCATCAATTTACTTGAAAGATTTTTCATCTGGCGTATTTTTGGTTACGTTATATTTCATGTCGAAATATCAACTCATTAAACGTTTGAATATCGAGTATTGCATATAAATGTCTAGCGAACAAAGATTCTTATTAAGAAATATGATAGAAAATTGAACAATCTATTGAAGAAAGTAAAAACAGTTACAGATACAATCTATAATAATGAAACTCAGTGTATTGAGTGAACAGATGACAAAATCAAAGAAAGAGCTCAAGAAAATTACAAAAAAATCCTGTAGATCAATCAGTCAAGAAAAAACAAAATATATGATACTGAGAGACACTGAAGATATCGAAGAGAAGCTGGTAGGAATGTCTTTACCAGTAGTAAACGAATTTGTTTATCCAGGTACTAATAATTAACAATATCCAAGAACAAGAAATAAATTCAAGGATAACGAAGGATAACAAGGATAACACAGTAACTGATGAAATGTTTTTGGAAAAAGATGAAGTTGAGAATCTATAATACCATTATAAAACACACTGTGACGTACGAAAGTGAATTACAGACCTACAAATAAGCAGAAAGAGATGCTGGAGCAATGGAGAGGAAAATGCTTAGAGCAATCTTCGGCAGCCTAAAAATGCCTGATTTCTGAGTGAGGAGAACAAAGGAAGAAAAAAAAAAGTCTGGAGACCCAAAAATAAGATCAATAATAAAAACACAGAGTTTAAGGTAGTTGGACACGTAGAAAGATAAAGAATGACTAAAAAGATAATCAATAGGGCTTATGTTATATATAAAAGAAACAGGGAATCGCCAAGTGCTGGATGGTTTTTAGGAAGTAAATTATATTTACCACCCGCACCTATACAGGGTGTCCCAAGACGAGTGAAAACTATCTGTATATGGCAAAATACTTATAGTAAAATCATGAAAATTTCTACGTTTGGGTTTTCGGATAAGATCTTTTCAACTAAAATATTTTCAAAGATGGCCGACTGCCGGTTCCACCGGAATTCGACTGTAACTTTGTTATTTTAAATGGAACACCCTGTATATTAATACATTTTTGAAATCTACGTAATATTTTAGTATACTTCTGTCTAAGAACTTTTTTCGAAAAATGCACACTTTTTGAGTTATTGATTTTTTTGTAGAAAATTTGACCGTTGAAGACCCTTATAAATTATTTTTTTAAGAGGGGACCCTTAAAGATATGAAGACGGTTTCTGTTCGGTTGCCTTAAGCAAGGTCAAACGTATTCGAATCTATGTTGAAAAATTTTTCATTTTATACAGGGTGTGTATAAAAAGTGTTCAAAGTTTAACTTCATAAATATCAAATTTCTTCATTTTTTTAAATAGAACCACCCTGTTTTTTCTATTTTAATGCATTCAGGGGACAAAAATAAGGCAAGTTCATGTATACTTTCCTATATCTAAACCTTACCGTTATCCAGATATTAAATGTTTTCTGTAAATTTTTAGAGATGCAGGTGTGGTCTAAATTTTGATACAAGAACTAAGAAATAAAAAAGTCTTTTTCTTCATCTGTCTCTGAAAAAAATCAAATCAAATTGTTTTTATTAATTCTATTCCAATTTAGACCACACTACATCTCTGCATCTCTAAAAATTTACAGAAAACATTTAATATCTGGATAACGGTAAGGTTTAGATATAGGAAAGTATACATGAACTTGCCTTATTTTAATCCCCTGAATGCATTAAAATAGAAAAAACAGGGTGGTTCTATTTAAAAAAATGAAGAAATTTGATATTTATGAAGTTAAACTTTGAACACTTTTTATACACACCCTGTATAAAATGAAAAATTTTTCAACATAGATTCGAATACGTTTGACCTTGCTTAAGGCAACCGAAGAGAAACCATTTTCATATCTTCAAGGGTCTCCTCTTAAAAAAATAGTTTATAAGGGTCTTCAACGGTCAAATTTTCTACAAAAAAATCAATAACTCAAAAAGTGTGCATTTTTCGAAAAAAACTAAAATATTACGTAGATTTCAAAAATGTATTAATATACAGGGCAGTCGGCAGTCGGCCATCTTTGAAAATATTTTAGTTGAAAAGATCGTATCCGAAAACCCAAACGTAGAAATTTTCATGATTTTACTATGAGTATTTTGCCATATACAGGTAGTTTTCACTCGTCGTGGGACACCCTGTATATAATAAATCACTTCCTAATTGCACCTAATTATCGGATTAATATTCACATTTATAAAAGGATCCCCATTAAGCACGGTACTGATAATATGGTCGTTCATCAATTTTAATTTAAATTTATTAAATTTAGGATCTAATCTTAAAAGATTAACTCTAAAATAAGGCACAAGTTTAAATTTAATAAAGTCACCCTCGAGATATTGCAGGCTAACGAATTTGTTTCCAGTTTAAAGCCATTGCATAAGTGCACCTCCTCTTCAACGAGCCTTATCCCCACGTCTGTTCGGTTGATGAATTACACCAAAAAAAAACGGGAAGTAAAATTTAAATTGAAATATTTCAAGCAGAATACTGTAGATTTGGACAATTTGGACCTACAAAAGAATAAATTAAAGCAGTAAACAGTGTTGGTGAAAAGAGAATAAGAAATGCGAGTAAGCTCATAAATAAAATATAAATTTTGCTTTTAAGCTTATCCCAATAAGCCCCAAAGCTACTTAAAAAGTTATTTATTATTATTATTAGTTAGTTAAAATAAGGATAATGTTTCAGTAACTGAAGTTAAAATGCATAGACAAACTCAATGAACTAGGAAGGACACACAATGAAGGAAATGAAAGAGCAGATGAACTAGCAAAGAGGGGAGCTAAAATACCTTTCTAGGGGCCTGAACCCTTTTGCGGAATCAGCCCCAATGTATATTGGAAGAAATAGGTGAAGCCGAAAGAAAGAGAAGATCTGACCATTGGAGAGATCTAGTAGGGCTTAGATAATCAAAGACTCTTCTAGGTGACTACAACCTATTTAGATTAAATGAATGCATAGGTCAAAGTAAAACTGCGCTAAGAGTTTTAACAGGGATCCTAATGGGACATTGTTGCCTGAATGGGCACCTGAAAAAACTCAAAATAGTGGAGGAAGAAGAATGCAGAGATTCTGGCATGGAAGAAGAAACCTCCATCCACATACTTTCCAACTGCACAGTACTCCAGAATCCTAGAGCACAGTACCTGGGAGATTACTAGATAGAAGAGGAACATTTACTTAAATTGAAGCCTACAGACATCCTAACATTCCTCCGGGAAATAGGACTAAAGGAGATGCTTGTTTCAGAGACTCTTCTCAGAAACTAAGTAGAAGTAAGGGGGCACAATAGATAGATCTTTCAGGTCTCAGTGAATATTACCCCAAAAATACATACATACAACTAAAGTTAAACGTTAAATAAATGAAAAGAGCTCTTCAATTATTGTCTGGTAATTGAAAGTATAATTTTAGAGATGTACGGAGAATTACTCTGGAAAATGTCTACAGGCTAATTCAGGCATCTCAGGTTACTAAGATAGGGAAAGTTGACAGTGAAAAATGCAGATTTTACGAAGATTTAGAGAAAGAGAGACTGAGGAACACATTCTCTGCAATGACAGATTCAATAGAGCTAAACTTGAAGAAAATGAGAGAAGAGCAGCTGCAGAAACAATGAAACACTGAAAAAGTTCAATTAGTCATGTGTTTTTAATTGTAATAGTTTGCATTGTTCGAGTTGAAGAAATAAAAAAAAAATATTTCGTGTCGTAAGTATGAAATCGTTAAAAAATCTGTACATCTTTCATTTTTATTGTTATATACTTAAAACAATGCTGGATTTGAAGTATCTTTCCCACAATATTTTATATTTAGGTATATCAAAATGACAGTTGGTTCTTTTTAATCGTTAAAGCGTCTAGGGTATCGTTTTCTATTTATATTTCGAGAAATGGGAACAGAAGAAGTAGTTTATCATCGATAATAGTTTTATTGTTATTGTTCACGAAACTCTATACATTTCTATTTGCGTTTGAATTGAACCAGACACTTCCACATTCCACAACATTAATTCTCAATGAATAATTCGCTTCTTCAGACACGTAGTTTATTTTTGGTATGAAATCATCATTATGGGACCAAATCAAATCGAATTATTGGTAAAATAGCATCAAAAAAAGTCATAAACTACTAATAAGTCAGTAAATAATTAGATAGTGAGAAGTTTTCTCAATTTTAGAAGAAATAAGATGCAAAAAGTTCTTATATTCACAGAATAGTATTTGGCAAAATAATTTACTACAAATTTTACAATTCTCACAAATAATTACACACAGAAATTATCTTAAACAAGCGATAAAATGGTACAGTGAAAAATTCAGCGAAATTAATGTAGCGTAACAGCCTCAGGGACAAAATCAGCTATGTTGATTTGCAAGTAACAAATCTAACGCCTAGATAGAATAACTGGAATTTTTAATACTAATTTATCTATAAGGCAAATGGCCGTTATTTTTCACCTGCTTATTAAAAAAATATATAGATTTTTTTAGATACTATAATTTTAATAAATGTGAAACGAACGTGAGACCCCTATAGCAAATAACATGAGAGCCTACAACAGGCAGATCAAGATCTAAAGTGACAATCAAGCTGCTTTTAAAACACTCCAGACTTCTAAGGTAACATCTCGGATGGTATGGGAATACAGCGATGAACAGGGTAATGGAGTGGGTTCCAAGGGGGGTTCCACAAAGGAATCGCTGGCAATGAAAAAGCTGACGAACTGGCAAGAGCAGGATCGTCAACCCTGATGAACGAACCATCAGAAAAAGTAGCGAAAAAACTGCTCTCGATGAGCAGGAGCAAACTACGCACCATAACTTACGGGATACTTTTCCACAAAGGAGTACCTGAACAAAATAATGAGACCTTACATGCAGAAGATGAAAAAAGGACCTTTCGGTGTCCGAAAGAGCACCGAAAGAGCTCTGCATATATTATGCAACTGTGAGACGCTGGATCACAGGAAGCAGAAACTGCATGGAAGTCCCAAATGACTCCAAAAGACTTCTACAACCAACCAACAAAGAACCTATATGAGCTAAGGTGTTGAAATTACGAGATGAATAAGAAAAGGGAAGAGATCAGAACAGCTACTGCTTCTTGACAGATATTTTTTTCCAAGGGATCGCGCTGTATTTAAAGGAAGCTAATGGAACTGGTTTCGTCTACAATCAATGGCCGCAGTCACATTTGAATCTATGAAAGAAGAATTTACGTAAAGCGACTCAATTCGCTTATGTTTATACGAGGCAAGAGCCTTATAATGTGTAGCAGAAAAAGCAATTCAACAACAATTCATTGTTGATACGTTACAAGTGGAAAAGTTTAAATAGAAGTTGAGGCAACAGAGATTTGTTTCAAGATTGGGATTAAGAGAATGTTTATTTTTAATGGCATATGATAATGGTTTTTAGGCGTGTCACATTTTAAAGAATAGGTATAAGATAATGAGAAATAAGTCTAGAATAGGAGAAGCAAATGACAATGCACATTTTTTTAAATTCTTCATTAAAGTTGAGTAATTATTATAATTTGCACGTTACTACATCAAGTATGTAATGATTAATGTTAAACTACTATTTCTCTTTTTCCTAATTATCAATTCGAACGTTATAACATCGCTTTCAACATTCCGTGAGAAATATCTTAATGGGATTGTATTCTAATCAGGAAATTGACACTAAAACGAACCTCAGGTTAAATTAAGTTTATCCAAAAAAACGCTTTAATTTATGATTATTGTCATAAATTTATGTATTTATTCTGTCAAAAATATCGTTAAGTTGATTTAAGACTATCAACCTTTTACACCTTGAGACAGCTACAAGCTGATACACCAAGAAAAAAAAATACTTTGTTCTAAATGCTTTTTGGTGAAAGTGAACATTATTATTTTAGTAAATTTCCAAGAGACCCTCTTTATTTTTTGATTATATCAAACCGAACGACAAATAAGTAGTAAATTCTAGAAAAGCCAAGCAGTAGAGCATCAAAAGCACCAACTCCAGCCCCGTTTGATTTCGAAGTGTAATTCAATGTCTTTCGATGCATATTGCCCGGGAATTAGTTATTTCTTCATTTTGGAACGGTTACTGTTTTTGAGAAATATTTTTCAAAACTTATAAAGCGTTAGAATAATTACAATTCTTTTTGCTTTTCAGTTGGTGTGTTTTAAAGTAACCAAATCAAATCTACATGGTTCAGAAGAAGTTGTCAAATCAACATAAAAATAACGAATGGTACTGTATACAACATTGTAGCTTGGTTCTGCGAAGAAAAAAACTAAATAAAAAGAAAACGTAGACGTGAAATATTCAGAATACTTGGAATATAAATTCACTAGGTAAAGTTAATTTGCCATAATTCGATTTGCATCGACTTTATAACAAATGGTGATGGCTTCGCATCCTTACTTAATTGCTAATGAATCAAGAACGTGCATTGAAGTGATGCGTCGAGAATTGATATTCTTTGTTACAGTGGCGTACACACAAAAAATTACAAAAGAATTTTCTTAAAAGTGTGATAATTACGGGAAATAACAGAAATAATAATACAGTTTGTCCTAATAAGTTCTTAGCAGATGAAAAACTTTTTAATTTTATTAATATTACGAAAACAAGCATACTTGGTCTGAACTATATCTATAGTCCGGACGGTCCCAAGAAAAAACGCATGTAAACAAAGACCACGCTTAATCTATTCTAAGTAGGCTGCGTATTGGACGGCTCGCATTGAAATGTTAGAAATAGGGGAACAGGTTTAACCTTATTTACTCTCCTAGGTCATTAAATACTCACGTGATTTTATTTTCGTGCGGTTTTTCTTGAGAACGAATCTACTTTACTTAAGTGGATACACTGTATATTGATTGTTTCAAGTTTTCGAAAAATTTGCTCGCATGACCCTTTATTTTCTAGGAAAAGAATAATTGGTTCTTGTAGCTTGTAACAAAGTTTTATTCGAGTAAGACAATCAATAAATTTTCGAAATGGATGTGAATGGATAAAGTTTCTAAAGTTCACTTGTCTTGCTAAAGTGTTACGAGTCCAAAAGAAGTAGAAGTAAAGTTTGTTTAAAGTGGATGCGGATAGGATTTAAAACAATCCGATCTAATGCCATTTAAATCTGACTAATTCCATATGCCCTCTTTGCATTTTTTCCTGTGGTTTTTTGTTAATATTTCGGAAATATTTGATAATCATCTGTTTCAAACTTTTACAAAGACTTGTATAAATCGGAATTGGTATTTAAAAATTACAATAAAAACAAAAAAATATGCTCTTTTTACGACTTTAAAACAACATAAGTTTGTCAAGTTAGTGTTTATTTTTGACATTTTTTCGGCGTTTATTATTAATTAATAATGCATTCACTATTCACTTTATTTTAGTCTATATAGGTAGTACTAGTGAACCACAAGTAACAATACGATTGCGATGATTGTATTTTTCACGGCCTACTGGTTTTTTATAGTCAATAAATTCGTCTTCGCCTTCATAAAAGGGACAATCTTCCGGTGTTGCAACAGCCACGTTTACGACTGACTTTCAGATTGATATGGTCTGTGTTTAAGATTAACCTACTTAAGATGTTATAAGCAATTTGTAGGTGGGTTCAATAAGTGTAGATATTATTTTTTACCAAGACTTATTACTGGTAATAAGTAGACTGTAACATTTTGATTGAATATTGTATATTAAAACATAGGGAAAAAAGGTGATTTTGGATCATTTTTCATGTGCAAGTTCATTTTATTCCATGGACTACTACTACTACTAAATGTGCAGGCGAGCCTTGACCTAGACAAACTCAAGCCAGGCAGACATCCATGATGCCGAGCCCTTTAATAAAGGCCACAACCTTTTTCAGAGGATGCCTGCTTGTGTCTCCAGGAACCATAACAGGGACTCCGAAGATTCGCTACAGCCCAGTGTGAACACTCTAAGAGTATTCAGTCATGCCGCAACCCCTACATAGGGAACATTCCCCTACTCCTAGGTTGTAGAGGTGCTTTCTCATGCAGCAGTGCCCTGCTAGGAGTCCTGCTATCTTCCTCAGCCTACTCCTTGGTAGTTCAATAGCTGCCCTAGCGTGTCCATCAGTCCATTCTTTCAGTAGAAGTTTGGATTGTTTAAGACCCTGCAGAGCATTCCAATAAGCGAGTTGTTGATTCCTCAGCCACTTCTTCGTCTCCTTGCGTATTGTTTGTTTTGTTTGGCCCAGAAAGGAGCTGCCACCCCTTCCGCAGCCAGTGCATCCGCAATCTCGTTGCCTTCAAAACCAGAGTGGGCCGGAATCCATTCAAGCCGCAATGCGTTCCGACTTTTAAGATCAGCAAATGGCTCTCGACATTCTTCAGCAAAAGTCCTGAGCAATTTGTAGGTGGGTTCACTAATTGTAGATACAATTTTAACCAGTTCTAACTGGTAATAAGTAGACTGTTACATTTTTATTGAATATTGTATATTAAAAAGTTGTTTTTTGATAATTTCCCATGTACAAGTTTATTGTATTCCATGGAACACTATTCCATGTGTGTGGCGACCTGGAACGCCCTGCAGCTAATGTTTTAAAAACTGTTTCCAATTCAAGACTTTCATTTCTTTTAGCTAACAATCAAATTCCGCCTATCACACCATAAAAGGTTATGCAGATATTTAACTTGTAGATGAACCGTCGTTCTTAATACATGCGAAACATGACTGCTATCTCTCAATAATGATTCCTTAATTACGAAATTGTTGATACTTTGGTGAGATTAGCAGCTGTTGTGGGTTTTTATAGCATTTATTTTTTCCATTTCAATTCTGCTTTAATTGTATAACACTGTATTTTATGCTTGGTACTATTGACATATATTCATGTAGAATGGAAAATGCTACAATCAAATACGATTAGTTAAGAGAAAGTCATAGTAATTAGAAGCTGGGATTGTCAAATATAGTGCAGACTCATGATTATTTAAGATAAAGCAACTTAGCCTGATCGAATGGTATTCAAAAGTATCTGTCTAACAAGATTCCTCGACCAAATATTTTTTTGTAGGTACTTAATGTGGATCCAAAGTTTGTTGCCTCTCAGCAATATTTTAGATCCGAAACTATGAAATTAACCAAGAATGATCTGTTTGGCACCCAAGTCTGCATCAACTGCCGATATCTGCACCAACGTAGACGAAGCAGCCAAGCAGCACTTAAGGCAATATGCTCATATAGGATAACATCAAATTTGGTGTGGGTGACCCTAGCCTGGGTATCAGGGTGCCAGGAAAAAGACGAAACCGCGAAGCACATACTCTGTGAGTGCGAAAGCTTAGCAAGGGTGCGGTTCCACTTATTCGGAGAAAAAGAGCCGAGACAGAGAGCTACGCATGGAAGGCGGTATCCAGGCTATTAATTCCAATAAAAATAATAAAGCTGAATATCGAGCTCTAAATATAGGGAGGAGTACAATAGATCTGTAAAGGTCGCAATGGGATAGGACAGAGAGTCACTTAAATTCTAATCTAATCTAACGTAGACGAACGAATGGACCTTGATGGCCAAGAAAATAGTCGTTCCTGATTTGCTCCACCGCTCTTAGAGGTAGATGAGACTTCAGAAGGTTATTTTATTTATGTATTATATAAAATTGCTTCCATTTGAACGTATGTTTCTGATTGAAAATAATGACAAATTTTATAATTAACTGATTTGCGGAAACGGTTTAATTCACAAAGCAATAATCGCATCAGTAAATTCTTAATTAAGAAGAAGAGTATAGTACTCACGTTTGCATGCTCTGCGATGCGTAATCGCCCTGTTGGGATCCCTGTAGAAACCTTCACGGCAATAGTGACAGTGTCTTCCGGCGGTGTAATGACGACATTTCAAGCAAACGCCGCCGGACACTCGACCAGATAACTTGTAGAGTTCCATGTTGAATCTGCAACGACGAGCGTGTTGGTTGCATTCGCAGGCTGAAAATTAAAAAAAAAATATATCAATTACCACAATTATATGAGGGAATCAACAAGATCTTATGCTTTAATAATAATTTTATAAAAACTCTCCAGGCACGTTAACAAAAGGAGGCACATTAAGAGCGCCTTCAGACGAAACATTTTGTTGCTGGCTAATAGTGTCTGAAAAGAATCGCCCGTCTAAAAATACATTAATATAAATAGATGCATTCACACGAGACACAAATAATTAGTATGTGGTTTTAATGTATTTTTAGCCACGCGATTCTTTTCAGACAATTTGTGGCCGGCTACCAGTGTCTGAAAAGAATCGGGCGGCTGAAAATACATTAAACACTACGTATTTCTTAGCTGTGTTTCGTGTGAATGCGTCTATTTATATTAATGTATTTTTAGACGGGCGATTCTTTTCAGACACTAGTAGCCGGCCACAAATTGTCTGAAAAGAATCGCGCGGCTAAAAATACATTTTACACACCACATACTCATTATCTGTGTCTCGTGTGAATGCGTCTATTTAAATTAATGTATTTTTAGCCGCGCGATTCTTTTCAGACACTAGTAGCTGGCCACAAAGTGACTCGTCTGGAAACGCTCCAAGACTAACCAAGAGATTTTCGAAGACATTCTGGAACAATGAGCGTACTGGATTGGGTTATTTTATTTATTTAACAAAATACCAGCACTTTTGCTGGATGTTTCTCTTACGCATTTTTATCCCCATTAAAATCCGTTATATGTCAACTACGTAACGTATGGCGTAAACAATCTATTAAATTTCAAAGCTGGTAAAATTCGTTTATTCCTATAAAACGTTGTGACATTCGGATTAATTGCCAACGACGAACTGACGTATTACCAACAAAATTGTAGGTATCGATATTAATGCCCGCATCCTGTTGTATCACAAAACAAATTAGAGATCACGGTTTTTTTCCACAGTAAATTGAAAATCGTATGAAACGTGATGTTGTTAAAATTAAAAGTGTGGAATTAATAAATTTGTAACGTCAATGAAAAAAAAAACATATTGTTTCAAAAAATTGTTTGTAGATTGCAGTTTCAAGCCGGTCAGGAAACATAAAAATGGTCAAAATCATTAACTATGAAGTAAAAAAGTTTAGGGAAATCAGCGACCGAACTAACTGCATTTCCTAATTTACAAAAGCTCAGTCTAATACTGTCCAGTCGCTTGAACCTGGCACTCGTACGAATATAATTTCAGTTAGGTACTCCTTACAGTAGACTGTAGATATTTAGTGGCACTAACTGCCTAATAAAAAAATTTCCATCAGTATAAATAAGTACCAATAGATCGTTTATGCAAGGCTATTTTTAAAGCCTTTATACTGGTACAATTATAATTTCCACCTTCTACCCAGCCTACCTATTTACGATACCCCGAAGCTAAAAAGTCAATTAAACTACTATAAAATTCTTTAAAGATATTGCGAACTACAGGTATAAAACTGATAATTCATTATATGATTAAAAATGTGTTTAATGATCCTTTTCCCATTACCAAAGCACATTTTCAATGATCAATAAGCTTATAACCCATTTTGCAAATTATTATGCTGTCGAAAAACGAGTTGGTAACAATAACGTTACAGAGTGAGTAAGTAACATAAGATTATGAAAAAAAAAATAGTTATTCATATGTACCAAGGGTATAAAAAGATGTTTATGCTCAGAGAGCGACGTCTTACGAACTCGAGTACCTCTGGAACGAGGGTTTGTAAGTCGCACGAGGGTATATACATCTGTTTATGCCCTTGGTGTATACAAACTTTCATGTCATACTAGTTCGTTATTGCAAACGTAAATGTCATAAAATCACAATAATTTTTATATGTGTCAAAGTTAGAAGTCAAAATAAAAGAAAATTTTGGAATTCCTGACGAAATTATCGAAAAAGCAAAGAAAGCAACTGAAAATGTGTTGCCAAAAAAGTCTAAAGAAGCTTACGACAAAATTGGATATTGGATGCAAGAAAACTACGTAGATGTTGATGAAAAACTATTTCTCTTTATGCCCGCGCGGGCCTTCGCACTTACAAAGGCAATTTCAATGATCGCGGGGACTCATTCATCTGATTTACTTATTATATTCAACCAGCTACTGATTTTAGCGGTTTTGTCATTTATACTGTAAATATTTTATGCATACCTACTATTCCCATACGTACGCCTCTGATGTGGGGTAAAAGAGAGAACAGCATGGATAGACATGGATATAATACGATGTCAGAGACAGGATAGGTTGTTTGCCTGTTGCCTGCAAGGCAACATTCACTGTTACAGGACCGTAATGAGAAGAGCGTATTGCCCAGAGCGATGTCAGCCCCATATGTGATGAATTTCTATCCCACTCTTATTACAGCAAAATCATTACCCGTACATATCAGGATTGGATTCGTGTTTACTGTTTTTTTTTTTTTTTTTTTTTTAATTAAATCAGTTTGTGGGTGATGATGTTTATTTGATGAAAATTAGAGGAATACCAAAAATTATATTCGAATTTGAATATTTTATCAAGTAATTGTTAAGTTTGAAGGATTGCATAACTTCTTTGTAAGATAAAACTTCTTTTTCCACGACTAAATAATAACGCACAAATTATTTTTACATATTTAGCTACATAATGATATATATTCTTAACACCAGAGAATAATGAAAAAAAATTCACTCTCGTTAGCCAATCACATTCTATTATTATCAGAATTCACGCTTAAATGAATTAAAATGAATAAATCAAATCGTCTCTTTTAAAACGTCAAATACCAAATAATGCAAATCGATTCTGACAGCGCGTCGTTTGAAACGCCAAAATAATGATAGAATCATAATTTTACGTATTTAGAGAAAAAGTGGACAACAGTAGTTATATTTAGTTATAACTCTCAATTATCATTTATAAATGTAAGGGTGTCGATTAAAACTTTATGTTACGTATCCCTTTTTGAAAATGAACATGCTCTATAGCCTAGTGGTAGAAATAATTGACTCTGGCGCGGACGATTGGGGTTCGATCCTCACTGGAAGCTTTCTTTTTTTAGTCGTGGAGAAAGTATAGTCTTTTACTGCGCTCGCTCGTTTTGGAAACTTCATCCGCGTGAATAATAGCTATCATTCTGCACTCGTTGAAGAATATACTATTATTCAATTTTTTGGGAAATCAAATCACAATTGATTTAGTTTTCCAAAAATAATGAATACACCACAAGTAACATACAGAGGATATCCTTTCTCAGTGTTGTTAAAACAAAGTTCGAGTCAGACCAGTGCTTCATAGTAATGAGATCTTTGCCTAATGGTAGAATGTAAAGTTGGTTCATCAGAACCTCTCGAGATTACACTGTTGTTATTTGAATACACATAATACTTATAATAACGCTTAAGCATGGTTCATTGTAGACTCCGTTTCAGGTAAGAAAAGCCCACGTGAAGTTGCAGTCGTAATGCGCGAATTTGTTGTTAACACCAGCGTCATATTGTGAAATTGACATTCGAATTCAAATCAGTAGCTTGACGTATTCACATTTTGTAGGTTAACACAAAACTAAAAACGTCTTTAAATACACAAAAAACAATGATACTCGAGATTTAAATGATTTCTTTAAGCATATAACCTCAAATCCAATAATAAAATGGCTGCGAATGTAATGCTAATGTTATAAAATGGTGGTTGGAAGACGACATAGATAAACAAGACCGATTACGGCTTCTGCGCAAGACAGTTAGTAGGAGAATATCAATTTAAAAGTTTTTTGGTTTAAACAGATAATTCCAGCGCCATAAGGAAGCATAAATTGTTTCTGAAATATCTGTTCTACTTGTCGAGATATCAGGTAAGAAATTCTCACGGGTGTGTAACTAACCAACCAATTTCGTAAATCATACTGGGTAATTTAAATTCTTGTCAGATTTGAACAAAAACACACAAGCCATCAAGTCTAATTACGAGCATTTACTTATCGCCGTAAATTATATTATTATTAAAACCTGTAACACTTTCCTTTTATACAAACTGTAACGAATACGTTTCTTTTTGCTTCATTTATTAAATTACGGGATAGATATAAACACTATTTTTTTTTCTGTGTGTGTGTAACGTTCATGTATAATTCATAGTACGTCTGAATAATAAAATACTTTGAATGGAATTCCTCAAATCGGTACATAATACTAATCATTTACAGTGTTAGAGATGCAGGTGCATTTATATTCCAATAAAAATTGTTTTTTACGACAATTCTTCAACATTACATAAACCAATCAAATTTCGGAATTTATCGACTTTATACGACACCTGGGTGTGTTTAATCATTCCTCCGTTAGTATAAACAGGAATTGTATTTATTGAGCAATTCCTTTGAAATAACTTTACTAAATACTCACCCTAATGAGAAGCATGATTAAAATTTTAATTAGCGAAAATGTGCTATGAATCATAAAAAACATTGCATGGAAAAGAGTGACATAAAGTCACATTATTCAAAATAGGATGCAGGCGTACCTTTCGTATTGACAATAAGTACGTATTGTCCTAATGTACACTGAAAGTTCTGTCGCACGCACATTTGAACTAGGGTAACTTAGGTTGGATCGAGTTATTTTTAGCCCCAGAATATGTGGTATGATTTATGACTTGCCTTTTTGTTACACCCTGTATATGTTATTCTCAAGAGATAATATCCGATATGAATTCGGTGGACAATTTTTCAGGACGTGTCCATGGCCATTAACATATTCATCGTATGCAGGATGCCATATAACACTAAAATAACCAAGAAAACTGGTTTTGACGAGAACTTGTACAGGATGGGACGGCGATTACACATTACTTCATATATTGAAAATATATATTTGTTGGTAATTTATAAATTAGTTATTTTATTCTAGAATATAAATAGAGTTGATTATTATTAATATTTACATTTTCCAGTTTCATTCACAGTGTTTATGGTAATTATATTAAATTATATTTTACTAGTTGGTTAGAGTACTTCTTTAAATTGGTTCTGATATTTTAATGTCTGAAAAAAATGTAAAGTTTGGTATCAGAGGTTATTCTTCAGACTTGGCTTCAACGTCTACAACTTCAATTTCTTGCGGAACGCAGCCCCTTTCACGTCAATAAGAGCGTTTTCAGACGACACTTTGTATCCGGCTAATAGTGTCTGAAAAAATCGCGCAGCTAAAAATACATTAATATAAATAGACGCATTCACACGAGACCCAGATAAAGGATACGGATAAGGATACTTAATACTAAATCGTACATAATTTTAGTATTTTCCAAAGGTTATCACTGCCAGTTTTGAGAATATTTATCTCATTAATTTTGAATAAATTAGTTTTCATTTTATATTAAACCCCAAAACAAATCTACAGTTTTATTACGAGATTATACAGCTTTAATTTGAAAAGCTAATTTCTTTGATAAAAAATCTAATTGGTAACGGAATAAATTGAATGTTAAAAAGCATTTTATACTTTGAGAAACTTTCGAAATATCCAAGTACCCAGTAACAACAGATTTGGACGTTTGAGCCTTCACCTGTCGTGAATATACCGGAATCAAATGAAAAGGGGTACAAAATTGCAGAAATTGTGTTGAAAGCAAGCCAAAAATATTACTTCGTTCATATTTATGTCAAATTTAAATATTTTAAATTTCGAGTGAAGTTTTTATTGATTTTTAGTCCAAATGCAATTATTTTCTATTCCACTGATAGATAAATGTTGATATATTTTTCATAATATAAACGCTAAACGCAAAAATAACCCTCCGAGATCATTGACTGAGAAATATCTTGATTTTTGAAGACAAAATTGAGCAAAGTATTGTTGGCAACACTAAAAATGGACGTGAAATTAATTCCGAACACATTACGTTGGAAGAAAATACGTTTAAACGGGTCATATTTTGATTAGGATTAATCACAGACCCGACTTTTTTCCCATTTCATTTTCTTCCAAGGTAGTGTGTTAGAAGGACATTAACATTCAATGACGCACACCAAGAAAACTATTATATGAACTATATGGAAATAAAGCAGAAAATAACACAAATAGTCGTGGTGGTATTTGAAAAAATATTGTATCAGTCCCAGAAGGATTAATAATTGACAAAGAACCGTTCAAGTCTCAATTGAATTTTATTAATGATTACAACAATAATAATAAATAAGATGGGGACTGGAAAGCCACAAAACGTAACATCGGAAGTGACTTCTGTAAATTAAAATTTTCATAAAAATGACAACGTGCTCCGAGATAATAATCGTGATTCTATAGAATACACGAATCGAACATTTAGTTCCCCGTGGAGAAATTCTAATGTCAGTTTATTTATTTTGTTCACAGATAAGATCGTTCCGAACATCGAGTCATACAGGTTTATATGGAGGACTAACTGAAATTTGTATTGTATATGTATCTCGTAAAAATCTATCAAGAGCATTCTGAGATCGAATGATTTTATTTTTGTTTTAGAATACCCGTTACGTTGATCAATGTGGTTCGAATTCACGATTACCTACGGCTATACAGTGGCATCAACAATTATGGGATTTTCTTGAGGAAATCAGGGATTGATGGAGTGACCCAAATTGGAAGAAGCGGCCAAGAGAATATGTAGAAGAACTAACAGGAAATAGACTCGAAAAAGTGGTTCATAAAAATAATAATTTAAAACTTCAACAACCTTTTCATAAGTGTAAGAAAAATTGATAGAGCAGGTTCTTAACAAATTGAGATTATATTTGGACAAAACAAAGCCTGGAATTGTGTCCCCGATATTGAAAACACCAGGAATTGTAGTGTCTAGATAGCCATCCATGTGTAGATACTGGAAGAACGAGGAAGTTCTGAGGAAATTGGACAATAAACTAGGGGAGACGGTGTGTGTTGGGAAGGTATGGTAAAGATAATGTAGAGGGGCGAAGAGGAATTGAAGAAGATAATTCGCGAAGTGGAGAGCATTATTAGGAAAAAAGAAGGACTTGATAATATGACGTGAGAGATAGGAGAGATAGAAGGGAGAAAATGACGGAGTTTGTGAGGGACCACCGCTCGCTTTGAAGTACGTTAGGGTAGTAACAGCGAGTTTGAGGTGGGTTTGCAGTTTGCAGGCATACCCTTTGGGGAAGAGCCCAACTCTGTCTGGTTACTGGTTCGGACCCCAGTTTCTCTAATGATAGCCACCTTGAAACATCTTCAAACCTCAAAAAATTGTCATTTAATAAAATAAAAGCTTTTATATCTAAATATTTACATTAAACCGTTATTGAATAATTGAAACAAGATTCCAAAAGTGTCCTATAAAAGATCTTCCAATTAGTGAAACTCAAATCACAAAATTCACCAATTAAACATCGTTTTTGGCTTTATATTTTCTGACAAAGGACAAAAGCTCAATTAGGAGTAAAAATGAAAGCAAGATTTAGGATTTCCGTTAAGGGAGAATTTCTGATTGCCAGTTGTGGATTGAATGAATTGCGGAAAATATCATACACTGTAAAAAAAACAATTATGTGAAACCAAAATAACTTGCACTAAAATTGTTTAGTTGCAGGAGACCGTTCGGAAGGATCCTGATGGTGTACCTGGTTTAGATTGTGTACAACAATATTTAAAGGAGATACAAAAGAAAAAAACTATCAATAAAAATTATAGCTTTGCACTTCGTTTTATTTTTAGAGTGTACTTGGAAATAATGAAATATTACAAACAAAGCACAAAACCGTGATGTAACGTAATAATTTCATTTATCCATTTAACGCCCATTCATTTATATACGAGTGGGTAATTATGCATGTACTGGTAGTAACTCTTTTAATTTCAAGAATAATTGACGCTGGTTTAAATTGAATTGTTTAATATTGGTGAAAAAATGCTTCCAAAATAGCAATTTTGATTTATCATGCAGCTGGAGCCAAATATATGAATTTTTCAAATAGGCATTAAATCATTCTTTCTTAAAATAGATGATACAATGGAATTGGACGAAGCTAATTTGATAAGAAATAAGGAACTAAACAATTTTCCTTCCATTCTTCTTTTTTTCCATCTTTTGTATCAAAAACATCACTTAATAATTTGTATGGGATTTATATGGATTAAATTGCCAAAAAGGGATTAAAAAGGGAAAATGGATCCTAGCTATTTATCAGAACCATATGTCTCAGATAATCCACCTTCGAAAATTTAATAGTAATGTTATACATAAAAAGGTCCTAATCAGGGCAAAAGATGTATAGTCGACCTATCGAGAGTATTCGCGATTTCCCGAAGGGTTACTCGACCCTTGGATTTGACTAAAGTGTTAGGATAATCGGAAAGAGGGGGCGTTCAAGGTGAATGGATGAAAATGGAAGAATGGAGCACTTATTAGTTCCAAAGAAAAACAATTTTTTATTAAATATAATTTAATTTTTGTGAAATAGTGAAATAGTAGAATAAGGAAAATGACTAGAGTTTAAAAAAATATTTTTTCTACATTCATGCAAAAAACAACACTTTTGTGCACCACATTTAATGGAAAAAGTGGTACTTTATTGCACTAGTGCAATAAAATATTTTATTGCACTCATCTGTCATTCTTGTGTCAGTTTTGTGATGATTAATGACAAACATAAACATTTAAATTAAATAAAAATCCATAGCAAGTACCTGATCCTGCTTTAATACAACAATAATATATGTATATCTTAATACTTAGTCTCAACGAGTTACAATTATTTCAAAAATCTTTAATTATTTGAAATTTAAATGGTCAAGGCGAAAACCAGCTATGAATGAGTACTGACAAGGTGGAGGCCATAAAGATACAAAAAAGAAGAACGAGTTGAGTTTTATTAGGTTAGATTAGCTTCTTGACATATTTATGTTCTAATTTTCCAGTTTTTGCATGAATTTAGAAAAAATATTGTATGCAACTCTTGCAAAACGTGTTTTTTGCACTCGACGTGTTGTCCAACTCGGCCTAAAGACCTCGTTGGACAATTTCACGTCGCGTGCAGAAAACACTCACTTTTTGCACTTGTTGCATAAATAACTATTAAAACAAATTCATAATTAAAACTTATGCCTTCTGTCACCATTTGTGCGAAATTCATTTTCCTGGTTGGTAGTGTTTGTAGACTATTAAGCACATTTTTTCCCATTAAAAACGTGAAAAAATACCTTTTTTTTTAATTATTTTAAAATTTTTCACTTTGGATTTAGCTATGAATTGAATTTTTAGCATTCGAATGAGACGGAAAAGAATGTTTAACGTATTTTTTTAAATTTGATATACATTTTGTCAGTCTGTTAGCCACTGTAATCATTGTTTTTTTTTCAAAAAATCCATCAGTTATGCAATTTCTCTTCTGCCACATCCAGCATTTTGATCATTCAATCATTTGCAGCGCATTTTACTGAAATTTCATAGATTTTAATAATCAAAAATGGGCGAGGAGCACCACATTGTTAACATTACGCTAAGCCAACAGCAAAAAAATGTAAAATGTTACTGAAACAAACCAAGTTATCTTTGTTTTCAGTTTTTTATAATTCTGCAGATTTCTTCGACTGTATTGATCATGATATTTTGATCAACTATACTACATTTCTATAAAGTGCTCTTTCAAAATGATTTAAATCTTAAATGTAGACCACAACTGGTACAAATGATGAGGTTTCGAGTAATTAGTGGTGTACCGCTGGGTTCTGTTCTAGGTCCAATTTTTTTTATTATTTAGTCCAAGAAAAGAAAGTCCATTAAATCATAATTGAGTGGAAGTTTTAAATTTTTTGTTAGGAACAAAAATATTTTACAATTGAGAAAACCAACAATTGTAAAATATGAATGTGCAGCAATTTGTAAGAAAAATTTAGATTAGAATAAGATAGAAGAAAAATTAAGTGAATTTTGCACATATTGCACAAATTTTTCATAAGTATTGTTCAATTAAGACTTTATTAATGAGGCTATTGGTAGTAGCATTATTAATTATTCAATAAATATTTATTACTTTGTTTAACATACAAATTATGTGTCAGACTAATGAATACTTATATACCAAGACACTGACACCAACCCACAACTTTCAATAACTAATAATGGGAAATATTTATTACCATTCATGTCTTCAAATCAACACGTTTCGAATTGAATTTATGTTACTTTATCTGATTAACTGAGTTCCGAGTCTTTTGCATTCTACTATCTTCCGGAGTTAAAACATATTAGTATATTCTTCAACGAGTGCAGATTGATGGCTATTATTCACGCAGATGTAGAGTGAGTTTAGGAATCATCCAAGTGAATATTAGCCATTCTACACAAGTAGAAGACTATACTTTCTCCACGACTAAAAAAAGAAAGCTTCCAGTGAGGATCAAACCCCAATCGTCCGCGCCAGAGTCAACTATTTCTACTACTAGGCTATATATGTAGCTAAATATGTGAAAATAATTTGTGCGTTATTATTAAGTCGTGGAGAAAGTTATTATTTTAAGTAGATATTGCAGCCCGTTGAACAGGTTTACGCATTTACGCAGTATCTAGCTGCTTTTATTAATCTACTGCAATCAGCACCAACAAGATTTGCATAGTTCAACAGTTCTTATATTACCAGTGTCAAAAAATTTCATATTTTAACAAATTTACCATAGGCTTGATACGCCTCTGAACTAATTTCACGAGTATAACGGCAAAATGTATCTTGGTAGAAGATAGAAATAATTTCACGGTGTTTATTTCCTGAATAATTTCACGAGAAGTGAATAGAAAATTAGGAGTAATGAAATATCTCACCGACAATTCTAACCTCTTACTGAACTTTAAATCACTTTATACATTCGACTGTGATTAATTACGGGGAAATTTCTCGAGTGATGTTTCTATCAGTAGAAACTAGCGACTCTATCAACAAACAAATTTTCTTTGGGCTTATTACCTTATTTGTTTGCTTTGGTGATGTTTAGATTGCGTCGCCTTAAGAGTAAGAAACAAATGAACAGCATTCCTAAAAACGTGTATGTTTACTTTTCTTTACTCGGTAAATAAATAAGTTTATTTTATATTTACTTGGTAGAGTATTTTATCCGTGGTCAAATAGAGACTGTTTAACGTAGCAATTTACATTTAGTATTAGTAGAGCGGATTAGGCCAACATAATCTCAATTTATGATAGAATTTGGTTAACAATATGTTCATTTTTTATTTGTATCACAGTTTAAGATATATTTTTCAATTAACAATAAATGCATTTCGGTTCATTGAAAAGTTCAGTACCCAGTAACAGTTTTAAGTCCTAAAGCAATCTTCAAAAAGTCTACGATAGGTGCTACTAGTTCCCAGTGTTGCATCCACTCTCTGCTAGCCAGGGAAAGTCACTTTACAGCTTCACCAAACTTCCATAGAGAAGCATCCATAATTTGCCGCGATTTGCAGTTGGCAATTCCAATTTACAAGGGCAGCGACTGTAAAAATGTCACACAACAGGTCGATGGATATAGATTTTTAAAATTGATAACTCTCCCGTTCGTCTACTCCAATTGAAAGCATGAGCTAGCTGAGAAACTGTCTGAATCACAACTGAAGCCACGACAGACCAGTGGTTGGCACATCCCCCGTTTTCATTGGCTTTCTTTGAAGTAGAGAGATACAATTTTCATTGGCATGCGGCACATGCCCCTAGAAGATATTTTATTAGGGAATACGACCCTTAAAATCAATATCGATCATAAAAATCATGAAAAGCTCAGGACACTTCCTAAATATTGTGCTCAATATTATAAGCTACCATTTAATCGTGACTTCAAGTCTCCATACTAATAATATGCTGTATACATATCAAGTAAAAAAATATCAACAAATTTAAGTTATTTTCTAAAACACTCTATACTGTTTTCATACGAGTCGATTCATTTGACAGATATTGAAGGACTAAAACATAAAATTAATTTTGAACTCGACTCAGTATGGGAATATAATCAAACGTTGGTAATTTGAAACGTTTTATTTTCAAAATACGACACGAAGTGCAGATCTAAATATAGAAATAATATATACAAGTCGTTCGTTTTCATCATCCTACATGCTAATACGTGTACCTACCTCCAAACAAGGTATGTTTCTATGATTTCTTAAATAGTGTACCAGGAGAGCACATAAATAAACATAACATGAAGTTACATCAAAGATTATCCTTTCTAACTTATATCAGTCACGTCCTGGTGTCTAAGCCAGTTACTTTTTAAAAAATGTGCAATGAATATTTTTTATGGGAAAGTAAATATTGGCCGCCAAGACCAGACTGACTAATCTCATTATCATACGGTGTATTAAAGCCCTTTCAGACGAGACTGCGCGCTTCTTTTCAGACACTAGTAGCCAGCCACAAAGTGTCACTTCTGAAAGCGCTCTAAATGTTTTCAAAACAATTTTTGTAGTTTTTTTGACAGTAATGATGTTTAAGAGAGCTTTCAGATGAGACACTCTGTAGCCGGTTACTAGTGTCTGAAAAGAAGCGCACTAAAAGACACTAGTAGCCGGCCACAAAGAGTCTCGCCTGAAAGCACTCTTAGTGATTTACGAAAAAGTGGAATCAAACCAAGTTCGCGAACTGATTTAACACGACTACGCAATTTTGATTTTAATTCAATAAAATGTATACCTAATATAAATTCGATTCATAAATATTCAATATAGGAAACATAAATCTGAAGTGAACTGAACTTCCTAGTATTAAAAGTCTGATTATTTTGCATTTCTACACGTGATAAGATTTTAAAGAGGATTTAAGATGCAATACATTAACATAAAGGTAATAAACATAAGTTTAACAGAAATTGGAATGGTCTGATGATAATATCAAAGCTCAAATAATAATTACTGTGTTGAAAAATGGTTTGTACGTGGATAATCGGTCGATAAACTTTTTAATTAAATTATTTTTATGGTTTCAACCAACACTTTGCATACTGCTTATCATATAAATTTAATATAGTTTTTATCTCAATTCGTATCTTAGATTTATAGTATTTTTCTCCCTTATAAGTATTTTTAAAAAGGGAATAACTAATTGAGAAGATTATCAAAAGAAATTTTAAAAGATTGTCCACGTTACAATTGTCATTCAATAATGATTCTATGGAGCACGGAAAATTACACATTCTACGACTTATTTCAAAAACCGGGCACTGCACTAATATATGTTCAACACTTATTTGTACATCACAAGTTATACACATAGGTGGATCTTCCCTTTTGAGGAGATATTCGTGGGTGAAGCGTGTATGACCCAGACGTAGTCGAGTCAAAATGGTCTGTGTTCTTCTTTTGGTGGGCAAGGTTCTCCAAGGTGTTATACTCCGCTTAACTTTTCTCAATTTACTATTTGAGCTTAACCATATTTTATGCCATTGTAGATGTACTTTTTCTTTAATGAGGATCTTTAAATCTGATTTGGTGATTCTATTTTCTGCAAATGGTAGGGATAAATTTTCTGAGGTTTGCTTGGCAGCCTTATCAGCGCTTTCGTTACCGCATATTCCTGTATGTGATGGGACCCAAAGTACAGATACCGTTTTATGCTTGCTATTAAGTTCAGCTATCTTATTCTTGGATAAGGAGTTCATTGGTTTGATATAGTTTTCCTAATGTAACTGCTGCACTGAGTGAGTCTGTGACCAAAAGGAAATTTCCACTTGACTGATCCCTGCATATATTATGTAATGCCTTGTGAATGGCATATAGTTCTGCAGAATATATACTGAATGCTTCTGGTAATCTTAGTCCAATTGTTTCGGAGTTCGTAACAATAGCGCATGAAGTTCCATTTTCCATCTTTGACCCATCAGTGTAAATTATGTTATGGTCGTGGTATTTTGAAATAACATCTCTGAAGCTGTTTATGATAACTTGTGTGGGTACTTCGTGTTTGTTAAACTTTGTAAGTCGGGTATCGATATTAGGTGCAAAGGATAGCCATGGGGGAACATCATTGAAAGTAGGAAAGAATTTTGTTGGGAGAGAAAAATGAAGCTTTTGGCAGATTCTGTTTATTCTTTCATAAAAAGGTACTGGGAGGTGGGGTTGGTTACTATAAAGGGAATTGAATCTATCTGATACAACATATTTTTTGGACGGGTGGTCTCCACTCGAAATTACATTTGCAGCATATAAGAGGCTTAACATCTCTCTCCTTATATTCAAGGGCATTTCTCCAGAGTTGGCAATAACGCTTTCCCTTGGGCTTGTACGATATGCCCCTGTTGCTAAGCGTAGCGCTGTAAGTTGAATGACGTCTAGTTTCTTTAAAGTACGATTTCTAGCAGATGCATACACAATGGATCCATAGTCTATTCGGGATCTCACGAAGCTGTTGTATATATGTAGTAGTACCTTTTGATCACATCCCCAGTTGATATTTGATAGCATTTTAAGCAGATTAATACCAGATAAACAGGATTTTTTTAAGCTTTCAATATGGGGGTTCCAGGTTAGTTGGTTATCAAATGTCATTCCCAAATATTTTATTTCTTCACAGACTTCGATTTTTTGGTTGTCAATAAATAGATTTGGTTGTAGAGCTATTTTGTGTCGACGTCTGAATACTATGCATTTTGTTTTTTGGGGCGATAAACGCCATCCTCGGTTTGATAGACCGTTGAATACTGTGGATATAGCCTCTTGGACATTGTGCTCAATCGTTTTTAGACTTTTACCTCTCATGTATATGACTAGGTCATCAGCATACATACTGGCGTGTACAGGAGATTTTATTTTTAGTGCTATGTCATTGATGGCTCCTAAAAATAATGTGACGCTTAGGATTGAGCCTTGGGGTGTTCCATTGCTCTGAGTACATTCTCTCGAGATTATCCCGTTTGCTTTAACATTAAAATATCTGGCCTTTAGGAAGTTTGAAATGAAGTTGAATATATTTCCACTAAGTCCCTTTTCTGCAAACCATTTAAGGATACCATATTTCCAAACCATATCGTATGCTTTGCTTATATCAAAGAATGTTGCTACACATATTTGTTTATTAGCAAGACTTTCGTGTACATATGATTCCAGCTGAATAAGGTTGTCGTAAGTTGATCTATTTTTTCTGAAGCCATTTTAAATATTGGAAAAACATTTATTTTGTTCAAGGAACCACATTAATCTGTTATTGATTATTTTTTCCAATAATTTACACATAGTGCAAGTTAAAGCATTATGGCGATAGGAGTTGGGATCAGCTTTGGATTTTTTGTTTTTAAAAATTGGGATGACAGTTGCTTTTGACCAGGACTGTGGAAAACAGTTATGGAGGTAAATCTTATTATATATTTGTAATAGGTGATACTTTGCCTTTTCTGGCAAATACTTAATAAAAACGAAAGGGACTTCATCTGGCCCAGGGGTCGAATTTCTACAGCTCTTCAGAGCATCTTCGAATTCTTCCATCTTCAAGGAGTCGTTTAAAAAGTTACAATCTTTATTCGTTTGGAAGGAAATGATTTCGTTTTCTAGTTCTTCTTTACTGGATTTGAAATCATCTGGGTAGTTAGCATTACTGGAGTTTTCTTCATATACTGATGCTAGTACATTTGCGATTTCATCAGGTCTAGTTATTGTTTTGTTATCGTGTACGAGATGGTTTATTTGATTGTTGGAGGACCGAGAACTTTTAATTCTTCTTATTCTGTCCCACATGATACTACTAGGAGTGGAGCTGCTGATAGAAGATACAAAATTTGTCCATGATTCTTTTTTGCACTTTTTGACTATCCATCTAGCTTTGGCACTTTTTTCTTTAAATGTAATAAAATTTTCTATCGATGGATGGCGTTTGTAGCGGTTGAATGCATGTTTAGAGTCTTTTATTGAGTCAGCGCATTCTCTAGTCCACCATGGAACTGATGATTTTTTTGGTGGGGATGTTTTACCAATGGCGATGTTAGCAGCAGTTATGATTAGGTCAGTAAAGGATTTTACTATTTTATCGATATTATCTTCTGAACTGCAGTCGTCTATGTGATTTTCGATGTATGTAGAATAATGATCCCAGTTAGCGCTTTTTATTTTCCAATTTGGGGTGAAATTTCGATTCTTTTCGTTTTTATTGTTTTGAATAACAATTGGGTTATGGTCACTTCCAAATAGATCCTCCTCGGTTTCGAAAGAAAGGTCTGTACTTAAGGAACTATCACACATACTTAGATCTATGGCACTACTAACAGCTACACGGGAGTCATAGTGTGTGTGGCTACCATCATTCAGTAGGAAAAGGTTATTATTATCGATAAAATGTTCGACATCAATTCCTTTCGGATTTGTAGACTTGCATCCCCATAGTACATTATGGCTGTTGAAGTCTCCTACTATAATTCTGGGCTTGGGAATTTGGTTGATAATATTGCTCAGATCTGACTCTGAAAAATTTTTATTAGGTGGAATGTATATATTGCAGATATACAGCTTACAGTAAGATTTCACCTGGACAATGTTTACCTCAAAATTTGATGCTAATTTTATTTCTGTAGATTCCAGTGATCTATGTACGAATGTACTAACTCCACCACTTGCTCTTTTAGCTGTTGTTCTAAAATTATGAAAGCCCGTGTAGTCTTTTAACGATCCTTGTGCACTTTCTGTGAAATTAGTTTCTTGTAAACATATGATCATAGGGTTATGCTTGGAAATTAGTAGTCTTAGCATTTCTGATTGGGGTCTAAACCCATTTAAATTCCACTGGAGTATGAATGCTGTTAGTATTGATTTTTTTTTTATTTAAGATTATCCTAATAAGTATCTTGAATCTTGAGATGAAATATCACTGTCGGTGTCTGAGATGAGCGAAGAGTTATCTTGGGTAGCAACTAGAAGTTTCATTAGGATTTTTTTAAGTTTTGTGTTTCTGCTTTTCATGCTTTTATGCTGTAGGTGTGGCTGTATGTTATGCAACATACTAATTAATCCTTCTATGTCCTCAGTGTATTGTCGAGCGATACTCAGGATATCTCTTGAACCTTTTGAGTTTTCGAAAAAATCTTTAATTTCGTTATACGTTAATGGATAACTTAAGGGATTTGATTCAATATGTTCTTTTAAGGGGAGAATTTGTTCTTCTAAGGTATTTGTCGTTTGGACATTAGCTGTTTTTCTAGTTTTTTTAGTATTGTGGGTAGCTGGAATTTTAAATTCTAGTTCAGGCTTGTCTTGATCTTCCTCTGGAGTTGAAATCTCTTTAATTGAACGTTTGGATGATGTGTTATGATTGTTTGTTGATAAATCACTTAATGGTGCCGGTGAGGAAGATGTAGTTGGCTGATCCATAGGGGTGGAAGCAGGTTCCTGCTGGTTCAAGTTTTGCGGTTCTGAGGGAATAGATGTTTGGTTAGACTTTGGAAGTTTGCAGTTAGATGCTAGATGGCCTGGTTGTTTACAGTTGAAGCAAGTTGAATCGTCACAGGATAAGAATATTCAATAAGGAGTATCGTCGAAAGTAATGAGTAGTGATTCGGGGATTTTAGTATTTTCGATGGATGGGCAGATATAAACTTGGCGGCGGAAGCTTAGGATATGGGAATATTGTGGATCCGATATGTTGATTCGTAAAAAATTTATTGGGGATAATAGCTTTAAACCTAATTGGACCAATTTATCTTCAAGGATCTTATGGGGTATAGAGGGACAAACGTTCGATAATATTAGACGAGCAGCAGGAGTAATAAGACGTCTGGCTGATATACGTTGGTTGTTAATTGATATTCCACCGTGGTTTTGTAGGAATGTGTTGACTAAGTCTTTAGAGGAGAGATAAACGCATATTCTATTATTGGATATTCTTGAACAAAATAATATATTTTTGGGTCCTATTAATGATCCGAGAGCGATTATATATTCTGCGAAATCAATGTTATCAATTGCATTGAATATTATAGCTTGTTGTTTTTCTGGATGTTTAGGTGTTGTCCTTTGGCTAAGTGCTGCTGAGTAGGTGTTAGTTTGACTAGGAAGTTGGCTAGTAGTAGAATCCTTATGGACAGGATTCCCTACATCTGCACAATCCATTCTTGTTTGGATTTTAGTTTATTCGGTGTTTCATACGTCTCTGAAGCCGGTCCTGCATGCACAGAAAAGGTTGATAGACAACCCGTTCTTTATCAAGACGACTATTTGGTACTTCAGTTGTTGATTGTAGCATAAACAAGAAAAAAGAATTGTAATTTCAGGTTATAGATACCTTGAGATTGTCCTTATGTACTATGCACATTCACGAAACTGTTTTTCCAAAAATTAATTTGGTTTTATACCGTATTATTAACGTTATTTGAGGGATCGAAATTAAGCACTGTTAATCACTATACTGCCAACAAGTTATCGGATACGACTTTTACGTGAAACAGTCTACTTTTATGATCGATAAATGTCACTAAAACTAACGTTTAATGTCAAATGTGGAAAAAATTTCACAAAACAAATTTTTATTTTACTCAGGTGTGATATCTGGAAAGTGGGTGGGCTCAGGATCAAAATTTGGTACGGTCAATTTCCTTTTTCGCGTTTTCATATAATTTAAGAATTTTGAGCTCTAGTAACTAAGTAGACCACCTTGTATAATCATTGTTGTAGAAAATTATTTACCAACGTTATGTGTGACACTATAAAATTAATAATTAGAGAACATTTATGAGAAACATAAATAACGGATTGTTTTTATGTTTATTATGAGCTGAAACAATCTCTTGTAAACATATTTACCCATCTTTATAGTCCCTCGGAGACTATTTTGGTGTAAAATAATGTTGATTACCCTATGACTAAATAGTAACAGTGGTAATAACTTCGGAGTGGCTTTCATTTTAATCAGGCATGTAATTAATATGTTTTATTATTATTAACAATAACTTTGTATAAAAGATATTCTTAAATCGATTGAATTTGTGTTATAGGGATGATAATCACTGACAACTAGGCTCTGCTTAAAGCAGTAGTTCCACAACTACATCTAAACTAATAAAAAGCTGTAAAGAATACACAAGCAAAGTGTCTAGGTGGGTTCCGGCACACTTCTAGTGCCTAGAACTCGAAGAACACTACAGAAAGTTCAACCACTCAGGGATAGAACAGTTGCTGTTTGGAGAGACATTTATTTAGTGTGAACAATATTGCGTTGGTTTACGTACAACGGGTTATGAACAATGCTTATATTTGACCAGGAAGACTCTTTGAATTCACATGATATCCCGTATTGGGCACTTCCCTCTTGATCTCGCGACCTCGATCACATCAAGCATGGTAAAGAACCACAAATTGTTGTTTTTGCTGTAATTTTAATTAGTTTTCGATTAATTTCACACATGAATGAATGATTTATGATTCAATACATTCAATTCAATTCCATATTCACATATGTGCAGTATTTTTGGTCCCATTTGACGAATGTTATGTATTTAGGTAATTCACTTGTAAAATGGAGTATACAAATGAAAGTGTTTATAAAGATCCACAAAGGAAGCTCACGTGAGCAAGCTTATAGGATCATTTTGACAGTTACTGAACCGTTGATTGAATGGGCAATTTCTCCCTACGATGCACATTCATCCTGGGAGGGTCCTCCCCTATTGAACGCCGTTTGGTTCATTTCTTTCAATTATTCATAAATATTGATTTTGGATGGTGCAGCCGGATTTCATAAAACAAATCTAGCATAAGCGTCTGGACTGTATACTATATTTTAGAAAGCTTATATATAAATAGAAAGCTTCAAAACACTTATTTTTACTGTATTTTTTTGTGAGTAGCTTTCTTCACATCATTTTTTTTACCTATCGTACCAAATGGCATAATCACTCCCTCTCTCTATTGCATTTATTAAATGCCCTGTTCTAACTCGCGTTACACCGAAGAAGACAAATCATTGGTGTGTTACTAATTCGGTCCTTTATTGACAAATAACAAATATTTGGTGTTGACTCAATTAGAACGGAACACGCGGTCATGGGTGTTCAGCCTTTCTCATCCATCTCTACCTCGGCGCGTCTGTGTATGCGTTTGTGTATGCTGTGGTTAAGGAGTAATTCAATTGTCCAAAACTAATTTTATGTTATACACAGACACAAAAAACGAAGAATCAGAGGGAGTGGGTATGCTACGCTTATTGATTCAAGGAGAAATTTATCAATTACTGGTGTGGTGTAGGAAGAATTTGTATTACGTTTGTAAGTTTAAAGGTAAGGCATTTTAATTTGTGAGAGGAGGAATGTCAAATTTTGTCTAAATATTTATTCGACTAATTAGAGAATAAAGAAGCTTTAACTCTTAAAATTTGAAAATGGCAAATAACGAAGTTTTCAAAAAAATCACTTCTTTTTGGAATTAATACACGAGTAGACAGCTGGACATCATACTCAATAACGTCAGCAGCTTTTGTGCACTATTCAGGTAGTTTGAATAACATGGAGCTTTAGAGCAGCATTCATACGAGACACTTTGTGGCCGGCTACTAGTGTCTGAAAAGAATCGCGCGGCTAAAATTACATTAATAAATACTTTCCTCATCTGTGTCTCGTGTGAATGCGCGATTCTTTTCAGACTAGCTTAGTATCTAAAATTAGATAGTTCCCTATTACTTCATTTTTTGGATCTTTTCCGAAAACAAACACGTAATAATATCCACCCCCGATCGACAAATTCCAATTGGTTTATCTTGTAGTCGATATCAAAAAACGACAGTCAAGGATATTGCGGAAAAGGTTTCGGGCTCATCTTATTTCGGCTTCAATGTTTGATTTTGCTATTTTATAGACACCAATCCAGACAAATTGTTTTACCTCTACACTACTTTATGTTAGAGAGACATAGGATAGTATATGTAGTAAAAGGGATTACGAGGAAAATTGAATTTTCCTTTAGAAACACACTTTTCTGTTTAAAGCTGTCTTTGTGAGTGCGCTTGAAGAAGTAAAGCTTTTCGAAAATATGACTACTAGACGGAATAAATTTAAATTGAAAGCAATATAAATTGTGCCTTGGTGGTTACGAGGATCAAGGTATCGAATATAACCTTGGAAATGGGAAAAATCAAAATTTAAAACTTTCACTGTTTATAACAAAACAAACAGAAACACCAAAAATCAAAGACTAGTCAGAATATGCAGCAGGAGCAGGAGTAAGAGCAATGAGAACAAGCTGAACAAGTCCAATGGTAGCCGTGGCAGTAACTTCACATCACAGGGTGGTGGAAATAAATATTTACAGAAAAGAAATTAAAAGTATTTAAAAAATAAACATGGTTGTTAACAGGAGAACACAAGAGGAACACAGGGCGAATTTGAAGAGAAAAAAAAAGGAAAAAACGAAAAAGGAGCAGACCAAGGAACACTTGTGATAAGATAATGACTGAATTAAGTACTGGATGGAAGAGGACGGAAGAATAAGGACTAAGCTCAAAATAGGAAAAAACTTGTGGCAGAAGAATGACTGTAATACACTCTACACCACTAAGTGGTAGAAGGACTTTGAGAATTTATATATCTATATACTTTTCTTTGCATATGAATAAAAATTTTTATATGCTTAAAGGCAATGTTGTCGTAATAGTGAATTTATGCGTCAGTCATCAAGTAAGAGATTTAATACAGCCATTAATTATAAACAATCAAACATAATTAGAAAATGTAAATCAGTATCAATAATGATGCGTTGACAAATTATTTTTAGATTTATATCGACATAAAGTCCTTTTTGTAAGTCTGATATCCATCAATGGTTTCAATTTATGGTTTTAACTTGACACGCTGGAAAATTTATTTGTATACAGTGTGGTGGATTTTTATGGTGTTTTGTGATATAATGCACATAAACATAATTTGCATTTACCTTGAATTAGATAAAAAAATCTTTATAGTACAAGTTTCTATGGAAACATTATTTTCGTTGTTGAAGAAGAATTTGTAGGAAATGAAAATAATACACTGCTCAACAATTGAAGTGAATTATTATAACAAATATTTAAATATCAACTTCATCGATTGGTGTGAATTGGTTTTTTTGAGAAGTTGCTGTTTTTAAATCAAGTTTGAATTCTGTGAAATTCTTAAAATCACAGCATAAAGATTGTTTGGGCGAGCGTTTATAATTTAATACGAAATTGCTGCGAAAAATTCTATTAACAGTTGTTTGCTTATATTGTCTTCGATTTTACATTTTATGGAAGGCTGAATGTATAAAGCATCTGGTGGACCTTGTCTGGATGATACGAGTATTAATAAAACACTTTATGAGTTTTCAATTTTCATATTAAGTCAGTAAAAATTTGTTTGGAAGTAAAAATTCGAATTTAATGACTCGCAAAGAGTTGTAGGCGTTGTAAACTAGATTTATTTGACGTGTATTAACATACAAGTGAAAGAAATAAAAGTACGAAGAAAAAAATTTACATAATATTTTTGTCTAACAAAGGAGTAATCAAACATGGCATTGATCTATAACAAGATTGTTATATTGCCTAGAGGTATATAAAGACTTTCTTTTATAGGAAAGATGAACTGTCAATATTTATAATGAGTGATCATTCCATCAGTAATACTGTCCAGCTTACACATTTTTTTCTTCTTCTTTAATCGTATTATTTACCATTTCCCAGTTTTTAGACTTCACAGCCTCCAAAAACAACTGTTTAACATCACTCATTTTGAAAGAAATGTTTTCTCCGCTAAATTTCTTGAAGGTAAAGTCAAATTTAAAACTTTTTTTGCAAGTCTAACAGAGAAAATCAAATTAAAGAAGAACACTGGTACCATTTGCCTAAACAGGTACACAGCAAACTCTCCTGAAGTCACTGACACAAGAAATACTTGACGTAAGATTCAAGTAAAGCAAATGACAGGACTGCTCACCGGTCAACGCCCCTGAGGTACCTTAGCAATATGTATAAAAGAACCTATTTGTCGGTGGTGCTTAAAAGAGGGAGAAAAACAGACGACTCCACGCATTATCTTAAAAGATAGGATTTTATAAAAAGTATGTGAAGCATAGTAAGGATAACTAGTTCTTTCCATAACCAGTATTGTTTTTCCAATAAAATTTACTTATTAACAACTTTGGCTATAAAATTTTTTCTTCGGTAATGTCGTTTATTTTAATTTCTTCAGTATAGCTTTAGAGGATCAATTTTTTCCATCAAACGATCCAACGTCGACAATTTAACGGCTTCTCTTAATAGCAATACGTACTATAACTATACAGCGGTTCAGTTTTTATCAAACAGCAATTAATTCACATAAGATTTTATGTTTTCTTGTAAGAGTTCAGGTGAAATATGTGTAGCCCACGGTAGTACACACCTTCCTTGAAATCTAAATGCTGAAAAGGATAGGCGCATTACAGTGAGAGTACGATTGTATAATTATAATAGTAAAGCACATCAATGGCTCTATTTAGAGTAGGATGCGAGATCCAACTAGCATCGGGTTTGGTAAAGACAGTGCCGTTCGAAGAAAAGGCGTTGTAAAAATGTGTAGGGGTATGTACACTTGTAATTTCACACTGAGACTTAAAAAAAAACACACTTTGAATCAGAACCATCATGTATATTATAATTAGGATAATATTGAGCTAGAATAATGATAAACATTAAAATGGCGTGAAAAACTTTACTAACAATGGAAGTACTTGTGAGGAAGTATGTTCATGATTTGAAACGAAGCCCACAATATGGTAAAAAGAACAATTCTACTTTCAAGAGCCTTTATAGGATGTTAAAGACTGTAAACTATATAATAGATCGTACAATATAAAGATTGTTTTCTATTACGTATGTCCTAACTAGACCACGGATTATAAAAGAGAACAGATGCGAAAGCTTGACAGAGAACAGTAAAAAAGAGAGAGATGGGTGGACATACCCATTTAAAGGTCCATCGTCGTATGTCGACTCCGTTCGCTTCGCGAAACTTTTCTACAGGGTTATAAATTTGCATAATATTTCCCTTAATTCACGATCATAGGTCGAATATTTTATAAGCATTATTTTTAGTGTGATAGTTATACAGATACAAATATTCGACAATTACTTGTTTTAAATTAATTTCATTAACATTAAAAGAATTCTACTATTTAAAATATTATAATGTATAAAAATCATATCATAAATATTTACGTTTTTTCACAAATCATCTTTATTGGCAACCATGCACAATAACCGTGACGGCTTGGCTCAAAAATCAAAATACAAAACGCCATTTTTGATACTTCAGTTTGCTTCGCTGTTTGAAGGTTGTCAATCCGCGATATTATTTGTGTTATTTGACTAATCGATTGAAGGTTGTGGTAATATTAACTGAAAATAGTGTACATTAGTATATTATTTTTATAAAATGAATAAACATCACGGGGGAGTGTATTGTTCATACAGAGACTGCCCAAATAAATTTTATCCGGAAAGAAAAGTGAAGAACCGGCACTGGAAACTGTTATTGTCCCCAAGTCAACATTGCAATTACAATTCTGAAAATATTTATAACTGACAACATCGCGGCCATACCGAGCTGTTGTCCAAGGTCATTGAAGTCGGAGTTGAAAATCCTTTGATGTTTTGCCGGGATTCGTATCTGTTCTCTTTTATAATCTGTGACTAGACTATGTTTGTTTGGTTATATACGTAACGTTTTAGTATTCTCTAATATGATGGACCCAAACGGACGAATGTTATTCCTTACCAAAGTATTTCCAAATAGATAGTGGCGATATAACCTCAAAAACTCTATTTTGAATATGCCAGCTAAGCAAGAGGAAGAACTGCTCCCACAGGATGCAAAATTACCTCAATTTTTTGATCTCATTGTCGAAACTATGATTTTTCATCGTTTTTCTTCCTAACTACTTTGTATAAGTAGTAAAAGCATCAAGTTTCAATTATATTCGAAGAATGTTAGTTTTCATTTGAAATACTTGACTTAGCAGCTCCTAAGTGAATTCTTGTTGTATCACCGTAGATAATCGTCATCGTAGAAAAAATCGTATTAGACTCCTAAATGGTAGATCTGACCTATCGTAACCGGTGTATTCATTTCAACATAGCGGGAGCACCATTAATCAATACATTGAATTCTTGAAGGCACTCATAGTGTGTTTGATTGGCAGGCAAGGCACGTAACTATGAGGAGATCTCTTCTCTATGTTGATCTCTCGGTGCGGGAAATATGATTAGATACAGTTAAGATTAGAAGCTGAATCATTTATACTACCCATAGTCGGATGAAGACGGAAAGGATGTTAGATCAGTACCATACGATAAAAAATTGAAAAAACCTTTGGAAGTATTTTTATAATTTTATCTAAGCAACGTCTGATGATGAAGTACCGTGAAAAACCTTTGCAGATCGACATATTTTCTGTATGGTTCGGTTATCGAAGTATGTGACCTTGAAATAATGCACGATTGAAGGTTTATAATTGATTCATTTCATTGCAAATGAAAAGGATTCCGCAGACATGTCTGAAGAGCTGTTTTAACTACAATAATTGGAGTGTGTGTGATTAAGGGAGGTAGGTACCTACATATACAGTGCAGTCTGTGGTGCAGTTGTGTTGAGATTCACATCCTGTGGGATAGTGATAATATTTTTTTATATTGTATATTATTGTAATAAAAAAAATCGATGGAATCTTGAAAATATGTACATCTAATCTTAATAAATACCAAATAATTATTTTAATTTTATTTAATGGATTTTATAAACAAAAGCGATAACCGTATGAAATATTACCTTTCCGCTGACAAGCGCAAATGAAAAATTAAACAGATATTATATATTCCGACACATTTAATGGAAGTTTGAATGCAGTAAATCACATTTTATGAATATACTACACGATTACTGAACATGAAACACTTTTTTCACTTAAACTTGAATTAATGTCTAGACTAAACACACACGTTGTTATTGCGAATTTCTGAAATCGGGTTCTTATTTTTGAAAGTTTATTGAGGAAAGTTTTACGATAAACACTGGATTATGATGCTTTTTTATATTTCTCGAGATATTGTTAGAAACTTTTAAATGTATGTTGTTTTATAACCTTTATAAAATTGGAAACTGAGTAACTAACTTACGTCAGTAAAAAATAGTTGAATAATAAAGTAGTCTGGCAACAGCACACGCTGTTTAATATACTACCATATATTAAAAACTTAGAGTGGCTGGAAAGTCTTACATCAAGAGATTATCTTTGAAACCGGATGAAGGGGGAGTTTTGAAATTCTGGGTCGAGAAATGGGACTTTATTATTTTTGTTAACCTTCTTGCAAAATCAAACTGGACAATTACATTTAGTAAAAGATTGCGTCAAGTTTCCTTTGTGTCACCAGGTAGGTAACAATATAAGTCGAGGGATTTACAGAAATCTTCCAAACGATTACCATTAAAAAAATCACATAAAAAGAAGCCGCAACGACCTGACGTACTTTAGACTGTAAATCTAATTATAAAAACCTAATACGCGTAAGTTGCTTCCAGCGAAATTGGACAAAGGAACCGTAATAAACATTTTCGATACCTAACTGATAACGTCGTATATCAAAGAGGACGCAAAGGTGTGGGATGGTAACTCAAACCGGATGGATTTGGGGCCTTTACACACATTAACTCACCGATTTAATCCGCCTTCTCATAGAATAGATCACGTCGTTCAAGATGGGCATTCATGCGTGATCAGCAAATAAGGGGTGAATATTATTAATTATTATTAAAAAAATTAAAACATATTGTTTGGTCAGTGATTTTAGATCGTATGGTAAGATATTTTAGGCACACTTTCTATTCGAATACACAATAAAATACAGAGAGGTCCAGGAAATCAGTTCTTTCGTAGAGCACCAAGCTGTATCTATATTCTGACGAGTTCATAGGTGTACACTGGTGTAACTCAGAGAATTCTCAAAAGCCTACCCAGAGAAGGAGCAGTTACCGAAGATTGAAACATCTGGAAATTATCAAAAACGATCAAGTTAAACCAAAAAAATCTTTCTCAGGTGTCAAATTATGCCGATTTTTCTTATACCAATGTTGATGTGTCACGAAATAAATTTCAAAATATTCCAAAAGACTCACATAAGCTTTCACTGAAATTGTTTGTCATTTCAATTTCGTAATCAAAGTAACGACTTCTTGTTATACCGCTTAGACTCGAAGACGCAGAAGAAATGTAGGAAAAATTGAGGTTGAGTACATATTAGCTGGTGAATTAATTTTTTAAAACTTAACGCCTGTTTGACTTTTTGAGGTTAAAGTAACCATGTCTTGTATTTATTTTACTCTTTAGTCTGTTGTGAAATTAGCATATCTTAAGCTAAAAACATAAATATTGGAACTCAAGTTGTACAGAAATTATTGCTACTAGCTTCTAGAAAAACATTCTCGAGAGTGTGCAGAAAACAGCTAGAGATAAAGCTTTAGTGTCATTTGCGAAATTGATAATAAAAATTCAAGTGAACAGAAAATATTTGCAAACAATAAACCATTATAACCTTTGAACTTGTAGAAGGTTATAAACAAAGCTGCATCCTTAGAGGTAATGAACATGTTGCTAACAATAACAACAATAAATTTTTGATACTCAAGAGTGCCTGAGTAGTAGGAAATATATGTATGTATTTTAGGGGTAATATTAACTTAGACCTAAAAGATCTATTGTGTCCCCTTACTTCTACTCACTTCCCGAGGAGAGTCTCTGAAACTAGTAGCTCCTTTAGTCCTATTTCCCGGAGGAATGTTAGGATGTCTGCAGGCTTCAACTTAGGTAAATGTTCCTCTTCTATCCAGTAATCTCCCAGGTACAGTGCTCTAGGATTCTGGAGTGCTGTGCAGTTGGAAAGTATGTGGATGGAGGTTTTTTCTTCCATGCCAGAATCTCTGCATTCTTCTTCATCCACAATTTTGAGCTTTTTCAGGTGCCCATTCAGGCAACAATGTCCCGTTAGGATCCCTGTTAAAACTCTTAGCGCAGTTTTACTTTGACTTATCGATTCATTTGATCTCAACAGGTTGTAGTCACCCAGAAGAATCTTTGATTGTCTTAGCCCTACTAGATCTTTCCAATGGTCAGATCTCCTCTTCTTCCAATATTACATCGGGGCTGACTCCCCAGAAAGGTATTTTAGTCCCCCTCTTTGCTAATTCCTCTACTATTCTATTTCCTTCTATTCCAGTGTGTCCGGGAATCCATAGTAAGGCCTAGTTTATTGAGTTTGTCTAGACATTCCCTATCCTATCCCATTCCCTATCCTATCCCATTTCCTGCTATTGCCTTTGAGCCGTCTGTGTACCATTGAATGGCATTCTTTCCAAGTCTGGTAATGGTATTTGGATCCCATTCCTTCTTGTTGCTTGATTCCGTAACGAATTTCTTCGAAAAATTGGAGTCTAGACTCCAATCTCACAGTGACAAAGAATTTATTTCAAATGTTGATTAATTCATCGAAGAAATTCCGACAAAAACTGTTGAAAAGAACGATTAAAAGCATTTGGTAAATTTATAGTGAAATATATGTTTTCTCGTCTTGAATTAGTTATAATTGGTCCAACACCAGATAAAATAAATTACCGTCCGAAAGGTGATTTAGTACACCCATTATGTTAATAATTACCAAATTAGGTGACAAAATTCACATAAGTTACCTGTCAGAGCGCGCTGCGCTCACAAATGATTAATGACCGTCGAATTCCCAACTTCAAAGTAGATTTGCTCTTGACGAATTTAATATTAACCGATTTATTTAACCACAATTATTTTAAGCACGTAATTAGTTTAAAAAAATCTAAGCTAATCAAAGATAGTGTACTTTTTATTAAATTAATTTTGACACTAGCTTATTAAATGAATAATCTAGGATCTTATTTTTACCAAACTACACTGCACTGTCACGGCAAATTTATCACTTCTAAATACTTATATTTAAATGGTTATGGTATTAGGGTTTCATTGTCCTTTACTTCACAAGTAAGAATCTAGGAAAAGTTGCTAGGAGCTACTGTCAAACGGAAAAAAAGAGGAACTAGAGCTCCTTAGTTGGGATTGCTCCTAGTGAGAAGGCTGTTAGACAACCTGTATCTTCATAAGAACGCTACAACTCAGAGTACAAAAAACCAGAGGTGCCGGAAACTGACTGGAGGTGTCTAACTAATCAATCAATCAATCAAGTTGTTTGGATTTCCTGTTACGAACAAAGAAAATCACGTAAAATTGTTGAATGAAATCTCTAGCCATCCATTTTGACAAAACAATGTTAGTGTTAGAATACAAAAAACGTAATAATAATAAAAGCTTTAACTGTCGAAGTTAATATACGGCAATTATGCTTCTATCCTTTGAAGTTTTTTTTTATAACTCCCTGTATTATCATAACAATAAAACAAAACGAATGCAACTTAAATATACCGCCATTTACAATCATTAAAACAAACAGAAACCGCCGTTGTTTATACACATTAATTAAAATGAAACAAGTAATTACAGTAGTAATTTACATTACAAATATATAAAATAAATGCACCTGTTCGGTGCACATAATTTTATTTTTTCGTGTTAATTCAATTATAAGCGAAGTGTGATTTTCTTGTAGAAAAAATTTTATATCTACAGTAACTTTCAAGTAACGTATAATATTTTTATCTTTTATGCACTATTAACATAAGTGTCATAAACATTGAAGCCATTCCACACCTTAAGATATTCCATTAAATCGATATTTTCTTCAATGACTTGACAGCGTGGTTCATAATCTAGGCTTTTCTAGGAATGCAGAAGATTTATGGGCAAAAACTAGAAAATAGGAGCCATGGTGGTGCACTGGCAAGTAACAGCAGCAGGAAAGCATAAATGGAATCACTTTCTTTTGAATTCGGAAAGTGTATTGTCCTCAAATAATATTCTAGGACACACTGATACACATCTAGATGAACCAATTATGTCAAATGAGTTTTAGCATATTCTCTGAACCAATGACCTATATAGAAGACAGAAAACTTCTGAAATGGAAGTAAAAAATTTGTCTAATGGTGAAAATATTTAGCCTCAACCACTTAAAAAAAGTATTGAACAGGATTTCTGACTAACCACTGTCAACTAAGGAAACACCTCCATACTATGGGGCTAGTGGACACATGTCAATGCAGGATTTGTGAAAAGGAAGATGAAACTGTCTTATGCGAGTGTCTGGAGTTATCTTCAATAAGAGAGTGTATGTTCGGTGAGTCTTGGTCTATACCTGCCGATATAAAGATGTGTCCCAGTGACACCGGGAAAGGACAGGATGGACGATGACCTAGGAGGAAAACTCATCAGGGGCATGTAGAGTGGGTCACCTGTGACATAAGTGCTGTGTGCTTAAGCTCACCCTCCCTACTCTACAGATACAGAAGCAGTTTTCTTTAAATTTCTGTCAAAATAGAAACGTTTGCCGATAAAAATATTAAAATCTAATTAGGTACTTACGTAAAGAATTGAAAGCTTTAGCTTCTTACCTGCAAAAAAAAATGAAAGTAAGAAGATGTATTGACTCGTATTTATTAATGATTTAAACTTTTTGTCGGCCAGTTTAATAACAGGGAATTATACATTATTCATGACACGAAACCAGTGCTTAGAACTCAATTAGTTAATAGAATTCGGCATAAATTATAATTTTTTCATTTTTGTTTTTCCGGGAAGAATCTGGTGAAAATACGAACTTCAAAAGGTGTCGAGTGATACTGGAGATTATAATTTATTAAGGAAGATATGAGCTACGTTAAAAATTAAAATAACCACGTTCTTGATGAAAGTATAGGAAAATAACATACAGTGGAAAATATTACATAGGAAAAAAAAGTAGTGAAGGGAATAACTGAGAAAGGAAATCGAAGAATAGAATGGGGGTGCATTCAGTGGCGTAGAAATATGAAAGCGAAAAGAGTTTTGACTCCAACCGCAACCAAAAATTGGAAAAATTATTAAAAAAGCAAAGTGTGACTGTAGTACCATACAGATCAAACTGTCAGACTCAATATAGTGTTAGATTAAATGCACGTTCTCTTGAGATAACAATTGTTAGTGTCGAGTATCATCGAAAAATAGAATATACCTTTTAAAGCTGATAGCTATATCTATATCTTAGTTAGCTCGAATTAACGGTAGATGGCATCACCTATATTATATGATAAAATCTCTGCTGAAAACCACCCACAGTACTTCGTGTGGAGAGTGTTAAAGAGACTTGACGTTTCTTTTGTGTTGCATCGAAGCCAGTCATTTGTTAAATTAGTTGTTTTAAAAGATATACGGAATACTCGGTTTTAAATACATACTGATAAAATAACCGTGACAGGAGCATTTAAGTCATTGGTGGTCAACAAAATACTCTTATTATAAATTCCAAATTTATATATTTGGTGAATTTGGAAAAATTCGGAGCATAACATTCTTTGCTTCTTTAGTTTTACTTTCCATGGAATGAGAAAATTTTTAAAATTTTTCAGAAGGAACTTCTTACAGTGCACAGAATGATAATGAAAATTATAATTTTAAATGAAAAATACTTCAATATATGAATAAATTAAGACTACGTAAAGAAAAGGAAAGTTTTAAATTTCTCATTGCCGAGATACCTCCGATAGTTTATCACTCACCCTGTATGTTTCCTTAGTCATCAAAAATATAGGATACCGTAAATCCACAATCTACATCTGTTCACAATATTCCTTTGCTTTCATACGGAAAATCGGACAAAATAGGCTTACTAAGGACCCATCAGTGTCAAATTAATACAGCTTTATACAAATATGTATAGCAAAGCTTTTTGACCAGGACCGGTTTTTTTCTTTCAATGCATCGAAACCTTCAATAAAAATGTAATCAATTGAGGAATACCACAGAAAGGTTTTACAAAATTGAAATATTTATGTGATGAACATGATACAGATGGAATATATGAAGAGTAATAAGTTGTAAAATCTTTTTATCTCTAATCGATTTTACAAAAAGTTCAAAGGGCTATCGCTCATTAGGATCAACAGACATAACTCAAAAAGTTTTTTTATATAACACATTTTAAATCGTTTATTCGTTTATTTATTGCCTAATAAAATGACAATGAATAGCCTTCTCGCCCAAATTTTAGAATAAATAATAAGTAAGTAGGTTTTCTCGATGTTATAAGTTAATTATTAAATCAAATTTCGATTTTATAGGCATTGTTAAGTTCTTAAATCATTTATTACTCATAAAAAAATTGTTGAAATATAATCATTTATAACTCAAAATGTGTATTTTAACTAAGATTAATGTATTTGTGCGATAATATTGAGTTCTCCAGTCCAGAATTACCCTTACAGGTCCTATGGACTTTACCTAAATGAATATTTATTTGCAGGAAACTGGAATAAAGTAAATATCCTTCCTTTTTCATTTTCCGTTAGTTTTCTTCCAAATATCTTTTCTATAATCGTTCTCCAATACCATTGTCGTAATCTCAATAATTTTCTCATGTTGGTGTACCTTATCGTCATTTATTTGGAGAATTCTTCGCAGTCAATAGTACTCACTACTTCTTATCCTATTTTAAATAGTACGTTTCATTAGCTGCGCCATCACATGCCTTCTGTTCATTACCACAAATGCACTAGACCATCAACTTAAACTACTTATTTGCTGCGCACCCGTTCCTACAATCCCATTGTTTATTTTTCATGTTAGATATTAAAAAATACACTAGACAGAGTTTCCTTATACACGCCTCTATTTGCTTTAACTTCTTTGATCTCCCCTTATTTGTTTTTTAAGGATAGTAAGTTAAGTTTTCTGTTAATATTACGTTATATTGGAGAGTAAAAGTAGAAATTCTGCTAAAAACAAAATCTTCAATCCTTTAATACATTTTATCATCTAGCAGAAGTATTTTGCTGCATGGAGCTTTTTTATATGAATCTTTGTAATTTCAACGCCGTATCAGAAAATCTATTCCTTTTATTCACATTTCGAAAACTCCAATATAAACATATCCTTTAATTTGCCTGGGGGATAAACGTTACAAGCTATAGCGAGCCTTTTATAAAAGGTTCCAACTGGGGCCGATAAGAATTTTATTATTCTCTAGGATAATCCCATTTTTAAATCGAGTTGGGGTTGATTCAAACCTACATAAAACTGAAAGCATAACATCGAATAGGTCTAATTTTAGAGAATTCATTGTTATATTTTATTCAATAGGTACATCTACACTCTAAAAGCAGAAAAATAATAGAAATAATACGGAAAAGCCGGAAAAAACAAGATATCGACATAAAAAGACCACAAAATTGGATAATTTTGTAATTTATTCAATAAAGTTTAACTGTGTAAACACATACCTAATCGCGTTTACGTTCCGGCGAATTTACCCATAGACCCACATTTTTATTTCGATTTGAAATGCGAGTAAATTATGTCACGAATTATTGCCAAGATAAAAATATATATGATTTCCACAAACCATTCTAAATGCCGTTTATTCTGCTTGTTCCGCAATGTGAAATTTTATTCACGAGAATACGGTTTATTACGGAAAGGGAGTGTATATCTTACCAACTTCTAATAATTTTTATTAAGGAACAATTTCACAAACAAAATTTTTTAACGTAATCTGTTTGTAAAAGGGTAACTAAAACACTTTACGAAAACGCGTGTTAGATAGTCTAAAGGTATCAGTATTAGGTGTAGATCGACTGTGTCATTTGAAAGATCCGTTATTGTATTGTATTGTATTTAATTTCTACATTTCTTGAACAGTTTTTCAGTTTTGTACTCTGACAGTTCTTTTAAATGTCTGCATTTCACATACCTTTTTGTTCTCGTCTCACCCACATTTGGTTGACAGCCTTAAGTGCTAATTCTGGTCCAATATATGCAGTTAATGGTATGGCTATGATACCTCAGTGTCCTGGAACTTACACCAAAGTTATTCTGTTCCTTCCTTAGTTTCGCTTGCTATACCAGATCCTCTCACTAACCATGCCCTCAATGTTGTCATTTCGAAAATGTTACAACCTTCGTCATCATCCCCTTCCCCAAATTTGTTATGTCTACTGGAAAGAGTTCCAGCAGTACTTCCATGGCTGAAGTTGGTGATGTTTCCATAGCACTCGGTATTTCACTACCTATTTTTTGAGTTACTTCGTTCATCAAATAATATCTCGATATATTATTCTAACAGTTACCACACATAGAAAACCACAATCCTCATAGTTCTGGTTAAATAATCTCACGAAATGTATATCTACTTGTGGAATGAAATTTTTAGCATCCATCACGTTGATTAATGTTCAGAATAGACTTATCGACATTTTTTATTGATTGTTACTCAATCTTGCCGACATAAAATGAACGGTCTATACTCTAGGGATGTAAGAAATTGTTTTCAAGCTTCTAAAGAAAAACACCCAAATATTTATCAAGCCATATATCGTCCAATGCTGACAACCATCCTAGAGCGAATTTTTCTACATAATTAATTTTTTTAGTGAATTAAAATGACAATTATTGTCGTCGATAAACTAGTTCGTCGTTTGATCACACACTCCTAATTTGTAAAGTACTTCATCACCGACGACAAGCAGTTGGAATTTATCATAAACAGAACTCACAAAAAATAAATCAATCAACAAGCAGCTAAGTATAATGTTATGAAAGAGACAAATGTTTGTACGCGAAATACTAATGTTAACAGTTTTATTGGCTCAAGTTTTAAAACAACATTTTGCTCGAGTGGAGCACTTTATTTTCGGATTTATAGATAATCTTTGGCTTTAAATGTTAAATTTACAGTCACAGCTAGCTCATATACCACGTAGATACAGTATAAGTATTCTGTCAGTTTTCGATACAATGAACGTACTCGTTATGTCATCAGTCATTTTTGGTTGAGCACGAATTTCAAATAATTTTATCTTGATAGGTAATTTAAAGCAGCAAATACGTTAAAGACAATCTTCTGGGTATACAAAATAATGTTGCGCAAGTTTTTGTTGGGCTAACTATCCCTGAATTCTCAAAATATAGGAATTTGTCCCTTATTGACCTAGGCTAGAAAGAATTATTGACCACTAACTGAAATGGAGTAGAAAAACTATTTTTTTTTGTGTATTGCAATATTAACGGTTTTCGAAACATACTAAATCATCGACAAAGCCACAAACATGTTTAAAAAGCCAATTTAAAAGAAGTATTTATGATTATGGGAACATATCAGAATCACCAATGACATGTGTCATTGAGTTTGAAAATATGGAGATCAGATAAGACACTTTACATCGGTTTTAACCGGATGGCAAAATTTAAAAAGTATGTTCAAAGCTCGGCTTTTACACTCATGCAATCATGTATTTATTTTAGACCAGGCAATAACAAGTATTTTTCATCCGCTGTGCTAAAGTCAAATTTCATCTATGACCATCTATTCTTAATTATTATAAACACAGTTTTATGCACACGTCAAATCTATGGGACTCGTGAATAATTAATTTGACAACATCAAATGACACTTTAAAAATAGACTATATTTATATCTGGAAAGTAGTACCAACTTGAAAGTATCTTTTGTCGATGTGGCAATACTTTCCCTTTCGGTAAATACTTCCTAGATAATGATAAACTTTTGTTTACATTGAATTGACAGCAAAAAAATTACAGGAAATCCATAAATTCTAAATTTTCTTTAATTATGTTTACATTTGTAAATTATACAGAAATAGTTTTAGCTGATAATTGTTTAAGCTATTGGTAATTAAATAAACAATAATTAATAAATCCATCAACAAGATAAATGTACATAGGTATATGTATATCGTTTTTAGAATACCAACCGACCGTTCTATATATTGAAACAATCATGTATGTCAATGAGGCCATAAATCCGGCCTTTATGCAATTTTAAAGATAAACAGAATTTATGCTAGAACAGCAACCACCTGGCGATATCGTTCAGAGGCTGATTTACGGACAGATACCACGTTTCTATCCCCTCGATACATTCATATTCAGAGCATTTACAGTAATTCGCTGGTGGATTATATTCAGTTCAATGGATGTCAATTTCTGGGAATTGGTGTACGATTGAGTGGAGATGTAGGTGGGTTTACTGGGTTGATTTAAGTTCGCGGAGGTTTTCATATTTATCGGGATCATGGTTAGCATACATGGTGTGTCAATAACTTTGAACTAAAGATTGATGAGCGGAACCAAAATAAAAAAAAAACCAAAAATGTGTATTGAAAACGCATGACACTACAAATTTTATTAAAAATAATAGGTGTATTAATGAGGGTCATTAACGATTGAGATAATTTAATGTTTGAGATTGTTAATTGCCTTTTTATACTCGTGTTAGTTACAAAACTTTTCCGTCGACTGTATCAGTCTAAAAATATTTATTTATTTCATAGGTAAGTACTATTAAAAATAAATAATGACATTGAAATGTCACAGAGATGTTAGCTGGTTTAAATGTCACTGTTTTTGTTTTTCTTAAATTCTTTTTGGATGTCTAAACAATAATAGTTATTGTAATTTTGTAGAATAATGAAATAAAACGATAGGTAAGTCAAAAACTAGAAGTATTCTATTCTAGGATTCATATGTTTAAGACACTATTGTACGTTTGGTTGCCTACAAAATGTCAATATATAAGATGTGCGTTGGGTTGCCCCCAGGGGTCATTAATGTATGATTTGGTTTAGTTTTGAGTCGACGGAAAAAAAAATTAACTAACATACAAGTTATCGCTGTATAGATACTTATAATAATTGACTCCGAGTTTTATGTTATGAAATAAAATAAATCCAGAGATAACCGTCACTAGAACTTTGTATTTGACAAAATGTCAGTAAAATCCAATGGGTCAATCTGTCGAGAAAATAAAATAAAATCATCTGAAAGTTTGTTGAACTACGTGAGGTATATATATATATATATTTTTATTCACTACGGTCTTTTCGAATGAAGTTTTCTTAAACCTGGACCTTCTTTCTATAGAAAATATAATCGATTGCCATTTTTCTTTCCTTAATTGAGTTTTTGCAATTTCGATATGTAATAGCTGGGTTTCTGTAATATACTGTAATCGCAATTGATGATCAAATTACCAATAATGTTCCAATAATTCACGAACGCTAGTTTATATTACTAGGAAGAAACTGGCTACTCGCACGACTAGCCGTAAGTATAATATATGCACGAAGCAGTACAGTATATCAAACATAACAAATATGGAGATCCATTGTGTAGATAATGTTTTAGATTTAATACTTATTAAAAATGTAAAGGATCTATATTTCTTATGTATATATTTTTCACATCTTTAATATTTTTCTTACATAAAATTTATTTTTTGTACTTTTAGTCGTTTTATTTTCTTTTAATCTTCAACATCGTTTAGTTTGGATAAACATACAGGTGAAAATTTAGTTAATTTATTCACTGAAACATACAGAGCAATAGTTAAAGTGTGACATGCTCTTTGTATTTTAAGATTATTTATTCCATTTAACAAGCGTATGAATTTAAAAAGCCTAAATACTTAAAAACTTATTCAGATCTCGTGAATATGTGCACGTAAACACTGTTATTAATCCAAAAGAAAATCGGTATAATAATTCTAACATTCCTAAGTGAATTATAATTTTCCTAATTGTAGGTATTTAGGACTGACTATTTTTAATTTGTTTCGGATTTTATTCTGAAATAAAGTACTCATTAAATATCACTTACAAACACTTGTGTGGTTTGTTAACTCGTTTTTATTTGTCGTCGACAATTTTAAACCAATTATCGTACTGTTAACGATCCCTCCTTTCATTTTAAAATAAATTCACGAGCGATTTTCAAAAGTAGGATGAGATATTTATTATTTTACTGCAGTTAATTATTTCTTGTTTGAAAGTTATTATACTGAATGCTTCTTTCATATTAGAGAAGTTTGTCGTTTCTTAGTAATTATTCACCTACTTTATTTATTGACAAACTTAATATTGTGAAAATTCACTTCTTATGGCCACTTGCACCGTCATTATAACAATGGTTTAAAATTTAACTATCAGTTAACTTAGAATTTTGGCTTGCATCGCGATTTAAGCCACGGTTAAACTCTTCTAAACCACTGTTAAACTAAGCCACTGATTTTGGAGGCTTAGGGCGAGTTGTACCAAACACCTAAACTCGGCTTAATGATAACTGATGTTTAGACTGTGTCTGATTGATGTATTGATTATCAACAGTTACATCAGTCTAATCATCAGTTAACATTAAACCGAGTTTAGGCGTTTGGTACAACTCGCCCTTAAATTGATAATAAACCACAGTAGTATGAATTCTAACCTAAAAAACACACAAAACTGATGTGTCTAACTTCAAAAAAGTACTATGTGCGCTCGAGTTAGTTTTTAGTTTCTAAAAAATGGATTTTTGGGAACACAACGACATATTCTTTGAAGAAGATATGGATATATTGGATATTGATATGGGTTTCCCACGAGGGGTATATGATAGATCCAACCACTTCCACAACATGTATAATCTAATATTTTTCAAGAGATTTCGTCTCTTGAAACCAACCGTTCTTTATCTGTTTCTTTGTTTCCAATAATGCTTTTGTATTTTGATATGATATCAATGAGATGGGATTTTTCATTTGGTGAGAAATTTGATGTTCGCACCCGTTTCGCGCTGGTGGAGGTTGAATCCATCATCACTTACGCCTACCCTTGTGCTCCAGAAATTAGGAACACTTTATTTCGCTAACCTGAAGCAAAAATTTCACCAAAATAGGAAACACCGGCGACTGCCAGAAAATAAATAATTTTTCTAACCTCAAAATATCATTGTCTGACTGAGACAGTCTCAGACTGAAGTTAGGTGTTAGTACCAACCTGTTATGTATTAGACTTTGTTCCATACTGAGCATTATCTAATGAGCGACTATCTTTTACAAGTTTTGGTGATTGCTTATCAAGTTGCTCAATGACTGGAGCTTCCATGCTCTTTTTAGGTATGTTGGGCATATTAGGTGGGCTAGCCTGTACAGGTGAATTACTTTCCAAAGAAATATTAAGATTAGGAGGCAAATAACTATTGCTCTGGACTACATGTTTAGGCAAATTCTCCAAATCTCTATTCGGTAACGTACCTTGTGTACCAGAGACGGAGGAGAAAGTTTCAGGACACACACGAATATCATTAGCATGCACAAATTTTATGTTATCATCAACCTGAACTAAATAGGTAGAATGGCTTATAATTTTTACAATTTTTCCTTTTTGCCAGATTTTAAGTTGAATATTTTTTACAAATACCGGTTGATTCAAAGAATATAATTTAGTTTTCCTAATTTTGTCTACACTTGAGTCAAAGTCAGTACTTTTATTATTTAAAGAAGGCTTTAAAAGATCGAATCGAGTTCTTGGTCTTGTTTTAAAAATGTTTTCAGATGGTGAAACACCTGTAGACGTAGAAGGTGTATTTCTATGAGTAAAAAGGAAATTATACAACTTGGTTTTTAAAGAATATTGACTAATTTCTCCTTTTTTTTCAAAAAATAAAGATTTTTCCAGATTTTTTTTGACAGTTTGTACGCTTCTTTCGGCAAGACCGTTGCTCTGTGGATGATATGGTGGTGATTTTAATGGCTTGATTCCATTTGCCTGACAAAAGGCAATAAACTCATTCGAACTAAAGGGAGGGCCATTGTCTGAGACTAGTTCGACAGGCAAACCAAAAACAGAAAACAATTCTTTTAGTTTCAAAATAGTCTCTTTAGCATTAGTGCCACGTTCCATTAGTTTAACATCCAACCATTTAGATTTATCATCAACAAAGATTAAAAATGTATGGTCATATTTATGAAAAAAATCAATATTAACACGGTAAAAATTATTTAATGGTGTTGGCCAAGACAATAAACGACTGCTATTTGAAAAGTTTTGAGATGATTGACAAGTTTCACATGAGCTTATAAATTTTTCAATAGCATTATTGATGTTAGGCCACCAACAGTAACATCTCATCAACATTTTTGATCGAACTATACCTAAGTGTTGTTCATGGAACAGTTGTAAAACTTCTGTTTGGAGAGATTCCGGTATAACTACTCTACAACCTAACAAAAGGCAATTATTTTCTACAGACAATTCATGTTTTCTTTGGAAATAAGGCTTCAACTTTTCATCATGAATCACACTTGGCCAACCAGATTTTGTGTAGTCTATTACTTTTATCAAAACTAAATCTTTATAAGTTGCTTTAGAGATGTCATCTGAATGCAAGGGAATACTATCAATCATGTTAAATGAATATAAAGTACTAGGAATATTAGTGTCACAGGGCATTGGTAAGCGTGATAAACCATCAGCATTAGCCACAAGTTTACCTTTTTTGTATTGAATATCATAGTCATAGGCAGCTAATGTAATAGCCCAACGAGTTATTCTCGAAGCTGCTGTAACCGGTATACCTTTGGTTCTGCCAAAAATAAACTGTAGTGGCTGGTGATCAGTGATTAAAGTGAATTTTCTGCCAAAAATATACTTATGAAATTTTTTCAAAGCGAATATAATAGCTAAGCTTTCTCTTTCCAAATTTGAATAAAGTTTTTCTGTTGGTGAGAGGGTGCTGGAAGCAAATAAGACAGGCTTCTCTTCGCCATTAGTACGGTGGCTAAGGACTGCTCCAACACCATAGCCACTGGAGTCACAAGTTATATAAATAGGTAAGGTTGGGTTAAAATGTGTAAGCACATTTTCAGAAGTAAGCAACTTTTTGCTTGTTTGAAATATGTCTTCACATTCCTTGGTCCAAGTGAACTCAACACCTGACTTACACAATTCATAAAGAGGTTTGAGTGTGCTAGAAAGCATTGGAATAAATTTACCATAGTAATTAAGGAGACCTAGATATGATTTTAGCTGTGTTAAGTTTTCTGGTGAAGGTGCTTGCTCAATACACTCAATTTTGGTTTTTGTGGGATGAATACCGTATTCATCAATTTTGTGACCCAAAAACTCAATAACATTTTGATAGAAAACACATTTCTTTTCATTAATTTTAACATTATATTCCTTCAATTTTTGCATAACAGATTTAACATTCTGATGACATTTGATTAGTGAAGACCCAAAAATCAGAATATCATCAATATAGCATTTGACATTTTGCAAGCCGGATAAAATAGTTTCCATTACAGATTGAAAAATTCCCGGAGCAGAGCTTATGCCATAAGTTAACCTATTGTAACGAAAAAGACCTAAATGGGTATTAATAGTAAACAGCTCTTTGGAAGATTCACTTATTTCAAGTTGTTGGAACGCCCCCTTAAGGTCCAAAACAGTAAAGTATTTGCTCCCACTTAAGCTAGCAAAAATATCATCTGGTAAAGGTAATACACAATGTTCACAATCAATGACTCTGTTTACGGTTTTTTTAAAGTCAACACAAATCCTAATGTCATCTGTGTTCTTTTTAGGAACTATGACAATAGGGCTTGCCCATCGACTATGACTTACTTTAGTTAAAATCCCTGTTTTTACCATCTTTGACAACTCATCTTCGACTTTCGACCTAAGAGAATATGGCATGTCATAAGCACGATGGAATATTGGGTTGACATCACTTTTGACTGAAATTTCAGCCTTAAACTGTTTTATGCAAGAATTGGTATCATTTTTAAAACTACTCTCAAACTTATTTTTAATTTCTGAAATTAAATCAAGACTTTTACTTTCAATTTTCAAAATCGACTTTTCTTGGTTTTTATTCGACACAATTTTACTATTATTGACTGACTTTGACTCTATTAAGACATTTTTCCATGTTGGATTTATTACATTTAACCAGTTACGGCCTAACAAAGGTGTAAATTTATTGAAACTATCTAAAATCACCAATGGTAAGTTAAATGTTTCATTTTTATACCTTACCTCAACATATATCTGACCTACTATTGATACATTTTGACCTGTAACTGCTCTAAGCTTAAAACTAACAGGACTTATTTCACTGTTGGAGAATAACTCATTATAATCGTCGATATGCATCACAGACTTACAAGCTCCAGAGTCGACTTCCATGATTAAGTCAGTTCCTCCGACACACAACTTTACTTGAAGACTTTCATTTTCCTTAGATATATAGTTTAAACTTAGCCAACCTAGTTCAAGGGAATCGTCATCTGCATCCTCATCTGCTTCATCTTGTTGACTTTCATCATCCGATAAACCATGAATCTTGTTTTTACATAAGATAGACTTTGCTGTATGACCCATTATATTACATGAATAACATTTCCAGTTGACAGCAGGGCATTTATTGTCATCTAAATGGACTCTTACACAACGTTTGCATTCTTTTTTTCCTGACAAATTGGGTGTTAGTGGAAATGTTTGATTTCTTTGACGACTTCCATAATTTTCACTTGATGACTGAGTATTTTGACTATACTTTGACTTAATATTGGACTTCAAATATGACTTATTGGCTTTTTGATACTTTAATTTGTTGACAGACCCAGTAGATTCATTACCAAACAACTGTAGTTGATCATCAGTAAGCTCCATAGCTATTGCTGTCTTCAGAGCTATTTCAAATGTTGGTAAAGGATCGATTGTTAGCAGTTTTCGCTTAATTGCGTTTGACTTCACACCACAGACTAACTTGTCTCGCAGTGCATCCAATAAAAATGATTTGAAATCACAAAACTTTGCAAGATTTCTTAATCTAATTGAAAATGCCTTCAGATCTTCTCCGCTTTCCTGAACTGCTGTCCAAAACTTATACCTTTCAGCGATTACCAAACGCTTTGTTCCAAACTGATCTATTAATGCTGTTGTCAGCTCATTATACTTTTTGTCAGCTAAAGACTCAGGAGCTAGTAGATCTTTAAGACAATTATATGTTTCACCCCCAATTAAGGTTAAAAAAAGTGGAACCTTTTTTTCATCAGTGGTTATGTTGTTTACCTTAAATAACTGTTCCAAACGTTCAACATATGCCTCTGCATCTGATTCTTTGCAGTTAAAATGCTCAATCGTTCCAATTAAAGACATTTTCAACTTGACTTGGACTTTAGTTACAGACTGATTTTCGACTTCTAGATATCACTTCAGCTTTTCGGCACGCAGAACGACCTTTTCTCGTCGCCAAATTCTGTTATGTATTAGACTTTGTATTTAATAAAACGAAAAGACTTTGAAGTTACAGTTTTTTAATGACAACTTCTCAACTTAACAACTTGTTAACAACCCAATTGTTTTGTCACAATCTATAAAGTAATAGACAGAAATAGTACACTACACAACCCATTGTAATTTAGCAAAACTTCCCCAGATTGATTAGTTTATTTTAACCAAGAACCCTTAAATTACGGTGCAAGTGATTGTAATTTAATCGATTGTTTAAATTTTAACAGTGTGTTATTTTAAACAGTGAGTTAGCGAATACGGTGCAACCGGCCATTAATGAAGAAAAAGTTCTCTAAGTGAGTAAGTGGAAATTAGGGAAGTTTTTGTTCGCAAGGCACTTTAAACTACTTATAACTGTTTTTCTACATGTGTACACAGAACAAGGAAGGAGCTCCAGTCACATATGAGTTTGACATGTGACATGTACTAGAAAGAAGCAATAATATTTTGTGGAAAAACTATTAGTTTCATAATCAACTTAAAGTGCCTTTAAATATTAAAGTTGGCTTAAAGTGGAAAAAGTGGTCCCATAATCGCACTTTAAGATAAAGTAGTGCCTAAAGTTTCCTTTAACTTAAAGTGCGAATTTCTAAACTTTACAGAAGATAAAGTGGCTTTAAAGCAAACATAACCTAGTTTTCTCAATATTTTTTGACAACCAGGCTGAATACTTCACGAAAAAATGATGAACATGATTGATAGTTCTTCCAGCTCTAGCTCATCATCCAATGACGAAGTAATTTATTTGAAAAAAATTAAAAATTATTCAAAGAGAAAGTGTCACTTTAAAATTTATGACGATGCTGACGTTTTTGGTCGTCAAAGCCATGTCAAAACAATAATTTTAGGTTAGATAACTGAATTAAATAGTGTCAAAGGTATCGAAAAACAAATTTCAGGGCTGCCAACTTAGCTAAATGCTACTTTTATTAAAAGAAGGTGCTACTTTCATTATGAAAGGCAATTATTTTAAAGTCGTCTTAAAGGATACTTTAAGATAAAGTCTACTTTTACTAAAGGCACTTTAACTATCGAATTATGAAACCGGCCCTTAGACGCAACCGATAAGCTTTCGATAGTCAGCATATGAGTTGTTTACTTTTCAGTAGTATGTGGGTCTTTGCCAAGACTTACAAGACACTTATGACAGTGGTTTTAATGGCTTCTCTAATACACATGCAAGCAAAAGCCTTTGTGTAATACTCAATAATGTTAGAGCTCCCACTTGCACTGTCTGTCCACCACAATGATTCATAGGATAGGCTATTATTGGTCTAACCTTTGTTATAGCTATTGGTTCATTTTTGAGAAGAATATATTTTACACAAATCAACCCATTCTCATGCTAATCAATTAATTTAAGGAATTCTCTGTTATATCACTGAATACTTTCTACTTTTGCAACATCTTTAATTGTGATAAATTTATATGAAGAGCATCGTTCAATAGACTAAAATAACTGTAAATAGGTCTTCTACCAGTACTACATTTTTTGCTGTCCGCCTAAACGGTGTATAAAGTAGGTAGACAATAAATCAGAAATCTAAAAATGAATAGCAATCGTGTGAATGTTAGTCTCCTTTTAGTACGATTTCTAAAAAAAACGGATAGTAAACAACAACAAAATAAATAGGTTTATAAGAGTAGAAACACTCATTTTTTTCTCAAAATAACGAATGCTCTCGGCATACCTGCATGTCATCGTAGGAGATAATTTACACCCACCTATCCAATACGTTACTTATATGACAAATGGGCATTGCTGCTTCGAAGTCACCTGCCTCGAAGCAGCATTCGATATCCGAACAAAAGTTAATAAAAGTTGTTTGCTGAGCGCAAACACTAACAAAGGAGAAAAACCGGACAGGTAGTGAATGAAAATCGAGACAGATATTGATACTGGTATTTTTTATGTACCCTGTATTTCGCACATATATCATTATATAGGGACCTTTTCAATATTTATGCGATCGCAATTATTCTGAGCAGGTAGATCGTGGGCATTTAATGTTTTGGTAATGTAAAGTTTCACATTTTTAACATAAACGTACCCAGAGTGAAGTCATTCAATGCAGAAGATGCAAAAAGGATACCGAAACAGCTCTGCATATGTTATGCAACTGTGAGACGCTTGACCACAGGAGGCAGAAACTGTAAGGTAGACCCCAAATGACTCCAGAAGACCTCTACAACCAACCAGCTAAGAACCTGCATGAGCTAATACAGGGACTGGCTAAATAAGCTGTAGCCAGAATACGAGGATCCACAATAAGCTTAAGAGGCTGAGGTGGTGCCGGAGAAGGGAAAATTTTTTTCATAAATGCACCACTTCACTCTACCGTCATTTTATATAGTTGCAACCTATGGCACACTTCGTGCTATCCATCATTCATGGCTTCATTCATACGTTTGGGTTGTGCTTGACAGCTCAGGCCCTTGAACTGAATATTTGTACTATTACCCATGTTTTCTACCTACAACCATTCCAAAAGCTTAGTATCTTCTATATAGGCCACCAGTTTATCTGGAGGGATCTTAAATAGTTGTGTTGGTTTTGTTATTTCCACTCCAAAGTGCTTTCCTCTGAGTCCTTATAAGTTTTCACAGAAGCAGGGTAGATGTTTCATCGTAGTGTTCACATTTTCTTCACATACTTTCACTAACTTTGCCCATCCTGTTCAGATGATTCCTCAGGGTATAGTGTCCAGTCACCAGGTCGGTACTTGTCTTAAAATTTCTCTTACCCAGTTTCAACAGCTTGACGAGAGTTCGTAGACTCTTAGTATGGAGGTGTCTTTGTGCCAGCCTCCATTTGAGTTAGTTTTCCTTAACTAGCCAGCTTTCAACTTCATGGAGTGTACCATAATTATCGTCTTTATGATCCTTGTTATGAAAATAAATTATGTAATGTTTTTTGGTGTGGAATGGATAGTTTCGGAGTACGATTCTACTCCAGCACGCTTCTCCACAGCGTTTTCCTAGCAGGTTGAAAAAAATCTAACCACTTCAGATCATGTAGAGTTGTTGGTTGTGTGTGAAAAAGTGAAGCGTCAAGTGTTTTACCAACCCGAGTAACTGAGTGCATTATTGGTGCATGAACTTCAGTATAATACCTAGTTGCTTATTAAATAAAAATTAACGTTTCATAAAAAAACTGAAAAACGCTAGTTTTCTATTTTTAACGATTCTAATCCGCCTTAAATCCGATAACCTCAAAGGCCTACCGTTAATAAAGAGCAAGGTGTTAATAAAAGACCACGATACTGTTAAGGTTCCGAGGTCAATTACTGTTGATGTATCACCCGGTAAACGTTCTACAGTACGCGCAGCATCCTAACAAATTTCTCTAAACGTGTGATTACTTCCTCAACGAGAGGAACGTGTTCCACCGATTAATAATCACGGAATAGTCAAATCACACGTCTGTAAACGTTTTCCAACCAAACTTATTATTTACTTCACATACTCTCTCATTATCACTTTATCTGTTGGGCGTGGAAATTCTTCAATGAAACGCAGAAAGCGCGAACGGTATCATTTACAAAAGTTTTTATATATTTTTTTTCCATTTAGAATTACAAATAAGTCGGAATTCCTCACGAATATAAACCGTTAATTATAATAATTGCGTGTGTCTGATTGCAAATATCGAGTATATGGAGAAATAGACTATATATTATTATAAACAAAATTGTATTATGAGAATCAATTCTTGCTCATGTGCTCAAATTTGCAGGAATTCAAAAAATCTTCACTTAAGACCACATGACATGGTGCAATACAATTTCTTGCTAGGTCAAAATATTGCATGATGAATATTTCATGTTGTTTGACATTATACATTCTCTTGTAATTGCGCCATGGTTGCCATCAACCAAAACGAATCCTTTTCTCTTCTGTGTTTCAAAAATTAGTAATCAACACAACAACCCAGCACATGAACATGATTAGTTGTGCTCCAGTCCAGTAAATCAATTGATCCGATTGATATATGACATTTTGCTTAGTTGATAAACCAAAAGTAACTAAAATTCTCCCTAGAATTGCAGCTTGCATGCAATAGAAATGGCACCAAACCGATAAATTGCAATTGCATCGAATTGCAGAAACTGATCAGCTGGGTCTCAACTGCTCATGCTTTCGGTCAAGAAATGACAAGAAATATTACGTCTTGCTATGCATTGCAAATTGTATTGCACCATGTCAAGCGACCTTACCTAACCTTAACCTAACTCTGGACTGGTGAAGTGCTGACATTTTGTTCTTATGACGTTATGAGTTTCCGCGAGATATGGAGGAGTTTCAGGTTATGAATTCGTGGACTAGTTAACTGAAGAACACTCTAAAGGAGACTTATAGGTCCAGAACCGTTCTATGGATATATCACGAATCCAAATGGGGGCAGACAGAAAGGGAATTGGAAAAATGAAGTAGTATCACCAAAATCGGGAAAAAAATTTTAAAAATCGCAATTTTTTGGATATTTTCATATGAATTGATGGTTAATACTACTTGTGTCAAACAAATACCTTTTTTGATTTATACTATTTGATATAAAAAGGTTTAAGTTGGTTAAGTTAATTAAGTACTGCTAAATGCTGATCTGCATATCAGCGTGAAGATCTGGCTGACCTCTTGGGTCCCAGATGCAGGGCATGAAAGACGTCACGTCATAAAAAAAAAACAAGAAAGGAAAGGTAAAGGTAAATAAGGCAATGCCGAAGCTGTACAGTCAAAGTAAGAGTATGAAGTGTAAGGTGAACGACTCGCTCGAGACCAGAAGAAGAAGAAATCTCGGGGTGTGAATGGAAATCACGGGTGGCCTGCTATTGCCCGTGCCCACCTACCGACCGTCAATGCATATATTTCTCATTCTCTTCGATGAATTCATGATGGTTGATGGTTTGGTTAGTTTCAGTGGCGCTATTGTACAGGGTAATCCATCTTTTGTGATACCAATCACAAAAAATAATTGAATACCTACGTATGGAAACAACTTTATTTAACAGTTGTTGAGAATTGATTATTGTATCCTAAAATCAATGCATCGAAGATAATTAGTTGGTTGAGAAAACCGCACCAAACTTATGGAAAATGGTTCTCTGTTAATTAGTCTGAATTTTTGATATGTTGTAAAGTTTAACCTCTCGAACACAAGTGACAATCAACACATTTCAATCCTATGACTATAAGTTTTTGAGATACAGGACTGTGAAATTATAAAGTAACGGACATTGTTCTTCATAAAAACCATGAAATCCTCCTCAGAATTAAATTTAGTGTCAGTCGAGATTTTTTTAATCGTTCAGCAACAAATAACATTTTAAAATTGCTTGATTGAAAATTGGACAACTTTCTAATTTTAAATTTATCAATTTATCTACTTCCAAACAGATCCACTAGGACAGCGTCTCATTCCGCACTTGCTTATCGAAATAAGAGCTTCTCGACTGTTTACGAAAGTTCGTCCCTTTTTCTGTTCTCCACAAACGAGTTCGTTTGTTTCTTGTTGAATTTTCGAATTAACTAGTTCCTTCTTGTTTGTAATTCTCGTTATGATACACGACAGTAGTCGAAGACGCTAAAAAGCGTTTTATGGTAATTTTGGTTTGTTGTTTCAAAATATACAAAGAAGTTGTTAGTCATTGAAATGAATACGTCAAACCTTTGAGGTATTTTTTTAAAGAAATGTTCATTGTTTGTTGATGACTACCAGGTGGTGAACTTCATTATTGAAACAAAAAAACTACAGAGAAATAGTTTTGCTGCAGATATAATTTTTTATAAAAATCTCTTACAAATTCGCGCAAAATATTCATCCTTGTTTTTGGTAAATTTTTCCGAACCCACCAGTACATCCTAATAATTAGACTCGTACTAGAAGCTTCACGATTTAGGAATGACAATTATTTGGTTCTTATTATTATAGTTCCAGTTTTTTTTACAACCTTAAACTATTTTTCATTTAAAACCTCTAATTATTGTAAAAATATTGGCTATAATAATAACTTCTGTTGCCCTTGTTCTCGACGAACTTCTGTTTGACGTCTAGACCAACCACATTTCTAGCAATTAACAAATAATTACCTCTAAAATGAACTCTAATTTGATATCGTGTACATGCTTTCCACAACATGAAAGCCATTAAGTATTTGCTTCAGTAGATATTTTCTGAGTCTAATTAGACAGCCAAGTAATAGATTTCATATAGCGGTCCATTATTAACAAACCTTAAGTGATGCCAGATATAATGAACGGAATATCAAAAGACTCCTAGAGGCTCTTCCTTTGTTTAAACGATGTATCTTGGAGAAACGTTTACAATGCAACCAAAGTAAAGTTTTCATATTTCTTTAATGCTAGACAGTTTGAGACACCAGAGGTTGTTACGATTGATAAAATTATATTCACACTGAAGTGAGGGAAATTAATGATTTACTTATTATACATATTGCAATCCAGTTAAGGCTTCAAAGAGAAGTTGCGGACAATTTGTAAGTCAGGGAAAGTGTAATTTCAAGGCTTCTCAATGTAGATATGGAGTACCTATCTAAAAAGCCGATGAATTAGCCAAGCAGGGAGCAGCGGAGGTCATGATAGGGCCAGAACCTTCCTGTGGAATTGCTAAATGCCTAAGTAAAGGAAGCATCCACAAATGGATAAACAACCAGGCGTTGCACAGGTGGTATGGAACCCCAGGACAAAGAAACGCTAAATTATTCCTTAAAAGCCCTTCGGCCAAACTGTCACACGACCTACTACGTCAAAGTCGAGAAACGACGAGGATAATAGTGGGAATGCTTACAGGGCACTGTAGGCTGAGGAAACATATGCATACAATTGGACTAGCAGAAGACAGCCTATGCAGGTTCTGCCAGGAAGAAGACGAAACTGCGGAGCACGTACTTTGTGAGTGTGAAGGCCTAGCAAGGTTGCGGTTTCACCTATTCGGAGAAGAAAAACCGAAGGCAGAGAGCTACGCTAAGGAGGCGGTAACCAGGCTATTAAGTCTAATAAAAAGAATAAAGCTGGATATCGAGCTCTAATATAGGGAGGACCACAATAGATCTGCAAAGGTCGCAGTGGGATAGGACAAAGAGCCACTCCAATTCTAATCTAACCTATCTCATCGAGCATGTTTGGAACCAGCTTCAAAGAGCCTTGTTTTTCCACAAACCATACCCAGGTACACTCCAGGAGCTTAGATAGCTTTTACACAACTTTATTGACACCTACGGCCTAACGACTTCGACAATTCTGGAACTAGCCAAATGTTACACCCATACTAAATCCCTTAAGAGATGGGATGGAATCAATGGAAGCAGTCTTGCTAGAATCACCTAGGGCTATCCTAGAAAGCTGGCGCCGGGAAAATATTTGGCGATGACCCGGAAAACCCTACGTTTAACAATAGGATTTTGTCACTGTCAACTGAGGAAACACTTCCCTACTATGGGGACTATGGGGTGAGTCTTGGCCTATACCTGCTGATATAAAGGAGATGTCTCTTCCAGTGACCTGTTCACGTTCCTGGAAAGGATAGGATGGACGATGACGTAGAAGGATAACTCCTCGGGAGTATGTACAATGGGCATGAGTGCTGTGAGCCTACACTAACCATCCCTACTCTAGAGATACAGATACACAACTTTGGAGGAAAATCAATCAAGGCTAATTCAACTACCTTATTGAAAGTATGCAGAGCATTTGTTTGATAATAAAGGGATCATGCTTGCTGAGTATTTATAAATGTACTTTAATTTTTAATAAAATTCAACTTTGATGAAGTATTTCATCAAAAAATCAGTGATAGAATCGTCTAAAGATACTTTAGTAATCATCCTATTTAAATATTTTGTAATCTCCGCTTGTGAGTCAATAGGATTTAGAGCGACGGTTTGAATATTAAAAGAGTTGAAACATGTTGTGAGCACATACGATTTTATATTGATTCCAATGGATTTGTTTTCAGTTAACGGGCTTATTATGCATGTCGTTAGTTTAATTAGTCAAATGTAATGGTGATTATATGGGAATTAGGTGATGTAGTGCCGTTGACAAAATACACATTCCTCTTGTTAAGTTTTTGAAATATTTTATATATGTTATCGAAAATATAAAATTTTATTGCATTGTTAAAAGGTGTCTAATAACAAAACACAAAATTAAGTGAACATTTTCATGATATTGAAAAATAATTCGATAATTGCCAGGATCGACAAGACAAATGTCAACTTTTCAATGGACAACATTTATCGATAATACCCTGTATATTATTGTATAGTTCGGGGAAGTTAGCCCAAAGTTGTGGTGAAATTGAAGAGATTTGCATCCGAGGAAGAGGAGGAAAGGAAAGTATATGTAGTATAGACTACCTTCCTAGATTTGTGGGATGACTTGCAAGCACAGCTTGGAGCACAGTTTTTCACCCATAACTTTTTTAGATTTGCTTGTACCAAAAAATTGTAGCCATCAAAATTGTAGGGAATTTTATACCCTATAAGATGATGTAAGGCTTAATTTCAAAAAAATTTCGAAAAATAGGAAAAATGTGTGCAAAATAATTCGATAATTAGAATCGAAAAAAACAGTGTTCAAAGTTCAATATCCACTGAAGCAAAAATATTAAAAATTCAGTGGGTTGACCTGTGAAACTTATCCCACTTTAATAGTAAACACAGACGAATCTAATTAAATTCGATCTCAAAAAGAAAGCTGTTGCCCTATCCCGGTCGATTGACGCCTAACCTTGGGCCATTAAATATATATTTTCAAATCCAAATCGAATTGTGTTTTAAATCATAAAGACCCATATATACCAATTAAATTGATACGCTTGTGACATCAATAACCATTGTTGTATACGGTTTTATGATATTGGTCACGAGATTGCACGTGGTTAATTTAATGCATCAATTATTTTATGATTTAGTTGATGTGTATGTGCATTATTCTCATAAAAATCGTTATTAAAAGATGCTTTGCATTTAGAATGTGTCATACGGTTCACATTACTTGTGGTTTATTAATTTTATAAGATATTACTGTGTCGAAGTTAAATTTTTTGTTTATGTCAATGTAGAGCAGTTAATTATGTTGCGAAATTTAAATAAAATTAAAAATTAGGAGACAAAACATGTTTATTGATGTTGTAAAATGTGTTTAATCGTTTGTAAAGTCTAAAGATATTTTCTGTATGTTAATAATTGTGGCATATTATTCATTATTTTTTGGGGAATTAAACCACAATGTTTTTAAAGTATTTATTTCAACGTTTCGGTAGAGTTCCAGTTACCGTTGTGAAGATAAACTAAGTAGAAATTAATTTTAATCCCTATCTGACACAACGAAAAAAATTTGACCACTAGACAATCAAAAATATTTTGAAGTTTAAGACTGCAAAACTTTGTTATCAAATTTTTATTAAGGTCCATTTATAGTAGATCATATCTCTGGCAAAATGTGGAATGAAATATTTCATTTTATGACATTCCAACGATATGATAGTCTACTAGAAATGGAATCCAGTGAAGTGCACGTTCCAGGAATGGTTTTTATTGGGATAGAGCGTTTTTTTCGCTTATATTGGAAATGCTGTTAATAAAACGCGTTTGTTGTTACTTTTTTTTGTGTATGAATATTTAAGTTTTCAAAATATGTATATTCAGTTTTGTGATTTTGTGTATTGAAATGTGTATCGATTAACAACTATTCAAATAATAAATCATAAGAAAACCTGGATAAAAACTTATGATGCTATCCTGATAACGCAGGTAATTGATTATTGGAAATTTCTCTTTCTAACATTGGTAATCAAATTTGAATACATTCGGCTGAAATACTAGCTACACATTTATCTGCATTTAGTTGTATTAAAGCACTTTCTTTGATTTTTCGTCTTTTATTATTGGGTTCTTTCAATATTATTTTTGTAGATTCCCATTGAATTTGATGACCCTCTTCCCAAGCATGTTTGCAAATAGCTGACTTAAAGAACTCGCTATCTTTGATATACTTTTTGTGTTCATTTATTCGTACTTTCAATGGTCTGGCTAGATGATTGTCGCATTCACAAGATATTTGATTTATGCAGTTTTTTGAAGATTGTTCTTAATTTTTTGGTTTCGTTTAATTCCCAAAAAAATAAAGAATCTAAAGATATTGAAAAACAGTCTAAAGCATGCAAGCTGACGTTGATCGACATTTTTGAGTGGGCAATTATAATTCATATTATTGCTGAATAATTATAAAGGATTAATATTTTGGATATGATGTTGTCCTCTTCTTTATCAAATGTGCATATGCAGGGTGTTAAAGTTTTTCGTGCCAACGTAATTTTATTATCAACAAATAATAAATATGCATTTTTACTTGATAGTACCATTGATACAGTGCCGTACAACACAGATCGAAAGCTTAATTTGAAATATGGAATATCGCATAAATAAACTGTCAGTTCGCAGTACGACCCTGTATACATATGCTAATCTAGTTAAACGGGTATACAATTATTGTAATTTAACTAAATGTAATGGCACCTTGGTTGGCGAGGGACTTTAATAATGTAATCATTTATACTGGCACTGAGATTGTGTTTCCCATTTCTTATAATTTTTTTTCAATCTTTCAGATTCGTTCGATAAATTGCCATTTTATACGCTATAAATAAAGCCGCTACAAGACAAAAAATGGCTGTTTTTATTTTTTTTCATTTGGCATGCGACTAATTAACGACATAACGGATGATAGTGATATTTAACACATCGACAGTTTGTTTTTTTTTCAACTAACCGGTATACCTAATCTGGAATCTTGGTTGCTTTAAGTTGCGTTTCAAAAGATTTATTTAAAGAGATTTAATAAATATTTGTTCGAATATTTTCATTAATTTCCAATACTTGTTGATTATAGTCTATTTTTATGAATGAGAAAGTATAAAAATAATAAAGCATTCGTAGTTCATAGGTGTATCACTTCTTCTAGTAGAGAGTTGAAACAGTTTTCAAGTTATACATCATGTATTTTTTATTAACACCCAATGAAATGTTTTTGGGATGCCAAATAATATAGTAAGATCCTGGAAAAACGACACAATAACTGAAAAAAGTTATTATTGTCTCTAATAAAAAACGTCATCGATTTTATATATTCACGACTTCGATGCTGAAAAATACTTTCAATCTCTTTGAGCAAAAAAATTAAAGTTTGTCGAACAGGAAAGATTAAAAAAAAAACATATCGCGCTCTAGTCAATGTGAACGAGTGAACAGGGGTACCTATGCATATTCCGGAAATGATATGTCACTGGTGATAAATCCTCTCAGTTACTGGGAAGCGTTTAAATTCTCTAGAAATTTCTGGACTTTCCCGAAGATAAATGAGAATGTGTAAGCGAAAAGTAAACCGCAGCACGTAACAGAAGAAATATATTTATCTTGTAGTTAATAAAATAAATCATTCCCATTTAACTACATAAAACATATATTCAATGAATTTTCTAATTTAATGGTAAAAAATGTTTCATAATAACACGTGACAATAAATAAATATTATATTCTTCAACTAGTGCAGAATGATGGCTATTATTAACGCGGATGAAGTTTCCAAAACGAGAATCCACCAAATGAGTATATTAGCCATTCTACACAAGTAAAAGACTATACTTTCTTCACGACTAAAAAAAGAAAGCTTCCAGTGAGGATCGAACCCCAATCGTCCGTGCCAGAGTCAACTATTTCTACCGCTAGGCTATAGAGCATGTTTATTTTCAAAAAGGGATACGTAACATACAGTTTTAATCGAAACCCTTACATTTATAAATGATAATTGGGAGTTATAACTAAATTTAACTATTTTTGTCCATTTTTTCTCTAAATAATACGTAAAATTATGATTCTATCATTATTTTGACGTTTCAAACGACGCGCTGTCAGAATCAATTTGCATTATTTGGTATTTGACGTTTTAAAAGAGACGATTTGATTTATTCATTTTAATTTATTCAAGCGTGAATCCTGATAATAATAGAATGTGATTGGCTAACGAGAGAGAATTCTTTTTCATTATTCACTGGTGTGAAGAATATATATCATTATGTAGCTAAATATGTAAAAATGATTTGTGCGTTATTATTTAGTCGTGGAGAAACCTACTTAAAATATAAATATAACATCCTATACAGCAAATTTCCCAAGATTTACCATTGGAAATAACAACGTTGAAAAACAAAAAATATAGTTTTAAAGAAGTGGATACATTTACCTATTTAGGAGCAGAATTTGCCAAAAAGCCTGATCAAAGAAAAGAGATCCAGAACAGAATAAACAAAGGAAACAAATGTTTATATAAGCTAAAAAATTTATTAAACAGTAAAATGCTAGCTAGAAGTGCCAAAATAAGAATATATAAAACGGTACTAAGACCTATAGTGCTATTCGGAAGCGAAACGTGGACACTGGGTAAAAGTGAACAAAATATGCTAGCGATTTGGGAAAGGAAATGTCTACGCAAAATTTTTAGAGGGAAGAAAATAGATGACACATGGCAGAGAAGAAGCAATAAAGAACTGAGGGAACTATATGGTCAACCAGACATAATAGGCACTGCAAAGGGAAATAGATTGAGATGGATTGGCCACATACAGAGAATGAAAAATGAAAGGGTACCCCAAAAAATAGTAGAAAGCGGGATAGGAGGAAAGAGGAAAAGAGGACGACCCAAAGCAAGATGGATGGAAGAGGTGTTAAAAGACCTTAGAACACTAAAAATAACCAACTGGAAAAGAAAAGCGGAGAACAGGAAGGAATGGAGAAAGGAAGTCAACAAAGCCATGGGCCTTCTAGGCCTGCAGAGCTGATTATATATATATATGTAGCTAAATATGTAAAATAATTTGTGCGTTATTATTTAGTCGTGGAGAAAAAGTTATGCCAGCCTTACAAAAAAAGGCTCAACATTTTCAAACGAAGCTAAAGAAGCGATTCAAATTTTGGAAAAATAATGTTTGGGGGTGTAAACATTTATGAAAAAAGCTGAATATATTTGCATTGGAGGATGTTAGATTCCTATCTTCTTCAGGACAAGTAATCTAAAGTCGATAATCTCATCTTTGCTGAACCTTTTTGACCGCACTAAGATAACAATGGGGTATTCAGTTTTCCCCCTAGTCCGTCTTTAATCTATGAACAATATTCAATTTAAACCAAGCTCTGTATGACAGTTTCTATCAATTTTGGTACATAATATCTGAAGAAAATCCAAACAGTTTATACGGATTAGCTGAAAGTGGCTGTCATCTACCATTATTGCCTATCTATGGATGACAGTTAGCTAAGTAATTTTACCGAAACGAGGTAGTAGTTGGGGGGTTATTTTGAAATTGGAGAAGGATATAATTAACTTGTAGATTAGTTTTGGTTACTTAAAGTAAACTCAGTATTGATTTCTTGTTATTTCTTGTTTGTATATAATGTAAAAAAACTTAACATGTAAAGAGTAAATTTTAAATTACAATATATTATATTTCAGTCCAAGCCTCGTTTCCAAGACGCGGGGTGTTTAAAATCAAAATGCTCTCTTTAATAATATTCATTATTTAAAATGTCTATTAATTTTTGAGTAATATTTTTATTATTTAATTTCTACTGTTGATTTATTTCAAATATTCATTTAATATTTTAATTAAACACTACAAACTTCATAAATAAATCATTATTAATACTATTTTTTTTTATGTTTCTGTTTTATTTTGGTCTGTGATAAATGTTTATGTTTCTGCGGCTTTCAAATACTTTCTACGACCTACAGAGCGCTGCAAAAATGTGAGAAGCATTGAATCATTGAAAAAATGAATAATAATTCAATATTTTATTAAAATATGTATACAATTAAATATTACCGAGGAAGATATTATTTTGTAACGAAAATCAATTTATCATTTGTACTCACATAAGGCCAACTGTGAATGTTTTCTTACCTGTAACAAAAAAGAACAAACATTATTTAAAAAATTCATTTTACAAATTATATATTTCAGTTTTATTAAAATAACACCACTCAATAAATAATTTCTTACAAAAATTTACATTCACAGATATTAAATACTAAGAAAAATGCAAAATAATAATCACTTAATAAATTTGCAGAGCAACATTTACATGGCACCACAAATGAAATTTTTAGATCTTTTGTGAAACACCCTTAAGTACAAAAATCTATTCTTATTGGTTCCGCTTGTAATAACTTCGAGATACTTTTCAAATGTCATATGCTCCACAGTTTATTCCTGAACGATATATCTGTAATGATTTATTATGATAGAAACACAAAACTGTATAATTATATTCATTTTATCCACTGTCAATCTGTTTATAGCATATAATAAATTCTTCATGCTTAATATACATATTTTTTATTGTACAGTAATCAAACCTAACGTTCTCAAGATAACACAAATATTTGTATATATAACTTTTCGTTGTAAATGTCTTATCTGCGCTTTCGTAAGATTTATTTACTTTTACCAACGTTTTCATAATTAATTACATCGTCCAGTGGACCAGTTGATATTAACGAATCTAACAACGTACGTCTAGGGAAGCAATAAGGTGTGTTTTCTTTGTCGGAATTTTTAGTACACCGCAAAGAATGTACTTGATGAGTTTGTGGTGGAATAGGGTAAAAACATCATTAAAAACTCACAAATCCTTATTATATATGCTTAGAAAGATTAAGTAAGACAAATAAAAAGTAAAATCTGTGAAGAGACATCTTTCTTAAAGCTTTTGTTGTTTAAAGTAAACTCAATACTGCTCCAAATTGCTGGAAACACAACTTAAGTGTAAGATTTTTATAGCAAAGATAAAAAACGGGAGTCTGGATACCTACATGTGTTCCATTGTACATCCTCCTGAGTTGTCCTAGGTCATCGTCCATCCTGTCCTCAACAGGAAGGTGGACGGGTCACTAGGAGACATCGGTAGGTGTAGGCCAAGACTCATCGAACTTTTTTATTGACGATAACTCCCGACACTCGCATAAGATATGCCTTACAGTTTCATCATCCTGTTCACACATCCTGCATAGAGGTGTGTCCACTAGCCCCATAATATGAAGGTGTTTTCTTAGTTCAGTAGCCAGTCAGAAATCCTAACGTAGGTTTTACCTGCTTATCGCCAAATATTCCTTCGGCGCCAGCTTCCCAGTGTCGTCCAGGATGATCCTAGCAAGACTGCATACTTTGATTCTATCCCACTCTTAGAGATTGAGCATGGGTGTAACGTTTGTCTGGTTCCGCAATTGTCGAAGTCGTTAGGGTGTCACTGGGTCCTAAAATTTTAAGACCAGCCGCTTCCCTGGCTGAAGAATCGGCAATGCGATTACCTTTACTCCTGTCGTGCCCCTTAACCCACCTCAGGATAATATTGTTATCTGTCGAGGCGTTAGCTAAGTCTTAGTGACACTCTAGTACTAGCCCCAATATAGCACGTTGTCTGTTCAAGGTTAATAGGGCTTGACGAATTAATAAAAGTATTTGAAATTTTAAATAACGTTGTTATTTACTTGGAATTTAAGTGACAAGTTCTAGCTTTCTTCTGTGGTGTGCGGCTTACACGAAAATAAGTTCCTTCCAACAGTTTTTTCTAATACAAAGTTAGGTAACTTATATAGACACGATGTTTCTTTAAAGTGTTTTATAACGATCATAATCATTATCAGTGAGAAAAAAAAACTAGCCCAAACATAATATTTTAAAAAGAGCGTGTTTCACAACTATTACATCAACACGTTATACCAGAAAAGGTGTAATCGAATCGAAACGTTCAACTTAACATTTCCTATAGAGAGCGTCTTTATATGGTTACAGGTATAAGAGCAGCCACGCCTTTTGATAATAATATAATAGCATTCCTCGTAAGAGTCGGCGAATAATAAAAAAGAAGAGAGTCAAGCATGGAAAAAGAGAATTTCTTATTTTTTTAATAGAATTCCAACAATGCCAAGTCGATTTTTCATTATATGTGACAATTTAACATTCTAGAAGTAGATCTATTCCCAAGAAAAGAAACCAGCAATAAACATGTTGGTGGAAGTAGAATCTTTTTCAATAAAAAATCCTTTTTCTTGGTGTAGAAACTATTTCAACGTTCCTTGATTTTCTTGTTCCAATTTATCAATATTCAGACAATACAAAAAGCGGTGGTTCTGTCTTTAAGTTTCCTTCATTATTTCAAAGCCAAAGCTTCCTTTATTCGGTATACCTACAATTCTAAACACGTTTACACATTTTCTAAAATTGGAATTTGTTTGCCATTCTTGTGTAATTTGATTTCGCTTCAACTTTCCGTTGTCTACATTGAATGTTCGAAAAGTTTACTCAGCATAATATTAACAATAATCAATACAATTCCCTCTTGTAGAATCCCATCTTGATACAAATTAATTGTCTTGTCCCTTATTACGTGAAATATTTCCATAATTATTCAATCGAAATGATAAATAAAAATTACTTAATAGGAGCAAATTTTTTCTTTTGGCCATCGTCCATCCTTTCCTTCCCAGCACATATTAGCAGGTGTAGACCAAGACTCACCGAACACGTCTTATTGACGATAACTCCAGACACTCTGCACATAATACATGTCTGACAGTTTCATCTTCCTGTTCACACATCCTGCATAGAGGTGTGTCCACTAGCACCATAGTAAGAAGGTGCTTCTTTGGTTGACAGTGGCCAATCAGGAATCCTACTGTTAAACGTATAGGTTTTTCCTGGTCATCGCCAAATATTTCTTTGGCGCCAGCTTCCCAGGGTCACCCAGGGTGATCAAGGAAAGACTGCATCCCTTGAATCCATCCCAACTGTTAAGAGATTGAGCATGGTTGTAACGTTTGGCTGGTTCCGCAATTGTCGAAATCGTTAGGCCGTAGCACTGGGTCCAGCCGCTTCCCTGGCTATAGAATCGCCAATGCGATTACCTTTACTTTACTGATAAAATTCATATAAGCACATGATTTGCCAAAATATTTTATACTAAATGGTGTATCTCACGATAAGTGCGTGTTCAAGGAGACTTTATAAATGGAAAAAACATCTAAAACATTCTCTGATTTTAATCTATTTTCTTGAGGCTAATAAATATTTTTAAACGATTCTGATAGTTGCAGTGACATATCACGTGGCAAAAAAAATATCGGTTTGTTTTCATTTATCTCAAAAACAGTAATTACCAAGTCTTCAAGGCCCTGAAGATGCCGCTTCCAGCCTACAGCTGAACTAAAAGATAGTCATCTAATTTCTCTTGCCGTAATTAGAACCGCTTGTTACAAGTAATAGATACTCGAGTGGAATCTAGAACATATATTACTTTTTTTTACAGTGGAAAAGAAAACTAGTATCATTTTTCATCGATTTTGATTGACTGCTTTTTACAACGGTTCGTGAAAGCTGTTGTTGGTATTCAAGTTGAATTGAGTAGAAAAAATAATAATATTATGAGAAATAGATTTATAGGAATTCAAGTGTAAATTTAATTAAAACTGGTTTCATTATTTGCAACGAGCTTAAATGCGTCGTTGAATCTATAAGGATAATAAATAGTCCTGAAAACAAAATAGTTATTTATGCAACAAGTGCAAAAAGTGAGTGTTTTTTGCACGCGACGTGAAATTGTCCAACGAGGTCTTTAGGCCGAGTTGGACAACACGTCGAGTGCAAAAAACACGTTTTGCAAGAGTTGCATACAATATTTTTTCTAAATTCATGCAAAAACTGGAAAATTACAATATAAATATGTCAAAAACCTAATCTAACCTAATAAAACTCAACTCGTTCTTCTTTTTTGTATCTTTATGGCCTCCACCTTGTCAGTACTCAATCAGAGCTGGTTTTCGCCTTGGCCATTTAAATTTTAAATAATTAAAGATTTTTGAAATAATTGTAACTCGTTGAGACTAAGTAGTAAGATATACATATATTATTGTTGTATTAAAGCAGGATCAGATACTTGCTATGGATTTTCATTTAATTTAAATGTTTATGTTTGTCATTAATCATCACAAAACTGACACAAGAATGACAGATGAGTGCAATAAAATATTTTATTGCACTAGTGCAATAAAGTACCACTTTTTCCATTAAATGTGGTGCACAAAAGTGTTGTTTTTTGCATGAATGTAGAAAAAATATTTTTCTTAATGAAAAATTAGTAAACTAGTATTTAGGGCCACATTGCATCTTCCATAGATCTGAAATAATATTCATGAAAATGACTTTACTTGTAAATAAATTAAAAATATTAACAAGACATTTTCTCCCTACTTTACCATCGAAGATTATGAGGGATGTGGTGAAGAATGAAATGAAGAAATACTTATGGTTAAATCAAAAAAATTGAAATTTGTCCAAGTTAGAGGACTTTATCAAAATCCTAGATTGTTAGTGTAATGAATTATCAAAAATCTGCGTATAATATGGGAGATTTAGAATCCAAACCATCATGATAACAAGTTTTTAAAGTAACCAACGTCACATACATGCTAATGTAACTTTTTCGGATGAAATTTCATGTGCGTACGATGGAATTTTCCAAGGGGGCTCAAGTAGATGTCATTTCACTACTGTCTGATGCTTTTTTTCAACAAAATTCTTTATCTATGTTTCCGCATTTAAACAGATGTGATTCGATTGGAATAATTTTAACGAACCATTTGAACATAGAAAAGGCGTTTGAAGCCGGCGAGTATTTAGAACGTGGGCTGTCAAATATAGTAGTCACCACAAATCTAATTTAAATAATCTCCCGCGGTGTAATACAACAATATTGAGTATCTTATACTTCCGTTTATGAAGTAATAATCATTTATTAATACGCCTTCTATCATCGGAAAATTCGGTTGTAATTAAAATATGGGGAATGTAGATAATCGAAATGAATCAAAGATATTAATAATATCGTAAGGTTTGAAGATAAGTACCTACCAATATTTATGGAAAAAAATTATTACAGTACTATTCCAAAACAATGACCTCTTAACTGAGCAACTACTTTCTGTCTTAAGTCGACTTAGTTTTACTTACATTTATTACTTGGAAGAAGAAATGGTGCATTTAGCCCTTATTGCTTGGAATTATCGACTCCAAATTTTCCCCTGAATTGATTGGAAGAAACCAACGTTCTATTTTTGCAATTAGTTTCGAGTTTTTTTCGAAAATTAGATAGTAGCTTATGCTCCAATCAATTTCTCATCTCAAAAAACTCCATCCTAGTACTCATAATTGCTTCCCATTGTTGTACAACACTATTCAACGAATTTATTTTATAAATTAATAAATTCAGCTCGACAAACTTGCAAAAAATATCGATAATTAATTGAGTTGTCAAAAAAATAGTAAATAAAAACGAGCTCAGCATGATAAAAAAAAATTTATAGTGCAGTATAAATATCTATTAATTACTGTTGGTAAAAAGTTTCTCGAGAAGAATGTTCAGCTTTTAAAAACAGGTTTTATTATTGAATGATCTCCAACGAGCAAAAATGCTATTCCAAAGCTTATGTGTCTATTAGGAAGGTTGGAAGGGTGCCAATTAGATAATTATTTAGCTTATAAATAATTTGTACTATGTTAATTGAATTAATCGGTGACAACGAAGCCTATACAATATTTTTTTGCTGCTCTTGAGATTATTCCTTCTAAAGTTGATTTAGCTGTTTTAATGTTAATTTAAAAAAAAATTGCGCCAAGTGCGAGACTAGTGAATATTAGTAAATGTTATAAATAGGAAGAGTTTAAACTTTTGCAGTATTCGATTTTCGTCATATTCAACATTATTTTCAGTATAGGTACTTAAAGCAAAAAACAATTATTTGTCTATATTTTGTTACATGGCAACAAACCCTCATAAAACAGGAATGTTCTCAACACTCATAAAATGTATAGTTACATTTGTATATTTATTTTTAACACCCTTCTCTGAATTAAATAGTTTGTCTGACAATAAAAGCTATTTGAGTAAAACGACTAGGATAAGTAGATAAGGGCCATATATTTCACAGTGTGAAGAAAATAAAGGCTTATTCAATGTAGGCACTTTTTAATAGCCTCAATACGAATTTTTTTCAATAAAACAAATCAAAATGAACAAATCTAAAGTTAGAAAGACTCCAGTTTTCTTAAATCAGTCTGTGAACCAAATGATGTTTCCGAATTTAAAACCTTCTTCTAGTTATTCAAACGTAAGGGATTCATCCCTATATCCATATTTTTGTTCACTCAACCCTGCAGAAATGATAAAAAAGGTAAAAAGTTGTCAAGATGTCTCAACATATTCGACCTGTACCTATTTTTGTTATCCTTAACATCTGGAAACGCTAAACTTATTGAAGTTATAAAATACAAACCGACTTAATAGCTTCAACAACATAGAAAGGAAATAACCAAGAAATAAGAGTCAACACAAGAACAACAAATGAGGATTTAAACTATTAGTCTAGTCAATAAACGAAAATAAGGAGGAATGGTGTGGGAAAACGAACCGAACCATCATCAAAACTCGAACGAAAACAAAAAAAAACTTTTTATGTGGGTTTGGATTTTTGAAGAAAATAAAAATTCATGGCATTCGGTTAGTTCATGGGTCTCCAAACTTTCCAGCATTAGAGCCAAACTGATCTAGGGTAAGTTCTGCAGGGCAAACTATACTGGGTGGACACTTTTTCATTTTTCATATCTACTGGGACATTAAAAATACTCTACAAATAATAAAGAAAATATTTTTTTTCAATTTTCAAAAATTTCTTTGTGTTAAAATTTGGCCTTAGCAGCTTTTTTGTGTTGAAAATGTGAAATAAGGACGCAAAAGCCGTAACCCTCTACAGTACGCCATTTGTACGTTTATATCAGATAAGCGCCATGTTCCCCCGCCTCTTACCGATGCCCCGTTGGTTCAGGTAAACTTGCCAATCTATATCTCCAATTATGAAAAATATGCAGTGTCCCATTGAAAAAATGGTCACCTGTATAGTTGAAATAACATATGCCAGAGGCCTTGGGGGGCCGAATCTGGCTCACGGCCGGAGTTTGGAGACTCCTGGGTTAGTTTATTCGCACAATGTTCACAAATCAGTATAGATTCATCAAGTTCATAGCTTTCTCGTTCTTAAACTTCATTTGAATGACAACTGAAGCCGAGAGATGCACGTCCTACTCTTCGTTCTATTTAGTTTCATTTGAAAGATACCGACGGTTTATAGTTTATTTTTGTCAAAATAAAAAATTAAGCAATAGTTGACACTGAATTCTACAAAAAAAAACTTTTTCAATATATTTTTTGACTCGATTCTGATTTACTGGTCTAATACAAGAACCACAAATGAGGATTTAAGTTGAGCATTTTGCACGAACAGGCCAACCAACCAGTTTTGTTTTTTCAGGACGGCACGGCATCGACAATCGGCAAAGCCAACATATGACATTCCTTTCGTAGCGTAGACTGCACGTCGCCATTAAGTATTTCTTCATCCTCTTGCTTAGGAAATTTTATTATATTTATAGAAAATAAATTGTTGCAACACTACCTTAGAGAAGTTCCTTTCACCGAAAAAATTTTATTGTTAACTTTGAAAAAAAATGTCAATATAAACAACGTTGCAAGTGTTTTCAAAAAATTCGATGAAATAGTAATAAATTTTCAATTATTTCCGTACCACTGGTACTCCTAGCAGTACCGGTTGAAATGAAGAAGAATTTGCCATGTACGTTAGATTTTATATAAAAAAAAACATGACAATGATTCGAGAAAAATCAGCAAACTTATGCGTCTTTGAAAATTTCGTATTCTGTTCGAGTGTCTTCTTTTTGGGGGAATATTCAAAATAAACACTGTTTCCATAAATCTACTGATGGGAATTTTATATTTTTAGAACACGAACGGCGTAAGTTTGTTTCTTTAAATTAACTGAATCTCTGAGAGTGTTAAGAAAGAAAGCAGAGTCCCAAGAAATAAACATGATTTTTATTATAGGGAAAGACGTAGCGGTAAACGATGTTAACAGAAAAACGTTAATAACAATTAAGTTATTTAGATTTTGAAAAATTAGCTTGCAGTGTCTGGTTTATTGGATGTGTTGGAGAAATTTAACTTTTAATTTCCAATAACAAACATGAAAGGTATTTGGTGTATGCATGCGTTCTTGTTAAAATATTACTTAGCAGCGTGTTTTTTCGGAAAAAAACCTTAGTTAATGAAGGAGTTAATAATTTTTTACATAAATCCACGTTTTTTTAACATTTTTGAAGCAGTTTAAGACGTAGGTAGTAGTTTTTATAGCCGTACACTGTATTTATCAGCTGTATCTTTATCTGTACTTGAAATACCAATCATTGATCCTGTAGAGTGCGCTCTGCGTCTTGTCTGTTATCCATCAAAACCAATTCAAATCGTTATTTTAAACATTAAGTCAAAAACGTACACCGAACACGATAATAAATTGAAAAAGGCAGTGCCTGTATGTCTATCATACCAGTCAACAATACCAACACAGACATAAAAGTGAGTGCATTTAAGATAAACAATTAAGATAATTATATACGTTTTGAAGTCACGATAGTTTTTCATCTTCATTCTAGCTAACAATAGTGCTAATATACATAAATAAATATAAAGACAGTGTTAATACTGACAGATTATATTTTCTGGGTACAATTTATATTATAATGAAGAGATCTTTTAAACGGTGTAGTAATTTGGTTAGGATAAAAAATTCTGTTAAATTCTGTTGATTGATTTTTAATCCAGTGACGCCCAGTAGCACTGAGCTATTTATAATTAAAATAAACACTTTGATACAAAACTCGACATGCATGCAAATGTTATTAAAAATTTATATTGACTTCTTTGCACTAGGACCCAATTGAAAAGTAATTTACTTACATCCAAAGTACAAGCTTCTTCAGTATTAAACTATAACCCTCAATGTTTGAGGGTAACTTAAAACACATTTTAGAAACCCATTACCAACTCATATTATTCATGTCAGGGGTAAAATCTGAACGTCGTTTTCAAGTATCTGAGAGTTCTATGCTTTCCACAATATTTTCTTCGCTTATTTCATTCATTTTGCGTACTTCTTTCGCTCCAACGGAATTCAAGGATTCGGTTTGTATTATTGCTTTCTATTCTTTAAATTTTCAACCACCAACTGTACAACAAAACATTTTTTGACGTTTTCCCCTCGGTTGGTCGTAATGAATTTATAAAGGTTGACTCAAAATGGAATTTATTTTTTACGAACAGTAAAAAAAATGTAACCTGAAATGTTTTTTGAGGAAATAAAAAAAAGGGAAACAAAAAGCATTGAGGAGTATGTAAGATTTCAACTAGCAGCAGAAAATGTGGAAAATACAGACGAAGATGAGAATGGGAAAATGGAACTATCCTATCCGAAATAAGTTTGCAATTTTAAAAAACAGCTTGAGGTTGTGGACCAGGTTAATTCTATTGAAAACTAACGAATGTGGTTTTCTTTAATATCAACTAGAGCCAAACAAGTCCTCTATTTATTTTAGTAATATGGTTGAAGTAGTCTTGATCAAATTGTCTCAATTTGTCTCAATCTCAAAACAGCAACTATACAACCCAAACTGCCATACAGGACAAGTCAGAAAACTGTCCGTGCTTCGACCAATGACAACATGGTTTAATATTGCTTCCTATTGGAACATTGAAACTCATTTCAAAGCTTCGTTTTCCAATTCATAAAATCTGGAAGTCAACGAACTTAATCTTGGATTCGCCAACGAAAACATTATTATTAAAATTGTCTGGAAATTTGAAATTTTCTTGATTTGCATTTATATATCGCCCGGTGTTACAAAATCTATCGTTCAGTGATCAGTTAAAGGAAATAATCTTCCGAATGTTTTGTAGGTAATTCTGTAGTTACTTATTTCCTTTGAGTGAACGCGTTTCCAATGACTGGTGAATTAGTCTCAATAAAACCGTTAGAATTGAAACTTCGAAAAAAGCAATTACTCTTGCAAAAGGAAAGTAGATAATTTATCTTCCTTATTCATATTCTTTGATTACAAGTATATAATATTCTAGAGCTTGTATTATTTACCTAACTCGTACAGTTTGGCAGAATCATCAGAGGCACAAATATATGGTAGTCACTTCAACTCATGTGAAAAATTTCATTGGTTATTTATTATAGCTAGAACTTGGATTATATGCAAAGTTTCATGGTCATTTTAAACTAAGAGCCTCCGTACACGGGCCACATTTTGCGGTCGACCTGACCACAGAATTGCCGTCGCGTTTCGGCGAACTCAAGCTAACCATAGGAAATACTGTACCATACGTACACGGTCGTTCACTGCAGTCAAAACGGGCATCTGCAGTCTACTTGCAGTCGAAGTCCGCCGAGTGGTCGCTGCTGCATCCGCCGTACACGAACCACATTCTTGTGGTCGTATGAACCGCGTTGCGCCGTCGCGTTCGAAGTCATTTGTACCTAAACGAGTGTATCGAAAAGTTGTTTGCAATGGAGACTATTTTCTGTGATGTGGTTGCAGTCGCTTCAACTACACGTGCGGTTCATATGACCGCAAGTCGACCACAAAAATGTCGCTGGTTCAACCGCAAGGTGCAGTTGTCTCGACTGCAAATATGTGGTCCGTGTACGGCCGCTCTAAGTAACAAGAAAATACAATGATTTGGAAATTTTTGTCTGACCGGATATAGGCATTGAGAGGGTTTAAAATATAACCTACAGGTGTTTCTGTCTTACTGTATAACAATGTTATCTGTTTGTTTCATGCTTCTATTGACTTGACTATTGACTTTCCTCTTTCTTCCAAGAATTTAGACAGTTTTTACCTAAACTTAGCGTACAAATTGATCCAGGCTACATAAACGCTTTGCTTTGATAGATGTTAGAGGAAGCCATACTGGTTATTAACGATTTTGATAAAATTTATAAAGCTCATAACCTTAAATTGCTGTTTTTGTTGTTGAAAATTGCAAACCTGTTGCGCGAAGGGACAAAAAGAAACGCATTCATACTTTTTATTCATGAAATCAATAAAAAAAAAATTGAATACTTTTTTCGTGCTATAAACGACTCGTTCTTTTTATCACTTCTAATCGATCGTACTATTCTCTCATACACCTTGCATAGCAGATCTAAAAATAATCTTCTCAACAAGATCATACAGTTCCAAAAGAAGAACACCAGTTCCGAGAATTTCCAATAAGGAGAAAAAAATAAAAAATACGAAGTTTCACTCTTCTCGTTTTACTCTTGTGGCGGCCTTCTTGAATACTAATTCGGTTTGTTGGTAAGTGCATTAGTCGACACCGAGGTCGCACGTTATCTTCCAGGGTAGTCTTCATATAAGTAAGTAGAGACATTTGAATTGAGTCGTCACTTTGGGTAAGTTTAAATGTAAGAAAAATGTTAACAATAGATTTCTTGAAATTGCAGAATATTTTCAAATTCGCTATCTATAAGAGATATACCAATAAATGCCAAATTTAGGAACGCTTCTTTTTAGAACGCCACACTACAGCAAGCGCCATCTTATTTTGCTTCATTTATACGTTTCAAGGAATAGTAGGTACATGGTTTAAAATAAACATTTTGTCGTATTAGTGGTTTTTATACACTTTGTGCTAGATGAGCATACTAAGGTTACATTCATTCAGACCCCTCTTCTTCTAATACAGTACAATGTCGAGAACGACTTGCTAATCTTACGAAGCGCAACGTGGTGCGGCTAGAATGGATTCCAGCCCGCTCCGGTTTTGAAGGCAACGAGATGGCGGATGCACTGGCTGCGGAAGGGGCGGCAGCTCCTTTCTGCGGCCCGGGCCCGACCCTGGTCCTAACAAAACAAAAATACGCAAGGAGACGAAGAAGTGGCTGAGGAATCAGCACCTCGCTCATTGGAATGATCTGCAGGGTCCTAGACAATCCAAACTTCTACTGAAGGGATGGACTGATGGACACGCTAGGGCAGCTACTGAACTACCAAGGAGTAGGCTAAGGAAGATAGCAGGGCACTGCTATATGATGAAACACCTCCACAACTTAGGAGTAGAGGAAAGTTCCCTATGTAGGGGTTGCGGCATGACTGAAGAAACGTCAGTCCATGGTCTCTTAGAGTGTTCACACTGGGCTGTACTACGCAGGCAAATCTTCGGAGTCCCTGTTATGGCCCCTGGAGACACAAGCAGGCATCCAATGAAAAAGGTTGTGGCCTTTATTGAAGGGCTCGGCTTCATGGATGTCTAGGTAGCAGGAATGGCACAATTGGCCTTCCAGTGACCTCAGTGCCGGAACCTTGGCTTGAGTTTGTCCAGGACAAGGCTCGCCGGCACACTTAGTAGTAGTAGTAGTTACCTGTACAAAATTGGGCTGTACAATGGGACAGAAATGGCTTGGCTAACTCCTGAAGAATACATCAATGAATAAACTGGAGATGAAAATGTACGAGCTGGTTATTATCTTAAATACTTTGTTATCATCCCCTTAACAAAAAGATTCCCGAGAGATTGAGTTCAATCACAAGGTTACCTATGCAGATCAATTTTCAAGAAAAAAATTTATAACGAAATAATTTGTATCCAAAATGATAAGACCGGCCCAGAAAATTAAGAATGCACTTCCATCAAATGCAATTTGGATGATGATACGTGATGATATAACGTGCTTCAGTTTCAGAGCTCGGTTCAATTTTACCTTTTTCGTTTCGTGTTGATTCATGATTACCGCAAGAAATTTTTTTTTAGTTTTTTTTTTGTCAAATATTGAATAATGCAGTCGAGTGGTATAAGACTTCTTATTTAGTCAGTTGATTTGGGTTTTTGACTTTTGCTCGGTCGTATTAGTCGATTCAGAAATAAATCCGGTTTTAGCGCCTTGTAGTTAAAAAAATTGTTGGTTTTGCGCTGCCAACGCGTGTTGATTGAAGTATAAATTACGAAGTTGTATCTTATTTTTAGACTGCCATAATTTTTTAGTTACATAGAGGCAACGACAACAGACGGAAATTGATTTTGTACAGTGAAAATTATTATAGCGTGTCCAAAAAAGTCTCCACCTGACTAATAGATCCAAAATTGAGTGAAAACACAACACAAAGACACTATTCCAGGTCAAGAAATATACCTGTGGTTTGATCTATTCATTACAAATCATAAAATAATGTGATGATGCTGTCAACACGTAGTGAAGGTGTTTTATATTAGCAACAAAACGTCAGGAATAAAATTAATCACCAAAAAATTGGCAACAAATATATTTACTTTACATATAAACTGCAGACGTTTCCAATTCTCGAAATTTCAACTGGAACACAAAACACAAAATTCAAATAAAACTGTTTTGTTTTTTCATTGACCTATTTCTCTTGCCAATCTTAACTACAATTATTACAATCGATCATGAAACTAACAAGATGTGGAAGTAAAAATAGACTTCGGTAATCAACTTTGTAGATTTTGTTTAGTTTTTCACTTAACAGTTTTCCTTGAAAAGAAGATATCTTGTGTTGAATGTTTTATTGGATGGTGAATGGAATAAGAACGAAGACTAGAACGTTCTATCTATAAAATTAGTCGAGTTATGAGCACATTTAGTTTTGAAAAGTGGATTTTCGAAAATTTCATGACTTTATTTGGAGGAGAAAAAATGATTTTATACAAAAACAGACTGAGCTAGTCGATTTCTCGCATCAAAAAACCCCTCCAGACAAATTTTGAGCAATTTTTATGTCAAAAATGATTTTTTTGTCGAAAATTTTGAAGCAAGGGGTAGGTATGGAAATATTTAATGTAAACTGCATTGTGGTAACTTCTCTCTTGGTTGGAATTATGGACCCAAAATATACTGGGTTATGTAAAATTTTCCGCTGAATCGATTGCCGAAGACTAGAACGTTCTATCTATCATATTAGTCGAGCTATGAGCACATTTAGTTTTGAAAAGTGGATTTTCGAAAATTTCATGACTTCATTTGGAGGAGAAAAAATGATTTTATACAAAAACAGACTGTACCAGTCGATTTCTCGCATGAAAAAACCCCTCCAGACAAATTTTGAGCAATTTTAATGTCAAAAGTGATTTTTTTGTCGAAAATTTTGAAGCAAGGGGTAGGTATGGAAATATCTAATGTAAACTGCTTTGTGCTAACTTTTTTCTGGTTAGAATTATGATGTTCATTTCAGTTTTTATTGCATCAAAAAATTGTGAATACCAACCTTCAATTTCCGAAAAAAGAAATGTTGTTCATTTAAGCGACAACTATAATAAAAATTAGTGTTTACGACTTTGAAATGCATTAAACAACAGTTTCAAACAATAATAATGACGATAATAAAAAAGTTCATGTACTGGTACAATTCGAGCATTCTTTTGGTAATAAATGAAACCTGCCTGCATCATTGATAAAGTTTCGAGGTGAAGAGCCAAAACATTAATCTTAGACTCCGGTTAATGTGGTCATGAACATCGTCAGGCATTACATGAATCGAATTTAATTCGAGGAATATTTTATGTTGTAAGAGACATTCAAATAAATGGCTTTTCTCATGCTCATCTTGTTCGAATAGTTTTCCAATTCTCGAATGTAGGAAGTGTCCAATATATTCGATGTGACTTATTTTATTCAACAACTAAGGCTCCTTCAAATGAGAGTTGAAAGTAAAAAATAATAACGATTCTCGTGTCGCTGAACGTCGCTCAAGCTAGTAGCAAAGTCTATATATTCCATATATGGAATATATAGAGAGACTTTGCTAGTAGCCAACAAGGAAAAATCGGGAGTATGTTTGCTCGCTGCGGTTGCAGGCAACGCTTACATATTCGGACCTGTCGATAATGCGAAATCGTAGAGAAGTGGAATCGGCACGTACTCGTAGAGAAGCAATATCGACAAGTATTCGTAGAGAAGCACTCTTTTACAGATATCCTACTCCACCCACCCAGTATACAAAATTAATTAATAATCGTAACTTTTGAATATGTCCACATAAAATAGTTTTCCGCAAATCGCTAGGAAATTTTGACATTCCTGTCAAAATTTCTTGAAGAAAAAGTCAGGACTTCCTTACTGTAAGGAAATGATATTTCCGTACAGTTGTTAGTGTTCTACATAATCCATAAAACGTCTGTATGCATTTTGGTACTTTTCTCTTGATTTCTTTGGCAATAATTCTAATGAAGCAGTATTCACTGCCTTAACCAGCTCTGGAGGAGTCCCAGGAATGGAAATTTCATCATCACTTATCATTTTACTTTCGAGAACACCAGCAATTAAATTTATAAGCGTCAAGTTTGACAATTCAACCTCAATACGTTTCCATAGTAACCCAAGTAATTTTATTAGGAATTTCAAAGCACCATTTATTTGGGAATAAAATTATCGCGTTTTTTTTTTAATCAATCAATATCTGTCGAATTTTAAACGATTTGCGGAAAAATAGTATGTTTACCTCGTAGGAAAAGCCACATTCCTGGACCCTGTGCTGCTAAGTCTCGGCTTGCGCCTCGACTTAGCAATCTTCACAGTCGTCCAGGAATGTTAAGCTTTTCCTACCCGGTAAACAATGTACTATTATCAATATATGCGCACCGTATCTAAATTACTGTTTCCAGCTTTTATACACCCTCCGGGATATTTATTTAAATAAAAAATCTAACGGCTTAAAGTAATAAACATCCTTAATACGAAATCTAAAAGATCGCTTTGTGCAATAGAATTACAAGCACACTTGTTAGTCGATCAAAGCAATTTCAAAATTTAATATCCAACAACGTACACGGTAAAAAACGTATTATAAATTTTTAATTAATAGACAATCTTCTCGCCACAGCATTCCTTCTAGTCAAGCGTAAGATATGTTTGAATAGATTAAATCTTAGTGAATAAATAGTGAGACAATAATACATATTATAAGTTTAATGTATCGAATTACACGTTAAGTTAACGTTGTTGCGTTAAAAGAATCAGAAATTTAATATTTTTCGTTAACTGTAATTGGTATGCAGTAGGAAATGTAGGACCGGTTATAAAGGCTTCCGGGCTATTCCATTTTTGTTGTTTTATACACATTTTTAATACAAAAATTCCAGTCATTTTAGTCTGTTCACCTCGGAATAAAAAAATCACAGACTCCAACAACTGTGTTAACCTTTCTTTTCAACCGACCATTTGAAAAGTCTCATCATTCTTTTTCTATCGTTCAACTCAAAAATAAAAAAAAATGTTAATGAAGTTCTTAATCTACTATGACCAATATAACATTCTCACTCTTATCTTGTAACTGACATTTAAATCGAAAGAATCTTTCATTCAAGTCTCGTAGGAATCGTTATCCAATCCTTAAATCTTGCAATTGCAATTCTCATACATTTCCTTTAGATTTTCTTTTAATGGTTTTACATTACTTTAGGTATGCTTGTCTATGCATCTTCCATTGCTCGACTAGCTGGTTCTAAAATTACATGACAGCCAAACGATTTAAAACATTTTGCATTAAAATTATTATTACAACCTTTACGGTGGGAAGGGTACAATTATTTATCGGTTTTACATTTTAAACGATCTTTAAAATCTCTAGCCAAGCTTTATACCGAGTGTCTGATTAAGAGAGGTAATACGCAGAAACTATTTCCACACAAGAAATTACTGGAAATTGTTTTTAAGTTTCCAAAATAGTACGTTAAGTACAAAGTGTCAAAAAAGTTGCTTTAGTCGCTAGTTTTATGAGGCACGAGTGTGGCAAAGTCTTATGAAACGAATGACTAAAGATGCTTTTGACACAGGTGCTTACTATATTTTTTCCACGTCTTAACCCACAGTCAAAACAAATTGATTATTTTTAATGGTACACATTTTTTCCTTTGAATATGATAAGTTGTAAAATGGACGACTCAGTTTGTGCGGTATATATAATTAATTTCACGCACCTACAACATTCCTTACTAACAAATAAATCATCAAAATACAGCGGAATATAATTTTTGAAAATGTTTTATTTGTTGGGTTTAATGAATTATTCCGCATTGTATAATTAATGGAAAAGTGCATTTAAACGGTAGGTGGTTAATTGAAACTTCTTTCATATTAGATCGTAAATTAATTATTTGATAGTCCCGTACAATGATGTTTACTAACAAATTACAGTCTTCCATGAAGATATTAATGGATATTGCTTTGAGTAATAATTCTTTATCGACACACAAATTTTATTTAATTGTATTATATAATTAAATCTGATTGAATATTCTAATAATTATATTTTTTACCGAATAGAGACTGTACCTACCGCACATACAATTCAATACAATAATAATATTATGAATTTATGAAATAAAACAATGTTAATTTGTTACAATCTACATATTTGTGACGCGTTTCGGTAACACTGTCGCTTTGTCAAACGAATGAAGGTATAATGAGACATTTTCAATTTATACAGTGCCTTGATACTAAATTATACGGATATTAACAATAAAATTATAATCTATTAACAAGGAAATAAAATAAAAAAGGAAAAAGAATTTGTCTAAATATGGGATTAACTAAAGTATTTAACAAGTTTACCTGGAAACTCATTCACAACAATCTTACAGGAACCTTTCTAGGTAAAAATATTTAATGAGGGAGAATTGTTGATATATATTTGGTCGTTAAGATTATCTCAATATTTGTTTTTATTTATCTCAGGAACTTCTAAAAGATTTAATTTGAAAGATTTAGGTTCTATATGCAAAATTTCAAAGTTTAAATCGAAAGAGTGTTGGTTTGATAATAAATAATTTGAGTAGCTGGAATCTGATTTTTGGTTGTCATAGCTACGTTTGTGTTTTGTGGAATTCTACCTATATCAATTTTGTTACAGTTGTTATTACCACATGAATTTATAATGTGTTGATATTCCCAACACAAAAATAAAGTATTTGTTGTCAAATTCTATATGGTGTATTCACAGTAGATCATATCCTTGGTCAAAGTTTCAATGAAATATTTTTCCCACTACTAGCTATGAAACTGAGAAGCTAATAGTGTCTTTATTAGAGTATTCAGCATATTTGCAGCTTGAAATTACCTAACAAGATAAAGTTATTTGTCTAAAAATTCCATTAGTTCAAAATTCGCGCTCAACCAAAAATGACTGATGACATAAGTAGTGCGTTCATGATCCATGGATTAGGAGAGGAGCGAAAACAGAGAGTTATTTGTAGATCCACACTGATATTGACATAGAAATGTGTTGTTTATTTTACGTTTATTGCAAAAAACATGGATTGAGGAACTAGCTACACATTTATCCGTATTTAGTTGAGTAAATGAACTTCTTTCTTGACCTCTTTTAATATTTGCGCCGAATCCCATTGAATATGATGCACCTCTTCCCAATCATGTTTGTAAATACCTTACTCAGATAGGGACCAGAATTTTATAAAAACTTAATTATTCTCGATGATGGCAGATGGAATGCTAACGATACGTTTGATTTCCCAAAAAATTGACAAAAAAAAAATGATAAATACACAACAAGAAATTTGATGTAATTATTTTCCGCTCTTAATTTATTAAATATTAAAATGATTTTTTGTAAATCTATTCCCTAATGTGTATGAGAACCCAAAGATTTAATCTCTACCAGCGAACATATTAAAATCGACCTCAAAAAGGCACTGGATTGGCCCAGCTATGTATGTACCTGCGGTTGTTTACCAACAAGAATGAAAAATACATTTCAGAGAGAGCTTATGCCTCTGTTATGGTTAATGATAAACCAGTTTATTATAACGATAAAACCGATAAGAAATATAAATGGAGAATAATTTACCAGCAGGTTGTTTTTGTTTCAAGAAAAAAAAAATTTGTGCCCGATCGAAAATAAAGGTATTTAAATAAATTTGTATGAAAAATGCTCACAGCTATAACCAAAAGCCTTCTCAATTTCTTCAAAGTAGATAATAAATATTCATATACAGTGTTTAATAAAAATAAATGTAAACTTCCTCTGAGAGTTTACCTGTTGATTTGGAAATTGAACCCTTTGTTCGTGTCTACGCACGCCTGACCGCACTGTTTTATGAGTTTAGAAGAAATAAACCTCACTTCAACTTTAATGGGAAAGTAATAGGTTTTTGTGCGATAAATAATGTTGTTAAACAACTGGTTATTCTTCATTGTTTATGAAAACGGTCCAGCACCTTACGTCTGCGAAATTATGAAAGCTATTAGTCATAGTTTGTTTGTAACAATAAACTGTTAATAAAAGTTGTAAAATTATGGAAAAAAATCAAATTTATAGCCGGATATAGTACTTATTCGCAATGACAGGGTTTGGTGTTGAATACTGTTCTTGGCAGTAGCGTAGAGAGTGGAATGCTTTTAATGCCAAATCAAAACCATGTTGGAAATAGGATCCTGGTGGATAACTTGAGAAAGACAAACCTTAATTTTGGAGAAACTTTGACCAATTATGCATTAAAAGAGAAAAGAGTTTTGGGGAACGATAAATGAAGTCCAAAATACCTAGCGAAACAAGAGTTTTTTGTATAAGTTTGTAAAACGAACTAAAAAGTGAAAAAAACTGCATTTTGGACTTCGCTGGGTCTTGGTGTAGTCTTGGAATAGTATTTTCCAGCCAGTAAATATTCGTCGCACCACTTCCTTTAGAAGACACTTTAACAAGAATGAGTGACCTTGACTTGAACAGATTATTTATAGAGCTTTTAATGTTGTTTCTGTTTCCATAAACAGGTTACGGAAATCAGGAGCAAAAAGTTTCTTAGGTGTGGACATGGTTTTATTCTTTCTAAATATTTTTCGCTCCCATATTTGATTTTTCCCGGTAATATTGTGAAGAGTTCACCTTAAGTGATGTTTTATTAATAACAATTTTGATACAATCTTTGAGGAGATGTAACTGTTATTTTTTAATCAATTCATCGAGCTTAACATGTCAAACTGTTAATTTAATATCATTTTAAGCTTCGACTACCCCGTTGATAATTATTCAGTTTCGCTTCTCAATCAAAAACTGCAACAAAAAAAATAAAATCCATGCAGATTTACATTGAATTTATTTTACAGTTTTATGAACCGGATGAAAATTGAAGATTGCAGTAAAATTAATTTTAGATAAAGTAACGGTTGTTCTTTTAACATCGCAAATAAATACTCAACCAAGGAATAATTGATGAATAAAAGATGTACGAACAATCTGAAATGAATGCATTGAAAGACAGTGGACGTACCAAGTGGGTGGGTTCGCACTTTATTTCCATGACCACAAATTTCACCTTAAAGACATGACCGGATCAAGCTTTCATGGGGGCTATCAACGTTTTAGTATAAATGTTAAAAAATATACAAAAAACTACCACCTATACTATCTATTCGATCTTAAGGAGCCCCAGGACTTCGCAAAAAATAATTAAAGCACTTCATATATTTCAGGCGCCTAGTGTGGACCCAGCTAACGCTATCCAGATTTTTTAATCATCAGTTCCTTCTGTCAATGCTTAGTTTTGCTATTACTTTGCCTTGCCAATAAATAGGCACCAAGTATACATCAATTTTTACACTATTAACCACCTTTGCTAGTAGGTTGACTCTCTATATAAAGTAGATTTTAAATTCAATGACTACTCTGTAGTAATTTTGTAGTAGGTGTGTATCAAGATGTCTGCAAGTTTCTTAATCCACATGAATGTACATGAAGGTATGTTTAATAAAAGAATAATGTACAGATTGAATATAAACTCAGTGGTTTATTGAAATCGTAAAGTTGATCATGAAACGAATTTTAAATTATAGCACAAAATAATAGTGCTAGTGGGTGGTACGGGAACAAATCTACCTACAAGATGTTTAGCTTTACAGTAGACTTGTTTGTTTGGTAGTATAATGTACCATTTGAAGTAGTAGTTGAATGGGAACTGGAAGTTATAAGAAATAAACAAATATTTAACAAATGTGATGGGAAGGTAACAAAAATGTTAGTTTGTGAACATATTCTAGCAGAATTATAGAAGAAAACACTAAGGGCTATACTCACACACCACAGCAGTCACAAATGCAACACAAGAAGTGTTTATTCGTCGTCTAACTGACAAGTACACTGTCTGTTTTCGCGCCATAGATTATGAACAAACTCCTTATGTCATTAGTCATTTTTGGATGAGCGCGAAATTTAAACTAATTGCATATAATTTCAAATAATTTTATAATGATAAGTAATTTCAAGCAGCAAATATGCATTTTCTGAGAACATTTACTATAGTAATGCATTTTTTTCACACTATCAGAAAATAGAGATTTCAACGAACAAAAAGCCTACCAACTTTTTGAAAAAAGCTGATATTTTGACGCGAGAATTTTCGATTGAAAATTAGGGTGCTTATTTTATATTAAGACAAAATAAGGTGAAAAAAGAAATATTTCAAATCAAATAAATTACAATGTATTTGGAACATAATAAGGTAAGTGTTCACGAAGTTTCGTAAAAAATATATATATTTTTTTTTAAATTGGTTATTTCATTTTTTCACATAAATTTTGAGGTTATGTGTAAAAATTGTAAATACAAAAGTTGTAGAGCTTTTCATTACTCACAACTTTGTTATTCAACTTTTTAGTAGTATTGTAGTTTTGCCGGAAATCGAGATAAACCACTTTTTACTCTCCTTTTCTAATGGGTATCATCCTACTATTATTTTTTTTTTTTCACTTTTTACCATTATTGAAGGTTTCGGAACTCGTCTATCATTCTCACACATCTACACCTTGTCAAGGTTATTTAGCTTTATATAAAACAAGCAAATAACAAACGAGCAACCAGATTTATTTCTTGCACATTGTATAAAAAGATAGTGAAGCAACGAGATATCGACAACGAAGATACCAAAAAAAAAGAAGCTAGTAAAAAACTGTGATAACAAGCTGATTATAAATCTTTTAACAGCATACGACATTTTGACACGAGTGTGTGGGAACAACCAACGCCAAGCAAGGTTTATTTTGTTGTAATGCGTGGGAGAAGAAGAAATTCAAGCAGCGACAAACGTGCGCTGCCACCTTACTAAGTAATTAGATAGTAATATCTGAATCAGGGGTGGTCATTGTATACAAGTCAACATTAGTTGGAGATAATAGTACAGATGCGTTTCAATGGTTGGATTTTAAGACAATTAGAATTATTTGAATATATATATTATAATTGGGAAGAGGTTATTCACTTTCCTTATGGTTTTTCACAATTTGCAACAAGTTTTCACAATAGATGACCATAATTTTGGTTATATTTGGACTTAAAAGTAAGTCCTGGTATTTCAAAAGGATTTGTAGGTGAAATATGACTTAATAGGGAAACAAAAATGCTGCTGATTTATGAAGTTTAGTGTTTTCTTTGTATTTTTTGGTTAACAATTCACTTTTTACGCGGGCTTTGGTTAGCTGTCACTCGAATAAAAGCCAAAAAGTTTTTACTCGCGAGATCTCTCTTACTTCCTACGTTGCATCAATTAAAACTGGTATATTTATAATATTCTGCATTTCGTTTAATAAAAAAAGGCTTTTACATCATCAGATAATGATACAAATAAAATTAATTTGTGTATCTTTTAAAAGTACTAATAAAATGATAAAAAAGAATATAATTTCTTCAGTAATAACATTAACTGTTCTTACCAGAATTAATTGGATAATTAATTATTAAAAAAAATATACTTTATTTCGTAGTTTCCATTTAACCAATCTTTTTTATCACCCTCGTATCTCTTTCCCAATTTTGAATGCACTTAAACTGTATTAAAATGATGCCATCATAAATAAACCCATAAAAACATTTTCTTTATTTTATTTCTGTCGTTACACTTAAATTTAGTCAACATTCTCAACTTTGGACTACTGAAATTGTCGCCTTTCATACAAAACTAGATCGCCAACGAGAGATAACGAGATTTTTTTTTTGGCAGTATACCAAAAAATCCACAGATATACAATAAAGTTGCCATCAAATGAATTCAAGTACATCAGTTTATCTGTCGATTGTTTGTCGGTATTTTTTTGCTCTCGTTTCTTTAATCTTTATTTGTATCTGCTACATACAAAAAAAACTGAAGAGACGTCGTTAAATCTCAAGTAGAACATCAGACTAAGTTCTGAGAGGAGTTAAAAAAAAGGAATAATGACATCATCAGAAATTGAATATTTAGATTAAATCCAATGTCAATTATAAAAAGTTATTTGTTTAACTAGGCAGCAAAGTAGTAGATTGACTGCCGAGGCTGAATTCAGCTAAGGCAGTCAATCACTTTGCTGCCGAGTTGAACATATAATTTTTTCTCCGATTGTTCATAATGATATGGAGAGAACGGTATCTGAGAAAAGAAAAGGTGGCCTATTCGTTCAAAATTGTAGTAATTTTACCATCAATGTTAATAACTAAACATATGTTTTTAAATTCTTGTTGAAAGTGTTATGTTATAATTTCTAATAAATGTTTACGTCAAATGTTTTATTCCAATCGAGTAAAATCACCTTGCTGCCTAGGCAGGAACATTAATACTTAGCTGATTGATATGTGTCAGCAAAATTAATATTTGCTGCCAATTGGAGAAAAAATGGGTCTTTTTATAAGATAGAATATTGAAAACTACAGCACAGCACGTAGTTATACTTATATAAAAAAACATTAGACCAAAATAGGAGCTGTTTAGTACACAAACATACCGATCCGCAAATCGCTAAGAAATTATATTCCAGACAAAATTTCTCAAAGAAAGAATCAAGATTTTCTACTCGCTATTTATTTGTGAATAAAATTATTCGTGATTTCTTCAAAATAAATTAAAATCTTTTGAATTTTAAGCGATTCGCGGACTCTGTGCTGGAAATTCTTCCAAGAATGTTTGGTAAACAATGTACTATTAGAGCGGTTTCAGGCGAGACTTTTTGTGGCCGGCTACTAGTGTCTGAAAAGAGTCGCGTTGCTTAAAATACATTAAACACCACGTATTTCTCATCTGTGCCTCTATTTATATTAGTGTATTTTTAACCACGCGATTCTTTTCAGACACTAGTAGCCGGCCACAAAAAGTCTCGCCTGAAAGCGCTCATTTATATCCGTTATATTTAACATCATTTTTGATTTTTGAAAAGATAATTTAGTCGCATTTGCTTTTCAATCTAGCGAACTATGTGACAGACAGGCGTTAACGATTTGTCCCAATAAAACGTAGAGCTTTGTGGCAATAAACTGTCGACGAGGATCATTACATTCTAGACAAAGTTATTTCAGTAGGCGTATGTTATACGCCGAGCTATTATGTAGAACCATTTAATAGGGAAAGAAGGAGGTATTTATTTGCAATTGACATTCAAGTCAGAGATTTACTTTATAAACTTTCTATTTAATTCTATAAAGACACACACTGTATAATAAATAATTGATTAAAGTTATGGAAATGAATTTCTTTCTTTTTTTCAAGGACCTGTTTGGATCCAAGCAGAATTTTCTTTCTTAAATACCATCGCCTGAAAAAGCCTCAAAATACGAGAATTTTTGTATCGCAAGAGTTGACTTTTTATGAATAAAAAAAAAGTGAAGAGCATCATGATGATTACTCTGAAGTGAAATGCTCTCGTTTTCAATAAAAATATAAAAAGGAAAAGCCACAAAAGGAACATTTCATAAGAGAAAAATGTATACATGAGTAGACGTTTTTTCCCATTTCACTACATTTTTTTGCTTTGAGTTACGTGCTTGTTGGGGTTGTATATTCTACAGTGTGACTCAGGATTAATGCAACACAAATACTCTATTCTATAGAGCGCTGCTAAAAAGTCTGGCATTTTTGAAACGGATAAAGGGAAAGTTATGAAATTGTTTTATCAAAATAATTCAAAATTTTTATATATTTTTTTTCATTAATGAATTTTTAGGAAACAGTTAGAAATATTTACAACCTAACCATATTATAATATTCTTCCAGTTGCAATTCTAAAATGAGAAAAAAAAATCAAGAGAAATCTGATTCCGCGCCTGCTTCCATCTCCATTAGTGCCATAGCATAACTGGGAATAAGAAGAAAATAGAAAATTATCCCATTCAACAAAATACATTATTCGCATCAAAAGTTATTGTATCCTCCGGGGACATTAAGCAACAAAGCTTGACGAAACACATAGGAAATCGTGATGGGGCGCTCGGATTCAGTCATCAAAAACCCGAAAGATTTATTAGATTTGTTAAAATATTATTAAAAAACCTTTCGCAGCCCTATCTCTCTGATCTTTGAAGTAAAACCGAAGGAAATTATCAGATTAATAATGGAGAGCTTTTTTTTAAATCGGTAAATTCTTAGATTATATTCCACGGCGAAGAAAACTGGATTTTTACAGATATATGAATACTGGGACTATTTTTGACATAGAAGTGACCAACAGGAAATAAGTTCAATACCAGGCCTTCTAATTCCAGTTTTGGGACGAACAGAAAAACCTGCAGGGGTATTGAACAGCCCTTGGAGAAGAAAAAATATTTTGACCAGCTGAGCCTTTATTTGTTCCATCAATAAAATAAGAATAAACGGAATACAAGGAATAATCGGCAACAATAGGATTTGGCTTAAGGCCTGAATGAACACCTGGACGCAACTAGTAATTAATTTGGAACCAAATTGTTTATTCACATCAGTGCTTAACTTTTTCCGCGTCTAAAGAAGATACAGCAAAGTACAAGTGAAGCTGTAGAAGCGTTTTAACATTAGATGATAGTAGAAAGAATTTAAAATGCTTCTTCACTTATGTTAAACAAACACAGGAAACTCAAAAAATATTTTATATTATAAATAGGGCGGTATTTTAAAAAAATCTACGCCACTGTTTCTATATTTTAAGGATGAGGAGGCAAGTCTATATCATGCGCATTTTAATGCCGAAATTCCTCAATTTGAGAGCCTTGAGCAATAAAATGAAATATGCTCCGTTTTAAAGGAATGTCACGGTACATTTAAAATTAAAAATACTTTTAGAAGGAAGCAACCAGATTATATTTTTTGATGCATGTCTTCTTCACAAAAATAGCCAAAACGTCCACAATATATTATGTATGAAACTGGGAGTGAATTTTACTTCATAGACTCGTTCAATTTTAGTTGAAGCCAGTGAAAAAATCGACCACTGAAGAAAATAGTGTACAAATTAGAGAGAATACATTTAAAGTACAGAAAATACTTTAAAAATACAAGTATCATTAAAAATACATGGAAAATGCAGTGGAAAATATAGAAAATTTTTGTTGAAACATTTCTTAATAGCATATTTTTTTATGAAAATAGAAATAAAGATTTTTTTGAAGAAAATACTTGGACAATACCTGGAAAATACAGAAAATAGTGTATAGATTTTTGATGAGTGTTTACCTAATTACCTAACAAACGTCAAAATTAAATGTCATGTTCAGTTAACTGAAGGTAAATCCCCATGAGTATGATTATTACGATCTGCAAATTTTCAACAAAAACATCGTTATTGGTGTATTTTATCGTCATGCTTCCCATCGTGTGGGTCCAATTTATCAACAAACTAGAAATATCCACGAATGTATTCCATTTTTTACGTTAAGAATGGCAAAGTTCACGACAGAAATGTAAATAGTATCTAACCTTTTGTACACATGTTTTCCATTGCGCTAACGTAAACTCTCACAAGCATAATAATTTACTTTGAATTCAACTGAAATTGGTATCGTTATAAATTTAGCAAAATAAACAAATAGCCTCATAATTTACGTAAAAATAGCAAATGGATATTTTGCTAAACAATATATCTTTCAAAGTTTTACTCAGCAAGTATGTTATTAGATTATTCCACCTTTAATACCAAAATATAGACAGAAACATAAGCAACGGAAACCCCAAATGTAAATGTAATTATGGTATACAAAGATTCCAAGTACCCAAAAATTTGGAAGATGGTTTAGAAACTAGAAATAATTATAGCACTTTTAATATTTTTATCATTACGCTTTTCGTTAACGAACAATAGGGCTCTAAAATTGAATAGTTCATACCTGTAACCAAGGTAGGCGCTAGAGTCAACTTTATGCCACAAAACTTCTAATTTCCTGATGGACAACCCTAAAACCTAAGGGGAGGTATGTAGTGCCCCTCGTAAAATCAACTGTCAAAAATATAACTGTAAGGGCGGGTTGTATCGCAGTTGGTTACCATTTGATTAACGCTAACCACTGGTTACAACGTGGTAACTCGTTGTATCGCCCACTAACAAGTGGTTATACGTTGGTTAAGACTGGGTTTTCTAACCATTTGATATGTGATGGTTAACTTCATGTTTTGTCACAGAACGGTTATTGTATTAGCGTTTTGTATAGTTTGATGTATTGACATTTGTTTATAGACGGTATTTTGTGGGGTTATGTCTCGGGTTATGTTATGCAGTTACCGTCTCTAGTATTCTGTATTGGATGAAATTTTCAAATAGACCTCAAAGTAAATACATTGTTTAGACGTACGATGAATATTCAAAGAGACAATTTGAGACGCTTGGAATTAACTGACGATGAAGACTTTGTGGAGCTAATTGAATTGGTACCATTTCCAAGGGCTTCAAGAAATTTTAGAATAAGAGAAAACCATTTTGTAAAATGGAACAATGGAGAGTTTGCTGCAAGATTTAGACTATCTAAAGAAACTGTCGTGATGAAAATATGCTAAATACTAATAATTAATAAATGAATCTAATGCAAGCTAACTTAATATTAATAATTATCAATAAAAACTACACAACTAAATTCATATTTAGATTGAATTTTAAAAAGTATCCTAATGTCACAATATATAACATCAATCACGATAGACAAACCATAGACAAACAACGTCAAAGCACAACATGAAGTTAGGTAACAGTTCTACCAACACCACAAAACTTTCAGTTACGTGACCAGCAACTAACTATCGGCGCGGCAACTCAACAACTGGTTAAAAGTTAACCATTTATTTTCGTAACCAGTGAGTTAACCAATTGCGATACAACCCGCCGCCGAGATATTTAAGATGGTCATTGAGGGCGATCATGTTTTGTTTACGTTGATAGTAGTGCTGAGAAAATAGGATTCTTGCACGCAAGTGTTTGGTGAAACTGTGGCCATATTTTCAAAGTATAATATTACAACCGATTAATTAAAATCGCACAGTAAGTTTATCGCCTGTGGGGGTGTCGGAGAAGATTTGGTTAATGGGTTACGTCACAGGTCAGTAAAAGAATTCCATAGGCGTAGGGAGCAGCTTTTGTTGAACAGTGACAAACTATAAAATAGTCATCAAATGAACTAGATAACGACACAAATTTGATAGAATGAGATGGTAATTTTATTAAAATGTAAATCCGGTGTTTCCTACTTCTTGATTAGACTGCAAACATTTTTAATAAAAGAACTCATTTGGTGAAAATATATTATTATTGTCCGTGGAGAAGTGGAAAAAAGTTTTTGGCATCAAATCAGGAACGCACAGTTTGAAAGAAACAGAATTTTTAAATTTTAAATAAGATTTAAAAAAAAGTTGAGATCAAGGGAATGAAAAATGTCAGGAAATGAGAAAATTTTGCGGTTTTGCGCTGAATTAAGATATAAAGATATCCGTTAAACAGGGTGATTCAGGAGATTATCCGCAACATCTCTTGCAAGAGCTCAAACGGCACAGAGGATGGAAATCGTTGACAGCGAAGGGGTAAAAACTAGACATTTCAAAACAAATATTAGAGCCTGAAGAAATTGACAACATACATATACCAAGTAGTTACTATTTGCATTTTTATTTTTCCAAACTTAGAGCCCTCAATAAAGTATTTATTTTTTTAGTTTTGAATAAACGTAGAAAAAATATTGTATGCAATGTCGCGTGCACTTACTTACTTTTTGCACTTGTTGCGTGGATAACTATAAATTATAAATAAAAATAAATTACAGTATTTCAACAATTATAAAGGAATGTGTGGATTTTCTGCATACATTAATTAACCTGTCCATAAATTCTCTTAAAATGACAAGAAATCTCGCAACAGCCGAAGGCCGACCGTTAGTGAAAATATCAGACCCCCAACAGTCTCAAAGGCGTTTCAACATTGATGTTCTGCTTTCTCTGAAAAGCACCTGATCAACATACAGTTCGGTCTTAGTCGTTTATTAACCGTATATAATTCGACAATCAATCATCTACGTTTGATTAACAGTTCAAAGCTTAGTAAATACCTGAAAACTCTATCAAAACTTTCACGACACCATCAAATTTGTTTATTGGAAATTTAAAACGGCTTTTTTCAAACGATTTAGCGCATTACAACTGCAATTATATTCAAAATACTTCAAAACAAGATAGCACAAATAATATTCAAGACTAAGATTAGAAGAAACTCTCAGTATAGTCTGTTTTGGCGTAATTATCTTTTAGCATATTATCAGATATTTTGCGTGTATTGAGTATTGCCTATTAGTAGATGTAGTAAAAATTAAGTCCAAACAGGGCTTTAGTAAAAAGTATCATTTTTTGGTCGTTAAAACATTCAGTACTAGATATTCGCAGAGAGAACATTGTTTATCTATATCGACTTACCGGTTGTTTTACAATAATCAAGTTTTCTTTGTACTATAATTAATTGTGGTGAAGGGTGAAATTGTATTACCTTTTTTCCTTCCTCTATCTTACCCTATATAGCGATTTTACCGATGCCTTAGGGATTTACGAACCTGCCGGTGCATGAGGTAAGATAAATTTTTTATACAGTCCGCTAATATTCATATATATAGAGAAATTGTTCTTTGTGCCATATCATAGTCGATAGCGAACATCTATATTGCTTTATTAAAATAATGAATACACCCCCGAAGCGTATATCTTCAACATTACTTTTTAGGTGAATACTCAACATATTGGTGTCAAATAATTTTAGAAACTCTTGGCATGTTACCATTTCATTTCTGTTATTCAGTATGTCAAATGTCAGCGAAAAAAGTAATTAGAAGAATAGAGATACAACATTCACAATTGAACGAATATCAACAAAAATAAATATAGCTGACATTAAACATAACTAGTGACTGAATAACAGAAATGAAATGGTGACATGCCTAGAATTCCCAGAGTTATTGGCCACTGATATGTTGAGTATTCAGCAAAAAAGACGAAGAATAGTAGACCTTAACTGTCATTATTGTCAGAAAAAAATCTTTGTTAGCCACATTGACCTTAGACTGAACTCCTCTATTAAGCTATTTTTTACCCCAGAATAATCTATGACCAACCTTTTCGTAACAAAAAATAACAAACTAAACTGAATATGACATAGAAGATATTCCTGTAAAAAGATTTTTTATAAAAAAATAGGAAAATATGTGGAGAATCACTGAAACGTCTTCTCGCTCGAATAGAGCGTTCACTTGATGATAAAAATATCATATTTTAAGTGACTTTTAGGTACATCAGAGTTACCAAATCGACGAATATAATACATAACAACTTATCCTAAAGTTTACAAAATAAATAAAATTTTCATATTTAGATCGTGGATTTCCTGTTGACAACCTAACCACTATCGTTTTTAGACGAACTGGCTTTATAGATTGCAGTATAAGCGAGAGTATAAGTATTTATAAATACAACTTACCCCCAATATAAATATTAATTGATTTCTTCTATACTGAACGGTGCATTAAAACAATTTTAATTTGTTTAAATTTTCATTATATTAACTAATGTTCAATTTAAACTTGTGACACATTGATAAAGCAAAACATTAGTTCAAATATAAGATTTAAACAAATTGTTTATTCATTGTTTAGTATGGATCTTTATAAAGTAAAAGCCTCATCTATTCAATACATAATGTGATTTCAGCGTTGTCTACAGTCCAAAATTATGCTCTCAATAACTCAATATCTTTCGTGGCATATATCCAGGGAAGTAGTTGTTACTTTTTAGTAAGCGGTCTGTTATTTTAAAAGTAATTTACAAATTTGTAAAACTGATTATATGATAACCATTCTCTGAATAATTATTCATAAGTAATTAAGAACACCCTGTATATTAAAATTATTTAAAAAATTTGCAGGAAGAGATAGATTATTATAGTTTTTGTTGCATAATAATTAAATACTGACCTCTTTCATCTAAAATAACCGATAGGAAATTTTGATTGGCTTCTCGGTGTGTTCATCTACGTGTTTTGTTTTCTATTGATCGAACGGATCTTTTAATTTCCAAAGAGGAATCTGGAGTATCGTTAATTTCAAGAGTTTGATACAAATGAACGGCACCTAAACAAAGCGACGACATAGTGGGTTTTAATTTTGTAAATATTTTTTTATTCCTTTCTATTTTATTTCTATTCTATTTGAACAACATCAGGTTTGATTAGAACTAAATAAAATATTTAACTGTATACAATAAAATACAGTACAGTATGTTACAGGGGTTAGTTGATAATTAATGTACGAGTATATTTTAGATTAGAACAATCTTATTTCCTTATTTCGCAGCTTTACTCTTTTTCCAAAGTCACTTGTATACTTCTATTATTTGGATGTCAAAAACATTACCATTTTCTTGATTTTTTTCGTGCTATTTGTATTTGGTTTGTATCAACTGAACCATAGTGTACAAATTAGAGAAAATACATTGAAAATACAGAAAATACTCCAAAAAATACTAGTATCATTAGAAAATACTCCTGAAAATACATGGAAAATGCAGTAGAAAATACAGAAAAATTCTTTTGATACAATTCTTAATCGCATATTTTTTTCATGAATATAGAAATAAAGATTTTCTTAAAGGAAATACTTTGATAATAGCTGGAAAATACAGAAAATAGTGTACAGACTTTTGATTAGTGGTTTGTATGTAATACTTCAAAGTCTCGCATTAAACGTTTGTGCTAATATTAAAACTTGAAGATAAGAAGAAGTTTAGGATAGATTGATAGTGAGTTATATGAATTGGCATATGGGTTCATCTTGTTTCAAATCCAAGTTCAACCTTTATACTTTTTAATAATGCTTCAAATTCAAATAAAGTTCAGTCTAAGGTCAGTATGGCCAACAAAAAGTGGTTTTTTCTGACAAGAATGACAGTTAAGGTCTACTATTCAAAACATAACATTTTGCATGTTTGTTATAGTTGCGAACATCTATATTGATTTATTAAAATAATGAATACACCCCCGTAGCGTATATCTTGAAATTTAAAATGACTTTTTAGCTGAATACCCAACATATCAGTGGCCAATAATTCTAGGAACTATTGGCATGTCACAATTTTATTATTCAGTCACTAGTTATGTCAAATGTCAGTGTAAAATTTAATTAGAAGAATAGAGATACAACTAACTAGAAATGCTACAAAATTCTAATGTTGAACAAAGTAAACAACAGAATGATTGATGTCAGATGTCAACAGTGTCAATATTTCTGTTCTAAACAATCCCAAAAATTCCAACTAATGAGAAAAAAGGAGGCAGATTTGGTAATCTTAAATTGATATTACTTTACATATCAGAAAACTCAGGAACCAAGAAGCCTCGCAGGAGCCAGGAACCCCCACGAGAAACCAGTTTAATGTTCATGAAAAGCGCCAGCTCTAAACGACTGGAGGAACCAATTCCATGTTCGAGTTGACCAGTACAGCGACATTGGGTTTGCTCAGAAAGTGAAATAACCCTTCAAAGTCATAAATTTATCAAGTACTGGCAGTTTAAAACAAAAATACTTCATAATAACTATATACAAAAGTAAAAATTTTGAAACACACTGTATCGAGAAAACATCAACCTAAATATGCATATTGTATTACACGTTTTCCATCCCCCTAACAAACAAACAAAAACAAAAGACGCTACATGTATTACAACTATTTTGCATACATAATAACCTCGACTTGGCTCAAAATCAAACAGAATTCATTAACTCCAAAGGGAAAGGATTTTCATTATGTAAAAAACCTTCGTACCTTTGCATTCGTTGGCGTCTCTTGTAGTAGCTCTGCCCCAAGGCCGATCAAAATGAAACGGCTTACATCGTTCGCAGTCTCTACCGGCCGTATTATGTTTACATTCGCAAGCTAATTGTCCATCTCGACCCGCAACGCACCTACTAGCATGTCCGTTACACTTACATCTACCACCAACTGCAAAATCAGACACAGCGTATTGGTGAGTCACTTGATGGTAGCCACCAACTATAACATTGGTTACTACATCTGGAGTTGCAGCAGGCTTAGGATTCGCTGCTTCTTCATCATCGACAGCTTGCATTTCGTTAACCAACTGAACGGAAGGTTCTTTAAGATCTTCATGTTCATCTAAATGCTTGTGTAGCATACGTTCGTCCACCAAAATGTCTAAATTGTCTGAAGAGTCTTCGATAGGCATATGGAGACGATTGAAGACAACTTTGATATCAGTAGCAGTTACCCAATCTTGAAGTACAGGACTATTGTCGAAATCCGAAGCACTGGGTCTTCCTTCCAATGTACTAAAAGCAATTCTTGAAGTTTGTCCAAAATTGTGCATATCCCCACCGGTGTAACGATGAGCATCTGTACATCTAGCTTCTTGTTCGTTTGTTTTTGTTATGGTAGCTCGGTTAGGTCTACCGTAAACTCTTCTACATTGAGATGAATAAAATTGAAAAGGTTGCCAGGTTTTACCGTAATCCATACTCTTATAAATAGCTATCGAGTCAGGTTTAGGTGTATTTGGACAAAATTGAAGACTTACGTAAGTAAGTTCGTACTTTTTTCCAAGACTTAGATTCAAGGTAACATTATCAGGAGGTGCGTTGATTGAAGTAACCGGAGGAACGGGTTCAGAACGCCAGCAAGTAACATTTTGGGGATTATTAAGATCTGTAAGATAAGAAGCAGGAAATCTTGTTTTAGGTTGCCGGTCGTCACACAAATGACACTGGGGATTAGCTCCTGGTTCCGGGGCTTCGCAATAATGTACCGGAGTGAGAAGTCCACAAGTCGAAGAAGCTTTCACGGGAATTCCGAAGGCGGCATTTACAAAATCTGGAATGCAACGACGAGGCCGGTCTTCATCGTAACACGGGTCAGCGGGAGTCTGACCTTCGAACATCTTCAAGAAATTCTCATTCACAGACAACACCGAAGAAGCGTGCAAAAACATCATGAAGAGTATCATAACTCTTAACGTTAGACCCATGTTTCGATTTAATCGAGTAGCATCATCCGCCGCACAGTATATTATAACACGAACGAAATACGTAATTCGGCGCGAGGACGAGAGAGGCTGCACAGAGTCGCCTACGACGGTTGCAATGTAACTGGCGATCCTGTCTGTTAAAAGTCTGTAGCACCTTCCCCCGGAATGATGGGGCGCATACCGAACTCCTAAGTGCCATAAGAGCTGCTGGTAATTGATGATAAAGTTGATTACAGCGAATTAATACGTCGACGAAGATTATCGTAAAGAGCAATCGATCAGGAAAAATGTCCGCGATTAGGATCGATAGGTCTTATGAATATTTATATGCAATTATATTAGTTGATGTAATATTTTTGTTCGTTTTGTTGCGGCTTTTTCTTCTTTTTATTGAAATAATCATAATTTAAATGGGTTTCTTTTATTCTTTCGACGTAAATATTCAAATTAGATGTCATGTCAAGAAACATATGCCAAAATTTAATGAAATTGCAAAATTTTATCTAAGAATAACCACTGACAGTTATTGAAATTAGTAAAATTACAAAGAGGAAATGAAGCAGATTCCATTTCTGAAGTAAAATTCAAAAAAACATTGATCTTTTATATGGCTCCGAGTTATGGGAGCAACCGTGTATTATAGTAAAAACCAAACAAAGTTGCGTGCACGTCACCAAGGTCGTATTTCTATCGCATGTGTGGCTACATTTCAATCGAAAAGTGCATATACTTAAATTTGTTAATTAATAGGTTCTAAAGATAACCCAATCAATGAAAAAACTTTTGTACCAAAATAATGTGTAAGCAATATAGCTTTATTGGGCTTAGACGTCCCTCGATGTAAAAATTTGTGTTAAAATTTTCATAAAGAAGCCTACAATTATTGACGGTAAAATAGTCACTGCCAGAAGTAATGTCATGTTGCCGCGTTGTTTGTGACATTTCTACTCGTGTAGTATCATCGATTTTTGAGGTTATAGTTACTTGCTTTATAAAATTTTCTTCTGATTATTTTTTTCACTTGTCAAAATCTGACATTTTGGTGGTTTTAACCAATAGCAATACATTATTCTAGCCAATCATTCGGTATTATACTGATTATTTTTTTCACTTGTCAAAATCTGACATTTTGGTGGTTTTAACCAATAGCAATACATTATTCTAGCCAATCATTCGGTATTATACTGATTATTTTTTTCACTTGTCAAAATCTGACATTTTGGTGGTTTTAACCAATAGCAATACATTATTCTAGCCAATCATTCGGTATTATACTGATTATTTTTTTCACTTGTCAAAATCTGACATTTTGGTTGTTTTAACCAATAGCAATACATTATTCTAGCCAATCATTCGGTATTATACTGATAATTATGCTTCCTCATCGATAAAACCTTGTTTACATCGAAACGTCAAAATTTTACTTTGAATTTGTCATTATTGACAACTAAAAGCGCTTTCAAAAATCCTTTTAAATTGTTGAAAAAAATAATCTTCCCAAATACAACTCGCTCTTCAAATTTTATCACATAATTTTTTATTTTCATCACTCAAACTTGTTTATTTGAGGCAAAAACATTCAAACAAACCGAATTTAGATAACTCCTAACGGAGTCGTGATTTTATCAAATCGGTTTGTTTTCATATTTTTGCCAAATAAACAAGTTTTCGTGGAAAAGAAAAAATTATCGATAAAATTTGAAGCACTCGTGGTATTACCTTTGACAAATATTTATAATCAAAACAATTTTTTTCAAAACAACAAAGCATTTTCTTCTGTGATTGTTAAAATGCCCAAACAGCTGAATAGCAAAGAACTTGTGGCTTCATTAGTAAATTATTTTGAACAAGAAAGGAATAATAATGGTCTTTGTTGCCCTTAAATGCTGTACAAGAGGTAGGTAATAGGTGAATAAAATATCCTTACTTTACTTTACGAAAATTTCTATTATTTTAGCGTGGAGCTGCTGCTTTAAAAATCAGTGTAAGAACAGTGAGCAAAATTTGTCAAAAAAAGAAAACAGGTGAAGAGTTTGAGTCACAAAAGAAAAGACGTTGCTCTCATAAACGAGCAACAAATACAGAAACTTTAAATACAAGCTCTATTTACAACATATTTCGTGAACAATCTGACAACGCTGTAAATGTTCACAATGATGACGTGCACGCAACTTTTGTTAGGTTTTTACTATAGATAACTAATTTTGAAATAATATGCATTTTTCATGCTCAATAACTTTTTCACACTAATCAACCACCCTGTATAGTTTTGTTTGAGTTTTCAGATAAACAAATTAATTATCGAATCTAAATAGTAATAATAAACGTGAACAGAAGTTTTAAAATCGAAAAATACCATAATCTTGTACTGTAGCCTATGTCCCAATAGCTTTGACTCACCCTGTATGTAAAACTTGTGGTTAAAATATTTACAAATATAATTTATATTATTTGTAATCCTATTTACAATCGATGTAGCTTTTGTTTATAAAGCTGAATAAATAATAAATATAGCAATTAACTTTGTTAAAAATAAAACGAACATCTAACTTCAAAAAGTGGTTATAATCATTAAACTCATCGATGTTTTCATAAATAAAACCAAAATTGACAGGCGTCGATGTCAGTTGTATCAAAAAAGCTGTATAGGGCATGTCCACGTGACGTCACAAACTATCTGGTGGTAAAACAATAAACAAAGCCACGTGGTACTTATAGTGAGGTTATGCTGCTTCATAATGTTAGATCGTGTTTGAGTTTAGTTGGTTTTGCTTCAGTGTACTTTTAAAGTTATTTTAATTGTTGAGCTTGCATATTTAATACTATATAATATAGGTTAATAGTTGTTTGTTATTTGATAATTTTTCATCGTGTCTATTGTTTATTGTTTTACCACCGTCGTATTGTCAATGTCAGCTGTCGTGGACATGCCCTATAAAACCGTCACTGGGCTGCAGAAATGCCAACTTAAATCTCTTTTCTTAGTTCAAAAATAAGGAGCCAAAGAAGCAGATAAAAATTTATTTTGAGTACTCTAATAATCAAAACATTCAGTATTAAAGGCTACTCAAGTGATATATTTATTCAAATATATTCTACACCCCTCTGGTTCTCTCGAAATGAATGTTTTCTATTTACCTTTGTAGTATTCACGGTTAGAATTCATGATTTTGAGTATCACTTTCCTATTGAAAATGATAAACTTCACATACCTGAACTGCTTCCTGTAAAAACCAGATAGTGGTTTGAAACATGGTGTGATAAAAGTTTACAGTAAACGCAGAGAAAGATTGATGTCTTCCCCAATTTCAAATGAAAACATAATAAAATGGAGTAAAATAAAAATAAACGAAGGTAAAGATGGCTTGAAATATACAATTCGAAGACTTTTCGGGTTACGAGGGTCATAACAATAATACTCAGCATTATTTATTTATTCATAACAAATGGACAAGAAGGTAGCTATTACGGAAAACATTAAATTTGTTAAAAAAAAATTACTGTTTCTCCATTCTCGAGAAATCAAATCAAAACAAGTTTACAAAAGAACTACGACAGGGCCGTATTTAAAAATAATTTTAATGGATGATATCAGTTATTTGAGATAAAAGGTAATGGAAATCTTGAGTTTAAAATATCACTGAATTTGGATTTTGAAGATTGATTCAAAATTGCAATAAAAGAAGCAGGTCGGTTTTTGATATCAGCCTTGAAATAAATAAATAACATGACTATAGTGAATTTGTCATCCACTTATGATATTTTTTCTATTTAAAAATTTTATGCTCAAAAAAACCAAAAGCAGGAATTTAAGTTTTCTCTGTATAACAAAAATGAAGAGTGTCCCTATATAAAAGTTTCCTTTTTGTCAATTTAATACTCCTCATATACATAAGGTTTAGAATATGTGATAAAAGAAACACCCTGTATGGTAAAAAATAAAAAAAATAAAAAAAAAAAAAATAAAAGATTTCAAAGTATTCATTACCCCAGGAAAAATAAAATTTCTTAAAGTTAATTTTGCAGCATGTTCAACATTGTTATTTAACAAAATTATTTGTTCCAAAGTTTCTTATGTGTTAAAAAGTGCTCTCAATACATATACATAGTCGTAATTCCGAACCTATTAAACTTATCATACACATTTTTTGAAGCAGCATTTGCAGTTTTAACCAATTTCAACTTGTTGATTAGACACCTATGAATTTATACCTTAGAGATGGGACATGACATTTTATATACAATATATGTTTCCTTAAGCTGGAATCATATGAAAAACTTTATCATTATTAATTTTGGTTAGAAAAGTTATTCTTCATAAAAAGTTCTGCATTATCTAAATCCTAGAATACAGTCCTCAAATATCAAAATTTTTAGTCGCACCTATACGAGGTTAGTCAAAAAATATTAGTTAAACTCAAGAGTAAAGTACCTTTAAATTTGAGGGGGGACATATACAGTCTGTTCGCTGAATCTTTTACCATGTATGAAATGATTCACATACTACTTTTTGTATTACGTCTCTTTCCTACTCACAGAATCTTAACCCCCGAAATGAAACCGTTTGTTCCATTACAGCGTAATATAACAAACAGAGATAGCCATATGATGAATGTCGGCGATAGGTTAAACGCGAATCTGTACGTTGACGTCGTTGACAGACCAAAGACTTTGTTTACAACTACGACCTACGTGTTATTTAATGTATTGATGTATTGCGTTTGTATATTAATGATGACGCATGGGAAAAGATCTAACGAACCAACTGTACCTATATATTGTATAAAGTTATCAGTACATGTACATAAAATTATATTTTTGTAACTATAAGCTTGAAGAGAAACAGAAATTTTCCTAAATGATGAAATAAAACACTCAAGTTTGTTTAAATCTTCATTATATTTGAACTAAGTTCAATATACAGTGTGTACCCAAAATTTGTGGTTCTTCGGACAGTGTTTCAGTATACTGAACTTAGTTCAAATATAATGAAGATTTAAAGATATAAAAATGTTTTTCTTCTCATCATTTAATATGGATCTTCATCATCTATACAAGAAATTACATTTTACTAACTTACCATGACTCGACGCTTAAGTATTTCTCCATCCCATTGGAACACCCTGTCAATAAAAACAATAATTTTGTTTATCACATCTTTAATTTCACAATTTTTAAAATAAAAAAATGTTTCATACTTAGATTGTTGTGACGTTATTTGAAGTTCAAAAAATTCACCTCAAATCACTCATAGCATATTATTTCTCCAAATTATTAATTTTCTCAAAGTTGAATTCTTGAAAAACAGTTTATTTTCAATTTAAACTAAATTTTTTAATAGGAATAGCATAGGTCACCCTGTATGTGAATACCCTTCTCACATATCAATAAAATATGGTTGCAATTAATTCTGATAATTTAAATTTTCTTGTTCTCAACAAAATTTACTCCTGAATCCAACTCTGTTCAAGCGGAAGCTGACTATATTTATTTTAGATATAAAAAAACTTTTAAATTGACATCAAAACAATCCATTAAAATTCAAACAGAATCTATCAACCATTCAACAATTACAATTATGGTACAATACTTATTTACACCCTGTATATTGAATTAAAAAACTTCAGTTTTATTTCCGTGCTAAAGCCAGTGTATAAAGAAAGGTGTGTTGAACTAAAATATACTTAACACTTATTTTTCGTTAAATTAACTTTGGAACAGTTTAGTTCTTCATACTTTACCTCACACCTCTATTCTTAGTAATACTTGATTGACAACATTTTTCTGACTAATATATTTTATTCACAATCACATTATAATTAAAATTTCAACATCCCTTATGAAGCACATAAAATACCACCAGTGGAAAAATAAAAATCTGAAATTAATTACATTTTATTTAATTTTAATAATTTTTGATAAGACTGCTGCTGTCAGAGCGAAATGTCAAATCAATTTTTGAAGAATTATTTTATTCTAAATGACTAATTATAGATATAATATATCAATTTGAATGTTTCCCTGTGCCCTGTAACACATTTAACAGTTTTTATACGAAATAGACATATCACCGGACCCAAAAACAAAAAGATATAACTTCATAAAATCTTCAAACCCAATGCTCATATACATACATTTATATCATACTTTCAATATCCTAAATTTCCAAAAAACTATTTCTTAACTTACCAATCATATCGAAACCATTCTGCTTATATTACACCACACTTATTAATTTTCCACACTTTATTAATTAGAGTCATTATGAATATACCGAAATTAAACGAAAATTTTAATTTTGCATTGAATTTTATTACAACAATGTCATTCCTATCACCGGTAACTACGAAATGTAATCATGTAAATCACTATACCTTTGTTTCACGTGCGTATGAATATTGGTTACTTCAACTAAATTTCAACCTTAACGTGCAGGTATATACAGATACATTTCGGAAGCGACACGTTTAATGAATTATTTTATTAAAATACCTGAACGTATATTTCCGTTTTTTGTATGAATTTTTTGCTAGAGTTTGAAGTTGAACTATATTTGTTTCTTCTTTAACAAGATATCGTGAATATTCCATAGATATTTATCAGAGTTGGTATATTTATATAATATGTATATTGATAATTTACTTTTAAAAATTGATTTTGATAAATGACAGGGCGAATTGAAGGGAACAAATGTTAAAATCTCGTTCCAAAAAAAGGAATGTAAAAATTTCTCTGTACAAACGAAACAATTTGCAAATACGAAAACAGTTTATTCAAAAATAGAAATACGGCTACCTGATAATAATAAGCCAGATGTTGCCATTGGGTTATTTTTTCCAACCGTGTAGAAATTATTATTCCCTAAGAAAATTACAGGGCCGGACACAATAAATAAAATTGAAAAGAAAAAATACAATATCGAATCTCAATTCCTGGTCCACATTGGCTCCATTACTTTGAAGGTACCTACGATTTTCATTTAATTTTTCTCTCATTACAGATTCTGTATGTTTTTGGCATCTCTTGGAAAATGTTAAATTCAATAAGAGTGGAAAATTTATGCAGATTTTATTTGTAAGTTATTCCCGTCATCTTCTCATTAAGTTTTCTCGCGTTGATATCGTTTATGGGTTTGAAGCAAACATGTTTAGTCGTCCGCATAGAGTAATAAATATATAAGAGAGATGTTGAACGTGTAGCGTTTTGTGGCACAAAGTTACCACTAGCGCCTACCTTGGCTACTGGTATGAACTAGCATTCAAGACGCGCGCTTTTTGAATTTGGAACTTTTTAGCATACGAGTAATATTGTATTAGTGGGAGTAGGAAAACAAACAGTCAATGAAAATAAAATAATAACAGACAAACAAATAATCCACACTTATACACCTGGAGACATCTTGAAACACACATCAATATCACACGAACAATGTTCGAAATACCACTTTTTCACATAACTAGAACTTTCAGCACATCTTCCTTATTGTCTGCAAAAAAACGATAAAATGAATAATATTGTTTCCATTATTTTACTTTTTTAACTTACCTACAATAAGTTATATTGAATCCTATGATAATAATAGGTGCCAATGTTATAAGAATTTAAATAGTAAAAGACCAATAAGAACTAAATAAAAATCTATATATCATATATAGATATGTTCAGAAGTGACTACACGTGACTAACCTCAAATTATATTGACAATTCTCGTGTGGCTAGAGGCGGGGTTTGTTAGTTCAGCTAGTCGATGTGATGCGCCATACTCAACTGGCTGCGCACAAACTTTGTGCCAGTTTCTTCCATATGTTTTAAAACCTCTCTTTTATCTATTACTCTATGGTCGGTCAATATTAGATCGGATCGGGAGTTGTCGGACAAGAATCGGATGGTGAGAAATACGGATTCAATGTAGTTGCAACCTAAGAGTTGACAAGAATTCACGTAGCAAAGTAACTTATATAAAAAAAGGAGAATTTAAAGAAAGTTTGATGTTTTTTCATCGCTTCTTGACACTTTTTTTCTGTCTTAAATCGTATAATGTTTTGACAGCGACACCCAACGTTCTTTCATTCGACTTTCCAAAGCCTGTCCTGATTTATAAAGCATATGTACTAAGCACTAAGCTCATGATTCTCAATCCGAATTGTTAAAAGAGGAAGTACCTTTTAGCTTAGTTAAATACCGAATATCTTCTAATCGAACTGAAAGAAAAAGAAAACTGTAGTAAATACATTATTGTCGCCTCTTTATTACGAGATTATCATTCTTCAATGTCAGTGGATATAATCAGGTCTAATTTGTTGAGATAACTAGGTTAGGTTGACGTTTTGTACTTATTATATTCAGTAGCGCACTGTCGCATATTTTAATTAGAATATTTAAATAATGCTTTAAGCGCGTGATACGTAAATCATATTTTTAATAAACTGAGGATTCAAATTGAAACTATTTATGTGTTGGTTCATTGCATACAAAGTCCAAATCAAAAATACATCATCACTCCTACTGAAAGACTCAATTTGCTCACATATATGGATGTTATTTTTTAAAAGAAACATGTAAATTGTTAAAATAAGCCACCGGGTCTCCGTCAGTCCAGTCTTTTATGGGCCATTACCTCAAGTAGCAAAATTGATTGATGATACGAAAATTACAGGCTTCGCGAAGAAAGTTTATTTAAAAATCCGTAATGGTAGGTAGCAGTCATCAGTGATGAAAAAATCAACAAGTTAAAATTCTCATAAATAATTTACGACAAAGGACCCCGCACTTTTCTTGTGACTAGTTTCTGATATACAGAGTGTTAAAGTTGAAAAATCTTTATTTTTCGTTATCAAGCAAAATCTCAACATATTATATTATTTATATATTTTATTTTCAACATCCTGGCGTTGTCAAATTTTTTCCGTTGTGTCAGTTAGGGATAAAAATCAATTTTTACTTATTTTTTCGTGACAAACGTTGAAATAAAGAATTTAAAAATATTGTGGTTTAATTTCCCAAGAAATTAAAAAAAGAACATATTATAATGTCCATATTTAGGACGACAATTTTCAGGATATTTGACGAACAGAACAATGTTGACTGTTGATGTTAATATCACAGACAACTGTCTCTACAAATCTTTTATTTAATATACATAGTATGAGTCGAGTGAAATAAATCATGGTTTTATGAAAATGTAATGTTCTACTCCAACCAAACACCTCTATTTCTCTATTTCACCTTTCATCCAGTTCAGTAGCGGAGGTAAATAAAATTTACTAATATCTCACTTTGTTTCTTCTTACTTATAGCCGTTTGCACCAATTGATATTTAAGTCGACTTAAGTTAAGTGGCGCTTTAAGAAAGTTTTGTTTTGCACCATGAACAACTTGTCATTTTAAGCTGCACCTAGCTAAGCTTAGATAATCGCTCGCTTGTCAAAATCCTTAGAAAAATCAATAAAACTCAACGATAAGATTATTAAGCAATGTCACTGGAATTATGTATATTGAATTTTCCCTTATAAATTCATATTTGTTACGATATTGAGCTGTAAAGCTGAAAAATAGTAGACATAAGAGGATACAGCGCTTTCTCAGTTCAAAATTTAATTCAAAAACATCGTTTTACGATCGTTTTTATGAAATTATTAGAATAATTGTTAGTTCTGTGACTTATCAAATAGCTACATAAAACTGAAGAGTTTATAAAAACTCCCGACTGAATAAAAACAATGGATTTTGTCTGGCGATATGAGGGATTATGTAATAAACAGCTATCTTTTTGGAGAAGTAGATATAGATCATAGAATGACGACAGGAAATCGCAAGGTTCATCTCCTATTTTCATTTTTACCACCTCGAAAAATTTTGCGAGCCTTTCTTGTCGAAATTCAAAACTGTGTACATCCTTTGTAATCTACATTCAAACGCCATCTATTGAAGTGTCATGTAACCATAATTATTGAAATCGCATTGAATAAGCTGTTTGCGAAAAGATGCCTTCTGAAATGTCAAATCAAGGATGTCTCAAGAACTGTCAACAGTCAGTCTTATTTTTTATACAGTTTACCGGCGTCCCTACTTAAAAAGGACTTATTTGTATTGTATTGTATTAAATTTCTACTAGTAAGTTGTTCAACATTAAATACTGTGACCTATATAAAAAAAAATGACGGTCTCTGAGGACAACAAGAAGGCTGTTGCGAATTCTAATGTATTGGTTGTAGGTGCAGGAGGAATCGGGTGTGAAGTTTTAAAAAACTTAGCACTTTCTGGATTTAAAACTATTGATATTGTATGTACACAAATATTTAAATAGTATCTGTACCAGTACACAAATTTGTATTTTCTTGTGTTTTAGATTGACTTGGACACCATTGATGTGAGTAATCTCAACAGACAATTCTTATTTCGAAAGGAACATGTTGGCAAGCCTAAGGCAGAGGTAGCTCGTCAAAGTATCTTGAATTACAAACCAGATATTAATATTACAGCTTATCATGACAGTATTACTAGGTAAAAGTATATTTACAAACTTTCACTTTATGAAATATATCCATTTTTCATATTTTCAGTCAAGACTATGGTATTAATTTCTTCAAAAAATTCAACATTGTCTTGAATGCATTAGATAATAGAGCAGCAAGAAATCATGTTAACCGTCTGTGTTTAGCAGCAGATGTTCCTTTGATAGAATCTGGTACTTCAGGTTACTCTGGACAGGTAGAGTTGATTAAAAAGGGAGTTACTCAGTGCTACGAATGTCAGCCTAAACCGCCTCAGAAAACATTTCCTGGATGTACCATAAGAAACACTCCATCTGAGCCAGTACACTGCATTGTATGGGCTAAACATCTATTCAAGTATGTATTTTATAGAAATTTTTGTGGAAAAGTATGTTTTATCTTTTTTTTATAATTAGTCAGTTATTTGGTGAAGATGATCCTGATCAAGATGTTTCCCCTGATACAGAAGATCCAGAAGCAAAAGTGGAAGGACAAGAACACAGTGAAACTGCAACAGGCAATATCAAAAGAACTTCTACACGGCAATGGGCTCAAGAAATAAAATATGATTCAGCTCAATTGTTTGATAAATTTTTCAAAACTGATATAGAATACTTGTTGAAGATGGGTGAGTAATTATATAGAATTTGCTGTGACTAGAATTAATCTCGACTTTTATTAGAAAATTTGTGGAAAACCCGAAAACCCCCTGCTCCACTTTCCTGGGAACAGGCTGCATCCCATGGTGGAGATGCCGAAGAAGAAAATGAAGTAAACAATGTGAAAGTGACAGACATGAAGGTTTGGTCGATAAAAAAATGTTCAAAGGTATTCGCAGAAGCTATTTTAACATTAAAGGAAGAATTAATGGACAAGAAGTTTTTGGTGTGGGATAAGGATGTCAGATCTTATTTAGATTTTGTAACAGCTTGTGCCAATATTAGAGCCCATATATTTTCTATCACTACACAAACAAGATTTGCTGTTAAGTGTAAGTAACTCTGGAAATAATAATAATCATTTTATATTTGAACATATTTTAGCAATCGCCGGTAACATAATCCCAGCTATAGCCACTGCCAACGCCATGGTTGCAGGCTTAGTAGTCCTCCATGCTATCCGAGTATTACGTCAACAGTACCAAAAATGCCCATCGATTTACTTGAGACAGAAATCCATTCATTCAAAGTTCATACTAGCCGCTGATAAACAAATAACGCAAGCTAATCCTAAATGTTATGTCTGCAGTCCACAACCGTTTGTAAATGTATTCGTTAATGTTGAAACGATGACAGTGAAAGAATTTGAAACGGAATTGTTGAAGAAGAGTTTGAATATGGTAGCTCCCGATGCTGTTTTGGATGGTAAAGGAATGGTGGTTATTTCTTCGGAAGAAGGAGAAACAGAGGTGAGTAAATATTGTTTACAATAAGTGGTACATTGTTATTAAATTGAATTATTATTTACAATTTTCAACTAAATGTCACCTGATTTTGTTGCTCATTTCAATTGTTATTAAATAACGCTGGCCCCTGGAGTTTTCTTCTTTTAAATTCATCTTTTATTTGGTGAAGAATGTATTCCGATTGTTATAGCTTTTCATTTATGTTTAACTTCTGTTTGGTCATGCTCTGTGTAGTCATCATCATAAGTTTTCAAATATTGTGCTGTAGGTTTTCAAAATCAGACATGCCTATTAATATTCTCATTAATTTTTTATTTTCTTATAAATATAGGTTAACAACGATAAAAAACTCAAAGAAATAGGAATCGTGGATGGAAGTATATTAAAATGTGATGATTTTCTACAAAATTATGAATTGACAGTTGCAGTAAACCATTACGAAGCTGAAGAAAAGGATGATCCACCTTACAAGGTCGTCGCAAATCCGGATGAATTGAAAGCCAAAGAAAACGGTAAGATCTAGAATTGTTTGTCATTTAGTATTCCTAAAATAATACACAGATGAAGGAACTTTAGTTAAAAGTGTCTTTTTGGAGTATCTTCGAAATTTAAGATCCAATCTGGGTATCCATGTCATATTTTATTCAGTTATATGTCATATGTCAATTAGTAATAGGTTGTCAAAATTATATATAAATACCATCGTTTTGAGGTATCTTTTTTCAATTTCCGGCTGTTTCAACCAAACGAGGTGACAATTTAACTGTAGTGTTTGTTGCTGTAATAAGACAAAATGTTATATTATGATGTTTGTATGAAAAAATTTATTCATCAGGTGAAAAATGTGAAGAGAAAAATGGCGACGATAAGAATAATGAACAAAGCGATGAAGATGATCTCATGATATTAAGTGACCAAGATGATGAGGATCCCCAAGAAGGTTCTTCAAAAAGAAGGAAACTGAACCCACCCAACGAGGATGATGATATATCTATAGTCGATGGTTAAGAATTATAATATTTTTTTGTCTTGATAATAAAGTCATTTTTTTAAGTTCTTAGTTGATTTTTTTCATTTTCTGCGCCAATCTTATGTCAATAATAACCAGGTGGGGTAATTTGAAAAGCTTTACTCACAACACTAAAAGTTACCAGATTAGTTACTAAATGACGTGTTCCGAAAAAGTAGTCAACAGTCGTATTCCAAATCTATTAAATATGCCTTGATTGATGGAAAAATCAGCCACGCATAGTCGTAAGTCGACTTTTCGTCTGTCTAATAGATTATTTTATACCCAAGCATTAATCAGACGGGTATTCTGTCACACGTTAACTTTTTCCTGTTTTGTATTCAAACTGAATGATTAAAACATACACATTACTCTAATATGGCTGTTTTTAAGTAGCAAATAACTGAATACCAGTGAATGGAATAAGAAAGAAGAACTAATTTTCTAACAAAACCTACATTCATAGAGAAATATTTATTTATGCCTACATTGTTTTAAATCTTCGATAGCTTGTAACCTCCATACAGACAGAAGCTGTCATGTTTCAGTTTAAACGAAACGAAGTAAATTAATAAAATAGTAATAGTGGATGCGATGGAAAAATTAAATATATTCATCTGTCAGAACTATCAAAAATTGAAATTATCAGCTGATGTCAATGCTAAAAAGTGTTGTGTGAAACTGGGTTTAATTTGACCAATCATAGGTCTACATAATTGCCAACTTAAATTCAAATCACTCCTCCTGGTTTTTAAATGAGGTATATCATATACATTTTTTTGGTGGTCAAATGTTACCTCAGAGCACTTTTATGCGATCTTTTTTTTTTAATTGTTTATGTTTTCTTTTCATATTATTGTATTCGCACATTTGACAATGGCGTTGCGCATGTATATTTACGTTTTACAATACAGTGCTTTATTTTTGACAGTGGCACTGTCACAATCCCGGAAATAAATATATGACTCAATGTCCCAAAACTAAGCGTGAAACGGAAAGGTTGCTTACAATTTCTACTTATTCCCTAATTTTTATAATCTGACTTTGAGGAATATACTATTTTGCAAAAAAGTCCGAAAAACTACAGAGGCGTAGAATAGGGGTTATAATGAAGTTATTTGGAACGATGCAACGTAATAAAAATAGCAAAACCGCCACGATATATATTCTATAGTTACAATACTTTGCGAGTGGTAATATTTTATGTCAACATTGTCATAGGGTAGCTCCCGGTTACGGCGACGGAAGAAACGCTACTGCTTGCAACATTATTAACACATCAGTAAATATTTCAATATTCTATTGTTAGTCAAGGATAACTTGGTTCACTGTCAAGGTTAAGTAATGCTATTCGGATAAATAATGAAAAATCTAAAAATATAGTTTTGTTGTAATTCTTATCAAAGTTGTTTACTTTGCTCGTTAAAAACTCAAATTATCTACATCGTGTATAAGCTATACATACGTCTTAGACAATTGACAAATTCAGAGGCAAATGCTTTACAAATAATGCTGAAAATTTGGGAGTAAATAAATAGACATTAAATTGGAAAAATGTCAATCTTTGATATGGTGTGAAGGAGGTAAAAGATACAATCAGAAACCTGTTCCTAATTATTTAATTTTGGATGTCCAAAGTGAACTAAATAAATTTTCTTATTCACACTAATTTGTTCATTAACTAGTCGCTAATAAATCTATATGCAGGGCACGAGTTTTTTTTTCAAGAAATTGCAGGAATTAAAAAAATGTATTTGATTCCCAACAAAAACAAATCGGGTCGTGTGATAGAATCACACTGTATGTACCCCGATTTCACCTCGTGAAAATACATAATGATCGCGCCTGCGGTCCGGTCAGATAACCTAAATAGCCTTTCGAGAATACATCAAACAAACATGTGATTATCACCAATCGTACAGAAGGTGTGTAGGGAAATGTATGACTTTTATCATAAGAAAAAACAATCCTCCTTCGGTTTAAAATAGAAACTTGTGAATAACTATCTCAAATAAGACGCGTGTTCCTAGAAACGCCGGCAAGAGTGCAACTTTTCACTCCGAAGCGTCGACAACGTTATCGGTGCACGTGCGGTGTTGTCAAGCCTGCAGGATTTCCACAAAATTTAGGAAACACATGATGTGATTATAGTTTAGAATAATTAGAGATAAGAGGTAAGTATTTTGTAGGCGGTTTGTTCAAAAACCTTCCGCATTGAGTGCGGACATTTCAAATTTTTTTATTTATGTGACAATATGTAAAAAATAGTTGAAATTATAAAATGCTTTTTATTTCCAAGTAAAAATATTGACTTGAAACTAACTATTTTTTATTAACAATGGTTTAAAATTGGAGAGTCATCATCATTTTGGCCGTTCAGTCCCGAAGGGTTATGGCTAGCTCAGTAGAGCTGTGTTTATAATCCTATTTACTCCTCTTATATCATTGCTCTTCTCATAATCTGTCCCGTCCATTCCAGCCTTCTTCCTTTTATATAGGACTATATTCTCTCCACCTGTTTCCCTTCCTATTTCTATGTTTCTTTTTTATCTTCTTCCACCATCGCTTATGTCTGGTCCAAGTATTGTTCTCAATATTTTCCTTTCTAGTATTTTTTAGATCTTCATCTTCAATAGAAATGTATAGTTCCAAAAATTTAGTCCAAAATGGTAAAAGTCAATATTTAGGTACAATAATTTTGTTGTATTGCTTATTTTGGATAATAATCATTGTTGTAATAGATTGGTTACTCCTTTTATATCATTCCAGCTTTCTTGCTTTTATATAGGATTATATTCTCTCCACCTGTTTGCTTTCCTATTTTTATGTTTCTTTTTTATCTTCTTCCTCCATCGCTTGTTATGTCTGGTCTGGTCTGGTCCAAGTATTGTTCTCAATATGTATTGTTCTCAATATTTTCCTTTCTAGTATTTTTTATATCTTCATTTTTAATAGAAATGTTCAGTTCCAAAAATGTTGTCCAAAATAGTAAGAGTCAATATTTAAGGTACAATAATTTTGTTGTATTGCTTATTTTGAATAATAATAATTGTTGTAATATATTGTTAAAAACAGATAACTTCCCATAAAACTATTTCGTAGTAGTATTCAATATTTCCTATCCAAAATCAACATGTCTCAATGTTTTCTATACTATGTTTATTTATTTGATATCAATTGTTTAACAACATTCAACTTAGAATCGAATGACGAGTCAAATGTTACACAAGTTTTATTTTAAAACATTCAAAAAACGCTTGATTGAGCTGCCAATTTTTATTAACTACATAATTATAATCAGCAGATGTTACATTATTCAATGAGAATGAATTAAAAATAATTTTTTTATAACTTCACCATACTATTATTTAATTTACTTCAATGTATTAAAAGCTTTTCATTAAAATGGTATTTAACTCATATGTCTTTGAATTCAGAGCTATATAATATGAGCCTGCCAATGAGCATGAGCAACTTCTTTGTGGTTAATATTAGTCTTCTTTGAGTGAAATTTAATGACTTAATAATAAATTTACCGGTATATCTTGGTTACTATTGATAATGGTAGTGGTAGATACACAATGAATACATTTTTAATTAAGAAAGCTGAGTGGAGCTTTTATGTTGCTATCAAAACACAAACAAAAGTCATCATATTATAATAATAATATGATCATATTATAATAATAATATGATGACTTTTGTTTGTTTGTTTGTTTGTTTGTTTGTATATGATCATATTATAATAATAATATGATCACTTTTGTTTGTTTGTGTTTTGATAGCAACATAAAAGCTCCACTCAGCTTTCTTAATTAAAAATGTATTCATTGTGTATCTACCACTACCATTATTTATCAATAGTAATATCCCAAGATTTACCGGTAAATTTATTATCAAGTCATTAAATTTCACTCAAAGAAGATTAATATTAACCTCAAAGAAGTTATCGAGTTATTATGTTTATGATTAAAATATGGCATGTACAAACTGTCAAAAAAATGTTCATAAAGGGTGGGGCTACATTTTGACACTATATACCACCTTTTGTAGCTACAGGGTGTTTCGGAATATGTCTGGTGTAATTTTTTAAATCCCTGTGAATGATATATTTATTTCCCAAATCTTTAACTTACATTTATCTCATATTAAATGTATACAATTATTAGTTATTGACATGGGGATACTTAATTTAATCTCTACTTAAATAAATTGTTGTCACCGTACAGGCGAACAGTTCGAATTCCGAATTAAACATTACCAATAAAATCTCCCAACACGCATCTAAAGTGAGCATCAGAAGTTCTCAATCATCTCGGTTGTTAGTTGTTACAATAATAGAACTAACAATTCAATGAGTTTGTTGACACCGTATCGTTCGTTTTCTACCGAGAAAATTGTTTTCGAAGTCCGGCAACGTCTCGAAAATATTCGAATTCGACCTTGTGCCGCCCTTGTTTAACGAGTGTGGTGCCGGTGTCCAAACTTTACGGACGCTTGCCAGCGTCGACGTCGAAAAATAGACGTTCTGCGTCTTCATGTACCAACAAGAACTGTTGTGATTGAGGTTTGTTTACATAATTTTCTATTTATTTTCGTTTGTTTTCTCGGTGAAAATGCGTAGCAATAGAAAATTTCGTAGCAGGTATATTCCTAGTTGTCGTAGGTCGGTAGCGTAACCATTCAATTCCTAAATGATAAAAATCTTATCTTTAGACAATTTTTTTGTTATACAATTAGATACAGAATTAATAAGGATCGTAAAGGAATTGCTTTAAATCCTTTCATAACGTAATTATATATTTATTGTGACATTTGACAATATTACCTAACCTTGCTTGAAAATGTATTTTTTTCTAAAATACTGCGCGTTTTCGTTTTATTTTTATAAATTTGTTGAGTAGTTTATTCTGTATGCCAATTTAATTCAACTCTTTTTTTGATCTAGGTACTGCGAAATTTTAATTTTTAAAAAAATAGTAATCTGTTTTCTACTGGATGGTACATTACAAATGACGCGTTGTTATTATTATTAATTGACTAATTATTTAAACAAACATAAACCTTGAATTTTGTTTCTCAAACATATTTTCCGATGGGAAAAACTACCTTTGTTTTCGACCTTCTCAAATTTTCGAAAAATAAAAACGTTTCAGGGTGTAGCTAATAGAAAATTATCAAGTATAAGATTAAATCTTCAATGAGTGCATCTAAAAATTTGTGACTGGTTAAACCGGTGTTTCTGAAATAATTAGTCTTAAGTGGTTCAAATACCTACTTTAAATTCATAGATATGATACATTTAGGTATAAAGTAGGTTAGCATAGTTCGTTTGCTTGAATGAAACATTAGGTTATTTTTAATATTTTTAAAAAGAATAACAACATTAAAAAAAGTGTGATGCTTTACAGAGAATTGCAGTATTTTTTTAAGAAATTTATTCCAAATTTTATATACGGATAGCACTTTCTCAACCTGTACCAAATTTGTTAAGCAACTTTTTATAACAAGCTGGTTTTTTTTAAATGGTCACTTTAAGTATTTAATTAATTAAGCCACTGAACTGGAAAAAAAGTATAAATTGACTTTGCCAAAAAACCCGATTTGTAAAAATGTTTAGTTACATTTTTCACCACTAATAATAGCAATGTTGTCGATATTAATATGTTGACAGGGAAAATACAAACAAATTTGAGAAACAATAAGAATTTTCAATGAACATTTTTTTTAAATAAAATGTGTGTTTAGTAAAATAACACTATAGACATTGATTTCTTTCTGAATTCAATTTATAGTAATCTTTCAAATGAATTATTTTGACCAGTTGATCCAGCTCACTAAAATTATAGTCCAAGGTCTGCCTGCAAAAAAAAACTAAGTACCTACATAATAGAATAGGATACGAAGAAATATGTATTTATGTATCTGGGGTAACATTCACTTAGACCTAAAAGATCTATTGTGCCCCCTTACTTCTACTTAGTTTCTGAGGAGGGTCTCTGAAACTAGTAGCTCCTTCAGTCCTATTTCCCGGAGGAATTTCAGGATATCTGCAGGCTTCAACTTAGGTAAATGTTCATCTTCTATCCAGTAATCTCCCAGGTACTGTGCTCTAGGATTCTGGAGTGCTGTGCAGTTGGAAAGTATGTGGATGGAGGTTTCTCCTTCCATGCCACAATATCTGCATTCTTCTTCCTCCACCATTTTGAGCTTTTTCAGGTGCCCATTCAGACGACAATGTCCCGTTAGGATCCCTGTTAAAAATCTTAGCGCAGTTTTACTTTGACTTATGCATTAATTTAATCTCAACAGGTTATAGTCACCCAGAAGAATCTTTGATTGTCTAAGCCCTACTAGTTCTTTCCAATGGTCAGATCTTCTCTTTCTTTCGGCTTCACCTATTTCTTCCCATATTACATTGGGACTGATTCCGCAATAGGGTTCTGGCCCCCAGGAAGGTATTTTAGTCCCCCTCTTTGGTAGTTCATCTGCTTTTTCATTTCCTTCTATTCCAGTGTGTCCTGGAATCCATAGTAAGGTAACTGTATTGTTCTTAGCTCATTTTCTCCTACAACTGAAATTTGACAGGAATTAATAAATTTAATATTGTCCTTCATTTGACATTTAGACAGATTACATATTAATATAAAGTAGTAATATAAAATTCTAAAATAATGCTGCGATCATATCCTGATTTTCAGCAGCATTTGCCAATTTATTTTAATCATTGACATCAATGGAAACAGATTTATTTATGTTTTTCGTCTTCCAGATGGTTGTTGCAGTTTTCGAATAATTTAATAAAAATTCAATTCGCTTAAAATTATCTCACTAACAGACTTATTTTTGGTAATAAAACGGATTTAGTCATAAATAACATACCAAACTTATAAACCAGTTGATAAAATCGGGTTTCGTTCAAAATTATAACGGATAAATATTTTCGTTGAAATAAAAATTAAAAATTAAAATGATCTACCATCTACCAAGGATTTAATAAGCTAAAACTACGCCTATGTGAGTAAAATAATTATCTATAACTTATAAAAATTTACTTGTTTTGTTTAAAAGAAAGTACGTAAACTCAAGAAATTATTTTCTCTGTAGTACAAAAAGCAAGTCGACTAAGTTGATTTGCCAGACTTCATTTTCTTTTCAACTATGAAACCAGCATCCTACTACTGCTCCCGGGTAATTTAGGGTCCTTAACCGCTACAACAACCCAGGGTTCCAAACGAGAAAATCTCACAGTGACATAAAACGGGAAGTTATCACCAGCGACATGAAAATATATTAGATTGAGTCCGATATAAACTCTGGATCTATAAGAATGGAAGCTATTCTTTATAACGATAACTGTAAAATATGCATTTAAAAAGAATGAGTACAAAAAATACTTGTAATTTTAACATAATTATTTCCACAACAGCTTCAACAAGCCATAATAAAGTGTCTAACTGTGTATTTTGATAAGCAAAACACATGTACCGTTGAAGAACGGTGCCAGTTAAAATTAGCAAACATAGTAGCACCTTCATTTGCACATGGTATACATTAACCAACACTGAAGAGTTTAGAATGTATATGACATATGTCATGTAATATACTATTATAACGCCTTACAAATCTGTTAATAAGCTTAAAATTATTATAGGGAGTCTATAATTCACTCCTCCTACAAGATTACACACTAATAAAGTGCGCATGAGTGCTATATCATAATTTGCAATTTCGAGAGAGCTCACATGCGCACTCGCACTGTATAAGTGTTTATTCTCGTAGAAGCTCTTACTGTAAGTGAATAGACACCCTGGGCCACGGGTCACACTCCGGTAAAAGATCACCTGCATAAAATGGGACTTATAACGTGAATCTCACCTACAGACTTTGTGCTATGGAGACCTAATAAACCGTAACCCAGACCCCAGATCTTGACTGACTGTGAGATATGCGCACTTTAAAAGTGTTTACTCTCGTATGAGCTCTCCTGTTACTGAATATAGACACCCAGGAGACAGATAATCTTCGGAGAGGCTAAACAGTTGGTTGAAGTGGTAAAGTTTCTACCTTTATGGACAGCGTTTGTGTGTACTTATAGAATGAAATGAAACTTACTAATACCTATTAATATGTTAAACATACATATTACTTTGAAGGTGGAAACGCCAAAATTTAAAACGAGCGTCTGTGAAATTTACTTTGAATCAATTGTAATTAATCTGACAATTTGATGAATTATTTACTGTGGATTCTATTTTTAAAAAACGTTATTGTAATTTCAATTTTTAAATAAATATGTCTAATATGTAGTCTGGATCACAGACAATTTTAAAAATAAACTGCTGTATAACTCAACCAATAAAAAATGTATGAATTTGTCGGAGTTGTTGATTGCAAGCATTTCTATAATATGAAATACGATGAAACATGGAATTTTGATAGAGTGAGTTAGATTTAGTATTCCATGAAAAGAGTTGGAAGATTTGAAATGGATAACCTTATACCCTGGACTCCTATAAATTGATGTATTTGTGTAACAATGATTTGGATGGGATAATATTATGTTGGACACTACCAGCTTCCCATTTTAACTGAATCTTCTAGAAATTGTGGATAGAAAAATAAAGGAACTGGTTGGAAATAGGAACAGCACATAAAAAACCAGAATCCCAATAATTATTAACAGAATTACGTGACTCAACTACCTCTGATAAGTTTTTGTTAAAGTAATAGAGAAATAAATATATGCCATTATGTGACATAAAGTTCTTAGTTTAGCTACAAGTGTCAACTATAGCTTAAAACGAGGACTTTTTGAGCATTTAAACTTACAGGATACGCGTAATATTGTACAATATTTGCAATAATTTTCCAGATAAAGTCCGTTTTGACTTGTCTTATGAGACCGAGAAATAACATTATTGTGCTGAATGATTCGGCTGCAAATACAGTATTAGATATAAAATATTCTTATTCAGGCTCCCATTCAGGCGATACTGTCCCGTTAGGCTCCTTTAGTGCAGTTCGGTAGCTCTAGCAGCATGTTGTAGTCACCCAGAAGTATCTTTGATTATCTAAGCCATACTAGATTTTTCAAATGGTCAGATCTTCTCTATTTTGGAACTGATCACATAAGAATTTTCATATAAATCACCTAATTATTGTGATTTAAATATACTTACAACTTAAATGTTACAAAAAATCAAAATATTTACACACCCACGATTTAGCGCGTGATTTTAAAAATACTTTTCAACATCATGTGAGAAAATAATTTGAACTAAATACTATAATTTTATAATTAGTAATTTTGTTATTGCTTTAACCAAAAAATCGTCACAGTTTTAAGTTGACTTTAATTGTCTCAAATCCACGCTATTAATAAATGCAAGCAACAAGAATTTGTGCGTCACCCAAATGATTATGTAACTTTTTTATTCGCCAATTGCCACAAAAACTGAATTTATAAAATACTGGGTGATGCTGCTTAAGCCAGTTCATATAAAATTAACAGAATACATCGAAAAACTTCAGAACATGGAACTAAATGTCAAATTCATGAGTTTCTAAAACTTACTTATACAAAATTTCATCACATGCAGTTTTAACTTAATCAAACCTAAGGGGGACAAATCCAGGGCAGTTTTATGGGGATGCCAAATAAATTATTAGTAATATATTTCGCATTTTAAATTTAAGGGAATTGTATTCGTCAAAACTACTTAAAATAACAAAAATTATTGTTAGTTATTTTGTGTAGGTGCTGCAATAATAGATTGATAACACAGGTTTAAGTTAAAGTTGATGAATTTTTATATAGGGATTCTTAAATGGTTATATAAATGTGCAAGTTTTTTGCTTTAACTTACTTATTTTGAACGCCACTGGAACACATATTCATCAAATAATGTCAGTGGTAGAGCAACACCCCGTATTTATCATATTATAAGGTTCCTTAAGTAATATAAATGTATTTACAATTTATTAAACATCTTACATATTTTTATCATTGGCATTTTATATTGGTAGCTAGTCATCAATGTTTTTATTAAAAATCTTTGCCAAAAAATTATATTTTTTGCTGTAATTCCAAAAGCTCATTAGTTATTCTACCTACACTTTAAAAAATCATCATCTCTAAGTATTATTAGGTATACAACAGGTGTACTCATCAGACACATTCAAATTTCTGTGAAGTACACATTGTTTTCAACATAATATTGTAGATCCAGAGAGGTACATTATTTTTTGTACTTATAGGATAATAAGTGCATTCGGGTTGAGTTTAAATATAGGTTACTACGTGTTCGATTATATCTGGCATTTATTTTTATTTCGAGTAGGTACTATAACCGAACTCCTACTGAATATTTCGTGGAAATATTTTTGTTATTGCCAACTCTGACGTAAAAAGGAAATTAAAAACCAACATAAAGATACATTGGTTATAATTTACCATGTATATTTAAAATTTATATTCTATAACGTGAGCCAATCAATAGAAAGTATATATATTTACCTCCATTTTTAGTCCAATGAAAAATTTGCAAAAAACTTTTAAGTTGGCTAAAATACTGACATAACTATGGAAACATCAAATTTTATTCGTCAGCCAATGGCTCGAATTTATATATTGTTTTGAAACTTGTTTATACCAAAGTCAACAAGATTTTGTTCCTCTTTCTCAACATATTTGCAATCATAGATAATAATATAAATAATGTTTCAGATACAGTTGATTCAATACTCATCAACAAACATTTTATACTGCCAGTCATTTATCTGATCAATTATTATAAGAAATATAATTTTCGACAATATATTATACAGAAACAATGTGTTTGGCATTAATTAACAGAAAATATTAGAGATTTTCCTCATTTCCATTTAGTCCTTATAATTCGAATGTATTCTCCATCACAGGTCAATCATTTTCCACCTCGAACAAGCATAATTACATATATATTTTTCTTCTCAGATTATCTGCCGACTCTATGGAATCCGATGGAGAAAGGTGTGGTGGTCTTGGATCTTTTTTGGCGATGTCTTGTAGAGGAAGAGCGGAAGCCTTCGCTAGAAGATTACACTCCAAGCTGAAATCATTGGGCTCCCACGACGATAATGGGTCTGCCGATGAGAGCAGCTGGCTGGCAGCTAATGAGACTCCTATTACCTTATCGCAACCCGCCCATTCAGCTAACCCGGAGCAATTTTTAGGTAAATAAATCACCAAAAATAGTATTAGGAACCTAGAGAGATACATTTTCGGACGTGTAGCTCAGTGCTGTTCTTGCAGCTATCTATTATGAGTCTACTCGAAATATATTCAATTTTCGGGCAAGTATAACTTATAAATATTCTGTATCTGTAGAGTAGGGAAAGTGAGTGCAGGCTCACAGCACTTAGGCCACATGTGACCCATTGTACATCCTCCCGAGAAGTTGTCTTCCTAGCAGGCCATCGCACATTCTGTCTTTCTCAGGAAGGTGGACAGGTCACTAGGAGACATCTACTTTATATTGGCAGGTGTAGGCCAAAACTCACCGAACACACACTCTCTTATTGACTCCGGACACTCGCATAAGACATGCCTAATGCCTGACAGTTTCATCTTCCTGTTCACAAATCCTGCGTGGAGGTATGTCCACTAGCCCCATAGTATGGAAGTGCTTCCTTTGTTGACAGTGGCCAGTCAGAAATCATACTGTTATACGTAAGGTTTTCCTGATCATCGCCAAATATATATTTCTTCGGCACCAGCTTCCTAGGGTCGCCCAAGGTGATCTTGGCAAGACTGCATCCTTTGATTCCATCCCATATCTTAAGGGATTAAGCATGGGTGTAACGTTTGACTAGTTCCGCATGATATACATTAAATACATTGTTTTATTTTTCTAGATTTGGATATACTCGAATCTCCTGGCAGCCCCCAAGAAGAACTAGACGAAGTAGACTTAAGTGTATTAAACAAAGACACATTAAAAACGTCGCATACCAAAGAGGATCAACAGTTGAGCAAACCAACGCTTCAAGCACAACAAGTGAACGATCTGGCAACAGCAATCAACTCAAATTCAAACGATAGTGATAGCGATGGATCCTTCTATGATACAGAAGACCAGCGATTGTTGAACCATAATAACGGAATAGACCATTCAGAAACTGAAACTTACATTAACTCCCAAGATTATTCTTCAACTTCCGAATCGACACCACAACAAATGATATCAATAAGCGAGGATGTTTCTATGTTAAGTTTTAAAGAAGAAGAATTAAGTCTGGATGTAGATAGTTCTTTATCAGATCTTCCTCAGTGTAACGGCGATGTTAGTGATTACAGCAACGTGAAAATAGTTGTTAGTGACGATAAAAGTATAACTACGGACAGTGTCAGTTCTTGTGAACATCCAGAACTTCATCTTCTAACGGATAAAAAAGAAGATAGAGAAAATGATGATGAAGAAGACGTGCAACCGCCTAGAGTTAGAAGAAGTAAGTCTTTAAAAAGTGGGAAAACTCCGCCAGGAACTCCGGGACAAAAGAAATTTGTCAGATTCGCTGATGCGCTTGGATTAGATTTAGCAGACGTAAGAACTTTCCTGGATGATATACCCAAAGTACCTAAATCAGCTTATGAAGATCTAGAGGACGCTGATTTGAGCGACTTAACCCCCAGCGGTTTTTTATCAAGCATGCTGGACAGAGTACAACCTAAAGCAACAAAATATCTTCTACCCATGTTTCAACAACCGGTGGGTTTACCGAATTTCTTAGATTTGGTGAGGGAGTACAACATATGCTTGGAAAACGCTTATGTCGATGATCCTTTTTTGCTCTCGTTAAAAGGTACAGTGCGTGTAAGAAATCTTGATTTTCACAAATCCGTTCATATCAGGTATACCTTAGATTCTTGGGCGACTTTCGCGGACGTTAAGGCTACTTACGTTGATAACTCTTGTGATGGGTTTTCGGATAAATTCACTTTTTTGTTATATGCTCACACCTTGTCGATAGGACAGAAACTTGAAATAGCGTGTCGGTTTCAGTGCAGGGGCTGTCAGTATTGGGACAATAATCGTGGATCTAATTATTGTTTTCAATGTCTACCAGTGACAAATACTACTACACCACCTGCTTCGCATCTGCATGATGAATGGACTCCTGGAGGCAGTTTTTATTAGTAAGTATTTTTTTGATCATTTAAATTATTTCTTCTTTCGACATGTACCTACCTGATATTGTCTTCATTACAAAATGTTCTTTAAATATGTATTCATATTTTTCAATAACATCCGACCTATAAATTTCAATATTTATCAAGTTTAAAGCGACAAAACACTCTGACACAACAGTAGCAAGCGCATGACTGGCGAATCATACAAAGGAACGTCTCTGTATAGTCACTTTGTCAGAGCAAACAAACGCAGCTCGTATGGTCTCGTTCAGCATCAACACAGTAGCATAGAATGTGTTCCGTAGATTCATCTTCTATGCGGAGATAACTCTTAATGTCCAATAAGGCTTATGCTTCCAATTTGGAAAGTAATTTCATCAAGATCTTTGCCGGTATATCCAACTGTTGAAGCTCAGTGCTGTTCCTGTAGTATGGCTGCTATTTGTTACGTAATTTTAAATGAGTCCACTCGTAAAATAGTCAGTCCCCGAGGACTATTTTCTGCCCTTTCCTGTGTTTGTAATCTAAAAGTTAATGACATCAGAGATATGTTTCTTTTTTTCAGGCTAATTCACCATTTTAGTATGATATGGTGCACAATGAAAATGGCGTGTAATGAAACGATAGAATCGACACGTCCGTCAAGGAACGAGAAGATCAAACATTTTCCGAGGACAACAAATGAGCATATTTTTACTGTTCATGAAGAGAGATTTTTTTTATTGTGTAATTAGACGGGTGGAGGGTTGCTGCAATATACCGAATATACCCATGCATCCAACATTAAGTGCCATAAACAATAAACTATATTTGCAATGAAAACAGTGATGAGTGATAAATAAAGATTATATCGATATACTTCCACATTTGACATTCATCATAATAATTTGAACAACAATTCACTGAATTGTCAATTTTAAAAGTCTGGAAATAGCTACAAGTATAACTTTTTTGTTTCTTAGGGTGCTGGGAAGTTTTCTTCAATTCCTATACATACTCAATCTTTAGACCTAGTCCTTTCCTGACTTTATGTAGTTGTTCATAAAATAAATTACTCTATGTACTAAGTTTTAAATATCTATAGCTTGGAAAGCGGATACATTTTACTAGTGGTCGGTTCTAATAACTTTGGGAACATTCATTTTATTTAATCACTTTTTTTAATGTTGTATGATAATATCTAAATCCTTATTTTTACTCATCCCTGTATACACATTCTAAAATGAAATCACAACAGAAGTAGACTAGTTAAAAATTAGAATAATTGGTAAAATTGATCTCACCTAAATGTGAATATTTGAGTTGTTTTAAAATACATATGTAAAGACAGCTACTAATTTTGAAAGAATTATATGAGATAATATTTTTAAAACAACTTCATACTAGGAAATTATTCGAATAACTAGAAAATAAATTTATATTCTAAACCAAAAATACCTAAAAATATTTATAATATTATGACATATTGACCCAGCAATAAAATAAACCTATTTTTATTTATTTATTATGTTTTGTTTGTGTAATTTTGTTCGTACTTTGAACTGATAATAATACAATTGGAATTTTCACCCAAAAGATACTAAAATTATTTAAGATGAAGACTATGAAATATAACATCACTGCTTGGATATATATTTAACTTATCAATTTGCAGAAACAAAAATTTTCCAAAACTTTTGGCACAAAAACGGTTTTAAAATAGCACAATGTGAATAAACATCTTAACATGGAGAAGGTCAAAACAAATTAAAATATAATTAAAAGTGAACTACACACTTAGCATGTGAAGAACAATTATTATATCAATTAAAGCTGCAATAAAATCGCACAATTTTATATGATGGATTGAGATACACATACTGTGATATTTTTAAAGGAAACTATTCAGATTTGTCGTTTTTTGCGGGTAATTAAGAGTTGTGAAGGTGAAATAGTAATGGATGTGTTGATTAGAAGATGGTAAAAAATGGTAAACATAATTATTAAGTACCATTTTTGCATTTTATATAATTTTAAGTAGGTTTTACTATTATTATTCGTATTGTACTTTATAGAAATAAAGCGAAAGTGAAAAATCATTGAAGACATAAACAAAACTAATCTTATCTAGTGTCGTATACTTTTAAGTACTTTTTTCTAATTTTGACATATAAAGTGACACTTTTTAAAACTGATTGACATTATGAAACGTCTTACTTTTTGTAACTAGTTGCATAAAGTAAAATTTTATGCAACATGGTGACGAAAAATGTATTTCAAAATTAGTGACAAAAAAAATTATTGTATTTATTAAACTGTTATACAAGTTAAAAACATAAATTATTATAAATTAATTAATTATTATAAATATTGATAACACAATTATTGCAATTATTCAAATTAATATATCAATATCGCTAAAAACCTTCCGTCTAGACTTTTTTACAAAATGTCAAACTGAGAACTAGCATGAAGTAACAGCAACAAACTAAATTTATGTTTTCCAAATTTTTATTATCGATTATATTAAATTTTATTCTTTATTACTTTCTTCAAAATTAGAAAAAATCTTGTATTAAATACGTTACGAAATGAAATTTTGTGTAACTTGTGAGTCACTCACTCACTTCGTTGTTCGTTCCGCAAAAATCTCACGCGTTAAACAAAATTAGGCATTTCGTAACTGATGCCATAAATAGCTATTATTACATGGTACCCATTTATATTTTTATTTACATCTATATAGTATTTGTGCATACTTTAATAATAATCTGACTTAAAATTCAAAAAATCATGCAGTTGGATAGGTCGTTTCACTTGATATCTTTAGATTAAGAAAGCTGAAAGACTAGGTTTGGACAACTGCCTTGACTCAGAGACATATCGGCTCAAGGTAGGAGTATATAATAATTATACAGCCGATAAAACCTCTTGAGTTATAGATTTGCATGAGGTAGCAAGGAGTTAACGGAGTTACCCTGAAGGTTAGGTGAGAAAAGTATTCATAAAAAAGAATCCACGAAGGTGGCGTTGAAGTAGTTTGTAGGTTATACCATAATATTTGGTTTTATTAGCGTCACAAGCAAATGGAAATTTAAATAATATTCACACAATAAGATAGATCTTAAACCATTTATGTTGGCATAATGTCAACACGAAATATTTTGGAATGTAGTATACGCGTAACAATATACAGTGTGTTAATATGTATCGGAAACAGGTGTGAAATAACGATCAAATATAAATATACAATATACAAATACACATACTTTTTTTGTGCACATCTCTATTTACTTGAGAATATTGTGCTCGTGATTAATTAGAATGTATTTATTGAACCCTGAATGGCATTGACATTGTTTCCCAATAAATACTTGGTGCATTTATATTTAGAAACTATTATTAAATGCTAAAATTAAATTAATTTTCACCATTTTATAAAGCACGTACGTACTTGTGTGCTAAAATTAGAAGTTGTTTCAAAATATTTTGATAGCACATAGAAGCAGTTCTTTTGAAATGATTATTAATAATAATTAATCAACAAAATTGAAACGTAATTTTTTTGAAGCTTGCGTTTTTTGCTGCTACTGCAGCTTTCTAAGAATGATAAAAATTTTTAAAATCGGTTGACTAGTTTTTGAGTTTATCGGTAACAAACAAATATATCAAATAAATATATACTACTTTGAAATTTAAATATTATTCAGTTCAAAGTACCTACAATCTAAAAATATATTTACAATTACAAAATCAACATACTTTTTAACATTTACCACCAAGGACGGTTGAAACAACAAAAAAACTACAAAACAGAAGGAAAGAAATTGTATTTCTTAACTTGCCTTTCTTCTATCTTTAGTCAAAAGTCTAGCACAGTTTAAATCTATAATTTGTACTAGTGAAAGCTGTAAACAAAGTGGCAATCTTGAAAAGGCTGATTTTCATATTATACCTCACATATCATTCACATATATAAAAACGTTATTTTAAATTATTGTCCTCAGAACGTTTAACTTCATCAATCTTTCCGCGAGAGGCGCCATTCCGCAACTTTAGAAGTAATAAAAATAAAATTAATCTTCCTCTGAACTATAAATGATATCGCCGTCCTTAGTTTTAAAATTTTAGATAGAAGGAAGGTAACATTTTTTCCTACGTTCATGCATATAACAAAACTTTATTGAACTCTATTCAGTGGAAAAACTACTATATTTATTGCTCTAGTGACATCTGACATTTTCATACAGCGTGATGCCATCCACTAGCTGTGTCATTTTTAGTCCATTTAGAGCAGCCTAAATAAAAAATTTTTGGTTTTTGCATGAACGACGAAAAACATTGTAAGCAACTCGTGCAAAAAGTGTTTATTGCGCTCAACGTGTGGTGTTTCACGTCGTGTGCAATAAACACTTACTTGTCGCATAAATAACTATCCTATCGTATAGAAATTAAAATTGTAGAGATTGTATGAAAAGATAAGAAGTTAGTACCTCTACCTTTAAATAAACAAAATAATGTTGTAGAGAACTTTTTTAGCATATGTTAATAAATGTTATTGATATTATCTTAGTCAGAAGCTGTAAATCTGTTCTGTTTTTTCAATTATTAGAACTTTTTGGTACCTACTTACGTGTATTCACGCCACCGAAGTGGTTTTTACACGTACCTATAAAATCTGGATCACCTACCTATTTGTTTGGTTTGGTTTATTCTCCATAACCAAGACACATAATTCACAACAAAATAAAATTCTTATCTGATTCATGATCGCTGAGGTGGCGTTTATACTTTTAATTCTTCTGAACAAAACCATAATTTTACTAACCATGAATAGTTATAATGATAGTTTGGAACGGCATAAAAATGTACGGTTGAAACTTAACATTAACTAGGTGCTGTTTAATGTACTTTTAACACTTTTATAGAAGAACCATCAGAAAATATAGCGAAAGAACTGCTCTCAATGAGCAGGAACAAACTACACACCATTACGGGGCTATTTACGGGACACTTTCCCACAAAGAAGCACCTGAACAAAATGGGGCTGTATAACGGAGAGATTGGTTAAATTCCAAAAAATGAGAGGTTGGAACAAAAAGTTATTATCAAGGTTGTGATTTAGGTGTGCCTTGCTATATAAAAACATAGTTATAGAATTTATATTAAATATAAAAAGTGACATTGTTTTTGTATAGCAGTATATGTATATAGAGTAACTTGGGGGGATGCTTGGTACATATAACTTGGTGAAGAATTTGTTAGTTATGCAGAAACCTCTCTTCTAATTTAAATAACACTGTTTATATTGGCAGCCAGATTATTTTTAATTATTTAACTTCTTTATTGATGTAATATTGAAATGGTCCAAAAGAATAAGATGATTTTTCCTTTATATCTGTACATTTGTATTGTTGGTGTAGCTGATTATGGTTTTTTTCAGATACTACAGAAAACATAATTTTTAAGTTTTGCCTCAATGTTTTGCAAAATATGTGATTATTACAGAATAATTTCCTGTAGGAAGGGAAAAAGTGTTGATTTTGGATTAATTATGTTAAAACCGCAAAAAAAACTTTTATATACCGGTTTTGGCGTAAATAAAGTAGACAATTATACCTTTATGTTAGGTATAAGCAATTTACACAAACAAAAAATATTAGAAAACAAGGATGCATGTAAAACATAGGTACAGGATGTTACTAAAATCATGAAAATATTGCTTGAACTTGATGTGAAGTTCATTGCAAAAAAGGAAATATAAATGTATATTCAAAATATGTCATTTGAAAGAAATCAAACACTTAGCAATAAGATCAACTGCTTTTGCTGTTAATATTTCGATCTCCCAGTCATACAATCATGTTTTTTATAACAATCTGTACAAAACCTCCCTCTTCCCAAATTTATTTAATGTCTATTCAAAGCAATATATTTTAGAAAATAATATTTTTACAATAACTATGACAATTTTTTTAGAAAGTGATATATTTATGCCATGTTAATTGTTACAACGAAAAATTAAATTTTAACTATATTTTTATTTATTGTATTTCATTTCTTTATTTTCAAAGACTTAAAAATATATATTAATCAGTGTTGAACACGTTGTATTATTTTTTCGGAACATTATATTATATAAAGCGTTGTTTTGTTATTGGTTTTGATCGATTGATGGTATCCTTAAAAATTCACGATGAATTGGAGATTTTAGGAGTTGATTTAGCTCAGCTACTGGTTCCCAAAAAAGCACACAATCTCCTACAGTATTCCAAGCAAAAATTTTCAAACCTTCAGCATTACTATTATTACCAACTTGTATGTATCCCGCATTACATATAAAATGTAATAACTATTGCCTACCTAAAACGATTATAGGGATTACCGGCTGGTCTTGAAGGTTTACTTGTATCATTCTTGTATTTTATTTCTTTGTATTATAGTAAGTGTATTTTTATTATTAAAAAACAGATAATGAAGGGGAAGTTGAAAAAATAGAAAAGCTTATAAGCATTTATTATACTTTATTTCAGTCACAGTCATGAACTTATTACTAATTACAAAAGGTGAAAATCTTAAAGTATACGTTTGTGGATTTTATAAATACTAATTTGTGGAATATTATTTATGTATTAGTAATAAATTAAATAAAGAATACTATGGCAAAATACAAAATATTTGTATTTAGATACAATACATTTATCACAAGCAATAAATATGTCAAAAATATACTTCTCTACATATTTTTGACTTATTTATATAGTGTACAATTCAAACAGTTTAATTTATTTCAGCATAATAATCATTATCACAATAGATATTCAGTAATAAACTGTTTCGATTTGAAAATTATCCGCCAATTTTGTAGAAAAACCAACGATTTGATATTTGACTCTTTGAAAAGCGGGAATTTTTGACATTTTCCATGCTTGGTTTGTTTGAATTCACTGGATTCAGAATATTGTAAAACTTTTGTAGTATTAACAGTGCTAGTTTAAAATTTCAGCTCACTATTTACAGTTTGTGTACTTTTTCTTCTTTCTCTACATGTTAAGGCTGAAACCAGCATGATTTTTTTCTCAAAGCAGCTTTGAAGATTTCTGTATTCTTCATTTCTAAATGGCGGATATTATTTTTAAATGGGGAGCACTGTATAAGTATTAATTATAAAACAATTTCAAAATATATTCACAAATGTTTTCAAAAAAGTACCTCGACTTTGTGCTAATTCGAGTTAATTCTATTTTATTACAGAATAATTTAAGTGACTAAATCAGGAAGTTTTAACGCTAAATATTGTTTGTGTAACCTCTGCTTGCAGAATTCATAAAATTCTATTTCCTTCGTGAAGTTCTTTCTCACGATATTTTTCACTTCTTCGCTAACAGGAGGCTTGAAATTGTTCTTGTTTATTGGATTATACCGGCTAATTTCATCTGAAAAAAAAATTGAGTCAAACTTCAAGTTGAATTTATCAAAATACAAATAACAGCATATTATAATTATTAAAAAAACTCACTCCAATACATATCGGAAGCTCCTTCGAAAAATCTAGGAACATAATGTTCTAGAACAGTCAAAGTTGTATTCAAGTCTTCTAGAACGCCAACAACTGCGTAATTCTGCTCCACAGCACGCTTGGCTCTTTCAAGTGCTCCTTGGGTATTGAATGGTAAACAATCAGGATGGTGCCCACAGAAAAACATTGACTGGCGCCTGTGATCTCCAATGCCTTCTCTTATCTCACCTCTTAGATATTTGCACTCTCTGTCTCCGGATAAAACGCACTCTTCAAAATCCTAAAATCAAAAAAATTTCGCCTCAATCCAGTATTCAACTTAGGTACTTCTGCCCACCTAAAGTATTTTTGAATTAATTAAAATAGGTATTACCTTTTTCAACCATTTTGGATCCGGTAATGGTATATCTGGAAAAGCGATTTTTCTTTCTACGTAATACCAAGGTGCACGAACGTAATAATACCATGAAATTACTCGTTCAATTGGATCTCTGACTAGATTGATATAGATTGGTTCTGGCAAACCGAAACTAGAAAATACAGTAAAGGCTTCACTTTTACGTATGCAATTCTCATTACATCAACTATCACTAGATATTATAGTAGTGTACAATAAGAATTTATTTAAATAATAATGCATACCTTGATATATTAGTGAAGCACACATGCTTAATATATACACCTGGAGGATCATAGCTAGATATTAAGGCAGCCAAAACTGCTTGATCTTCTGGAGAAAGTCTTATAGTTTCCACTCTTTGAACCATATCCTGGTGAAATCCGAATTCATTACGAATGCTAAGTCTCCTCATAAGCTCCATCAATGTTTGGGATCCCACTTTTGGTACTCGATTGAAGAAAATTAGATCAACTTCGGCTTTTCGTGTGTTGTTTAATAAAGCTGGTTGTAGAGTTGACATCTGTAAAATTTGTTTGTACAATGAAGTACTAAATATTCCATGTAAATTTACCTGGCCTGTGCTTTCCAATAATTTCATTGTAGCTCTAACGCCTGTATGCTCTGCAGGTCCACTATTATCTGCAAAAAATTCAAAAACTGTATATTTGAGATAGATACCTATTGCAAAGTATTACAGTGTAATAATTAATTATTTAGAGTAAAAGTGTACCATGTAAATTCTTTTTGTTACATATTTTTTATTTATTCTTCAATGTTACCGTTACGTACTCCCGATTGTGTATAGATTTTAATATAATCTGTAGGTACCGCTTTTTTGAGCAGTTGATATATGTTGTATGTGCTGCCTATACACTAGACTACACCATACCAGAGATATAAAAAAAATCGTGATTTGCTGCTAATTATTTGAATATTTCCAGCTTATATTAAGTATAAAAACTTGATTATTAAATTCATGCAAATTCTTTAAAAACAATTCAAAACGATAATGTGGTTAAGAGCTGACACTATATTATTGCCAAAATTCCCCTCATATTTTTTGAAAATATTTTGACGTTGACATTGACAACAGTTTGAATCACAGTCACAGACCCACAAACCAAATATAACCAGCACAGACCAAAACCGTTTGAATTTACTAGCTTGTAACGGAAGTTTTGTTTCGATGTCTGGTGGGGTGTTACAGTTTGGTTGTTTGGTATAAAAGAATATATTTCAAGGCAAAAAGTTATTTATTATATTATTATTTTATAGGTAAGCACAAAATTTTGTAGGTTTACGTTATATGTGATCTTCAAATTACCCAAACTTTTTCACAAACATAGTTCTTACTTGAAGGATTTCCCTTTGACATTTCAAATTCAAATTTCTGAATGTTGTTAGAATGACAAAGATATGAAGATAGATAAAGAGATTAGAAAGAAGTAAGAGCCACTTGAAACATTTGACTTTTAGTTTAACATTATATATATATTGTAATCAAATGTCTTCATTAGCCGGTTGATAAAAAACAACTAACTATATGGGAGAACCACTTTTTAGTAGATCAACATAAACAACAGTTTTTCAAAACATTCCTTCTAAATAAAACAATGTATGAAACTTAATATTTTCATGAAATACTACTGTAGATGTTCACTCAATAATGTTTGACAAAGTACTTTCATTCATAATCTGTCTACTACATTCCTGAGTAAATATCTAAAAACAAATCTAATAGGATAATTTTACTCACACATTACAATTAAGATTTTAGCTTAGAAGTTCACAAATATGGCTGATAACACATCTGTAAGAGTAGCGGTTAGAGTAAGACCTTTAGTCCCAAATGAGAAATCTAAAGGCTGTCGAGATGTATTAGATGTAATAGACGAAAACGAGCAAATAGTTATCAAAACTTTAGATAAGGATAAAGCTTATACATTTAATTATGTTCTGTCAACTTCTTCGACACAAGAAACGTTATACAATAGATGTGTTCAACCCCTCTTGGGAAATTTATTCAAGGTACCTATTTTTTTAATAGCTTGCCAGAAACTTACTCTTACTCACATTTCAATTACAAAGTTACTTCTGTTAACTGTTTAGCTTCAGTATCTGAAGAAGAGAACTTTTTTATCAAAATGTGTAATATAGTGTTCTGGTAGTGGTACTGTAAACAATGTTTATATTTGTTAAATTATGAACTGTGTATGTTTTAGGGTTACAATCTAACAATTTTGGCATATGGGCAAACAGGATCAGGAAAAACACATACAATGGGCACAGCGTACATGGGAGATGGGGAGATGGGTGTGATACCAAGAGCAATCACTGAAATATTTGATTTTATAAAAGATAATTTTTCATTTGACTTCATTATAACAGTTTCTTTCATGGAACTATATCAGGAAATTCTTTACGACTTATTGAGTGATAGACCAAGGGAACAGTGTACCCTAGAAATTAGGGAAGATACGTCTAAAGGTAAAAAATTCTGAAATTTTGCCAGTTTTGTATTATTTGATTGTTTTCAGGAATCCATATTCCTAATTTGACAGAAGTGGAAGTTAATTCAGTCAAAGCAATATTCGATGCTTTACAAAAAGGTACTTCTCGAAGAGCAACAAGTTCAACAGCAATGAATGCTCACAGCTCAAGAAGTCATGCTATACTTACCGTAAATATTGCTATGAATAGCAAAGAACACTGGTAAGTACCGACAAAATTAAATTTTATTATTATTCATAATCTTTATTGGGCAATTGAATAGTTATATGTTTATGCATTTACATTTTATTTGGTTCTCGTGCTTTGATTATTTGTATTTTTTAATTTTTCCAAAGAAGTTGATGGAATAACTTTTTAGTCATGAAAATAAGCAAGCCAAATTACATTTGGTAGACTTGGCAGGTAGTGAAAGGCCAAAAAAGACTGGAGCTGTAGGAAACACATTTAAAGAAGGTGTCACAATTAATAAAGGACTCTTTGTGTTGGGCAACGTTATCAGTGCTTTAGGCGATGAAAAAGGACAGCATGGATTCATTCCTTATAGAGACAGCAATTTAACTAGACTTCTTAAAGGTTCAATCATGTTTTTAATAATAATATGTTTATTATAATAATAATTTTCAATTTTAGATTCTTTGGGTGGTAACAGCATTACATTGATGATAGCTTGTGTTAGTCCAGCTGACTATAATTTAGAAGAAACAATATCTACCCTAAGGTACGCTGACCGAGCTAGGAAAATTAAAAATAAACCCATAGTTAATCAAGATCCACAAGCTGCTGAAATTAATATGCTTAAAAAGACGATTCAGCAGTTACGGTTGAATATTGTTGGTCAAGGTAAGAAACCAGTATTAATTACCTTTTGCAAGTTGAATTTTTGTCGTCACTGGATAACTCAGCCCCTGAGATCTATGCAATAGTTTTCAATCAATTATTTATTCATTTTTTTGGTTAAAAACTACCTTTTTTACAATGTGGACTTACAGTCTGGCACATGTTAATTCATTTTCTTGATCCATCAAACTTTTTCGTATTTCAAAGCTTTTTAATGTTCTTATTGTATTTATGACAGGTCTTTGTAATCAAAGTAACAATTTTGTCCCATTAACTAACCAATGAAAAGTTGAAAATTATGATTTTCTTAAACAAAACAAGTAATTACTTTACTAATATCATTTCCGGTGATTTGCCAAATTCCTGATTGAATTGTAATTGAATCATTAAAATATAATTACATATTAAGAACTAACAGTACCGTAATTGCTTAATGTTGATTTATTAAAAATAGTTATGTTTATTGTAAGCTGAAATATAATAACTTCAACTGAATCCACCTCTGTGTATTCCTTCTGCTATTAAGTTTCTAGTTTCAAAATATTTTCATTTGTCTTGTGAATGCAGTTTGCAAATGTGGTTTGCTTAGTTCTTCTAATTTGAATTTTGTTCCAAAAGTGCGAATTCATTAAAAATGTGCTCCAGAGGTAAAAAAATGTTAAGTTTAGTGTTAAAAGATAAACATTGTGCCGAATCACACAATAACTTTGATAGGATTGGGTTGTATTCACATTCTAACCTTAAAACGTCGGATTTCTCAGATAACTTTGGTAAGTTTTGGTTTTTAATTTCATTTATCAACAACTTGGGCTTTTTGTAACTTTTCATTACACTAAGAAAAATTCTTACAAAACACAAAATTGTTATAATACAACATTAATTTGAAAATGAGGTATTATTATTAGGTCCTTATCGTATTTTTCCAAAAAAAATTTACAGAAAACTGCTTGAAATGACTGTAAAATTTATTTTTAATTATCCCCAATGTCCGCACTAACGGGATAATGGAGTGAATAGGGGTGCTGGGTGGGTAAACAAGGGTAAGGGAAAAACAAAAGCATGAGTTTATGAATGATAATGGGTAAAAATCAATAAATTGCAATGTTGCAAAGCCTATTTTTATCTTCGATGTAGGAAAATTGTGAAAAATTGAAATATTAGAAAAACAATGTTGCCAAACTTTTTTCCTATTAAAAAGACATAAACTTGACGCAAAAAAACTTGACAAAACCAAATAAAACCTACCTCAACCATAACCTAACCAAAAAAACGTGAAAAACTTCAAGAACCAATAATATGAAGAAAATCAATGTTGCCAAACTTTTTTTTTATACAAAAAAATGAGAAAAATATTTTTTATATTAAAAAGACAAAAAATCTAACCAAACCAAATCAAACCTACCTCAAACCATATCCTAACCAAAAAACGTAAAAACCTTTTCAAGGACCAATAATATGAAGAAAATCAATGTTGCCAAACTTTTTTTTTCTACAAAAAAATGATGAAAAATATTTTTTATATTAAAAAGACCAAAAAACCTAACCAAACAAAATCAAACCTACCTCGAACCATATCCTAACCAAAAAACGTAAAAACCTTTTCAAGACCAATAATATGAAGAAAATCAATGTTGCCAATCTTTTTTTTTTACAAAAAAATGAAAAATATTTTTTATATTAAAAAGACCAAAAAACCTAACCAACCCAATCATAACCTAACCAAAAAACGTAAAAACCTTTTCAAGAACCAATTTGGTAATTGTGAAATAAAAGGGACTTAATTAGTTCTGAAAAGTCCAATATAATATACATATTTCCAAATGAAAAAACCTAACCAAATCAAACCTACCCCAACCTAACCAAAATGAAAATGTAAAAATCTTTTCAAGAATCAGTTAACCAAACAATCCACCAGGACCTGTTGTATACAATGACCGAAAATAAATATTTTTTCAGGAGGTCCAGTAGTTTGTCCAGCAGAAATCGAAACATTGAGACGCGAAAATATTGAATTGAAAACCAAAAAAAGGGATCTTAATATCCAACTTACAGCAGCCCTATTCGACAACACCAATTTACACGAGAAAATAATGATCCTTCAAAATGCTAACGAACTGTTGAACGGCAAGCTTTTGGAGTTGAAGACACTTTACGACGGACTATTAAATAATTACAGTGAAGGACTAGAGTCGAATAATATGGAAATGTTGAGGGATAATTTCGATAAATTACAATCCCTTAAGGAACAATTCACAGAAATCAGTAACGATCAGTTGAAAGTGGAAGATGAAATAGCGTAAGTTTCTGAATATTTAGTCTATGACCGAATTAATTTTTTTGTTCATTGTTTTTTTTTCAGAGCTCATGATCATAATAAACACTGCATAAAAGAGTCACCAGAAAATGAGAAGGAAGACTCTGAAGATTTGGAAGAAAAACAAGAATCTCACACTAACCGGCAACTGGACTTGAAGGGTCAACTTACTGAAATTGAAAAAGAACTCAACCTCAAAGAGAGCCTGGCTAAACAATACATGAGCAATAACCAATACGTTGTAGATTATCAGGCTATGGCAGACAACGAGAATAAAATTAACCAGCTGGAAAAAGAAAAGGAAGAATTACTACAAGTATTGAAAAATATTGGAAACTCTGGGAAAGTTTCAGAACAACGAAGAAAGAGGGTTCAAGAATTGGAACAACAAATCATCGATTTGAAGAGAAAGGTGAGCTATTCCTCTATTTAGTGAAGTTAAATATTGAATATATTGAAATTTTCTAGGTACAAGAACAAAACCAATTAATAAAACAAAAAGCAAGAGCCGAAGATCGCATAAAAATCCTGAATCAAGAGATACTCGTAATGAAGCAAACCAAAGTGAAACTCGTTAAAGCGATGAGAGAGGAATCGGAAAAATTCCGCCAATGGAAGTTGCAAAAAGAAAAAGAATGCATCAGATTGAAACAACAGGATATGAGAAAAGAAAACGAGATCGTTAAGATGAAAGTTATGCATAAAAAACAACAAAACGTGTTTAAAAGGAGAGTGGAAGAAGCTGAAGCGATTAATAAACGGTTAAAGTTGGCGTTATCTTTGAAACAACAAGCACAAGAGACGAGGAATGTTGGTAAAGCCGATAGAATTGAACCATGGGTGAGTAAATCTCTTCAGATTATTCGTTCGCACTGATTATTTCTTTTATTAGTAGAGTTAGTTTGCCGTTACGTCATACATTGTCAATCTTGATCTCTCATTCATGAAATGGTTGAGAAGGACGTCATTAACGTCACTTTTGACAACTCTGTTGTCATATTTTGAAAACAAATCTTAAAATATATGCGTCATTGATTATAATTTTGAGGTTAAGTGTATTTTTATTTTTCAGCTTAAGCAAGAGTTTGATTTGTGTATCAACTTAATTGAAGCGGAAGCGACACTGAAAGTACTTCTTGAAGATCGAGCTACGCTCCAGCACCAATTAGACCAGCTGAAGAATAACGGCGATGTCGATGATTCGGCCGATGTGAAATCGATCGAAGAGGATTTGGAATTGAGAAGCGTACAAATCCAGGATTTGCAACAAAAGTTGTTGGGTTCAGACGAAGGTGAGATAACAATTACTGTTTTTTTTTTGTTCAAATAAGTCGATCAAAGCACGAGTTCGTTGAAGACGTCACCGAGCGAAACCTTGACGAGGCCGGTCGGGTCGCTACAGACGACAGAACATGAGCCTCGGAAAATATGCGAACTAAAATTTAATCGCAGCGAGCCAATCAGGAGCTGATATAGCGAACGTACATTAGTAATTTGTTAATATAATCGAAATAATATGACCGAGTGAATTCATCAACATTCATCATTTTATTCATTTTTAGTGTCTGTATCAGTTTTGTCGACTAGAGAATGATTTCATTCTATTTTTGATTCAATGTTAATATTTAGAGTTGAATTTTTAGAAGGTTTGACGTTTTTTTACATATCTCTTTACAGTTGACATTTATGGTATCGATATTTGGTTATCGATTCAAAATATCGATTGTTACAACTACAGCGACATGGACACGCCCACCAGGTACAATGTTTGCTTCTGTCGACTGTATTTCAAAGCTAGTGGTTACAATAATTATTTTTTGTATTCGTTTTCTCGATTTTTTTTTAACAATAATATATTATTTATTTAAGATGGTAAAGCGAAAGCAAGAATAGACAAATTCCAGACAATGGCCGAAGCTAAATATGGTATTAAATTCTTGTTTGCCAAAACAGCTGAAGTTGTTAAAGATAAAGTTTGCATCAACATCAAACTCACCGAAGTACAGGAAATGTATAACGAGGTAATAAATCTTTCTTTTCAAATTTGTATTTGTTTTTATCAATTTTAGAACGAAAATGTTTAATTGAATTGTACTTTTTCGATATTTCAGGCACAGGAAAAGTTGAAAGAATGCGAGAAAAATCATACTCCAAGAGTCGACGGAAGCGGTGATTGGTCAAGTAAGTTTTAATATTCTTTATTCTTGCAGACTGATACGTTGGGCGCCAAATTTTCAAATTTATTTTTTCTTTTTGTAAAGTTCGTTAGTGTTTGATGTGATTGGCTAACGAGAGTTAATTCTCTTTCATTATTCACTGGTGTGAAGAATATACAGATTGCGAAAAAGCTTATCGAACTATGCAGTTTACACACGCACAACAAGGAAATTATGAGAAAAACAGCTTGAAAGAGAGAGAAAGAATAATTGTGGGTGGTCAACGAGGGTGTATACTAATTTCCCGAGATTAGGCGAGTCAATGCGAGAGAGAATTTACTAGTTGGTGGTATTCAGTACGTTCCCAACGTGTAAAGTATTGTAAAGGACTCTGTTGCCGGATGAGAGTGTTTAGTTTTACCTAATAGTGCATAAGCTCGAAAAAAAGTTAACGAAAACGAGACAAAAATATCATTTTTACAAATTAATATGCGCTTCTGGCAACAGCGGTTATAATAACAGGGCAATGAACATTCGGCCAGCCTCGGGAAATAAGTATACACCCTCACTGACCACCCACAATTATTCTTTCTCTCTATTTCAAGCTGTTTTTTTCATATTTTCCTTTTCGTACATGTAAATTGCATGGTTCGATAAGCTTTTTCGCAATTGTATATCATTATGTAGCTAAATATGTAAAAATAATTTTTGCGTTATTATTTAGTCGTGGAGAAGAATATTTTCCTTTTCTAAACATTTTCTTTAATTATAGCCAAAGAACAAGAATGGTTGAAGCAACTAGAAGATTTAAAAGAAGAAAACAAATATCTGCTAGAGAAACTTCAATACGTTGGAGTGAGTTTAAATTACTTTTATTGTGTTTCATAATAAAAATGTATCTAAATTACAATTTCAGAAAATATCTACGACAGCTCCGGAGACGCCAAAACTAAAGGAAAAGGACCAAATCTTCGCAGCTCCGGAAGCGCCAAGGCCGAAGGCAATCGACCAAATCTTACAAGACACATTCGTCGTAAATGAAGAGGTAAGTAGAAATAAAGCAATGTTGTTAAAAACCAAATTGAACACACATTTTTTTTTTAGATTCCAGAGATTCGAATTGTCCGGGATAACCAAGAAAATATTAAATTTGATGTAAGTTAATACTACAATTATTATTGTTTATTGCAATTTTTTTCATACCTTGTTTAACATTACAGAGCTCTATGGATGATGATGAAAACGACGATGTTAAAACCGATCCTGATTGGAGAAAGACGCCGCTAGGAAAGAGGCTAATAGAGGAAAAACGAAAAGCTTTAAGTAAGTTTTCTAATTGTTATTTTTCTACTTCTTGTTTCCGTGTATAACAATTTTGAATATTTTTCAGATTACAAAGATAATCAACCGGTGAAAAGATCTTCGGATGGAGCTTGTACTTGTAAGGGTACTTGTAGGGCGCGCTGCGGGTGTAAAAAATTGGGCAGAAACTGTGGAGCTACCTGCAAGTGCGACGATATAACTTGCGAAAATAGGGACAAAGTAAGTACAGTCAATTTTATTTTATTTATTTGGTAAAATTTCCTTCTCTCCTTCTTTATGTACGATAAAATTTTGGGGTTCATTAGTTTGTAAAAAGTTTCTTCTATCATAGACTTACAATAATATTTTTAGAAAGGATCAATTCATTTGTAAAAATATCAATAATGTGCGTTTATTACAGGCGGAATCATCTTCAATCACGGACGACGAAACAAAAAAACCACGGTAAGTTTTTTTTATTTTTATCGAATTTTGTTTGTCCACGTTCAGGAAAACCAGATGATGACTACACCGGTCTGCGCTGAGCACAAGGCAGTTGTCACTTGTCATTATAGCACTTTGAATTTCAGCCAATATTTAAAAAAATGTGTACTCGATTACAAGTCGTGCATTGCTTTTTACCAATTATTATATTTTTTTGTGAAATGTAGGATACATTTTGTCTTCTTCCTATAAAAATGTTTGTGGCGCGGTTGATATACAGATTGCGAAAATCCTTATGGAATCTCGCCTCTGATTACACAAGTCCAACAAGGATACATGAAAGAGAGAGAAAGAATCATTGTGCGCGGTCATCACTTAGGGGTGTATACTTATTTCCCAAGGCTGCCCCCTATCCACCAACTAGTGAATTCTCACTGTAAAGGACATTGTTGCCGGATGAAAGTGTTTTATTTTACCTATTGTGCATGATTTCGAAAAAAAGTCAACGAAAACGAGAGAAAAATATTGGTACAAATTAATCTGCGCTTCTGGCAACAGCGGTTAAAATAGGGGGGCAATGAGCATACGGCCAGTAATAAGGAAATAAGTATACACCTCAAAGTACACGCCGCGCATAATTATTCGTTCTTTCTCTTTCAGCTGTTTTTTTGTCATACTTGTATAACCCGGCATACTTCCATAAGGATTTTGGCAATTTGTATAAGTAATGTCTATTATTCAGGACACATGGTATTCTATAATACGAGTCCGGCGAAAAAATGGCAAACGATATATACTATTAACAATGAAAGTTTTTTAATAAGACCAAATTTATATATCATTTTTCCAAAAATTGTAGCAGATTTTAGCTCGTGGCTGATTTTCTAGGGATATATAATGATTTAGGTTAACTTAAAATGAATAATAATTTATAGGGTGTTTCTTTCAAAAAAAAAAAACAAAATTAATATATTTGTTTTTTCGTATTTTATATTGTTTGCTATTTTGTTTTTTTTTTCTGGTTAAAACTCGTATTTTTCGATTTTGTTTTCACACCAAGTGCTCTTCAAACTTTTCTTTAGTAGTTCAACTAATGATGAATCAAAAACCTTCTACAAGTAATCGCAAACCAAAAATTATTCTACATTCTATTAAAAAAATATTCAAAATTTGTTTCAAAAGAGTTGTATTAGTAGTATATATTGTTTGCTAACCCTGATACAAGTGAAACTTCCAATTTTATATACGTTCAATCTACTGCTAGTGATATATACGGGGTGATTCTAAATAATGATTGAAGAGCTATCTTATTAATAATTTTATTGGGTTTCCACAGGCGTTTGATGCATTTTTTAAATCTATTCAAGCGTATTTCAAAGACTCGTGTCAGTTTTATAACTAGTCAAGATAGCATTGAACCATGGTATCTTCAAGGGCCTGCGAGTCCCTAATAGTATTTCTAATATAAATACTGACTTGTTTGAGAGGTATGCTCAATATAATAATAGATAGTAAAGTCATCTTGAATTTTTTTCTTGTCCAATCTTCCTAAATATTGGAGCTTGCGACGCAGCTTACAAGAAAAACGTAGGGAGCTCAAAATTAGAAAATAATAAATACTACTAACTACTTGAAACAAATTTTGAACGTTTTCCAAATAATATAAGGAAATGATTATTAATAATATAATCTCGATATTCCTTATTTTTTCGATTTTAAGAAGCGATGTGGAATTGAAAGTAGCAGGCAGTAAATTAGATATCAGTCGTAGTAATCGCCGACTTTACACGTCTGTCAAAAAAAGAATGTGGTTCAAATCTTAGAGGTTTGGAATAATTATAGTCGAAGAATTAATTTTAAAATTATTTCTTTTACAGCGTCAACGAAACGGAATTACCCACCAAAAAAAGGAAAAAAACGAAGAGCTTGTTTTCGATGCATTTGTAAAAACTTTGAAAGTTGCCGGATAGTTTTAATATTTTTAAGGGTTATTTTAAGATTTTCTAATTTATTTATTTTTTATCGACTGACACATTTTATATATATATTTTTTTTAATTTAAACTTTCTGGTGATCATTTTTTCAAACCGAAAGTCTATAATATTGATTTATCCACATCAAGCAATTATTTTGAATAATCTTTCGGATATTCCAGTTAATCAAATTAAAGCATTGTCATTTTTGACCCTAAAAACTTGCTCATTTTTGTTGTAAATATATTTTATATTAAAAAAAAGACTCGAAAAATTCGCGGGGGGATATTCTTGTCTTGAGTATATCTAAAATGAAGAGATAATTTGAGTGTTTTTACAGTGGATTATTAAAATAAGATTTACTATTATAATAGTTTAGGATCTTTTTATTTTTCATAATATAAAGAATATTCAAAGGTTTTTAAAATTGCTTTAGCTGTACAAAAAATTTCCTGTGTTTTATTACATAAATTTCAACCGTCAGTTATATATTTTTGTAGGAATAAATGTAAATATTAAAAAGACAATATTGGGGGGCTCAAAACAAAATCATTAAAATACTGTTTTTGGCATTTTCAGAGTATTTTGATGTCATTTTATCGACTTGTACATTGTAATTATAATTTCTCCGAAATTGTATCTTTTTTAACATTGATAGTAATGACTTTTTGAAATTTTTTTTTATTAATATGTACTTAGCTGCGCCATGGAATATCTATAAAAAATCACTGTGATATATTGTACAGATTTATATGGTTTAAGCAATAAAACAATTGGTAGATTTTTATTAGTTTTATTTCATTCAACACTAGAAACCCTCCCCGACTTCGCTAAGCTTTGGACATTTTTTATTCCATTTGTCGTAACATAGTCCGATTGTAATAACTCTAAGCTTTAAAACGCCTTCTGACGGCAAACTGGAAAATTTCAACGAGTCATAAGCAAGTGGAGACTTGCTAGAGGTTGCAGTACATAATGGGAACGAATAGAAATTCCTGATCTACTTACATTTTGTTCTTGCACAGATCCTGCTTCATAGCAATAGTGAAAGAGGGATTTTCCCTTCTCGTAAAATATCCAACTCTTTGTTTTCGACGAAACATTAGTATATTATTAAACGAGTAATTTATGATAACCATTATTCACGATAGCGCAAGTCACCCGAGTGAATAATGGCCATAAATTGCGAGTAGAATACTTTACTTTGTCCACGACCCTTTATTTCTTTATTGAATAAAAGTCTGTAAAGATTTGGTATTACTAACCTCAAAATGTGGATACTGTATAAAGTGTCAATAAAACGTACCGTTATAAATATATTGTTTTTAAATACTTAATATTAGAAAATATCGTCATGAGAAGTATCAATACTAAAGATTTCAATATTTTATCGATACGGTATATTTCAGAAACAAATTTCCTGAAAAAAATACACAAATTTGATATTGTCGTGAATTATGAACCATAATTCACTCTAGTAGATATATGGGTACCATATACCTTATGTTAGGAGGTAAAATATTGACTTATTATTAGGTGGTCGTGGAAAAAAAGTTACAGTTATTTCGTATATATACAGGGTGTCCCACGACGATTAAGACAAGCAATATTTCAGAATTGGGCAGTAGTAGATCATTATAATTTTGGTGGTGTGAATTAGAGCAAATGATGCATCTTTTCTTGTTATTGTATTACCCAATAAGGTATTTGTTTTTGGTCACGTGACGTCGCGTTCAATATTTGTAATGGGACAACCTGTATATTTGTGCCTTTCTGTGTTCCTCCCGATAAAACAATTCCAACTAACTAGCACACTTGGGGTCTAAGGTGATTAATTCAAGAGATACAGGTACTCAAAGGATTGTGAGTTGAAAAATTTATTATTAATGAATCCCTTTAATTTTCGGCAATCTTACATTCGTACGTAATGATTTAGACAAATCAATATTATAATTTTTAATAATACTTGAAAGTTAATAATGAAACGACCTGTATATCATGGGGTAAAATATCATAGAATTGTGTTTTTTCCACAAAAATTTGTATAGCATAGCATAGTCAAAAAGACTGTCAAGATTTGAGAAATGCATTTACGAAGATGGGCATCAATTTGAACATCTCCTTAAAGATTGTAAGTTTTTTTTGTGACAGTTAATTTAAATTATTATAAAAAATTATAATATTGGTTTGTCTTAATGATTACGTACGAATGTAAGAATGTCAGATTGCCGAAAATTAAAGGGGATTCCATAATAAATTTTTCAACTCACAATCCTTTAAGTACCTGCATCTCTTGAATTAATCACTTTAGACCCCAAGTGTGCTAGTTACTTGGAATTGTTTTTTCGGGAGGAACACAGAGAGGCACAAATATACAGGTTGTCCCATTAATAATTTTTGAACGCGACGCCACGTGACCAAAAACAAAAACCTCATTGGGTAGTACGTACAATAACAAGAAAAGATGCATCATTTGCTCTAATTTACACCCCCAAAATAATAATTATCTACTACTGCCCAATTCTGAAATATTACTTGTCTTAATCGTCGTGGGACACCCTGTATATATCGTGAACGCGCGAACTTGTAGTTGTCCCTTTATCCGATTCTTGGTTGAAAAGTACTTATATGTTTGATTAATCTAAAAATTATCGGGTAACCTTTTTGATTGAAAGCTTCCTTACATTAATTGGAGGAATTAAGCATTATATTAGAGTTACTTAATTTCATTACAGATTAAATTATAGGTTAACGGTTTCTTGCGAATTTATTGGCTTGTGTATAAAAAGAAGGTCAGTGCATTATTAAACAGTTCAACCCTCGCTCTGCATAATTGTTGAAACTTTCATGTTTTCTTTGTCTCTTCTAGAAAGTGATTTAAGATAATCCTCGTTTATTAAAAAGAATTGGTTATGATTTTTTTTATAAATATTTTTCGTCGGGTATCTTCGCAACCAGTCGGGAACCATTAATATGCCAAATCTTTCCTTTATTTAATCGATACTGTATCTATTGTGGATTACGAGATCTCTTTATACGTCAATATAATCCGGTCCATCCTGTATATCCAATTTTCATTGTTAATGCTGTTTGAATTGAATTGAGAGTTTTATGAAATATTTTGCGATACAAATTATATAGCAAAATAAGCACTTCCGTTTCCTGATTTGAAATATTCCAAAATAAAAATAATTTATTCACATAAATACCCGGAAATAATACAATGCAAACAATTTTCTGTAAAACATGCTAAAATATGTATTACATTGTTATTCCTCGATTGATAAAAGTGGTCATATTGAAATTTTCTGTTTCGTACTTTCTTCTATAACAATAATTTCAAGCGCAAATAATTGTTTCTGTACAATCGGTTTTTTTATTACTTTATGTTAATAATTGTTAATACCATGGAAGTAGGTTTCATAATCGGTCTTCCTTGCCTTTTATTTGGAATCTTTTGCAAAAGCTTTATTCAAAATTTAAAAATAGCAAAATATCAGAACAAACAAATTAATTCAACTTTAAATAAATGCATATTAAAAAGTTTGAAGCATACTTATTAAAAATAAAAGGCATTTTACTTTGTTAATTTTGTAAATAAAGAGTTGACTACCTACATTAAGGTCCTTACCTAAAATTAACTGATTTGCAGATATCATGCTGACTGGTTGAATTTTGATTTCCATTTCCTTGAGCTTTGTATGCAAATCTCTGGTGTGGATATAAAGGAAGAGTGTCGTTGATATCGCCATTAGTGCTATCAGTTCACTGGTCCTACAAAAAACAAATATTACTTTAGTTACAACAAATAACAAGGATTTCACTTGGAGTGAACAGGACAGACCAATGAAAAAAGCACAATAGTTTTTCTTTTCATTTATTAATAACTAGATTATATATGTATATTATATGTATACCCAGTATACTATAGCTCACAAATCTTAGATATAGTTTTAAAATACTCATGATCATACTAGACTTATTCATAGAGCAATCAAAAGTCACAAGCAGCTGATGGGTACCGGTGGACTCATGCACTCTTTTCACTACGTACGTGTAAGTGGTCCTGTACTGGGACTCTGATGAACATTATAGTTGATAGTTGAGTCCCATAGTTCCAGTATAGTTTCTCCACCTGTTTCAATTTTTTGCACTACTTTGTGGTTACATAGTCTTTTTTCCTTGACCCATACTCACATGCAAATATATATTTATCCTATTTAGAAAATGCGGAACTTTCTCTATAGCAATTTGTAGGAAAAAACTTAAGTTAACACAAGAAACTAATTATTTAATTACTTGATAATGTGATTGAATGCACTCATTACGTCATGTTTCATCTAAATAGCTCAGACTGTTTTAGTTACATATCTAATTTGTTAACTCAGTTTCTTGTCAATTACGTAAAGGCTTTCATAAACCTATTAGAATAGAATTCTGTTACTTTACGATCACAAGAAAACCTCTAATACATTATAATATACATTAAGAAAATTGCGAATAAGAAGAGTGTGTACAATAATTATAATTTCATGGATTATGTTCAGCCTGATTGTGGCACACCCTATATATATACTTGCATAATTGTTGTTATTAATGTAGGTACGCATAAATGTTTTTTTAGCTAAGTGAATAGAAAATGGTTACACTCGACAAGTGATTCGTGTGTTTTGTCTCAAATTAAAACTGTACATTTACTTTAAAGGTGTCACAAATTAGTTCATCGTCTTTGATTTGTGTTATTAAAGTAATTGGGGAAAACGAAAGATAACGGTGTCGTATAATAAAGTGAATCACTGAGTTAAGAGTTTGGAATGTTTAAAAAAGTATTACAGATTAATTGCAGCTGAAGCTATTTGATTGTTATTTCGGTAGGTTTATTACTTAAAACGGTATCTATGAACAACTTAATTATGTATTAAAATGTAAAATTACATTTTTGTCCTTGAACTATGAATGAGTCGTGTATATATGCGTAGTAGTTCCAAGCATCCTTCAAATAAATGGGATGTTAAACCGATATCCGGCTTTTGGTGTTATATTAAAGTTTATTAATTTAAAAACTTCTTGAACCGAATATTTTAGGAGAAAACCTGAAATCGAAGTTACCTAAATGTATGCAACAATCACTACAAGTACGTCACATACCTAAAGATGTTTTGTGAGCTGTCAAAGCGTGTCTTGTTTTCACTTACAGTTTATATACGAGCTGCAATAGTAGTTCATTTTAAATCCACTGATTTTATCCTCAACCTGATAATTATTTTATTTTCCCCACACTAGTTGACAAACTTTCATATTTTCTTTTATACAGTTTCCACGAAAATAATTACTGTTCATAGTAACACCTATTTGCAGCATTGCTGTTAGTGTAACAGTTATTTAAATAGTTTGTGATACGTTTTGCTTCCGGTAATGTAACAGGGTACTTTATCATTATACCCAAGTATTCATTAAAATTAAAAGTAACGGTGAAAGTAAGAACTATTTTCACACTTTTTACAAAGTACCATCTGCTCTTGTTATACCTATTATTTATGTATCAAACGGTTATTAATAATTCCTTTCTCAGTCGGATGGTTTTGTTTGAAATTTAAATAAATTAATTTCTCGCAAATATTATGCAGAAACTATAAGTTCATTGAACCTATATTTACACAAAAAACCAACTACAGGCGTCTAAATTAAACATCTAATGATTCTTTTTTTCAGAATTCTCCCAATTTGTCCAGAAAATATGGTATGATTGATACGGGGTAACTGAAAAGCTGTAAAATACCGAAAACATTTCAGAATTGAGAGCTTAGCTGTTAATTTTTTTCTGTTGATTATGAATTTAGTGTGTACAACAAAGAGTGTGAAGATTCTGGGGATTGATATAATTGTTCATTTAAAGTATTCCCTTGAGTTGGTGGTAAAGTTTGTTCAATAAGTTTAATAATAGGATTATGAAAGTGTACATAAGTCAGCTGGGGTCTGAGATGCAGAAACATTGTTATAATTCAAGCCTAATAGAATAATTTTGTCGGGAACATCTATATACTGAGTCTCTATAGGTTGAACAAGATTTTTATACAATTATATAATACTTTCTCATAAACAAATGTATCTTGAATTCAAATATCTTACACTTTTAGTTTCCATTAATTTACCATATGATCACCAAATTTGGTGCTTACTGTTTTACACGTATAGACAATAATTAAAATGATTGTTTTGGAATGTTAACAACGTTTACGAAACAACAAAATATTATCATTTTTCAAGCATACTGATTTTTTAGTTTTTTTTTAACGTAAATAGTACACTGACATCCATCATTTATTCTTTATTTAGACTTTGTTTCCCGACTATAACTACATTATTACAACACAGCAGGCAAATGAAGAAGAAGTGTGTTTGTAGAGACTTTCTATAAATGGAATATGTGTTAACTGTTTTTCTAGAATGTTGAATGTCAATTTAAAAATCAACCACGTCTCTTTATGGTACTCTCACCTTTCAACGCATTATTTATTACCTTATCAAACGTTCTGATTTAAATAGGAGAAAATAAACTGACACAACAATAACAATAACAAAGCATATTTTTTTATATATTCATGACACGCGAAATGTGATACACTGCTATTTGACAATGTCGTTCAACATTAATTACAATTTTTTATAACATGTACACGTACAGGTTTGAATTAAAAATAATAACAGTGATCATAAAAAAATCAGCACCATATTTGGATAGTTATGAGAAATATATTTAAAAGCAGTATAACTTCAGAGTTGGTATCAACATATTAAAGGGCAGATTCATTAGTTTCCGACGAAAATCTGGGCTTTTGGGTCTGCGATTTTGATGCAGATTTTTTTTCCCGAAAGAACACTAGAAAAGGAGATGATTCTAAAAATTTTAACCTAATACGATCAACAACGGCTGTTAGTTCTTTTTGAAAAATGTGTCCTCTAGCGTCCGTAGTTGATTGTATCGGGCTACCATTTTAAGAATCATCTTCTTTTCTAGCGTCCTTCAATCTCTGTCCAATAGCAAACACTTTCGTCCAAACCTAATGAATCTACCCATAAAGTTTTTTAGGCGCTACAAACCAGTTTAATTTCGTTAAATTCCCTACAGGCTCTGTAAGCCGAATGAAAAGAAAGCACAACAAATAAAATATCGAATGCACAACAAAATCAATTTATTCTTTAGGTAAGAGAATATTGCGGTCAATCTTCGCGAAAACCGTAAAAAATGCAATGTTCTATCAGTCTGCCCTTCTTTTTAGTATCTGTGCAACGGAAATGCATAACGTAGCACAGATAAGTCCCATAATGCGTTAACATCAGTGAAATTTACCTTGGATGTGAAAGCGACCATGCGGTAAGTCATTTACGCTTTGGTAGTAATTGAAAATCATCAGTGTAGAAATTAAATGAATACATTAACAATGAGTCAATAAACTAAAATAAGGAGTTTAATTCGATTATATTATTCGTTTTTATATACATAGTTTAGTTCTTTTACTCTGTTTTTCTATAGCTTTTTATAGACAATATTATTACAACATAATCTTTGAGGAAATATAAAATGTTTAGATACGACGGATCGATTATGTATCCCAACCAACCATAATTTAGATATGTGAGGTATACGATGCATGGTTGTCTGAAACTTGAACATGACAGTTCTGTAGAGTTGGGAAGGTTGGGAGAGTATAGGCCACATGTGACCCATTGACCCCATTGTATGTCCTCCTAGGTCGCAGTATTGTCGAACCTGTCCTTTCAAGGTAGATGGACAGGTCACTAGGAGGCATTTATATTGACAGGTCCAAAAATAATAAAGTTTGAATTATTGAAATTAACCAAAACATAAAACGAAAGTGATATAAACTAAAACAAATAAATATAACAGTTTGTCATTGTATTGGATATTTCTCCATACTGCAATGCTCCTTTCTTTATTTTGTCTTCACTATTTTTGCTGTGTTTACTGGGTCATATATTTGAGATTCAATTCACCTCAGGCCTAGATTTTCCACAATACATATAATATGTATTAGAAATTATCAACATTTTTCCCTCTAAGCTACTCAGTTGTCTTATACTAATATATTTCCAATTCAACCTTGAAAATATCATTTTTTGTTACAGTCCACCCTGTATAACAGCAAATTTCACTGATCTAAGCGGATCGTCTTTATGGAGAGACTCTATAGCGTAAATAATTGATGTCGAACAGTATTTCAGTTTTGTTGTGCATTCTTTCTGGTTTCTTTTTCAAAAATACCGTAATTTAATGTTTATTTTTGAAGGGAAATTTTGCGAAACTGATTTTGAAGACATGACTCACAAGCTATAAAAATAACCGTCCATATCCACATCCAGGTCAACAGGATATCATCTTTGATTCTTATTTTCGGTGTGGTCAGTATTTAAACTCAGTATTATAATATATTGATAATAAATAATAATAGTGATATTTATTAACAAAGAAAGGTCGGGGTCGAAGCCGAAACGGACGTTATTATACCTGTTTTCGAAAAGGGTCATGTCCGAGTTTTCTTGCTTCAAATTTACATACCCTTTCACACACTTCACTAGCAAATGCATTCATATGAATAATTTTTGGTATAATTTGTAGATCAATCGAATAGTTATTAGATAGGTATTCATTGATTTCTCCGAGTGGGCAAAAATATTTACAACCAAAGGTAATTTTATATTTAATGTGGGCGGATTGAAAAATGCCTATTTGGATAACAAGTAGCGTTAATATATTGTTGGAAAGTAAATAATGGCACACATTTTAACATGGTGTGAACAACTGACAGTATTCATTGCATCTAGACAAATATTACCTGCATATATTTTCTTGTTACTATAGTGAATCTGAAATTTGATTTTAAGCACAATTTTTTTAGAGATACAATTGATTTATTGTATTGCTGCTAATTAGTTAAAAATTGTGATAAAATTTTGTTACGGTGATTATTCAAAGTTTCACAATTAACATCGATTTCAATGGTTATTAAAAACTATTCAAAAAAATTGTTGAATTGAATGAGGTTTCACTGTATGAACGAAATTAGAATAACAATTACCATATTTTAAAAAATCCATTGTGAAATAATACCCAGGGAAAGTATCTTTACATAAAAATGGTGCTTGAAAATTGTTAATTGATGAGTTTGATTTGTTACGCAATTATAAAATTAGTCCAGTCATTACGTCGATTAAAACGGGCTAGAAATAAAAATGAACCGAGGAAGCCAAAAGTGTTTTTATTTCGATTATCCGTTGAGATACGAAAATTTTTATAGAATACTTTTTTGTTGTTTCTTTCAAGGTCTACAATTAATGCCCAATACATTTTTGACATATCTTACATCGTTATTGAGATATTGATCGAGAAAAAACAAATTTGAGAAGTGAAATTTGTTTTTGCTATTTTCTTTCTTTTCGTGAAAGATATCGAAAAAATGTCTGGTATCAAACTTGTAGAGCATGTTAAGACCTACAATTAAGTTTTTTATTTTTCAGTTTTGATGAAAATTACGACTTTTAGGGCGCCACACAGTTGACCGCAGCGCCTAGCACGCTTCCCCTGTTCTACGTCGTTTCGTATCTCAATGTAGAACCGAAATGTTATGAAAAAAACACTTTTTTCAGGATGACGGACAATTCATAAGGAAATTTTGGTCGACTGTTTGAAGTTAATATCCAAAAATTTGGCTCGGTTCATTTGCTTTTCCAAATGTATAAAATGACTGGACTAAATGGGCAATATTTATAAACAATAGATATTTTAGACGGACACTGATAGGTGAAAATAACAATGCCATGATGGATTTTGATCGTGTTTAACTTGAAAGTCGGGCTATGAAATGAAACTTTTACTATCCATTATTAAATTAATTCAATACCATTATTAATTTTTAATCATTTTAGTCTATAAATTAAAAACAATGTGGGATACTAAGCAAATTGTTTGAGAAAAATATGATAAAATATTTCAAATTAAGAAGAGAGTGTGTTCAATTACCAACCTACATCTGAAGCAATAATAATTATTGTTAATGTAGTTTCTAAAACATTTTAACTTTGGATATCCATGGAAATGTTATTTTTAGTAGTACCTAATAGCACCAAGGATATTGATAATTGTCCGGAGTAAATTTATAACAAATTTCGAAAACATTTCACAAAAATTACAATCCATAATAATTAATAACAATTAAAATAATTATTTGAACTTTTGATATGATCATTGCTACGTTCACGTTGGCCATTCGTTTAATAGAAAGCTTAGCAATAATAATTATTATTGGATTAAATTAACTTCTATGATTCAGTCCAAGAAAATTATTTTGCAAATTAACTTTACTTTAAACCGTTATTACGATTATTAACTTCCTAGTAATCAGCTCTCTATCGTAATATAGCATTCTGCAGCCGTATCTAATAATGTTCGCAATTGCTGATTTATTGCCCCAAAATGATTTTTCTCGCTTCAAGAATGACCGCAATAGATAAATCGGAGAACAGTCAACATTTTCTATAACTAATAGCTTTAAAATTGGAGCATAGAATTGGAAAATCATTGTCAAGTGCTTTGCTAGTTAAAGTTCTATAGCTACAGTTTGCTGTTGAGCAGTAGCTGCTCGTGGTAAAAATGTTTAAGGTGCAATTTCTGTGCTGAAACGTTGGATTTCTGGAAAGATTTTCAATTGCTACTCAAAAAAATAAGAGTTATGCTCTAAGTACTACTTCACCTCGTTTTCAAATAGTATAAAAGTATAATTTAGTATATAAACACTCAAAATTATCACACGCCTTTGAAATGTCCTGCTCTGTCTGACAATAGATCGTACTTTAAATGCCTTTTGTAATATTCTTTATGTTTTTAATTAATTTAATTTAAAAATTTCGTTGAAGACCCTGTGATCTAGTTCACGAGAGCATGATGTATGTTACCGGACGTATGTGAACCTCTGTGTGAACCAACCTAGACCTTCAAGTCGAGTCGTTCGTTGCCTTGAAGTTATTCGAGATTGACCGTGTAGTTACTACAAAAGCTCTCCTTTCCTTTCGACCATCCGCTGCTTAGAGGTGGAAGAAGCTGGTACCAGCAATTCAAATTTATTCATATTTACGCTTTGTAAACAAATTGATGTTAACCACAAATTTATATTATAAACAACCACAAAATTATTTACTTTAAATGAAGATTTTTTCATCCATAAAAGTACAATTATTTGGATATATTTTGATGTGCTTTGTGTGTTGTGTTGATGTCAGATAGCGTATTCCTATTTAAAAAACACTATTCTTAACAACAAGGGTTAATTTAATAATATTTTGTATTAAATTATTGAGATATTTTAATACTTCTCTGAAGTTTTTGTGCAATCAAAGATGTCACTGCTTCATTGAAGTCTAAAAAGTCTTTATTTCTAAGATTTTTTTGGTGTAGAGTTTGGATTTCAAACAGTTTTCAAGTCTTGATCTTGAATATCTCAAACATGTAAGAGGTCACATTCTGCCACAAAAGCAGCTTTGCATTTTCTTTGCTTAAATCAACTTTTGTCTCTATTACTATTAAGTAGTTATAATCCTAACAGTGATTGTAGTTGTATTTAGATAATTACCAATTACAATTTCTCCACTGGTTTTGTTTCAATTACAATTCCAAATTACAATTGCAATTGTAGCAATTAGAAATTACATGAACAAAAAGTAGTTGTAGTTGTAATTATTGATTTAACTGTGAATTACTCAGCTCTGATTAAAAATATGCTAAGTTTTCTTAGATGTTAATTATTCTGTACCAAACCTACAGTAAATACAAACATTTTTTCATAATATAAATTTAAATTGCTACTACCTATTAGATTAAATATATTTATTTCAATATTTTGTTTATTTACAAACCTGCAGATTATTTATTGTGGTTATTGTTAAAAATAACCCATCCATCTCTAAAGTCAAGAGAAATATTCGAGTTTATATGAGTTCACCTTTCACAACTGAACCGCAATTCGCAAACAATAACGCTAAATGATACATGACATTCACTTAAATAAAAAGAAAGCATTCAGGTAATCTTAATCTTATTCGTATGTGCTCTCTTTTTTATCTCATTTGAATGAACTAATTTAGTACCACAATTTTTAAGAACTGTAGAAAATAATTAAGTGGAGTGTCAGTTTGAATGAGCTATTGAATAGTTATATTGAATTTTTGAATGGATGAAAATTAAAAGATAAGATTTGTATTGGAAAAAATATAAAAGTACTACCTTGAGGCATTTCCATAAGTTTTTAAAAATAAATATCTCACCAAATATAACAACAACGCTATCCTCAAAACTTTATACTTTATTTTTTGTAATTAGCTAGTTTTTTAATGTTAAAAACATCATTATTTAAGTCAGTTCAGGAACGGAGTAAACACCGTAAAATTATCATGTTTATAACGTGACTTCAAATTCCTTAAAGCCGAGATATAATAATGAAATCCGTGCTAGAGTTACCTATGCCAATATTTATGTCGTTTAAAAAAACTGTAAAAAATATTTCTGTTGTTGGTGAAAACATCAAATACAATACAGATGGTATATGCTTATAACAATTCATTTTTTAAAAATATTTACATTTAGGACCGGTCTTACACTGGTTAAGGATTCCTAATGATTTCTTTCCTAACCTAGATACTTATTTTTTCCTCGACTAAAATATTTAGTTTTCTTCGATATTAAATTGATGAAACTGATTCTCAGTCTCAGAAATATTAACAGAAGTTATTGGAAAGTATTATAAGTGCTATTAAATGTATAACAAAAAAATAATAAGTCCAAGAAACATATCAAGCTCAAAATGGGTAAGAGTAGAAGATAATAAAGAAGAAGAAACTATGTATCCTGCTAATTACACCTTGTTAATAATGAATCATCATAATTACAATCAAGTAGAAACCTCAATTATATCTTAAGAAATTGAATAAATTTGAAAGTAATTTTTGGGCTTAATATAAAAATTAAAATCTCTATTTCTACTAAAAGCATAAAGGTATTTATTTGTTTGATCTTTCACTAAAGTGGTAATTAGACGTTATTAACTTCAAAATCGACCAATCGCTAACCCCAATACACATACAATAGTATATTCGAGAGTCGAGTTGAAATTTTTATCGACCAATTTAATTCTGACGCGTTTCGATAATGCAGAAATTTTTAAGACACACAGTATGAAGTCGTCAATAAACAGATAATCAAGGAATCTCTCCTCTACTAAACCAGTCATAAATGGAAAATAATATATCCAGGATTTATTTATAGTTCGTTCCAAAAAGAACGAACATTATATTTTGACCAACACTTATTTCCATTAATTTCGGGAATACAAAAAAAAGTTTCAAATAAAAGTATTATTTTATCTGTTCCAACCAAAAACAGAGTGAATTTTGTATATTATTTTAGAATTTTGTGTAACTCTGCATTTCCTGATTACAAAATATATAACTTTTTGTAGCATTAGTTTTGTATAATGGTATGGATCACAAAGCTACAAACAAACTGAAATGGCTGGAGATTGAAATCAATTAATGTATGTTTATCCTTCCAAAAAATGTTAATATTACTTTTATAAACCGCTCAAGTCAATATTCCTTTCACATTTCACAACGCTTTGTGTGTTTTTGATTAACTATTTCAAATCAAACGACTGTGAACTTTGATGAATATCTATTTTTGGTTATTCAATAGAATTAAGTCCGCTGATCTGAATATTACGTAAATAAATACTCATCGTAACAAAACTGGTCCGTTATGTTACGTATAAAAAAATAATTGTATTGCCTGTTTTTTTTTAGTGACACGCCTTTGTAAACAGACATAAGTCAAATCTATCGAGCATACAACACGAACATTTTCGTTTCAAAATCGTATGTAACAATATAAACGCATTTGTAATAAATAAGTGAAATTTTTCAGTATTTGATTGTAATTATTTTTCAATGCACAATTGGGTTTGGAAAGGGAGAAGTGAAAACAAACCTTCAAAATACTTTTATATGAAACGAAATGATTGGAATATTTATATTAATTAGCACAGTTTATAATTTTTTATCATTTTTCAAAACTATTTTGTTACAAAATGTGTATCCAAGTAAACGTTAGGAGTATATACAGTGTGTAGAAGAAAGTAGGTTTTCTACGCGGAATTTTGAAACCCTTTCAGCTAAAATTGAGCTACTTTTCCGAATAAATTATTTTTAAATCACGTCATTATCTTTGTCAATAGAAGAAATTTTTATCAAAACATATTTTTAATAAATTCATTATACAATGTTACTTATCAACTGTCAAAAAATAAACATTACCTTTTAATTTCGTGGTCTGAATTTTGTTTCTTTAGTATACAGATATGAATAATACAAATAGTGAAAGAAAAATCAATGCTCTACTACTAAATGTTCATAATCTCAACCCACTTTTAAAAAAAACAAATATCTGCTTACAACCACTTAAAATAGATTTCTTGTTAACCGATAAGACGACTTTCACGAATCAAAAAAAAATAGACATGCATCAATGAGATGTCCATTTTTGAAGTGTAATTGTGATGTATGGTATAAATTTATAAAGGAAAGCAGTTTGAAATGCTTCACGTGATCAATTGAACTGACAGCATCTTATATAATTCAAACGTACCTATTTAATATTGAACTAACTAAAGCTTCCTTTTACATTTACAAACTCATTAAAGTGATCTAGATTAGATCTATTAAATTTTTTAATAGAAAATAGCAATAAATAGTCGGAGCTCAGGTGGGCCTCTAACTTCAGAAAAAAAATTAAATAAAAAAAAATCTTGTGAGCAGGCTCGAGACTCGAGTCTAGAGCCTTTGTGCCACAATTCTAATAAGGTTCTAATGTAAATCAACAAAGTTAAGTCAAGTAGTGTTTCTATTCATGCAAAAATAATTAGAATTAATGGTTGGGTATTTAGTGAACTGTTTCTTCAAACAATTGTTTCAAACCGTGAGTTTTACCTGATTTTATTCTATGTCGATGTACAAAAGTCTTTCAAACTAATTTTCTATTCATTCTTGAAAAAACCGCAAACGGTATTGTTTGAAGCAATAAGCGATAAATTTCCACTCCTTTAAAATAAAAAATTTAAATCTTCCAAATTAAACAAATCGGGAGTATATAAATTAACACGTGGTAGTGAAAACTCTGACAAAATTTTTATGGGTAGAACTTTTAGAAATTTTAAAACTAGATTTTCAATTATAGACGACCCTATAAAGATTCCAATTTTAAAATGTGTAGAAACAAAATTCCTCAAATGAAATAAATAAAAAGCAATATTCGGCGATTTTTGTGAATGAATTTCCAGGTAATCCTTTTTAAATTAAGAAGCTTTTTTGTACTTTGTTCCCAGTTAAACATTCTCTAATAAAATTATTCTGTCAATATCCTTAAAATTCCGTTTTATTTAAATGTAGAAATTAAAAATAATAAAATTAGAAAAGGGATATTTAATTTTAATTTACTATTTTTCGAATTATAATCAAATATACAGAGATGTAGCAAAGCAAGGTAGACCAAAAATTAATGAAAATATTCAACAGGACATATTTTCCTTTTTTTGGATTTGACGGTCAATGATACAAGCCAAAAAATAAAATAACAGCACAAAATGCGATACTTTTAATTGACTATTGACTTGACTGATAATTTTCAAAATTGGCACTATTCTAATATCTACAGCAACTAAAAATTATCAAATTTTTTGCCAATTTTTTCAAATATAAAGTGATTATTTATTTATATTTATATTTTTCGTGAGCTAACCTTTTAGGAAAACCCAGTCTTCTGCTCCTGTAAAACTGCTCCATTTTCAGAAAATCAATGTGGATAATACATAAAAATTTCGGCCTCCGCACAAGTTCACGATCGTATTCAGCGCATAACCGACTGTTCCAACTCTTAGTAGAACGCGTGAAGAACTGACAGTTGCCAGGTACCATCATCGAACCATCAGCTGGTTCTTCCTCCTATAATGCAACGGCATCATCTCTCTGGTTCACTGGGTCTACGTCTACGAAGATTGGAACTATTTCCGCGTAATATGTAATTACCATTTTTCCGAAGACTTCACTAGGCCAGTCATTGAGAGCAAAGGTTACATAAAAATGCAGTCTACAATAATACATAATAATAATAAAATCGCGAAATGTATGCTGTATTTTCAATGATCCCCCCAGTAACCACCTCTATTATTTGGTGGTGAACTGCATTTACAAAAAATTAAAGTTTTGGTTGGCTTCAGTTTAAATAAAAATAGAATGCATACAATAGCATCCACGTCAAGTCACCTGACAGTTGCTCTGAGAGACAAGCATTTTTTGCACAATTTGATTTTCATTTGGTGCTGATGTATTTTGAAAGCTATAAAAGACTGTTTATAATCAAAAGAATCACTAGTCTATGTCTGTCTGTAGTCTATGCTAGCTTTGTACCCATTTTTGGGTTAGTACTTCTAGCGAGAGAGATTATGATATTATTTATTTCACTATTGTGCGGAGTAGAAAAAATTGTAATTGTCGCAACGAGTAAAACAATTCGTTTTGCATTGTTTTTGTATTATATGCAAGTCAACCGTAAATTCGTACTTTATTTGTTTAATTTTGTGTCAGTGATTAGCTTAAAATTGTATTTTTCTATTCAACTCAACTGTCATCATTTCTGAGGTTATATTCTTATATAATCAGAGATATTATGGAAGAGGTTATATTTTTCTATTTTTTGTTTTCATTGTACTTTTATGAAAGTGTTACTTATTTCCTCTATAGGTACCATGCAAAAATATATGACCAGCATTTAAAACTGCCTGTCCCTCATTTATGCACCTAGAAGAAGGCTAAGTATTTACAAATTCAAATAAACTTTGAATAGTCAGTGTATACCTAATCCATAGTTACAAAAACAAAGAGAAAATAAGTCGGTATTAAAGATTTAAAATATTACTCAACACAAACGTACCTTCCCTGTAACTCTTGTAGATATGACTATATCAAAACTAAAATAAAAACACGAAATCAGACCTAAACTTGTTTTATTTTTGACAAATATCAACCATACCTATTACTCCAATAATAAAAATATTCGGAGTCAAAATTTAGTTTAATACAAAATACTAAAGCACAATCAAAGAAAAAGCAAAAGTTTCGCAAAACACACACTGAAAATAACTACTCGTTGCTAAGGTGACATTGACATTTTTGAGCGCCATCTATCGAATTCTACTTTTCCCAATAACTCAGATATGGTTCCCAATACACTCCTGCTCCTGTCCTTTCCCCATCTGTTTACCAGGTCTCTCATCGTGGAAACTTCAGTCATTATATTTAGGGCTGCGAAGAAGTTTAGTGGCCATAGACTGCCCTTTGTCATAAGACTAGTTCAGTTTATGGAAGTTTGTTAGGTTTTGGAATGAATGGAATACTTTAAAAACGTAAAATTTTATTTATTGAATAAAATGCAACAACAGTTTATGGTAAATTTACAATTTTGAAATTTTCAAACGTTGAATGTATGCAGCAGTTACTTGGTGAAAATTATATATCCATTAACTGGGCTATTAATCGGTTGGCGCTGGTCAATATCTGGGTAAAAGGAAGCGAACGTCTCAGTATTGTATATTAATTATGATTTTATTCTAGAAATAATAATATATTTGGATATTGAATTTCGAGGTGTCACGTAGACTGTAATAAAGTTTGACCTATGGAACTTTACAAAAATGGTCAATTAGTGAACCAAACTACTTTCCAACAGTGTTTTAGAATTCACTTCATCAATTTTTATAGTATAGGTACATAAGGCGTAGGTATACAAGTAATACAGGATGCTTTGGAATTCATTCGAATACAATAGAATATAGAAGAATAATTTGTCAGGATAGGAATGTATCAACTCAAAATAGATATAGTTTAAAGTTTTGTATGAACTTTGTAAAATACTTACGATTCTTCACAGTGTTATGTTTTGCTTACATCAATATATTATGTTAAAATACAAAATAATGCCTTTTTGTTATAAAAAGAGTGTAAAATCTGATTTTATTTTGTAGAGTTCCAGTTTATCAATTCTTAATTTTGAAAATTTTGTGATATTATTTTGAGAAAGTATAGTTTTGTTTCCATTTCGTTGTTATATTTGTTATTTATGAATTTTACTTAAAAAGTTATGTAAAGATTCCACATAGTAGCCACTGAAACAATTATTTTGTCACCACAAACAAGTTACGTGCAGTTTTGTAATCAGCAAATACATTTATTGGAAATAAAGACTACCACTACTGAAACATAGATGGCAGAGCAGTTCTAAAATATCCTTATTTTGTGTGGGAAAGTTGCGGCAATTTCGTGAAAAAATACACTTTATACTTATGCTGCATGAAATATTTTGTATTTAACTTCTTACAGATAATAAAATTATCAATAAATAATGATAAACTATAGGTTCGTTCCAACCACCAGTAATTTACAGTAATATTACTAATACACATGCGCAGTTGAAAAAAATCGTTCCAACCACCTGAAATTACTGATTCTGAACTATTGATTACTATCAGTTCTCTGTTCCATCCCGTTTGTGGACCAGTAAAATTACCGTTCAAACGATTCTTGCTTGATAGCGAGTATCGATAGCTCTGAAATTAAGATACATGCGCAATGGCAACATTTTCGTCTTAAACTGTCAAATTTTTATGTTTATGGAAAGTATTAATAGGATATAAAAGTGAATTTTTAGTTTTGGAACTGTTTTGAAAATAGTGTGCACCGTTTCTTACTGACTGTTTCCTTGTGTAGTCGTTGATAAAATGAAAAAGGGAAGAATGGAGACCGAAACCACTTTATATGCTGCTACTTATGATATAGGTAATTGAAAAGTGGTCAAAATAGAACATACACATAATTTTGCCATTTATTAAGGTTACAAAGACTTCTATTATTGTGATACTTTTATATAGGTGACATTATTAGTATAAGTTTCACTAATTTGATAATTTTAGGTTGAAAGTGTTTATTTTGGTTTTTATAAGTTCGTTGTATTTGGTTTTATGTGTTTTCAAGTCTAAAGGCTTTATAATTACAAATAAAATGTCTTGATTTTACACTTTTATTTTTTGATTAATGTTAATATGTAGGTACAATAAAGTGTATGCATCTATATAGAGAAATAAATATTTCTCTGTGTGCGTCAGAATCGGTGCAACTACCAAACTAGTTCAAAATACGTTCCAACCGTTTGGTAAGAGATTACCATTAACTTTACTAATTTCTCTCACGCATGCGCATTAAATAGTTCAATTACTGGTTACGTACGATAACAGAATTGCTGGCTGGAACGAACCTAATAGATACAAAGTGTGTCTCTAGGATTCTGGAGTGCTATGCATTGGAAAGTATGTGGATAGAGGTTTCTTCTTCCATGCCACAATATCTGCATTCTTCTTCCTCCACTATTTTGAGCTAGTGCCCATTCAGCCGACAATGTCCCGTTAGGATCCCTGTTAAAACTCTCAGCACAGTTTTACTTTGACTTATGCATTTATTTGATCTCAACAGGTTGTAGTCATCCAGAAGAATCTTTGATTGTCTAAGCCCTACTAGATCTTTCAAATAATTGGATCTTCTCTTTCTTTCAGCTTCACCTATTTCTTCCAATATTACATTGGTACTGATTCCGCAAAAGTTTCTGGCCCCCAGAAAGGTATTTTAGTCCCCCACTTTGCTAGTTCATCTGCTATTTCATTTCCTTCTATTCCAGTGTGTCCTGGAATCCATAGTAAGGTAACTACGAGTATATTGTTCTCGCCTAGTTCATTGAGTTTGTCTAGGCATTCCCACACCATTTTGGAACTGATTACACAAGAGCTCAGTGCCTTAATGGTCAAGGATGCTTAAACTCATTTTCTGTCATTGTAACACAATATACCTAGGTACTATTAAAACTGCGACCAAGATATTATTTGAAAAACAGTGCCTATGCTTTGCCATTCTACAATCTTCGACAAAGTAGATTGTTTCTTACTTTGTGTCATGTACTTTTCCAATTTTACATAAACTTTCCATGTTACAACACTGTTCTTATCACCTTATTAAATTTGTCAAGAATATTGGGGTGAAAATAAATGAAAAAGCTATTAAAAAATAGGAAAATATATTTTATTTATCATCAACCACATTGTTTTAAACAATTAAATCACAATTAATGGACCAAAATATTTCACCTTAAGGTATTTACATAAAAACCATTAAACTACATTGAAAAAAAAATATTTCATTGTTTTTAACATGAAAAAGACAAGCTTATCCGAAAATAAAAGATATTTACACATAGAAATCTTAATTAGTAATAAATTGTGTCACTATTAAATCTACTTATGTGATTTTTTTTTATTGGTAAGCATGTGATTAGTTAATTTTTAAAATCACATTGTTTGGACCTCTTGGAAGGCATGCTCTTTTTAACCTCATCAAACCGACCTGGGTTGGACAACTGCAAAATAGAACACAATTGATAACAATCCACTTATCCAGAAATTAAAATTAAAATAGTAATCAATATATTGAGCTACATGAATATTTTTATATGAAGGTTGTCTATTAAGTAAAATATACTAACAATGCTGCCTTTCATCACTTGCTTGTTGTTCTGGTTCCGCAGAGTCTTGATCTTGAGTCATAGATACTGGGATCATTGGAAGAGTACGAGTGAAAGATTGTCTTCCATTCATCTCGGTGGCGCTTTGTCTTTGCTCTTGTACATACTGGACATCTTGCTGAGGTTCTTCAGAAGAATCGTTTTCAGGTACTGCTACTATGACATCGCGATTGGGTAACCTTAAAATATAACATTACAATCAAATTTTCTTCCGGTATAAAATTTATATTCACCTGTTGAGTTGAGTTAGAATTTCTTCAGGAATGGGAAATCTTTGTCCACCAACTGGATGTCCGATTTGTTCAATATGAACAAATCGTGGGCGTTCTTCAACTTCTTGATTGATTTCTAGTGGTGTTTGTTGTTGCTGCTGTTGTTCTTTCATTTGTTGTTCACGTAACTTTTGGCTTTCCATAATTTTCTGAGCAACAATTTGTCTAACGATGTGTTGAAGAATTGGATTTGGTGGGAATTCAGCTAAAAATTGTACAAAGATCAGTTTTCTGTAAATATAAAGCTTATACATATATAAATATTTATTCAAAAAGAATCTTGGTAGATCCATATGATCCAATGCCAGTTATCATTGTAAAAGTCTGTGGCAAATAGTCTACCGAAATCTCATTGCTTAACTGGCTGTAGCCCAAAGATTAGAAGGACAAAGTGGATTAGTGGAAGAAAAATATGTTTACCTGGTTGATGCTGTTGAGGCTGGACCTGGATCTGAATTTGTGGGTGCATTGGTGGACGCATTTGCATTTGATCCTGCGATTGTTGTTGTGGCATCATGTGTTGCATTGGTGACCTCATCGGTGGCATTGGTGGCCTCAAGCTTTCAATTTGAATGATTGGACGGATTTGTTCTGGACGTTGTTGTGGAATTGGAGCCATTTGTTGAGGCATGTGGGTTTGGAAGGATGTTTGAGGGATTGGGATCATAATTGGTTGAATCATGATTGTTTCTTCGTCTTGATCATCGATGTCTTCGTCGTCTTCTTTTTCTTCTTTTGCTTTCATTGCAGGTTCATCGCTACAAGATTATAAAATTTCCAATTTATGTACTTCTTTGAAAATTAAAAATTGGTATAAGTACCTACCTTTGCATGGTACCACTTTCGCAGATAATAACCATACGTTCTCCGGTTAGTTTTTCAAATCTAGGATTTGTAGTGAGATTTATTCCGAAAGGCAAACTAACTGTTCTAGGTCGGTGATCTACGAATTCTTCTGCTTTTTTCTTCTCAACGACGCAGTTCATTTTTGATTTTTGGTTCTTTTCAATTAAATGAGAAACTAAATCGTCCATTTCTATTGGTAGAGCAGTTGTCTTCTTGGGTTCTTTGACAGGGAGCTCATCTGAATCCTCAGATGAGTCACTTTCCGAAGATGAGTCATCATCGATGTGGTTGGTGAGTTCTTTTGTTGTATGGGATGGTTCTTCGGCGTTAAGTGGTTCTACCTGGCGTTTGAAGTTGGTGGAAGCTGCTGCTGGTGGATCCTGGAATGTCAATAATAAAATAATAATACTTTTTCCATAACGGGCCAAAAGGGGAATGTCTTTATTTAAAGAATTAAAAGTGTCCTTTTTGCAATAAGATGACACTTTATGCTAAATTTCAACCTAAGAACAAAAATACCAAAAAGATCCTTTTTTGTAAGGTAAATATTCACTTTAAAAACACGGTATAAACTGGGGTTGAGGTAATTAACGATAAAATTAATTTACAATTTCAATCTATTGTCAGCTCTGAATCAGGCCATTTGTTCCTACTTCACAATTAGCCACTGTAACAAATAATGAAAGTGTGTAAGTCATCATTATTAGAGATTTCTCTTTTAATGATTTTGTTGTGAAAAAAAAATTATTCAAACACTGCTTGTTATAAATTAGTTGAGAAAATTACACTTTTATAAAGGCATAATCTTTCATGCAAAAAAATATCTTTTTATATTTTTAATTATAATGTTTATGTTGAAGATTCTTACCTAATACCGATTTTACAGAGAATTGCATTTAATTATTTCCGATGTTTCGAGTCATTAACACTGGTAGCGCAAGAGCTATTTTAAATCAGAATAATGAAAGAAATGCTTGAAAGAAATGAGCAAGGACTTAGCACTTAGCTTAACACTTAGCTCTTGCGTAATCAGTTCCAAAATGGTTTGGGAATGCTTAGGCAAACTCAATAAACTAAGAGATAACAACATTCTGTGAATCTCAGGACACACTTAGAAAGAAATAAAATAGCTGGTGAAAGATACAACGTACCTAGCAAAGAAAAAAAGGAATAGAACTTGAAATAATAAATTACTCCAGGTACGGCGAACGAAGACCACATCCCATCTAGATCGTGGAAATGAGCAAAGAAAAGATGGGAAGACTCGACTTACACAAAATGTGAAACTTTTAAGAGGATAATTAAGAAGAAGGCCAAATGCAGTGCTATAACTACCAGCAACTCTACTATAGACAAAACGACGCGCACAATGAAGACAAAATAACGTTGTAGGAGTACCACACCGATCCAGTGAATTCTTAACTAGGAATCGATAAGTCACCTGTACTAATTGCGCAGGAAAGCTTCCAGAGCACTTCAAGGGATGCTCCAATAAAACAAACAACTAGAAAACAGGAAAGGGGTCAAACCAGCTCCAGGTCTCCGCTATGACCAAGGAAACAACGACAAAATTTCAACAAAGCAGGAAATTTTCAAATGACTATATAAAGCAGTGGTTCCCAAAGTTGTCTGGGCTAGGACCCATCAAATACAAGTTTTGCAAACTCGGGATCTACCTATAGAAAATTTAACCATTACCAATATGAATTTTAAGAACACTGGTTAGGAAAACCCTGGCATAAAGTCATTAGGAGAATCAAGAAAATAAGACCATTAACTGGCACATTCTCAAAAAGGGGCAAGTATTAAGTTGAACCACTAACAATAAGTTTTAAGTTGTCCTTGTGAGATAGATCTGTGGATTTGTGATCAGCACTCTTTAATAACATTATCAATTTAAATAGTTTTCAAATTGATAATGTTATTAAAATTGAACAATAATAATTGCGTTGGTAGAATGTACATAAAAATTTTATAGTCAAATGAAAAAATTGCGTTGCTGTTATCATTTCGCTCTAATAATAACAAATAATTAAATAGTAGGTACCCAGTGATATTACGTTACATTATGAGCACAATTAGATTTCGAATTAGACATGCAATATGTACAAAATTTAAATACCATTTTTACAATAGTGGCAAAAGGAACTACACTTCATTTATTCATTAATGGTTAATTATTATAAGTGTAATTATTATTGAAAATGGTAAAATCTAGAATTAAAATTTACGGTATACTCGACATTTTTTTATTTAAAGTTTATTTTAAGTAATACATAGTGTTCAGAAACGTTCCTATCAAAGCAAACTACAGCTACTAGATGTGCTCTTTTTCTACAATTAATTTTATTCATTCTGAAGAAATAACGGATATGCAGTTAAGAAGATTCGTATGTAAGATCTTTTAAAGCATCGTCATGACTAAGACAATGGTGAAAGTAGGAAACGATTCAAGGAGTGAATCGTTTTTTTTAAACACGACTTGTTTGAAGAATATTTTATTGTCCTTTTCAGACAGACTGTTACTAGTAAACTGGTCCACTAGAGTTTAAAATGATTAAAAACTTCGAAAACAAACCAAAAATGATCATGGAAGAATCAGTTAATTTACGAGGTATATTTTCAAAATAAGATTCTATTTTAATCCGCTGCATTGTAGTGCTTCTGGTTCATGCAATCTTGAAGAGAGGCTTGTGGTATTAGTGCTATTGATATGGAATTTCACTGAAGAAGCAAACAAAGTACCAAAGGGAACCAACCCAATCAAAAATGAAGGCTGTAAATGTTATACCTAACAATACAAGATACAACTTGCTGTTGATTACTGTATAACTGGTTCACCCTGTACATAATAATTTTAACGATGCGGTAGACCAAGCAAAAACACAAATTGTATATTAAATATACAAGAAATAACTAGCTATATTTCGTACATAAATTTTACAAAATGATGCAACGCGTTTAAATTGAAGTGAAGGTTTTTACTAAGTATAATGCTACCCAATTTTTCAAAAGGCTGCGACCTGAATACCAATGCATTATTATAAACTGCAAGTTTGTTCTTAAGATACTTACTGTTTATTGTTGTTATAACAACAATTAAACTCACGAATTCTCATTGTTTTTTTTTATTTTAAAATTTCGATAGCATTCCAGATACCTTTATCAAGAATACTAAAATCTTACTCATACAAAAATATTTGTTGACTAAATAACATTTTGAATGATAACTGCCTTATTTACCAATAAACACCTTAACAACCCCCAACAAACTGATTACTTCAGAGACAATTCTTTAGAGTAATTGATTTTGGGATCAACCCATTCCATACTCAAGGAAAGCTAGTTATTTTGTATTTGCCATTTTTGTAATATTTAACCTATTTATATTCCGTTGCCTATTTTAGTGAGAGAATGGAAATAAAAATGTTTAAAAGTCTATAAACATAAATAAAGTGCTAAAAATTTGTTTCATTTGATATCCTTCAAATATTTCGCAAATATACTTTCTTATGTAACTCTTGAAAACAATTATGTAATTGTATATATTTATACACATAGGTATAGTTACACACAGAAATCCGGTTTTTTAATTTCAGTTTACTTTACGACACTCTCACTCACACTGCAATCTTTGTCATAGATACTACAAAAGCATATTTATTTTCTTTATACTTTAAATAATATTTTTATAGTTATTGGCGTTTCCACATCGATGAGATGTGGTTTACTTAACCCCTACTTCCAAAAATGACAGTAAGCTGGAACTCACCTAACGTTTGATTTGTTGAATAAAAAATCTATGTTAATTTTTTTATTAGTCAATAATATACTCCGTTGACTCCCCTAAGTGGCGCTTTAAGAAAGTTTTGTTTTGTACCATGAACAACTTGTCATTTATGCTGCACCTAGCTAAGCTTAGAAAATCGCATGCTTATTCTCCACTTATCCTCAAAGTGGAGATTTCTAACATAACATTCTTGTACTTTGATTGATATGTCAATGTTTTTCCTCTTTTCGGGTTTTCGTTTTCTGTCTTCCTATTTCAGGTGTGTTTCTTTTAATTTTTGAAGAAGGATGTTTATGGAGGATGATTTGGAAGTATTGGATATTATTGAAAATGGATTTCCAAGGAGACGTTACAACCGTAAAAACTATTATGAAGAATTGGATGAAAATATTAGCAATTCTTTTTGCTGAACTGTATGATTTGCCGATAATGTTTTATTATTTTTTACTGTGTTTTCCATTATAAACAGTTTTCTTATTTAAAAAACAACAATAAAATCCTTTGATTTTCAAATAATTGACTTTCAACAGCTTTTAATACGTTATTTCAAACCACAAAAACAAAAAATCACCAGAGACCATATTAGAGAAATTAATAAAACTCAACTTAAATAGCGAGGTTGACAAATGTATTGAACACTTAGCTAAGAAGCAGAGCAAAAACGTTGGAGCAACTGAACTTTAACTAAGCAACCCTTAAATTTTAAATTCGCCATAGCTATTCTAAGCTTATGCTTCTATTGGTGCAAACGGCCATAAAATATTCATGAATATTTTATTTTGTTGCAAATACATGCAAATAAATAATCGTTGAAAAACATTCACTTACCTGAATCAGAGCTTCTGGTTGTAGAGGTTGTTGGAACCGTTCCGCTGCTTCGCTGAGAATATCTAATTCTTGCTCCAGCTGTCTACAAGATGCGTTTGCCGAGACGTAGGCAGAAGCTAGCAAGAACCCTCCCAAAATGACAGAACAAACCACTACAGTGACTGCAATAATTTTTGCTATTTGAACTGATGAACTACGTGGTTTCATGTAAGCCTACAAACAAAAAATAAATAATTAACAATTTGTCAATCAAATTAATAATAACATATAGATAAGTGCGAAAAAATTTAAGCAACAAACTACGAATACATGTGTTGTCATCTTGTCAAAATATGCATCTGTAAAGAAATCCTTAATTTTCTCTTTGCGATTTTGTGCTTCTTACAACTTACAGAATTGTAAATATTTTCTTGCAACTCTCAATATTAAATTTTATTAAGAATAGATGATTAACCCTGTATATCGTTTTTTTTTATTCGTTATTGACTTAGTTACGATGGACTTAATGGTGTTTAACACATTATTCTGTGTTTGGAAACATAAATTTTGCGGTCTAAAACCATGAAAAATATTTATTTACCGAAAGAAACATATTTTTAAGTAATACTACGCAACTCGGTTATAATAAATATTTACTTGGGTTCTCATATTATTTAAATGATCATCGTCATCGTACCAGGTACGCCAACAGTTCAAAATTTGTACCACTACTTCTACATATTATATACTTAAATATGAGTTTGAGCATTCGATTATAAGTAATACATGGTCAAGGTCATTTGATATATTCTACATATTATGTTGTTAAGGAAGCTTTAGCAGGAGCGGCTTGCAGCTATATTTGTTTATGCGGTCGCATATTTCATATACTTTACACCTACAAATATTAAAAAATTGTTGCTGTTAAATTATATTGAGCCACACATTCTTAAACTCAAATCAAGCACCTACGCTTATGGAATTTGGTGAACTGTTTCAGTGACCATCTAATTTTTCACTTTTAATTATTTAACTTTGTTATTGTAATTTTATTCTTAAAACCATAACTAATGTCTTCCACCGGTATGTGTAATATTTTTTGTTATTAATTTAGAGGTCGTTATAACATCTACTTATAAAATAAAATATAACCTTGGAAGTCACTTAACAAGATTTGTACTTGTTTCTAATGCAGCATCTAAACAAAAAACATTACCATCAAGGTCCTAGCAATAAATAATCTAATACTTTCAATTTTATGGTAACAAAGTGGAAGTGAATCGTTGCAATTGTAATTGTTTCTTTTTTTTTATTGAATTAAATGAAGAAAATAGTTGATGAATTGGTATTTAATTGAAGATAATGGTAATGGATATTCTGGTTTAGTTATAAACTTAAATTGAATGAACTTAACAATTCACACATCAAAACTTGTGGAGATGTACAAACCAAAGGAAATATCTTTGCACTAGGTCCTGCAGGTACTGGATTGGAGAGAGAAGGTGGAACATATGCGAATAGAGGTGGATAATTTGACTAGCTTGCGATGAAAATGACACAGATTACATGTTGAGAAAGACAACAATACGCTGCTAGTTTAAGACTACTTAAACCGTTTAGTAAAACGTGCATGTGTGACACTGAACTGTCAACCGTCCTTGGGTTGCTAATCAATATTTTTGGTGTCAAATCTAGTTGTACTTATACAATAGCAGCAATATGTTCATCACTCAAAAACAAAATCATTTGTTTTTTCCTGTTTGGAAAATAATTACAGTTTCAGTATAAATCCGGTACAATGGATAGCTTACATAATAATAGACCTCGATTCACGGTAATTATTTATTATCGATTTTAATTATCTATTATCTCTTGGCCTCCTTTTAAAATAATCTTTTCGATGATCGTAAATATGATTGTAAAAAACCTGCAGAAATACGGAAAATAATATTTTATTGTGCTTACAACAGACTGGAGTTATCTACTTTATTCACATTTTCCTGTAAATAAATTGTCATTTCAAAGAAGCGCTTTGTGAATATTGCTAAATATACCAACTCAATGTCTTTCGTGGCATATAGTCAGGGGAGGAGTTGTTGCTTTTTGGTGAAGGGTCTTTGTTCTATGATTTTTAAAAACTCTATAATACAGGAGTGAATAAAGTAGATAACTCTACAAATCCGTCAGGTTTTTTGTCAAATTGACATCTATACACCTAAGACCGATGAGCCAATCGATCAAATATTGCTTCTTTTGGGAGATGTTTTGTTTTTTATAGAGAAAACTTGTTTATATCTTTCAAAAAACCAATAGAAATGATTGTGCTGTGAGATCGGTGACTAAGCAATTTCAACACTGACTAGATAGTTCGTCGAACTCGCGATTTTAATCTGAAAAAAGTTCGTTTTTTTTATGTTGAAGCAAATTAGAAATCCAAACCGAACCAAACCAAAAGAAGCAATTAATATTGATGTTGATAGAGGTATACAGGAAAGAAGGGAATAAATAGACATTGTATATGGTATTTCGAAATATGAAAATGGGATAAGAAGATTTGCACAATAGGAATTGGAGTTGAAGAGCAGAAGAAATTGAAAATTTGGTTAATAAAATAACATTTCATGGAGAAAGGGTGACAATGGATAGATTCACTGACTATACAGTTGATTCAAATGAAGCAGCAAAAGACAAGGGAGGTAGCTACCCCCTAGAATAATATATAAATAGTAAATTATAATATTTTCAATAAAGCAAAAAACATGCATGGCAAATGACGCCAAACCAGTCAAAAAAGTACTGATGATGTTGTTAGTGACAAATATAAAAAAAATTTGGAGGAATACATCTTCCTTGTCTATAGACTCCTCCATTTGGAAGGAAGTGATATTTTCTCCTCCTGAGTCAAATAAGACCTTCACTGTTTGTCTTCTGAGATTTCCTCATCTTCCTGGTAAAACCTACTTTTGGTTATGTCTATATATCCGATATAAATATGTTGAGTCTTCGTTACCAAGATGCTTAGCAACTACTCCACGAGTTTTGGCGTTGGTTGGGTTTATTTCATTCCCGGTGCCCAGTTCCACCATACCCGAGTCCGCGTTTTAAGCCAACTAATATAAGTACCACTTGCACAAAAAGCTATTACTATTTTCTTATTTAGGTGAAAGTATAAAACGCCATTCTACAGTTTATTGCTCCTTTTTAGTTAAAACGATGTTTTTGTTCTAGTTAGATATTGGAAGTTGCTAAATAATTTAATTGTTTGATAATAAAATAACAATTAAGACAATCAACCTTTAAAAAAATTACTGTCGCTATAAAAAAGTGAAGTTTGCCAACGTTCTTTCATTAATTTAATGTACGGATAATCTAACATCTAGGAATGGTCGTTTGATTGGTAAGAGGAAACAGAAAACAATTCAACGTTTGTAGCAATTAGGCTATTAATTAAATAAGTAATTATATAAGTTAAGGAGTAAATTTTATAAGAAAGTTAAAGGGAAAATTAAATTTAACCACAGCGAGATAATTACATTTTTTACTCTGTACACTACCAATTCATTTGAAATTTCTAGAACGACTTCTTACTTGACATCAACCACATTGGATAGTGAAGCTTAAAATAGGTACATAGGCGTAGCTGGTGGTTTTTATTCACAGAAATAAATACATCGGACCTGCACAGGATGTTTGTAAAGGTCCACAGAGAAAATAATCCATTAATACCATTTAATATCCATTGCTAGTCGTTCAAAAGGCTCTCGGGAGATATATTATTGCATCAACTGTCGGTAAAACGTAAAAGATTCGTACAAGAAATGTAAAAGGTCCTAAAACAAGAAGCAGAGCATAAATAGCACAGTATCAATAAGTGAAGACTGTACCACATGCCTTCGTAACCAACTTTATTGCGAGAAATGGGATTTTTTTCGAGTTACAGTCTGACTAAGGACGAAATTTTGAAACAGAATTATGACAGGAATTGATGAAAACATTAGACATTAAGAAAACATTCACTACGCCTCCCACACACAGTCCGATAAAATGGTAGAAAGAACTATTTGCCAATAACTTTCGATATTTGTCTTTGATAAACAAAAAACTGGGATACTTCACCTCCTTCTGCTAGCTTATAGAAGTTCTAAAACGAAACAATTGGTTATACTAGACACTAGCCAAAAAATAAAGTTTCCCACGATCTTCTTTTCGGAAAACTTCCTAGTTGTGAAGAAGCAGAAGAGCGTACACTTCCTATGTATGTATATTGAAAGAAAAGTTGGTAGAGGTCTACAATTTTTTTCGTGAACTCTGCTCTGCTACCGTAAGGTGAAAGGTTTGAAGGTTTGTTTCAAACATAAGCAGTAAGACTGTTCAATCCCAAGCGCAGAAAAGGTTTGTGCCAAAAACTGGGAGTGTCACACTATTCTCAAGGAAATCAACGACCTAAACTACCACATCCTATTGTTAGCGAGAAGTAATCCCTCATTTATTTCCAAACGTTTCATTGCAATGGTATAGCGGCAAAAATTGTCTATAATTATTTTATTTAATTTCTAAACAAACACTTTTTTTTACTTAATATCGTTTCAATTGACATTATTAATAAATCTACGAAATATCTACGTATGCTGATAATGTTTTAATATATGCAATTGTTGTATTATTCCGGATCTATTTTAACTATGGATTTATTTAAAAGTAACCACAAGTTCACCTTGAAAAAATTTTAACATAATCAGTGGCGCAAAAAGTGCTAGAAACATGAAATGATAAGCAAGTCTCTTGCTATCGTTTTGATATTATTAAAGTTATGATTATCCTATGTCAACCTTTACGTAGCTAACTTCTCTTTTAGGGTATGTACGTCACATCAAATAGCGAAGTTGAATTTTCAAATAAAATATAAATAATTGACCTCCAATTGTGATTTTGTCCACTATCAACATTTAGGAAACATTATATTTTACACAAGTTTAGCCCCCTATTCTTTTGAAACTTTTTAAATGAAAAAAAAAAACAAAAAGTGATTAAATGTGTAAATTATTTAAAGGCTTGTATTAAAAGAAATTGCGCCAAACAAAGACACTCGGAAAAAAGTTTAAGTGTAGGTTATATTGATAATTAGCGAAGGAGTGGTCTGTTACATTTAAAAAAAAAACAGAACACACACTCACACGTTGTTATAAAGTTAACTGTAAACGAAAATTTGATTCCTTTTAAAAAGATCACAGGTACCGCACTGTTTGTTATTTACGATACGTAAAAAAGATAATCTAGCAATCTCGTATTCTACCCAAGTCAATTATCGAGACACCTCTTCTATTAGTTGAGAATAGACGAATAAAATTTTTTCACGGTAGCTAACTTTTTATAAATTTAATGCTTAAATAAATTGGTCAGATGGGAACGTATAAGAGCAATAAAAACACTGTAGGGTGGAGAAAAGATAGCAGATGAAGATGTAAACATGTACGCAGAACTAAAAATAACATCAATAAAAAAAACACAGAGATTAAATTGGTTGGGACACGTAGAAAGATTAAGCAATCAAAGAATGATAAAAAGTGCACTCAATATGAATCTAATTTGGGAATGATAAAGAGGATGGCAGAGAAAAATGGTGTCTAATATAGGAAGATATTTCACAGTCTTTTACTATTAGAGCGCTAATCCTTCTTACATTTTGTAACGTTCTTTTGATCCCATATTTAAAAATTCAACAGTCTATTTCTCATTATGTAGATTTGGTAAAACGAGGTGAAGAGGACATCTCCACCACTGTGATTCACAAATGATTTGTATGTCATGCAGCGAGAATCATGATAAAATAGAAAGTTAAGTTCGTTGACATCTTGGTCCTAAACCGCCGTGTACCTATAATACTCACGCATACGTTAATTGAAAATTCTTTCACACTATGAGACCATTGTTATTGTTTAAATAATTAATTCAATACCCATACTAACTCTATTATTCTTCTGAATAGGGTCGTGCCTTCGAATTCATTTTCAAAACAGCCTAACTTACTTATCATTCTCTAGGTAACAGGATTAAAGAATTAGTTCTTTTTTTGTTGTTGAATTCGTATTAACTATAGTAGCAACTTCAAGACAGGAACTTATAAAAGCTATTGAAAAGATAGGAGAAGAAGCAAAACAACTTGGAATGGAAATCAACGCGGACAAAACAAAATATATGATAGTAGGTGAAAAAACCTAAAATACCGAAAGGAACTAAAAAACACATTAGCATTCATTTGAAAATGTAACAACGGAGTGACGATGGGACAAACAGGAAAAGAGCTAGTGCAAGGAAGAATAATCAATGGAAACCAAGCTTACTGCAGAAATAGAAAACTTCTGAAATGTAAAGCCATACATAAACACACCAAAATAAAAATATACAAAGCACTAATGAAACCAGTGATCGCGTATGGCTTAGAAACAACGGTAATAAACAAAAAAGAAGCAGAAGATTTAAAAATCATAGAAATAAAGATTCTTAGAACGATACTGGAGCCGAACATAACAAGAACTGAGGAAAGGAGACTTAAAACTAATAAAGAAATAGAAAGCGAGGAGACAATCGTGAAATATATAAAAGCATAACGCCTAAAATGGGCAGGACATATTATGAGACGCAGGCCTGGAGAAATAATAAGAAGAATAACTCAATGGACTCCTCTATGGCAGAGAAGAGGGGGAAGACCCAGAGAAAGCTGGAGAAATCAGATAGTGTAGAGAAAACTGCAGAGATAGATAAGAATGGAAGAAAATAACTTCTGAAGCCAGGACACACAAGAAATTGTAACAATAAGGAGTGCAAAGGGAGAAATCTACCCTATTAAATGGATTAAATGCGCATTAACGTTAGCCACAATCTATTCGATTTAAAGGCTTGATGATTATGATGACATTTGCTCATGAAATATATCTCAAATTATTTAAATAATCTTTGGATAAGAAAGGACTTTACTTTCAATATACTTCTCTGACTATCGTCCCTTTTGTTTCTATTTTATCAGCATTCTATCTCGCACAATATTTTTTCTTGTTTAATTTTTAAACTGCTTCTCTTATCAAATATTTATTTATATAATTGTGGAGACACATTTTCCTGTTTTGTTTTGCTTTTACTAAAGCATCAAGGTAGAATACAAAAATAAATGTCAAGAATTGAATAAAGAACATATTTTTTTATTTTTATATCCTAGTAGATTTTAATGGTATACTTCCTTTATGTAAAGTCGGTACTTTCTAAAGTGCAACTAAGGAATCCGTTACAAGCTTGACATTGCGGATTGCATTAGTGGGTAGTATATTTGCACATCTGCACCGATGTGTTGACTTTTAACATTAAAATTACACATCCAAGTCTTCCTTTCACTTATACGAGTCAATATTAAATTGCAAAGGTCACTTTTTGTGTTCGATAGACGAAGAAAATATTTCGTGATATCCTCACAAAGAAGTTTTTCAATCGAAACAAATTTCTATGCTTTGGGTGGTTCTTTATATTGAAGTAGTGAAAAGCTCGTTTATATTTTAACGGGGATGTAGTGAATATCGTACAGGCTGTGACGAATTCATGTAACTAATAATAAATTTAATGAAAATAACAACGTTCGTTCCTCGAATTATTAAAATAAATATAATTTAGTTATAAATATGATTCCCATTTTTTAATTATAAGTCTGAGAATATGTAATTTCCAACCAATTTAGTTTTATAAAAACAATAATTAACTTTGCTGCAAGTGTAATAATTAATTAACGATATTTTTTTGTTCAAGACGCATGACTCAGATAAAACACTCTCAAAATCAATTAATACACTGAAAATAATTTTGTTTATAATGTCAATAAACACCTTCAATCGAAATTTGGCAATTCCCAGATGGCACAATTAATATATTCCTTAAGATCGATCCTGGGAGTACCCCAAATAGAGGAGATAATCCTCTAGACCTAGAGGCTCATAATGGACCTTCGAGAGCAAGTATTACAATGGCCAAAACATTTGTAGTAACGATAGGTTGGAATGGGCCATGAACATCTTTCCCCAACATTGCTCCAGCAAGGACAAGACAAAATTCTACCAAATCTGGTTATAATTATAGAGAAACTACCTCTCCACCCGTGTCAGCACGCTTACCGGGCAGGCATATCTACGGAGACTGGTACAACTGACAAAGATCAAGTTCAATTTCCTGAGTTGTTGAACACAACCTAAACGAATAAAAAAATGAGCCAATACTATTATATCTATAAAAGTACAGGTATCCAATAGAAACCCTTATTTGGTGAAAATAAGTATAAATAATTGAATTTAATTAAACAATGCTGATAAGATATAAATAAATGAATAGAAATACCAATGTCAAGGAAATTTTTTCAATGTGATAATAACCACATAAATTCTATTATAATATTTATAATAATTTTCCTGTTTTCTTTACTTCCCATTGTTTGAAATACTTTTATATTTGTGGAATTCGTGATAAGGCTTTTATCATTTGTTTTTCACTTTTTCCAACGTTCCCCCAATGTTTCAACTTCCTTAATTTGAAATAGTATTGTTCATTTATTTTAAATTTTTATTGTATTGGCAAACGTGTTATGAAAAACTTATAAGCAAAGAACAAACTTGACCGGTTTTATCATTTTATAGTAAACAATATTTAAAGAAAATACTGAAACTAGTTCCTATTGGTGACGATCTTTAACATGTACCCTCTAAAAATTTCAGTTCCACATCCACATATTTGAGATAGTTACATCACTTTTAAGTTAATTTATAAACAAACTATGTTGACCAGTAGATTTTTTCAGAATTTTTCAATGATTTAATTCAATGCATGAAGATACATACCATAATAAATCAATTATTAATATTTTCATGGATAAAAACAAAAAAAATTACATAATTTCATAGAATAGTACGTGAACGCAACTGTCACGAAAAAAAAATTAAAAAATGTAAAGACTAGAAAGCTCAATCTGTTTACACTCCAGTGTAAAATTGCTCGATTTCTCGTTTTTAGAATAAAAAATGTAATTATTATTATGCATTAACCACTGTCAATCATAAAAGAATTGTGTCATTGTTTATGACATAACAATAAAACCGAATAAGTTTAATCAAAAATTGAGGTACAGCATCGGAAAATATTCGGCATTTGAAGTGTAAAAATTAATCAGATCAAAAATGAATGACTCTCTGGTAAAATCACCAGTGGTTATGATTTATGTTGACGAGGAAGTAGTTTCTTCGATTCACGCCGTGTGCAACTGTTCAATTTATTGATTTCACTTCGGTTGAGACACTAACAATAATAATCACAACCGGAATAGGAATTCAAATATTTTTTTCATCCCAACTTACATAATTTTAATATCTTATGCGGTATGAATTAATAAACGTTCATGAATGCAACCATTTTACATAACTCGAATATGATGGCTTTTATTGTTTATTGCGCCTTTTTAAACGCTTCATGAATTGTTATTAATATTTATCAAGTGTTTTTGAACAAAAGCGTAAATTAAGTTTAACCAACTTATTATCTCTCATGTTAATACATCAAAAGGTTTATTAGGAACTGATAAATAGATGCCTTCCCCACTGAACACACGATTATTATTCTTTCTCAGTTATTCTCATATCCTTGTGGTACTTGTATAAATTATATGTCTCGAATAGACTTTTGTCCTATTAAAAAATATATAGGTATGAAAAAATGTAATGTATTTCTCCATCGCAAATGTCAGTTGGAATTCTAGATATGAAGGTAGGTATTAATTTGTAAAATGCCCGCTACATCCCGTATACGGGTACGTTTATCTCTTCTGTACAAACAATAATATCACAGTAAAATATAATGTTCTCCAGAGAAAGTTTACTACAATTAGAGGGAGTGTACAGAAACCTACTAAAGACAGTGACACAATTGGGAATTCAAATTAAGATCGCAGCGCCAACTGAACTATTTCTATGTACATTGTGTATAACCTCAAATATCTTTTACCTAACATTTTCGTTGTTAGATTGTAGCTTAGTCGTTGCCTTTGACTTTTTTTCGTTTTTTTAAATTATATTCATAGTTTTTAAAGTATTGTTAATTGAATTTATTATACAAATTTTATGCCAAGGTTATAAAATAATGTCCAAAGAAATAGTTCCTTTTATGCCACCAGATAGAGTATCGCTTATATTGAATCCCCAGTTGACAAATGACTTAAAGAATAAGAAATAGAATCTTTTAATGATGTAGGTATAGGATCAGGAGCTTCCTAATCAAACTATACATCTTCTAAAATGCACATTCCTAAAATAAATAACTTCTTAATGCTGGTCAACATGTGACGGTTGGTAGTAGTTGCTGTCATATGTCATACTGTTTGAGGCTTGTTTTTGTAAGAACCACAGCACTTAAGTTTAATTATGCGACTAAAAATCAATACAAAGCATAAATTGATTTTTATTTTTTCGTGTGGAATAACGTTTTCTTGAGACACACTATTTAAATATGATATTGAGGACAGAGAGAGTTTTAGTGATATTTGACTGATTTAATGGTTTTATATTAAATAAAATCACCAACTGCCGCGAAATTTGTGCACGCATGATAGCAAATTTAAAAGTAGTCTACTAAATGTAGTTCAGTTAAAATCATCCAATTTTCATGATTTTATTGCGATAATTATTAGTTTTCACTTTCTTGTCGTTCTGCTGTAAATACGAATGCAATATTTCTTTACACTAAACATTATAAATTTTCTCTATTATTTATTATAATATCTGCTCATGTTAACAACCTCAAAAGGAAAGAGAAATACTTATCTACAGATGGGACACTTTTTAGGCGCGCGATCCTTTTCAGACACTAGTAGCCGGCCACAAAGTGCCTCGTCTGAAATCGCTCTATGATGCTGGTTTGACCAACACAGACACCCCTACATTCCACATAGTAACTTCAACTTTAAATGACTACGTACTTTTTGCCAAGGAACGCTACTGACTTCGTGATCTCGAACGGACATGTATTAAAAGGAAAAAGAGCAGCACTTGACCTACTTCTTGTAAAGATTTACAATCACTAACCTTTAACCTGAAGTAAGCGCCGGGTAGCGGAGAAAGAAAGCAGGGGAAAGTTTATTTTGATATTTATTCATGTTTTTAAATCTTTTGGACCAAGGCAAAGAAAAATACAAATTTGTACTAACAAATTATCTTTATAAGATATCTAGCTACGCCCCAACAATTAGAAACTTTCATAAAAAAACCCGCTAAAGTAAAAAAACAAAGTAATTATCGCCTCAGGCACTATTAACTTTGTTAATGAGCCTAATCTAGCGGACAAACGAACAGACTATCTAGTTGTTTTGAAAGATATGACTGTTTTAACTACAAAAAACGTTTCATTGTAATAATTGTAATATAATTAACATTTTTAAAAAGTATCCATAATTAAAACACACATTTAAAAGCTTATTTAATATTTTTAAGCTCGCAATTTCATGAATCTTGCTTTTTATTGAATATATCTAATGTTTAGAAGGCAAACTTGTTTATTTTCGAATTATTGCTATCCTTTTGGGTTTTTTTTAATTATCATCTGATCATGACTACTAAACCATCATTAAGGCTTTCATGTTCCAGTCTTCTTCGGGAGTTAGTTTAGGCTGTCTGGCATTCTGCAGTTTAATGTCTCGTATTTTGTATATATGTTTGGCAGTTTCTGTCCCTTTACCACATTGTCTGCAGGTTCTCTGCTGGCCCATTTCGTGCATGCTCTGGTCCAATATAGCAGTCGATAAACCCTTTCTGGCTAGTTCATTAGATTTTATTGCCCACGGGCATTTCTATACCAGTCTTGATCGCACAAACTATAGACTAACTCAAAGTTTTTGGTTGTCTTTCTGATAAGATTGGTGTTATTTGGGATGTCCCTACATAAAGGGTAGGTAAAAAGAGACGTTTTTAGTGTCCTTCATTTCTTTTATAATAACTGGATAAGATTTTGTACAAGTTAATATTCTTTTTTTCTGTCTAGTTTTTTTTTAAATGGGCTTTATAAAGCTTAATCAAATATTATTTTTATTTATTTTGTAGAGACAGCTTATAAATTAATTTTGAAAAATTTAAACCTTGTCTGTCTCTCGTTTTATTTCATACTATGAGATATGTTAATTTTTTTTTAACCAATTAAAATATAATCTACGTGAACTTCAGAACCAATATTAGGTAATAAAAATATATGCATCTAATAAGTTTTTTATTTATTTTTAAATTATTATATATTATTATAAAAATATAACTATTAATTTTTTAAATCTTAAAACTGAATAACCATCATTTTTTTTTCAAAATTTATGGTTACAAAAATCAAATCAATATCTTTTATATAGGATCTTGTATTTATTCGATAATTTGCATTTTGGTTGTTAGAAAATTAACATAACAGGAATGTTTTTTTACCCAGCCATCTTATAATAGCTGCTAAAATAATTTTATAAATATTATATTTTTTAGAACTCCTACTGCGAGTTGTCTTTATTGCAGATTTACTTATTAAATTATAACTAATTCCTATTTTCATTATGTAACAAACTATGACGTCTGTTAATTACACACTATATGGATAATTTTAATAAAATGGCAAAAATATTAAATATTTATAAAAATACTGGATATATCAACATAAATTTGAATTCGTAAAAAATATATATTATTTATTTATTTATATGTATAATTATTTTTTATTTGTTACCTTAGCTATATGCAAAAGTGAGTATCATAAATAAATAAACATTTTCAAATAAAAACTGATTGTTTTCGTTGCAAGAAACTGTAACTGCTTTCTCCAATAGAAACGTTGGACATTTTGACTTTTTTTTCAAAAATTCCAAATAAATAAAAAACTGTAGAACGACGTGATACTATAGGATGTTTTGTAACTTTAACCAAATTAAAACAATTTTTAAAACACAATTAATCTATAATAAATTTAACTTGTTCTGCTATTGTTAATAAATTAATAATTAATTTTCTTTACTTACCGGTGGTGGCTCAGAAACAGCGTACTCAGAAGGTGCATACTCGGGCTTCATAGCAACGGTCGCCATAGACTCTGGTTGAGGTTCCTTTTCCATGACGAAAAACTTTTCCGAAACACTCGGTATATATAAAATATGAAAGTAAAAGGTGCGCAAAGTAGATAAGTAATCCTCAGGTGATTTTCACCGGCCGCTGTGATCGACTGCTGACTAATGTGTTGGAGAGTTATCCTTGTAGCTGGTCCCCTACCATTGGTACATGACGACACTACCAAGGCGAAAGAATGGAGGAGTTTTTGAGGAGGAATTATTATACAAATGTTGTTAAGATTTGCGATTATTTTATTGTTTGTTTGTTGATGATAATTTGAATATTTTTAAATATTATGCACAATTTTAGTACCTAACCCAAGAAAATATATTTGTTATAAAAATGCGGTGGGAAATAAGTAATCATGAAATTTTCCGTAAGACGCTAGGAAATTTCGACCTTCCAGAAAAAATTTCTTAAAGAAAAAGTTAAGCGATTTCCTATTTACTTCCTTATTGTAAGAAAATTATGTTTATATTTTTATATTTATAATTATATTTCTGTACAGTTGTTTTACATAAATGATTGAAAACAGATTGTTTATAAGGAATTAATTTATACCTATTTTGAAAATATCAATAGATTGCAGAATACATTTTAAAATTAATTTTTTATTTTTACAGTTGTTTGACAGTTAGTACAATACTAAATTTTGGAGAACATACAAACCGGTAGGGTTATTTTGTTGTATATATTGCAAACTTTATTTGCCACCTCATTTGTCCATTTTTAATTGTGTGAACTACGGTCCCTCCGAACACCTGCTCCGACTCTGAATTTATATGGTTTTGGCATTAAATTTCGAAAAATCCCTTTACCCACGTTTTCTGGATGTTCTAGATGTCTCACTCAGTGCCGTTCCTGGCGGGTATGCAGCGAATCCCCGCACGCAGGCGCCCAATTTAAGGGGCGCCAAATTCAACTATTCGCTACTCTTGAGGTTTAAACCTCAAACTTAAAGTGATTACGAAAATTGGTCTTATCATCAAAAGTTAAGCATATATAGGGGCGCACAAAATTATTTTTGCACGCAGGCGCTCGCCACCCCAGGAACGGCACTAGACGACTCCCTCAATGCAAATTGTTTTCATTACATTCCTTTATTTCTAGGAAAGCCATTAGTGGTAAAAAGATACAGCAATCGAAAATAACTATTTGCAAACAATAAAAAAGCTAATCGTAAAGTCAATATTACATATACCATCCCAGCAATAGTTAAAACTCAATACAATAAGTTTATAATTATTGTAAGCTTTCTATCTACACAAGATGGAAGTACCAAATATCAATTTCTAATTTGTCACACGAATAAAAGAAATATATTTTTAATGTGCAGTTAGTCGAAAGGTCAAAGAACTCATTCCGTAATCGTTTGGTGCAATAAATATCGATGATAGTATGAAAAAAATTTATTTTTTCGAGCTTCAACTATATAAACAGACTCCTCGACACAATATTATTGATTCATTCCTTATTATATAATTTTAATTCAATAAGGATTAACAGTTATCAAAATATTTTGTATATCCTGTATATTGAACGGTTTTATTCACCTAATGTGTTGTCCTTTATCCTGCAGATCTTAGATCTTATTTACTAACGCAGGCGCAAACATACAAACTTCAACCCCAACTCCATCTAACTCACAAAACACGCAGTGGCTACATTTACGACGACGGGTTTTAAACAAAATACTTCTACATTTAGGTAGTATTAAAAAAACTGACAGTTTTAGATATTGAAATGACATTTTACAACGAAAACATCTTATTTGTACAATCATTTACTTAGATTGATGAGTTGCTGAAACACTAGTATTACCAACACTTGAATATTATTGAGAATTTTAATATTTTTCAGTTGATTTGGTCCAAAAAGCTGTTTGTTTTGTATCGTATCTTGTATTATCTTTATTTTGGAGTTCCCTTGTTCGGGCTATGTAGTTAAAGCACTTTGTGAGTGCCATTTAATTAACATAAAACTATAATAAAGTTGAACTTCGATCAGCCCAACAGAACTTAGTTTAGTTCATGATAGTTAGATAAGTAACGTTCTTTAAATTCTTCCTTTGTTGAATATCTTTGGCAGAAACCAATTAGCTAACAATCTCAGTTTAACATTGATTTCTTGTAACCCATCTAACGTCAGCTTAGCCAGAATCTAATTCGATTACTGCAGTATAAGAATTAGGTGGTTTTGCTGCTAACTCGGTCGATTTTTCACCCTTTTTGCTGCTATGATTTTTATTTTCCGTTTGTTAGTTAAAATTTTTTTGTTATGGTTATGATTTTGCTAAAAAGAATCCCAGGAATTTTATACAGATACAAATATATCATATATTGCTCGGCTTTGGTTGCATTCACCTGTTTTTATTTGTTATTTCGATTGAATGTTTTGTGTGTAAATTTACAAGCTTGGAATCATGTATCGAAACTGGTAACGTAAAAACAATTTTATACAAATTTTTTGAAGCTTGAAAATACGTATTTTTAGTGCAATCTTTACGAGAGTGGTCTTGCAATCGGTTCGTTATGTGCCCCGTTATGCATCACCAAAGATATTCACTCCTTAACATGCCATTCTTTCGAAGCTACAAAAGAAGCAGTTTTTAGCGCAGAATGGCACGATACACGCTTAGGTGAGTTTTAATTTATTATTTGAAAAAAAATGAATAGGTTTTCAATTTATTTATTAGTATTATTTTACTTTTAATTTTGTTAAATGTCAAAAATTCTACCTTTAGTCATAATTTGTAATACCTTATCTCAAGAAACATATAAACTAAAGATTTCAAGAAGAGAGGTTACATGCTGATGCGCTGTTTATTTAAAAACTTGAGACGTCAGATTGATTTCTGTCATATGTCATTATAGTTTCAACTAATTGTAGGTACCTGTATTTTAAATAAACTTGTCGACGTATAGGTGGTTTTTATAAATAGCAAACTTTTTGTGTACAAAAAAATAAAAGAGACAATTGGTATACATTATGGGAAATAGGAGACCCTCTAAATCTTGATAATCCCTGGGTTTCTTCAAGTTTTAGTCCGGGACTCTATCAGTTTTGTATTTTGTATTTTTTGTATTTTGTTTTATATGTTTTTGTATATTTTATTTTGAATTTGTTAAATCTCCTTATAATTAGGTTGTAAAGTTTATAAATTTATTATAATAATGCATGGATAGTGAAGTTAATTCAATGTTTTATTGTTTTAGTTTTCAAATCAGTTCCCAAGAACGTCCAAGCCATTCATTGGTTCGACAATGGCCTTGTAAAATACCCATCAGAAAAAGAGTTCCTACAAACTATACGAGCGATAGTGAAAAACAAATTCAATTTAACCTTAGCTTACGATACGGCCATTAGATTGTCCAGACTTAAGCCAGCTTATGAGGAAAAGAATAAAATAAAAAGAAGAAAGGAAATTGACAATTTATGGATGCTGCTTCAAGATAATGAATATCTTCTTTCCGCTTTATTTGCAGATAAAGATGTCTTTCCTCAACTTTTAGGTACAGTTATTTTTTAAAGGAATCTACCTACTTTTAATTCATTTACGTTCGTATAGAAACCGATAGAGCGCGCTAGCAGTCATGGATTAGAAAGTTTTCAAATTGTTTTTGTTTCAGGTACATGCGGTCCCTATTTTGCTGTAGAATACCTCGAACCAATTCCAACTATGTCATCGTTTTTAACAGTTAGTGATAGCATCGAAAACTGGGGAAAACGCTTAAAACTAGCCGTTCTAATACTAGAACTTTTAGAGAAATTAGAAACGAAATTTAGAGAGCCATTCCATCTGTGTGACCTTAAAATCGAACACTTCGGATTAATGACGAACCAAAACGCTCTCAAGTTTATCGATTTAGACGGGGTACTTCCAAAGTCTGTTGTTAATTCTATTATCAAAGAAGTTGATTTTTGTCAAAGTGATAACGACTGTGATTTTATTGATTGCCGTTCGAGGTGTGAGACTGGCAATAAATGTAGTAATTTCGTGGCGAACGACAACTTGCAAATTGTTTGCGAAAAGATATTTTTAGGTAAATAATATTCTTGTAAACTTTATTATTTATTTTAAAGCTAATTTTTCCTGAAAAAGTTGATTTGCAGTTTTATTGTTTAAAAACGGATAAAAAATAATGAGTCGTATTGATAATATATACTGATAATTTAATGAATTATTAAATAAGTGTTTTTTATGACAACAATTGCGGGAAATCGCATATTATTTTAAATAATATTTAAGGATAAAAACCTTGAGGTAGAAAAGGTGCACGGAATTATAATTATTTATAAATATAACGTGGTGTAGGTAAAATTGAAAGTATCAGTAGGTAGTTTTATCACTTTATTAAAGATATTTATAAATTTTAACAATTTCTGGTTGTTGGAATACATGAAACGAAGCAACAACAATTGATATATTTGTAATTATTTAACATTTATTATTATGCTATGTTAGTATTAATACTAGGGTGAAGTGAAGAATCTTGATTTTAAATAATTATAAACTTGAAGGAAATGGGGATTTAAGTCAGTTCATTTTTTTTTTAAGAAATTCAATTTGAATTTTGAGATATACAGGGTGTAACAAAAAGGCAGGTCATAAATCATACCATATATTCTAGGGCTAAGAATAACTCGATCAAGCTCAAGTTACAAAATATGCATGCGAAAAAAGTTACCAAATGTAAATTGATTTTTTCAAATATTTCGACATTTGTTTGACATATTAGGCATAATGAAAGTTGACGAGTGGCTTTCTTATGATAAGAGCATTTCAAAAAAAAAATTGAGAAATCATTGAACCCCGTTAAAAATGTATGGTAGTTGAGATCCACTAAGACCCCCCTCCCAAATTTTTGTGTACGTTACAATTTAATGCTTATTGTGGCACCATTATTCAGACACATTTGAAACTTTATTGCCTCCTTGTACTTTTTACAATTATCAGTTTTTATCGAGTTATTATGCTTCAAAAATTTCGAGTAACAAAAATTTTTGATTGAATCTTATTTATTTACAAATGTGTAGTTTTTATTAGATGTTCGAATTGGCCCCCATTTTTTTGAATACACAGTCGGCACCGTTTTACTAACGAAAACCGAATATTCTGGAAAAGCAATGGCTTCTGACGATATCAAATTGTAGCCAGGCAGTAACTTTTTTCGCATGCACATTTATGTACTAGGGTAACTTGGGTTGGATCGACTTATTTTTATCCCCAGAATATGTGGTACGATTCATGACCTGCCTTTTTGTTATACCCTGTATTAAAGAATATAAAATTAAGAAAGTTGCGACACTTATTAAAACGCATTGTTAAAGATGAGAAAATATATAAATCGCACGAAATAGATCCTATATGGCTATTGAGTCGGAACATTTCATATAAATTGAGAATAAACATCCAAATTTTGATTGAAACATTATCCCAAAAGAATTAAATTTGTTTTAAGGTTGGAGAATGGCAAATACGGTGCTCGTTCCTGGACTATTGATATCTCAACACACTCCTTCTGAACTAGCATCTCTTCTGAGACAATGCGCTAATCCAGAAAATGAAGAAGGAAAGCCGAGAATGGTTCCCGACATAGAAATAAAGAAGAGGCTTTATAACGCACTATCAGAAATAGAGCAGACTGTTAACAGCGATTTTTTCTTATAATTTGTTACATTTGATATATTAGATTTTTGAGTGAAAAATAAAAAATGTGTTAAACATTATTTACTTTATTTATACACTGAATAAACTGCGCTGCGCAGAGTTTCTTGCAGGTTGAATAAATAAAACACAAGATTTTAATCCAGAGAAACAATACTATTTATTTTCCAAAAATAATTGAAAAAACACCAATTTTCCTTATAAATATGAACACTTCAAAATATCAGTCAAAAACTGGAAAGGTATTCCAACGAATCTTAATCTAATTTTCACTTTTTTGCTTAACTAAATTTTCCAGTTTCTGTACAATCAAACTCAAGTCATCGCTTTTAGATATTTTCAAGTAAACAACGTTTCTTACAACATGGAACACCAACCAAGACGGAAATTCTTTAGAAATCATTCTAAGATGCTCCTCCATTTCAACTTTGGTTAGATGCGATCTGTAACAGTTACCCAACTTATCAACGACAACGTCTAAAAGCAAAACGCTCTTTTTCTCAGATACGAACACGTTTCGGGTTAACCGAGCCAGTTCAGGAAGTCGCGAATATATTTGTAACTCTTTTTCTTTGTCGTCGGATCGCGTCATTGATAGCAACGCCTTTGCGGCCTGTTTTTGTCTTACTTTTTCCAAAAGAGCTTTAGGTATTCCTTAAATCAGAAAAACAAACTTCATCTATCAAATATAACTGATCAAAAAATACCTTACCTTTCAAAACCGAGACTGGCAGTCTTTCTTCCTTCTTTTCTTCAGTATTTGTTTGTTCATCCTTCATTTCCTTTAGTTTTTGAAGAGCTTGCTCCATCCTACTGTTACAATTGAACATTTTCATAGCTTTATCTAAGACATCTTTCCCTGTTGTAAATTTGTCTTCAACTGGAGGCTGTGGCAGGTCGCTACATTCAATGTCAGGTACTTTTTCTATATCAAAGGCAGGATGCCATCTGGAAATATTGTTCTTATTTACTATCATCGGTGGGACTAAAGATAGCAAGAATTCTTCATGGTATCGTTTGACCTTGTCGAGTAAGATATTGAAAAGGGTACGTCTTCGTTGCAGAAGGATTTCTGAGGTCATGTGGTCGTGATTTCCAATATTTGGTACTACTACTAGTTCCCACCTTTCTGTTTTCATCCCAGTTCCAAACACCTACAACACAGAATATTAAGTAGAATGATACATTTAGAAAGATTTCAATTAAAAATGTTTTTGATTACCTTCAATTTTTCTTGAGTAATTTTAAAAGCAACAGGATAAATTTCTTTAATTTGTGCCAAATGTTTTTCCAACAGATTTCGCTTCATCATTTCCTCCACTGCAGGCTTCAATTTTGTGAAAGTGATTGTCTCTTTTCTATTGAACATAATTTGGCACACAACATCTATAGATCTGAACATCTCTGCTATATACCTATATTTGTATGGCAGTGTTAGTGCTGGTTTGGAAGTGGACTCCAAAATTTGTTTAGCATGACTTTCTGTTGAAAATGAAACAGCATTTTTGGTAGGACTTTGTAAACTGAATAAATTACGTCGAGCACCAAGGTCTTTTTTAGGGCTTAGGTACAGCTTTTCTGGGGAGAATACCTTTTGCGGGCTGAAAATTTAAAATAATGGTATTACAAGAATAACTCATTAACATGTTTATATTTATGCCCAGTTTATGTAGATGATTCAGGATAATACAAATATTTAACTAGCTTTGATCCTTTCAAATAATTTGAGTTTGGTTATATTTATATTTAAAGAAATTCATTAAAAAGACATTATACACAAAAACAGAAGCATCTTTGATTTTATTATTAATAAATAATTAAATATAAAAATGTATAAACATAAATATTTACTTAGAGACAACCTTGCACTACATTATTGGAAAAATTAGAACAATGCTGACTCAACAAAATGTCTTTTCCTATTTCATTTCAAATTGTGCAACTATGCCTATAGAAAACAAATTATTTATCATTATGTTATTTATTTGAACATTCCTGGTAAATTATCTCAGGTAATTTTTATTTTGAGTGATCTAACTCTCATTAGAGCAATTAGAATTGGTACTATTTAAATACTTAGTTATTTAAAGTCAATTTGGGTTTATCACTAAATTTATTTGGACTTCTTAATTTTATTAGTTGAATCAAATATGGGTCCAATATTATTACAATATGTGAAATATTTCATTATTTCGAAGTTTTACATTGATGCTAGTCTGCTAAAAACAATGTTTGTTGAAAATATAGCAGACACACCAGTTTAATTCCAATATCATTTTTAATACATTTTGAGATTTATACCTCAGTTCCTACCATTATCTATTACTTTGTGAAAAAATATATGCTGGAGCTACAGGACAGTTAATTAAAAGTAATTGTATGTATTTACAAAAGAGAAAGATCCAAATAATATCGTCATGCATACTTAATGTAATTTTAATTTCTCTTGATAAAAAATAATCCATAGCATTATAATAATGTTCAATTAGAGAATAAACACTTAGAAGACATTGAAATGAGAATCTCTTTGCAAACCAACATATTTATAATATAAAGCTGTTAATAGAAAATCAAAATTTAAAACATATGAACAAATACATGTCTAATGTTCTAAACAGTTACTAAATTCTACATTTTTTCCCAATGGATAGGCATAATAATATATAACTAACAAAATTCTAGCCATTATTGAGGTGTAAACTCACCTGCTCTCAACTTCCAGCTCGATTGTTTTAAATGTCTTCAATTTGGGAGACTCTGGAATCTGGGACGTCTTCATTTCAATTTCATTCAATTTATTAGCATTGTCTTGAAATCTAGATATGGAGGCTTTCAATTCAGCTAAGCGAGCGCTTCTTGTCATTTTACGTTTAATTTCCTTTAAAGAAGGTCCCTCTGGTTTATCTTGGACTCTATCTAAGGCATTTATGTTCTTCGTAGGAGTGCTAGGTGGTGTAATATGAGATTTGTCTTCATCTGTTTCATTTATGTTTGTTTGAATAACTTTGCTTGAATCGTTTTTCATTTTATTTAGAAAATTTTGAATATCTGTTTGGTTAGAGGTGGTTTTTAAGTGTCTATTTCTTACAGCAATAACTTTTTTACTTGGCAATTTGTTAGTACTTCTGTTGCTAACAATTTTATTCATGAGATTATTTTTTTCCTTTTCTTGTAATTCATTTGAATGTGAAAGACATAATACATCTTTTATACCACCTTCAGCGTTAACTACATTTACTTTAGTATTTTCAGCCAACTCACCACCAGTTTCTTCATTGTCCAGTAATAACACTTTTTTTGCACGATTTATTTTAATATCCTCTGCAGCCGATCGTTTCCTTGCATTGAAAAAGCATGCAACTGATGGTTGAGCCATGTTATTAAAATATCACGTATTTAAATACAAACAAACTAAAAATTTAAAGGTCCAAGCACAATGTAAACATCACCTATAAAATGACGGTTAGTCGTTTGATTTCCCTCCATAAATTATCTGATGCAGTCATTTCTAGTCCATTTTATACGAGTAGAACTTGAAGTCATTGATAAGCTCCAATATAATTTCAATTATTTTGGGCATAAAATTAAAGAGCAGCTATCTATTCGGAAAGAGCGAGTTAAATGACTTAAATGGGAATACCTTATAAGTTGTCAATGTTGAAGTTATGTTTTTATTCTACTATAATCGTTTTCGATTACGTTGCTGAACAATTTAGTCGCATAGTCGCCGTCGCGAAAGAGAAAGTAGTACCAACAAAAAGGAAATAAAGAAGAAAAAGTTCTATTCGAATTCCGAAATCAATTTTAGTTGGTATTCCTGTGAACAACTGTCAAATTGTCGTGTTCTTTAAATGTCAGCGTAGACTGCTTTTTATGGAGTGTGTTTATTTTTATTTTAAATAATCCCAATAATATACTGAATTAAATATATTTCGTTTCAAGGAACCAATATGTAATGAATAGTTATGGAACAAATAAATGTTTTAAAAGGTATGAACTTTAAATTAGTTAAAAAACATACATACAAAATAAGTGATCCTTAATCCTTGTGATAAATTGATGATTTTGAAAATTCAGTAAGAAAATAACAAATTTTTCCAATTAGCTAAATCAGCTTTTCAGTATACTTGTATAATACATTAATTTTCATGTTTTTAACTTGACTAAGAGTTCTCTATCAAATTAGCTTTAAAAATGATAAGGATAAGATTGATGTGAGTAATTATTCTCTTATTCAATAGTTGATATTAAAGTTTGACAAAGTAGGGAAGATAATGGTCTAGTTAATTTATTATATTCTTCGAATTTCATGTTGACTTAACAAATTATTTCAAAATAAGGAATTGAAATTTTTTTTTTAAAGTATAGTATAGGAATCTTTATTTTACTTTGCAGTTTGTACTTTTGTTTTAATAAGTTGAGTATATAACCAAACAAATAAAGACTGTGAAAAAGAATTAAATAACCAGCAAATAATACTTACTTCTTATATTTACTTGTTGGAAACTATGTTTATGAAAAATATATTTGTAATCATTTAAGTAGAAGACTTAAGAAATTTAAGATGGAAGACCCAGACTTTAAAGTTGACAGTGTAACATAGGAAGAACATGAAAAACTAGTGAACAATGTCAAAAAATTCCGAGTTGGATTCAGTGAGCACAGTGCTTTGGCTTCAACAAGCTGATGCACTTAATACATTTACCAAAATGTGGTACCATGTCTTCCTGTGGGCCTTTTTTTCATCTGTATTTGTCCACACAGTAAGTGTAGTTTTTATAAATATTACTTACACATGCATAACATAATTCTGTTTGTGGGGTAGAGTACCTAGTACCTACTTTGGAATAATAAGATGTATCCAACATTAGTGAATTCCACTCTAATTATTTTTTAGATAATTCACATTAGTGTGGTTTCATTGACTAATTTAGCTTTCACCTAGATAAATATTTTTAGTACTTTTATTTCATTCTAATTACCTACCTAAATTTACTTTTGCTGTAACTCATTTTGTAGTGAGTCATTTACAACTTTCACTTAGAAGTTTTTCTTGTCTATTGAAACCTTTGGATAATTATTAAGTAATGAAGACACTTATACAGAATTATATTGTACCTATTGCAATATTATAAATTTAGTCAAAAGTGAAATCAATTTCTTAATATTCTTCCAACCTAGCCATATCACTAACATCAATTTGTAACAGCATACATATTTTTATGTAAATCATTAATTGTGATATAATGACCTCAAAATTTGAATTTGTTACATTTTTGATTCAGATATAGTGTTGAGGAATTGTTTCAAAATGTAACTATATGCAAAAGTAACATTGAAATCACTTGGTATTGTTTAAAAAATCAACATTTCTTATTAAAAACTCAATTAAATACTGACATATGAATCAACAGATAAGGTTGCATTGATATGGAAATAAAAATACATTATACTGTTTATCATTTTATAATTTTTTTGTTACAGATAGCTGGATTAATAGCATTCCTAACCCTTAGGAAACATAGATTTGGCAAGTTTTTTACAATTGCAATACTAGTCATGGGTGTTATAACGCCAGCTGTAACAGGTGTAGTTAGTAGCGCTGCAATCGCATTTGTATACAGAGCATCGAGTTTACCAATGAATCCACTTTATGCTCTATTTTGGGGTTGCGGTCAGACATTTTTAACTGGGTGCGTAGGTTTCACAAGAATTTTGGCAACGTTGTAATTTAATAGGTTGATAAAACAAGTCCACAAGTGAGGTGGTAGGTAATAACTGAAGCATTGTGCACTCTTTTAGAATGAAACTAGTGTAACTAATAAGTTCTAATATCGTTTTTTTTAAATATTTTCGTTTGATATTCTTCCTTGAAATCAAATTTTATTCTGGCTGGTCAAGAAGATCGATTATATCTGTGGAAAGTCATAATGAAATTATATTTTAACCTTTCCATTAGGGGCTTTCACTCTGTATGTTCATTAAAGACAATCTATATACACATAGTGGACAATTTTTATGTCTCTAATGGTGCAATTCCAATGGAGCACATCAAGATTTAGAAAACAACCCATTACTATTAAGTAATTGAAAAGTAAAACGATAAGAACAACGAATCTTATTTTTTATATCCACTTTGCTGTAAACAATTAGGTTATACTTCTGTTTAATGTCCTTTTGTATGAGTGTTGTTTTAAAATTGGCTTATATTTATACATTTCTTCTTCTATTTCCTTCACCATTTCTCTGTAATCTCCACATTAATCTTATTTCTACTCTATATCTTATAGTTTTGAGTCATACAGTAGAGTAGAAGTAATCAACAAAATGTTCTAAACTACGTCACTATAGTTCAATCAGCACATTAATTCAAGCAATTACTTCTCATTAAAAAAGTTACATCTGCTTTTGTCTAACAAAACGTATGTTTTTACATAATTCATATATAAAATTGTTAGTCAACTCTTAAAATAGCACAGAGTTATTATATTGTAAATAATGGAGTAGCCTTAATCAATATAACTACAATACAATGTCTGTCGATAACTAACAATACGTTTCTAAAACTAAAATATTTTTATCAGTCGATTGAACGCATAGGAAATTTTTCAATTGGATAATATAGTTTTTTGTATTCATTATTTTAATTAACCAACCAACCTTGAGTATCAACGACTATTAGTAACTACAAGATTAATTTGTGATCAGTTTTATAACCATATTTACTAATTTTTGGTATAACTACAGATTTTAATGTCTTTGGAAATTTTAATGTAATGAACGATAATTTCAATAAAATCTTCTTGACTACAGGATAAAATTTTGACTTTATATTTAAATTTTTGTTTATCAAATTCTCTTTTAAAAAAATAGTTCCTTAAAGAATGGCAACATTATTATGTACAGAATTTTATTTTTATGGTACTACGTTATAAATATTTCTGTGTTTCTAATTTAAGTATTTTGTGCATTTATCTAGCCATTCTTTTATATTTTATGTTTTCAATTTTTGCTTTTTATCAATACCCGTATTCATAAACCAGACTAAATGGCTAAAAACGGCATTGAGCATTCCTTTTTGACAATTCTTCCTTGGAAAATTGATGTTCAAAGTTGTACTCATCCTTGAGTGTTCCTTATGAATATAGTAATTAGTTGACAGTTTATGAAAAAATATGAGTTACCTGAAAATACTTGATACTAAAGTGTCATTTGTTTACTGTGATATGCGTTTGTTTGTACAAAGTGTCAACCAGCTTTTCTTAAATATGACAGTTGTTACAGGAAACTGTAATTAAGCAAAAATCTTCATTATGTTCGAGTATATCGTCAATACAATACTACAGTGGGGGTACGGGTACTTGTCTTTTAAATTCTGGATGACAACGACGTCAAAACATCTTTTTTAAATCTTCCCAGGAAAAAGGCTTATTGTGAAATTTCATTGATGTAAATTTTAGTATAAAAGTTGGTTAACACTGTATGTAATAATATTTGACGTACATTTTTATAATATTGGGTATCATTATTACTATCCTTTACAATAGAAAAGGTCACTTTTGACATTTATCAAAAACTTGAAAAGTATTGGGGGTAAAAGAATATAGGGTAAATATGGGGTTGCAGACGATTGTTATAGACAGAATTGGATGCATAAGATAAATCAAAAAGGAAACTTTGTGATAAATGTAATATTTTTTAATAGAGGAGTTCAGTCTATGGTCAGTGTGGCCAACAAAAAGTGGTTTTTTCTGACAAGAATGACAATTAAGGTCTACTGTTCAAAACATAAGATTTTGCATGTTATTTATCATTGAGACCATCTATATTGCTTTATTAAAATAATGAATACACCCCCGAAGCGTATATCTAGAAATTTAAAATGACTTTTTAACTGAATACTCAACATATCGGTGACCAATAATTCTAGGGACTCTTGGCATGTCACCATTTCATTTCTGTTATTCAGTCACTAGCTCTGTCAAATGTCAATGAAAAAAGTAATTAGAAGAATAGAGATACAGCTAATTAGAAATGTTACAAAAATCTAATCGAAAATGGACCTACACAAACGAATATCAATAAAAATAAATATAACTGGCATTTGAAATAACTAGTGACTGAATAACATAAATGAAATGGTGACATGCCAAGAGTTCCTAGAATTATTGTTCACCGATATGTTGAGTATTCAGCTAAAAAGGCATGTTAAATTTCAAGATTCACGCTTCGGGGGTGTATTCATTATTTTAATAAAGCAATATAAATATTCCCAATGATAAAAAACATGCAAAATCTTATGTTTTGAACGGTAGACCTTAACTCTCATTCTTGTCAGAAAAAAACACTTTTTGTTGGCCATACTGAACTTAGACTGAACTCCTCTATTAAAAAATTATATGGAAGGGACAGCCAAAGGTAAAATTTGTTAGGTGTGAACAAATGAGAGAATTAATGAAAAATATTTAAAAGAATAACTCTAGTCAATATTATTATAATAATTGAAGATTGAAGAGAAAAAAGTAGAGAATTTAAGGAGGGGAATTTTGAATATACATTGTTATTTATAAAATGCGACATAGGAAGTTTTGTACAGGATTGTCTATGTCGCATGTTATAAATAATAGTGTAACGAATTTGACTGATTGAAATCTACATTTAATCTTTTGCTGACAATAACAATGAAATGGCCAATTGTAATGGAGGCTTGAAATTAATGGGAGCTGCTGTATACTGATCGTTTATATTATTCGTTTTAATAGTATAAACCTTTTAGAAACTGTGGTTATAAAAATTTGCGTTAAATCTATTTATTTATATGTTCTATAGGTTGTCATTTTAGTAAATTATTTATAATAAAAATTAATAATATAAATTATATGCTTGTATATTTTTTTATGTCATCAGATATTTAATAATCTTTTTTGGAGTTATGTGCAGCGGTAGGTATTTGGTATATAAAAGTGCACGTTAAAAATAAGTACTTTTTGTTACGTTCAGTTATTTTGTGATGGCAATTTAGAATATTTTCAGATATATTGGCAATAATCAAACTTTCCTTTTATAAAGGGAAAACTTGAGTAAGGCAACCACAACAATTTTCACGTTTTAGAGAAAATAATGTACGAATCATGCGTTGCCATATTTTCAAAGTTAAATGAGACATTCTTTTATACTATAGAAAATGCTAGGATATTTCTCGTGCGTAAAGTAAATTTTTCTCATTGGATAAAGTATTGTGTAAAGTGTATAGTTATTTATATACCTACCAATTGCGTATTCATGTTCTAAAATATAATTTATATCAATCTTATTTTGTATAAGTAAAATGTAATAACTACACCTTGTATGTATTACTGGTTGCATAAAATTGAGACACTTATTGTAATAAGATTTGGACAAAAATTAACGAGATTGTAAAAAAGAATGTATTTATTTAAATTTACACCTTACGAATAAATGTGTATGAATAAGATTTTTTATACTTCACTTGATAATCATTCAACTTTTATCAACGAAAAATGCATATACCTATGCATTATACCTACCAAAGTTATAATAATTTAAACGTTTTTCCAAAAGTTGCACAAAGTTTCACATTGCCCACGACCCTAATAATTGAATTATAATATGTTACTTATTGTAAATGTGATGGTGCTAATGGGAATGTATTGGTAGACCAAATCACAACTGAAGAATCTGAATACTTACTGCAGGCAATTGCTGAATTGGTCAGTGTATTTCCAGTTGTAAATTGAGCTAGACTAAGATATTGTTTATTGGAGTGTGCTATTTGAACCATCGAGTGCAAGCTAGATAACTTCTTGAACATGCTGCTTTGATAGATTGTGGCTATGCCAAGTAACTTAAGGTTTTCATTTATATTACAATATTACATTTTCACTGCAAATTTTATGTTAATCAGTTTGATTTTCACGTTCGTGGTTGAGGTTTGGTCTAATTGAAATAATGTAGATAAACCTATCCTATAGATTTTTTATTGTTGATATACTTATAATAATAAAAGTGATCAAATATGTAATTACACGCTGGTAGATAGTTAGAAATATTATTTTGTATATATCGTGCACTGTAAATAAATCCCTATGTTTAGATTAAGGAAAAAATGTCACGCCTAAGTCAATATTGTATTTTTACTTTAAAACCTAAAAATAAAACTGTAAAAATTGATTCGAATTTTATTAAAATATCCATTCTTCCCATGTTAACAATAAGAACTGCTGAGTAAAATACCCTCGGTAAAGATGTACATATACCTTTAAAAACATTTAGAAAATATTGGAAAAAAAATTTCCGATACCGGGAATCGAACCCGAGCCTCCTGGGTGAAAGCCAGGTATCCTAGCCACTAGACCATATCGGATATGTATTGATGTTAGCGGATACGTGTTCGCTATATACAGATTTCAAAAATGGTCAGTGTAAAAAACTCAATATTGGGAAATAATAACAGCCTAATTTTATAGTCTTTCGTATTTTGATCTCTATTTCATATAAAAGACAAAAGTATGCCACATAAGTACGATTTGCTTTGAAATAATAACTACTTTATCTTCTGTATATTCCTAACGATATAACATTCATTATTTTTGGGAAGTATAAAATCACATTATGTAGGTAATTTTCTAATAATAACAAAATAATTATTTCATAATTTTATACTTATGAAGGGAAAAAAGACTGGCCCATGGGGGGATCGAACCCGCGACCTTCGCGTTATTAGCACGACGCTCTAACCAACTGAGCTAATGGGCCGTTGAATTTCACTAGCCCAAGATCCACAGTACTGCAGATATTCTGAAGTAAGTTTTTGGGGATCATTTGTTCCCCAAAAATAAAAAATTGAAGAAAAGAAAAACCTACAAGTCTCTGAAAATTACTCAGGAGCTAAGTAGAAGTAATGGGGCACAATAGATCTTGGGTCTCTGTGAATATCACTACAACGTTTCGTACGTAATAGGTAGGTACATACTTTTTCCGGCTCTTTGAAAAATGAGAATAGCTTTAAGAACAAAGATAAAAATTGCCAAATAAATACTGAACTACAACTGACAGATGTTCTTCAAGATTCAGAATCGTAGCAATAGTACGATATTGTTTTTTTTATTGTGATCGGACTGTAGGAATACTTGCGTGGTTTTGAAAAAACCGTTTTGTGATATTTGCCACAGCGCAACGCCAGAATTGAAGATCATGCATGTACCTATACATGATCCAAAATTCTAAAAGTACTTTCAGAATTTGGATCCTTCTATCTAGTATTTTGTCCAATCTTGTTTCTTTCTCGATTTCTATATTAATCCACTATAACTGTTCAGGAGATAATTTCTTGTGAATAACGATGGCATAATAAATGAAATAAAACAACATTTTGTAAGAATTCGTTTATAATTTATTCAGAGATTCAATGTACATTGTATATTGTATATAATTCCAATAGGTTTTTCATATAAATATTGGTGCTTCTAGTATGGAATTTTATGACACTCGTCACTGCGTCTAATATTTCTATAACTAAAATTCAGTGTAGACCAAGCGGCGAAATCAGAGCTTCATACTTTTTAAAATTATCAACTTTTTATAAAAATACAGGATTTCAAATTAAATAACTTTATTCTTTTACACAAATTATACATCTTAGGTAATTAATTACCTCGTTAATTACCGATTTAAAGTAAGTATACAAAGTTGGAATTTTCTCATATATTTTCTGCTTCCTATTTTTAACGATGTAAGATTTTCTGGAATCGCCGCTATTGACCACAGTAAACTGATTTATAATTGTTCCCCCTCTACAAAATTTCTCACAGATATTCCTATCGACATGTTTTCAAAGCTATAACATATATGGGAAATGGTTAAATAGTGATTTTTTTGAATAATTTTTAATAAAAAAATAGTAAATTTTATATCATAGTAACAATAATTTGATTTAACTGACATTTAAGCAGTATAGATTTATGATTTTGTTTACATCAAAACATACCACAGAAATAATAATGATTTAAATTATAATGGAAACAGATATCAAGTTAGACGGTTATTGTTCAATAAACTAATTAAATCATCCAATTTAGCACCTTTTTAGAACTCATAATAGAATCGGCATACCACAAATGGACAATTTTAGTTTAATACCCTGTATATTTACACCTAAAAGTAATCTTAAAGTATGCCTAAGGATATTGTTGACAAAAACTTCCATTTTACTTAAAAAAAATGTTGCAAGCATTAAAATTTTTCCAGATTTCATTAGCGTTGATTCCAAATTTTATCAATTTCTAAGCATCAGCAAATATACTTAACTATTAATCAATATTATAGGAACTTAGCTAATAGGCACTTTTGTAGCAGTATATGCCTTTAACAAGCACAATACAATTATTTAATTTGTAAAAAATATGCTTCAAAAAACTTTGTGTTCCACTTATTTTAAAATCAGAAGCTCAAGTAATATATAGCCACTATAACGGATAATATCTGATAAAATAATCAGGCGAGTCCATTTTTTTATTGGAAGATATACCTCACAGTATATCTGGAACCATGTCTAGTCTTTCTCGTTATAAATAATACTTTTCTTTTATACAAACTGAAAAAATTTCGTATTAGTTACTTACAATTTATTAAAACAAAATTATCGCTCAGCTGAGTTGTGTAAAACAGTCTTAACTATTGTAATATTGCTTATTCAATTTTATACACTACTTAATTGTATAAATAATGTCTATGAAATAATGCTTAGAGCATTAGATATAAAAGCGATGAAATTTTATCTGTAGGCAAAAAATTTTTCAATTGAAAAGTATCCCTAAAAGCCTCTATAAATATCAATCTCAACTGTTGAAGACTATAAGAACCACCAAGACCTCTCAACTGTTGAAGACTATAAGAACCACCAAGACCAACACTAAAATTTATTAGGAGGATGGAACTAATAAAATTTGTGTCGAATTTGTTGACAGTTTTAACAGGTTAAAAGATGGAAGTAGTTCAACTTAATTTGTAAGCAATTCAGCAAATTATGTTAGCACAGTGAATTTGAAGATCCAAATGTTTAAAAATAGTTTTCCTAATTCTTTCAAACGTCAAGCAGCCATCTTGGTAAGTGTGGGCGCCGAATGCACCGGTTAGGTAAGTTGCCTAATTCATTGTTAATACATAGTGACAAGCAGTGTCAAATTCATCAAGCTGCAAAGGTTTTTTTTTATAGATATACGCTAAATTTTATTGTGTGTATATTTTAATGACAGATATAAATAATTGACAATGAAATGCGAGTATTTATTAAACCAATTCGGCAATTCCTAAAAATTACATAGTATTTGAAACGTGTCTTGTTGGTGTGACCTATATAACTTTTCTATTCATTCACAGCCATTACAGCACTAAAAGTTTCTTCCGTTTTCTGCGTCAATCATCAATATGTCCTGTCATTTAAAACCGAATAAATATATGTGTTTTATCAGGTATAGGTAGGTATGGAAGATCAGGTCAAGTGGCACGCCGTTGTTTTTACATTTGACCGCTATTGGTAATGTTTTAATCTATAAGTAGTGAGATTAAGATATAAAGTACCCTCTATTAAAACGGTAGCCGCCACTGAGTTTAACTATTACGGATTCGACCGATAACAATTATTGATTAAATTTATATATAAACGTAAACCATTTAAATGCAGCAATTGAAGGGCTTCATTTGAAAGACTGTTTCAATAAAATTTTTATCAAAAATATTTTGTTTATTAAGATTCGTTTTAAACGGTGAGAAGTTACGAATGATTCTCAAATTTACCAATTTTCTCGGTACTTTTTATATGAACAAACATTTTCGCTGAGTAAAAAAATAAAACATGCTTGCTTTCCCATTTTATTCATACTTTAAGTGGTTAAAAACAAATGTATAGAGTTGTCCAAAAAAAACCAGATGCGAAAGTTAAAAGCATTCTAGTTTTTCGCAATTTTTAATACGGTCAATAGAGGAGTTCAGTCTAAGGTCAGTGTGGCCAACAAAAAGTGGTTTTTTCTGACAAGAATGACAGTTAAGGTCTACTGTTTAAAACATAAGATTTTGCATGTTTTTTTATCATTGCGAACATCTTAATTGCTTGATTGAAATAATTAGTACACTCCCGAAGCGTAAATCTTGATATTTAACATGACTTCTAGCTGAATACTCAAGATATCGGTGGCCAATAATTCTAGGAACTCTTGGCATGTCACTATTTCATTTATGTTATTCAATCACTAGTTATGTCAAATGTCAGTTATATTTATTATTGTTGATGTTCGTTTAATTGTGTAGGTCCATTTTCGATTAGATTTTTGTAGCATTTTTAGCTGCATCTCTATTCTTCTAATTACTTTTTTCACTGACAGTTGACGGAATAACCTAAATGAGATGCCAAGAGTTCCTAGAACCATTGGCCATTGATATGTTGAGTATTCAGCTAAAAAGTCATGTTAAATTTCAAGATTTACGCTTCGGGGGTGTATTCATTATTAAAAACATGCAAAATCTTATGTTTTGAACAGTAGACCTTAACTGTCATTCTTGTAAAAAAAAACACTTTTTGTTGGCCACACTGAACTCTTGAAAATAAACATAAATCGGATTCGACGCAATACAGAACAAAGATATAAAACACAAAGGAAACATTCGAAAAGTGAAAAAAAAATCTTACATAATTACTGAGTAGGCTATATGCCTGCTAAATACTTTTTACATAGTTGCATAATTGTGGAAAAAGTCTAAAAAATCTATAAATTTGCTTTCCTGTTAAAACCAAATAGTGATATGCAGAAATTAGGTATCTCCAGTCTCTAGTGAGACCAGAGCCTGCAATAGACGACCCTGCACACAAAATAATTTGTATTAAGCCGCTAAAAAGAATATTTTTCAAGGAGTTTACGAGATATAAAAGATATCAATGTCCAAATTTGTATATCCCCTTCAAAAACCACTGTCATTTAAAAATAAATTCCAAGTTAACAGCACTTTGTTATGTATTAATGATTATTGTTATTAAAAAAACATTTAGCATGCAAAAGTTTCAAGCTAAATTAACAGATATCGACTTTTAAGTGATAACATTCGAAATTTTCATCTATCTGCTGAGAGTAAATTCAAAAAGTACATACAAATTGTCTTTAGGTAGAATTGAAAGTATTACAGGATGGAAAATAAGACCAACATGCAGTAACACATGGTGCCAAAGAAGGACAAAAAGAAATGATCGTCCTATATACCAGTCGTTCAATATTATTTAAAAAACCTTTGACTGAAGATCAATTTGTATGAATTTACTGTCGAGTCCTGCGTAAAACGTTTTTCAATATTTTTTTAAAATGTATCACTATTTAACCATTTTCCAACAAAACATAATAAAACAGAAACCTAAGGAGGACATTTATATTGTCTATAAAACACATACATCACAATTTTTCTATTACAAATGCTATGTACATCAAATGAAGGCCCTGTCGAACCGATCAATAAATTAAATAAGATCTTGGACATAATGCATTGAGAAATAAATTTTGGAAACGTTACTAAAAAAAATGCACTATACGCCAAAAAAACAAGCAGAAATAAATCGAAATCAGTCACCTAGAGAGCAAACAGCTCACTGTTGCAATAACCATGGATGTTTCAAGCATTCTGCAGCCGTCACACGCTTATTCGGGTCAAAGTCCAACATGGGCTTGAGGAAAGCAGCGAAATCTTCAGCATCTTGTCTGCTCCAATCGTATTTTTCAATCAAAACGTCCTCCATACCCCAAGGCTTCAAATTCGTTATGTGACGCAGCTCGCTTTTTTTATTGAAAAATTGTTTAGAATTTCTTCCACTCTGGGCGATCTTTCTAGGTATAGTTCCTAATAATTCTATTATGTGAGCTAAGTGATCTTCGTCCCTGCAAAAATCCTCGCCAGAGTGGGGTTCAAATAAGTAATCACCAGTGGCCAATTCAAACGCCATACAAGCAGTACTCCATATATCTGCAGATGTATTGTAGCCTGTAACGTTTTATACAATCAATCAATAGATCCAGGGAATTTGTTAAAGTTTCATTAAAAAGCTTATTATTGGACCACACTTTATAATATAATGTCTCGTATAATGAATGCACAGGTGAATTAATGTAAATTTAAATGTTTAAAAAATAAAAATTTCATGTGGGTGGAATAGAGTTATTTAAAATGCTATTACACATCTGTTTCTCTACTGAAAATAATGTTATATTTGTGTGGTAAATATTATAAGTAACTATAGCTAAATATTTATTTCCAATAAATGTTTTTGGCTGCTAAAAAAAGGTGCTTCAAAATGTTTTATAAACATTTAACAGAAATAATACAATTGTTATGTAAGACTGAATCATTTTCAATAGACAAAAATTCAGGCTTCCTATTATACAAACATTCAGGATATCAGACAATTATTTTTCAATAAAAAAATCATCAATGTATTTATTGAAAGTGGCTCAGAGGGTGAAATATAGTGATCAGCCATCGTAATTTCGTACCTTAACGATTTAAACATAAACCTGTATTGTAAACAGATAGAAAGTTCACGAATATGTAAATTCAGTCACTCCTTAAATAGGGTGGGTTTGTTAACCTCCATTTATTTGATCATTTATATTACCTTGAATTTATTACCTAAAAATTCGTCTAAAACACGCACTCTTATACTTATTATTTCGACTTTTATCATAGATTTACTATCCACAACACAAAAATCAATAATATATTTGAATAAAAAAAAGGGAAGCAATAAAATGAATATTTTTTCCATCCATATAAAAATTTGCCAATTATATGTTACCAAATATCTCCTTACAAACTTATAGATGATGAAATAGGAATATTTTTAGCCTTCTCAATACATAATAAACATGGTAGTAGTACTCACCTGCACCTAATAAAACTTCCAAAGATCTGTACTGCCTGGTTTGAATATCTTCTGTAAAATGTTTGTCGACCCAACAGGCATTACCAAGATCTGCGATTTTAACATCGAATTCACACTCTACAAATGCCGGATCTAATTCTATTTTTTCCATGTTCATGTTGGAATTTAAAGGTGGTGAATCATCTTCAGACATTTGTTCTGTCATAGAATCAGGAAGAGGAGGCTCTCCACCACCAATTTCATCAATGCAACCATTATCTAATTTTATTTCAGTTTCGGGAGTGGTTTCAGGGCTATAAGATACAAATAAGCACATTTAAACATTTTATCAATAAAGATTTGACAAAAGTTCAGTTAATTTGATAATTTTAAACTCATATCCTTTTATCAACCTTCGTTAATTTTTAGATCCTATAAATTTCAGCTTTGCTACTTATTCTTTAATCCCATATAGTGAGTTGGTCGAGGTTACTCCTTTTATGGTTTAATGTATGGAATGGGGTCAGTATTTGTATTTGAATGTAATGTTGATTCACCATTCAATTATTGTACTAAGTACTATAAAATAAATGGTTACCTAATTATTTGTAATGTTTCAGTTCATAAAAATACTGTTTGAAGAGATTATTTTGTCTATTAGAATATTTTCGATTATAAATTTGTTGTCAATCCACAACTAGAATATGAATCATGTCTTGTGTAAAACTTATCGTAACTTCTCAACTTACATACACAATGGTGATTAAAATGAAAAATAACTTCTACTATGACTCAGTCTTTAAGTATTGTCAAATATCTATAATGTTTTTCATTTATATTAATAAAGTAGATTAAGAGAAAACTAGGCTATTTTCATGTATGGTTCATACAACAGCCTTTTTGGTGTGCGTCATCGTTTGTTAATGTCTTTCTAACACATTACGTGGAAAGAAATGCAAAAAAAGTCAGGTCTTTGATTAATCCTAATCAAAATATCGCAATAATGAACCGTTCAAATTTATTACAAACGTCAATCCTAATCATTGACTTACCAAAATTTAATTGGTTGTGCAAGTGCAAGCGCAAACTATCAATCGTGAGAAATTTCTTTATTTAAAATAGGCATGCAGATATACCTTTCGTATTGTCAATGTGTCTGACATCTTTTTCTACTGTCCCACTGACAGTTCTTGTCAGGTCTGTACTTTGTTGTTCACGGTCAATTATTATTTATGAAAAGTTAATATGAATATTATTGTTATATTTATTCGAATAATACAAAAATATGCCTAGATACACGGAAAAAACATTAGCATTTTGAAAGTTCTCAAGTATTTTCAGTTTAGAAAAAGAAGCTGGTAACTATTAATTTCATAGCCTTGTCGAATTTTGCTGAATGCGATCCTGATGATTTTATTTATCAAATTTAGGGTTAGATATGTGTCAAAATAGCAAATAAAATAAAAGACATATCCAAAACCCGAATATACGTCACAAACGATGACGCACACCAAAAAGGCTGTTGTATGAACCATAGGTAGTTAACATATGATAAAATTAAAAGCAATAAAATTATTTCAAATAAGTAATAGTCACCTGTGGCTTGGTGGACTGTCATTAAAATCTGTATCACCGTTAATATTCACATCACCATTTTCCTTAATCTTTTTCTGTTCTTCGATTTCAATAATTTGCTCCATCTGTTTTTTCAACAATTCATTTTGTCTTTTAGCTTTCTTTTTTAGTTTTTTCTTTTTGTTTTTACTCATCTTAGTTTCTATAACTGGGGCAGTACTGATTAAGGAAGTTGGTAATTTCATACCCAATTGATGCATCTCAGCTGCTTCACAAGCTAATCTTCTGATTGCTTCTTCAGATATACAGAGTAAAACGTTTTCTGGTTTGATGTCTGTGTGAATAATTTTGCACTTAGTGTGTAGGTAGTCTAATCCTTCTAAAACTTGCCTCATTATTGTACGAACATTTATTAATGGAATTCCTCTATAATTGGATTTTATAATTAATTTCAATAAATGATGACCTAAAACTTCAAATACCATACAGACATGCAATCCATTGATACCACTGATCTTGAAATCATTTAGAAGTTGAACGGTTTTGTTACGTTTCGGATCTGCCGGATCAGATTCACGAACTGATTTCAAAATTTTTATTTCATCAAGAGCTGTTTCTGTAAAATGGTCTGCAGACTTAACAATTTTAAGGGCAACAAATCGTTTATCTTCGAGATCCCAACATAACCACACGGTAGAGAAATGACCCCAACCTAGTTTTCTAGTTACATGATACCTGGAAAGAAAGAGGTCGCCAATTTTGACAGGATGGTAACCTCCTTTGCGGTAATCTGTACTATCTTCTTGTTCTTCCTCTTCACTCGTGTAAGGATCATCTGGATCTTCAATAGTTTCATTACTCGAGCTATGGGAAGGTTCAGTTTTAGAGTTATGCCTTTTTTCTCCAGCATGTCCGTTCATATCGTTTTTACCTTTCTTTTTTGCAGGCTTGTGTCTTTTCTTTTTAGCTTGAATAGCTAAGACACGTCTGTTTACATCCAATTTAGCGCTCATCTGTATATCTTTTTTCAACAATCGCCACTAAAATGACTTTAAAACGTTATTAAGGCGTCAAATGTCCTTCATTTTATTAAAAACACTTTTGTTTGATTATGGCCGCCTCGCCACTCTCCCCTCGCACGGCAAACAACACTTTACGACAATGTCACCAACACAACTTAAATATTTTACACCTTATCGTTTTTAAGCATATACTCGCGACAGCACCATAACGATATCAAAATCTCTCAGCATTGTTCTGTTTCTTTCAGTAGTAAGTATCTTCATTCTCCCTTCCGTATAATTCCCTTCTTATAAATATCCAATAGATTTCATATTTACTAATCTCAGTGAAAAAAACTAACAAGTAAAAACATTACAATTGAGACCATATCGAAGAGTTGCCTAAGATATGAAATAGCTCCCACCAACAGAATAAAAACAAATGACATGTGTCATACGCTGCATCAAATGTCACATGCCAAATTTTTTGCGTGGTCGTTTCGTTTTACATACAGCCAAACACCAAATCAAACCATCTTTATCTGTGGACCAAAATCGGAAGCGGACATTAGTAGAAATCAATGGTTTGACAATATAATTTTGATTATAACTATTTTATATTAAGCTACCAATGTCGCTTTACAGTATTAATTATATTGAAATCTCAAAATCTGCTTAATAGGATTATTTCAAGTGTATTATTCCATAATTTATTAAAAGACCAGTAAACAATCATTAGATCCGAGTTAGTGACTAATTCTGTGCTAATTCTTTGTACCCAATAATCCCCTTGAACGTTGCGGCGATGAACATGGACGATTCAGATTTACCAGGGGAGAGTGATTCTAGTGACGAAGATTATGTTCCAAGTGAAAAGCTTGAGGATTTGCCATCGGAGATCGATGAAGATGACCCGATATCAGATGCTGAAGATAAAAAAACATCTGAGAAAGGAAAAACGAAGAAAAAGAGAAGTCGTAAGAAAAATACAAAACAAGAATCAGGTAAGTTGAAAATAGATACCTAATTAACTTGCACTCATCTAATACAATATTTGCAGAGAAGGTAGAAACAGTCTGCGAAATAGAAAATGAAGAAAAAAAATCCAATGTTGATGATCTTTGGGCAGATTTTGTCAAAGATACCGGATTCAAATCCAAATCCAGCGTGATCACAAGTCGTCCAGAATCTTCAAAACCCAAAGAAAATGTTGGTCAAACATCAATTATAACAAAAACATCAACTACAGAAACAAAACATACAGATAAAGTCAAAATTACTCAGATATTTGAATTTGCTGGTGAAGAAGTGAAAATTGAGAAAGAAGTGAATGCAGGTACCAATAATTTCATATTATTAATGTTCTTTTACATAACTTGTTTCATACAGGATACTCATGATATTAGTCTTTACTATTGCAGATTCTGCTGAAGCTCGGTTAATGGGTAGTAATAGTGATAAACCAATACCCAATGGTAAACGAGCAGGTGGACTAAGTGGTATTAATAATGTTCTTAGTCAGCTCACTAAAAAACAAAAAATTAGTACTTTAGAAAAAACAAAATTAGACTGGGATAGTTATAAAAAAGACAACAAAATTGAAGAAGAGCTTCAAACATTCAATAAAGGAAAAGATGGGCAAGTTGGATTTTGTATACATGAAATTTCAAATATTTTTGACTAATGTAATTTGGAATTGTCATTTTATTGTTTTGTTACAGATATTTGGAAAGACAAGACTTTTTGCAAAGAACAGATGTTAGACGATTTGAAATTGAAAGAGACATTCGTGAGGTTGAGCGAAGTAAGAGATTTAAGAGTGCATTGTAAAACTATATAATATAAATAGTTTTGTTCAATTTTATTTTTACATAATCGCTTTAATGTAGCAGACATATATACAAACAATACACACAACTTTATAAGTTTTAATTTAAATATGATTCCAATATTATTAAATAAAATTAGATAATTTAAAAAAAATTGTTTTATTGCATAGAAGCTGGAAATAGTTGAAGGTAAGTTGATATGATCCTTTGCAACCCATAAATCCCATTTCATTAAATAAATATAATGATGCACTACAAAAAAATAACCGTTACTAAATTGAGAAGCATTTCTTCTGAAATATATTTTTTCGTTAGTATTATGATTATCCAGCACACCTAAATAAAGTAGATGTAGGTAAACTTTGCCAACTTTTTTCCTTGATCAGATAATGTAATATCATAATTTATCTATTTCCCAATGCGCTACGCTCCAAAATAGCTGTTCACTCTGTGAGCTTCCACCTTTAATTTCAAGCCACTTTACTGTTTGGTTTGTTTGTGCTGTCAATTTTGGTTTTAGTCGGTTGTTAGCTTTATTGGGTGTATGTTGTTGTTTTTTCGTTCCCTTATAAATGAATTTTTGTGTACTTAAAATGTTTGGTTAAGATTTTATTTATTGTTTTCTTTAGTTAGTTGTGTGTCATGCCTCAACAAATGGATATTCCCTCCCAGGTATGTTTTATATATTGGTATATATCTGTAAAACAATATTGCACATGACGTAAGTTAAATCTGTATGTTTCTTAGAAAATGTTACGCTTGTTTTTCAAGAACTCGTTTGAATCATTATTAGGTAGGTGAAAAAAAACCGAGGATAAAACAGTAATAATATGTTTATAACAGGGAACAGGGGTTGTCGACTTTTCTGATTTTCAAAAAATTTAATGAAACATCAACATAAACAAATTATAATAATTAGAAAAATTGTAGAGATCTTTGTGGAGATAATTTGTGTCCTACCTGCTTTGTAACATAATATAAGTTTCCAATTGTTTATATTTCTAACAATATATTGAATTACAAAATACATTTTTCAAAGCGCCACACAGTTTGTCATTGATTTTTTAAGATGAATCATCTTTATAGGTAGGTACTTACATTTTATCACTACCATGAACTCATATTTTGATTTTGAATTGTGCTTATTTATATATTCGTGATTTCTGTTTTAATTATTAGAAAACAAACAAAGCGTGAATGATTATTTCTTTTACTATGTTTACTCAAAATTTCAAATTACCTATTTGTTTATGTAAACAAGTACTTTAAAAAATTATTTTAATTAATTAATTTATCTTGGAAATTAAACTTACTGGGAGAATGTACTTTAAACTTTAGGAATGACTTTCTACATTTTTCTAATAAATCGACTTACTAGAGAGGAAGAATTTTTAGGTCAATTAATATCATGCACCCCACGCTATTTTGACGTTGAAGTTAATTTTTTCGTCGATTGCTTCAATCTCATTTTATGCTTATTTAAAAAAATTATTTATCTCTAATTGAAAGCATTCCTATCATTGTTGAAGAAAGAATTGGGTACATTGAACTAACTATACGAAACCACGAGCTTTTGACGGAATTTGTCATATTCATAGGTACCACTAGAGATCAAATTATTTTCGCAAATTTACCCTAGTCGAAGATAAACGTGGTTGGTAAAAGAGACATAGATATGTAGACCAAAACAATTCTTGGGGTAACAATTTAGCCAAAGTATTCAAATTCAAGGATTTCTACACTAAAAGGTAGAAGAGAGTTTGTTTATATATATTTATACCTATATGTAGTTGAAAAATGCCATGGCCATTTCGGGTGACGTTTTTAACGTTAAAATAAAAAACAATTGCATGGAAACTTCACATCTCAAGGCAACGCAAAGGCTGCATTTTGTTTAAATTTAGTTTCTAAGAAAAAAAACTTGTCCGGCTGTTAATTTATTAACCGTTAAACGTACTTCGAGAAATATGCAACAATGCTACGTCTACGTAGCATATTTAGTGAAATATAAAACCCGAGCAGTATAAAAATGTGTTTGCAGTCATTTATTCAACTCGCTGGAAGTATAAACATTGTTTTGGAATTCTCACAGTTGGCTATTTTTGTAACGTTATAAAATGTGGTGCTTGTTCATCAAACTTCCTGACCGAGATGTAAAATTTTATTTCTATAACAAGTATTTCAAACGATTTCTAGATTGCACTTTCTCCAACGAGATTTCACGAATTTAACAAAATTCACAGTTTTTTTTGGAAATTTAACGTATTCACAGTTTTTTCTGACAATTTAACAAAATTCACAGTTTTTGTTGGTAATTTAACGAAATTCTAAGTTTTTTCTGGTAATTTAACTAAATTCACAGTTTTTTTCTGGTGATTTAACAAAATTCACAGTTTTTTTTTGGAAATTTAACGTAATTCACAGTTTTTTCTGACAACTTAACAAAATCCACAGTTTTTACTGGTAATTTAACGAAATTCTAAGTTTTTTCTGGTAATTTACCTAAATTCACAGTTTTTTTCTGGTGATTTAACAAAATTCACAGTTTTTTTTTGGAAATTTAACGTAATTCACAGTTTTTTCTGACAATTTAACAAAATTCACAGTTTTTGCTGGTAATTTAACGAAGTTCTAAGTTTTTTCTGGTAATTTAACTAGGTTCACAGTTTTTTTCTGGTGATTTAACAAAATTCACAGTTTTTTTTTTTAAATTAATCGTAATTCACAGTTTTTTCTGACAATTTAACAAAATCCACAGTTTTTACTGGTAATTTAACGAAATTCTAAGTTTATTCTGGTAATTTAACTAAATTCACAGTTTTTTTTATGTTATTTAACAAAGTTCACAGTTTTTTTTGGAAATTTAACGTAATTCACAGTTTTTTCTGTCAATTTAACAAAATTCACAGTTTTTACTGGTAATTTAACTAAATTCACAGTTTTTTTCTGGTGATTTAACAAAATTCACAGTTTTGATTGGAAATTTAACGAAAATTCACAGTTTTTACTGTCAATTTAACAAAATTCACAGTGTTTCCTAGAAATTTAACAAAATTCATAGTTTATCTATTAGAAATTTAACTAAATTCAAAGTTTTTTTCTGGTAATTTATCAAAATTCAGTTTTTATTGGAAATTTAACGAAATTCGCAGTTTATCCTTACAATTTAACAAAATTCACAGTTTTTACTGGCAATTTAACGAAATTCTAAGTTTTTTCCTGGCAATTTGAAAAAATTCACAGTTTTTACTGGTAATTTAACGAAATTCAAAGATTTTTCTAGTAAATTAACAAAATTCAGTTTTATTGGAAATTTAACGAAATTCACAGTTTTTCCTGGAAATTTAACAAACTTCACAGTTTTTACTGGTAATTTAACGCATTTCTAAGTTTTTTTCTGGTAATTTAACTAAATTCACAGTTCTTTTTCTGGTGATTTAACAAAATAAATAGTTTTTTCTGGTGATTTAACAATATACACAGTTTTGATTGGAAATTTAACGAAAATTCACAGTTTTTACTGTCAATTTAACGAAATTCAAAGTTTTTTCAGGTAATTTAACAAAATTCACAGTGTTTCCTAGAAATTTAACAAAATTCATAGTTTCTATTGGAAATTTAACGAAATTCAAAGTTTTTACCTGCTAATTTAACAAAATACACAGTTTTTACTGGCAATTTAACGAAATTCACAGTTTTTCCTGGCAATTTAAAAAAATTCACAGTTTTTACTGGTAATTTAACGAAATTCTAAGTTTTTTCTGGTAATTCATCTAAATTCAGTTTTTTCTGGTAATTTAACAAAATCCACAGATTTTATTGGAAATTTAATGGAATTCACAGCTTTTTCTGGTAATTTAACAAAATTCACACTTTTTACTGATAATTTCATAAAATTCACACTTTTTACTGATAATTTAACAAAATTCACACTTCTTACTGGTAATGTAACAAAGTTCGCAGTTTTTACTGAGATAAACTTAATAATATCTTGTGGAGTATTCTTTTCAATACCATTACCAAAACGAATCCCAATCGTTATTTGTTCAACCCGCTCTTTCAAATGTCAAAATGCACAAAACCTCATTCGGGCAGACATCGATCGACATATCTGAACAGTTGACTGTTCAAGAAGAAAAAATGAAGCTGAAACCCCTTTGATATGTCACCGCCTATCTGATAAAATATGCATATGTAATTGAAATAACTTGATGATGAATTAAAAAAAAAACAAATACGTTGAGGTTACTGAAGATCGTATCTATTTATTAATAATTTGTATCTCGTGAATTTTAACATTAAAACCCAGTAAAAACTGTGGATTTTTGGTTAATTCACAGTAAAAACTTGGCGAATTTCCAACTCGAAATGAAAATTTGGCCAAATTCACAATGAAATTACGGTGAAATCTCAATTATTATGAAATGTGTCGATTTTGTTGTTGTTGTGTTATGTGAGAAATAAATTGAAACTTCCATTTTTTTTCTATTACTTAAAAATCCACCGTATTTTCCAGATGTTGACCTGAGTGTTTTTTACGTCCAATATGATCACGCAAAAATTAATACTTGAAGCATCAAAACTTGAACAATTAATTTACAACTACCTATAATTCTGTTGGTTGGTTAAGTAGCCAACTCTTATTTTTATAAAAACTATTAATTTGAAAAATCAGTTGCCTCAATCTATTGTTATTGCAGCATAATATTTAGTCTTAATAAAAACCAGTAAAATAACAATGTACTGAACTGAAAGCATCTAATAATCTTCGGGTTGTAATATTATGAGGCGGAAATCCGGTGCATTTCCAGATGTGTTGGCCGCTTTGAGCGGGATTATGATAAAAGTAATAAAATGATATACGATCTTGTGATCGGTACGACCGACTTTATAGGTTAACCCCCAAGTAGACGATGATTGTCAGTGACCACTTGAAGAATTTATTCATTCATCAGATTATTCTTGGAACTGAAATGGTCAGGATTTCTTGAAATATTTCAAGGAATTCTGTTTATAGTAGTAAACAATTTATGAATGAATGTTATGTGTAGGTTATTTCTACAATTTGCGATTGGAATTTAGTCAGAAAGAATCTTACTTTATAGATGGTTCAATGTACTTTAAGATGAGTTGTGTTTGACAAACTTGAACTTAAATAGATGAAAATCATAGAATTATACATTAAATTAGCAGTTAAAACTGTAAATCAGTTGAAATAGTCAATTTTGTGAAATGTACAATGTTAATTTTAACTACAAAATTAGTTATTTTCGTTAAAATTAGCTAAGAACAATGTAATTTATTATTTTGAAACTGTAAATTTAATCAAGTAGGCCTGTTGAAATTTACAGCCTGAACTGGTTACAAAAGATTGTGGTTCTTACTAGGAATTTAACAGAATTTACTATTTCTGTTTCCTACTTGGTAAAATTTACAATTTTTGCTTGAAATTTGAGGAAATTTACGGTCTTTACCTCAGAAATTAACTAAATTTACAGTTTTTATCGATGATTTAACTAAATTTACAGTAACTGCTGATATTTACTGAGAATTCAACCAAATTTACAGTTTCTACTGAGCATTTAACTAAATATTTAGCAAGAAGCGAAATTTTAACCAAATTTACAGATCTACCGAACATTTAACAAAATTTACAGTAAATGCAACAAAATTTACAGTAAATGCTGAGAGACTATAACAGTCTTGACTAATAATTCAACCAAAAATTACAGTTTCTACTGAACATTTAATAAAATTTACAGTGAGTGCTGAGATTTTAATCAAATTAACAGTCTTCACTGAGAATTTAACTAAATTTACAGTTTTTATCGATAATTTAACTAAATTTACAGTAACTGCTGATATTTACTGAGAATTCAACCAAATTTACAGTTTCTACCGAACATTTAACAAAATTTACAGTAAATGCAACAAAATTTACAGTAAATGCTGAGACTTTAACAGTCATGACTGATAATTCAACAAAAATTTACAGTTTTTTGTAAGTAATTAACAAAATTTTCAGGTTCTACTGAGCATTTAATAAAATTTACAATAAGTGCTGAAATTTTAACCAAATTTATTAGCTTTACTGAGAATTTAACCAAATTTGCAGTTTTCTCCAAGAAAAATTTAGTTTCTACTGAGCATTTAACTAAATTTAGAATGGAGTGCTGAGATTTTATTCAAATTAACAGTCTTCAATGAGAATTTAACTAAATTTACAGTTTTTATCGATGATTTAACAAAATTTACAATAAATGCAACAAAATTTACAGTAAATGTTTAGACTTCAACAGTCTTGACTGATAATTCAACCAAAATTTACAGTTTTTTCTAAGTAATTAACAAAATTTACAGGTTCTACTGAGCATTCAATGAAATTCACAGATTTTAACTAAAATTACAAGCTTTACTGAGAATTTAACCAACTTTGCAGTTTCTACTGAACATTTAACAAAATTTACAGTAATTGACGATACTTCAATAGTCAACTGATAATTCAACCAAAATTAACAAAATTTACAGGCATTTAAAAAAATTTAAAGTAATTTTAATCAAATGTACAGTCTTCATTGAGAATTAACCCAAATTTATAGTTTTTATTCAAAATTTAAAAAAAATGTACATATTCTACTAGTCATTTATCTAAAACTATACTCTAACTATTCACTTATTTACCAGAGAACAAAATTATAAAAGTTTCATGGAGTAAGTAAATTGTAAAAGGTCACTATTCGCTATGTAAAAATTCCCAAGACCTTTTCTTCTTGAAATAGCATAAAATAAAAGGAAAAAAACTTATTTCTATAAATAGTATCTCGTTCTTTTCCTTTTTTGTCTACTATCCACTATCCCTGAAGATGCAGCAACAAATCACCTAATAAGGACAGGTCAACTAGATACAAACAACGACAGTGGCAGAACAAAGATTTCTATCTGTTTAAATATGTTTATGCCTCATAGAAATATAAAAGAAGGAAGTTACTGAAGTAACACAAGCTCAAAATTTAACAGTAACGCTTCAAATAATATATTGAAGTATACATTTTTTTATTTGGACACCCGGTACACTAATTTCCATGTATTCTTTTGCTCCTACCGATTTAATTTGACTCACATTACGCTTGATGGTTATATGATCAAAAGCTAAGCAGTTTGCCGTCAACTTTATGACTTACTTTTTATTTTTGTGATACCGCCTTAAAAACCATACAACAACTTACTTTCATTGCAGTGTAACAGTAAGTACCAGGTGAGACTGTGACCCCCACGTATCCGCCAATGCGTCTAAGTATAGTCACATTCTTATCGATATATCTGCGAGTTCTAGGAACTTGTCGGAGGATTAAAAGCTCCAAGCGTTCTCACAAGTGGTATAAGTACCCGACTTGTGTGGTTAGAATATTAAGATATATACCATATGATGGATCTGGTCGCCGTCCACAGAAATGATTTCAAAAGTCGGAAAACTATTTTTAACAGTCGTATGTGCGTCAAAAATGGCAAAAACCGTTAACGGAACCGCATATGTTTTATAAAAATACTGGGCGGAGTAGAATTCAATGAGACCTCTGGCGGAAAAAATTGTAATTGTCGCAACGAGTGAAACAATTCGTTTTGCATTGTTTTTGTATTATTTTGCAAGTCAACGTAATTACCGTAAATTCGTACTTTATTTGTTTAATCTTGTGTCAGTGACAAGCTTAAAACTGTGTTTTTCTATACAACTCAACTGTCATCATTTCTGAGGTTATATTTTTATATAATGAGAGATATTATGGAAGAGGTTATGTTATTCTATTTTTTGTTTTCATTGCACCTCTATAGGTACCATGCAAAAAAATATGGCCAGCATTTAAAACTGCCTGTCCCTCATGTATGCACCTAGAAGAAGGCTCAGCATTTACAAATTCAAATAAACTTTGAATAGTCCTAATCCATAGTCACAAAAACAAAGAGAAAATAAGTCGGTATTAAAGATTTAAAATATTATTTAATACAAACGTACCTTCCCTGTAACTTTTGTAGATATGACTTTGTCAAAAATCAAATAAAAACACGAAATCAGACCTAAACTTGTTTTATTTTTGACAAATATCAACCATACCTATTACTCCAAAAATAAGAATATTAGGAGTCAAAATTTAGTTTAACACCACAAAATACTAAAGCACAGTCAAAGAAAAAGCAAAAGTTTCACAAAACACACACTGAAAATAACTAAAACAGCAAAATAAAACCAAACCACTTAAATATCAAAGGGCTTATACGACAGCTGATTTGTTTTACTGTTTTACTCGTTGCTAGGATCACGCTAGGATGACATTGACATTTCGGAGCGCCATCTATCGAATTCTACTTCTTCCATCGTTACACAGTCTGCTTTATTGGTAAAGTATTGAAGTCCATATCATATATTCTTAGTTTTATCGTATTCAGTTGCAAATTCACGGACGTGATGCAGTTCCTCGCATCTACCTGCGTTAATCCCTTTTCGAACGGAGGGTAGGATTAAGACAGGTCTGCAGTTCCTCACACTATTGTTTGTAGGGTAGCACAATAATGCACCTGTTTATAATAATTTGTCTTCAGTTTCAATTTCCTAACCTAACCTAACCTAACCTAACGAAAATCATTGATTTAATGTTGTGTTTCTGTTTTTTATTTTACTTATATTTGTTCATATTTAATATTTACTAGCGGTATTTCTTCTGCTGCGGTGTGTTTCTGTTTGTTTATTTCATATGTATTTGTTCTGTTTGTTTCTTTTTTATTTTGTATTTTATTGTTATTATTTGACAAAAATATAATTTCATATTGAAACATTTACTAGCAATATGTAAATATTACCTAATCAAAATCCCTCGCACTGTCATTGTGGACCTTGCTACCTGATACCTAATCCCTTACCCTTCGTATGCTGCGAGGAACTGAACACAAATTTTGTACCTACCTGTTAATGTGCGAGGAACTAGACGACTCGCAAATTCACCACTTGTTCTTTTCAAACCAGCTTTATGCTTATCTAAGAATTTTAATTATACCTACACTTAGACTGCATTTACTTTTATTACAGAAAAAAACAACATCTGCACCTGCAATTTTTGTCGAAACAATTAAAAGATAAATATAAACTATCACATATCTACCTATATGGAAAAGATAATTTCATATGACGTGCATTTTTTTAAAGGAAACAAATTTACTTCTATAAATAACAAGGAAATACCAGGATTGTTCAATAGATAATATGAATTTGATAGTCCATTGATTATTTAGACTGCATCTTTTGGGTCCATCCCATCTATTAAGGAATTGATGTGTCATTGGGTTCTGCAATTTTTACTCCAGCATGGCTAAAGAATCGGCAATACGTCGTGCCCTTTAACCCACCTCAGGATAATATTGTTATCTGTCGAGGCTTTAGCAAAATCTTGGTGGCAAAAAACTGTTCGTTTAAACCAGAGGTCTCCAAACTTTTTTCCCTACGGACCAAATTGTAAACTCTGGAAGGGCAAGCTGGCCAATAAGATTAGGAAGGATATGAAGGTCCTCGTCCGTTTTTTATTTTTATGTAGGTGAAAAAGACAACTTATGGAGTGTTGGAGTGATTTTATTTATTCAGTGACCGAAGGGGGATGTGACCACGATGCGTTAGAATGGGAGTCATCTCGGCAAACATCGCTCATGTCAACGCGGGTCATATAAAAACACCACGCGGGCTGGATGTGACCCTCCTGGTTTAAAGAATCAATAATTATCACACCAATTACTTTAAGTTTAATCTAATGTAATGAAAGGACGTTTCGAATTACAAAGGGTGAAAAATATCTTCCAACATGTGGTTCTCTTCAAACCGATAAGCTGTTAATTTATCCCTCGCGTTAACTTGAAACTGAATTCTTGTACTACCACCAAGGTATCCATTAATTTGCCGACAGCGGTATAAATTACCACACCATATTAGGTTTCACTTATTGGTTTTGAGAAAAATACACTTAATGTCCCTTGAATTCCTTAAACTAAAAAGGAAGATGATTAATTTTTGTTAATTTATACAAGTGGTTTTCAAAAATATTTTAATTGTTTTGCTAAAGTTCTTTACTTAAACCGTTATCTTTACTTCTCAATTTTATAGAAAAATTTGCATATAAATTGTTCAAGTAGGACTTCTGCTGTATAAGACATAAACAAATCCATTCCTTAAATAGACTTGCGGTTACGGATCGCATGGCGCCTGCTACCATGGTTTGCGGTTTAATCGTGTGCTAAACCACGCGAAACACAAATAATGATGTTATTGTACGATGAGGTGAAAGGTGTCTATAAAAATTCATTCTAAATACAGGTGTGACAAAATAACAATTAACTCTAATATTGTAAGGTCTCAGTAGTTTTATGTTAAATTTAATTGTCTTCAGTTTTTTTTAGTTATTTTTATGTTTCTTTTTGTTTTCCAGTTAGTTTGATCGAATTTCAAATAATTTTGTTAATTTAATCCCATTTTGAAGCAATCTTGTGGCTCCTTTCGACTTTCCAATTTTATGGTAACTGGTTTCATTTATTTTAATTTGGTTTTAGTTAATTCACAGATTTTTAGTTATGGAGTAGTTATTTTTTTGCTTTTTTTGTTGTTGTTTTATTTAGATTTCGCTGGTTACAATTTATTTTTCATTCGTAATTATTATTTTAAGTCGTTTTATTCTATTTTTTGCTCTTTCTTTTTTTCACTAGTTTTTGTTTTTTAGTTTGTCTTTTAGTTGAAATTGGTTGTTCCTAGATTGTTTTATGGCTTAAATAATTTATAATTAGCTCAGAAGTTCATATAGTTTTATTTTTGCTTAGTTCTTTAGATTAAGCACACTTCCAATATTTTCAGCTGTTTAAAGATTTTTAGTTCATTCTAGTTTTTTAAGCCACATTTTGTTGTTCAAAGTTGTATTCACAGGTTTTCCGTTAGTTTAGATTTTTAATTTAGGTTTGTTTCTTTGTTTTTTATTGATTTTAGCGATTTGTTTTAATAGTTTCTACTTATTATCGTTGTATTAAGACTTTTTTAGTTTTATTTAGTAATTTTTGTTGAAATTAGTCAATTTGAACTTGTTTTTGGTAGTATCCAGCTAATTTCTTTTTTTTTAGGCTGAATTTTAATTGTTTTAAGCTTATTTTTGTTGCTTTAAACTCATTTTTTGTTGTTTTGTGCTTTTTTTGTTACAATCTTACTTTCTGTTGGTTTAAACCCTATTTTTTTAATTTTTCAGGACTATATTCGAGGTTTCTGTAATTATATATTTAATTTAATGATATTTATATTAAGTATATTATATATTCCTAGCGCTTTATCACATCAACCTTACATTCTAGGTAATAAGAGGCTTAGAATTGTCATGTTTATGCTTTAAATAAATATAAGTCAAACGAACAAGATTCTCGTTTGAAATTTCCGCTTAATTATTATTCTCTGCTAATTACATGAAAACAAACTTTTTATAAGTCGGATTAACATAAATTGTATATCAAAAAGACCATGTAGCAACATTAAAATGAAAAATTATATCCTCTTTTATACGTGTTACTATAAAGAATGTCTCAGATGTTCATATCTTTGGTATAGTTTTTCATTCAGTCTTGATACTGGTTGAAGCTACCTGATCGACACAGATATAAAAAAAATGAATGTTCACAATTGGGCGTAGTAGAATTTAATGAGACCTCTGACGGAAAAAATTGTAATTGTCGCAACGAGTAAAACAACTCGTTTTGCATGTTTTTGTATTATATGCAAGTCAAAGTAATTACCGTGAATTCGTAATTTATTTGTTTAATTTTGTGTCAGTGACAAGCTTAAAACTGTTTTTCAATTCAACTCAACTGTCATAATTTCTGAAGTTATAGTCTTATATAATCAGAGATATTATGGAAGAGGTTATGTTAACTATTTTTTGTTTTCATTGCACTTTTATGAAAGTGTCACTTATTTCCTTTATAGGTACCATGCAAAAATATATGGCCAGCATTTAAAACTGCCTGTCTCTCATTTATGCACCTAGAAGAGGGTTCAGCATTTACAAATTTAAATAAACTTTGAATAGTCAGTGTATACCTAATCCATATAGTTAAAAAAACAAAGAGAAAATAAGTCGGTATTAATAAAGATTTAAAATATTAATCAATACAAACGTACCTTCCTGTAACTTTTGTAGACATGACTATGTCAAAAATAAAATAAAAACACGAAATCAGACCTAAACTTGTTCCATTTTTGACAAAATATCAATCATACCTATTACTCCAAAAATAAAAATATTAGAAGTCAAAATTTAGTTTAACAACACAAAATACAAAAGCACAATCAAAGAAAAAGCAAAAGCTGATTTGTTTTACTCGTTGCTAGGATGACATTGACATTTCAGAGCGCCATCTATCGAATTCTACTTTTCCCAATAATTATTTACATTTTATGATGTTATTGTATTTTGTTTGGATCTAGTGTTGTATTGTTTGTAATCTTCTTGATAATTTCAAATAAATTTTGAAATAATTTTTAATGTATTAATCTTTTTATTACGTTAGTGATATGTGTTTTGTCTGTCAACATATAAGTGCGGTATTTTTAATCTTAAGTTGTTTTCGTTTGGCGTTAAGAGAACATTAAAAAACAACCTTACCTTTATGTTGAACTAAAGAGTATCAATAAAAATGACATTGTCAGAAACTGTTGAAAGGCTACATTAAGCTGCTTTTTGCATTATCTTTTTACAAACGTATAATCTGTAACTAGTTATGTAAATGATATTCCCGTACAATATGAAAGGTTAACAAATTTGTACATACATAGTGAATTTACAATTCAATTTAGATGTTCTATGCCGACAGGTATTTCAAAACAGTGGTGGATTGGACAAAGTTCTAAGGCAACAATTTTTAAACAAGATCTTTATGTCACTTAATTCTGAATGTTTTATCATTTTATACACGATGGTATCATGAGGTAATTTTTTCTCCCCCCTCTATTTTCAACAACGCATTTTGACAGTGTTTTGAAGAACGCAAAAGTGTTGATGACAGGCTGTTAGTCAACTTACTTGATACTTCGTGAAATTTGAACATTATTTACAAAATTTGGATAACTGTCTTCTAGTTTTTCCACAATTTGCATGAAATGTTCTGACTCCATAGTTTCTCCATCTCTTCCTGTTACTCTTAAAGTACTGCAAGAGACTCCTGGTCTCATCATATTGTATAAAATTTTATAAAATCACGTACATACGACCTGGGAAAATTCTCCTTCTGCTAACAGTCGTCCTCTTAGAATAGATCACGCGTGTTTTTTGTTTACATGCAACTGGAAGAGGGACTGGAATAATTTTGTAGATAAATTCTTTGTGTACATTTGGTAAATATTTTCGTATCAAAAAATAGTCATAAATTCGTGGTAATGGTCTTATCACTCTATATTAATTTTTTATGTATTTCAAGATAGTACTTATAGGTAGATTATTTGATAACCGATTAACCTTTGCATTTTGAAGTTTGTCACGTAGTACCAAACGGACTTAATTTGTAAAATTTACAATAATAGAATTAATGTCTTTATACGCAGACCATTTTAAACTCAGCGCAAAAAGAATCACCGAAACGTAGCTATAGCTTTTAAATGGGGGGTTTTGGTTTATAGATAGTATGCTCATGAAAAAATTATTGTACCTTTATTGTATTTTCCATGGGGGTTTTCAACCCACCTGAAAACATACCAATTTTATTTTACGTGCAATATTTTGACTCTTCGTATTCGGTTTCGATACACCTTTTTAAATCATCAAACGTACTTTAGTAAGTAAGTAGCTCTGTAGCAAAGTGTTGACTTGTTTTATACTCTCATCTACATAATTATACACTGCATGGTACCTAGATACGATAATAAATTATGGTCAATCAAATGCAGAAATCAAATTTCTTATCGGTTGCCAATACCGCGTATAAAATATTCAGATTAGACTTTTTTTAACTGACCAAGGTCGAATTTATATTCAAAGTTTCTTAATGAAACAGTATTTGCATAACTAGTTAATAGGTAAGTGTGAAAATGTACGCAGAGAGCATCTTTTTTTATACAATTTAAAAACAAGAGTAAATTGAAGATTTTAAATTGCATAAAAAAAAGAAGATAGACGAGATTATTTACTCTTTGAAGATACGGGATTGTGAGATGTAGAACTGACAAAACAACATTTTATTCAAGATTAAACAAGTACGTAAATCTATGAAGTCATGCTCCCATCAAGTACTAACCACTGTATTGAACGGTTGAATTTTCTGCACTGCTTTTAGATCTATGGGAACTAGAAGACGAACAAGTTACTTATTTTTTTCAAGATAATTTTACAGAGGAATTTCCATTGACAGAAATTGTAGCAGTCCTCGCCAATATGTTTCCAAGCGAGAACAATTGTATCTTCTTGTGTCCACTAGCCCCATAGTATGGAGGTGTTTCTTTTGTTGACAGTGGTTAGTTAGAAGTCCTACTGCTAAACGCAGGTTTTTCCTGGTCATCTGCATCCTTTGATTCCATCCCATCTCTTAAGCATGGGTGTAACATTTGACTAGCTCCGCAAGCAAGGAATCGGCAATGCGATTAACTTTAATCCTGTCGTGCCCTTTAACCCACCTCATGATAATATTGTTATCTGCCAAGGCGTTAGATAAATATTGGTGATTGTGGCACCCTAGTACTAGCCCCGACATAAAACGTTGTCTGTTCAAGGGTAATAGGGCTTGTCTACTGTCTTTTGACCTTACACCTCTAGACTCTAAATTAATATTATAAAAAATTTCAAATTCTTCTAATTTCTTGTAAAATATAAATATTATTTCGTAAGATTTCGTTAAAGGTTAAGTTATTACACTTTACACAGTTCCATTTCTACTTTTCACTTCAACAAAAACCTAATACCAGTAGTATTTATGATAACTTGTCTTATTTATTCAAACTACAAACCGAATTTTTTACTGTCGTATTTTCAAACATCCTTTTAATATTTTCAGAATACAATGGTGGTGCCAGACATGTATGATAATTTCTACTATAAATAATGTTGAACAAAAGACAAGCAGACAGTAAACAGCGTCGGTAAATTGTTGTCACAATTTATAACAACAAATCCTTCTTATTATTTATATTGTTAATTAATCTTCGCTTCTGATTACATAACCTAATTTCAGTACTTCCAAGAACAAAATTCTTAAGTGACAATCTACTCAAATTGACTGATTTTTTTGGATTTCTACTAAACAAAAAATGTTCCCGATCGAATAATTTTAGCACGAAATTTTTCACTAGTCCTCGTATTACATCTATATTTTAAGGTGTACTGGTATTTTGGTTGTGTACAGTGTTATTCGACACGCTATAAACACGCAGTGCTATCAATCAATCATTGTGAAATAGACTATATAAATTTGTATTGCGTAAGTTACTCGATAACAACTTACTAAGCTCAGAAGGCGAGATTTTTTATGAATAAAAGTAATACATAGCGTTTTAGAATAAGTTATTCAGAGTTTCCGGTCGCCGCCTCCATAAGACAACTTTCTGCAATTCCAGAAATCGATTGATGAGATCATAGTCGTAAACCTACAGACATTTTCTATCAGTTAAACTGTGAAATTGAATATGAAGCAATAAAATAACTGCAGAAAATCATTATGATACCGAAGCTTTTCTAAATCCTAAATTATTGTTCAAAAACAAAATTATCTTTATCTCGTTTTTTTTTCAGCACTGCTTAGCTAGAGCCCTATATGACAATATTCCCGATACTCCCGACGAGCTGCAATTTCGGAAAGGTGACACTTTAATTGTCCTCGAACAAAATACAGCGAACATTGAAGGGTGGTGGCTTTGTTCGTTAAGAGGAAAACAGGTAAAGAAACTTTAATTTATTTTTGTAACAAACATTTCTAAAGAAATCCTTCCGATCTTATACCAGGATAATTTGAAATTTTATATGAAAAAATAATAATATTGGTAACCATTAGTAAACATTCAAGTGATCAAGAAAGGAAAGGAACAGTGTAATTATATTTTCATCAACTAATCCTCATTAAAAATTATATATTTACAATTACCTTATCTCGAAATTGTTTTTATTTTAAATAAAATTCATCTCGCGTATTGTTTTTAATAATTAAATTATTTTAAAACAGCTATTTTCAGAAGTTACGCTTGCGATAGCGTAAATGACAAAGAATGATACATCAGAGGGTTTGTTAAACTAGTGGGGTAACAACCCTAACTTTCGAGTAGGGTAGAAAAGTCGTGTCATGAAGTCACATCATATCGTGGTTACACTATATCGTTCACTAACGGGTGTTAGCAAAAGAAAGTGTTCATATTTTGAAGAACATTTTTGTGTATTTCAGGAATATTTAAAATATTGTATTTCCTACCTAAAATATTTGATAAAATACACAACGTAAGCGCCAAATGTGGTATAGACTCTCCCAAATAAATTACGATAAGCCCCTTGCCGGTCAGTGTGGTACATAAAAATTATTCTGACGATGCCAAACGCAAACAGAATTGGAGGACAACTAATGATACGCCTCTATAGTCTGTACAAAGCATTTATATGTCTTGTTAGAGTTTTAGTGGTAGAAAACATTGAAAATGAGTTTGTGCGCATGGGGGCGGGTTCACCATCACGTTTGGCGCTTGCTGTACTTTATTATGAAAACAAACTAATCATGAACCATTCCCAAATAATTTCTTATCTCCTCGGTATTTGGTAGCCATCATCATGGACATGCTTGTGATGCTGTCCATCCGTTAATTGGATAAGAATACTTTGTAAATATAAGGTAAGGTTTTGAATTACGCTAAAGTTAAAATAGGTTCGGTAGTGAAAAATAACCTGCCTACGCCTGTGAAATAGTTATACTTTCGCTTTGAATTTCTCTCATGTCTAAGTTAAAATGCACTCTAATGTATTTTCATCGGACACCTCGTTGCAATATCTCGGATATTTGATTTTCAACAATATGAAACTATTTCTGTTGAACTTAAATCTGTAATTTGAGTTAACATATTAGTAGGTTTTTATAATATTACTTTAACGGAGAAATATTTTGTAAAGTAAAGGTAAGTTGCCAATTTTCCACGATAAGGTCTGTTTCATTTTCTCCGAATACTAAAATTTCTACTAATAAATAAATTTTATCTATTTGAGTTAGATAAAATTCATGCGTATACATGTATTAGTTTGCTAAATGATAACATTATCTCGAACATCTGTGAGTACAAGTGAAATAAATGTCAAAAATCGAAATTTTGGGGTTCTCCACTACACCCTAAAAAATTACACTAACAAAAAACGTGGAAGCTTTATATGGGGGTATATTTTTGACGTTTCTCCTTTTTTAATTCTGATTTTCTTCTATTTTACGAGATACCCTATAAAACATACCAATTTGTATGGCGTGCCGTTTTGGTATTTAATAACATAGTTTTAAAAACAAAAATAAAAATAAAAATATCTCTCGTTTCAAAAATGTTTATTCCGTAATTATTCTGTTAATGAATTAAAATTATGTATTTTCATAATTTTATTATACACATTGCCATTATGAAAAACATAATAGAAACTGCCGATTTAAAATTATGAAAAACATAATAGAAATGCAAGAATTAAAATTATGAAATACATAATAAAAATTCGAATTCTTATTATGTATTGAGACTTTGTCTATTGGTATTTCAATGCAAAATTGTAGGTAATAATCAATTCATAATGGAAATTGAATTTCTATTATGTTTTTCATAATGGAAATACTTGTATTATTATTATGAAAAACATAATGGAAATTCAACTATTTAAATTATTGAAAACATAATAGAAATTCGAGAATTAATATTATGAAAAACATTATACAAATCCAAGAATTGAAATTATTGAATGAATAAAGCAAAACGGATTTGTATTATGTTTTTCATAATATTAATTCTCGAATTTCTATTATGTTTTCAATAATTTAAATAGTTGAATTTCCATTATGTTTTTCATAATAATAATACACGAATTTCCATTATGAAAAACATAATAGAAATGACCGATTTAAAAGTATGAAAAACATAATAGAAATTCTATTCCTATTATGTATTGAGGTTGCCTAACCTGCAGTAATGCATGCATCCGAAAGTGCGAAACTTGGTGTTCAGCCGGCAACACTGCTAACTGTTAAAAGTGTTTTGGTATACCTAGTATGTTTTAACACTTTTAACGGATTGAAAGTATCAAAAGGAATTGAATTCACAATTCTATCGAGATTAGTTAAGCAAGATGATAGAATATCAGAAGCAATATGATTGCTTGACTGAAAAACTCTACAAGATTCTACAATAATACGCCGAATTCTGAGCAGAGTAGTAGCGACTTCTTTTGAACCCATACTTTTATACCGTAACACAATTTTATTCATGCTCACTTCAATAATGATTTTTTAATAGTTTACAGGGCTGTATCTGTGTATATAATGAGGTAAACAAACAACCACAGAAAAATGATGTTTTATTATTCTTATTTGTCTCCAGAAGCAGTGTTGCCGGTAAAATATTTAGTATCCGATTTTAGGTACTTGTATTACTGCAGGATAGGCAACCTCAATACATAATGAAAATTGAATTTCTATTATGTTTTTCATAATTTTAATTCATGAATTCCTATTATGTATTTAATAATTTTAAATCGGCAATTTCTATTCTGTTTTTCATAATGGAAATTCCTGTATTATTATTATGAAAAACATAATTTTAATTCTAGAACAAAATAATTACGGAATATAAATTTTTGAAAGAATAGAGATATTTTTATTTTTGTTTTTAATACGATGTTATTAAATACCAAAACGGCACGCCATAAATTTGTGAACCCTGTATATCAACCACTGGTAAAAGTTATCCAAAATCATTTAAAAAAAGTGTTTGTAGCTTTTTGAATAAATTCTTATCATCTTAATATCTCCTGTATGTTCCTTGTGGTATATTATTCATTTTTTTATTTTTTATTTTTAGGGAATTAAACCAAAATGTTTTTTAAGTTTTTATTTCAACGTTTCGGTAGCGTTCCAGCTACCGTTGTCAAGATAAATTAAACGAAAATTAATTTTTTATCCCTATCTGACACAACGAAAAAATATTTTGAAGTTTAAACTTTGTTATCAAATTTTTATTGCGGTCCATTCATAGTAGATCATATCTCTGGCAAAATGTGAAATAAAATATTCCATTTTATGACATTCCAACAATATTACAGTCTTCTAGAAATGGAATGCAGTGAAGTGCACGTTCCAGGAACGGTTTTTATTGGGATAGTGAGTTTTTTTCGCTTATATTGGAAATGTTGTTAATAAAACGCGTTTGCTGTTACTTTTTTGTGTATGACTATTTTTGTTTTCAAAATATGTATACTCAGTTTTGTGATTTTATGTATTGAAATGTGTATCGATTAACAACTATTCAAATAATAAATCATAAGAAAACCTGGATAAAAACTTATGATGGTATCCTGATAACGCAGGTAATTGATTATTGGAAATTTCTCTTTCTAACATTGGTAACCACATTTGAATACATTCGGCTGAAATACTAGCTACACATTTAGTTGTATTAAAGCACTTTCTTTGATTTTTCGTCTTTTATTATTAGGTTCTTTCAATATTATTTTTGTAGAATCCCATTGAATTTGATGACCCTCTTCCCAAGCATAATTGCAAATAGCAGACTTAAAGAATTCCCTATATTTGATATATTTTTTGTGTTCATTTATGGTCTAGATGTTTCACCTTAATAAAATTTGTCGCATTCACAAGATATTTGATATGCAGTTTTTTGAAGAATGTTCTTTTTTCTTATCATCTCAGTCCTATTTTTAATATTCTACATTCTCCAAAGTAACTTAAAAACTACAAAAACAATAATTTAGAAACGTCGCACATTTTCTATTTAATTTTTTATATTTAGATGTTAATAACCCGACTTAGTTTATGTATACGGTTAAGAACAAGGTCACCCTGCTTCAAAACAGCCTGAAACACTTCAGTTTTGCCATCTCTACGACAATTTACGACAATACCACTAACTTTATCAATTTTATAGTTAAGTCTTCCTGCTGCAATCAATTTACTTAGCTCGTTCTCGATATATTCCTGCGATACACCGAACTGCTGGCTCATGTAAGACAGATTTACCGATATGTAAGTAGAAAGTAGTTGATGATACGCTTTTATTTTCATTTCTCGCACGTAAAATCTATAATGGGGATTAAGAAACATATCTCCTTTCATAAACACTTCGATGTCTGCGAGTCGTTGAAAAAATAACTTGTAATCGCAATTATACAATGAAAAAAGATATTCTCTAAACGCGTCGTCGTTGTGCAAGGTCTGCTGCATATCGGGATTGTTTATTAATCTTTGTTTGATTTCTATTCGATTCAAGGTTAGTAAAGAAGACAATAACGTGTATCGAATAAAACGTTCGTAAGAAATTACCTCCGTGCACGTAAAAGTCGAAATGGAGTTTATCAACGAATCGGACGCCGTCTTCATATCTCTAATTATCAGTGAATAGATGGCCTTGAAGACTTTAAAGCAATTTCTGCTGTACCAATCGGCGCCTTGTTCCAACAGACTTTCGGCTCTTTTTATATTCCTCTCGATTAACTCGAAGTCCATGAAGAAGAATCCGATTCGGATACAATAGTACAAGTTGTCTAATTTGTACCTTAACGCCGTGGTTTTTTCATAGGCGTGACTCAGTGTTTTTATAGCGTTTTCTTTATCACCAATTTTAGTAAGGTAATTAACCTTATTCATGTATACTAGTCGTATTTCGGTTAATCCTAAGCCTGTTGATGTTTCTTCGATTGCTTGGTCCAAAGTCTTTAAAGCTAATTTATTACGTTCTTTCATTTCTTTCAAAACTTTTTTGTTCATTTTCCATTTTAAATCTTTGCACACGATTTCGTAGTAAGGTGCCATATCTTCTTTGATGATGCTATTGTACAGCTCGTCTTTTTTTTCTTCGTCATTCTCGTAGTCTGGTAAAGTTAGAGTGAATTTTAGTTGCGCTATTTGTAAATTTGGAACTGCTGCTGGTTCTTCACTGACACAATTTTCGGTTTCCATTTTGAAAAGTATAATCTGAGTGACAGGTTGTGACAAAAAACGTTAGGTTGTCCTGTCCAGTCATAATTTGGCATATAGCTAACCTTAAATTTGATAAATAAAATCATCAGGATCGTATTATGACGTTATTCCGTGTATCTAGGCATATTTTTGTATTAACTTTTCACAACAAAGTACGGACCTGACGAAAACTATCAGTGAAACAGTAGAAAGACGTAAAACATATTGCCAATACCAAAGGTATGTCTGCATCCTATTTTGAATTGCTTCTACCTTCTGGGTTTCTGAGCAGAGAAGCTTTTATGCAGAACCTCTTTAGATTATTAGGCGGAGTATAATTCAATGAGTCCTCTGGCGGAATAGTAGTTTGTGCAACTAGTGTGGATATGATGGCCATATCGCACGAGGACGAAGTTTGAGCACGACGCCGTAGGCGGAGTGCTCAATCGTTCGAGTGCGATATGGACAATCCACACGAGTCGAACAGTATATTTTTTCTACGACCCACTTGAAAAATCTAGAAAATAAAAATTTTAATAAACTGTAATCTCGACTGTAATATAACTTCAATCTCAAAATTTTTAACAATTTTCATAATTTTACCAATCAATATCAAGCGGAATAATTATTTAAAAATAAAATTAAAAAAAAAATTTCTTTATTGGGAATCGAACCCTGTACCTAGCGCGCAAAAACCTAATATGCTAACAACTCGACCTCCTAGGAATGTTTATGTTGATATCTATAACGTCACATGAATTACAAAATTTTATAAAAGCTGACGTCTATCAAAAGTCCTCTTAAATACCCATTTTATTCTGTTTTCAGTATTTGTTGCTAATTTATACGGATTATTTTATTTATGTTTATTATTGTTAATAAATATTCTTGATCCAGTGCTTCTAGGGAAGCCTTTTTTTCGATAAGTTATTTTGACGTTTCTTTGAAATTCAAAGAAGGGGAGTTGACGAATACTAAACGCGAATGCTGATTGGTGGATTTCATATACGTTCTAGGATATATATGAATATATACGTTCAGTTAACCGGTATGGCCTACATTTCCATTCTGTAAACTGTGCAAAAAATGGATAATATACATGTGGGTGTAGAAAAAAAAATTATAATTGTCGTAACAAGTAAAACAATTCGTTTTGCATTGTTTTTGTATTATATGCAAGTCAACGTAATTACTGTAAATTCGTACTTTATTTGTTTAATTTTGTGTCAGTGTCAAGTTTAAAACTGTGTTTTTCTATTCAACTCAACTATCATCATTTTTGAGGTTATATTCTTATATAATCGAGGTTATGTTATTCTATTTTTTGTTTTCATTGCACTTTTAAGAAAGTGTCACTTATTTCCTCTATAGGTACTATGCAAAAATATATAGCCAGCATTTAAAACTGCCTGTCCCTCAATTATGCACCTAGAAGAAGGCTCATCATTTATAAATTCAAATAAACTTTGAATAGTCAGTGTATAGCTAATCCATAGTTACAAAAACAAAGAGGTATTAAAGGTTTAAAATATTTCTCAATACAAACGTACCTTCCCTGTAACTTTTGTAGATATGATTATATCAAAAATAAATATAAAAGCACGAAATCAGACCTAAACTTGTTTTATTTTTGACAAACATCAACCATACCTATTATTCCAAAAATAAAAATATTAGGAGTCAAAATTTAGTTTAACAACACAAAATAGTAAAGCACAATCAAAGAAAAAGCAAAAGTTTTACAAAACACACACTGAAAATAACTAAAAAAGCAAAATAAAACCACCTAAATATCAAAGGGTTTATACGGCAGCTGATTTGTTTTACTCGTTGCTAGCGCCATCTATCGAATTCTACTTTTCCCAATAGAGATGGGTGCGTTGAGGAAGAGTTGATAGTTAAGAGAAAAGCAAGAGCTGCAAGAGATTAAACCAGGATACACAGCATAAATAAGGTTATAATGGAAATTTTTCTGTATCCGTTTTATGCGCTTTGTGCATTTTGCAAAAAGAATCATTTTGTCTACTTAGATGAACGATTGTAGCATGTTACTTTACTCCTTGTTTTGGCAAATTTTGTGTCAAGTACAAGAAGAAACGTCGCCCGACCTCGTGTATTTATTATGTACTTTTACTCGGGTTATTAACATCCGAGAAATGTGTGTAAATATTGTCGATAATAAAAATTCCTGCAGTACCCACCCGTGTGTTATTTGAACCATATTTACTAAACGGTGAAATCGATAGAATTTTATATTTTATTGCTCGAACAAGAAAGAAAATAGTTTTGAATAAAATAGAAAATACTCTAAGCTTGACCTGATACAAAAATAGAAAAAAATATATGATCAGTGGAATAAAAAAATAAACAACAAAAAAATACAAAACAAATTAAAAAATCATACCGAGAAAAACAATTATTATTTTCAGTAGATCAATATACAAATCAGTAGATCTGGCAACCCTGGTTCATTTTGTATTGATTTGGCAAGGGTAACGCCATTTATGAATATACATACTATCACTTATTTTTTGTTCTAATTCGAAAATTTCTTTTACAGGGAATCTGCCCATCGAATAGGTTGAGGTTAATACCTGGTGTTTATGAAGATATTGGGCAGGTTACTAGAGGAGTATCTCCACATCAATTCTCGGATCAGGGTGATTTTAATTCCTTACAACGGCAAGGGAAAAGAAGAAGCTGGCACGTCCTCCCTAATCAGGTAATACCAGATACATTTTTATATACAGATTGAGAGAAAAGCTTATCGAACCATGCAATTTACACAAGCACGAGAAGGAAAATATGAGAAAAACAGCTTGAAAGAGAGAGAGTGAGATAAATAATTGTGAGTGGTCAGCGAAGGTGTATAATTATTTCCCGAGGCTGGCCGAATGTTATCGTTGACTTTTTTTCGAGCTCATGTGTCATTAGGTAAAACTACACTTTCATCCGGCAACAGTGTCCATTTCATTAAAATTAATAGATATTGGCTTGCTTGTCTTCCTACGTTAACTTTTCTGGAAAACAATAATCACCACCAGCACTGGAAATTTTTGGATGGGATTTCAAAAATTTTCGAATAATCATAAGAAATATAAATAGCAATCAGTTCTTAGAAAATTGATAGAAATAATGATAAAATCATCTTAGCTATGGCCATAAATATGTTTTACAATAATAAATCTATATTTCACCTCTTAAAATTAATATTTATATTATTATTATATACTTAAAAAGTTTATAATAATTCTACATCGTGTTTTTATTGTTGTTTATTAATACAATTCAAAACGTACGCAATTGCAAGAGTGCTGTAGACTTTAAACTCTCTTGACTTTGACCCTGGTGTTAGATTATTTAGCAATATTAGCACAATTTAACGTTTTGTTAATCAAAATCAATAAGATACTCATTTCCAATGTTAAATGAAGTTTATTGTGTAATAAAAATACTATAATGCCAGTGAATGCAAAAAAAATTGTCAAAATGTACATTCAAAATGATATGTATATTTTAAAAATGTCTTCATTCTTCAGTATCAACTCCTAAACGCTCTTAGTCCAACGCACCTATTGCTAGTTCATCTGCTATTCTAGTGTATCATGAAACCCACAGTGGGTTTGTCTTTTTCGTTTTTCATTTTCCAAATATTTCTTATATTTTGTATTTTTTCCCCATGGAAATCCAACTCAAATTCAATAATACATGAATTCATATTTTTTTTACCATTTAATTACCTCAAATTTTTCTGTCATAATCAAATAATCGATTTGTCTGGAATAGTTGATCCCCTGGGATTGCATTCGTCGCGAAAATACCGGTATTCAGTCTATCTCTAGGAGTGGCCCTGAAAATCCAGAAATATCCAACCACCTTTGTATCAATCGTGCCTAACGGCCGGGATGGCAGTGTTTCCATAGCAACCTGATGGTGGCCCAGTCCTATCGATTCGTCTGGCTAGACCTAGGTCGAAATTTACAGCGTCGTATTAAAATGGTTTCAATATTCCGATTTGTCATTAAAAATGTGTACATGCTCCAAAATCGCTTAATTAAAAATGTTTGTATATCAAAAATAAAAATGAAAATCTAGAAGACTTGGTATACTACCGAAGGTTTCTTGTGAGATCTGTCTAATGTAGAAAAAATATTGTATGCAACTACATTGTAAGGAACTTTTTTGTAATTATCTTTCTCGAAATATCTGCCCTTTTCCTTCTCTGTCTTCGCTTTTTTTAAAATTCTTCCTGATCACCATTGATTTGTTCGTTATTGCTAATCTCCCAGAAATTATCTTTTTCCTCCTTTCTCTATAAAAAGTAAACACTTTCCTCCCTCACATCAGGAAGGAAGCTAATAGTTTCTCCCCTTAGGAGGACAATGGTGAATAATTATATCTTCTATAAATTTAGTTCTTCTAAATTTTATACTACATAATTACTAATAAATTATATTTATAAAATAAATCACGGTGCTTCTGATTATTACTAATGTTGTAAATCATTTTAACGACACAGCGAACTAAAGAAAACATTTGTAATTATTGTGTTCTTAGTAATTTTAGAGAAATTATTTGACGTGAAAACCCAGCCCGTCCCTGATGGTCGGGAGATGCAACGCAGAAACGCAGTTTTCCCGACGCCATCCAATCAGACCTACTTTGATTTTCATGTAGTTCGCAACTGCAGCTGTACTTAAAGCCCTAAAATTAATCCTATCTCACTTCCATGTAACTCACAATCATTTCAAAGTCTGCCGAAATTGATTTTAAAAAACGAAAACGTAAAATGATAAAGTGGTTTGCCAAAGAATTTTAGTGTCTAAATATGGTCAACAGGCTGTAAGGTCATTTCAACTTTAAATCATTTTACCTTGTTGTTTACGAGATTCGGAACGTAAGTCGATTAAAATGTTTTTATTGGTGTTTTATGTGTTTGATTATTTCTTATCTTATCTTATGTCTGATGTAACGTGTCTTTTAATTTTGATGTTGTCCATAAAGGATAATCGATACTACAGGATGCAGTTTATTGATTTTTAGATGTAATTGCGTAGTTGTACGTATATACGTGTGGCCCACTTTTATTTTTTATTCCTTTTTAAAAGCAGTTTCATTATTACGTTTTCGGCAAAATATTGATGGTTCATGTAATTGCGGTAATTTGTCTTTTTTTTTTGTTTTTAAATTTATTGCCTCGTTTTTAATTTAGGAAAGTAGTTTTAAATTACTTGATTTGTTGATACAGGGTGTAAGAAATATATTTAATGGTATTCAAAAGGTTGTCGAAAAACGAGTATACATTTTAATTCATTTAATAAACAAATTAAGGATCGTGGACAAAGTATAGTATTTTACTCGCAATTTATGGCCAATATTCACTCTGGTGACTTGCGCCCCCTCACCTGCGTCTCGTGACGCAAACGTCACCCATCGTGAATATTGGCTATGATAAATTGCTCGTTTAATAATATACTATTATATATCGTTTAAAAAGATGAAAAAAAATTAGGATATCATTCTATATCATATAGAAGTAGACAACAAAAATTTATAGTATATACAGGGTGTACCGTTTAAAAAATACCCAAGTTTATGTCATTTACCCATTGAAAACAAATTGCCTACTGCACTGAACACCTTCTTCGAATTTAGTTGTACATACTCTTTTCTTGAGAAAAATTAAAAAAATTCCCTGTTTTAAAAATAACTACAAACAATTTAATTGGACGGATATTTTTTACAATAGGGCGAATAATATAATGTCATTGCACTTCTAAGTCAATGTCAATATTAAATATCAATTGTATTAATGTTAATATTATCTTTTTCAGGTGATAACACCAAAAAAATTCAACGATGTGTACTTATACGACATGCCTCCATCGAGATGCTCACCAGTATCAGTTACTTCAGGTGTGAGTCCGGGTCTAACTATCCGGGATCAGACGAACGACTGCTACGATGTACCTCCTCGTGCCATTCCCGTAGGTAATGAAAATTTTAGGAATTGTCCCCGATGTTCTCCCGCCTCTTCCTGTGCCTCACCGATCAGTAGAGATTCAGGTGAAACATATGACATTCCCAGACAGCATTTAGGTATTTTTCTTTTATTTAGTTTTTATTTTTTTTATGAGATTTGATCATGCTTTATTTCTGGCAAAGTGAACTCACTTCATTTTTCCAATATTGTATTGTTGAGATGCTTGAGTCCTTGCATTTATCGTTGGCTACACTGTCCGACACAAAAAACTTGACATTTTCATAAATTTGATTCACTGATTATTAATTATTTCATTTGTTTCATGACAGTTTTTTATTAATTAAATTTCATTTCAGTGGCCCGTGCATTTTGAGCTATAAATACAAAATAATTCATTAATAAACTCCATAGAATGAATATTTCTACAAGTCATTAGTCAACCAAACATACACGACATCTATCAATGTATGATTTTGGTATAGACAACCAACCATGCACCAAAAATTTAACATTTGTATGATTAGATGCATAAAAGTTATATTGAATTGAAGACTGATCAAATCTCAACGATTTTGACATTATTTTTCTTCTTTTTGTTAATTTTTTGGGAAATAAGTTCAACTTTCGGTAGCGTTCCAGCTTGAGCTTTGTTTAATTTGAATACAGTCCCCAAGAAATACTATATAAGATGTATCGCTTAAAATTGCCAACAGTGTTTCATATACACACTAATATTTTTTTTTCTAGGCGTCCCGAGCCAACTGACCCCTTCAAGCTCCGCAAGTTCATTGACAGCAGATTCCTTGAGTTCATCGAACCGCAGCAGCCTAGCCAACATGCCCGACTACGACGTCCCCAAGCCACACAACCGAGGTCCTCAGCTAGTCCTTCAGACCACCTCCAACTATGATGTCCCCCCGCAAATTTCTAAAGAGTTGCCTTTGGAACTGAATTCAGCACTTGAAAATTTGGAGAGATTACAGACTGATACAACCAGTGCAATATCAAAATTACTAGGATTCGTTGGACCGCAATGGAGAACAAAAGAAAAATTAGAACAAACCTTAATGGAAATAAAACTATCCGTTACTAGGCTACGTACATCTCTCCACGATTTAGCGGAGTTTGGTGAAGGTACTCTCGGAAACGCAGCTAGAGCTTCCGATAAGAATTTAGCCGGTAAATTAGCCCCACTAGTTTCAGCGATAAGGATATCAAACACCCTCGTTCAAAAAGCATCCGACGAATTAAATATGCACAATTGGTCGCTAGAACTCCTCGCTAGACCGGAAGAAGAGGATTCCATAAAAAAACCCGACCAACTGGAGCAGCTGGTCGCTTGTTCGCGAGCCTTAACCGAAGACATCAGGCAGATAGCATCGTTTATACAAGGAAACGGTCTTCTGTTGTTCAAAAAAGAACCTCCGAGCGATTGGGGCGAGGAATACGATTACGTAAGTTTAGATTCGAAAGAAAACATTTCAAAAAATCACGCGGACATAATGAAAACGTTACCAAAGAATTTACAAAAGGGCTACGATAACTGTATCAAGCATGCCGATGATGTAGCTTTCGACGTAGACCACAAATCCGCCGGGTTGGATTCGGACGACAGGCAGCTTTTGGCGTTCTATGCGACGCAGGTAATAACCCACCACACCAACTTAACACACGCCATTGACGCATTTTTACAGACAGTCGAACACAATCAACCTCCGAAAATATTTTTAGCGCACGGTAAATTTGTCGTTTTAAGTGCCCATAAATTAGTACTGATCGGCGATACTGTTCATAGAAATATCACTTGTAGGGAAATTAAGGACAGGTCTTTGAGTTGCGCCAACGCTCTGTCGAACGCTTTAGCTACTAGTGTAAATAAAACTAAGCAGGCTGCGATGCAGTTTCCTTCTGTGAATGCCGTACAGGAAATGGTCGATTCCGTTGTAGATATTTCTCATTCCGCTAAAGATTTGAAAGTGTGCTTGGTACAAGCTGCAGTTTCCTTTTAAATTTGTGTATTTTCAGTAGAGTTCAGTCTAAGGTCAGTATGGCCAACAAAACGTGGATTTTTCTGACAAGAATGACAGTTAAGGTCTACCGTTCAAAACATAAGATTTTGCATGGTTTTTATCATTGCGAACATCTATTTTGCTTTATTGAAATAATGAATACATCCCCGAGGCGTAAATCTTGAAATTTAAATTGACTTTTTAGCTGAATATCCAACATATCTGTGGCCAATAATTCTGAGAACTCTTGGCATGTCACCATTTCATTTATTTTATTCAGTCAAATTCTTCTAATTTCTTTTTTCACTGACATTTGACAGCGCTAATGACTGAATAACAAATGAAATGGTGACATGCAAAGAGTTCCTAGAACTATTGGCCACTAATATGTTGAGTATTCAGCTAAAAAGTCATGTTAAATTTCAAGATTTACGCTTCGTGGTATTATTTTAATAAAGCAATATAGATGTTCTCAATGATAAAAAACATGCAAAATCTTATGTCTTAAACTGTAGATAACTGTCATTCTTGTCAGAAAAATCCACTTTTTGTTGGCCACACTGACCTTAAACTGAACTCCTCTATTTGTTTTTCTGATCTTCCTCAAAAGGGTGTGTTATAATTGAAAAAATTTCAAAATAACATACTCTTTTTATATAAACCTTGATACCAGTATCTACATTTAGTTTTAGATATACAGAGTTTTATTTTTTTACAAAAAGAAGAAAATCTATTTGAAATTATGTACTATATTTTATTTGAGAACAAATGTTTGCTCTTTTTATTTATAGTCTCGTATAAAATTTTTCCAAAAAAATGCTTGCCATGAAATTTATGTTTTAAATAAAAAGTGATAATTTAAAAATATGTTCGTGATACGTCGAGAATTTGTTTAAATAAAAATCGCACAAACACATTTCATTTCATTATATTTCGTTGTTTTTATAGAGACATGCAATATTTGTAATTTATTTATAATTGTATATATATACATTCTATGTTTTATTTTATTTGTCAGATTTTATATTAATAAAAAATCTTAATTTTTATTTTTTTTATTTTATTTTCTCATTAATCATCCACCACCGCCGCCATACATTGAACCAAACGACCGTTTTTATTTATTTTGGTTTTATAAAAACATATACAAGTCGTTTTTTCTTAAACTTCTAAAAATTCCACATAATCTTGTAAAACAACTAACTACTAATAATGAATGAATGAAACCAAACGATTATAGATCCTCTGTATATGTCGTGCCATTAGTTGGGAAACCATTTAACAACAATCAAATTATTTGACCATCTTTTCCCAGAGGTAAGAGTCCATCTCCCCGAATCTCCCGGATATTATATCGATACTTGTATCCAACACAAGGCGATTTTTTTGGTGTACCACATATAATACGGTATACCATGGGTACCAAAAGTATGGGACCAAAGCATACACAGCGCAGGAGTCGACTGCGTTATTTTTGTTGTCATCTTTATTCAATTTGCAATTAATATTTATTTCTGTGGTTTTAAACCCTACATAACCATGTTTTATGTTTATGGATCTTAATCTGCTTGTGTATCGACGAGAAGTTTCACTATTCTGTGGAATGACAGATTGTATGTCATACGCATAGTACAACCTATAGCTTATAACTATACCTTAAAGGCCGCTTGACATGGTGCAATACAACCTGGAAGGGCTTGCATGCAATTTCTTGCAAGGTTAAAATATTTCATGATGAACATTTCACGTTGTTTGACATTATGCAAGTTTCTTGCAATTGATCATGGTTGCCATCAACCAAAATGAATCCTTTTCTCTTCAGTGTTTCAAAAATTAATAATCAACACAGCACATCAACATGGTTAGTCATGCTTCAGTCCAGTAAATCAATTGACCCGATTAATATATGACATTTGGTTGGTTGTTAAACCAAAAGTAACCAGAATTCTCCCTAGAATTTGGGAAAAGTAGAATTCGATAGGTGGCGCTCCGAAATGTCAATGTCATCCTAGAAACGAGTAAAACAAATCAGCTGTCGTATAAGCATTTTGATATTTAAGTGGTTTTATTTTGCTGTTTTAGTTATTTTCAGTGTGTGTTTTGTGAAAATTTTGCTTTTTCCTTGATTGTGCTTCAGTATTTTGTGTTGTCAAACTAAATTTTTACTCCTAATATTTTTATATTTGGAGTAATAGGTATGGTTGATATTTGTCAAAAATAAACAAGTTTAGGTCTGATTTCGTGTTTTTATTTTATTTTTGATGTAGTAATATCCATAAAAGTCACAGGGAAGGTACGTTTGTATTGGGTAATACTTTAAATCTTTGATACTTACTTATTTTCTCTTTGTTTTTGTAACTATGGATTAGGTATACACTGACTATTCAAAGTTTATTTGATTTTGTCTTCTTCTAGGTGTATAAATGATGGACAGACAGTTTTAAATGTTGGTCATATATTTTTGCATATTACCTATAGAGAAAATAAGTGATACTTTCATAAAAGTGCAATGAAAACAAAAAATAGAATAACATAACCTCTTCCATAATATCTCTGATTATAATAAGAATACAAACTCAGAAACAATGACAGTGGGGATAAATAGAAAAACACAGTTTTAAGCTTGTCACTGACACAAAATTTAATAAATAAAGTACGAATTTACGGTAATTACGTTGACTTGAATATAATACAAAACCAATGCAAAACGAATTGTTTTACTCGTTTCGACAGTTACAATTTTTTCCGCCAGAGGTCTCATCGAATTCTACTCCGCCCAATAGAAATGGCACCAAACCGATAAATAATTGCAGAAACTGATCATCTGGGTCTTCAAGATTGGGATGGATTTTTACAAAAAGGGGAAGGAAAAATAACCTTTAAAAAGGGGAATAGTTATTTTTCCTGTTAAACAGTTAATTGTCATCTCAAAACATCGAGCTGTTGCCATATCGTTTTGTAGGTTACAGCTTAAGAAAGCCCTTTAAACCGAATTTTCTAGTTTTAGAACCTTCATCTTGTATTTATTGCTATGCGTAACCAATATTCTAAAATTACATGTTCAAAAAAAGACCTAAACGCACAAAATCTTGGATGTTATTTGGTAGTGTGTATGTAAAATAAATATAAACGTTTTTGCAGGAAAAGAAGCTGTATTAACATTTTTTCATTCTTCCAGCAAATATAAAAAATAGTTTTTTCTGCAAAAACCTTTCAACAATAAAAAAAAACAATATTATTTCAAGAAAAATACAAAAATAATCTTAAATAATATTGTGTATGGATGGTAGTTGGAAAAACAAGGTTATACATTATAGTTACATATATTCGAAATAAAAAAAAATCAGTGGCGTTTTTAAAGGGAGTACTGACTGCGTAAAGTTTGACGTCATTGGTATCTGTATATGGAGTTTAATTAAATATTAAATTTATAAAAATTGCTGTCTTGACAAATAAGGTTTAAACAGTTTTTTGGTTTTTAAAATTTGTTGTTAAACACTAATAATTATCTTCTGTATGTTCCTTGTGGTATATTATTCATTCTTTTTTTTTTAATTTCTTGGGAAATTAAACCACAATATTTTTGAATTCTTTATTTCAACAACAAATTTTTTCCGTTGTGTCAGTTAGGGATAAAAATCAATTTTTACTTATTTTTCTTGACAACGGTAGCTGGAACGCTACCGAAACGTTGAAATAAAGAATTCAAAAATATTGTGGTTTAATTTCCCAAGAAATTAAAAAAAAGAATGACTAATAATTATATATATTTCTTTTTAAATTATCAAAATAGTAGTCAGGCCCGGAGGGGGACTGCACTTGGCCATGTAAAATGGGGCACCTTTAATAAAATTTATAAAAAAAACCCAAATTAACATCAATCTTGGACAATAATACTCAAGCAGTGGTGGGTTTGAGAGAGTTGCCTATATACTGAGACTCTCTAGGTGAACTATAATGGAAATTTTTTATTAACTTTGTTTAATTAGGGAAGCCTTCTTTTAGATTGGTATCTTTCTGTTTAGTTTTATTTTTTTCGCTGTAAAAAATATCAAAAATAACATTAATAGAGAAATTTCGATATCCGCCACTGACTACTATACACCAAACTAGGGACTACGAGGGAATGAGAGTTAATGGAGCCGTTCACACGAGGCGACGTTTTGGATTTTGTAGCTGGATTCAAAATTTTCGCATCTCGACTTTCCAGCCGCCGGCTACGGAATCTGTCGCCCGCTACTTTCCGGCTACAGATTTTACATTGCGTTTATGGGAACCATTCAGACGCGCATTCTTTTACAAGTTCTTGCAAGTCAAATAATAGGCGCAGTCAATTAGTTAGTTGTAAACAATGGAGCGAAACGTTCACGTTTTTGACAACGAAAATTTCACAGACGAACTGCACTGATACTGACACATGACGTCTGTTCCTAGCATCCGATTCAGTAGCCGGGAAGAATTGCTTATGGATTCTGAATTTCAGCTACTGAATCTAGCTACAGAATCTACGTGTGAAAGAACTCTTACAGATAATATTTCAGGGACACCGGGCTTTGTGAAATAGTTTGGCAAATGTCTTATTACATTTATTACTGTTTAACTGCAAAATTAGTATGTGATTTGAGAGTGTAGAGTAGTTGGATTTTTCCATAAGCTCCACAAACAGCTAATTATCATTTAAATTTCGATCTTAGCCTCGAGTTTATCATATTTTGTCAGTTACAATCACAGACTAGAAATTTTTAAAACTGATTTACTATTTCTTCGACCGGATGCAAGTTTTCAGGACCAAATCCAGCAACTCTACGCTTCAGGTAGGTTTGGAAAAAATCCAAATCGATGAAAAAATAGTAGCATAAGATCTACGCACAACTTCAACATTCAAAATCAATAAAAACATAAATGGAATTTAAGTATTTTATTTATGATTATGTTGAATTAGTTTAAACAAACTTATTTTCCTACGAATGAGATGTTGAAGATAAAAATCTAACGCACAAAAGTTGAATTTAATAATAAGGTTTGATTTGTGTATAATTAAAGTTGAGTTAATTAAAGGTACTATACTAACATTTGAAGTTTGATAATGAACCTCTCTTTGATCGTTTTTTTCATTCATTGCGCGTTGCACTACGAACAAACTAATGATAAGAGACAAGATATTGAAGCACTGATAATAATTTGAAGCTTCGTTAAACCTGGGAGTCAACAGTCGTAGAAAATATTTCCTTGGTTTCTAAATAAAAAAAATGAATAGGGGTAATTATTCATGGGTTTTGTAAGCGGGCTTTCGAATTTAATGATGAACATAATTTATGGGATTAACGAATATTAAAGTGGCAGAAAAAAAAATAAAAATTTAATTATATGTTCCATTTATCAATATTGGCGTGAGCGAGCATTTTTTCATAGTAAAAATTGTCATTAGATTTATTTCCCAATAATATACAGTATGAACCAGATATTCTAATAACTGAAACTCTGAATTAATAATTAATGTTATTATTTGTTAATTGATAACCTAAGAAATAAATTTCTACATAAAGGCACCAAAAAATAAAATTTGAGTCATATAATTTATATTTTTTATAATTATCTGATTTTCAAAGAAGATTTTGTACTTCAAAAAAATACTCTAGGTACTAATAAATTGTTACAATTAATTTATTTTAACTTCAGTAATTTCAAATATTTAGTCTCTTATTATACGAATTGAATTTGTTATTTATATAATTTGGAATAATGAAAAGGTAATAATTTTATATGTATCAAGTAGGCACCTGCAGTTTTGCTCATATTAAAATAAATTTTGTTTGTAGTAGCGAGTCAAAAACGCACAAGAGTTACAAGGAATTTATAAAAAGGGTTTAGTATTCTGAGGTAGAGTTAAATCAATCAATATGTTGCTTGCATTTATTATTATTGAGGTATTTCTTCTGATACTTTGTTAAATTACGTGATTCATTGGTCAACATTGCTACAAAATAGTTATTTAACCAACTAGTGTATTAATGAAGGCATGTTTGTCAAAAAATTATTGAATTTCTAAACACTAACAATGTGCCAATTCATTGATTTGTCCTGCCGAATTACACTCGATGTTTGTATTGATATCGGGTAAATTTGTGTTGTTCAACTTCTAAACTGTTTCCTTTAGCAATTAGACTCGAAAAACTGTCAACCTAAAAACGCTCCACCTTCGGTGTCGCGTTTTTAATAGTTGACAGTTTTTCTCGTCTAATTGCTAGGCAACAGTTTCTCATTAAACAATCCAAATTTACCCGATAAAATACAAACGTCTTGTGCAATTATGTAAGTGAAATTTTTAAATAAATAGTAGTTTACCTAACTAGGGCGGAAAGTGATACTTTTCCGCACGCTATTGCAGATGGCCGAACGACGCTAGCGGAGTTCGGCCAGCAATCGCGTGCGGAAAAGTCACTTTACGCACGTGTTAGGTACACTATTTTTTCTACTAGCATCCGGAAAGAAACCCAAAAGTTAGCATAAAGAAACATTTATTATTATATACATATCAGCAACTTAATTATTATTATTTGGCACCCTTTTGATAAGGCTTTTAGCAGGGACATGCAAAATTTTTGAAAAAAAAAATTTTTTTATCGAAAAATTATTCCAGAATTCTAAGAAAATTCTTAATTTTTCAGTCATTTGGTAAACTACAACCATACAAATACATGTTTTAAATATTCAAATGTCAGTATACTCCCCAAAAATTCTATAAATTTACTTTCCGCAGTGCGGTAAAGTGTCTCTTTCCGCACGCTTTTTAGTGCGGAAAAGTGAATCTTTCCGCACGCTAGTAGAAAAAGAATATTTATATAAGCAGTCTGCTTTTGGCTGATTTTTACCTCAGAATATGATGAAATAATACAAAATACATCTATTTTGGTCAAAACGCACAAAATGGTTACATTAAAACGAGGGTTTGTTAGGTAGATAGAAAGTAAAGTACAGTCCAGAGCAAAATTAATTCTTTTAATCAATTTTATTAAAAATAATACTTAATATTTTTATAGAAAAATTGTTTTGTACCGAAGGGTAGATACTAAAAATTGATGTAACATTATTTCAGTTATACTGAAATGTAATTATTTTCATATAGGGTGTCCCAAAAGTTTCCTTTTTTATGTTATTTGAAAAGGAGAAAAGGTATTTTTATAATTTTGAAATTCATATATAATATATTGTTGTAATTGATAAAATAATCTATTTAAATATACAGTTTAGTTTAAAGCTTAAAATTTACTTTTTCATAACTCAAAATAATCGCAATATCAAAAGTAAACAATAATTTGGGACATTTGTATAAAAATTATTATAAATACCTTTTGTTTTTGTGAGTTCTCAGGTTTTGTGATTATTTTTTAATTGGCGTGGGTGTTTCCTTACCTTTAGGCTGTGAAATAACGGAGAAAAAATGTATTGATAAAAATATATACGGACCCCCTACCTATAGCTCTAATCAAATAGTAGTCGAAAACGCACAATAAATCTAATGGTTTCAAGAGTAATTATATCTTTTCTATTCAGTTGTTAAGTACGTTGGGCAGCGGATAAATGTAAAAAAATTACTATTTTTTATTAAGTAATCTTCACCAAGCATCAATATAACTAATCTACTTCTCTTCAATAAAAAAGAAATCTTTACCAATTTAAATGAAAAATTATTCCTGAAAGAGCTAAGTTAGAAAATCTGATTTTCAGTGGAAAAAAATTTAGAGAATTACGTAATTTTCTACATGGCTGCCCAGCTTGCTGGTGGAAAAAACAAAAATTGTCAAACTAACGAAAGCATACGGTCAAAAACGCACAAATTATTGCAAGCAGGATCTCAATTTTATGGCAACAAAAAACCTTTTCCGAATATCGTTCGTAAATATTGACATTTCTAATCAAATTCTCAGAATCAAGTTGGTAAACTTACAAATGCCAACAACGTAGAAAAAAGCACCAATTTAAAATTAAATAACTATCGAGAACCACGTGCGCTTGCTCACCATCAGACTTCTCATTGCTTGACGTTTTTATTAACCAGATCCTAACCTAACTTTGGAAGCAATAAATTTATATTCTAAGTTTTTTAAACACACTGGCAACTCTTCACTCGATGTAAGAATTGTTGGTGTGTATCAATAATTAAGCTGAATACAAATAAAATATTATACAGAGCGATTCCACTTGACGTCGACGATGTGACAGTCGCTCTGACGACAAACGATCATATTATTTACATTCATGTGGTTCTTAATAGTTATTTTTATCCAATTGGCTTTAACGGGAAAAATAATTATTTTTATGATGGGAGAAGTAGGTATTAAAACAAGCAATTTATTTTACAATCTTGACATTTTATGGAACAAAGTCGAAAGTTAGTTCTACCAAGTCACAATATGCTATTTTTATAGCCGTTTAATATTATCCTTTAACTGGGATCCTGATTGCATTGAATATTTAATGGTTAGGTATAAATAAATATAGAGAGTATTATAAAATGGAGATAAATATTAAAATATTACATACAGGGATTCTTACAAACAACAAACAAATAAGACTATTGTAACACTAAATATTTTAAATGGTACATTATTTAAATAAGCTAAAGCTTGATTTACAAGACAATTTAGTTTTTAGTTTGCATCCTTTTGTAAAACTGTAATACTTATTTTGGGAGTATCTAAAGTAGTCCTTACAAAAAATATTGATGTTGCTAGATGTTCAAAGGTCAAAATCTTGTGCCTTTGGTTTTTGGTGTTTTCATTTATTATAAAATATAGTACCTGAGAGGAGAACTGAAATTCATTATTATTATTTCATACATTCGGTCCATTTCTGCGACTGATGCTAATCACCAGAAGCCCTTTACTCCTAACCGAAAATGTTGACAAAAAATCTACTAGCTCTCCAACCATTGGTGGGTTCTTTATCGAGCCCAACATCCATGTACTTGGCTTGGGACCTCAATTTACGTCTCCTCCGAAAGATGGCATTTCTACATATCTCGTTATAATTAAAATATGTCCACTTCAATATGCTACTCCGCTGCGGGCTTACGTTGGTGCTTCTTTGGTCTCCCATCCAAGTACCAACTGTGCTCAACAATGCTTCACTGTAATTATCGCATCATAGGCGTTCCACTAAAGTGCTGGCTCGACGACCTATTTTTCAAATTATGCGAAGCTTCCGATACTTTTTCTTTGTATGCGCATGTCGGAAATAAGCCATTTTTATAACATACTTGTCATATTTCACTTTGTCGACCAATAGAGGAGTTTAGTCTAAGATCAGAGTGGCTTTTTTCTGACAAGAATGACAGTTAAGGTCAACTATTCAAAACATAAGATGTTTGCATGTTTTTCATCATTGCGAACATCTATATTGCTTTATTAAAATAATAAATACACCCTTTTTAGCTGAATACTCAACATGTAAGTGGCCAATAATCTTAGGAACTTCTGGCAAGTCACCATTTCATTTCTGTAATTCAGTCACTAGTTCTGTCAAATGTCAGTTATATTTATTTTTGTTGATATTCGTTTAATCTTGTTTTACCATTAGATTTTTGTAACATTTCTGGTTAGTTGTATCTCCAATCTTTGAATTACTTTTCCCACTGACCTATTATATCGCATATATTTGAAAATTTGATCATTTTCTCAGTGTATTTACTTGTTATCTGTCAAAGTCGTTATCTCAAGGTCATACATTTTTGTCACCAAAACATGAGCTTCTTGTTAAGCATGTCTTATGTATTCTTTGTTTGTATACCTTCATTTCAGTTCTCGAACTGATGTAATTGGAGTCGATAAAATGTGCCTTCCAATTGAAGTCATATCACGACCTTTGACATTTTGAAAAAAAATTAACGGAAAATGTTTTCAACGAAAATAATATAAATCATCCGCATTTCCATATTAAATTTACACTTGAATTTCCAGTGAGGACTTAACTAAATAATTCTAGCTGTGAGTAGAATACCCCATTTGGTTAAGTATAATACAGTGGCTCCCAAATGTCTGAGGATGGGCCTGATACTTGGTGTGGTCATTCTAAGCAAATTTTATGTACAGCGTTTCTTAATTATGTTAAATTATAATGATTTAAATATAAAAATCGAGTAGAACGGCGAAGGTACCTGTATGAAAAATGTACACCAGTATTGCTAGTTATTTGAAAATAGCATTTTTTAATAAAAACAAAAATTCTGATTGGAATAGTCTAAGAAAAAAACAATTTTTTAATTCGATCATTTTTAATGGCAGTTAAATCCATTTATTTTTCTTCTATTGTTTACTATTAAAAAAAAAAACACTAAACTACCTAAATTGATTTTTCAACTTAAAAAATGGCAACCCAACATATAAAAGAACCTAACTTGTCAATTTGTGGAGAATTTTGGAGTTACTGAGGTCAGTGTGGCCACCAAAAGTGGTTTTTATGACAAGAATGACAGTGAAATCATAAAATTTTTGTAGGTATTCTATCATTGCGAATATCTACATTGCTGTATTGAAACAATTTGTACATCCCCGGATCGTGAAACTTTAAATTTAAACTGTTTTAGTTGAACTCTTAACGCCAATAATTCTACGAACTTTTGGCAAGTCAACATTTCATTTCTGTTATCTGTTATTCTGTCACTAGTTATGTCAAATGTGAGTTATATTTGTTTTTGTTTATTTTTTTATGTCCGTTTTCCATTGTATCTCTAATTTTTAAATTACCTTTTCCACTGACATCTGACACAATCAGTGACAGATAATAGGAACGAACCAGTGACTTACCAAAGGTTTCTAGAATTATTGGCCTTCGGTGCATTGAGAATTCAGCTATAACGTTATTTTAAATTTCAATATTTACGCTCTGGTAGTGTTTTGGTGTATACCATAGACAAATAAAAAAGAGACGGATTGAAGCATAGGTGGTATACGGCATAACGTTTCTGCGCCACCACCCGCGCATCGAGTCGCTGCGGTCGCGAGAACTACAAGACTTTTTACATAAGGGAAATGGAATAAAATAGTTCAAAATATTATAAATTACATTACACTGCAATATTTATCCATCAATGTCGATAAATATTATCAAATATCATAGTATATCAACTTTTAAGTTATTAAAAATAAAAATATACAATATCAATCATACATTGGCTGGTGTGAATCTAGCTTCTGCTTGTCAAACAAGAAAGACAAGAGTGTGTCAACAAAACAAAATGGTGAGTGGTATTATTTTACTCATAGATTTATTTAGGATTTTAGTTCTAATAAAGGAAATAACAGTAAGTGAACCTTCTAAATATCATCACCAGATATAACTCGTTATAAATGTATTGCAAAAAATTGCGATAGTAAATATTTTTGGCCACTTCGTAGTAAAAATAAAACATTTTTCAAACTTCTATCTGATATTAATCAAAGTAAACAGTGGTTCATAATTTTAGGATTTCTTTCTAAATCCAAGATTCAAAGGTTGTGTAAAGATTATTTTGTTTGGTAATAATCCATTTACAGGTTCATTATGCAAAATACTTATTAAGATTTGTTTTACCTTCGCAAGAGAACTAGTAAACAAAAATAATTCTTTTTTATATGTAAGTTATGGTAGGTACTGCATTTTATTTATTTTGTTTCAGACCTGTTCCTGTCTGGAGAATCTACTTTCTAACTCGTTTTTATTGCAATTTTTGCAGTTGTAGTGAAAAATTTTGAAATAATGTGCAATTTGATGTGATATTGGCTTTCCTAAATATAATGTAAGTAGTGAAAGTATGTTCATGTTTCATAAATTGATAATATAGATGTAGATTATGTCATGTTATTATGTGCAGTTTAATAAAAAAATTAAATTTGTGTTCATTTTTCATTTATCTAAATAATGTGTCTGAAAGTTGTTTATTAATTATAATCATTTCATTATAAAAAATTAAATTATATTAAATTTAATTCAATTTTTTATAATGAAATAATTATAATAATAAACAATTTCTAGACAAATTGTAAAATTTACCTGCCCACTATCCAAACTAACCAATTTAAATATCCCGCTTTCAAAAATTAGTTCCGCCACCTCTTCGGGGTGCGCTTCGATCAACGTGATGCCAACTGTTACTGCAGGTTTGACAACTCTCAATATATTATATTTCTCTATGGTGTATACATTGGGTGCGTTCATCTGAAAATATTAAGGATCGCTCACGAGGTAGCGCTACCCAGCCCCTCCACTTATACACCTTGATCGCTCTCCGATTCTTATGAACGATTCAGATTTTGTGATCAGTGATCACCACTTGCGTGCGCTTATTAGTTTGTTAGAAGTTTTGGTTTGTTATAATCTTGAGTTGTTGTGATGGATGCGAATTTGTTTGCGATTATTGTGGAGCTTGCAGATGACAATTTTAACTTCAATGCGATAAATGTGATCATGGAAAATCTTGGGAATCCTATTCCAGGAAATATGCTAGAGGGTAGATTGAGAGAGAGACGACCAAGAAATGCTAATTTTGTGGAGGAGACAGTCCATAGGTTTGATGATGTTTTGTTCAAAGAACATTTTAGAATGACGAGACAGACATTTGAAGTAAGCCATTTTAAAAGTATTTGTTTGAGTTCCTTAAAATGCAATTATAAATTGTTAAAGTTGTTGAATGTTTCAAAGCCTAATTCCCAAACTTATAATCTCTTCATGATAACAATAGAATACAATAATTCCAGCTATACATTTTTAGGAACTTAGCATCATATTAGGAAATCATGTTGAACACAATAGAGACCACATCGATTTTAACAAAAAATTGCTTTTCACGATATGGACACTTGCCAAACCAGAAAGTTTTTTGGCTGTGGGTGATAGATTTGGCATTGCAAAAAGCACTGGACATGGCATATTCAAAGAAATAGTAACCGCAATAGCAAACTTGATGCAACAATATGTAACACTTCCAAATGAAGCCCAATGCAATATTTCCGCTATGGTAAGTTCAAGATTATTTTTGTTTTTAAATTATATAGGAAGTGTTACTCTCTGAAATAAATATCTATACTTATAGGTAGGTAATTTAAAGGCAATAAGTAAAATATAGAACACTGAATTTGCTTAGCTTGAAAATACAAAATATTGTAGAGTATTCAAGCCTGATTTTTATTATATTTATAGTACTTAGTTGTTTTTAAATCTTTTTTAGAATTTCCGCCAACGTTCACATGGTTTTCCTGGAGTAGTTGGTGCTATAGATGGATGCCATATCCCAATAAAACAACCTGTTGGAAATGCCCATGATTATTACAATAGAAAGGGTTTCCATTCTATTATCCTTCAAGGTTTGTAAAACCAATTAATTATATTTAACAATACATTTTTGAAGTCATTTTTCAGATAAGTTCCACTGAATTTCACTCTACTTATGTTTTAGGTACTTGTGATCATAAGGGGAAGTTTATAGATTGTTTCATTGGACTACCAGGTCGAATGCATGATGCACGTGTTTTTCAAAGTAGTCCGTTATATGAAAAGCTCATAGATCCTGATAATCCCCTTTTGATTGATCAATTCCATTTCATTGGGGATTCCGCATATCCCTTGATGACCAATTTGATGTGTCCTTACAGAGATAACCATCACTTAAATCGCAACCAAATAAGATACAATACAAAATTAAGTTCCATTAGATCAGTGATAGAACGTGCATTTGGAATATTGAAAGGCAAATTTCGACGCTTGAAATATTTAGACATTTCAGATATGCAGCTTGCAAATAATATAATAGCTGCATCATGTGTGGTCTATAATTTTCTGATAGACAGAGAAGAAATTCGTTATGAAGAAAATGTTCTAGAAGAAAATGAGGAAGTGGACAATGTACAACATGGTGAAGCAGATAATGCAGCTGTTGTGAAAAGAAACAATATTGCTGCGTTATTGTGAATAAAAATATTTTGTGCTTTTACTTTACCATATGATTTACTTCATTATTAAATATTTATTGCAGTTGAATAAATTGAATTAATTTAAAAATATTGATGTAGTTTTTCATAAAAACCTGCAGATTGAATTCACTATAGCAGCATTTTCAGTTGTAAATAAACTGGTTCTAATTAATAATAGCTAGAGCTTGAGAAATATGCAAAATGCATATTTTCGGATTTCTGTAAATAAACATTGTCAATATGGACAATCATCTTTGAAATTGGATAGAAAAACAAGGGAAGTAGGTATCTGTTCCTAGGAAATACCCATATTCTTAGTAGCATAATAAGATTAATAAGACAATAGACCCTACTGACCGATAAGCCGGTTGCCGTAATAAACGCAATTATTGCTTTTGTTTGCGGTAGCTTAAGGAATTTCCAGAATTTGTTTACCAAAATATCCAAATTGCAGGTGGAGGAAACTATTTACATTGAGACAATGGAATAAAACCTTCTTTGAAGTTTAAAAGGAATGTAGGATTTAGATTATAGAAAACGGAAATTCAATATTAATCTATACTTCTTACTAATAATAGCTATTGTACTTCTAGCTTTGGATAGTCAAATGAAAATCTTCAATTTATTTTATCAATACAACTTTAATACCACTATAAACTAATAATAACACTATAAACTGAAAACAAATTTACATTACTAAAACTACAACTATATACAAAAGAAAACTATTTCCTGCTGTTTATGGCAATCTGCTTCAGGATCTCATTTCTCTCTCTTTGAATCACATTATTTTCTTCGATTGCTAGTCTGAGTTTTCTTAATTCTTCTACCCTCTCTTTCTCAACATCAAGTTGTTTTTTCCTCAAATTATACAACTCTGTATTTTTTGGGGTTTTTCTTCTGCTGCAGGGTGTAGCTGATGCTGAATGCACATTTGCTTCTGCCTGTTCCTGTACTGTCGTATTTGAAGATGAAGGTACCGCAGAAGCTACCGCAAATCTTGAAGGTAGATCAGGTGAGATAGCTGATACTGCAGATCTTGAAGGTAGATCAGGCGATATAGCTGATAGCGCAGTCGATGTTGTTGGAATGGAAGCTAAAGTTTCAGGTCTGTTCACCGTCAGATCATTGAAAAATATTGCATCCAACTCATCAAAGTACTCCCAGTTGCTTGGACCTCTTCCCGTTTTTTTCGATTTGTCTTTTTGAACTTTGAATGTTTTTTTTAAATTCCTAAATTTTCTATCTAGATTGTCAATAGATACATCATACTCTAGTTTGTTAAAAACTTCCTTGATTTGTTGCCAAATATCTCTTTTCTTCCTTTTGGGGTTTCGGAATTCGTCCTTATGTTTATGGTATTCTTTTATAAGCAGCCATGTCGTAGCTCTATTCCATGAAAAATTATCACCTGTAAAAAATATTTTGAATATAGATACTTATGTATTTTTTATAATAAATGTGATTCGAATGTATTATGTAAATTTCGATGTATAATTGGTTATTTTTGACTAAATAAATGATTTATTTATAACTGTAAATGTATTATAGATAGGTATTATACTCTCACCATTATAGGGCTGCTCATTTTCTACATCCTCGTTTACATCCATGATTTCAAAAAATCTTAGTACCTCTGGATTAGGGTAAACAACAAATATTTCATCAGCTGAAAGAAAAAAATATATATTATTACATTTATATTTTTAAAACCACACAAAACAAAAATAACATATAGTCCTATATGGGTCTGGAGTACTTGATCAGAATTTGTTAAGTTTATAAATTATAAACTGAAAAGTAAATATTAAAAGAAAAAATCATTGGATGAACTCCTTTTTTTTAAACATATTCTTCCCAACCTTTGATACATATCTATTAATAATATTTACATAACAAATAATACATATTTTCTGTAGAGGTAATTTCGTATTTTTATTTGTAATTAATTGGTAAAAAATACTTACTTTCTAAATTTCTAACGAGCCAATTTCCTTCCTGGTCTTGTTCGACTATGCCATCATTATTTTTCATTAGTTGATGAATATTTTTATTCAAACAAACGTTTTCCATCCTTTTTAACTTCACTCAAATTTTAAATTTAAAATACCGCCAAATACCACCTCTCTTACGATCACCGCTACTTGATCAACTGATCAAAATTGAAATATGATCTTTAAAATGGCGACCGCTACCTGAGCGCTCCGGTAGCAAAGTAGGGGAAGTGTCGCGTTCATAAAAGTTTTAAGGATCGCTACCTGAGCGCTCAGGGATCGGTGTCTCGGATGAACGCACCCAATTGTTTCAATAAAGCAATGTAGATGTTCGCAATGATAAAAAACCCGCAAAAGTCTTATGATTTGAATGGTAAACATTAACTGTCATTCTTTTCATAAAAAACACTTTTTGTTGGCTATTTTGATCTTAAACAGAACTCCTCTGTTTTCAGACCAATAAATATACCAAAGCTAGAAGTCAGTATAACAAAAATAACTTTTCAAATATTAGTATACTTGGTTGCCTATATTATGTTGTACAGGTATAGCTCAATTAATATTTCAAGGTTGACAGTTATTGCAATTAATGCTAATCAAAAACGCTGTGCATTAGACTTATTCCCAATAAATATAATATTTAGGTCTTTATTTTCTAATTTACCACTTGTTTATGAAATATTTTTTGTACTTTGTTGTTAATTAATTGTTAATTAAAAAAGAATATTAGTTTAAGAAACTTTCTTTATATTAGACAATGAAGAAACGAAATATATCCTATATTTGTAAACATCTTATTTAGAAATAATAAATTTACTGAGTTTTGGTGTTAAAAATAAGTTTTATCTCGATCAACATAAAACATCGGCAGTGCTATCTGTTGATTAGGTCTCCAGAGAGAAAATTGAATAAAGGATCTGATAGTTTACAGTGGTTTACAGCACGGACGTTTACAGTTTACCAACAAAGCGTATGGTGAATGTTTTAAACTGATACGCTCGTATGTCAGAGAACACGCACAATGTACGAAATATCAAAAGTAAATTTCTATGCATAAATTCAATACTAAAACTTGTAATGCAAAAATATTCGCGTAAAATCTCAATAAATAAAGTACTTAAAATTTTTAAGTTAGAGTATCGTTTTTCTTGTTTGAGAATAAGCGGAATTTGCACTTTTTTATAATAAACATTATTGTAAACGCACTGTGAATATATGTAGGTTGTTTTTGGTTGATAAATTTCAATTTAACTTTAAAAAAATACAGTATATAACAGCTCGGAACAATGTCTTTGACATTATTTCTATATTAATAGTAATATTTTTACCTTACAAGTTCAGATTCACACGTTTTTTACGCACAAGCAGTGCCTTGACAATGTTTAGCAAAGGATAAACCATCATTATTATTATACTAGTTTGAAAACTGGTACCATAAAAATATGCAAAGAAATGGGTTTATATTTAATACTGATAAAGAAACAATAAGACGTTAATTATTATTATAGCGTAATCTGACAAAGTTACTGTACGTTTTTTAATATTGTAGAAATTTATATATGTTTGGATTGATGTTGGCTAACTGAAATATACGGAATATGATTTTTGAGAGATTTTCTTCTTTTTGTGATAGCTCTAGTAAGTACTTATATTCCAAAATTATTTTTATTGTGAGAAATCACTGGACAATTTCCAAATATTTTATGTCCAGAAAAAATATGATTTTTGATTGTTTTCTTCCTGTGGTTGTTGGTGTCTGCTTCTTCTGACAAAAAGTATTATAGGGATTTTTGACAGATAGTTGATGGACCCTACAAAAGGAGCAAGAATAATACCTAGTCATAACAAATCACAGAATGGATGAAAAAATTTGCAATAATGACCAAATTAATGAAAATATTTAACGTATTTTTTCAACTTTTGTTGTTGCTTTGCATATTCATACGTTCAATAAGAAAATATTTGGAAATTGCCTAAAATTTATTGTTTTTTGTTAAACTCTATATGTATTGTAAATTAAATGTCAACATGTGGGTCCTTAAAATAGGAAAAGTAGCAGCTTTTTTTGTAATAATTGTATTTAAAATAAAAATATTATTTCATTTGATGAAAATTAATTCTTATAATGTAAAATTTTAAAGTTCATATTTATATTTATACACAAATACTCTGATTTTATCTACTGACAATATATTTTTAATCAAATTAAAAAATTATAAGTATATTTGTCAATATAAAATTATATTTTTTATACATTTGTGATACAGTCGAAGCATACAGATGCAAAGCTTATTTATATATTTTGATATGTTTGAATTATTAAAAAATTATTTTGTTTTAATAATAATTAAACTTAAGAATATTCAAATACTGTCTAATTACAGAATTTCCAATAATTAACTAGCAGCTATAGTAGTTAATAAGATGTATTGAGGGACCAGCAGATTTTTTTTTTATATTAAAATCATAAGTTTTTCGAAAAGTTATTTAAATTTTCCAACATATTGGGAATTAGGAGTTGAAGAGAGATTATTTCATACACTACAAATAAATATAAATATAAACAGCAGGAAGTAACTCGTCCTTACAAAATTTTATACGTTTCAAGGACTCTATATAAACTATTCTAGTTGCCAAATACAAGTACAAGTACAAAATGTAAAATAACATTGTAATTTTTATTACGCAAATGTAATTTCAACGGTAGAGTGCAGGGTTTATCGAATAAATCTAATTATTAACACTATTTGAATATTCATATGGAAATATCATTGACGATGTTGAAAAAAATATTCAACTTTTATTAAGGATGAAGCAATGTAGTATTTTTGGTTTAATTCCGTTAAAATTATTCAACATCCTCATCGATACTTTAAAGATTTGAAACAGAAATATACAAGGGTCTATTTTTATTTGAAAAGATATAATTTACATCAAGTTTTGTTTCTATTTTTATATCCAATCCATGTATATTTATGTCGATAATCAAATTTTAGGTTGAGAAAAGTGAAATTATATTATGAATTTTACCTAAATCGAAACAATATCTTTATACATACACCATCAACTAAAAATTCTGTTTATATCATTTTAGTAGAAAAATATCTAATTCAACAAGATAATCCATTGTTTTTATTCATTATTTAACACAAATGTTCAAATAATACTTCTCCCTGCCCCTCCTATAGGCACGCCCATGCTTATACAGCCCTACATGATCAGGAAACGACAGAAAAACATGGATTTTATTTCATTCACCCAAGATCACAGTTATTGCAGAGACTAACAATTAACCATTCAAAAAAAAAGAATTATTTATTCTCTGTCTGTAGACAAATTTTGAAAATCATCAAGTATTTCCTACAAATCATCTAAATTTAACTCTTAAAAAGGTGAAATTCATAATGTATGACTTAAAGTTGTATATTAATGTGACTTAAGAAAAAATTCAACGTTTGAAGTAGAAAATTAGGTCTTTTAGAAAACTAAGTGTTTGACACATTCACTAAACTGCGAATTAGTTATAGATATATTTCCATGTTTGCATCTATAGTAAAAAGTAAAAGTTCAATTGGGTATTTAAGCAAATTATAATATTGGATATAATATATGTATTGTAATTTTATTTGAACTATCCAAAAAATAACTGTAAATAAGTGTCGCATACCTATATAATAATTATATCTCACTAAAGTTGTACATTTTCATATACGTTTAATTTATATAATAGTTTTGATTTGTATTCAAAGATAAATTCCAAATTGTATTTTTAAATTCGAATAAAATTATTGATACTACATAGCTTTGTGTTTTTTTCTGCCGAAGTATCATGCAAGTTGCCTACTACGTAGGCCTTAGGATCTTTGTATGTACCTACCTTGACATTGTCTAATTTAGACAATGATGATCTAAAGATGTACTTTGACCTATTATCAGCTTCATTGGAAATATTGAGCCTTAAAAACTTGAACCAATAACTAGTTTAGCACCTTATTCAGAAAAATTACTGGTGTATTGATGTATTGATACTACATAGCTTTGTTTTTTTGACGAAGTGTCATGTGAATTGCCTACTACGTAGGTCTAAAGATCTTCGCTTATATACCTTGATGATCTAATCTAAAGATGTACTTTGATTTATTATCAGCTTCATTGGAAATATTGAGCTTCAAAACTCAAAGCCAATAACTGGTTTAGTACCTTATTTAGAGAAATTACTGGTGTACATATTCAACAAGCTCTAATATAATTGCCTTATGATTCATCTCATTCAACTTCTCAAAGGATGAGTAAGCATATTACTAGTTTAATCTAAATGCCTCCTTTGATATAAAATTTAATTGTTTGCAAAGAATATGGTTGGAGTTAACACTGCATTTAAATAACTCTATGCAGTTATAAGAACATATTATTTGTTTATAAAGTTCAAATTCTTGATGCGCAATAATATCCCAACTACCTGTATGAGAAATAAAAAGCATTTAACAATTTATTGATATTATATTTTATATTAAATACAAAAAGTTATAAATAACTACTCTACTCTTCGTTTTTATTATCAGACTTGGGTTTAACCTTTTTGGAGAACTCGGATAAGTCTCTTCTCATAGAATATGCATCCTCTCCGTCTGCATAGTATTTTGGTTCGATTTCTACGGTTTCGAATTTTAAGGAGTTTTTGTACAGATTCAATGCAGCGCGGTTACTTTTACGTACATGTAATGAAACATATTTTGCATCAAAACATTCTACCATGGCTTCTGAAGCTTGATCCATCAACTTTTGTGCTAAGCCTAACCTTCTGTGGGATCGTTTCACGGCAAGAGATGTTATGTGTCCATGTTTAAGATCTTCTTGGTCTTCTTCCATTTTTGCCAAGACATAACCAACAATGTTTCCTGAAAACCAGCAATTTTTAGTACCGAGTTCAGTATAAATAATGAAATTAAAGTGATTTAATGTGTGAACCTGTTCAACGTTCAATTTTGACAACTATTAATTCAAAAAGATAACATAAGATCAAGGTGAAGGTCACAATGAATAATGAAAATACCTTTTTCATCTTCAGCTACATAGCTAAGCTGGGGCCAGCTGAGACCATGGTAAAAATAGTATTTCATCTGGTAATTTTCAGGCAAACACAGCAAATTGCAGTGCTGCATGTTCATAAGATCTTCGGGCTTTGCACAACGAATATTCATTTTTATATGAATCAGTCTCTTCTAGTTTTCTTGAGTTTATTTCTGGTAATTTTCAATTCAGTAATTGTGGAATCACTTGCTCCTTTTATTAGCTCTCTTATAAAACGGAATCTACTCAGAATTAGCTTCCAGACAATGAACCATCCTAAAACAAGACAAAGTAAAATACTTACTATAAAGAATACATTTCAAGAGCTTTTACCAAATAAAACAAAGAGTAAGACAAGAATAAAACTTGCAACAACTGAGAAAGCTGCCAAAAAGTAATCTTTCATTATGGTTAACACTTAAAAATCTAAGAAATAATCTACTAGAAAAAGGCAGTGATGTTTATCAGTTAATGTATCGCCATTTTGTGCATACACTAAACATTTAGGTCAAAGGCCACCAGCGATATGAATTTTTTTCTGAATCAAATTATGTACCTAAAGGCTACTAGACAGTTAAATTTAGTTCATTCGAACGTCTTTCTGGAAGTTATGCAATGAAATATGTTCCTTCACCCACTTAATTTTATAAAGTCTTTAAAAACTGTGAATTAAAACTATTGACATGTGAACGAATTGACATAATGTGAACGCATGGTGAGAAAGATCAGCAGCTCGATTAAAGGAAGTAAAAATCGATTAAGCTACAAAAACCTTATAATTAATTTTTAATAAGCCCATTGGATATAAATATTCGTAGAAAACCAATAACACGAATTTATTAAACTTTTTATGCTTTTACACACCAACATATGCTTAAAAATTACCTTTAAACTATTGAACAGTATTACATTGATTTCGATGATAACATTTTCGATTAATCCCATTTTTCACGTGGCCGCAATACGTGTTGCCTACTCAAATCCAGCACTTTGCCAATAAATCCAAAATATTATGTGTTGCATACATATATCAATATTTGAATTTCAAATATTGAATGTTTTTTAAATTGATTTTACGATAATGATTGTGAAGATAAATTTTCTGTTTTCCATGTATATAACTGTGCAACACCAGAAATTGTATACTTCATAATATAATAATTTTCTAGAACAAGGAAGGCTTTGGTAGTTTGACAGAATAAAATAGTCGTCAAGGAAAAATGATTAGTTTTTTCAAAAGTTTTTATTGTTAAATTAATGTTAATAATATAGATTATGGCAGTGACAATTGATATCAAGTTCCTCTACATATAAGCAGAAAGGTAAAACTCATCCATCTAAGTATATATGTAAAAAACGACGCTCTGTTAAAAAATAATACCTATACTATTTTTGAAGTGGAGTGAAGTGGAGGTACTTTTAGTGGACTGGACTCCATATTTAAATAATTATGTATAACGATAATTATAGTTGTAACTTGTAACATCCATTGTAACATTTTGTAAGTTAGATTATTTTCGCTAGACGCGGTTTTAATTAATTGGGTAATTAATATTAATCTGACGAGTCGAGGGAGAGTGGGCGTTGAAAGGAGGGGGGGCTGATTTGGTGTATGGGATTTTTACGATAAAAAGACGATGACGTTGCAAAACAAAATATTGTGATGTTGCCAAGCTGTATTTTTTTTCTTTACTTAACGAAAACTAGTAAAGTCGATCTGATATGTTAGATTGACATTTACATTTATGTAACAATAATATTAATAATAATGAATAAAAACATCGAATACTATTACTTACGTCTCTCAATAGTAAGCGGGGAAAGCGGGCCCTCATTTCGGCAATCTGGTTCAAAATACCTTAAAAAAGATGTTACCACCTCTTGACATTTACTGTTCAGCTGCTTTGGCATTTCATTAACTACACACTGCAGATTTGCGTAAATAATTAGTTGTGAAAATAACTGTTTTTTTTAATCTCAAAGAAACAATGAATTTAAAAGCACCAGAAAAACTTTTAAATATTAGACGATGATCGAATGTCAATAAACGTCAAAACAAACTGGGGAATTTCACCAGTTTATCTGACAACGTCTTGAAGTTTTGCCAACCCGTTAGCTGTAAATTGCACTGACTGTTAAGGATAAATTGTATTTACGGTTGGTAAATTATTATTTATTCTGATAAGCAGGAAAGTAACTAAATGTGACGTCATCGTCTTTTTATCGTAAAAATCCCATACATACGGTTTTTCGTCGAAAAAACTGAAACGAAAAATGGTATTTACACTGCAAAAACTAAAATTAAAAACTCCGTTATCGCTGAACCACGAAAAAAATGTATTTATTCCAATAATCTTTTTTACAGTGTAGATATTGAAGCCAGCAATATCTTCGGATGAAACAATGGCATAATATGAGTAAGAAGAATCGTGTAGCGAAAAAGGTTCGAGATGAAGGGTCGATAAGAGGATGTCCGGTCGACGACTCTTTCGCTGGACTTTTAACTTCAACTCGCCGACTACTGCAAGAAGTGGATGGCGAAGAAGTCACGTGATCGCGAACCCGCTAACGCTTTCTTCTTTCTTCATTCTGTCGCGAACGTTCACGCCGCCTAGATACTGTTAGGACAGTTTTCGAAGCGCGAGTTCTCTAGTGGATTTTCTTGTGGGTTATAAATTTTTTTAGTGGAGTATTTGTTGCAGTTTTTGTGGAGTTACAGGATTTTATGTGGATTGCATTTGATCTATAAGGTAAGGATAGTTTTAGTTGGAGTTTATTTTTGACTTATGCCTATTATGTACAATATTTTGTACGGCGATTTAAAGTGCCATAATTGTGATTTTCAATTTCTTATTATCAATTTTAAATCTATAATAGAAAATTATCTCGTTTTGGAAAATTGAAATTCGTTTATTTTCTTTTAAGGGTTTCAGTTTTAATAATCTTTGTTACATTACTTGATATTTTATAAACATTTTTCTGGATTTAATCAACTGTAACATTTTTGTACCATATAATATTTTTGTTGGAATTGTCATTACCACAGTTTTACTTGAAAATTTCCATAATTGAAAAGCTTCACAGCAATTTTGGAATCATGGCGAATGTATACTATGCAAATTGTTATACAGGTTGTCTTTCGGAATCAAACAGTCGCTTAACAGGCCCGACCATTCTAATATACGAGGGGTGGTTGAAATCTGCTATTAAATTTTTTAGTAAAGGGAATGAGATATATGTGATAGTATAACATTCTTTCGTATTTCGTATTCGAAATTCACTGTGACAAATGATACAGGGGTCGAAAAAATTGAAAAATAATAATAAAAAAAATTCATTATTCTTTTTATTACTGTAAGGCTATATCATATTGATAATATAATAGTCTTTCGTAAAAATTGAAAAATTAGAATTTTCAAAAAAATATACACATTCTTTTTATTATTGTGATGCCATATAACGATGTCCCTCATTCAAATTCCTAACCAAAATTAGCTGACAAATGATACGAGGGTCGTAAAAATTGAAAAATAAGTGTTTTTGTTCACATTTTATACACTAATTTCAATCGAAATATAAGTTTGTATATAAAAATCGAATATTCCAAGTTATTCTATTAAAATTTTATAGATTCCAATTCAAATAAATGCTGAAACCAACCCTGTTCTACTAACCTGCCTTAATAAAAATACTTATCTTATACTTGCTTATCTATTTATTCTTCCAGTAAATAAAAAAATTATATTCATAGAAGTAATAAAATTGTTCACAAAGCTATATAAAGTGAATTTATGGGGTAAAAATAAACCATATTAAATAAATACAAAGAAAAACAATTTTCACCCCAAACACCTTATCTTTCAAAAGTCCCCAATAAAACAACCTGTAAACACAATTAGCTATATCTGCATAATATGTACCTCCTCGAGTCCATTGCTCACGATCTTTGTCTTTGTGCCACATAATCTGCAGCTGAGACATCCGCCATTGTGTAGCCCTATTTCTTTTAGGAATTATCCTTAGAGATCCTTATCCTGATATTCTTCAGCCCACTTAACACCTATCAAGGTTTTACTGTGTTCCTATTTTGGAGTTTTCCTGTAGTGGATATTGGCTTTGTACCTACTTTTGTGTTTGTCCTCTTTGTGGTCCCAAAAATTGGTTCTGGTCCAATTTATTATGTCGTTACTAACCCTCTTCATCAGCTTGTTCAATGTTATTTCCCGACACCCACACAAATCTCACTTTGGTGGTCAGACATCAGTTTTATCTGATATTTCTCTTATCGGACATATTGTATATTCGGTATATCATATCATAGCCGATCCAAATCCATTGTTCTATTATCCACCATGAAAAGTTTTCATTTCCATAGATTGAAAAACGCTATATAATGCTATATTGCACTAGTACTGTTATTGGTTAAATTGGAGATTATAGATCCTATTCTCAATTTGATGGTAAAATTACATATTTAAATTCTTGCGTGTAATTTTTAAATAAAGTGGAAAGTGCAATTTTGTAAGATTATCTTTACTCTGATCGGTTAAGGAAGATTAACGGTCTTCATTTAGCTGCAGAATACGAACCGCGAAAGAAAAACAATATGGAAAACCAATAATCGCAGAACTGAAAGAGACAGTAAAAGGAATTTTTGCTCCACAATTTACTTAGAGAAGATCCAACTATTGGAAAGATCTAGTAGGGCTTAGACAATCAAAGATTCTTCTGGGTGACTACAACCTGTTGAGATCAAATGAATGCATAAGTCAAAGTAAAACGTAAAACTGCGGTAAGAGTTTTAACAGGGATCCTAACGTGACATTGTCGCCTGAATGGGGAATAGTGGAGGAAGGAGAATGCAGATATTGTGGCATGGAAGAAGAAATCTCCATCTACATACTTTCCAACTGCACAGCACTCCAGAATCCTAGAGCACAGTACCTGGGAGATTACTGGATAGAAGAGGAATGTTTACCTAAGTTGAAGCCTGCAGATATCCTAAAATTCCTACGGGAAATAGGAATAAAGTAGAAGTAAGGGGACACAATAGATATTTGAGGTTTTTTTTTTTCCCTTCGGAGCCGTCCCTTCGCCGGTACCACCTCAGCCTCTTGGGCTTATTGTGGACACTCCTAGTGTTCTGACTACAACCTATTCAGCCAATCCGTTCCCTGTATTAGCTCATACAGGTTCTTTGCTGGTTGATTGTAGAAGTCTTCTGTAGTCATTTGGGTTCTGCCATACAGTTTCTGCCTTCTGTGGTCCAGCGACTCACAGTTGCATAGTATATGCAGGGCTGTTTCGGTATCCTTTTTGCATCTTCTGCATGTAAGGTCTCCGTTGTACAGCCCTATTTTGTTTAGGTGCTCCTTTGTGGAAAAGTGTCCCGTAAGTAGACCCGCACATTATGACATAATGTAGTGGAGGAAGGTCTAGCATTGTTTCCAGCGCCGCTGTTGGAGTAGTCCTCATTGCCCCTGTAATGCCAGTGCATGCAAGTCTTTGGACCTTGCTTAGTTTTAGCATAGCAGAGGATTGTCTGGTCTTTGGCCACCATACCAAAGATCTTTGAGGTTAAAGTGAATGTTACCCCAGATACATACATACATACATACATACATACATACATACATACATACATACATCCATACATACATACATACATACATACATACATACATACATACATACATACATACATACATACATACATACATACATACATACATACATACATACATACATACATACATACATACATACATACATACATACATACATACATACATACATACATACATACATACATACATACATACATACATACATACATACATACATACATACATACATACATACATACATACATACATACATACATACATACATACATACATACATACATACATACATACATACATACATACATACATACATACATACATACATACATACATACATACATACATACATACATACATACATACATACATACATAGATACATACATACATACATACATACATACATACATACATACATACATACATACATACATACATACATACATACATACATACATACATACATACATACATACATACATACATACATACATACATACATACACATACATACATACATACATACATACATACATACATACATACATACATACATACATACATACATACATACATACATACATACATACATACATACATACATACATACATACATACATACATACATACATACATACATACATACATACATACATACATACATACATACATACATACATACATACATACATACATACATACATACATACATACATACATACATACATACATACATACATACATACATACATACATACATACATACATACATACATACATACATACATACATACATACATACATACATACATACATACATACATACATACATACATACATACATACATACATACATACATACATACATACATACATACATACATACATACATACATACATACATACATACATACATACATACATACATACATACATACATACATACATACATACATACATACATACATACATACATACATACATACATACATACATACATACATACACATACATACATACATACATACATACATACATACATACATACATACATACATACATACATACATACATACACATACATACATACATACATACATACATACATACATACATACATACATACATACATACATACATACATACATACATACATACATACATACATACATACATACATACATACATACATACATACATACATACATACATACATACATACATACATACATACATACATACATACATACATACATACATACATACATACATATTTACATGCATCAGAAGCTGATCAACAAATTTGGATTAGTTTTAACACCTACACCCTAGAATCTAGTAATTACCAAAACTTTATTTTCGCCAAACTACATCGATATACAGACTTTTTACTTGAACATATTCATTTAAGAGAATATTTTTGATTCTATGGAATTTTTCTAGCAGTTATTATTAAATAAGGTCAGTATATCCTTAAGAACGATTATTCTGTTGTTCGCGACATGCTTTTGCGAAATATTATTCATATCAGACGAGTCCAAGGTTATCCAATTGTTTTTTTTTTTTTAATCCAGTGTCTATAAACACTCGAATTACGTAAAATTTGTTTCTTCTCGTTGCATTGGAAGGTATAAAATATTCTCACATAATTATTTAAATTTATTTAAAAATTCCGATCGAAATTTCAGCATATAGGTATAGTTTGATACTTTCAAAATTATTCAGAATTTCAACTAAATTACAATATTGACTCTTATAAATAAAAATTGTTCAATAATTATTTAATTTTTTTTTAATTTATAGTGAGTCACGTACCTATACCAGTATAGGTACAGTCATTGTTCCAAATTCATTCATTTTCCCATTATACCTAACGTTCTTTTGTATATACAGGGTGTTTTCAATTGACACTTACAAAGTTCGCATGTAGATACCTCTCGTAAAATTGGACAAAATGATCTAAGGATTGAGGGGTCCAGCTCATTTACTTTTCGAGATACGGGGTGTTGAAGTTATAAAAATTTAAATGTTTTTATTTGATAACTTCAAAATGGATGTATGAATTGATTTGATATTTGGCAGGTTGTTTTTAAATGTAAAAAGGCATATTTTGATAAAAAACATTTGTCAATTCTTGATGCAGTGGTGTACATTTGGAAAAATATGTCACTTTTCTCTTCCCATTTTTCACGATACTGGCATTTGTGGCTATTTTCAATCAATTTTGTATTCCTCAATGTCTTCCACGTGAAAAATACATAGCCTTTACATATCAAAAAATGTGTAGTTTTCAAGATATTTGATGTTTTCATGAAGTCTGCAACCCAATTTTTCAATAATAAAATTAAAAAAATATTTTTTTGATTTTTTTAATAACCTTCAAAAGTGACATATTTTTCCAAATGTACACCACTGGAACAAGAATTGACAAATGTTTTTAAATTAAAATATGCCTTTTTTACATTTAAAAACAATCTGCCAAATGTCAAATCAATTCATTCATCCATTTTTAAGTTATAAAATAAAAACATTTAAATTTTTATAACTTCAAAAGTAAATGAGCTGGACCCCTCAATCCTTATATCATTTTGTCCAATTTTACATGCAATCGTTGTAAGTGTCATTTGAAAACACCCTGTATAAAATAAAACTAAGAAAAGACACCAATAGCGCATCAGAACACAAACCTGTAAATTCGCGCATTCACCAAAATTTGAGAAAAAACTATTTTCAAGGGCTTTTTGTTAGTTAAATTGCATTTTTTTATTGATTAGCTAGATTAGTTCTGTCTTACCAGCAGCATACACATAATAAAATATTTTTTCTGCGTATACAAGATTAAAACTAAGAAAAGACATCAACAGTACATCGCAACAGAAACCTGTATGTTTGCGAATCCACCAATATTAAAAAAAGTTTTTTTCCAGGGTTTTTTGTTAGTAGTAGTAGTAGTAGTAGTTAGTAGTTATTATTCAATTGTTATTGACTAAGTAGACTAGCTCTGTCCTACCAATAGCATATCATGCAAATTTGTTGTATTTTTATTTTGGCTGCTCGAAAAATATCCGATTTTGGATCGAAAAATCCGATATAATAAATTTTTATTGGTTTTCCATTTTCCCTAACTGCAGCATAGTGTTCAAATTGAATTTTCGAAAACCAAGTTACCATGGCAACATCAAAACTAATAAGAATTATAACTTTTTGAGCTATAAATAGTGTAACTAATCTCTAAATTATATATTTTTATTCACATCAATTATTATAAAACATAAATATTTATTATTAACTTAAAATAACCATTTCGTGGGAAGTTTTTCGCTCGTAAAACATCACAACCACCCATAACACGATTTCAAATAATAAATACGGCCATCTGCACTCTTGCAGCTGTCCTGGTATGTCAATATTTGAAGACCCACCTTCATTTATGTTCTACTGCTAAGAAATAAAACAGAAAAAAAAGTGTGATGGTTTAATATTGTTTCAACACAAATTATAGGAATATGGGTCGTAATAAAATGTTCTGTATGATCCGAAACCTCGAATAAAATCATCAGATATCAATTTTTTTCAGTAGTCCACTGAAAAACGGAGAAAAAGTCGCTTCCTTCTCGATTTTTTCTTAATCGACAGAAGAAACATGAGCGAAGACTACTGTGTTAGTTTCATTTGTATAAAAAACCTGTTTTTTTTGTAAAATTGGAGAAAACTGTAATCTCTACTTTTTTTGTAGCACTATTTTCAGTAATCGAGAAACTTTTTTATTTTTCAAAATTTTACCAAACTATCTGCGTACCAAATAAAGCTAAGGCTTCAAGGAAGTTTTTAAAACAAGTATCACTATTCGAAGTATCATAGTTTTTGAGCAATAAATACGCAAACTTGAAAGTTTGATTTTAGGCATCAAAATACGTTCATATAAAACTACTAATTCAAAATGTACTACTACATGAAACCTTGAATTCCTTTTTTGTTAATGAAACAAAATATAGAAAACTATACGTTTTTGGAAAGGAAAATGATTGCTGTTTCGAATGAGATCAAGAATTATAAGGTGTTCCATTCAAAATAATACATTTTTTCCACTTTGAATTTGACCAACATTAGTAAAACATCCTGTGTGTGATGAGATGAAATGCCACTCAAGCCTCAAAAAATCTCTTTGATAAACTAGTAAAACAAGTGAAAATCCCATCTCTTTGGAGCAATTAATAAGCTGGACATTTATGTTTAAAATCAGTCACTCTTATTTGGGACACCCTGTATTTTGTGAAGTAATAAATGTTTGTCTGCAAGTTTTATGACATTTTACTTCAACCTTCCCTCCTAGAATGTCTTCCTTTCACTACAAAATCTCTTGAGCACAAGTTTTTCTTGTTTTCTGCAGCACATATAATTGTATTTAATCCTTTCAATCTCCAAAAAATCTCAATAGACATACACACATCCAAAATAATATCTACCTAATCGCAGTTAAAACAAAGACGTTAGCAACTGAATCAAGCTATCTGCCAAATTTGTCAGGAATAGACCGCATTATGCGTATGCGAGAGATGCCTGCTCGTTAGAAAGCACAATAATTAGGCGCGGCTGCAGAAACTTTCAAGTTTGCGTATTTATTGCTCAAAAACTATGATACTTCGAATAGTGATTCTTGTTTTAAAAACTTCCTTGAAGCTTTAGCTTTATTTGGTACGCAGATAGTTTGGTAAAATTTTGAAAAATAAAAAAGTTTCTCGATTACTGAAAATAGTGCTACAAAAAAAGTAGAGTTTATAGTTTTCTCCAATTTTACAAAAAAAACTAGGTTTTTTATACAAATGAAACTAACACAGTAATCTTCGCTCATGTTTCTTCTGTCGATTAAAAAAAAATTTTTGAAAATATCTTGTTTAGTTCCGGAGATATCGCGAGGTATGTGTGAAAAAGTAATAAAACATAATTTTGACAAATTTCGCAATAAAAAGTGTTGTCCCTATTAAAAAATGTTGTAATTTTTGATTTCAGATGGCCAGGGACCTACTCTATCATTTTGTAAAGACCACATGTGGTTGTACCTTAAAAAAAAAAATTGAAACCTTTTTGCTCCTTTTTCAGTCCACTACAGTATTATATGAGATTTGTCAAAAAATATAAAAAAATGAATATCCTTTTGATAATAAAAAAGTGTCCCATATGGGAAACCCCCACTAGAGGCGTACTTCCAAGGTTAATAAATACTGACTTATGGTTGTAATAGTATTTTTAAATACCTCACATTTTCATTGATTATATACTTCATCAACAATCGCCTTGTTTCTTTATACATTGTAATATTAGTCACGTATAAACACATATGTAGACTAACGGAAACCTTTTTATTAGGCTTCGTCTTCGTCGAAAATACGATATCGTCGCATACCTTGTTCCGGTTGGCTGTAATTTGATATCCATTTGTGTGGGGCTTTTGTGGATTATCATACTTTAGTTGTGTAAACACTGGAGACTATTTATATTGGAAAACGTTGGGTTTAATTAAATTATATTTCATAGAAAGTAGGGGAATGTTGTTGTATTTGATTTATGTCCATAGCTTTTGCAAAAATTATCCTCCAGTATATATACTCTGTTTCTTATTGTCTGACAGCACGCGAAAAGGTCACAGATGCTAGTCAGGTAGTAAACCATAAGCGTCACCGTTCATCTAAGGAATTTATTTACTATTTAATTTTTATACCCGATCTGATATATAAAGGTAATATGAATCTAAATTCGGTTAGTTAAAACAACTTAATAATTTCCTAGAAACATTACAATAGGGTCCTACTAGGGATTGTCCTAATGACTACTTAAAAATTTTGCAGGTATATACGGTGAAACTTGGTCTCGCCCAAATTTGTATAATTTGTTTTGCACAGAGTCGCTTACGTTCCATAAGTGTTAACTGTGTTATGAAAACTGTCGTCAAGTTTCACCCCAGTAAAGTGTAAGGATGATACTATAGATTGAATTTTATATTTCCTACTACTTGACATACATTAATTCATTGTCAATAAATTTGAATTATGAAAATTAAACTATATTTTCTTTAATTAATTTAATTTAATAAAAATGAAAATGTAACTTCTTAATAGGCCTGAACGAATGAATTTTATTTCAACTGTAATGTCGACTGAAAGTAATTAAATAAGCAGAATAAACTAATATCGTAATCTCCGCCACTGCCGTAATATTTATCGTTTATCTGGCATTGTTCAGTTTTATTACCATATTGTATTTTGAGCTGAAACAGGGATGTATAGATAACCAATACAGACACTCTGTAAAAGATAAATTTCTATTTGAATATTTAATGAGGCTACTGTGCTGTCAGACATTAAGAAATAAACTATAGATGTTTAAATCTCCAAACAAATATGTTTAATTTTCTGGAATTGTAATTATTTTCGAAATCTTCAAAGAGAATGAATACTTTTTCTATGCCTGTATACAATATACGAGTGTAAAAATGGAACTAAAACCTTTTGAAGCATTCAATACAGTGTACTTAACTTTCTAATTCAACTTTTTTCTTGACATCGTGAAACTGACATCTAAATTATACAGAGTTCGACGCTACCGGACAAATATTGTAGAAAATATAGTTTTTGAAAAATCTTTTTATATCACAAATATCACTTCAGCATAAACTAGGATTTTAAAATTGAAAAGACATTTTATGGAATAATAAAAAACAGTGAGTGGATAATGAAATGAAGCAATTTAATTTGTTAAAATCTACATAATATTTAAACTTAAAATTGTGACGCGTTTCGCTAACACAGTAGCTTTATCAGACGAATGTAGGTATAATGAGACATTTTCATTTATACAGTGCCCTAATACCAAATTTTATGGATATTTTCAATAGAATTATGATCTATTTACATGGGAATAAAATAAAAAGGTAAAAAATGTGTCTAAATATGGGATTAACTAAAGTATTTAACAAGTTTACCTGGAAACTCATTCACCACCACCCTACAGGAACCTTTCTAGGTAAAAAGGTTTAATAAGGGAGAATTGATATCTATTTGGTCGTTGACAAAATTATCTGAATATTTGTTTTTATTTATCTCAGGGGGCTTCTAAAAGATTTAATTAGAAAGATTTAGGTTCTATGAATGCAAAATTTCAAAATTTGAATCGAAAGAGTGTTGGGTTGCTAATAAATGATTTGAGTAACAAAATTTATATAGGTAGAACTTTTAGGAATTTTAAAACTAGAATTTCAGAACACAAACAGCTATGACAACCAAAAATCAGATTCCAACTACCTACTCAAATCATTTATTAGCAAACCAATATCCTTTCGATTAAAATTTTGAAATTTTGCATATTGAACCTAAATTTCATGTATAAAAAGATTTCTCAAAAATTTTATATCCACCTCAATACCTGTTCGGCTGTTAATCATTTTCAAATGTTCCGACCGATAATTAAATTTAGAAAACTATTCCAGTTTACGAAATTTATGCGAGGTCGATGACGCTTAAAACTTGTTTATAAAAGTTATTTATTATTATCTTGTTGGTAACAAAGACAAATGAGTGTTCGGAAGATTTTGAATGGTCAATTTGATAAAATTTCGTAATTTTTTTTTTGTATCCGTATATTTTCTAAAATAACAATATTCTATTCAAGGTTGCACTCAACGATAAAATTTGTAGAAACAAAGGCAAACTTTGCTAAATTATACAGTATGTCTTAAACCTTATAACCACTTTTGTTCGAAGAAACGGCTGTCAGCAAATCCTTACAAAACTACAGAGAAAAACTAACAGAAAGAAATCAAAATAGAAGGCTCCAAACATTGTTCTAATAATCTTTTATTTCTCAGAAGGGTGTATTTTGACCCAATAAATGCCTTTAAAGAGCCTTCCTTCCTGGCCATTTTTGTTTTTCCGTGGTTTGGTACTCAAGCTGCGAGTGTATTTAAGCAGTAACTATAACAAGACTCCTTGTTATAGGATTCATTCGTTTGGGTTGTGCTCAGCAGCCCAGGCACTGTACTGGGGTACAGTGTCCAGTTACCATTTCGGTAACTGTCTTCAAATTTCTCTTACCCAGTTTCAACAGCCTGGACGAGAGCCTGTCCTTGTGGCAGCCTCAATTCGAGCAGGTGTTCCTCAACTAGCCAGTTCCCGACTTCCCTTGTTATGTAATCCTTTGTGATTTCACAAAACGGTTCCGGACCAGTGAAGGCTCCTGTATTTGAAGTACCTACGCAGTCCCATACTAGCCTAGAACTGGAGTCGAAGGTATTGTTGTGCAGGTTTTCTGCCTGTGAAGATGGCAACTGATTGTTATATCATTACCAGCCTCTCAATTTCTTCAACGCAGTGGGAGCCTTCATGTATGCATCAGTCGTCCAATGTCCCTTACTGCCTGTTTATTCTTTTTCGCCTTAAATGTTAAAATAGTTTGTTGTAACATTAAAACTAACGCACTCTGTATTAATAGAAAAAATGTAATAAAATCTATATCAAGGTAGTTCGATTATCTGTTACAAGATAAAAAATGAAATTATCTGGCGTCGTGTAGGTCAGTGAATTATCGATGTAGTTTGATTACTATGAAATTTTTATTGGAAATAACCATTTTTGTTACGTACACTGTTTGAAACTATCATTTTTATTTAACGATGGGAAGGTGAACACACTTATATTTAAATCAAGGTTGACCAATTAACAATTATAGAAAAAAAGTCAAGATAGAGTAATTATATGTAATTATGTATGTATCGAACAAGGTTTAATGATATAAATAAATTGATAATGGAGAATAGTTAATTTTATTATAAGAGTGCATTGTAGCCAAACATCTAAATCAAAATATCACAATAATGAACTGTTTAAATGTATTACAAACGTTTACTCAAATATTTGAATGAATCGGAAGAATTTACAACATTCAAAATAGGATACAGACGTACCTTTAGTATTGCCAAAGTGTCTTACATTTTTTCTACTGTCCCAGATAAGGAGGGCTGTAAGAAGGAGATGAATCGACATAGGCGTATTTTGAAATTTCTGGCACTACTTTTATGTTCGTTCAAGTTTTTAACGTAGGTGGCGCATAGTTCGATGTGATTCTACTTTATCGTAGTGTTGTATCGAAAGTTTGATGATTTGCGAGATTTTTTTAATAAAGTCTGGTGAATATTTCAATCTTTCAGTAATATTTATAAACAATGAGTGATAAAAAAGTGAATAAAGACAGAGTTTGTTTTGTTCCGGGATGTAAGACGGATTATTCTTCCAATGAAAAATCCAACAAAATATATATTCTCTGTATGCTATGTATATATCTTCTGTATGTTATGCTTTCTTAGAAATAGTATGTCATTAGCATTAGGAAGATTTTTTTTTGTAATAATCAATACTTTTTACGAGTTTTACAATTGTTTTATTATGTTTTTCACTGAGGGGGTTTAAATATCAAAACCTATTTAAACTTAAAGATCTTAGTTATTAATTTTCGTTGAAACTATTATGGTTTACCTAAAAAATATAATTAGTTTAAAATAAGTATTTAATGCTATACAGACATTAAAACAAATTGGCGGAAAGACATAATATAAAATCAATACTTCCAAACTGGTAATATCCTATCACATCCCACCTTTTCTACATAGACCGTAAAATCGAATTCTGTTTACCAAAAAACCCTAAAACGACATATTATTCGATTTTTTAACAAGAATATTGTATGTATATTTAATCACCCATGTACCAAATTTGCAGTTAAAAGCTCAATTCATTCAAAATTTGAAAAGTTCTCGAGAGAACTAACGACAAATTTTTCTGCTTGATTAAATTAGTTTTTTCACACGTTTTGGGACATTTTAGGCTTAAATAGCACAATTTGTGCTGTGGAAGTAATAAAAACTACTATCTACCATCATTTTTTAATATTATATTGTCTTAATGCACTTTATTATTTTTTTTAAGTTAAAGCGGTACAGCCCTCCATAGTCCCAGATATTCAAATATTAAGATTAAGATCTATGTTTGTGTTTTTGTGAAGACCTTTTTTAGTTTGGCTGCCCTGTAGAGTTTTGGAAATTAGTTTTTCTACTTTTTCTACATGTCACATCAATCTGGACTCATCAAAAAGTAAAATTTTTCTAATTTCGTACGCCATAAACATGACGATTGTCTTAAAAGCATCTTATAAATAAATGGACTTTTTTTTCTTTACAGGAACCGTAATAATACACAGTTTGTTGTTATTTCTGTTTATATTGTATGCAAATTGATTTATTAGCATACGATTGAGATGGAATAATGTAAGAACATGTTTTTTTCACATTGAGCATAGTACCAGATACAACCGTTAAGGTGTTTGGCAACAATGTAGAGCAAGGATGTAGGTGGTAGGTAAAAATTATTAACTAAGCCAAACTGGACTGTCTAATGAGTTAAATACATTTTTACGTCATTTTTTATTAACAAGATTGAAGTTTGCGGTTAATTTTGTCGGCGATTATTCACTGTGTACATATTTGAAGATCGAAATCATCGAAAAATAACTGTTTTTCTTAGAACTTAAGTTGTCCTTGACCTATATCATATTACCTAGAGAAATATACGTTGTACAGAATTTTTTATACCAAAAATGAAGTATCCGCCACTACTTTCAATCTAAACCTTTCACGCAACACTCTGTATTTATGATAAACTGATCAATAAAAATCGTTGGATGATTATTACTTATAAATATGACATCTGAGGTGGGGAAATGAAGGAATTTGAAGGCTGCGAATAGGATTATATTAAAATCCCTCGAAATCATCGAAAAATAACTGTTTTTATTAGAAATTGAGTTGTTCCTATCCTATTTCATATTCCCTAAAGGACTATACTCTATACAGAATGTCATAGCAAGAATGAATTATCAATTATTACTTTCAATTAAAACTTTCCGCGCCACACCCTGTGTATACGATAAACTAATCAATGAAAATCGTTGGATGATTATTACTTATAAATATGACATCTGAGAAGGAGAAATGAAGGAATTCAAATGCTGCGAATAGGATTATATTAAAATCCCAAGGACATAAATCAACAACTTTATTCGCGAATTTTAAAAGTACTGTAGCTCTTTTTATTTCTGTTAAAGGACATAAATCCTGTAAAACCGGCCGTTTAATTGATATATTTTATAAGGACGACAAGTTTTCAGAGCTAGTTATTTAAATAATATATAATTATATTATATTTTAATTAATGCAAGTTCATACAACAGCCTTTTTGGTGTTTGTTAATGTCTTTCTAACACATTACGTGGAAAGAAATGGAAAAAATCTTTGATCAATCCTAATAAAAATATCGCAATAATGAACCGTTCAAATGTATTACAAACGTCAACTAATCATTGACTTACCAAAATTTGATTGGTTGATGTTCCGATTAAGCGCAAGCGCGACCTATCAATCGGGAGAAATTTCTTTGTTTAAAAAAGGATGCAGATATACCTTTCGTATTGTCAATGTGTCTGACATCTTTTTCTATTGTCCCACTGACAGTTCTTGTCAGGTATGTACTTTGTTGTTCACGGTCAATTATTATTTATGAAAAGTTAATATGAATATTATTGTTATATTTATTCGAATAATACAGAAATATACCTAGATACAAGGAAAAACATCAGCATTTTAAAAGTTCTTAAGTATTTTCAGTTAGAAAAAGAAGCTGGTAACTATTAATTTCATAACCTTGTCGAATTTTGCTAAATGTGATCCTGATGATTTTATTCATCAAATTTAGGGTTAGATCTGTGTCAAAATAGCAAATAAAATAAACGACATACCCAAAACCCGAACATACGTCACAAACGATGACGAACACCAAAAAGGCTGTTGTATGAACTATATCCAAGTTAATCCAACACTTCAGTGTATCTATATTTAAATCTTACTGTGCCAAAAAATATCTAATATTTCTGATATTACGGTACTGCTCAGAGGACATTCCTAATTAGTGTTTCAGTCCACTTAATTACCCATCGACACATTTTTCAAAATCTTCTACTTCTTCTTAGATACGGAAGTCTAATTAAAAAGATGTTTTCCTATACTCTCGGAATTTCAACATCACTTTTTAAACTAAAACAAATATTTTTTGTAATAATATAATACATTAAAGGCACTACTAATTAAATTTGCTCTTAATGAGACGAGATTTGATTCATTAAGTCTAATAATTTGCCGCATTATAGATAAGCTATAAAGATAAGATAATGCGGCTATTACAGCATTTATGATTTCAATATAAATTGGTAAATATCCATACCAGTTTGTTTTTTTATTATTCACTCAAAAAAAGTTATAATGAATTACTAAAACTTAATGGATTTATATATTAGGCACGGAAGTTATGAATCTTATAAGGTATTATAGAAGACATAGCTTATGAAATTACGAGCTGTGTAAAGTTTATAAGAAGCAAAGTTAATTCTCCGTCCACTTTTATTACTAATTATAGTTTTATAACGTCCCATCCATCGCCTAGGAAAATATTCATCTAGCCATCCTCTACCTAGCAGAGTCGAGTGCAAAAATTCATACGATTTTCATAAAACAGTCTATATATGTATGTATGTATGTATTTTACACTAAGACCTTAAATATCTATTGTGCCCCCTTACTTCTACTTAGTTTCTGAGGAGAGTCTCTGAAACTAGTAGCTCCTTTAGTTCTATTTCCCGGAGGAATTTCAGGATATCTGCAAGCTTTAACTTAGGTAAATGTTCGGCAATTAAAGCCCTGAGTGGGTATACCAGCAATTCAGGACTTGCTAATCAATGTCGAGAACGACTTGCTAACCTTGCAAGGCGCAACGTGGTGCGGCTAGAATGGATTCCAGCCCACTCTGGTTTTGAAGGCAACGAGATGGCGGATGCACTGGCTGCGGAAGGGGCGGCAGCTCCCTTCTGCGGCCCGGGCCCGACCCTTGGCCTAACAAAACAAAGAATACGCAAGGAGACGAAGAAGTAGCTGAAGAATCAGCACCTCGCTCATTGGAATGCTCTGCAGGGTCCTAGGCAATTCAAACTTTTACTGAAGGGATGGACTGATGGACACGCTAGGGCAGCTACTGAACTACCAAGAAGTAGGCTAAGGAAGATAGCAGGACTCCTAACAGGGCACTGCTGTATGATGAAACACCTCCACAACTTAGGAGTAGAGGAAAGTTCCCTATACAGGGGTTGCGGCATAACTGACGAAACGTCAGTCCATGTTCTCCTAGAGTGCCCACACTGGGCTGTACTACGCAGGCGAATCTTCGGAGTCCCTGTTATGGCCCCTGGAGACACAAGCAGGCATCCATTGAAAAAGGTTGTGGCCTTTATAGAAGGGCTCGGCTTTATGGATGTCTAGGTAGCAGGAATGGCACAATTGGCCTTCCAGTGGCCCGCAAGTGGCCTCAGTGCCGGAACCTTGGCTTGAGTTTGACCAGGACAAGGCTCGCCTGCAAACTTAGTAGTTAGTAGTAGTAAGTAAATGTTCCTCTTCTATCCAGTAATCTCCCAGGTACTGTGCTCTAGGATTCTGTAGTGCTGTGCAGCTGGAAAGTATGTGGATGGAGATTTCTTCTTCCATCCCACAATATCTGCATTCTTCTTCCTCCACTATTTTGAGCTTTTTCATGTGCCCATTCAGGCGACAATGTCCCGTTAGGATTCCTGTTGAAACTCCGCAGTTTTACTTTGACTTATGCACTCATTTGATCTCAACAGAAGAATCTTTGATTGTCTAAGCCCTACTAAATCTTTCCAATGGTCAGATCTTCTCTTTTAAAAAACTTTTATTTAATTTCATGGGGTTTCAGAACAAGCAAAACTATAGATAGTGTTATCTTTTCATGGCACAACCTTTATAGTATTTATTTTTAAACGTCTATTAGGACCACCTTGTATATTACAATAAACATTTTATACCTTTATTTTATCGTTTACTTGGAATCGCTTATCACATTTTACAAAATCCATTCCTTTAAAGTCAAAGTGATCACGACTGGGTATCTATTACTACGTAAATGTCAAGGCATTCATCTAAAGATGGAGTTTAACAACTCTTACTCAGACCTATCGGTCTGTCATGTTTTAATACTTATTTATCTACCCTGAAAAATATACAGAAATGTAATCTATTTGGTGTTATTATCGATAATAGGTCGAGTAAGAGCAGATTTTTTTGATAAAAAATTTGACTAATAAATATCTGTAAAGTATAAAATGATAACGGTTGCATCGAAAGAATTCAACAACCAAAATGAACGGTTTGTGTTATACCACGTGAAAAAATTATTGACCATATTATTACTTTCGTAAGACTGCAACTAGGCCAACAATAGTGAAATCATTATTATTGACTTTATTTCCTTTTGTATCGATATGACTTTCCAATGAACAAATAAAATGATTTACCGATATTTTTGGTTGGTATCGCGTGATTGACAATATTGGGTAATTGATTTTTTTGTATTTGTCACATTTTTTTTCAATTTAACAGCTATTTAGTTTGAAAATTTCCAATTCCAGTAGGAGTGCTTACATTACATCTTAAATCTGTCAATAGTACGTCACTGGATACATTTATTTTAACATTCGAATATACAGACAGTTTTTTTTTGTATAAAACTTCATATTGCGAAGAATGCAAGAATAAATTACTAATAATTGAAAACAAATTATTGTAATTTCCTAACTTTGAACAAAAACGAGAAAACATTAGTCACGCAAAGTTAAAGTTATGAAATGAATAAAGCAAAACTGCATTTTTAACTTTTGTAGTATTGTATCGTGAAAGAGCAATCTAAGACTTTTTGGACGTCCATGGTACCCCACTTTGAGCACTGTTTTAGCTGCGAAAATCCTTAAATAACGGAGAAAACAATGAATTATTATGAACATTGTACAGGCAGGCAAATTAATTGTGACACAGTCGGAAGTCCGGCAACGTCGTATGCGCCGTAGCAGAGACGCAAGAGACTTTACATGCGAAATGTGCGTCACCTGATCTTCCCGGTAACTGCGTTTACAACATTGTCAAGTTGTTTGGCGCATCATTGGCGCATCATCAACTGCCAAAAGTCTCATATTAAAGCGTTGAGTTCTATGATAACATTTACTTTTTTTTTAAATAAACCTATGTAATCATTCAACCGCAAACTTACTATGTATAGAGCTGTTTTTTTTTATGAAACATCTGAGCGGGAGTAGATTGCGACTAGCACAAGCAATTAATCTGATAGGTACTTAGACTACTACATTTGCTTGGACTGGTTTACACTATTTTTGGTCAATGTTATAAATACGGGTTACGTAAAATATCACCGAGTTTAGTAAGTAGGTCAATTTAGACCGTAACAATACGTAAGCTTCGAAGGTTTCAGAACGTGATATTCAATAACAGTACCGGATTTAAGATGGATCAAGGTAATATTCGACTTGTAACATAATTAACAAAGCATCTGTAAATCGTGGCACTGCCTTAAGAGAAATTAAAAACGATAAAATTGTCTAACCAAGAGATTTTTGTTTCTGTTTTGGCATTGAAGCACCACTCAGTCGGCAATTTAAATATGGACCGGATAATCTTAACGCTGATCTAAGGACAGGTCCACCAACAATGGTAGTCACCCATCGTAAGCTGTCACATATTGTGAATTTGAAGCTGGGGGCCAGAATTCAAAAATTTCACTGCAAAAAGAATAATTTTCCTATTGGAAACCGCATCTGTTGGCAGAAGAACAGAAAGCAATTGTTTTCTGTTCTTGAAATGTTTTCAAACGGATGGTGGTGACATTTGTCACAAAATGGGATTCGAAGAACCACCCCCAAACGAGGAATGATTTTCAATTAAGACAATGCAAGCTCCCACAAAGTTCGAAAACTTCGCATTGTCCGTCAACTGCGTGGTGGAGAGATTTTATTTTGAATGTATCAGCTAGCCAGTGCCATAGAGTAATAAATTGATGAGAGGTTTTAAAACATGGAAAAAACTGGCACAAAGTTTGTGCGCAGCCAGTTGAGTATGGCGCATCACAGCGTGGTCTTTCTCTATTTAAATTAATTATCTCTAACATTGGCACCTATTATTATCATAGGATTTATTATAACTTATCATAGGTAAGTTGAAAAAGTAAAATAATGGAAACAATATTTTTCATTTTATCGTTTTTTTTGCAGACAATAAGGAATATGTGCTAAAAGTTCTAGTTATGTGAAAAAGTGGAATTTCGTGTGATATTGGTGTGTGCTTCAAGATGTCTCCAGGTAGAATGGTGTATAAGTGTGGATTATTTGTTTGTCTGTTCTTATTTTATTTTTATTGACTGTTTTTGTGTTATTTTCGATATTTTAATGTATGAAAAATGTTGTTTTTATAGTAATATCTCACTAGCGAAGCTTTTTTTCTCCTACTCCTACTAATACAATATCACGCGTATGCTGAAAACTTCCAAATTCAAAAAGCGCGCGTCTTGAATGCTAGTTCATACCAGTAGCCAAGATAGGCGCTACACGTTCAACATCTCTGTGCAATAGCGACTCCCAGAATGACAATGAAACATCCTAACTTCAAAGGATTTATTATGTTTCTAGTAACACTCGTTGTCCTTTATTCGCTGTATCTAAATATGTCACTGCGTAAAGTAAAACTAAATCTCTTCATTTATCAAACAAAAAAAAAGTCTTATCATTTGCAAATATATATTTATTACGGTGATTTGGATTTATTGTTACGTATGGGCGGTTCTAGAAGATTATTTACTTTGACAAGGATATCCCTTGTTAGATAGTTATGATTTATAATATTTTGACGATAAAAATTGCGTGAATGCAGCTTATGAACTGGTTCAATATTTCCTGCATGCTTACTTCGTCTCCTACGCTATCTTTATCTAAGCTATTATGGGGCTTTTTTTGAAAAACAAGACGCAAAGATTATTATATGTAAACACCTACTTATTTATTTTGGAAACAATTGACTTGAGAAAGTGGAAGCTTGTGATTGAAACAGGGTGTTTTCAAATGATATATACAAGTGGAGAATGGAATTAGTGAGTGAAATGTCAATTTTTGTTGTTTATTTTAGCTTGTTTGATTTGCTAAATTCTTTCTTTCACTGTTACTTACTTGCTGTTGAATTTGAATCATTTTTTACATATCTATTTATACGTACTACCCCTCCCTCTCGCAGTACAATATTTATTAATTTTCATAGCCCCTAAACAAAGGTTGTAGAACGCCACTGGTGAATAACAATCACTCTTGCTTATCTACTACAATTAAACAGTAAATTCAGTGTTTTGGTTTAAATTGAAAATTCCACAAGGTCAACTCAATAGTAAATTCAGTATTTCAAAGATTAAAAAACAGAATTTCTTGGAATGCAATAAAAAAATACACCCAAAAAGTAAAAGTATATCGGCAAAAACCTGCATTTATACTTTCAATGTCATTGTATAGATTACCACCATAACAGCATTTCAGCCTTGTCAAATGGATTGAATAATTACTCACTGTATCTGGACATGGTTTTAAGAATTAATAAATATACACTGCTCATGAATTGACAGTATCAGGTACAAGTAGTACCTACATGATTGTGAAAAAAAAATAAATAAAAAAAGTTGACAAAGATGTTTTGTCTTAAGCAACTAAGTACACATGAGATATTATAGTCATTATATGTGCACTTTTAATGAGTTTCAAATTTCCAGTTTGGAAATAGACGATTTTTTCATCTCTCGTTTTGTAAAACTGGGATATTTGATTGGGAAAAAGAGTTTTTTTTATTTTCTTTAGTCAAAAATCTCGTTTATACTGTCAATTACAACTGGTACACACTGTATTTGTTTATCAATTGATATTTTTGTAAATCAGTTCCATACAATATCTTTATCGTGAGCTGAAAATATATTCTATACACATTTTACGGATAAAAATGAATAATACTTATCTAAAAATTAAAAGTTTCAGATATTTCGAGTACCAGTTCCCATGGTTCCCATATATTACAATAAAATTATATAGAAAGATCATTAAAATGTAGGTATGTTAATTTCGAAAAAATAGGGACATGAAAGTAAATGTTCATGTTAAAAATTAAAATGTCAGTGAAAGTGACAGTGATAATGATTGGAATAAGGTGTAATCGAAACGCATAAATATATAAATGAAGATTTAGTCATAAATTAATGACCTATTGAATTATTTTGAACTTTTAAATACACTTAATAATAGTCTTCTTCTACACAATGAAAAGTTACCATACGTTTCCTTATAACTAACAAATTTACTTATTAGAGACATGTATCTAATTGCGAGCATCGACAAAAATAGATTTTATTCCTCCATTTCATTATATGTGATAATTTTTAATTAATTTTATGACCAATTGAAGTATCTTCATCACATTTAAACATATATTGGTCTTTTCAATAAATTTTTATTCAACCATGATATTTCAACTTATAATCCTTCGATTGTAACTTATTAAATATGAAACTTGTGACTCATTTTGGAAGCTTTTATAAAACTATAACGTCAACTTTTACGTAACCAATATAAAATTATTTAATACTCTTTGTAGCTTTAATATATTTAAAAATTAATAAAATAACACTTAATCGAATTGGAAACACAAACAAAATTTATTTATTTGATTCCATTACTAAGACGGACCTATTAGGAGAGTCCATTTCGAAATTTTATCCACAAAAACAAGTTCTTAGATCCCTATAAAGCGCATATAGTGTGAGTATAGCTAAAAATATTCTGATTTCTTTTTTCCTTAGTTACTATAGAAGATTTTATCGTTTTTCCTGGAAATTTTCACAAATAAAGGATCCCGTCATGAAATTTTCTTCGTACCACTATGGTGTGAGTGATTTTTTACAAAAAAAATTAACCTTCTCCTCAAGTTGTATCGTACGTCATTGTTAAATGGAAACTTTTACAAGTAAATGATCCCCTTTTATAAATTTTATCGTACTTATTTCTTATCCTTGCACCGTGTATATCAGAACACATATTTCCATGAAGTAGAGCGAGGTTCAACCAAGATTCTGTTATAATTCGCATAATACAGGGTGTCCCAGCCGAGAGTGACCCATTTTAAATGCTTATAACTTTTATACCAGTTGTGTTAGCCACCTGCGGTTTACGCCATTCCTTTTCTCTTGGCCTAAAGTTTTTTCTAGTTGGTACCAAAGGACCCCGCACTTTTTATAGGTAAAATGGTTCTCGGTGAAATTGTCTGAATTTTTAGTATATTGTAGTATTCGATGTACTGATTGAATGTGCAGAATCGCAAAGTTCGTTGATGGATAGATATTGAAATACAGGGCGTTCAAGTTAAAAATCAGTAAATTTTTTTTAATGATTTCCTCGGGATTTGAAAGTGGCAGATGCATTTTTTTATGCTCATATCATCAATGTACCTTCATATTAGTAAATATCATTCAATTGGTGCAGATTATATCATTATGTACAGAGTGAGAAATAAAAACCTTTTAGTAATGTCTCAAAATTCTATGAAATAATGAAATATTGTAAAAATTATTCTGGTCTGCAATATACTATTTTCATTCCATCATTAATCACAATTCATACATTTCGTACAGGGTGATTTGAAAAATTGGTAAAATATATGGCCGGTTCTTTCATTCACATCATGTATATTCAACTAGATTATCATCCTCCAAAGATAGCTGAAACCGTATAAACATGATTTCGTTGGGATATATAGGATGATAATGAAAATTTTCGATGATAAAAATGACAAAATATCAAAGTTTCAGAAATCACCCTGTAATTCACAATTAACCCGGTAAAATTCCTTTATTATTATTTAATATATTCATCATTGTCTACCCAACACTTTTACACAAATTCACGTTCCTACTATGATTAGTTTCATAGTTATTAATTTTTGACGAATTGAAGGAACTTCGTTCACGCGTACATAATTCTATTAGTGACAAAGATATTTCACAAAAAGTGAAACGAGAGAATGTGGAGATCAAAATAAATGTAAAAAAGGGTTAATATTAGAGATAACAATCACATCAGAAAGGTATATGAATTCAATTATAAGCTGTGAAATATCTTGGCCACTAGTAGAATTATGTACGCGTGAACGAAGTTCTTTCAACTCGTCAATCATTAATAACTATCAAACTAATCATAATAGAAAACTGAATTTTTGGGAAAATGTTGAGTAGAGAATGATGAATATATTTAATAATAATAAAGGAATTTCACCGGGTTAATCGTGAATTGAATTGAAACTTTGATATTTTGTCATTTTTATCATCGAAAATTCTCATGATCACCCTATATATTCTAATGAAATCATGTTTATACGGTATCAGCTATCTTCGGAGGATGATAATCCACTTGAATATACAGGATGTGTAAGAAAGAACCGGCCATTTATTTCAGCAATTTTTCTAATCACCCTGTACGAAATGTATGAATTGTGATAAATGATGGAATGAAAATAGTATATTGCATGCCAACATAATTTTTACAATATTTCATTATTACATCGAATTTTGAGACATTACTAAAATGTTTTTATTTCTCACACTGTACATAATGATATAATCTTCACTATCTGAATGATATTTACTAATATGAAGGTACGTTGATGATAAGAGCGGAAAAAAATGCAGTTGGCAGTTTCAAATCCCGAGGAAATAATTAAATAAAATTTATTGATTTTTAACTTGAACGCCCTGTATTTCAATGTCTATCCATCAACAAACTTTGCGATTTTGTACGTTCAATCAGTACATCGAATACTACAATATACCAAAAATTCAGACAATTTCACCGAGAACCATTTTACCTATAAAAAGTGCGGGGTCCTTTTGTCTACAATTATATACAGTGGGAGTAAAAAAATTGCCTTTTTTCGACATTAAAATTTTCAACTATTTTTAATGGAACACCCTGTATATTGCAACGCCATAATTAGGAGTCGTGTCCAAGGTATCTATATACCAATAAACATCGGACTTGTACCTTGAGGTTTTAGAAGCAAAAAATTCAAATAGTAGTCTGGATATTTTAGCAAACGTATAAAAAAACGTAACTAGGTACCTATCCATAGTAAACTGGCCCAATAGAATGGGCACCGTACTCTCCTGACTTGACAGTTCCAGACTTTTTCTCTGGGGTTATGTCAAGGATAGGTGCTATAACCCCCTTCCACATAATTTGGATGATTTTAAGAGGAATATTCGTGCAGTAATTGAAGCGATTCCCCAAGATATGTTACACAATTCATTCAACCATTAAATGGTCCGACTTCATAAATGCGTAGAACAGAACGGTCAACATATACAGCAGTTTTTTTAGATTAATATTTATTTCTTTATTAATGTATAGTTCCAAATATGCTAATAAAAAATACGTTTGCTAAAATATCCAGACTACTATTTTAATTTTTTGCTGCTAAAACTTCAAGGTACAAGTCCGATGTTTATTGGTATATGGATACCTTGGACACGACTCCTAATTATGGCGTTGCAATATACATGGTGTTCCATTAAAAATAGTTGAAAATTTTAATGTAGAAAAAAGGCAATTTTTTTACTCCCGCTGTATAATTGTAGACAAAATTTGGTACCAACTAGAAAAAACTTTAGGCCAAGAGAAAAGGAATGGCGTAAACCGCAGATGGCTAACACAACTGGTATAAAAGTTATAAGCATTTAAAATGGGTCACTCTCGGCTGGGACACCCTGTATAATAAAGTATAAATTGTCCAAAATCTCACAGTTTTTCTTTTTTTTTTTTTCGGGCCAAGATCACACAGTCTTAGACTTATCCCCAAGGAAATACCTACCAACCAAACCCTCCCCAAACTCTCCCGTAATCCCGCCTCTGAATCATTACCCTAATCATGGTCTTTACTATTCCACTCACCTCTTTCGATACATCTTCGTCCCTCAACATTATCTCCTCTCCATTTTTTCCCAAGTACACAACTGGATGTAACAAAGTTATGTTTTGATTTTTTCAGTTCCAATGTAGTATTTTTCTAATAAATTTCCTCTTTTTACAGGTAAATAACGTCTATCCAGCAATTGGTGATTTTCGTAAGTACATTTAGAAATTTAAGAGGCTACACTGCTCCAGTCGACTGTCATATATTAAGAGCTGTTGAATACAAAGTAAATGCTTACAGCTTATCCAAAAATTCACAGTACTCTATAAATTGATGACAGTTGACTCGAGCAGTATTTAAAACCTTACTGACATAGCATTATTACATATGACAACCATTAAAAAACGAATAATCCTAAATTCGTCCCAAATATTTATTTTTTCAATATTAGATTGCAAGGTTTTGGGATATTGAAGATTTTCGATACTTCCTACCTGTTCATCCCGACCTTATTGAAATTGACTATAACATATGAACCATGATTTATTCATGACTTAAATTTTCCAAGTTTTTTAACTTTAGATGTAAACCAAGCACGTAAGCTCGACATCTTATTGAAATGCATATAGAAACATTACGTTTCTGATGGACTCACGTCATCTTATTTGCATAAACCCGACTGGTATCGTTGTAGGTGAAGTTTATCAGCTGTCATAGGTTGTCACATATGGAAATAATCGCCAACCAACGGATTTTGAATTTATAGAACATTCTAAGGACCCTTAGTTGTTTTTTTGTACTCTTTGTCTGGATAGTAAGTTTCAAAGGAGTCTTCAACAAGCTCATAGAGCAGCAATTGGCAATTCTAGTGTCCGATGAAGGCTGGAGAAGAGTAGTTTGACTGCTTCTAGCTCAGCCAAATGTCTCTTATTAAATGTTGCTGGCAAAAGTCATACACATGCTTTTGCTTAATTGGATAAGTGCTGAATGTGTATTTATGACAAATATGGCCTACAGAAGATCTGGAGAACGTTTTGCTGCCTCATTTGGTCATTTGGGGTAGCTTAGAGATGTCTTGGGCACCTGGACATCAGCGTATGACATAACGTAGTTCTTAGATCTAGTGATACCTTGTGCTGGGTTTATTGATTCTTATAAACTTGAATGAATGACAACGGACTGCTCAAAATCTAGTCTCAGGCAGAGGATTATCCAAATTTTTACTGCACGAATTATCCATTCTTCTTCTATTTTTGTTCAAACTTTATCGAAACAAGTTTTGAACAAGTCACTAATAGATAAGGGACAACGTAAACGTCTTATCCGTTTCAAAAACCAGTAATTTTTCCAAAATATGTATTCATTGTTTGAATAAACCTTCTGTTCACCGTTAACTAACTGTATTTCATTATTTAATGGAAATCTGATAGTAAATCATAAATCTAACTTAAACAGATTGCCTTTCGCATGATATAATTCAAGATTATTTTTAAAATATCCTACTACAAACCAGCAAGTAAACTCACGATGGTAAGGAAATTTCAGAGCATCTATCCGTGGGAACATCTCAAAATTAGATTTATGACTGGTGCGTTTTGGTGTAACTAATAGGTTCAATTTACTATCTCACCATATAACCAAACATGCATGAGTGAGGATCTTATTTTTTTCGAGCTGGCCCATATTTAAATCAAGCTAAGTATAAGTAGGTTGACTTTGGTTTGAGAGATTGGAAAGTGCCATGTAAAATGTACTCAGTAATTTTCTTATCATTAAACCTTGGTAAATAATGGACTAATTCAAATATTTTGGGAATTCAGTGATAGTAGTTCAACAAAAACTTGTGCAACATTATTTTGTATACCCAGGAGATTGTCTTCAACATATTTGCTGCTTGAAATTACCTATTGATATAAAATTATTTGAATAAAAAATTTAAAATTCGCGCTCAACTAAAAATGACTGATGACATAACGAATGCGTTCACAATATACAGAAAACTGACAGTGTACTTGTCAGTCAGGCAACAGGGTAAACGTTTCTCGTGGTGCGCTTGTGGATTATTATTAATATTTGTTTTAAATTTGGCTATTAGTTAAAAAAAACCTTGGTGTATAATATTCTTATAAATACTGTACTATTTACTGAAAATTTGGTATTTTTATCGAATAAATGAAACTTTTAACAACATGACCAAATTCAGCAAGACTCGAGTTGTTTTTCATTCCCACTTACCTTCTAGTACTACCTTCTCTGTAGTCAGATTTAGAGTTCGTTGAACTCTTGTAACCTATATACCACGTATAGATTTATTATTGAATGTGGCACTTTAACTGGTTTATTGTTGTTAGTTTTTCCGATAACAATAATTAAAAAAAAACTATAACAACCATGATTTATCAGTTGTTTGTTTTTTTAATTCATTATACGTGAAATTTGATATATTATTATCTTAGTAAATTTATTCTGTCCCAGATTTGAATATATTAATTAAAAAAAAAATGATTTAGTGTTGTTTATTTATGAAAATTTTTGGTCTTTTGGTTTATGTTCACTCAGCCAAGATTGGTTTGAAATAAAATATATCACATGACGTAGTTGTCTCCCGAGTAGTAGTTATCTTTTTTTAAAAAGAGTTTTATACATTTGTATCAAAAATATTGTCCTCTTATTCTTTTACTCAGTTTGCTTCTATTGCTCTATTGGTTAGAGATTTCTGAGGGGGCTAATAAGACGGCTGTGCCATGTTATGTCATCTGTTGCTTCAAAAACTAGAGATAATTGTTGTGTGTCTTTATTTCATTAACATCTTCACATTATTTCAAAGCTAGAAGTCTGCCGGAAGGCTTGAGCAATGAATAGTAATTATTATAATTAAGAATTTATTAAAAATTAATTTCCGTACATGATACATCCATCGAATAATAAGTATATTATTGATACAGGTTTACAAACCAAATGAAAAATATATAATAAAAGCATCTGTGTTGTTTTAGATGGGACTTTTAGGTATCTCTAATTTTTCTAACGGTGAAAGAATTTTTGAAATTGATTTTGTAATTTTTGAGTTCATTTTTTACATACAAAAATACAAAAAAATACAAAAAAATATAGTATAGATTATGAATCGTATTTGGTCGTACCTATTTGCCCATCTGGTACAAATCAAGAGCAATTATTAGTAATTAAAAATGAAAAAAAAGTATAATGTTGATGACAAACAAGACTAATAAAAAAAATTTAAATAATCATTAATTAATTGGTATATAAAGTTTTATTTCTTATTCAAGGATTTTTTTCAAGTATCAATAAATGTAACTGGAAGAAAGTTAAATATCAATAAAATTGGAAAGCCAAACAATTTTTTTTTAATTAAATATTCAGGGCGTTCCTATATGTTTTGTTCACAAAATACATCAGATTAACCTTAATATATTTTATTCTTTTATTGCTAAATACCTGGTGAAAGGTTGTTATAGTTTATATGAGGATATTAATATAGATTTCTAAAATTATTTTGGGTTAATAAATTGTCTGATTGTCATCTTGTCAAATAAATATCTTAAATGTGATCAGTTGTTTAATATGTAACAGCATATGGCGATCACGTCGTATTTTAAATGGGGTTTTAAAAATATAATAAAAAATATTATTTTCTTCACGACTAAATAATAACACACACATTATTTTTACATATTTAGCTACATAATGATATATATATATATATATATATATATATATATATTCTCCTCACCAGTGAATAATGAAAAAGAATTCACTCTCGTTAGCCAATCACATTCTATTATTATCAGAACTCACGCTTAAATGAATTAAAATGAATAAATCATATCGTCTCTTTTAAAACGTCAAATACCAAATAATGCAAATCGATTCTGACAGCGCGTCGTTTGAAACGTCAAAATAATGATAGAATCATAATTTTACGTATTATTTAGAGAAAAAATGGACAACAGTAGTTATATTTAGTTATAACTCCCAATTATTATTTATAAATGTAAGGGTTTCGATTAAAACTGTATGTTACGTATCCCTTTTTGAAAATAAACATGCTCTATAGCCTAGTGGTAGAAATTTTGACTCTGGCGCGGACGATTGGGGTTCGATCCTCACTGGAAGCTTTCTTTTTTTAGTCGTGGAGAAAGTATAGTCTTTTGCTTGTGTAGAATGGCTAGTATTCACTTGGATGATTTCAAAACTCACTCGCTGCGCTAGCTCATTCACTTCATCTGCGTGAATAATCGCCATCATTCTGCACTCGTTGAAGAATATACTATTAAAATTTAATGAAAAAAAAATGAAAACTGAATATTATTACAATTTCCGTGACAGTTTCTTTGATATTTGACGGAGGAAAAGAAGAATTAGGGAGGGAAAAAGGGAAATATACTGTACTATTGAGTGGACCAACGCTAATAAATATACCAGCAGAAACGGAGTACCTCAACATTAACTTTACTAAAGAAAAAAAAACAACAATAGAACCAGCATACTGGATATATGACTATATTTATAGACATTTCAATAATTGAGAACATCCATCAATTACTATGAAAAAGATAATGCCTAAGAAGATATAATATAATTATACCTACATTTAGCGCACTTGATCGTTAATTTTTTTTAAATCTAGTGCAATTATTACATTATTTTCCGACAATAATTGTTTATATCCGATCAAGCTTTCTAAATCATTCATTAAAAAGTTATCTCGAATCTATACGAATTCATAATTGCGCTCTATTACCATTAATCTGGCGTTTGATCATTCTTCAGATACACCAATCAATTATTCAGTAAATAAGACGGTGTGTTGTCTGCGAGGACACAATTGGATATACAGATTGCAAAAATCCTTTCGGAACCTCGTCGTACACAAGTGCGAAAAGGAAAATATAAGAAAAAAGCTTGAAAGAGATAAAGAATAATTGTGCGCGGTCATCAAGACGTGTACTTAATTCCAGATGGCCTCTATTTTAAACGCTGTGGCCAGAAGCGCATATTAATGTGTACAAATGATATTTTTGACACGTTATCGTTGACTTTTTTCAAAACACTTCCATGATTCTCTCTGTAAAGTACACTGTTTCCGTATGAAGGTGTTTAGTTTTACCTATTATGCATGACTTTGGAAAAAGTCAACGAAAACGAGACAAAAATATCATTTGTACTAATTAATATGCGCTTCTGGCAACAGCGGTTGAATTAATATTCGGCCATTGGTTCTGGAATTGAGTACACGCCTTAGTGAACGCGCACAATTATTCTTTCTCTCTCTTTCAAGCTTTTTTTTCGCCTTTGTATACGACGAGGGTTCCGAAAGGATTTTCGCAATATTTATACAGGGTGATTCATAAGCAATGGGCCAAATTGTAAATCTTCGTTCAGAATCCCAAAATAATAATATTTTCATTAACAATAATGGGTCTTAGTCTGCTCCTTACTGAGGTACAGGATGTTAAAGCGAGAAAAATAAAATAGATTTTTGTTAATAGATCAGCTAGTTTTCTGCATAATGACTTGAAAATTGGGTATGAACTAGTTTTTGTAAGGGTGAACAAGAATGTGTTAGAGGATTTAAGTTAACTCGTAGATGTCGCCACATGCACCATATGAATTAGATGAAATCAGCTATAAATTTTTTATCGCTCATTATTTTCCAACTTACTTATTTTATTTGGATAGCCTCATCATTTCTGTGAAAAAAAGGTATTCTTCTTTGATCTTCAAAATATTAACGATTTTCGAGATATTAGAATATTACTAATTCACATAATTACATTCTAGGTGGTCGACGTAGCATTAATCTGTTAAGACACAAGCATGCCATGGAATGTTGAAATTTACCTAACCGTAATTGATAATTGGTAATACTATTAAAATGAAACCATACAAAAATTACGTAATAAATAATTATTTATTATACAAGGGAAAAAAGTACTAGATTTTAGCTTGAGGTTGAGACAAAAAACCGAAAGCTAAAATCTAGTATTTTTCCCTTGTATAATACACAATTTTTTTCTGTGACACACCGGACTTGAGACCAAGTACATCAACGGGAGTTGTGATGACAGAAAAAAATATAATTTCAACACAAGAAAATTCGTCTGTTGCACCGAATGGTTTAAGGAACGTGCTGTCTTTCATGTAATGCACATTTAATAATTGTACTTTTGATATAAGGGAAATGTAACTTTATTGTATAATAAAGTATTCTAAAATTAAATTATTATGTGTTTATATTCGGGAAAAAAGTACTCATTTTTTTCCCGTGGGAAAAAAGTAATTTCATAAAAAGTGACATTTTGTGACCTGTCAACAGATATAAAATGTCAAACTTTTTTCCCGTCAAAGAAAAAACAGATTTATTGTACGCCACTTAATAAATGCTTGTGTCTTAACAGATTAATGCTACGTCGACCACCGTGAAATGTAATGTAGTGAATTAGTAAAATTCAAATATCTCGCAAAACGTTAATATTTTGAAGATCAACGAAGTATAGCTTTTTTATACAGAAATGATGGCGCTATCCAAATTAAATAAGTAAGTTGTAAAATAATGAGCGATAAAAAATTTCATCCAATTCATATGGCGCATGTGGCGTCATCTACGAGTCTCTCACATATTATTGTTAACCCTCACAAAAACTAGTTCATACCCAATTTTCAAGTCATTATGTAGAAGAGTAGCTGATCTATTAACAAAAATCTATTTTATTTTTCTCGCTTTAACATCCTGTACCTCAGTAAGGAGCAGACTAAGACCCATTATTGTTAATGAAAATATTATTTTGGGATTCTGAACGTAGATTTACAATTTGGTCCATTACTTATGAATCACCCTGTATAGAAATAAAAATATTTTCATGTACGATTTTTATTAGCTTTTCAAATTAGTCGAATAGGACATTTTTTCAAAAAGTTACGTCGAGTATAAAAATAATAAATTTATCAAAATATCGAATATCGTTCCGCTCGTATTATTTTATTATATCACAACCAGTTACGCTCTACGGAGAACTGTACTTTTATAATTTATAAGTCTGAATGAAATTACATACTTTTTAGACGTCGAACATCGGAATTTTATAACATTATAGTATAGTTATATGTGCTGGAAATATGAGAGCGTCTTGTCGATCAATATCAAGACATAAAACCAACTGCAAAGATATATTCTGTAAGATTTAATTCTATCGATATGAAAAATATTACTCGGATTATATAGTGTGGATAAACAAATTTTGCCTTAAATTAAAAAGCAATAACGTTTTTGAAAATAAGATATAAGATCATCAAATTTGTTCTGTTATTGTTTCCTTGTTAATATCCAAATACCATTACCAGACTTGGAGAGAATACCATTCAATGGTACACAGAAAATGATAAGAGGAACTGGGATAGGAATATTCGGGCCAGGAACCAAACACTCTGAAAGCTTGGAAAAAATCTTTAGAGCTGAAATCCACGCCCTAAGAAAGTGCGCTCAGTTCAATATTTTTAAAAGATACAGAAGATAAGGGATTATCATAATGTCGGATAGTCAAGCAGCCATTAAAGCACTGAGCTCTTGTGTGATCAGTTCCAAAATGGTGTGGAAATGCCGAGACAAACTCGATGAGCTAGGCGAGAACAATATAGTTACCTTACTATGGATTCCAGCACACACTGGAATAGATGTACTAGCAAAGAGGGGGACTGCGGTCGACTTTCGTTCAAAATTTCTTCATGCAGCTGTAAGCAGCAGTAGACCTAAATTTTTCTACAGAGGCATTGTGAAAGTTTTTTTTTACCCTTCATTTGAGTTTGTTGTTTTGTAACTTCATCTTCCGGCGTTATTAATAGAATGTTTTTGTCAAAATATATTTTTAACACCAAAAGAAAAATAGTTTATATTATACTAATGTATTTTTAGCCGCCCGATTCTTTTCAGACACTAGTAGCCGGCTACAAAGTTTCTCGTCTGAAAGCGCTTTAAAAGCAATAAATCAAAACAAAAAATCAATTCCCCAGGACATAAGAGTGTCCAGAAATATTTCTTCTAAACGCAAACTACAAACACTAGATGTCGAGATAATTTTCACCCAACAGTTCCTCCTGAGGGAGCTAGTGCTTTGAAGATGTCGCTGATCGTTTGAGTGACTGGGTAAAATATTTGTAAATGTTTGATTATAATAAAATATATTTTTCTCTCAGCCATCCTCAATACGTTTTCCTTGGAAACAACAGTGAAATTGCTATCTAGGTCTTTGTTTAAAGTCAATAGATAATTATATTAAATAGAGCAAAGATTTTCAGATGACTCCTTTCGTACACTCTTTAGAAATGCGGTCCTGATAGTCACTCAAATCACTGACTGTAATCTGTAACGAATTAGTATTATTTCAAAGGAAACTAAATCATTCGGCATAAAATTGTTTTAGAAACAGCTGCCACTTCTCATTTGATTGTTGATGGAAACGTAACAGAATATTTGATTTTTATTAGCTGGAAGAAATTACCGCAACATCGATCGACGACAGTTATTCGTATCAGTTTTATATCGTTTCACTAAAATATATTCATTTAATGAATTCAATTAGAGCATATCGGATAAAGTTAAAATATTGCAATGCTGCTATCGATACGCCTATTTCTATGAGCCTGAAATTTAATTTTAAACAACATAATGTAAGAAGAACGAGTAAGAAAAGCGAAAAACAACAGCTAAAAAGAAGAGCGAGTAAGAAGAACGAGTAAGAAGAGGGAGTAAGAAGAGGGAAAAAGAAGACCGAGTAAAAAGAGCAAAAAAGAAGAGCGAAAGAGCAAGTAAGAAGAGCGAGTAAAAATAGCGAGCAAAAAGAGCGAGTAAAAAAAATGAGTAGAAAGAGCGAGAGTGTGTGTGTGTGCGCGTGCGATTATAGAGTGAGTGAGTGTAGAGAGAGAGAGAGAGAGTGAGTGAGTATAGAGATAAAGTGAGTAACTAATGGGGGAGTGTGTAGAGACAGAATGTAGTTCAAGACAGGGATTGATGTGAACGAATGTCCAGTTAAACAGTTATCTAATTATTCTGTCAATTTTAAATTTTCTTGAATCTATTCCAAGTATAATCTCTTTCACGGAAATGAGCTTCCTTCCTCATTATATTTTATTTTAATTCTTATTCTGTTTTATTCGCTCTGTAAAATCTTCTGTATGTATTTCGGAAATGTAAAATTAGTTTTACTTTGATGTAAGAAGTGAACATTTGAAAAAAAAACTACAAACAACACTCAGTCAAAGAGGTGTGAATAAACAATTCTCAGGTGAAACATAAATAAATTATTTTTTCTACATTCATGCAAAAACAACACTTTTGTGAAACACATTTAATGGAAAAAGTGGTTCTTTTTTGCACTAGTGCAATAAAATTTTTATTGCACTCATTTGTCATTCTTGTGTCAGTTTTGTGATGATTTATGACAAACATGAACATTTAAATAAAATAAAAATCCAGAGCAAGTGTCTGATCCTGCTTTAATACAACAATAATATATGTATATCTTACTACTCAGTCTCAACGAGTTACAATTATTGCAAAAATCTTCAATTATTTAAAATTTAAATGGTGTAGGCCATAAAGATACAAAAAAGAAGAACGGTTTGAGTTTGATTAGGTTAGGTTAGGTTCCCAACATATTATATTCTAATTTTCCAGTTTTTGCATGAATGTAGAAAAAATATTGTATGCAACTCTTGCAAAACGTGTTTTTTGCACTCGACGTGTTGTCCAGCTCGGCCTAAAGACCTCGTTGGACAATTTCACGTCGCGTGTAAAAAACACTCACTTTTTGCACTTGTTGCATGAATAACTATTATTTAAAAGAGACAATTCATAATGTTTGGTTGGAATACGTTTAAAGCCTTATATAATCTATTATACAGCTATTCTAAGAAGATATCTATTTCAAAAACTGTCATTGCAAAACCTCAATTATATTATTATTATTATTATTATGGTATTGATTTAGATTCATACCAGTAAATTCAATTCGTTCACCACTAACAATAATTATCTAACCAAAACATTTTTGTCTGGCTCGGTTTTCATTAAAATTGTCTAAAAACCAATATTAACAAATATACAAAACTTTTTCTAGTCTATTAATCTTCTTCTTTATCAATCTTTGTTTTATTTTCTGCTGTTTTCCATGCTTCATAATCACAGTTATAGAAATTTCTGAAGTAAAACTCATATTTTGACTTTTTTTTAACAATCTCGAAACAATTGAACTTCAATTGCCACTCGGCTCTATGCGAAATTAGTGTCACCAAGTGAGTGTCGCTAATCGAATATTGTGTTTAATGGACGAAGATATAGACGAGTTCTATACAAGTGAATTGATGCCAGCATAACGAAAAAAAAGTACTGCAAAGAGTTAGCAGCACAAGGAAGTGGTTTTTCTGATCAATTTTTTGTTTTGAGTCCCTTTACCACCCATGCTGTACCCGAAAAGTTTGGAGGTCTTTATTTTTTTGTTCGTTATGTTGGCAGCAAGTCCCTTGTATACAACTCGTCCATTGTTTTCAAAATAGATTTTACAAGAGAATGACTAGACGATTGACTTAAGGGCAGAGCCTGAGCGGTAGGGCTTAACAAGACTATCAAAGGGCTCTAGAACCGCGATAAAGGAATTTAAAGACAAAAAAAAAATTCCGTTCAGTAGCCAAGCAGCACTAAATTCAACTGACCAATTCTAGGCTATTAAGTATAATAAGCCTTATAATATAATTCATCTTCAATTTCTTACAGTTTCTAGAACCCAATATTTATTAAATTGGTTATTATTGTAAATTATGACCTACGAATACGTTTCGCACTTTAGTGTGATTATTGAAATCCCACGTCTGCATAAAACTTTTTTTATTATTATTGTAGCATACATATTTAATCCGTTAAAGCTGAATTCTTCCCATTGTATTCTTTTTTCGAATCAAGTTCTGTTAAACTGTAGGTATGCAAAACAACTATTTTGGATTTTAACATGAGTCACGATGTTTTTTTTTTACCATTTTTAGTCGACTGAACCTCTTAAGCATTTAGCGTCTATATTTTCACGTCTTAGCTAAAAAAATCTGTTTTATATTCTGTGAAAATACGTTCAATATAAAAAAACAAGCATGCATTATTACAAATTTCAAGCATCCATTCCCATGGCCGACCGTTTTGAAACTGAAGCATGTTTGAGAAGCACTATTTATCATTTCTTATAAATTACGCGGGTGTGTAGCACCTGCCTTGTCCTTCATCTACTATAAATGCAAATATTGACCAATGGCAACCTTCAATCAATTTTTTTTGTAGCAACTATAATACAATACATCCTGGTTAAGATAAGTTGCTATAAATTGATATAGATACAACCGTTTTGTAGGTCAGATGTATGAATTGTAAAATGAAATAAAATACTTGAAAACATTTCAATTATCAAGGTCGTATTTGTTCAAAAAAATTTAATGATTTTCATCGTTGAAAGTTGATGGTGATGGTCGATCGTGAAGGTTTGGATGCAGAGTCGGCTTGCTGAAAGAGAGCTATGCATATTTTAACTTAGGTAGAGAAAAAGCATTATTAAAAATATGGAATTATTTTTCAAAAATCTACGTTGAAAATGTGTGCGCCAAAAAACCTCAAAACTAAAAATAAAAAAAAATATATAAAGCAACATTGTCAAAACATTTTTTTTTATTTTTAATAAATTTGAGCTGTAATACTGTTAGATTATATTTATTTTTTTTATAAGTTTATAATTATGTTGTGTACCGGGTGGCCAACTAAGAACGGCCGTCGGCCATATCTCAGGAGTGGATTATAGCACAGGCTCGAGAAAAAAAATATTTGTGACAAAAGTGGCCTCGAGAAAAGCCTGGAAATTATTTTCAGAATTATAGGTTCACCGCTAGAGGGCGTATTTGACAGTTCAAATTTTAAAATAAGAATTTTTCAAAAATTCACCCCATATACGAGCATATTGAACATTATAATCAGATTCCTCGACAATTTCTGCATACTTTTGATGTGACAAGCTTAAGTCTATCTCTTCAAATAAGAAGTAGGGGAGAGTGGGAACCTTGTTACGAAAAAACACCTGTAATTCCGGTTCTGCTTGACCGATTTTAATAAACTTGATGTTGTTTAAAAGAGCTTTTGTTGATCAATGGGAAATTTGTGAATATGAAGCAATCTGCTTGTTAACATGAATGCTAGAGGGCGCTGTTTTATATTTTTCAAATAATGTGTTTTTTCGTAACAATTTCAAATGGGAGAATACAAATTAAAGTGGGTCATTGAAAAGTAGACTAAATTTGTAATAAAACACCGCAAACCGCAAGGCGATATCTCTTTCCTATCTTGAGATATCGTAAGAAACAGATAAATGGCAAGAATTGTTCTTCCAACGTCTAGAAGGCTGGTTCGCGTTAACAGAAATTATTAAATTTAGCCTCTCCTCCACTCCTTATTTGAAGAGATAGACTTAAACTTGTCACATCAAAAGTATGCAGAAATTGTCGAGGAATCTGATTATAATGTTTAATATGCTCGTTAATGAGGTGAATTTTGAAAAAATTCTTATTTTAAAATTTCAACCGTCAAATACCTCTAGCGGTGGACCTACAATTCTGAAAATAATTTCCAGACTTTTCTCGAGGCCACTTTTCTAATGAAAATTTTTTTCCCGAGTCTGTGGTATAATCCACTCCTGAGATATGGCCGAAGGCCGTTCTTAGTTGGCCACCCGGTACTGTGAAATATAAAAATTAAAATTAATATATAAAAATATTTTTTCCAATTTTTTTCCAACAATAATTTAGGATGCTATTCAAAATTAGCACAACGGCGCTAAAAGTGCTAGGCTTGCCCAAGCCAGGACCTACAAAAAGTCCGTCCTGAACTGTATATGTAATTCAAATAATTAAATAAAAATAAATAAAATTAATAATAAAAATTATATTAGGATGTATCTGTTACATCCCACTGAAGCCATAAGTTTTCCAATACGCACTTGACAAAAGTAAAAGTGGATGACTTGAGTGAAATTCGTTGTCCCATTTTCAATTTTACTTATATTAAGGTCGCTGTTGTTTGTGGTTGCTAAATAATTTTATTTACCCGAATTTTTTTGATAAGCAAGCGTTTTCTAAAAAAAACACCAAACTTTAAATTCTTGTTAATATTGTTAAGTAGGTCAAAAGATTTATTAAAATAATACAAAATATCCGTATTTTCCAATAACGTATAATTTTAATAATTGTTTTTTAATAACTCACGTATCATAAAATCTACTGTTGTCGAATATAAATAATGAAGCGTGTAATTTACAGCTTATTGTGGTTATACAGGGTGTATTTAGAAACAGCAACTTGAACTCAGAATCAATTTTATATCCATTGAGAGAATTTTCACTTGAATTCGCAAACGAGGAAAATTTGCACCTAATAATTCTGCTATGAACTTACCCAGTCCCTTTGGTTCTAGTTCTATTTGTATTTTGTCCAGGTACAGATCCAGATCTTTAAGAGCACTCTGCAGCATTTTTTCAAGAATACTATTAGAATTCCAGTAACATTTCTATTCAATTAAGATCCCCAAAAATCTTGGCTCTACCTTTCGTTTTTTTTGAGTTGAGTCCCATCTCGACCAGTTTTTAATGTTGTTTGAGCCTTACCCCATCTACTGCCCCTTAATTCTCTATTCTGATGCGCCCAAACTAATTTGCACTTTACAATCTTTATCTATATTACCTCCATTACCAGCTCTAACTTTTTTGTCACCAATTTTTCCTATGCTTTATTGGACGTTACCCAAATTCTCTATAGATTTATTCAGTGTAACAAAAGATTGGTCATGAAGTATGCCACTACGTACACTTTTGGCCTTAACCAAATAATTCACGAACTAGGTAAAAGTAAAAGCTCTTTCAGACAAGATACTTTATGAGTGGCTACTTGTGTCTGAAAATATATTTTGAGCGCTTTCAGACGAGACACTTTGTAGCAGGCTAGTAGTGTCTGAAAAGAATCGCGCGGCTAAAAATATATTAATATAAATATTCACACAAGACACAGATAAGGAATACGCGGTGTTAAATGTATTTTTAGCCAGCCACAAAGTGTCTCGTCTGGAACGCTCTAGTGCTGCTTTCTGTGATGCTCTATTTCTGATTATACTCCATGCTATGAATAAAATTGTAGGGTTTTATTACCATCTATAATGATAAAATTTAATGGGAAAATATTTAGCAGTGAATTCAAATTTTTCTAGTATCCCTATACAATAAATATTGTAATTTAAGTTGAATCGAATTTTATTCAATATTATTAAATAATTTTTGCATAAATTAATATGCAAGACAACATTCTAATGGTTATAGATGTTTAATAAAGAACATCACGTTTTGCAATAAAATTAATATTAGAAAAAAAACTATTTACTTTCCGTTATGTAATATACCAGTTGGTTAACGGTAAATACATTGTAAGCAAATATGATATGTTTTGTGCAACAATAGACCCTTGATTCGTTGTTTGATATAATTTTCGGTAATTTTCCTTGGGGGTACTAATATCTTGAAATTTTCATGCCCGAAATAGCATTTGAGTGGTATTCGGAATGAAAATTTCTTAACTTAATTTGGAAAAAAATTGTTAATCCAACCCGACATTTTAAATTAACCTAACCTATAGCTGCATGGCACTAAGGCCACTTTAAATAACAAAGTTTTTTCAAACTATGGAATTGTTCGTACTTTTTATTGGATTTTTCCGGAAAAATGTTCTTCACCATGGCTTTCGCTTTAGTTGCAATATCGGGGGGACAGTATTAAAAATTATTTGTGTTTAAGAGCCTAGTTTCCATCATTTTTCTTGATAATAATTCAAATAACGACGTTGAATAATCAAAATAGGTCAAGTTAATAGTTCATTTTTTGTCATTTATTATTCCCACGATAATCTGGAATACTTTTATTACATTTTTGGTCGTTTATATAACGAAGAATACGAGTAAACTAACGTGCTTCCTATTCACAAGTGTTTAATTTTTCTTTTAACAAAAAGTACGAATAATTATTCTGAGAAATAAACAAAATTGCCAACATATGCAGTATACACTTATTTATTACATCACTTAAAAGTGAACGATAATGAAGTAGTAGCAGTTGAGTGCGCGTAAATTAACATGTTTTAATAAGAAAAAAAACTGTTAGAAGTATTTCTTAATAACTATAATCAAAAACCGTGAAATATAAGCCACTACCATCAAGCTTTTTAACACAAGTTCAGCTGTTCATTTTTATAAAATTAAATTTAGCCAAAATTTTTTGATACAAAGTGGATTTCCCAGAGGAATAGGCATGATGACTGATTTTAAAAACTGCTCCACGATGTTTTCACGTATATACTTTATCTACAATAAATGTTATTTCTGTAAGAAAAAATATTTTTGAAGGAAAAATTCAACTTTAAATAACACATTTTAAATTATGCGTCAAAACGCTAGAATAGTAATGGCGTCTGTCTATGACATCATCAATTCGTAACAGTGTCAACTGTCGATAGGTTATCTATGATCTGTGTCATCTAGTAAAATCGTCAAAGTCAAACTTCAAACACTTGACAGCTTGCAGGTTAAAAGTTTCTTTTGATACATAAACATAATTTCAAAAACGGTTTTTTGTGGTAATGAAAAACAGATACTTAATAGTTTATAACGAGAAAATATCACATGAACCAAGCAAAGTCAACAGCAACAAAGGAAATACAAAACCATAGATAATATAAAGACGACAAAACAGATGTTCGGATTTGGTTCGGGTCGGATCATGGATATTTGCGAAAATATGACGTCACTCTCTTTTGATTGGTGTTTGAGATAAGATGGCGGATGGTTAAATTTTGTGCTTATATTTTAACTAAAATAAATGTAATCACACATGAAAATGAAAAATAAGTGATTTCTGTAGAATCTCTGTATCTTAAATAATTATATCAAATCAATATTTTGGTGATTCTTAGTGACCGTCATCATGCCTATTTCGGGTTATCTACACTCTACAGTCTTCAATTTAGGCAAATATTCCTCTTCTATCCAGTAATCTCCCAGGTACTGTGCTCTAGGATTCTTGAGTGCTGTGCAGCTGAAAAGTATGTGGATGGAGGTTTCTTCTCCCATGCCACAATATCTGTATTCTTCTTCCTCCACTATTTTGAGGGAGACTAAAAAAGCACCTAAAAAAGCTCAAAATAGTGGAGGAAGAAGAATGCAAATATTGTAGCATGGAAGAGGAAACCTTCATCCACATACTTTCCAACTGCAAAGCACTCCAGAATCATAGAGCACATAGTACCTGGGAGTACTGGATAGAAGAGAAACATTTACCTAAGTTGAAGCCTGCAGATATCCTAAAATTCCTCGGGAAATAGGACTAAAGGAGCTACTAGTTTCAGAGACTCTTCTCAGAAACTAAGTAGAAGTAAGGGGGCACAATAGATCTTTCAGGACTCGGTGAATGTTACCCCAAAAATACATACATACTATTTAATGATTGTCTACTCACTTCTTTCGATAGACACTGTATGTACGTTATATATTTAATTTATTGTGTCGATTTAAAAGTGTTCTAGTGACACTGTCTCTGATACGTATATCCGCATCGACCACAATACGATGTTCGATGTTGATTCTTGACGACTTTTTAAAAAAAATTGTTACATCATAAGAAGATGCGACCGCGCCGACGACCTGGATCGCTATCATCATAGGTCAACATCATCCATTGCGCACCGTCTTACGGTTATTTTGCTTCTTTGCATGACTTGATGCAAACAAAGAGCAGGAAGATGATGAGGATGACCGATCGAAAGACCACTCTTACTAGAAGAATCGAGTCACACTATGTAGAGGTGGAAATGAATAAAATCAATTGAAACGTTATTTTTATAATGTTTTACTTGATGTTTTTTTCTGGGAAAGTTACAGGAGGCAACTTTTTGAAGATATTTAACAAAAAACACTGTTTTCCCTGTTTAATATTGATTTACACATTCTAATGCCAATCATTTTTGTGGCTATACTGAATAATTCTGCCGGTACCAACTATTTTTATACGAGACGGGAATTAAATGGAAACAGGGTATGTCTATTTTTATGACATGAGAAGAATGAGGGAGACTAGTATCCTGGTATTGAAATGGTGAGAAAAAGCATTAGGCTTGTGTAAATATCAGTATGTACTGTTAAGCCAGAGGGTTTATTTCTGAATTTTTCTTTATTTTATACATTTAAAATGCCTTAAAATGAAAAACAAAACCATTAAACTCAAACTACGTGAATATATATTATTATATAAAAACATTAAAAGCTGCTAGTAGGTATCTCTTGATATATCGCATACGTAAGTGAAATAATAATATAATTATATTCTGAAATAAACCTCTAGATGCAAAGAGAGCTAAGTACCAGAAAATGTATGTATTAAACTTAAAAGCTACATTTACTATACGCATTTTAATGATACCTTCACGTTAATTGAAGAATGCAAACACTGGTAGCTGAAGAGATGAATGTAATTTGTCATCCTTCAGAACGTTCCTGAATTGCAGACAATTTGCTAATATCCCCTTATTTTGAATGTAATAACTACAGATATTTTTTATCTTTCTCGCAGTATAAAATACTTTGAAACAGAAAACTGTGATTAAAATTTATTATAATTATAAATATAGTTATTGAAGTATCAAGGATGTTTTAAAGATGAAAAACCCCTGGGGGTCGACAATACATACTCTAGGAGTCTCTGAATCGCGTCCACTTTTTTGTATGCTGTTCTAGAACTGAATAGTGGAAGGACATGGGATTTAAAGGAATAGAAGGGAATAAACAATGTATAGCGAGTAACAGGAGACACAAAAGCCTAAAAAAATAAAGTGAAGTATTTTTCCCTAAAAAAAATGTATAATCAGAGTTATCATATGACTAAAGATGGAAAATACAATTTATAAAGAAATATAAATAATTTTTCTTGTTGCAGGTATATAATACTTCTCAAGTTACCTTGTCAAATTTACCATGTAAGTAGACTTAACAGAATAATGTATGTTACTGTTCGAATTTCGTGTTGTTAATAATTTTTCAACAATTATCTCTCCATTAGTGAGTAAAATGAATTGTCACAAACATTGTTGAAAAGTAATTTCGTGAAAGTAAAACCAAAACACATACCCAGTTTTTAACTTTCATTTTTTAAATACAAGACAATGTAGATTGAAGACGCAGATTAGCTTCCATAGACATCAGTTCTCATCTTAAATTCGAGATCTTTACCTTAAATAGTGAAATTAAGTATTAGAAATTATTTTAGTTTCAGTCGAGAATGTTTCTTTGTAAAACCAAATTTGTACAATACCAAAAATAACGGACAGTAAGCTTGAGGAAGAAAACGCACCATCAGTCAGCAGAAAGAATTAACTGATCTGGTACACAGAAAGATCAAGGAATGAGCTCGGCACCGGAGCATGAATATACAACAAGTCAACCAAATATGAAGGAATCGTCTCGGTATTTCAGAGGTCTATGCAATACTTGAATGTGCAACGGCAAATAACAAGAGAGCCTACAACAATAGGCAGATCGGAATCTACAGCGATAGTCCAGCTGCTCTAAGGTAACATCTCGTCTGTTATGGGAATGTGGCGAAGAACTTAGAAGACTGGCGACTCGGAACACTGTAACACTGGAGTGAGCCCCAGGTCACAAAGGACTCGTTGGCAATGAAATAGCAGCAGGATCGCCAACCCAAATGACTCCAGAAGACTTCTTCAACCAGCTCACTAAGAGCCTGTATGAACTACACAGGGAACGGATTGGATAAATAGGCTGTAGTCAAAACACTAGGATGTTCCACAATAATCCCAGAATGCTTAATTTTGAGTATCTGAAAAATAGTTATTTTCGTTACTCTCACACATACATACAATCAGATGTCGTGCACGACATGGTAACTCGAACACGGTGAAGTGATTTATATGGCTCGAAAAACAATATTTTTTATTCTTCGTGAATTAAACTGAACATGTTTCCATAGTAACTTTCTCCTGCTCGTATGTCCGCAGCTTTTAGTTGTAGGGCAACTCCGATTCTTTGCAACAAATATACGACTTCTTCTCACATGAAAAACACAGAGTAAAATCCCCCACGACTATTTATTTTGTTGATAAAATAAGGTAACTGGTACTGAGTGTATTTTTAAATTTGATTATCCTTATAAAGACTTTTAAATTGAAAGAAATCATCACTTGGCAAGAACGATATATTAAAGATCTAGTAGGTGAATATAAATTTCAAAATCTGACAGTTTCCATGTCAACTGACGTCATATTTTTTTTTAATTATGAATGAAATTAGAAAAATTATTGATGTCATTCTTAGATCAGCTTTAAATTGACATGCTTCATTAGTTTCATAAAAATAATTGCCGACACGTTTTGCAATAATCTCACCATGAAATTTAATCAGTTTTAATATCGAGTAATCTGAAAATATATTTGACGTGACCTTCGAAATGACTCTGCTTTATGGGCTTCCAATTTTAGAGAAATAAGTAAAAGCTATTTGTTACAATTATTTAAACGATTGTTTGAAGTTACAGAGTGCTTTAGACTCATAAATTGTAAACTTCATAGCCTTTAAAGCGGTCCACAATAATAATTATTCTGGTTTAGCTGTATGGGCTTCTCTGCGGAGTTTCTCCATTGGTCACCCATTCAAGTACTGTCAGCCCTCGATACTGCTTCACTGTAATTTAGTCTTTCCATCACAGTACTGGGTCGATACTCAATTTGAAACACTATAAATTCAAGATGATCGTATGATTGTATAGAATTGAGAGTAAATATTCCCACAGGATTGCGAAAGAATGGTTCGAATACAGTTTTATTTGAATAGTTGAGATATACAAACAGTTATACAATAATGTATTCATAAAAATATATGTGTTGGCGAATAAAATTATCTTCTAGAGAATGTTCAACTGTAAAAAAAAGGTCACGGTTAGATTGCATAAAAGTAAAACGACTTTTTATTGAAATAATAAATTTACATACGAAAATAACATTTCTGTATTATTAAAATTGAATAGATTTATTTGTATGGAATCGATTCTACTGACATTGTTGAAAAAAAAAAGAGAAGGTGAAGATTGATTTCCTTTGTTTTTATTTGTCATCTAGATTCAGATGTAGCCTAGTTTTAGTGAAGCGAGCGGTATTGAATGCTTATTTATTTATCTGTGGAGATAATTTATAGTTTTAAAAAGAATAGGCAGTGAAGAAGCAATGAATAGCGGCTGCTTTTATTACGTTATTTCATTTAATTAATTTGTAGAGTTTGTAGAATAATTTATAGATATAAAAAAAATTAACAGTAAGAATTCTTGATTCAACAATTTCTTATACAGACGGATCAAAAGCATCAACCGATACAGGCAGTGATCTATCCATTGATTTTATTGGTCCTTGCCACCTTACACATCCATATTTACATCTGAACTTTAGAGCGCTTTCGGACGAGACACTTTTTGACCGGCTGCTAGTGTCTGAAAAGAATCACACGGCTTAAATACATTAGTATAAATAGACGCATTCACACGAGACATAGTTAAGGAATACGCGGTGTTTAATGTATTTTTAGCCACGCGATTCTTTTCAGACACAAGTAGCCGGTATGAAGTGTCTAGTCTAAAAGCGCTCTTAATGTATTTTTAGCCGCGCGATTCTTTTCAGACACAAGTAGCCGGTATGAAGTGTCTAGTCTAAAAGCGCTCTTAATGTATTTTTAGCTTCGCGATTCTTCTCAGACACAAGTAGCCAGTATGAAGTGTCTAATCTAAAGGCGCTCTTAATGAATTTTTAGCCGCGCGATTCTTTTCAGACACAAGTAGCTGGCCGCAAAGTGTCTCGTCTGAAAATGTTCTCATGCCATTTGGTAGACACTTCAGTTTTGAGGTGTAGCATGATTAAATTAAGACACCATAATCGTCTGTTTTACTTTCACCGTCCATTTTCACATGATCCACTAGTCTACACTATTATTTCCTATATCTCACCTCCATAATACTAAGTGGTTTTGAAGCCAGATGTCATAAAATGAGTCTTTATTGAAACTTATTTGGCATCAGAAATGGAATTGAGAGAAGAGCCGTCTATGAAACCGTTTGATCTGTCTTAGCGACCTCCAAAATCACTGTTCACTGCCCAGGGATTACATAGTGAGACATATTAAGATTCGGGCATAAAGCATTGACTCAAGGGCTTCGCCTAAGAGGACAAGATCTCTGTGAAATAACTACAGTGTCATCGAAAAGTATATGGCGTATGAGAGTGGTCGATTGTTCTGTTTTCTATAATGCTCTTTTCGTTGATGCTTCTCCAAAAAAGGTGTGTGGAAAAAATTGATTAGGTCTGACTGACTGAAACTCTTATGGTATGCCCAATGGGACACGGTAGGTTCAGTCTCCATGACTCTCTGAAAAAAGTGAGGCTAGAGAATGTAATCTAGATTTAGAGGACCACAATATATATCATAAAGTTACACAAATCCATTTTAATATGATTATAGGGCATCTGGAAAAGCGAATTTTAGGGAAAGTTTATAATTTCCATTTATAACTTTTATGATTATGCTTTCTGCATGAAAAAAATATCATGGTGAGTTAAGTAAGTAAATTTTTTCTACAATTTTAAATTATTGACTTATCCTGTATCACTTGTTGAATCATTCTCTCTTCTCGACGAGAGAAGATTTAATTTATGGCGTTGTAACTAAAATGTGAAGAGTCGTGATACTTTTCTAACGATATCTAATTTATCTAGATATACCGGATAGTTGTTCATCATTAGCAGACAAAGTAGTAACTAGGATAACTGATGATGGTTCGTCATTTTTTAAACACCGTTTGCTTTTTTCATTTTATTTTCTCTATACGATGTTACTTTAATCGAGTAATAATTCTTGAAGAAAACCTAACCTAACCTTCATGCCCGATTTCACCAACAGTTAGTAAATGCGAATTTAGGAAATTTTAAACTGTTTAGGAAATCACTGATTTGACATTTTTCGCTTGTCATTTTGATTGATGAGAGTCGAAAGGTTCAATAGCTCATCGGGGTCTTAATTTTTGGTAAGTTTTGGTTTTAGGTGTTTCCTAGTCTAGAAATTAGGAAGTTCCTATAATAAGTTTGGTGAAATCAGGCATTAGTAATGTATTTTCAATTCCATTCCATTCTTATTTCCAAAGCGACATTAAAAAAAAACGAGTTGTACTTTAAAATGGTACTATCTTGAAAATTAGGAAATGATTATTTAGTTTTTATTACATTTCCGTTCTTTATTCGCAGGAAATGAGTGTTTCTGACCCAAATTACCATCGTATTTAAAAAAATATATGATTCTTCATAAATTATTTATACGAGCTTCGGTTAGTTTAGATCAAATAACGGAAACGATATTGTATAAATGAATCCATGCTAGCAAGGACGTTTTCCATTCAACCAACTGCGAGATTTTGTAAGAAAACATTGCCTTATACTAAATTTATTACCTTCAATATGGGTTTATCTTGAAATGTAATCGGAAAAAAATTATAGAAACTGTAGCTGCTAAAACCATAAAATGTGTAAATACAATTGTAAACTGAAATAAAATATAAAATATATTTTTTCCGCTTCTAACTATGAAGTTGACAATTATTATTGCTCCTTCTAGCCAACTGAGAAGTTAAATTTCTCTATTAGTAGTTAATAATTTTAATAATAATAAACCTAGATCAATAATGAAGAAATTCAAATTTTTTGATAATCAACAAAAATTTGTGCCACATAATTTTGTAAGCCCAGGAGATTGTTTAGCTGGTTGAAATCACCTATTGAGATGAAATTATTTAAATTTAAATGTCATTAGTTTGAAATCCGCGCTCAATCCAAAATGACTGATACTTATCACTCATGACGACGAGTCATAGAAAATAGATAGACGAAAACGCTTCTCGTCTTGCGTTTTTGAAAGCTGTGGTGTATAAATATAGTTCTTACACTCAAGGTGTTGTGTTGTGAACGCAATAATAATAATATATTTTTCGTACTTCCTGGCCTAAAGTGACAACTTCACTCCCTTGTGACAGGTACTAAAGTGTCACATTTAATCCCTCCGGGATTAAATATTGACGAAACTCCCGGAACGATTAAATCAGAAACAAACGAATTTAAGGGATATTTTATTGAAAAATTGATTTCTTAAAATTTCTGAATATAAACAAATTTCCAAATTTACCTTAAGCATTAAATATTTATCATCCGGAGCCTCCCGTAAGAACTGATCTACCTGCTCAGACGTGAGAATTCTTGACTTCTTTGGCTTAAATCCCTCATTTCTTCTCTTCAAAAAAGCTAATAATTTTGGAAATTTACTTATATCAATATCTTCTCTAATGTTAATAACCGATTTCAGCATTGAGTAATGTGCCCAGAGAGTTGAGGCACAAACCGCTTTTGATTTATCATCGAAGTAGACTAACAGCGCATTTTCAGTAGGTTGTCTCACATTTTTTAAGCGGCACCACTTTTTAAAAGCATCGTACTGCTGCTCGTATAGTTTTCTAGATTTCGGTGGTAACAATTCTTCACCTACTTCGGCTGCTCTTTTATCAATATCAGATACACCTTCTTCACTCATGATACCAATAATTATCAATAACAATGTTTCTTTACAATGACACTAGTAATGACAATGTTTCTAAATTATAACTGTCACAACGCAATGTTACTATGGTAACTTATTTTAAAGACAGTTTATTAAATGAGTTGAAGAGAGAAAAAACTGATTGAAATTATTGAAATAATTAATAAATTCATACCGGAAGTACGAAAAGTATCGTATATACCTTGCGACTGAAGTACATTTAATCCTTCAGGTAAATTATGGCCCTCCCTGCGGTCGGGCCATAAACTTTACCTTCAGGATTAAATGTACTACTTCAGTCCCGCGGTATATAATATACTATTAGCAATGACATAGTGTATAATGTCAATTATGTCAATTATATTATTTTCAATTTTTGTCTCAAATTTGGCTAGTAGTGGGAAAAATGGTATATACACTACGGTGATGAAGACATTTATAAACCTCGCACCTTATTTCACTCAGGGCCAAAGTCCCTCGCGAAATAATAGTATTCACCACCTTAGTGTATGATAAACAATTAGATAATGATCATTGTTTTACTTTTAAGCACATTTACTCAGCATTTTTCTTCAAGTTACTGTTGAATTCTGGTTAATGTGTATCAATTTTCTCTACTATACCATCCATACGAAGGTTTTTCTATAGATTTGTCTGCTCTGTCATCTATTACTATTCATGTAGGTATTTGTTTCATTTGATCCCATTTACTTAAACTATTCAAATTGAAATTTTTCATTATTTTTTCTTATAATATTCCTTCTTTATTCAGCTGAGCTGAGCTAAGCTAAGCCTTAATATGCCCTCACTATCTGAGACTTGTAGGTACATGTAGTGTCCTTTTTATCAATCTTCTTGGATACATACAGGGTATTTCTACTGGTAAAGGCACATTCAAGCTGATTTGATCCGCCAAGGGCTTCGAAGCAAAGCAACGTTAGCGTTAGCTCTATCTAATAAAAAAACTGGGCAGTATCAAAGAATAGTCTAATTTCTTTAATAACATTGATATATTTGTGAGTAAAACTGCTACTTTTCAACGTATGTGATTGTTCGATTCATATTTATTAGAGTGAAAGAGCATACATTAAAAAAATCTCGCGATATTAAAATTTCTGCTTTTCTCACAATAATAAATTATACATTTAAAAACGCAAACAGTAATTATATTTCAAACAAAACATGTGAACTATTCTACTCTGTTAATCATTGTATCTATCATCTTCACTTTTACTTACATTGATCAAACACTGGAAAAAAAACATATGATTATCATAAATCGACCTTTGTTGCCATTCAGATGAAAAGGGAAAGTGGAATGACATTTGACCTGGCCTCAATTTATATGGCAATACAATTTTTGTAAATTACTAACTATTTAAATAATTAATTAATCGATTTACTCGATATTTCTATTGGATTATCTATTGACACTCTTATAATTGGGATTCTTTCGATTGTTCATGATCTATAAGAAGGTTTATTCACTCTCTTTGTATGCCTACGATATTAAATTCATCTGTCAAGATACATGCCCCGCCAACTATATCATTATGTGCCTCAAGTACTTATGTTTTTTTATTCTTTAAAAACCATTCATAAAATATTTTCTTGACATTTAACCTGACCGCATTCTACGTTTCAATCGCAATTCCATCTGGTCCAAGTGAAAATAGTGATTCATGAAATGCAGACTTTTCGTCTCCAACATTTTGTAACTAAATGACATAATAATAGTGTGCTACTTGCCTGGATTTAGTTTCAGATGAAATAACTTATTTATTTTGGAAAAATATTATTCAATTGATTCGCATAATATCGATAAATTAGGAATAGTAGACACTTCTATTATTCATAATATGCGCAATCATAGATAAGTATCTGACCCGTGACTTATGTGTACTTTTTGAGAACCTGAGCAGTTTAAGCTCTAATGGATTTGACAGAGCTGTGGTCTTTGCTAACCGTCAGAAAAGATGATTCCTGTAATTTCAAGATATTTGGTAGTAAATTTGGAATTATTTCAACATTTGGTTGATATTATACTAATAACTATGAAATAGTAAAGTTGAATTGAATGAAATGTCAAAAGATGGATCTCTTAAAGCCCGGAGAAAACTGTTTCTTGAGAGATATAGACTAGAGTTTCCCATTCCGACACGAAAAAAAATAGAATCGTGAAGGATTTTTTTAAGGAGGACCTGGAGAAAAGATGCATAAAGTAAACGAAGAACACAAAAAACCTGAGGGCTGAGTTGCCGAGGCCTCGAAGCTTCTCGTTGATGGAGTATCCCCAATTAAACCCCAATTAAACCCAATTTTAATCAAAGCGATCGACAGAAGGGTCATTTTTTTCCAACAACTCCACTCACCGCAGTTGTATGTATATCACAATAGGCACAACAACGTTTCTAATGACTCTGAACTACCTACAGACTAGCATTCATAGTTTTTTTCAGCTTTCAATCATTTTTGCACATTTCTTTCTTGAGTCTACGAAAAAATAGATAGCATGATCGTTTTGAGATAGCGTGCTTGGTATATGTATTGCAAGCCACTGATTTGTTTTCAATCCAACCGAAAGCAATTTGGTTAGTTTACATAAACGAATCGCTTAAAAAAAAGCCTAATTCACTTTCTCCCGCTTCGGAAAACAATCTAATTACATTTAATTACACAGTGCTGTTAACACAACATACAACTAATTAACAATACTTGTATTTGAAGAGCTGATTACGTGCCTTTTGATTGTAATTATTAACTTTTGACACAAAATCCACTTCACTCGCTTACAACTAGGGCAATTTTATGTTGTTTAATGTGAAAATAGCATGGAATTTTTGTATTTCGTAACTATAAGTTGGTTGAGTAATATTGCGCGGGTGGTGAGATCGGTTTTTTTTGTAAAAGTCTTAGAAAAAATTGTTAAAACTAAAATTATATCGGAAAAACCATTTGTGATCAAACAGGTAGTATCCGCGGCAGATGCAATTGTATTTTTGACCAACAATCTTTATGAAGCACTAGATTTGAACAACGCATAATATGTTTTTTTTTGACTTGGTACAAGCCTTCGACAAAGTTAAACATGAAATATTACTTGAAACACTTGAATATCTGGCAAAAAGTTTTTCATGTTTGTATCTCAAAGATCGTAAGCAATACGTCAAAATACTGGGCACGTACAGTTATCTTTAGGTTATTAAGTACATACTGTATATAGGAATAATTTGTTAATAAATAGCTTTATAGTTATTTATGCAACAAGTACAAAAAACAAGTTTTGCAAGAGTTGCATACAATATTTTTTCTACATTCATGCAAAATCTGGAAAATTAGAATATAATATGTTGGGAACCTAACCTAACCTAATCAAACTCAAACCGTTCTTCTTTTTTTTGTATCTTTATGGCCTCTACCTTGTCAGTACTCAATCATAGCTGGTTTTCGCCTTCAAATTTTAAATAATTAAAGATTTTTGCAATAATTGTAACTCGTGGAGACTAAGTAAGTAGTAAGATATACATATATTATTGTTGTATTAGAGCAGGATCAGACACTTGCTATGGAATTTTATTTTATTTAAATGTTTATGTTTGTCATAAATCATCACAAAACTGACACAAGATTGACAGATGAGTGCTACAAAAATTTTGTTGCACTAGTGCAAAAAAGAACCACTTTTTCCATTAAATGTGTTTCACAAAAGTGTTGTTTTTTGCATGAATGTAGAAAAAGTAATCTTTATTAAGTAGAACTAAAGAAGCTTAATAGATTTTTGATGTCTCAGTAAATGTCTTTTTTAAACAACTGATCCTTATCTGTCTCGCCCAATAGATCAATTGTACATAGGTATATTAATTTTTTATGTTGACATATTTAAATGATCCAAGACTTTCAGCTTGTTCCAATTTTCTTGAGGTTCATTTTACACCATGTTTTCACTAATAATGTCGCTCAGGGCTCTAATTTCTCAAAATAAACAATTAAAAACGATTTATATGTATATTATACTTATGTTAAAATAACTATTCAATTCTGGGCCACACCCAACAGAACAAATTCAGTAAGCTCATTATTTTTATTTATGATTAATTATCAATATCTAAATATCTTTTCGACACCTTAGTTAAAATTTTCTTGTGACCTACATATTTACAAAGATCGCATTTATATATACCAATCTCTTCACACTAGTCAATAATCTCCTTCAATGTGACAGCTCGAATAAATCACTATGAAGTCGTACATCATTGATATGTTGGTTAATTCCTTTTGTCAGTAGGAGTCAAATATTTAGAGCGCTTCCAGACGAGACACTTTGTGACCGGCTACTAGTGTCTATTGTTTATAATTATATCTTCTTTTTCTTCCTATATACTTGTAGCTGTGATGATTTTTTACAAAGTTTAACATACAAGTAGGTCATAAATAGAAGATATCAATATTTAAAATTATACGATTTCGTCACTATTGCTAGGTAACAATTACTGCACAAATTACTTTTACAAAATTAATTACCTTGGATAGTGAATAGAAGTGTTCATGAATGATATAAGCAATTTTTAATTCACTGAAAAGGAAGATCCTAGATTTGATTTCTAGACCACTACCCATCACAGAACAGATCGGAAGATAACATAAGTTGCATGCAATTTCCTCTTTACCAGCGGTTTCTTGAATGAGTTAAGTGAAATTTTTTCGTTTCCGTTAATGTAGACATATTACTCAACAATGCTGATTGATGATACTTGATGTTTCTTAAATTTAGCTTTCACCTATTAGATTTTACCCCGAATACACCTTTGTACGTAACCCAAATTATTTTTGACCTTTTTACCAGCCAAATACATAGTCAAAAAAAATTTAGATGTATTTCTTATAGTATCATACGCTTTTCGAATGCGTACTGTAAAATTATGACTCGAGATAACCCATTAGATTAAAATTGGAGTGCTCAGTGTTGCCAACAGCAGTTGCTCCTCTTTTATCGGGGTAGTGCGAGAAATTGAGGCAAAACTGGTTCGTTGGGGGTACTTTGACTAATGAGTTCAATATATCATTTCTATATTTTTCTTTGAACAAACATATTTTTGTGAGAAGCTAGATTTTTAACTCCTGCATAGGGTAAGTGGAAATATAGTAGAAACCTATAAACTTTCTCGAAAATGATGAAGCCTTTGGTGATATGGTTACCAAGAAAAAAACTCTTGTGTTGTGAGCGGGGTAGATTTTGTTAAGGGGAGCGTGGGAGAGAAATATTTTTTAGAAGGGGTAGATCTACATCGTACGGGGCAGCAGCACTGGGAGCTGCGACCTTTGCAAATCTATTGTAGTCCTCCCTATATTTAGAACTCGATATCCAGCCTCATTCTTTTTATAAGACGCTGCTCCCCGATTGGCTAATTCATCGTTCTTTTCATTGCCTTTTATTCCTTGGTACCCAGGCCTGCGAAGCATTGCTCTGCCATCAGTGTACCAGTTGAGATTCGCTGTTGTAGGAGGCCCCAGTCCTTTCTGGAATGTAAATTGTATATTCGTTTTTAAAACTATATTGTGGGGCAATCTGATCTATTGGCATTTCCAGTATTGGATCTTGCTTTATTTCTTCATAACCCATAACCAAATATCAATGAATTTTATTCTGGAGAATGAACTACTTGTCAAATATTGAGTGGAATGACCCTGTGGTGGAGCAAGGTAACGTTGTAGGTCTTTTTAATTAATAGATTCAAAGGAAAAAAAGAAAATAAAGCAAAATATACCTAGATTGATTAGTTATATTGTCTATTTTCTCACTTTTATTTCTGTAAACTCGTCAATTAGTTTGTCGTGATTACCTAATAGAGTTATTTGATAGCTCCTTTCTTATATAAAGTGATGACAAACTATTTAATTCCTGTTGATACATGTATATATTTATTATGAAGAATATACCTCGCCTGTGTACAATATATTTACAAATTTAAAATTGGAATGATAGTAAAGATGAAACCCCTTTTTGTAACGTATTTTTCAGGTCATTCCATATATATAATTGACCAAGATTTCACGCTCTCAAAGAAAACAGAATCTGAGATGCAATCGTTTGATAATCTCCGTGAATTTTCAAACAAAAAAAAACGTTTTTATTGATCGTTAAATACTTTGGAATGGTATTTAAATGATTAATTGCGTTGAAACGAAAGTCTCTTTTGTTTTTTCTTTTAACCGTAAATTTAATAAATATTAGTCGCATGAATCAATCCTTTCACAAGCTTCGTTTCTTTTACAACCAAGAAAGTTTTTCGTTTCCGTTTTGTTTAACGTATTCAATTAACCGAAGCAAACTTTGGTAAATGTTGGAAGACAAAAGGGACAAACCGTACTCACTGATACTCCCGAGAAGATGCTAATAGAACAACGTCTTTCTAATAAAGAGGGAAAGCACCAGCTACAAAACGAAGGAACAGAAACCTAATTAACGTGGCGTATCCTCAACATCTGAAGAGGAAGACACTTTGTATTTGTCAGAGCTGCTGATTCTAAGGAGACAATAGACTAATTTTGCAATAATTTGCCGCTACATCCTTAACTTATAGGTAGATTTCTATTATAATTCGTTGGAAAACTTTAAATATACATTTTCATTAATTTTTTCTTCAAGAATGCATCACAGTTTTGAATACTTAAGTGATTTGTGCTATTTAAATTATTTGTCTGTCATCAAAATACCTTGAGTCCAACTGCAAAATATACTCGGTATGTTCATAAATCAGCAATGTTTACGTTAAAGGTAGAGCTAAATGTATCGGATGTCTCTTGTATCGTTATATTCAGTACCACTTTTCTATTTTTTCATTTCAATAACCTAACGTTCTTTAGAGCGGCAAGCTTAACAAACGGTCATCCTTGAATATCGAAAACTCTTAGCGTGAAACATTCTTAGGGGGCATGTAAGGCTTTATACTTTATGTTTATTATATCAGTATTTACTACTGTTCTTGTAGAAATTTATTTATAGATACCAACGATTTAACAGGTAAATGTTTATCCAAGAGTCTGGTTTGTATAAATTATATCCTGTTTTCGACAGGCAAAAATTCCTAGCATTGTTGTTGACATAATACAATCTATTAAACTCTATAGTTGTATGGTAATTAGCCTGTAAATAGTTATAAGCAATAAATAAACAATTGTTGAACAAATTGGAGATATATAATCAAAGAAAAAGAATTCACGAGGAAAGGATCCTCCAAGAAAAAAACCTAGTAAAAAGAGTGTTAAGGCTTATAAGAGCAATCGGTCTCTTCACATAAATAACCAAGAAAAAAAAGTTTAAGGCTAAGATGCCGAGATCCTAGGAAACCTGAGAAGCGCATGAAACTCCTTGAACAGGTCGTAGCCAGGAACACTAGACTAAGCACAGATTTACGGATATCATAATAAGCTAAGAGATATTTGTAATGTGGCTGGATTTGGTATTGACACAAAATCACAAACTTTCATCTTCCAATTGTAGATTTTATCATGTACCTATTAAAATCGATACAGTGCGTAAAACACTTATTTAATTCATATTAAAATGAAACTCGAATGATGTTTTGAATAGTAAAAGCAGTAGCCACTCCCAAATCTCACTGTTTTCAGTGCGCACGAAATCGCTAATACCATTCGTAAAGCCGTTAAGTAAGTGGGTATATAGAACTCCATAAGTTAACGTTATTAGACAAACAATCGGTATAGGTATTTTAAATATTTCCGAATGAGATTGAAAGGGATCGCCCAGTCGACCTACACGCATGCAAATGAACCATGAGACATTCTAGGACAACTATTGTAGCATTCTTGAAGATTATTCGTATTTAATTAGACATCGATTGGTGTTAATCATTGTTTCAAGTGACAGTTTTATTTATAATGAGTAGCTTTATAATCGGAATGACTTTAACATTTCATTTAATACGAGTGTCCAAAATGTGCAATGTTTTTAGATTATTTACTGAAATTACCATGAATATTATGACAACAGGAACAACTCTTTCAGCTCCTGGGCATTTCTTGGGGCTAGTGTATGTCTTTGGAGACGCTGCCCTAACTCATCCCATACATGTTCGATAGGATTCATATCTGAACTGCAAGCTGGCCAATTGTACCGCCTAACTTCTATTTCATCTGGATATTGACTTACACTGGCAGAGTGTGGACTTGTGGCTTGCTCGCCCATGTAACCATGAAAGATACAATATGATCTACCAGGATCTCCGTTACATATCTGTTAGAGACCAATTCTCTACGACAACCAACTCTATAACGTGCTCCTGAAGTGATAACTGCCCAAACCATACCTACTACCTAACTAATACTAAAAACAGTGTGAACAATTATCTCTTTTAAGATTAGATCACTCGTGACTTCATGTATGGTTCTGTGTGTATAACTAATGGCGACAGTAAACATAAAAATTTTTAACTATAATAATTTAATGACTGACATTGCAATAATGGTAAAGTTCATTACCTTTTCCGGAAAGCTATTAATTGCGCACAGTCAGGAGCGTTTCAAATAAAAACTATATTTTTAAAATCATTCTAAATGTATTTTTTTTTTTGGGTGACATTCACTGAGACCTTAAAGATCTATTGTGCCCACTTAGTTTCTGAAGATACTCTCAAAAACTAGTAGTTCCTTTAGTCCTATTTCCCGAAGTAATTTTAGGATATTCTTCTTCCTCCACTATTTTGAGCTTTTTCAGATGCCAATTCAGGCAACAATGTCCCGTCAGGATCCCTGTTAAAACTCTTAATATTATTTGAATCAAAATCTCTAAAATGATACAAAAGTTGATAAAAATCATAAATATGTGACAGTAATTCTAAGCAGTAAGAAATGAAACGTCAAAAGTTGAAAAAATCTATTATTAGATTTGTGTGAATGGTTCGTGTTCATGAAACCATCTTTCTACGTCCATGCGTTGGTATTATCAGCTATGTAAGCGTCATCTATATTAAACTCGTACTGTGAAAAATAATAATGTACATTCGTGGTGCAGAAATGCATATACCCTTGCTTGGAATGTAGTTAAGTGCGCTTTTTATAAATAAAAAACTTGCACAGTCTCTGTCGCTCCTTCAACTCACTACGTTTGGAATCTATTGCTAGTTTTATAACACAGTCATTGCAGTTATAGGCAGTTAGGTATTTGGAAAATTATACAAAAAATGTAGGTTTAAAATTGCAGGAAGGGATGCTTACCGTCCATAATAACTGGGTACATTTCTTGCTGTTAGAATCAATTAAAAATCTGGTGATGTATGCTACTGGTATACAATACAGATAGATCAAAAGCATCCCTAAACTCTAGCGCGAGTGTTTATGGCGACAAAGCTATGGCAGATATATAAATCCTCAATGGAATTATCTGATTTGAATCCCTGAGCATTCTGGTATGAATGGCAATGGAAAGAAAGATTCTTATGCAAAGTAGGAGGCCGCAAGTGATTTGATGTACGAGTGATACGAGCATTAACTACCTGGACGGCAAGAGAGCTTCAGACTTAGAGCAGAGAGCAGAGAGCAGAGAGCAGAGAGCAGAGAGCAGCGAGCAGAGAGCAGAGCAGATGTCAAACGTGTCAAAATTACAAATTAAAAACGAGCAGCAGTAGTTAACGAATAACAAAAAAACACAGCGGACAAAAAGTGTTTGTGGACGAAAAGTGAATGGAGTCAAAAATAGACCATTTTGCATCCGGAAATAAGTACATGAAATGTCATTTTTTGTATAGGTTGACGAACAAAAATTTTCTGGAATACAATCAATCTGGACGAAGAGGATAATCAATGAGTAAAGTGAACAGAATTGGTGATTGCTATTTAACTTAATGTAGGATTATGAAAAAAAAATTTTTGTAAGAAAATAATGACCATAAACGATTGTCAAATCATAGAGATTTTCTTTCTTCCCACACATAAAGCATATCAGAAAATGTAAACGAACATGTCTGTAAAAAGTATCTATGTATTTGTACGTAACACATTTGTAGAAGAAGTAAAGGCAAACAATAAATTGTAGGTCAAATACTGAATCAATAATAAATTAAAAGATGTGTGTCCGTGATCATGAACTTACTGTTATGTAAACATTACTACTATACGATACGTATGTATATGTAAATACGTACAGAGTGATTAGAAAAATCTAATAGGTTGGTAAACATTTTTAAAAATTATTTATTTTTCAAAAATGAGTGAAAAATATATTTGAATTTCTTATAAAAAGTTTCTCAAACTTTTTTAAAATGTTAGTTTTTAAGCTAAATTTGAATTAAAATTTTTTTATTCTCAAGAAAATCATGAAGGTCTCCGTACTTGATAAGAGTGAAAATCTTTGATTCAATCTGCAGTTTTGAAGCCTATAGTTTCTGAGGAGAGTCTCTGAAACTAGTAGCTCCTTTAGTCCTATTACCTGGAGGAATTTTAGGACATCTGCAGGCTTCAACTTAGGTAAATGTTCCTCTTCTATCCAGTGATCTCACAGATACTGTGCTCTAGGATTCTGGAGTGCTGTGCAGTTGGAAAGTATGTGGATGGAGGTTTCTTCTTCCATGCCACAATATCTGCATTCTTCTTCCTCCACTATTTTGAGCTTTTTCAGGTGCCCATTCAAGCGACAATGTTAGGATCCCTGTTAAAACTCCTGAAGACGAGAGCTAGCAAATCCTGCTGAAAAGAGATTGTCTCTATAAATTAAAGAAATCCATATAAGATCATACAAAAAAAATCAGTTCTAGAAATTCTGTATACGTTATTCCATATTAATACACGAATATTTTTCTCGAATTCTAGTTAACCATTTTTCTCTGCATTATCATTTTATATTTCGCTCACCATGTATATATATTTTCTCAAGTCTGTCTACTCGATTGGTATTCCGCACAGCTCTCACGGACTCATCGTAAGCATGATAATGTAAAATGTCTACATGATTATTTTAAGCAATGCGTAAACTCATCTTGGACACATCTCGTCGAATTTATTATTTGCTTTTAAATCAGTCACTTTTCTTCGAGAGATTTCTAACGTTGATAAAAGGATGTCTTATGACTTTACATGACTTCTGTATGATAATGCAACGTTCAAACGTCCTAGGAGTTCCATATTTTAGATAAGTAGGTATTTTTATTTTATTTGCTATGATAAAACACCTACTTGAATATTAACATTGGTTTTTATCTGATAATTTATAAGTTCAGGTACTTTCCACGCATTTTCTTGGTATTCCAAACTCTACACTGTGAAAATAATAGTTATTTATGCAACAAGTGCAAAAAGTGAGTGTTTTTTGCACGCGACATGAAATTGTCCAACGAGGTGTTTAGGCCGAGTTGGACAACACGTCGAGTGCAAAAAAACACGTTTTGCAAGAGTTGCATACAATATTTTTTCTAAATTCATGCAAAAACTGGAAAATTAGAATATAAATATGTTGAGAACCTAACCTAACCTAATTGAACTCGACCCGTTCTTCTTTTTTTGTATCTTTATGGCCTCCACCTTGTCAGTACTCAATCATAGCTGGTTTTCGCCTTGACCATTTAAATTTTAAATAATTAAAGATTTTTGCAATAATTGTAACTCGTTGAGACTAAGTAGTAAGATATACATATATTATTGTTGTATTAAAGCAGGATCAGATACTTGCTATGGATTTTTATTTAATTTAAATGTTTATGTTTGTCATTAATCATCACAAAACTGACACAAGAATGACAGATGAGTGCAATAAAGTACCACTTTTTCCATTAAATGTGGTTCACAAAAGTGTTGTTTTTTGCATGAATGTAGAAAAATAAAATAAAGTGCTTCTGGTGAGTTTTTTAATTGACGCCCTGTAAGAAATTAATTCGCTGAAACACAATGTGTGGGATAATCGGGGTTATGTAAATGTAGGAGACTGTTAACGAAAAGTTATTTTAAATACATAATCATGATGATCGAACTTTGAATAATTTAAGTAAATGTATTCATATACTGTGTACCTATCTGCCTAAATTTGCACCATATAGGGAACTTTTTTATTATTAATTTTATGAAAAAAAGTTATCAGGTCGTATTATAAAATAGTATAATACACACCAAGGTGGTGAAGACTATTTTGATTGACTTTTTATAAGTAATAATTGTTGTTGTAGACTAAAACTTGACTAGCATTTTCTATTGTTCTCCGCTAGGGCTCCAAGTAGATTGAAAACCTTATTGATCTTTCAAAAAAATTAAAAACAACAGTTGAATACGGTATTGAATCAATAATTACAAGGTATATTTATAAATAAAGAGCGGAATTGAACGTAAATGCCAGAGGTGCGTTGGCGGACCGCTCCTTAGAGTTCAATTTGCTGATTTACATGCCGACTTGCCCTAGTGACATGACATTACATAACTGTATACTGTTGATTGAACCGAGTACACGATTCTTGAAGTACTTCAAAAATACCATAAATCGTTGGCTTTGTTCGAAGACAAGTTGAATCTTGCCAAGGGATTTTCTCTCGTTACGTCTTAGCGAAGAGTGACAAGGACACACCTGGTAAGTTTTGATCTCTTCAGTTTTTTTTAAGTCAAGGATTTGATTTAAAAGAACTGTAAGGAGCCTTCAATATGTCAGGAGATTATAATACTTGAAACTATTTAAAACAAGTCGCATTTGTTGAAGGAGAGAGATGGAGCAGTCTACTCAAACACATTTGAAAGAGCATGAAATTTGCTAATGTGGGAGATATATCCAATAACTTCATCAAAAGTTTATTTCTTCATACAATAAATAATGTCATCAGAGAGCTAGATAGATTCCAGCAAAGCTGTTGGTTAGATGCTTCCATGGATTTGTACTGAAATATTAGTATAAGAACTGTCTACTGAAACTGTTCACCGATTCACTGTATACTGAAAAACTGTTTGACTCACTCAAAAACAGTCCTTCGCAACTCTAGAACCTTCTTGAATTTACCACATCTGCGTATACTATAGAATCTTCTAGAAAGCTCGCGTTCGCCAAAATTTTTAATTCACGACACTACCGGCTTCTAAATCACTGAATATATAACAATATCACTTCCAAATTTACGCATTATACACGTCCTTGTTCATTCTGATTGATTAATCGGTTTGAGAAGCCCTGTATATCTAAAAAACCAGACTGGAATTGAGGTGTTGTGGGTTTTCTTCCCTTTATAGGTTGAACACTAACAAAATTTGCAGCTTGTGTATATTCTAGAAGTACCTAAGACATTTTTTATTAGTGAGAGTGTGTAAGTGAAAAAATTAGGAGCTTTGACTGATAATAGACTTAGATATATTGTGCTCAAAGGCTTCTTTGCATTTCAGGTTTATAGTTTCATTTTTTATTGACTAACATTCTGTTAATATTAATTTTATGCTTCAAATAGAAACATTAAATAAGCAAACTATATTGTTTTATTTATTTCATTCTACATAGTTATATAAATATTAATAATTGCCGTCATACAATTAACTGCAACCACAAATTTATCGTTAAATATCAAGCGAGTGATTTCTTTTATTATTGTTATAAATTTCACGAGTCTGTTGTTGAAAATTTATCATTTACCTTATACGGAAATTTAAAAATCGAACTTGAGGAGTGGTACTCCAACGCAAGTCTGATACTTGCGGCAAATAATGGTACCAGCTCGGCTTGCATGATTTAAAAATGTTGTTGGATGTGTTGAATTCAAATAAAATTTGTTTTACAGATGATTAATTAATCTAATCAATGAGATACAGCATGTTAATCAGACAGAAACTGTTAATTGCAAATCCTATCGTTTAAAAATTATTTGAAAGCTCGTCTATAATTGTTATCCAAATAAATTTGAATACATAAAATAAGTAGTAATGTTTTCTTAATGATTTCGACACACTAACACAAAAATTCACATAATGAACAATCGCAAAATTTTCCGGTATCCACAACAAAGATTTTATTTAAAACTAAACTGTGCTGGTGATCGCGCAATCTAAAAGCTATTTGGGCTTTTTTATAAAGATTACCTCGATTCAGTTCTATTTTCTCGAGTAAAAATAATGTCGAAACGCTATGGAATGTCACGCACACATTGTTGTCTTGTTGATGATCTTCTATTGTTCTATTTAACATGATACCTTTTAGAATATTTAATACAAAACTTCAGGTCATGTTTGAATGTATCGATGACATGCTCGTTGTACTATAATTTAGATTGAATAACAATTAAACAAAAATTATAGAAAAATTGAACATATTTGTGCTGATACTTTTTATTTTCCACACAATAACTGTATATTTAAAAATAAAAAGCATATTTTTCTACATTTATGTAAAAACAACACTTTTGTGAAACACATTTAATGGAAAAGTGGTTTTTTGCACTCATCTGTCATTCTTGTCAGTTTTGTGATGATTTATGACAAATATAAACATTTAAATTAAATAAAAATCCAGAGCAAGTGTCTGATCCTGCTCTAATACAGCAATAATATATGTATGTCTTACTACTTAGTCTCAACGAGTTACAATTATTGCAAAAATCTTTGATTATTTAAAATTCATATGGTCAAAGCGAAAACCAGCATGATGAAGTACTGACAAGGTGGAGGCCGTAAAGATACAAAAAAAGAAGAACGGTTTGAGTTTGAGTTCCTAGCCTATTATATTCGTACAAAACGTGTTTTTTGCACTCGTCGTGCTGTCCAATTTCACGTCACGTTAGAAAAACACTCACTTTTTGCACTTGCTGCATAAATAACTATTTTAAACGAAATAAATTTTAAATTATGACATACTGTATCTAAATTTAGATAAATTTATATAAATGATATACAAAGCATTTTGTATTTTATATCATATTGATTTTGTTGATTCGGGTGGACTGTAATTTTAGTGATTAAACGGCTGCTGGTTACGATGTATCCTTCCCTTGTCTCCCAATAAAAATCAATGAGATTCGCTTATCTTAGTTTTATTAACACTTTATACACTTTAAACATTGCACATGGATTCAGAATTGTTCACCTTTAGGTTTATAAATATGTTCACACATTGTTTGACAAAAGTACAAATATTAGTTTAGTTGTAGCACAATTTTTGACGCTGCCACACCTTTTGTGCCGGCTTTTCTTATTATTTCCCACACATGTTCTTGGGGCAAAAGGTACTACGTGACTGAATTTACCGGGAAATATTTGCTTTTGTTTGAGAAGGGGTACTGCGAGTTCCCGCGTTGCCCAATGATTGGGGGATCGTTGTAAAGATTTTCGTTAAAAAGAGACGAGGAAATTCGCTTGCTAAGGGTAAGTATGTAGCATGAGCGGGGACATGGGTTCTTCCAAGGGAGATACCATGGGCGTAGTTAAATAGATTAATTGAAAATAAACAGTCATAAAACTATATAGAACAGATTCTATTCAAAAACATTCAAGTTATCTTCCAAGATATTCCTTGCACCAGGGCAGCCCGATGTCACACCTGTTGGGAATCTACAGATGGTCTTTGGCTATGAGATACATTCCCAATATTTGGAGGGAACTTGAATTCATTTTCATTCCCAAAATAACCATTACACCTTGCTTATGGTATGGGTTCTCTCGCTGTACTGAATCACCTGTCTTAACAGATGGCGCAAATTGCGGAAAGTGTTGCATTTAAACTCTCACTGACTTTTCAAACTTCCCTCGGTTGAAATAATTACTTTTACGTTTTCATACCAAACAACAAATGACTGTTATTCGTAAAATACGGTTAAATATAATCACGTGCTTCGTAATATAATTATTGCAAAATATTTTGTAATTAAACAAGTTATTTTTAACTATTACAATACCTGTTTGACATGATCGGTTGCTGGTGCAGACAAGTTAAGTAGTTAATTTTAAATCATTTTGGAAACTTTATTCGGTAAATACAGTGTGAGGATTTTTTGAATGTTTTGTGCTGTTGAAAGTAAGTAATTTTATTAATATTTCTTAGTGAAATTTTAATATAATTATTGTAAATTAATTAATATTAACTTGAGGCATGAGAAATGATTTATTTACCAACAAAATAGTTCATTTGTGCCTTGAGTCACCATGTATTTTATTTAAAAAATATTTGCAAAATAATTCGTTTTAATATTATATTAAGAATCAGCTTTGGCTTTATTTTTTCACTCTTTTAACTTTCCAAGGCTGACGGAGAATTATTACGATTGAACAGAAGATTGTGATTAAAAAAAATTGTATAATGCCCATATAGAAGGAGAAAAATAAAGTTGAAATTCAACGAAATGTTAACGAGTCGCACTCGTTTACCTCGAATATCAACACCTTATATTCGATGTCACTTAAATAACTATTAGCATATTATTAAAAAAAATTTCTGTGAAACTGGTATTATTAATCAAATTAAATACTAGTCTCATTTTTTTTGAAAGTTTCTAATATCCTGGTAAAAAGCTACTTATCCTTGACTGGAAACATAAGCACATAAGGGCCCTTTCAGACGGGACACTTTGTGACCGGCTACTATAGTGTCTTAAAAGAATCGCGCGGCTAAAAATACATTAAGTAGGTAATATTATTTTCTCGCCAACTTTTGTATACAAATCTATCCCATAATTTCTATTGGTCTAGAAGACTCTTCTTGGTGAAGCCTATTCGGTCTGATTCTCAACTTAATTTGCCAGATTTTTTCAATTTTATGTACGTTTTGGTATAACGAAACTTGTCGATTGATGACAGTTATACCAAAAATATGTCACGCTTTGACCACTAATTATTTTCTATTTGTTACAGTTGGCCAATACTAGATGTAGCGAGAGAATTGACATCAAATGCAAACAGAAGGTGAGTTATCTTTTTTACAAGCACCATCAAAAATAGACTTTACATCTAAATCTGTTACCGTTTAGTTGAAGATATGGAAAACTAGATTTCCGAAAGTTTAATCTCTTTTATATTTGGCCGTAAATTTTTGAAGTAGGAGTTCTTTTACTTTGTCTTTAACAAACATTACATTTGTCTTGTGGCCAAATCAGTTTATGTCGCCTACGTGCCGGAAAAATTAGAAAAGACACGAAAATAATAACTTTTTCTTAAATACTCTCACCTAGAAAGTTTATGCATTTCTTAATAAAATTTTAAAAATAAATAATCCTGCCTAATGTTAACAGATATAAACAGTATGACGATCATAAATGTCTATTTTATGGAAATAGATTTCAGCTTAATCTGACTATATTATACTCGATAAAATTGTTTGTTATAACTTAAAAGGTTGGTTGAATAACTATCAACTTTCTAAGGATATATTGTGCAATGTTTGTTTATTTAAATCAACCCACCTGATACTAATAGACTGGTAGCTCATCATTTCGAGTGGATCCTGCTTTAACAATCGAATTTAATGAGAAAAACAAGTAGAGTAAGGTAAAAGACCCATGCTGGATAACGCTATAGTAAACATTGAAAATCTTTGGGTTGAAGTTCAGATTATTCTGGTGTACAGATTTAAAAATTTGGCATTTACATCCTATTGTTAAACGTAGACTTCTCCTGGTTATCGTCCCAAATATTTCGTCGATGCCAGCTTCCCAGGGTCGCCCAGGATGATCCTGGCAAGACTGCATCCTTTGATTCCATCCCATCTCTTAAGGGATTGAGCATAGGTGTAACGTTTGGCTAGCTGCGCAATTTTCAGGCCGTATGTGTCACTGGGTACTAAAATTTTCAGTCCAGCCACTTCCCTGGTTAAAGAATCGGCAATGCAATTACCTTCATTCCTGTCGTGCCCCTTAACCCACCTCAGGATAATACTGTTACCTGTCAAGGCGTTAGCTAAATCTTGGTGGCACTCTAGTACTAGCTCCGATATAACACGTTAATTTAACTTGTTTGGAGGTATAAAGTTTGATAGAAGATCTTCCTTTCACTAACAGGGTAACTGTACTTGACTTTGTCTTTGATATTTCTGGTATTCTGTTGTAACGGAATATTCGGTATTATAAACAATGTGTACAGGACACGCTTCTTGGACCATTGAAGAGTATAAGTGATGAAATTTCCGGACTGCTTATTTTCTAATTATTAACATTATACCAAAACATCATAGCTATAATGTTTCGCTTTTGTTCAATGGATAGTTGAAATAATAATACACAAAAATAAAGCGCATCAAACAAAAAACAAAAGAAGCTAACTGTATCAGAATATCTTATACAGGGTGGATCTGAGTAACTGTACATAGAATGATATAATTATAAATGAATATATTCAATCGAAAGTATGTCAAAAGTGACAATAGCCACCTGGTGGATACTTAATAATTTGTAAGAGAATACTTTGACCTGCTTTATACCTCATCAAATTTCCATAGTTCAATAAATAACCATAAACATTGTTTTTTATTGATGTTTATAACATAATATGGTTTAAATAAAATGAATTGTCTAATGAATAACCAGTTTATGTTGAATTTTTTGTAGATAATAATAGGGAGAGTGGGGGAATTGTGTGCTCTGGAGCGATAAAGCTTGTAAAGTCTAGCGTGGTAGGGTCAATAGACGCACTAAAAATAGTGAAATTTAATACACTCAATTATTTGAAAAATTAAATTAACTATAGTTTATTTGTATAAATATTGTATTAATTACGCTTGCTTCAAAATAATGCGAAGGTATGAGGTTTTCGTCGTGAAATAATTTTCAAAAGTTGATTGTGAATTTTTCGTTGAATATTTCATTTTTTGTATTTGAAAGTATTATTGCGTCCACGTTACATAATTCTCTCCGTAATCCATTAACCATTTTTTTCAAATTCAATCCGGAAAAAAGTAGGAAATGCAAATTTTTTGCTATTTGCTATTAACTGAAGTATGAAATCGCTTTCCCTTTCAAGTTTTACGAAACACTTTTTTTCTGCACGTTAGTTTTTGTTATTTTCCCTTTCATGAACACAAAGAGCATTCAATCTGATTGCTAATAATATTTTGATTACAATTTAATTACTAGTCACTATCTACTGACAGATAAACTCTTGCTTAGATAAGAAACAGAAATAACAAAATTAACGCCCACAAAACCAGAACAATTAGCACTATGAGAACACTGGACACTCATTTTTTTGTTCATCTGCTACTGTATTATTAGACGCAGGGGAAGATCTAACTTCTTTAAAGAGAAATTTTAGCTATAAGTCATCTAGTGCTGCGAAAGAACATGTTTTGGTCGCCCTAGTCGACTCTTTACTTTGATCAGCACATGCCAAGCAAGTAAAGTATCCGTCAAACAAGTTCTACTTCCTTCAAAGCAGAACTGAGGGATTATAATATTGTCTTCCCAGTACTGAACCGGTCTAAAATATCTTTTGGGAACTTGAGCCTTAGAGATACTACAGATAGAGACAAGAAGCCAGCTCCGAATCCTTCAGTCAGTCAAAGGTTCTGGCTGACTTTCTATAAAGGCACGCATGCTATATGGCTTGTTACCTCGATCTGTAGTGTTTCTAGACTTGAATCCGAAAAAATGGTACTGCTTGGCTTAAGCAAGGATATTACAAAGAATATGGTGAGTTAGTCGTTAATCCTAATCATCCTGGCCTGGATATTAGAATAAACCTATTGATTGACACTTTTCCTCACTTCCAAATTCAATATGACATTTCAGTAGAATAAAAATGAAATTTTTAGACTCCTTTAGATATTTACCTACATACAAATATAAACCAGATTGAATTGATGATAATAATACACTGTTTCTTGTTTTAATCTTCTTCAATTATACTTTATTTTTCCTATTGTACATTAATCTCGATAAAACCGGTATCACTATGTATGGGTGTAGAGCAAAGTGATTGTATTGTAACTGTAACAATCCCACTCGTAACCCTGATCGGTATATAAATGTCTGAGGTCAGTCTCCGCCCTCACTTATAATTTCACGCTAATGACAACGTTTTAGACCGATCCTGAGCCACCACAATATGTTTCTGTTTTTCAACTGTTAATTTTTTTAAATCTATGTCATGCTAGAAAAAATCCTTAAAAAGTAGATACCGTGTGGATGGAGGTCGTTTTGAATGGTGGTAGTAGAAAAAATACAATGTGCAACACGAATCTCTCACTCGTAAGTTACGCAAATCACAAGAAATCTAATACTATCGATTACATTATATAAATTGGTACAAGGTAAGCTCCAGATTAAAAAAAAAACTCTTTAAATAATCGTTTTAATCATATTTAAGGTTATCCATAATTTTATTAGTGTCTATTATTTTCGCGAAACACCTTCGCATTCTATAATGCAAATAAGTATCAAGGTTTATTGATATTCAATTGCACATTGTCCATACCCAGATTGCTCTTCTAATTTTCGCTGATGCAATCGCTACGAAACAGTTACAGTGTTGGCAGATACAAACAGCAGAAGCTTTTAATAAATTGCTCGTGTAGGATTGTTAATTAGTTTAATTGAAACGTTCAACAACCACCTACTTCAAGTGGCACAAGTTTGGTTTTCGTAATTGAAAAGATATCTGTTCTTATTTTGTGAGCATAAGTCCTTGTAACCTCTCAGGTGCAGCGCATGTGAGTAGATGTTTCATCCCACAGTTAACATTTTATTGGCACAGGTTCACTAACTTTCCCTGTTCTGTGTTCTGTCTTCAAATGTCTCTTTCCCAGTTTCAAAAGCCTGATTGAGATTTCCTTGTCTAACTTGTTCATTGCGTTCTTCTGTTGTATGTATCTGAAGTAACATTCACTTAGACCTAGTTCCCCGAGTTCTTCTGTTAATCAGGCTTTGTCTAGCCAGTTTTAGAACCGATTATCTCCTGATTCCAGCCCAAGGACGTCCTACAAAAAGTTTCAAAGAAGAATGCCTTAAATCAATGTCCTCCTTCACCAGACTATTGTTCCATAGTTCCATAGTTCATTTAGTTTGCAGTGTTCATGAGTCCCTCGTGAGTACCTGCTGAGTATATCACAAATGATGGGAAAGACTGTTAATTAGTGCCACTCTCGTGTTTATTGATATACTAATAGTGTATAACTTAGCACATTATCAATAATCAACGTTAAAAGTGAATTTAACACTTTCTATCAGGCCAAGTTTAATTTAAATCTTATTATTTAATAAGGTGCGGTTATCTGCAACATTATAAAAGTTAACTTCATACGACAATCACTTTCTATCGAGTAGAAAATTTATATCTAAGTAATAAACAAAACTATCTAATAGGTGTTAATAGCAATAATAGTTAGTTAGTATATTGTAGATGGTTCTTTATAGCTTTAGTGCAGTGTTTCGTCATCAAATATTGTATACAACTTGTGCAAAAAGTGTTTATTGCACTCAGTGTGTTGTCCAATACAACGTCGCGCGCCATAAATGCTCACTTTTTGCACTTGGTGAATTTCAAGCAGCATAATGTTAAATACAATCTCCTGGGTATACAAAACGATGTTGCACAGATAGTAGAGGAAAAAATTTCTATTTTTCGTAAGACCCCGAATGCTTGAAAAAATTGGTACCTGCAGGTGGAATTTTGGGCTATGAACCATGGAGAGTTTTTTGTCAGGAATAATTTTTTGTCATGAAAGCAGTAAATAACAAAGCTTTTTATATAGTTTTAGCTTGAGGAGACATACTGTATATTATAAGAATAATTTCTAGAATGAACTGTTTGATAATAGTTGGTTATCGAGATTGCCTAATCGAACTAAAGCTGAATTAAAATCAAATAATTTCAAATTAATTTTCAAATAATCTCGTTTACAATTCAAGTTACGTAAATTCTACTTTATATTGTATTAATTGATTTCAGACAAATTTTACTTTGAGATCATCACTTTCTACTTCTTAAAAGATGGAAAAATTAAGTCATTATGTTGATATTTATATTGATACTAATAATCATCGGTAGATTTTCATGCTTTTATAAAGTTATAAATTTCTATTTTAATTTATTAGACAAGTTTCTCAAAATATAGACAGATCATATTACTTTCACTCCAATTGCTCATAGTAGTTTACAACCAACACCTTTGCTATATAGAATTATGGTTCGTGGTTAGGTGTAGTTATGTTCAATCCAGGATTATGCTCTCAGAGTTTCGGGACTGATGATATCTACCTTGTACTGATGAGGCATCAATTCATGGTCTACAAATGATAATGACACCTGTATTTGATATCTTTTGTTTTGTCCATATTAACCTTGAGACCAACCATCGTTATATTTATCTTTTATATTTATGATCACTTATTCGTATATATGTCTCTTAATGCATGAGTAAACATAACGTCCTTGTCCTTTATCTTCAATTAATATTAAACCTTCTTTTTTATTCAAAATATGTTTGCTTCTTATTCTCTCCACCTTCACGATACAATCTAAACGTTTTCAACTAAAAATTTCCATGGTATATTGAATTTAAACTATAAATATCACGTCATTATCCGCTCTAATTAATATTTTCAATTCACAGTGACGGAACGAAAGAAAGTAAAAATACAACAACAAACGAAATCTACGTTGAAGTCAACGACATCGCTCAAAAAAATATAAAATCATGTTTTTACATTCACCCGAAAAAAAAATTATTGTACAATAGCACACCTATCACTTTCGTTATAATTTTTTGCTTTGATATCTTTCAAGTTCATAACACACCCATTAGCTGAGATTAGTTAAGCTTTTACTTTTCATAGGCGATCATCGCTGATGAAGAGACCCATCAATGAAAGTGAAACGTACATTGACTATGTAAATTATATATTATAATATGAGGTTGATAATGTCAAACTAATGGATTCAGAACACTGTCATTATCAATTTTTATAACTCACTCCCTACTAGTACTAACCACTGAATTATTTTGGGGTATTATTTGACTCACCTAGAAGTAGTCGTCCTATAGTTATAGAGGAAATGTTGGCAAAAAGCTGTATTGGCCTTACAACAAAATGGTAGAGTGTAGTCAAAGACTTGCATGTCTGGGTCCCAGTCCCTCAAATATAATAAAACTGCGAATGCTAAAGGTAGAAGTATAAGCAAACTTGAAATGAGTGAGAGAAAATAACAAACTGGAAGAAGGGAATGCATCAAACAACGGATGGAAAGTGAGCAATAGAAAAGTTTATGAACTTGCAGGGTTGGAGAACAAGTAAAAATCTTTGGTTAACCAGAGTAATATGAGAATTTGTGAAGAGCAAGATTAAAGATCCTCCGTGCTTGAAATCTGAAGAGGAAGTGGTCAAGCTATACAGAAATAATTTATTTTCTAATGTAACATATTATAAGGCATCTGTAAAATAACAATATTTTTGGATAATTATTGATTGTGCAACGTGTCACCAAGTATTGCACCTGGCTTACAAGGTGCAAGATACACATGTATCTAAACATCCTTTCACTTAATCCCTTGTACCCTTCTTTGTTAAACATTTGAATAATTTTATTGATAAGATCTATTAACATATTGCAGTATAAGTCCAGTGTTTGAAGGTTTTTACATCCATTATCAATCTGATTATTGATTTCATTAAAGATAAGAATTCAAATAATTCATAATTCAATTGAAGGAAATATTGAAAATGTTGATTTGTATCAAATAGACTTGCTTTCTTGCGTTTTCTTCCTCAGACACCTCCGAAAAAATCGCTTCTGGCTTAAAATTTAATCAGAAAATTGGGAAGAAAAAAGATCCACTTTATATGTATGGTTGCTGATACTCTGGAGGTGGTTACAACTGCAATCATTTATTAGAAAACGAGGTAAGCTCGACAATAACCTTGGACGTCACTGGAGCATCACAGAACGTTTTATAGATTAGGAAAATTAGGAAATCTAAATAATTGGAGTGACTCTGGAACAAGGTTGCGAGCTAGAGGCTGGTAAAAATCTTAGTACCTACCAGTTTATGGAAGAACATTTTAAGACTTAGCAGAACTAGCTTTGTGTTGGGTAAAATTTCTTCATCTTTGTCTTCTCCCATTCTGGTTCCTTCACTTTTTTTCTCAACATATAAGACCATTTATTTTCAATTACATTTTATCATCTAGTGGAGAACAATTATTCAATATTTTTTCTCGCATTCCAACAGTTTTTTTAATGTCATTTCAAATAGGTAACTGTTTTCCATTTATTAAAGTTCTGAAGAACCGATTGCTTATTTCTATAAGGCGAATAATGTAAACGATAACAATTATTCGAAAAAGGCAATCCCTAATAACCCAACATCTTAAGATTATCTGATATTTTCCAAATCACACTTTCTACTATCCATTCATGTGAATACATCATTACTTAGTACTGTAGGAACGACACGTGAAAGTAGGAATAAATCGTTGAAAAAAATATAACAAATGTAGCCGTTAGTGAAGGTATTACCGGTACTTCAAGATAGGTACTTCAAGATACATTGTAGATTTCAGTGAATGGTCTACTTAATTCTTGTGTTCCATCCAAAAAGTCAAAATGGAGCACATCTAAAGACTGTGCCTTTATTTCGCCCTAAGCCTATCACCGTATGGATAAAATCTCAAGTATCACCAACAATTCCAGAGTTTTACAAGGAAAGGAATTTGAAATATAAAATTCTGCTTTACAGATACACCTGTAGTTTTAAACAACATAAATAAAGGGCTTCGTTTATTTGGTTGCCCCAGTTACTGCTAATGACTATTTTATTAAAAACTTCATAAGCCAACAATATTCGTACACCTGTTCACACAATTCTGCAACATGTTTTTAAAATACTGTTTGAAGTATTGATTTACCACTAGAAAGTTTTGATTCCATAAGCACTGGACATCATCTCGAATATAACAGTTATTCACCATCACCTTTTTTGGTCAACCAATTATTATTCTATATATAACATGTGAGTACATATAAATAACATGTGTTTAGTTATAAAAACACTGGAAGCAAAAATAATAAAATTATACGCGTAATAAATCGATGATTGTAATTGAGTTTATGATATTTTTTATAGATTGGATATCTTTGAAAGAGAAAGTACATGTAGGCGGCTGAAATAGAATACATTCTGCATTAATTACTTTCGTTTTTAATTTTTGTTTACATACAATCAAGATATGTATTCCCAAGAGAAAAAATATATTGTTAGTTCTGTTGATGAGCTCCAACTCTCTCAGATTATTCGAAGAAGGTCTATATAGCAATCAATTGTGTGTAAAATAATGTGATACACGTGAACGAATAAAATGGAAATTTGGCATTTTTTATAATTTTATTTCAGCATAAACATGTTTTAGTTTACAACAATGAGCTTTTCTATGGATACATAATGGATTTATAAGATGTGACATAGGGATTCCTGTCCAAAACTGTCAAACGCGAGCTAACTTCGTTGTTCAAAAAATGTATAGTAGTTATTGGAAAAGTCGAACTCCATTTTCATACCACTTTCGAATACTAACAAGTTCTTAGGACATAGCCAGCAGGTTGGGGACAAAACAATTTAAAGAAGTTATGCAAGTATCGAGTAAAGCTGTCAAATTTTTATTATTCTTCTAATTTGATAAGAAGCGTATAGTTTATGTGATACCGTGATATGATATCGGTAAGTGTGTCACTAGATTGGAGAGATTCTTTGCCTCGGGGTAATTTTCAATTCCAAATGAAGAAGCTGCACCTGATCGAGAAGCGAAAGTGATTCGACTGCCTCGAGGCGGTCCTCTTACATTACCCTTAAATGTGAAATGCATTGGTTCAGTGTTTTTACTTTCATTGGTTCATTGCGTCTACTTTTCAATATTTGACGTCTCACTTTTGATAACATTCACTGAAGTGGTTTTAAATCATTTAGTAAACAGAGTCTTTGTTATTATATATTTCTTGATATTTTAAGACACTACTTAATATGGATTCAGGTCTTGAATTATTTTCAAATTTATTGGGGCAGTGTTACTGCTTTATTATTACACTCTGTATAATTATGACATAGGTCGCTGAAATGTATTTTCTACGGGCTATACAACGACGTATCTCAAGTAGGGGGATGCCGTTTAAATTTTTGTGGATGGGGTAGGTGGGGCATAAGGATGTGTTCTGTCTCATGTCATTTTAGTTCCCCCTTTCCACCCTAGAATTGGTTTTGAAATTTTTTTGTAATCGTTCGCGAAGTTTTAAAATTGAAGTTTTAAAATTGACATCCTGTACATACAATATATTTTCAATTAAACTTTTTCATTGTCAAAAAAAATTTATGTTTCTATTTACATTGAAAGAAATAAATACTATATAATGATACAAGTTTTTGTGAGAAACTTTCGCCAATCCATCGCTTTCTTTCATTGCTTTGTTTGTAAACAGTCGATATCATACACTTCATTTATCAAATTGTCAAGAAATGATTAAACTATTAGAAGTTTTTCAATAAATTCCAAACACTCCCTTTAAATTGACATGAGTACATAATAATATTCAGATTAATTGTTGCATTTTATTTTAAATTCTACAGTACAAATTTTTTTCATTCTCTACTCACGTCAAGCCAACTATTCCATTCAATAAGGAAACACCAATGAAATGCGAAGGACAAATGACAGAGGAAAGGTGTTGCATTTTTGTCAGCGGTAATAATTGTCAATAAGGTATGATCCAATAAATCGAATCAATTTTATATACTTTCAAGTTCATTTAGTGTTTTAAGATTATTATTATTTTCATTGACTCACTTGTTTTTCCTTTGATTTCAATCTGTGTAATGTATGTATGTATTTTTTTTGGGGTGATATTCACTGAGACCTAAAAAATCTATTATACCTCCTTATTCCCAGGAAACTAGTAGCTCCTTTAGTTCTATTTCCCAGAGGAATTTTAGGATATATGCAGGCTTCAACTCAGGTACATGTTCCTCTTCTATTCAGTAATCTCCCAGGTGCTGTGCTCTAGATTTCTGGAGTGCTGGACATTCTTTTGTCTCCATTATTTTGAGCTTTTTCGGGTGCCCATTCAGGCGATAATATCTCTTTAGCATCCCTGTTAAAACTCTAAGCGCTGTTTTACTTTGACTTATGCATTCATTTGATCTCAACTGGTTGTAGTCACCCAGAAGAATCTTTGATTGTATAAGCCCTACTAGATCTTCCCAATGGTCAGATTTTCTCTCTCAGAAGAAGTGGATTCTGTGATTTATGAATGGAATAGGCACACTTTCCCGAACTAAAGCCTGCAGACTCAAAATTCAAGCACGAAGAAGGTTTAAGTCTTTGAAATTTTTCTCAGGTACTAAGTGGAATTTAGGAAGCGCATTAAATATCATATTGTAGGTCTCAAATTATTGATACGCTAGTCAGTACCAGTACCAGTACTCTAGCCAGCTCAGCATTTTCGGTAAATTTTTGACTGCGATAATATTTTAAGGTATTAATTACTAAATAAATTATTAATATGACAAACTTTATCTCATATACATACAGCCAGTGCTTTCTCAATTGAGAATTTTATTCTTGTTACAGTGATGCCGCATTTCAAATACGTTAATGGCTGCTGTGGTTAGCCATGCAATGCGACGGTTCCCAACATCACCTCCGGATACTTCGTATTCGTCGTATGCATTTCGGGTATGTCAGCCACTTCAATTATTTAAAGGTTATCTCCCATCTTTTGCTATATCTTAACTTAAAATAGCTGCACAACTGATTTTGTATCAAAACTTTTTTTTAGGGTGAAACTAGCAGAGTAGACGGCGAAAGCGCCCTCTCTCGCTCAATGCGGTACGCAGATCCGTGGTTGTACGGAAGCATAAGAGCAACAGGAGGAGTTTTCCTAACACCTGCCTTCGTGCTCTGCGCTTGCCCGGATTACATCAATGGAACAAAAAAATCCAGCAAGAAATCCCCATCACAATGCAAAAAGTGCAAAGGGGCCAGACTGCCACTCTCACCGGTAAGAATATTATTATTTTGAAACTGTGTTCAATTTTTTTGAAGCCCAATTCTTGACAGCAATGAAATAGAACGTTCCCTTGAGATCATTCGATTCTCCTCTACTGCTGCTAAGTTCATAGGTACATATTCTCCTGGACCATGCTTCCTTTCTCTCAGTTATTCTACTCCCAGGTTTTCAAGAATTGGGTCCCTATTTTTTGGGAAACTCTGTTTCCTAACAATAATCAATCCATAAATATTTCTTAGGTGGAGCAAAATAAATATGGAACCGTCAGATATTATCCTTCGGAGGTCCTACCGACCTCTTCCACTCCAATTAGAGGAGGAACAGTTCGAGTAACCTCTTCGAAACGACCGTCCATACTGCCATCTCCCGGGGATCCTTACGACTTAGTTAGAAAATCCAGATTGTCTGTAAAAGAGAAGAGTAGTTCTTTCAGAGCACGATCTGTTTCACCTAGCAAAACATCAGAGGATGAACATAAGACTCGAAATGGAAAGTCAAAAGGTAAAAAGAACTTCATAACATATTAATATTCATGCATATTGATGATTAACTTTCAGCTGAAAAAAGAATGGAGTCCTATAACCTCACTATTGGTCGCCGATCTATTTTAGAATGCGACATTAATCCTTACGAACTCGTTTCTAAGGATGAATTTGCATCCAAAAATAAAGATTCGTCCAATATAACCTTAGTGAACGGTCAAAGGATTCGTGTGAGACCTTCTATATGTGATAAAGACTACGAAGATGTAGATGTTCAGCTTAGACTGTCAACTCCAACGAAATCCTGTACGAAATCTACCAAATCGGGATTGAAAAGTATGTCCAAGTCGCCGATTTTAAAAGAAAAAAAGTTTTCAAATGGGGTGAGCAATATATTATAATAATTATTAAGATTTCTTTAAAAATATTATTGTTTTCAGAACGATACGCAAAAACTAAGAACAAAAAGCGACTCACAATCAATAAAAAATCGAGAGAAAGATTTGAAGCAGAGATTTAAATCGATACTGAAAAAGTCTTCAGAGCGTAGTCCGTCGCCGACTGATCGAAGTGGTTCACAATTTTACATACCTCTTCCGAACTCGAAAAAAAAGGTACAATTTCTAGTAAGCAACGATTCCGCTAACGAAGAAATCAACGAGGAAGCGACAGAAGAAGATATCATTGAAGACGATGACAACGTTTTCGAGGAGTATCCTCAATCTTCTGAGAGTGAAGTCGAGACTGAAAAAGTCGAACCCGAGAAAAATATTACAGAAAAACCTAAGAAAAACGTGAACCTGTACAGAAGTCTGAGCGATCGAATTAAAAAATCCGAATCGAAAATGCTTTTCCACGATACAATGGCAATAAGACACCTCAAACAACGATCCGGCTTGAAAATTGATTTTTCCGATCTGGAAAGACTCGATGGATTGAACAGAAAAATAAAAAAATTGGTATCAAAATCACAAAATTCGGATATCGAAGATAATTTAAATGGAGCAGCCCAAGATATCTCCTTAAACAATTTGAACAATCTTATCCAAACAGAAGAAATTAACACTTCAACTGACAACGAAATTGATAATATCGCTACAGATGATAAAAATTCCATTAAAATTTTGGAAAACGTACCAAAAGAATCAAACAACGATAAAATTAACGAAGAAGTTGCTTTAGCTAAGCTAGACGAATGTATCAATAGCAGTAAAGTTGAAGAAATCGTTTCTATAGTTGATACTCCACCATCAGCACCACCTAGGAAAAGAAGCAACAACAAATTACCCTCACTCACTAATTTAATCAAAATAGAGCCGGTCAAAAAAGAAGTTACTAACAAAACGGTAGTTAAAATAACAACGCCACCGGCTGTACACAAAATCCAGATCAAAAACGATTTTTCCGACACCACCAACCACCAAAGTATCAACATTTCGGAAAACGCGCAAAGAAAAACCTCCATTATGATCAACGGCGACGATTGCTACTCCACAGTTAACGTCAACGATGACATTCCTTTGTATCAATCGTCAGTTGTGGTTAAAGATTCCGTGGGAATAATAACCGTGCCGGAAAAAGCCGAAAAGAAGTGCAGCACTATTTACATAACCGGTTCTTTCGTTCCTTGTGTCATTCCAGAAGAAGAAAATACCAAAGATAAAAGCGATATCGAAAAATCGGACTCGGATACGCTGCGTGAGTTACTGAAAGATCCCGTCGAAGCAGTTAGACGCAATTTGGTCCCACACGTCTGTGGAAAATCAGATGTGCCTAGGCGACAGCGCGACAAAAAGTTCCTCAACGGTAAACCATCGGATCCGTTACCAGAATCGACGTACGAAGATCTTTTTACTAGATCGAAACACTACGAATCCCTATGCGATGATCTCTCTTCCGAGCACAGCTCGTCTACGCAATACGAATTGGTCGATCCTGGATCTGACTGTTATACGGATCACAGTAACCGTAGCTCCGTTACTGAAGAAGAACTAGCGAATCGGACGAAATTCTACGAATTGTTGGCCGATTCTGGAGTTATTGAAGTGACTGAAAACGACGATCACATCTACGAGTCTATCAAAATCAATACCGATCCCATTTATGAAGATATCGAGGTACCTCCACCTTTGCCAAGCGTTCCGCCTCCCCTGAATATTCTGGATGATTTTAATTTGGACAAGGAGTTCACCACAAGGTAAGCCTTTATTTTCTTTTATCTGCTACAATTAAAAATCTTTAGTTTTAATTAAAATTCACTATTGAATGTTTCAAGCTTTTATTTTGGAAAACACTTACATGTCAATTGCCACGTTGAATATATCAGTTGTCACTTTTAAATCGCCAGTTTAAACTTGCCAATCGTCACCTCAAACTTGCCAGTCGTCACTTCAAATTTGTCAGTCGTCACTTTAAGCTTGTCAGAAGTCACTTTAAATTTATCAGCAGTCACTTTAAACTTGTCAGTTATCACTTCAGTCTTACTAGAAAGTGACATACTTTAAGCTTGCCAGCTATCGCTTTAAACTTGCCAGTCGTCACTTTAAACTTGCCAGTCATCACTTTAAACTTGCCAAGTGTTTTCAGTAGTCACTTCAACGTTGCGACAAAGTGGCAAACTCAAACCTTGTCGGTCGTCACTTTAAACTTGCCAATCGTCACTTTAATCTTGCCAGTAGTCACTTCAAATTTGTCAGTCGTCACTTTCAATTTGTCAGTAGTCACTTTAAGCTTGTCAGAAGTTACTTTAAATTTGTCAGTTACTTTAAACTTGTCAGTTATCACTTTAAACTTGCCTGTCGTCCCCTTAAACTTGCCAGTCGACACTTTAAACATGCCATTCGTGACTTTAAACTTGCCAGTAGTCACTGCAATCTTGCCGGTAGTCACTTCAACCTAGCCGCAAACTGGCAAATTTTAAACTTGTCAGTGATCACTTTAAACTTGCCAGTAGTAACGTGGTATTTAAAAAGTTCAGCATGTGATTATAGTATATAAAAGTAGTTAAAAATGGCATCAATGACAACCAATTAATATAATTACAATGCTAGAAAATACTGTATGTTTGTTTACAAAGATAATAGAATAAAATAGGGTTAGGGTACCTAAATTATTTTTTCCATGATTAAATGCTCATGACACAATTCGGCACGCACCGAAAAAGCTTACAGCTTGCAAGCTTGCACTTCCACATCGGCGCGCATGTCAGCACGAAATTGAATTGAGGATACTTACGTTTAAACGCCATTGTCCAAGCACGCGTGCCGAAGTGTCACTTCGCCACTAAATTGATTAGGGATGGGCCTTTACAGTTGCCAGTCGTCACTTGAGATCAGTAATCACTTCAACCTTGCCACATAGTGGCAAACTTCAAACTTGTCAGTCGTCACTTTAAAATTGCCTGTTTTCACTTTAAAATTCACTTTACTCTTGCCAGTCATCACTTTAAACTTGCCAGTCGTCAATTTAGATTTGTCAGTAGTCACTTCAACCTTGCCACAAAGTGGCAAACTAATACCTTGTCGGTCGTCACTTTAAACTTGCCAGTCGTCACTTCAAATTTGTCAGTCGTCACTTTCAGTTTGTCAGTAATCACTTTAAGCTTGTCAGAAGTCATTTTAAATTTCTCAGCAGTCACTTGTCAGTTATCACTTCGGTCTTGCTACAAGGTGGCAAACTTTAAGCTTGCAACTTATCGCTCAAACCTTGTCAGTCATCACTTTAAACTTGCCAGTCTTCACGTTAAACTTGCCAGTTGTCACTTTAAACTTGTCGGTCGTCCCTTTAAATTTGTTAGTATTCCCTTCAACCTTGCCTTGAAGTTGGAAACTTTAAACTAGTCAGTTGTCACTTTAAGCTTGCCAGTATTCACTTTAAACTTGCCAGTCATCACTTTAAACTTGCAAGTCGTCACTTTAAATTTGTCAGTAAACTCTTCAACCTTGTTTTGAAGTGGCAAACTTTGAACTTGTCATTTTTCACTTCCAGATCTATATTTGAAGGAGCATCCAAATACGATATACTCAGCTATCTTGTTGATGCAAAAGAAAGGGGCTTGGTTCAAGAAGACGGCGACAATTACTTCCCGACCAACAATACCAATGAAGACGACATTCCCGTTTCTCAAATGAGCACAGTTAGCGACTCAAGTGAAGACAACTCTTTGATAATATCCGGAGCTATCATAGACGAGAAGTTAACCACGCAAAAAGGCGCTGAAGTTGAAAGAAACGACTCCGGCGTGGGATCGGAAACAAGCAAGAGTTCCTTGAGTAAATATAGATCGAAACAAGAAATTTTTGCGTTGTGCGAAGACTGCGAAACTACTTTAGAAAACACTACAGGAAATAACGCATCCTTGCTTTGCAGAAAATGTATAAAGAAGCGATCCGAAAGAAAAGAAATTATAACGGAAATTGTAGAGACCGAAGAAAAGTACAGCAAGGACTTGCAAATTATCCTGGAAGAGTTCTATCAACCGATGCTGGTAGCTGGATTGTTAACACCCGATCAATTATCTACTATCTTCCTAAACGTGGAAGAATTGTTGGAAAATAGCCAAGCACTAGCGGAAAGATTGCGAGACGCTGTTGAAATAGCTCAAGAACAAGGCGACGAAGATCTTCTAACGGTCAATACCGGAAAATTATTCCTAGAAGCCATGCCGATGCTACACGCCTTCGAAACCTACTGCGTTCGCCAAGGAGCAGCTAGTTTACTCCTAGCAGGACTGGAAAAAGAAAAGGAGCTTCTCAGGATATTTTTAAGAGTATCCCAGATGGAAAACACGATGTTGAGAAGAATGAATCTCAATTCTTTTCTGATGGTACCGGTTCAAAGGGTTACCAAGTACCCTCTACTACTAGCGAGACTCTACAAAGTAACACCACTCCATTACGATAACAAAGAAGAGCTGAAAGAAGCCCAACACAAAATCGAATTACACTTGAACCACATGAATTCCCAAACCAAGGACGTTCCGAGTAAACTGTGGAGGAGAATTGGAAGCAGCTCCGGTAGAAGGTCCAGTACCGAAATGGATTTGGTGAATATCAAATTGAGAAAAATAGCTGTGGACGTTTTGGAATGGAACCACGAGGAAGCCAAGTTCGCTTTGGAAGGAAAATTGTTGTTCACGCAACCGACCGATAACAATTGGAGAAAAGGTCGTACCATCAAGCTAAGTCCAGTCAACGCTATGCTGGTTATAAACGGAAAAGTATGAGCTTCTTCTAATATCGAATTATAACTCACATTATTTTGTTTTTTGTTTCAGCCCTCGGGTAATAAGAACTCCGAACGACCAGAAGAAAACGGCTTGGTATTTTCGAAGAATGGAATAAGAGAAGCTGCTCTGCTATTGGTGCGGGATAAAAATGGTCGATACTCACTATTGAGGGATCCGCTTTATTTGGATCGGTGCGTCATTGCAGCTGATCCGGCGTGGCAGAGTTATTTCGAAGTACAGGAGTTGTTGGGAAAGGACACCTTCATATTTAAGGTAAGAAAAAGCTAGTTGGAAGGGGGGGTCAATGATAATTTTTCAGGGGTTTATTCTTTTCTCACTTTCCAAAATGGTTCACTGCATGGGATTCTTCTCATCTTGTGGCTCTGAAGACTCCACTTTGGTCTGATCTGATCTGGTTGTGAAGAGGGTTGTCAAATTTCTCTATCATCTCCATATTTTGCTCTATTCCTGGACAGAAATTTAAGGCACTGGTTCTTTGTTTGAGTTCCTTATCTATCACCAGATGGTGGTCCACTCCCAACCCCTTTTACCATTATTGGTAAACTCTGTTGGCCTCCTCGTTTGACTTTACGGTGGTAGCCGATCAGACAAATATCCCGTAACGCAAGAAGTGAAAAGTACCTTTTTTTAACATTTTACAATGCCACTCAATACTGTCAGCGTCACTTTTAACGTGACACTTCAAGCATTCCACTTTTTACTTTAAACACTCCACTTATATAAATTTTAGCTTTTTGTCACGTCATTTTTTGGCATTCTTTGTGATTTTTCTTCACTCTTTGTTACTCTGAACATGTCTGTCACTTGCCATTTTTAAATTGTCAGCTGTTACTTCAATCTTTTCAGTTATCACTTCAAACATATCAGTTGTTGTAAATTTGAACTTTCTGTAACCACTTTAAACTTGTCAGTTATCACTTTAAACTTATCAGTAACACTTTAAACTTATCAGTTATCAATTTAAACATCACTTGCCATTTTTAAATTGTCATTTTGTTACTTCAAACTTGTCAGTTATCAATTCAAACGTATCAATTGTCACTTTGAACTTTTAACTACTTTAAACTTGTCAATTATCACTTTAAACTTGTTAGCTACCACATTAAACTTGTCAGTTATCACTTTAAACTTATCAGTTATCACTTTAAGCTTGTCAGTTATCAATTCAAACATATCAATTGTCACTTTGAACTTTCTGTAACCACTTCAAACTTGTCAATGATCACTTGAAACTTGTCAGTTATAACTTTAAACCTATCAGTTATCACTTTAAACTTATCAGCTTGTCAGTTATCAATTGTCACTTTGAACTTTATGTAACCGCTTTAAACTTGTCAATTATCACTTTAAACTTTAGTTATCACTTTATTCTTGTCAGTTATCACTTTATTCTTATCAGTTATCACTTTGAACTTATCAGTTATCAGTTATCACTTGTCAGTTATTAATTTGAACATATCTTTTATCACTTTGAACTTTCTGTAACCACTTCAAACATATCATTTGTCACATTGATATGTTTATATCACATTGTCAGCTGCTACCATCTATGATAGCTCCGCTTCTAGAGAGTGATAAGTAAGAGCATTCTGGCCAATATTTAGCATAATGGAACAAAATATAAAAGACCAGAAACAAGCGGTTGGAAGGGAGCGCTAGTGTAGTACACTTGAGCTAATAGTGGAACAGGAGCTGGAGTCCATGGAGCTAAGCCCAGATTTAGCGTTTTCGCATCTTTGGGGAAGTTTGTATCTGTATTCCATGCATTTTGGGGGAGCTCCTACAAAATATTTCATCCCTGACAATTCTTAATATTTCCGGGTCAATGAAATGGCTGGGATATCAACAAAAAAAGGGTTTGAAGATCGGACGTGCTCGAACAGCGTGCCAAAATAGAAGCACAGAAACTCCAGGTCAGAAAAACCTTGGAATCGCTGACAAACGAGCTGGGGTCAAAGGATTTCTCACCGGCTACGCCTTGTTTGACACTGTTATCGACAGTACTACCTTGATCGCCGCGTTCTAATTTTTTGGTGTGAGGACTGTTGGAATACAGATTTGTATTATTTATTTAGGCAGAAGATGAAGAGCAAACTAGCATATGGTACAAGCAGCTCCAATACCACGCTCAAGGAATGGGAGCTTGGCGAAAACGAAGGAATGCCTTGGCGAACATTATGATCAACGGAATGGGTTTGAGATCATAACAAAAACGTTCAATCAAATTTTAATTTGTACAAGCTTGAATTAAAAAGTTGGTTTGGGTCGAAAGGAGCAGCTCTTGAAATGGGATATGTCTTCTCCAGTAACTACAAGAAGATATATTTTCCATTTTTAGAGGTTTTCATGAAAAATTGATTCATTTTTTCCCATCTTTAATATTTCCGATTTAAAAATCTTAATTTCAACTTTTTACTGTGAGGCTTGTGCTGGTATAGAAAATTCTTGAAAATATGGAAAAATAATGTAAAATTTTTTAAAACGAAATAAAAAAGGCGTGGGGTGCAAAAAATTTATTGATTGGATTGATCTTTTAAAATAAAAATTGTTCAGCAGTGAATATATTACTTAAATTGTTTATTTACTTTCAAACACTAACCAACTCTTTGATGCTGATTATTTTCCAATTTCCAGTATCCATTTTTTTGCACTTATGTATTTTAGCCACGCTGTATATTCACTTTGATTTCAGTACTTATAAAAACATATTTTTATATTTTCAGGATTTTCTTTATTTACCCACTTAAAGCACTAAAATTTCAATTGAAAACAGATTAAAAATAACAAAAAGAAAAAAATGTAAATTGTACATAATTATTAGTAATTTAGCTGTGATATTGTGGATTTTATGGTTGCGGGATTTTTTAAATATAGTGTTGTTTTTAACTAGTTTAGATGTATTTAATTAAATGTATTTAAAACTTAATTTAATAGTGAAATGTTTTCTTGTAAAGGAAATTTTTATTATGAAATAAAACGTTCAACACATTCCACAGAGTCTTGATACCAACGTCAACTTTTCCTTTTCTCCTGAAAACTTAATTTATTTTCCATAATTACGAATAATGTTGTACCTGATGATGGTTTTCAGCCGATATCACTCGGCTCAGTCAATTATTCGCTATAGTGATTTTTAAAATATCAAAGGAAAAATAATAATTGCAAAATTCCACTTGGATCGTTGATAATTATAAACATTTTTTTATTGGAAAATCATTTTCGTTTAGGTTCAATGATAAATTATATTCTCATCTTTTTGGAGGACATTCTGTCTGAGGTATACAATGTCCATGATCATTCCTAGCATACCCTTCTTTGCAGTAGCAACCATCATTACATCTGATGTTCACAATTGGACATGGTTCTCCCAATGTCTTACATTTCGTTTGGCAAGCACTTCCGCAAGCGTAGACTTCATTAGGTTTTGTGCACTTCATCCTTTCAAAACCTACAAAATTAATTAGAATTCAAATACAAATTAATTGAATAAAAATTGAAGAAATGTTGTTGAACTAATGGAATATAGTATTTCGTAAATCCAAAAATTTATGTAGGTGTTTCAAAGTTCAATTTCAAACCGGGTATTTAGTTTCCCACGCCTAAATTTTATCTATTTCGTTTGCCAACAAAGAACTATTATTTATTTCTGTGGTTCACGTCATGTCACGTCAATTGTCACAAATGTCACAGCGATTTAGTGGTAGCCAACTTTAATTGTATACACTTCGCCTTATTTTAATCATCTCCAATTAATTTTCTTACTCGAAAGTCTTAGTTTGTAGCTATTTGTTGGGATAATTCATATTTATCAGCATCAACCAATTAAAAGAAATTACACGAAGAAGGCATATTTTAAGCGAATTTTAAAATGTGCGAGAAATACAATTAAGAGTAGGCTTAACGCTACAAATGTTATGTCAACTTAAAATTTAGTTGGCTACCGTGTGTATCGGTATTCAGTTGACGTTAGTATCGGTGAGACGGTCGGAGATTACACGAATTAGATTTTATTTAGCGTGATTATTAATTAAAAACGATCGGGACATTTCTTTTAACGTAACAAATGGTATCAAGTACATTTACGCGAATTCTCAGTGGAAAAACGATACGCGATGGAACCTTTCCGGATAACTTCATAGGCTTTTCTTCCTGAAACCTAATGGAATGGCGATATGGAAAAAATGGATAGTAGAGCAGGTGAAATGGATTGGTGGAAAAGGTGAGTAGTATTTTATATTAATAACAAATTATTGATTTTTGAAATGGAATTTTTCGAAACTATAATTGGTGATTCATGCCTTGCTGGTGTTTTTTTGCTGTTGAGAACCAGCGAAGTATTTTTGAAAAAAAGGCGTAATTTGACGATCTACAATCGAGTTTATACGAGTGCCAACGGAAACTTGTCACTTACGCATATTATTATATTTGAGGCAGTTTTTTTGTTGTTTTCAAGTGAAGACTTGATAAATGTGGTATGGAATTCGATGAGTTTCGATTTTTTTTATGAGGTACATTTTTTGTGAATTGCTGTTTATATTTTAAAGGTGTTTTATATAGCTTGTAAATAAATAGGGTTTATTGGACCATGATATATTTTGAAATATATTTTTAATTTTATGATGCATTGACAAATTATATTGGAGGATAGAGATGGGGTTTTAAAAGTCATTTGGTTATGAAAAATATTTTACAAAATATGTTTCTTTATAAAACCCATAGCATACTAATATTTTCTCTTGCAAAAGTTTTTATGTGGAATGAATTTATTTATAATATTTTCTTCATCATGTGCGTACATGAAAGTTCTTGGATGGTTAATTTATCAATAAAATTTTACGAATATCATTTGCGTAGGTACTATGGGATTTTTTCAAAGGATCAATAATTTATTTATGAAGTTTTATATATTACTTTATATATTTTTGTGAAATTCAAAAACTTCCATATGCTATGAGCGTACGATGTTATTTTTATAAGGGATCAATTTATTTCGAATAATTTCTTTATCGAGCGCGTACAATAAATTTTTTTTGCGGGATCAATTTATTTATATTAATTTTTCAACATGTGCGTACGTGAGATTTCTTATCTGGTTAATTTATCAATAAAAATGTACAAAAAATTTTTTATAGAGCATCACTTTATGTTTAATAATTTTTATACCATGTGCTATGGAATGTACTAAGGAATTATTTCAAAGGGTCAATTCATTTATGTCATATATTTTTTTTAAATTCAAAAATATCCATCTAGCTGCTATTAGCGTACGATGTTATTTTTATAAGGGATATAATTTATAAATATTAGAATATCTTTTTAAATAATGGAATCGAGACAGCTTCAATACCTATTTTCTACCTTTCAATTATAATTTGTGCGGTATAAATTTTAATGAATACACTTTTCAAAAGCCTGAACAGGTCATTTTATTTGGGAAAAGTTTTGAACGGAGAGAACTTCAAATCTCTTTTCAGTAGTCGAATTTCATGATATTTGATAAACTTTTCTCTCTCTCCACCTAATTATCAAGATATCTTGCAAAACCATTAAATTTGGAGCACCTTGTACATAGCCTGTCATATAATTTATGATTTTGTGACCGTAGGAAAAATATTGTGTGTAATTCAAGCGAGTTACTTTTGGCGCCATTGATAGAAAAAAATAATTTATTTCTTCTTTAGACTGTATCATATTCTTACCTATAGCTGCACGAATTGCACGAGCTGCAGGAGTTGCAGGTGTTGCAGGAGTTGCGGGTGTTGCAGGTGTTGCGGGTGTTGCAGGTGTTGCGGGTGTTGCAGGGGTTGCAGGAGTTGCGGGTGTTGCAGGAGTTGCAGGGGTTGCTGGAGTTGCGGGGGTCGCAGGAGTTGCAGGGGTCGCAGGAGTTGCAGGAGTTGCAGGTGTAGCAGGAGTTGCGGGTGTTGCGGGGGTTGCAGGAGTTGCGGGGGTTGCAGGAGTTGCGGGGGTTGCAGGAGTTGCGGGGGTTGCAGGAGTTGCGGGGGTTGCAGGAGTTGCGGGCGTTGCTGGGGTTGCGGGGGTTGCAGGAGTTGCAGGTGTTACAGGGGCTGCTATGGAAACACAGTTAGTAACAACAAAGAAAATACACACTGAAACTATCAACTTCATAGTTATAATATTATGTCACGTAACTTGTTTACTGTAACGAACCAAAACAACAATGCAATTATTATTAAGCATTTCGAATATATATAGAGTTACAAAATAATTTTATACTAAAATAAAACAGTGGTGGATCGCAATTTTCTAATCGGTACATTTAAATGAACAAAACGAAAAGCAAATAAGATTTAACTGAGTTTTATTTCTGTTTCAACTTTTATTACCTAGGTGAAATCTTTCAAATATCATCAAATGAAATTAATGAATAAAAAATTCCACAACTCAAATATAGTGTTATATCACTCGATCAGTCTCTCAAATAAAAGCATCGTCAAGATGTATTTACGTAAATATTAATATATGATGGATTAGGATTATTTTCATTTTCAATTTTTATGTATTTTCCTCCTATGTTTGTTTTTCAAAAAATATTCAAGAGATTTTATTCTAAGTTATATTGTTAAAATGTCTTCTACATATCTTCACTGGATAGTGGATGATGGGTTTAAAATTTTGATAATTGACTATTTTAGCTAAAAATATATAATACCGTTTTTCCTGTAAGTTTAAATGCCCAGTGAAGCACCCTTTCGTTTTATGGAAAAAAATTATTTTGCATTTTAAATGCGCACCAAAAGATAAGATAGGAAAAACATTAATTGTACTGTATCTTGTTGAGTATGCATTTTACCAAATATAATAAAAGTTTATAAATCCCTCATTGTAAACAGTATACCAGATCCGCAGTTGATAAAATTTAGATACTAAGACATGAATTACTTAAATTTTTCAATAACAATTTTTACACTTTTTTTCATCAATTGAAATTAGACTGTTGAAACATACAGGATAGCCCACCATAATATATACTTTGATTTATATTTACCTCTCTTTAAATTGTACGAGATGATATAAGGGTTGAGGGGTCCAGCCTATTTACAATTCGATAAATTGATTAGACATTTGGCAGGTTGTTTTCAAATTTAAAAAGGCATATTTTGATAGAAAAACATGTTTCAATATTTTCTCATTTATTTATTGAAAAATGATCTTGCAGACTTCATGAAAACATTAAATATCTTGAAAACTACAAATTTTTAAATTTATCATCTTCAAAACTTTTTTAAAATGAATAATTGTTTTCGTGATTCATTTCTTGTGTTACTTTAATTTTCATTTATAATCTCACAAGATAGTTTCTAACTGATTTTGAGTAATTTGTATTAACGTAAATTTAATTTAAAAAAACTTTGAATCTACAACACTGACGATATTATGTTTTTAACAAATAGAAAATGGGAAATTTCCTGGAAAAGATAAATGTGATAGGGGAATTTTCGTGGAAACATTTCAGCTTAGAAATTCAAGGTCAAATACAATCAGTTTCTGGAGATTATTTCATTATCTCTCCCTCCAATCGTATTTGCATCATTAATTTTAAAAATTCTAGTAAATAAAGTTATCTACAAATTTTGTCCATTATACGTTTTAGGGAGAGAGCGTGAAGGTCAGTCGTGTACTCAATCTATTTGAGCTTCATTCACTATACCTCTAAATCTTCAAAATAACAGTTCAAATTTTGAGGAGGTTTGACATCCTCTGAAAGAATTTGACGCCTATTTGAAGCAAAAAAAATTCTATGTATAATTCCATGCATGAGCTTTCTTAGGGTACATTTACCTATGAGTGATTCCGTCTCCCTCCTTTTCTAGCCTCTGCTGATGTTTAACATTTCGTTAGTCAGCGACTTTGAGGGTTTTTTGACCATGAGTTTGCTCTGTGCACGTGGCAACAGTACATCTAATGTGTTTTGTTTGAATTCACCGAGATATACTTACATCCTTGCTACAGTTGTTGATATTTCAAATTCTGGTTCCGGACCAGGCAAGCCTCTGAAGGTTTGATAACTCTGAATAATTTGATAATTCTGAATGGTTTAAATGATAAACAATTTAGTTTATATGGAATCCAACTTTATTAATATTTTTTAATTGAATAATAATTGTGCTTTTCGTTTACGTTTTTCAATGAATTCCATTTTCATCTTTTTGGAGGACATTCTGATTGAGGTATACAAACTCCATTATCATCCCTAGCATATCCATCTTTGCAGTAACAAGCGTCATTACATCTGATGTTCACAATTGGACATTGTTCTCCCAATGTCTTACATTCCGTTTGGCAAGCACTTCCGCAAGCGTAGACTTCATTAGGTTTTGTGCACTCTATCTCTTTAAAACCTACAAAATCAATTGAAGTTAAAATACAAATTAATTATCGAAAAGTTGATGATCATCATTCTAACAAATGCCTTGTTATATGAATTCAATACTAGGTGTAAATATGAGATTATTTGTGAAAATTTGTATAATTAAATTATTTCGAAAACATTTTCGGAATAAAACAAGAAATCCTGCCTGTAATATTATTCTAAATTCATCTGTAAATCATAATTTTTTTGTAATGATTCCAATTTTAACAACAATGATGAAATTGCGAGTAATGTGTTTGGAGAAAAACATTTTCTCAAAAAATTTCAGGAACTCCATTTCCAATATTTTTATAAATCGGTGCAGAGTCGAAACAAACCTTATGTGATAATTTGTACAACCCTCAAATTTTGAAATTTTGAAATAAAGCATGTGGAAGATTGAATTTGAGGTAATATATTGATATATATTATGATGAAAAGTAATTTTTCGAGGATATGTTATCAATTGAATTCAATAATAGATTGTCGGGTGATATTTACCTGTCAATCATTAGCTTTTGCAATATGTTATAATAAAATACGATATAATCAAATAAAATTATACACAAATATATTTCTTCTTGAAAATATACGCAATTCCTACCTTCAGTTGCACGAGCTGCACGACCTGCAGCAGTGGCAGCTGTGGCAGGAGTTGCAGCAGTTGCAGGAGTTGCAGCGGTTGCAGGAGTTGCAGGAGTTGCTGTGGAAACATAGTTAGTAACAACACACTAAAACTATCAACTTCATAGTAACTTATTTACAGTTTAGATCCAAAAATCAAATGCAAGTATTGTTAAGCTTTACGAATATAGGTACAAAAAATAGGAGTATTACCAGATTATTTTTTTTGGATTAAAGGATTGAGACATCTGCAATATTACCTACCTATCTTTGAATTATTTTTTGTGTAATATAAATTTCAATAAAAAAATAATGAGTTCTTCAAAGTCTAAACACGACATTTTTGTTGGAAAAAGTATTAAACGGAGAATACTTCAAAGCCCTTCTCAGTTGTCGAATTTCTTTTGTGTCATTGTATTTCAATTAATATTTTTTCATCCTCAAATCCCTTGCAAAACCATTTAATTATTTGAAAACCCTGTGCTTAGCCTTTTCTTTATATAAACTATATATTTATCATCATGTGATCGTGGGAAAAATATTTTGCAAAATGCTCTTTGCTGTCCTTGATACACAAAAATTGACTTATTTTTTGTTGTAAATATATGCTCATCTCCAGCTGCACGAGCTGCACGAACTGCTGCACTGGCAGCAGTTGCAGGAGTTGCTATGGAAACACAGTTAGTGACAACAAAGAAAATACATACTGAAACTATCAACTTCTTAGTTGTGTCACGTAACTTATTTCGATCATAAATAACAATGCAATTATTATTGAGCATTTCGAATATATGTAAGTACAAAATAATTATATACTGAAATGAAATGGAGATGGAGCTTGAGCTTCTAATAGGTTCGTATAACCCTGTGCCTATCCTCTCCTTTATATAAAATATAAACTATATATGATTTTTATTCTGATTCTTAAAAATATATGCAATTCCTACCTCGAGCTGCACGACCTGCAGGAGTTGCAGCGGTGGCAGCAGTGGCAGCAGTTGCAGCAGTAGCCGCAGTTGCAGCAGTAGCCGCAGTTGCTGCAGTAGCCGCAGTTGCAGCAGTGGCTGCAGTTGCTATGAAAACACGGTTAGTAACAAAAAAACTGAGACTATCAATTTTATAGTTAAAAATAAGTCACGTAACATCTACTTTTTCGATTCAATTAAGCATTTCAAATATACAGTGTGGATAGTCTTACTGAAAAATGGGAGGAGAAAAGTGTCATATTTTACCAAATGTACACCACTGGATCCAGAATTGACTAATGTTTTTTTATCAAAATTTGTCTTTATACATTTAAAAACAACCTGCCAAATGTAAAATCAATTTATTCATCCATTTTGAAGTAATTGAATTAAAACATTCAATTTTTCAATACTTCAACACCCTGTATTTTGAAAAGTAAATGAGCTAGACCCCTCAATCCTTATCATTTTGTCCAATTTTACGAGAGGTATCTACATGCAAACGTTGTAAGTGTCATTTGAAAACACCCTGTATATAAATTGTGTGATCATAAAAAAAATATTGTGCGAAATGCTCCTTTGCCTCTATTGATAAACAAAAATAATTTATATGCAATTCCTACCTCGAGCTGCACGACCTGCAGGAGTTGCAGCAGTGGCAGCAGTCGCAGGAGTTGCAGCAGTGGCAGCAGTGGCAGCAGTTGCAGGAGTTGCTGTTGAAACGTAGTTAAAAAATAGTTAGAAAATTCACACTAATACTATCAACTTCATAGTTATAAAAACTGGGTACTTAATCGTAGTAAGAATATTTTGTTAAATGTTCTTTGCCGCTATTGATACATACAAAACATTTATTCCTATTTAAAAATATAAGCAATTCCTACCTCGAGCTGCACGACCTGCAGGAGTTGCAGCAGTGGCAGCAGTCGCAGGAGTTGCAGCAGTTGCAGGAGTTGCAGCAGTTGCAGGAGTTGCTGTTGAAACATAGTTAAAAAATAGTTAGAAAATACACACTAATATTATCAACTTTATAATTATAAAAACTGGGTACTTAATCGTAGTAAGAATATTTGGTAAATGTTCTTTGCCGCTATTGATACACACAAAACATTTATTTTTATTTAAAAATATGAGCAATTCCTACCTCGAGCTGCACGACCTGCAGGAATTGCAGCAGTCGCAGGAGTTGCAGCAGTTGCAGGAGTTGCTGTTGAAACATAGTTAAAAAATAGTTAGAAAATACACACTAATACTATCAACTTCATAATTATAAAAACTGGGTACTTAATCGTAGTAAGAATATTTTGTTAAATGTTCTTTGCCGCTATTGATACACACAAAACATTTATTTTTATTTAAAAATATAAGCAGTTCCTACCTCGAGCTGCACGACCTGCAGGAGTTGCAGCAGTGGCAGCAGTCGCAGGAGTTGCAGCAGTTGCAGGTGTTGCTGTTGAAACGTAGTTAAAAAATAGTTAGAAAATACACACTAATATTATCAACTTCATAATTATAAAAACTGGGTACTTAATCGTAGTAAGAATATTTGGTAAATGTTCTTTGCCGCTATTGATACACACAAAACATTTATTTTTATTTAAAAGTATGAGCAATTCCTACCTCGAGCTGCACGACCTGCAGGAATTGCAGCAGTCGCAGGAGTTGCAGCAGTTGCAGGAGTTGCTGTTGGAACATATTTAAAAAGTAGTTAGAAAATACACACTAATACTATCAACTTCATAATTATAAAAACTGGGTACTTAATCGTAGTAAGAATATTTTGTTAAATGTTCTTTGCCGCTATTGATACACACAAAACATTTATTTTCATTTAAAAATATAAGCAGTTCCTACCTCGAGCTGCACGACCTGCAGGAGTTGCAGCAGTGGCAGCAGTCGCAGGAGTTGCAGCAGTTGCAGGAGTTGCTGTTGAAACATATTTAAAAAATAGTTAGAAAATACACACTAATACTATCAACTTAAAAGTTATCATCCCTAGCATATCCATCTTTGCAGTAACAAGCGTCATTACATCTGATGTTCACAATTGGACATTGTTCTCCCAATGTCTTACATTCCGTTTGGCAAGCACTTCCGCAAGCGTAGACTTCATTAGGTTTTGTGCACTCTATCTCTTTAAAACCTACAAAATCAATTGAAGTTAAAATACAAATTAATTATCGAAAAGTTGATGATCATCATTCTAACAAATGCCTTGTTATATGAATTCAATACTAGGTGTAAATATGAGATTATTTGTGAAAATTTGTATAATTAAATTATTTCGAAAACATTTTCGGAATAAAACAAGAAATCCTGCCTGTAATATTATTCTAAATTCATCTGTAAATCATAATTTTTTTGTAATGATTCCAATTTTAACAACAATGATGAAATTGCGAGTAATGTGTTTGGAGAAAAACATTTTCTCAAAAAATTTCAGGAACTCCATTTCCAATATTTCTATAAATCGGTGCAGAGTCGAAACAAACCTTATGTGATAATTTGTACAACCCTCAAATTTTGAAATTTTGAAATAAAGCATGTGGAAGATTGAATTTGAGGTAATATATTGATATATATTATGATGAAAAGTAATTTTTCGAGGATATGTTATCAATTGAATTCAATAATAGATTGTCGGGTGATATTTACCTGTCAATCATTAGCTTTTGCAATATGTTATAATAAAATACGATATAATCAAATAAAATTATACACAAATAGGAATTGCAGCAGTCGCAGGAGTTGCAGCAGTTGCAGGAGTTGCTGTTGAAACATAGTTAAAAAATAGTTAGAAAATACACACTAATACTATCAACTTCATAATTATAAAAACTGGGTACTTAATCGTAGTAAGAATATTTTGTTAAATGTTCTTTGCCGCTATTGATACACACAAAACATTTATTTTTATTTAAAAATATAAGCAGTTCCTACCTCGAGCTGCACGACCTGCAGGAGTTGCAGCAGTGGCAGCAGTCGCAGGAGTTGCAGCAGTTGCAGGTGTTGCTGTTGAAACGTAGTTAAAAAATAGTTAGAAAATACACACTAATATTATCAACTTCATAATTATAAAAACTGGGTACTTAATCGTAGTAAGAATATTTGGTAAATGTTCTTTGCCGCTATTGATACACACAAAACATTTATTTTTATTTAAAAGTATGAGCAATTCCTACCTCGAGCTGCACGACCTGCAGGAATTGCAGCAGTCGCAGGAGTTGCAGCAGTTGCAGGAGTTGCTGTTGGAACATATTTAAAAAGTAGTTAGAAAATACACACTAATACTATCAACTTCATAATTATAAAAACTGGGTACTTAATCGTAGTAAGAATATTTTGTTAAATGTTCTTTGCCGCTATTGATACACACAAAACATTTATTTTCATTTAAAAATATAAGCAGTTCCTACCTCGAGCTGCACGACCTGCAGGAGTTGCAGCAGTGGCAGCAGTCGCAGGAGTTGCAGCAGTTGCAGGAGTTGCTGTTGAAACATATTTAAAAAATAGTTAGAAAATACACACTAATACTATCAACTTAAAAGTTATAAAAACTGGTTACTTAAGAGGCAATGCGCTGTGTGCGCTCTCGCCAAAAAAGCTAAAATGTACTAAAAGACCCTGTAGAATGTGTTTTTTTTTCCGTTGATTGAAACTTGATAGGTATTTCAATACATAAACTTGTATGAACAGAAATAGAAATTATTTTAAGATTTGCTTTAAATTTGAAAAATAAGTGATTTTTCCTTCAAACACATTTTTCTCCCTTATTAGTTAATATAATACGTTCAAAATTTCAGGGTTTATATGAACCATTACAGTGAATAGACGATGCATATTATTTTTTGGAAAAAAAATTTCTGTGCTGTGAAATTTGAAATAAATTTTGTTAATATTTCATCAGTGCAGTAATAAGTATGCATCGTCTCCGAAGCTACACACTAGTAATATACTGTCAAAATTTGGAATCATATTAATTAATGAGAAAAATGTGATTGAAGGTGCGTAAGAATTTGAATTTTATTGCTACGGTCTGAAGCGACATCTTACGGAGTACATATATATTTTGCACAGAGGGAACTGACTGACTCTCGCCTTGTTTAACGCTTGGATTTTAATCAGAGGCTGTCCTCCTCCAAATTTCGAAGCTTTCCAATCTTACGCGGGTAAATCAGAGCGCATTGACTCTTAATCGTAGTAAAAATATTTTGCTAAATGTTCTTTACCGCTATTGATACACACAAAACATTTATTTTCATTTAAAAATATGAGCAATTCCTACCTCGAGCTGCACGACCTGCAGGAGTTGCAGCAGTCGCAGGAGTTGCAGCAGTTGGAGGAGTTGCTGTTGAATATAGTTAAAAAATAGTTAGAAAATACACACTAATATTATCAACTTCATAATTATAAAAACTGGGTACTTAATCGTAGTAAGAATATTTTGCTAAATGTTCTTTGCCGCTATTGATACACACAAAACTTTTATTTTTATTTAAAAGTATGAGCAATTCCTACCTCGAGCTGCACGACCTGCAGGAATTGCAGCAGTCGCAGGAGTTGCAGCAGTTGCAGGAGTTGCTGTTGAAACATATTTAAAAAATAGTTAGAAAATACACACTAATACTATCAACTTCATAATTATAAAAACTGAGTACTTAATCGTAGTAAGAATATTTGGTAAATGTTCTTTGCTGCTATTCATACACACAAAACATTTATTTTTATTTAAAAATATGAGCAATTCCTACCTCGAGCTGCACGCCCTTCAGGAATTGCAGCAGTCGCAGGAGTTGCAGCAGTTGCAGGAGTTGCTGTTGAAACATAGTTAAAAAATAGTTAGAAAATACACACTAATATTATCAACTTTATAATTATAAAAACTGGGTACTTAATCGTAGTAAGAATATTTTGCTAAATGTTCTTTGCCGCTATTGATACACACAAAACATTTATTTTTATTTAAAAATATAAGCAATTCCTACCTCGAGCTGCACGACCTGCAGGAGTTGCAGCAGTTGCAGGTGTTGCAGGAGTTGCTGTTGAAACACAGATCGTAACAACAAAGAAAATACACACTGAAACTATCAACTTCATGGTTAATTATCACGTAACTTATTTACTGTTTCAATTCAATACAACAATGCAATTATTATTAAGCATTTCGAATATATATAGGTAAAAAAATAATTATATACTGAAATAAAGCAGTGGTGGAGCACGAGCCTATAATCTGTACTTTTAACACCCTAAAACTTGTCTAGTCTGAAAACCTATCTATGGTAGAGTGTCCTCGAACAGGTTTTCCGAGGTAAAAGTTAAAAATTGATTTTTTGCACATTTATAGCTAATATCTCATTTATTGTGGGTATTATGTTTTATTTATTATAAAAATCGTATTTCGATGGTATTTTTAAATAAATACATTAATTAAAAATGTAATTCTTTTGTTTTCATTCAGTTAGGAAGTGATTATTATAAATAAGATGAGAATTAGAAAATAATTAAAGTATTTCCCCTAATAAACATACACACGTGTAGGTAAGTGTTATTAATACTGAATTTATTGAAAAATGTATCAATCATAACGTGATAGTTGATAAAAATGACTTCTCTGCAACGAAAACTGTAGAGAAGTTTACCCCACAATATTTATTATAAATACAAATAGCATAAAACCCATAGGAAACAAAGTATTAGCAATAAACGTGTGAAAAATTGATTTTTCTCCGATCGTGGGAAAAGTGATTTTGCCCTGTTTTCTATGCGCAAAGCTCAACATTCCAGAATAGTGGGCAGTTGTTAAGCAATTAGAAAATAACCGTGCAGTAATATTCTTGCTGCCATAAGGTTTAAATATTTATGGATAAGGTATTTAACCACAACCATTTATCCCTAAAAATACTTTCAAATTGAAAATATATCTTGGGAAGTACAAATCAATAATAAAATAATCAAATAAATTGGGAAATTAGTCTCAAATAATATTTAAATAGTCAAGCATTTGAATTTTAAAATATTTTTTATCACCTATTAGGCTTTATCTTTTTGCTTTTCGAGTACAATACTGTGCTAATGTTAAAGCTATAAACCTTGGTTTTGGACTTGAGTCAATTATGTTGGCATAAGTCAACACGAAATATGTTGGAATGAAGTATACCTCTAAAACTTTCCTATGCATCAATAAAAGCTCCCCAACCAGATATAGTTTGTTACTGATTACTGAGTAATTTGCATCAATTACTTTACGTATCGCGAATTTAAATTGTAAATTTAATTTTGAAAAAAAAATTTTAATCTACAACACTGAGAATATTATATTTTTAATAAACAGGAAATAGAGAATATTCTATGAAAAATAAACTAAATAGGGAAATTTTTGTAAAAACATTTATCCTTAAATATTCAAGGTGAAAGCCTCTGAAGTTTAGCTTTGACACTAGGTCTGCAGATTGGTGAAATTAGAAAAAAATACTTAAATGGGAAATGCTAAATTTATCATTGTCCTAATTTTTGGTGAATCCATTTATGAATATACATACAATGTCCGCCATAAAGTTGGAACCATATGGGAATTTTTTTTATTATTGTAGTTAAATAACAACTTTGGATAGCAATCACTTCTGCTTCTGAAATAAGTTAAAATGCGCCAAGTCAAAGTTGACAGGTAACATCTGTCAATTGTCAAGTTCGTAATTTTGGAAAAAATGTCCTAAAAACGGGTCAATTTGTTAAAATTTCGAAAAATGTTACTTGGAAATTATGATTCTAATCACATTTTATGCTTATGTGCCGATTTTGAGAGAGAAATTTTGATGTTCAATAAATTTCATATTTTCGTACTTTTTAAATCACCCCCGTATCTGGCGACTTTAAAATCATTTGAAACTCTTTAAAGTAGTATAAAGGCTACCATTTCATTGCATGTAGTGATCATAATATTCGTACGTAAGCTGGTTTTGAAGATTATTGATATTTTCAACTAAAAAAGAGGTAGTCTCTGGATTATTTTCCAAATTTCAAAAAAATCCGAAATTGTTTTTCATTTTTTTCTTTTTTAAACTTCAGTTGGATAGTACGAAAATGATTTTAATTATAATCTGAATATCTTAACGCATAACGACTACTTCAAAATTACATAATACATCAAATAAAGAGATCACTTTAAAGGAAATTACATCTGTGTGATGAAATGCCGTTGAATGAAAGGTCGCGTTTGGTTTTTCAACAAGATGGAGTATCAATTCACAGTACTGTAATTTTTAAACATTTTGTTCAGAGGAAAATGGATCGGGAGGTTTTCTGAATTTCTTTGGCTGGCGCGATCCCCCGATTTGACCATAATGAGCTTTTTTCTTTGGGAGATGTAATTTCCTTTAAAGTGTTCTATTTATTGTTTGTAATTTTGAAGTAGTCGTTATGCGTTAAGATATTCAGATTATAATTAAAATCATTTTCGTACTATCCAACTGAAGTTTAAAAAAGAAAAAAATGAAAAACAATTTCTGATTTTTTTGAAATTTGGAAAATAATCCAGAGACTACCTCTTTTTTAGTTGAAAATATCAATAATCTTCAAAACCAGCTTACGTACGAATATTATGATCACTACATGCAATGAAATGGTAGCCTTTATACTACTTTAAAGAGTTTCAAATGATTTTAAAGTCGCCAGATACGGGGGTGATTTAAAAAGTACGAAAATATGGAATTTATTGAACATCAAAATTTCTCTCTAAAAATCGGCACATAAGCATAAAATGTGATTAGAATCATAATTTCCAAGTAACATTTTTCGAAATTTTAACAAATTGACCCGTTTTTAGGACATTTTTTCCAAAATTACGAACTTGACAATTGACAGATGTTACCTGTCTACTTTGACTTAACGCATTTTAACTTATTTCAGAAGCAGAAGTGATTGCTATCCAAAGTTGTTAGGTATTTAACTACAATAATAAAAAAAATTCCCATATGGTTCCAACTTTATGGCGGACATTGTATATTCTCTAGTTTTTAAAAATGTTTAAATTTTGCCGTGCTTTGTAGGTGACAAATTATTTTCACAAAGTTTTCAGTTCAAGGACTTTAAACTTATTGTATATTAACTTTGACATATCTCCAATAATTGCTTATTATGTTAACACCGCAGCGAACTAAATCGATGGAAACAACAACAACAACAACACATTTATTTGATTAAATTACGATTACGGTTAGTGTATGCTCTGACGCTTATTATTGTATCGCTAATTACGCTAGAACTTCGAAAAGTTTATACATATCAAAGAATGTCCTGGATTATGTAGAGCCTAGTTAAAAACGAATATAAGGAAATTTTAAGTGGAGTTGTTATTTCTGCGAGTGGAAAGTTATATTTTCCAAGGAAACAGAATGTAAAGTAAATAAAACTACACAAATTTAATTAAATTGTATTTAATTTTTTTGGTCATCTGTATTCTACATTTAGGTTCACTGGCTAACAATTTTTTGAAGCAATAATAATTGAATCAAATCAACGAACATCATCGGCAATCATATCTTACGAAAAAATGTATTTAATAAAAAAGTACAAAAAAATTAATAATGCCAGAATACTTATGTGTACTTATTTACATTTATTTGGTATGGTGAACATCGACTACAGTCACTTTAAAACTTAAGGTTAACATTTCTAGATTTTCTATCATTCAATTGTAAATACAAATATTCAGGTTGTTTGAACTTTTCGAGATGGTTAAATTGAGTTACAATATGGGTTACCTCACAATATAAAGTGTATACCCCCCTTTTTTACAAATTATTTTTTTATTTCAAGTCCCCACTCAAAATCTTGAATTATTGTTGTCAAATTACGAGAATTCTTTGTTAAAGACTGAAATTTTCAATTTTGAAAGAAGGTTTTGAATTTTTTTATATAATTAGTAGAGTAGAGTACTCGTATAGAAGTAAATAAGGATTCTCTTACTTTTCCTGAATAAGAATTTTATAATTCCATTACATGCGCAGTAAAAATTGTAAGATAGCTCCTACTCGACCACGACGCACAAAGTACCTGCTGCCAAAAGTTTTAAGCCGATAGAGATGCGAGCACCAATCGGATCGCAGCAGCAATAGGTACCTACATAACCTACTGATACAAATAAAATAGATAATCAAAAATACAAAAAGGTATAATATAAACTATATACAAATTAGACACTTACATATATATAATAATAATATGATCACAAAATTATATAAAGTGACTGTAGTTAAAGTACCTACTTTATACATTTTTTTTTTCAAACAACAACGTAATATATCCCACACTTACGACACGTGACACATAAAGTCTATATGAATTTAATGAGTATGGATGGAACAATTTACTATACGATATGACGTTTAATGAATGGAATTCAGTAGATTGTAGTATTCGTTTTCATTGAGCGGATAATCTCTGAAAAATAAAAAAAAAACAAGCATTAATGTCATAAAATATGTCATATTGAGGTAAATTGATTCGATGAACCAGTAATGAATAGAGTGGATTTGGTAATTCAGTAGAGTCCATTCATTTTACTCAATTTTTTTCAAAAAGAACCTCCAGGACCAAAAACAATTTTTTGCAATCACATTATTTTTCAATTATTGGGTAGTGTTAGTGTTCCAGTTAATCAGCGTACATCCACATGTTTTGGTGTCATCGATCCAAAAGCATTAATTGAAAATCGTTTCATCACATGGCGAACACCAGAATATGAAGAGTAGAGTATAATATATGTATATTTTAACCGAAAATCCAGCAGTAACTCTTATTATATCATATCGATTTAACGTGAAAATCGAATGTTTTTTTTTCTCAGTATAATCTATACTTCCTAACTACTGATACCCTATTTGAAATATTCTAAGACGACGGGTAAACACTTCTCATGATGCATTTGTAAATTATTTTTAATTTTTGTCTCAAATTTGGTTAGTAGTGAAAAAATTGTATATCCACAATGATGGTGAAGACCATTATTATTAACTAAGCACCAAAATAAGGTGCGAGAAGTGTTTATTCCGTCGTCTGACTGACAAGTACTCTGTCAATTTTCGATATATTATGAACGCACTCCTTATGTCATCAGTCATTTTTCATTTTGCGCGAATTTTTAGCTAATAGCATTTTTATTCCAATAATCTCATCTGAATAGGTAATTTCAAGCAGCAAATATGTTAAAGACAATCTCCTAGTATTTCTTTTTAGTTTACCTTACTTTAAAACTGAGTATTTTCATTTCACATCATATTAAGAACAGTCAGTAATAAATACGGCTACACATTAAAAAATCTAGCAAAAGTTAGAGTTAGTTTGTTCGAATTCAAAAAAGATTTGGAATGTCTGGAACAATACCTGTACCCTGGACGGGACGCGCTCAGTAAATATGTTCTAAATATGCTTGTCCCAAACATTGTTCGGGTTCCTCATCCTTATTTATTGTTGGTCATTATCACATTGTATAAAAACACCATAACTTCTGCCTTACTAGAAAATCCTAGCTGCCCAAGTGATAATTTTTTGTCAATTTGGAATCAAGAGTCTCTCCGAGATATTTAACTTTTCCTACAAACAGTTGTACTATGCTTTGTTGGAGAACTCTTATATCCGTAAAAACAGCAAGATTGGTTTTCTTTGAGAAATTTTCGATAAAACTTCCTATATATAGGATGTCACGTTAAATAAACCCTGTCTGCTACGTTTCAGAAGAACACAATAGAACGAGATTGTTTAAATGCCCTACAGCTACTTACACACACGCAACTATTCAACTGACAAAAAACCGTATGAACTTTTAAACGGAGTTTTTCTTTTCACGTCAGCGGTTTCCACAAAAAGTTTCTCTGTTTAATATTTCATCGTCAATATCATTGTTGATTGTTTATTTATATTTCAAACGTTCACAACTAGTCACTTTTTTTTTAATAAAACATCTACTGAACGCCCAGGTAACATTTCGTATTTTCCATTTATTTCACTGGTTCATATAAAGTTTCAATATACGGTGGAGGTGATATTAGAGAGATGACTTTATTGCCTTTGAATGGAATGAACAATTCATTTTATTTGTGATTTGTCGCGCCGGAGTTGAGAAAAGTGGAAATACATTATATTCTCGATATTGAAACTTGAAGAAGTAGGTAGATCCATAGATGTCAAATATAATACTCCCAACAATTTGGAAAATTAGCAAGAAGCAACAGCTTCTCCTTTGGCTATACCAAATTAAATGAACAGGAATACGTTTCTTGATATTTTTTATTTGAACAATGGATGAATTCTATTCAATGCTATTCAAATAATCCCTCAAAACGAAATTAGTAAGAGATTAAGCTGGATAGCGGCAGTCCATTCAATATATCGTTTTCTATCAATCCGCTTGTAAAGGAATGTTGCATTTAAATTGATATTCCCGAACATTCCATTCGTTAGAGTGGGCGATATATCCCTACTTTGGGTGGAATGCCGGTTCAATATGAATACGTGGGAAGCTGTAACTTGCATTTGAATTTCCAGATGTTAAATAAGAATTTGACCATCATAATTACACTCTAAATCAATTACAGTCTGTTCGCTGAATCTTTTCCCATGTATGAAATAATTCACATACTACTTTTTGTATTCCGTCTCTTTCCTACTCACAGAATCTTAATCCCCGAAATGGAACCGTTTGTTCCATTACAGCGTAATATAACAAACAGAGATAGCCATATGATGAATGTCGGCGATACGTTTAACGCGAATTAGTACTTTGACGTCGTTGACAGCCAAAGACTTTGTTTACATTTTTATTTTACATTTTTATTCACCTTTTCGCCCCTTGCATATAAATTTATTTCAAAAACAGTTGTTATAACGACTAACTTTTACCTTAGTGTTCAAATTATTGAGGTAAGTAAATATTATTTCTTATTATTTACTTCGCAATGAAAACTAACCTTAAATTGACATTTCAATATGATTCTGGATAGAATTCCATCAAACTAAATTATATGAAACATATTTTGCTTCCACCAATGTAGAAAATATTGACTTTATTTTCTGAAAGACCAGAACTATTTATGAATGATTTTTATTTTTAGAATATGCCTGGAAAGAGGTTGAATTCGCAAGCACAGGAGCTGGTCCTAAATGTGTTGGAGTATTTTGAGTTGGAAAAAAGAAATGGAGGACCTTTGGAACCACTTTCATGTGTTCAAGAGGTAACATAAATACTTAAGTGCATGTTTGTTTAGGAATATACTTATTATTAATAATTTTTTTCATGTTAGAGGGTAGCTGCTGCTTTGAAAATATCTCACCGGACAGTATATGCTATAAAAACAAGAAAGGAAAATAATCCAATACTTTCAAGCCCAGGCAAAACCAGAACTCGTTCTAAATCTAAGACAACTGATCTACCTGAGGGAGCTAAGATGGCAGTACGGAATACATTATACGATATGTACCAACAAAGTAAATATTATTTATTTATTATTTAATTAAAGTCTTTTGGTAAAATGTAGGTGTAGGTATTTTGTAATGAGTATATTCAAATCATAGTATATTAAAGAAAACTTAAGGAAGGTATTTGTATAGATTTTAGTAGTTTTGCGATTACATTACAAATTCAATTTAAATATTGAATTTATCTTATTTTTTAACAGTCAGGGCTGAAACATTGATGGAATGAGCAATCAAAATATCATTAAAAATATATTATATAGTATTAGTTGAAATTGAATCTACTATAATTTTTGTTTTAGAGAAGCATGTTACTTTGACTACATTAAATTGTGAATTAAGGGACAGAGAAATTGTATCTATTGGCAAAACATCTCTAAGCATTTTGTTGAAATCATTGGGATTCAAATATAACAAAGATGACAATCGAAGAGCTTTAATGGAGCGAACCAGTATTGCAGCCTTGAGAGCCAATTTTCTGCGTGAATATATGGTAAACCTCTCAAGTACTCACCCAAGAGAACTTGTATTTTTGGATGAGACATGGATCTATTCAAAAGGCAATAAAACATATTCTTGGCAAGACAACAGCACTAAAAGTGTACGTAAACCAGATGGTTATGATGGAAAACGTTTCATAATTGTTCATGCTGGTTCTACCAAAGGTTTTGTCTCTGAAGCAAGTCTAGTATTCTGTTCAAAATCTAAAGTAGCTGACTACCATGGAGAAATGAACAATGAAATTTTCATGGAATGGATGAGTACTAAATTAATTCCCAGCCTAGAAGAGCCATCTCTAATTGTTATGGATAATGCTCCATATCATAGTGTCCTTTTAGAAAAGCAACCTTCTACTATATCGACAAAAAATGAGATTGTTACATGGTTGACAACAAACAACATTAAGTTTGATACAAAACTTGCAAAACCTGAACTGCTACAAATTGCAAAAATGAATAGAAAAGTAAATGTGTATAAAATTGATGAGTTACTACGAGAACATGGTCATGAAGTGCTGAGACTACCACCATATCATTGTGAATTTAATGCTATTGAATTGATTTGGGCTAATTGCAAGTCATATTACAATAAATATATTGGTAGAGATGGATATTCAGATAGTTCTGTTATAAATATGTGGAAAGAGGCACTGGATCAATGTGATCAACAAATTTGGGAAAAATGTGTTAGACATACTCATGAAATTATAGAAAAGTGGTATGTCCGAGAGCAGAATATAGTTGATTTTAGCATTCAACCTATAACCATCGAAATAAATACTGGTGATAGTTCTCATTCTGACTATGAGGAAGATTAAATAATATATATATACAAAGACAGGAATATTAGGGAAACAGCAAAATTGTAAAAATTTACTCTTTCTTACATCATTTTCCAATCTTTTGGAATATCTTTATTTCCATTTTCAAGGATAGCATTTGAGATTGTATCACAAGTTGTTTTAAATGGTAAATACATCTAACAATAATTTTGATTTCCCCAATATTCCTGTCCTTGTACATTATTATTCGGCAAATATATACTGTAACTATATTCAAATGAGTTTTAAATATATATATTTAAAATATTTATTTTTTATTTTCACATCCTAGAATATTTTTATTTTCCATTGTTGAACCGTATGGGTGGGACGGCCCAATAGTAATGGTTGCCAGCCATAACCCTAAAAGGGCAATCTGATTTGCAAAGTTTCTACCTAGGAAATTGTTATTAATACTAATTCTTGTGCAAGTAACCCCATAAAACTATGGAATTCTAACAGTTTTTCCAAACTAAAGGTTTAGGTAGCACATTGCTAAATGGCTATAAAATATTCACAAAAATCTATCACACCAGCTTCAATAATAAATAACGCGCATCGTAATTTTAGCCACATCCACAAGCAATTGACGGCATCCACAGCATTGAACTACGACCTACGTTTTATTTAATGTATTGATGTATTGCGTGTGTATATTATTGATGACGCATGGGAAAAGATCCAACGAACCAACTGTATATAATTACCTATTATCGTTTACATCTCTCTTTCTCCTTTGCACGAACTGCTCTGTCGTTGCTTCTATACATAGCAATATAAGTCTTTTATCGCAAGAATACGGCGTTTGTTCTAACAGACGAGGACCTTTAAGGCTTCCTGCCAGTCCAACTTTTTCTTTAGATGAAGTATGCCAGGCATCACAAGATGTATCCAAGGCTCGTTCTCCGGTAAGAAGAGCTCCGTGCCATATTGCTTTTTCTGGCCATGAAAAGTCCGACATAACGTTTTTACCGCTGAATGAATATATTCTTGGTGGATGGGGAAAGGGACCTCCGTCTCCTTTGTATATTTCGGACCTGCAAATATAATGAAATTAGTCATATTAAATAAAGGAGACTCGTAATCGTTCTATAAAGTAACAAATGATTGCTTGAAAGGAGAGAGGATATATGAGGGTTGAGATAAGGTCAATTTAAACAAGGTAGACAAGGAACTTTCAATCAGGTTTTTGAAACTGTGTAAGAGACATTTGATAACAGTTGCCGGACTGGTATCTGCAGAGTTCACCCTGATATCGCAGAATAATAATTATTCTAACACTTTATAAAGTTTCAAGAAATATTTTCCAAAAACAATGACAGTTCAACTACTTTCCTGCAACTCATGCAGAATGGTTGTTGTTAAATATCCCGTGATATGCCAAACCCGTTTGACTTTGAAGAGTACTAAAGCTGGTTAGTTGCTTCTTAGTTTAACGGTCGTTTTCTTTGGAAAATATGCAGTTCACAAATTAGGAAATCAAGCAGTTGTCTCTGCCTTTGTAATTTCATTTCTATTGTCAATGTTCTTATCAAACTCAACAAAATGGTAGGTACCTAATTAAATAAAGACGTTTGATGTCACGGTAGAATTTTTTTGCAATCTCTCAGAAAATTTACGAAGGCTAGACGTGATATCTATGCTAAAAATTACAATTACGAATTTTTAAATTCCGCAAAAAATATCCAAGATCATATTTTTATCCGGGACCGTTTTAGATAAAAAGCGAACAATGTGTGGGAGTTTTTGAATAATATATTCCTTCATTTAAAATTGCGGGATACTTGTACTGTTCTCCAGCTGCTACTAAACGGGAAAACATTTTGCGTTACATACAAAATAATCTGTTCGAAAATAAGTTTGTTTCGTTTTTTTTTCTGCCTAAACTGTTTACAAATAGATTTTGCAGAATATTTGAGGAATGGTATATGAGGCTAATCTCGATAAATTGCTTTCAATTTAATGTAGCAGTTTTGAATTACGGGAAGCAAACATTCTAAATAAGCAAACTAACAAATTTAACTGCAGTGTTTGTATATTTTAATCATTTATTGTGTAAATAACCAATTATTTGTGAGAAATATAGTCGAAAGGAATTAGCAGAAGTACAGTACTTTTTTACCCTATTACAAAAACTTCGCTGTCCATCTATCTGCCCTTCTGTATAATAGTTAGACAGCGAGTTATGATATTTTTTTATTCCTTATATACTAAGTGAAGCTATAAATTGCATATGATAATTTTATTTCATATATTTCACCTAAAATAACGAATACTCACCAAGAATTAAACAAAACCTCCCCTCTAAGGTTGCAAACTGGTAATTTTCGATCGGCTTGTCTAACTATGGAATCTACGTTCTGCACTCTGGAAGAGAGAAGGGCCCTGAAGGTTCCCCGGAGACCGGCTCTTCTGGCTTCGCGATAACAAGCGTAATCGGCACCTCTAACCCCATGGATGTCGCCGGTGTATGCTTCATTTAACGCCGCAAGGCGTAGCTAAAAGAAATTTGAATTGTTGAATACACATATATGGTTGCAGATGATATGAGTCTGACATAGTATGATAAATCATGTGATTATTTTCTTGGAAAATTGAAATTCTCACTCAGATATAGAATATAGCTACAATGGGGCAAAATATATATTTCAGATCTCAGTAAATGTCACTCATAAACATAAATACACATATGCATGCATTTACTGCTGTAATAAATTGTAAATTTTTTAAAATATTGCTTTATTTTGTCTCAACCAAGACTCCTAACGGTTTTCAATCTCACTAAAACGACATTTTTTAATAGCTAAAGTTGATGTGAAGTGAAAATATTTCTAATTTAGTTGGTGCAGCATTTGCACAATACATCATACTTTAAATTTCCTCGGGAAGTATCCATCACCGCCTTTCTCCGTATTTTAAAATCATTGTACAGCGAACATTCATTTTTGTGATCTATGTGCCGAAATATCTTTTACAGAGGAGGTCTACAGGGCTACGTTCATAAACTTACTCTGAGTAATGATAGTTTACTCCGAAGCGTTCATAAATTGACTCTACCAGTATAGAGTATGTTTTTTAAACGTTCAGAAACCTACCCGGAGTAAACTGCATACTCCGCTTTTAAATGGAGTATTATATACTTTGACAGTTATGACAGTTTGGCTTAGTAGTTCAGTTCATATTACCTGCTACAATATTATTTGGGCAGTCTGTATCACAACCATAAGCACCAAAGGGGTATGCAACTGAACAAACATGAACGGTGCATGTTTCATTGTATATTTTGTGAACTTTGTTAGCTGTAAAAAATCCAATGATTAATTGTCTTTTCAATTTTAGATGTATGGTTGTCTACAAGTTTTCGTCGATACAGCTGCTTCAATAATCAGAGTACCACTTTTATTGGACTAGTTGGATGATGTCGAGCAGATGGAGTTTATATGCAGATGTCTTAACTATTATCCGATGCAGTCATAGTCCTTGGTGAGTCTTATTTATAAATTCCAGTAGTTCTAGTTGAAATATTTTTAATGTTTGTTTCGAGAAATGCTCGCTGATAAATATGTAACATCAGTTTGTTGTTACTGGATTTTACTCATCATGTTATTTTTTTTTTAGGATCCCAGATGATGATGATACCGTTAGGAAGAATCCATTTGTTTGAAGAAATTAAGAAGATGAAAAAGAAAAGAAAAATAATTGTATTTTCCTCATTTTATATTGTTTTGCAATGTTTATTGTAGTTATTGCAATTCAAAAAGAGCAAAATGAAACCATAATCAAAAAAATATGGTGTGTATATTAGGACTGGGTTATATTAATTGTAGTTCATCAATTGCATTGTATATAATTGAAAAAAATATGTCTATATCAATATATATGTTCATGAATTATTGTTTAGATTTATTGTATACTTGCTTTTGCTAATTTTATTGTTGTATTGTTAATAATTGAAAAATGTGCTTCGATCATTTACAGTTATATCGATAAAGATATATTTTCAAATGCCCAGTATTTAGACAGTAAGAATAATAGCGAGTGTTGGTTTTTTCTCTTCCTTTCACACCCCCCTTTTCCCAACTTGTCATGTCACATGTATGAAAAGGTACATAGAGTTCGAGAAAGGGCATAGTTGACGGTGACCATTAGTAATTGGCAATTGCCGATTGTGTTTTTTTCTTTAACTCTGTATAATACCGTACATACATCGATATGTTCAATGTTACCCCTATGAATGAATGCGTATGTGCGTAAGACAAAATTTTAACGATATGACTGGGCGGCGATCATTAGTAATTATTGGAAACTGCTTGGTGATTTTCGTTAAAACGGCGCCCAATTCTTACGAGCTGCCTTCACAAGATCTTTATTTATGAAGATCGATAGTATAAGACAGAAACGCCAGTATTCTTGGGGTGGAAAATAAAAGGGGTAGGTAGGATAACCATGAACCGTTACACTACGTTCATAACATTTTAATCGCGATTAAACAGGTGCCCCTTTCAAATTTTTCAGCGTGACGCCACTGTCTTAGTTACAAAATTGAGGCAAGTGACCCCCTTATCCTGCCCATACGGACGCTACTGTCTTAGTAACGTATAGTGAAATTCTTGTTAGGCGCGTTCCAAAGAATTGCATAAGCCTCCAGAATATGTACACTGTACATTTTTTTAGTTCGTAGTTTTGAAATAATGACTTGTTATTTTGTTGAAATAAATAAATATCTCAAATCAAAATTTCGTATCATTTACAGCCAACCACTTTTAGAAGTAGAATTTAGTGTTATACGAATGACTAGTGTGAACATCCGAGTCATAATCACTTTGCAGATTGTGTAAAAAGGGTGCGGGCTTAAAGGAAAAAGGGCGTGGCTTAGAAGTTCGAGGTGTCATCGATAGATGGCGCTAGCTGTTTTCACTGTTGCCAGAAATGTCCGATAGGGGGCGCTGATCAATGTAATAAAATTAGCGCCATCTGGTGGTGACCCCTCCAAGTAGTGATAACTGTTAGCGCCATCTATCGGCAAACCCTCGAACTTTTTTTTAGTTCAGCTACTGACTGATAGATGGCGCTAACAGTTATCACTACTTGGAGGGGTCACCACCAGATGGCGCTAATTTTATTACATTGATCAGCGCCCCCTATCGGGCATTTCTGGCAACACTGAAAACAGCTAGCGCCATCTAGCGGCAAATCCCCGAACTTTTTTCCAGTTTTTCTACTGGCCGATAGATGGCGTTAACAGTTATGGAGGGGTCACCAAAAGTTTACAGACAGATGTCGCTAACTGATTTTTTTGGGAAAAGGTTTCCATTTGATGACGAAATAAATAAAACGCAGGAGTTTTCCAAATTAATTTTATTCCTAAAAAATTCAAGACTCGAATGGACAAAAGGGAATTTACTAAATCACTACAGTCGATACACATTTTTCAATAATTTAACAATACAACATTCAAAACAATATAAAATCATGAAAATTCAATTATTCAAGTATTTTTCTTTCATTTTTCATCTTCTTAATTTCTTCAAACAAATGGATTCTTCATAACGGTATCATCATCATCTGGGATCCTAAAAAAAAAATAACATGATGAGTAAAATCCAGTAACAACAAACTGATGTTACATATTTATCAGTGAGCATTTCTCGAAACAAATATTAAAAATATTTCAATGATAACTGCTTGAATTTATAAATAAGACTCACCAAAAACTATGACTGAATCGGATAATAATTATAGTTGAGCCTGGAAGTGTACATCTGCTCTACAACATCCAACTGGTCCAATAATAATGGAACTCTAGTTATTGAAACAACTTGCAGATATACCATATGAACTGTATGTTTCTTGTTCACTGAAAATACATAATTGATAATCAAATGAAATTATCAAAATTGTAAGTTTCCTCACCTATCAGAATTATTCGAGATCGTATCTTCCAAATCACTCTGCATGATGTGAGTTGTGCTACTTCCACCTTTAAAAAAGCTACCTGGAGGGATGTAGAGTCCCAATGCTAAACCAGCTGCAGTGGCTTCTTCTTCTATAGGTAGTTTGATTCTGAGATTTTCTTTCTCCATATATATATTATGTATGTATTATTTCAGGCTGTTCTGTGCCCAGAGAAAATTAGGAGGAAGAAGAACCAAAGACAAAAAAAAAGCAAATAAACAGAATTCAGAATTACTGAGGTTCTTAGGAGAAAAAGAAAATAAAAAGGAAAGAAGCTAGAGCTAAACGTCTACAGGAAAAATTAAGTCTGCAGAGAGAATTCTTGGCCCATTTGAAGAATATTACCGCTCCTTCAAAGAGAAATTAGTTCCTCTTTATTACATAGTTCATTAGGGTCTAATGTGAACATATCAGAGTTGATTTTTATTTTTGTATTTAATATTCTTCATTTCGTTATTTTTGTATTAAATTTTGCATTGGGTAGTTGTTTTATATTTGTATTCGTTTATTATTCTATTTTCGAAATGAAAAATGTAATACACATACACAACACAATGACATATTTTGATTTGCCTCTGGCCGATGTAGACTCTCAACGGTTACTCCGAGCAACCATTAAACATACTTCCATGGAGATATAGTCTCCATGCATACTTCTCTCCTCACTGGAGTAAGTTTATGAACGTAGCCCGTAGCCGATTCATGCATTAGGAGACAGACACAGGTCAAAAAAAAGGAAGACTATCAAATTGACATTTCTAGTTTTCCTAAAGTGAAGAAAAAACTACAGTTTGGCAAAGCCACAAAATTTTGTTTTGCAGCATAATCGCATTTTTATCGTGAATGAACATTTGCTAACTCTCTTGACAGGCCTAGGGTATATAGTCGAATGGATGTTAAAAGTCGTAATTGTAGAAAAATGTGGCAAAGGGAACGTAAAATGTTTCCTTTATTTTTGGTTCATGAAAATTATAGCTCTGCAGTGAACAATATTGTAATTGTCTAGAGAACAAAGCGTTGTGGTATTCATTTATAAGTTTAAATTATTGGATGGAACATATTTGTTTTTTGAGTATTGTTCTGTATTATTCCGAAATATAAAACTCGTAGTTGAAATTTAAATACAAATAAATAATAATGTTGATTTCAAAGAGAAAATTAAACAATTTTTTGTACTTCCGCCACTAAAACACTGTTTTTGGCATTCACAAAACTTCACTTCAAACATCAGTGTTAACTTAATTGATTTCTATAGGAATCACACAGCCCCTGGGACCCACGGAAACTTTAGTCTAATTTGGGGTGGACTCTATTCTGTGTCTAATTTTATATTTCACAAAGTACCTACTGTACACTTGGTATGCAAATTGGAATATATAATCCGGTCTACCATAAAACTAACTTATTATTAAGCGATTAAAATTATCGTCCTGGAAATAAACCTCCTTAAAAGGGTCACAAAAGGGTTTACTAATGTATTTACCCAAAAATAATGATGTTTCACTTCACTGATTTTAAAGTGAGATTTTATTTGCTCATGTTTCTGCATTATTTATCTCTTAGTTGACTACCTGACAATTATAATTGAGATAGCAGAAAGTTATTTAACTAATTTATAGTTTTGGTTGGAAACTCGGTTATTTATTTGGTGCTTTGTACCTTATAACAGTTAATGAGACATGTCAAGCAGTTGTTTGGACCATGACAAGTTTATGAGAAAGGTTAATTGAGATTTATACTCACCATTTTAGGATACCACTGTAGCAGAAACATTAAAATCAACAAATTATTAAAATCGAATAATATACTTTGTGAAATTGAATTTTTTCGAAAGAATCAAAATTATCTGTCTAAATAAATATGGTGAAATTGGTGAAAAAACTTGACCAAATTTTGTGAATTGCTAAAAGAAGTTCACGGAAACCCTGTATTTGTGTGGATAGAAATTTAGGTCACAAAAGGATTCAAAATAGGTGCCAACCAAAGCGACTATTTATAATCCTCCCTTTCGACTGATATGAATTTCACAAAATATCTGGGCTTGTCCCCAAAAGTATCAAGTTTCTATGAGTTACTTAGGAATAATAATTGATGGATTTTATGATGTAGACGTGACCCTTCGATGATTTATTGGTTTAAAATGTCGACATTTCCAGAGGTGGGTGTTATTGCGTTGTATTAGAATAGTGTGACATTATTTTTTATAATTCTGTACCTGGACCATGAATTTCTAACTGATAATTCAATTTTGTGTGAATTTTTGTATTGAAGTATCAATATTTTCTAAATAAAACGATAGGTAAGTTAAAAACTAGAAGTATGCTATACTAGGATTCATTTTTTGAAGACGCTATGTTTGGTTGCCTACAAAAAGTCAATATATAAGATGTGCGTTGGGTTGCCTGCAGAAATTCGTTGATTAATAAAATATAGTTAAATCAAAATCATGCATTAATGAGGGTCATTAATGTATGATTTTGTCTAGTTTTGAGAACGTAAATATCATATGTTAATACAAGTCATGAGGAACTGTACCTCGTATTAAAGTTCGCATGGGGAGTATCAAAGTCCTCAACTTCAATTTGTCATAAGACTTTTTTTATTGCTAATTAAATGAGTTTTTCTGGTAAGGTAGACAAAAAATCTATTCGCCATACAAATAAAAATAAAAACTTGTTTGCTTATAAAGATTTTTCTTCCTACGAATAAATCCCCTCCATCCGAAGTGAATTTTTCCCAAACCTAAAGTTAGGCAGAAGCATTCGCGTCTTCTTTAGAAATCAATTTAATACTGAGGAGAATTACTTACATGTGAAACATCGGCTGGTTTCGATATTTGATTTATGAGGTTGCTTGCCTCAAAGGGGGGTCTAATTTGGGGAGAACTCGTCGTAGGTGGTGCTGGTGTTGTCACCGGTAAAAGTGATCCTAGCTGTAAAGAAAATTATTCATTAACATTGTTTGCAAATAACTATCTCTCTCTTGAAATTCAAATTTAAATAGAAGTTATGAAAAAAAAATTTTTTATTTAAAAGTTTCAATACAATATTTTATGGTAGAGGTCAACTTCAGTTGCTTTGGAGAAGGTAGGAGCTTGGTATTTTTTACAAGATACTTGAAATAAATCCATGAATACTATTAATTCTAAAAATCAATTCATATAATTATCCCCATATTCCCTGAACCAAAAACCTCTAACGCCCGCAAATACTTCAAATAGAGCACCAAGAAGAATTTATACAATTCATACAAAATAACAAGCAGATTAACTAAACGATAATCAATTGAAAATTTAATGAATTGCCGATAGATATTATTAAAATACAAAGCCGATGTTAAATTAATTGCGACTAACAAGTTAGGTACGTCAAAAGCTACAGTTTAATTTATATTTTCCTCAAAAGCAATATTCATAATAAATATAAAGTTTAGCAGCTATATTAATTATGAGTAATCGGATTCCCAATATAATTTAAAATTTCACATTTGAATTATTGTATGAATCACATTTAAGGCAATTTGAAAAGATTTTGTTTTAATTCAATGTTCACGTGCACAAATAGTATAAAGGATGCGCACAGATCCCAAATTACAGGGCGACAAGGAACAAAAGCGCAGCCAGGATTCAGCTACTAACCTAAAATTACTTGGTACAATTATAGAAAGAGGGGGGGATTTCATCTGGGGAAGTTGATCTACATAGTAAAGTCGTCTTTAGAGCTTCTGGGAGGCTAGTACAATTTGTGTATCTTATCAATTAATTAGATCATTGTGATGGAGAAGATTTAATATTATTGACATCTAATTATTGGTTGTACAATAAAGACAAGCTTTAGGTTAGGTTAGGTTTGTGGTGAGTGGGTCAATAAGGCCCTCCACTGCGACTCACAAAAGTCTATTGTGGCTCAAGACAAGCTTTACTTACCACCAATAACTATAACACTATTAGTATAAATTATTAAATAAAAATAGCGTGGGGCAGTTATTCCAACGCTCTGTATACATATATTTGAAAATATAAATCTACCTTTAATGCTCGAAGCCATCAAGTAAACTTTTTAACGGTAACCGAAATGATATTGCGATTATAAGTACTGTAATTTTGTTTTCCGTATAATATCCAGAATTCAATTCGTAGACATGAGACAGAAACAAGTGGAAAATTGACTTCAACTTTTCAAACTAACTTAAACATTTCGCGAAAAAAGGTTACAGCATTTCGCATTTCTCCGACATCGAGAGTTCTGTGTACCTACTATCGAGTAAAGTTAAAGGGTAGCTTGCTATAACTTCGGATCACTGTTGAGTTCCAACAGTTACATTGTCACAAATTTTAAGTGGAGGTTTCTGTTGTAAGTTATGTGTCGCCGGATTTAGGTCAACTCCATGTGAATACCTAATAATATATCTTTTCTTGAGTAGGATAATAGAACCTGCCAACAACTTTAGTGAGATTTGTCTAAGAAAATTCAATTCCCAAACTGAAGTGTATTTAAATAGTTAAACTTTCTGACATTGATTTAATTTAGAAGCAGCTAATTCTGGTCGTTAGTATTCTACAGATTAATGATTTTACCAATTGAATAGTTTGGGTATATTTTAGTTCCGTTCCAATGCTTTAGGTGAATTTAAATCCAAACAGAAATTGATTAATTGAAAATGAGATATCCATGCGATTGCTAGTACTGGAAAGCGTACTCAGTGGCGTTTGCATAAAAAATAGTCAATAATAGAGTTTGAGAAAGATCAGCAAATATAGTTTTCCTTGCATGGTTGCCTGCATCATTGCACAGATATACAAAACTTGGGAACAAAAAAAAACTTACTGCAACATACTGCCATCCGTTATTAACTCTAACCAGCAACGCTTCTTCTTCGATAACGTATGCTAAGGTACCCACAGGACTTGCAGTCGTCATTTTAGTCATGACGGATTTGTTTTGGAACGTTACAGCACCTGGAACAACGTGAGCCGATTCTAGTTGATGTTCACTGGGTTGGTGAACAGGTGGGGTTGCAGTTGCTCGTCCTGTAAGTGAAAAAAAATCTATTCTTACCGTCGTATATTAACGTATTGAATCAACCTTTAGAAATTATATTATAAATCTCCATTTTGGGTTATTTAATGGAATCCTTTGAGCTAGGTTGGAGAAATAATATTTCCACATATAATACCAAAAGTTGTAAAACTATAAGCAAAGCTCATTTTCCAGTTCTGTTGTAACTCCTCATTTTCCTAATACAATGGAAGCCTTAACCTTAACAACAAAAACGTATTTTAAAGGCTACCATGATACACTCTGCAATGAAAACGGGAAAGTTATAGAAAGTTATAGACCAGTCGATAAAAACAACAACAAATTTTCGTATGGTTTCTCCAACTGAAATTTCTTAAGCAGGTTGTGTGTCTCAGTCTCAGACACTAGTAGATCGATTTCCTAACGGTTCCTCTTCATCCTTTAATATTCTGTTTTGTTATGCATTTTGCACTTTGCAATGGCGAAGTTCTGTTAATTTGACATTTGCATTCACGTCTTCTACAGAGAAGGTCGAGTGGTGTGAATTTTTTTATTTTTTTGGTGGAAAAAAATATCTACGGTAACGTTTAAAATGAGCGTGAATTATTAAATTCATGCCCAGAGATTTGTTGATTACAGAAAATCAAACATCCTCTTATTTTCCATCAAATTCCTTGTATCGACTGGTCTATAGGATTCACAGTGGACTTACACGAAAAACACGAATTTTCCTACCTGGCTTCAAATCCCTCAGCTCTCCCAATTCCCTCACAGCTTCAAGTTCTTCCAAGCTGGTTTTCGTCCCTTTGTACAGCAAGTAAAATATAATTAAATATTAACTGGTTTTAATTTGGTTGATATTTCTCGTTTTCAAAAATGATTTACAGGCCAGTAAATACAGAATTTAACCTTGCCCCAAATTCCCTAACCAATTTTTTTGTTTATAAGGTTTAGGGTCATTCACTGAGCATAAAATGACAAAATGCTGGCAGATACTGGTGGAGATTCGGGCGTCATGTTGAAAAAACGTTTTTGGCTGATATCCCAAGCTTTATAAGCAAAAACATGGAATGAGAGTTTAGTGCATGTCTTTACTAGTGTATAAATCAAAAAAATATAAAGAAATTTGGTAAACATTACACAAAAATTATATTTAGCTACAAAATGAATGTATTTGCAATGTTACTGATAAAAAATTACAAAAATAATTAATATATAGATTATACTGACAAGAGCAGCAGAATAAGTGGCAGTATACAAGAAAACTCAACTTATCTGCAAGACAAATTTATTTTCATTCCGCTTAGAAGCATTGAGCGTTTAAAATGTTGTATATTTTATAAATATGCTTACAATAAACAAAATCCCTAACTTTGGTATAAATTTAAAGTATGGAGCGTAAAAGAAATATTCTCCATGTTCTCCCTTAAACAACTGTCGATTGGAGTTTTTGGAATTTATTGCAAATCGAATACGACCACTGCGAACTTTCTTTAACGTGGTTGAAAACATTTTATATCCACTTTGCGGTTATTTACAACAAAAGTTGTAGGTGTAAACTCGATTTAGTAGGTTAATATCGTTCAAGCGAACAAGCGCCATCATTCTCACGGTACTTTGGCAGAAGGAATTAATAAAACATAACAAACAAATGTGATTGTCAAGTTTGAAATAAGCTTTGTTTAATTAGAACTCCTCGTTCATGTCCATGCAACTGAATTTCGGCAAAGAGTATGAATATTTTTAGTTAGTATCAACGATAAGACAAGAATATTATACTCTAGGACGTTGCTTGGTGACGAGGCTTAGTCACCTAGACAACCCCCAAGTGTATTTAAATTACATAACACTCGGGCTATGCAGGGTGCCTCCAAATTGACGCTCGTCCTCTCCGATAGAAAACAACATTAGATAACTACTATTGTTTTCCATTCAAGCTACGGAGAAAAATGCATTTTTGTATCATTGGGAACGAATTTTGAAAGCAGGTATTGAAGTCGTGAGGTGGTACATTCCAAATAGAGCTTTTGAAGGCTTTGACAACATCTTCTTTGTACTTGAAACCTTTCACAAACTTGTTCATTATGAATATAGGTAAAAAATTCTATCGAAAACTGCAATGTATGTTCCCAGTTTGCCGTTATATAAATAAATTTATTTGCTTGTTTTCATCAGAGCATGTCATTGTGTATAGTTAGATTTGAATTAAAGCAGTTTGACACGCTATTTTTTTTAAATTTCAGCCGTGCGTGATGTTTTATGAAACCACAGAGAATGTATATACACTTTTAACTTGTAATCTATATCATTCATTCATTTTATGAAGTTATAATGAATGAAACCTAGTAATCTGTTGATAATTTTGTTTTTTTTAAATAATTGCTTCCTGCTTTTTGTTTCTTAAGCAATCGCTTAAAAATAAAATGAATAAAAATAAAAATTTTGTCAGAAAAAGGAACACATTGTATATTCAACAGTTATCACTCAAGATGAAGTTTCAATCAATTCAATATAGTTTGTATTCATAAATGTAGTTTAGATTGACATTTATTCCTTAATTGAATACAAGAAATATCATCATTACGAATTCAACAACTGTCAATAAATCCGTGAAATCATTGTCCAATTATACCGTATCGAATAATTGAAATACACCAACCTGGTCGACTATAATGAGCGGTTTCTCCGTAGACTAGACTTCCAGGCTCACCTTTGGGACCGGTTATAGATAATCCAGGCATTCCGGAAGGACCCGGAGGACCGGGAGGCCCAGGAGGTCCAGGCACTGGTATGTACCTTGTCGTCTCGTCTGATGATCGTGGCCCAGGGGGACCTGGAGGGCCTGGTGATCCGTCTTTACCTGGCATTCCCGCATCACCTTTCTGACCCTTTTCGCTCTTGTGCTATGAAAATTATATCAAATTATTCATGCAAATAAACCAACAAGCATTAATACATGAAGAGGCTTTTGAGAATATTGAGATTGAAATGGGAAAAAAATTCAAGACAATTTAAAACATTCTGATTTTAGGGTACAAGTTGTTATATCCAAAGTGAAATAAATCATGAAAGTACCAAATGATTTATATGAAAATATATTTTCAAATTTAACACTTTATAAAATATTTACAGCTACAACTATTGAGTGTTTCATGTTCCGTTCACCAAAAGTAAAGTATTCATTATTTGAAAGTACTTTATAATTCACTGAGCATTATAAAACCTATAAATGCAATCAAATTTTAATGACTTACTCCTCCTGGTTCTCCTTTCACTCCCTTAGCTCCAGGAACGCCAGGAATTCCAGGTCGACCCTATAATGAAACATCATATAAAGTATCTTCTGTATGTTCCTTGTGGTATATTATTCATTCTTTTTTTAATTTCTTGGGAAATTAAACCACAATATTTTTGAATTCTTTATTTCAACGTTTCGGTAGCGTTCCAGCTACCGTTGTCAAAAAAAATAAGTAAAAATTGATTTTCATCCCTAACTGACACAACGGATGAAAATCAATTTTTACTTATTTTTTTTGACAACGGTAGCTGGAACGCTACCGAAACGTTGAAATAAAGAATTCAAAAATATTGTGGTTTAATTTCCCAAGAAATTAAAAAAAGAATCATATAAAGTATGCTTTTTAAATAAGAAATTTCATGTGTATTGTCAAAACAAAATCCTATTAGCCTGTCGTCGTTACTTTCACCGAAGCTGTTTGATATTTACGATTTTATATTATTTAGATTCGGTTAGGAAATATCCTGTGTGATCTTAAGGAATTTTTTTAAATTTAAAACTTACCTTTGAGTTATTCTGCTGTCGGTATCGCAGAAAAAGTGATAAGAAACAGCAAATAAATTATATTAAATTTGGAAATTGGACTAAATAATTTTGTCAAATAAACATTACAACACTGCAAAAATACCAAACTCACCATCCATCCCGGCAACCCCATTTCACCGAATTTACCCGCAGGTCCTGGAGGCCCTACAGGACCAGGTTTTCCTCTTCGTCCTCTTTTTCCCATATCTCCCTTTTGCCCCTGCGAAATTTAAAATATTTATTGCGAATATAATTATATCACTTATCAAATTACCTTAATTGTTAAAATACTGTCAGTTCCTTCTGCGTTTAGAATAGAGCCTGGAGCACCTCTCTCTCCCTTTTCTCCTTTGAAACCTGGTGATCCAACGGGGCCAACAGCACCGTCAATTCCAGGTTCTCCTTTTTCTCCGTCCATTCCTGGGTTGCCAGGAATGCCAGATACACCTGGAATACCAGCTTCTCCATCATTACCTCTATCTCCTGGAATTGAATAAAGTTTTGACAAACAATGTAGAAAAATATGATTGGTAATATTGTTACCTTTCGGCCCTTTTTCCCCTACATCTCCCTTAGGGCCAGGAGGTCCAGGCAGAAGCTGAAAAGCATCTTGAGCAGCTCCTGCTGCTAAATGTATTCCAGATGGTCCTGGTAGTCCTGGAGGACCAGGATATCCTATATCACCCTTTTCTCCTTTATTACCTGGCTTCCCTGGTATACCAGGAATTCCATCTACACCGGGAGATCCATCTTCTCCTCTTTTTCCTGAGGCACCTTTTTCTCCTGGTATTCCTCGATCTCCTCGTTCTCCTTTAAGACCGGGCTCTCCCTGTGAACCCTTAGAACCAGACGGTCCTTTTTCACCTCTTGCTCCTGGAGTTCCTGGCTTTCCTGGATCTCCTTTGGAACCGGGAACACCCGGTCTCACAAGCGTTGTTCCCAAAACTGTATCCTGAAAACGGGTTTATAAGTAACTGATCATATCAATTCATTTTCTAACGAAATTGTATTGATGGTTTTTACCTTGAATGGAGCTCTTGGTTTCCAGCTAGTCTAGAAGAGAAAATAGCGAATAAAATAAACAAGATACCGAATACTCCAGAAATACACCAAAAAGTCTATTACAGCATGCATACAATCAACTCAATTATTTTCAATTTTTTCTTATCAATACTAACATCTAAATTTTCAAATTCCACTGGACCGGGTGGACCTGGAGGTCCCGGTAACCCTGGCAATCCGTCCTTCCCAGATTCTCCTTTAGATCCAGGTAGTCCATCGAGTCCTTTAGCGCCTCGTTCACCTCTTTCTCCTTTATCTCCCTTTTCTCCCGTTGGACCGATAGGGCCTACCTCACCTGGAGGTCCTGTTAAACCAGGCAAGCCTGGTGAACCAACTCTGCCTTCTAGCGGTGTATATGGAATGTTGGCTTCTTTAGTTATTGTACTTATTATTGAGGTTAGATTACAAGTACACACAGCCTGAAAATAAATATGAAAAACATAAAATGTAGAAAAAGTGAAAAGTCTTATTATTTATTTCATTTCACAAATATAATTTACCAATAAATTTCGCTGATGTAAGCTAATTTCTTACCAGGGAAAGGGAAATCTAAATAATTCAGAGAACGGCAAATACATTTTAGATGTTTATCGATTATTATTATTAGAAGTGTTGTCGAGGGAAGAACAAGCTACTTAAGCTTTTTGTAATTTAATTAAAATTTGCTATTGTTATTAATTTGAATGATTGAATTATTAATTGTTTTTTGACTAGAACTAACGAAAAGCGGAAAACGATAAGAAGATACTGATTTCCATAAAGGGTCTTCGCTTGAGTAAAATTCATTTGTAAGACTCATGACTTTTTGCAAATTGTGAACAATAGGAGATTTCAAAGTATTTGGCGAGCGCGTATGTGTATTCTACCGGTTGGTTGGGTGACAGAAGTACACACTCTTGTCCTGCCGAAGGATAATTTAAAGTATCGTTAAAAACCGACTGGGATAAATTTATGAAAATAATTGTTAAGAATTTCTGCTATTAGGAGCAAATGGAAAGTTTGTATGAATTAAAAGCTCCACAATATCAATGGAAGACTCTTAATTTGACACAATCTTAAATTTTAAAAACTGTAAAATGTTTACCTCGGGTGCTGGTGCTCCTGGAAGACCTGGAGTTCCCGGTGGTCCTGGTGGTCCTCTTATTGATTCTCCTGGTGGTCCCTGGAAATTAACAAGTAAACTGCATAATCTTTACAATAGTTTAAATACTTTTTTCAAGAAGTGTTGTGAATGGATAATATATCAGGTACATATTAAAGTTAACATAATTCCAAAGACTTACCCTAGGTCCTCGATCTCCTTTTTCTCCTTGGTAATATCCAGAGGCAGCTTTATCATCACCAGAAATAGGATTACAACAATGTTGTTTATCAGATTCACAAAAACAATTCTTACCATCAGGAGGAGGTGGTGGCGGTGGAAATACGCCCAGGTCTTCGGAGCCGCTGCCTTCTCTATACGATCCATCATAATCCATCCTTTCTACCTGGAAACAATTTTTGATTTGAATTTTTGGGTCGACAGATGAACTAAGGCAAACAAAATTGTTGGATATTCTTTAATGGGTCTTCTAAATTATGAATACTATGAATAAAGAAGAGAAGACAGGAGTGTTCACGGCTGGATGATGATAAGTCGTGTAAATGTGGGGGAGATTGGGAAAGCTAGTTTTCCTGGAACATCTTATATTTATGTACAAAAACATAAGCAGCCTTATTCATAGTCGTTTACTTAAAATAATGTTAAAACACCACTAGTTAGTGGCCACCAACATCATACTAACAAGCCACTAACGTTTCCTATTCATAGTCGCATATTTTGTTCCCACTAGTTAAAATAATATTAGCAGAAAAATGAATGCGGCAACAATGGAAATTTTATTTTGTATTTGAGATGTTGGTTGTTGGATGGCCGGATGCCGCAAAGCAAGAGGCCAAGAATCTGAAGAAGTGGTTGTTAGATTAGGTATTGATCCGAAAGTTTACTTGGAAAAGCAAAATCCTTTGGTTGTTTATAATGATAAACAGTTTTTTACAAAAACGCCATTATTGAATCCAAGAAATGAGGCAGAAGAAAGATATAATAGGGCACACATATCTACTCGAAACATTATTGAAAGAGTGTTTGGTGTGATGGAAAATAAATTTAGATGTTTTTTTAATGGGATAAACATAAATTTGGATACAATAAAAGCAGCTACAGTTGCAGTTGTAATTATACATAACATTATAACGAATGATATACTGCAAAATAGAGGTTTTGTTCTCGATAATGGGGATCTCGCCTTTTAAAAATTCAATAAATAGATCCTTTTGATAATTGTCCCAATTTTGTGACCGGGGTCTTTTTCTCTAGAAGAAATTTATATTAACTGATTAAATATTCTGCAGATACTGCCAATCAAAATAATATACTTACATGAGGAATTATTTCCATATTTTACAAATTACAAATGTAAAAGATAGGTATAATACAGTAATAAATACGAAGTGAACGCTCGATTTTACGTGCTTGACGTTTGTTGACTTTTTAGGTTAGGTATAAAAGTAACTTAAATACCCGTTGTAACGCCACTAAAGAAATGTATTGCCCACTAAAATTAGTAAGATCTTAGTAGCCACTAAATACGTCTATGAATACGAATTTCTTTAGTGGGATGTTAGTCGTGTGTTAGTAGCCACTAAATATGACTATGAATAAGGCTGAAGATTTTTGAAAAATGTAAGCGAGAATTAATGTGAAAAAAATCATTTGTAGGGTGTAGAGGAGCAGCTTGAATGACATGAGAGATGAAATACATCCAGCAACTCAATCAATTTGATTTTTTGTTGTTGGATATTTCGTTAAATTGTGAAATTTTGTTAATAAAAGGATTGTTAGTGGAATTAGTAGTTGTTAACATACTTAATTGTAACATTAGTTTGGTTAGTCAATTTAGACTTACTTCGTTACTTTTAAAATCTTCATCTACGAATTGAAGACCCTGGTTAAAACATAAAACAAAAAATAAATGATGCTATTTGTTAACAAAAAACTTTCTTTTCGATTTATACATCTGAGTTTTTAGATAAATTATAGAGTTTGGTTTTTATTAACTTCAGTTTCAAACAACAATCATTTGTCAAGCCTTGGCTAGTTACAATTTTTTTCTCTCCGTCACTTAATAAACATTGGTTTAGGAATGTTTTCCCAGAAAAATAAACGGAAATAAATTGTAGAGAATTAGCGAGAATTTCCATCCATCATTTGTAAAATTTCCCATTCCATGGATCTATATTGGATTTTTTAAAGGGGGTTAATTTACCTATTCGTTAAAATCCCATTTATCATAGACAGACGATAAAATTCTCAAAAGGGATTCATCTATTAACAGAATTTCCAATTACCACATATACGACAAATGGTTACATTTTTTTGTTGTACATATCGAAAGTACCTCCTATCTTTGGATTGAGGACATAATTTGATTATAAAATTTTCTCAATTGAAATGGTTGGTTCATTAGAAAGTCCAAAAATATGGAAATGTCGCCTTAACGAGGACATAAGAGTAATATATTCTCTCCATGGTTGGAAAATTCAAGAGATGATAAAATAGCTTATTTTCGGAATGCACAAGGAAATTGGATAGTGAAAGCTTAAATTCTATATGGAAATTTCTATTCGCTGTAGTAATTGCAATAACTATGAAAAAGTTTGTAACTCTACTGTGCGGTTAGATAGAATAATGATTTTTAAATTTTAATTTAATAACTGAATAAAATTCGTTTAAAATTAACCAATCATACAGCTTTAACTGTAAATATTTTTCTATACATTTAAAAAAAACTTGTTTGGAATTTGTTCAAAAATTTCCTTTTAATCAAGCGGTTGTAATATTTTAATTTATATAAACATAAAACGCTGGTGGATGAAATAATTAAAGCGGCGGAAAATTTATGTTGTGTAAATGCAGAATTTTCACTATAGCTTTGGATTAAGTCAAATTTTTTTGTAAAAAAATTGAAGTCCTACCAATGATGAAATAATTATATAATAATCTTACTTTTAATATATATTTTAATTTGTTGTTCAGCTTTATACCTACGTGTGAAATTCACTCATAAATGACCTCAGAACAAAATTTAACTTGTCCAATAAAGATAACTTCCCAATGTGTTGAGTTTGATGATACCCATATAATTTTGCTTAGAAAATGAACTTATTATGCAACGTCAAGTTGCGAACAACTATTTCGGAATTCAGCACTGTACAAAAGTTACTTAGTGCTTGGATTAGTCACTGACACTTTGTTGTTACTCCAGGGAGACAGTTTCGTCTCAATTAGTTGTTGTTTGAAGGAGATTATTTCTAGAGCTTTGGTAATTTTCCAATTTCTCGGCGACAACTAATTCCAAACTTGTAAGTTATCCACTCTGTTGTGGAACACCGACCCGTTCCACATTCCAGCGTCTTAGGATTGAATGTCTTGGTCATTTTGCATTATGTGATGATATTGTACCATTTTCGTTAATACGCAGCCAAATTATGGAAATATAAACAACCGAAATTGAGTAGCCTAAACGTTATTATAAAAATTATATAATGTAGTATTTTGTATTTTTTTTGTAACTTAATTTTGGCAGCAGCACACTATGTCTAACCGGAAATTTTGCCAAACCCACTAGTCAAATATCTACGGATTCGTCTCCTTTGAAAAAAAAAACATCAATATCAACCAAAACCTTCACCTCATCTTATTTAGAAGATTCTTTCTGCTTCACCAATGCTATTCAATTTTTGAAATACTTAATTTTTTCCTTTATTGAAGAAGATACAATATTTTTGTAGGTGCGGAATTTAATATTATTCTTAAAAATTGTTTCCTTTCCATAAATTAAATTTATGTGTGAACGATTCACTTCAGCGTGAGCGTTTGAAAGCGAAACCAACCAAAGTTTTCTCGTCACAATTTTATTTCGTGTTTATTGAAGTAGGAAAGGAATTAATTCTCCAGTCACGGTCACAATACAAGCTGCAACATGTTTTATTTTCAGGAAACATAAATAAGTAAGCTATTATCGTTCGATGTATTCAATGAAGTTTTACATTTGAAAATATTCTCAACAATATTATGTAACACAATTCAGAGTTCAAGAAAAAGTATTTTGAAAGGGAAATCAAACTTTTTAAACAAGTTTATTACGATCGTGCGTGGAAAAAAAAAAATTAAAGATGGAAAAAGCGAAAAATTTACAAATTATTTTTGGAAAAATCGAGCGCTTTCACTGTGAAAAGACCTTGCAATCTAAAATTGGATAAAGCTGTGAACTGTCAAAAATTTGTATAATGAACGATTGATTGCAAATCTTGAAATCTTTTCACAACTTATTTGCTTTATCAGAAGGCCCTGTATATTTGTGATCTAGTTATTTACATTTCTTTTATTTTGACCGCACTGCTGCTCAGCATTTTAAAAATATATTGTCAGCATTGTTTATAACGCCATCTTGCAGGGAAATTAGAGAGCTAAAAATAATTTCCAATAGTTTTGATATGGCTTACAATATTATCACTTTTCAGGCATCAAGTTTTCGTGATCTTTCTAATGAACTGTTTATCTGTCGCAGCCTGTATAACAAAAGATAAATTAAATATCAAAATTTGTTTGCTATTGTTAAAAATTTCACCAAATCAACAATTACTATATTGAAACTGAGCCTGAGCTAGAACCAAACCCATACAATATCATTTTCATCACAGACCTCGATATCAAAATATATTCGTGTTATTCTAATGTATTAAATATTTAAACCAACCCGAAGAGCTGCTGTATATTCCAGCTTTAACAAATCCAATATATAGTCTGATCAAGTTCCATCTCAATATGTATACATCTATTTTATAAAACATACAAACCTGGAAATCCGTTTTGCATTGTTGTGCTGCCATGTTTGGATCTCTGAATATTTTCAGCTCGTCTATAGCGCCCTACAGAAAAGTTTTATGTATATTTTGAGCTACACTTCAAGGATTTTGCAAGACAATACGCCATCTTTCCATTTTTTTAAGACAAGATTTTGCCGATGATTTTTTATTATTATATTACAAATATCGTTATCGTATTAGCTTGGCTTTATATTTATTTTTCTAGAATATATACTTCAAACAATACAATCTGCTGTAGAATGGAAAATAGATTTCCTTCCTCTAGAATATATATTATGTATTTTATCATATATTATTTGGATATTGCCAAGACGTTCGAGGTGAACATTTTGAGCATCTACTTTATTGACATTCATAGTTGTTTTTAGTGTTTCAAATTTTATTACGTTTTGTATAACATTTCAGTTTCTTGATAAAATATACCGTATATCTTCTAATTATCCTCATTTATTTATCCCTATGTTCCTTTGATATTACTATTGAAATTCTTAACCTAAAACTCACGTATTTCTTTGTTAGGATACCCCAGTGGAAATTTGGGGACATAATAAACAGTTACAGTAACTTGAATAATTTAAACTCAACATTAGTGATGTCTGTATGCTTTTTAATTACAAGCAAAAACATTTTGCCAGAAAATTACGGATTAAATTATTTCAGGAAATTTTTGTTCGCGCTAAAATGTTTTTAAAAATTCTTTCCAGGTATAATTCGACTTCTAGTAGCATTACGAGTGAAAATAATTAAAAAATGCGACAAACGCCACAAAAAAACTTATTTGTTTTTGAGTTTTATTGTGATATAAAAGAAAAATATGGTATCGACTTAATAAAATTGAAGTTTACATTTCAATGTAGTTCAATACTCAGCAGGACATGTAGCCTGGGGGCAGTCTAATCGCTCCCATTTGATTTAATGCCCCGCTAACCTCCCAGATGCCAGCATCCCGGATGCTAGCATCCTAGTATAATGGTAGCCTTATTTAAACGAAAAAACGGTATGTTTTCTTTATTGTGATTCACTTTTCTTTCGATTTTTCAATGAATTTTTTTATATTTTATTATACTCTGTGTTTATTAAGATGCGACATCGGGATTTCTGTACAAAACTGTCAAACGCGAGCTAACTTTTTTACCAAATTGCGTTTATAAAAAATAAGAACAGTTTTAGAAAGATCGTTGAAAAATAAGTTCAAATGCACTTTTGAGTTTCTTATAAATTCGTTCTGGTTCAATTAAAAAATGGATATTCATGTTTCAAAAAGTTGAACTCCATTTTCATACCACTATTGGATGATCTTTATCTATTACGTAACGGCTGACTAGGTAGTGCACGGGATAATTTAAAAGTTAAACCTGTAGTACCTATGATGGATCGGTTCTCCGCTGAGATGAAATATTTTTCTTTTTGTTCAACAAGCTTCATCGACGTGTCACTGGCTTCTAGCAAGGTGTAAACAATCGTTCCAACTTTTGATTCTTCTATACCAAATAGAATTAACCCGGAAAATGGTCACTCGAGTACCACAACACTAATGAATTCAGACCAAGACAGTACATTTTCGATCATGATAAGACAGTTACATAAAAACTGTTAGCAATATTCACCAAATGACTGGACTATAAACTAGAAGTGAATTTTAGCTCTCAAGTGTTTTTCGTAATATAACGTGAGTGTTTGTCGTGAGTGTAATTGTTGACGGTGTCGGCAGCAAAATACTTCCTTTGTCAAATGATCTTGAGCATCACGTGGCAGATGTCACGATGCAATTCCGCTCTCAATATGGAACATCCTGTCTGCCAATTCATCTCGTGGCTTACATTGTGTGATAGAATCGATAAAAAACTCATAAACCTTTTTATCTCATGAATTTTCCTTTATATTTCAAGGTACATAATTTATATTTTAATATAAGAAGCATTATTTTATATTATATTATCCCGTGTTCACCTTTATTGTGTGATCCAGCATTTAGGAGCATATTTTATGGCAAAAGTAATAAAACAAAATGTGTGTTGAACACTAGGGTTATTAAACCCAACAATAACACTTTGGAATTGAATAACTGTGGGTGTTGGCTACTTCACGATAAGATTTGAAAGGAAACAAGCAAAGTTCGTAGTTCGTTACACATTCTTTTGTATTTGAAATAATTTTCCTTGAAAACAGCAAGACATACTTGATTTAAATAAAGTTAAATGTGAATCAAGTTTGTTTTCTTTTTAAAACCTTACCGCATTCTACAAACTTTGCCTTCCTAGCAAACGAAATAGCTTTAAGTTACGTAAACTTCAAAGAAATTTCATTTTTATAAAATATCTGGTAAACCAGATGCCAACTTAGCAAAAACTTTTTGCATTTTATTTTTTTTTAGTTTCATAATAAATCAGTACCTCGGGACATATTCCTGAAGGAATATAGACGACGAGACGTACGAAACTTGACAATCTATTAGTTTAATGAGCTAGCAAGTATGAGTTCTTCAAGGGGAATCACTATAAACAAAGTTTAAAATGAAACTGGGAATTTTTTTCCACTATTTTATATATTTTATAATTATTGTTAAATGTACTGAATATCCCGATAAATTATGAAATAAAGCTATATAATCATTTTCTAAGCCTGAGTGAAAAAATTAACTAATTACATCAAATAGTTCAACTTTCTTATATCTTTTCTAATGAACTTTATAACTTAAATTGCATTGATGTGAATAAATACAAGTTATCTATTTTATTTCGTAGCTGGAAAATTGTAGTAAGTGGACTAAGAAATTTAATTATGCATTTAAAACTTCGAAATAGTCATTTTGAAATATTTGATAGCTCATACTTTGGATACATTTCAGATAGTTATTAGACGAATGAAAATACTTCTGAATAAATAGCTCAGCCGTTTTTATTTGACTTCTGTAAATATCTCTCCAACCGATCAGCATAAAAATTTCACTTCGATGCATTCATTTCAAATACTACAATATTAAACCGGCATCAAATGAGATTTTAATTGTCCATTCAATATTTGAAATGTCAACAGACAGATAATGTTAAAACTTACAAATTGACAAATAACGATACACATAATATGTACACTTTTGTTTGTAGATATATCTAGAAGAGTTTCAAGATCATAATCAATAAACGTATATGAATTCATTTAGATATACTATGACTTAGATTAAATATATAATCAATGTATCGAATAAATCATCAGGGTAGCAACATTATATGAATTTTTCCAAATTTGTGCTTGTTCAAGATATGTATGTATGTATTTTTGGTGTAACATTCACTGAGACCTAAAAGATCTATTGTGCCCCCTTACTTCTACTTAAATTCTGAGGAGAGTCTCTGAAGCTAGTAGCTCCTGTAGTCCTATTCCCCGGAGTAATTTTAGGATATCTGCAGGCTTCAACTTAGGTAAATGTTCCTCTATCATCCAGGTACTATGCCTTAGGATTCTGGAGTGCTGATTAGTTGGAATGTATGTGGATGGAGGTTTCTTCTTCCATGCCAGAAATGTTTTTATTATGCTTTTTGTAAGGGTATAAACTTTACCTTGTGAAACAACGGATTATCGATTTGGTGCATTATTTAGGATGCATTGATCGCATCCTTTGTTCAATTCCGCGTACAAATATCGTGTATGAATTGTTTTTGCCTAGAGTTCATTATTTATTTGGTAGTTCTATTCAAGTTATTAATTGATAAAATTAGAAAATATTAGAGAAATGTTCTATTGTTAATGGAATATTCATGTTCACAAATACAGCAGCTGAAATTTCACATGCAAATGTACTATAACCAGTTCGAAGCCAATAACTTTTATTGGTATGTCGATATTTTTGTTATTAATCGCATACGTTTAGTAACATAAATAGGCTACATTTAACATAGTTATACGTAGATTTGTACAATAAATTCATTTATATGAGCGTTTCGGAATCGGAAACGAACTGATACCACTAAAAAGTTATGACACCATCTATTTTATGACTCATATCGAAGAGAAATAATATTTACTGTACCATTTAAATATGTACCTGACGATTATTAAACAATTTATTTTACCATATAATAATGTCAGTGAATTATATGTAAACCTCTGAAGCGTGATTTGCAGTAATGACTGTATTTATAGTACCTACACTTCCTTCATGATATTTCTGGAATGGGAATTCGCATCCCGGGAATATTAAAAATTTCAGTAGTACGTAAATTACCCATTAGATGATTGGAATATCGTAATTCACATTTAATTATTTTGGTTACAGTGAAATTATCGACCATGTCATTTTTGCAGATAAATCAGTTCACTTTACACTTATTTGTAGTAATAATATGGATAAAATAATGTGAACGAGATGAATTTATCATATATGTATAAATGACAGGTGGCAACATTTCAAATTTTTTACCGTTTCGCCATAAACCTCCGTCCCGTTAGTCGTAATTCACCATGTATTAATGTATTTTTGACTGCCCGATTCTTATCAGACACTAGTAGCCGGCCACAAAGTGTGTCTCGCCTAAAAGCGCTCTTAATATCGTGATTCTTGATAATGAAAATCAGGAAAAATTTCACTTTGATAGATTAATAGAGGAAAATCACAATGCTCAAACAACTCTTACAATTATAAAGTTTAACTCACTTCTACAAATCATATAAACACCGTCACAAGTAATTAGTTTCATGGAAACAAAGTCTCGTCTTTGCAGAAGAAAATGGAATCTTAAAATTCAGTCAACATAAACATGAAGTGCTAAGAGTACAGACTAGAAGTGCTTCCAATAAGGAGAGCGTTAAACTCAAATACCTATAACAATAGTTCAAATATATTTGAAAAAATTGCTAAGCAGCAAATTATTTGATTTACTGAAATAAAAATGGAACTGTAATAAATCAAGTTACAAATTTGGGGAAGTAGCCAATCAGTAGAGCATTATAATTTCCCTTGGCGCTTTTTAAAGTGGATCGCTACATCCAAGCACATAGTAAATGTACATGTTCTGGCTTAATTATGTGAAAATGGTTTATACGTAAGTGCCTCGTTTTAATGTATGGCACAATCTTCTTGTTTAAGCATTAAACTTTCCTTAAAGTTCATGGTGATTCGTTCTATTTGTTTCGTCAAAGTTTGGTAACGAAACCCATTTAAAATTAAAACAATATTCAATTCCTTTTCTTATCGAAACAACAGACAATGCGTAATTAAATTAAATGCCATTTCACTTAGCGTCTGGGATTTCAAACTACTTGATGTGATTAGTACAAAAGTAAAAAGTTTTTTGGTTCAAATGACATCGTTAGCAAATATTCAAATTAGTCCATGGCAAGTGTTGCGTGAATGATATTTGAAGGTGGAAAGTTTAATCGAGAACAAAAATATTTCTACTGTTAGGATTTCCAGAGATCCCTCAATAATACAATACACTTAAATATGTTTAACTAGCTGACCCGGTGAACTTTTTGTTCCGCCTTAATGGCAATAAATAAGCAGATTGTGTTTTTTTTTATTGGAAAAAATACAAAAAAATTAAATACCTACATTAATCATTCATTATTATTTCTGTATTTTAGTACATAGGTTGCTCTTCACTTAAGTACCTTGTGATACACGACATTTTTTGTTTTATTATCAGGCGCAAAAACAAACAACGCAGATGGTCTTCCGACCCGTGAACATGCCACGTGTAATTGACCATGGGAAAAACATGAATGTTCTAGATTTAAACCACAAACTTTCAGGGATTGGCCTTGTGATTTGTTGATGGTCATGGCAAATGCAAGACGTATCGTCTTTTAAATTCAAACGGCATATCGTTTGGTATCATCGGGATCCTCGGAATAAGAACTTCCTCACCTTTGAATTTTCTTATCATTATCGTAGCGTAAATTACATTGTTCATCAATTTTCTAACCACCAAACGCGTACCGTTGCACAGTTTTGGTTGGTTTATGTTTCGAAGCATGATTACTACGGAGCCAACCTTCAGGCGTAAATTGTGCGGTGGTAAGCCAGGCACGTCCAAAGAGTTTAAAAATTCAATTGTATAGTTGGTGGCTTCATCTTCATTTGTAACGCAGTCAATAGATTTGAATGAATGCATTGTTTCAATGATCTTATTTTGAATTATGTAGTTCAGGTCATCTACCATTACGGCTTTGTCGGGAAAGATTCGATCGTCTTGCTCATGGCATTATTAATTAAACTTCACTTCACTTCAATTCACCTATTATTATAAATTTCAACCATACCGAGTTTTATAGTTCACTTGATTTCTTACAAATATCTAATTGTCATCTATACGTCATTACATAGCTGTCATTATACGTCAATTACATAGCTGTCATTTGCGTTTTGTTATTCCAAGTCTGATTCTTTTTTGTTATACCACGTTTTATAGTGATTGACGTTTCATGTCAAGTCCCACGGGAACGCTGTCGAACGGGATAAAAAGTATCTTATGTCCGTCTCCTGGCTCTAAGCTACCTCCCTACCTCCCTACCAATTTTCACCAAAATCTGTTCTGCCGTTCTTGAGTTATAAGTGGTGTAACTATGTAACATGTCTATCGACCTGTTTCGATTTTAACGAAATAATTTCAATTTTACCGCTTGCCGTCATAGTAACCACTTCCAATTTAGTTCTGTGATGTAAATTTCTCTGATCGTTGATCGTTGCGACAATTGACATATGATGTCAACGCTCGATTCTTATTCTCGATTTTCCTTCTTTTCGTTACCGACCCTTGTGAAGCAAGGACCTATCTCTTTACCGTCTCTTAATTTTTAACAGTTTTTATCTTAAATTGCTGTGGTAAGCACAGCAGCCAGGTTACCCCGGCAAGTTACGGCCAGGATACCCCTGCAAGTTACAGCCAGGTTACCCCGGCAAGTTACGGCCAGGATACCCCTGCAAGTTACAGCCAGGTTACCCCGGCAAGTTACGGTCAGGTTACCTCTGCTAGTTACGGCCAGGATACCCCTGCAAGTTACAGCCAGGTTACCGTTACAAGTTTTTCACTGCCAGGATATCCCTGACAGGTTTACTGCTAGACTTCTACTTCAACTTCTAGACTTCTACTTCAACTTCTAGACATCTACTTCAACTTCCAGACATCTTCTTCAACTTCCAGACATCTTCTTCAACTTCCAGACATCTTCTTCAACTTCGACAGCTGATTCTACCACTCCGATAAGCTAAGTACCTCTAAGAAGTACAGGTTTTCTACCTTTCACTTTTTTACCTTCCTTTTAGTGGCAGAATAAATTTAATATTTAAATATCTTTTTTTATTTCTTATACCCGGCTGTAAGAGCTGTAGGGACTGTCCGGATTCATGTAAATTTTGTATCTTTATTTTTAACGTTCAGTAAATTCTACAAGGTGTTTCTACCTTTCTCACCTTAGTTCTCTTTTGTGCAATTAAATTATTTTTTCGTCTAAAAAGGTAGTGGCGCCCTAAAGTTCTTATAGTCTGTCAACCCTCTGGCATACCTAGTGTGGCATCAACATGGAGTCGATCCACCCTTGAGAGAGTCTCTAGCCGGGATCTGTCTCTTAAGGAGAGAACAAGTGTTACAAATTGGCGCCCCTTGTTTTTGTTGCACTGTATGACAGTTGGGTTGAAACGGGCTATAGTTTTTTTGCTTTTTTGAATTTTTTTGTCTTCAACTTTGAGTTTTTTTAGCTTTTTAAAACTGTTTGCTAACTTTTAATAATTAATTTTTTTACCTTCTCACTCTTTTGATTAAATGTCGTAACGTCCCTGCATTCACATTTTACCTACATTATCTGCCTTATCTAATATATATTTTAAATTCAGTTTTGATATTTTTTGGGTCTACAAGTAACATTTAACACAATCTTATGTTGTTGAAAAGAATTAAATTTTCTTTTATCGATTATTTGTAGATGGTGTATAACATCTGATTTCTTGGCAGTGTTGTCACATGTAAAGCAAATTCTTAAGATGTTCATTTTTTAATGTCAGATTTAATCTCTTTTCTTTATCTCGTTCAGTTGAATTGTGTCTAGTTACACAAACTGAAATAACTTTCTTTATCGTGTTCAGTTGAATTGTGTCGAGTTACACAAACTGAAATATCTCACTTTCTTTATCTCGTTCAGTTGAATTGTGTCGAGTTACACAAACTGAAATATCTTACTTTTTTTATCTCGTTCAGTTGAATTGTGTCGAGTTACACAAACTGAAACATCCTATCTATTTTCAATTTTGTTATTTAAGTGCAGTGTTGCCAGAGTAACAATTTATCTTTAAACTTACTGTTACTTACCTATTCTTTAATGTTGTTATTCAAGTGCAGTGTTGCCAAGTTAACTATTTATCTTTAGAAATGAACATTTTTCATTCCAATTTTTTTGAATAGCATGAGAGTTGTGATGTGTTACAATCTATGATCTATTTTTGATTTTGATTGGTTATATATTTAGTCATTGTGCAACATTTACATTACTAGATATAAATTTTTAAAAATATCGTATAATTTGTTGAAAGTATCGTACAGTATTGTTTATTTTAAATGAAATTTATCGGTAGTGTGTATATGTTGTTTTTATATCTATAGTCATTTGCTTACATTCAGTTTCTTTATCTATATCTCGTTGCCAGGCTTTTATGTTCATTTGGATTTTAGATTCTTTGCTTTCGTTAGTGCTATTTGATTAGTACTGCTGATTTAGATACCGTTTCTTATTATTTTTCTCTCCTTTTAAACATGATGCAGGCCAATCACTTGAAGTCACTTGAGCTATCATATGAGATTAAAATCAGAAATTTTCCTGTTCCGGATACTGTCGAACAGAAACGAAGAGTTTTAACAGGTCTTCTTGCTAGGGAAAATTCTAATAGAAGTTTTACGTCCCCAGTTAATTCCTACCTTTTTGAGGACGATATATTAGAAGTAACAGAAACAATTACTGACTTGACAAATATCATTGAACAATTTAGTGGCAATAAAAACGAACCAGTCTTTTCCAGAATCAATTCAAGATTGACACATTTGACTAATAGAATCAATAGATTAAATGCCGAAAGTAACGAACAACTACTAACAAAAGAAACATTGACAAATAGACTAATACTTTTAGAAGCTGACCTTGCAATGAAAACAAATCCGACATCTAACTACAGAACTGAAGACACCTTACCTTCAAACTCATCTCCCTCCCCTACTCGTTTTGACACCCCTTATCAAAGACACGATCCAGTTTACAAATGGAATGTTTTCTTTACTGGTAAAAATGAATCACTTCATTTATTTTTGGAAAAAGTTGAAGTCCTTAGACTTTCTAGAGGAATTACAGAAAATGAGCTCTTCCAACAGTCATGTGAACTTTTCAAAGACAATGCCTTCACATGGTACCTTAATAATCGTAATAAATTTCAATCCTGGAAAGACATTGTTGCCAAATTGAAAGCTGACTTTTTGCCCTATAGTTATGAGACTGATTTGGAGTTGGAAATTTCTAATCGCACCATGGGTGCTAACGAACCGGTTGCTGTATACATCTCTTCCATGATAGGATTATTTAATCGCTTGTCTAGTGTCGTTGACGAACGTACTCGTGTAGCAAAGATTCGTAGGAACCTTTTACCTTCTTTTATCTCGTCTTTAGCACTTCATAATCCCCAAACAGTTGATGAATTAACCGAACTGTGCAAAAGAATTGAAGAATCCCGTGTTTGGTCAGATAGATATAGATCACCATCTTCTAATAATCCTAGATTGCTTGAACCAGATTTATCTTGTCTTTATGTTTCCTCCCCGTCAAATCAAAGACAAAGAACTGCCGCAAACGTTTCAGCATTAACCTCCTTGGTTTGTTGGAATTGTAATAAAACTGGTCATTCATATTCCGAATGTTTCTCGCCCAAATCTATATTTTGCTACGGTTGCGGTGCAAAAAACACCACAAAACCTAAATGTCGTAGATGCATCCAAAAAAACTCGAGACTGACTGGACCTCCGAATCTGGCCACTGTGTCCAGTCAAGCACAACCAACTTCATCCCAGCCAGAAAACCCCAGAAGAACGAACACACGACCAAACAGACCTCCAAACAGATCTTCAAACAATCCCAACCCCCCTACGAACCAAAACTAACTTTTTCAACTTCCGCTGCTGAATGGCAAAATTATCTTATCTTTGTTAGAAATTTCCTAGCGTCCAATCATTTTAGAAATACAGACAATCCATTACCTTTATCTACCAAACAACTTACAAATACCTTACCGAACACTAACGACATCCAGAAAACAGATGACAAAAACATTTCGCTTACTGAGAATATTACTTCTGTACCTATCTGTGACATGCCAGTTACTTTATCTTCAACTCAGTCAAACACTGTTTCAACCTCTATTAATACCTGTCCCATATTCACAAAAAAACCTAACGATAATAGACCTTACCTTACCGTGAAAATCTTAGACGTACCCGTTTTAGCTATGGTTGACACAGGTAGTAATTCTACTGTTCTTGGAAATCAGGGTTTCTCTTTGTTGCATTCTTTACATTTACCTATACAGTATGACTCTGGTTTGAATATTACCACTGCTGACGGTGTACCTCAACAATATATGGGCTATATTTCCGCACCAATCACAGTGAATGACGTTACAAAGACAATAAAAATACTGATAATACCGTCAATAACCCATAACCTTATTTTAGGAATGGACTTTTTGAACTTGTTCAAAATAGACATGAGTTTTCATGATTTGTCATACTCTTTATTATCTTCTACTTGTGTAATTAACACAATACAATCTGCTTCTACTCTCTCTATTGAAGAAAAAAACAAACTTGAGCAAACTATAAACTTATTCTCTTCTCTTGCCCCTCCTGACCGAATTGGCAGAACGAATTTTGTTGAACACGATATCGACACTGGTGATGCAAAACCGATTGCACAACGCCAATATCCTCTATCCCCAGTTATGCAAGGTCATTTAGTAAAAGAAGTCAACGAGATGTTACGACTAAATGTCATTCAACCTTCGAACTCCCCTTGGTGTTCACCCCTTTGGGTAGTCCCAAAAAAGTCTGGAGAATGCCGCGTCTGCTTCGATGGCCGAAAGCTGAATAAAATAACCACTCCGGATTCCTATCCCATGGCTCAAGTAGATGTCATTCTTAGCAAACTTCGAGACGCTAAATTTCTTACCTCCATTGATTTAAAAAAAGCCTTTCTACAAATACCCCTTACCGAATCTTCTCGCCCCAAAACTGCTTTCGCTGTCTATGGCTTAGGTTTATTTGAATTTACGACCACTCCCTATGGTCTAATTAACGCACCCAAAACTATGGCACGTCTAATGGACATTGTTATAGACCCTTCTTTAAGGCCCTACTGTTTTTGTTATTTAGATGACATCATTATTGCTACCCCTACCTTCGAACTTCATTTAGAAATCCTTAATAAGTTATATCTTCGTCTTAAAGAGGCAAACCTTACTGTAAATTTCCAAAAATGTGAATTCTGTCGAGACTCTCTTAAATTTCTTGGTTTTGTAGTCGACAAAGCTGGTCTTCGAACTGATGAAGACAAAGTTTCCGCAATCCTTAACTATCCTGCTCCCAAAAACACTACAGAAGTCAAAAGACTTATTGGCTTAATTGGCTGGTATCGCCGATTCATCAAAGATTTTTCTACCGTTTGCTCCCCGATAACTGACCTTCTTCATGGCAGAAAAAAAGGACAACCAATTTCCTGGACATCTGAGGCTGAAAATGCTTTTATCGAAGTCAAAAAACGACTTACTTCCAGCCCCATTCTTGCAAGCCCTGACTTTTCGAAAGAATTCATTATACAGACTGACGCTAGTGACACTGGACTTGGTGCAATCTTATATCAACAATGTGATGGTATCGAACACCCCATCGCATATGCAAGTCGTACCTTGAACAAAACCGAAAGAAAGTACAGTACCACAGAAAAAGAACTCTTGGGTGTGATTTTTGGTGTAGAAAAATTTAGAGGCTATGTGGAAGGAACCCACTTCACACTTGAAACAGACCATTCATCTTTACAGTATCTGTCAAAACTTTCCAACCCATGTGGACGTTTAGCTCGTCTCTCGCTTAGATTATCGCAGTTCGATTTTGAAATCAAACATAGAAAAGGAACCACTATGGTTGTAAGTGATGCACTTTCCCGTTCATTTCAAGACATTTCAGTGATTGATGTCACTACCTTCAAGCCAGATACTTGGTATACCGCCATGATTGATAAAGTTAATAATAATCCTGAGTCATTCCCCACTTTTAAAGTAGAAAATAATGTCCTCTACAAACATGTCTTCTCTCCAAACCCCATATCTAGTAATTTATCTAATTGGAAAATTGTAGTCCCTACCCCGAACAGACTTGATGTCCTAAAGACATTTCACGACAATCAAACTAGTGCACATCTCGGCATCTCTAAAACTATCGCCCGAATTTCTGAAATCTACTATTGGCCAAAACTTAGAAGCACTGTATCTCGTTATATCAAGAAATGTTCCGTTTGCTCTTCCTGTAAAACTCAAAATTTACCTAAAGCTGGTATAATGGGCCAGTATAAAGACATTAATTTCCCTTGGCAATGGATCTCTGCTGATTTAATAGGTCCATACCCCAGATCTAAAAATGGCAATAGATTTGTTCTCGTTATAACAGACTGGTTTACTAAATTTTGCCTTGTTCACCCTATGCAGAATGCCACAGCTGCTGGTATTGTTAAATTTATCGAAAATCAAGTTTTTCTTATTTTTGGAGTTCCGCAAATATTTTCCGTCGATAATGGCACAGTCTTTACCTCTTCCCTCTTCAAAAATTTGATGAATCAATATAAAGTACAAAAAATTTTCTACAATGCACGCTATCACCCACAAGTTAATCATACAGAACGGACCAATAAAACCATAGTTACTGCCTTACGTTGTTACATTCATGACAATTCCTCTCATAAAAATTGGGATGCATCAATACATAAAGTTGCACAAGCAATAAGAACCGCAAAACATGACGTTACAGGTTACTCTCCCGCTTTTTTGAATTTTGCCAGAAACGTACCGTTAAGTGGAGATTTTTATGGTGTAATTTCCGAAAATGCTAACAATTTAATCAATAACGCAGACAAATTACAGCTGATTGATGACTTACAGACTCTTCCTAAACTTTATATTGATGTACGCAAAAAACTTAAGCAAGCCCATGACAGAAACACAAAGTATTATAATTTACGACGAAGAGATGTAGAATATCATGTCGGTGACCGCCTTTGGAAAAAGAATTATGTACTTTCATCCAAAAATGATAACTTTGCAGCAAAATTTGCTCCTAAATATATTCCGTGTATCGTCCATAAAGTAATTTCTAGACTTGTTTATAATCTCAAAGACCTTTCAGGTAATGATCTTGGAAATTGGCATGTTTCAGATCTGAAAAACCAATTTATTGACGTTGACGAAAACCTTCCGGATGACTTAGATGAACAAGACAATAACGCTGACATTGCAAATTAATTGTTCCTTTTTGCTTTTTTAACTCAACGTAGAGTCCCGTATCTTAGAAACCGTGTCTCACTTGGAGTTTCGATATCGTTCTCCTAAAAAAACGGTACAATTGTGTTTTAGTTTACCATTATTATTTTAGTTTTCTTCGTTTTTTCTTCTTTCTTTCCGTTTTCTGTCTTCTAGACAACCGTGTTACTTACCGTCCCGATTCCATACTCAACTTGGTTCACAATTATTTTATTCCCCGCGTAGAAAAGGAAGTAGACCAAGCTACGTAGGAGTTTATACCGTTCTCCGAACAAAACGGCTCCTTTTCTTACCCCGCATTCCATTAATTCTGTTACAAAAAATAAAAATACCGGCTAGACACCCTGAAAGCTCTCCATTGCGGAAATGGATTTTACGTCATTCAAATTTTTGGTCCCCCTTTTTGTTGTATATCTTTTTGTTGCCCCGAGTTTTCCGTATCATTTCTCAACAATAAAATGATACTTTTGCTTTTTTAACTTAACGTAGAGTCTCGATTGACGTACCGTAAGACGTTAGGCCCCAATTGAACCGGGTTTGCCTTTGCTGAGTGGCGGATTGCGCTCGGTATACAAATCTAATAGGTTTGAAAAAATGACTGCTTAGTCTCTCTATTTCTTCACAGCAATCTCTTCCCTTTCTCTTGTCTTCAATGGCAATACTTCCTTAGTTTTTAGTCGTTTTTTTTTATTGTTTCATCAGGTTGGCCACATTTTTATAAGTACCGTATTTCCTGACAGGATCATGGGTGTAATTTTATTTTTATTATCTTTTCAATTTAAGAAGAAGGCATATCAAAGGACGAAATATATGGAGCTAGATCGACTTTCGGATCGATGACCAATGGCTACTGTTGACGCTAACTGGCAACCTCACCGATTGTCGATTGGGCGCTGTCATTTCTGACCTCTATTTGTGCTTTCTGTCTTGTAATTAGTACCTATTTTAGTTTAATTATGTGATAGGTCTATCAATTTTATGTTTTCATTATGTCGCCACATTCTATTCTTGCCACAAACGCCCTTATCTCAACCTTTGATTTATCTTCCAGAATTACCACATATATCGTCAATTCCTTTTTACCGTTACCCATTCGAAGTAAATATCTATGTATATTTTTTTCTCTCTTCCTTAACATACCTTTTGCGTTGCCATATTGTGAAATTTGTGGGCTACCTACCGTTATCGGATATTTTAGAACCGTTCCTTATGGAACACTAGTGTTGTCGTCATGCCAAAGTTTTGGCTAGGTTAAGTAGTATTTCACCTTGGGTGACGTCTTTATGACAAATCGTTATTCTTTGCTCGGCGAAAATTAGGCTGATTTATGAAATAATTAGAATTCCGACGGAATTATATTCTGAATCAATTTTAGGCTGACATCACTTCCCGTGTTTATTTTTGTGTCTCCACGGAGACATTTGTTTGGATATTTGCTGGAATTGCGTAGAATTGCGAATCTGAGATACCAGCGTTTTATCAAAACACTACCTACCGTACCTTACCTTATAGTTATATACACTGAGAAATTATCGCACCCTATCGTTACCTTTCGTTCTCAGTGTATGCTTTGCCTTATCCGATGACATAACGACACAATAATCACAAGATGACAAAACTACCTTACCTTTGACAATTACCTTCCCTACCTACTATACATAGATTTTGCATTGATACTTCACCCCTCCTTTATCTTATTAACCCTTTAAATAAAAAAATAATTCTTCGAATCATTTTTTTTCCCGGAGGAGAGGGGGTGTAACATGTCTATCGACCTGTTTCGATTTTAACGAAATAATTTCAATTTTACCGCTTGCCGTCATAGTAACCACTTCCAATTTAGTTCTGTGATGTAAATTTCTCTGATCGTTGATCGTTGCGACAATTGACATATGATGTCAACGCTCGATTCTTATTCTCGATTTTCCTTCTTTTCGTTACCGACCCTTGTGAAGCAAGGACCTATCTCTTTACCGTCTCTTAATTTTTAACAGTTTTTATCTTAAATTGCTGTGGTAAGCACAGCAGCCAGGTTACCCCGGCAAGTTACGGCCAGGATACCCCTGCAAGTTACAGCCAGGTTACCCCGGCAAGTTACGGCCAGGATACCCCTGCAAGTTACAGCCAGGTTACCCCGGCAAGTTACGGTCAGGTTACCTCTGCTAGTTACGGCCAGGATACCCCTGCAAGTTACAGCCAGGTTACCGTTACAAGTTTTTCACTGCCAGGATATCCCTGGCAGGTTTACTGCTAGACTTCTACTTCAACTTCTAGACTTCTACTTCAACTTCTAGACATCTACTTCAACTTCCAGACATCTTCTTCAACTTCCAGACATCTTCTTCAACTTCCAGACATCTTCTTCAACTTCGACAGCTGATTCTACCACTCCGATAAGCTAAGTACCTCTAAGAAGTACAGGTTTTCTACCTTTCACTTTTTTACCTTCCTTTTAGTGGCAGAATAAATTTAATATTTAAATATCTTTTTTTATTTCTTATACCCGGCTGTAAGAGCTGTAGGGACTGTCCGGATTCATGTAAATTTTGTATCTTTATTTTTAACGTTCAGTAAATTCTACAAGGTGTTTCTACCTTTCTCACCTTAGTTCTCTTTTGTGCAATTAAATTATTTTTTCGTCTAAAAAGGTAGTGGCGCCCTAAAGTTCTTATAGTCTGTCAACCCTCTGGCATACCTAGTGTGGCATCAACATGGAGTCGATCCACCCTTGAGAGAGTCTCTAGCCGGGATCTGTCTCTTAAGGAGAGAACAAGTGTTACAACTAACACGACTTTCTTTTATATATATAAATATATAGATAAGTATTATTAAGTTACCTGAAATTAGTTCAAAATTGAGGGTCCTACATTCATAGTTTTCTGCAGATTTGCTCTAATCCAGGCCATTAATTGGGAAGGATTTATTCCCTGAAGCCTGATAGTTTGGATATCTTCCTTAAGCGTTCGCTGTTTTGTGTAATGAAACAAGTACGACAAGGAAATATGAGAAAAACAGCTGAAAGAGAGAGAAAAAATAATTGTGGGCAGTCAGCGAGGATGTATACTTATTTACCGAGGCTGGTCAGCGAGGGCGTATACTTATTTCCCGACGCTGGCCGAATGTTCATTGCCCCCCTATTAAAATAAAATGAATGAACATTCGGCCAGCCTCGGGAAATAAGTATACACCCTCGCTCACTGCCCATGAATATTATTTCTCTTTCAGCTGTTTTTCTCATGTTTCCTTGTCGTACTTGTGTAATCCGCAGGGTTCCGTAAGATTTTTCTCAATCTTCAGGCTATTAGCGGTACGGTGAGAAGAATTGGAATTGTTTATGTTATTTACTTTTTTTTTAATACCGTTTTTCATTTTTTTTCAATCTGTAGAGATATTTCAGTTAATTGATGTAGATGCTGATGCTGGCAGCAATACAGTTTTGTAAATAAAAACTCTGTTTGTTTTGGGAACTCGTTGATTCCATTATTTGCTGAAAGACTTTTATTTGATTGAAAAAAATTCTGTTATTTTGGAAAGTGATGTTACTAAAAATTTATTATTAATTTTGTCCACGGCACACCAACAATAATTCAGTACCCATATATCTACTAGAGTGAATTATGTTTCATAATTCACAATATTTCGTTACATAGGTGACTAGAGATGGACGCAAACGTCACCCAGCGTGAATAATGGCTATCATAAATTTCTCCTTTAATAATATACTATTATCCACGATTGCAAGTTTTCAGCTTTATTCTGAGGAGGGTATTCATTTCAGATGGACTAAAAAGTATACTTCAACCAACATCTGAATGTTATAAGCATCTCGGAAATATCATTGAGATCAAATATTGAATTTGCTCGATGAAATTAGCATGTTTGAATATGTATCATTATGCCATTAGTTAACGAAGTTCATAACTCATTCTCTATATTCCCATAGCGATTAAGTTTCTAATAACTCATTCGTTTATATTGATTCACATTATCAACAATTTTATTAGCTATGGTACAAAGCACGTTTGACGACAGAACAGTACCAGCCAATTTCAACTTAGTTTCATTGATGTTTTGTTCTATTATATTCTTTAGTAAAATATAATAAGACTAATGTGTTCTTCATTGTGCCGTTTATGTAGCCCTTATCAAACTCATCAGTCTTTTCACTGGGACTTTCTTGGAGAAATCCGCGATAAACTCAAGAACACTTTGTATGTTTTTCAAGTGCACTTTTCCATTAATCAAATAGCGCGGAACACAAATTAAAATCTGTAATTGTGAAATACTAGACTGCAATGAATTGTCTGACATTTAACTTGTTGTTTTCGTCATTCGTACAATTTATAAACTTCACTGGTTAGACGGAGTTGCATCTAGAAAGATCAACGGGCTTGTCAAATATAATGGGATGGTGATATATTTACAAAATTACGTTAATATATTCTAGATACACTAGCATTAGCAGTTGCAACGTAATTTATCATTAGTAAACTAGAAGAATCTCAAGTTAGGTCATAATTGAGTTGAAAGTTAAAAGGGACGCTTCTTGTGAATATATTGTTCAATTGAACTATACTATGGGTTTATGGAGGACGTTTATTGTTTATAAGTAGTTGGTCATTTGACATAAATATTAAAAGTGTTTTATAATTGTTGGCTTTGTCATTTTTGTATTCATCTTAGCACAACTTACTCAGCTTGTTCATTCCAAGAAATATGATGTCCCAGTACTTTCATTAAACTTACTTTGGTGATTATTTTGACATTCTTTTTCCAGTCTAGATACTACCTTGTAACTATTTGAAGTGAATGATGTCTGAGACTTCATATCAAGAACCGGGGGAAAGTTTAGTACCTTGCCGTATAATCTGTTTTTAATGGATTCAAATAACCACATCCCTGCTTTTCCAATTATCACAAGGTTTATTGGAGGAACGGAACAGATATTTGCATCTGTATCGTCTATACTTCCCATACCAAAGACATTGTATTTGGCTTATCTGCTTGTACTGGTTCTTGTGGGATTATATAAATTCCTAAAGTATCTGTGACTAATTTACGTTGGAGTAATGCCTGCGATTTGTTAAATTTAACAAGTAGTTTTGCTATTTCATCATATTTTTTAATTAAAAAAGTTTCTATGAAACATTTCTCGCTGTGAAACGTATCTACAGTGGAATTTATTAATTTCAAAAAGGCCGTTATGTAATAATTTAATCAGTTACTCAGCTTAAGTTTGATTTATTTCAGTGCCAGAAATTCAAGAATTAAAGAGACACCACTAATATTGAAAAAATCGTTAGTTTTTTTAACAAAATGCTAAAATCTAGAGGATCAAGGACAAATGTTGAAAAGAGACAAATTCGACAACTTTCTGAAATCCCAAATACAACAATAGCACTTGTCATTACACGGGAAAACTATTAGATTTAAGCTCAAGGTTAAGTTACACCGAATAACATGTCCCCAGAAGTTGGGATGGTAACTTCTTCAAATTCTTACTTCAAATTATTAAAATCTGGGAAACAATGGCTTATGACTTCCCGTCTCAAAACTGAAATAGGTCCTAAATGACTCGCAGCTTGATCAACATTATTAAGATAAACTTTGAAGCTGAATGTAATTAGGAAATGAATTTTCTCAAAGGCGCAAAATAAAAAACTTTGAGCACCTTATTAAGTTTAAATTGGTTCGTAGATTTGCTTTGAAGTTGTAGCAGGTGAATCAGATTTTTTTTAATATTGGAATAGAAGTCATTTTAAATAAAGTACAATTTTTATAAAAGCTTCAGCTTCATATAATAATATGTAGGTATAAATGCATCATGCAAAAAAAATATTGATTGAAACGTTATGCAAGCTAAAACAATCAAGTAATCAATTGTCCTCATTAACAGGCTTAATTACTATTCTCAACCAGTTCCATTCTGTAATTAATTGGTTTAATTGCGATAAGTGAAATAGTTATGCTCCCAGAACAATTTGTTTTCTAAAGTAATTGATTTTTTGTCACAAGCGGTTACTGTTTCGGTTACCCTAAGCTGACGAACCATAATAACGATAATTGAAGACCTTTTATTGTCATAATTTTATTAATCATTGGTTGTGTCCTGATACTTGCTAACCACCTCTAAATTCTTAATAATGCTGAATAAACTTTGTCCTTAGTGTGTATACTTAATTGAGAAAGGTGTAATATTCTGGAAAATCTCCTATCATATTAGGTCCAAAATTTAATCATCAAACTTCCTGTAGCCCATGTTAAAAGTTAACTTGGTTTCAACGCAACAAACTATCACTATAATTTCAGTGACGTTTATGACTTACCACCTCACAACAAATTAATTACCTATTATTATAATCGGAAGTAATGTACTCAATCCTGTTTATATAAGCACGTTGTAATGAAAACCTTTTTAATAACTAAGGCTTTATTATTCACAAAACTAATGTTGAATTAGAATTCATGAAATGTCAAAATTACTAAATGTCATTTGGACAACTTAACAAAACATCATAGTAATACTACATTCTTCTACCCTACAAATAGTAGTCCTTGAATCGTTCAGGCAGTCGACGTTCCCTGGTTGAACGAGGAAGAGTATTTTCTTGAGAAGAACTATTAGGAGTAGAACAATCTTCGGAAGTAGGAGAGTCTAAGCTTATTTCATCAGCAGATGGGTCTCCAGGTTTTTCACCTTGTTTCACCTCTGCTTGTTCTTGGTCTTCATAAGAAAGCGGTTGAAACTCCGTTTCTAAATCTTCTTCGCCGTTAGGAGCCAAATGTTTTAAAGACACGGTTGACTCCCTTCCATCTTCTAGCCCAACTCGGGCGTATTGCGGATTGACATCAATAAGCTCCACTTCTTCTACTAGTGGGTCATATTTACTCGATCGTACATGCTTCTTCATAAAGACTTTGTTGGAAGGAACCAGCCAGGAAGGTGAAGAACAACCATTGGCAGATCTTCTATTATGTTTAAACATTCTTTCATGGGGAGTTTCGTGAGTAGCAGTGCATAGAAGGGATATAATGGAATGTAATGCATCTGGAATTACTACTTCCCAATTAGAAATTTCCAAATTCCTTTGTTTGAATGCAAGAGATATTGTCCGCCAAATAGTGCCATTTTCGCGCTCTATTTGTCCATTTCCAGGAGGATTGTATGGAGTAGACATAGATGTAGCAACACCGCGTGTGTGAAGGAATTTTTGTATTTCTTTCGATATAAAAGAAGCACCTCTATCCGTATGAATATAAGAAGGTATTCCAAACAAAGAAAATAATTCAACTAGACAGTCTATTACAGTTGAAGAATTCATATCTGCACAAGGATAGGCAAATGGGAATCTAGAATACTCATCAATAATTGTAAGTAGATATTTGTTACGAGTTCTTGATGGAAGTGGACCCTTAAAATCCATACTGAGTCTTTCGAAAGGATGGGTAGCCTTAATGAGGATAGAATTATTGGTTCTATAGAATTTTGGTTTTACAGCGTTACATGAAGTACAGGATGCAGTCATTTTGCGTATTTCTTCAACGGAAAATGGTAGATGAGTTCTTACCCAATGAATCATTCGAGTCACACCTGGGTGACACAAGTCACAATGAAGTGAGTAGAGTTTGTTTGGTTGAATGGAATTACACACTCTTGAAAAGGCATCAGCAACCTGATTTTGTTTTCCAGATCTGTAGACAATATCAAAAGTAAAACAAGAAAGTTCTAGGCGCCACCTTTGAATTTTTCATTCTTAATCTTGTTTTTATGATTCATGTCAAACATAAAAGATACAGAACGCTGATCAGTTATTATTAAGAAATGACGACTCATCAAATAATGTCTCCATTTCTTTAAGGCACCCACTATAGCATACGCTTCTTTTTCTACAGCCGAATGTCTTCGCATCGGTGTCAAAATTATCAGGTTTAAGAAAGCGATCCATTTTTATTTGTGAATAATAAATTGTAATGAAATGAAATGTCAAAATTACTAAATGTCATTTGGACAACTTAACAAAACATCATAGTAATACTACACACGTTCGTGTTAAAATTCGAATTATCAAGTGTTGCGTGTTATTAGGGACATTTTAAGTAATTGGTGAGTTTCTTTGTCAATAATGTGCGCTTCTCGTATGCCTAATCCATACCATATGATCAGGTATCAAGTTTTAGGTTAGCTTCTGCCGCTTGGCCGCTGGATATGTTTGGAAATGGGTAACCATGAGCTGTTCAAGAAGTCGCAATACAAAACAACGTGTCGCAATGACATCCCAACTGGTGTACGTCTTTGTCATCAATATCATTGAAAATACCATGTTAATCTTACTTTCCACATAAACAGAACGTCTTAATAGTATTTCAACTATAATTTCACATTTTTAATATTGAGGTGAATGTTTAAATGAGTTTCGACAACAATGACAACGCCTCTCTAAAAGTTTGAACAATTGATTTTATAAAATTCGTTTTCTAATCAAAATTTTAAATTTACGTCTATCGAATACTTGGACTGATTAAATTTCCATCAATTTCGAATTGATTAAAAGGCAGTTATAAATTGCAAGGATGGTATATAAGCATTGGAAAAATTCGTGGACTTCGAAGACAACTTAATTTTATTTCTAAACTTCCTTTTTTGACTTGCGACCTGTCGGTTGCAATGTTTTTCACTAAAATACAAACTTAATTAAAATTGGATTTACCGAACGAAAGCAATGAAATGAGAAAAAAATACCCGGTTGAAAATCGCAATATAATTAGAGAAAAACAAAGTAACTTTTCATTTGTAATTTAATACTTAAACTGGTAGTATACACATAATAATTCTCATCCCACAGTATTAATAACCTTCGAGAAATGAGCTCAGGTTTCTTTAATGAAACTTCTTTTCTTTGGTAAAATGATTCGAGAATGTATCACGTGGATAAAAATTCGCATACGATAGGGAAACGTTTGAAAATAAACTGTTTCTTACAATTTACTATTTCAAAACTTTTCCTAAATTAGCACAAGGTCCTTGAGGACGAAAAATTATCATATCACCTTAACAGTTCTTTTTCATTGACATAAAATGTGTTTATCCTGCTTATGTTTATAGTTTACTATTTCCACAATTTTCCTCCATTGCTTTCTACAAGAATCATCCTTCTTATAATTTTAAAAATCCTTTATTCTATTCCAACGATATGGTTTCGATTTTCCATATCTAAACTACAAGTGCATGAATCTCCTACTCCCTTTATTCATTTCCTCTTTGCTCCAGCAACAACCATGCCTCTGGACCCGCTGCGTTATCATGTTCCAGGCTATGTTTTTCCCCACCTATCTCTATATTGAATATTTCACCAGTTATTTTCATTTTCCTTCTATATTTTCTGCTTTTTTTTGTTGAATTCATCATCCTCTTTGATTTTACTTTTTTTATTTCATTTTCCATAGAAAATGAAAATAATCTTGTTTATTTCAAAGTACCATAGAGATATGATATTGGAAATAGCACTGACAGATTTTTTAGAGTGTTTTTCTAGGATTTTCCTTTCCCAACAATTAGGCTAGTATTGTGAAAGTGTAGTCAACAAATGCATGATTTATGTAGATCCGAGTGCTGCTTCCTGAAATGTATTTTTGTGACATTTGCATTTCATTGTTCAAACTAGTTATTCCAGTTCGTTGGAGAACGGAAAACCTAAAATCACTGACATCTACTGTTTTCCGTTTGGACAAAAATAAAAAAAAATTATTTGATTCATTTGACTTTTTTACGCACCCGCGGTTACAAATTACCATTTTCCATTTCAAATATCACATATATATTTGTGCTATGAAAATACGTCAAAATAATAAATTCATCAGGATTTTACAAAAAAAAGCTCAGAGACTACAAATTTCATTGTGTTTTTTTGGATTTTATTCAACAAAATTTAATTATGTTGCCCAAAAGTCTTGAGGAACGCATGAAATTTTACCACATAATATCTCCAGGCATTTTCTCAATTTTCAGAACTTATTATAGAAAATTCTAAAATTTTAGGGCACCGGAATAGTTACGCGTTGTAAAGGAAAAAATATATTGTGAAAATCAATATTCAGAGCATTTTTATATAAAAAATAAATGTCTGTGGATGACATATTATTATTTTAAAATAGTATATCGATTTTTAATGGAATATATTTCCAATTAAGAAGAGATAAAGAATTTGAAGTAAAAATAACATGGATAAAAACAACTTGAACAATACAAATGATGAAATTGGAAGCTTCCATCAATATTTGATTTATTTTGTTTTCTATTTCCTTTTAAAATGTAACAATTTAGTTTATTAACAATGTTCGCCGTATTTAAATCGTGATAATTGAAGTAGCATGTGAAAGGGTATTCAAAATATTTCACAAAATAAAATATAGAATTTTACGAGTCGTTATGTTACGGAATATAGAAAAATTTGTGAATTGAATCAATTCAAACTGTCATATACTCTGATCCATAACATAACACTGTGAAGATTCAGTTACAGCAGAATCAATACGACAAAATAAAGCATGTATGGAAGAAACATTTCATGATTAATGGATACATGAAAACACACTAACAATATATTTTCCATGATTACCCAAATGGGATTGTGAAATTACAATATTCAGCTAGTGATACACAGGACAAAGTCATTTAGTGCATGTCTGTTGAGCGTATAAAACTAATAGTTTGCCAGCAAATTGAAAAATGCCACAGGGAAGGATGTTAGAAAAAAAGGTGAGAAGACGCCGTTTTAAAGCCATTTTACAGGTGAATCCTCGTATATCTACTAATTTTACAGAATACTGAGTATTGTTATGCTGAAAAACATTTGTTATTAGTTTAAACTTTATGGAAGCTCGTATATTTCGACATCGGGGAATTAAAGAACGAATGAAACAGTGTGTCAATATTATTGATACATAAACAACGCAACGAATTGAGTACTGGCGATTTCAATTATTGAAAGCTCAAAGGCCTAGTTTGATATTGTTTTAAACGGTGCTTTGTGTCCAGGTCAATAAACGTTTATTAAAATATAATTCCGTTTACGTGAATAACTAATTGCGATGCAATCTATTTTCAATATTATTTGACATTTCAAAATCTAAACTGGTATGAAATTTGGATAAATATTAATTTTAAAACGTATTAAAACATGCATATTGTATGTTGATTAATTTGTTGTTTTGAAAAATATTGGTTAGCAATAATATAACATGAACTTTGTGAAAAGTGCAAGATACTTTTTCATAATAATCGAAAATTCAACAGGTTCAGGAGTCACTGTAGAATATAAAAACAGTTGAGTGAGAAAATAAAATGGGAAAAACAGTGGACAATGATTTTTCCCAGTTCGTTATTCTCGTAATACAGCTTTTGGAATGTGTAATAAGGGTTTTGTCCGACATTATTTTCCAATTTATTATTTAATACTGTATCGACTTTTTTCTTGAAATATTATGAGCAAGGTATAATTTAATTTGTAGTGACCTCTAGAAAGATTCCCTTAAGCCTTAACATCAAATTTGACCCATTGGTTATATCCCAAGGTTCGTCTCCAAGTGACATTGTCATAAGAGATACTAGTAGATATAATCATTACATATGAAACATTATGAAACAAAAATCAACCAAATAATTTCTCTTTCGCTCATCTCAAGATTTATCCCAAATTATCGCTCTTTTTTGAAATTATTCTTTGTACAAGAATCATAATATTATTAATATACTGAAATATTCTAAATTAAAACATCAATCTATTCGTTTTTTTTCCTACCGAATGAAAAGTAAATACATTCGACCTACTCGAGTACAACTCAAAGCCCTGTGTTGTGGTATGCTATTGGCGCAGCCTCTACCAACGTTTAAACTCGAGCTTTTGTAACGAACTAGGCCTTTGAGATTTCAATTACTACACCGAAAAACAGATTGGCGTACTGTGAATTATAGTGCGTGTTGTATATCTTTCAATTACTACAAACAGGGTGTTTTTTTTATGATTAATTCATGACAATTCCCTAGCCAGGACAATAATTATTTCTTTGTGGATTAAAAATAATTGACGGAATCCTTGGGAACTTGTCTGACACTGGATGATATACTAACAATGTACAAATATGTATTGTTAATCAAGAAGCTGTCATATTTTATTGTCACTTGTCTCATTTTGTTGGAATCTACCAATTTATATTAGACATAATCTATTGAAGTTAAAATTTGTACCACATTCTTCAGTTGGTAAACGAACTTATTATCCGTTCAATATTGATAAAAGCTAGAACGGAATAATTATTTCTTCTAAAACAGTATGGAAATGACTAGGGAAACTTACTGAACTAGACGAGGACTACATTTTCACCTTACTATGGATTTCATGTCATAATAAAACCGCAATGAGAGTGACTAAGGGGGCGCTGTCGCATGAAAATAATGAAGCACGAAGTATGTAGATTCTGATTGATGGAGGAAGAAACCTTTATCCACATACTTGAGGATTGCATCCCAGATTTACAACATCAAGGAGAATACTGGATAAAAGAGGGAAATTTACCTAAACTAAAGTCTGCCAAGTATTCTATATAAAATGATATTAGCTCTCTTTTCCAGCACAGTCCAAGATCATGTTACAACAATTTCTATCCAAATTAGTTCCAGTATATAAGACTGTTCAGTTATAGTATAAAACTTCACCCGCGGTCTGGTAATTTAATATTAGATGAATACTACGTTTCGACTTTATATAATGAAATAACAGGTATATTCAATTTCGCAGCTATGTATACAAATACATGAGCAAAAGCACACGCGTTAAATAATGCACGGTATGAAATGAACTTCAATTTTATTTGCTCAAGCTAGAAATAGAGAGAACAAGAAGCAACGTATGGATGTTGTATGAATAATTCAATTTGTAGACGTTGATAACATAACAAGTATTGTACGAAATGACTAGTGCGTGTCTAATTCACGAAACATCTCTAGGAATCGTCATTGAAAGCGCCTACGACGGAATTGTGAAGATGGAAACAAACTAACAAATGCTCACAATGCTCATCAAATTGCCACGGACTTCGCATTCTGATACGTTCGTATTTCCATCACATAACCTTTAACACAAGATGGAAAATTGTATCAAATACCGAAAGGCCAGTCTACTAATAGCTATTTGTGTATCAAAAGTAGAAATAATCTGCCCGGTTTGAAGTGAACACTCCATTATTACAATGTACCAAGTTTGTAGGTAGCAGTGCTTAAAAAACAACATCTTCAAAGGACTTTCAGAAGAAGGAGTATTAGTAGTTAGCCTTTAGTAGGAGTTTCGAGACACCCTTCATCTCGGTCTAACAACTTTTTATGAATTATTTAGTTTTTTTTCTATTTTCAACCATAATTTGTTATAATCCTATTTACATATATATTTCACTGGTCACTTTACTAAAAATTCTCTGCATTATTCATATCTTTCTCTTGTGCTTTGCATATCTAATTAAAGTCCGCTCCATATTGAAACGTCTGGATGTAATTATGGATAAATTCCTCCTACGAGATACGTATTCGTTTACCAGAAGTTAAATTAGAAACCATAAAATGATGGCAATTATCCATTCCAATACGAGTGTCACGTATCTGCAATTATCAGGCTTAGTTTAGTAGATAGGTTAAAATTTGCTTTGTCTGTTTCTATTTTTAAAGATTCTTAACAAATTCAAATACTGTCAAAATTACTGTATTTTTTTTTAATGCCTCTTACAACATTTCACGACCCTCACCTTTTGCTCTCATTCGAAGTTGACTAATCCAATCTTTCAGGAAGTGGCAATTATAATACTCGATTCCATCAATATCAAAACCTTGTTTTTTTCGCGCATCAGCAAGAAATTCAATCCAAAAAAATGGTCGTGATTTCAATCCGGAAAGTAACTTTCAGGAAATTTATCGAATCCGGCCTGATTTTACCATTGAAAAATGTGTGCCTAGGTGTTAGTTTCAACTCAATTATCCTAGAATCAACCGAAAAACAACGCAAAATTAATTGATCGTTCGTTTTCTCATTGGAGCAAATATTTCACACAGTCCTATTTCCGATAGCGCGAGAGCAGTCTAACGAATGAATTACTGATGAAAAATAGTGACAATGCATGGTTGTTTGAATCAAAAATACCAACGATATATCCTCTTCAATTAATAGATTATAAATCATCAAAAAGGCTATAAAGTGTATATTGATTGAATATTTTAGTAAGTATATTTAATTTGTTATAAATTTTTAACAGCTTTCCCAATATAGGAAGGACCTGAGGTCTAGCCGATAAAGCAACAGTGAAGACTGGACATTCCTAAAGCTCTCTCTGTCAAATTGGATCAATACAATTGCCATGAAGTTTTGTTGAATGCAGTACAGTGGTACGCATTTTAATACAAGACGAAACCAAAGCTAAGAGTAGATGACATTGACGCTACTGCTTTGATAATAAATTCCAGGTAGAGAAAGCTAAGGCAACCTGGTTTAGGGTCGGCTCCATGGCAGAGGTAGGTGTAGGATTTGGAATTGGGCAGCCTATTTAAGAAACTCAAACTTGTTCAGAAGATGTTCGTGAGATTCACTAGAGTAGCGAAGTTGAAGATATCGAAAGGCGATTCGATCCATTGGACCGAATCCCTTCTGCTGCATCGCAAAATAGTTTAACAAAGGTAAAACAACTCATTGAAGAATATTCGTGCCATTCTGAAAATTCTGTAACCATAGAGGAGTAAACTGAAAGACACCTTCTATGCCAATGTGATTGCCGCTTAAAGGGTCGTTGAGACCTCTATCAAAATTCGCAAGAACAATGATAGATCTCGCCATTAACGGCTATTCAAATATTTTTTATTAATGTCTGGTAAAAGAAGCTACTTTTAGGAACTGCAGTGAGTTAAAGTGATGTTTTAGTGAAATTTTCTGTAAAGCTTGAAGCTTTTTACATGATCAAATCATGATTTCTGCTAAACAAAATGGAATAACTATTTATGTTAACCCTTGCAGTTCACGTAAAAAGAAAACACGTCCATAAATACCCCTGACGTGGGTTCAACCAAACTCCTTCAAGCGTTAACATTATGTCATGTGTTGAAGACATAAAACACGTTAAACTGCTAACCTTTTGTAGTTCACATCCCGCGTTGTGGTCAACCGAGTGAAAAGGTATCCAATTCTGCATATACAGAGAATTGGAAAACGTTTTATTATTCTACAATTTGAATACAATAGAATATTCTATAAATAGTTTTTGATGAAAAATATTAGATTTACTTCATTTGTAGATTGTTTTATTCAACTTTTTGAACATAAATGGTCAAACAGAAGTCAAAGAATGTTAATTAAAACTGCTCTTCCAATTTTATGGAACAATTCTTGATAGAACTCACATAATATTGAAACATAAATTACTTTCATCATTGTTAGTTCCGCAAACTTCTTTAGCAACAAAACAGTTCGCTGTTATCTTAAAATCCAATATAAAATTGGCATTATGAGATCCCCAATTCGTTTAATTTCTGCCAGCTTTTCAATCGAATTGAAATATGCTAATGACTTAATTACATAATATCATTAAGAAGGACCGCTTCTCTCTATTAGCACCCATTAAATTCTGGATTGTTTTCAATTCCGAATCGAAAGATTGCGCGAAATTGAGTTATTTCGAATTAGGGAGCTTTCTGTAATTGTCTAAAATTTAGACCAAATTTTTCCAAAGTTGTCACTACTTCTTGTAATGATTTCTTAACCTTGAATATTATTATCTTGAAATTTTGTGGAAAATTATGCACGTCACTGGAGTTAATGTGTTGACAAGACTCTTATACCAATTTGTAAAATTTGCGTTAGTATATATCACCCTAAATGGTAAATTGAAACCTTGCAGAATGGTGTAGAGAAATTATTAATAGGTTAGGTACATCTGTATTGTGTATTATAATCACAGATTTAATTCCGGCAACCGGAAGTTTTCTCAATATCATTTCATTACTTTGTATTTTATTACCATAGATAAAGAACAAATTTGTAAAGCATAACAAGAAAATCACTCACCATAAATAAAGTAGTTTTTAATACCTAATTGAGTTACTAGCTTTTGTCGAGAAACAGTTTTCTTTTCTTTGGTTTGTAGTGTTTTAAAATGAAAAATATTCGCTTATTGCACAATTCTATTTTAAACTTGAGCAAACAATAATTTTATTGCAATATTTTTAATTAGGCTTCAAGCATTTTTATATCAGAGTCATTTTCCTTTTGGAAAAACTATAAAATAATCTTAATAAATACTGTTTCTCATGCACAACACACAGCTCTACGCTCTAACTCGTTTCTACTGTCGAAATGCAGACGTACACACTAAGGCGCAGGCTCCAGACGCAAGCGAAGCATCTGCACCGCCTAATGGACGAGTTCTATACAAGGGAATTGCTGCCAACATAACGAGCAAAAAAATACTGAAAAAGGTTAGTCGCATAAGGAAATGTTTTTTCCAATCTATGTTTAGTTTTTTTTATATGTTTTGAGTGCCTTTACCACCCATGTTGTACCCAAAAAGTTTGGAGGTATTTTTAGTTTGGGGTATTTTGCATCTTACAGTTGACGAAACACAAAGAACACAAACAAAGCTAAATAAACATGTATAGACAGCTGTCATTAGTTGTTCGTCAACTCTAAGATATAAAATTCCCCAAGCTAAATAGACCTACAAACTTCTCGGGTAAAACTCCAAACTTTTCGGGTACAACATGGGTGGTAAAGGGACTCAAAATATATAAGAAAAACTAAACATAGATTGGAAAAACCACTTCCTTATGCGACTAACCTTTTTCAGTATTTTTTTGCTCGTTATGTTGGCAGCAATTCCCTTGTATAGAACTCGTCCATTCCACTGAGGCAAGTTGGTGCTGCACTGTCACTCAGTGGGCGCATTTGGAGGAGGATATTATGGACCAGTTCTAATGGTCAGGAGGAATAGACGTGCTTTAGAAGTCTTATCCAGTAGAGTTCGAAAATTATTGCAAACCCTTTTAATCGTATAGTCGATTGTAACTTCAGTATTTCCTTGCTCAACTAGCACAAATTTTACTTACTTGCTCTCTCTGCTCTCTCTGACTTTTTGTGATACAGACATTTTATGACAAGTTATTTGTACACTTTTCGCAAAAATTATTAATACATCTTTTTTTTCATTATATCACTCAGGCTTTTACAAATATTACCAGTTTTCTCGGTGTACTTGTGCTAGACAAGAACTTAAACTATCAACTTGTGGCTATAAAATCTATAAGTCTCCACATTCAACAATATACTATGTTATCTAAGCTATTGCTGGGGAATTACTGTTCACAATTACGTTCAACGGAGATAGTGATGGTAATTAGAAAGTTAGTGGTACTTCATACTACATTGAAATTACCAATTTCTTGTGATGCTGCAACTATCAACAACAAAGTTAATCGATTTTTGGTTAATTCAAATATTATGCGGTTTTGTCGGGTCATTTTAAGTATGTTCAGGCACTAAGCTTGTCTCCACTGGAACTGTTAGGTAAGTACAAAAAATGTTTAAGTTTCTGTCTCCCTAGTCAGCGTAGTTACCTTGTACTGATCCTGATAGGATGTGTGGTCTCTTTAGGGCTAGTAGTTGTTTGTGTGCTATCTGTATAGATGGATAGATGCACACATTTTTTTCTTGAGATGTTTTTACCGGAAATATCCATTTTTTTATCCAATATCTTCCTTTCCATATACATTTTTAGTATGTCTACCTTATCTGGAGATACAATTTTATTTCCACAAAAGCTAATTTATCAAATTACGTAAGCACATTCGGTGTTGATTTGTGAACAATGTAATTATTACACATTCTGGGCAAGCTGTACCATAACAGTCCTAACTTTAATTGGTCTTGTATTTGGCGGTGCATGGATGACCAGCAGTGCGAAATCAAGCAATAACGGTTATCAATTCCCCAAACAATATATCAATCCCATTATTAGAGAAATCCTAGATTTACGTAAATCAATACCGTTCCTAAAGCCATCTTGATTATAAAAGCCTGGTCAATCTACCGCTTAACATTTTCACAATGGAAGCAAAACATTGACAGAGTATCCGTGAAGGAACATACAATTTTCCAGACAACGATTTTATGAGTGACACGAAATGAGGGCGTCTATTCTATTTTCTTTAAGGTAGATTTATGAAGATTTGAAAAATCAGAAAAAGATCTACTTGAAATTAAAAAAAAAAGACTACGTATTACGAGTACAACAAAAGAATTATGTATGGGTTCATCTTAAAGCATTTCAATTAGTTTTTTTCAACACACTTTTTGTATTTAACAAATGAAATAAAAAAATTATGTAGTCGACAATAAAAAATATATCGTTAGATTAAACTGTTTGTTCATATTTACTTACCAGTCATTCTCAAATAAAGGTCTCAAGTTTTGTAACCAACATACAGAGTTCTGTCAAATTTCTCCATACTTTACAGACACACTGTATTACTCTTCTACCTAAGTATCCTGTCACAACTCTTATTATGACAGAACTTATATTACTTTAAATATTTTTATAATGGAACCTTGTTAACAACTTCTCCAAGATTATGTTTAAACTTGATATACACAATTTTCTATCTAGTTTAATCAGTTTTTCGGAAGACTACACTAGAATTGACAGTAAAAATTATCACAACAAACCTAATTTATAAGATTTGCGCATATCAACCCCTGTTGAGTTTTACGACTTTATAGAATAAAAAAATGGCTTAAAATGATGTGACTAACGTAGGAGATATAGAAATAAATTGAAAACTGATTTTTGAATTGATTGTTAATAAATTAACATGGAAATTAACATGGAAATTAACATGGGAATAACCAGGAGACTATGTCAAATTTCAATTATAGGTTTATTTAATAGTTATTTATGCAACAAGTGCAAAAAGTGAGTGTTTTTTGCATGCGACGTGAAATTGTCCAACGAGGTCTTTAGGCCGAGTTGGACAACACGTCAAGTGCAAAAAACACGTTTTGCAAGAGTTGCATACAATATCTTTTCTAAATTCATGCAAAAACTGGAAAATTACAATATAAATATGTCAAAAACCTAATCTAACCTAATAAAACTCAACCCGTTCTTCTTTTTTGTATCTTTATGGCCTCCACCTTGTCAGTACTCAATCATAGCTGGTTTTCGCCTTGACCATTTAAATTTTAAATAATTAAAGATTTTTGAAATAATTGTAACTCGTTGAGACTAAGTAGTAAGATATACATATATTATTGTTGTATTAAAGCAGAATCAGGTACTTGCTATGGATTTTTATTTAATTTAAATGTTTATGTTTGTCATTAATCATCACAAAACTGACACAAGAATGACAGATGAGTGCAATAAAATATTTTATTGCACTAGTGCAATAAAGTACCACTTTTTCCATTAAATGTGGTGCACAAAAGTGTTGTTTTTTGCATGAATGTAGAAAAATATTTTTATTTTAGGTAGGTTCTATCTCTCGTCAAAACTTTATTTCATTTATGAGAAAATAATGTCGATTGTTTATGTGACAGTCTTTCAACATTTGATCAAAGTTACCAGAGCGATGACAATTATTTACGTTAGATGCACTTTTAAATTTTAACAGGGAAGGTTTTGAACTTTTTTACACAAAATAATTGTAAATTTAACAGCTAACAAGAGTTAAAATGTGCTTAATTAACAATTATATGCAGGAATCACATATCCATGTTTATATAAGCCTGTTTGTTTTATAGAATAACTACCTATCAATTATTTAAAGTCGAGTCGTATTTTACGCAACGACCAGCGAAGTCACGCACACTTTGTTATACATTCACCTTAATTGTCGCTAATTATTTTTTCCATATTCTGTGAAAATTTATAACCAAATAACGCTTTTCAAAAAGTTTCATTTGCATTTCGCGTTAAAATATGATTTTGTTAAATTAAATGATTTTTTTGAAAAAGATCCAAAATGAAATGCTGTTATATCTATTGAAGCCGAATCTTACTTTATGTCTATTATTTGCCTGATCAGTTTCTAAAAATCCCCGCAAGAATTACGGATTACAAAACGGCAGATAGTTTTAATGAACATTCTTATTTTGTTTGGAAATGCTTCTTTGAAACATAAAGGAATGTTTAATCGACATTCTGGATTACCTGGTAGAATGTGAAGTATTTTGAAATAGTAGCAAACGTTACTCATGGTCTCGACCTTCACGGCTTGGAAAATCACTCTCGAGAAAATATGTTACTAGCTTTAACCTGTCAGAAATTCAAAATTCCAATTTTTATGACATTTTTTGTGTATATTTGGGTGAGTCCTTGAATGATTAGGATTGCCAACAATTAATGCTGGTGGAAATTCGTACGAAAATTGTATTTTTGCTATCAGTAGCTATCAATCAATGTCGACAATTTTTTCATACTAACTCCTAAAAAAACCCACTTTTATGTGTTTTAATGTAGTGTGGACATGAATATAATTAGCTCATTACAAATTCTTCTCAGAAATTCCTTGAATACTTGAAAAAACCGATGTTTAAGTATATTTGACTCAATGAATGTTGTTTTACGTTTATATGTAGTAGTCACGCGAATTCTATCACGATAACTTTTATTCTCAACTATATTTATGTCGATTAAAAAAATTACACATTCAGTTTCTTATCAATTGGTAAATAAAAGTTTGACTTGACTCGTGTAATCCTGGCTTTATACCAGAGCCTCAAACAGTGGTTAGCGCAACGATCAGCTCTACCCTAACGTTATTCGTGCTCGTGAATCTTATGTAATTTTAGTGAAACTTATTCGAAAATATGAAGGAGTATACGTTATTTGATCTTTGAGGCATTAAGTAGTTCTAGGATATATAAAAATGTCTAAAAAGCAAGAAAAATGCACATCCATTACCTATTGTACTTAGGAAATAAAGGCCAAGACACCTCTATTAAATATATTTCTTCAGCGACACGCAAAATCTCCAAGATATGCACACGATTTGTCATTTACATAATTTTTTCATTTGCTTTCTCGGCACTCGGTGTTCCTATCAACTCGAAAAAAATTTATGATCTCAATTTCATCTTCCTTAATATGCCAACAACGCAATATCATTTCCCTTAAATATCCGTCTTGCTTTTCGGCAAAAACAATTTTACAATTTAAAAAATTTTCATAAAATATCCAACTATAAATGTGAACAATATTTCAAGAGACACATATATTGGTTTGAGAATATTTTGAAAGATGAAAAGTTCATTGAGTGTCATTAGGCATTTCCATGACTTATTACGTAAGAATTAAGTGCTTTAATGGCTGCTTGACCATATTACCATAGTGAGAATTTCCGCAAAAAAGATACTTGGGTCTTTTCCCAAATTTTCGGAGTATTTGGTTCCTGGCCTTCACTCTCCTTTCCATTGCATTAAATTCATTCCAAGGATTTTCATCCAAATGAAAGGAATACGATGTTAAGTAACTCCATTTCTTGTTAGAGCAAACTTTACTTGTGGATAATTAGTTTTTCCATCACAATATCGTCAAAAGCGATAAGGAACTCATTTCAACTTGTTCCAATAATAGCTATGCACTATAACAAATAAGGTAATGTGGATGAACGGTTGGTCTCTGGACTTCAATCGGACCAAAGTCGATCAAGATCAAAGTAAAGCCATAGGGTAAGCCGAAGTAATGACGACCCAGGATTGGTAGTCGTAATTGGTTTTTAAGTTTCAACGGGTTGACGCCATATTACATCGTAAATGAATCGGTGTTTTCGTTAATTGAATTGTCTCGCAGTTGTGTCGTTCTTGGATAAGACAAATTGAAAGGGTCGTAATAAAGGGCATGATCATAATGTTGGAATTGCTGTGAATTGAGGAACAGAGTCGAAAAGAAATATTTAATATTTAATGTTTGTTTAGTATAAAATTGTTAAACGTCAATTTGTGATGAAATAAAATAGGTTTTGGTAAGGTTTGGGCTCCGAACCAACTGTGGGCCTTCCCAGATGCTCCACTAGGTCATGGTTAGAAGGGTGGGTGGAAGAACAACACAACGGGGCTTCTTACGGGACACTTTCCCGCAAAGGAGCACAAGATGCAAAGAGGACTCCGTTACAGCTCTGCATAAATTATGCAGCTGTGAGACACTGGACCACAGGAGGCAAGAAATGTATGGTAGTTGTAAATGACTTTAGAAGACTTCTTCAACCAACCAGCAAAGAGCCTGTATGAGCTAGTACAGGGAACGGATGTAGGCTGTAGTCAGAAAACTAGAAGGATCCACAATAAGCCCAGGGGCTGAGGTGAGTCTTAGTTTTTCTACTGAGAATAATCGAAGGTATTTATTAGTCGAATGGAATATGTGTATTGCAATCTCTAAGATACACTGAATCGACAAGAAACATAGATTTCTTTACAAAGCACTGAATTGCAGGTAAATTCTTGTACGAATAACATTTAAAAGCCTCGAAACAGTAATTACAATGTAGGTTTTGAAGGAATTACACTGGAACATGACATCAAAATGACAAGCAGCGTTGGACGATGGCAGCGAAATACAAAAGGATGAGGGAACTTAGGAACTAAGTAGAGCAAAATACCTCAGTATATACATTCAAACAAATGCACAGACAAAGTTATAAATTAGTTAATATCATATTATGATGAGAAAAATTTCCTTAGTTTCTTTGAAAGATATAACAAATGTATTAAATTGTTATATAAAACATTAAATTTTTGCCTTTTAACCAACTTATGCTAGTTCAATAAAAGCAATTCATGAAATTAACAGTTTCATTAAAAAGTTAATCAATCAATTGCTGCTAGACATTAGAATTCAAGTAGATAAACAGTTATTGTTTATTATACCTAAATCTAATTGTGCCACATCTGAGTATCAGTATTCCTAAATATTTATTTTATAAAGTATGTAATGGTATTTGATTGTATGTATGTAACTATGTAAGCTATTTTTAAAATCAACGTCATCAAAAACTAGTTTTCCAAGCCGACCACTTATTCACTCAAAAAAAATTGTTTCAGATACTATTTTAAATCGATAGTTGATAGAAGTTTCCTTATTCTGGTGTTCAACATAAATTATTATTACAATATCTGGAAAAAAATATTTCTTGACCGTAAATACTTCAGAAGATGATAAATAATCGTGGCAATTATTTACGGCAGATAAAATAAACTAATTTCTTCGATGCATATATTTTTTAACGAATTTTTAGATTGATAGATAAATACATAGTTATACTATAATTACGATCTGGCAGTCAAATATAACAACTATTGTCTGCCAGATAGCAGAAAATCCAAAATTGAACTATAACGCGCAAGATGGTATAAAGGCTACCAACTTTTGCACGCGAACCTACCAATAGACTTACTACCAACAGCGCAATAACAGAAAACAAGAAAAAAAAGACTAGCATATTTGTAAATTTAGAAATACTGTAGGTACATGAAATTAACCAAAAGTTAACACGAATGGATGAAGAAGGATGCCACTGAGTGAATGCGAATAATGAATGGAGTATGGTTTGGGTGTATTTAAATTATTTTTTCTACATTAATGCAAAAAACAACACTTTTGTGAACCACATTTAATGGAAAAAGTGGTACTTTATTGCACTAGTGCAATAATAGTTATTTACGTAATAAGTGGGATATGGACATTATTAACGCACGCATGTGAAGTTTGCACGACGAGGCCGTAGGCCGAGTCGTGTATTCACATAAGTGCGTTTATAATTCCTATCACACATGTTCCGTACAAAATTTTATCTACAACTGTTTATTAGTATTATCAACAGTACCTATATTATAAAATTTAAAAAAAAATTCCAATCCAACGTATTTTTAATAATATTGACTGCAAACATAAGGTACTGTGTATCATATTTTGTGACTATATCATCAAAGACAAACAAGGATGTGGAAATAAAATAAATTAGTTATGGTGAATAATTTATAGCTGAGTACACATGAATCGAAAGTCAAGAAGACATATTCGTATTCTGTGTAAATATTAATTTATTAAAATAGCAGAGCGCTTTCGGCTATTAAGCCATCTTCAGTGCTTACCTTCAGTGCCATCTTCAGTTACTTACTTGCAGGTAAGCACTGAAGATGGCTTAATAGCCGTAAGCGCTCTGCTCTTTTAATAAATTAATATTTACACAGAATACGAATATGTTTTCTTGACTTAAATTAGTTATGTCATCAAATTTTCAAATTTGAATGAACAAAAATCTATAAAAATGAGTTTAAGCGAAGACAATCTCCTTTCGGAAATTGAAAATGCAGCTTCCAGTGTTATTTTGAATATTTAATTCTGGTATTAATATGTTTCTAGATTCTCATTACCGCACTAGTGCGGTAATGTAATCAAAAACGCACTAGTGCGGTAATATACGTCATTATGACACTAAAAATAGTGTCAAATCGTACTCGTTACATGACAGTTGTAGATAAAATATTTTATTGCACTCATCTGTCGTTCTTGTGTCAGTTTTGTGATGATTAATGACAAACATAAACATTTAAATTGAATAAAAATCCATAGCAAGTATCTGATCCTGCTTTAATACAACAATGAGTATATCTTACTACTTAGTCTCAACGAGTTACAATTATTGCAAAAATCTTTAATTATTTAAAATTTAAATGGTCAAGGCGAAAACCAGCTGTGATTGAGTACTGACAAGGTGGAGGCCATAAAGATATAAAAAAAACGGGTTGAGTTTGATCAGGTTAGGTTAGGTTCTTGACATATTATATTCTAATTTTCAAGTTTTTGCATGAATTTAGAAAAAATATTGTATGCAACTCTTGCAAAAAACACTCACTTTTTGCACTTGTTGCATAAATAACTATTATTAACCGAAGTAGAAAAAATATTGTATGCCACTTTCATGTAATGGCCATTAATACATGTTCGTTGCATAAAATACTATTAATTGCCAACTCTAGCTTTACATGTTAATTACTTTTAATACGAAACCAAGCCTCAAAATGTGACTCTGTTTTTTGCAAGTTTTTCAGCGATATCTAACCACAATCTTTGAGGGAATTATAGCTGGCAATAAAGTTCGAGATTTTTGTCCTCCCAAAAAAATTTACTTCTACTGTAGAGAATTTGAGCTTAGTTGTCGATTTAACACAACTCTGTTTTGGTGCCTACACTAATAAGTTTTTATGAGACTTCAAAGAAACTAAGCGGTGTTCAATCAGGAATCAATGAAAATTATTTTAAATTAATAACTCAATGAAAACTCTCTTTTCATATCGCAGTATCATAAGCCTTATATAAGTTACTGGCACTGTGTAGATGCAGCATATGTTGAGAATAGATTTAATACCACTCTCTGTGGAAATATGTACAACTACCCTAGTTTCTACCTATCCCTGGAGGGTGATGTGGGATGAAGTAAAGCAGTGCTACCAAGGATGAAAATTTGTGAAACTGTTTTGTACTATCTTAGATAATGTTTTATTATACTTATTATTTTTTAATTAACAGGCGTTAAACTTGCTTTGATAATTCGATTTACAGCTGAATAAAAATTCATTATTCGGTTTTTTTTGCAGTAATTTTGATGAGTTAAATTTGAAATTGAAATACTTGTTATTTCCAAAAGCAGGAATTGAACTTGATAAAAATAACTTAATTCACCACTACATAATCTCGAATACAAAATTTCTCGTTTCACATAAAAAATGAGAAATTATGAGACTTAAATGGCAAAAAATCTGTTTGCTTGGAGTTATTAGATACACCTGCATTCATTTTCTTTACACCCGATATCCTTAGGAACAATAGGAGTTCTTTTAAGGAATGTCCACACTGGCGCGAATAATTCGGCGCGACGGCGAAATTTTCGCCTCGCGAAATATTCGTCGACCCGAGGTCTTCGGCGTATAACGAGGAGCAACAAACCGGCGCGAAAATTTCGCTTGACGACAACGAAACTGCAGCGAGTTTTATTTATTTCGCGACCAGCCGCGTTTTCTATCGTTTTCGTTGCGAAACAAAGATGTCTGCCACTGAAATATTAATAGAGTTTGTAAAGAAATATCCGATTTTATACGATTTAGCCCATGAAGATTACAAAAATATAAGATAGAAAAATAAGTAATGGGATGAAATTGGGCAAGAGATGCATATTAAAGGTAGGTATTTAATTTTGAAACCTCTAAGGCAGCCAATAATAGTAATGCTTCTTCTTCAGAACTTGAAGAATCCATTTTTTTAGATATAAAAAAAATATATCTTATGAAATTTTCGCGAAAATGTTATAGGAGATAGGAGAAAGACGAATGTTGTTAGTGGCTATGTCGCGAATATTCGCACAAATGTGATAGGAGAGACGAATTTCGATACCGCCTATGTCGCGAAATATTCGCTTCGTTATCGCGGCGTATTAATTCGCGTCAATGTGTGCAAGCCTTTAGGATGATTTTTCTCCAGCAGGATGCTCCAGTTAACTGGATCAGATAAATAAAGGAACGTTCCGGGTTTTATGTTTATCTTAAGACCACCTTTGGTGTGATAATTTGAAGTTAACCCAAATTGTACGTAACTTTTATCGTTTCATCAAAAACATAAGCGAACATTGAAAGAAAATTTGTAAAACTGTGAAGTAAACCATTTAAAAAATAACAGAAGATTTGGAAATTCGTTAGTCATTTTTAACGACAATAAGCAGTGCAAATCACTGCTAAAAAAAATTAACTTATATCTCTTTCGTTGTGAACAAACTTCCAGAAAGATTTCTTAATTTTTTTAGTTTTTTAAAGACCGTTTTACAACGTAAGTTTGAAATAAAAATATCGTTTTCTTAGAGTATAATATTTGAAAAACTAAGTTGCAACGTTAAGATTTAAGAAAAGTTTTTTAACTAACTTTTATACGAACATTAGAAATACATGACGAAAAAAGTTCACAAAAACTTCACGATATACAAATTTAGTTAAGTTCATTGTCTCATAGAACGAAATCTAATCATGTTAAAAAAGTTTATTTGGGAGTTTAAGTAAGATGAATGGTTACACTGTGGTTTACTGAAAGTTTTCGTAAGGTTCTTTTTTTGTAATCTCATAAAATATTTCCAAGAAAGGAAGGTTAATTTCTTAATAGGTTCCAAGAAAAAATAAATCTGAGTGGATTGGATATCGGCTACTGCTATTTTTCTTCAAAAGTGTCAATTCACACTGCTGATTATGCCTAACTGTTAAATTTCTTTGATATTCAAAAAAGTTTAAGATCCAATAAAAAAATTAAATGCCATGTACTATTGACATTATCGTTTTTGAAGTATTATTTTTATAACAAGCGTTGTAACTCGATTTCCAAAATTATATTTCCGACTTTATAAGGTCTACGTCAAAATAACCGCAAAACTCATTTATTTCCCCCAAGATGTTACGAACATTTTTTATACCTATAATCAAATATTATGTTGATCAAAGAAATATGATGCATTCGAGTTTTCTAGAACTTTCGCCGTTATAGGTGAAATTAAATTCCAATTTTTTCCTTGATTTTAAGACCTGTAGTAGCACAGCTTCAGAAGGAAATTTGAATTTTCGATTGCAAGGTTGTCAAAGAAATTCTAACCGTTTCTCCACGGAGAAAAGTTTTTGTATATTAGAGGAATTTCTATTTTGAACGATATAACAGGGTTTTGAAGTTTGAGAATATACAATTACTTGCTTTGTGTTAAAAATTTTCGTAACCAGGTAGGTCCTCTTCCATGTACAACCAAGAGATGTGATTCTCCCTATATATGACAATTGTGAGAATGTGCTGCCTAAGAGTACAGTGACTGAGGAGTAATCCTATCACTTTCCTTATCTGGACCCACTTGAGAGTCACTTTATTTTGTAGGCAGTCCCTCACCAGTCTTAATCTTATCTGCTGCAGATTCCAGTGTTGCCTATTTGATATTGAATAAATTCTTTCAGCATCTGTACCTCTCTTTGATGTTCAGTTTGCGTTTGGCAGGAGAGATCCTTGTTGAATTTATTATTATAAATAAATTTATTCGCGATTGTCACAAACAGTATTTTTCTTAAAAAAAAAATGAAGTCTCAACGTTTTCCATTCCATGGCGCTCGCCGCAAACGACGTAAACGTCATCAATTCAGGTATTCAACCAAAGCACACCTGTCAACAGAAATACGTTCGTTGGTCATAACTTCTCTGTCGAAGACTAGAAATGCAATAAAATCAATCATGTTTTCGTATTATACCAGTCGTGCACAGTTATTCTACTCATTTGTCTGAATCTTTTACCAATATCACTCACATCTTGCCTTCACAAATCATCACTAAGGAGCAACAACTCTGAAAGATTTGTTTCTACGGGGAGCTGGTCATATTTTTAAATAATAGTTGCCGTTATTTCATTTTGAATTATCTATACATTATTCAAGCAGAGTGTACAATATTGACAAAGGCATTTCTGCTTGAAAAACCATATTATTTAGTGGCAGAATATAAATAATTAGTAGAGTGAGATATTATAATGTAGTAGGTAATAAAAAAATGTTTCCTAGCTCTCGTTTTCAATTCGTTAACTCTAGTTTTCGTGTCAAGGATATGAAATGATAACAAATAACTTTTTTTCCAGCATTATATTTACCTACTACGTAAATTAGGGAAATTCGTGGCCATTTAGTTGTTCGCTGATATAAACATTCCCAGATTGAGTTATTGCCTAATTTCACAAGTTTTTAACATAAAATTTATATAAAATACTGTTTAATTACCGCCACTTGATATAGAACAGTTTCACGAACGAATTTAACAAATCAAGTCAAGGTTGGGAACCTCACATAACCTTGAAGTTTAAAATTATCACTTAAACAGTTGGTTCAAATACTTGTTTTATATTTACAATAAAATGTGGTATATTTAATTTTATTTATTGTCGTTTAAATTACGTAAAAATATCAGACTACGTTCAAATATCGACTAAAGCGTGTAAGCTAAGAAAAAGTTAACAGCTGTCAACTAACATCAATCAAGATCCCATCGATAGGTAGTGTGCAGATTAAATGATCATGGTGTTACTTGCAAAAAATACAAAGCCGAATGGAAAAGGCCAGAAACACTATTAACAAAATGAGATACAATCCGTCACACAACATTTAACACGAAAAATAGAGTTCCTGTGGTGTTCTGGAGTAGAAACATATACACTCAATGAAATCACAAAGAAAATATTTCAGATACAAATTGAAATAAAGGACAAAAATCGTGAAAATTTTGAAGTTCTATTACCCATTTGGAACAGTAGACAAGATATAAAAACAAATTTCTTTTTGTTGGGCAGTGAGACAGTAAAATTTGACTTGAATGTAAAAAACAGCTCGTACTAGCAAATAACAGAAGTACCAGGGTGCATATTTCTAGAAATATCTTCACATTTTCTTGTTCCATGTTAAATATTACTCACAGTATCACATTAATTACATTCATTTCAACCGATTTAACATTGGCTTTGTATATATAAAAAAGGTTAAATTAAATGTTGACAAATTTATTTATTTGGAAATCGTTCCGTATTTTGTATTTTTATAATGGGAAAAATGTTATACCCATTCACTCAGATTGTTTTTGATATTATTTTTATTTTCAAGGAATTTTTAATAGAACAATGTACCATCTTCGTCTCACTCTAGTTGTCGTTTCTCCGCTAGAGTTTACGTATACAGATAATGTCTTCATAAATCTCACTGATGTTGTATTAACTTGAAACAAGACTAACTCAATTTTTGAAGGAGTTGGTACAGTTTCTTTGCCGATATCTGAGGTTTCTTAAAAAGTTTTATGTGAACTTTTCAAAACAAAATTAATCGGTCTAGATGCAAAAAAAGGATTATAACCTTGTAAGATATAAGAAGCTCACAAAAGAGAAGGACACTGTAGACAAACTTTCCATGGAAAGAAAAAACTTTTCCAGCGAGCAGCTACTAACTAACTAACAATATTATTTTTCGATACATTAAAATTAAAAGAATATTCTAATCACTGATTAACCAATTTTCGACTTCATTACTAGTAATGTTGGGTTTGCAAGTTGGTATTTACAAATCTGAAAGGAGAATGGTTGTCTTCTTCCTTTCCTCCTTTCCAGTGTTCTTAATATTCGCTTACCTTTTTTTATATTCCCTCACTAAACTCTTTATTCTCATTAACAGTATCCTTCAATATTTTATAAAACTGGCGCTTTAAACGATTCAGAGCTAGAAATATAATGCTTATTGCTTTTGGTTAGTAAGAGTATTAAATAAATAAGTAGGGGAGCGAGGGTCTTGTTGTAACAGTTTTCATTAAAACTAATATATCTTGAAATCTATTGATTAAATTTCTACTGAATAAAGATGGATGAATACTGTAACTCTTCCTCTATCAAATCAAGTAAAAATAATACCATACCTATTGGTCATTATTTTACAATCAATTATTTTCTAGAAGAAGTGCGGTGTTACAACTTACCTCTTGGGGCAAGTTGTAACATCTACCGGGGCAAGTAGTAACGACAAGAAAAACGACAATAATACCTCTAATCATTTATTCTTTGTTTTTTTTTTAAATTGACATTTTTCTAAAGTAAGTATTACGTTATTCTTATCAAAAATCAACTCAAATACATTTTTTCAGTAATCAACACATAAAAATTGAGTAATTAACAGTTTTATTTAGTTAAACACTAGTTATAATCATCATGGCACTTTTAAATCACAGTAAGTAATTAAATTATTCAAGGTATGCTCGTAATTATCTCTTCTTAATAGCTATCTAACAAAGTATTATACATATGTAAGAATCAACATTTGGTGGCATGTAGTAACACGTTACAACAAGCCCCGGGATTTTGTTACAACTAACCCTTTGGTATGATTTTCAACATTTATCAAGATAACTATTTAAACAATTTAGCAATCATAAAAACTGTTACACATTATCAGAGATAGATAAATTTTAATGGAAATAAGATATAAAAAGTTTAAAATTAGTCAATATTAAATACGCAAACCGAAATTTTACGATAGTACAATTTTATATTACCTGGCAGAAATAAAGCGCATGCACACTTCCCCTCAATGCACCGGCCGGCAGGACATTGGCTATGGCAACATGATGCGGCGCGGTTTATAGGTTAAATCGAGTCAAAGAAATACTTTAATAGCGTTTCAGATCCTAGTGAAAACTTACCCCTGTTACAACAAGCCCCTCGCTCCCCTACTCATAAATCTCATATCATAGATATGTGTATTTCGTTTCAGAGAGTTACGAAAGTTTGACTTGTTATTAGTCAATTGCAATGCAATATAATTTACCCTGAAATGTTACTAAGAGTTCTGAGGTACTTGGTTATATTAAAAAGATTACATTCATATCTGAAAGTGTTTTCAAATAAACATATTTGCTCACAAACTATATTGAAGTGCTATGTGATTGCAGACAGTTCATCCAAATCCACTATAATCAAGTTAGTTGAAGGAAATCAGAACGTAATTACTTCCAAAGAAGAAACTTCACAAAAGTTAATCAAACTTTAGATATAATTTAGACTTTATTTGGTGCTGCTTTCAAATTTTTTCAATCGGCAAAAGTATTAGTGTACGTTAACTGTCTTTAAGCTTCAAATGTTATAAAAAATCTATTTTATTTCAAGAGAGTGTTCTCGAGATTTAACGGTACCTGCTTTATTAAAACGAACAAAAAATTCTCCAGTAATGGGTAAGGAAATATAACAAGTGTAAGGAAAGGAATTGGTGAACAAAGAGAATAAAATTATAATTATATCTACTTGCCTTCCGGAGTCATCCATGATTGCATATTAATTAATTTTTGCGCTATACATATTTTCCAAAAAGCATGCCAACAAAACAAACTGTAACGATAGTAATGAATCAAGGAATTTTACCTGTCTCAGTTTGGCTGGTATTGGTTCAGATGAAAATCCTTGCTGAAACCATCCCGTGAAAGAACCCACGGCCAAAGCTCCAGCTAACACCAACAAAGTGAAGCACAGAGCGACTAGAAGTCGGCTCTGACTAGAAAGCACCATCGCCATGTTGTCGAATTAGTTACATTTCGTCACCATCGCGAACTCATTATTATTAGTTAGGAGAAACATCTTGAATAACTTGGAAATTATTACAGGTCGTATATGAAAAAAAATTCAAATTGTCTTTCCACGTCAATTCGAAGAATAGTTGGAATCGATCCATTTCGATATGGAAGAATTTTGGTTAGAAATTTTCTTTCATCCTATCACCAAGCTCTGCATGAGAGGAATTTTTCAAAATGCCAAATTTATGACTTTCAAAACTGACACTCCTGATAATAGTGGAGCATTGAATTATGCAAAAATTTTTTCCTTTGGCAGAACTTCCTTATATAGGATGAAATGAAACTTTTAGCCAAAATTTGTCCAAATCCAAGTGGATCGCTTCCAACTATTGGTCGATTTGACGCGGAATGGCTCATCTGACAAAGTTGGTATATTCGATTTAAAGTTAAGTTAAAGTTAAGCATCGATAGATTAGATTTGATGAGGCTGCTAACCGGCCTATTCCGCTGCGACCTTTTTAGATCCATTGTGTTCCTCTGAATCTAGATATGTTCTTTAAACCGACTCTTCTCAAGCTGCCAATCAGCCTATATAGAGACTGAATCTTTAATTTGTTGACGGTTGATTCTCATCGCCAGGCATTGACTAAGATGTGCCTTAAAAGTTTCCTTGTCTAGGTGACATCATCTGCACATGGCTTTGTCTGTCAACCCCATAAGCAGTTTTTCTGTCATTGCATATTATGTCTGCCGTAAAAGTTAGGTTAGGTGAATGTCCTGTATAGAACTAATTCGCCTGTTTCTGTTCTAGTTAGATTACCCACCATTCTAGATATTTCTGTTCATTTCCTTGAGGGTGGTATTGATAAATAATGTTCATCTTCTTAATCTATGGAGGTTAGAGTGAGTAAAAATATATGGATAAAGGTTTATTTAAGAAAATTTAATTTACAAATAATCCTAGATTCATGCTAGATTACTAGTATCGTTTTCGCAAAAAACTGTTTTCGTTATTTGTCGATTTTCGAAGTATATACCCAAATATCGAGTGTCCTTTTTTTAGGTGAATCCCATAAAAAAGGATTTCATGCATCATTAATAGATTTCAGACTCCAATAAATTTGTTTTGAAGCACGAATACATTAACATGATACTCTACTTTTAAACAGTAGCAATTTAGAATCAATAACATTAAAAAACCACACGCACGAAAAAATCCACGAAAATTCTACAATTGACGGTTATGAATGAATGAATACGAATCCAAATCGAATAGAAAGACATAATAAATCAACTTGACACTTTTTTTTATCGACAAATAGATTAATTTTTTTTATTAAATCTTTATTATATTTATTATACGTCAACTTCAAATCATCCAGAACTTGTTTACTAGTGAAACAAAATCAGATTTTACATATGGTTTAAATGAAACTAACTGTTTCTAAATGACTCCACAATATATTTGAAAAAAATGTGTAAATTGAAAGTAAATTGACAATTGTTTCGATAAATAGGTATATCATCGTCAGAATGACAGAAGTTACTTTTGACATGATGTATACTTGATATATATTTGGCTAGTCCAAATAGTGCCTATCTGGTGATTGACTTAATATATATGAATAGAAAAAAGAAGAATTTTCAAATAGTAGCTTTGATATTATTAGCCCTATGGGGATATTCTGGATATCTTTGTCCCATTTAAGATCAGTATAACTGTGCAATGATATAGGAAACCAGGAAAACTATATCTGCTGATCTTTACAATTATTACTTAAGAAGACAGTTTAATAATGGAGAACTTCCTAGATTCAGCTGTTCATTGAGGACTTCATATTGTGGGTCTGCTAAGTGTCTTCTAATTTCTAATTCTTCAAGGAAGTCCAGTTCTTGCTTCCTATCACAAACATGTAGTATTTCTGGTTCTGTGTTAGGTGTTACTGAATGTTTAGTGTCAAGTAGGTGTTTTGCATAATGTGATTTATCTGGTTGTTTTAATCTGTATGCTCGTATGTGTTCACTGTACCTAATTTCAAAATTACGAATGGTTTGACCAAGATATACAGCATTACAATCCGGACATTTAAGTTTGTATATCCCAGATTTTCTTAATGGGGTTATTTTTGTTTTTACATTTAGCAAACTTCTACCTACATTGTTTTCTGTTTTAAAAGAAATTGTTGTATTTGTTGCTGAAGATATTATCTTTGAAATATTATTGGAAATATTACCAGCATAAGTGATGGTTTTGTAATTTGTTACTTCTTTAGTTTGTTTAGGAAATATTAGTTGTAACGCCATCTTTTTCTCTTTTTTATTAAGTAATTTATTTATTAAATGTAAAGGATAACCATTGGATGTGGCTATTTGTTTAATTGTATTAATTTCTCTATCAAAATTAAATTTGTTCATAGGAACCGAAAATGCTCTATGAATCATCGAATTGTATGCTGCTAGTTTATGTGACATGGGGTGGTTGGAATCATATGGTATAGTCACATCAGTATGTGTTGGTTTTCTGTAAATTGAAAAGTCCAGTACATTATTGACTTTTTGAATTTTTAAATCAAGAAAATTAATTGAGTTATTTTCTTCAACTTCTAGTGTGAATTTAATTTTTGGGTGTAAATTATTAATATAATTGAAAAACATATTTAATTGTCGTTCACTACCTACAAAACACGTTAATATGTCATCCACATACCTATACCAAAATAAAATATTTTTTGAAATATCACATTCAAAGATCTTTCTTTCCAAACTGTCCATAAAAATGTTTGCCAAAATTGGTGATATAGGGCTTCCCATTGGTAAACCTTCATTTTGAATATATACCTTATTATCAAAAGTGAAATAGTTCTGATTAATACAAACATCAAATAAATTAAGTATGTCTGATATTATTCCCGGATGGATGTTTTTATCCTCTAGCAACTTTGTTACAAGTGTTATACACTCTTTTGGCGGAATTTTAGAGAACATATTGGTAACATCAAATCATATCCCTAACACCGAATGCCAGAAGCTCTCCATCATGATTTCTAATTAAGTCTACCTCCATGCATGTCAATGATTATATTTTTACCATTGATATCACCAAAGGCATACCTATAAGAAACATTTTGTAAGGATAACACCAAAAGTCCATTAGCTGCAAACCAAAAAGGGATGGATTTTGTCGAAATCTTCCATCACGTTCTTCGTTGAAGTGTAATCAAGGAAATTCGATTTTAGTTTCTGATCACATACATGTGAGAGTGTGCTAGTTTGTATCTCTGCAATGTTTAGTGTATCTAATAACAAAATTCCAAAGTGACTGGTCCACATTAATTGCGTTAGGTATATCCCTTTGAACGTTGAAATTTTTTCCAACTTGAAAGGAATAAATGGATGAAATATAATTTTTGTATATTTTTCGGAAAGTTTTACAAAGTTGGTTCATTCAATACGTAAATATCTGTTTCTCTTTTTTTAATATCAATGGGATTTAGATGGAATTTTATTCCTAAAACATCGTCAATTATGTTATAAGTTATTATTTTTTTCATTTCTCTTGAAAATTCGTCTCAATATATTTTCACGTTTGATTCTGATTACTTTGGCTGAAAAATCTGAGAAAGCCAGTCGATGGCGGAAATTAATCTAGAAATCCGAAAGTTTGGAAACAGGATATTATGTATTTGCAGTTACAGTTTGAGATATGAAAATACTTCCCTTCTATTTTCATTAACGCCCTAAATGGTTTATTGTCACCTCAGGGTATCTTAAAGATTTAGCTACTCCAATTTTTTCTTCCAATATGAAATTTGAAATTTGAAGAAACTATATATGGTTCAACATTTAATTTAACAAATAATTCTGAAAGTATTATCCCAAAATATATTGAAGTCCTGAATTTAACATCGGATCGGTCAATACAACCTTCCCAAACATTACGTTGCGTAGCTTGAAACGATAAAGTTGATCAATTTTCATTTAATTCCGATGATCTAAGCAGCATACTACAAAAGCCTTCATGGTAATAGCTGTAGAATGTTTTACTGTAATCGGTTTAGCTTGGTCAATCTTCCCAGCGGATTTAAACTCTTTTTCAAAGGATGTATTTATTGGAATTTAACGGAAAACGTAAACGTAGTATTAGATATAATTTTGTTGAAGCTTAACAAAAGAACCATAAATGATGGGGAACAGTTCACTATAACACCGCATCTAAAACACGGGTTTGACGTTCGCAAAACGTCACAATGTATTTTTAGCCGCGCGATTCTTTTCAGACACTAGTAGCCAGCCACAAAGTGTTTAGTCTGAAAGCGCTACAAGCAGTGTTCGCTCTACTCGTGCCTCGGAAAACTCGTGATTAAATATACTATTATTTCACATTTCGTATTCTATTATCAAGCCGAAAAAATGTATCTTTTTTACAAACGCAACACGTCTTAACGTTGTTGTTTTCGTATATTTCCGTTTTAAGACATGTTCAAAGTTATATTGGGAAATGTAACTTTATTATTTGTGCAGTAGAAAACATAATATTCGAATTCAGGACAATAGTTTATTTCAAAGTATATGCGCGCCGTTGAAAGCAAATTTCTGCTTCTAATTCCACAGAGAGAAAATCATCAGAACTCGTACATAGTGGGAGTTAGATGTTATCTCACGATTCGTAAAGCAATTCTGAATACGAAACTTCCAGGCAGAGTATATTGTAGGAAACAATTTGGTTTATCTATATTACAAAAGAAACGGAAGATCAGACCATTGGAAAGATCTAGTGGGGCTTACACAATCGAAGATTCTTTTGAGTGATTACAGCCTGTTGGATGTATGCATGTCAAACTAAAACTGCGCTAAGAGTTTTAATAGGGATCCTAGCGGAAGCCTCCATCCACACACTTTCCAACTGCACAGCACTCCAGAATCCTAGCCTGGGAGATTACTTAATAGAAGAGGAACGTTTACCTAAATCCTAAAATTCCTCTGGGGAATAGGACTAAAGGAGCTACTAGTTTCAAAGACTCTCCTCAAAAGCTAAATAGAAGTAAGGGGACACAATAGATCTTTTAGGTCTCAGTGAATGTTGCCATAGATAAAAAAATACTTATAGATGGGAAACTGACCCGTGGCGCCCTCTTTTCATACGGGTGGCGCTACCTTGAGAGTCCCGTCAGTACCTCTGGCACAAATCAGGTTGTGAACTCCGCTAACAGCCGAAAAAAAAGATTCCTGTAATTTTACAGTTTTTTGCGGTATATTCAAAATTACTATAATTTTACTTTTATTGCAAAATGACATTTACGATCCATTTTTCGATATTTCATTTAAAATTACTCAACATTAGATTGATATTACAATAATAACAATGAAAAGTCAAGTAAAATTGAATGAAATGTCAAAAAATGGATCATATAATGTCTGAATTGTGAAAAATAAAGCAATAATCATCAAGTTAATATATTTTTTCTACATTCATGCAAAAAACAACACTTTTGTGCACCACATTTAATGGAAAAAGTGGTACTTTATTGCACTAGTGCAATAAAATATTTTATTGCACTCATCTGTCATTCTTGTGTCAGTTTTGTGATGATTAATGACAAACATAAACATTTAAATTAAATAAAAATCCATAGCAAGTACCTGATCCTGCTTTAATACAACAATAATATATGTATATCTTACTACTTAGTCTCAACGAGTAACAATTATTTCAAAAATCTTTAATTATTTGAAATTTAAATGGTCAAGGCGAAAACCAGCTATGATTGAGTACTGACAAGGTGGAGGCCATAAAGATACAAAAAAGAAGAACGAGTTGAGTTTTATTAGGTTAGATTAGCTTCTTGACATATTTATGTTCTAATTTTCCAGTTTTTGCATGAATTTAGAAAAAATATTGTATGCAACTATTGCAAAACGTGTTTTTTGCACTCGACGTGTTGTCCAACTCGGCCTAAAGACCTCGTTGGACAATTTCACGTCGCGTGCAAAAAACACTCACTTTTTGCACTTGTTGCATAAATAACTATTATTGATTAAAAAAAGTATACAATAAATGAAACGTTTTTGTACATATTTAAATGACAAACATAAAGAAAAATAAATGTTGGTAATTCAACAATGATGCTGGGAAGTTCAAAGTTGTATGGAAGAATAACTATCATACTTCTGTCACTTTCTATTTAATGGAACATGTTTTTGAATGAAGATAAAGCTTACCGTGTGCACCTCACATTACAGTCTTTCACAAAACATATTCTTGACATTGTCTCCTAAAGTAAAAGTCCCACTATGAACAGTAAAAACCAAATACGAATACTCAACATACTCAACACACACACAAATAAGCAGTTGTCAATGGTTGTCAGGTTGGGATGTCAGCGCTAATATATATTATGTGAAAGAATCTGCAACTACTACTAACAGTGTTACAGTTTTCATTAAATTACAAATTTTAGTACTGACGGGACTTTTTATGTGGCAGCACCCACGCGCCTTCGGAGATCCCCTACCCTGAATGTTGCCTCAAAAATACATACAAATATCTATATAACAGTAACTTTTTTGATATATCTGGGAAAAATAATCAAAGTAGTTCTGTCATTTTTAGAAATAAAATGAACTTTCAATAAAAATTTCATCTCCTTTCTCGAGATTTTGATAAATCACAATCATTTGAATCATAATTTTCAGGAACCAACCCCAACAGTTTTCAACTAAATAATTATAATTTATCAATCCACATAAACAACAAAACCCTGAGATATGTGTTGTCATCCCAAGATATTACCAATCAAAATTCATTAAATGGAAACTGTCTCCCCTTTTCATCAAAACTTTAAATAAATGAATTAACAATGACGTCAACCTTTATCAGATTTTTATTTTACCAAAAATTGAATAAGTCAGCTTTAAATATAATTATATTACTGTGTAATAATAATTTTCGATTCCCATTAAAAAAGTTAATTATGATCCAATTTTAGGTTTTTCTTCTCTTCTTGCTGCTCGAAAGGTATTGAATATCTTTTTTAATGAAAATAGTGGAATATCTAACAAGTTTGCATAGTTGACCCAAAGAAAAAACCATCAATCAAGCGAAAACGATAAACACCTTGTTTAAAATACTGCACACAGTTCACACACTGAATTGCTAATTTTCTATTTAATGTCAAAAATTCACCGTAAGTTTCTAAAACCACAAAATAGAATGTTTTTTTACCATTATTTATGCGTAGCTTGATATGGCAAACATTTCCCACGAGAATGAACTAAAGGACAAGAATTATGGCTCAACCAAAAATTCTCTGAGTAAGTATAAAATGTGAGATAACAAATGTAGTGCAATTTTAGATAGTGTTCATTCAAAAGTAATCGCATTCTATATCCATACCTATTAAATGAGCTACAAATTGACATCTAGTCGAAGATAATTTCTTCAATTGCCCGAGAAATACATTTGATTGAAAAAAAATTTAACTCCATCAACTGGGCAAGAATAACATCATGATCTTACTGTGGATTCCACGACACAATGGAATAGACGGAAATGAAATGGCGAATGAATTAGGAAAGAGGACGCGTGGAAAGATCTTTTGGAAACCAGAACCTTTTGAAGTATCATCACCAAAGCAATATGAGAACAAATAGAAACGTCACCAGATGTGAATGACCAAAAAATATGCAGTATAAATCTTATATATAATTTCGGTTAATTCTCTAGGATAACAAACTACAATATTTTTTTTACTATTTCAGTAAAAGTTTTGCAGCTGCCTAACAGTCTCTACAGCATGACTTCAAATAATTGTTATGTTAACAATTTATATAGAAAAGTTACCAACTACTTTTGAATATAGTTTTTTCTAAATGGATAACAAACTTTTCATACTGCTTTCCTTACATTTTTTAGCATCTTTTCACCAGTTTCATACTATAAAATTCCATTTTTCTTACCATAATACGGACTTTAATCTTTCCTTTGCTTAATAATTCATTTTAGTTTTATAACTTTCAAAGGTATCCCTAGTTAGACTTAATACTTAATACTACATGAACATGGTGCAAAATGTTACCAGTTAATTTACACGGTAAGAGGAACAATTTTGCGACCAAACTAACTCAAACTTTAGAAACAAAACTTCTGAGAAGGTTCCAGTTAATTAAGTTGCTACTATTAAACATTAAAAATACTTTTAGTGGTTACGAAGAAGCCCCAAACCATATTATTATAACTTGAAAGTTTCAGTTTGAGCTTCCTATATAGAAGCATCTCCAAACCTCCCAGTTGTAATAATTGCATTGTGTGATGTTTTCTCATATTTAATTTTTGTTTCTACTGTACAATGTGGCTCAAAATTAAATAGTTTTTTTCTCTCTCTCTTATTATTTAAAGAAACGTGGACGTGAAAATGTTAGCACGTGAATATGTTCCAATTTTTATTATTGTATCCAAATTTTAAAACCATTCTAAACTATTTAAACAAATAAATATTGGTCATTTTAGTGTCAAAAAAAATTAACTGTAAGTAAAAATACCAACTTTGCCAGATATAGAAACCACCAGCTCTAACAGCTTATCCAAAAGCACATCAAGAAGCTCCTCTCACCTTAAGTATGTATAAATTACGAAAAAATGTCATCAACATGTAAAATGTCATATCGCGAAATGTTGCGAACTTTGTACGGCAGTCGTAGCCAGCGCTACTATCGTGATTTAGTCGAACTAACGACGGTAAGCGCCGAACCGCAACTGTGAAGAGACGGTGAGCGTCGGCATCGAGACGTTTACAATTTCATCGCGCCACTTCGGAATCGACTGCGCATTGCACGTATACACATTTGCCACCAAAATGAATTAACTAATTATAAGAGTTTTCTGATGGTGATGGAGTAAAGAAAAAGTATAACCCTTGCATGTATGAGAAAATCCCAAAAACTTTCTGCCAAAGAGTTTATTAATTATAAATTTTTATTGGAAGAAACAAAAAATTAATTTTTTGAGAGTTTCTCAGGTAAATGGACTGAAGATAAAAATGATCCCAAGGGGGTAATAACATCTGATGACGAAAAATGAAAGAATCTAATGAAATTTCATTGGAAATGAGTTTGATGCATTAGTTAATCTGAGAATGTTCCTTTTTCTAGTTAATTTATTATTTTTTGTACAGTTTTCGAAATATATTTGATAAAAATTGCGAATAGCTGGACGGTAAATTATTATTAGACAATTTCGTGTATTTCACCTCATATATAAAAAAAAACTTTATTTACAACCATACCTGTAATTTTGACATTACTGATGTCATTGAAGGTTTGAAAGTGTCACATTACCTACGTCTACTTCCCTCTTCTATTTCCCTCACTGATTTCCCTCACTCGTTCAATAAAGCAAAATATTTATTTGAGTAATATATTTTATTAAACAAATTCTTATATAGAAACAACAGGGCAATTAATTAACAAAAAATAACTTGATTATTGATAAAATTAATGGTAATATTTGACTTATTATAGGATTTAACCGAGATATTTAATCTCCATGATGATTTGAAATTTCTTTACTATCACTGTCACGTTTTTGAATGGTGTCAAATAATTTTCAACTTAATTTTTAATTCAATTTTTACTACATTTAAAAAATGTGGAATAGAATTTTCAACAAACGATGTGGTTGTAAATAAAATAGTATACATACCTAGAAGGAAAGTTTTCATTAATGTCTCGAGATTATAGTTAATCTCTCGACAGTAACGAAACACTTCCCTCCTCGGTATGTAATATACTATTATTCAACTATAACCAATTAAAGAGATAAAATACAGAAACGTAAATATTTAGTACCTGAAAAAACAAAGATCAATCGGAGAAAGTACAAACGAGCACAAAAGGAATCTCATGAATGTAAATAAGTGAAGTCTTTGGAAACAATGAATTCCACAAAGACGCTGAAATGGACAAGAACTACAGGTGTGTACACGAGGTATACACAGGATTCTACAGTCGTATTTCTTTGAAACGAATCAACTAGACAGTAATAAAATCAACGTTGCAGAATAATAGCAAAACTCGGACTTCAAAAACCCAAATACAATAGGAATCTATAAAAGGAATATTCCCTGAAGGAATGGAGTCAAATAACTAGATGGGAAGTTATTAGTTTTGTCTGAGACATAAGAATATGACAACTTGAGCACTAAAATGATATGATTATAGAGACGCTTAGAAAGAAAGTAGAGATGAGATAGATGAAGAAAAAGACAGAAGAAAGGAAGCGGGAATATATTTTTTCAGTTGAGTCGTTGACTAAATTTGTGCTACTGAAATGTGCACGCCCATGTATTTATTATATATTTGCTTTGAACTATCAAAGAGTAGAGAAAAAAAGAGTTGAAGCATCTCCTACATAAATTTCCCACAGGATAAAACTGTATAAATAAATCTTGATAATAAATTTGTTTTGGGAGGGAAAAACCCTTTTATCCATTTAAAATAAACATAAACGTGGTCCAGTGCTTATTAAGAGCGGTGGGTGTGGATGAACGATATTTAAAACACAATGAAATTTAAACGTTTTTAGCAGCATGTGAAGTGGAACCCCGGGTGTTTTCTTTCCAACATTATCCATATTCAAGTATTCCTTTCTTTCAGAAAATGTATGTTGTTGTTTAAAGTGTTTGTATTGTAATTACATTCAAATGTTAAATAAAATATAAACAACGTAGTTGCTTTTTAAACTTGAAAAACTTTGATATCGCTTTCAGCAAAAGGCGTTAATTATAAAATCCCTAGCAGTGAATTCGAAGGTGGGCGTTGAATAATGAAATAGCGCAGCTTCTATCTCATCCATTTTCATTTCTAGTTCCGGCGTTGTTAAAAAAACCAAGGGTATATTAATTTTTTGTATTTATAGGAGGTATTTATTTCAAATAACTTTCAGGATTTAATGAAAAGAAGTAACTCTAAAACAACAAATGAAATTCAAAAATAGGTAATGATAATAATAAGTATGCTAAAAATCAATATCCCGTCGCTTTCGACAAATTAAAAAAAACACTTCCTGACGCCGCGTATTTTTGAAAATTTGGCGAAAGCGACGGGATTCTTTATTTTTACCTATTTTACCCATAATTGACAAATATTGTGTCATAAAGATCTATTTTTCAAATAAATACAACATTTTCTATCGTTTGAGATTGTCAAACTACATGGGACACTGTTTGATTGGAATATAAAGCAGAAAAATACAAAAAAAAAAAACAATATCCCGTCGCTTTCGCCAAATTTTGAAAAAATTAGCAAAAATCGCGGTGTTGGGAAAATTTGTCGAAAGCAATTGCATACATGAAGGACAGCTGGATGTCATATTAGGATTTATTTTTTCGCACAGGAAGAATAGCAAGATTCACAACATAAAAACAAATTGGTCAGAAAACTTTGCTTTTATAAAGAACTTAAATATAAACCACTTTAATGTAATCATTTGAGATTTTTAAGTCGTCCAAAGTTTTCTTGTGGCTTTTGATGCTATTTCCGGAAATCTTCGTTCCGGTCTGACCCTTCTTAGGTTTATAAGCCGGAAAGGCAATCGAATAACGAACTTTATATTAATTAAATGTCAGCTTCAAGTTTTGTGATGCCGTATTTTTCGTCCTTTTTTGTTCTTAAAGCGTTGATAAACTTTTATTCAAGAGCAAAACCGTGAAATCGATAAGGTATTTGAAAAAAAAGTATAGGTGAAGGGAGGAATTGAAAAATTTTGTTGGACGCTTCGATATTTTTTGTAGTTTTAGTTGAAAATACATGAAAAATAAACATTAAATTCACAATTCAAGTCTGACGAAAAAATTAAGAAAGAGAGATATTATATTATCGATGCCGATCGAGTTATACAGGATGTACATAGAATTTTTGTGCATATACGCCAAAAGACGTTCAACACGCTGTATCTTTCTTAATATCAACATTTTATTAAGGATAATTGGTTGAATATTCAGTATTTTAGTAAAGATTATATACTGCACTTCTAAATACAATTACTTAAGGACCACCCTGTATACTGTAATGTTTTGATTTGGTGATATATTTTCTTTATTTTAATTCTTAATTATTGATATGTTTTATTATTATTATTGTTGGGCGCCTTTTATTTTTCTAAATCTTTGTATAATTATTTTAAAATTTTTATCTGATATCAAAAATTCAGCTAGCTATTTATTAAAGGAAAACAATTTTGACTCTTACTCAGGTTGCGATTCCCTCAATTAAATTTTAATGAAATAATTTAGTGGTTTTTAAAATGTTTAATATAGAATTTAAATGTATTTGTTTAATAAATATTATAACCAAATTTTAACCAATTATTTATAATATTTTATAAACCTTCTTTTTCTTTTAAAAATTATATTTTCTTTTATTATCCTCAGCAACTAAATATTCTTTTTTCTTTAATTATATTCAATGATTATTTTGATATTTATTCTTTACTGAATTTCTATAACCTACTCGTCGTTTTCCCTCCGTATTACAAATAGAAATTTGTACATGCGCACAGACTTTATCTAATCTTTATTTCAAAGCATGTATTTGACCATGTGTTACTGTTGTGAAAAAGAATTATTGAATTGCTTTGGATTATTTAAATTATTAAGGTAAGCTTCCTTTTTTTTTAAAAATTTTTTATAACTACTAATATTAAAATCTAAACTAACTTACAATCTAATAATATCTAATAAGAAATACTCAAATGCGAAATAAATGTTTTTACGATTAACAAATTTATAGGTTATCTGCTTTCAGGAACTTGGATCCGATAAATTCCTTTCTCTGCTATGTGGGATATAAATTAATCAGAATGGATTGCTGATTTCATACACACTATTATAGAAAGTAAACTGAACTTTCTCAGGAACAAACTGCATACAATATCCTTTGAAATTGCTGGGATGCTGTCTCCAGTCAAGGTTAAATAGGATAAACAAAGCTTACCGCTTTCTAGTAGTTATTAAATGAATGAAATCTCTCACAAGGTTAGTGTTCTTAGTTTTTCGGCTGGTTTGGCTTGATTTTGAGGCACTTTACTTTATATTTTAAGTTTTAATTTTTATCTTTCATAATTTTCTCAACTGCTTCTTTCTCCTTCAAAAATCAACAACCTCTTTCTTTTGTTTTTGTTTATTATCCCACAGGCGACTTTTTCTGTAATAATTTGTCTTACTGTCATTTTTGACTTCCATCAATCTAAAGGTCATTTCACATGTTTACTTATGTCAATGATCTTATAAATAACACTTTCTTTTAATCGGTTGATCTATTTCGCGATTAATCACTGTCACTTCACTCAATTTTGAAAATTTTGTTATACAAATCTAATTTAAATACAATATTTATTTTACATAACATGTATTAATTATGGAGATTATTTACTTGAGGTTTATAAAATATTTTATTGATTGTTATATATTATTTTATCATTTAATTAATTTGATCTATTTCAAAACTACTCCTATTCATTGTGAATTAATTTCTTATATACCTATTATACTCTTATTACAGGTTCTTCCCCTTAAATTGGATTCACCTGATTTCATATCATCACAATACATTAGTATTTTTCTGTGTTTATAATGGTAGGTAAACTCCATCTGTACAAATAATAAACTGAAAACTATTTGTCATTCCGTGCTCATCCTTTCTCTTTCATCCTGTTAGAAACATATCCTTGATTTTTATTGACCTACCTATAAAAGAATGATGTGTTAAGGGACATTTTTCACATTTTGAGGACGTAATGGTTTTTTTACGACCCATTTTTGTCCTTATAAATTACTAAAGGCAATAGGGAACGTTAATTTTATTTAATAAATGTCAGCATAAAGTGTCGTGGTTCAAGTCTCGCTTTTTCTTCAAATCCCACACTTTCAGCTACTGCTCCACACCTCAATTTTCATTGTATAATTCTGAATATTTATAACCGAGTGTGATGGATAGCATTTTTGGCAGACATGTTCAATAGTATTGGAGCTAATCCGCATGGATCATGTTTCTACTTAACAAAAACGTACAATTGAGACTGAAACATGCGTATGTACGTTTTTTAAATTATTCAGCTAATTTTAGTGACAAAAGCTGGTGGCGTTGAATATTAGTTGAATATTAAATGTGCATTTCATCCCAGTATGAAATCATTTATTTAGTACCATCAGGCGCTAATGGCTTTACAATTATATATTTGAAACAAAAAAGTGAAAATGTAATACCCTCTCAAATCTTTCTCTAGTAATTAACCCCTTTGGTAGGATGCTTTGTTCTTAAAAAACTTCCCAGTTGAATTTTCCAATCAAGTGATACGACGAGATACCTACGTTGATTTCGACCTCGGAAGGTGTAATCGGGGCATTTTCCTCCACCTTTTCCAGGAAATGGGATACAATAAAGTTCCCGATAAGAGCAGTCGCATACTGAACTTTTCCATGTCCGAACATGGAGTATCCACCGCTATGGGAATCTTTTATTTTATTTGAAAACTTTATCGATGTAATTCTCCTCGTCCTTTGCGTTAACTCATTAACCTTAACTAAAGTTTTTGAAACAGCAGTTTTTATGATTTGTGACGACGGTCAGGCAAAATCTTGTTCGGATAATAAATTCATATCAATCTAATCAAAGCTTGCATGTTCAACTAACCCTTAACCATTTGTTACAGCCTGGTGTCTGTAATTGGAGAGCCCTAAGCTAGAAGTGACTCGCTGTACCAAACGGCATTGGAAGATTACCAGGTCGACTAGGCTGTTCTGGTAATACAAGAGGAACACTTTCGGTGCTTTTGGAACGGTAGAAGATAAAATTGTGAGTGGTACAAATATTCAGTTCAAGTGGCTGATTTGTTGAGCACAATCCAACGAATTAATGAAGTCTAAACTGAAACTGGAACTTATTTCAAATATTTTCCAATTTACATTTTTTCCTTAGGATTGCAATTGAACAATAGCATCAGTTAAATTAGTTCGAAATATTGTGCATCAATATAAAAATATATTTTGTTCCTTACTACCAAACATACACTTTCTTGAATTTTTAATACGATTTGCCCTACCAACTGAAACGGTATCAAAAATTCATTTTTATTCGTCAATTTTCAAATGCCATTAACGTATAAAAAATTCATAGCGTTATTCTGACAATACTGGCATTACTCGTAGAGAGCTATGCGACCAAAATACGACAAATTTAATGAAAAATGTTACAGTTGATGTGCATCTAACCGAAAGGTTATTTTCAACAAAATTACAGATATATTTTTCAATGATATATTTATTATGTATTTTTTTCCAAATAGGTTGACACTTATTTCATCTTTTGCGAAAGAGTTCTCTTTATTACGTCAGAAAAAGCTTTTTTGGTTTTAACAGAATATTTCCCAAAGTGTTTTCCATTCTAAAGCATCTGCAGCTTGTGTGCAGCTTACTCCCGTCTATTGATTGTGGGTTTTCACCATTTTCTACATGATTTCAAACTTTTTTCCGATAGGCTAGAGAGCTACATAATTCAAAATTGTATGACTATCAAAGGAAATACGGAAAGAATGGAAAATTAATGATAAAACGTTCCTTTAGTATTGTGATACATTATAGCGTTTTAGGCCTCACATGCCATTTATTTTTTTGTTATATTTCTCCATTTTATTTGATCTTTCGCAATCCTATTCCAGTCCTTCATTGCTAACTGTTTCAATTTTTCTTCAACGCCATCTTTCCATTTCTTCCTAGGTCGTCCTCTTTTGTTCTTTCCTCATTAACCTCCGAAAAGCATTTCTTTCACACACCTTTCGTTCTCCATCCTACCTACATGACCTTTTCGTGTATACTTTGATGTTTACTAAGTCTACCTAAATAAATTTGATTCCCGTGTCATCCCTGTTTGTTCCTTAAAATATTGTATTGAAAAATATAATGGTTTCATTTTGTGTGTGTTGTTTTTTAGAAACATTCCCGTTTTCGATATTTAGCAGGTGTTCGGTAGTAAACTGATGTCTCACTATAAGCCGAAATAAAATATCTGCTTCAGTCGAAAAAAGGAAGTAAATTTATTTCTTGGTACAGTGGCGTAGGTATATCATTCACTATGCTTTTATATTATTAATCGACATATATAAAAAGAGGAAATTTATCATTTTTTACATTTACAACAAATCGAAACGATTATTTATAAACTGAAACTCACATCCTTTTTCTTAAAAGAGATCCTTTTCACTAAAATGGGATTATAATATATTCATATGTTACGAAGAATGTTTTTACTACTGCTTCATAAGCTACGCCTTCGTGCATCGATAGCCATATTTCTGGATCAAGCAAATATATGATTTATTCTGGCAGACAACATATTGCCAAATTCCCAAGATCAAAAGCGATTATAAAAAGAATTGCGAAGGCAAGACGAAATTCCATAATTTTGGAAAAACTAGAAATACTCAACTATGCGCAAAGTAATTTGTTTTTGAATATCTCGATCAAAAACTACATTACAGTCAGTCCTTTATATTTGTATTCCAACCCTATTTAGTAACAAAAGTATAGTGTCTATTTGTAATATTAACAAATTCTTGGAACAACCCTCGCTTTCAGTTGTTTGAAAGCCCGCTATTCCAAAAAATGTATGTTCTAATTACTATACCTACTGTATATGTATAAGAAGGTATTCAAATAACTTGTGAGGAGAACTTGAAGGTTAAGTATTTTACAGAACGAAAAGAACGGTTGGATACTGAAAGTAATTTCTTTGAAGATTAACTATGCGAAGAAGAAAATTAATTATAATTATGTAAATTATAATTTCAAATTCAATGTTTCTTTGTAGGTATTTCAGTTCATTATGAGCAATAATTTGATATTTACTGAAAACTCAAGAAGATGTGAGACAAAGCTAAACATATTTATACCTGTATTATACAAAAATTGATTTACTTCACTTATATCGCAACTCAATATATATTTTTCATTTATTTCCAGCAACATTTTTTGATTTTTAGTGAATAAATTGTTTTCAAATAAAATTGCTATTATAGGGCAATTACCGATGTTATGTCTAAGTGCTATCAAACGAAATGAAAGCTCGTTAACTATTCCGTTTATTAGCTCATTTATATTTTCAATAAACTGGAACATTATCTTTGCGAAGAGTATGAAATGAATTTTTTTTCAAGAGTTAAATTGTCTGTAAATTTTTAATGATGATGTGATATTATGAAATAGCCCCGAGAGAACTGTAAAGTAATTGTCTTGTCTAGTTTCGTGTCAGCTGTCATTATTCTTCAAAAATAGAAAATGATGCGCAAGAAGCAGCATAGAATATCTACTAATTATTTTTTGTAAGAAAAATTTCAACATTGTGCGAATTGTTACTCCAAATTACCAAAATGTTCCAGCTTTTTAAAGTTAATTTGACACATCATTTATTTTGAATATACCGCGTACCCAATAGTTTTTCGAAGTAGTGATCTAGAACTCTCTTAGTTGATCTACTTAGCTTAGCTTCAACGCCAAATACAGGTTTATTTTAAAGAAAATTTGATCCTAATTGACTGCCCTTTCATCACAAATATTCATAAATTCCCATGTGCAGAAATACCAGTTTCTGTCCTCACATGAAACACTCACATTCTAAAATCCTCTTCTTTGCGTATTTATACCGACTATTCACATTCTCTAACTACTTTTCACTCTCTAGACGCAGACATAAAATTAGGATATACCACTTTCGAGATAGGGGAGACCTGCAGCGATAAAAGTGACATATTTTTTCTCGAAAGCCTGTGGCAAATTGTATTTTTTGGCAAGGAAAATAATGTTTTCTCGCACTCTGGAAAAAGAAATCTTTTTCCATAACGAAAATATCGGTTGACCGTTAATAAAAAATATTACATAACGTTTTCAATAAGAGAAAGGAAAAGAGGTTTTATAGATCCTATTACGATCGACAACAAAATGTAATATACAGGGAGACTCAGAGTTTATGAGTAAAAGGTCGAGCACGTAAAGCTTTTATCCAAAAGTTATCAGCACTACCTATTTACTTAGGATTTTTCTTGGTTGACTGTCGATCTATAAAACTGATAAGTTTCTCCATCATCGACATAATGTATTTTTCTAAATTGAATCAATCTATCATCAAGTTTTGATTTCCTGAAGTTGTATATTTGTGATGCCTTTTGGTCAATATAATAATATTTAAATAACAAAATTAAATTCCATTGAACCAATTTCATTAAATCATAAAACAGCACACGAAGCAAGGTCTCACGTTTATGATTCAAGATCAAAGCGTGAAATAAACATAAACAATATTACTTATATCTACTTACGGTGAACTTGAAGAGTACATATAAAATATACAATCGAGAGGATTTTGGTAACATTAATTAATTAACTCATTCATTCATTCAGTTCGTTATAAGATCATTATTAGATTATTAGTAGATTAAATGAGTTAGTAACATTATAAGTTTTAGTATTAAATCATCAGTAATTAGTATAAGTATTAGGATAATGTTTCATAGTGAGTTTAAGTAATAAATATCCCAGTCCTACAAGTAGTTGTTTGATTACTATACGATGACCCTTCGAGTGACCAGAAACACCATCAGTTGAGAGGCCAATTACCACCACACTACCTGGCTACTCTACCCATAAGCAACATATATTACATATTCTTATCTTACCCAGTCTACCCTACATCAACTCTCGAAACGCAGAGCTCTAGTTAGAACATTCCGTTTTAATTCAATTGGAGCGTCTTCGCAGGGCTGAGGACAATTATAATGCCAAGCAGAAATCGGAAGGACACATTTTAAGCGGTCAATGTGGGCATGTTGAAACTCGGCAAGTTTCTGTCCTTCTCCAGTGAGAATATACGCTAGGTCTGCTCTTTCTGCTTTTGTAAAAAAAGCTTTTCATGAAATTGGCTGCCCTTTTTTTCACTTTTTCATTAACAAATATTGGTAGGGTTGTCAATGGAAAATGACCGCAAAAAAACTTATTGGAGAAATTTCAAATGGTAGAGATTTGTGGCACAAATAGAAGGATTTGAAAATGGAAAAATATAATTATACAGCAGAAACTTAACTCATTTTAACATCAAAGGCATGGAATAGATTATTTATGACAACAGGGTGTTTTGATATATTGCTTGGGGATTTGGTTTTTCTATCAATATCATTAAAACTAATGAAAACAATATTAGGTATCCACTAAATAATCTAAAAGTGGAATTAAGTTGAGCTGTATCTAGTTGTTAATCAAGTTAGTCAGGATCAAGGATGTGTTTTTCAATTTCTAATGCTTCTAGAAAATGTAACTTTAGATAATTTTGACAATTAAGGGCCAGTTTCATAATCAACTTAAAGTGCCTTTAAAAATTAAAGTTGGCTTAAAGTTGAAAAAGTGGTCCCATAATCGTACTTTAAGATAAAGTAGTGCCTAAAGTTTCCTTCAACTTAAAGTGCGAATTTCTAACTTTACAGAAGATAAAGGGCCATTTGCACCGGTTATACTTAGCGAAAGATAAGTGAAGCTTAACTTTAAGGTGACCTTAATATAACAATTTGGTTTGCACGGGTTATCAACTGAGGTTTAAGGTGTACCTTAAGGTGTACTTAGTTAAGCCTAAGAATTGTGCCGCTTAAAGTTCTCCTTAATGTCATCTAAACTTCAATCTGACAGTAAGTTTACTATTTGACATGCGTGTTGTTGTTGTTGTGGTATTTTCCTTTTTTTTAGCTGTGGCTTGTCTTCATTATTTATTGAAAAAATAATTATGAATAATTTATTTGATCATGACGATGACGATTAAGACGATCTTAACTTGATCTTTCATGGAAACCCCAGAAGGATTTATCATAGAAATGAATATTTCAACAGCTGGGATGATTTGACATTCTTTTCGCGATTTGGGGTGACAAAACCTATGCCTAAACATTTTGAACCTAATTGAGGTAGAAATCGAACACGACTCTTTTGTTCGTGGTATTCCAGAGATTGGCTATTAAATAACGAAGTTATTTTAATCCGCGCGTTTTCCTTCTCACGCCAGGTAATTGCATCGGTCCTTTTATTTTCAATAATTGTTTTATGACTAAATATTAGGTTTAAAAGAGCTGTCTTCTCTCGTCCAGTGAAATTTGGAGTCCTCTTTTTTCTAATATTATTATCATTACAATTATTAATATTCATTTTTATTAAACCATCAGTCACAAAAAGAATCAACAATCAAACTTCGTGAAATCAAACTCGATAACACAAATATCTCTTGAATGTCTGTAGCTTTCTCAGTGTTGCCATAGCTTCTCGCCACTTATCTAAGATTTCATTAAGTAGCAGATTAGCAAACCATCTAAAGTTTAAGGTTCACCTTAACTTTAAGTAGACCTTAGATGAGATGAACATTTAAGGTGGACCGGTGCAAACGACCCTCAGTGGCTTTAAAGCAGACATAACCTAGTTTTCTCCATATTTTTTGACAACTAGACTGAATAATTCACAAAAAAATGATGAGCATGCTTGATAGTTCTTCTAGCTCTAGTTGATCATCCGATGACAAAGTGATTTATTTGGGAAGAATGAAAAATTATTCAAAGAGAAAGTGTCACTTTGAAAGATATGATGATGATGCTGACTTTTTTGATCGCCAAAGCAATAATTTTAAGTTAGATAACTAAATTAAATAGTGTCTAAGGTATTGAAAAACAAATTTCAGGGCTGCCAACTTAGCTAAATGCTACTTTTATTAAAAGGAGGTGCTACTTCCATTATGAAACGCAATTAAGGCAACTTTAAAATAATGTGACACTTTCTCTTTGAATAATTTTTTATTTTTTTCAAATAAATTACTTCGTCATCGGATGATGAACTATTATAGAGCTGGAAGAACTGTCAAGCATGTTTATCATTTTTTCGTGAAGTATTCAGCCTGGTTCTCAAAAAATATGGAGAAAACTAGGTTATGTTTGCTTTAAAGCCACTTTATCTTCTGTTTAAAAATTCGTACTTTAAGTTAAAGGAAACTTTAGGCACTGCTTTATCTTAAAGTACGATTATGGGACCACTTTTTCAACTTTAAGCCAACTTTAATATTTAAAGGCACTTTAAGTTGATTATGAAACTGGCCCTAAGTGTTTTGAATAGTTGGACTTGTTTGGATGTTTATTCCTATATCAACTGAAGTATTTACCTAATTTATGTGATAAGTGATTATAATTTCAGTTCACACCTATTTCTCTTTATCGATGACACATACTGTAAAACTCATTTTATCGAATAAATCACAGACAACTTGATTCGAGATGATTCTAGAGCGTATAGCCTCAGTCAATCTAAACCTATAACCGTTCTATATGCATAGGAAGGTATATAAATACGGACGTAATGCACATTTAGCCCTATCTACAGTGACAGTTACCGCGCTGATATGGAACATTTCGAAGATAGAAACTTTTCGGGAAAATTCCGAATAAGCGAACACGGTAAACGTACAACGTTTATCCGTTCTCGTATGTTCGGCGGATTTAAAAAGTCCATTGACCATGGCAATTGATGGAATTGATGTTTTTACAGAGGAAAGGAAAACGTTACAGTTGATGAAAATTAATTTAAAAAGTTTGCGATACTGTGATGAGATCAATAAAGCATAAAATTATTTGACACTTTAAGCGTGATAGGTACTAACGTAGTTCAAAGCATATTCCAGAGGAACGAGAAAGAATTGTGCATCTCTTAGACTATCAAGTTTTGGTGGAAACAATTTTCTTAATCATGGAGTCCCACCGTCCTTTGGCCAAACTGTCACACGACCTACTATGTCAAAGTCGAGAAACGACGAGGATGATGGTGGGAATGCTGACCGGACATTGTAAGCTGAGGAAACATGTGCAAACAATTGCACTAGCAGATGACAGTCTATGGAAGAAGACGAAACCACGGAGCACACACTCTGTGAGTGCAATTTCACTAATTCGATGAAGAAAAATCGATGGCTGAGAGCTACGCGATGGAGGCGGTATCTAGGCTATTAAGTCCAATAAAAAATTAAGCAGGAATCGAGCTCTGAATAAAGGAAGGACCACAATAGATCTACAAAGGTCGCAGTGGTATAGGACAAAGAGCCACTCTTCGGCTATGAGATGACAAAAGAACTAAGGAACCTTAATATTCCTGGCCTTTATCGAAGCTTTACAAAGCACTTAAAGCGAATGTCCAGTATAATTTTATGATACGGCAATGCAATTCAACTTTAAGCTCTCTACATTCAGTTAGTCAATTCAACGAGGGAATCGTAAATGTTAGTTTGTGTTTTCATTCTCCAAACGATTCTATTTGATAATTGTCGGTGTCAGTGAATTCGGAAAAACGTTTGATAATATGTAGTTGATATTGTTCAATGATGGAAGCAAAATTTAATTGCCTGCTATACAATTTATTTATAGAACAAATAATAAAATCTTCATTGACTTGGAAATTGAATTTTGTTTAGACGAGTCGAAGCGTACGAAAAAAATTTACTAGTTCGAGTGACCACAACCAGGTGAATTGAGAAGACAAATATTTGTTGTATTTATGAAATAAATTGACATTTAAGACCCATATAGCCCTTTGTTTATATAACTAGAGCTGGCAGATTCCTTTTTATTTCAAACATTTCATAAATAAAGTTTGCATTGATATGTTTTCTAATTACTTATACTGTTGAGCAAATTAATTTTGTCATTCAGAAGTTTGGCAACGTCCGATGCGCCGTAGCTGGCAGAGTTAGTAAACTTGTGTGTGTATGTGTACGGAATATACAACGCCTGCTCTTCCCGGCAAATGCGTTTACAACGTTGTCAAGTTGTATGGCTTTCTCGCGCATGGTCAAGTGCCCAAATTAATTTGCCAGCCTGTACAATAAATTACAAACTATTTCCTCTAGCAAGTTGAGTCGAAAAATTGTAACGGATTTTATAAATGATCTTATAAGATTAACCTCATAAATAGTTACAAGATTATTATTTGTAGTTGTGTGTAGGAAAAAACAGAATAAAATTAGTATCCCTTAAATTAAGCTCACAGTGTGCTGCTAGCTCTCAACCTTATTTCTGAAACTAAATTATTTCAGTTGCAGCTGATACCGTCATAAAATAAATCGTGAGACCGCAGTCTTTGGGGTATTTTAGACACGGGAGTTAATTGCTAGTGTTAGAACAGAATATACATGCACTCTATGGTATTGTGTTATATACGATTTCAATTGTTGGGTCTAAAAATTTATAGGTAACTAAAATTTTCTGTTTCAAGTTATAAAGGTTAATAATAGTATAGCTTTTTTAGAGTAATCCATAGTTTTTCAAATTTGTTGAACGTATTTATCTTGAAAAAAACATTATAATCTCTTTTTTTTATATAATATGACTACAATTATAATTATTCAATATGTTACTATGACCTCGCTGCAAACTAAGTAGTAGTAGTAGTATGTCACTATGATGTTTATTGACATTATAATGTAGTGTATTTCAATTTCAATTCTAATGGGAAAAATCAATAGTGTTTGTGTGAACTGTATCGCTATCCAGTGGAATTTCAAATAGCAGCTTACTATAACTGCGTTTGAGGGTGTGTTGTAACTCGGCAAGTTAAACCATTTGGTATAGTTAACCACTGGTTAACTTCAAAAGGTTGTTGTAACACGAGATTTCAGACGTTCACCAACTGGTTAGCCTTCGAAAAGATTACCATCAGATCTTGGAGAGTTAACCCATAGTTAACCTATGATCAAACACAGAACAATTTAGGTTTGCAATTGACGTTTTACAGTTTTTTTGGATTTCCATTGATTAGCGAAAAAATGTATATAGAGATATATTTATCCTGTTGAACATTTAGTGCAAATTATTTTGAATAGAATGCAGAATTGCGAGAGCTAATTTACAAGATGTTTAGGACTTTGGAGGGCTGCTCGAACTAGAAATGATTCCAAGAGCCTCTAGAAACTTACTCATTATATAGAGGAGATTAAAACTAATAAACTGAACTGAAATAACTTCATTTATTATGAAAAGTCAAATTATTTTACTGTCATATAATCAATTTTGCTACTTCCCATTTCAGATTTCTTCTTTCCATCATTTGTGCAACTTCTTGGTTCCAAGTTTTCTTAGGTCTTCCTCTCTTCATTTTGTCATTATTCGGGCTTCCTGACTGCTCTGCCGTTTATTTTTGTTGAGTGTCCTAACCACTTAGGCTTTTTTAATATAATAATACGAGTATTGGCTCTACTTCCAGTTCCTTTCTCACATCCTCGTTTCTTATACGATCTCTTCGTGTTATACCCTTCACTATCCGCAAATATTTCATTTCTATTGCTTGGATTCGATATTGTGTTACAACGCAAAACGGCTTAACTACTAAACGTGGTTTAGCCATTGGTCCAGTGACCAGTGGGTTAACCTACTGAGTTACAACACACCCTTAATGGTAATAGTTTGTATAAGTTGAAATACTAGTACTTATTATAGGTTTTTCTTTCGCAATTCCTATTTACTTTTTATTAAAATGTAAAATTGTTGGGAAATTCAAGTTGGTTGCCATAAAGAAACATCTTTCAGGCATTTTTATTATTAGTTATCCTAAAAAGTGTACAATAATTGCAGCAAAATTGTTAGCTGTATTTCATTTCACTTCTCGGCTTTTTATATTTATGAATTGTTGGCGAAATATAACGATTGTCTTGCAAAATTCATGAAAAAATTGTTATACAAATCGTCAGAAACAATGTTTAACACTTATAACTAATTATTACATTCTTAATTACTGAATTATTCAGTACAATAAAGGTCAAAGCGTGTGAAATTTTCAGTGAAGCGTGAATTGATTATACATACGTTTGGAATAACCTGGAATACAATCAACGTTTCTGCTAAATCAACTGAATTAACCGAGCAGGTGAAGTGGCAACGATTTCGGCCTGCAATTTCAATCGACAGAACAGGAATTCTAATCCCAGGCTCTCCATTTCATGCACTCCTATCCTCTAAATCTGAAAAAAATCCTTTCATCCCTTCCAATTATGTTCGAGGAAACTCCGGCAAGCATAAAACGGCTCCCTGAATGAAGAGAATGAAACACTATCCTTCCTTTTCACCTGAATTATAGCCGAGGGATTTCCAAGACTTTAAAATATAGAGAGCAAACAAAAATCCCAAATAAGGTCAACTGTCACCTCTCATTACTTTGACATTGTCACACAACCCAGGGTTCGTCAATAGAGTATAAAAAATAAGCATCCAATTACAAAAGCTGTAAATAATACATGGTGATCGACTATTGTTGAACATTCTCTGACGATTTGTCAATAACAATAGAAAAAGACTCACTTACCTCGTAAGGCTCACCGAATTTCGGACCAGCTTGTGCTAAATACAAAGTAGATGCTGAATCAAACACTAATTCTATGGGGTTTCTTTGGACTAGAACAGTTTCCGTTTCGTTGCAATTATAAAATAATGTAACATTTTCAATGGTGACGCGAAAGGCGAATCGCAACCATTTGTTGTAGGATTTTGGCACTGTGAAGTTGGCTATGCTGTGTGAGCTAATTTGACTGAAGTCGGTGTAGTACAGACTGACTATAGATGTTATCGGTCCATCTGGGACTATTCTTACGCCTAATTCTACCACCTGGAAAAAATATTTTTATTGATTTCTTAATTCTTTTTATTAAAAGCAACTCTCACCGTATCGTAAGGATTAACTACAGCAAATATAAAAGCTCCACGTCTAGTCTTCGGCTTGGCACTTATTAAAATAGAAAATTCCGAGCTTAATTTCTCTGGTAGTATTTGCCTGTGGGCTATTTTCACGTCTGATCCAGCACGAAATCCGAAAGCAGGAAATCCGTCATGACCGTCGTCTTCGATGTATTGAGTCTTTGGGTCTGGAAACGGTATTGAAATCGCACCAAGTAAATCGTATTCGCTGTACACTGAAACAATTAGAATAAATAATATTAGACCATCCATAAAAACCTCAAGGAAGGCACTGGTACACAGATAGAATATGGTAGGATAATTTAGAAACTTTTGTGAACCTGGACAGTTATCTAAAACTCATTAGTATTAACATACTAACAACCGTAACTGAAACTATTATAACAGTTAACATGTAATTTATGTACGCCAATAATCTCAAAATCACCTTTTACATTGTTCAGTCTCTCCTTCTTGTTTTAGAAATGGAATATCCGTAATATTTACCTTAGTTAACATATTCTGGATGTATCCGTAATATGCAAATAAGTTTCAAACGGTTTGAACAATAAACAGCGGGTAATTTTCAGTAGAATTTGTAATGTCTAAACTAAATATTACATCCCTTTGCAGAATTCAGCTAGAACTGCATGGTGCATTGTAGTAGAAAATAGGGGTGTATAAGAATTATTTTTCTCCACGACTAAATAATAACGCACAAATTATTCTAAAATCGATATTTCAATACTAGAAGCAAAATTATAAGCATTCCTAAGTTGGCTCTCATCTTACTCAGTCATTGAAAAAGTATAGTATTCTACTTTCGTGTAATGGCTATTACTCACTCGAATGATTACGACGTTCGCCTGTGGCTCACAACGCAAACTTCATTCTCATGAGTAATAGCCATCATTGGAAGTAAACGAGACTTCATTTAAAATTGCAATATAAAATAATATCCTGGTGATTCTCATTTCAAAATGTATGAAAAAAAGGTGGTCGAGAATCGTAAAAGAGGTCCGTAGATGAAGGTTTTAGATAGAAAGTTCGCCGAGGTCAAATAAAACAAATTGTTGTCCCTTTTTTAATGAGGAGATCTAAAGCAACTTTTATATACAAACGTGGTCCACAGAAAATTTAAGAGTATATTATGGAAGTCTCTTTGTTGTACGCAAAAATGATGAATTTAAATTTACGTTTTAGTCAAATTTTTATACAATTTTCACGTCAGTTTCAGCTGGTTTGACTATTAAAATTATGGTTTTTCATATCCACCAGATTATACTTTTTAAACCTCGATTCAGATCAGAGTCATTAGAACTGGTGACTAGCTATATGCCATGGAATTTGGGATAAAAATTCTTATGACCAAAGCAGCTCTAAAAAAATTTCTTAAAATGATCCTGAGTCCATTATTCGAATGAATTTACAGAACAAAGCAGGTGAAGGAACAGTAGATGGAGAAATATTTGTGTGTTAAATTGGGTGGAACTTTGGAGGATCAAAAATAAGTGAAATGAGTGGAATTAGGAAGTATTATTCAAATTCAATAATAGGATTAAGGAATTAGGAGAAATGTCGCTGAATTAAATATATTCACAAAAATTATTGTCCTATATCAAAGTGAAAAAAATACTTAATAAACTTTGTTCGAATTTTATTAGTTTCTCATACTGTTTGAGATTGACAAAATTGTTTAGCTATGACAGAAATCACGGGCCTATGGATCTATATTGTGCACGTTGAAATAATGTTCAACCATTCAATAATGCTGCTTTCACCATTTCCAAAATCAAACTTCATATCGACTGAAAATCGAAAAAAAACTCGTCGACAAAATCTTGATTGACAGACATTTAAATCGAGTCCACAATATTCAACCAACCAATTGTCGGTTAACCCGCAAAACTTGTTACAGTTCGAAAACTAATATTTACAGAGAAAATTGCAATTGCAAATCTCTGATTACCGATTGACATAAACGTTTACTCAACATTAATAAAATGTTTTCGGAGTTGAGTGATAAGCTTTTGTATTCGAATATATTGAATTGAATATATTAATTTTGTTTATAAAGCCGAGGCATGAATTGAGAGTAGGTAATTGTAATTCAAGCGGATGAAGTTTCCAAAACCAGCGAGCGCAGCGAGTGAGTTTTGAATTCATCCAAGTGAATATTAGCCATTCTACACAAGTAAAAGACTATACATTCTCCACGACTAAAAAAATTAAGCTTCCAGTGAGGATCGAACCCCAATCGTCCGCGCCAGAGTCAACTATTTCTACCAATAGGCTTATTGGCAATGTTTATTTTCAAAAAGGGATATGTAACATACAGTTTTAATCGAAACCCTTACATTTATAAATGATAATTGGGAGTTATAACTAAATATAATACTGTTGTTCATTTTTTCTCTTAATAATACGTAAAATTATGATTCTATCATTATTTTGACGTTTCAAACGACGCGCTGTCAGAATCGATTTGCATTATTTGATATTTGACGTTTCAAAAGAGACGATTTGATTTATTAATTTTAATTCATTTAACCGTGAATTCTGATAATAATAGTATATTAAAGTATAGATGGATATTATAGTTATTTATGCAACGAGTGCAAAAAGTGAGTGTTTTTTGCACGCGACGTGAAATTGTCCAACGAAGTCTTTAGGCCGAGTTGGACAACACGTCGAGTGCAAAAAAGACGTTTTGTAAGAGTTGCATACAATATTTTTTCTACATTCATGCAAAAATTGAAAAATTAGAATAAAATATGTTGGGAACCTAACCTTACGTAATCAAACTCAAACCGTTCTTCTTTTTTTTTGTATCTTAATGGCCTCCACCTTGTCAGTACTCAATCATAGCTGGTGTTCGCCTTGACCATTTGAATTTTAAATAATTAAAGATTTTTGCAATAATTGTAACTCGTTGAGACTAAATAGTAAAATGCACATATATTATTGTTGTATTAAAGCAGGATCAGACACTTGATCTGGATTTTTGTTTTATTTAAATGTTCATGTTTGTCATAAATCATCACAAAACTGATACAAGAGTGACAGATGAGTGCAAAAAAGAACCACTTTTTCCATTAAATGTGTTTCACAAAAGTGTTTTCACCCAAATTTCAGTTTTCTCTTTTAAAAAAGCTTTGAATTAAAAAGGGTACATTTTCAAGTTAAATATTCGTGTTTTACAGTAAATTAATTTGCTCTCAATCCAACTCAAGCAGCGTAAAATTTTGAAATTCTTCAATAATAAATTGTAAAAACCTTTTCTCATGAAAAAAAATTATTCAGATTTAAAACTAATGGGCGTAAAGGATCATCGTGAGTGTTTAAAATGAATCGAAATATTGAGTTCACTTGAAAATTATTTTGATACTATATTTATATATTCAAGTTTATGTCGAACTTGGTTCTGTGTGTAACATTTCCAAAGAAACTACTAAATTTTCGGTAGTTCGATATACCCAATCCACTCACATCTGTTACCAATAGTTTCTGAGAGACGTGCATTTACAGTTATTCTAAAATAGCATTTTCAGGTCAGAAAATTCGTTAGAAACTTCAATTTGTTTTTTCAGTACGGTCGTATTTTAATTCAATTTCGTTACATGCGGGTTACACTTTCAGCAATTGAGAGAAATTGAAATTATTGATTTGTTATAACTGTGAATTGGATAAAGAAGAATCTCCAGCACTATTTCACACGATCAGTGACAATTTACATGTCAAAAGATATTCTTGCGTATGTCTGATGTGTGTTCTATTGATACAAGACGGTTGGGAAAAAGAATGTGTTTGATATCATGGAACAATTCTATTGACTACTGTTCCAATGTTCAGTTAGTTCTCGTCTAAACTACCAACTAAAGTTTAGTTTCTAATTGTAACGCTCACCTACGCAACAAAGTTTAGCAACGCCATGTATCAACAATAGTTACATGTCTGTGTAGGTAGGAATATACAAACAAAAGAGAATTCCGCTTGCCAGAATTGTTATTTATAACAGTGTTACGAACCTAAAGACATCTAAATTCACCGAAATACATAAATCGGGGTTTTTCATTTTTAAAGGTTGTGGGAGTATCATGAAACATGAATCGGCGAAATTTTTGTTTGTAAAGAGACAAACGGAATAATTGAAAAATGGCAGGATGTTGTTTACACAATTCAATGATGAAGCCACGCTTAAATTGAAATAGAAAGAGGAATTAATGCAAAAAAATAAGAGAAAATATGTTTTTGAAGCAAAATTAATTGCAAGAACTTTTTCAGTGTCTACTAGTTTGTTAGGAATTAATAAATAGATTGAAGAATGCTACGGAGCATTGAGTCATACACTCCAGAGATCGATTAAATCGACAAGATGCAGAATTTACTAGGATGAACCATAAAAAGAAAGAAATCACGTAAATATTGAAGACGCTCATGATATTACAGTACTGAAGCTAGTTTCCATTATCCATTATTAAAATATTTTTGTTGTTTGTATATTTTATAAAAGCAGCAATATAACTACTACAGATTTATACTTGATTTTGTTCGACATCTTGTCTGTTTTATTTTGATACATTTATTGACTTTTTTTCATCCGTTTTAATATAATTCGGCATAGAAAGATTTCCGATTTGTCGAAGAAGCTTTAAATAAATATTACGAAGAACGGCAAATTGCTGTATCCGAGAAACCAATATTGAAATTCTGCCTCAAGGGTACTTTAATTCGGAGGAGATTTGTGCTTAGTTTAATATTCGTATTGGATTTTTCCGGAATCTGATCGGAACTGCCCAATAAAATATACCTACGTTTGTATCTGGATTCTCTACATCCGTCGATTCATTCCAAACTTTTGTTGGCATGCATCACAATGAGGAAAAATATGAATTTGGAATATTTATGGAAATGTAAATTGAGGAAAGCCTGTTGTTGTTTACCTATGTATGTGGATAGCTTGTTTTGTCGTTAATAAATGAAAATGTTTACGTGTTTCAACTGGACAGAACAAAATACGCAAGGAAAAGATCTAATAACTGAGTGAAAAAAGTAAGATAATTTTTTTTCAATTATAAAGCCCATCCCATTACATATTGACACGACATTACGAATAATAAAACTTCTGATTTTCCGTAACAATGGTCTTTTGCTTTGCCAGCCAGTTAAAGTAAAAAATTCGCGCACCACTTCTGGCTGTGAAATTGACAATAATTATTGCTTCTTCTAGCAATTTGAGAAGTTGCATTTCTTTATTAGTTGTTAATAATTTCTTCTATTATTGAACTAGGTCAATAATGAACAAATTCCAATATTTTGAAAATCCAGAGATAGTAGTTCAACAAAAACTTGTGCCACACAATTTTGTATACCTAAGAGATTGTCTTCAACTTAATTGCTGCTGGAAATTACCTTTCAAAATAAAATTATCTAAATAAAAATGCCATTAGTTTAAAATTCGCGCTCAACTAAAAATGACATAAGGTCATTTTTTTGCACCTTGAGTGTAGTAGACTGAAAGAAAACAGGAAACAAAAAATATAAAATAAAAATACGGAATTGAATCAAATCTGTGATAAATCCAAACTGAAGTTGAGTTTTGAGATGATCTCGAGTGCTTAGAACATTTCGCAATAGATTAAATTACGAGAATGGGAAAAAATTGGCTTTGTTTTCAAAAATATTTTATCAAGAAATTTCATTTGAGTCACAAGCAACTTTGTTCAATTTTAATATGAGAAAGAAGGTAACAGTGTAGAATCAGGGCTGTACTCTTCAGTAATATGTATTTTTCAAATAGAAGGTCAGATTCGAATAGGAATTTATATGTACCGGGTGTCTTAATAAAAGAGGCTTGAGGTATTCTGAATTACATCCCTCAATAGTAGAGATTTTGGCGAAAATAATAATAGTAACTAACGATAAACACCGGGACATCCAAGGACTCGTTTTGGTCCAACATCTATGCCCGATTTCACCAACCAATTCCTAAAATTCATCGCAGGGACTGGTCATATGGTACCACGTGCTTGTGGTTTTACTAGTGCGTCGATATCTAGCGCCTGCGTCTGAATACAACGTCAAAACGCAACGACTGCTTCGGAGACCAGTCAAGCGGCGAGAACGCAGGCGATTGTGCAATACGAAACGTCAACATGAGTGTTAAAAAATGGAGCCGGATGACGAGATGCTATTAATCGAATTAATATCCTTTCACAAATGCCTGTATGATGCCTAAAGTGAAAAATATAAAGATCTAATTATCAAAAATAATGTCTGAAAACAGATAGCGGGAAAATGGAGGGAAAAAGTGGGCATTTCTATGCTAGTATATGTTATGATGGGGTTTTCTTTGAACTAACAACGAAATGATCGCTTCATCATCTTCTTCTTCAAATAGAAGAGCTAACACATACTCCATGATGATTTCACGAACTGAGCTTCGAAGTTCTGACTGTCACTTCTAGACGCACAAGCAAAACCACTCAAACGCATGCGATGAACGCATGCAGCGGCTGCAAGCGTCGGACGCATGCATCCATCGCACGTGCGAAACCAGGCCTTTAGGTCTGCCTGTGTGAAACGCAAATTGTACTCAGGAATTCTTAGGTATTACTTAACTTTAGGAATTGGTTGGTGAAATCGGGCATTATTGTTATTGCGGGTTCGGCAGCTGGATAATTTCCAGAAAGATGGTTATATGTCCCGACATCCACACCAAACTTACTTCAGTGCAATCTGTCAATTCATTCCGTTGTTTCGTTACTTCACCACAAAGTTCTGGTCCTGCTTCTGTCCTCTCTTCATGCCAGGTCTCACGTCGGTCACTTGGTTCTTGCCAATGTTTTCTGTGAAGTATCTCTACTTCGTAATATAGGACCATAAAGAGTTTACTTTGGTTAAATTAAAAATATTAATCAAATGCTAAATAATAGTTGTTGATATTTTTGTTTTCATGTACAAACAACTCCCACGGTTGCAAATTTCAAAGTTTACTTTAGATACTAATGATAATATGTCGTTTACATCAAACTCGACAAAGTATTGGGTAATAATTTTTCATCTCTGTGTATTTAAAGGGCGAATTTATAATAAGTATCGTACTAATTACGACAAACTCAAACAACATTTCAGGGATTAAATACAACGTCTTATTAGGAGCAGCGCAGTCATGCCTATACAAAACGATGGCAAATAAAATTATATGTTACCCAAAGGCAAAGAGTTTGGATGGAGGTTGAGTTTACCTCAGGACGCTAATTACGAATTTCGACAAAATAAATAATCCAAACAAGATAAAAAGCTTCGCTCGGTTATCAATAATTTGGGGTTTCTATAGACCGGTAGAACTTATTTTAAATGTGGAAAACAAGTAGAATAAGACTATTAATTGCCTTAATTGGTTTCAAAGAAAGTTCAAAATTCATCTCTCTCTGTGTTAATACATGTTTTTCATGCGTGCAATACGAGATACAAAATACCTCTTACTCATCAAAACATTTATTCAATTGCCAAAAAAAATATCTAGTTAAGTACACGGTCTTTGTAATAGTAAGAATTATAGTCAGAGTTTCGGGTGGTTTGTCGGGTCTATTGTTTTCACTAAAAAAACCGTTAGGTTTTGTTATCTTCAACAATACTTTTCGGAATCTGGAAATACAATGATTGAATAGAAAAATTTTAATTGCAAACTATTGTTCTATAATTACCACTTTTTTGTTCGGCGAAAGAGAATTATTGGAAAAGTATTGTATCTCTAATAAATAGAAAATAAGAAAGAGATAAACCTTGTTGTTGTCTTTTTTTATGTCTTTTAGTACACACACTGTTTTAGTGTTAAAGAGAAAAATGTGAGGCCAAAAAAATTGCAGGAAAAATAAAAACAACCCCTTTCCAAAACCAATAATCAGTTTGTAGATCCTAAACATTGAATATGAATGTTTTTAACACGGTTCATTGAGAATGAAGAAATTGGAACATGAACATTATGCAGATAAGAAGACGGAGAAAGCAGGGTACCACCAACGTTCCGAATGGATCTTAAAGGTAGCAATATAATAAGAAAAGTCAGTCCAACCTACCCTTTTGTAATCTAAACTAATCTAATGCCTCAATTTCACTATAAGTAGTTGTAAGACAAAAACTAGAACTAATGATATATAAACGTAATGTTTTTTAACATTAAGAAGAGGTATTTCAAGCTTCAAAATGTTGTTAACAATAAAACTTGAGTTTTCTACAAATACCGTTCTATAAAATAAGTAATTATCAATACCTACTAGAGTTACAAAAACAGTTACACCTATTCTTCGTATTGTTGTTTTTATATGAAGAATAATACAACTTCGAGAGCATATTCAATATTGTTCTTTATAAGTTGGAGTCGATGGTCCGGTAATGGCAGGTAATATTATTGTAGACACGTGTCCATTCTCATCATTTTTCACTCGAGTGTAGAGTGTACGTATCAACACTTCAAGAAAGGAAATGTGAGAGGGAACATAAGAATTGCATATTAGCTTGAAACAGAAATTTAAAACTTATCTCCTTTGTTTACCCAGACAGAATTGACAGGTGATCTAGGTCCCACCTTTTTTTTCGATCCCATTTTAAGCCGTTTATAATGGAAAAAAAATAAGCTTAAAATTTATGTTTTATATTAAAAATACAATTGAAATTTTTGTGATCTATACAAACAATATTTAAGCCATTCTATATCTGTTATTTCCAGACAATTAGATTCGTTTATTTTGGTTTTCTACAGGCTGCTATGACAACCAACTGAATATCTAACGGTATCTATCACCTACTTTCATTAACTTAGATCTCAAATAGGTATAAAATTGGAATTGTGTATTAAACTTAACATAAAGTGTTCGTATTTTGTGTATGCCAGCTACCTAGCGCACTCGCCAAAATTTCAAAAAGGTCCATTTCCTGGCGCGCTCGCCAAAATTTCAAATAAATATGGAATTGCCATTAAAAAATCTAAATTCATCGTATCATTGAAATTTTTTTATTAATAATCATTATTAACGTACCAATACCTACATAAGACCTCAAATACTCATAGGTAATAAATTAATTATGGAAATTAATTCAGAAAGAGTGAAAGAAACTTTAAAATTTCATAGTTACACTTTCGCCTTCCAGCGTCCACGATAATAAAGCCTGTACAAAAGACAAATGTATATGAAAGACTACTCTTGGACTATTCTCGAATATGTATATAATAGTCCAGATTTAACAAATTACCATTCAAAACTTTAATATCCAATTAAAAATAACTTAGGAGAAGCGAGTAATCCACAAAGGAAGCTTACAAACACATCTCCTCAACTTTACACTAATAATCGGCCTAGCCCCGTCGCGCCTGTCTCCAGCTAAATAAACTACAAACTACTTGATGAATATCGTAGATTACGGCAGCACCTTGTAGATCTTTTGGTTGAATATCTGCATCATTTATCAGCGAATTTCAATTAAAGCTACTACCGACCTTGATATAAATTATCTCACGTTACATACCCTATAGCAATTGACTTATTACCGTGAATAAAATCATACCGGCAGATCTAAGTTAGATTTTTGAACAGGAAATAAATCTTAAAAAAAATAAGACTTTATAATTGAGTTGAAACAAATTTTATTTATGACAATCTTTTTATACAAGATTTGTTCCTATGGGAATCCATAAGTTTTATCCTGAATGCCAAACATCAAGATTTTACGGAAAAATTTATGACTTGAACTTCCCAACTTTTACGCGGCGTATAACAATGAATGACAGTAAAGTTTTTGCTATACGAAAATGACATCGGCAAAAGTTTTACCTCTCTCTTGAGATTATAAGGATGTATAAAATATTAGTTTACGTTTTAACTCAAAGTGCTCGTTCTACCCGTATATATTGATAAGCGAGGATTAAGAGTATGAGGAAGTAGTTCTCGATTATACAGGGTGTCCCAGGAGTTCGATCCAAGACCTTGGGAGGTGATGAATTTATATGAAATACCATCATTACTTTTAGTATTTCTATCACAAACGTTAGATTTTGGTTTTAAAGTAAGGATTTCAAGAGAATGATCGTTATCGAGTTTCTCTAAATACCTTTAGATTCGTTCTAATGTTTTGTACTTTATTGTACATTCAACGTTTCCTCCTTTAGGTATTTTTTCGCGAGATCCCGTTGATGTGAAGTCGGTAACAGAACGGTTATACCCCCACCAAAGAAATTTGAAAGGTTGTTATCGTTCATGATCTCCCGCGAAAATAAACCGGTTAACCGGATAGATTTAACTTGACAACATAAACATAAATAAATAAATAAACATAACCTCAATAAAAAGTGACGAGTTACAAATTGTTTCTATCGTTTGAAAAATGTTTTCTTTAGTTTTAACTATAATTGTCGATTTTTTTGATACTAGCCTTCCTGTAGTTATGTCATCACAAGTAACCTTGCATAGTTCAGTCAGGCTACGAGTATTTGGAATGTTTAACTTCAGCCAATACTAAAGAAAGTCCCATAACTCACCATTCAACAACTCGTTTGCTGTTAATATATCAACAATAACGTGAAAATTTTCACCTCGATTATTTAACATCAATTCTACTTGTTCCATTGAAAATTGAAGTGAATCAAAGTAGTTATATATTATTTTGTTGTCTCAGATATTATCTACCTAGATAAATAATTGTATTATCTAACCTCCGAGGATATTATACATAAAATAATGGATTATCCTAATTTTCAAATGTCACTCCTGACAATTAAATTTCTATAACCGCCAGTAACCATACTCCTGGATGCGGGAACTAAGAGAGATACCGTTTTATAATTTATTGCGTCACAAATTACGTCATTAACATACTCCCCTATTACCGTTCTATCGCAAAAATGCAGTGGGAACTGAATAACAGTTCCCGTTATATCAACGGGATCTCGCGAAAAAATACCTTTTATTGGGAGAAATAAATTGGCTTCTAGCTCATGTCATGTTTCAATTGTCAATGTTACAACTAATATCAGAATCTATTCGAGTGTGAAAAATCAATCAAATAGTCATTCGAGAACGATAGAGTGTTACGTCGTGGAATAATCGATTGAATATGAACAAAAGTACCGAAATAGCGGAAATGTATAGGTATAATTGAAGAGTAATATTTATTCACGCGTTTTCAATGAAAGCTAATTCAATAAATAGAAGTAGGATAATGAGCAATAAATATGCATTTGAATTGCAATGCATAAGAATACTTTTCATCATCAATTAAAATGATTCTGTCAATGAAACAGAGCTAAGTTTTTAGGATTTCTCATGTTGAATCGTTTCAAACAGTCAAAAGAATAATATCTACATTTCCAACACTAATTGCGCGTTAAAGTGGAATTTACTACGCTCGTACACCGAAACATTCAACTTCGTGAAAAAAAAAGACTTCCTCATAAAATATAGAAAATAGTCCATAGAATTTATCAGACACAAACCAAACGAAATGTTTTTAGTCAATAAAATTTTTTTATGTAAGTATAAGTCAAACTAGCTTGTTTTAAAAGAAATGCCCTTCTGTTATTATATATTACCGAAATAATGAAAACCAAATAAAAACATCAGATGGGTTGTGACTGTGGGTTGCAAACAAAACAGATTGAAATACAGTAAATTTCAGAAATCCCTCTGTAAATTTGACACTTCTTAGTAGCCACATGATATCCTCCCCTAGGCGAGAACAATATATAGTTACCTTACTATGGATTCCAGGACACACTGGAATAGAAGGAAATGAAACAGTAGATGAACTAGCAAAGAGGGGGACTGAAATACCCTTCTGGGGGCCTGAACTCTTTTGCAGAATCAGCCCAAATGTAATATTGGGAGAAATAGATGAAGCCGAAAAGAAAGAGTAGATCAGACCATTGGAAAGATCTAGTATGGCTAATACAATCAGAGATCAAATGAATTCATAAGTCAAAGTAAGGCTGCGCTAAGAGTTTTGACAAAGATCCTAACAGCTAGGACATTGTTGCCTGAATGGGCACCTGAAAAAGCTCAAAATAGTGGGGGAAGAAGAATGTAGTGTCATGGAAGAAGAAACCTCCATCCATATTTTCCAACTGCACAGCACTCCAGAATTCTAGAGCACAGTACCTGGGAGATTACTGGATAGAAGAGGAACATTTACAATAGATCTTTTAGGTCTCAGTGAATGTTACCCCAAAAATACTTACATACATGATATCATCCCTAGTGAAGTTCCTAATAGCTTCCCCTGTTTAATCCAATAATTAAAGTAATAATTATTACTATCCTGAACATAATGGTATATCTCTTTATATATTTGTTACGCTTCTGGGTATATTATATTGATTACCCTATAAAAAGCAGTTGACACTATAACGTTTTACAAATCACCATTCAAAAAATTAATCTATTTATAATTTATATTCGTTAAAAAAAATATTAAGAAAATTGATTCTGTAGACAGCGTGGCGGATCTAACTACGTATTGTGCGTGAGCCTCCAAGTCATACTTATAGGATGTGCCGGAAAAACTAATTTTACGCGTTACGATCTTCAAATGAATACGAAAGTTGATGCAATGTTACGCTTCACCTAATGTCACTCAAGTCTCTCTAGGTGTACCGTATCTTACGCCAAGAAATTTGTTATGAAGTGAATGATCGTTTTTATTGTAGCATCAGGACTACGCTGATTAATAGAGTTTAAAATGAAATATAAGTTTGCAGACAGAAAATTTTCGGATACTTGTTTCGAAAAATGGTAGATTTTTAATTAGGAAATTGATAATTTTTGTAAAGGTCGAGGAAAAAATATAATAGGCACCTCGGCGAAAAACTTTCTAGTGTCTCGCATGCAAAACTTCGTCTTTAATAGATGGTTGTTGTGTCTCGCCCTCTTTTGTAAATATCAGTTACCACAATTGAGATGTTTCTTTGTATGTATATTAAATACATTTCATGTTTAATTCTGTTATGCGGGCTAGAAGTAAATGAAAACATTAAAAATGTTACAACTACATTGTGTTAAAACACATGAAGCCATTCCAAACATTTGGTTAATATTTACATTCGCTGTGCGCGAGGAATCTCGGGAATAATAGCTCGAAAGGTGTAGTTCAAGTCTTTTATGCGGCAGCTGTTTATTTTAAAATTTATACGGCAATCATGCTGATATGTATATACCAGTAGTAAATTTATTAGGCTGTGCACATAGAGTAGTATAATGGTTATTGCTGCTTTTAAAATCACATTTTAAAAAGAAAATTCCAACGTGTATGTGCATACTAAATGTAAAACGAGTAATTGAAGCTATTCAATAAAAGTTTAAGACTCAATTAGGAAAATTTTTTATAGAAGAAACTTTTTTATCTTTGATTATAGTGGTATAATTTTTTTTTCTACATTCATGCAAAAAACAACACTTTTGTGAACCACATTTAATGGAAAAAGTGGTACTTTATTGCACTCATCTGTCATTCTTGTGTCAGTTTTGTGATGATTATTAATGACAAACATAAACATTTAAATTAAATAAAAATCCATAGCAAGTATCTGATCCTGCTTTAATACAACAATGAGTATATCTTACTACTTAGTCTCAACGAGTTACAATTATTGCAAAAATCTTTAATTATTTAAAATTTAAATGGTCAAGGCGAAAACCAGCTATGATTGAGTACTGACAAGGTGGAGGCCATTGAGATACAAAAAAAGAAGAACGGGTTGAGTTTGATTAGGTTAGGTTAGGTTCTTAAGGGTCGTTTGCACCGGTCCACCTTAAATGTTCATCTCATCTAAGGTCTACTTAAAGTTAAGGTGAACCTTAAACTTTAGATGGTTTGCTAATCTGCTACTTAATGAAATCTTAGATAAGTGGCGAGAAGCTATGGCAACACTGAGAAAGCTACAGACATTCAAGAGATATTTGTGTTATCGAGTTTGATTTCACGAAGTTTGATTGTTGATTCTTTTTGTGACTGATGGTTTAATAAAAATGAATATTAATAATTGTAATGATAATAATATTAGAAAAAAGAGGACTCCAAATTTCACTGGACGAGAGAAGACAGCTCTTTTAAACCTAATATTTAGTCATAAAACAATTATTGAAAATAAAAGGACCGATGCAATTACCTGGCGTAAGAAGGAAAACGCGCGGATTAAAATAACTTCGTTTTTAATAGCCAATCTCTGGAATACCACGAACAAAAGAGTCGTGTTCGATTTCTACCTCAATTAGGTTCAAAATGTTTAGGCATAGATTTTGTCACCCCAAATCGCGAAAAGAATGTCAAATCATCCCAGCTGTTGAAATATTAATTTCTATGATAAATCCTTCTGGGGTTTCCATGAAAGATCAACTTTAGATCGTCTTAATCGTCATCGTCATGATCAAATAAATTATTTATAATTATTTTTTCAATAAATAATGAAGACAAGCCACAGCTAATAAAAAGGAAAATACCACAACAACAACACGCATGTCAAATAGTAAACTTACTGTCAGATTGAAGTTTAGATGACATTAAGGAGAACTTTAAGCGGCACAATTCTTAGGCTTAACTATGTACACCTTAAGGTACACCTTAAACCTCAGTTGATAACCCGTGCAAACCAAATTGTTATATTAAGGTCACCTTAAAGTTAAGCTTCACTTATCTTTCGCTAAGTATAACCGGTGCAAATGGCCCTAACATATTTATATTCTAATTTTCCAGCTTTTGCATGAATTTAGAAGAAATATTGTATGCAACTCTTGCAAAACGTGTTTTTTGCACTCGACGTGTTGTCCAACTCGGCCTAAAGACCTCGTTGGACAATTTCAAGTCGCGTGCAAAAAACACTCACTTTTTGCACTTGTTGCATAAATAACTATAAGATTTCAATGTCTATCAGCCAGGGCAATAACTTAATAGTGCGTTCAGGCTAGGAATGAAATAACTGTTACAATCTAAGATTTGTTCTCAAAAATGTAAACGCAATTGCATGAATTTAGATCCACTCTGTATATAATAACATAAAAATTATTAACTCAATAAACAGGAATTGTGGTATTTTTTTTTCTTTCAATTAAAACTATAGAACGATTTCTCCTTCAAAAACCAATTCATCCTTTCAATCATTATATTATATATTTTTTCCTGAATAAGACAACGTGAACCCCTCTAAATAAACTTTCCAGCATTTTTTCCTTTTCCTGATGTCATCACGTCTCACAAAGTGCTTGAAATTGTGTTAATTCAGCAAGTATCAATGTCCATTTAAATTTGCTGGGGATTGCTTCTCCGAATAAGCGATTTTCAGCCATTTCATGTTACGTACTTAGAATAAATCTTCTTTATTTTACAAGTAACAAATTTTTCCGGAGGATAATAGGAAACAGCGAAGTTAATATTTGATTGCATGCGCAGCATTTTTATATTTTTTCTCTTATTACCATGATTTTAAGAACAATTATTTTTCCTCTACTAGCTATGAAGTTGGCAATAATTGCATCATCCAGCAAACTGAGAAGTTGTTCTTTATTAGTGGTTAATAATTTTTTCTATTATTAACTTAGGTCAATAATGGACAAATTTTAATATTTTGAGAATACAGAGATAGTATTTCAACAAAAACATAATTTTGTAAACCCAGGAGATTGCCCTTAATGCATTTGCTGCTTGAAATTACCTATTAAGATACAATTATTTAAATAAAAATGCCACTAAATTCAAAATTCGCGCTCAACCAAAAATAACTGATGATATAAGGGGTGCGTTTATAATATATCGAAAACTGACAGTGTACTTGTCAGTCAAACAACAGGGTAAACGCTTCTCCAAATTATTCTCAATTTTTGTCTTAAATTTGGCTAGTAGTGAAAAGAATTCTATATAAACCATGGAGCTGGAGACATTTATATGCCTCGCACCTTATCCCGCTCCGATTTGGATGAATGTTTCCTAGTTTTTCTTCAATTTGTATAAAATGTTCTGACTCTATAATCTCTCCATCTCTAACCAAGTTTCCTGTTTCTTTCGAGGTTCTGCAGTGGACTTCTGTCTTCATTATATTGTATAAAATTTTCTTTGCAACTTCCTTTTTATTCCGTTATACAACTTTCCGCAATAGCTGCAAATTTCCATTTGCCGTCACTTGAGAACTAAGACATCAACTCCAGCTCAGAGCTCTTTCAAAGGAGTGTCCAGTATACTCCTTAAAGATCTCAAAGTTTAGAAAGTTTAGTTTGAAAAATCAAGTTTCCACAACTGGCAGGTTCAAGCACCATTTCTTCTCTCGTCACTTTTAGTCAATATACATTTAGGAGCCGTTCCATTTTTGAAATCAGAAATAAGAACAATGATGACTTGTGTAAATACCATCCTGTACTGTACATCCTCACGGACAAAGTTTCGAGTAATGATAATCTAATATCAAGACCCAATAATTCTCAAACTAGAAACGTGATGAAGTATAGTTCAGTAAGTGTTTTAATCCATTAAGAATTTCCAGTAAATCGCCGTCCATCTGGCATATGAAAGTTCCAGAAACAAACCAAACTGTGAAAACGTTGTGTAATACAGCAATTCTCTTTCAGATAACATTATTCCAATTCCGAAGCCACTACAAGATATGGTTAGTTGAAGTTAAGTTGAAATTCGGTTAATTCTACACGTATTATGTTAGTTTAGGACTGTTGAAGCTGATAAAGTTCAACGTGTTACTGTTGTTTCAGTGGTCGAACTATTCATTAAACGTATATCTATATCTTTATTGCCCCAATTACCTTTAAAACTGGGATTATATAAGTGTATGTATTCTTTTTGAATAAAGATTATTGAAGATCTCATTAATAGATGTCAAAATGACGAATATATATGAAAATATCATGTGGTTTGCTATACATTTTACATTTTTTACGATCGATTTGTTCTTTTCACTACAACCTGTTGAGATCAAATGAATGCATGAGTCAAAGTAAATCTGCGGTGAGAGTTTTAACAGGGATCCTAACGGGACATTGTCGCCTGTATGGGCACCTGAAAAAGCTCGAAATAGTGGAGGAAGAAGAATGTAGTTTTTGTGACATGGAAGAAGAAACCTTCATCCACATACTTTCCAACTGCACAGCACTACAGAATCCTGGGAGATTACTGGATAGAAGAACTTGTGTAAATACCATCCTGTACTGTACATTTACATTTAGTTGATGCCTAATAAAGATATCTTGAAATTCTTCCGGGAAATAGAACTGAAGGACCTACTAGTTTCAGAGAGTCTCCTCAGAAACTAAGTAGAAGTAAGGGGGCACAATAGATCTTTTAGGTCTCAGTGAATGTTTTCTTCACAATATCGCTAAACTGTATATAGGCAAATCCTCATCCTCATCCTCATCCTCATTTGTCTATTTTTTTAAAGATACGCCAAGGTAACTTCAATATGTTACTGTCTGTTATTTCCAAACATGTTCATCAGTATTATCTGTTTAATTGTAATTGCAAGCGCTCGCCACATCATCACAAGCTGCAGAGAAGATGTTCAGCATCCGTCATATATTGTCATGAACTAAATTTGCTCCAACCAGATTAACTTATCCCTGAATGGAATTAAAGGACGATGCAGTGCACACAAACACAACAGTCTATAGTTGCAGGGTCACGAAAATGTTACCAACGTTGAATGAATGTTGTATTAAAAAGAAATACACAGGGGGTGGTATGAATAAAAACGAAGTACATGCTAATACTACAAATTTAAAGATCTACTTCAAAGTATATGCTCCATCATGAAGCATCTGGTCAGTTCCGGTAGAATCTGCTTAACGTTGAAGTATTTACTAAACTGCTTGTAGTATCTACTTTTTAGCCCGTAGTACATGCTTCGACACGTGCAGTATCTTCCACTCCTTCTGCTAGGGGAGCAGGTCATGACAAGTTTATTAGATTTTCTTTTCCATCATTGTTGTTACAAAAAAATTTCAAGACTACCCGAAATATTATTTGCTATTTTTCTTGTCAATTAAATCTTTAAAATTTCGTGATTGAGTAGACTGTCTTCAGATGAAGAAATGCCCCATCAAGAAGAGTCCCAAAATGAAGATATACAATTAGCATTTGTTATAATGCTAGAAGATTTCAAGATACTGCTGGATAAAAAAAATGACAGCTGCCACCTCATTTTCTGTTACCGGAACATTTTATGATACAAAAATATCATCATTAACGTGTCGTTGCACTGTATATTTTTCTTCCATCCATCCATTTTCAAACAAAATTAACCGAAGAATTCTCAAGAAGCTGCTATCATACCAACTTCGCTAACGTTAAGCAAATAGGTACTACAATTTCTTCTTAAAATCGAAGTATTTGCTGTGAGAAGTCGCTACTCCAAATTGCAGTAAATACTTTAGTCATTTTCACTAGAGTGCTACTTAGTATAGTAGCTTCCGGAAAAATTTAAAGTATCTACTTTGAAATGTAGCTTCTTCTTAGTATTGAAGTACCCACTTTATAGAAAATGCTAATACTTCTAGTGTTAGCATATACTTCGTTTTTATTCATACCACCCAGGGTGTCACTTTTAAGACTTGCAATGCTTTCAAAATTTTTGTAGGTGGGGTAGATGGGCGTAAAAAGTTCTCTCTAATATCATTTCAGTTCCTCCTCTCTAAGAAATCACAAATAAATTGACCCCTTCCACAAATTTTCACGTCTGTACGCTTATGTAATTTGATATCAAAAAAGCCTGAAGCCTGAAAATAAAGTTACGGATTTTCAAGATAATCTTCTACAAGATTAAAGGTACCTAAATTCATTCATAAATATCAGATAATGATCAGCATCGCAAAGCTGATAATTAGAAAGTTTAACACATCTTTTCTTTCTCGGAGATAGAGGATCTCTTCTTTTTCCCTATTTGAGAGTGTGTTAAGATTCCTTGAACCCAATTGGATTAGGTTTAATGGGTTTTTTCAGTAGGATTAAGGTTGATAAAATTTCTAGCGGCTCAGAAAAGTGCATAAATTTTATAATTCACAGAGTAATACTAACGAATTATTACAATACCGTTCTTATCATTTATCTGTTTGTTAATGCCAAAGTAGTTAGGAGATTTTAACGTCTAGAACTTTCCTTTTTTCAATTAATTGGATATCAATATAACAAATACTGATCAAATATCAAAGTCTATTGCTACAAGGCACTGAACACTCAACAAACCCATGAACAGCATGGAACTAATAGCACATAAGCCTCATATAAAATCTTATTACCCATACGTGGTTCTATACTGTCAATATTATCTTGATATCCGGATTTGCGTCCTGTGTAATCAAGTTTCAACATTCTTCTTCTTCTTCTTCTTCTTCTTCTTCTTCTTCTTCTTCTTCTTCTTCTTCTTCTTCTTCTTCTTCTTCTTCTTCTTAGTCCCCAACCCCCAATTTGTTATTGGGAAACTTCAACTTATTGTTAAATTAATAATTAAGGCTTATACAATAGCTTTGGCAACATGATAGCAGAATCATATTGTGCAAGAAGCCACAAAATATCGTTTGCGGAAGTTTAAATTATGGTTTACTCTGCAATTAATTCATCCGCTTCATGCACCTGTATATTTGTGACCGGCTTTTAACAACCATTTCCAGCAAAGACAAGCTCAAGCGGAACGTTTGCTACACATAACTACTTTGCTCACTACTCGAAACAGTGCCTTGATTAGAGCCAGGAAATCAATTCAGAAATTATTAATACCGATACATGAACAGAACTTACTACTGATGTGAAACATTGACATGGATGTATCTTCGGTTTTATTTTATTGTGTTTGCTGTGAATCGACATTGATTGGTGCATCCAGATCAATTTTGTTGTTTCTGTCGAAGTTTTCTATTGGTTCATTGGCAAATGGAAAATGAACAAACAGACTACAGCTCGAAGAAAACTTAACGCATTAGTTTCTTGAAGAAACTAAGAAGGAAGCAAAATCACTATTCATTTCCTAGCTAATCAAAATTAATCAAATACATTAACTTACACTGAATAGTGGCAGCTCAAAGTTAACTTTTGGTTGATTACTAACTTATTTGTATGAACAATTTACAATTCATTGAATACGATGGCAATCAATTCGGCTTATAACTAAGTAAGTTTGCGATTAATAATTTAGTTTCAGTTTCCCCTCCGGTTGGAAATCAATTTATAAGTCTATAGAAAGTTTGTGGTATTAGAATACTACGAATGATGGTATTGTTTTACGCGGTGAGTCAAGAGCCACTGAAACGTGTTCAAAATGCTTAATGCAGCTCACCTGACTAGTTTCAAACTTTTAATAGAGTTAGTTGTTAGGAGGGTTTGTCACTGGAAAACATCGGATTTGTTTCGGAAATACTAAAAATATAAACAGAAACTTTTCAAGGAAGAGCAATATACGATCCAGTCTGAAACGCATGTACAATCGGACACCAAACTTGAGGAATTTTTTGTTAGAGTTGAAAGAATAATTTGAAGAATATATCAAAACACCATCCTTGACTTACGTTGTTTACAGATAGTTTAAATACGATAGAAGGAATTGGGATGGGAGTTTACAGAACAGGAAGACTCTGAAAGTTTGGAAAAAGCCCTGAGCATCTCTCAAGGGAAGATAGAGAATCTAGAAGGCAAATTATTATTACCTTTTTGGGTATTCTTTGGTAGCTTAACCAGCTAGGTAAGAGCAACCTCGTCATTCTACTGTGGGTTCCAAGATACATAGAACAGAAGAAAACAAAAGAGCAGATGATATACCAAAGAAAGAGGCTTTCCACTATTCTTACTGCTATTGGAATTATCAAATGCAGTGAGAATTAACATTTTCTGTTTTTAAAACATTCAGATCTCTAGCCCAACAAGACAAATGCTCAAAAGCCGTCAAACTTAAAATGAAAAAAGGTGAAAATAATAAAGTTCATAATAAAGAAAGTATCTTTTTTGAAAAAACTTTCGCTAAACTCTCTGAGGTGAAACGTTAAGTAAGATCCATCTTCATCGCATAATTTGTATTGATCCTTACTCTTTTGGCAATCAGAGACGGAGCTAGCCCAACCTACTATGAATGTTTTTGATTAGTCAAATAATCTGTATTTGAAAAAGATTTTTTTCAATATGTACGTGTAGAAGACACTTTTTCAATAATAAAAAACAAATTGGCTGCGAATTAAAAGTAAAAATTTGGCAACAAATTGATATCACTAGAGTTTTATATTTCTATCTTTTATAACCTGATGATGCTAATTAAAGTAGTAAAATGAATCTTTTTTGGACAATTACATTACATTGTTGTATGTTCTGGAGGTTTCTTGAAACCTTTAAATTGGATTTTAGTATTTGAAATAAATTATACCTGGATATAAATTATTTCAAATCATTAAAAAACAAACAAAATATTAATATTTAAAATTATAATAACTCAGTTAAAACCAAAATAAACATGTTTGTGGAAAAGCTGGGCCTGACTCTGTCTTTCCCACCAGATACTAATACAATTCATGATGACTGCAAGAGTCTCTAGAGAGGGTAATTTTGTAATCCCACCGCCGTATTCAAGACTCTACTTATCTTTTAACCTCCAGTTCTGAGTTCTGAGTCTTAAATATGCTTTTTAGATCTCAATTGTATTAACACTTTGAGACTACTTCATTTGACTTACTTACATATCTTTTATTAGACACTTTAAAGTTTATTGCTTTTATATCTAGACGTTTCCAAATTTATCTTGAAAGCGCAGAGAAATAAGTATGTTTCTGTGAGAAAATATTTCGGAAATATTCTATTTCTCGGTAATTTTTTTTGTTTTTATTGTTAACTCAAGAAAGCATCGAGCCATCCACAACTGAGAAAGAAGTCGTTTGTGATTTATTTTAGTCGAGATAAAATCAAATTGAATATTTTAGCAAGAATATAAAATAAACTTTTGTGAAAAAATACCAAATATACAAAAACTTTTTAAACGATAAGCCTATTCAAGATACGAAACAAAGTTATACTTGTTTTAATTTGTTTTTTTCTTTTTGTTCGTCCCCAAGCTCTTTGTCAAAGATACAAATAATCTGATTCTGTGTAATATATTGGAGAATACTGTTAGCCAGTTTATTAAATACCCCGAGTGGTTTTAGGGGTGTTAGGTAGCACCTCAAAATGAGAGGAATCAAGTCTTTCTCATATATCAAAAAATGTATTCGATCATCTACTTGTTTTTCCACACTATATTATAATTAAAGGTTATCTAAAATCCCCAAATATTTTCCACCCGGAAAATTTGCTTCAATGAATACAGGCCCAATAACAGCGTTAAGCCCCAAACATTAAATTTTTGGGTTGTTTTAGGATGACTCCATTATTTTTTGTATGACCCCATTATTTTTAGACTCTATCCATTATGAAGGAGTTCAAAGTGCTCGTTTGAGAAAATTTATTTAGTGAAATTTACAAAATTCCTTGTTAAATGTATTCTTAAGATTAATTGAAGTATTTAGTGAAGGACAACAAGTTAAAAGCAGTGAAGTAGCATCTGGTACATAATAAATGGCGCTAAGCAAAATAATAAGAGGATATTAGTTGAATATATACAGAAATTTGAAAACAATATCTTTTGGTTTGAAGTATTCAGAAGAGCAGAAAATTTATTACAATGGCAAACCCCAAGGTATTAAAATTCAAATTCTATAAAAGTAATTAGGAGATTAAGACGATTGTGATAAGAATTAGAACGACATTTTACTCGCTCCCCAATGCCATTAACAAGTCTCTGTCTCCCGAACAACAAGTGGCTAATAAAATGTAATACTTTGAAAAAGAACTTAATCTTTTTTGCAGCTGATACAGGATGAAATAAAAAAAAAAAGTTTGACTATTTTGAAGAAAAACCTGCAAAGTGAAAGTCAGACTCGCGTATTTAGGGTTTCGTACCATTATCTGTAAAAACATATTCACATACACACAACTAAAGCTAATATAATTGATTTAGCTGATTGTGGTTCATAATATCTACAACTTTGCTTAATATATTATAACAAATTTGAAAAAGCTCCAGGATTTTCGTTGGACACTTGAAATTTCAAGCAAATACTCACATTCTATACATTATTTCGTGGTTTTTGTAATTGAATGAAACATTTGAAATTAACAACGCCATAGTTGTTCTTGTTAGAAGAAGAAGCGAGTCGAAATCCACATGAAAGTGTTATGTTCTCAGCACAAAGGAATTCGTTCCGTACTATCGTCGAGCATTCATCGTTTTCGACAGACACAATAATTTCACTGCACATACCGAATAATAAAATAATGCAAGAACTTGAACGACGAGCGAAATTTTCGTAGAATGCAACGGCAAAGCTTCACATAAATAAATAAATAATACCTTTCAGTATTATGAACGAAATCTATAGATACTTGGCTGAATAGTCTTTGAACTATTCAATACGGGCTTCCGTTTCAGCACCGCAAAACTAGCAGTAGGAAATCAACAGAAATACGTGACGTAACACATTTACAAACGCCATGGCCGGTAATGCATAGGTTTGGGTAGATTATCCCTCAGGATATAGCCCGAAAAAGAAATGAAGAAGAAGAATGCATGTGTAGTTTTGTGTTTATTATTGTATTTTAATTAACTATTTGACGTGAAAATATCATTTATATGTTTGTTTGAGTCCATTAATGGCCGGTTGCACCGTATTCGCTAACTCACTGTTTAAAATAACACACAGTTAAAATTTAAACAATCGATTAAATTACAATCACTTGCACCGTAATTTCAGGGTTCTTGGTTAAAATAAACCAATAAATCTGGGGAAGTTTTGCTAAATTACAATCGGTTGGTACTAACACCTAACTTCAGTCTGAGACTGTCTCAGTCAGACAATGATATTTTGAGGTTATAAAAATTATTTATTTTCTGAAAGTCGCAGGTATTTCCTATTCCTAGTGAAATTTTTGCTTCAGGTTAGCGAAATAAAGTGTTCCTAATTTCTGGAGAACAAGGGTAGGCGTGAGTAATGATGTATTCAACCTCCACCAGCGCGAAACGGGTGCGAACATCAAATTTCTCACCAAATGAAAAATCCCATCTCATTGATATAATATCAAAATACAAAAGCATTATTGAAAACAAAGAAACAGAACCGTTGGTTTCAAGAGACGAAATCTCTTGAAAAATATTAGATTATCCATGTTGTGGAAATGGTTGGCTCTATCTTATACCCTTCGTGGAAAACCCATATCATTTATATCCATATCATCCTCAAAGAATATGTCGTTGTCGTGTTCCCCAAAATCCATTTTTTATAAACTAAAAACCAACTCGAGCGTACAGAGTACTTTTTTGAAGTTAGACACATCAATTTTGTGTGTTTGTTAGGTTAGAATTCATACTACTGTGGTTAATTATCGATTTAAGCCTCCAAAATCAGTGGCTTAGTTTAACAGTGATTTAGGAGAGTTTAACCGTGGCTTAAATCGCGATGCAAGCCAAAATTTAACTAATAGTTTAATTTTAAACCACTGTTATAATGACGGTGCAAGTGGCCATAAGTGATTGTGTGTGCTTTTTTAATTTTTAAAAGTCAACGTAAGTGGAAAGTGGACATAAATATACGATATTTCCGAGGATATTTTAAAACATTTAAGGTGGATTCATGCAACATCACTTTATTCAACTTAACTTATCTTAATAAGATGAAGTATACACAAATAACACAAGCATTCAAACAATTATTTAATTTATCTTAAGAAGTTCGACAAATTTCAGTGAAAATGATAAGTTAAATAAAGTGATGTTGCATGAATCCACCTTTAGAAGAATAGTTATTTGTTTAACTAGGCAGTCAATATACTTTGCTGCCAAGTTAGACATATAATTTTTTCTCCGATTGTTCATGAGGATATTGTATTTGCAAATTATTACAATTCCCACAATCTCTTTATTTTAGTTGGTTGCTATGGAAATGTATAATCACAGGCAGCAAAGTAATCACTTTCGTGCCTAGGCAGCCAAGTAACTACTTTGCTGCCTAGATAGGAAAAGTAATACTTTGCTGATTGATATCAGTCAGCAAAATTAATATTTGCTGCCAATCGGAGAAAAAATATTTTATTTACTAGTTTATAGTTCAGTGACGATCCGTTATAATTTTTGAGTGAAGATATGGCTAGCGAAGTCACAAAAACTCAGAGCGCAATGCAAGATACACGAATAAGAATGTAAACAAGTACGTGTAAATCTGTGACGTCAACAGTGACATCAAACGCGTTTTGGCGGACTTTCAAATTTTATGATTTTTAAAGTCGTTTTAAAAGTAAAGTTGATATTTTTTTGAAAAAATAAGCATGCAAGGTGTTAGAAGACCTGATAAAACGTCGATTCCCACCAATAGCAAAATTTATGCCAGTACCCTATTCTAGGATGAGACATTAACATTTAATTAATGTTCTCTATCACATACTAGTTTGCAGCACTCATATAATTATGGAATTAAAAATTTAATTAACAGCAAACTAACGAAATTAATATAGTGGCTGTTGGCACTGTCTTGCTTTCTTAAGTCAACGAAATACTATCGACGACAAGGGCGTACAGACAGGTAAAGATAGTAGATTATTGTTATTTAGTTTTAATACCAATTATTTCACTAGTAAATGGGTCTTTTCGATCATTCGTTTCTTTAAAAAGTATATGCTGGAGATTTTAACATCATTCATCATCATCATTTAAGAGTGTAAAGAAATATTCAACAATTTTTCACCAGAAATAATTGATACAGGGTGTTTCATTGGGAAAAGGCCTAACTTTAACTGTAGATGAGGATCACTTTGGTGGTTCCAAAAACCTATATTAAATGTGTCTTCTGTACTTCATAACCGAGATACAGGGTGTTTTATAAATTCATCTTATTTCTTTCGAACCTCATAACTTCCGAGTTTGTATATTATTTTGAGATTTGTGACACGTAATAACCATTACCTAGAAACTCCATCAAAAGCATCTCCAAAAAGATAATGCAGGTTCGGCTTAACAAAAAATTTCAAAACTCGTCTTTCCTAAAAACAACACCCTGTATATAGATTTTTTGAAAATTGCTCTTTATAATTGGAAAGGGTATAAAAAATCGAATCTACTTATTTCGTTTTTATTTTTCCGCAGACAATTTTACTACCAAAAATTTACCGTCAAAGTTATAATTTATGCACGTTTTGGGGGTTAACAATGGTATCGGAGAGGTTTTTTTTTATTTTTTAGCTTGAAATGAAATCCATTTAATGCATCTAGAGAAGCATCCTAGAAATTCAATTGAGTTTGTATGTTTACGAGTACCGGGTGACCAACTAAGAACGGCCGTCGGCCATATCTCAGGAGTGGATTATACCACAGACTCGGGAAAAAAATTTTCATGACAAAAGTGGCCTCGAGAAAAGCCTGGAAATTATTTTCAGAATTGTAGGTCCACCGCTAGAGGGCGTATTTGACAGTTCAAATTTTAAAATAAGAATTTTTTCAAAATTCACCCCATCAACGAGCATATTGAACATTATAATCAGATTCCTCGACAATTTCTGCATACTTTTGATGTGACAAGTTCAAGTCTATCTCTTCAAATAAGGAGTGGGGGAGAGTGGGAACTTTGTTACGAAAAAACACCTGTAATTCCGGTTCTGCTTGACCGATTTTAATAAACTTGATGTTGTTCAAAAGAGCTTTTGTTGATTAATCGGAAATTTGTGAATATGAAGCAATCTGATTTATAACATGAATGCTAGAGGGCGCTGTTTTATATTTTTCAAATAATATGTGTTTTCGTAACAATTTCAAATGGGAGCATACAAATTGAAGTGGGTCTTTAAAAAGTAGACTAAATTGGTAATAAAACACCGCAAACCGCAAGGCAATATCTCTTTCCTATCTTGAGATATCGTAAGAAACAGGTAAATGGCAAGAATTGTTCTTCCAACGTCTAGAAGGCTGGTTCGCGTTAACAGAAATTATTAAATTTAGCCTGAATGAAAAGACCTTACATCGGTCTACAGTAATTTAAAAGTAATTTAAACTGTTATCATGGTTGCCACTACCATTAGATCACCTAAATGTAATGCTACTAATAATAAGTACGAATTTTGAAAAAATGTGATAAATCGAAAAATTTAAACTTTCAACAAATAGCTAGGTACGCAATTAGTGCCGTCCTAGATGTTCGAAACGTCCATCATATTCAATGCATGAAATCAATCGCTGACGGGTGGAGAAAACAGCAGCTTCAATTTCTGCCCTCAAAATACTTCGGTTGCCTGTTGTATCTTTCCAATCATATCAGCTCTTGTTGCGGGTCTATCGGCATAAACAAGATTTTTTATTCGCCCCTACAAATTAAAATATATACAAGTAAGGTCTGGAGACTTCGGTGGCCAAATAAATAAACTTCCATGTCCTATACATATTCTAGGTTATAATTAATCTAAGAAATTCCGAAATCCTCTAGAATAATGTGCTCGTCATCCATCATGTTGCAAAATCATGTCATGACGAATGGCCAAAGATACGTCCTTTAAAAAAAGTGACAATTATTTGCTTGAAAAATCTAAATATCTTCCTCCATTAACAGTCTCATTAAAAACATGCACAATTGCTGATTTCTCTACCCGTCCGCTATTGATTCCATGCATTGAAAATGATGGACGAAATTTCGAACATTTAGGTCGGCACTAATTGTCTACCTAGCTATTTATTAAAAGTTCAAATTTTTTGATTTATCACATTATTTCAAAATTCGTACTTATTATTAGTAGCATTACATTTAGGTAATCTAGTGGTAGTGGCAACCATGATAACAGTTTAAATTACTTTTAAATTACTGTAGACCGATGTAAGGTCTTTTCATTCAGGCTAAATTTAATAATTTCTGTTAACGCGAACCAGCCTTCTAGACGTTGGAATAACAATTCTTGCCATTTGCCTGTTTCTTACGATATCTCAAGAACGGAAAGAGATATCGCCTTGCGGTTTGCGGTGTTTTATTACAAATTTAGTCTACTTTTCAAAGACCCACTTCAATTTGTATGCTCCCATTTGAAATTGTTACGAAAAAACATATTATTTGAAAAATATAAAACAGTGCCCTCTAGCATTCATGTTATCAATCAGATTGCTTCATGTTTACAAATTTCCGATTGATCAACAGAAGCTCTTTCAAACAACATCAAGTTTATTAAAATCGGTCAAGTAGAACCGGAATAACAGGTGCTTATTCGTAACAAGGTTCCCACTTCTTATTTGAAGAGATAGACTTAAACTTGTCACAACAAAAGTATGCAGAAATTGTCGAGGAATCTGACTATAATGTTTAATATGCTCATTAATGGGGTGAGTTTTGGAAAAATTCCCATTTTCAAATTTCAACCGTCAAATACTCCCTCTAGCGGTGGACCTACAATTCTGAAAATAATTTCCAGGCTTTTCTCGAGGCCACTTTTGTCATGAGAATTTTTTTCCCGAGTCTGTGGTATAATCCACTCCTGAGATATGGCCGACGGCCGTTCTTAGTTGGCCACCCGGTACAGTCCACTAATAAATGTGATTACAGGGCCGTACTTAGAACATACTCATTCTCAGTCTTCTATTTAATACTGCTGGTTTTTATTCATACTTCATTTAACAATTACCTATCCCTTTATTAATTTTAATCTGAATTATTTTATACCCAGAAGTTTACCAGATTTCTATTTTGTTTTGCTCACATAATTTATGTAGCATAAAAGTTTGATAAACCATTCCTTTACCGACACATGAAATGAAACGAATTCGAGTAATTCAATTTTATTGATCTTAAGTTTTAATAGACTCTATTTTGACTTTGATGTTTCTCTGGACAAGATAACTTTCATGTTTGTACTTTTAAGCAATAAAAATAATTGTTTTTCCACTATAACTAGCTGTAAAGTTGACAATTATTGCTTCTTCTAGCCAACTGAGAAACTGAATTTCTCATTTAGGTAGTGGTTAATAATTCTTTCTATTATTAACCTAGGTCAATATTGTATAATAAAGTTAATAATATATCGAAAACTGACAGTGTACTTGTCAGTCAGACGACAGGGCAAACAATTCAGGTGGTGCGTGATCCCCATCTACAGTTAAAGATAGGCCCTTTCCCAATGAAACACCCTGTATCTACCTTCAATAACTTGTATCACACAAAATAAAGACAAATGTATATATCTCGTAAACCCATAAATCTCTCTCCAGACTCCTGTTTGTTGTAACAGTATTATCATCAGCACGGATATTAATTAAAATGGATTAGAAGCGTGTACTGAATGAGGAATTTGAACAGGATCATAATATCATATTTACTTTTTTTGTGCTTTTCATTATTTTAGATCAGACTCCATATCAAGTAGACCGAGATAATTCTGTTGGGATATGCATGACATATTTTCCAAGTGCCAGCGCATTGCCAGCGCATTTCAGTTCGCTATACAATTCGATGTTGTATATTCAGGTCCATCAAAAGGTTTCAAAAAGACAAACAACCCACCTCGATGTATACCTACAGAGTGCGTCACTATTGAGAATGTATGTGTATGTGTATGAGGAGTGACGACATGTATATTAATAAAGAGAATAATTATTTTGTAACAAAAATAGTTATTTATGCAACAAGTGCAAAAAACACGTTTTTCAAGAGTTGCATACAATATTTTTTCTAAATTCATGCAAAAACTGGAAAATTAGAATATAAATATGTTAAAAACCTAACCTAACCTAATCAAACTCAACTCGTTCTTCTTTTTTGTATCTTTATGGCCTCCACCTTGTTAGTACTGAATCATAGCTGGTTTTCGCCTTGACCATTTAAATTTTAAATAATTAAAGATTTTTGAAATAATTGTAACTCGTGGAGACTAAGTAGTAAGATATACATATATTATTGTTGTATTAAAGCAGGATCAGATACTTGCTATGGATTTTTATTTAATTTAAATGTTTATGTTTGTCATTAATCATCACAAAACTGACACAAGAATGACAGATGAGTGCAATAATAGTATATTACGTAACGTGTGTGGTAAGAAGCATTTTACGCACGAATGGAAAAGTTACGCACGATGCCGCGTAGCGGCGAGTGCGTAATTCCGTGAGTGCGTAAAATGCTCTACAACACTAGTTACGTACTATACTTTACCTACGACCTACTTCTACATGTATTTATACTCTTATTATTGATAATATTTGAACAACATCAACAATATTTGGCTATTTCTGCGATTTCCATGATAATATTAAATCCATCTCACTTTCACTCGACATTTTTTAATTGAATAAAGCTTTCCACAAAATACACAAACCAGTTATAAGTTATAAGGATAATAAAAAAGTGTTTTAAAAGTTTCTTGACAGTTCTTACGCAAATCGCTATTGCAGCCTATACCTAAGTTTGATGTTTTGACGGCTTATGTCAGATTTTTGAATAAAATGGCGACGTCTATTGACAGTTGCTAAGATGTTGCTAGGGAAGCCGTGCGATTTACTTTACAGCTGTGCGTTTTTTTTACCGTGCGTAATAGACGTCATTACATTGGCGCCGACTGTGTGTTATTGACTGATTACAGGGGGGGTCGTAGGTAAAATATTTTATTGCACTAGTGCAATAAAGTACCACTTTTTCCATTAAATGTGGTTCACAAAAGTGTTGTTTTTTGCATGAATGTAGAAAAATATATTTAAATCCATAATATCTCAATAATAAGAAGTGACAAGGGAAGCAATACTCTACTCAATCGTCCTCCTCTTGATATGCATGTTTAGGCAGAAGCGATAGGAATGCAGTAGAAATTGGCACGAAGGAAGCAACACCCATAATCATCACATTCCGGTCACTGAAGCACCAATGTGATAGCCTCATACATAAAAACTTCAGGGACTAGATTACTCAAGGAATAATTTCTAAAACAAGGACCAAGTGGAAGAAGGACTGTTGAACCTGTTTCTGTGAGAACTCACAAGGACTCAGACGGAAGCACTTTGGAATGGAAATAACCTGGTGGTCTGGATGGAAGATTCAGTGCAAGTGCCTGGGCTGCTGAGCCCTACCCAAACGTATAAATGAAGGAAAAAATAACAATTTTGCCTATTCAATTATCTGTTACCGAATATTAATGTGGTCACACTGTAGGTATTTATTAAACTGATCAAAGAAAAATCTGTTGACTTCATTGCAGTTCGGTCGGTGTGAAATTGTACAATTTTATGAAAACCAGATTTTTAGTATAACAAACATTGCATTGGTGTATATGAATCGGCGGTTTTGCTTCAAAAGCCTTATTCGCCGAGTGTGAATAATTCACTGGATTCACCAAATTAATATTATATATGTTCATTCGGGTTTTATTCTTTTGTATTTTGTAAAACTCCGTGTAACCATTTCCATTTATTCTCTTCGAAATTAGTCTTTTCGCCGTGGACGATATCCAACTGTACAATATATATTCCAGATAAAAGAACAGCTAATTAATTATAAAACGTTACATTGTTGATAATTACGAGTATTTGCTGTATTAAAATATACAATTATAATTTAAAACGTTTTAATTCATATTAAAAAATGTACGGCCTGATAACTTCGACGATTGCGAGACTAGCCAAACTTTACACTCATGCTCAATCCCTTAAGAGATGGAATAAGATCAAAGGATGTAGTCTTGCCAGGATCACCCTGGGCGACCCTGGAAAGCTGGCGCCGAAGAAATATTTGGCAATAACCAGGAAAAACCTATACGTTTAACAATAAGATTTCTGACTGGCCACTGTCAACTAAAGAAACACCTCCATACTATGGGGCTAGTGGACACACCTTTATGCAAGAAGTGTGAACAGGAAGATGAAACTGTCAGGCATGTCTTATGCCTGATATAAAGGAGATGTATCCTAGTGACCTTCCTGGGAAGGACAGGATGGTCGGTGACTTAGGATGACAACTCCTCGGGAGGATGTACAATGGGTCACATGTAGGGGAGCGAGGGGCTTGTTGTAACAGGGGTAAGTAGTAACAGGCCCTTTTCACTAGGATCTTAAACGCTATTAAAGTATTTCTTTGACTCGATTTAACCTATAAACCGCGCCGCATCATGTTGCCATAGCCAATGTCCTGCCGACCGGTGCATTTAGGGGAAGTGTGCATGTGTTTCATTTCTGCCAGGTAATATAAAATTGTACTATCGTAAAATTTCGGTTTGCGTATTTAATATTGACTAATTTCAAACTTTCTATATCTTATTTCCATTCAAATTTATCTATCTCTTATAACGTGTAACAGTTTTTATGATTGCTAAATTGTTTATCTTGATAAATGTTGAAAATCATACCAAAGGGTTAGTTGTAACAAAATCCCGGGGTTTGTTGTAACGTGTTACTACATGCCACCAAATGTTGATTCTTACATAAGTATAATACTTTGTTAGATAGCTATTAAGAAGAGATAATTACGAGCATACCTTGAATAATTTAATTACTTACTGTGATTTAAAAGTACCATGATGATTATAAGTAGTGTTTAACTGAATAAAACTGTTAATTACTTACAGCCGTATTAATAATAAAATTTAGATCATTCTAACATGACATTAAAACCAATTTAGTGAAAAGCATATTAATAATACATTTAACATTATTCTAGCTAGAATGATACTAAATCCTTAGTAACATGCTAAAGTTAACCTATAATCTTTTTTGATCAAATGTCAGTTTGATTGTCACTTTGAGGAGATTATAATGAATATGGTTCATCAACAAATCTCTGTGGCCATTAAAGGAGAACTTTAATAATATATATCTGCTATTTATACTGAAGTACTATTTTTTATTAGATAAAAAACATGATATAGGTACATCCATTACCATTACAGATCACAGAAATATATATTTTATCACAGAGTATGACAGAATATCAAAGAAATTTTGTTAGTTACATGTTTCTAAGTATTCAATTATTAATATGATTTTCTTAGCATCATGTAAGTACGGTCTTAGTAGCCATTAGTTAGAATGATGTTATCCTGTTTATTATTAATACGGCTGTTAATTTTTAAGTGTTGATTACTAAAAAAATGTATTTGAGTTGATTTTTGATACAAATTACGTAATACTTACTTTAGAAAGATGTCAATTTAAAAAAAAAACAAATAATAAATGATTAGAGGTATTATTGTCGTTTTTTTTTTGTCGTTACTATACTTGCCCCAGTAAATGTTACAGCTTGCCCCAAACACGAGGTAAGTTGTAACACCGCACTTCTTCTAGAAAATAATTGATTGTAAAATAATAACCAATAGGTATGGTATTATTTTTACCTACGACCCCCCTGTAATCAGTCAATAACACACAGTCGGCGCTAATGTAATGACGTCTATTACACACGGTAAAAAATCGCACAGCTGTAAAGTAAATCGCACGGCTTCCCTAGCAACACCTTAGCAACTGTCAATAGACGTCACCATTTTATTCAAAAATATAACATTTTTTTATTATCCTTATGACTTACAACTGGCTTGTGTATTTTGTGGAAAGTTTTATTCAATTAAAAAATGTCGAATGAAAGTGATATGGATTTTATATTAACTCGGAAATCGCAGAAATAGCCAAATATTGTTGATGTTGTTCAAGTATTATCAATAATAAGAGTATAAATACAGGTAGAAGTAGGTCGTAGGTAAAGTATAGTACGTAACTGATGTTGTAAAGCATTTTACGCACTCACGGAATTACGCACTCGCCGCTACGCGGCATCGTGCGCAACTTTTCCATTCGTGCGTAAAATGCTTCTTACCATACACGTTACGTAATATACTATTACTTGATTTGGTAGAGGAAGAGTTACAGTATTCATCCATCTTTATTTAGTAGAAATTTAATCAATAGATTTCAAGATATATTAGTTTCAATGAAAACTGTTACAACAAGCCCCTCGCTCCCCTACTTTACTCACCCTCCCTACTTAATGATACAAAGATAGAGATCCAGCATATAAACAGAAAAATCATATTGCAGACTGTCAAAATATAGATAGAAGATGATAATTCAAAAAAGCAGTAGCTAATATAGAAAAATAGTATATTACACATCAAGGTTGTGAATACTATTATTATTGGTCCAAAATTATTTCGCGAGGGGATTGGACTCGAGCGGAATAAGCTATGAGGTTTATAAATGTCTTCCCCGCCATGATGAATATACACAACTAGCCAAATTTTAGATAAAAATTGAAAATAATTCACAAACGCACCACGAGAATTGTTTGCCCTGTCGTCTGACTGACAAGTACACTGTCAGTTTTCGATATATTATGAACTTTATTATACATTATTGACCTAGGTTAATAATAGAAAGAATTATTAACCACTACCTGAACGAGAAATTCAGTTTCTCAGTTGGCTGGAAGAAGCAATAATTGTCAACTTTACAGCAATTATTTTTATTGCTTAAAAGTACAAACATGAAAGTTATCTTGTCCAGAGAAACATCAAAGTCAAAATAGAGTCTATTAAAACTTAAGATCAATAATAGCTATTTATGCCATCAGTTACGAAATGCCTAATTTTGTGTAACGCGTGAGATTTTTGCGGAACGAACGAAGTGAGTTTCGCAAAAACTCACAAGTTACACAAAATTTCATTTCGTTACGTATTGCATACAAGATTTTTTCTAATTTTGAAGAAAGTACCTAATAAAAAAATAAAATTTCATATACCTTATTGATAAAAATTTGGAAAACATAAATTTAGTTTGTTGCTGTTACTTCAAGTTAGTTGTCAGTTTGACATTTTGTAAAAAATTCTAGACGGAAGGTTTTTAGCGAGATGAGAAAGTTTTACTTGCATATTTTGAGGGTAAGAAAGATCAAAAAGTTTCCACATTATGGACACTTTACCCAATGTTAAGGTCTGAACTATTATAGCAGTTTAATAAATAGAATAATTCTTTTTGTCACTAATTTTGAAATACATTTTTCGTCACCAGTTGCATAAAATTTCACTTTATGCAACTAGTTACAAAAAGTAAGACGTTTCATAACGTCAATCAGTTTTAAAAAGTGTCACTTTATATGTCAAAATTAGAAAAAATTGATTTACTCGAATTCGTTTCATTTCATGTGTCGGTAAAGGAATGGTTTATCAAACTTTTATGCTACATAAATTATGTGAGCAAAACAAAATAGAAATCTGGTAAACTTCTGGGTATAAAAAAAATAATTCGGATTAAAATTAATAAAGGGATAGGTAATTGTTAAATGAAGTATGAATAAAAACCAGCAGTATTCAATAGAAGACGTTCAAGGTGGCCACTCACAAAGAATTAATTAAAATATTTTTGTTTTCTTTGTGCTGCTGTATCGAATAACGGCTCGAGACTTTCGAGAGAAGCTAATTAAAGATAAACAATTATTTGAATATTCCATACACTAATAGCCCATAAAATTGCCAATAAAGTTTATGAAAGGTGAATGAAGAAGGCGAGATTGTGAATATATTCAATAAAGAAAAGGTAAGGAGATTAATGAGGTTTTCTTCAGTTGAAAATTTAAAGTTGATTATTTTTTTCACTTGTCAAAATCTGACATTTTGGTGGTTTTAACCAATAGCAATACATTATTCTAGCCAATCATTCGGTATTATACTGATAATTATGCTTCCTCATCGATAAAACCTTGTTTACATCGAAACGTCAAAATTTTACTTTGAATTTGTCATTATTGACAACTAAAAGCGCTTTCAAAAATGAACCCAAACCGATTTAGTGCCATCTCTCAAGAAGATATTGAGCATTTGATACAGAATTCCACGCCACAGAATACAATAAAATCCAAACAATGTATATGGAATCAGTTTGAGGCATTTTGCAGAATCAGAAACTACCAACTACAAGAAAATACGAGTATTCAAGAAATTGCAAAAATTCTAGGAGACTGGGCAGCAAATATGAAAAAATGTAACGGCGAAGATTACAAAGAATATAGTTTGAAAACCATATGGAATGTAACAGCCAAGTTAATACAGGAAAAATACTACCTAGAATTCAATATGAGCTTCAATCCGTTCCTAGATTTGGAATTTAAAAAAGCGAGAGATGTGCGAAATGCCAAGAGAAAAGAACTGCAAAGTTGTTTAGAAAAAAGAAAGCTAAGTGCAACAGCACTAGAAGAAGAAGAATATGTGAGTGTGATCAGTTCGTGTGACGAAAATACGCCCTCGGGTCTCCAAATGAAGTTCTTTCATATTATTTCCTATGAATTAGCATGGCGCGGAGGCGAAGGTGTTAATTGCCTTATCCATTATATCAGGGAGGAATTAAATAATTCAGGTGAAAAAACAGGACGATTAGAATATAATCCTATATTTAGTAAAACTTGCCAGGGTGGGAATAAAAAATGCACCGACACAAAATGGTTGACACCTAACTCAGAGAATCCTGAACGGTGTCCCATAAGATTGTATAATAAGCTTATGGATAAACGCGGTAAAAATATCACTACAGATCGATTTTTCCTTACTCCAAATCCTTATTGGAAAAATGCAAATGCTACTTGGTATAAAAATGTACCAATGGGTAAGAATGAGATGGGCAAATGGTTGAAGAAATCAGCTGAAAAATGTGGACTTGACACTAAGAGAAGAAGAATAACTAATCACTCAGGCCGATCAACTTTGGTTACTCATCTAATGAAAAAAGGTATACAGGAACAAGAAGCCATCAAAATAACAGGTCACGCCACAGCAGCTTCGTTGAAACCATATTTACATATTGATGCCGAACACCATAAAAATATCATGGATAAAGTTAGATCGAACAAATCGGTATCCATTGCCAATACATCAACAACTGCGGCAACATTAACCAATACATCCACAACTGCGGCAACATCCACCAATATTATATCCACACATGAGTTGGAAGAGACAGCTGTTCCTGCTGTCCAAACTATTTACAAAAACTGTGTTTTTAATAACTGTAATTTTTCGAATAATTAATTTTTTCTCTTGTTCAAAAAGTTGATTATATTTCCAGTTAGCTTATGTATTCTTCGGATTCAATAAAATAATAAAATGAAAAATAAAGTAAAATCCTTTTAAATTGTTGAAAAAAATAATCTTCCCAAATACAACTCGCTCTTCAAATTTTATCACATAATTTTTTATTTTCATCACTCAAACTTGTTTATTTGAGGCAAAAACATTCAAACAAACCGAATTTAGATAAAATCACTCCTCCTAACGGAGTCGTGATTTTATCAAATCGGTTTGTTTTCAAATTTTTGCCAAATAAACAAGTTTTCGTGGAAAAGAAAAAATTATCGATAAAATTTGAAGCACTCGTGGTATTACCTTTGATAAAACCTTTATCAGCAACAAGGTTGGCCACTAAATGGAACATTTTCAAATTAAACTCAATCACAAGTAATAATATTGACTCAGATTCATTTCATGCTACAATTAAGTGAGTAGCATTGCAAAAATATTAAAAATCATCCTTCTTACATCTACAACTTACCTTCAAATTCTGATACACTGTCTGCTCCGTCTGTGAATGATTGTGGTAGTGCAAGAAGATCGTCACTGGAGACATATTGGATAACTGGTAACAAAATCACTGCTAATACTTCCAATCTGAAACAAAAAAAATATTGCCTATAAATATATCGTACATATATCTCTACCCCGTTTACTTGGAAGTGTAATTCAATATCTGTCGGGGTGCATAGTCCGAGAAGTATGTATTTCTTCTTAGTGAACGTTCTCTGTTATTTTAATAATGTTAAACTATTTAATTTGGCGTCTGAATTTAAACAAGATATCCAGAAATTTAATACTTATAAAACCGACGTGTCACGGTAAAACAATACGTTTATCGTAAAATCCACTTATACTGAAATTTTGCCATGATGAAATCTTTGTAGACTATTAGTATTCCTGGCAAAACCATCTGCGTGCTTTCTAACGATGATTCCAGATGTTTGAAAGAAATACTGGATCCCACCCACAATCATTTCTCAATTTACAGCCAATATAGATATTTTTGAAATAATACCAAGCCCCTACGTCTTCAAAATATGTAGCGGCAACTTGTTGAATAAAAAATAAAGATATTAAAACAACAAGATTCAATAATTGCAATAAAACTTTATACTATAGGGAATTGCAGCCAACATAACGAACAAAAAAATACTGAAGAAGGTTAGTCTCATAGGGAAGTGGTTCTTCCGTTTTTGGTTTTTTTTTTCTTATGTTTTGAGTCCCTTTACCACCCATGTTGTACCCGGAAAGTTTGGAGCTGTACCTAAAAGTTTACAGATCTATTTAGTTTGGGATTTTACATTTTATAGTTGATGGAAAACTAATGAAAGCTGTCAACACATATTTGTTTCTTCTCGATGGTATTTGCAATAATAAAAGCAGATCAGAGTCTCACAAATCACAAACAAAGGTAGAATAAGTACCAGAAACACAAACAAAGCCAAACAAATATGTGTTGACAGCTGACATTAGTTTTACGTCAACTGTAAGATGCAAAATACCCCAAACTAAAAAGACCTCCAGACTTTTCGGGTACAAGTAAAGGGACTCAAAACGTATAAGAAAAACCAAATATTGATCGGAAAAATTACTCCCTTATACGACTAGCCTTTTCTAGTATTTTTTTCTTCTTTATGTTGGCAGCAATTCCCTTGTATACAAAACTTAGTCCATTGTAATTTAATTTAATGTGGTGGATATATTTCAACCTCTGCACTTATATCTTGCTATTTATTATTGTAGTCGAAGATAAAGTGTAGAATTCAACTTGCGGCAGTGGTGATGACCCACATCAAAATGTTCACTAATATTTTCACTAAAAAAATGAGAAATAACAGGAAATCTAATCCACTTTAATCAGTACGAAATAGAGAGGTAAGTAACCTTTACAAGGGCCGGCAATAAAGCTCGAGATGAAAATAAAATATATTTTCATGCTTTTAATAACACCGTTTGATATTAAACGCGGGGATTTATTATCTTTTAGGCTTTGAAATATAATTTTGTACCGTTTCATCGACGTTGACAGATGGAAAATAAAACCACAAAATTAATACGGAAGTTAAAGATATTTTCACGCACAATCCTGACCTGCTTTAGTCGCGTTTTCTTTTTTTGAAAACACGTATTTAGTCGACAAAGGAAAAGTGTCGGTGATGTATTATACAATTAAATACCGAAAATTCTTCCAGTCTGGAATGGATCCAAAATGAATTTACTATTTTTGTTTCGTTCTCGACCGCTGTAGGCCAGTTGTTGAAATACAAAAATAGCAAGATAGCTAACAATGATTTTCAGAAATCTTGTTGGGTAACAAGCATGGTTATTTACATTGAAAATTATCTCGATTTCGCAGAAATATTACAAACAAGGCTTTATTTATCAATAATTATTCATATACGGCGGTATAAATCAAGTAGATAATCCAAAATAAGGTGAGAATAGTGTTACATTAACTTAGAAAAGTTTGGTCCCAGGTTACAAAGGAATCGCTGACGAACTCGCAAGAGCAGGATCGTCAACCCCGATGGACAGACACGAACCAGCTGTGGGCATTCCCAGATGCTCCACTAAGTCATGGTTAAAAGGCTGGGTAAAAGAACAACACAAAAAACACTAGAAGAATACACCCAGGGTAACCCATGGGAAGAAATTCATAAAACTGCTCTCAATGAGCAGGAACAAACTACGCGACACTGTTCCACAAATGAGCACATGAACAAAATAGAGCTGTATAACGGAGACCTTACATACGCTGGACCACAGGGGGCAGCAGCTGTATGGAAGACCCCAAATGACTCCAGAAGACTCCTACAACCAACCAGCAAAGAACCTGTATGAGCTAATACAGAGAACGGATTGGCAGAATAGGCTGTAGTCAGAACACTAGGAGGATCCACAATAAGCCCAGGAGGCTGAGGTGGTACCGGCAAATGGACGGCTCCATGAAATAAACTTATTAACATAATAATAGTTATTTATGCAACAAGTGCAAAAAACACGTTTTGCAAGAGTTGCATACAATATTTTTTCTAAATTCATGCAAAAACTGGAAAATTAGAATATAATATGTTGGGAACCTAACCTAACCTAATCAAACTCAAACCGTTCTTCTTTTTTGTATCTTTATGGCCTCCACCTTGTCAGTACTCAATCATAGCTGGTTTTCGCCTTGACCATTTAAATTTTAAATAATTAAAGATTTTTGAAATAATTGTAACTCGTTGAGACTAAGTAGTAACATATACTTATATTGATGTTGTATTAAAGCAGGATCAGACACTTGCTCTGGATTTTTATTTTATTTTAATGTTCATGTTTGTCATAAATCATCACAAAACTGACACAAGAATGACAGATGAGTGCAATAAAAATTTTATTGCACTAGTGCAATAAAGTACCACTTTTTCCATTAAATGTGGTGCACAAAAGTGTTGATTTTTGCATGAATGTAGAAAAAAGATATTAGACACTTAATAAACAATTTCTTATGATATAATTAGTAAGATGGTCTAAGCAGTGTTCAATATTTAAATATTTTTTCTACATTCATGCAAAAAACAACACTTTTGTGGAACACATTTAATGGAAAAAGTTATTCTTTTTTGTACTAGTGCAATAAAATTTTTTTTCTAATTTTGACATATAAAGTGACACTTTTTAAAACTGATTGACATTATGAAACGTCTTACTTTTTGTAACTAGTTGCATAAAGTAAAATTTTATGCAACTGGTGACGAAAAATGTATTTCAAAATTAGTGACAAAAAGAATTATTCTATTTTTCGTATGCCAAATCATAAACTGCCTTTGACTTTTTGGGAATTACCGATAATAGAGCATTACCTGCTGCCTCTTCAATATCACTTGGTAGCTCTTCAGAACTTGAATCATTCATTTAAAAAAAATAGAACTAAAAATATATCAATCTCGCTAAAAAACTCCCGTCTAGACTTTTTTACAAAATGTCAAACTGACAACTAACATGAAGTAACAGCAACAACCTAAATTCATGTTTTCCAAATTTTTATCAATTATATTAAATTTTATTTTTTTGTTACTTTCTTCAAAATTAGAAAAAATCTTGTATGCAATACGTTACGAAATGAAATTTTGTGTAACTTGTGAGTTTTTGCGAAACTCACTTCGTTCGTTCCGCAAAAATCTCACGCGTTACACAAAATTAGGCATTTCGTAACTGATGGCATAAATAGCTATTATTGCACTCATCTGTCATTCTTGTGTCAGTTTTGTGATGATTAATGACAAACATAAACATTTAAATTAAATAAAAATCCATAGCAAGTACCTGATCCTGCTTTAATACAACAATAATATATGTATATCTTACTACTTAGTCTCAACGAGTTACAATTGTTTCAAAAATCTTTAATTATTTAAAATTTAAATGGTCAAGGCGAAAACCAGCTATGATTGAGTACTGACAAGGTGGAGGCCATAAAGATACAAAAAAGAAGAACGAGTTGAGTTTTATTAGGTTAGATTAGGTTTTTGACATATTTATATTGTAATTTTCCAGTTTTTGCATGAATTTAGAAAAAATATTGTATGCAACTCTTGCAAAACGTGTTTTTTGCACTTGTTGCCTAAATAAGTATTGTATGTTTACTAGACTGGACTAAATTGCTAGGATATCATAAAAATATATCCTGGAACAACGTCTGCGATCACTGACTTATTTATTATTGTTTTATCTTTATCGCAATTGAATTGATTAATTTTCAAGCTGAGCGTCAAAAGAATGTAAAACGCGTGATTTATGTCGGTTTATTGTTTTCGAAAATAGATATTATGACAAAGGGAAGATATCCGATATTTGTTTACACTTTCAAATAATGTCTTATAACTGGTGTTTTACATAAATATGAATCTAATCAATTAGGAGACAGTTAGTTTGTTATTTCATGGAAATCTGATTGAATTTTCTAGTAGGAAAACCGCAAGAAATCGTGTAAAAGTTTAACAATCCAGAGAGAAATTTGCATACTGGGTGAACTTTGGTTTCATGTCACTCAGAAAATTCTTGACTAAATAAACGTTTTAGACACTTGTGTATTTCCATTTTCGATTAGATTTGTGTAGCATTTCTAATTAGCTGTATCTCTATTCTTCTAATTACTTTTTTCACTGACATTTGACAACTGAATAACAGAAATGAAATGATGACATGCCAAGAGTTCCTAGAACTATCGGCCACCGATATGTTGAGTATTCAGCTAAAGTTATTTTAAATTTCAAGATATACGCTTCGGGGGTGTAATAATTATTTTAATAAAACAATGTAGGTAGATGTTCGCAATGATAAAAAACATGTAAAATCCCATGTTTTGAATAGTAGACCTCAACTGTCAGTCTTGTCAGAAAAAAACACTTTTTGTTGGCCATACTGACCTCAGACTGAACTTTATTGAAATAAATACGTAATAATATGTTACACATTCCTGATACTATGTTGTTCTTTTGGAACAATTATATTTATGCACTTACTATGCGCGAATCTGAAACCACTAACTGTGGCAAACAACTTCCATCTATTTTGAATGTACATATCAGGTCTTGCCGGAAGTGTTTGCTTAGTTGTTCGGAGGTTTCTGCAAGAACAGTTTTAGGACTAGGCGCGGTTAACCTTATACATGCGACACTATAAGATATTCGGATGAAATTTCGACGAACAGTTTCTTGGAAATTTATTAGATAAATAACGTTGACATGCCCAATTTATTTACAAGAAATACGACAATATGATAATGTATAAGAGCTATAGTTTATTTTTATGAATGAAAAGAAGAAAGACCGGAAACTTGAAAATTTTGGAAATTATTTAGATTATTCTATAGTAATATAACCCTCTCTTGCATAAAAATATCCCATAGAATAATCCCATTAAACAATTCCGCCTTCACTTTTCAAAGACGTTGAAGTGTTCTGTCTCCGAGAAGAAAAAAAATCCATTCAACGCCTCGTTTTTATTTTCGGAAGCTTTTTGGTTCCAGACGGTAATTTACGCCTACAATAACATCGACATTTACGAGCCAACCTGTGAATATTTCTTGAGATATCTGTTATTTGCATTTTACTTCACCAAGCGTTCATGGTGATTTTGTTTATGTAACTTCTAACGACCATATTAATATGTTTTTGTATAAGTTTGAAACGAAAGGACAGAGTTCAGTTAATTTTGCGTATCTGTGGCTAAGAATAATACGATAACGGAAATATTTTGATATATTGAAATACCAGATGTTCCATTTGACTGCTCGAAACGATTTTTATTTTGATAGGCCAAGCGATAGGTGAATATTGTTGACAAAACTACTAGTAGAAAACTGATGGTGGCATCATATAAAAGACATTACGTTCTTAATAAATCCCAGTCAACCTCATCAACATCTGACATGTGTAATTTTAATGTTTTTTATGTTTTAAATCATAAATTTCCTCCTCAGTTTCAATAGGAGCAAGTTTTTTCGACCCTAAACAATAAAATTTAGCCATAAAATTTTGGGATTTTAATATCTATCTACAATAAGCATAAATTGGGTAAAATGGTATGGATAGATAGTGATAGTAGAATGTAATACAATAAAAAGTGATTACGACATGAAATTTACATACAAATTGGAATAACCTCCAGAGCGATCCAAAAATGAAAAAAGCGAAATGTGGATAATATAATTTTTAAAATAAAAAGCGTAAAAACTAAAAATGATATGGAACGACTCAAATAATGGTAGATAAAAATGCTAAATTTGATCAGTCTAAGAAATCTATTTTACAGAATGGGTTGACAAGAATATAGCAGAATTCACATCTCATTAATTAAAAATTTTGGAATTGGAGAGGAATGCTTTTTTTATCGCGCTTTTATAGTTCAATCTGTATATAACAGAAAAGAAATATGATCAAAATGCTAGACGAAATATCTTCCAATAAAATGAAAAAATACAGTTTCTGAGGAGTCTCTGAAACTAGTAGCTCCTTTAGTCCTATTTCCTGGAGGAATTTTAGGTTATCTGCAGGCTTCAAGTTAGGTAAATATTCCTCTTCTATCCAGTAATCTCCCAGGTACTGTTCTCTAGGATTCTGGAGTGCTGTGCAGTTGGAAAGTAGGTGGATGGAGGTTTCTTCTTCCATGCCACAATTTCTGCAGCATCCTCCACTATTTTGAGCTTTTTAAAGTGCCCATTCAGGCGACAATGTCCCGTTAGAATCTCTATTGAAACTCTTAGCGCAGTTTTCAAATTCATTTGATCTCAACAGGTTTTCTGAAGGAGGTAACTTGGATCGATATATATTGAAAAGCGCATAAGATAATATATTGTATTGGTGATGGCGCTTATATTTCAATACGATTTAGCTAAATCCAATTAAAATCTATTTGCTGATAAATACAAATAGTTATCATCACTTATCATTTCGTTTATTACCTTTTAAAGCTTATCTTAACAATGAGGCTCAAGGGGATAGATTGTTCAAGGCTGTAGAAGCCAACGATATATTCCAAACTAAATTATAACTGATATGAAGTTTAGTGATAATGAATACTTACTTCTCTTTTACATTTTAAAGTATAATTTAGCAGTTTGTAATTACTTGCTTGATTGTTTTATGTATTTCAAAGGGTTGCGAATGCTGTCATGGCAACATTGTAAGTAAAGTTTTGATGCATTTTCCCCTGACTCTGACAGTGAGAAATGAGAAAACTTAGGTGAAAAGATGTATAGTGCGATTGCTTAACTGGAAATTATAATATTCCCAACAATTTAAATAACATGTCAAAACTTATACTCGATACACCGACTACGTATAATAAGAATATCAGAAAACTATGTTACGACATGAAACTCCAAAATGGTAAAACTTTGCATACAAATTTTGGATCTTTGGAAGGTAAGTTCATTTTCCATATCGTTCTGCTTTGTCGATTGCTTCTGTAGATGTATATTTGTAAAATAGGTAGGGTGAATGTACGCTCCAGGTACACTAGGTCATCGTCCATCCTGTCCTTCCCAGGAAGGTGAACAGCTCACTACGAAACATCTCCTTGATATCGGCTGGTGTAGGCCAAGATTCACCAAACACACACTCTCTTATTGACAATAACTCTAGGACACTCGCATAATACTTGCCTGACAGTTTAATCTTCCTGTTCACACATCCTGCATAGAGGTGTGTCCACTAGCCCCATATCATGGAGGTGTTTCCTTAGTTGACAGTGGACAGTCAGAAATCCTACTGTTATACGTAGGTTTTTCCTGGTCCTCGCCAAATATTTCTTCAGCGCCAACTTCCCAGGGTCGCCCAGGGTGATCTTGGCAAGACTGCATCCTTCGATTACATCCCATCTCCAAGGGATTGAGCATGGATGTAACGTTTGGCTAGTTTTGCAATTGTCGAAGCTGTAGGTGTCACTAAGTCATAAAATTTTTGCGATTACTGTTACCCCTGTCGTGCCCTTTAAACCACCTCAAGTGTATATGATATATTTATCTTTCTATTTTGATATATTAAGGACCCACATATATAATTTAAGGAAAGTAATATTTAAAACTATAAATTTTAATAGAGGCATCAACGTAACTTTACTTCCAAACAGCAAATCGAATTATAATTTTCTTTTCTAGCAGGTACACACCCAATGATTAAGTATCATATTTGTTACAATTAATGTCTCGATAAATATGAGTGTATTATTAGTGATAGAAGAGATCATTAGACTGGCGTGTGGTGGGTATATATCAAAATCTGAAATGCAAGTATAATATGTACCTGGGTAATTGATACGGGATCGTGAACGTAATATATGACTAATTATTCCTTCCTGGAGATGAGTTTTCCAAATTTAATTTCAGACCGCCGTGGGACGATCTATCGGACAGACATTTAGATTATTGATTTATTTATTACGTATATACCAGATGTATTTTTTTCTACTACAAGCTGTGAATGTGAGGAGTTTGTTAACAACATATGGGTTAGGTGAAGAGCGAATACAGACAATGTATTCTACGTGTTTGACTACGGGGTACAGGATCAGCTGGAACGGCTACCTACCGATTTAAAGATCGACACTGTCAAAATTTGATTGGGTATCAAAAAAAAAGAAGAAAGAATTATTTTTACTGCATACGCAGTAGAGTTTTCACTTCTTTGATCAATGAAGGTCACTTAGACTGACGTTTAATGTCAATTTAAGTCTCTCTATTACCTACCAAGTTTTTGGTATGAGATCCCGGGACATCCTATAATAAAAGAGCTCATTTTTCTACATGTTGTATCGTATGTCTAGAATTCCAAGTACGTCACACCAGATGCATACCAACATTGAAAAAATATTGTCCTCACTGAAAACTTTTCCCATTTATAACTTTTTATCAGAGCAATGATATGGGATGTTGTATGAACCTATTTGAAATATTGTATGTTCGTGCATATAAACGTAATTTTCATATACTTTGTCGGAAACTAGCTGCTTTCAGTAGCCGTTGCTGCAAAGTAAATTTTTTCATATTTCAACTATATTTTCATGTGAAAATTGTAGAATATTGTTTAAAAAGGAACACACAGTAATTTATATCAGCATTTAAAAAATATATAAATAAAGAAAATGATTATTCTAACGAATTTCATTGATTACTGGAACTAATTAATAATAATCCAATCTCATTATTGAATAAATTATTGATATAATGCAATTTACTAATACCACTTGTATATAACCAATTATTACAATGTTTTTGGTTGAAAAAATAAAATTTACATGGAATATTCAAACAATTAATCGTAATAATCACCAACTAATAAAATTGGTAAAATATATATATAAAAAAATATGATTTCTGAATTATTTATGTCAAGGTTATAGACCTAGTGTTTATCTTTCTTTTAATTTTTCTCTGATTTGAATCTATTTCACTTAACTCGATAATTTATCTCTAACAACTCTTGCACAAGGAACCAATGAAACTAAAAATTTGCTAGTTCACACATGATTCGAAAATACCTCACAATTGCGTTATTTGCGTTGATGAAGTGGCATGCCTCTTTGACAAAAAGACTTCATAGCTCCAGAACTCACAATTGACAACTTATTTTGTGAAGCAAATACTAGACAAGTGAACTGCAAGACACATTCTAAGCTTCTGGCAAAAAATTTCTACACTGTCATTAGGTGAAAATAAAATCTTCATTCTTCCACCAGAATGATCAACAGGCTCATCAAGACCCAATATAACTATCATTAGATTCTTGAAAGCGTTGACTACAAAGTCAGGAACGACATATTACTTTATGTATTCATGACCAGGTTGTCTCCTATTTATAGAGGTGAATATTTATTGTAATCAACCCTTATTTTATGCCTAATTGGATCAGCTTAGACATGACGACGACAGTGATGCCTTGAAGCTGTAAATAAATCACTATCGAATGGATAGTATATTCATTCATTTTAGTTTACAAAATTTATCCAAACTATACAATATAGAATTTGGATAAGAACTTGGCAATAAAATATTAATGGTAGACTAGATTTTGTCATGTCAAACCTCAGCTCGTAAATATAAACTGGAAAAGTAATGAAAAAAAAATGCATGCATTCACTATATCGACATTTCGTCAACAAAGTGTCGACATATTCATATAATTTTCGCAGTCAATTCGTCAAAGCAGCACAATTCAAAAAAAAAGTAATATTTCACACGCGAACTACATATTTTTCAGTGATTTATTCTATAGTACGTGTTATTGTCACATGTGATTTCAAATGATGATTTACAGACACGACAAACATCGAGTGGTTACAAAATAAGCCACTTTTACGTCGTGCTGTATCTACGTATTCAACCAAACACAAATCTTCCCTGTCGCACATATATCAATTAGCATTAGACATGCCGAAAGTATCTTTGCATACTCAACACCAGATAAACAATCATTATTACCTATAAACCGCCAAAAATGTTTTTGAAATTATCAGGAAAATCACCAACGTTATAAAATTTTATTATTATATTAGGAAATTTTGTTATTTACCATACCCACGTGACCTAAGCTAACCCCGTTTGACTTTGAAGTGTAATTCAATATCTGTCGTAGCCTATAGCCCGGTAAGTAGTTGTTACATCTTAGTTGAACGGTCACTCTCTTGAAAACTGATAAAGCGCTAGAATAATTTCCATTCTTCGATATCTTAAATAATTTCCTTGAATAAGAGCATAACCCTAGCTCTACTTTCAAATTTAATTTCAAGTAAAAATGATTTCAAAGCAGATGGATAAAAGACCTTAAATAACAATCCTTTAAATCATGGGGAAAAATGAGTCGTTTATCATCAACTCACTTGACGCAGTCGACAACTGTTGAATGGTCTGTAAATCATCATCATACTTCTTAACTTCTTAATTGTTCGTGACAGATTTAATTTCTCTTCTTCTTGCTTCAGTTTAGGTCAGTAGATGCTTTGTTTTTTGGAATTTGATATGGCAGAGACGGCACTTATGATGATAATAAATCTTTTTTTAAGTATCACATAATAATTGGAATGAAATTTCACTTCCATTTTTGGAACACAAAAAATTGCGAGGGACGAAAAAAGTATGCCGGGGTTATGTTCTGTATTTCTTGCAAAATTTGTGTGGACTCAATATTTTAAATAACCCCATAAAAAAGAATCTAATGGGCTCAGACCAAGTGATCTAGCCTCCTTTTTCCTCGAGTCTTTATAAAAATGTTGAATATTGAAGACTATCCAATTGGGAAAAGTAGAATTCGATAGATGGCGCTCCGAAATGTCAATGTTATCTTAGCAACGAGTAAAACAAATCAGCTGCTGTATAAGCCCTTTGATATTTAAGTGGTTTTATTTTGCTGTTTTAGTTATTTTCAGTGTGTGTTTTGTGAAACTTTTGCTTTTTCTTTGATTGTGCTTTAGTATTTTGTATGGTTAAACTAAATTTTGTTTCCTAATATTTTTATTTTTGGAGTAAAAGGTATGGTTGATATTTGTCAAAAATAAATAAGTTTAGGTCTGATCTCGTGTTTTTATTTTATTTTTGATATAGTGATATCTACAAAAGTTACAGGGAAGGTACGCTTGTATTTAGTAATATTTTAAATCTTTAATACCGACTTATTTTCTTTTTGTTTTTGTAACTATGGAATAGGTATACACTGACTATTCATTTGTAAATGATGAGCCTTCTTCTAGGTGCATAAATGTGGGACAGGCAGTTTTAAATGCTGGCCATATATTTTTGCATGATACCTATAGAGGAAATAAGTGACACTTTCATAAAAGTGCAATGAAAACAAAAAATAGAATAACATAACCTCTTCCATAATATCTCTGATTATATAAGAATATAACCTCAGAAATAATGACAGTTGAGTTGAATAGAAAAACACGGTTTTAAGCTTGTCACTGACACAAAATTAAACAAATAAAGTACGAATTTACGGTAATTACGTTGACTTGCATAAAATACAAAAACAATGGAAAATGAATTGTTTTACTCGTTGTTCCATAGTGATCGGTCTTTTCTTTGATTATATTATAATAAGATAATGTTGCTTTGTACTGGATACTTTTATTCATGAATCAGAAGCGCTCGTTAAAATGTATATTATCGTCTGCCCCTGAATCACGTTTATTTTTAATTTTAAAAATGTAATGAACATTATTTCCGATTCCAGCTCACCTATTAAAAAAAACTCTTTCAAATATACGATAAACTTTTAAACTTTACATATAAATGAATCGCGTTCTACGAAATAAACTCGATAAAACTTTCCAAATACCATTATCCGTAACCACTTCCGCATTATATCGAGTATAAGAAGACGGAAAATGAGTAAACATAGCCGTAGCCGTATTTCTTCAAACTTCGCATGAGCCACTCGGAAGCTTAAACATAACACTTATCTCTAAAGAGCAATAAACCCTGCACTTATTCATTTTTATACGAGGAGTCTATTCTGGTGTAGAGTTATATTTAGTGAGGTAATAAACCCACTTTATATAAATTTCGCTTTTGCTTTCGCGGTAACCGAAAACTTGTTCAATGCAGTCGACGAAATTCCGTATGAATTTGAGTAATGCCAAGGTTTTATTAAAAACCTACAAAATCGTGAAAGTTTAGAGGGAAAAGTATTCACCTTGGCACAGCACTATAGTGTTTCCTATAATTCTAACTTTCAAAATTTGCATTCAATATTGGAGCTAAATATTGAAAAAAATATAGACCAATAATAGCCCACGACACATTTGGACCATCGAGTTTCATGTGAAAAGTAGAACAAGAGTATTCTCCAAGGGTTGAACTGAATAATCGACACTACACAGGGGACATGGAAACATGTATGTATTTTTGGGGTAACATTCAATGAGACCTGGAAGATCTATTGTGCCCCCTTACTTCTACTTAGTTTCTGAGGAAAGTCTATGAAATTAGTAGCTCCTTTAGTCCTATTTCCCGGAGGAATTTTAGGACATCTGCAGGCTTCAACTTAGGTAAATGTTCCTCTTCTGTCCAGTAATCTCTCAGGTACTGTGCTCTAGGATTCTGGAGTGCTGTGCAGTTGGAAAATATGTGAATGGAGGTTTCTTCTTCCATGCCACAATATCTGCATTCTTCTTCCTCAACTAATTTGAGTTTTTTCAGGTGCCCCTTCAGGCGACAATGTCCCGTTTAGGCGAGCGGCAACCACCCCTAAAATGACATGGTAGTGACCAGATCACTTCTAATCGCTAAAAACCATGTTACTTTATGTTTTCGAGGGTGCTGAATACGAATATGACGTTTGTTTTTCTCTAAAATTGGGGGAACATTGTTAAAATCTAAAATTAAGTGAAAAATGAGAAAAATTTTTTTTCGCGAATATCGAACTTCAACTCGCTGCCATTCACGGAATAATCAATATTTTTCCATAAAAATTTCATCACACATTTTTGAACTCATTTGCAAGGCAGTAAAACATACCCGAAATTTCTAAAGCAATTTCCCACCGCTCGGGAAATTTTGGAAAATTTTTTACTACTCTTTCTTACTTTGTACATACTTTTGCAAAAGTTGAGTGACGAAGTTTTTAATTTTAAATTTCTACATATGTAGTCTCCAAGTGCAATAGACAAAGAAGTTTTTCAGGAAATTTCAAATTTTTATTTGCAGAAATAAAAATTATACAGCATCTTAAACTTCAGCGTTCTAGTCGCTCGACGCTTGCACTGGGCGCGTTTCTCTTGAATTTCATGCAGTGAGTGAATAATGAATCTAAAATTTTCTAATAATAATTTTTTTTATAATCAATGATACAAAGAATAATAGTAAAAACCATGTATAAATATAAAAATGTATTCACTATGTACATTCATCATCAACTACATTTACAGTATTAGTACATGAATCTCGGCAACTACATAAATCACAGCATTCCAAACTAGATTTTTTACAAGGGCACACGTCGGTAGAACAAGAAGATTTTTGAGCACAAGAACAGAAAAAATTTTGTAAATATTCCATTGCCGATAATCCATTGTAAAAATCAGGTAACACATTCCCCTCGTCGATCAACCATCCATATTCTTCCAAGTTTTTTGTCAAAATCGTGGAAAATGTCGCCTGATTCCATTCATTGGTTTGCCAAATGCATCTCAATACGTGTTTTTCCAATGCAGGCTTAGAAGGTGGTAACTTATCAATACATGAATTTTTCAATAAAGTCAAATTATATCTTAGTAAGTTAATATCTGTTTTCCTCTAAAATTGGGGGAACATTGTTAAAATCTACAATTACGTCGAAAAATAGAAATTTTTTTTTTTTCGAATATTCGAACTTCAACTTGCTGCCTTTCACGGAATAATCAATATTTTTTATCGGTAAGAAGACTGCATACGTAGCGTTAAAAAAGATGTCAGATGAAGAATTGAGTGATCTTGCCAATCTATGCAACGTTCCAGTTGGAAAGGCCATCGAGATTGTTAGTAATTTTTTATCTGTGTTGTACGATTCACGTAACAAGTTTAAAGCTATTCGCACAGATATTAACTTATTGAGATATAATTTGGCTTTAATGAAAAATTCATGTATTGATAAGTTACCACCTTCTAAGCCTGCATTGGAAAAACACGTATTCAGATGCATTTGGAAATCAATGAATGGAATCAGCCGACATTTTCCGCGATTTTGACAGAAAACTTGGAAGAATATGGATGGTTGATCGACGAGGGGAATGTGTTACCTGAATTTTACAATGGATTATCAGCAATGGAATATTTACAAAATTTCTTCTGTTCTTGTGCTCAAAAATCTTCTTGTTCTACCGACGTGTGCCCTTGTAAAAAATCTAGTTTGGAATGCTGTGATTTATGTAGTTGCCGAGATTCATGTACTAATATTGTAAATGTAGTTGATGATGAATGTACATAGTGAATACATTTTTATATTTATACATGGTTTTCTACTATTATTCTTTGTATCATTGTTTATAAAAAAAAATTAATATTAGAAAATTTTAGATTCATTATTCACTCACTGCATGAAATTCAAGAGAAACGCGCCCAGTGCGAGCGTCGACCGACTAGAACGCTAGGTTTAAGACGCTGTATAATTTTTATTTTTGCAAATAAAAATTTGAAATTTTCTGAAAAACTTTCTTGTCTATTGCACTTGGAGACTACATATGTAGAAATTTAAAATTAAAAACTTCGTCACTCAACTTTTGCAAAAGTATGTACAAAGTAAGAAAGAGTAGTAAAAAATTTTCCAAAATTTCCCGAGCGGTGGGAAATTGCTTTAGAAATTTCGGGTATGTTTTACTGCCTTGCAAATGAGTTCAAAAATGTGTGATAAAATTTTTATGGAAAAATATTGATTATTCCGTGAATGGCAGCGAGTTGAAGTTCGATATTCGCGAAAAAAAGTTTTTCTCATTTTTCACTTAATTTTAGATTTTAACAATGTTCCCCCAATTTTAGAGAAAAATAAACGTCATATTCGTATTCAGCACCCTCGAAAACATAAAGTAACATGGTTTTTAGCGATTAGAAGTGATCTGGTCACTTTTTCGTTTTCTAAACGACTTTTTGGGGGTATGCCGCTCGCCTAGTTAGGATCCCTGTTAAAGCTCTTAGCGCAGTTTTGCTTTGACTTATTTCAAGAAATAAAAAGGTCGTAGAAACTGAATAATCCATTATACTTTAAATGAAATATCTAATAAGGGAAAATGCAAGTAAAAATTTCAAAGTTACATTAAAAATTCGAAAGAGGAAAAATATTAGAAGGAATTTTTGGTACCAACCAAATAGGATCACAAGTTTACCAAAAAAATCATCAACTAGGTAGATACTTAAGAATCCATTGAAATTAATATTGCAAATTATAGTAATTTCTACCATTTATAATATAAAGTTTTGTACGTAGTTATGCATTTTGGATAAGCTTTTTTCGATCTTATATGTTTTACGTCACTATAATACCCATTATCAATATTCAGTGTTAACTGAATTTCACTGTATCCTTCATCAAAACTCGTTTTAAAAATCACGAAATAACAAGACATCCTGACAATAGAACAAGCATGTAATCGAAGAGACTCTATTGTATCAAATATTTTATGCTAGAATAACATACCTATACGATTTTTATTGAGTTTAGAGACAACGATCACTAAAGTTAAATGCTCCCACCTAGTAAATACAGTTGGTACATCGTTTTTGTTCTTCTATGCAATAGCACACTGTAAAAATGCATTTAAAAGTTTCTCAACAATTCTTATTGAATAAGTATTTATTGTATAAGCGTTTTTTGCTCAAATATTATGCACAAAAAAATTAATTGTACATTTATTTATTTAGATATCGAAAATATTAGGTCTGAAGCTTGAAACTTGATTATAAATCTAAGATGCATTGAGTCCAAACTAGGGAAGATGGAAAATACTTCAAAAAATTGTCGAAACACAACAAATAAACTGTTTTGTGGGTTACAGGACACAAAGGAACGGTCAAAAATGATATTTCTGATGGTCTCGCAGAAAAAATGTAAAACATTATAAGCTTATAAGCACTTGAAGGGTATTTGTCTGCCAATGCCTCAAATACTTGGAGCAGGTACACTTATAACCTCATCTGGTTGCAGACCTAGCACCAAAGCGAATAAGACTTTCTCAGAAGCCTAGATCTTTTTGACCAAAATACAGGGTTAAGGTATACAAATCTTCTTCCTAAGGTAGCAAATAATATTTTTCCACAACAACCTCTATAAATGTTCATTTTATAACAACTTCAATCATAAACAAGCAGATTTTGTATAGTCAAAGGCACTCTTATCGTGCGAGTTCAAAGGTCACTAACCATATGTATCAAATCAGAAAACACAGAGGTTACCAAAATGTGAGATTACACTGATTGACGAATTTCCACTTCTTCTTTCATTCTCGAAATAATCCATCGAACTAAGTACCCTTTTTTGCTTGAGGATACAAAAAAAACGAAGCAAAGTGACAAAGCTGACATTTAAATGAAAACTCTGCTGGTGAAAGACTTTTTAGAATCACTGAAAATTAAATACATATCCTTCTTTTTCCCGTCAAAATTGCATAAGTCTGTCTTATTTATCTAACGGATTTCATTTGGAAGTTATAATTAAACGCAATAAAAGGAAACAAAAACTGTGAGTATGTCTTTGTTGAATCGTTTGATCCGCACGATACGACTGCATCTGACTATACAGATTTTCATTTTTGCTAGGCAAGCTGCTAAGCAGCAAATGCGAAATGGAATATTTCGTGTTAGGTCTAGTTTTACTTTAAAAACACGACGACTATGGCTTGTCAAAATTATGACGTCCTGCGACAAATTGATGAGATGTCAGCAGATCGTTTCTGTCAAAGTTTTAGGCCCAGTTGTACAGTCTCGGTTCAAGCAGAGCTCAAGGTTGAACTTGGTTCAAATTTCAAAGTTGAATTGTACAAAGCTAGTTCAAGGTAAAGCTTGGTTCACTGGATGCAACTTTATCAAGTTCAACTAAGCGGCCGAATTTGGGCGCTTAAACCTAGTTCTATTATAACATAACCTAAATGTTTGTATTATTTTGTCCTAATCGTTGTGATATCAGTATTTAACTATTGTATATTTGTGCCAAATAAAAATAATGGCTCACCAACTACCTGAAAATCTAGTGGAACTAACAGATGATGAAGACTTTGTCGAAGCAGTAGAAGTATTAATAAACGCTAGAATGCGTCGAAAGAGATATAGAAAAAGAATGGATCATTTTCAAGAATGGAATGATGATGAATTTGTGCAAAGATTTCGGCTTTCCAAGCAGGGTGTTCGCTTTGTTATGAACCAGGTTGAAGCACAAATCTCGTCCCCAACAGATTGGTGAGTGTGTTCATTTTCTTTTGAGATATTTTGCAACTGGAGACTTTCTTCAGACAGTTGGGGATTTTGTTGGCATAGAAAAAGGAACAGCAAGTCGTATTGTTTGGAAGGTAATCAGAGCTTTGGCAGGGCTTTATCACCAGTATATTCGAATGCCTAAAACTCAACCTGAATTTAGAAATACCTCTCAAAAGTTTTATAATGTGGCACGAGTTCCCAAGTGCATTGGAGCTATCGACTGCACACAATATGTCAAAATCATATCACCTGGAGGAAATAATGCAGAAATATTCAGGAATAGAAAAGGGTTATTTTCCTTTAATGTTCAAGCCATATGTAACTCGAACTGCATGTTTCAGGATGGTTCAACCCATGACTCACAAATATTTGCCAATTCAAGCATCAGAGTTAGATTTGAACGAGGAGACTTCGAGAAATATATTTTAGTTGGAGATAGTGGCTACGCATTAAAAAAATACCTAATAACACCCCTCGCTAATCCTGTGACAAGGCAGGAACAACTTTTCAATGAATCTCAGATCAGAAGTAGGAATTGCATAGAAAGAACATTTGGACAATGGAAAAGAAGGTTTCCTATACTTGCTTTTGGAATTAGAATGAAAAGAGAAAAAGTAGATACTCCAAACAATGAAGAAGAGGAAGCAGCAGTTAACTTTGTTGACAATGTAAATATTGAACATTTTCACAACATACCCAATATCAATTATGCTGTGAGACATCAGTTAATAAATTACTGTAATTAAATCTAAACATGAATTATTTATTTTTCAAGATTAATAATCTAATCTAGGCACACTTATTACAACTCATGAACATAGATCAAAAACCTCGTGAAAATTCCATATTCTTGACAGAAAGAATCAACTGCGCATGTGCAAACGCTACCAACATAACATATCTCTCCTTAAGCCTAGTTTTGTAGAGCTGGGCTCAAATATGACCTGTACAACGGAATCATATTTCTGAACCTAGTTCATCCCTGAACTTAGTTCAGTAGAACCAAGGTTTGAACCGTAAGTGAACAACTGGGCCTTAGTAGGTAACGAGTAATTTCATAGTTGTTTTCGAAACGTGAACTTATAGTATGCAACTCGCAACAAAATGGTCATTTTGCACTCGTATGAATTGCAGCACTTGCCTTTATATTTCAGTCTGATTTAAAATGTGTACAACTCACAGCTCACGTCACTGAAAAAAAAAGCCCCTTAACTCGTCCTGATACGAATGAAGCTAACTGCCCAACACAAAAATCTAAAAAAACTGTTTTATATCACAAGTAATTAAGTAATTAAGAGTAATTCCAATAGGTTTATATTGACAAATACAAAATTTTCAAAAATAAAACATTTTTCGCAGTGTACACTCAACTAAAATTGACATTAGTCATTCTCCAGTTCATATTTATTGTTTTTGTAATGGTATGGGTATACCTTTCCATAATGTATTACGACATCACAAATGATTAATATCGCCACCAGACCATAGTCTATAGATTGTTATGTTACAAGAAATAACTTCATCATTGTATTCATTTAATGTGGTTATCATCTCGACTCATACGAGATACCACTTATAAGTATTTATAACTAAAATCAGCAGCGTAACTAGTTCCATATTATTGAGATTGATGCAGAAATTATTCAAAAAAACTGTTCCATAAATTTTGCGCAGTTATTATAAGTAAGAAGATTAAGTTTCAAGGTATTGAAACCTATAATCATAATCAAGCGTTATTTTTGCTATTTTTTTTTAATAAGTTTACAACTATAATTGAAAGGTAAGTATGCTCTATCTTATAATACAGAGTGGACCAAAGACCCGAGATTTTATGTCCATAAAATTAGCCTCAACAACCCAGCCCAATCATATCTAAAATACTATGAAATTTAGTGCTTTTTATGTGCTAATTAGTTGCCCAAATCGGAAATTTGTTGCTCATATGGCAACCGAGAAAATAATGACAATGCTAACTTTTTTCAAAAGTTAGCCTTGTCATATAATATTACACGGTAAAATCATACAAATACACCCCAAGAATTAGTTGTTAATTAGTTGCTCCATGATCAATGATCGGAACAATTAAATAATAGCAGAAAAGTGAACTTTGATCGATACATTTTCCCGGACAGACTCAATAACATCTGAGATGGCCGTGGAAAATTAGTTGCTCCATAAACAATGATCAGAGCAATTAAATAATAGAAGAAAAGTGAATTTAGATCAACTAATTTTTCCGGAGAGACTCAAAACCGTCTGAGATGACCTTGAAAAATTAGTTGCTCCATATAAAGTGATCAGAGCAATTAAATATTAGAAGAAAAGTGACTTTTGATCAACTAATTTTTCCGAAGAGACTCAAAAACGTCTGAAATTGCCGTGAAAAATCAGTTGCTTCATAAACAATGATCAGAGCAATTAAATAATAAAAAAAAAGTGAATTTAGAGATTGATTGAGACGTTTTTGAACCTATTTAGAAAATCGAGATATTTAAAACTCACTTTTCTTCTATTATTTAGTTGCTCTGATCATTGTTCATGAAACAACTGATTTTTCACGGCAATTTCAGACGTTTTTGAGTCTCTTCGGAAAAATTAGTTGATCAAAAGTCACTTTTCTTCTAATATTTAATTGCTCTGATCACTTTATATGGAGCAACCGAGGGAGCAACTAATTGGCAACTAATTTTTCAATGCCATCTCAGACGTTTTTGAGTTTATCCGGAAAAAATAATCTATCAAAACTCACTTTTCTACTATTATTTAATTGTTCTGATCATTGTTCATGGAGCAACTAATTAACAACTAATTCTTGGGGTGTTTTTGTATGATTTTACCGTGTAATATTATATGACAAGGCTAACTTTTGGAAAAAGTTAGCACTGTCATAATTTTCTCGGTTGCTATATGAGCAACAAATTTCCGATTAGGGCAACTAATTAGCACATAAAAAGCACTAAATTTTTAGGTATCTTAGATCTGATTGGGCTGGGTTGTTGAGGCTAATTTTATGGACATCGAGATTTTACATTTAAAGGTCGGTTTTTTTGGATACATGCATCTGTATTCAAATGACATCGTGAAAATGTGTCGCCCTTAGAACAAAAATCGAGATTTTTCTTTAAAATCTAAGAAATTTAGCCAGATATCGATACGGAATGTTATTTGTGGCTCACTCTATATACGTTCATATACGCTACACCGTCTAACTGGCTTAAAACTAATTAGTTTCACCTGAATCCGGTTAAGGAATTTAATATTATCTCGCTACATCTGACGAATGTGCTTATCTATTCCACAGTGTTTGACACAAATGAAATTCAAAACTTAAGATACAAAGCTAAAATTAATTTTGCTAAAGTTAAACGTCAAGAAATGGCGAAGAAAACTATGTTAGACAGAACGAGAGTAGAGGAATTATTTTCTATAAAAATCAGTACTTTAACACAGGTTATAATACTTACCTGGAAAATTTTCGATTTAATAATAATATGAAAATAGTGATACAGTCTATCAAGTGAGTTACGAATATTAAGTAAATTTTGCTCTCCATAAAAAAGGCTAGTGGGTTGAATCGGGTGGAATACGTGGCCATTCCCACATTGGCCCTGATCTACCGAGTCTACCGGGCAGGAAATGACTTATATAACAACCGTTTTACATCAAGAGCTTGTCCCATCTTGTTGAAACGCTCGCAATGCTCATTATCGTGTAGTTGGTGATCATTTATTTCTTTGCCTAATCTTTCCATGAGTCTCAATCACTAACTTCAGTACCACATTTACTTCTGTTTTTTCATTATTGATGCTATATTTGGTTATCTGTCCTTGTTCTTCTTCTTCTTCACTCTTCAGGTGGTTTTCTGTCGCCGAAGATTTCTCTAAGCATACCTTTCCATTTTTTTTGTTATGGTCTATGTTTCACTTTTTAAGTCATAGTGTATTATAAGATTCTTATCACCATCTTCCTTAAATAGGATTTCAACAGTGACTGAAGCATTCCAAATTTTATGTTGTCTTTCGTAAATCTTGATTTTATTTCTTGTCTCCATGGGCATTGACTAGATAGACAAGTTCGTACTATATTTTTCCTTGTTGTCTTCACTTCGGTGTCTTCAAGGATCATATAGTATAGTGGGATTTATTATATTTTTCATTGATCATGATTGAATGCTCAACGGTTTCGTATTATTGACGGACCGCACTGTATGTTACTTGTAGGAAATTAATAAGTGTTGACAGGTTGATAGAAATCCATAAATAAAAGTTTCATGTTAAATGTTGATACAAATCTAAGTTATTTAAATTGATAGTATTTAAGATTTATCTACGGTTTTGATATTAAATTATGGTTCTGTCAGTAGAAAAATATTTTCTGAAAAGATGTATCTATTTTCTTCCTCACGAGAGTCTGATTTAACTCAACACGTGCTTACTTAAGACGACTATTTATTATTTGGAAGGGTTTTCAAAAAGTTCAGTTTGTGACTTTAAATTTTGTTATTCGGATTATTGCAATTTGTTGAAAAAAATCATGATTTCTTAAAAACCATTAATAGGAATATTCACTAACCATCACTTAAATCACACAATTATAGTAATTTGACAGAAATCTAGCCAAATTATCCAAAAATTACATTGTACCCACTCATATTTTAAGCACCAAAAAGAATTAAACACACTGTACAATGTACATTGTATATCGAAACAAAATAATTATGTACGCAATGTGAGAAAATGTTTTTTCTACGTTACCTATTTCGTTAACATCTGCTTCATTTTAACTCACCTGCAACAAAACATATTTTAAGCATTGCGAAAAATTAGGTTAGGTAAATACATACAAATACACAAAATTGAATACAATAATGGGCTTGTTCAAGAAAAAAATTTTAATTTAAAAATAGAAACTAGAACTCATTTTAAACGGATTCCCAAAATTTTAGATTTTCCCGAGGACGTTTAAGCCCTCAAATTAATTAAAGAAATTGGATTGAACGAAAACGGGGCGTGGTTACCTGTGACGTCACAATGCATGTGCCTTACCTAACGTTTAAAACGCCGCGAGTCGAGAGCTATTGTATGTGGAAGTGTACTGTTTGTTTATTACATTATATATTTTGTTTTGTAAGAAACAAAACGCTGGACTATTGGTTGAGATGTTTCTTCATTTTATTATATACCTAATGAGTGAGAAAGAAGTGGTTAATAAGTACAGTTTGGTTCCCGACAGTCCTAGCACATCCAAGAATGCACCAGAAAAATATGTACAAATAATGAACAGTGGAAAGTTACTAAATCCTGTAGCAATAGCGCGATTTTTTGACTGTCAAAAACGCTTAGTTAAAATTCATGTCACAGTTTTTACAAACTAAAGCACAGTAATTTGTCATTAAGCTAAGAAAATAGAACCCTGGAGGAAGTCAAGTAGAGGAGGAAATCAATGGATATCACACGAATGGAATCTATAGGTATCTCGGAAAATAAGGGTTCAGGCTTGCATTGAGGCTTATGAGGCGATTCAATGCGGAGGCGAAAAATGGCAAAAAAAGAAAAATGAAGAAATCGCGTTTGGAAAAATACGAAAACCCATCAACGAAGAATTTTCAATATCCACTAGAGGTTTTTTCGTCAGATTTAAGCTTGCCAGATCCGAATAACTATGTTATTCAGACATTTATAGGTCAGAAGAAATACAATATTGAATATTTTAATTCTCGTTTTAATTGATGAAAAAATCCAAAGCTTCATCTAGGAGTTCCGAATAATTCATTATTTGTTGTGAACTTGTTAAGTAACAAATGTGAGCTAGACAAGCTTGATATCTTTTTAACATTGAAAAATATCAAACTGAATTCACCGTATGGGATATTAGTAGACGATTTTGGGATGCCACTTTCCAGAGTATGTAGCATTATACAAAAAAGTATACCGTTATTAGCCATTCGTGCATTGGATGCTCTTCTCTGGAGTTGAGAACTTCTTATTTTCTACAGAGGGAGATATGAAATTGTACAATTTATTATAGATTGTTATGAAATTTCAATTCAAAAACCAAGTGTAAACTATTTGTTTTTATTAAAGTAGTCCATCACCATAAAGATATCGGGTTCAGGTAAATTTCCAAAATCTGCTTTAATAAATCCAGTATCTAAGTACTGAATACATCATTCTTCAATAGCAAAAACCACTAACTATTTGAAATTTGAAGATATTGCAGCTGGAACCAACTTTCTCATGTAAAACGCAGCAGTGTATTGCCGAATATCATACCCCGACGTGCAATGTGACGTCACAGTCCGCTCTGCCGCTTTTTGAGGGAGCTCCATTTTCAACCTTTAATATCTAAGTAATGGAGAAAGTTTAAGAGCTGAAAATTTTACCTGTTATTTTGATGACTCAGTTTTACAAAAAAACGTGAAAAAAACCGAGAAAATATTTCATTGATAACAAGCCCATTCATTAAATATAAGAAAAAGATGTATATGTACAATAGTTAGAAACTTAACAGCGATGTCAAGTAAAGAGATCGCCCCATTTACACATACAAAGGATGTTGAGTCTGACAGTTGACGTTGAATAACCTGCCAAGGACAACGAACAACGGCATCTAGCGTCACTTATCCCACTTTTTCGGTCTTGCAGCTCGAATGTTGAATTGATTTAAGTAACTTTAACTTTAGTTGGTAACAGTAGATTCTTCTTGGTGTAAAAGAAAATACAGATAATAATTTACTATACAATACGATCAGTAAAGCTGTCTGTCATATATTTGGGGTAATAAAATGTCAGCTACAAACATATTAGACGGCTTATCGCACATTATCGTGTATAAAAATAACAAATTGCTTAATAAATTTGTAAATTCTATCCCAATGAAGCTTTACGATTGGATAAATCATTGAGAACGGCATGTATGATTAACAGTACATTTGTACGGATTATGGTTACGAAAAAATGTGGTTGTGTGTCTGGTCACAGAACACGGTTTCTTAACATTGTATGCGTGGGTGTTAACAAGCCTCCAAAATCAATTTTTATCATTATTCTTCATTAGATTATCGTGATAATTATTTTACAAAGGTTACTTTAAAAGCACTAAAATAGTTATGATTATTGGATTTATTTCCAATAGAAAGGAAAATAAATTAAAAGAAAAAAAGTAAAAAGTGAAATAAAGTAAAGTACAGTAGATGAGAGTAGTGTGAAGAAATGTATCTAAAAGTAGAGCAAAGTAATGTAGAATCAGAGACAAAAAAAGAGCAAAAATATTTAAAAATAAAATAGCTTTTATATAGTAGGTCGAAATTGAAGATGTCGTACTATTATATTCAATTAAATATTGTTAAAGGTTCTTTAAATGTCCATTAAATATATCAACAGATAAGTAGCACAGTTCTTACTATGTTTAAATCACAATTTTAATTCAAAATTCATGTTTTGAACCATAAATTGTAGAAGAATATGAAAATAAATCATTTTAGAGAGGTTTTGACTAATTACAATCGATCCAGTAGGCGAAACCGTTTAGAAGATCATTAAAATGATTACCAAATAAGCAGTTATTTGTACCATAAATAAATAAAATGATTTAAGGGGCTATTAGAATTCGAGGTTATGTAATAGAGAGAAAGGTGTATCGAGCAGCGTATTTTTCATATGATGATGAATTAGCTAAACGCAGGAATTTTTAATTAATTTTGAAATACGTCAGATTAATATTTCGGTATTTCTTTCAAAAGCCATCAAAAGGAATTAAAACGAAAGGCAGCACTTTTGGAGGCGGCTAATACTTTCTAACCTATAACAAATCACTCCTTATTTTAAATGTTTTCCCGTTCACTATAACTACTGTTGAACAATCTTCCAGTACCCTCCCCCTTTTTCGTGATAAAAAAACCACGATCATGGTTTGCCTGCCTCCCCCCCCCCCAGTTTTGATCGTGAATATACACTTGTGTCCCGCTCCTCTATTATGTATAGAATCTGTGTTGTATAATAATGAATACAGAAATTACATATACCAAAAAAGGATAGGGATCAAAAATTTAAAATCAATCAATCAATTATTTATTCCAATAAAATATGCATGTTGGAAAAATTTTAAAATTCAAAGCTTTCAGTAATATTAAAATATTAACTGAAATATTTAATTTATAATTACGGGGATATAATACATACAATGTGGAACAGCATAATGGAAGAAATTCTTTGGTAAAATATAAAGTTGGTAAATATTATCAAATATAAAACGGTATAAATAAAGCAGCTAATTATTGATGTCAATATCACATGATACAGCGAGATTTATAATTCAATAATCAAATTATCGTAGATAATAATAATACCTACACTAAATTTTCCACGTACTGTCAATGAAATATCAATTGAATTGTTCAAAATGATTAAATTGTTAATAATGACGTAACAAATGTGAAAATCGAGTTTAATTAAATAACGGAAATATTTGAATAGCATTCGAGAGATATACCATTTTGTCCGTGATCCCAATAATGATAATAGCAAGTATTTGCCAAGTAGGTATTTTAATTAGTGAATAGTTACCCACAAATATTTTAGAAAATCCGTTTAAAAATTTTAACATTTTTCACTTTTGGACATAGTTGATAGTTTATAGGAAAATAAAAACTGTCTATTTTCATTCATTCACATGTAAAGTTTTCCTGCTTTAAAAATAAAAAAGCTGCTTTAAAAATAAAAATTTTTTTTATGACAGACTTCTAAGCAAAAATATTATTTATAATCATACATTTTGGACCACCTGTACCTCACTACTTATTTGAAAAAACACTTTATTCATCAAATAGTTTTGTAAATACACTTTTTGTTCGTTGTAATATCTTATTTGCATTAAATAAGGTAATATTATGGGTTTCAGATATAAATAACTATCTTCTTGACGAGGTATTTTAATAATTATCAGATATGTATAAAAACATTATAACGACCCTAATTACTGTTAAATTCCCCATAAACTATTAATAGTCCAGGGAAGATACCTTAAAATCAGCCGGACTAACGGAATTTGGCGGGGACGATCATAGAGAGATGCGGTTTTCTGCATTGTGTTCAGGAAGGTCCCAGAAAAAAAGTCAATATGGTGGGATCCATCGGTTTTGGGGAAAATGCCTTGTGGGCCGGAAAATGCATTTTCCAAATGGATCACTACTTGCACCATTATAAGAACGACTGGAAACTCGGAAAAATCGGTCGGAAATTGTTACTCGGGGGTTTTGAGGCCCGCTGAACTCGATTCTGACATCAGAATTGCCCGGGGGTGGGCTCTACATGGGGTGTCTGAGGGATATATTGAGGGATATATGTTAGCATGCATGAAAATCGCTCCAAACTCGTTACTCGTGGGTTTTCGGGGATGCCGAATTCGTTTCTGGCATTGGAATCATCCGGGGGCTCACGGGGGTGGCTCTGGGAGGGGTGCGGGGGTGGTTGATTGGGGGGGAAATTCTAGGGTGCATGGAAATCGCTCCAAACTCGTTACTCGGGGGTTTTTGGGGATGCCAAATTCATTTATGGCATTGGAATTATCCCCCCCCCCCAGCAAACCTCACAGAAGAGCCCTCGGATGATTCCAGGAGCAGAATTCAGCTTAGCATCCCTGAAGACCCCCAAGAAACAAGTTTGAATCGATTTCCATGCACCCTAGAATTTCTCCCCCAATCAACCACCCCCGCACCCCCTGGATAGGCGCCCCCTTGAGCCCCCGGATAATTCAAATGGCAGAATTGAGTTCAGCATCCTCCAAAACCCCCAAGTAACAAGTTTGGATCGATTTCCATGCACCCTAGAATTTCTCCCCCAATCAAGCAACCTGCACCCCCCGGAGAGGCGCCCCCGTGAACCCCCGGATAATTCCAATGCCATGAATGAATTTGGCATCCCCAAAAACCCCCGAGTAACGAGTTTGGAGCGATTTCCATGCACCCTAGAATTTCTCCCTCAATCAACCACCCCCGCACCCCTCGCAGAGCCACCCCCGTGAGCCCCCGGATGATTCCAATGCCAGAAACGAATTCTGCATCCCCGAAAACCCACGAGTAACGAGTTTGGAGCGATTTTCATGCATGCTAACATATATCCCTCAATATATCCCTCAGACACCCCATGTAGAGCCACCCCCGGGCAATTCTGATGTCAGAATCGAGTTCAGCGGGCCTGAAAACCCCCGAGTAACAATTTCCGACCGATTTTTCCGAGTTTCCAGTCGTTCTTATAATGGTGCAAGTAGTGATCCATTTGGAAAATGCATTTTCCGGCCCACAAGGCATTTTCCCCAAAACCGGTGGATCCCACCATATTGACTTTTTTTCTGGGACCTTCCTGAACACAATGCAGAAAACCGCATCTCTCTATGATCGTCCCCGCCAAATTCCGTTAATATTATGGATCTTCCCTGGACTATAATGAGTTTAACTGGTTAACATTTATAAGAGGTTTTTCATATTTAGATTAGGCAAAGTATGTACACAAAAAGTATCAAATTCACATCAAAATCAATGAGATAATCTTTGTTAGTGAAGATATGAATATCCACTAAAGTCTATCTCAACATTTTCTGAGAAGTAGACAGAGGTTGTAGTTTTGATAACCTCCTATTACTGAATGAAACACCAAGTCTCATCTTTCTGGGTTGTTTTATAATTATGAAACTATAGATGTGACTTGGATTCACCACCAAGATCCTAAATTGAAACAGGAGCTGGTGCAACAGCTTCAAAGAAGGTGAGGAGCTGCTCACGATCAGCAGAAAAGGTTATGGTGTCAGCTGTTTGGAGTTCAAAAGGATTTTGTTGATCCATTACAATTACAAAGGTAGAACAATTATTTCAGCAGCATGTCGTTGGGTTAGGATAAGCTGACAGCCAATTCTTCGAACACCAGGTGGTGTATTCTTTGCGCTGCTCTATAACTATGGAACTATGGATGACACTTGAATTTACCGCTAAAATACTAAATAGAAAGAGGAGCTGGTGACTCAGGTTCAAAGCAAGTGAGGTTATGGCATCATTCTAAACGATTTTGCTGGAGGATTGTACCTTAAGTAATGTGAAAAAATTTGCAACAGCATTATTTGTTATTGAGTTACTATAAGCTGACAGCTTGTTCTTCGAATAACTATGGATGCCACTTGAATTTACCACCAAGATCGTAGATAGAAAAAGGAGATGGTGGTTCAGCTTCAAAGCAGGTCAAATGCCCACAATAAGCAGAGAAGGTTATGGCATCGATCTAAGGGATTTTGTTGATCGATTACCATAGAAAAGATGGAAACATTTTTGCAGCCCTTTGGATCAGCTGGATATAACAACGAGGTTTGAAAAAAAGATAAGTTCGTCTAAACAACGCACAACTCACACAACTAGTCACAAAGTGTTTTGATCATAACATAATCTTAGGATTTTGTCAAAACATCCTCCATAGTCATAAGATTCGACTCCCTTTATTAAAATTATATACAGTGTGTCTACTTAAGTTGGACTCATATGGGAAACTTTTTTATTATTGGTTTTAGGAAAAAAAGTTATTCTTCATAAAAAGTTCTGCATTATCTAAAACCTAAAATGCAATCATTAGATAAATCTTATTTTGAGCCGTATACGAGGTTTGTCAAAAAATATTAATCTTACTCAAAAGTAAAGTACCTTTATTTTTCACAATACAGAAAAATTGTAGAAAGTAAAGTTGTTTAAAATTAAAAGTTATATCCAAATATGCAATTACAGCTATTTAGCATGAAAATTAAAATTTGGTGATTATTTATGTTTTACATTATAAAGTATTTGTAATCGTAAATAATCACCAAATCTTAATTTTGCATTGCATATTTGGATATAACTTTTAATTTTAAACAACTTTACTTTCTACAATTTTTCTGTATTGTGAAAAATAAAGGTACTTTACTCTTGAGTAAGATTAATATTTTTTGACAAACCTCGTATACGGCTCAAAATAAGAAATATCTAATGATTGCATTTTAGGTTTTAGATAATGCAGAACTTTTTATGAAGAATAACTTTTTTTCCTAAAACCAATAATAAAAAAGTTTCCCATATGAGTCCAACTTAAGTAGACACACTGTATACATTTTTATTTTTCATTCGATTTAACGAAAGTTTCTACAGAGGTGTATTAACTTTCTTGTTATCACGATTTTTTCCATTTATTTATTAATACCTATGAATATTATTTATTCTCAACAACAAACACACCCAACAGCTTCCCGTGTGCAATAATTCATTCAAAGTATCCATATTTTTTATTAAAATGTTAACACTACACAATTATTTGTTATGTTAATAAGATTCAATAAATTTAAATCTTTCATAGTACTACAAACTACTACATTCACGTGCTACTATACCCACCTACCTCCCAGCCAACATTTCATCTTCTTTTTTTTTATAAATTTTTTATTACATAATTATAGGGTGTTCTCTCACGACAACACTCGAGCATACCAAGCAATCGATGGTATCGTTTTACGGGTACAGCTATTTGATTTATACAATTAACGAATTTAACGAAGAGTCTTTACATAACAAGAACCATCACCAATGATATATTATCGAGATATTTTATAAAACCACGTACCCATTGATTTTCTGACGAAAAAAAATATATAAATAATGATCAAAATATAAATTGGTAGGTGAAGCAAGAAGTAGTTTCAATGCGTCAATTTGTTTATTTTCGGAAAGAAGCTTGAGATAACGGTGTAACGAATCATCTTTTTATAGCGTGTTAAAAGAAGCAGGAAAAATTATTTTCTGCTGTCACTTGTCACAGTTTTGTAACACTTACGCGCAGTTAACATATCAAATAGCATTAAAAGACCGCAAACTATCTTCTAGTGAACTTTATGTAACAGCCACTAAAATCACAAGTTTTAGTACTGAGCACAGTTATTTTGTAGTTACGTCCACTGCATTGAGGAACATAAACTTTTTATTGATTGTAAATCACAGAACAGTATTTGGAAATTAATTTTTTGGTCATTTTCATCCACTCAAGAAGACAATTGGTAATTTGAGTGTAAGAAAAGGCGTAAATTATAATGGAAGGAATACTAATGACAAAGTAAACTGGAGAAAAATTAGTTAAATTGAAAATATTTCTCGTAGTTTGGAGAATGGTTTCAATAGATGTCAAAAATAAACGCCTTGCATTAGAGGTCTTCAGTCTAAGGTAAGGATGGCCAACAAAAAGTTGTTTTTTCTGACAAGAATGACAGTTAAGGTCTACCGTTCAAAACATAACATTTTGCATGATTTTTATCATTGCGAACATCTATATTACTTCATCGAAGTGTATATCTTGAAATTTTACATGACTTTTTAGCTGAATACTCAATATATCTGGGGCCAATAATTCTAGGCATGTCGCCATTGCATCTATGTTATTCAGTCACTAGTTATGTCAAATGTCAGTAATATTTATTTTTGTTGATATTCGTTTAATTGTGTATGTCCATTTTCGATTAGATTTTTGTAGCATTTCTAATTAGCTGTATCTCTATTCTTCTAATTACATTTTTCACAGGCATTTGACAGAGCTAGTGACTGAATAACAGAAATGAAATGGTGACATGCTAAGAGTTCCTAGAGTTCCTCCACGCTTCGGAGGTGTATTCATTATTTTAAAATGTAGATGTTCGCAATGATAAAAAACATGCAAAATCTTATGTTTTAAACAGTAGACCTTAACTGTCATTCTTATCAGAAAAAACCATTTTTTGTTGGCCATACTGACCCTAGACTGAGCTCCTCTATTGAAATAACTAATTTTTAAAGGACAAAGCAACAACTACTTCCCTGGGTATATGCCACGAAGGATATTGAATCGCACTTTCAAGTTAAACTGGTTCTGGTTTCTAATATGAAGTAACAATAATACTTGTAGGCCAGTCTCGGCGTATTATTATTATTTTTTTCTACATTCATGCAAAAAACAACACTTTTGTGAACCACATTTAATGCAAAAAGTGGTACTTTATTGCACTAGTGCAATAATAGTATTTTACCTACGACCCCCCCTGTAATCAGTCAATAACACACAGTCGGCGCTAATGTAATGACGTCTATTACGCACGGTAAAAAAAACGCACAGCTGTAAAGTAAATCGCACGGCTTCCCTAGCAACATCTTAGCAACTGTCAATAGACGTCGCCATTTTATTCAAAAATCTGACATAAGCTGTCAAAACATCAAACTTAGGTATAGGCTGCAATAGCGATTTGCGTAAGAACTGTCAAAGTTATTATCCTTATAACTTATAATTGGTTTGTGTATTTTGTGGAAAGCTTTATTCAATTAAAAAATGTCGAGTGAAAGTGAGATGGATTTAATATTATCATGGAAATCGCAGAAATAGCCAAATATTGTTGATGTTGTTCAAATATTGTCAATAATAAGAGTATAAATGCATGTAGAAGTAGGTCGTAGGTAAAGTATAGTACGTAACTGGTGTTGTAGAGCATTTTACGCACTCACGAAATTACGCACTCGCCGCTACGCGGCATCGTGCGTAACTTTTCCATTCGTGCGTAAAATGCTTCTTACCACACACGTTACGTAATATACTATTATGCAACGAACATGTAATGATAGCCATTAAGACACGAGCATATTGTAGGATACGAAACGAGCCGCACGCGAGTTTCGTATATAATATGCGAGTGTATTAATGGCCATTACATGAAAGTGGCATACAATATTTTTTCTACTCCGGTTAATAAAAATTATTTAATCAATAAATCAATTTTAAATATAGTTACTTTTGAAAATCAAAATTATTTGACAGCTATCAAATTAAGTGTCACTTAATATGTCTGTTCGCCTGCAATAAAAGTGTAACACTGACCTATACAATTTTGAAGAATTCAGGTCTATCTGTGAAAAAATACGTATAAAATTACTAAATTTGGGAATATCTATATAATTATGTAAATTGCATTTGTAAACTGCAAGAAGCATTAAAACATAATTAAAATAAATAAAATCGTATAGCTCAGTGCTACACTTTTATTGCAGGGAACAGACCTAATATGATTAATTTCAGAAATGTCAACCAGGTATCCATGGCTATATACTAAATATTGTGCGAATGTCGCATTCCTATTGGCTTAAAAATCTGTATCATAATGAAAATCTGTATCATAATGAATTTCATTATGATACAGATTTTAGTCTTTTAATAAGTATATTATAAAACAGGAGTAGAAAAAATATTTTATTGCACTCATCTGTCATTCTTGTGTCAGTTTTGTGATGATTAATGACAAACATAAACATTTAAATTAAATAAAAATCCATAGCGAGTATCTGATCCTGCTTTAATACAACAATAATATATGTATATCTTACTACTTAGTCTCAACGAGTTACAATTATTGCAACAATCTTTAATTATTTAAAATTTAAATGGTCAAGGCGAAAACCAGCTATGATTGAGTACTGACAGGGTGGAGGCCATAAAGATACGAAAAAAGAAGAACGGGTTGAGTTTGATTAAGTAAGGTTAGGTTCTTAACATATTTATATTCTAACCTTCCAGTTTTTGCATGAATTTAGAAAAAATATTGTATGCAACTCTTGCAAAACGTGTTTTTTGCACTCAACGTGTTGTCCAACTCGGCCTGAAGACCTCGTTGGACAATTTCACGTCGCGTGCAAAAAACACTCACTCTTTGCACTTGTTGCATAAATAACTATTATCGCATTCTAAATATTACAATATGTCTCATTAAGTTGGAACCATATGGGAAACTTTTTTATTATTCATTTTAGGAAAAAAATGTATTCTTCATAAAAAGTTCTGCATGTTCTAAAATCTAAGATACAATCAGCAGATATCATTTTTTTTCAGTCGTGTACGAGGTATGCCAAAAAGTATGAATTTTACTCAAGAGTAAAGTACCTTTATTTCCCAGAATGTTGACAATTGTTATCATAAAAAAACATTTTTCGATATTGTCAAATTTAAAGGTACTTTACTCTTGAGTAAAATCATATTTTTTGACATAACTCGTACACGACTGAAAAAAATTCATATCTGTTGATTGAATTTTAGATTTTAGAACATGCAGAACTTTTTATGAAGAATACATTTTTTTCCTAAAATTAATAATAAAAAAGTTTCCCATATGGTTCCAACTTACTGAGACATTGTATATACAAGTTTAAATTAAACCCCAAACTATGGCACACTGAGTTAAGTAGAGCGTAAATAATTTCATTTAAAGTTTTAACGCTTTCAGACGAGACACTTTGTGGCCGGCTACTAGTGTCTGAAAAGAATCTCGCGGCTAAAAATACATTTAAAACCACGTATTTCTTATCTATGTCTCGTGTGAATGCGTCTATTTATATTAATGCATTTTTAGCCGCGCGATTCTTTTCAGCCACTATTAGCCGGCCATAAATTGTCTCGTTTGGAAGGGCTCTTAGAGGAATTATGCAGTATCAATACGCAAAGTTGGTACAATTTCGCAAACTATGCCCTGCACTATTAAGCTTCACCACACAGTTTTATTACAAATAATTTTTCATTTAAATTGAAAAATAATGAACGTCTTCGTAGAATGCGATAGAGATAAGCGTGGTATTTTTAAATCAGTACCTCCCATATCTTTGTCGAACTAAAAAAAAAATAATAACAAATGTTTCATGTTAATTCTCTCTTTCATATGAATTAATTATGATATTCATAGATAAGCTGAATATAAATAACTGTAAAATAAAAATATTTTCTTCGTTATAACGAATATGGTGGATCTCATTTTAAATCAGTCTTCTAAAGTTGACAAGTGGAAGCCCTTGAGAATCGGTTCCAGTGTATATTTCAAGTTACCGGAATAATACAGCAGCAATAATTTTTTTTTGGTATTTAATAAATAAACATTACTGGAAATTATCATTTAAAAGTGTTCAAATTGAAATGCCGACAGATCTTTTTCTTAACAAGAAGCTAAGAAATCAAGACATTTTTTGTATACGAGACATGCCTACAAATTATATATGTTTTCAACATTAATTCTAATGTATTGTAAAATGTTGAAAGATTCAACTAGAAGGGACGTAGAAGAAATAATTTGGGGTCAAGCTTCGTTTAGCCGAAATCTGTTAAAAAAAAATAATAATTTTTTGCATTTAGGTACCTCGGGGAGTATATTACTGAAAAAAATTTGCCGCGGAAATGCGCTGTTGCCATTTTTTGAATGGGGTTTAGAAGTAACGAAACGAGATACATGAAAAAATAATGTTATTTTATATTGACTTATTTTTAAGCACCGATATGAAAATGAAAATGCGCGGATATGCGTTCTTTCACCACTATGCAGTGATCCTCTTATCAACAGATCAATGTATAATATTTATTCTTATCAACTTAATATCGCTATGGTCAATAAAAAATACGAAAATTGAAAAAAAATTGACAACAAAGCAAAAAAAAACGATAATCCATACCACCCTTATGATAAATTTCCGCGGAAAAAGTTATATAGAAAAGTTATAGCAAATTATCAATCAAACAAAAATATGTAGTTTTTATCTTCCTATCACATTTCGGCTTTTCTAAACCGGAAAAATCAATGAAATTTATTGTGATAAAAATACATTTTTGAATTAAAATTAGTTCGGGTTGTTATATTAAATGTTTTTGCATCATTCTATAATGAAAAAAATATTAAAAACATCGTAAAGTTTCGAATTTTAGTTATAAATAGAAAAATGAAAAATTCGAGTTTTCTCAGAAACGAAGAATTTCTGCGGCAAAAATCAAATAATGTAGTGCTAGCTTTCTTATATAGAATCACCCTATAAGCCAATATTCTATGTAACTGATTTCGGCTAAACGAAACTTGAGCCATAATTTGCAGCATTTGAAACGTTACGTAGAAGTACCTGATAATTTTTTGAAATTTGTTCGTGACTCCTTTGGAACGGTACTTTAATAACATCTGGTTCCTTTCTCCTACCTCATCTGAATAATGTTGATTATTTTTAACGTGTCACGTCTTTAATTTAAAGGAGGAGCGTCTACAGCAGAAGATGTACACACTAAATGTATAAATAGACACCTGTATTTTAATGTTTTATAATTAAATTACACAAAATATTAATCAAATAATCAAGTTTTTTAGACAACTTCAACCACAATTTTGGCATAAAACATGTCGAAATATTTGGAATTTGTTCCTGTCAATTTGTTCTCGTTAAAAACTATAATTACTAAGAATGTTTACAACTGGTTTCACCGCTCCTTGATCAATGAAACATAAACATAACATCTGACACAATTCCAATTATTATTTATTAATATTTGTATCTTATATGGTCAGTAAAATTACGTGTAGTAAGTAATAAGCAATAATTTTAATGGCTTGATTGAAATTTTCAAAAAAGGGAATAAGTTAATAAGAACTTGTACGTTATTTTTTATATTCCCAAGTGAGCTAGAAAGTTGAGATTTATTTCAAAAGAATCTAGGTTTTGACCTGAAAGATAATATTTATATCATTTACGAATTGTTTCAAAACTATTTTCAAATCTGAATCTATTTAGTTATTAATATGGATTTGAAAAAAAAGCAATCAACAATTAATGATCAAGCCTCTGACAAAATTCACACAGTGCAAAGAATTCCCAAATATGTTCCATTCAAACTATACTAATTTTGTGTTGACCTACAAAAAATGTGAAAACTCAACGCTACTGACTTGAAGACGAATGTCAATTTCACAATATGGCTCTGGTTTTGACAAGATCGAACATACGACTTAAACTTTAACTGGGTTCTTCTTACGTGAAACGGAGTCTTGACTTATACAGATTTTAAAAGGCAAACCATGGAAAAATAAATTGAAACGTTTGCAAAAGAAGCATAAGCAATAAGCATGTCAAGTAATTAAATTCTGAAAAGTAATCCTAAAACCATAAGTAGGTTTTTTTTAATTATGAAATAAAACAATTTTAATTTGTTAATCTACATAATATTCAAATTTAAACCATTTTAAAAGCTTAACATTACTTTGGAATACCATCCTTAAAAATCAAATCATTTTTAGAAACTTTAGAGTTGAACTTTTTAGAGTTGAATATTTGCTTCAAAACCGATGAAAATTTATCAAAATTCATTTAAAACAACAAATCCAAATCTTCAAAACTAAATAAATCAGGAGTTTATAAATTAAAATGTGGTAATGACAACTGTAACAAAATTTATATAGGTAGAACTTTTAGGAATTTTAAAACTAGCATTTCAGAACACAAACGTAGCTATGACAACCAAAAAATCAGATTCCAACTACTCAAATCATTTATTAGCAAACAACACTCTTTCGATTCAAATTTAGAAATTTTGCATATATACAACCTAAATCTTTTAGAAGCCCTTGAGATAAATAAAAACAAATATTCAGATAATCTTCTTAACGACCAAATAGATATCAACAATTCTCCCTTATTAAACCTTTGTACCTAGAAAGGTTGTTGTGAATGAGTTTCCAGGTAAACTTGTTAAATACTTTAGTTAATACCATATTTAGACATATTTTTTTTCCTTTTTTATTTTATTTCTATGTAAATAGATAATAATTTTATTGTTTATATCCGTATATTTTAGTATTAAGGCACTGTATAAATTGATAATTTATCATTATACCTCAATTCGTTTGATAAAGCTCCTGTGCTAGCGAAACGCGTCACAATTTTAAGTTTAATTGTTTTTTCTACAAACGTCAAAAAATGACAAGGTTCGCGCACTGACAGCAATATGCGAAGTGACCCTTTTTTCATTCTCTTTCGTTACCATGACACCGTGCGCGAAGTAGTGTGCGAAATACTTACTTCGCACACTGCATGTAAACTATATGGGATTTTTATATTTCAACCTTTATGTTCCTCAATCAAGCAAAATTCCAATAAATCATTTATTTATTAATGTATAACAACAATTAAGTAATTACTTGATTTGAAAAAACAGTTTAAACCAGTTCAATACTATTTTTCATATTAAGCTAAGCATGTTACTTATTTTAGAACAATATTTTTGAGGTTTGTAGAAAACATTTTGTTTGCATCTCATGCGCGAAATACTTTGGAGATCTCGACTATTTTTTTTTTCAAAAACATCACTTCTCGATCACCAAAGTAGCATTTCGCGCACTATAGTCAGATGCAGTCTTATCGTGCGGGTCATACGATTCAACAAAGACATACTCACAGTTTTTGTTTTCTTCTATTGCCTTTAATTATAACTTCCGAATGAAATCCGTTAGATAAATAAGACAGACTTATGCAATTTTGACGGGAAAAAGAAGGATATGTATTTAATTTTCAGCGATTCTAAAAAGTCTTTCACCAACAGAGTTTTTATTTAAATGTCAGTTTTGTCACTTTGTTTCGTTTTTTTGTATCATCAAGCAAAAAAGGGTACTTTGTTCGATGGATTATTTCGAGAATGAAAGAAGAAGTGGAAATTCGTCAATCAGTGTAATCTCACATTTTGGTAACCTCTGTGTTTTCTGATTTGATACATATGGTTAGTGACCTTTAAACCCGCACGATAAGAGTGCCTTTGACTATAGTTACAAAAATAACTATTATTTTATAATTCAGTATGAATCTACATCAAGTAAAAGCCTCATTTATTCAATTCAAGTTTTTTTTTACTCTAATAACAAAGTAATTACAGCCTCATACAACCAGCATACTCAAGTATAACTTTATTTCTCACCAACTTTTATAAAAACCAAGTTTTATATTTTTTTATATTGTTGACCATAAAAAAAACATATCAGTTATTAAACAATTGAGTTCAAATTGTTGAGATTGATAGATAAAAACTCACTTCAAATCTTCATATCCCTAAACGATCTTAAAGTGGTACACATACACATAAATAAATGATTTTTTTATATGAGCGATTTAATATTAGTAATATTTCTCTTTGAGATCGAAAGACACCTCGCTGGTAGAACTAATGGAACTCCCGCGGAGTCATTCTTATATTCTCACCTGGAGCTCCCCGTCATTCATGGAACATCTTAAAATGTTCCATCTCACAGTTATAAGAGTTCATCATAAAATATCCCACTACAGATATCTGTTTGTGGTTTCAACTTATATGATTATGAAAACGTGAGTTATTAAAAAGAAATTATTTAAAAATATATACAGGGTAGTCCATAAGTATTGGTCTTCAGAGCTTTTAATTTTTTGAGAAATTATTTGTAGCCTTATAAATGGAACACCCTATATATTACTACTATATTGTGTAGTTATCATTCTTTGAAAAGCGTAAAGGAAAAATCTTAAATTAATTTGGGCGTTTGGTAAGAATCAAGTTTAAAAGTTGCGTTATAAATGGAACACCCTATATTTCACTATCATGTTGTATTGTCATCAGTCTTTGACAAATGCGAAAAAATTTTACCAATTAATATTTGTTTTTAAATATTATGGCAAAAATCTAGTTTAAGGGTTGCGTTATAAATGGAACACCCTATATTTCACTACTATATTCGATTGTCATCGGTTCTTGATAAATGGGAATAAAAAAAATTTATAATTAATATTTGTATTTAAATTTGGCAAAAATTTAGTTTAAAAGGATGTGTTATGAATGGAACACCCTATATTTATTTTGTGTTTAAATATGTCAAAAAATGATTTTAAAGATTGCGTTATAAATGGAACACCCTATATTTTGTATTATTGTCCTCGATCCTTCATAAGTCTACAAAGTTTGAATTAAAAATATTCGCTTAAAGTGAGTCCCAAGAAAAAATTTAATGTCCAACAAATGAGGCCAAATGAGCCAATGCGTTCAAGATAGTTATTCAAATAATATAGTAGGTATTGAAGTTTACATACCATCCAGTATGAAGTTTTCTTCCCCGAGAAAAGCTAGCTGCTTCCTTCTCACCTTCCAGCTCGAACTGAATACACCACCACGCAAAGCGATTTTCATTTAAAACTTCTAAATTGAAATACAAACCCATAATAATAAAAATAATACAACAAAGATGATTATACTTACGATTGCAGTCCATTAAATAATCTCCAAGGGGTACTTATTGGAGAGTCTTCTTAATATGAATAAATCTACTAAGAATTAAAAACTATAATCTTCACATTGCGTGGAAATTGTTTATACGTGAAAATTGAGTGTTTCCGGCAGTGGATGACCAAAATTCTTATGGATAATTCCAAGAAAATTTTACACCGAGTCATCGTACTTCATTTTGCTTGGAAAGAAAGAAAGCTGTCAAAATTTCTGACTTGTAAATTCGAGTTGACATTTGTCACTTGACCACAGAGTAGAGTTCAGCTCTACACTATGCTCTACACACCAACGAAATCGCTAAGCACAAAGCTAATTAGAACACTTTTCAGGTGTTTGATTGGGAGCAATATGATGACAATCATAGGTAAATCATAGGTAGTCTATGAAAGCTTATAAATCAGTACGATTCAATTTGTAAAAGAGGTTGATTTGTATGTAAAATTGGTAATTTACTGTGGACATACGATAAAATATTTAATAGAGGCTGATTTTTTCTACAAAGGAAGTACGATGAAAATATTTTAAGGGGTTAAAATTCATATAGGATCTATTTATTTTTAATTTTGTCCACATCATGGACGTACAGTAAAAATTTCAAAGCTGCTTAGCTCGTATCAATTCAATTATCATAGGCGCACAAAAAAAATTTCAAGAGGGGCTCATTTATTAATATATTTTTAAGTATGAAATTTCTTATTTTTTTTATAAAACAAATTGACAATATCAATAAGGAATATACATCAGGATAAAATACAGATCTCGGACATGTTTAAGTGTATAAGTACATGGGCGTAGCTAAGGGGAGGGATTTGGGAGTAATTTAATGCATATACTTATAGTCGTATTATTTTCTTGAATTTACCGATTCTAAAACCTGGATACGCCAGTGTACTTATAGGTGAGTCATAAAAGAATTTATATTGGCTTGACGGTCGCGTCGGTCAGTTTGAGAAATTAAAGATGTTGCCTTTTAAAATAAACAAACTAGGCTGCAGTTTAATGGGTTGACTGTTATATAATATGCAAAAATTTGCAGACGTTTCGTCTCAAAATAATGTGAGTCCTAGCAGGAAAGCATATTATTAGCATTACTTGCAATATCAAATGAAAATAGCACAGGCTTGGTGAAAAATCATCGATATTTATTACCATATTTATGTAATAAAATGTAGCAGTATCAATTATTGTTGAAACAAAGTAACTTTCTGAAGATGAAAATGCACTTTACTCTTGTGTAATACATATAATTTTTCATCCTACCCATTTCTCAAACCTTTTTCTAAATTATTATTTATTTTGTCAACTAACTGTTTATGTTATATTATAGATTTTTTTGGTTAATTAGATCGGCTTGTTCTCTAATATTAGGTGGTTTTTTGACGAACTGCAAGTGAGGAAAAATTGTTAAATCTCAACTTGTATCATTGTGAAATCGTCACCATTTGCCTTTATTCGTTTAGAACTTGTAAGCACATGGAATAAAGGTAATTTAAAGGGACACTCGGTATTAAAGCAAAAATAGTGTGTTTCAAAAGACCATCAACATAATCTTCTACCATTAATGTAATGCAAAAGCATTCAACCTATGAAGTAAAGATACAAACTAAAAAATCTCAACCTACACTATCTCATTTCAAATAATTGCTGCCTACACGTGTTACTTTTTCTGACAATTTGACAACAGTCACAATTTTAATGGGAAACGTAAACAAAATGGCTGTACAGACATTGTTGAGTGGATATCAAATATACAAAGTATATTAAAAATAACGTTTATTCAGTGGTACGTGTTACGTGGAAAATATAAGGTGGCTTGAAATGATATTTTGAACCAGCTTTTATAACATTCTCGAAGCAGCTTGATTGTTTTTTTTTTGTCAGGAAATTTAATCCAATCGCGAGGTCGACGGTTCTTATACTTTTAGCATAAATAAGTCTACGAGGGACGTAGAAAAATAATATATCATAGTATTTTGAATATTTATTTATGAAAACCACAATCCCAGTATGAAATATATCTTCCTTTTGAGTTATAAATCAAAATATTCATCATGTTGAAATAAAATAATCATTTTTAATTGTTAAGGGGTGATTTACAGACTATTTCATTTAGCGTGAAATTTAGCTTAACCACTTTGTAGTTGCAATATGTAGCATATGAAATTTAATAGCATTGCGCGAGTTTTACAGCTTTTATACAAGGAAAATGATTTATATTAGTAGTAAATTTATATACCGAATTGATATTGTGGACAATAAAATCTATTCTAAGCAACTGCCTTACGTTTAACAGTATATGAATCAAATAACTGTGGAATATTTAACAGTAAAACCTGAGATTAGATACATCTTCGGTCATATTTAATAATTTATTGTTTTTCTTATTTATTTAAACAGTTTTTAACGTGGGATTAAATCGGCACATGAGCATAAAATGTGATTAGAATCATAATTTCCAAGTAACATTTTTCGAAATTTTAACAAATTGACCCGTTTTTAGGACATTTTTTCCAAAATTACGAACTTGACAATTGACAGATGTTACCTGTCTACTTTGACTTGGCGCATTTTAAGTTATTTCAGAAGCAGAAGTGATTGCTATCCAAAGTTGTTATTTAACTACAATAATAAAAAAAATTCCCATATGGTTCCAACTTTATGGCGGACATTGTATAAGTACTCATTTAAGCAATTTGAAAAAAAATCTTAAAAAGACATGTATAAGTAAAAACCAAACAAAGTTGCGTGCACGTCATCATTGTGAACATTTGCAACGTTGTCAGATTGTTCACGAAATATGTTGTAAATAGAGCTTGTATTTAAAGTTTCTGTATTTGTTACTCTTTTATGAGCGCAACGTTTTTTCTTTGGTGACTCAAACTCTTCACCTGTTTTCTTTTTTTGACAAATTTTGCTCACTGTTCTTACACTGATTTTTAAAGCAGCAGCTACACGCTAAAATAATAGAAATTTTCGTAAAGTAAAGTAAGGATATTTTATCCACGTATTACCTACCTCTTGTACAACATTTAAGGGCTACAAATGACCATTATTATTTCTTTCTTGTTCAAAATAATTTGCTAATGAAGCCACAAGTTCTTTGCATCGGCTATTCAGCTGTTTGGGCATTTTAACAATCACAGAAGAAAATGCTTTGTTGTTTTGAAAAAAATATTTGATTATAAATATTTGTCACAAGAAAATTTTATAAAGCAAGTAACTATAACCTCAAAAATCGTTGACACTACACGAGTAGAAAAGTCACAAACAACGCGGCAACATGACATTATTTCTGGCAGTGACTATTCTACCGTCAATAATTGGAGGCTTCTTTATGAAAATTTTAACACAAATTTTCACATCGAGGGACGTCTAAGCCCAATAAAGCTATATTGCTTATACATTATTTTGGTACAAAAGTTTTTTCATTGATTGGGTTATCTTTAGAACCAATTAATTAACAAATTTACTTTTCGATAGAAATACGACCTTGGAGACGTGCACGCAACTTTATTTGGTTTCTACTATATGCTTTATTAAAGCCCGTTGAGTAGACAGTCCAAATTATTTTCGATTTTGTACAAATACGACTTCTTATGATGTTTTTACCTTTTCTTATAACCAAAATTTCTGGATTCTACATTAACAGGAAACTCGTAAAAGATCTGAATCCATTAAACTTCACTGCACTACAGGACATTTGGTTAATTAAACCGCAACATGGACATTTCCCTGTAGATATATTAAGTCTGAATATATTCAAAGTACTAGCACTGCTTAAGAACCGCTTAACAACAAAGTGATCGAAACCGAAAGTAGTATGTCGGCGAACGTAAATTGAAAGCATTCAACTAACTCTCAAATTTATTCAATCTATTAAGAATCGGTGGCTATAATTTACTATTTAATAAAACCCCATTTAACCAGTGCCGGTACTACCACATACAGGTTCAGCAAAATATAAAGAACAAAATAGATACTTTCCCTGTATTAAGCACTTATACTCGATTGGACTCTCTACGGAAAGGGGATACGACAGTGTCTCTCTTGGTCCAGAATTTTTTTAAATATATAAAAAACTGACCTGACCTGAGATGGGGTATTGATATGCAATAAAGCCATAAAGTATTAGCCCTGACAGGATAGTATTTATTTTTTTGGGTCGTTCTTATTATAAATACTTTATTTTTCATCTTTTTCATCAAGTATACAGCGACTCTGCACACAATCCCAAAAGTTTTATGGTTTTATTGCATCTTGAAATCTTTTCTATCCCGTTTTGTTTGGTAAAGCGCGCCGCTGCGTCCTGAATCCCGAACCGGCCACCCAGACGCACGTTTACAATTTCTTTCTTGGTTCGATAAGATCACGATCATTATCAAGTTCGAGGATTGGCGTTGAAATAATAATGCCTTTTCACTCAACCTGTGTAGTTTATGTATGAAGTTTAAAATTGTTATGGTTCAATAAATGAACGCTTTTGTTCTACATGTGGCATTTAAAGGTTAAATCACAATACAATGGATCGTATTTTAAGAGTTAAAAGATAAAACTTCAAAGGAGCGCTTACTGTGCTTTTGGAGGATTCGGGATAATTGAGGGGTGTCAGATGAACTACGTTTCGGTCAACGATGCTTTTTATAAAGATTTAGTTGATACAAAATAACATTCATTTTATTTTTTTACGTTTATTTTATTAACTATACCTCATTTAAAAAACCAGGAGTAATTTGAATTTAAGTTGGCAATTTTGTAGACACACAACACTTTCTAGTATCGACATCGGCTGATAATTTCCATTTTTGACAGTTCTGACAGATAAATATAATCCATCGCATCTGTTATTTGTAAGTGAGCCTTATGCTAACGTTTCTTATACACTGTACACTCTGTATATCAGACAGCGTTAAATTCAAAATTTAAAATAAAAAAATGATCCAAATTTAAATAAAGTTTTAAGAAATACAAATTGGCCGTGCATAACGATGTCCGAATGATTTCATTAAAAACGTTGCGTCAGTCACTTTATAATAAAAATAATTATAGGTTCATTCTCCAGATTCAGCGTGCAGTGAAATTATGCAAATTAATTGCCATAATCTAAACAATTTGCTGAACGGGGCAGTACCCTTGAGGCAACTGCACTTCATTAATGTGGCAGCTGCCACCCATCTTGAAAATTGTTTCTAGAACAAATAAAAAAATTTTATCGAGAAATGGGCTTCATTATCGTACGTTTGTATAAGACATTAAATCAAATTTATTGACATTTACCCTTTGGGATATTGATATATACAGGGTCCGGCAAACCTGTGTCGTACACAAGTGACATTTTTTTCATGGAAATTTGTTTTATAAAACTCTTAGCCATCTTAGAGAAAACCACATTCTTCTGAAAGGTGACGTTCTCGGAGTACGGCATTTTATTTTAAAAAAAATTAGTCATTTGCCAAGTTTACTGAAGGGCAGAGGTTTGCAGGACCCTGTATATTTATTTGTTTTATTTTATAAATGTTTTAATTAAACTGTTTGCCAAGAAAACTAAATTGTCGATAATGACTTTATAAAAATCGGCAACCTTTTGGAAATTAGTTTTGCCGCAGGACGAGATAATTTGGGTCTCTAGTCTCGTCAAGAGATGGCGAGACGAGAGAAGACTTTTTCTCGTTATATAAACCAAATATAGTGTCTAGCCTTAAATAAAAGAATTCATAGTTAATAGGTTTAATCAGAGGGAAGATGAAAGTTTTAGACATTCCGTAAGGAATATTCCCGATATAGTAAATAATAACTTGCTCTGGCTAAGTAAATAATGGGTGGAGGCCAATAAATCAAAAAGAAGAAGAAGAATAATCAAATATAGTAAAAATCAAGCAAAACTTTATCGCGTTTTGGTTAGATACTATGAAATTTATCATAAATTGTGTGCAGTAGATATATATCAAATATGACAACCTGAAATTACTAGGTATTCATTACAGGGTGTTCCAGTAGAGGTCGATAGCTCCTTTATCAATAAATATAGCGAAAAACTTTCAACTGAGTCACTGAAATTGTTCTTTTCTCTCTTGTTTTTATTAACTGGTGATAATAGTATATTCTTCAACGAGTGCAGAATGATGGCTATTATTCACGCGGATCATCCAAGTGAATATTAGCCATTCTAGACAAGTAAAAGACTATACTTTCTTCACGACTAGAAATAGAAAGCTTTCAGTGAGGATCGAATCCCAATCGTCCGTGCCAGAGTCAACTATTTCTACCACTAGGCTATAGAGCATGTTTATTTTTAAAAAGGGATACGTAACATACAGTTTCAATCGAAACCCTTACATTTATAAATGATAATTAGGAGTTATAACTAAATATAATTAATGTTGTCCATTTTTTCTCTAAACGTAAAATTATGATTCTATCATTATTTTGACGTTTCAAACGACGCGCTGTCAGAATCGATTTGCATTATTTGGTATTTGACGTTTTAAAAGAGACGATTTGATTTATTCATTTTAATTCATTTAAGCGCTTATTCTGATAATAATAGAATGTGATTGGCTAACGAGAGTGAATTCTTTTTCATTATTCACTGTTGTGAAGAATATATATCACTATGTAGCTAATTATGTAAAAATAATTTGTGCGTTATTATTTAGTCGTGGAGAAAATAAATTTTCCATTACTTTTTTCATTATTATTAATTACGAAAAATGTGACGTTTGCTCCAGTTCCAATATTAGTTTTACATCCTTCTGTGTACCTCAGTAAGGCTCCTTCTTAACTGGATGCTCCCAATTTATCATAATTCAGCTGGAAATAGTGTGGTTGTCCAAATATAGTAGCAATTCAAACCCCTGAAAAATACTAGCATCCCTGATTTAGAAATTTTTATAAAAAAATCAACCTTTTCTAAAAATTTCATCGTATGCCCATGAACTAAAAATGTACCTCATGTCAATAAGCACTACAGATCCTATATCAATATAATAAACATTTTTTTTCTCGTTCGACAGAGGGTATATTTAAAACTAAAAATAGATTCTTCGCAAAATGAATAGCTTCCCATTTATTGTATATTCCTGTTTCATCTAGTTATCCAAATACTCTACTAGTCACGTTTTTTAAATACATTTGACGGTTGTCGGATTAAAAGTATCCAGCTTGTCACTTTTACAGCTTGGACGACTAGTAACAATTGATGGTGGAGGATTAGAGTTATGCTTCTATTTCCGCCGACTAGCTTGATCAGATGGTTTAGATCTATTTCTTTATGTAACTCAATACTGTTTTTTTTAATATTTCTACACTATGTTTTACCCTTTTTCTAATATTCTCAACTTTTCTATGATATTTAAAGATGATTTCAGATTATAACACTTAATAACATCCTCCCAAAATATAACTGCATTCGCTCGCGAATAAGTATTAGCCAATCATAATATGCCTTTATCTATAAATTAAAATCTTCGATTCATATAATTAAAGCTACAAAGCTCGTTATTGAGACAGCCTATCAACAATGTAAAAGCTTATCAGTCTAAACAAAAAGGAATTTACTCGATTCGAACAGTTTGAATGACACACGTTATAATTATCTCTCGTCTTCCGACCGATTCAAATAGGCAACTAATTTAATCTAGAAATCAGCAATTCAATAAAAAATCTTGCTCGTATCCGATTTAAATGCATATTAGAAGCACGCAAGCATACTTGAAAGTGTAAAAATCATACTTGTAATAGCTTACAAATAAATTAGCAAAACGTTTTTGAAATATAACTCCAATCACTTATATTATTAGGTAAATTTAAATTTCCTCTGACGTTTGCAATTACCCCGGACAGAGACAACTCTGAGTGCGTGCAAAACTCCACTGGTACAATCTGTTGTAAGTATTTTTTATATCTATGGTTGTAAGGTGCGAGGAGGTGGCGCGCGCACGAACTACGTAGCAGGCTCAGAAATACCGCAAAAGTTGGGTTAGGGATTATGCTGAAAACAAGAAAACGGTGTCTCACCATACTTATACCATTCATACACCAAAGTATTACCGAACGCAATAATAGAGTGCACTATATTTTCTCTGACCAATTAACGAACGCAACAGTGTCAATAGTGTTGACACTTTTCACCATTCCGAACCATAGTTCCGAACTCAGCTTATAAATTCAAAACTGACACCGCTGACATGTCGGCCATATTGCAAATAACCTATAAACCTCTGGCCAAATAAAAAGAAGAATATTTGATAATTATTAATAGATTGTCATACTGTTTCGAGGACTTATGGACTTAATCCAGTTATGACAGAAGTCAATGAAACTGAGGTTATGTTCATAAACTAATTTTCGACTCCGATGTTACAATTTCCTTTGTTATAAATAATATTGTTAATAATTCAAAAGCTCGTAACAAGTAAATATTTCAGTCGCTTCAGTTATTTCATTCTCTTTATAACATAAAATACAACTTTAATTATGATTATTATTGAAGTTGTAAAATTATAACCGCACTATTGCGCTCAATATTAAATTCTCCTTATAACAATATGAACATTCTTCATCGGGATGGTTCGGTTTCATTTCAATTACGTATTTTACCAACTTTATTCATTAACATGTCCAAATTTGCTTATTAATGTGTTTACTTCCAAAGAAAATAATGGGATCTGTTCAGACTGCTTTTATTATTTCAACAAGTAAATTGGGGTAAAGCAGATGCCGGAAAATTCTTCTTTTTTGTCTTAAATTACACCATAAAGAGGTGAATAATAAGGAAGGGTGTCATACATAAAATAATTCTCATGCAAGATAAATGATGTATTGTACAGGCTACTTCACGAATATACGCCCTCTTCGATATAAAGGTGATAACAAATCTTTAACTGGAAAGTAAGAGAGTTAATAATTGATACCGAAGGTTATTTCATAACTAAACAATTAGTGTATGAACCAAAAAAGTGTGTCGAAAAGAAGGTTCCTAACCGTTTATTAACCAACACACCCAAAAACTTTCGATATTGTGGATGTTGATGCTTATTAGATCAAACAACTTTTAAATTCTCACCAATTATAGCTTTTAAAAAATTTTGCAATGTTTATAACCTTTCAAAAGCTATCTGTTATTTATATTTTTAATTGTCTATTTATATACAAACTATAGGAATGCGAGCACTATGTTATTAATCTCTATTTTCTTAATAAATACTGCCATACAACCAATTAACATTCAACACACAACCTTGGTGTGAAGTACCGTCATGAGAGCTTAAATATATCAATTAGATATGCCGAAATTATATCAATAATTATTGTTTTGACGCCTTCTTAAATAGTATTAACCTTAACATAACCCATAATTTGTGCAAGAAACTGAAATGGATATGGCTAAACTTACGACCTACGTGTGGTGATTTGCTTGAGTGAGTGTGAGTCCGTGAGAGGATCCGGCAAATTACAAAGAATGCCTGCCTCAAAGAACAGAAAGACAAGTAACTCACTGGAGCTAACCCCAAAATAAACATCAGGAGTCAGCTAAGCACAAGGGCCAAACAAGGAAGCAATGACGATCACTTTGGAAACTTTTCGGTAACAAAATTGCTAGCTCTGCTAATGGACCGAAGTACTCCAGAGACATGTGTCTCATATGCTACTGTACCGTTTATTTTAATTTATATTCAAATTTACTTAATTCATATTTACAGATTTATATGTAATACTGTCCTCGATTAATAATTTATATCATACACTAAAGACACTAACTATAATTTATATGAGAGTTACTTAATAAACACTAACTGTATATCTATATGATTATTTGACGACTATCCTGTGCAGCGATGCTCATCTATTTATATCACGCGTTGGGTGTAATTCTAGAAATCTCTCGTTCTGCTAGATAGACTAGAAATCCCTCGACAAGTGGGAGGGCGCGGGGTAGGTAGTTTTCTCGATAGTTCTCGGCTAGTGGCGGGGGAGTGCATGATGATTCTCGGCTAGTGGCGGGGGAGTGCATGATGATTCTCGACTAGTGAGTGGAGGAGTCATAGTCGTTTCATGCGGAAATTACACTGGGGCACTCGCGTAACACTACGATAACTTTGTCGACTGAATGTGCCCCAAAACAAAACAAACAAATATTTTTTTTATTTGAAAGTAAATAGCTCAAAAACTAGTCTATAGCTCTGCAATATTTGCCTGACATTATTTTGCCCAACGAAGCAAACCCGATAACCGACATTTCCTATTCTTTTTTCGTTGATTTGCAGCCAATTTAACATATTAATTATTATAATTTCCAACTTTTAATTGATATAGTTACTCGATTCAATCGATTTCTATGAAAATAAATAAATATTACTTCGGGTTCAACGTCCTATCGTTGAAATTGTTTCCGGTATTGACCTTAAACCCACAACGAAAACGTTTATTGGGCGTTAGCACGATGATTGATTATAAAATGTTACTTATTTGATAAAAATCATCCTAATTACTCATTTTATTTATGTACATACATTAAGAGACGATAGTGTCTACATACCATCATTACCCACATTACAATTTATTTATAATATTCTTCTACGAAACGAATTATGCGAGACACATTAGTATGCATCCTCCCACTCGAAAGGTGTTTCCGTATATTGCAATTATTTACGTCTACTACGCGGTCTTCATTCACACCGATTCATTCATAAAATGTAAATTAGTAATAATCTTGCCGTCTTACACAATATACTTATTATCGCAGTGGTGTGGAGGTTCGTATGAAACACTCTAATAAAAAGACATCTAATGGCTCCCGAAAGTTCACCATCAAGTCAGAAATGCTTTATATGTAGCCCGGTCCAACTTATTTCCAAGAGTAACCAGTCAAATAAGTACCAAATGAACATAATGCTTCCCCATAAGAATACAAATCTTAACGCAGTAGGTAGCTCAAGTATCAACATTCTTGGCTTGCCAAAATTTAAGATTAATGGATCACTCTGATTTGACACACACCAACCGCTAGACGTTTTTAAATGTCAGATGAGGCTTAGGTGGTACCTCAACCAATGTGAACTAACTGTCAAAAGCTTATTATGTACCTGTCAAAATAAATTTTTAGCGGATATATGTCCTGAGTGACACATTTTGACAGATGTATTACCTGCAAAATAAACTTCAACATCTGTAATTATATATTCTCAGTCAACTTTGATTATTTAGATTGAAAATGGATTTGTATTCAATTTTTAACAACTAATTAGTGCGTTTAGTCCCTTTTGCCGCCACTGAACTAAAAGCTCAGGTAAACATAGTTCAATAAACTTAATTTGCATCAGTCGTTTCACGTAAATCTCTATTTTTAATACACATACAACTATTGAAAATGTCATATTTTGCGTAAGCAACATGTTGTGCATCGATCTTGTACCAGCTTGAACATCTGTGTTGCAAATGAAACAATCTTTGGAGGATTAAGGTTGTTATTTTTTGTGAATAAAGTGACAGGTATATTATCATTTCGTCAAATAAAATGACAAAGTGAAAAACAAGCCATATTAAATCCGTTTATCCGGGAAATGGAACGATAATTTAGATATTAATATTTAAATTAATTAAAAAGAAAATATTTATAAGTGACGCGGGTTATCCCTAGACTCTCTAGTATTTCCATAACCGTTTTTCAGAATTCATGTTAAATATCGGGTTATATTCCGAACAGCTTTGCCAGGTAAGCGAGTTGTTAAACATTTTAATTTTATTTTTCTACATTCATGCAAAAAACAACACTTTTGTGAAACACATTTAATAGAAAAAATGGTTATTTTTTTGCACTATTGCAATAAAATTTTTATTGCACTCATCTGTCATTCTTGTGTCAGTTTTGTGATGATTTATGACAAACATTAACATTTAAATGAAATGAAAATCCAGAGCAAGTGCCTGATCCTGCTTTAATACAACAATAATATATGTATATCTTACTACTAAGTCTCAACGAATTACAATTATTGCAAAAATCTTTAATTATTTAAAATTTAAATGGTCAAGGCGAAAACCAGCATGATTGAGTACTGACAAGGTGGAGGCCATAAAGATACAAAAAAGAAGAACGGTTTGAGTTTGATTAGGTTAGGTTAGGTTCCCAACATATTATATTCTAATTTTCCAGTTTTTGCATGAATGTAGAAAAAGTATTGTATGCAACTCTTGTAAAACGTGTTTTTTGCACTCGACGTGTTGTCCAATTTCACGTCACGTGCAAAAAACACTCACTTTTTGCACTTGTTGAATAAATAACTATTACGATGTTCGAATCTCATTTAAATGTTCCTGATTTGATTATTTATCTATTATTTCACCCCTGTCATTGTGGATTTTGTTAATTGTGAAGTAAAATTACCTCATATTCCTTGGAATATATAATAGTATTTTATGCAACGAACATGTAATGATAGCCATTAAGACACGAGCATATTGTAGGATACGAAACGAGCCGCAGGCGAGTTTCGTATATAATATGCGAGTGTATTAATGGCCATTACATGAAAGTAGCATACAATATTTTTTCTACTCTGGTTAATAAAAATTATTTAATCAATAATTATTAGTTAAATCAATTTTAAATATAGTTATTTTGAAAATCAAAATTATTTGACAGCTATCAAATTAAGTGTCACTTAATATGTCTGTTCGCCTGCAATAAAAGTGTAGCAATGAGCTATATAATTTTGAAGAATTCAGGTCTATCTGTGAAAAAATACGTATAAAATTACTAAATTTGGGAATATCTATGTATATTGCATTTGTAAACTGCAAGAAGCATTAAAACATAATTAAAATAAATAAAATCGTATAGCTCAGTGCTACACTTTTATTGCAGGCCACAGACCTGATATAATTAATTTCAGAAATGTCAACCAGGTATCCATGGCTATATACTAAATATTGTGCGAATGTCGCATTCCTATTGGCTTAAAAATCTGTATCATAATGAAAATCTGTATCATAATGAATTTCATTATGATACAGATTTTAGTCTTTTAATAAGTATATTATAAAACAGGAGTAGAAAATAGTATTTTATGCAACGATCATGTAATGATAGCCATTAAGACACGAGCATATTGTAGGATACGAAACGAGCCGCAGGCGAGTTTCGTATATAATATGCGAGTGTATTAATGGCCATTACGTGAAAGTTCCATACAATATTTTTTCTACTCCGATTAATAACAATTATTTAATGGATAATTATCATTTTTTATTTAAAAAAAGAACAATCAAAGGAACTTCAACAAATATTTGACAGCTGTCAAATTAAGTGTCACTTAATAGGTCTGTTCGCCTGCAATAAAAGTGTAGCACTGAGCTATATAATTTTGAAAAATTCAGGTCTATCTGTGAAAAAATGCGTGTAAAACTGCTAAAATTGGACTATCTATGTATGTATATTGCATTTGTATACTGCAAGAAGCATTAAAACATAATTAAAATTAATAAAATCGTATAGCTTAGTGCTACACTTTTATTGCAGGGAACAGACCTAATATAATTAATTTCAGAAATGTCAACCAGGTATCCATGGCTATATTAAATATTGTGCGAATGTCGCATTCCTATTGGCTTAAAAATCTGTATCATAATGAAAATCTGTATCATAATGAATTTCATTATGACACAGATTTTAGTCTTTTAATAAGTATATTATAAAACAGGAGTAGAAAAATTATTTTACCTACGACCCCCCCTGTAATCAGTCAATAACACACAGTCGGCGCCAATGTAATGACGTCTATTACGCACGGTAAAAAAAACGCACAGCTGTAAAGTAAATCGCACGGCTTCCCTAGCAACATCTTAGCAACTGTCAATAGACGTCGCCATTTTATTCAAAAATCTGACATAAGCCGTCAAAACATCAAACTTAGGTATAGGCTGCAATAGCGATTTGCGTAAGAACTGTCAAGAAACTTTTAAAACACTTTTTTATTATCCTTATAACTTATAACTGGTATGTGTATTTTGTGGAAAGCTTTATTCAATTAAAAAATGTCGAGTGAAAGTGAGATGGATTTAATATTATCATGGAAATCGCAGAAATAGCCAAATATTGTTGATGTTGTTCAAATATTATCAATAATAAGAGTATAAATACATGTAGAAGTAGGTCGTAGGTAAAGTATAGTACGTAACTAGTGTTGTAGAGCATTTTACGCACTCACGGAATTACGCACTCGCCGCTACGCGGCATCGTGCGTAACTTTTCCATTCGTGCGTAAAATGCTTCTTACCACACACGTTACGTAATATACTATTACTAAATTGATTAAATAGTAATATTATTATAGCTGGCCCAGAAATGTTTTACATCAAAACCTACCATAAAGCGAATTATAGGACGAAAAAATAATACCAAATATAAAAACGTTCTACAGCATTACCAAAGAACTGTTATTTTCTACAATAAAATCATTTCAGTCTCTCGGTGACAAACAGAAGAAGTTGAAAATGTAAAGAATTTTAGCACAGCTAGATTCATTAAATTTATTAGACGTATAGCAGAACTTTTCATAACTACCATTATTTCAAAGTTTCTAAATGGCTGAAGTTCTTACTATCCATAAATATTTCTCACAAAACTATAAACCTCAAATGTACAGGTAAACTCAAGTTACTGTATTCGATTGAAGAGATTTAAAATCTAAATTTACCCATTAATAGAATAATTAAGATATTATCCAACGCAGAAGATGCCTTTTTATAAAATCTAGCTGACAAAATTAACGATGCTAAAATAAAGACAAGGAATAGCTCAGATAAAGACTCCTAGGACACTAGAGCGATCAAAGAAGGATATCTCCAAAAAGGACCTATGCTGTTGAGTTTGGTCTCCACAAAAAATCACGTTGTCCCCCTTATCCTTATCGAAGGATGATAAAGTTGGCAAAGGATTCAACTTCTGATTGATTTTTTACAAACTTTACTCAGTCTCTCATAATTACAGGTACCTTCTAATGTTTGACAAGATGTTTTAAATAAAATAAATCAAAGTAATAGTATCTTAAAAAATTCATTTCTGTTTTTACGTTAAAGGTTATGAATAGTTCATCAAAAGAGTCAGATTCTTATCAGCCAATAGGCAAAATACGCCTCTGCAAAACGTACTAACAATTAAATTACTTTATTAATCATTATGACAGAAAAATCCAAGAAAACCTACCGGGATTATTAATGGCTTATGGATCCAAGTTCAGTTATATTCTCAAGAAAACTGTTATTGCACGTAACAAAATTAAATGGGAAATAATTTCATTAGTAATTCCGTATCATAAACAAAAAAAAAATAAGTTTTATTTATTTGCATACACAAGTGCGATATAATTACTGATTTGTATGCATAAGTGCATGTTAAGATCACGTCTACATACAAATTTATACTTGTTTATTTATTATGAAATTGGTATGACTGTAGTTAGGGAGGAATAAACATGTAGGAAGCAGACAAATATTTTGTTACGCTGCCGTTTTAGCAACAAGAAAAATATGTACTGTACCATGTAGACGGTAATGTTTTAATAAATTTCCATATAAAGATATTTTGAACGATTTAAGTTTCAAATGTGGATCGTATACCTACTCTATATAAAACCTTACTCTTTTTTTATCTTAATTTATGCACTTTAACGTTTTGTATTTTTGTATGTAGCAGTTTCTTGACATTCATAATGTTTCCTTGACCTTAAGGATTTAGGTAGTATAGTTTTTTTCACTATCAAAGAAATTGACTTGACTTGAGATGCCATAAAACCATAAAATTTTTCGGATTTACCGTGCAGAGTCGCACTATACTTGAGTATTAATAATATATACAGTGTGTACATAAAGTAACGTAACGATTTCCGTTAGGCTTACAAAAAAAAATGTTGAATAGAAGTTTTTTCAAATAATCCATACTAGCTGCATAAGTCGATTAGAGGTATACAGGGTGCGCCGTTGCTCCAAAATAACTTATTAACATAATTTTTTAAATAGTACACCACGTATATATTTTCAGTTTTTGATAATCTTTTAAATTACAAATACATCCGTCAAGACCGCATAATTGTAATCTCAATGGTTCTACAGTTATTGAGAAAAATAGTTGACGGAAACGTTTCTATTACCACCATAATTAACAGCAACAAATAACTAATCTTATTTAATGAGATGTTCAAATTGTCTTCCTTCTTCTATTTGACAGTATCCAAGTCGATTATTATTATTATTATCTGAAAAACATTATGTATAAGACAAAACCCGATAATCTGGATGAACTGAGAAATAGAATACTGTTAACAGCCCATCAAATAACAAATCAGCAATTGCGTAATACCATATCAGCTTTTTATAATCGACTTGGATACTGTCAAATAGAAGAAGGAAGACAATTTGAACATCTCATTAAATAAGATTAGTTATTTGTTGGTGTTAATTATGGTGGTAATAGAAACGTTTCCGTCAACTATTTTTCTCAATAACTGTAGAACCATTGAGATTAGAATTATGCGGTCTTGACGGTTGTATTTGTAATTTAATAGATTAACAAAAACTGAAAATATATACATGGTGGACTATTTAAAAAATTATGTTAATAAGTTATTTTGGAGCAACGGTGCACCCTGTATACTTCTAATCGACTTATACAAATAGTATGGATTATTTGAAAACACTTTTATTTAACATTTTTTTCTGTAAACCCAACTGAAATCGAAATATTAGCAAGTTACGTTACTTTATGTACACACTGTATAAGAATGACCCAATTTCTAATAAAGTTTATAGGTAATAATTTATAAAATAAATACGACCCTGTAACGACTAATACTTTTATGGCTTTATTGCATGGCATTAACCCATCTCAGTCCAGGTGAGTTTCTCAGTTAGAACCGTTTTACACGTATGAGAATTATTGCGAAATTTACTCTGAAAATTACTCCGGTAATTTTCATAAGAATTTTGGAAACATTTCACTACTTGACTGTTTTACACATAATATTTTTACCACTATAAATTTCATAAGAATTCATGCCATACGACTGCGCAGTGAGATTGTTTTTGGGATAAGTTGTCATGGTTACGATTTAAATATTGAAATTTCTGAATAATCAGCTGTATTGGAACCGTTTATTTGATTGTTTATTTATTTTATTAAATAGGATTTGCGTTTATGCCAAGGTTTTGGCTTTCCTAAATGAAATAAACGACAACAAATAATAACACATTGACGCCATTATTGTTTTTATTCTATTTTTGGCTTCTGCGTCGATTCTCACGCACTTTCTAAAAATATAGAACATGTCAATATTCTTACTCCGAAAATTTTGGCAATAATTCTTTGACGTGTAAAACAGCAAAAATTATTCTTATGAAAATTTTCAGAGTAAATTTCGCAATAATTCTCGTACGTGTAAAACGGTTCTTAGTGAAAAGAACTATAATGAAAGTTACAGATCAGTAGCCGTAAAATTAAGATACTGAAACTAAATTTAATTCATTTTGTAAAATAAATCAATAAAATTTTCAAAAACAAAGTTTGTTCTGTCAAATCTTGTATCTTAATGTTGTACTCGCCTTATTATTCAAACGTGTCCATGGGACCAACTCAATCCTATGACCAGTGTCCGATATACAAGGTGTTAAAGATGAAAAGTCTTTATTTTTGGTAACCACCTAACTTTTATTATTCACAAAAAAATATTATTATGCATTTTTAGTTAATAGTGTCATTGACATGTTATCTTACATCGTGAAATTATACATAAATAGTTCAACATTTTAACATATACAGGGTGGGACTTGATTAAATAAGGACGAATATTTGAAATTCTAGGAAATCCTAATATTGAATGAAAACATCCATCCATTCATTAATACTAAATTATTCTCAGTGTATGTAATTCTAATATACGATGACATTAACTTCCTTTAAATAACAGGTGTTGTATTGACTTGACGGATACTACCCTATATCTCGGCAATCATCTCGCATTACCTTCATGAAACCTCTGAAATTAACTTATTTTCTATAGAATACATAGAAATGTTGAAATGTCGCCGGATTAAAGACAGAAAAAACAAGTATGTCAATATATAAATTATGCCAATAGCATTGAACAAACATTAAATTGGCGTGTAGAAAACTAGAAAACTGCTTACATACAGGATTAAACTCAAATAAAAAAGGATAATTCAAATTTCACTCCTGATTTATTTGATATAGGTAAGATTTATATAAAAATATACTAGAAACAGTATTCTACTACCATTCTTACCATGGCCTGTGCCCAATAATGATTCTACCCATTTTCAGAACACATTACAAGTTTAGTTACTTCTATATTAACTATTCTTTCCGAAGAAACCTCTATTCACATACTTTCCAACTGCACAGCACTCCTAGAGCACAGTACCTGCGAAATTATTGGGTAGAAGAGGAACATTTATGTAAGTTAAACCCTGCAAATATCCTAAAATTCCTCCGGGAAATAGGACTAAAGAAGCTACTAGTTTTATAGACTCTCCTCAGAAACTAAGTAGAAGTAAGGGGGCACAATAGATCTTTTAGGTCTCAGTGAATACATACATACATACTATTCTTACCATGGCCTGTGCCCAATAATGGCTCTACCCACTTTCCGAACAGATTCCAAGTTTAGTTACTCCCACCTATTTCGGTAATTTTACATTCAACGAAAATTGCGAGCACATCTTGTCTAATTATATGATATAGATTGAACACGTTTCACGATAAAATTTTAGTATTATCTCGACAAGTACTTAAATATCCAAGCAATAAGGTTTTATGTTTATGTCGCTATAAACGCCTTCTGTAGACTCACCCAAGTGCAAGACTTTATAGAACTATTTATCACGTTTGAAAGGTGATTCGGAAGTTTCAATATGCATTTTACATTACACGAACCAATTTTTCAGTTAAACCCTTCTTTTTTTCTATTTTATTTCGAATCGAATAAATTTTGGTGGTCCGTGTAAGGTTTAACGCTTGCCTAATAATATACCGATTACATCTTAGGCAGTTTGCAATTGATGGACGTTAATTACCAAAATTATCGAGGTTGTTACGGGTGACAGCACATGACGCATTATCACGCTCTCATCATTTATTCAGTGGCATCTACGATTAGGTGAGGGTGATCCCACGACATTATGAAAATGTGTATCAACTCATATGTGAACTTTCCAAGAAAATGGGCTTCGGAAAGTTTTAATTTTTCAACTAAACTTCTACTGCGTCTAAATGTACAACAAAATGTCCTGCGACAGCCATTACACGTTGTAAGAAAGTATCAACATGTTTCTTCCCCTTGTCATTCATCACTGGTAATAGGTGTTTGTTTTTTTGAAAATTTTTCTTCATTTTTTGGTTTAGTATAGATCCGCTAGTACAGATTTCGTATAATATAATCTAAATAACTGCAAATATAAGTACATCAAACAAAAATAAATGGAAAAATGGGTTCAAAACAATGAAAATATCCAATTTTCTCTATACTTGTTTTCACTTGTTTCAAATCAAAGCGGTACACCGTTTTTTTTGGAATTGCTGGTGGAAAATATATAAAATGTCTGCTACAATTCAGTTTGAAACTATAAAAAATCAACGAAATGAAACAAATACGTTACAGATTGTTGCTGAACTGTTTTCTCTAATGTTTAATAGCCTATTGATTTTTATAACGCAACGAAAATGTTTGTAGTTCGAAAAAGTTGATATAAAATGAATTTTGAAACAAGCAGGCATCGTAGTGTGGGTTTCAGGACTAATTTAGATAAAATGAGATTTAAAAACAATTCAGGATAACATTGAAAATGTTGGTACATCCAATTCAACAAGCAAGCAGCAAGGGGAAAACAAAAAGAAGAAGATAGAAGGCTGCAAATTGTATAGAATATCCCAAATCTACAGGGTAGTAGGATAATAATAACATATAATAACATACAAAATATATGGAATGAATGAAAAAACAGTCTATAACAATAATTGCGTCTAGAAATTTAATAAAAGAGGACGTTATATTCATCCAGGACCTAAAAATACAAAAGGGCTCAGGAAATAATACATTAATTCTTCAAATTTGGTCATAAAAATCAAAAACAATAATCTATTAAGTAATCCAAAGCTGCTTTAAAAGGAAAACGGATGAAAATGTTATGGAACAGAGTACCTACTACAGAAATCATTAAGAAAAATAACATAAAAGGTATTCCCAAAAAATTAAACTTCTAATCAAATATTAATTATCAACACTGAAATGTAATCTACATATTTCAAATTCATTAGCTTCCTATACAAAGTAAATATCTTAATTAGGAAATCGATCCGACAAAGGAATGTTTGACATCTTCATTGGGACGAACTGAAATCATTAATAAATTTAAAAAGGTACATTAACTGGTCAGTTTTAGTTAATGTTATCGATGGTTTTATTGGAAGGTTCTTAAAAACCTTAATCGTCGTTAAAAGTCGATACAAAGTATTATTAGTCAAGGCTATTTTCTAATTTCAGTTGTACGTGGGTTGACTGGCCACTGTCAACTAAGAAAACACCTCCATACTATTCTAGTGGACACCCTTCTAAGCCTGATGTGTGAATAGGAAGATGAAACTGTCAGGAATGTCATATACGAGTGTCCGGAGACACTGATATTTTGATAATCAGGATCCAAGATGGATTTAGACTAAAGGCAATCAATTTTCCAATTGAGAAACATATTTTCAATGTTGATCCTTCATATCACATTTCGAATTGATTCACAATTACGTGACATACTGTATGTATTGCTCGCTATTGTAGTATCCAATGAGGGATCAAGATAAGTCCAGAATTCGAATCATCATCATGGCAAAAGTGGAAGCCAGCTATCACATTATTGTTAACAAAAAGTAAGGTTATAATAAGCAATTCATTCCGGGTCGTTTGCACCGATCCACCTTAAATGTTCATCTCATCTAAAGTCTACTTAAAGTTAAGGTGAACCTTAAACTTTAGATGGTTTGCTAATTTGCTACTTAACGAAATCTTAGATAAGTGGCGAGAAGCTATGGCAACACCGAAAAAGCTACTTTTTAATTTGTACCCAGATGATGACATGACAATTATTAACAGACATTCAAGAGGTAATTTGTGTTATTGAGTTTGATTTCACGAAGTTTGATTGTTGATTTTGTTTGTGACTGGTGGTTTGATAAAAATGAATATTAATAATTGTGATGATAATAATATTAGAGAAAAGAGGACTCCAAATTTTACTGGACGAGAGAAGACAGCTATTTTGAACCTAATATTATATAGTCATAAAACAATTATAGAAAATAAAAGGACCGATGCTGTTACCTGGCGTGGGAAGGAAAACGCGTGGATTAAAATAGCTAGCTATTTGATAGCCAATCTTTGGAAGGAATACCACGAAGAAAAGAGTCGTGTTCGATTTCTGCCTCAATTAGGTTCAAAATGTTTAGGCATGTAGGTTTTGTCATCCCAAATCGCGAAAAGAATGTCAAATCATCCCAGCTGTTGAAATATTCATTTCTATGATAAATCCTTCCGGGGATTCCATGAAAAATCAAGTTAAGATCGTCTAAATGGTCATGAACAAAATTATTCATAATTATTTTTTCAATAAACAATGAAGACAAGCCACAGCTAAAAATAAGGCAAATACCACAAAAACAACACGCATGTCAAATAGTAAACTTATTGACAGATTGAAGTTTAGATCTATGGTTTAGATGACCTTAAGGAGAACTTTAAGCAGTCTACCCTATATCATCGTGTTCAGAATAAAACAGCGCTTAAGCTGATATAAATTTTTTTCTATTATCTAGCTAGAGAAAGTAACTAGTACTGACATACCTGCTTATACCTGTCCACCCAGTAGTTCGTCCAGGTAAATAATAGTCTACCCTACGGCTGCACATTCTATATGTTCTATACTTTACGTCCAGTATAAAATTTTATTATTATCTTCATTTTGCAAATAATTATAAGTAATCATTTTTTTTTAATAATTAAAAATATCCTGTCCAGGATTTTTCTCGTCAACCCATTTTTAATATATTCTCTAATATATTCAATTTATTATAAAATAAGTTTGATTCTCTTATCAACCCGGTAGGTCTCGATTTAGATTCGGATCTTCTACTATGGGTCGTTTGCACCGATCCACCTTAAATGTTCATCTCATCTAAGGTCTACTTAAAGTTAAGGTGAACCTTAAACTTTAGATGGTTTGCAAATCTGCTACTAAAGGAAATCTTAGATAAGTGGCAAGAAGCTATGGCAACACCGAGAAAGCTACAGACATTCAAGAGATAATGTGTGTTATCGAGTTTGATTTCACGAAGTTTGATTTTTGATTTTGTTTGTGACTGATGGTTTCATAAAAATGAATATTGATAATTGTGATTATTTTTTTCACTTGTCAAAATCTGACATTTTGGTGGTTTTAACCAATAGCAATACATTATTCTAGCCAATCATTCGGTATTATACTGATAATTATGCTTCCTCATCGATAAAACCTTGTTTACATCGAAACGTCAAAATTTTACTTTGAATTTGTCATTATTGACAACTAAAAGCGCTTTCAAAAATCCTTTTAAATTGTTGAAAACAATAATCTTCCCAAATACAACTCGCTCTTCAAATTTTATCACATAATTTTTTATTTTCATCACTCAAACTTGTTTATTTGAGGCAAAAACATTCAAACAAACCGAATTTAGATAAAATCACTCCTCCTAACGGAGTCGTGATTTTATCAAATCGGTTTGTTTTCATATTTTTGCCAAATAAACAAGTTTTCGTGGAAAAGAAAAAATTATCGATAAAATTTGAAGCACTCGTGGTATTACCTTTGATTATTTTTTTCACTTGTCAAAATCTGACATTTTGGTGGTTTTAACCAATAGCAATACATTATTCTAGCCAATCATTCGGTATTATACTGATAATTATGCTTCCTCATCGATAAAACCTTGTTTACATCGAAAAGTCAAAATTTTACTTTGAATTTGTCATTATTGACAACTAAAAGCGCTTTCAAAAATCCTTTTAAATTGTTGAAAAAAATAATCTTCCCAAATACAACTCGCTCTTCAAATTTTATCACATAATTTTTTATTTTCATCACTCAAACTTGTTTATTTGAGGCAAAAACATTCAAACAAACCGAATTTAGATAAAATCACTCCTCCTAACGGAGTCGTGATTTTATCAAATCGGTTTGTTTTCATATTTTTGCCAAATAAACAAGTTTTCGTGGAAAAGAAAAAATTATCGATAAAATTTGAAGCACTCGTGGTATTACCTTTGATTATTTTTTTCACTTGTCAAAATCTGACATTTTGGTGGTTTTAACCAATAGCAATACATTATTCTAGCCAATCATTCGGTATTATACTGATAATTATGCTTCCTCATCGATAAAACCTTGTTTACATCGAAACGTCAAAATTTTACTTTGAATTTGTCATTATTGACAACTAAAAGCGCTTTCAAAAATCCTTTTAAATTGTTGAAAAAAATAATCTTCCCAAATACAACTCGCTCTTCAAATTTTATCACATAATTTTTTATTTTCATCACTCAAACTTGTTTATTTGAGGCAAAAACATTCAAACAAACCGAATTTAGATAAAATCACTCCTCCTAACGGAGTCGTGATTTTATCAAATCGGTTTGTTTTCATATTTTTGCCAAATAAACAAGTTTTCGTGGAAAAGAAAAAATTATCGATAAAATTTGAAGCACTCGTGGTATTACCTTTGATTATTTTTTTCACTTGTCAAAATCTGACATTTTGGTGGTTTTAACCAATAGCAATACATTATTCTAGCCAATCATTCGGTATTATACTGATAATTATGCTTCCTCATCGATAAAACCTTGTTTACATCGAAACGTCAAAATTTTACTTTGAATTTGTCATTATTGACAACTAAAAGCGCTTTCAAAAATCCTTTTAAATTGTTGAAAAAAATAATCTTCCCAAATACAACTCGCTCTTCAAATTTTATCACATAATTTTTTATTTTCATCACTCAAACTTGTTTATTTGAGGCAAAAACATTCAAACAAACCGAATTTAGATAAAATCACTCCTCCTAACGGAGTCGTGATTTTATCAAATCGGTTTGTTTTCATATTTTTGCCAAATAAACAAGTTTTCGTGGAAAAGAAAAAATTATCGATAAAATTTGAAGCACTCGTGGTATTACCTTTGATAATTTTTTACTAAATATAGTAACCAATCAAATTACTTAATTTTAAGTCATGTGTCAAATTTCATCCAATCACCTCTGGATTACAGCGATAATACCCTACATGTCGTGTTTTCAGTTTGGTTAAACGTCAAACTGATTAAAACTAATAAATTGTGTATTTAAAATTATTAAACGTCAGATTGACAATCAATTTTTTGATATCTACAAAGTAAAAAATTATCTTATCGAATACTCCTCGGGCCTTGATAAATACTCAAAATTTTGTCATAGAGAATCCTTCAAGCGAGTTGCTCAAGGATAATAGCCCTCGGCCTGCGGCCTTGGGCTATTATCAAGCAACACGCTTTCAGCATTCCCTATGACAAAATTATCTCGGTATTATCAAGACCCTAGGGGTATTACTATTGATAATAATAATATTAGAAAAAAGAGGACTCCAAATTTTACTGGACGAGAGAAGACAGCTCTTTTAAACCTAATATATAGTCATAAAACAATTATAGAAAATAAAAGGACCGATGCAGTTACCTGGCGTGAGAAGCAAAACGCGTTGATTAAAATAACTTCGCTATTTAATAGCCAATCTCTGGAATACCACGAACAAAAGAGTCGTGTTCGATTTCTACCTCAATTAGGTTCAAAATGTTTAGGCATGTAGGTTTTGTCATCCCAAATCGCGAAAAGAATGTCAAATCGTCCCAGCTGTTGAAATATTCATTTCTATGATAAATCCTTCCGGGGATTCCATGAAAAATCAAGTTAAGATCGTCTAAATGGTCATGAACAAAATTATTCATAATTATTTTTTCAATAAACAATGAAGACAAGCCACAGCTAAAAAAAGGCAAATACCAGAACAACAACACGCATGTCAAATAGTAAACTTATTGACTGATTGAAGTTTAGATGACATTAAGGAGAACTTTAAGCGGCACAATTCTTAGGCTTAACTAAGTACACCTTAAGGTACACCTTAAACCTCAGTTGATAACCCGTGCAAACCAAATTGTAATATTAAGGTATCTTTCGCTAAGTATAACCGGTGCAAATGGCCCTCCATTTAAAATCGGGTGAAAATTTAACCTAACCTTACTTTTTTGACGTGGGTATTTTGAATAATACAAAGTATAAAGTATAAAGACTATTCAAATATTTAATGGAGTTCTTAATTATTCATTATAAGATCAATTTAGAAAGTTCAATCAGACATTTTGGAACATTTTCATTTTCAAATTTCAATTTCAGCGTCAAGTGGCAGCAAGTATTGTTTTTGAGTAGGGTAAATGAAAATATGGAAAATATTATCAGAAAATCAATTTTACTTGATAAATTAATTCTGTACCAGTCTTAATTTAAATGAAAATAGTAAACAAACGAAAAAAAAACGACAATAATCCAGCGTTTAAACCCAACACCAAATGTAATGTATTCAAATCACGATGGTCTCGAGCTTTACTTATTTTTCTATGGAAATCAAACCAATGACATGAATATAAATTCGCGACGAAACAAAACAAAAATTTTGGCAGACGACCACCACCTCGTAAACATTCAAATTAATTAACTTCATTTAAATAAACATCCGATTGAGTCACCACGTGTGTTCAAACGCAAAATAAGAAATGCATTAAAACAGAATATATTATAAACCTCTTCCGGCAATACAAATTAGAAACTTCATAACTACTAGGAATCGAGTAGGTAATACTCTCTAAAATAACAAATATGAAATATAACACCGAATAATAATTATAGTTCTAGGCCAAAAGGTCTTTCAACTAAACTGTACATCGTATGCGATTTCCAAGATAGTTTGCAAGTTTAATTTTACTATCTAGAGGAAGATTGAGGATTTGCATGTATTGGTAGTACAGTTTTAATCAATTTTCATCCGTATAAGTTCAAAAAGAAGGATATTGATAGACAGATAGATATTGTGGAGCAGTTATACAATTTTAGACTCTATTTTTATTCACTTTAAACACTCAGATTAAGTTGAAATTTTCTTCTTCATAGGGCGATTGAATAAAAGCTTGTTTTTAAAAAGTTTTTCAACATAAACTCAATTTTTATTCGTTAGTTATTATTGCGAATGTTTCTAAATTTATGCATAGTCGTTTTCTTGTAAATTTTCAATAGTTTGACTAACCCCAGCCTACTGAATAAGTTATGCAAGGAACTCTCGTCCAGGCTGTTGAAACTGGGTAAGAGAAATTTGAGCACAGTTACCTACCTGGTGACTGGACTGTACTTTGAGGAAGCATTTGTACAGGATGAGCAAAGTTAGTGAACCTCTGTGAAGAAAACTCTACCATGAAACAAACACAAAAGTATAAATGAATAACCCTGTATATAAGAGGATTTTTTGAAATGATGCTGGTGTAAAATTTGACTCAAGCACTTAATGAAACTCATACCAAACGACGACATAATTTACGGTTGTCCCTAAACATTTTAACTAACATATATCCATAAATTCGTAACAAGAACTTTATTGAAAATCTAAAATTTTCCTTTCAGTTAACTACTTTGGACATTAGATCGTAAATCAATCAGATTTATTTCCCTCTGCATAAAAAAGATTGTTTTTTAAATGGAACTTGTACACGAGGACTCTGTACGTCGTAAAATGAAGAAGCCTATTGAATGGAAATCGTATATATTCAATAATGAAGAGGCAAAATAACATTTCGTTGGGTTTTTGGAATGTTACTGACTATTGCTATGGTCGTATTTTAATTTAAAACAATCTAATCGTATCTTCCACTGCTATAATTATATAACAAATTAATATACTTGATATCATTATGTTTCGAAACATTAACTTATCTAAACGACAGACTTGCGTCCATGAAAAACAATCATATGAATTGATAATTTTCGTAGTGAGATAAAAAAGCGCCGAATTTTATATTGAATCAGTATTTATCAGTACATTCCATTATTTTGTCTTCCTGCTAAAAAAATTGCAAAAATAACACTACGAACTAAGATAATTTCTTTTTTTTTCGTTATAATGAATGTGAATATTGAAATTTATATTTATTTTTCTGCGAGTGAGAATATTTGAGATCTTGAAATATTTAACATTAACTGAAAATATTCACAGCCTGGCAACGTTGAAGTCTCGTCCCATAAATAATTTTGGTATTTTTTTTTATATAAAATTCTGCGGTTCCAAATAAGTGAAAAGATTATGATGAGACTAGGTATGATCTTAGCCATACCCCCTTAAATTATATTAGATATGCCCCTGAAGATGAGATGATGTCAGCAATGTTTCATTCTATGCAATATAACCACACCCACGAAAATCAACAAACTTCAAACCTGATATTAAATTCAATAACATACAATGGGCCGTTGATTCCGACGACGTGTCAACAAACGACAATAAAAAAAATAAGAAAAGAAAATTGACTTTAAGTACCTAACTTCACGGTCTTCAAACAATTTCATCAGCACAATAATTATGTTAATTATGTAGGTGTGAATTCTATTTATTTGAAAGAAAATACTCGAAGAAAAGAAACTGATGATGGGTTTTATAGTTTTACATCGTCATTATTCCACATACAAGGTGAAAAGTGAAAAGAAAATTAGATAATCTTTGACACTTCCATATTTTTTAGCGGCTTGGCAACATTGTACAGTCATGGTAATAAAAATCAGCTACAGCAAGCGCCAAACGTAATGGCAAACCCGCCCCCATGCGCACAAACTCATTTTCAATTTTACCTCCCACTACAGCTTTTGCAAGACATAATAAATGCTATGAACAGAGGCGTATCATGAGTTGTCTTCCAATTCTGTTGTCGTTTGGCATTGTCTGAATAATTTAGGTACGACACTGACCGGCGCCATCACGTTTGACGTGTGCGAGATCAAGTTATATTATGTTCATCGCGTTTAATGTCCAGTTATATTTACTATGCTTCTGTCAAAATATAAGTCATGATTAATTAATTAGCATACAATAATTAAACTTAATATTTTGTTACTACCAAATCACTTTATACCGCTTTTCCCGTTAAATGGAAATGTGAGCTGGGTTTATACCGTCGTGAGAAATGTTGGTTTTATACTTGTATAAAGTGCATTATATTTTTTAGCCATAAAAATATCTTCTGCTTAATTTTGTTGCATTATTATCAGATTTAAGCCTGGTTTAAAGTATCGTCTAACCTATCATTTAATCTTCATTGTATCCGTCTCATTTGCTACTGCAACATATAATTTAAGACATTATCAATTTGAGACCGTTCGAGTTAAAATATGTTTATTTAGAGATTCAACGGGAAGATGAAGTTGGCGTTTTTTCTTATTACAATACAACACGAATTTCTGTTTCCCATGGAACGGGAGTTTACGGTTGCAAAATGGCCGGGTTTTATTGTATTTAAAAGAAGAATTTGAAGGTTGAGTTAAGTACAGGTGAGGTTGAGTTAGGAGTGTTTGGGCCAGGAACCAAACACCCCGAATTCTTGGGAAAAAAACCCCAAGTATCTTTTAAGCGGAAATCAACACCATAAGAAAGTGCGCCCAATTCAATATTGATAAAGGATAGAGAAGACAAAGGATTATCATTATGAGATATAGTCAAGCAGCTATTAAAGCACTGTCATGCTCTTGTGTAATCAGTTCCAAAATGGTGTGGGAATGCCTAGACAAATTCAATGAACTAGGCGAAACCTTACTAAGGATTCCAGGACACACTGGAATAGAAGGAAATGAAATAGCAGATGAACTAGCAAAGAGGGGGACTAAAATACCTTTCTGGGGGCTTGAAACCTTTTGCGGAATCTGTCTCAATTTAATATTGGAAGAAATAGGTGAAGCCGAAAGAAAGAGAAGATCTGACCATTGGAAAGATCTAGTAGGGCTTCGACAATCAATTAATATTCTTCTGGGTAGCTACAACCTGTTGAGATCAAATGAATGCATAAGTCAAAGTAAAACTGCGCTGAGTTTCAACAGGGATCCTAACGGGACATTGTCGAAGGAATGGGCACCTGAAAAATCTCAAAATAGTGGAGGAAAAAGAATGTAGATTTTGTGGCATGAAAGAAGAAACCTCCATCCACATACTTTCCAACTGCACAGCACTACAGAATCCTAGAGCACAGTACCTGGGAGATTACTGGATAGAAGAGGTGTTAAAATGATATTCTGAACAACTTTTTTTAATAATATTTTTCGATATCTCTAACGCGAAACAAAATAACGAGAAGCGGTCCTGTTTGAGAAATCGTAGTAGGCTGAGATTGAAGTTCATATTTCATTTGACTATTTCAAGAAATGTGGCCCATCAACTTGTATGACTCTGCAAAAATTCAAATCTGTAATCTTTCAAACAGCGAAAATATAGGGGTGTCTTCATCTTAAATGCGACACACTGTATAATTTTCATGAAAATCTAGAGTATAGTTCGAGTTATGTTTATTTGCTTAAACGTCGGCAAACTTAGCCGTGACTGTGGAAATAAAATCTGTGAGTTTTCTCAGACATAACTTGAATTTTTTATTTAAGTAACTACACTCTCCGGCATTTCGCTGTTTCCGGAAAAAGTTGTAAATTATTCATTTTAAATGATATCCGTTGACCAGCCATGGTCATTCCAGGAATACAAAATTCCATAGAGGATAAGCTATATATTCATAAAACTGTTCCATTAAAACTTTTATATCATCAGAGTTAGTAACTACTAACTGTTGGAATTTGTTATTTTAATAAACAGAATTATGTGAAGCTAGAAAAAAATATGAAAACTAAATTTTTTTTAGTTCAATACCCTATTTCTCTTAAAACCGAAATTCTTTAGTAAACATCTCAAAAAAATTGTTAAAATTCACAATATCATTGTTATGAGTTACATTTCTAACACAAAAACAAGTATCAGACCAAGTTTTTATTAATTGAAATAAAAAAGTGATCAGCTCGAAAATATACAAAAAAATTAACTAAAATAAAAGCTGAAGGTCAACACCTCAATAAGGCTCGAATTACATTATCAGGAAGAAAGTTCAAATAAAGTTTTCAAATGTTGAATAACATTGCGGGTAAAATTAGAGAATAGAGAAAATCTTTTAAAATCTCAAAATCAAAAACAAAGTAGACTTTTTTACAATTTTTTTCTCATTCAACCATCTTGATTATCAATTATTTATTATTTATTTTCACTAATTCTCTTAAATAAATAATTGTGTACTTGAAGCTTCTGGCAAGTTTTAAAAAATCCCAAACATTTTATTAGATTAGAAAACTTCTAAAAATAAAGTACTTTCCTCATTTTTCAATGTTAAAAAAAATCTGTTTATTATTTTCAAGGTTAAAATAATTAGTTGTTTCCATTCTGATCTATATTTAGTTTATAAAGAGATAATCAATTGAAAAAAAAATAAATTACTTTTGTCTAGACAAAAATGTTGATTCCACCTCTCTTTTTGCATATCAAAATAACGTATTTATAAATAATAGTGCTACAAAATAATATTGAATTCTTTCTAATCCAGCCCTGCGTTTTAAAATATTATCGGGCCTGCACAATGGGGCTTGAGTAAAGGAGACAGGAGTAAAGGAAATCGCATTTGCCGATTCTTCAGCCAGTAAAGCGGCTGGACTAAAAATTTTAGAACCCAATGACACCTAACAACTTGTCAAATAAACACCTCCATACTATGGGGCTAGTGGACACACCTCTAAGCAGGATGTGTGAACAGGAAGATGAAACTGAAAAATAAGAGAGTGTGTGTTCTTGGCCTACACCTGCCGCTATAAAGGAGATGTCTCCTGGTGACCTGTCCACAGGATGGACGATGACCTAGGAGGACAACTCCTCGGGAGGATGTACAATGGGTCACATGTGGCCTAAGTGCTGTGAGTACACTCACCCTCCTCACTCTACAGATACAGAGTGGGGCTTTAGTGGATGGGTTATTTATAGCAGTAGAAGCGAACGATACATTTTCAACTACGAATTGGCACAACTAGAGGTTTTTTTTGCATACTTACCATCAAGTATTTATTAAATATTGTAGTAAATACCCAACTAATAACGGTTAGAAAAAGTTAAATTACGAAACTAGGAAATTAGAATATTTTAGAAATCTCAGTAAATACTCATGGTTTGCATAAAACCTTTTTTTTTACTACAAAGTAGAACGAGTGAAAATGTTATAATCTTATTTTAATATTATTTAGGATATTCAACATTCATTAAGTGCTGTTAGTATTAGCTATAAATTATGTAACCATAACTATTATATATGTATCAACAGAGTTATCAACAAAATGCGTAAGCATGAAATGTGATCCCATGTTTTGTGTCTGTATTTTTATAGTAGACAGAATATTATTTTAGTATTGGAACAAGCATTTGGTCATCCTTATAATTTAATTTACAAACTTTTCGATTATTTGCGGCCTCGATAGAGGACAGTGAGAAAACCCACATCTGAAGTTGTAATTCAAATTGTGTTACTGTACTTGTTGTTTCTAACAATCATTATTGGATTGTCTAATTTATTTGTCAAAATATGGGCGAACTATGAAATTTTTAATAAAAACTTCCATTTACCATAGGCGCACAATAAAACTTTCAAAAAGTGCTAATTTATTTGCTTTTTAATTTATTTCGCCAGTATCCATAACTGCCTATTTCTTTTTAAAAATACTTCTACTGATTTAAACACATTTTTCTTTTCAATGCTGTTATAGTAGATCGAAAAATCTTGTACACTCCGTACCTGATTCAGAAACTACAAATCAATACTCAGATTACCCTGGTGATTTGTTCACTTCAAATTGCATGCACTGTTTACTGTTGCGCCTCCACACAAATCTTGGTGTTAATGGAACACAGCATATAATCGTAGTTAGGAAACCGCGAAGGTTAATGAAACGTTTATCGGTTGAATATTCACCAACGACAATATCTTTAATGAAGAAAAGCACTTTATGCAATGCAATTTAGGCAACGGCAATTGCCACCAATTAACTATAGAAATAAATTTCCTGTATGACTGTTCAACGAGCAGACGGTCTATAAACAAATTGTGCCATATGTGTAAATTACGAAACTTAAACTAAATTAATTTGGGAAATGTGTGAAGTCCCATGATCAACTGTTATAATTTTGTTTAATGCTATACAGTGCTTAATATATAAGTTTTTGAAGGAACACATGTTCCACCAGAATTCTAGTTCACCTACACGTGTCTTTTTATCGCATTAAAACCTTACGGTTTTATAGAAATTTGAAAAATCTTATGACACATCTTTGTTGGGTATGTATAAGTTCATTATATACAAAGAAAGAATTGTTTTGTTAAACTAGTCAACCATTACATTTAAATAATTCTATGATGTGTAAAATTGCTTTCTTTGTATCTGTAAACTCGACAAAATCTATTAGTGGACACGTCAAACATCATCATAAAGTAAGCAAACGAATAACATTCATTTGTGTTTCTCAATTTTTGTTCTCTACTGTACCAACAAAATTATCTTTTGAAACGTATTTTCAGAAAACTATTTAAATTCCTAAACATATAAATAAGTTTTGAAAATATTAACGTGACAAAACAATTCAGTGTTTAATTGAAGATTATTTAATTCTCTGCAAGTTCGAATATAAAGAACATTATCATCTGGTTTTCGAATCAAATGTTTCTGAAATTGTTTTATAATGATAGTGAAAGGCTTTATAAAATATCAACTGAGAGCAATGTAGTTTTAAACTTGTGTCGTAAACGTAGTTGCAGCCATTACATTATAAAATACCCAAAAAAACATTTTGGATTTAATTAATCTTTAAAACAGTTTTATTATGGTAATTGAAAACAGGTTTTATGATAACCTTGTTAATATACTACCGGCACTTAAAAAACTGTCAAGCATTTAATGATTGTCTTGACGTGCCTATTAAGAATATATAACAATATTACTTAATCTTAAGATACGATTCGCTTTCTTCAAAATAGCTTGGTTTAAAGCGTCTTTGAAACTAAGTAGTTTTATTAACGACTTGCAGATTGTTTGGTTTTATTACATTGTACATCATAACCTTATATTGCTTTTATAAATGCATTAAAAACTGTCCTGAAATCTGTTACACTTTCAAATAATATAAACTAGTCATAATAGTGTTTTAAGAGGGTTTTATTTTTTATTTTAAAGACCTCTTTTTCAGAGTAGGCCCTTTCATACTGAGAGCAACAACCATAATACTTATTTTAAAACCAACTGTTTTTTACAGTCTCATTCTATAGTTTTAAAGCAACCTTGAATAAAACTTGTATAAAATTACTAACTGGTCACTTAAAAGCTGTTTTGATGTGTCTATTAAGAATAAATAATATTACTTACTCTCAAGATACAATCCGCCTTATAGGTAGTAGTTTTAAAATAGTTAATTTTATTAAAGACTTGCAGATTGTTTTATTACGATCTACATCATGACCTTATAGTCTTATAGTTAAGAAATTGTTTTTAAAAATGTTCCCAATGTAACTATTAAAAATTGTCTTGATATCTGTTGCACTTTCAAATAATATAGACTCAACATTATGATTTTTATTTTTGGATTGAAAGACCTCTTTTACGCTGTAGGCGGCTGAATGACAATCTTAATGCTTCTTATTAAACCAATTGGTTTTTTCACAGTTTCATTTTATAGTTTTAAAGCATCTTTGAATAAAACCGTTTCGTACTAATTGAGAATAAAATCGCTAGCAGGGCTACATATTATGTAAGTATCATGTTTTTTATAATACCCACGTCTCTCATAAATCATAATTAGGAACGGAATAATCGTCAGCTTGTCATTACGCGGTAGCATTGCCACAACGTCTAAAACATTTCCATGCTCATCAATTTCATTCGTAATAGAATAACAAAGTAGAGGCTCAGTGACCCTATCGACTTATTTTAAAATAGATCAATCATAATAAGTTTCATTTTAATTTATTAGTTAATTCTTAGTGATGATTAGAGAGTTTATCTGAAGAAGGGGATGGAAATATAATCATTGAACTCACCCTTTCTCTCACAGTAAATTACAGATAGTTCAGCAATAATTTGTAATACTTTTTTACCATTTTTTAGCGTGCTCTGTATATAATTCAATTAGTATTTGTGTTTCCTAAATGTTGCAAAAAATTTAGGTTCCTAACATCATTTTAGAACATTTTTCAAAGCATCTGTTTCTTAAATACGTATTACAAAAAGCTAAAAGATGTGGAAATCTTACATTAGCGTCATATACACATTTTTTACAGAAAGTATTACATTTCATTCTTTTTTATTTGAAATTGAAAGCTATTTTTGTATTAACATCATTAAAAAATTTATACGGATGAAATATCAATTTGCAATACAACCGAGTATCTGTGGGAACAAAAATTGTTATCTCCAAATTTATATTCAATTGAGTAAGAACAAAAAATCAGTCTAAGATATCAACAACAATATGAAGAACTGAAAATAACGTTACAAATAATAAACTCCTGCATTATATTTTCAGCTTTTTTATTCGTATCAAGTTTTTTAACAAAAAAAAGCAGAACGCGTCCAATTACGATTTACTTATACTCACAGGTAAAGAATACAATAGTTTAAATCCCGAACCGTTTTTCTTCCATCACTTTCAATACTTTTATTTCGTTCTGCATATTTCAAAGCAATTGCGGCATTTACATATTCTCAATTATTTAAATGAAAGGAATACTTTCAACGCAAAACCTTTTTTTTTCCTTTCAACAATAGTCATTTTATGTAAAAAACAACCCGTGGACTGGGCTATCTATCGGGCGCGTCCCCAGGTGGCGGATAGGGGAACGGCCAAGGGACTGTCGCCGGTCCCTTGGTCAGTGGCAGAATAAGTAGGGTGAGGGGAGCTAAACCTCCCCAAAAGCTTTTGCTGAACATGCCACCGCGGACCAGCCTACCCAAGCTAAGGTGGAAGGAATCGTGCCGACAGCTGAATGGCCGCAGGGTATTATGCGGTCACGAACGATCCCCTTGGGGAACCGGGCGGAACCCCATTGTAATTAGCCTTCCTCTGGTAATGCGGGGCTCTGCCAGAGGTGACCAACCCTGCCCTTGCTACTCGTGGGAACACACATGGAAACGAACCAAAACAAAACAAAAACAAATCCCGAGGCTGGACAGAAGTGCTCACCTCGATCAAAAGCAGTAACTGGGGATGAACAGAAATGTCCACCCCAAAATACTGCACAGAACGAGGCTGGACGCGGAAGATCACCTCGGGATAAAACACAAAGGCGGAAGCGCATTTGCGGCGCCGAAGCCAAAAGGAGGAAGAGAGCGAGGGAATCAGGGGTGGCAGCAACTACAAGTGCTCCCCCCTCCTCCGTCACTCCACCTCCAAAAGCGAAGGCACTTCCTGCGGCGGGCGCCAAGAGCTCCGCCTTGAATAAAGGCAAGGAACCGGCTGCCCCTGCAGGAAAGCGCCTTCACCAGAGCACCTCCACGGAGGGGACTCCGCGAAGGCTGAAGAAGCCGCGTACCGACAGAAATGTCGCTGCCCCTTCTAAGACCTTTGCGTATGCCGCCTTGAGACACCTCAAGGTTGCTATAATAGATGAAACTAACCCGTACGGTAAGATTACTTCAGAACGGGAAAGAATCATCAAAAACCAACTGCTAGAGGAACTGGACAAGATCATCTTCTCCGCCTCCAGCAGCAACAGCAAAACGCCCACGTTTAAATCGTGGACATACTCTGGTGAAATCATCAGAGTGGTCTGCGATGATGACGGGACGTTAGAGTGGCTGAAAAAAGCCACAAAAAACCTCAAGCCGTGGGAGGAAGCATCACTTGCGGTCGTCAGCGTGGATGGGCTCCCTAAGCTGACCAAGGCCTCGCTCTGGATCCCGGAGGACGTCCACAAGACGACATCCGGTGAAAAGAAGAGGGTGCTTGGTCGGCTTAGGGCGCAGAACCCTGATCTGACGGTGGCGAGATGGTGCACTTTCCACCATGAGGTCAAGGTGAACCCAGGAGGACACCTCTTCGTCTTCGGGATCGGAGACAAAGATATGGCGGTCCTCAAGAAGAAGTCGATGAGGATGAGCTATGCGTTCACCTCATTGACCATCAGGGTTTCAAGGAAGGAAACAGGGGGTACCTCTGAAGACCCGAGGTCCTTGGTAGACGAGCCACCTAAAGTGGATACTGACTCCAAGGCCACCACGGGTTCCGGAAAGGACGTCGAATCAGTCGATGACCTGACGGAGGAGGTACCCGAAAACAGCGAGGTCACCTCTCCCCTAGCGGAGGAGCGGATGGACCTCTAAAGAAAACCAACCAACCTAACCAACCTACTCATGGGCAAGGACGTTGGAAAAAAGGTAAATATCATACAATGCAACCTCCAACACAAAAAGGCAGCAACGGCAACACTATGTCGGCACCTTGATGTATTGGAGGATGCAATAGCTTTGATCCAGGAGCCCTGGATAATAAAGACCAAAATTACTGGTTTTAGTAGTCTAAAGGGTCAAATTTTCAGCCTACCAAGCAATCAGCAACCTAGGACAGCAGTTTACGTCCCAAGGAAATACAGAGCTTCTCCAATGGCACAATTCTGCACCTCAGACCTCACTGCGGTTAAAGTGGAATGTCCAGATGGAAGAGGCAAATATACGGCGTTGGTACTTGCATCGGTGTACCTACCTTCAGATGCAGCCACCCTACCACCGACTAAAGAGACGGAGGTACTAGTGGATCACTGCCTCAACCAAAGAGTGGAGCTGATATTGGGTTGTGACTCAAACTCCCACCACTTGAGCTGGGGCAGCAAGGATATCAACGCCCGAGGTAAGTCTCTTTATGAATATATAATTAAGAAAGATCTAACAATCTTAAACAGAGGCACGGAGCCGACATTCATTAACGCCCGTAGCCAAACATTAATAGATATTACGCTGGCGACAACCAAAATATCAAACCAAATTAAGGACTGGCAAGTGTCAGATCATATCTCTATGTCAGACCACCGCTGGCTGACCTACACGGTAAGCCAGGATCTCAGGACCACTGTAAAATCTCGCGACCCGAAGAGGACGGATGTAGCTCTCTACAATCGACTCTTAAAAGGTGCTCTGCGGGAAACAGAGGTCCTGACTCCTAGCAATAATGAGGAACTGGAAAGGTACACAGTATCTATCCAAAACAAAATGGACATTGCCTATAAGGAATCCTGTCCGATGAGGATGGTTCAGACAGGTGGCACGACCAATAGCTGGTGGTGCCCTGAACTGGAACACCTCAGAAAGACAGCGAGAACGACCTTTAACAAGGCAAAACGAACAACACTCGAAGAGGACTGGGGAATATACAAAGCCAACCTCAAGGAGTTCAAAAAAGTCTGCAGACAAAAGCAAAGAGAGGCCTGGAGAGCCTATTGTGAGGCAGTCGAAGACTTCCCACAGGTTTCTAGGCTACAGAAGGCGCTCTCAAACGACCAACATAAGAGTATCGGCATCCTTACAAGGGAAAATGGCGACAAGGCAGCCAACCTTCAAGAGAGCGCTGAGATTCTTATGGAAACTCACTTCCCAGGTTCTGTCTTTCCTGGAACGTCAAACTGGATGGAAGTACCAACAACACCCTCACAATACGACTGGCAATTTGCTAGTTCAGTAATTGACGAGGACAAGATAAGGTGGGCCATATCGGGCTTTTCCCCCTTCAAGTCACCAGGACCTGACGGAATAAGACCAGCCCTACTTCAATGGGGGATGGATATTCTTATGCCGCACCTGGTTGGAATTTTCAGAGCCTCTTTGGCTCTGAGATATATTCCCCGTAAGTGGAGAGAAGTACGAGTGGTATTCATACCAAAACCAGGTAGGATGGATTACACCTTACCAAAAGCATTCCGACCAATTAGTCTCACATCGTTCTTTTTAAAAATAATGGAGAGGTTATGCGAGCGGTACATAAGAGATGAAGTGCTAGTTCACCACCCACTTCATCCAAATCAGCATGCATATACTCCGGGAAGGTCCACTGATTCGGCCCTTCACCAAGTGGTTGGCAGAATCGAAAGATCATTGGACAACAAAGAATCCACCCTGGGTATATTCATAGACATAGAGGGAGCGTTTGATAAAACAACCTTTCCAACAATTACCCAGCAACTCAACTCCAGGAATGTACCTCTGGTAGTAGGAGAATGGATACTCAAGATGCTCTCTAGTAGAGCAATAAGTATCAATGTAGAAGACATCACAGTAAGAGGACTGGTCATGAGGGGATGTCCGCAAGGAGGGGTCTTATCACCCCTTCTGTGGAACATAGTCCTGGACACCCTGATTAATCACCTCAACAACAATGGAATCTACACAATTGCATACGCAGATGACATAGTTAGTTTGCAGACAGGCAAATTTGTGAACACACTGTGCGATAGAGCGCAGGATGGGCTCAAATTAATTGAAACATGGTGTAAGGAACACTCACTTTCGATCAATCCCAGGAAGACTGAGATGGTCCTTTTTACCAGGAAAAGGAGTTTATCGGGTTTAAAATCCCCCGAAATCTTCAAAAGCAAACTAAACTTTTCGGAAGAGGTGAAATACCTTGGTATTACCCTCGACAGGAAACTAACATGGAACTCTCATCTACACAGCAGAGCAAAAAGAGCATATGTGGCTTATGAACAGTGTCGGAGAACAGTGGGACGCACATGGGGGCTGTCACCCCGAGTGGTCTCCTGGATCTACACTGCAATAATAAGACCTATGTTAACGTATGGAGCAATTGCATGGGGACCGAAGGTTCTACAAGCAACGGCCATTCAAAAACTATATCAAATACAGCGAATGGCCTGTTTGAACATCACAGGAGCCATGAGAACAACACCAACCGCAGCAATGGAGCTTATTACTGGTCTGACCCCTCTGGACCTGTATGTCAAGGAGGTTGCGTTGATGGCCATGGTACGATTGCGCACGGCTGGTGTAAACCCCGAAGTAGGAGTGGGCCAATTGCGGTTAAGCCTATGGCAGGAAGCGCTTACTGCGCTACCTCTGCTGCAGGCAGCCAATGATGCAATTAAACCCAGGTTTTTGTTTAATAAACCCTACAAAATACAAATAAAACACAACACAGAGCCAGATGCTGCAGATGCAATACGCATTTATACAGATGGTTCAAAAATGAATGAAGGCTCAGGATGTGGAGTTTACTCGAGAGCACTAAGCCTAAGGATCAAGTGGGGAATGGGAAACAATACCAGCGTAGTTCAAACAGAACTGGCTGGTATCTCAATTGCCACAAAAGAACTAATCAGAAAAGGAATTTCTGACAAAAACATAATAATCTGCACTGATAGTAGACAAGCCCTATTAGCCTTGAACAGACAACGTGTTATATCAAGACTAGTACTAGAGTGCCACCAAGATTTAGCTAACGCCTCGGCAGATAACAATATTATCCTGAGGTGGGTTAAAGGGCACGACAGGAGTAAAGGAAATCGCATTGCTGATTCTCTAGCCAGGGAAGCCGCTGGACTGAAAATTCTTGGACCCAGTGACACCTACGGCCTGACGACTTCGACAATTGCGGAACTAGCCAAGCGTTACACCCATGCTCAATCCCTTGAGAGATGGGAGGCAATCAAAGGATGCAGTTTTGCCAGGATCACCCTGGGCGACCCTGGGAAGATGACGCCGAAAAAATACTTGGCGATGACCAGAAGAAACCTACGTATAACAGTGGGATTCCTGACTGGCCACTGTCAACTAAGGAAACACCTCCATACTATGGGGCTAGTGGACACACCTCTATGCAGGATGTGTGAACAGGAAGATGAGACTGTCAGGCATGTCCTATGCGAGTGTCCGGAGTTATCGTCGATAAGAGAGTGTGTGTTCGGTGAGTCTTGGCCTACACCTGCCGATATAAAGGAGATGTCTCCTGGTGACCTGTTCACCTTCCTGAGAAGTACAGGATGGACGATGACAGGATGGACAACTCCTCGGGAGGATGTACAATGGGTCATATGTGGCCTAAGTGCTGTGAGCCTACACTCACCCTCCCTACTCTACAGATACAGATGTAAAAAACAATCGTCATGTATAATAAAATTTAATTTTCCATTTCTATTACGCCGCCAACTTGAGCTTGATGCGGGTAATTAGAAAAAATTATTATAAAAAATTGTATAATAAAAATATCACGTATCATGTTAGAATTCCACTGTTTGATCAAGTTACAAAAATTTTTAACAGGGTAGAAACTAGTGCTTTCACCCTATAATTTTACGTTCGTAATACTCCATTTAAGCAATTTCACTTTCTCTTAAACAAAGTGTACTTCAAACTCGCTTTCTCTGCAATCAATTCACCCTCGATACACTCAAAGTTATCCCTCAGTAAGTTTTGTTCTTTCTACCACTTTTTCTGCTTACTTTTGTATTTCTCTCGTCTCTCCATATCCAAGTAGGTATATTAAATGAAAAGGTTTCAATAAAACTCCAAGTCCAACCACAATGTCATTTATTTTTCCACAAGTAGCACATATCAAATTTTCGCTACTAGTTTCGATGAGATTATCATCAAGCTATAAAAGAAAGAAATGTCTCACTTTATTTTACTTTGAAATATTGACGTACATTTTATCTGGATGCAATAATTCCTTAATTTTTTTTAAGATGATCTTGTCATGAAAAAGCCACTTGTCAACTTTCAATTAGGTAATTTCGATAAGGGTTGTAACTTTTTTCGCAGGCACATTTTATAGGGTAACTTGGGTTGGATCGAGTTATTTTCAGCCCCAGAATATGTGGTATGATTTACGTCCTGCCTTTTGGATACTCCCTGTATATAGGTACATAAAATTTGAAGCGTATCTGCGAAATGTAAATTATTCTGTCGGAATTTTTTCTTTCATGCGCTGTTAAAAGCCAGAGGTGATTTTATGAAATTGCGATTCTGTAGACTATAAAAATATTTAAATAGAATAAAATAAAAGTGAACATGGTCAGTCTAAAAATAGGCAATTAAGAAGAAGTTGCTACAGAATTAATCTTTGTAAGATTCTCCAGACAAATTGCTGAATGGTTTCTAAAAATAGATCAGATCAATGCTATTAAAAAAAAAATGGTTGGTGAAATTGATAATAATACGTGGGCCAGACCGATACGGAGTTAAATAATGTGAGCAGTACGACTTTAAATGTTAGTTTGTGGCATGATAAAAAACAGATAAATTGGAATTACAAAATGACTTAGGAAACGAGAAAGGTACCAAACCGTCCATTTTCCGCGCTTATGATTGGGCTATCTTAAGTTAGGAGAATGTTACAGCCGTTGTATGGAAAATAATAAATTCAGTTTCAGTTTTATTTAATTTAATCCATTTCTAATATGAATGACTCAAGCGTGCCTTTATTTTGATTAATAATATATTCATAAACATGAAAGTGTTATTTGCATTTAAATAGACAACTTTGTTGTATCTTAAGTGCTCGATAAATTCCTATTTATAATCAGCTTATTCAATATACAATACAAGCATGTTATAATAGTCAGTAGTCACATAAATATCACAAATGCAGATAATTCCAAGACTAATTATAAAAATTTCCTCGGTTAATTATTTATGTCATGTTTTGCATACAACAATAAAAAGTATTTAAATCGATTATTGTACCTAAAATATAGAATTTCTCAGCGAAATAATTGTATGTTAACTATAATAAACTATATTTAGTGGTATATATGTATTTTGGGGTAACATTCACTGAGACCTGAAAGATCTATTGTGCCCCCTTACTTCTACTTATCTGAGGAGAGTCTTTGATACTAGTTGCTCCTTTAGTCCTATTTCCGGAGAAATTTTAGGAACTCTGCAGGCTTCAAATTAGGTAAATCTTCCTCTTCTATCCAGTAATCTCCAAGGTACTGTGCTCTAGGATTCTGGAGTGCTGTGCAGTTGGAAAGTATGTGTATTTAGGTTCCTCCTTCCTCCACTATTTTAAGCTATTTCAGGTACCCATTTAGGCGACAATGTCTCGTTAAGATCCCTGTTAAAACTTTTAGTAAGTGCAGTTTTACTTTGACTTATGCATTCATTTGATTTTTGTAGTCACCCAGAAGAATCTTTGATTGTCTAAGCCCTACTAGATCTTTCCAATGGTCAGATCTTCTCTTTCTTTCGGCTTCACTTATTTCTTCCAATATTACATTGGGGCTGATTCCCCAAAAGGGTTCAGGCCCCCAGAAATGTATTTCAGTATCCCTCTTCACTAGTTCATCTGCTATTTCATTTCCTTTTATTCCAGTGTGTCCTGGAATCCATATTGTTCTCGCCTAGTTTGTCTAGGCATTCCCACACCATTTTGGAACTGATTACACAAGAGCTCAGTGCCTGACTATCCAACATTATGATAATCCTTTGTCCTCTATATACTGTATTTAGTAGTACATTCATAATGTCTTATTATTCCGTGACAAAAATGTTTTCTTGGTGTACAAAAACTAAATAAAAAACCCATCCATAGTCCGTTAAGTCATTCCCTTCCCCATAAATCACATAATTTACTGTCATTCCAAGTTGAAGTGCGTGTTTTTTTTCCAACTACCCAACATCTGAGTCGAGAGTTAATTTAACCAGACAGCTTGGTGATTTTTGTCGCGTACGGTTGGCACAGGCTGATGCGTTTACGTTTCGACTATGTAATTATTTATAATAACCGAACCTGTTGTCGACATTTAGTAAAGTAAACAGATAAAGTATCACAGCTTGATTTGCGTTACGCTGCTTTTACTTTGTTAAGGTATTTGTTGTTATAATAACTATCAAGGTCAATAGTTTTTATTGCAGGTACACGGAAAATATACGGCATAAATAAAAAAAATTATTAATAAAAAAATTGAACACAAATATTTATGATTACTTTTTTGTACAAACCGATACAGCGAAGGATTTTTTAATTCTAGTTTATTTTAGTCATGAAGAATGAAAATTTTTAACGAAAATCTATACGTTATTTTATTCTGTCCCCATAAAGTACTTTCAACAACCCTTCTTATTACTTCCCAAACCTACGTTATACGTTAAAAGTGATCCGCACTAACACTAACTTCATTAGGTATGCTAAGGGGACAGAGAGTGACCCAACGAATATTTAGGCCGAAAGATATTTTATCATTTCACCAAAATAGTCTTCAAAAACATCCGGATCCATGTCCTCGTGGTAATATTGCAAACAATACTATTTCAAAACGTACGTCTATGGACAGAATTCCACATTTTATTACTCTATAATACCTTTCTGAAAAAAATAGACTTAAGTGCTTCTTTTATAATTTCCTTAATCTTCCCATGATTAATTCACAACTCATTGTATTTCCTAAACATATTTTCCATCCAATTAAGAGATCAAATAAAAATGCGTACTTAATAGATGACATCTAAAACAGTTAGAACTTTCTTCATGTACTAACGTTTACTTCTTTTTGTGTACATAAGCTAAATACTTAAAATAACACTCTTAATTATAAATATTGTATGTATCCTTCTGTTGAATAAGTTCAGTGGGACATCATGCAGAGTCTCTTTATTGTATTACGACAATTTTCAAACCGTTACTATTTATAGCTATGAATATGGCATTTGTGTTATAATTTTAGAGATTAAATAATATTAATAAGCCTAATTATGCTTAAATATTATAAGTCGATTCGATTTAGTTCAAAGATGAGAATACTGTAAAATTTATTAATCCTGTGATCTACAAATAGAAGATACTTATAAATCGTCCACGATCGCACTAGAAAAAAACATTTTCTTTAAGCCAAGAATCAGCTGCTCAAACGAGCTCCAGGTCATATTTTGTTGCTAATTTGTTTCCAGTTAGTTAAAATGTTAAAATTAACTCCAAGATTGCGATATTAAGCTACGGAAGCCATTTTACTCTATTCTGAGCATATATAACTAGAGAGACTGGAGACTAAAATTAGTTGTTCATTTATATGGCCAAGGTAAAGTCATCTTCCAGACCATAGATGGCGTTAATAACAAAATATTATAACTAAACATTTTGTATCAATACCACATCATCTGCATTATAGTAATGAAATAATCCAGATTTTTGCAGCAAATTATAGTGTTCTGCTAAGTCTTTTTTTAGGTATTCGTATTGTTATTTGATCCATATTTAATATAAATGAAAGCGGACTTAGCTATAACCCAGAGTTTCATCATTTTCTTCATCAAAATTTATTCTAATTTCATTCCTGCTATACTTTTAGTCACATATTACTTAATATTCCAAATAATCCAAAAGGAGGGTGATCAAGTTAAGCCACTGGAGAATATATCCGAGAAAAATAGATCATACCATTCGAAAGCCCACCAAAATGGCCGCCACAGAGAAAAATGTCAGCTGCTATTCAACTCTACCATTCAAAACAAGGTTTTTGCATGTTTTTTATCATTGAGAACATCTATATTGCATTATTAAAATAATGAATACATCCCCGAAGCGTATATCTTGAAATTTAAAATTACTTTTTAGCTGAATACTCAACATATCAGTGGCCAATAATTCTAGGAACTCTTGGCGTGTCACCATTTAATTTCTGTTATCTGTCACTAGTTATGTCAAATGTCAGTGGAAAAAGTAATTAGAAGAATAGAGATACAGCTAATTAGAAATAATGCTACAAAAATCTAATCGATAATGGACATACACAATTGAACGAATATCAACAAAAATAAATATAACTGACATATGACATAAGCAGTGACAGAATAACAAAAACTAAACGCCCAAAAGTTTCTAGAATTATTGACCACTGATATGTTGAGTATTCAGCTAAAAAGTCATTTTAAATTTCAAGATATACGCTTCGGGGGTGTATTCATTATTTTAATAAAGCACTATAGATGTTCGCAATGATAAAAAACGCAAAAATCTTATGATTTGAATGGTAGACCTTAATTGTCATTCTTGTCATAAAAACCACTTTTTTGTTGGCCACACTGACCTTAGACTGAACTCCTCTATTGTTCCAATGTAAGATTATCTTGAAATATGCGTTTTATTATTAAAACTATAAAAAAACCATACTTCAATACAAATAAATCATAAATATAAGATAGTAGCTATAATTATTACACGCAATACACATTAATTGACATAACAACTTTTTTTTCAACCAATTTTATCATTTTTACGTCTACTATCACCGAACTCTCGTTTACTAGAGTGAATAATAAGGTCAATAACATACTTTTATCTAATTATATCTAATAAACACGGTAATTCCGGAAACTTGACTAATATACATAACTGGCAATGTTAATAAAAGTTGCATTAATTGGGTGCATCTAAAAAAAAATAAAACGTCCAAATCATCCATTTCAAACAATTTAAAAAATAGCTTGCCAAGTGTTAATTAATGCTACTATATCTTAGTTAATTTGTTATAATTTATACTTGATTTTAGCACTCAATATATTGACAAGAAAAATCGATATCAATTAAAGGGATGATAGTAAAATATGTTGAATTACTTGAATATTTAGAGTATATACGGGTATATTTCAATTTCTAAAATAATTGTTTAGGCTGCTTAAACTCTATTGTCAAATAAAAATGTCAGCGCATGCGTCCACATATTTATTTAATTGTTAAACTTCTGTCAAAAAGTAAATGATCTCAATTTAATTAACAGATAAGAATATAAAGGACTAATGGCGTTTTCGTGTAATTGTTAATTAAATTTTTATTATATCTGAACCATTATTTTCAATTCATTCTTCAACTTGAATATAATAATATAGTTTGACGTTTATCTACCCCAAAGTCGATATAATTATGATTAATAAATTCCCCAATCAATATTAGTACAAGGATACTTATTTTTAGGCAGTGACAAAGAAAAGAATGTTGAAAATATTAGATTAAATTAATTAGAAACAATAAGAATGATACAAAAGATGTAGCATAATAATCTAAATACTTTTATAGACAATAATAGAAAATTAAGAACATAAACAACTCAAATGTGGACTGAGACAAGGCGGAGGATTAAGTCTGTTCGTTTTCATAAAGAAAACAATTAATAAATGTGGAAAATATATGGTAGGGCATAGAAACTTGCAAAAAGTTAAAATAACAAAAGCGTATGAAGACGACATTATTATATATTCGCAAGTGAAAAAGAACAACAAAACAGAACATATAAAACTAAATCTATACTGATTGGTTAGGGTAAAAATATGCAATAAAGATCAATGCATAGAAGCTGAGTATCTTGTAGCAGAGCTCAGAAAACTCGTCACTAAAGAAACTTAATACATTATTTTAGGAATTTTTTATTTTCTTATCTCACATTTTTTGTGCAGTTTCAACTAAATTAATGGTATTTGAAAATAACCTAGGAACTGACACATCGAACCCCTAGTTCACTAATTATTGAAAAAAAGTGTTTGAAAAAAAAATTGTTAATAATATGATTGTAGAGGTCGGTAGTGGCAGCATTTGAATAACCTGCTGGCGACAAATAATACAAATATTCTACAAAAATATCCAAGAGTTTGAATTAAATTAATAAAGTCAGTAATTTCCAATCCAATCGTTGAATAAAATGAACCCTAGTTAACAAAAACCGTCTACCGGTATTTGATTATGCGCCCTTTCGACAATTTATCGAATGTCAAGGTTACGAACTTACCTAAAATGAATAACCATGATGCCGTCCTTTAATCCTTTGACATCCTTTTCTCATGCGCACAATTCCAAATATTCACTCAGTCCAACATGCCGGCACCTTCCTCGGTATTTTCGCGGCGTCTTTCGCTCCTTTTTCTCGTGCCCCACGTGTAGAAACGCTCACGCGACAAACTTCCACAGACTCGTCGTTCGCTTGCCGAAATCGAACTGCATGAAATTTCTACTTCTAACTTCCTACTCTGCTGCTGTTGAGAGTGGCATGGCATGCCCCAGACCATGCCGGTATCATATCGGTCATCTTCGGACGCATACATTTTTTTTTGTGACAACATAAATAACCACAAAAAAAACAATTTAATTTGTTTACATCTTCACTACATTTGAACTGAGTTCAATACATATTCGTGACGCGTTTCGCTAAAACGAGTGAGATTTGAACAAATTGAATCGGTTTCATTTTAAATTTGCTGAGATGATTCCAAAAATGCATCACAAGGTGATTCAAATAGAGGAGCTCAGTCTAAGATCAGTATGGCCAACAAAAAGTGTTTTTTTCTGACAAGTATGACAGTTAAGGTCTATCATTCAAAACATAAGATTTTGCATGTTTTTTATCATTGCGAACATCTATATTGCTTCATCAAAATAATGAATACACCCCCGAAGCGTAAATCTTGAAATTTAACATGACTTTTTAGCTGAATACACAACATATCGGTGGCCAATAATCCTAGGAACTTCTGGCAAATCACCATTTCATTTCTGTTATTCAGTCACTAGTTATGTCAAATGTCAGTTATATTTATTTTTGTTGATATTCGTTCAATTGTGTATGTCCATTTTTGATAAGATTTTTGTAGCATTTTTAGTTAGCTATATCTCTATTCTTCTACTTTTTCCACTGACATTTGACAGAACTAGTGACTGAATAACAGAAATGAATGTATGGAAATGATATGTTGAGTATTCAGCTAAAAAGTCATTTCAAATTTCAAGATATACGCTTCGGGGGTGTATTCATTATTTTAATATAGCAATATAGATGTTCGCAATGATAAAGAACATGCAAAATCTTATGTTTTGAACGGTAGATCTTAACTGTCATTCTTGTCAGAAAGAACCACTTTTTGTTGGCCATACTGACCTTAGACTGAACACCTCTATTTTGATCGTACTTTAAAGATACCTCTATTGGTGGTAGCCATGCTTTGACTTCTTTAAGTATTTCATTTATTGAATAATATTATAATAATTCATGTATAATAAGCGTCTACACCGTCTCTCAAACGTATACTATACGGTACGTTATGAATAGAATTGTCATTACTAACCATCTTCTCATCCAATAATTGCCTCACCAATAATTTTCTATAAAGTTTAAATCTTTGTTCTTTGATGAAAAAATCAAACACTCCTTTTGTATCTGGTATGTGGTTGCTTAAGAATTGCTTGATTCTAAAAACATTTAAACGTATTTTGAATTGATTAATTATTATAAAATAGCTTCTTACATAGTCCATACGTTGTCTGTGTTATTTCTTAATACGAAATACCGTGGTATCAACAAGCAGGTAACGGGAGTTAGAGCCACTATTCTTCTTCTGTCCAATTTCTCGCCAACATTGAAGCAGGCGCCTGCATGCATTTCACAAAGCTGGATAAAATGAGTCTCCAGTTTAAAGTCTTTGTAAGTCACGTCTAAATTGAAGAAAAAAATTGAATAAAGTATATTTTGGTTTTAATGAAATTATAACATAATAAGTGGCAAACATTTTTCAATATCTAGATACAATTTTTCTCATGAGAAACTAAAAGAGAGCTTTCCGTTTCAAAAACCAGCTGTTTTGATAATGAGTAGGTTTGTTTTGGTATATTTTGTTAGTTATTTAGAATAAAAATATACAGAATGCTTCAACAAAAATCTATTGTTTCTGAGGCAGATATTTTTGCATTTGAAATATGGCTCAGAAACATCTGTGACATCCGACATAGTCAAGATTGGTATTGAAATTTGAAAAGACATGTACTGAATTGCCAAAATTTGAAAGTATATATACTATATTTGATCTAACCGTCATGCAACTTATGGCAGGTCGAAGCTGCTTCACTCTTTTCATCAAAATTCAAACTTGGCTTCGACGCTAGTTGATAATCATCCGATAAGTTAGATGGCGTGGACGATACAGTAGATAATTGTTTCTTCGATACTAAAAAACTCGTTTGCTTAAACTGTTTGGAATCCTTCCAGCCATATAAATAGGATGGTGCCCTTGATATGGTAGAAGCCTTCAAAAAATAAAAGAAAATATTATCTAGTTTTGTATTTGACGTTATACTACGCGAAAAATTTCAGTCTTGAAATGTTAACGGCGACAAATAAGTTTAAAATATAATGAGGTATTCCTTACTTTGGATATTCCTGAAAACAACGTAGAAATTTTCGAATATCTATTATCGTTTTTCCAGTATTTCGAAAAAATTCTCGATACAGTGTCTAATTCATCGGAGGAACATATTGATGAAGTATCAAGTTTAAAGGATTTCACTTCCTTTTGCTCGTTAACCCATATTCTTAGATTCTCTATTAAAGCACAGACTCCTAGAACGCATCAAATCTCATTTAAATAGGCCTCTTGCATAGATTTTTATTTTTACCTTAAAGTATTCTTAAAACCTCTTAAAGTATAATAAATATCCTTCCACATTTTTTTTCCAAGAAGTACTCAAAATTATCTCAAAAATTCCCTTTTAAAGTTTCACGAAGCCCTTTAAATTTGACGTCACACGAAAACGCAATGAAATTGGTCGTGACGTCACAAGGTACAATCGTCGTCCGCTAAATGTAAACTTCAAATCTGGTTTCCCGTTTATCCATTTTAAAAGCATTTTTACTTGAAATATGTTAGCATCAATTTATTGTTTAATAGTGTTTACTGTTGTGCTTCTTTGTTTATCGTTAATTTCAAATATTAAGATGTCTGAAGGATTTTTAAAGGCACAATCTGATAATTTACCTCTGGGTCCTTTTTCGGAGTTTTTCTTCAATGGGTAGCTTAATGAATGTTTTTCCAAGAGTGGAGATTGTTGTACTTCCACAACATGGCACGATACAATAACGATAAACCATTTTTTCTCAAAAAATCACCATAAACAACGTCAAAATTAACTTTGATAGACGTCAAAACTTGGCAAAAGTACCTTGTGACGTCACTGTTGCATGAAATGTGTTTTTGGCGGCATTTTAGTCGTTTGAATTTCAATTATTTATTACGACTTTAATATCAAACAAAATTTGAAAATATTCCTGTGGGATGATATTTACGTATAATTGATCATTTTAATGCAATAAAAAATTATCTGCAAGGGGCCTAATGACGTTTTTATGCAAAATTACTTTGCGCGATCGCCATTTTATTTATAATTCGCGAGTTCACCATTTTTATGTATAAAATCCATTGTTCATAATAATTGCTTATTGTTATGTACATGTTTTGTATATCAATTGATTTATGTACTTTTTTGTATTCTTTGACTGACTTCCAAAGATCTTTTTTCTTTTATTTTTTGGGAATCAAACCACAATAATCATTTGTTCTAGTGATAATCAATTCACAAAGGAGAAAACTTTATTAAAAAATGTTTGATTCCCAAAAAATAAGAGAAAAAAGAATAAAGAATATGCCACTTACAGAAGATATTGTCTATACTTTATTTCAAACCTTACCGTTTGTAATAAAGTAGACATAATTGTTGAGCCCCATATCATCGCCTAAAACAACATCTCCACAATCGTAAGCTCTTGTCTTGGCTAAAATGCAGCACTCCCTTTTAGCTATAATATCCCAGTTTTTAAAATAATTAAACCTATCAATTTCTGTTTCAATCGACTCCCATAATTTCAGTACGGTATCCTTGAGAATATCATCGAAATCTTCTTTTTTTATCATTAAAAATTCACAATGAGTATTTGTAGTAACAGTAGCTAATCTGCCGGTACCGTGTAATAATGCTACTTCACCGAACATCATGCCAGCACCCATAATACCTACTTCTTCTGTTACATTCTCAAGAAGTACATTGTCGTAATGACTGATGGTGATGGAACATTCTCCTTGTAGTATGAAGTACATTGCTGAAAGAGAAGAATTTGTCATAGTTTACTCACTATACATAATATTAATTTAGATGGCAAAACAAAAAAAGAATAGGCGATTGCATCAAGTAAAGCATCGCGGCAAATTAACTTTAACACAGGGTGTCCCAGGAGCTCGTACCAAAAAATCTCAATAAAATTTAATTAACGGTTTAAGAGAGAGATACGTGCAATTTTATGTCGCACTACACACCTAGTGGCGCATTCAGATTTATTTTAATCCTGGAACTGTATACCAACTTACCCGTAGGCATATGATCCTGCTTAATAACAACCCTTCCAGCTGGATAATAACAAAAATAAGTAACCGCCGCTAACTTATCTTTAACATCGGCTGGGTACTTCCTGAAACATTTAAGACCACTGATACTTTTGGCCAATATTTTCTGCTCTTCCTCCGTTCGAAGCTCTTTTGGTTTGTTCAAAATTGACTTTTCTTTAATGGTTAGTAAGCTTTTCACTTTCTTCCGTCTCATCAACATTCGGATATTTCTTTTTACATTGTCGCTTATTTTAGCATCTTCCGGATCTCCTATCCAGTACAAATTGGCGATAACTAGGCGAACTATTGCTCTGAATTTTCTTCGGAGTCTCAGCTTCCGCTCAGCTTTGTTTTCTTTACTTAAACTGCTGGCGGATTGTGATGGGGATCCAGATAACATTTTGGAATTTTTTTAAAAATCTGACAATTAAGTCAAATGTGAAAAATGTCAAATTGGTTGTAACGTCCAAATTATAATATCAAGATATATCAATTTTTTCGTAATATCTAAGTCTTGTGAGATTGAATATCAATGGCTTCTTCCGCTTCTTCTTCTTCGTAGCTCTTCAGGATTAATTCACCCTTTTTTTAATACAACTGTACGTCTTTGGTTTGTACAATCGCTTTGTTCAGTTTTGCAATAATCCAATTAAAATATTTCAAGGTATTATCAACCCGTTCAACCCTTCAAAGATATTCTGATTACTATCTTAGTCGACTAATATGATTTCGATCACACTTTATGAAGACATCATGACTTCGTTAAAGAAGATTAGGCCAGTTTGAAAGCTCGAGAGGAAATTGAACAATAACATGACAGACACTATTTGAAATTTATCGTCTGAAATATTTCACGATACGAGGGAATGAAAACATTTAGAACCATCACTTGTACGTATAGATAGCGGTTTCAGTGTATTTTCGTGTTTGCTCAACTGTGCATCAGCATCTGAATCTATGAGAAATTTTGAGGTTATTTTAATATTAAGGTGGAATAAAAATAATCTATATCCCACTAGGGTATATTATCTCAAATAAGCATATCTAAAGCCGTCTTCTTATAGTGATAAATGATGAAATACATAGTGAAAGTATATAAAACGCGGTATAAAATTGCTGAGTACGAATTTTTAACGATATATTATGCTTTTTGTCTCTCTACCTACTCTGGGAATATTTTTATAGCTTGATGTGTGTATATAATATAGAATTTCTCCCTAAGGCCTCTCTTTTATATGTGCATATTAAGTTCAAGAAGAAATGGCTGCAAAAATACGTCTAAAGTTACGCATAAATCACTCGGCAGGTGAAGAATATTATTAGTAGGAAATGAAAAGAAAATAATTTGAAAAAATCGAATAAAACAAACATTTCTAATCTCGTTGTGAGAGGAATATGGCAAATGTGGCTCAGTTTTGTACATTTGCATTATATCTATAGTATATTTTATGAATGAGTATTAAAATAGCATATTTGTAATACATAGCATATTTTTTGTAAAAAAATTTGGAGCAAGGAGTACCTAGGTATGGAATCAAATATATCACATAAACTTCCTTAATAATTTGAATAATATGGACTCAAGATACACTAGAATACGTAAAATTTTCCGCTGAATCGACAGCCGGAGACTAGAACGTTCTATCTATCATTTTAGCCGAGTTATGAGCAATTTTAGTATTGAAAAGTGGATTTTCGAAAATTCCATATTTCCATTTGGAGGAGAAAAAATGATTTTATACCAAAACAGACTGTATCAGTCGATTTTTCGCACCAAAAAACCTCCTCAGACGAATTTTGAGCAATTTTTATTTCAAAAACATATTTTTTGTCGAAAATTTTGAAGCAAGGGAAATATTTGATATAAACTGGTATCTCCTAACTTCCTTAATAATTGGAATAATAAACTCAAAATACACTAGAATACGTAAAATTTTCCGCTGGATCGATTGCCAGAGACTAGGACGTTCTATCTCTCTTATTAGCCGAGTTATGAGCAACTTTAGTTTCAAAAAGTGGATTTTCGAATATTTCATGATTCCATTTAGATGAGAAAAAATGATTTTATACCAAAACAGACTGTGTCAGTCGATTTATCGCACCAAAAAACCTTCCTAGACGAATTTTGAGTAATTTTTATGTCAAAATCGTATTTTTTGTCGAATATTTTAAAACAAGGGGTAGGTATGGGAATATTTCATATAAACTGGTATCTCCTAACTACCTAAATAATTGGAATAATGGAATCAAAATACACTAAAATACGTAAAATTTTCAGCTGAATCGATTGTCAGAGACTGGGACGTTCTATCTCTCTTATTGGTCGAGCTATGAGCAGCTTTAGTTTCGAAAAGTGGATTTTCAAAAATTTCATGACTTTATTTGGAGAAGAAAAATAGTTATTTGTTTAACTAGGCAGCAAAGTAGTAGATTGACTGCCGAGGAATTTAGCCAAGGCAGTCAATCTACTTTGCTGCCAAGTTGAACATATAATTTTTTCTCCGATTTTCATAATGAAGATATTGTATTTTTGCAAATTATGACAATTCTCACAATCTCTTTATTTTGGTTGCTATGGAAATGTATAATAACAGGCAGCAAAGTAATCACTTTGCTGCCTGTTATCATTTGTTATTTGCTGATTGATATCAGTCAGCAAAATTAATATTTGCTGTCAATCGGAGAAAAATGATTTTATACCAAAACAGACTGTGTCAATCGATTTTCCACATCAAAAAACCCCTCCAGACAAATTTTGAGCATTTTTTATATCAAAAACATATTTTTTGTCGAATATTTTGAAGCAATTGGGGTAGGTATGGGAATATTTCATATAAACTGGTATATCCTAACTTAATAATTGAAATAATGGACTCAAAATACACTGGAATACGTAAAATTTTCCGCTGAATCGATTGCCAGACACTAGAACGTCGTATCTCTGTTATTAGCCGAGTTATGAGTAACTTTACTTTTGAAAAGTGGATTTTCGAAAATTTCATCATTCCATTTGTAGGAGTAAAAATGATCTTATACAAAAACAGACTGTGGCAGTCGATTTTTCGCACCAAAAAACCTTCCTAGACAAATTTTGAGCAATTTTTATGTCAGATACGTAGTGAAATTTTCGAAATCCACTTCTCAAAACTAAATTTGTTGTAGGCCCTTGATAAAATATGAAATAAAGTAATTTTATATTACATTCTTTCAATATCCAATGAAGTCGTTCCAGAAGCGTTGAATTAAATGATAAGACGGCCAGTATAGGTATATTAATCATAGATATGATAAACTCTTCTTATACAACAAGTACATTTGACTAATAGATAAATTTTGTAGATCGGATTATTCAGTAGTAATTTTGGATTTAGTCGGGTCGGTCGAGTGCGTGGTCGATATTTATTTTATTTTTTGAATTCGTGTATAGTGAAGTGTATAGTGAACTATAGTGAAGTGTATGTGAATTGTGTACCTACATGGAAGGCGTGGATTAGAGCTTCAAACATCCTTCTAATGGGGTAATTATTTATTATTCCCTACTTTTTTTATTCTTTGGAACGCATCAATTTTTTTAAATAAATTTATAAAATTTTTAATAAAACAAATTTTCAATTGTATATTTAATTTCAAAACACTATTAGTTTTTTAAATTAATTTGTTTATTCGTATTGATATTTTGTTCATTTATAATCCATTTTTTTATAACAAAGTATCCAAAAACCGGCCGGTCAATATTCCTATGACAAATAATTGTTCTTATATAAGAAGTGAATCATATATTGAAGCTGCTATGGGAAATATTACTTGTATCTGGAAGGTGTTTGAAATTTGTTTCTTTTTTTGTTTCAGGGAATCTGGAGTGTACATGAATGGTGTTCCTAAATGGAATCAATGGAATCCAGGGATTAGAGCCTAATACATTCTTCTAGAGGGGTAGGTTTCTATATTTCACTTACTGGTTATCTAAAGTATTGAATAAATACAACATTTTTGTATTATTTTATTGTTTTTTTTTACACCCAAATACTCGAGAATGACAAATAAGGGTTCTTATATAAGAAATGAGTCATGAGTCATTTTTTTTTTGCAAATCACTCATCTCTTTTACATTAACATTTCAATAATTATTATATTTTTTTGTTTCAGGTAACATAAAGTTATGTCTACCTCAACGTGAGTCTATGCATGCATCATAATATATTTATTTTATGTTTGTATAATGTATACACCTGTGAAATGACTATGACTATTACTATGTATAATATTTCATGTACAAAATGTACAGTTATTCGTACCAACATATTTGACTTTCCCTGTATATAAATAGATGAGTTTTCATATTTTCCCAATATTATTTAGCATTTTTTTACAAGTATCGGAAAACACTGGTAAGTTTTGTAATTTTAAGTATTATTTGTATATTATCCTCCTTTTCTTTTTAGGTACTCTTTTCAAAAGACATAGATATGTTGCTGCTCACATTTACTCAATAATATCCTTGAATAGGTAAGCTATGTTGTTCCTGTTTTCTTATCCTGATTTTTGTTGAATTTTTTAATTTTGTTTGATTTTCTGTTTCAGAAATTGCTGTCTATTTTTTACAGATCTTATAATTTCCATCGAATTATTGTTGAATTTTTTAATTTTGTTTGATTTTCTTTTGCAGAAATTGTCGCCCAGTAGATCATCTGTCAACATATCGTGGATGCCAACATTGTTATATGCAACTATTTTTAAATTTTAATCAAGTTTTTAGTGAATTTTTTTAATTTTGTTTGATTTTCTGTTACAGATTTTTTATTTTCGTCTTTTTTTCAGCCTTAATCATTTTTAATTTCCACGGTATTATGTTGTTGGGTCTTTGCATGTTTTTTTAACTTGATATTAAAATGTAGATGACCAAGCTTGGTTATAGTAGGGGTAGGTGAAGTAGTGGTGATTTTAGATAATTGATATTTTGAATTTAAAATTTTATATGTAAATATATCGTATGCTGTAATTTGTGTAATAAATTGTTTTATTTACATTATAATGTTTTTGTCCTTGTAAAAAATGTACATGTTAATATTTTGTTGTTTTTATAATTGCCAACTTTGTTTGTAAATTTTTATAACTGTACTTTGCTAGTAAAGACAAATTTCTAGCAGTGTGCAGCCGGTAGAAGACTTTAGGGAAATTTTGTTTCTTTTGTGATGTCTTCCCCCGGTGGAGAATATTTTCGATCGGTTGTGAACATATTTCAACCGTTGATTATATTTTCTGCTGGCTGTGACATCTTCCAAACATGAGGGGAATCCCTCCATCAACAAGGAACAGCTTCCATTACCGCTTTTCAAAACTACAGATGCTCAGGACTCGAGAAATATCATAATAGAACGTTCTAGTCTTCAGAACGTTCTAGTCTTCGGCAATCAATTCAGCGAAAAATTTAACATACTCCAGTGTATTTTGAGGAATTATGAGTTCAAAATACACTGGAAAGACTGACAATGTTAGTTGTTTTTCTTTGTCAACATTGTTGATCCACAGGCAGAGTTAGACAAATATATAGTGAAATGATTGATCCTGAGCTTGCACTTTTTACTACTTTTCCTTTGTTCCTACATCTTTGGACAAAATTACACCATAATATTCACTACGGTAGTCGCCTATAATTCACGGAAGTCAAGTTAATAATAATAAAACAAAATTTTTAAGTAAAAATAATTTTAATTTTTAACCACAATTCAGATTCTTCATATAACCACTATGAGAAATATAGCATCTATTATTACAACACACAATATAGTAAATAATTTCGTAATTACAAGATAAATATATCACAATGCACAAGAAGCACAACAAAAGACATTTTTTTGAAATTCATCAAAGATGTCATCAACCATTATCAAACCTATTAGGACCCAGTTTCTAAATAAAACTAACATGCACAAAAGTATAGATATTATGGGACCTATGGATATATCTGCACAAACAAGATAAAATCTATTGGTCGAAAACAAGATAAAATATAAAATTAACGTCAATTTATGTTGGTGTATAATTCAAATATTATTTGTAGATGGATCCAAAACAATATAAGGGACTGTGAAAGAAGTAGACGAGCCAGGAACCAAAAATTAGTTTGGTCAGTATTAAATAAAAACTATCTTCAAACCTAAACACTATAATTAAATAGAAAAACATTTCAAGTGTGTAACATAATATATCAGTCAAAAATCAAACACCATCATCCGTTGTTATATAATGATATAAAGCTCACGGTATTAGCTGCCTTAGTAGCCACAAACGTCATTTGTCATGTCGCTTCTGGAAGTACAACTACACATAGATTCGAAAGTTGTTTTTTTTTTTGGCCAAGAATCTAATTTATCTTGAACAAGGAACTGTCTTCTCCATACCAATTCTCTTCGTGGCACTCCTAGGAACAATAGAAGTCGTGTTATCAATTAACAGCAAACCTTCTATTTTCATCTGACGATACGGAGAAACCCAGCCATGGTATTACAGAGAAAAAATACTTTAGACTGGAGATATTGGTTGATGCAAAATCTTTTGAATCCATGTGTATATATTCAACTCATTCATAACCTTATAAAGGCTGTGATAAAACGTTAATAATAAAAAATGAGCACCTTTGATTCTTACGATTAAAATTGGGAAAAATTGGATTTGATACTTCAACTGTTACTTCATCTGTCATTAAATTTCTATCCTTACCTTTAGAAGACATTTTGGACAAAGGGACTATTCAGTAGTTGCTTTTATCTCAAAACAATAGAGTTCAATCTAAGGTCAGTGTGGCCAACAAAAAGTGTTTTTTTTTCTGACAAGAATTGCAGTTACGGTCCACTATTTAAAACAAAAGATTCTGCATGTTTTTATCATTGCGAACATCTATATTGCTTTATTAAAATAATGAATACACCCCCGAAGCGAATATCTTGAAAATTAAAATTACTTTTCAACTGAATACTCACTATATCGGTGGCCAATATTCTTAGGAACTTCTGGCAAGTCACCATTTCTGTCATTCAGTCACTAGTCAAATGTCAGTTATATTTATTTTTGTTGATAATTGTTTAATCGTGTATGTCCATTTTCGATTTGATTTTTGTAGCGTTTCTAATTAGTTGTATCTTTATTCTTCTAATTACTTTTTTCACTGACATTTGAAATTGCTAGTGACTGAATAACAGAAATGAAATGGTGACATGCCAAAAGTTCCTAGAACTATTGGCCACTGATATGTTGAGTGTTCAGCTAAAAAGTGATGTTAAATTTCAAGATTTACGCTTCGGGGGTGTATTAATTATTTTAATAAAGCAATATAGATGTTCGCAATGATTAAAAAACATGAAAAATCTTACGTTCTGAACGGAGACCCTAACTGCCATTCTTGTAAGAAAAAACCACTTGTTGTTGGCCACACTGACCTTAAACTGAACTCTTCTATTAGAAGCTTACTGTACGTGCAGTTTTATTTTGAATATAACTGCTAGAAAATTTAATAAAAGGGTAATAAAATTAACTCTTGTTTGACCTTGGAGTATAGAATTATGTTGGCAGTATTTGTCAGAGTGGCTGAAGCATAAACGAAAAAGAACTTCAGCCAGAAATTTTGATTTTGGTGTTGTTTATTGTCATACAAAGACGGCACTCACAATTTTAACTCGAAAATTCAATATATTAGACTAGTAGTGAATATCTTTGGTATGGAACAATTTACCACAGGAACATGTATTTTCAGAAGCAGCCATGACTAAATAACAAATAGTAAGTAGTTTCAAATCCTTACAACTATAATTGATACTTAGTATTAATAAAAATCAATCGTTTTTGTCTATTTGATCGCAAAATTTTTGGTAAAAGCATCACTTTTTTGCATGTATAGGGAAAAATATGTGTTGGATAAGAACTGAACCAAAAATTTCGATCTTTTGAATTTCAAAAAATGCCTGAATAAATTTTTTCGAGAAGGTGATCGAGTTGAAAACAATTTTACAACGAAAAAAATTTGAGGAAAGCAGACGGAGGTATCGGACACGGAGCGCTAACCCCACCAGCTTCTTGGATGCGAGCTCGGAATTCCGGACATTGGTCGGCGATACATGGATGGCCCAAGGACCTCCAGAATAAACAACGGCAGTATCGACACAAGGACAGCATTTCGGCGTATTGCATTTCTTCGTTTATACCGAAAGTCCTAGAACATAAAAAAATAAACAGGATCCAGGGTTAGTATCACAGCATATAGTCTCTAGCAGTTTATACAAGTTATACTTTCGTGCCCACCCTCTTGAGGGCGCATCTGTGTGTATACAAACAATATGACAGTTTGACAATTTGTATATTACCTCACAAAACTTTACACTTTCACCACTTACTTTTTTAAAGAATGATAAACTCCTTTCCAATTAATATTATTATTATCTTTAGTTATAAATAACTCTATTTGTTGAGGGACGAAATGGAATTTGGTAAGTTCTCGCCAAACTCTTTGTTCGTTGACGATAGTCGCCATTTGTTCGCAGGATTCGGCACTTGCTAGTAAATCCTTATGGTCCGATAATCTATAAAAAAACACATAATTATTTATTGATAAAAATTAAATCCACCAGGATTATTATACCTTAATATAATTTCTCTAATACATTCTTCTGGTAATTGCATCAATTGTGGTTGAGTATTCGGTTCACAGATTTGCATTTTGGCTGCCATGTTTAATATCCTTTCTATTTTTGTAGCATGTTGATGCCAAAGCACTTGAGATCCTAAAGGACCTGAAATAATAAGGCATACAAATAAAGAACTGATAGAATCTCAACCATTTATGACTCAAACCTACCTCCCCAACAGGCATCTCTTTCGGCTGTTCTCAACGCTCTTAGATTACTGAGCAGTTGACGAAAACCTCTTGGATTGTGTTGACTTTTGGTAGCGTGGCTAGCGACCTCTTCCAGCATGGCGAGTAGAGCTTTTTGAGAACATCCCGATAGGGCTGTCATCTGTTGGCCGATTAATAATTCCAGTAAAGCGCAAATGTAATTAAATCTACGGACATCTCTTACGGCACTTCTGAAATCTAATCGTTTCACAGCTTCGTCTAATTCGTTAAACCCTGCTATCTGTAGGATAAAACATATTATTGTTTATTAAAAATTAACATTTGGTAAGTACCAATAAGTTAGATCTTGGAAAGTAGGCAACCAGAGTAGCATTTTTAGAAAGTAACCTTTTTTACCAGCAATGCATTTGCAAAAGTGTTCAACCTTTTTTACCAACAAAACAATTGCAAAAGTGTTCTGCATTTGAATGAAATGCAAAATTTGGTATTGAGCGGAGTAGAATTCAATGAGACCTCTGGCGAAAAAATTGTAATTGTCGCAACGAGTAAAACAATTCGTTTTGCATTGTTTTTGTATTATATGCAAGTCAACGTAATTACTGTAAATTCGTACTTTATTTGTTTAATTTTGTGTAAGTGACAAGCTTAAAACTGTGTTTTTCTATTCAACGCAACTGTCATCATTTCTGAGGTTACCTATATCCTTATTTAATCAGAGATATTCGGGAAGAGGTTATGCTATTCTATTTTTTGTTTCCATTGCACTTTTATGAAAGCGTCACGTATTTCCTCTATATAGGTACCATGCAAAAATATAATGCAAGCATTTAAAACTGCCTGTCCCTTATGTTTGCACCTAGAAGAAGGCTTAGCATTTACAAATTCAAATAAACTTTGAATAGTCAGTGTAGACCTAATCCATAGTTACAAAAAGTCAGTATTAAACATTTAAAATAATACTCAATACAAACGTGTACCTTCCCTGTAACTTTTGTAGATATGAATAAATATATCAAAAATAAAATAAAAACATGAAATCAGATCTAATTCTACTTTTCCAATACTAACAAAAAATTATAGTAGATAATATCTTTTCATTTTATGTGAATGTGAGAGGCAGTAAAGTATAAAATATACGGGTACTTACTTCTTTAGTGCATTTTATTGTTATATGACAGTGAGGTTGATTGGCAGTATCAGTGTCGCTTTCTTCTTCTAAACTATCATTTCTTGATACTCTAAAAACAAAAGTTTATATTTAAAAGGGGTGTTCACAGTAGACCATTACAAAACATCTAACCTTGACTTTGGATAACAAAAAATAACAAGTAAATACCAGTTGATGTGGTTATTAATGGTTATAACATGATGACGTCACTACCTTTGACATTTTTAACCGCGGTAATTACTCTGCTGTGTAAACATCGCGGTTTTAGTTGTCAATTTGTATTTGTGTATATTATCTCTGGTTGTATATCAGACCAGTGTATTGAGAACTACCTACTAGTGATTGGAAAACATGTGGAACCATAATTTAACAAAAATGATCGTTCTTCTTCTTCTGGTTATTCGGCCAAAGTTTATTAGTTTTTTTTAAAGTTATTTAGGCGGTCTTTGATGGTTGATACACAGCTAAAACCAAGGTCGAAAAAATACTAACCGCATTGTAAACCATTATGTTCGCCAAAAATTGGCTAATGTATGTTGTTATCCACCGAATCGAGGATTAGAAATCCCGTGTAAACATTGCCATAGTAACGCAGCTTTTGATTTGTCAATACTCGGAGCAAATTTCCGCACGTTGTCAATTTTGCGACAACTTTTTTAATAGAAAGAAAAAATGTCTGTAATTTTATTAACAAGCCACAATGAAAATATATATAACATTTATAAAGCTCCGAGTGAACCGAAAAAACAGCCTTACAAATCAAAATTAACAAGCGGAGAAGAGAAACGACAAAGTCCTTTGTTTGTAGTACAGAAAAAGGGACATGCGACAATGGGAGTACCTGAAATTGATCCTCCTGATCCTCACAATTACCTTAGAAAACACACAGGTAAGGATGATGGATAACCATGAGTTTTTGAGTGATTTTGGAAAAAAGATTATTCAAAATTTCCGAAAACACAATTTAAAGGTGTCACACTGTACTGAAACTGAGTCTGAGTTGCTTAGCTATGGGCACACATGGCTCGCAGTTGCGAGGGGCCGTCGTTTTGGAGGCCCAAGGAGCAACAAAAAAGTTATATTACGTTATATTTCAAATAATGTCGCATTGTTGAAATAGAAATTTGTTAAATATTTTAGGAAAACCTTGTTACGTTAGAGAGAAAATAAAAAAAGAAACAATACCGTGTATTTTGAAAATGGCTGTACCGAAAACAGCAGAGTGTCTAAAAACCGAAAAACCATCCAGACCCTGTAAAAATTACGTAGCTGATAATATAAAAACAATTTGTAAAGTGAAACCAAAAGAGCCGATTCCTACAGTGGTCATAGATCGATACGGTAACTAGATAATAAGAGAAGACCCAAAACTTATTTTATTTTGTTCAATGATGTAAGGAATTGTGGAAAATGATTTTTAGTACTTTGCATAATATTTGTAGGTACCAAGAAGCCGTTAAGAGCCGGGTTAGAGCCGATTTACATAAAGATTCCACCATTTGGAAAAACCCCATCTTACTTAAAGAGATTTATTGATACAAAAGAGAAGGAATATCAAATGAAAAAGGATTTTAGCGGTGTAGAACGACCTTTGTGTACGTATATTACAAGACATCAACGAGAGGCGTTACTTAATGTAAGTAAATCATCAAACTGTCACTGTAGTAAGTGAGGTTAGGTCGGGCTCTTCTTTTTCCTTTATTATCTAATGGATAATTTGCCCATAAATTTGTGAATAAGCTTATAATAGCTATGGCGAGTTTAAAATTTAAGGGTCGCTTAGTTAAAGTTCAGTTGCACCAATGTTTTTGCTCTGCTTCTTAGCTAAGTGTTAATACATTTGTCAACCTAAACCTCGCTATTTAAGTTGAGTTTTATCATTGTCTAATATAAAGAAATAGTCTGTCAACCTCGTGAGTATAACAGAGACCCTAAAAAGAGAGATGCATACATATTGAGAGGTGGCGACTTAAGTTAAATTACGGTGAAATTTGAAACTTCCAGAAGCTTTTGTGCATACGAGATGCTATTGACCAATAGGTGGCTCTATAATAAAATATTAATAACGCTCAAAATAAACATAACAAAATACATTTCTACTTATCAAAGTTGAATAAAAATTTCTACCTAGATAAATAGCCCAACCCAACAAAATTTTACGAGTATAGATAAGTATATTTCAAAATAATTTCTGGACTCAGTTTCTGGTCGGATTTATAATAAAATACAGATCCGTATTAGATAAAATTTAGATACCAAATCATAAATAAAATTTATTTTTTTTTTGACAAAAAATAACTGAGTTTTACAAGAACAAATCTAATTGGCAAATGTTATCAAACAATTTTTCTTTTAAAAAAAAATACGATACTGTGTTATTGTGATATACAGGGTGTTTTCAAATGCCACTTACAACGTTTGCATGTATATACCTTTAGTAAAATTGGACAAAATCATATAAGCTCATTTACTTTTTGAAAAACAGGGTATTTTTATAAAAAAACATTTGTCAATTCTTGATCCAGTGGTGTACATTTGGAAATATATGTCACTTGTCTTTTCCCATTTTTCACGCTACTGGGTATTTGTAGCTATTTTTAATAGAGGAGTTCAGTTTAAGGTCAGTGTGGCCAACAAAAAGTGGTTTTTTCTGACAAGAATGACAGTTAATGTATACTGTTTAAAACATAAGATTTTGCATGTCAATGTTTGATATCATTGCGAACATCTATATCGCTTTATTAAAATAAAGAATACAACCCTGAAGGGTATATCTTGAAATTTAGTATTGACTTTTTAGCTGAATACACAACATATCGGTGGCCTCTATATTAATTTTGTGTTCCTTAATTTTTTTCACGTAAAAAACACATAACCTTTGCACATCAAAAAATGTGTATAGTTTTCGATATTTAATGTTTTCATGAAGTCTGCAACTTAATTTATTAATAATAAAATAAAAAAATAACTTTTTTTAATAACCTTCAAACTACTAAAATATGTATCAGATACAAATTTGTGAAGCAGCAATTAATGCATCTTGAACATTGTGGGAAGACTCGAAAATGTTTGTACAAAATTGTGCTTTTATTATTGAAAATGATGTTGCAAACTTCATGAAAACATTAAATACATATCTTGATAACTACTAATTTTTTTATATGTGAAGGTTATGTTTTTCACGTGAAAAAAATAAGGAATATAAAATTGATTGAAAATAGCCACAAATGTCAGTGAAAAAAGGTAGGAGAAAGTGACATATTATTCCAAATGTACACCACTGGATCAAAAATTGACGAATGTTTTTATCAAATAATGCCTTTTTACATTTAAAAACAATCTGCCAAATATCAAATCAATTTATTCATTCATTTTAAAGTTATCAAATGAAAACATTTGAATTTTCATAACTTCAACACCCCGTATTTCGAAAAGTAAATGAACTAATCCTTTATATCATTTTGTCCTATTTAACGAGAGTTTTCTACATGTCTACACGTTGTAAGAGTCATTTGAATACACCCTGTATATCGGATTAACGTCCACGTGCTACGTTTGTTTTTCGTTTGATTCAATCATATTGTATCATAATATATAGTAGGTATTTTACTTTCCGTTCGCTACCCACCTAGGTATATATCTCTACTGAAAAAGGATAAAAAATGCGTAGGTAAGTTTTTCTTCAAAAAATAGTAATTAAGACTGTCCAAAAAAGTGAGTTTATAGCAATTAATTGTCTGTGAACTATTTTGGAAACATGTAGGCTCTGTTTATATATCATCTTTGTGACTGCAACTAACGAAAAAATAATTCAGAACCATCCATTATTAGCATATTCATTTGATAAACTGTATTCTGTTCCATCCAACTACTATTTACGTATAATAATCAAAATAACAACAATTCTTCAAAATACCAATCCACGCAACTACAACAAGAATTAAATAATCGATAAATGCGAGATAACTATAAACCTTTTCCCCCTTTACCTAAGGGTGGTGTGGTTATTATAAATGACCTTCAAAAACAGGTAGATTTATTTCGAAAATAGACTCACACTTAATACAGATTGTCGTCAGTTACATCTAGCGATTAAAAACATAATCACTTGAAATAAATAGGTATCTTTCCTAATTCGAAGTGAAATATTATATTCAGCGCCATCTACTCGTTAAATCTACGCCACCTAAACGTCCAATCCGAACTACCGAAAAACTGTTAAATTTTTAGCCCATAAGGTTGTCAGACTATTTCTTTATATTAGACATTGGGTGGTATGAATAAAAACGAAGTATATGCTAACACTAGAAGTATTAGCATTTTCTATAAAGTGGGTACTTCAATACTAAGAAGAAGCTACATTTCAAAGTAGATACTTTAAATTTTTCCGGAAGCTACTATACTAAGTAGCACTCTAGTGAAAATGACTAAAGTATTTACTGCAATTTGGAGTAGCGACTTCTCACAGCAAATACTTCGATTTTAAGAAGAAATTGTAGTATTTGCTTAACGTTAGCGAAGTTGGTATAATAGCAGCTTCTTGAGAATTCTTCGGTTAAATTTGTTTAAAAATGGATGGATGGAAGGAAAATATACAGTGCAACGACACGTTAATGATGATATTTTGTATCATAAAATGTTCCGGTAACAGAAAATGAGGTGGCAGCTGTCATTTTTTCATCCAGCAGTATCTAGAATTCTTCTAGGATTATAACAAATGCTAATTGTATATTTTTTGGGACTCTTCTTGACAGGGCATTTCTTCATATGAAGACATTCTACTCAACCACGAACACTGTTTATAACTTTCAATTGACAAGAAACATAGCAAATAATATTTCGGGTAGTCTTGAAAATTTTTTGTAACATGATGGAACAGAAAATCTGATAAACTTGTCATGACCTGCTCCCCTAGCAGAAGGAGTGGAAGATGCTGCACGTGTCAAAGCAGTTTAGTAAATACTTCAACGTTAAGCAGATTCTACCGGAACTGACCAGATGCTTCATGATGGAGCATATACTTTGAAGTAGATCTTTAAATTTGTAGTAATAGCATGTACTTCGTTTTTATTCATACCACCCAATGGTTTTATCTATTTTTCTATGGTTTTTGGTGACTTTTAGTTTTTGTGGTTTGAAATAACGTATTAAGCTAGGCGCAGCTTAAAATGACAAGTTGTTCATGGTGCAAAACAAAACTTTCTTAATGCTTCATTTAACTTTAAGTCGACTTAAATATCAATTGGTGCAAACGGCCATAATTTGACGAAAAGTTTTTGCTAAAATAAAAATTCAACAAATGTCGGTAAGGATTATACTTATGTATCTAAAAAATATGGTTGTAGGGTCTAAAGCAAAACTGGGAAGAGCTTCAGCAACAATACCAAGGCCTTCCGATACTAACAGATACAATCCCAAAAATTTTACGAAAATCCAAAATGGAAGCTGATCTAAAACAATTGGAAAAGGATATCGTTCTTTTGGAGAGACACCCGTATATATACGTTTACGAAGACAATGAAATCTAGTGATATTTTTATTTTACAGATATTAGAGTGCTAAGGGGATAGAGATTAATAATTTTAAAATAATATTTGGGATTATTTATCGAACAAAATTTAGGTAACTAAGAATAAACATTATAATATTAAAGTTATTTAGGGGAGAGCACAAAATGTTAAATTTAAGTTTTTCCTACGGATATGTGCAATAATAAAAATTTAACAAAACTGTTAATGTTTGTTTCATTACCTTGGGCAATTTTTTCTTGTAATCATATCTCCGGAAGTACAATAATCACCGTAGGTTTATCGAAATTAAATTTCTACTTCAGCGATTGTAAACAACTGTGTATATTTTTAAATCAATTTATTCTCCTAATTAATTGAAAGTATTCCAGACTTTAGTAAGTCTGTTGAAAGGGCATAAGAGATCGATACACATCTGACCTTGAACCAATTTTGTCTTGCTGACTTTATCAGCTGAAGACTTTTGTGGCAAATATTTCTAGAATTGACATGGTAAACTATGATTTTTAATTATATTCCCTTATTTTATCAAATAGATTTGTAATTTTCCAAATAGGTTTACCGATGTTCATTTTATTTCATCGAAAAAGCTTTCAAGCTACTAAAAACTTTTAGTAAAATATTTATCAAAAGAAAGTAATAATGTATGGAAATCAATAAATATTAAGTGTTTCTTTCACAAAAACGTCAGCTGTGACATATAGTTTTCATTAAGCAATGGTAGTCTTCATTGAAAGTAGTCGCTTAGTTGTTTCAAGTGTATTTGTTTTAATCTCTATAAATTAAGCAAATAATTTTCAAGGATAATTATGAAAACATACCTAATGAACCTACAAAATGTCCTTTTGTTTACCTATAATACCAGTGGACCGTATTCAATACTTTTTTATATTTTTAAAAATAAATTCCCTTTCTCCCAAAATCAAATTTTTGAACGCTCCTCGTATATGGGCCATATTACTGTGTCACAATGGTTTAAATGAGAAAGAACTAAGGCATTTTTTTGGTATCGGTATAAATCTAATTTTATTTCAGATATATTATGTTCTTATAGTTGCTGGACAGAAAAATTACTTACTTGGGTTTAAGTCAACAACTTTTGAAAGTGTGCAATTTACCTGTTACAGTTTTTTGTGATTAGATACTTAATACGACCCTGACAGTCAACAAACTCAGTTATTCAACGTTCCAATGAATAATTGTCCATTATAAAACTTCGGGGTTTAATAGAATTTAGTTAAACTTATACAGAGACGATGATGTGTAACAGAATAGACATTTTTATATTATTTCTAACACTTCTACACAAAATCAATTCAAACCTAATAACAGAAGACAGATTATGTAACATTCAAGAGAACCAGACAAAGAAATTTTATATTGAATTTTTTAAGCAATCAAATCACGTTTTAATCGCAAATATTGGCGGAGAAAATCCAAATTACAAAGTCAACTACTTCACTAATTTTTTTTTTAAAGAAGTTATTAGAGTTCCAGCAACTGTTATCGAATTTAACATTCAGAAAAATGTTTTGGAAAATATATTCAATCAAATTACTTGGAGTACCACATTGATTTTTATTGACAAAGTGTTTGAATTTAAAGAATTTCTTAAAATACATTATCTTCCACCAAGATTGTCCTATGTGTTAATTTTTACACAAAACGAACATTGCGAACATACAGTGGAAGGTAACTTATTGAATTTATTTATTTTAACCAAACTGTATTACCTATGTAGGTACCTTTATCAATTATCAATTAGCATTGATCATTTAACAATTAGTAAAACTGCCATCGTTTATGTAGACACAATTATAGTAAGCATGCGCACAAGCACAAGCCCGAGATTCTAGTTTACAATAACCCTACATTTTCATGTCTATTTAAATCATTGGAACAATTTTGAAGATGTATAGTAGAATTGAAGAAGCTGAGACTTTTCTCCTTATATTAATAATACTGACACACAACATGCTAATTGATAATTGTTAAATGTTACTGCATAAATCCACACCTATTTAAGGTATAACCGAAATTCTAACGGAACTATGGAAGAATCACAGCATTATCAACGCCTTTTCACAAGCACCATGTGCATGCAACCAAAACATCTATTTATATCAACCGTTTAAAAAAAACAATAACGGACAATTCGGTATTATTAAAACCACTCAACCCAAAACTTGGTTAAACGAAAAATCTGTTACCATACAAGAGTACAATAGTCTTAAAAATATGAATGGATGGCCATTGAAAGCGTCCATTTTTAATAGAAAACCCAGTATGATGATCCAAATTACAGATAATATAAACGATTCGTGCTTTGATTGTGGAGTTGATTCACAAGTTATAGGAACTATAGCCAAATATATGAATTTTGTAATAAAAATTGATCAAGATCCTCAGGTTTGTATATAATTCTTTTCAAAATATAAGAAACTGACATGACCTGAGTACTATGGCTTCTTTTTTATTTTTAGGTTAATTTTGGGAGTGTCTACAACACCAATAATATAACAGGAGCGATGGGAAAATTAGTAAGAACAGAAGTAGATTTTGCTGGAAACGCTAGATTCATAGATCAACCAAATCTAGTCAAATATACCATGCCAATAATTAATGAAGAAATGTGTATAGTTTTACCAAAAGCTCTAAAAAAACCGCAATGGATAAGCATCTTTAAATGTTACACAGTGCCAGTTTGGTTGTGCATCGTCTTTATCGAAATAGCATGTTCATTATTTTGGTATTTTAATATGAAACCAGAATATTCTTGGATTCAAATGTTCGCTATTTCACATACTGTTCCAACAAACACAAAACATTTCAGATTCAAATATCTCCTTGCTATTTATATTTTATATGCAATGATAATACACAATATTTTCCAAAGCAGCTTAATTAAATCTTTCGGAACTGTTCAGGAATCCTATGATATGAAAACATTAGATGAATTTGCTAAAAGTTCGTATACCATACATACTAGTTATGTAAATATTTTTAATAACATCAGTTCAGACATTTTTAAGAAGCTTAGAAGTAAAATAGTAGATACCAGTGCAAACATTGAATGGACTTTGGATGAAGTAGCAGAGCAAAGAGCATTTGCAGGCCTAGAACGAAGATTGGATTCAAAATATATTATTACAACCAAATTTTTAGATGAAACTGGGTATCCTAAACTTCATGTAATTAATGAATGTCCTAGAATGTTTTTCTTGGGTTATGCTTTGCAGTTAAGGACACCCTATGTTGATGAATTCAATAAAATACTATTGAAACTTATGGGTGGAGGGTTTATTGTTAAATGGCAAGCTGCAACAACTAAAATTGCATTGGAATGGATACTTAAGCATAAAGAAAGGAATATATACAAGCCACTGACATTTATAGACATTCAATTTGCAATGCATATTTTAATTACTGGACATCTTTTTGGAACAATAGCCATGATACTAGAACAATTTGGGTACAAAATGTACAAAAAAAATTGAATCACACCAGGAAAATATCAATATAAATATTATTTTATGTTTCCAGATTTTCCAATTGTAAAAAAAGTACCCATTACTATTATTATAATTGATACATGCACGTTTGAAAACACTTGAGAGTAAAAATAAAATTCGCGCACGATAAAAATAGAATAGGTACCTACAGGTCAACGACACTGAACGTCACTTCTTATATAAAACTAAAACAAATGATTAATTAAAACAGCATTAGATAGCCGTTGCATAACGTCTTATGTAGGTTGAATATTATTTATATTTACAAATAAAAGTAAAAGTATCAAATTAATGATTGCGTTCAATTTTTTTATATTAACCATAACTATGTCGCACATATATTTTTTACAAAAAAAACAAATGTTTATAAGTTTAAAATTTTGAAGTCTGAATGTCTGTAAAAAACGAAGTTGTTATCAATAATCAAACAAACGCGTTGTATATTCGCATATGCATAAATATGAAAACTGAAAACTATAATTAACATCTGTTATTATAAACTATAATGTTGTTTTAACTAATTATAATATTAATGATTTATTCATTTTACAGTTGATTGAAACATATCAACAACAAGTTACTATTTTTGATAAAAAGACATTCAAAATTTAATGACGACATAGATCAAAAGAGAACAAAGAAATCAAATTCATGTCGACATGATGAAAACGATCGATTGCGTTGTAACATTAATGAAAATTAGTTCGACTTACTTTTGCAAAGACTTGCAGTTTTCTAGCACCTTTTTCTTTTCCCATCCCTCTTCGGTTTTAACCCATGCCTCTCCAGGAGATCTCCAATCTTTGGAAATAAACGGCATACCGTTTTGTAAGTATAAACCACAAGCGATTCAAATAAACAGCTGATGTAAATAAATAAATCCTATCTCTACTTTGCTTCTCATGAAAGCACGCAAGCGCAAAATACAACAATTGGCCATGACCTTAAGAGTCACACTAGTCACAGTTAAATGTACTTTACTATGTTGGTATGAAAAATGAAATAAGTTTGATACCGTGAGTTGAGAATAACTAAATTTTTGAGAATATTTCATGATGGATGCACGAAAATACTTTTACTATATCTAGTCTCCATGAATTTTACAAAAATATTTGTAGCTGGTGAACACGTCCAATAAGGGCAGGGGAGATCTGTGTCAAAGTTGTCAACTTGTCCAGCTTGCTACATAACGTCTATGGCTACATAACCTCAAAAATTTTAAGGATCACTGTCAAATGTTTATTTCATTTCTCAGATAATTTATTATTTCTCAAGTGCTCCGTCGTAATTGTACAATATGATTATTCCAGTTAGGTGTTTCACTTGTGGAAAAGTTATTGGGAATAAATGGGAGGCCTATTTAGGACTTCTTCAGGCAGAATATACAGAAGGTGATGCTTTAGATTCACTTGGTCTTAAACGCTACTGCTGCAGAAGAATGCTTTTAGGACACGTCGATCTTATTGAAAAATTACTAAATTATGCTCCATTAGAAAAGTAAAGAACCAATTAGAATTTAAGAAATCTTGTTAGGTATTTAATATGCCAATTATTAATTGAAATGTTTTTGATCAAAACTGTAATTGCAATGAATAAATACATTTTATAAAAAAAATGTTTGTTATTTGAACTGCTTTAATAATATAATGGATTTAATACAAATTGCTGTTTCATCAAATGGAACATCATTTCAAGAATTGTGGTTTATTGTTAAAAAGAGATAAGTAAAGGAAAAATAAATCACTTCAACATAAACTTTATTTCATTTTCTTCAATTTTAACAAATGATTCCTAAGAGCTATTTGTTTATCTTTAAAACTTCTCTTCACCTTCCCTTTAACTTTATGCCTTATCATCTGAAAGTTTTTGTTCTTCCTCTTCTCTCTGTTTGTTTTGGAACAATGTTCGTTAACCCTTCCATCTTTATAACCAAACTTTTCTCTGTCTGCTTGACCCTTTCGAACACTTTCTATCCTAGCTTGCTTATCATGTTTCCTTTTTTTATAGATGTTTTCGATATCGCTGAGTTTTACTATTTCTGAAGGGGCAGCCATTGGAGTTTCTTCTAACTTTCTTTTGATTCCTTTCTTTGCCGTGAAGACTTGTTTCCTTAAATTTGCTGCGTCGATTTTTTTGAAATCTTCATCAGTTAATATTTTTTCTACACTGACTTTTTGGGCTTGTTCTTTTTTCAATTTTGCATTCTCTGCTTTATTTTTAGCTTTTTCAGCTTTTTTTTCCACTTTCGATGATTTTTTCTCACTTGTTTCTGCACTTACATCTTCTTCACCATCATCAGATTCTTCCTCTTCTTCAGCACCACTATCAATATCCAAGTTATCATCAGAATGTTGGATGTCTATCCATTCTTCATCATCAGATGCAGATTCAGAATCTGAATTCACTTTAACGTGTGTGGATTGTTCTGTAAGTAATACCTCAGCACCAGGTACAAAATCAGCTGCAGTTGATTTTCCATAATCCATTTGTTCCAGTTCCTCAGTAGCTTCTGTTGGACGTCCCCTGTCTTTTTTATGTAAAAGTTCTGGTCGAACTGTTCTGAACATTTGAATCAAAGATCTGAAATACAAAAAAAATAAATAGCAAGAAAATCCATTATTTTTTTTTTGCTTACCTAGATGCCATCATAACAGATCGATCTCTATAATTTTTGTATTGAGCCAAATCTTGCAATAAATCTTCATCCATAGCTAATGGACACCTTGAACAGACTTCTCGAACAGCATTCAGTCCAATAGCTATGACATCAGAAGAATTCCGTTCTGTTATGAAATTGTTTGCCAAGGTTTTCAGGACAGGCTGGATAACATCTGGTGGTACAAGCTCATGGCTAGCTTGAGCAGCAAACTGTAGGATTCTTGTAACTTCACGTTGATGTGGTTGCATAAATCTTTGTATGTATGGGTAATAGTTGAATATAAAGAGATCATGTAGACCGATAAGTCTGGATATTACGTCTAGCATGAGAAGTTTGACTTCAAATCTTTTATTTGTAGTTTCTAGCAGCTTAAATAGTTTTTCAGCCATACCTAATATTTCAAATAAAAAATAGACTTCATTAAATAAACTATGCTATGATATTGTTTGTTCATTTACAAGCATTTCACATATACACCATATGTTACTATGAAATTGAACATATTGATTGATGATTAATAATTGATTTTATTAAGAAACTAACCTTGAGGATCATGTATCAAATGTATAGCAGAAAAATTAAAAGTGGCAGCTTCAGATTTTTTCTTTTTCTGTTTTTTTGCTAATTTTTTCACCTTATCAAGTTGTTTTTCCCGTTTTCTGGTCTTTTTATTGAATTTATTAGCCATCATAACTTCCTTGGGATCAACTTCATTATCTGAATCAGAATCATCTGAATCTTTTTCATCCGGATCCTTTCCCAAGAAGAATTTCAAGCATGAAACCATTACCTACAAATAAATTCTCATATACATGATGTCCCTTACTGATTTTATATCAGCATACCTTCATTATTTTAGAAAAACATCCTGTGGCTATAACATTTACAGTTTTAACATCATTCCAGATATTCTTTTTATATAACTCAATCATAATATCAACTGACATTTTTGCAGCTCTAGCATTACTATCTTTTAACATTGTAAACATAAAATTTTGTAAGGTAGTATTTAGTTTTGCATTTTTATGCTTACTGTTGATATTTTTTATATCTGTTATAATATGGTTTTCCAAAAAAGTTCTTAATGCTTTATCCTGACACCTTAACAATTGAAAGAATAGTTCTAATAAATCGGTTGGTGCTAACAAGTTTTTATTTCGAAGCAATATTAAAGCCCTGCATAAAGTCATTCTCATATCACTATCTAAAACAGTATTATGGCTCTGCAACAAATCAATCAATAACTGAGGAAAATTTTCCAATTCTTTCGGGTAACATTGCGATACTTGAGCCAAAAACATTACCAATTCATCTAATGTCTTATTGTGTTGATGAGAAGACAATTTAAATACTTCCAAGGTGTTGTGAAAATGTTTAAGTTGCTGCATAAATTCTTCATGATACGAAGTTGGATCTCTTTTTATCAAATTTTGTAGTTGGGGTAAATTATTGGGTAATTGATTATTATGTCGAACCATTATGTTATTTATTTATAAAACGACACACATGCTTCGATATGCTAACCTTAGAGCAAAAAGAACATCATAACCAATCATAACCTCAATCGTGAAGTCATGTGTGACAGTCGTAGAATGATAAGCAAGCGTTCCATAGACAACAAAATTTTCTATGGTTTTCAGCATAGAGTAATAAATAAATAATTATTTATTACTCTATGGTTTTCAATTAGTACGTAAACATTTCGATAGATGGCTAGCCGTATTGAGTGGGAGATCTTATTCATTATGGCGTAAAAGTGTTTGTTTTTGTTTTGTTTACCATACCTCAACTGGCTCAACTCAAGATTCCAGACTAGCAGAAATTACCATAAATTGGATTGAGTTGAATATAATAAGAATGTCTCATAGTGATAGCGAAATTAGAGATGATCCAAAAATTAGACCCCGAAAACACTTGAAGAGCGATTTTAAAGCAAAATATAGACATCCATTTTCTAGAGACAAATTCAGAAAACTCAAAGATCTACTAGCCCCGATTTTGGAATTAAAGCTTGTACAAGCTGTAAATTTTAATAACATTGAATCAGTAACAGCGCTTTTAGAACAAGGGGTGAGTCCAAATAGTGCAGATACAGAAAGACGAAGTGCCCTACATGTAGCAGTTAGTAGAGGTTATGCAGATATTGTAGAGATCCTATTAAAATATGGAGCAGATCCTAACAAAAGAGATATTATACAAAACACTCCATTACATTTGGCAGCTTGTGTTCATAACTTGAAAATTGTAACAATGTTGATTAATGCAAATGCAGATGTTGGTTGTTTGGATTTACATGGTCGCAACCCATTCCAATTAGCTTCTAGTAAACTACAAATTTTACAGAGAGGCTGGAAAGATGGAACTATTGAAATGGTTAAACTGATAAAGGAACTAAAAGATGTAAGTATCTGATAATCATGTTTGCAAGAAAGTATTAGTTTAATTTTTGGTATTTATTTGTTCAGGTAGTAGACTTACTAATGTCCATGTTAATGAGAGATGTGCAAAAAAAGATGGAGACATTAAACAATCCTGATGTGGATGATTTGCAAATGATTAAATTGTCACTAAATTCTGATTCACCAGAAGATCTAGATGAACAAATGTCAAGATTATTGTGTGGTATAGAAAAATTTAAACTTACCTGAATATTATTTTCAAAATTAGCTCCCTTATGTTTATATATCAATTGTACAAATATTTGAACCATGTTTTTTTTCAAATAGTAACTTATAATATGCATTGCTATATTTTCTTTTATAAATATAGCTGCTACTTTACTTGGATAAAATTGATGTTTAAATAATGTACAAGAGACTCTGTTGTTTTTGACTAACTATTTAAAAACTGTAAGGACTAAGTTTAGGGCTCAGGATTTGTAACCATTTTATAAAGAAAAATTATATGTTCAAAAAAATAAAAACTGTATAACTATTTTATTGGAATAAATGCAATCATTTCACCGATTACTCTATTTTTTATTTACATTGACCCTTGCAATATTTTAAATAATAAATATACATTTCCTTATTTAATTACAGAATTTTTCCCCCATATCAAAAATGACTTGAGGTGTGGTTCTACTTTAGTTGTCCACATTTCCTTCAACTGTTATAAATGAATTGTACACACTTATGCTTTTCATGTATGGCTAAAAGTATATACAAGTAATCACAGCACCATTTAGTTGTACCCATCAGAAATGAAGAAGAGAAAGGCCCAGAAAATACCTGTCAGTGTGAATAATTATCAGAAAATTGGGACGGGAAATTAAATGTCATAATTATTTTTAAGAATATTGTTTATTATACTCAAACAGTCTTACATTGATACCAATATATAACATTGATCATTCCTACTAAACTAAACTTACAAAATATCAGTACCTACAAGAAATAATTCAGGATATTCAAAAGAAGCAGTACAAAAACTTACAAACTAGACATCAAAGATGAAAATGGTTAGAAAAAAATTTACTTCTTATCACCATCTCCTTCTTTTTCGATAGCCTTGGCAGGTTGTCCAGTTTGTTCTACCGGTATAACTTTATGTGTTATTTGTCCTGCATCAATTCTTGGGGCAGTAATAGAAAGAACTCCATCCGAAGACAACTTTGATTCAAGTTTGCTCATATCGTAATTTTTCGGTAACACATACTTTCTGAGAAAATGTCTAAAAATTTGACCATGTTCGTCTTCCTTCTCTTCATGTTTACCTTCGATTGTTATAGTGTTTTCCCCGGTGACTTTTACAGAGATTTCATCAGGTTTGAATTGCTGCACGTCCAAATTGGCCGTAAATTGATCTTTTCCGTAATTTACAACGGAACCTGAATCACTTTCAGATGCAGCAGATTTCCAATTTCTCATATAACCGGCAGGACAGCGTAGAAAATGTCTAGAAACTGGCTGGAACAAATCCTCTGGATCCAAAACCATTCCAAATTGTTGATCAAATATTCTGGATGGTCGTACAAAGTACGAATCGTCGAACAAAAATGGGATCAGAGACATTTTCAACTTCAAAAGAAAAGATTCACTGTGCACTATTAAACACTTTTTCAAGTTGTCACTTGATGATCGCTTGTATCGAAATTTTGTTAACTGATGGAAACATTTCAAATGCACTGGTTTTATACCTAGAGGAGGATGTTCGAGAAATTTCTTGAATGATCGAGTAGCGGCAGACTAATAATAATAAAGCACATCGAAGCACATCTCGAATCGTCTAGAATCGTTTTTAAAATTGGTACCGATTGCTGCTCGGTCGGTCGGGCTTATATTTATACTATAATTGTATATGAGCATAAGAAATCCATTTATTTTATTAATAAGTCTATAAAAATAAACTATTTGTAATGACACCAAATGCATTTACCAGCGAAATATCGTATTAATTATCGATTCATCTTTGTGTCACTCATCTTCTCGAACATTCTAGACCATAGAGTAATTTATTACTCTATGTTCTAGACTTATTCCATTTCGACCAATGAGAGAAAAGTTTGAGTCAGCTGACTCTAGCAAATTCTGGAAGTTTCTTGAATGAAAACAAATTTGTATATAAACAACCCGAGCGATTTTCTGTTCAGTCAGTTCCAGTATAACAATCGTCAACGTCAAGTTCATGCTTAGAAGTAAATCAGTTTTTTCCAAGCAATATTGAAGCAATTTAGTGCTTTGTTCTTAATAGTTGGTGAAAAGAAGTAAAATCCAGTTTGTGTTTAAAAAATATTAAAAATGGCCTTTCTTCCTATGTTTGGTTCTAATAACTGGGGTCCCCATTATCGCTGCCCTCGTCGCTCGCAAAATGATTTTATGAGAGACGTTGTCACACCCCTAGCAGTGATGCAAGCTTTGTTTGATCCAGAAAATGAACATGAATCAAGAAATGTAAGTACAACTTTACAACAGCGACCTGCATCATCGGTAACTATTGATAAAAATAAGTTCCAAGCCAATTTCGATGTACAGCATTTCAAACCCGAAGAAATAACTGTCAAAGTATCAGACAATTCTGTTACAATTGAAGCAAAACATGAAGAGAAACAAGATGAACATGGTCACATATACAGACATTTTGTCAGAAAGTATAATTTGCCAAAAAATTGTGATACATCAAGATTAGAATCCAGATTGTCTACAGATGGAGTTCTAACCATCACTGCTCCTACTCTGGGAGAGAAAACTGAGCACAGGACCATTCCGATAACCCAAACAGGACAACCTGTTAGATCTGCTGACAAAAAACTTGAAGAAGAGCAGCCAATGGAAAAGTAATTTAAGTAAAATGTAATTTTATGTCAAGACTGCTTCTATTTGTATTAATTTAATTGTTTAGTAATTAGGAATTAGTTTTTTTTTATTTTGTCATAATAATACCTGAGATAATACCATAATAAATTTTTTTTTAGAAAGTTTTTATTATTTAAATACGAGGGAAACCATAATAGCATTTTCAGGTTATGAATACAAATTCTTCAAATATTGAATGAATTAACAATTTTTGGAATTTGAAAATGGTGGGTAAGGGAGGGTCCTCAGTTGATTCAATAATGAGACTTTTTGAACATTGCTTTCTCCACGACTAAATAATAGCTCACAAATTATTTTTACATATTTAGCTGCATAATGATATAAATTCTTCACACCAGTGAATAATGATAAATAATCCACTCCCGTTAGCCAATGACATTCTATTATTATCAGAATTCACGCTTAAATGAATAAATCAAATCGTCTCTTAAAACGTCAAATACCAAATAATGCAAATCGATTCTGACAGCGCGTCGTTTGAAACGTCAAAATAATGAGGATCATAATTTTACGTATTATTTACTTCATCCGCGAGTATAATAGCCATCATTCTGCACTCGTTGAAGAATATACTATCATACACTTCTATATTTTTTCATTAAGTTGCCAACTCCCATCGTAGGTAATAGAGGAAATTAAACACTGAATTTGGAAATATAAATTTAATAAAATAATAAATATAAATAGACTTTCCATTATTAAATAACAGAATTTTTTGCCCTAACATATATCAATAACTTAATCAAAAATGACCTTCGAGGTCCGGTCTACTTTGAATATTTACATTTGTATCATCTTTTTTAGTTGCAAGTCTTTTCAACTTTGGTAACATAGGTCCTTTTAACCTGCACTGGGGACATGAATTATTTACATATCCGCCTTTAACACAGGAATAATGAAAACAATGTCCACAACTCCAAACGTAAAACGATTCACTACTTTCCGATTCCTTTTGAAGCAATAAAAATTTATGACATAAAGTACAAGTGAGGTTTGAAACTGAAACGCCTCTGCCTCTTGCCGATATGCACTTTACCAAACCTAAAAATACATAAAAATTAAATACCGCCACTGTACATGTAGTAACCATACCGTGATGTAAATCTTTGTCCATCAATTTAAACGTATTCGTCAACATAGTAATATCATAAGCGTAATCTTTCAACATCCCCTGAAGCAATTCTTTGACATCTCCGAAACTTGCATTAGACACTAGGTGCAACATTTGTGGAGGAGGAACGTGTGGAGCTGCTGCGTGCAATAGATGCCTGAGTGAAACACCCGAAGTACTGTTTTTATTTTGTAATAATGCTAACCATAAACTTTGGGAATCTACAAACAATATAAATGCTGTAAAATATTATTTCATTATTTGTCCACGACCACCTAATAACAATCCAATATTTTACCTCCTAAGAAAAGGTATACGATATCCATATATCCAGTACCAAATTACAGCCCTGATGATTTTCATAATCAAAACAAAAAGGTTATGGAACATCTGTCAAATTAATGTCAAAACAAATAAGCTCTGCGCATGCCTAAGCAAAAGATTAGTTGGAAATCTGAAATAAATTCCGCTCCAAGAAATTTGCAGCTGCTTACATCCAGCGCCTAGGCAACGGGTCGGCTGAACTCACCCAATGCTACTGACTTTTATTTATTAATAAATGAATTAAGTGTCGTGGACAAAGTATAGTATTCTACTCGCAATTTATGTCCAATATTCACTCGAGTGACTTGCGCCCCTCGTGAATAAAGGCTATCATAAATAGCTCGTTTAATAATATACCATTATTAAAGTTAAATATCTTACCGTCTGAAGATAAATGCTCAACTCCTCTTATACACAAATTGACCGCATCGTCAATCATATTCTGCTGCAAAAGCAATTCTAACGCTTCCATCCAATCTCCTCTGCTTTCCAAAAGTAACGCCACCGCATCGTGCAATCCATACTTTCTTGTAATAACCAAAGCTTCTTCGTTACGACAATTACTCGATCGAAGATAATTACAAACTTCGAATCGATTTCTCGTACACAATTGATCCAAATACCGTTCGGCTAATTGAGACGTCAACTTGACGTCCGTCAAAACGATTTCGCTTAGAAATTCGTATTGCAAATCGTTATCGTTTTCTAGCATATCACAAAATTCTTCTAAGAGCTGTTGAAAATATTCTAGCACTATTTCGACTGTCTTTTTTGGACTTATCGCGACTAGATCTTTAAAATTAACTAAAAATTGTTCTTGTATTAATCTTTCACTAACGTTGATGTACTTAAAAATATAGTTGAATACTTCGTACTTTCGAACGGGGTCCTGCAGATAACAATACAGAATCCTCGAATAGTCTTCTTGTATTTCGTACAGACGTTCCGCTACCTAAAATAGACTATCAATGTTACTGCAATGCACTGAAGTTGCCTACAACGGTGGGGAAAGGAAAAACCAGGAACATGAGGATTTTTTTATGTAAACTTAAGATTTAGAATGGTATAACTATAACAAGAATATGAGGATATTAAATATTGTTTTGCTAACTTTTAGTAGCACATGTAAGATAGTAATAATGATTCATATTAGGATCGCAGCGCCAAATGAACTATTCCTTTGTACAAGTCGACAGAAGCAAACATGAGTCACGGAAAATATGCGAACTGAAAGAATGTCATCGCAACGAACCAATCAGGAGCTAATTTATTAACCTAATCGAAATAATATGACCGATTTATTTCATCAACATACATAATTTTAATCATTTTTAGTGTTTGTATCAATGTTGTCAATGCGAGGATGATTGTATTTTAATTTTGGCTTAATATAAAGTTTTTTTATTAATATTTAGAATTAAATTGTTAGCAAGTTTGACTTTGTTTAACAGTTGACATTTATGGTATCGATATTTGGTAATCGATTCCAAAAATCGATTGTTACTACAAAAATACAACTACAGCGACATGGACACCCCCACCAGGGCTCATGTTATTCTGTCAACTGTACATTGTGCTGTATATAACCTCAAATATCTTTTAAATGACATTTCCATTGTTTGAATGTAGTTTAGACGTTGCCTTTGGCTTTTTTTCGTGTTTTTTTTTATTATATTGGTAATTGTATTCATTGAACAAATTTTATGTCAAGGTTTTAAATTAATGTACAAAGAAATAGTTCATTTCCTACCACCAAACAGAGTATCGCTTATATTGAATTCCCAATTTGACAACTCACCCTGTAACATTTCGAATTTAAAGCTAACGTAAGTAGATGACTAGTTTTCAAATGGTTCATTTTATTCATATTCAACAAATCGAGCCAAGCTTGTTCCCGTTCCGATCTATCTCTAATTGACAGCGAATTTCCCATTTCGGTTAATGATTTCGTCGCCGAATCCAAAACGTGATTATCAAGTTTAATGTTATTTGTTGCTACAAGTCTTACGACAAAACATGCTAAATAAATCACTTGACTATCCTAAAAACCAATAATCTTCTTAACCACAAACTTATGACGTCATAAACTATTTTGACAACAACCGGCTGGTAAAACAATAAACGAAGCGTTCAGAATTATCTATGGTTCAGAACACGTGGTACTTAAAATGAGGTTATGCTGATTTATAATGACAGATCGTGTTCGTGTTTGAGTTGAGTTGGTTTTGCTCAAGTGTTTTTTAAAGTTATTTTAATTCTTGATCTTGCATATTTATTAATATATAATAAAGGTTAATAGTGGTTTGTTGTTTGATAATTATTGATGGTGTTTATTTTTATTGTTTTACTACCGGATTAGTGTCAAGTGTCAACCTATAGACCAGTGCAGATTGCCTAAAATAAAATGAAAAAGGGACAAAATTAATAACAAAAAATGATGGGAAAAGAAACAGTCATCTACACTGGTCCAGTATGCAAAGTAAAAAGATATACTCACAGTGAAATCCTCTGCTTTGACAATTTGTAACAAAATCTGAATCAACCTTTGCCTTTGCAAAAGCCCCATTTCCCCGGAAAATTCTGGTTGGGAGAAGGCTAATTCGACAACGTTCAAACAGTCTCTAGTGTTATATTTCAGCAACGCTCTTAAATATGGGTAAGCTAATTCGTCTTTGTGACCCTTAATGGAATGCGTTGTTTCTAAACATCTAAGTATATCGTGTTTGACTCTTGGTACTTCTTCTTCGGGTATATTCCCTGATGGGTAACCCAATCCAGCTAAACACGATGATACATAGACTAATAAAATATTTCCTAAAATTCAAATAATTATTACAAATATATGATAGAAAAAGATAGGAAGTTTATTATTTTTACCTAATTTATTATTATCTGGTGTTAAATCACAAAGAAATTCAGTCAAAGGACTGATATAATCCTTCAAAGTACCAGTCGTTATGTGTATCCAAGCATTGTACATCTTCAACTTCTTGCAAATCTTTAATACTTGATGTAAATCTAAACAAGCGATATCTAATGACAAGAGAACGTTTTCTAAAGTTTGATGGTCTCTTTCTTCTAAATATTTCACTAATATTTGAGTTATTGAAGGTGAAAGAACTGTTAGAGATCCGGTACAAATCTGATCGGTCAATATGTTGAAGTACCAATCTTTTTTGGTTTCGTCTATAGATATTGCTTCGTATAATTCGTTGCATAAAATGTCACTGAAAATATATTATTCGGTCAAAATACAGAATAGGGCATTACGTCACAAACTATTTTGACACTTAATAGTGAGGTTATGCTGATTTATAATGATTTGAATCACAGAGTTCAAGGTCAGTGTGGCCAACAAAAAGTTTTTTTTTCTGACAAGAATGACAGTTGAGGCCTACTGTTTAAGATATAAGATTTTGCATGTTTTTTATCATTGCGAACATCTATTTTGCTTTATTAAAACAATGAATACACCCCCGAAGCGTATATCTTGAAATTTGACTTCTTAGCTGAATACTCTACATATCAGTACTCTACATATCGGTAAACCTAGGAACATCTGGCAAGTCACCATTTCATTGCTGTTATTCAGTCATTAGTTATTCTGTGAAATGTCAGTGAAAAAAGTAATAAGAAGTGTAGTATTTAGCTATAAATAATAAAGTTCTTTGGCTTCACTGTTTATTATTTATTATCCTGTACTTTAAGAAAATACATCATACAATGTTAAGTTCGGGGACGCCATTGATTGCGCCAAGGACGTGACAAGTTGCCAATGACAGATGAACCACCGATCTACATTACAGATATACAATACAAATAGAGATACAGCTAATTAGCAATGCTACAAAAATCTTATCGAAAATGGACATACTCGATCAAACGAATATCAACAAAAATAATTATAACTGACATTTGACATAACTAGTGACAGAATAACAGAAATGAAATGGTGACTTGCCAGAAGTTCCTAGAATTTTTGGCCACCGATATATTAAGTGTTCAGCTAAAAATTCATTTTAAATTTCAAGATATACGCTTCGGGGGCGTATTCATTATTTTAATAAAGCAATATAGATGTTCGCAATGATAAACATGCAAAATCTTATGTCTTAAACAATAGACCTCAACTGTCATTCTTGTCAGAAAAAAACCACTTTTTGTTGGCCACACTGACTTTAAAGTGAACTCCTCCATTTAGTTGGTTTTACTCAAGTGTTTTTTAGGTTATTTTAATTCTTGACCTTGCATATTTATAATACATTATATAGATTAATAGTTGTTTGTTGTTTCAATTATTGATAGTGTTTGTTATGTGATGCGCCTGGTTTGCTCTAGTCGTATTACTAAACGCGGCCTATACGCCATTGTATTGCGGAACGCACCACATGGCTGCCTGATTAAACTCATGGAGATTGACGTTTGACAGTCAGTGTTGGCTTGGCGCCTTTTATTGTACAAGCTCGGTCTTATGTAAAATCCGATGTTAAATGTTTAATTATACTTAATAAAGAGTTACATTTAGCTTAAATGCAACAGTGTTTATGTTTATTGTTTTATCACTGGATTAGTGTCAAGTGTCAACTGTCATGGACATGTCCTATAAGCGATTCAATTTAATGACAACAACAGATACATTTTCCACTACTTACATTTTCCCCAACTTGATACAGCAATTAATAGCAGCCTGTAAACTATCCTTATACAATTGGTTGACATTTAAGCTCTCCAAATATTTATTTATCAACGGTAAGGCGAATTTTTCTTTACTCGTTCCTTCAGCTGTAGCCAAATTCAAAGCCTCTGACCACCGCCCTTGGTCACTGAGATAAAATAATCTTTCAGACCAGTTTCTTAACTTCACCATATGCACCGCTCTCGTTCCAAGAATTAATAATTGGTCTCCTCGATTGGATAAACTATTATAACAAGCTCGTTCTCCTAAAAACATTCAAAAATGCAGGTACCCAATGGGAGTCGACTATTAATATTACCTGCTAATGCAAATGCTTCGCTAACTCCTCCTCCAACCGCCAATGCTTTAAAGTGAGCAGAGTTATACACTAATCCAGCACTAGAAATTTCCAAAACTTCCAACTCTCTTTGACTACGCACTTCGACTAACCTCAAATTTTCACTGGTATCCAATATGGCTAGATGGCGAGTTCCGAGCCAATGAAAAGCATTCATTGTGTATGGAACTTGTACTTTTATTAATGGCATTAAAGTCATTCGGGGGTTGTTGTAGCCGTACGTTACAATTACTCGGGTGTAGTGTAATTCGTTACCTCTGCCCCACGCTAATACTGGCTGAAAGGTTTTGCAGACTGAAACTAATTGCCAAGAAATTAAAGGAAGAGACGTGGATATTCTTGGTAACTGTTGGCTATAGAAAACTTTCAATTTCGGACGAACTGATATTACTACCACCTAAAATAAAAAATTAAAGTGAAACGAACCGCTGACTAAAGGAGTATCTTCGAAATCCCAAGTGGTCGACAACTAATCTGCCACAGAGTACACCATCTAGATGGTGTACTCTGTGGTCTTGCACAGAACGCACTGAGCCGCTTTCGGGTGTAGTGCATCACGATCCGGGAGCACTATGCACCGGTGATTCGAAGAGTACTCTTGATTTTCGTGCACCCGAACGCTCCAGAACCATGACCATTGACCGCCAGCTTTTTAAATGTCACGCAATAGACAAAATAAAAAAAGTGGTTTTATCTATGGTTAATTATTTATTTTTTTTGGCAATTTGTTCTTACCAACGACCTGTTCTTACTTGTGGACTGTGGTTTATTCAATTTCATTTAAAATAAGTATTAAATAAAACTTGTATAAACATTAACAATAAACATTCATATAAACCTATATAACTTACAAAAACAACATTTTGACGTTTAAGATCTTGAAACTCCTTGAAAACGGTAGGTGTATCAGAGGAGAGCGACGAGGTAGCCTAGAGTGTTCCGAGAGCGCCATACTTTAAGAACCCGAACGTGCAAGAGTAGATCCGAAGTATTACGGAGTAGCTCCGGAGTGCTCTACATGATGCACCCGAAAGCGGCTCAGAAAAACAAATAAACATAACCATAGATACAAAAACTTAAAACATACATAACCTCCAATTTTTAGACTTGCATAAGGTGGATAAAGAAACTGTCATTAAAATCCTGCATTTGCTACCCTATTGTAAGAAAATTTATTATCGAACCAAACAACAATCTCACCTTGGATAGTGTTGCCATTGCTACCAAAACAATGTTATTAAGAAAGCGTAAATCATGTCCTCTGACAAGTGGCTCGAATACACAAACTTCGCCTTTAGCACCGGAAAACAAACACTTTGAACTCCAAGTTCTTACTCCTAGTCTTCTGTTGAATGAAAGTGAAAACACACATCCCGAAGAATCTCCACATAAAGCTAAATTATTGAGAAACGTAAACCTTAGTGAGAGTACTGCAGTTTGAGGTGCATGAGCATCTGGCAACCTTCTGAGTACGTCTCCTGTAGATGCATCTATCATTGATATGAAACCCCTTTCATAACTATAAACAAATAATCAGGTGTTAGAGAAGGATTGTGAATCTTGACCTGATAAAACTTATTTTTCTGCCACTATTTTTGTGTAATTATGTTAGTGTATTTTCATTACAGTTAAGCAAAAGTTTTCATTGAAAAATATGTCAAATAAATGTATAAATATTTTAATGTTTACCCAACTAAGAGTCTTGTAGATTCCAAATTAAAAGACATGGCTGAAACTGCACCTTGATCTGTTGCATTGGCATCATGACAACACCAACACAAATTCTGTTCACAGTCAAATGCTAAAATGTAACCATGTGAAGTTCCTACTGCTATGTAATTCAAACTATTTGTTATAACTGTGGGTGAGCCTGCATTCACTCTATCCTGAAATTGCATGAATGAAAACAAGCTAAAACTAATTTACCAAGTATTCTTGTATTCAACAAGATATTGAATTTCACCACTCTACTTATACTTACTGATGCAGAAGTAATTTGTGAAGAAACTCCTTGTAACACACAATGATACAACATAGAATGAAATTTAGTAGTCATACTTTGAAAAGAATGCAATGAAGCACTATCACTTCCTACAGATTCTAAGTCCCAGAGGGCATTTTCGAGTGATGGGGGGGCCACTTGAGGAATGTCACATTCCAAATCATCAATCTGAAAAATCATACTTATATTAAATGGTTGATAAATATTTTGTGGATATTAATATCATTAGGTTATGGAAAGTAGTAGTAGCAGAGGCTAAATTTCCTGTAAGTAAATCAATATAGGAGTAGCTCCAAATGTTACATTGTTGGAATTCAAGTTTGGCTGTAAACTTCCAGATTACACCTTAAAATAATGTACCTCTTTAAAATCCAAAAGGGATTCATCTGAATCTTCAATATGAACATCTTCACATTCTGAACCCATTACTCGATAACCATAAATTATAAGTGTATTAATTTTACAACTCTTCTATGTTATCAGCTACCGGGTGTTTTCTGTTTATGGTTTACTATTACATTATGTCATTGTCAAAATTAATAAACAAATACACATTGCTCCACAGAAATATATTATTTTCATGTTTGTTCCATAAAAAACCTGTTTGTGTTCTGCACTGCTCTGAAGGAACTAACCTGAAAATCCTGAATGTCACTGTCAAAAGTGTCAAAAACAGCTGTAAAAATAAGAGGTGGCTGGTGGACGTTTTAAAATAGTACTAAAATATATTTTTATCTAAATGGATGGTGATAATTTGCAATACTGTCTAGAGTTATCTAAAGATCCAATTAGATTCGAAGCAGTAAATCAGTTAACAAATGTATTCTTTGATGATTCAAATAAAGATGTAAGTAGGTGTTTAATTCCTACATTAAACCATTGAAAAACTACTTTTTAAGGTTTTTGCAGTACGATCCGGAGGAGTCATGGGAGTCGTTGTAAAAAATGCTGATCGTAAATCCCAATCGCTAGATTTTAGGATGGAGGATCATGGACCAGTACTGTCAATAAAATTTTCTCCAGATCACAAAATACTTGCTGTTCAAAGGGCTAGCAACTCTGTAGAATTTATGAACTTTGATGGAACCACACTAGATACTGAATATTCACAAACTTGTAAAAAAAGTTCAAATATACTTGGATTTGTTTGGTCCCAAATAAATGAAGTGGCTTTTATAACAGATCATGGAATAGAATTGTACATGGTTATCCCTGAAAAGAAATCTCTTAAGCATTTAAAAACTACAAGCACCACTGTTCAGTGGTTTGTCTGGTGCAATATTAATAAAATTGCACTTCTAGCTTCTGCTCATGGCTCTAACCTGGTGCCTGTTGTAATTAAACAAGGAACAATTAACAAATTGTCAAAGGTTGATAGTATGTATTTTATCAATACCTACCTAGCGTAATAAAATTTGATCTTATAGTAATGTAAGTAAAATATGTCATTACATTTTAAGCTGAACCAAGCCGAATGGCATTAGAAAGGGATATGACCCTTGCTACTTTATATGGTACATCAGCAGTTTTAATATTAAGACATCAAAATGGACCAAACACTGCTGAGGTTCACATACATACTTTGAATGGTCCAGGTCAGTCTCCAGTAAAATCTCATGTATTGAAACTGGGATTGTCTGGAAGATTTGCAATTAATATTGAAGATGATATTATATTAGTCCATCATCAGGTAAATATATATTTATTATAACATTTTGAGTTATTTGTAAATTCAACCCTATATAAATTTCAAATGTAAATGAATTAATGTTATAATAGGCATCAAGAAGCACTGTGATATTTGATATTTCTTTACCTAGTGAAAGTGATGGTACTGTACAGTATCATACACCAATTACTGCTGCAAAATCAATGAAACCTGCTAGCTTAACATTACCAGGGCTACTAGAACCAGAAACACATTTATGTGAACTTTGTATCCTTTTTTTATATTACCTTACATATATTTGTTTATAATTTCTTGGATTTCAACACTGCTTAGTAGGTTAAATGTAACCAAATTTTGATTATGTATTGGAGCATTTATTTTTCTAACATTTAATAGATTCTCCTAACTGGGTGGTTTTTCAACCAAATATTATTATAGATGCCAAATTAGGATGTTTGTGGCATATACAGTTATGCTTATCTGAATTATGTAATGAAATAGTAGATTTACGTGTATGTACTAATGTGATGCTGAATAGGACCAATGGTAAAGCTGTGTTATTAAAAGTAGGTGAATACTTTTACATTTTAGCCTTGATTTTTGCCTATATGAAGGGGAAAAATAAAGTTTCAGGATTTTATCCTACATCCCAGAACTGCCAAATCTTATTTCACACTTTTAGGTACTAATGAATTACGTAAATCAAGGTATACCAAAATTGGACAAAATTCAAGAAGCTTTTATTTCAATTAATACAATTTACCACGATTACATGGAAGCGGAACTGCAACCAAACATTGCTAGTCCGCCCAATGTTCCTGTAACTCTCCCTCGAATTAATTCACCTCAACCAAGAGTTCTTATCAACCAACAGGATATTTTAACTGAAATATTTCAAAAATTGGATTCCGAGAAGGAAGTATCAAAATTAGAATGGCTTTTAGTGAGCTACCTCAATTCACTTTTACATTGTAACATACCAGCTCAGTACAATTTGAATGAGCTTCTAGTTACTTGTCTTGTAAGTATCTAAAAAAAATGTATTTGTATGTATTTACAGATAAATTTCAGGCTAGGCAAAAAAAATTCACAGCTCTGCAACAAATGCTGCAATATGGTGTAATAGCAGACTCGAAACCTTTAGCTTGTTTATTACTGTCATTGGGAAATATGCATTCGTCTACTTCACAGATGGCGTTGGATATGCTTTCTAGATTAGACGCGAAAGAAGAGATCCAAGAAGTGCTTTTTAGTGAAGGTTTGATTCTTTCAGCTTTAAAACTAGCAGATAAAAATGCCAATCCACGGAAATTTTTAACGGCGACCGAAAATACGGGAGATAAAACATTGTTGCATAGCGTTTTGGTTTATTTAAAAAATAATCCAGATTTTGCTTCAGCTTTTCAAAAAGGTAGGTAAACATTAATTTTGGCATTTGTCCAAGTATATATTTATATTTATTTAGTGTAGTGTGTAGCTCTTTCTAAATGTCACATGTCACTTGCCTTTAATGGTATACCTTAATATATTAATTGATTGTTTTAGATGCTCGTTTAAATAGTTTTATTCAGCAATACAATGTCATTTTTGACAAGGAGAGTAATTGAAAAATGGATAAGATGTTTTGGCTGAAACTATAGAATACTTTTTGTTTAAATAAAGACTGTGTAAACTCCATTCCAATAATGAATGGTATGATGGTGATTCTAGTAGTATAAAATGATGTTTATATCTTGAACTCACTACTTAAACTAGATTGGAGAATTCTTCGTTTTTAAAACAAATTATTTTTATTGTATATACCTAAGTCTATTGATTATTTATTGTTTTAAGGGAAATAAAAATTATACATATTTTTAAGAACGTTTGTTTTAATTACAACCAAAGTGCAAATAAAAAACCAATAACTTGATTTAGTATAAACAGTTACAACAAAAAAGGGTCATGAGGACTACCAACAAAAGATGTAAATACAAATAAATTTTCGTGTGTCTGTCGGGGTATATAGCCCAAGAAGCAGTTGTTTCTTCGTAGTGAGTGCAAAAAACACGTTTTGCACAAGTTGCATACAATATTTTTTCTTCATTCATGCAAAAACTGGAAAATTAGAAAGTAATATGCTAGGAACTCAAACCGTTCTTCTTTTTTTTTGTATCTTTATGGCCTCCACCTTGTCAGTACTTAATCATAGCTGAGAAATAATTTGAAAAGCCTTACTCACACCACCAAAAGTTACCAGATTAGTTACTAAAGGGTGTGTTCCGAAAAGTAGTCTTGTTCCAAATCTATTAAATATGCCTTGATTGATGAAGAAATCAGGCACTCTTAGCCGTAAGTTGATTTCTCGTCTGCTCAGTAGATTATTTAGATGTTTATTGTAGATATAATATTAAAATATTTGATTTTTGACGGTCTTAAATGACCTTGCATTGTTTTACCGGACTAAGCGAAGATCTGGTACTCGAAGTAGAAGGATCCATAATTGCAGATATTCAATATACAATTGCTTACTGAAGTTTTTAAAGGAACAGTTTCAACGAAACTGAGTGAAAATAATAAAATAACAAGAGTGGAAGCGATGACAAAAGTAATTATATTTATCTGTCAGAACTGTCAAAAATGGAAATTATCAGCTAATGTCAATACTAGAGAGTGTTGTGTGAAACTGGACGGAATCTGACCAATCAGAGATCCACAGAATTGCCAACTTAAATTCAAATTACTCCTCCTGGTTTTTAAATAAGGCATAGTGCAAAAAAGATCACTTTTTCCATTAAATGTGTATCACAAAAGTGTTGTTTTTTGCATGAATGTAGAAAAAATACTTTGACATCTAAAATGCTTATAGTGGATTGTCTAATTTTTAACTATGTGTTAAAATTTATCATTTGCTTACAAATTTTGCTTATAAAGATAGTTTAATTCAATTTAGAAATTCTGTTTCTTCCTTTGGGATACAAAATAATTCCAGGAGTATTCCAGGCATCTTCTTTAAAGTTTTGAGGAAAGTTTGCTGGTTTTATAGCGATTTTTAACGGGTTTAGTTCAGTTGGATAAAATTTAGAAGATAGGGTTGGTAAGGTTTTGGTAGATTGCTGTTTTTTAAGCACTGCTTTCTTTTCTCTGGTTTTTTGTTTTCTTCTGTAATAAAATACTTCTCCTGCCAAAGTGATCATAGCTAAAGCTAATCCGAATAGAGTTGCTATAAATACTCCACCTGAAAAATAGTTTCAAAGGATAAGATCTATTTCCAGGAATAATAATTACCTACCTAAACTTTCAAGTGTAATTCCTTCATTATCATCAGTGCTGGGACAAACTCCTTTAACTGAATGATTCCAATATTTTTCCTGCAAACCTTCGAAAAATCGATCTTTTTGCAGTTTTAATATCCTATAAGTAGAAAAAATGAATAAAAACGATTATTTAAATAAAATATTTTCGGAAAAAATACGTTTTACTTATATCATCTTGTAAATGACTTCCTTGTTGAACGGCAATAGCATAAGGTTTCTCAGCAAACACTTCTCCAACTTCGGTAAGGTTACAATTCCGACTAATTTCATATCGAATTTCTCTGGAATCATGGATAAACGCATAATCAGCATCTAAATGTTCATCCACGTTCCTAAATCCTTCTGCTGCATCCTTGACAGGACTTGAATCGTTGATAGCCAAAAGAATGTGACCGTATTGTTCTTTTATTGGATAATCCCAAACACGGTATCTACTATCATCTGTTGAAGCGTTCAACGTTAGCTCTTTCCACATCCTAAAACATTTACAAAAGACAATATTTCTGATAGGGAAAGTCTATATCTATCTTCCTGGTTCACAAATTCATGGACTTGTTCAGCAGCCACAAAAAAACACAAAATATATTCATCTAGGTGGAGGTGATATACTGTCCATTATCAGCAACACTTTGGCTTCTGGTCTTGAAGATCCTTTGATGAAAGCTTTGGCTTGTCTTTTAAGCCTAGAATCTCAATCTAGTTGTCTCTTGCTTCACTCCGAATATGATTTGAGGTAGTTCTCCGCTTTGTGCCTACCTATTCGTTATCCAAGATTCTGGTTTGACCCGGAATCCATACCACGCTCATTGAACCCAGCTGATTATTTACGAGGAATAGGTATATAGAATAGTCGATACTTTGTCCATTTTCAGCAGCACTCTTGCTTCTGGCTTTGAAGATCCCGTTGAAAGCTGTGGCTTGCTTTGAGATAAAGCCTAGTATCTTATTCTAGTTGTCTCTAGTTTCATTGTGAATCTGATTTGGGGTACCTAGTTCTCTTTGTGCCTATAAATAGGAACTGAGCTTTCCTGACAAGTTGATCTTCCTATTTGTTATCCAAGATTCTGGTATGGCCCGAAATCCAAACCTCACTAATTGAACCCAGATGATTTGAGAGGAGTATAGAGATATCTATTTGCTGTAATTGCAGCCTGAATGTTTGGACAAAACTCCTTTGTTTGGGAAGAAAGAATAACTGCAGAAAATTTTTCTGGTACTGATTTGAGTGCCGCAAAGATTTATGTTGAAAGTAATATCTCATTAAAATGTACCTATAAAGGGTGTCTTCAGCAAATTTCATATTAATAAAGTATTTATGAGTCTGTGAGCCTTCTACAACTGTATAGTTGATCCTTGATTGTCTAGCTAGTTGTTCCAATGATTGAACTGGTGCCTGAAAATAAGAAGAGCTTTTAACGACGTTTGTTGTAAACTCTTAAAGAAATAGATCTAGGAACTTTTGATTTACCTGCATTCTTTCGACAGTTAAAAAAGCTGCTAAGTTTGCTGTAAACGTAGCCAACATTAAGACAACAAATAGCCAATATGCAGCCACTAGTGTTCTTCCGGACAATGCTTTTGGAGCTTCACCCCCTCCTTGAGGTGTAAAAGATGTCAAAGCAAACCAAAAGCTTTCTTTCAAAGTAAATTCCCTAAAATATAACAGATAGAAAAAAGAGTTTGTTTCTTCTCTCTTTAGTATGAATACCTGCAGGGGTATGGATATTCTTTCTTATTATTTCTTGCGCTATAAGGAGAATATTTGTCCAAAAACCAAACCATGAATCCTGTAACTATCAAAGCTGCCACGATACTGAGCCATACTTCTAATTTAAGCACAGTCATGAATTTAAAAAGTGAAGTTTTTCTTACAGGCTTGCGCATAACTGAAAAAAAATTAATATAAAATTGAGTTAACTGACGATGATATATTTATCGAAACAATTGTCAATAATTTACTTGCAATTTACACATTTTTTCAAATATATTGTGGAGTCATTTAGAAACAGTTAGTTTCATTTAAAACCATATAATATAAAATTGGTAATTTACCAAAAAAAAATCATTTTCTCACCAATTGTTATACCAGTTTGTTCAAAATAGGGAGCAACGAAATCTATGACTTCTTCTTTGTCTGCTGTCATAATAAGCGTAGTAACCGCTAGATCTGTTCTCTAAAATAAAAACGATAACGAGTATTTCCACTAAATCATTCATTCAATAAATATGTACCCCAGATACTAGATCCCCAACAACACCATTCCATATACCGTTAATTTTCTTGCCAAAATCTCCTTCCCTTGGCTCCACTAATTCAAAGTCAAAATCAAGCATTTCCGCTAATTTTATAGCAAAATCAATACAGTATCCAGTCCATTTCCATTCTCCAGTGACAGGATCCTTTACTTTATAAGACCAAGGAATCGACTAAAAAATGTACTGGGTGGTGTTAAATATATGACATTATTCAAACTTACGTGTACTACACCAATCCCATAAAAACTTCTAATAGGTTTAATCGTTTTATTTTCCATAGTAGTAACAACACCGTCCTCATATTCACCAATAATATCGGCAACTTCATTTCTAGCAACCTTTATATATCCAGAAGTCTTCAAACTTATCTTAGAATCATTAAACACCAAAACGTTGTCATTATAGAGGATATTATTCAATACTTCGTCCAAACTATTCTGGAACTGATCGTTCGCTTCTGAAGAATCGCAAAAGTATTTTGGAATAGTCAATCCTTGCGTAATAACTTCATCCATGGAACTAAAAATTAATTTAAGTACTTTTCGGAGGTAATTGTACTGCAATTTAAAGTCATTTGGACAGTCACAGTAACTGTTTAGGTTCAAAAGAAAGCAGCATATTTCATTGTTCAAGTGCAGTATATTCACAGATTGCTGCAAGTACTGTTTTTGAAAATGTTTATGTTGAAAGTCTAAAAATACCAAGTTCCATCTTTCTGGAATCATCATAAGTTTCTCTTGCATCACCTGGAATTGAAAAAAGTTGTGTCTATGAAGAATATCTGCTAAAAATCACTAAAAATTCAACCAGAATTTATTCATTATTAAGTTATCAATTGAAATCTGTTTGGCCAATTGTTGTTGTTCACTTTTTTGGGACACACAAGACGGATGGTTTCTTGAAAATTCAGGGTTAGATAATGTGTATGCCACCAAAGTCTTATAATAAAGGACAAATACCTAAGTATGGCATAACATGGGACGCACATAATAGATCTGCAAACTTCCATATATTAATCCTCATATCAATTTTAGGCTACTGCAGAAAATATAAAGCAACCAGAATAGAGTTTAAGGGAACCCTTAGATCGAAGCTGAATTACTCATACTATAATTTTTGTGTCAGTTTATTGTTAAAAACAAATGCTAGATTTTTCTTACCGTCTTATAAAGCGTATTCATATTATTTGTTGTAGCTAATAAGGCGTAATTGTTTGGTAATGGTCGAAGATCCCGTAATTTTTTAACTGTAGCAGAATTCAACGTTTCTGTCATTAACATCCTCATTTTCGCCGAGTTCAACCAATAATACAGAGTTTGATCTATGTCTGGAAGAACAAAAAAAATATTTATTGTTGTTTTTATGTCTGTCTACAACAGCACATTCAACTGCCTGTATAATAAATCAATAACATTTGCTTTAGATATTTAATACTTTCAATTTAAATTTAATTATTTACCAGAACACCGTATGGAATTTGATAATATAGTGAATAAATTTCTACTGCGTCTACTGTCTACTTAAATTTCCTGATTTATTTATAATTTTTCGGTTAACGAACTTAATTTAAAAATCATTTTTATAGATTGATGTAATTTTATTAATTTAACCCTAAAAAAATATTTAGACAAAGCTGAAAAATATCTTTTTGTTGGTATATTACCTATTGGCTAGAGATTTTTTCGAAATCAAGACTGTGCTAATCGGAAGTAGCGTTGCGGTAAATTATTTAAACTATTTATAAAATAATCTAGATCGTAAATTACTTGTAACTGCGGTCACTTGAACTACGCGAATTTAGCAATAATAATTCTGTTAAACTTTCAAACACTTACTGCAGTTTTTGCCTCAAGTTATTTGTTTTCTCTTTTTTTATGAATTGGCATAGAAATTCATTTTTTTACTATGTTTAACGTTTTTAACAATTCATTTTACTTTCACAATTAATTTCAAAAAAGTTTAAACTTTTATCACTTACTATTTGTACCAGCGCGTTCCTTGTAAATCAGAAAAAGTGTGCAACCAAGCTCAAGCTAATCTAGGCTGGGCTGTAGATACTTACATGATGGATCTTCAAAAATAAAAGTCACGTCTGTGGCGTTTCTCAAGTCCAAATAAGCATCTAATAAATTCAAAAATGGCGCAATAGACACTTCGATTTTAATATATGGTACACCACTTTCTAGCAAAAGCGATTTTGCTTCTTCGTTTTCAAACCAACTTATATCCAGTACCAAATTTACACCATTGGATAAACTTTCGCAGACTAAAATAAAATAATTACAAAAGAAACATTGAAAATTACACTGATTTAGTTAGAGCCACCTAGGGACTAGTAGAGTAATCTATGTCAGCCATTTAGTGGAATTCAGAGGCGCAGAGATCTCTAGCGTGCTCTAGAAGAGTCTAAACACACTGTATAATATGAATTACCTACTTTTCGAGTTATCTTGCAAATCTTCTATATTCATTATCACTGTCTCTATTTTTACTGGTGAAGAATACGATGTTATAAATGAGTCGTACCATTCTACAAATTTTTTTTGTCCTGTTTCACTGATGAAAACTGAAAATAAAAATTAGGCCAACGTTCGTCATTTTTGCTAATTAAATTTTTTGTAAATCGGTCGGTAGTTTACCAATTATTTATAACTGAATCAAAAAATGAGTTTATCGTCTTTGCATATACCTATTATATTTCTTTTTCTTCTTATTATAAACAAATATGTTAATAGCGGTTAACAAAGAATTCCTCATATCAAATTAATAAAATAATTAATTTAGCAGTTGTAGTTAATAAATTGCAGTGAGTTAACCTAACATAACCTCTAAAAACGATATAAAACCTATACTTTTCAATAATTTTAAAAAAGAAGACGACAGAATTGTGATTCTATGTCAACCCTTATGTAGCTAACTTCTCTTTTAGGGTATGTACGTCACAGCATAGATGGCGAATTATTCAAATCATACAAATTTGAATTTTCTAATCAAATAAAAACCTTGTGATAATAAAAAGTTAAGAATAATTGATTCTCCATTGTGATTTTATCCACCACAAACTATCAACATTGAAAAAACATCAGATTTTTGTCAAGTGCAATCAATCATAAGGTAGGTATATTTAAGGCGGCTCGCATAACAAAGCAATACGCAACTAGCAACAGGCAACAAGCAATAAGGGATAATATTGTCGATGCGTATTTCACATATTCACATATCGGGGTTCGTACACCGACACAACGTGATATCGTTATCGCCTGTCCAGGCCAATCTATGTTGCTAGCGACACGGCGTGCGTGTTGAAATACTATAATTGCCTATTTGTTGTCAACATTTACAAAATATAGGTTGGTTTGTTTTTATTTTTGGTGTGTTTTTTTATATAGTTAATTACCTTGGTGGGATGAACCTTCAATTCATTAGCCCATGCTCCATGATTCTTGAGTACTTGAAAGGAAGGATGAATCCAATATCGTCTTCGTTTCCTATTTCTCCTTCGCCTATATGTACTGTCAAATTATTACTACTTCATCCTCATCAGACGACGACATTTGAGACTAGTAATTTTATTATTTTTTATCAATTTCGTCTGCGCTAACAACGAAATTCTAGAATAAGCAAATAAGGAATATTATTGATTTGGTATGCGAGATCAACGTAACATATATTATTACGTGCTGCTTATTGTCTATTGCTAGTTGCTCATTGCTATTGCTTCGGTATGCGAGCCGACCAAGGATAATACAAAGTTTAATATTATTGTTAAAGCTGTACCAATTAAAGTTGTTATGTAACTTATTTTCCACAACTTCATTTTGCGTGATTATATTTAAAAGCAATTAAAAAATAGTACACAAAAACAAGGTCACAGTTTTTACATTTTAAAAATTATTTCAATTTTATGATCACGACGTATTTTTTTTATTCGTTTATTATTTAATGTCGGTCTATTTCTGCGACTGGGGCTAATTACCGACGCCAGGAGCACTCTAGGTTCCCCTAACCCCAAGTTTTGGCGAACCCACTACTGTTCCAACCAGTGGTAGCGAGCCCAACATTCATATACTCGGAACCTCCTGTACGGGCCCTATATGATGGTGTACTAACCACGTTCGACACTGCTTAACTTTGAGTCTTTGCCCAATAACATATATTATTTGATTGTATGAAATATCGTGAAGCGATTTCTCTGGGACAGTCTTTATAGTAAATTATGGATAGAAAGTTGTCATAGCTTTGTCTTTAATAAATATATTTTTGTAAATATTATGGCCAGCTATTTGTTGGAAAGGGATCATAGTTAATTTAAAATGTTTATATTAATACGGGACACTCTGCACTACTTTAACATCAAATTAACTATTTAAAATTTAAACTTTATCCAAAAAGTTAAACTTTCTAATAGACTACTTTGATTTTTTCTATAAATTGGTTGATTCTATAACTATCCAAATCAAATTTAATTTATACAGATGTTGATAATTATTTTCGATCAGGATATGTTTAAAATGAATTAATAAATATAATTACATGACTAGAGGATGCTCATTTAATTTAATTGGTCATCGTAATTCAAGTTGCAACAACGTACCTACTACTTACTCTACGTCGTCTCTAATTAATCCGAGATTCAAATGTTTCTCAGAATTCGTTGGAACTTGAAAATGAAAGTATCGTAGAGCGTTTAGTTTTTACTATTAAATTAAGGTATTGTGCAGTTAAGCGTGGTGAGGTTTTACTTTAATTATTGACGATAAGTTATCGGTATCGGTTGTGGATTGAGTGATATTTGTGAGAATAGAACGCAAGATATTATATGACGTAATTTTGGATAACATGATAGTCAAAAAATTGTAAGTGTTAATATTGTCAGCTTATAGATTGGTTTATTACGGGCCACCTAAAATTATGATTTAGTTCGCACTTAATTCGAAATGACATAAAAAAAGGGTTAAACAAAAAAAAGGGTTAAACAAAAAAAGGGTTATAATTTTATCTTCTTAGATCTATTTAGTTATGTTCCTCCACTGTTTCCTGTCAGTTGTTTTCGCCCTCCAGTTTCGGATACCTAGACAGTTTATGTCATCTATAGCAGCGCTTATCAAACTATGGGTCGCGACCCAAATGTGGTTCGCGGTAAATTTTTTTTGGGTCGCGTATGAAGCTAACGACAACAAGAAATAAATCACAATTTACAATCACACAAAGAGGCGTACTTCACTTGTGTGACGGACGAAACCTTTTTTACAGTACAGTAATTTAGTATTGTACGAACGCGCATCCGTTTACAGTGTTTATATAGTACAGTGTTTTGAAAATCTATATTTTTTATTATTATTACAATATCTAAAGCTTTTGATTATTTGGGCCGCGAGCTATTCAAACATAAATATGTTGGGTCGCCAGTCTTAGAAGTTTGAGAAACGCTGATCTATAGGACCTCCTGTAGCCACGTTGATTTTGGCCTCCCTCTTTTTCTTTTGCCACTTGGCTTTCACTCAGTCATCGCATAAATTGTGCTATTTCTCCACACATGTCCCAAACATTTTAACCTTTGTTCTTTTATTACACTTATAAGGTCCCACTGGATGTCTTTTTTCAGTTCTTCATTCGCTCATCTCCTATATTCATTTTGAGCTATTTTCTTGGGACTTGGTATTTTTCGTAAGAGTTATATAAAGGTTATATATAAAGGCAGAAGTTTAAGAAAAGAACATGGCCATTTACTCTGACAACTGAGTGTTTCTAAAACGTTCTAAAAAATTAGAAATAGCTGATTTGAGCCACAGTAATTAAGTAAAGTTCAAGTACATAGTCGTGAAAAAAATATTTCACAGTAATTTGGAAGATTGATTTTTTGTGTGTAGCCATTAGCGGAACGCATACATTTTCAATAACAAACCTAGTTGCTATACTGTAAATACTTTAACCGTAACATATAGATATAACGATGGCCAGGTACCTGCCACTAGAAGCCATTCAATATTTCATTTAAAACCAGTACTGTATATTTTTTTTAAACTACCTTCGCTTGAACTACTACTACTTGAACAACATAGACGAAAAGACACAACCAGTAGCTTTTTTATAACGACGAGCAGCATTTCAGTCCACAAGGTAGACACAATCATAGCCCAAGGTCGAACCAAGTTTTTAATTTTTTCCATACGAATACACGGCAATGTACAGTGTGTATATTTAAATATAGTGAACGAAAGTGGATTGAGAACTAAAGACATGATACAAAGAAACATCTTTAAACACTTTTAAGCACTTTTAACTTTTAGGGTTGACAATATACAATTTTTAAACATTGCATTCTGTGTGATATCTTCAAATATGAATAATATTATTTACTTGGCCAGTATATAAACTAGTTGGATAGTATACAAACTATTCAACTGCCTGGTTATTTTGATGAAAAATTATATTTTCACTAAAATAGCTACGAGTAATGGTTGGTTTGTATACTATCCAGCTAGTTTATAAACTGTACTAAATTTATCGCTAAAGCTCAAACCACAAGGAAAGTACACAAATTAGCTAGCATTTTTGAATACTTAGTTTGTAAACTATCCACATTCGTTAGATAAAGTGTGAACCTGATATTGGTAGTAATACATAATAATCAACGAGTTGGTTATTATGTATTACTCAACAAACTAATCAATTCTCTTGGGTTAATTCACTATAATCGCTATCATTCATTAATTTTGAATTTTGCGACTTTTGGTCGTAAACGTCTGATAATAGGTTTTCAAATTGTTGCTGTTGATTCATTTTCAATAACCCGATACCTATTCTTAAACAAATTTCACGAGACAAAACTGTACACCATCACACAACACTTGACGAAACATAACCCCACTAAATTACCCAAAGAGAATTCGCTGATTTACATAATAAGCAACTCGCGTTGGTTGGTTATTATGTATTACTACCAATATCAGGTTCACACTTCATCCAACGAATGTGGATAGTTTACAAACTAGCCAAAAATGCTAGCAAATTTGTGTACTTTCCTTGTGGTTTGAGCTTTAGCGATAAATTTAGTATAGTTTATAAACTAGCTGGATAGTGTACAAACCAACCATTACTCGTAGCTATTTTAGTGAGAATATAATTCATATGTCACGTGACATGTTTTCCACCAATCAATATTGAGAATCTCCCTAGATACATGTCTATCACAGCGATGATAAAAAACAAAAGAAATTATCACCTTATTTTGGTTCGTTGCTGAGGCTAATTTTTCATATTGACAGTAATGACGGTTCATATTGAAAATATAAAAATGTGTCACTAAAAATTCATTATATTCTCTCACTAAATATAAACTCGTGATATGATTAATAATCGAAGATATATATCTCGTAAAACCGAAGCAGCACATTTAACTCGTTCTTCGGACTCGTTAAATCTGCAGCTCGGTTTCACTCGAAAATATCATCGATGATAATCATATCACTTGTTATATTACGTATGAAAATATGATTTTTCATCAAAATAACCAGGCAGTTGGATAGTTTGTATACTATCCAACTAGTCTATATACTAGCCAAGTAAATAATTTAACCGTAACATATATAAAACGCTCCCATCTCTAGGTTTTTCAAGGTACGTCAAAGCATACCGGCTAGGTGGAAAGAAACGAATGATTTTATGCCGATTATGAAGTTGTGTATTGTTATTTGCTCGCAACCGTAGTATCAGGGATCATAGATAACATAATACAGATAAGAGATAAGGAATGTGAGATTACAATAGAACTTCCAGCCAGTTATGCGTGTCGTTTATTCGCCACGAAAATGTAGAGGTGGGAAAACAATTCCTCTATGGTCGGTAAATAAATCGAAGTGTTTTTGACGATTGATCTCTGATCTCTGAAATAGAATTTTATAGTAATTTACATTATTCATATTTCAAGATACATAACATTAAAATTGACGTGCTTCATCTTTTTAAACTTGATTTATTTTTTTTAATAGGACATAGTAAAACATTGAATCAACAATACTGATGTGACATATTTTTAATAAAAGAATATTATAGCATATTAACGTGAGTATTTTTAAGTTTGAATATTCTTATTATTTTTCTGTTGTTGACAAAACTCGCAGCCAGCAAGTGATACCGAAATATATAAAAAAATATATTTGATGAGAACATAATTCGCAAACAAGTGAAACTTATGCAACCATAATATCGCGAGTGTCCTTTTATAGTCATATTTGGCTGATAGGTGGATCTATTTTACTGTTACCCATAGAATAATAAATAAAAGAGAGATGTTGAGCGTGTAGCGTTTTGTGGCACAAAGTTACCACTAGCGCCTACCTTGGCTACTGGTATTAACTAGCATTCAAGACGCACGCTTTTTGAATTCGGAAGTTTTCAGCATATAGGTACGCCTAATATTGTATTAGTAGAAGTAGGAGAAAAAAAGACTGCTAGTGAGAAATTACTATTAAAACAACATTTTTCATACAATAAAATATCGAAAATAATACAAAAATAGTCAATAAAAATAAAATAAGAACAGACAAACAAATAATCCACACATATACATCAATCTACATGGATACATCTTGAAGCACACAACAATGTCACACGAACAATGTTCGAAATACCACTTTGTCACATAACTAGAACTTTTAGCAAATCTTCTTTATTGTCTGCAAAAAAAAACTATGAAATGAAAAATATTGTTTCCATTATTATACTTTTTTAACTTACCTATGATGAGTTATAATAAATCCTATGATAATAATAGGTGCCAATGTTAAAGATAATTAATTTAAATAGAAAAAGGCCAATAAGAATTAAATAAAAATAGATATCATATAAATATGGTCAGAAGTGACTACAGTGACTAACCTCAAATTAAAATTGTACCTACCAGTACTACCATGTTTTCTTCAACTGGATTTTCAATCTAGATGTTTCTGCAGAGTATGTGCTGCAGATGAAGGATCGAATTGTGATTTTTGTCCTTTTTTGTTTCAGTAACAATGAGACTACTGCTTCTGATGTCGGTAATTTCTTCGTTAGAAGCTCTCCACTGTGATAGGGAATTCAATTTTATTGACTCCGTATACGAAAAGGGTTACGACATAATTTGCCAGGGCCTTACAAACAAGTACATCAGCCTTCTTCAGGACATCAGCATCACGAACGAAATAAGTTTAAGAATAGAAAATAGCACGTTAACAGATGTGACTTCTCAGCTCTTTCAAAATGTCGCCGACATAAAACACTTATATTTAGAAAACTCTACGTTCAGTTTTCCTCAAACAGAGGCTATTTTCCAAACTGTTAGTAAATTGGAGGAATTAACTATTATAAATACTAGATTTAAGGTAACTAAAAGGTCGTTATCTGATTTGAAGAATTTAAAAGAGTTAAATTTGAATAGAAATCAAATAAAAAGTGTAGAAGCAGGATCGTTTAGGGATTTAAAACAGTTGTCTGTGCTGCAGATAACGCAGAATATGTTATCAGATTTAACAGACCTTCCTCTCTGCGATTTTAAGAATTTAAAAACTTTGAACTTTTCGAGAAATCAAATTGTAAATTTGGGAGAAGCTTTTTATTGCGAAGTTACTGATACTGTTCCTGTCTTCGATATTAACGATATTAAAGTACAAAACCTTCCAACTCTTGATTTCATCAGTCCTTCAGTTTCTTCAACAGAATTATATCAAATCGATCTTAGTTTTAATAGCATTGAAGATTTAAGTAAGTCGTTCGCTTTTTTGAAATCGCTTAAACTGATTAATTTACAAGGAAATAAGTTGAAAAGAATTAACAGTAGTTATTTTACTTATTTAGAATACTTGGAAGAATTGCAAATTAGTAATAATGTTATCAGTATAGTCGATAATAATGTTTTCGAAAATAAATATTATCTAGAAAAAATCGATATGTCTAACAATAGAATAAAAAATTTAAATTTTGAATATTTAGGATCAGTTAAATATTTAAATTTAAATAATAACTCACTAGTTCTAGAATCTATTAAAAGTATTAACGAAACAAATAAATTAAATGTTTTGTTGTTAGAAAATAATCAGATTAGAGAAATTACACCGAACATTTTCGAAAAATTAACGGTTTTAGAAACATTAGACTTGTCCGGTAATAACGTTTTGTTAACCGATCAATCCTTCAATGGATTAACGAACTTAAAGTTTCTTTACATAAGTAACAACAACCTAAAAAATATACCAAAAGAATTATTTAAATACCAGAAAAATTTACGAGTATTAGATTTGTCGCAAAATAAACTAAATCATATAAACGACAATGAATCATTTCGTAACCTAAAAAATTTGGAGATTTTAAATCTTTCTAGAAACAGTTTAATCGAGTTAAATTATGATTTACTCCAACCATTGGACAGCTTGGAAATCTTAGATATATCGCACAACGATTTACATTATGTTGATTATGACGCTATCATGTCTTTTTTACCTTCTTTAACATTTTTAAATATCAAATTTAACAATCTATCTTGCGAGCTTTTAACCAAAATTATCGCGTATTTGAAAAAGAAAGGCGTTAGTTACACTATTCAAGATATTATTGCTTCAGATAAAGTTAACGTTGGAGGAATATATTGTAGTGATGATATAGGAAACAATATTAAGACTAAAAAGCATGTTTTGTTTAATATTATCTTAGTACTTATAATTATTCTTGTGATTATAATTTTAGGTATAATTATATTTAAGGCGTATATTTATTTGAAAAGGCGAAAGTATAGAGCCGACGAATTCGAGTTGATTGGAGAGTAAATTGATCCTTTTCATGACATGCATGTTATAAAATTTTATTTTTTCAAAATTTTGCTTTACTGTCTCTGTCCCACTAAGATGTTACATTAATACTAGACCATTCATTCCGAAAAAAGTGTGATTAGAGATCTAAAAGTATTCTGGTCATAAAAAAAAACTTAAAAGGGACTGCAAGGATAAGAAAACAGAAGGACTACTGTAAATTTCCAGTATAAGAATAGCAATACAACTGTAAGCCAGCTGGCGCAATAGATCCGAAGGCTTTCGGACCACTTTCTGTCTGGACAGCGTTATCCGCGTTCAGTGTAAGGTCAGTGTGGCCAACAAAAAGTAGTTTTTTGACAAGAATGACAGTTAATGTCTACCATTTTAATCATAAGATTTTTGCATGTTTTTCATCATTCCGAACACCTATATTGCTTTATTAATATATCTTGAAATTTAAAATGACTTTTTAGCTGAATAATCAACATATCAGTGGCCAATAATTCTGGAAATTCTTGGCATGTCAGCATTTCATTTCTGTTATTCAGTCACTAGTTGTGTCAAATGTTAGTTATATTTATTTCTGTTGATATTCGTTTAATTGTGTATGTCCATTTTCCATCAGATTTTAGTATCATTTCTTGTTAGTTGTATCCCTATTCTTCTAATTACATTTTCCACTGAAATTTGACAGAGCTAGTGACTGAATAGCAGAAATGAAATTGTGACATGCCGAGAGCTCCTAGAATTTTTGGCCACCGATATGTTGAGTATTCAGCTAAAAAGTCATTTTAAATTTCAAGATATACGTTCTGGGATGTATTTCATTATTTTAATAGAGCAATATAGATATACGCAATGATAAAAAACGTGCAAAATATTATATTTTGAATAATAGACCTTAACTATCATTCTTGTCAGAAAAAACCACTTTTTGATACACACGCTGTTAACGCACCAGTGTGTAAGCATCTAAATCATACGGTGACATTAAAAATATGTTATTATGCTTATATATTTGGCTCTATCGTTGGCTCTAGCCACAGAACAGGTATACCAGAATATATAAATGACAAATGTCAATTATTGCTATCTCCAATACAAGAGATTTTGTGGTTACCAACATAAATTGGGCTAGATATCTGAGTTTAATAATAATCTCACTATCATGATCTCATCTCATGATCCACCAATGACAAAAATTGCATTTTCTTTTTGTGCAAAGTCGTTTCAGAATCGAACAAGCTCAGAACAGCTCTGATTTTGGAAATGTTGGCTTCAAAACAAAGTGTGTTGTTGCTGTTTATCAAGTTTGCTTGAAGCTCTCATTGACAGATGTAAATGAGTAAAAAATTATAATGTATTATTTCTTTTTAGGAAAATATTACACGTTATAATATGAAATTTTTTATATTTTGAGTAGACACAGTATAAGGTACCAATGTAAAATTATTTACTCTTATTGATTTTTTTCTTAAATAAAACAGTATTCTTGATTATTTTTTTTAATTTTTCTTTTCCTCTTGAAAATGGCTACAAATTTTCACAGTTAACTGGCATGTTGGTTATTCTGAAGTGATAGAGTCGTCTAGATTGAGGAAAATGTGTTTTAGCTTCTGCAATTGATTTTGGTCAAACTTTAGTTACTTTGTCAAAACTGTGGTAGTTCGTTAACAAGAAAATGATAATATTAACAAAAAACTTACGGACTTTCATGTTATTATTGTGTCCAGTTTGCCCGATAATAAACAACGTCGTTACCAGTAACCACCGCATATTTCTGATATATGACATTGACTAACTTCTTATTATACATGCCCTCACTAATTCTGATTTGAAATATGAAACTAATAATACCTTGAAGTTCGGTTACTCACGAAATCATCAATAATAAATAAGGTATTTCAGGTATTGCCTTACTCCTTTTTTTACTTTAGATTTACAGTACGTAAAGACGATTGTCGCAAAGATTTCTTTAATTTATACCATTGATTTCAGCGTGTTGGCTTTTATGTGATTTCCAAACTATAAATATTTAAACTGACTGACTTAACAGACTTGATTTAGGTTCGGAAATGCCCAAATAGGGTTGAACGTTTACCATCCGTTCTACCTTAATTTGTAGAACTTAATTATCATGGGCTAAATTTTGTGAGTTTGTAAAGCTTTCTTCACCAAGGCAGTGAAATGACATTGATACATTTATCACCAGCTTGAGCAGCTTCGCTGAGGTGTACTTACCTCATAATATCTTCTAGCCTAGCTTTCTTTAACGCACCTTTAAAGGCTGGTAATTTCATGTTGATTACACTTCTTTTCATGAAGGAATAAAAGTTGATAGATATAAACTACTAGTGAGTTCATTGGAGATGATTTTGCAACTTTTTGCAACAAATAATCATAAAAAACAATTAAATATCCGATTATATATATAGTAGACAATTGAGGCTTCAGTTTAACAGTTCTTTTCATGACTTAACCTCCCGAAAATGTACAGATAAGTGTTTAGTTGCTAAATTCAGCAGCAGCTCTATCAAAAAATATATTCTGTTTTCTTTTAGCTGTCTGTGTAGGTATTCTAATAAGTACTGCTGATATCTACGACATATTTTTTTGAAAGTAACTTGCTTATTTGCAAAATATTGTATTTTATATACAATTTGTCCAATTGTGACACAACTGACCTAAATGATGTGAAATATCAACGTTGTGGTGTTAATAAGATATTATTATAAAATGAGAATGTATCAACAATTGATTAGTTTTGACCTACTTTTTTCTTATTTCCCTTATTAATAATCCTCGACAATCGATAGTTGAAGTAGCTTCATTTGTGTGTATGTATATAAACATATTGGGGTGACCTTCATGGATATTGTGCTCCCTTTCTTCGGCTTAGTTCCTGAGTGCCTAAGAGACTATAGGAGCACCTTTATTCCTATATTCCGGAGGAATTTTAGGATATCTACAGACTTTAATATGGGGAAATGTCCCTCTTTAATCCAATAACCTCCTGTGTTGTGCCCTAGAGCCAGACAATCAAGGAGAAGTACTTCTTCAAACAAAAAGTATACTTGACTGGTAAAAAACAAAACAAAAATCACTTAATGAGCTTGTAAGACATGTAAACAAAGACCACGCGTGATCTATTCTAAGTCTGCTGCGTATTATGGACATCTCGCATTGAAATAGAACTTATCCACTGGACTAGGCCATTCAATGTTCACGTATGTATTTGAGTATTTGATCTTTGGGTGGTTTTTCCAAGAAACTGGAATCTAAATAGAATTGTCAATTTTTTACTCTGTGCTGTTCCCTCACTATCGCTATCGCTAGAGAAAGTGATCCCACGTAGCACATCAATTTTTATCATTGTAGGTATAATTGATAGATAACCTTTGACTTCCAGATAATAAATTTAGAAATCTTGGAGTTCCCCAAGTTAAATTTCGATTTGCTATTTTTAAAATTATCTACATACAAATTATAAATAAGTTCTAGATTGAGATGCTTCAGTCGTATGTGCATTTGTCTACAATATGTTGAAACTAAGCATTTGTATAATATTTTTAGTTCGTGTTTGTGTTGTTTCGAGTAGTGAATATGAATATGTTGTGGTGAAAGAAAACAAAATAGGTCCTCGATTAGTGAAAAGGGTAAGGAATAGAGAAATGTTTAAAAAATTCCAGCAATATTTATCACTTTGAAAATAATTTTAGAATTCTCAATCAGATGTTCCAAGAATTAAGGACTTTTTAATAACTACGAACGTAGCCAATCGTTTTGCAGAGACAAAAGTAATAAGTAGAGTTGAAAATCCGGATAATGTTCCTAAGCAAACTGCATTTTCTGTAGTTATACCAAAGAGTGCTTTTATTTCTGGATTCTATATGGAAACTGATGGGAAGAGGTATAAAGCTCTGGTTAAGAAAAAGGAGCAAGCACGTTCTATTTACGGTCAAGTAAGTAGGGGAAGTGTGCCCATGTTGGACTCCTTAAGGATATTGTCTTATAACTTCTTTATTTATGCATGTATTTCATACTAATGAATATGTACATGTTCGATATTTGATAAAGTTTAGGTTGACCACTATGTTTTCTGTTAAAAAATATACAGGCTCGAATAGAATTATTTTTTGAAAATATTTGAAATGGCCCATCATAGGCAAGTATGTGCATATGATGACCCCCTTAGTGTTCCTATGATGGATCGATCACATGTACAAACAAAAATAGTATTATTAAATTTTTCAATAATTTATAATTCACAAATAAGGATTTTGTTGAAAAAATTTTAACAATGACTATGTCAAAACAACAAAATAATAAAAAACTAAACAAAGCAATGAAATTATATCACAAAAACTGAACTAAAAATCGATTTGGTTTCAAAACACAACAGAAATACTAGTCCTAAAAACACAATTCACACACGAAATTTTTGCGCCGTTCATCAACTCCAGCACATTCAGTATGACACCAAGAGTTGCATTCTTGGCAAAGGATCCATTTTTCTCTGGATCAAGAATGGGAAAAAAGTTCGTTGCAATATATCATGTTCTCGGGTAAAAAATTGTATTTGTCTAAAATCTTACTTAACGCAATAAAATAGGCGCGTATGTTGGGTTTATTAAAAGCCTGGGCTCTGACCAACGATGTGCTTTCTGGAGTTCTTAAACTCAACTGTGGATTACGCCTTAAAAAGCCTCTGATTCATTCCCATCCTGCCATTTTGGTTTCGCAATTGAAGGAATGTTTTCCTTACTGGTTAGGCCGGAAAATCGTGTTTTCAAGTTAATAATAAGGGCAACCAATTCTTTTTCCAGTGTGCAGAGAACGTAGTTCTTCGACCTCCTAAATCACTTTTGGAACTGCCTTAATGTTTAGCATGACGTCTCTGAAGTGTTGATACCGGAACATTGAAAGTTTTGGCTGCCACTTTGAATCCCATGCTTTTATAATTCTCTATACTACGCAAGGCTTGCTGCATATTACGTTCCTCCCATTGTTGCCGTTTCTTATTAATATTAAAAATAATAAAATACCCAGTGTGGAAAGGTTGTTAATAATGCATTTTGTATTCCAATGATGGACCCCGATTGAGAGGGTCTATCAAAGGACGACATTGTAGGGTTTATATTATCGCTTCGTCCTAACCACCTGCACACGTACGAAAGTCGATGCCAACTAAGAAAACAACTTGATACACAGGCCTAATATGTCAGTTGAGCGAAAGGCGCGCGATTTTCAAAAATACAAGCTGTGGGCCATCATAGGCAGGGGGCCGTCTAAGGCACACTTCCCCTATATACGTTTTAAGGGAGGATTTCTCCAAAAAAGGACCTAGTGAAAAAACTGTTGAGGTTGACAAGAGCTAGGTACAACCAACAGCTTGAAAAGACTGAGTGCTGAAGTTCCGAGGTCTCAAATCCTCTGATTGGTGGTTATAAGTTGTATATTTTCACTTATCTCATGAATCAACTTCATCTTCACTAATATTTGTTCAGTATATTGATTGATATACTTTATGTTTTCAAGTCAATAAGCAGTGGTCAAACTGCAGCACATGTTGCGGTTAGTACAAGATATTCCAATCGATTTACAGTAAAATTTAACATCGAATCCTATGATAAAGTATTGTTTTGTTTAACTTACGAAGAACTACTGCAAAGAGAAAATGGGCAATATGAAATTCTCACTAATATTCAACCAGGACAACTTGTGAAAAAAATGAAAATAGAAGTAAGTGTAATATTTTTTATCTTTGCAGATTATTGTTGATAATATTGATGGTATAAAGCCTTAACCTTATCTTTTTTACTCTTAGATTAACATTAACGAAAGTCAACCGATAATAAATTTAAGAACGCCATCTCTTCGTTCTGGAAATAACTATAATAACAACGTAGATCCACTTGCACAAGTAACGAGAACCAATAAAACTGCAAAAGTTATCTTTCAGCCAAATATCGGGCGACAGCTAGAGTTCGCCTGCGAAGGATTTGGAAATACATTGTTTGATGGTTTTGCCGGTCAATTCGTTGTCAAATATGATGTAGAACGAAGTAACGAAGGAGGAGAGGTAAATATAAATATTTATTAACAAAGAGCCGGATCAACGGATACAGTAGACACACTTAAGGCGTGCGCAATAAGTACTTCTCGGACTTTTAACGTAAACCTGAGTTTTATAAGAGGTTTTATTGCGTACTTGAAACACTAAAATATAAATAATTCACTCCACGTGTCATTTTACTTGTTTATTAATCTTATTATAAGTAGAGTGTACTGTTGTCCAAGTTCTTGTCTTCATGTAGAATGTGTGAAAATAAAGCCTTATCCACATCAGCATCATTTTCTTTACCTATTAACGCTTTAAAAGAAGAAATTGCTAACGTATTTTACTTAAAATACAGAAAAAACTCGAGAACAGGATAAAGAAAAAGCCAAAAAAGAATTACACAATAAAGTTGGGTTAGGGGAATTGTTAATTGATTTAAACGTAAGCAAACGACAAACCGTGTCAGTTGCCTTAACTTTTTTCAAGATGCCTACGTAAGGTGTCAATGCGTTGAATTGTATATGCTACCCAACAAAAACCAAAGAGGAATTTTTTACACTAGGGGAAGTACCGTCAAGTTTACGATTATATTTTTCAGACTATGTATCAAGATGGCTACTTCGTGAATTTTTTCGCACCGGTTAAGCAAGAACCTATTCCAAAGTATTTGGTTTTCGCATTAGATACAAGTGGGAGTATGGATGGAATGAAACTTGATAAACTTAAAGAAGCGATGGGCAACATTCTTCCACAAATAAATGAAGACGATTTGATTACCATAGTCGAATTTGCAACCAATGTATACGTATGGGATTTGAATTCAGGCAGGATAAATATATTTCAAAATTATAATGCTGATAATTTACCTTATGGGTTATTAGCAGATACATTCAAGGTATGTGCCGGAATTTACTGATCTGATATAAAGATAGAAACATTATATAAATTTTCATGTTTTAAGGATCTTAGTCTGCCAGCGTATCCTGCAACTAAAGCTAATGTAAACGTTTTGAAATCGATTGTAGACAAAATGACATCAAATGATCTTACAAATAGTATTGGAGCCCTGGAAATTGGATTGTTGGCAGTGACCAAATTAGAGGTGCAATACCCTAAAAAGTATAAATCATTTTTAGTATTTTTAACAGATGGAATTCCAGCTATAGGAATTGTCAATACAAAAACGATTGTAGAGAAAGTAAGTCAACATATTTTTATTGAAGAAGCCACGTGAAGTTGCGCGAGGTTGTTGCCATATTGTAAAATTGACATTCGACTATATTTTCTTACAGATAACAGCAATCAACAAAGCCAATCTCGATATTCCTATCATTTCATTAGCTTTTGGAACTGACGCAGATTGGAATTTTTTAGGACAATTAAGTGCTGAAAATAACGCCAAAGATCTAGCTAAGAACATCACAGTTGCAGATGATTCTTCTTCTCAGCTAATCAACTTTTATCAGTCAATCTCTCAATTAACATTGACTGATTTATCATTTAAGAACATACCCGAATCAGCAATAGTAACTAAAACTTACTTCCCGTTCTTTTTCAACGGATCTGAATTGATTGTAGCTGGAAGAGGTAACATGCTCAAGTTTATATATTTATAACAGTTTAAATGCGCTACCCTTTTACTTGTATCACTGCACGGACTGTATAACAAAGTATAACCGTTCCTATTACCAGAGGGTTAACCTGGAGAGTTACAACACACCCTATCTGTATCTGTAGAGTTGGGAGGGTGAGCAGCACTTGGGCCACATGTGATCCATTGTACATCCTCCCGAGGAGTTGTCTTCCTGGGTCTTCGTCCATCCTGTCCTTCCAAGGAAGGTAGACTGGTCACTAGGAGACATCTCCTTTATGTCGGCAGGTGTAAGCCAAGACTCACCGAACTCTCTTATTGGGGACACTCGCATAAGACATGCTTGACAGTTTCATCTTCCTGTTCACATATCCTGCATAGAGGTGGGTCCACTAGCCCCATAGTATGGAGGTGTTTCCTTAGTTCACAGTGGTCAGTCAGAAATTCTATTGTTATACGTAGGTTTTTCCTGGTCATCTCCAAATATTTCTTCGGCGCCAGCTTCCCAGGGTCGCCCAGGGTAATCCTGGCAAGACTACATCCTTTGATTCCATCTCATCTCTTAAGGGATTGAGCATGGATGTAACGTTTGGCTAGTTCTGCAATTATCGAAGTCGCTAGGCCTTAGGTGTACAACACACTCTAATTTTGTTGATTATAATTTTGATTTGTTAAAAGTTTCGTTCTTTTTAGGTGTTGTAGGTAATTCATCAAAGCCAATATCAGTTTCGGCAACAGCAAAACAAGGTCAGACAAATTTTGAAGCAGAAATTGGTATTCCTGTAGCTAAATTGGAAAAAGTTTGGGCATACTTGACAGTCAAGCAATTAGCAGAAGAATACGAAAACACCAATAACATTTCGATTGCCAATTTAGCAACCGAAATAGCATTAAATTATTCATTAGTGACAGACTTCACTTCTTTGGTGGTGCTTAAGCCGAACACTGAAGATGGTTCGCCTGATATTGAAGACGCTTCTTTGGGAGTATCTCCTACCGAACCTAACGATTTACCTATATGCCAAAATGGTCCTTTTACAACAGAACCTGAAGATCCCACCACTACACCAATGACAACTATCGATGTTGATACTTTGATAGAAGTTCGTATAACTGACCCTCCAACAACTACTTCAGCACCTACAACTACCACAACTCCAGAACCTACAACTACTACACCTATACCAACAACAACAACAACAGAGCCTACAACTACACCTATGCTAACATGTGAAGAGTCTGCATACGGTTGTTGTCACGATGGTGTTACTTTTTCTTTGAGACCTAATGCAGATGGATGTGATCCAGTACCAAAAGCAGGTGAGCCAACTCAATTCTGCACAATCTGTTTTGAGTTAACACATTATCTCTCCAACTAGGATCTTCAAAGACCTCTGGAAAATTCTAAATCTTACTTTTTGCTCTTACAACTTGCAACATATTTACCAAAACTGATACATTCTTTTATGTAGGCTTCTGTCCTTTTTTTGATAGTTATATACGCCGTATATGGTGACTTATTTGTTACAGAAAGCTGTTCATTTGCTAAAGATAAAGGTTCCTGTACGAACTCTTCAGTAAAATGGTATTACAGTACTCAAGATCATCAATGTAAAATATTTTTGTACGGCGGGTGTGGTGGCAACGGAAATCGATTCTCCACTAAAGCAATTTGCCAACAAACTTGTGTTGAAGTTAAAGGCACAGGTAAATTGACTGTTTCAGTTTATCAGTAGGTAAAAACAAAACTCTATATTCTGTTCAGATTTAATTTACTCCGGAAATAGCATACCTGTGAAGGTTTCTGATTTTTAAATCTTTTCCTTCCAGAAAGATGTAACTTACCAATTGATTTGGGTTACGGTAACAAACGAATACTTCATTGGTTTTATAACAAAACGAAAGGTGAATGCGTAAAATACATGTACAGTGGTTACTTGGGAAATTCCAATAGATTTGCAGATAAATCCCAGTGCTTAAAACTGTGCAATTTATCTCTACTCAAAACAACAATGAAAGGTATGAATTAAAATATGTAAATTTTTTTTTCGAATTTGCCGCGTCCAGTTAGATGATGGCTGAACGTACCTTACTAGCGATAGTTACTTGTCACTTGTATTAGTTGTCAGCCGTCATTTTTGTCATTTTGTTCGCGCCAAGATAGGAATAAGACGTAGCCGCAGTTTATAAGATTTATGGAACAAAACGATTAACATTTCTGCTCAATGGACGAGTTCTATACAAGGGAATTGCTGCCAACATAACGAGCAAAAAAATACTGAAAAAGGTTAGTCGCATAAGGAAGTGTTATTTCCAATCTATGTTTAGTTTTTCTTATATGTTTTGAGTGCCAAGTTTGGAGGTATTTTTAGTTTGGGGTATTTTGCATCTTACAGTTGACGAAACACAAAGAACACAAACAAAGCCAAATAAACAGCTGTCATTAGTTGTTCGTCAACTGTAAGATATAAAATTCCCCAAGCTAAACTGACCTAGGTACAAACTTCTCGGGTAAAACTCCAAACTTTTCGGGTACAACATGGGTGGTAAAGGGACTCAAAATATATAAGGAAAACTAAACATAGATTGGAAAAACCACTTCCTTATGCGACTAACCTTTTTCAGTATTTTTTTGTTCGTTATGTTGGCAGCAATTCCCTTGTATAGAACTCGTCCATTCTATTGCTCTGCGGCAATAAATACTGTTTTTTTTATTTATTATTATTAAAAAAATAGAAAGGAATAAGTATTCGAATTTTAGATGCCTGCTTCCAGCCCAAAGATTCAGGTCGCAAAAGTTGTCAAAGATATGTTAAGTTATATTATTTTGATTCAACCTATGGACAATGTAGACCATTTTGGTTTACCGGTTGTGGCGGCAATGACAATAGATTTACAGAAAAAGAAGCGTGTGAAGATTTGTGTCTAATTTCTGGCAATAAAGGTATTATTAATTTTTTGTAAGCTATCTTTGATGAATAATAATGTCGCAAATGTTTTAGCAATTTGTCAAGCCCCAGCAGTCAAAGGACCTTGTCCTTATAAGTATGAATCATGGTATTACGATAGCATTACTTCAACATGTCAAGCATTCATATACGGTGGTTGTGGAGGAAATAAAAATAAATTCAAAACCAAAAAGGAATGTGAAGAAGTTTGTAAGACTTGAAACAAAAAGTTTAGTCTATTGTATTTATTTACTATATAATTTTATAATAAAAATAATACAAAAGTAAATCTTTTATTCAAAAGAGAAATATTCCCAAGTATTTTCCATGTCCTATACCTGCAACACCATATTTGCAACATTTTGTTGAATTGATAGAGATGAAACCATTGAAATATTGCCTCGATCGAGCTAGATAAGGATATTATTTCTAATTTCCCCTGTATATAGGGAGTAAAGTATCCCCTAGGATTTTACCTACCCCATTCCATTAAAAGAAGAAGATATTTGACAAAGGTGGTCTGTGATATTTGAGGTTATGTTTATGTTGAATGAAAATTGTTTTGTTTACTTTGTATAAATTTATATAAGTGAACGTATTAAGTAACAATATTAAACAATTGTAATTAAGAATAACTTATAAACAAAGTATGGTAACAATAATTTAAAAATCGTTATACGCTAGACTTTCACATTAATACCTATTTTATATAATCTTCCTTTTTAGGAGTTTTTGAAAATGAATGATGAAAAATATACCTGCAAGTATTGTTTTTTCAAAACAGAAACTTTCTACCAACAACTAATGCACTTGAAATATGTACATAATGAAACTTTAAAAAAGAAATATTTTTGTGACAAATGTCCATTTTCGGCTGCAAAAAAATGGAAAGTGGTAGAACATAGGCAATATCATGAGTATATTCCCGGTATTACTCTGTTTATGTGTGATATATGTGAATTTCGGTGCCCTAAACAATCTCAACTACACAGACACATGATGTTCACTCATGTTGAAGAAGCCGATTTGAAAACATACTCATGTAAAACTTGTGCAGCTATGTTTATATCTAAGAGTGGCTTAAAAAAACATAGAAAAGAGGGGCATTATAAAGATATTAAAACTGACACCATCAAGAATGAGTGAATTTACAGAATATGTAGTTTTGACAAAATTGTGTATGTGATTGATTTTTTTGTAATGTGATATATGTTTGTAGTTTTATTATTACCCAGAGGTGAACTTTTGTAAATTTACTTCAAACTAATGTGTTTTAAAATATTGACCTATCATTTGGTACAAAATGACGAGTTTTATTTACATTTATTGATAGTTACTTGAAGAAAAATACATACATTCAAATACAAGGCATGTTGAATGAAGTCAGTTGGAACAACAAAAATCCCAAAAACCACTTGCTGGTTATCAAAAGTACCAATAATCAGTTTCTATAATTCTGAATAATGTTTTTATTTGTAAATTTTTTTAATACTCTCTAGAATGAATGGATTGTTATATACAATGTTTTCTAAAAAGCTTTTTAAAAATATTTCTGTGTATAAATTATGAAGCAAGCAATACTGTTTTGATATCTATATTTTATTTTCCTATTTTAGTGTATTTAGAATAGTTGTGTATTCTCATAAGAAGTTTAATAGTTTTTTAAAATAATTACAAATAAATTTTGAAATGAAAACTGTTGATATTATTGTATAAACAATTTGCCCAAATTATTTCTACTTGAAACATTCAATTTTACATTATTTTTTTTAATCAAGTGAAGACCAAAATACAAATTGCAATGTATTATTTGAAGACTAGCGCAAGTTGATAATTTCTTGCAATGCCTTGCAATTTTACCGGTTTGGTGATAGACAGCAGAAAGAGAGAAATCTAGTTAAATTCTGGTTACAAACTAATAGCCACTTGCACAATTGTTATTATGCATTTGCATAGTTTGTTAACCCGACACTATATGCTTAAAGCTAAATAAAGGAACACAAAACATAGGTAATTGAAAAAAAAAACAAAATTCATGTTTAAAATTTTATTTGGAGAAATTCACTTATTATACAGATGTTAGTATATCGGCTTGTTCTGTTATTTTGTTTTCGATTCAATCAAATCATCAAGGCACCATACCATTTCAAAGTACATTTCAATTGATTGTCAACTTGATATAATAACATTTTTTTGTTTTGAAATGAAACATTAATTGGAACTTTTTGTTGTGAATTGTTTCGTCGCGCTATTAGATTATTTTTGGCAAAAAAACAAGTGTTTTCTCCAGTATTTGCTGTTATTGCATTAATTTTTATCGTTATTTTAGAAATTTTTAAACAATTTTGCATATTACTTGAGAAAATACTTTCAAGTGACAATCATTTAATGTGTACCAAGCAACTGCTTGCCTTTAGAACCAACAAATAAGTGGGGGTATTTATAAGAGAGGTCAATTTATACTATTTTTACAATATATACTAATCCACTAACAATCTTATTCCTGATCTTTATACATATTTTACATTTACAATGATTGCAAATCGCACAACTTTGTAAAACGGTTTATTTCGGCTATAGATATATTTTTTTTTTTCGTGTAAATTTTATTTCAAAATTGTAGCACTGTATTAAAATGTTTGCGTCGAGTATGTGAAATCGCATTTTCTAAAAGACAATTTTACATTCCCTTTTTTTCTAATTTTATCGAAAAAATTTACTTCCATCAAGTTTTAATTCTTTGTTCTGTTTTCATCTCTTTTTGAAAGTCGTTTCCTATTTAACATAACATAGCATAACGAAAGCTCCTTCAAATGAAGGCAAAAGATATATTCTTATTATCAAACAAACAGTATTTTATTTTGTTTTCTCCATTTTTACGTTGTTAATATTGAAAATTGAACTAAATATAGTTATTTACTCTATATATGACATAGTATCATTTTTGGTATGGTTTAGTTCAATAAAACTTTTGACATTATCTAATATTGTGTGGCTAATATCACATTTTGGATTATTTCAACATCATATTTATTAAAAAAAATAAACAAAAACGTTTTTAGTAAAAATGTTACAAGAAAGTAATGTAGTATTTAATTTTAATAGTCAGATCTTGCTGTTGCAATACCTATAAACCATTACCTACAGATATTTTTTATTTATGATTAATTAATAGTATATTATTAAACGAGCAATTTATGATAGCCATAATTCACGATGGGTGACGTTTGCGTCACGAGCCGCAAGCGAGGGGCGCAAGTCACCCAAGTGAATTATGGCCATAAATTGCGAGTAAAATACTATACTTTGTCCACGACCCTTAATTTCTTTTATTAAATAAAAGTCAGTAACGATTTGGCATATTACTAACCTCAAAATGTTGTGGCAGTTACATCAAATAATTTGACATATATAGAGATGGGCGATACTGTAGAAAGTATCAATACAACCATTGTCTAATATAAAGAAAATACAACGTACCGTTATAAATATATTGTTTTAAAATATTTAATATATATTAGAAAATATCGCTATGAAAAGTATCAATACTAAAAATTACAATATTTTATCGATACGATATATGTCAGAAACAAATTTCCTAAACAAAATACACAGATTTAATGGTTTATTTTATATTGTAGGTACCCCCATCTCTAGTCCATAATTCACTACAGTGTATTATGAACCATAATTCACGACAGTTGATATATGGGTACCATATACCTTTTGTTAGGAGGTAAAATATTGACTTATTATTAGGTGGTCGTGGACAAAAATATATAATAAACCGTATTACGACCAATAACTATACTTTGTACTTATATTATATTATAATATTGATTTGTCTACATTTTGTCAGATACTGTCAAATAATATGTCATATATATATAAACCAAATTTTTAAATGTCTTTCTTATACTTTATGTATATCTAATGATTTATTCTATATATAATATACCTATATATCTTATATTATAAAGTTTTATTGCTTATGAGAAAATCAAGTGTAAACTTCAAGTACTTTTTTTTATAACAATTTAATATTTATGATACAAAATAATTGTAATATTGCTTCTGGTTACCAAAAATATCACCTTATAAACAAGCAAGTGTTTTGTGCAAAAATACGTAACTATTTTATTCCTAGCATTTTATGCCGAGTGCACAATTTTTTCTAGTCGACATTTAAACTTATTCAATGCAAAAGTGGTGAAAATTGAAATTTTGATTATTTAATTTTCATGTAGACTGTTTTGCAAAGCTTGTTCCCTTATGGAAGATCTTTACTTATATACTTTATGAAATAATAAATTAAAATTACTAATTAACTATCCACGTTATAGTTTCAAAAAACTGTACACTCTGCAGATTATATTTAAAATGTTTAAATTACCTACCTGCTTTTCTTATCTTTTTTTAAATGAAAAATGGGATTGCATTAAATGTTAATAAAAGTCAACATGAAATTATTTGATATGTTCCGATTAATAAAAATAATTTATTTTACCTGTAGGCCCTCCGTTATAAGTTATTAAAATGAATAAGTGAATATAAAAAGTAATTTAAAATATGTAGTGAGATATGAAATCATTTTATTATTATTTAAAAATTGCTGTAATTTTTTATAATATGTTCAAAAAAGAAGCAACTAAAAGTTTAGCAAGACATTAAATCAAAAAAAATTTAGCTGCGCACATGAGGTAAGGAAGTTTGTACAAATATTGTAAATAATGTTTTTTGTTGAATTAATACTTAGAAAGTTATGGAGCACGAGAAGTAGTTTCTTTTTTGGAAAATATCAATTTATTTAAAAGGTTCTTAAACAAACTAAAAGCGAATAAAGAAATGTGTCTTTATATTCACGAATAATCAAGACTGGTCATGTCGAAAATATTTAACTAATAATTTTCTAATAATCCAAGTCAATAGAATCTCCTTTTTTTGCAATTTTCATCAAAATAGATCCTTAATTGATTCCAGGACATTTTGACTACAAAATTTGTTAAATAAATTCATTACATCCTAGCCACGTCCTAGCTGAGGTAACTGTCTAAGCAATGAGGTATTTGTTTATAATAAAATTTCCTTTGAAAACCAGTTGAAAATTATATAAGTATCAATTTTTATAAAACAACCGTCGATTAGGTATCAATATATCATTTAAATATATTCAATTGACACTTAATTACAATGAGAGAAAAAGCATGAACTTCTTTTTTTTTAACAAAAATTGTCAAGAATGACATAATAAATGGCATCATAATTTACTCAATGAATATTTCCTGGATTTATTATTAAATTTCTCTTACTACTAACATTCAGTATTTCAAAGAAAAAAAAACAGCAATGTATATTATATTTGTTTAAAAATGCCGTCCCCAGTGGCGGCGATAAGGATTCAGAGCCCCCCTTGTCAAAAATAAAATAAAAATTGATACTAATAATGCTTTCTTTTTTCGGTAAAACGTTTCATGTTGACAATGAGATATTTATTAAAACACGGCTACAAAGTTTTACCTAAAATTGGGAATATTGATATCTATTCTAATTTATCCTACAACATTAAAGATAAACTTTTACAATAATCGATACTATATTGTAATAATCACAGTTTTAAGTATAAACTATACTGTCACGATTTTTTAAATGTACAATCTAACTGTGCCTACACTATATACATTCACAATTTTCTTTGAAAAAAGCAATTCTTCAAAATATCGTGTTTTTATAATTGTTTTCAAAAAATAGCCTATCAAATATTTTAAATTTGTTTACATGATACTTAAGTAGAAAGAGGCATCGATGTCTTTTCAAGTTTTGTTTAATTCAAAAAAAATTATCAATTTGACAAACAGGCACAGTTTTCAGTTTACAGTCAATGTGACTAAAATAAAGTAAAACAAACTCCTATTTATCGACAGAAAACAGAAACTTTTTGAAATTTGACGGTTGGTTACATCTTAGTACACTTATTTGAAGTATACAACAATCATTTCACATTTAGACCAAAAAGAAGTCTAAAAATAATACCTACCAACACATATTTATAAAATTAAAAAAAAATAAGTAATGAGAAGGGGATCCACAACATAATTACAGTGACACCAACTGTAGAAATAAACTAAACAGGAAACATAAAACATTGATAGGACTAGGTATTATACGTTATGCAGCTACCATAAGAAAATGAAAACAATCACCAGTAAGGAGAGAGTAGAAATCCAATGTTTCATTTACTTTGTTTGCTATTTCGGTGTTAGGAGACAAAAAGAAGATAATATATAAGATTTTTGGTCGTGGTCTGGTACTAATCAAAATTATATTTCTAAAACAGAACGAGATTTCAACACACACCGTCAAACTTCCTCAGAATACACGCACAACCGTTTTTTACAATTTCACATATATGTATATAACAGTTAACATTTCTATTGATCATCTTATTGAAATGATTCTGGATATTATATAAAAGAAGAAGATAGAAGATATAAGCCAAGCATTGATTGGATGAGCTCTAACGGAAGCGTCTGTGTCAAAACATTTTCCTGAAAAATATTAAAGCAATTTAATTTGAAGTTCGAGTTAAATAAAAAAAAATTCCTTACCTGTGCTGCTTATATTAAATATTAGTTCGCCGGTAATTCCCGGTTTTACTAATCGGTTACAGCTTTCAGCCGAAGTGGAAAACATTACACCTGATATTATTTCTTTGTACATAAAACAAAATTTGCGGACACCAAATGCCGAACGACCCGTTGGCGAGGTGATTAGGTAGTTGGTACCGTTTTCTTCCCATCGTCCATGACAAGAGTACGCTGTAAACATAAAAAAAACGGACACGATCAGTAAGATTTCTATTCCAAAAAGCTAAGAAGAAACAACTAGTTCTAGGATTATATGCCCCGACAGACAGTTAAGCGGATCTAACCAATCATTCTGGTTTGCAATTAAAAGGAACAACTTCACTTGCAAAGGGGTTTCGACGTATTTTGGCCTTATCAGTACAAGGTAGATTACTTCCGTCATTGTTTGTAAGACGTTTTAATAGAATATTTCGATATCTATTTCTAGCACGAATAAAGGAGTTCAGTCTAAGGTCAGTATGGCCAACAAAAAGTGTTTTTTTCTGACAAGAATGACAGTTATGGTATACCGTTCCAAACATAAGATTTTGCGTGTTTTTTATCATTGCGAACATTTATATTGCTTTATTAAAATAATGAATACACCCCCGAAGCGTATAACTTGAAATTTAAAATAACTTTTTAGCTGAATACTCAACATATCAGTGGCCAATAATTCTAGGAACTCTTGGCTTGTCACCATTTCATTTCTGTTATTCAGTCACTAGCTCTGTCAAATGTCAGTGAAAAATGTAATTAGGAGAATAGAGATACAGATAATTAAAAATGCTACAAAAATCTAATGGAAAATGGACATACACAATTGAACGAATATCAACAAAAAAAATATAACTTCACATTTGACATAACTAGTGACTGAAAATAACATAAATGAAATGGTGACATGACAAAAGAGTTCCTAAAATTATTGGCCACCGATATGTTGAGTATTCAGCTAAAAAGTCAATTTAAATTTCAAGATATACGTTTCGGGGGTGTATTCATTATTTTAATAAAGCAATATAGATGTTCGCAATGATAAAAAACATGCGAAATCTTTTGTTTTAAACAGAAGACCTTAACTGTCATTCTTGTCAGAAAAAAACACTTTTTGTTGGCCACACTGACCTTAGATTGAACTCCTCTATTAGGTATACTTACAAGTGATTAAGCTGGGCGTTGGACAATCCACCGTAAACTCCATAGTATCGTAACTAACGCAACCAATAATCAGGTTCGAGAACCCATTGCTATCACAGTCAAAGTCTTCGTCGACGCGTTTCACTCGGCTTCTAGTATACTCCAATTCTTCGAAATAAATAGACCTTCTCTGTTTGCGAAAATAGAAATTCGAATCGAAATATTTCGGTTCTTCTCTTTGGGCGTATTTGCTCAATGAGGTTTCTTGTATGTTCTGGATCAGGTTTTTGACTTCGAATTTTCCCATGAATGGGCAGTTTTGCGTTTCTACAGACATAGCTAGAAGAAATATAACACGTCATTAAGAAATATATAACCACAAAGAAAATATAAACTCTTTTTTGGAATTGTATCTTTTTTTTTGAAGCTGAAGGTCATGGCCAAAATAATTGTCAGAGCGTTGAGGAAGGTGTACTTTTCACTATTTTAAACTATATTTTTATTATTACATATTTTTTTTATTAAACATTTAAATACTCACATACTAAAGTAACAAAGGGCAAAGAATTTTTCTCAAAATAGTTGGGGTTGCATGCATCTTCTCTACGATTAGTTTGAATACCCATTTGCATCTCCATTACATACAAATCTCTTCGATAAAATGCAACACAGATGTACCCATTTTGACTATAATTAATTAAAATTTGTTAGCTACACATTTTCTTTATAAATTAAACAAGTTGTAAGTGGTGAATCAGCTTCTGGTCATACGTTTTATTCATTTAAAAACTTTAAACTTTAATTTTTTATTTATTAAATTAAATGTTACTTACCATCCCATAGTAAAATGTGTTACAAGAACAACGGCATTTTCATCTCTTGTAGCTTGTTTAAGTTGAACGCATATTACTTTCATGTCTATACCAGTAGCATTAGTAATTTTAAGCGTCGAGTTTTTATGGTGAAAGCTGTACGTCGTCGAGTAATCCAAAGTATGCCAATGATTTGAATTGGCTATCCAATAAGGAAAACGGCATTTGTTGACGGGCAAAGCTAAAAGACATGTTGATAATTTCCCTCAAAAACAATTTTTTTTGTAAAGTTCAAGATAATAGCTCTACTAACCTTTTTTTAAAGTCATAGTTCTACTTCCTTCAGTAGCACTAAAAAGGCCATTACATGTTGCGTCTCCGCTTTGAGCGACTCTATAATCCACATTATCGATTGTTTCTAAAGCCGAACCAGTTTTTTCGTACACGAAACATCTGTACCTGTCCTCATTAGAAGTTACATGACTATGGTGTATTTTTCCTACTAAATATCTTGAGCTGCCCTCTTTCCACGAAGCCAAACATTGTAATTCTTCAACTAAAAAGAAGAAGAAGGATTATTTTACTTTATCCGTGGTTACATTGAATAATTATGCCGGGATCGGTTATTTCTTTACAGTAAGAGATTGAGGGCCAAACAAGTAGGATGAAGAGGAGCATTTACATGATATAGAGAATAACCAAAATGCATCGATCCACTTATATGTTTTATTTACATACTTGCACTTTCTGATCCATGGACATCAGGACATGCTTGATAGCTAAGTAGTAACTTGCTTTCTTCAATGCAGGCATCTATGCTTGAAACGGGATATTTACATTCGCCATGACCGCGGTTATAAGTAAACGTAAAAGGGCCTCTGAAAGGACAGGAAATTGGTACGGCATTTTCTCTAAACATGGAATATAATAGAGCATCTCCTGTTATCAATCCACATAGAGTTGGCAAAACATCTCGACTGTGGCAGTAGGCTAAAAAAGAAGTGTGTAATTTTAGAAATAAGGCATGTCTACCAACTGACAAATTGACACTAATGACAGTCGCTTTGTGGAAGAAAAATAACAAAATATTTATGGTAACCTTACTTTCTTTATATTGTAGAACATTAATATGCTTCTCATGAATTACTACACATCTATAACAAGTCTTTTTCCTGCAACAATAAATTTCATTTAGTTAAACGAGAATATTTCCACTACACAACGAGTACTCACTCATCCAGTATCAAAAATTTGTCTCCTTCTGAACCCACGCATCTTCCTTTACTACTCAGTCTTGGTCCTTCTATAAGTATCGACTGCCTTACTCCAGATTGGAACCATGTGCCTTCCCATCGTTCGGGAAAGTAACAGGATCCTATGAAAATAAATATTTTACAGATAACATCACTAATTGGTGCTGCGTGTTGTTATTAAATTCATTAAAAATATACAAAGGCAAGTTTCAGGACTTCAAATGATAAATAGCTTTCTAATCTTTCCTCCAGATATCGTTAGAATATTTTGTTCAGCAGCTTTTCAACCCTTTTATCATCAACAAACTAAACACAATCTCACGCTATTCACAAATTGATGAAAGCGAAAGCTTTTCGCTCCCTAAAACTATTTACTACGATATAGTTACCTGTCTGTTTAAAAGTCGACGTAAACTCCAACACGAACAAAAGCAAAATAAATTGAATGACAAGGGAGGTCCATGGAACGTCCATACTGTTGACCGCGACGGGTTACATTTTAGCCTCGCGTTCCTGAAAATAAAATATTCACTGTCAGTATTTATCAGTTGCTGCTTCACCTCTGTGACATTCTTCCCGATTTATCACAACGAATGTTGTTAATTTTCAAACTTAGTAATGTTCACGAGTCGTTATTTATTTGGTTGAATGGTCTGGAAAGAGTTTGCGAAACGAAATAAAAGTACGTTTGTTTTTGTTTAAATCTAGAGGAATACAACACACAAATACCTACCAAAAAAGTACTCAAAACATGTTATAAGGTGTGCTGAGTGCAGAATATATTGAAAACACTTGGAGATTGACATTAGTCGAGAACTCCCTGATGCAAATGAGACCACAGTCTCCTTGAAACAACTACCCGAAGAAGTCGCTAACCTCCATAACCTTTTTACACTTTCCACATAGAGAAATATGGTATATTGTGTCACAAGGTCAGATTATGAGCTTTAGCAGCCCAAGAATATTAAATGCACGAGCGAGCTTAAGCAAGGGCATCTGATAGTTAAAGGCTGCTATAGTATATATTGAGTGACATTGGCAGAAAATGAGCTTTAGCAGCTCAAGATTATTAGATGCACGAGCGAGCTTAAGCAAGGGCATCTGATAGTTAAAGGCTGCTATAGTATATATTGAGTGACATTGGCAGAAAATGAGCTTTAGCAGCTCAAGATTATTAGATGCACGAGCGAGCTTAAGCAAGGGCATCTGATAGTTAAAGGCTGCTATAGTATATATTGAGTGACATTGGCAGAAAATGAGTTTTAGCAGCTCAAGATTATTAGATGCACGAGCGAGCGTAAGCAAGGGCATCTGATAGTTAAAGGCTACTATAGTATATATTGAGTGACATTGGCAGAAAATGAGCTTAAGCAGCTCAAGATTATTAGATGCACGAGCGAGCGTAAACAAGGGCATCTGATAGTTAAAGGCTGCTATAGTATATTGTGTCACATGGGCAGAAAATAAGCTTTAGCAGCCCAAGGTAATTAGATGCACAAGCGAGCGCATCTGATAGTTAAAATGTGCTATAGTATATTGTGTGACATGGGCAGAAAATGAGCTTTTGCTATTGCTATTTAATTCCAGACTGGTTTGGAATTGGTTCAGATTGTAAAGCAATTAATAAAAAAGGAATAAGCAATAAAAACAGCCATAATTTGAATAAAACAATATACTATATACCTAAACTGTTATTTATACTCATAAATTTTATTCGCAGTCTTGCCTAACATTTTGTTTTCGAATTTTTTGTTCGAAATGGGTGTTTTTTTTTTAAGCAACACATTCTAAGTAATAGCCTTCCTCTATTTTCTTCGTAGAAAAGAAAGGTATTTCATTTGCAGTAAAAATATACGAACTTTCAATTTTACCTTAAGCGAAGTTCTAACAAAAAGTCAGAAGAATAGACCTTTTAAAACTAGTATAACATTAAATTTTTATATTAATCTAAATTAGAAGATAAAGATAAAATATTTGTGGAGTAGCTGTTAAATAAAAAGCATTAATTAAAACACACATAAGTATTTAAGTTCAATCCTGTTCTGTCCAAAACTTCTCTAGCCCTCTTCTGTTGGACTGCACTGAAAATATTCAATAGATAAATCCATTTTGCATTGTTCCTTTATGACAAACAAAAATCTTTAAATGTGTTTCAAGGGAAACGATTATCATTTGAAAATAATAGCAAATAATAGACAGTGGCGTAGTTTGTCATAAAAAGTAATTTACTTTTCAAAGCCGGAGCTCAGCTGGACGCAATCTTCATTACCTTTTGAATTAGGGAACTGCACGAAGCAATTTTTCACAAAAAGTGTTCTATTTTCTACACGCATCATGGATATTCGATAACATTTTCTCCTCCATCTATACTATTAAAAAGATAATAATATTTTGTAAATTTGATAAAACTTTTCTGGGTACTCTAATTTCCAAAGCAAACATTCAGTACCTATCAATTGTTATCTTCAGCATTTACACTATTAAAAAAATAACGAAAACTAAATATCAAATTTCAGTAAAAAAACATTATTTTGTACTCAATAAACACTCCAGCTCTCGGTCTATACTCGCTACACTTTGGAACAATAAACATACCATAGTTACATGACTTATCGACATTATTTATTATGATAATGACAAAATCCGCCCTGCCTGTGAGCAACGCTTATATACCCACTTCTAATTAACTCATTTCAAAAGTCTCATGAGTATTTTTCGTTGGGTACAACCCATTATCAAATTAGGAAACCATACTGAGTAACGTAACAATATTTGATATGTCGATAAAGGCAAGAAACACACAATTAATAATATTATTAGGGTAATAAAGCGACCTTCTTAAAATTTATTACAAGAAACCCCTAGTTTTATCGATCAACTTGAACACGGGAGGAATAAAAAAAATAACCCCCATAATTCACCCCTCTTATAGCTTGCCACCTTTTAGAAAGTCACGCAGAATTGAAAGTGTGCAGCTCCCTTCAAGAATTAAAGATTAAGCGATGTTGCCGATTAATCAAATTCATGCCAGATGCTTACCCCATAAATTTGTGAAAGGAAAACCGCCCAAAAGTAATAGATTACGTATAATTCTTTACTTGACTGGAAAGGTTGACAAAAAAGTCCCTACAAATAAACCAGGAATTATTGCTAATCGATTTTTGTAAGATTTATCCAAAAAAATGTTGGCTGTTAAGGAAAGGAAATATGTATATTGTATACACCCTCGCTGACCACCCACAAATTATTCTCCCTCTTTCAAGCTGTTTTTCTCATATTTTGCTTGTCGTACTTGTGTAAATTATATAGTTCGATAAGTTTTTTCGCAATCTGTATATCAGATCTCTCAATTTCCACTACTGCGTACACTGCCAGACGGTTCGAGTTAAAACAGAGCCATCTTGAACTGCCCTGACCAAATTAACTTGGTCCTTCAACTATATGAAACGAAAAAAAGACAGATAGAGTTGTAAATACTGCTCAACATTATAATATTCAAAATAACAATTTCCCTAAGCTCTTTATTCTGGCTCAACAGCATTATTGGTATTCTAAAACTAGAATCCTTTGCCCTTTGTGAATAATTTGAGCAAGGAAGTTCTGCTGGGGTTTAGTTTATTAATTTCATTAATGTATGATTTTAATTAATCTCACTCTATAAATAATAAAGCGAACAGTCTTTTGAGATCGACGAGCCTTTTCAATCCAAATTAGTGAAGTAGGTACATTTTTTATTTATTTTGAATTAACAATAACACATTATAAAATCCTGCCTACATTAGATCTATAAGGAGTGAAATGTGATCTTTACATTCAAAATCTGTTTGCAGAATTCTTTTTAAATACAATTTACTTTGTTCTATCATTTGTTTATTTTATGAAAGACCCCTCTATTTATTGAGTATAAAATCGAAACAAATTCATATTTTAACAATTCCTATACTTTCTGGCAACCCTGCCTTTTCCTATTGAGCGTGACTGTAATTTTATTTGTTTCATATTTAAAGATGTAATAAAGTCATTACTCAGTTAATAATAATATTTCGTGAACCAACCAACTGCGTATATAGGTATTTCTATAAAAAACATAACCTTAAAATATTATTGGAATACTTTCACATTTTAGATACTCATTAGTGGTTACCAACCAGTAAAAACCTACCCTGGACATATTTCTCTTTGACTGACTTTCTCCGTAATCAGGTTATTTTTCTCTTCTTTCAAATAAATACCTACACAGCCAATTTAAAATTTAAATTCGAGTAGGGCTATTATTGTTGTCAAAGAAACTTCCAGGTTATCATTTTCACAAAAGGTCTTCACTAAGACGAGGGATTAAAGGACTAGAGATTTTAGGAGCTTATTTATTTAAGTAGGAAAAATTTTAAGAAAGAAAATAGATACTTAGTTATTTTTAATCGTCAGAGTGTTTAGTTGATGAATAAAGAGTTGGTTCTATAATTTTTCCTTCTCGAAACCACAGACATTTTGAATGTACTGTGCACCAGGCTTAGGCACATCACTTCTTGGTGTAAGTCCAGCAAATAGAAAGTGGCAAAACGTAACCAAGACTCTCCTTGATCGTTAGAATAGATAGAGGTATGCAGAATTGGATTCATCCAAATCATCAGCGCCCTGAATGAAAAGGACGGTATCTGAATCATTTTGAAAGATATTTCGCTCTTGAGATTTTCCTTCTCGGTTTTATTTTAGACTTCGTCTTTTAATGGAGCGGTTATTGCTAAAGCCTGAAGGCCAGATGTTTTCTTCTTCCTGTTTAACATTTGGCGTTACCAAAAAGATTTAAAGGAACATTTACAAAGTGCCAAAAGATAGGGTTCAGCAATTTTTGTACTAGTAATAAAATTATATTCAAGGTGTATGTAATTTATTATCCCAGAGAATAGTAATATTTGCACTATAACCTGAAAGATGTATCGAGTGGGTTTAAATAAATATATTATGGTCTATTTTCGACAGCAAAAATTCCCGTTTCTATTAAAATCGTCCCGTTATGACCTGGAATCTTGCCAGATTCTTCTTTTATGGTAAATAACTATGAGGTTTGTAAATTACGAAGTCGTTAATCATTCCTCGAAATGTCTGAAAATATTTCCTTTCTTATTTTTATTTCTTTTTTTTCTTGGCCCGAAATCAACGACAACACAGCTTATTATAGCTAACAACATAACAAGGTAATTATTTGAAAGTTTTGGAGAAAAATTTTCAAAAAATTCTTAAATCAAAGCTTTGATTGCGCTATATTCAATTTAGAAGTTTTTATTGAATAGGGATTTATTCAAATAATATAAAGGTGAAAGGTAGATGCATACGCAACGACTGTAGTAATAGAATATGCGTAGAATTATGATTAAGATTTCTATTGTTTCTTGTATTTTTTTTTCTCGAGTACTTAATTGAGCAGCCGTAGAAATAATGTTGGACCTTCCTCTACAGTTCCAGTTCTCTGACCAGAAGACAATTGCGATGAATAAAATGAACTTATAGCAGAAGAAAACGACGACAAAGATGGCCTTCAAATTTTGTATGTTTCCAAATTTTCTACACTCACTCAGTGAACTATTTTTTATAAAGCCGATTTCTAAAAATATAATAAAGTAGGTACCTACAATAGAAACGTCTAAAACAGCTTTTAGATTTATCTTCCACTTTCATTCTCCATACTTTTATCGATTTCAGTAATCATATTACTTTTTTTATTCCCCGCTAAGTTAATCGGTGTCATGGAAGCTGTAAGCCGATTATAACGGAGAATAGGGTTCAGACATGTAGGTATTCGAGGTTATTTTATAAATCAACAGAAATATAAGATTTAAGTATATTGCAGTTATTTAAACTTCCTACAAAATATCACACAACCCATTTGGTATTTTGTGCTTCTTTTGGCGTTTCCTTTGTTAGCATTTCCAGAAAAGACTATTATATTGATTTTGATGTTCCACTAATTTTGCCAGTCCCTGTATAGCTCCCTAGGTTTCTTAACCTCGAATTATCATTACTTGGTAAACTTAAAATAAATATTGCATTATTTTCTATAAAAACTAAAAACTAGATTTTTCACAATAATTTATACTACGTATGAATATATATAATTGAAAAATAACAGAGAAAACAAAATTTAAACTGTCAGGAGTTGTCCCAAAACTTATAAAGCATGAGGTCTCAGAAATCCTAGATCTGCCACTGCAATTTCATTACATTTATCATTACAGAATCTCTTTTGTTCGTATATTTTTTGTTTCATGTTTCAACTTATCGATAAAGCAATAGAAAAAGTTACTTTTTCAATTTTGTAGCGGTCTATCTTAAGTTACGAGACAATTTTTGTCTTTTCGACGAAATAAGTCGATTCCAGATGTATAATACCGTCAAAAACCACTTTTGTTCAACAGAAATTCCAACCTCCACAGAGGCACATAATAATAATCTGATTGGCAGAGGGTATAATATTATACCTACATACAGTGAGTCCACAAAGTAACACATAAATGTATTATTAACTAAATAAACAAAGAAAATATGATGAAAGAGGATGAAACGGAATGAAAAATGATTTTTAAGGGTTACTTGTAGATACAAGGATTAATATGGGTTAATTTTAAAAATATATTTGTAGCCGTATAAAATCGCATCAAAAGTCAAAATTAATTATTAGGATCTCATAGAAAAATAAACAAATTAAGCAATAACTGCACTTTTCCTTTTTTTTATATCGTTTCCAGAACAAAAAAAGCATTGCAAACACAAATATCATGGCCACAGACATATAAAATACATATATATTTTATATGTCTGTGATCATGGCCCATTAAAAAAGGTTATCTTGTCTTTACTAAGTCAATATCGAATTTAATGGCCCATTACCCTACGTGCCACTTTTAGAAACGTTTCAGAATTGTTGACGTAACTTTAACGTTCCTACAAAAATCGGTTGCTGAATGCGTTTTTTATCATCCATTCACCCATTTGCAGTGATCGAAAGTAGTTGAGAGTATGTTTGATGTAATTAAATTGTTGAACACGTTAAGTAAAAGAAATTTTGATAGCGCAACATTGTGTCGATTTCAATACGATGTGCTACAGTACGTTTTTAATAGCATTTGGTTTAGCGACAGGACCGGATTTAGTAATCTTCCAAGACAGATATTTTAGCTTTATATATAACTTAATGAAGCAAGATATAGCTTTAATAATATGTTTCAAATAACTATACCATGAGGTTAGGAAAGGAAAGATTACCGATAAATACTGAGGCAATCTGCTATACGGATGCCTCTAAGTCACCTGCTTTGAAAAAATTGAAAGACATGCTGCATGAAGGTATTTGATCTACAATTCTAAATTAGTATGGGATTGTGTAGGTGCCTTAAACGCACTTAACTTAAACGCACCTGAGTCATAAGTGCCAAAAAATACTGATCAATTCATTTTTTGGACCGGAACCATTCTGGAGCGCCACAAAATCAACAATCTCCAGAACGGTGAGTTATCTCACCAGGAAAAATATTGGTGGAAATTTAATGAGAGGACGTTTGCTACAATTTATGGCTGGCCTGATACGCAAATAATTGTCAACTAACTATTACATAGATCCTGTGTGCTTTTTATTATTGTTTTTAGCTCCTTGGAATCCTAACTCTTAAGCACCAAGAGAGAAATATCCTCAGATATTACAGAATAATTTGAAAATATATAACTTAACGTGAATGGCGCCCAGCTGTGGGCAACTGAAAATTAAATTATTATTTATTAAATAATGAAGAGCACACTTTTATATGATTGCAGCGAAGTGGTAATATGAAAATAAAAAGGAACCACATATAATACACTCTAGTATATTATGAATTTATGAACCATAACTCACTCTAGTAGATATATGGGTACCATATACCTTTTGTTAGGAGGTACAATATTGACTTATTAGGTGGTCGTGGACAAAATGAATGTAAAAAATTTAATAATTTGAATACAAATTGGTACAATGGAAATTACAATTATTTTTGATAAACGTAGAACAATTGTAGGTATAATCAGGTATTATCAAAGGTAATACCACGAGTGCTTCAAATTTTATCGATAATTTTTTCTTTTCCACGAAAACTTGTTTATTTGGCAAAAATATGAAAACAAACCGATTTGATAAAATCACGACTCCGTTAGGAGGAGTGATTTTATCTAAATTCGGTTTGTTTGAATGTTTTTGCCTCAAATAAACAAGTTTGAGTGATGAAAATAAAAAATTATGTGATAAAATTTGAAGAGCGAGTTGTATTTGGGAAGATTATTTTTTTCAACAATTTAAAAGGATTTTTGAAAGCGCTTTTAGTTGTCAATAATGACAAATTCAAAGTAAAATTTTGACGTTTCGATGTAAACAAGGTTTTATCGATGAGGAAGCATAATTATCAGTATAATACCGAATGATTGGCTAGAATAATGTATTGCTATTGGTTAAAACCACCAAAATGTCAGATTTCGACAAGTGAAAAAAATAATCAAAGGTAATACCACGAGTGCTTCAAATTTTATCGATAATTTTTTCTTTTCCACGAAAACTTGTTTATTTGGCAAAAATATGAAAACAAACCGATTTGATAAAATCACGACTCCGTTAGGAGGAGTGATTTTATCTAAATTCGGTTTGTTTGAATGTTTTTGCCTCAAATAAACAAGTTTGAGTGATGAAAATAAAAAATTATGTGATAAAATTTGAAGAGCGAGTTGTATTTGGGAAGATTATTTTTTTCAACAATTTAAAAGGATTTTTGAAAGCGCTTTTAGTTGTCAATAATGACAAATTCAAAGTAAAATTTTGACGTTTCGATGTAAACAAGGTTTTATCGATGAGGAAGCATAATTATCAGTATAATACCGAATGATTGGCTAGAATAATGTATTGCTATTGGTTAAAACCACCAAAATGTCAGATTTTGACAAGTGAAAAAAATAATCAGTATAATACCGAATGATTGGCTAGAATAATGTATTGCTATTGGTTAAAACCACCAAAATGTCAGATTTTGACAAGTGAAAAAAATAATCGAAGTTATACAAGGTAATTTAACTAAACTGATTGTTCTAATTGGTTAAAAATTATACGAAAAAAATAATCATTAAAGCTTAGGTATTGTTGTGTGCAACAATCCTAAATATTAGCAATAATTTAGATGTCAACAGCTAATTGCAAAGTGGTTATAGTTTTTCAATACAGTGGTGTTGTCAGTTCTCGTAAATATCTGGAATGACAGGTAAAAAAACATTCAAATACTCATCATTATTCAGTATTTAGTTGAGAGTAAATAATGGAAATATGGATTAATTTTTCACGATGAGTAAGTAATATCGGCGACGAATTTGATATTAATATCTATTACCGATTTATTCAAATTGGATTTCAAGATTGCGTAAAATATATAAATCTAATCTTTTTAGAGAATATTCACAGTATTGAACAATATTTTTAATCAGTAAAATCTGGACGAAATATATTTATTAGAATTCGCCTTAATTTGAGATCGAAGAACCTATTTAAACACCACCACAGACACAAAGAAAACACAAATTGCTTTTATTTTGAACAACTAACTGTTGTTGTTACTGTTAATGTGGTTTGTTTCTATTTTTACATCATTATTTGCCAAAGAAACATAGTAATTCTAACAAAAACATGTCCTTAGAAGAAATTGAAATCATTCCAAAGCTAGTAAGTTTTCAAACTAATAATTAAAACTATTTCAATCACTATTACATAGCTTTTTAGCTTTGATTGTATTTTTTTCAGTATTACCTACTAGTTTTTGAGGTTATAATCTAATAAAATCGGAACTAAAAATGTTTCAGCTATAGAAGAACTTAATATTTACGTAACAAATATCTGTTATAATAGAGATACCGCTGAAAAAAGAACAGCATAATCCTGTTTGGGAATACAGAATATCAGTATAATAAGGAGTTCCAAAAGATGAGAGATAATAAATAATGATAGTACTTCACGTAAAATTTGTGTCTTACTCCCTTAGAACCGTTTTACACGTACGAGAATTATTGCGAAATTTACTCTGAAAATTTTCATAAGAATAATTTTTGCTGTTTTACACGTCAAAGAATTATTGCCAAAATTTTCGGAGTAAAAATATTGACATGTTCTATATTTTTAGAAAGTGCGTGAGAATCGACGCAGAAGCCAAAAATAGAATGAAAACAATAATGGCGTCAATGTGTCATTATTTGTTGTCGTTTTTTTCATTTAGGAAAGCCAAAACCTTGACATAAACGCAAATCTCATTTAATAAAATAAATAATCAATCAAATAAACGGTTCCAATACAGCTGATTATTCCGAAATTTCAATATGTAAATCGTAACCATGACAACTTATCCCAAAAACAATCTCACTGCGCAGTCGTATGGCATGAATTCTTATGAAATTTATTGTGGTAAAAATATTATGTGTAAAACAGTCAAGTAGTGAAATGTTTCCAAAATTCTTATGAAAATTACCAGAGTAATTTTCAGAGTAAATTTCGCAATAATTCTCGTACGTGTAAAACGGTTCTTACATGCACAAAAAATTTTCAATTCATATCGCATTTTATTTACTAATTAAAAAATAGATATTGTCGTATACTGGAATAATGAAACATAGTTTTGTAATTAAAGTAGAGGAAAAGCACATTCGTCACTGAGATTTCAAATTACTAAAATGCGTGTGTATGTGTGTTGGTTTATAAAAGGGTCTTAGCAGCCCTCGTAGCAGCCTAAAGGGTGAGTTATATTTTTAGATTAAATTGGTAGCGGGCAAAATCAGTATTCATAATTACAGAGTATGTTTAAAATTAAAGCTGTGAAATTGAATGGATACCGTTATAATTTAAAACCTAAATTACATAATTATTTAATGAAATTTTATTTGATAGATAATAACGAATACTTTTTTTAACCTTGTGGATTATATATAGTTAACTGAACGTATATGTCCCGGCGATGGCGAGGAAAATTGATCAAAAACCAATCAATTTACAGTACAAACAAAGCTGCCAAAGAGAGAAGAGAAAACATGTAACGAAACAGGCGGCAATAAAGAATATTCTAAGCACATTATCTCCAACAAAAGCTGATGGAATGTCAAAACAATCAGATCTCGACGTTGTCATAAAAGGTCACCAAGAATGACTTGAAGATAAAGCATATAATGCTACAAAATAACACATTTTTGAGTACACAGAGTACAGAAAAACCGAGAGAAAAACAAAAAAACTGACACAAAGCAACTGATTTAATAACTTAAGTGGATCCCATGACGGCCATGACATTGTGAACATGATAAGTATCAACAAAAAGAGTCTCAAGCATCTTTGAATTTCTCCCCACCTTTCTGTAGCTTAATAAAAATCCTACAAAACCCTTTAGTAAGTTTGATCTAAATTGGTCATAGCTCTACATACATTGAACGAATTGGACTCTATCCAGCTGCAGATATTACGATCGTAGGAAGAGGGAGGTCGTCTCAAGAAGTACAATTCAATTGGAACTTATACAATAAACAAAATAAATCATTGATATGTAACTGAAATCATTTTGAAGTCCCTTTTAAACGAGTTGAATAAGATACAATCATTACTCTTGGGTGCACAAACATAATTAATCAGATGCTTTTGGGGCAATTACTTTATTAGTTGTTTTTCGGTAAACGTGAAATTATTAAAAAATGCGAAAGAGCTATGCGGAGAAGAGTTTTTTAATTTACCTATTTGTGTCACAGAAATATTTTTGAAAAATGGCTAAAATACTTCAGTTCCACGACAAAGAAATTTAAATACCTAACATAATAAATCAAAATGAAGAATGTTCATGTAAGCTTTCATGAACTATATTTTGAAGTTTTAATTAACTTAAATATGAAAAAAATTGTAGGTAGAATTTTTAAGCGAGATTTCGTTTTTAGCGTACTTTAAATTATAATAGGTTTGAGTTTTAAATACAGGGTGTTTGCTAGACAATAGATTTTTAATTCACCCTTCATAAATTCGTTACCTGACTGTCAGTGTATACATGTAGAAAACCTCTGAGTACTTGTTAGTGCATTTTGAATGCATCTGGTATTTCGATTTCAATTGAATCAGTACTTGAACTAGTTCCGCTGTGAAATAATTCGTGACCAATTCAAGAACTATCCGTAGATATATTGTAAGAGTTGGAACAAATATTTTATATAAACAATCAGGACAAGGTTTTGTTTTGGTATTTTATATAAAACCAAGATTAATAATAATCCCGAACAAATAAAAAAATAAATATTAAGTACCTTTTATTTATTTTAGGAAATAATTTTTTGTTGGAAGATAGATTTTTTTTATAGGGGCATTGAAAGTGATTCAAATTGCGTAAATTTTAAAAATAGAGTAAAATGTAAGTAGGTATATAATAAAAAATTCAATATTTTTTCAACATTTATATTTTGTACTGTCTATTTTTAAGTATCCTAAGAAATTATACATGCTTGTCGAGTTTGGCAGTAAAAATATTTATAAGACCAGATACGATTGTTTATAAAAAAAAAAAAAACGTTTTTGACGTAGGTCAACTAGGAAAAAAATTTTAAAAACAAAATAATTCTTTATATAACCACAGATGGAACTTTAAATAGTGAGACAATTATTAAAAATGGCTCTATTTCTACCATGTCATAATAGGTAGGTATGCAGTTTAGACATTTATTACTATAATTTTACATAATTTACAATTGATAAATAATAAAAACATATTAATTTTTGATTTAAATATCTAAAATATATTATAAGAAAAGCAATTGCATTGAAATTAAAGTTTTTAAAAGCTTTATTTCATTACAAGCAAGATTTTCATTTTTATTATTACTTATTATTATTATCTAATAAATAAACAATTGCATGTACGTATATATTTCTTACCTAATTAACCAGCTTTCATTAAAACTATTGGAATTCCAATAAGTACTTTATATTTCCTACTTTCCATATTTCAAACAATAAAAACCACTTTAAATCGATGCACTGGAAAAGCAACACTAATAGCGTTTTCTATTGGCATGCACTAAGTTGACACCAAGTTCGAGCGTGCTCTACACCAGTGTACCGATATTTTGCACTGAGTGCAAGATCAATGGAACACAGAAAGTTGTCAGTTCACAACATCATTAATATAGTTTTGAATTTTTGAAGCAGATGTTCGTTTTTTAATAATTAGTTCTTCTAGATAGATAGATAACGATGATAATAATAAAAAGGCTGCTGCTTTTCTTCCGAATTCGCACCGTTCATCATTCGCCGCCATTTTGCACTCTTGCACTATACTCGAAACTACCTCCTGAGCAGGTGCCGGAAAAATTGAACTCAGTGCACATTTGCTTGCACTAGTTTTCCAATGGAATATGAAACACTGCTGCAGTGCAGACAATGGAACACAAACTTTGCACTCAGTTCAGTTTCAGTGCACCCTAGTTTTGCCAATGGAAAACGCTATAAATATTATGGCATATCTCGCAAGCAATAGCCTTTCTCTATAAAATCGGCTCTCGTTTATACTGTAAAACCATACTTAGTCCATGCAAAAACCGCTGTATTAAAAGAAAAGACTTCGAATTTATATCATCCTTCACCACTCCGACACTTAACAACCCTCACAAAAACGTATACAATGCTCGCAGCCTATGCACAAGAGTCCAAAGCAAATATTTTTGCAATACAAGAATATAAAATTGCCTAAAAGCTGAGAATTTGACAGAGAATACACAGTCTTGCAAGGCCCGGGCAGAAACAAACCACTCTGATTTATTCTAGAACGACCGTGGTAGGTCTGCGCTGCATCTACCACGGGTTAAAAATCGAAATCGGCGAAAACGCATGTCGTAACTTCGTTTGGATGGCTTATGTTCATCCCTTCTTTGCTAATGTTCACCCTAAATGGTCTCTCTCCACCCAGAGCCGACCCCACCGTATTTTCTCTCTGCAAGAGTAGAAACGTACTCGTGTGCTTTTTATATCATAAAATTTGCCGCATCAATTGATAAATAAAGGGGGTAGTTTCAAAAATTATTTACCCCCAAATGCGTTATGATCTCAATAGGTCAGAGAGGACCAACAGGCATCTATTCACCTTTAACCAAACAAACCAAGTTTATTCACAAAGCTTGACTTTTAATTTCCACCAAATTAAAGAATGGCCCCTTACTTTGAATATTTTGGTCTGTTGACACCTAACTTGCACTAAGTTCAGTCTTTGGTTGGCTGTAGGAGATTGTGGATCCAGATTGGAACCAGCACATGCTCAGCATCCGCCACAAGCATTGGCGATATTGATTTTTCTGTCATTCTTCCACAACTGGAAGAATGTTTTTAAAGGTAAGTTACTGTGAATGGATGAGTTCTATACAAGGGAATTGCTGCCAGCATAACGAACAAAAAAATACTGAAAAAGGTTAGTCGCATAAGGAAGTGGTTTTTCCAATCTATGTTTAGTTTTTCTTATATATTTTGAGTCCCTTTACCACCCATGTTGTACCCGAAAAGTTTAAAGTTTTACCCGAGAAGTTTGTATGTCTATTCAGCTTGGGGAATGTTATATCTTACAGTTGACGAACAACTAATGACAGCTGTCTATAGATGTTTATTTGGCTTTGTTTGTGTTTTTTGTGTTTCGTCAACTGTAAGATGCAAAATAGCCCAAACTAAAAATACCTTCAAACTTTTTGGGTACAACATGGTTGGTAAAGGCACTCAAAACATATAAGAAAAACTAAACATAGACTGGAAAAAACACTTCCCTATGCGACTTACCTTTTGCAGTATTTTTTTGCTCGTTATGTTTGAAGCAATTCCCTTGTATAGAACTCGTCCATTGTTAGTGAGTATGTGATTTGAGCTCATGTCCATGAGTTCCGTGGGAGTGGTCGCAATCACCAGGTAGGCTTGTCTTTGCAGTCTATTGAGTCTGATACACGCCAGGCTTTGCTGTCATTTGCTTTATCAGGCCACGAACAATACTACTACTACTAAGTGTGCAGGCGAGCCTTGTCCTGGACAAACTCAAGCTAAGGTTCCGGCACTGAGGCCACTGGCGGGCCAATCGTACCATTCCTGCTACCCAGACATCCATGAAGCCGAGCCCTTCAATAAAGGCCACAACCTTTGTCAATGGATGCCTGCTTGTGTCTCCAGAGGCCATAGCAGAGACTCCGAAGATTCGCCTGCGTAGTACAGTCCAGTGTGGACACTCTAAGAGAACATCAGTCATGCCGCAACCCCTACATAGGGAACTTTCCTCTACTCCTAAGTAAATCCGTTTGGAATATTAGTCATAATAACGTTTATTTATACCTTTTATGATATGACCGTAAATATTTAGCGATTCTACTGTAAACGCCATCAAGCTTTGCAAGTGAAATTCAGTTTTTCCATTATCTTCTTTCTAAGCAAATTTAATCACACTCCTATTATTCAGAGCCTTCAAGTACCAATAAACGCTGATTACGAATTCAAATTGTAGGTAATGTTTCACTTCCTACCTTAGGCCAAATCTGTATTCCAAGAAGTATCCACTTCTCGTTGAATATTAACCCTCCACAGACATTGTCCGTATGCATCCAGTGAATTTAGTTCCATTAAGTTTCCTGCCAATATCCAACCAGTTTTATTTTTCTGATTATAATAATATTTGAGTGTAATCATGTAGATTACAGAAAGTTGTTTGCTCAAAAAAGACTAGGGTAGCTTAGAATATTGATGTTGTGTCTTTGCGTTGCTGTTGAATTATTCCAGTTACATCAAAAATTGATGAACAAAATACCAAACAGAAACTTATATATTTCAGAGTCAGGTTTCTGCATTGCAATTTTTCCTTGACCGTTTTATAATTTGGAAGTTTATTTGGTGCATCTATAGCAAGAACAATTTCGTAGTTTGGGATCCCAAAACTACAATCAAACACTACCAAAGCTTGAGAAAAAATCCGTTAGTATGTGTCCATGGATTACCATCTTTGTGATAGTGGTCTCAAGAGCTGAACCTCTTCTCGTGAGTTCATCAGCTTGCTCATTATGAAAGTGTGTCCAGTTCAATATTTATAAAAGATATAAAAGACAGCATTATCATCATGTAGGATATTCAAGCAGCCATTAAATTGGTATGGAAATACATAGGGAAGCCCAATGAACAAGGCGAGAACAACAGAACAGAAATAGAAGGAACTGAAAGAGCAGATATGCTAGCAAAAGGAAGCCAGAACCCTTTTACGCTATAAGCTCCAATATAATGTATAAAAACATAATATTTGACTATTGGAAAGATACTTCTGGATAACTACAGCCTGTTGAAAGCAAATAAATGCCTAAGCCAGAGTAAAACTACAGTAAGATCTCTAGAAGGTATCCTAAAAGGCCTCTTAAAAAATTGGAGGAAGACAATTATAGATTCTGTTCTGTTTCAGCGAGTATCACCCCAGAGCACATACATAGATGATGTTTACGTGAGCTCGCGAACAGGCCTAGTAAAATTTCCAAATAAATGAACTTATTTATTTAATTTTGAAGAATGAATTTCTTCCGTGCATAAAGACGTCTTCTGTTTTATATAAATTTTCTACTTCAGATTTTTTAACACTTGATTAAGATAAGAAAAATAGAAATGTTGAAAAACTAGTTTTGCTTAGACAGAAACAGCTCACACGCAATATTCTCATTCAGCAGTCCAATTTTAATTATTGTTTAAACTATTTCTTAAATAGAATTTGAAAAGACAATAATAAAAAATATCAAATTAAGTTTTCGTTCTTTCTTGAGTGAAACATGATATAGCAGAGCTAGACGTATCTCAACATTCACGAATCATTACTTACCAGCAATCCTGCCTTGTAGAATTATTTTGAAGCTAATTGGTAAGCAAACTGGTCATCTAGCCAGTAAATTACTCAATTATTGACACCAAATAATTGGTTGTTGGTAATAGACGCCATTAGAAGACAAATTCCCTGCGTATATCAACTAAAATTGGATTAGCACATATATAAGATCGTTCAAAATTACCATACAAACAAGACTTAATATAATTAAATCATAAAATAGGACGCATCAGATATTACAACTTTAATCCGAGTGAAATTGATTATGAAACAATAATTTATGACATATTCCTACAAGCTACAAGCAAAAACCATTCATTTGGAAGACTCACGAAGATCTGGCCATTTTCGTTTACATGGGAATGAAAAGATAAACACTTTTCTATAAATCTACAAGCTATTAATGTAGTATTTCGCGAGACCCCTGTATATGCGAAGCATCCACGTTGGACTAGATAGCATCCAGCTAGGAACTTATACATTCTAAAAAGGTGTTGTTCTGGGTGATATTGGAAAGCACGAGCACGAGCAAAAGTACATTCAGTCATCCAGATATATACTTTGTTCAAGTGTGGAATGTTCTTGTATATTTTGATCTTTCTTATTAACCAAAATATTTAAATTTTATCAATGAAGGTTTTTCTTGCATAATTCTTACTATATGTTGTTACATGAGGGATATATTTTTTGTTGAAACATAATTACCATAATTTATATTTAATTAAAAAGAAATATTAATTAAAATTTTTTACCTAAAATTAACATTAAACATTAAATTTGAAGCGTAGATATTCTTTTCAGTACGATCAGTCGAGCTTTGCATTGAGTAAAATAATTTTGTACTTATTATTGTTTATTGAAAAAGATATGCTTGTAGAAAGCCCTGTGGTTCAGTCACCCAGAGAATGTAAGTTTGTTTTATGATATACTTACACAAAGAAAAAAAAATGTTTACTTCTAAATCCACATCAAGAGGTTGTTTGTTAGTTGTAGGTTTATTTAAATTTAAGTAAGTACAAAGCAGATCGTTATCAAAAATATATTTCAGTAGGACACAATGAAAAATAGTTTCGTAATAGTTTGGTCACAGATGATATAATAATTGCTAATACATTACATATTTTTCAAAATTATTGTGGATATTTGAAATTTTAAGGTATAGAAAATCGTCAGTCTCTGAAAATGATAAATTGGTTGTCGTTATAGTGCTAGGGTTTGGTAAATTGGTAGTGTAAAGTCTGTTCAGTATCGAGAACTCTCAAATTAAACAGTAACTATTTCAGTTCTTGTGTAATTTCCTTTGGTATTACAGTAATAAGTTTTCCAACTTTTTCCAGTAAGTAGAAAAACAGCCAAAGAACGAGAAATACTGTATAATATTTTATGTTTCATCCATTTAAAAAGTTGAAAAATTTTATGCTGGCTGTTCCATTGCCACTGGCGACTCAGTGCCGTCATGATCTCGCCTTTATGGATAGAGTGATTCGACCCTATATGTAAGAGAAACTTTAAAAAGAAGTGGTTATTTCTAGCTCATTGTGGTGCTAGTATAATAAGATTCCAGATATATAGATAAATCCAGAATTCATAGTTTTAAATAAATTTATAGAGTCTAGTCGTAAATACAAGAAAATGTATTTGTATCAGAAGTCAACAGTTCTTTTAGTTTTGGACAGGGGAGTCACAGCAACAATTGCAACAAAAGTCCTGGAGAAAGCAGCAAATATTTCGGATTCCAGGATACACTGGAATAGAAGGAAATGAAATAGCAGATGAACTAGCAAAGAGGGGGACTGAAATACCTTTCTGGAGGCCTGGACCCTTTTGCGGAATCAGCACCAATGTAATATTGGAAGAAATAGGTGAAGCCGAAAGAAAGAGAAGATCTGACCATTGGAAAGATCTAGTAGGGGCTAGACAATTAAAGATTCTTCTGGGTGACTATAACCTGTTGAGATGAAATGAATGCATGAGTTAAGTAAAACTGCGCTAAGAGTTTTAACAGGTATCCTAACGGGACATTCTCGCCTGAATGGGTACCTGAAAAAGCTCAAAATAGTGGATGAAGAAAAATGTAGATATTGTGGTATGGAAGAAGAAACCTCCATCCACATACTTTCCAACTACACAGCACTGCAGAATCCTAGAGCACAGTACCTGTGAGATTACTGGATAGAAAAGGAACATTTACCTAAGTTGAAGCCAGTAGATATCCTAAAATTCCTTCGAGAAATAGGACTAAAGGAGCTACTAGTTTCAGAGACTCTCCTCAGAAACTAAGTAGAAGTAAGGGGGCATAATATTGTTATGTGCCATAAGACTTTTGATGTAGGTACCTACTTTCGATAGTAAATTATATAAACGGCCATATACCTATAACTTGATACTACCCGTGAACTTTAACTTTTTATTTAGCATATTTACATTGTATGTTAATACATAATTTTATTATCCACGTAAAACAAAACTCACCGGTGGTTCGGCAAAGGCAAGTTACGGTCATTTTCTATGTATTGTGAAAATTTACGTTAGCTGTTTTAAAATTTGAAGAAAAAAAATATGTTTTCAAATGCTAAACAACGAAATGAAAAAATAACCAAAGGTGAGTTTTTCTTTTTAAACTCAATATTTGCTTTTTTAAGATTTAATATAAATTAATGTACTAATAATAGCCTAATCTCCCGATCTTGTTTTCTTAGATATTGATGACACTTTTTCTAGATAGAACCTTAAGATTCTCGATTTTGTCAGTTGATGTAATCCGATTTATTCATGAGCTCTTGAAAATCTACTCTATGAAAGGAGCAAGGAGAGCATGCAACAATTCGTTTGGTTTCTTCTCTATAATTGTTCTTATCTTTCCTTTTATATCTCTACATCTCTTTTTGTACCTCGAACAAATAAAGACGGATTATAAACCTCATAATTTAGTAACCAGCTTTAGCTTTTATATGATTGATATACTGGACCATCTACCCTTTCCAAAGTGATCACTGCCGTCAAACTTTTATTTGAAAACAATGTAATTCTTCTTATTTTCAAGAGATTTATATAACTAGCATGTTAAGAAACTGTCAATTATGTCACACGTAATTTTTTTCATTTTTCCGTGTTTCACTTAATTGCATAGGAAAATAATTCAAAATGGCGGATGCAAAATTACGGAATCAATCGTCATGCTATTGATATTACTTGCAAAACGATAAAATTGAAAGAATGCTAATATATGGACATTAAGATTGTTGATAATAATTATAATTTTGAAATTTAAATTAAATAGTATTTTTCTTGATTGCAGGTCAAAATATGTTTTTAATTACGTTTATTGTTTAAATAGTTCAAATTTTATTAAGATTTTTGAAAATTAGTCGAAAAAAATGTGTGATAAAAAGTTTGTATGACGTTTACATGTAACGTTTTTTACAATGATTTTTAATTGCAAATTTATTTGTAAAATTACCACAATATATTGATGATTTTGAATAATAATTTCTAATGGTAATTAAGGTAAAGAAAATATAAAATAATACTCTACCAGAACAAAGACGACGTATGTTGAGTTGTTAGTCACTATGAAACTGAAAGTAGCGGAGCAAAACAAAGGATTCTAGTACAAAAAAAACTAGCAAACTCTAGCAATAGACATTTTTTTAAGAATCAGAAGAATCATTCTCTTAAGGTTGAACGGCATTGTTGGGGATGAAAAAATTTCAGTATGTAACTTAAATTTGTCATCAGAGACGAAGACATTCAAAGAAAAAGAAAAAATGTCAAGAAAGCCAACATTTTATGAACCATCTGAGTTTTATGCGACAAAGCACAGGATTGAGAAAAAGTATTACTCTTAAAAGGAATATAGTAATTATGAAATTGTACTTTTAAGGTGGTGAAGTCTATTTTTATTAAACGAACACCAAAATTATTTCGCGAAAGGGCTTTGTTCCAGCGGAATAAGTTGCGAGGTTTATAAATATCTTCACCACCATGGTTAATATACAATTTTATCCACTACCAGCCAAATTTAAGACAAAAATTCAGAGAAGCGTTTAACCTGTCGCCTGACTGACGTATACTGTCAGTTTTTGATATATTATGAACGCACTCCTTATGTCATCAGTCATTTGTGGTTGAGCGCGAATTTCAAACTAACGGTATTTTTATTTTATTCAAATAATTGTATATTAATAGGTGATTTCAAGAAGCAAATACGTTAAATACAATCTCCTAGGTATACACAATTATGTTGATATAATAACCTTCCGAACTATCAAATTTCGAAAACTAAAAATCACGCCGAGCTGGCGTTATGACGTGAATCAAAGCCTTAAAAATATCACATGTAATTTTTTGGTTGTTTGTGAAAGTGGACAATAGACCAGAAACTACAACAATAGCAAAAGCATTAACACTATATATCTACGATTTCGAAGATACAAGATCTACATTTAATGTTTAAGGCTTAATTGCTGTAGCACTATTGTTACTCCATAACAATTTTTCTTCAAAATGCTTCTCAAGCAAACAATCCTACAAGTAAAGTCTCAACTTCTCTGCTTTTAGTTGTTCTTCTTTCAGTCCAAGCCTCTCTTCGATGCGTTAGTTCCAATCCATATCATACAATAACCGATGGGATATTTTGTATAGTTTATAAACTAGCTGGATAGTATACAAACCAGCCATTACTCGTAGCTATGTTAGTGAAAATAAGATAGTATAATTCGTTTTTATCCTATAGTGAGCAGGACATCGATACCTTTTCCTTTGGCAAGTTACGATACAGTATTTGCAGAGTCCATTCAGAATCCAGAACGTTTTTGGGCCAAAGTTGGTCAGTTGGTTACTTGGTCGAAGCCATGGAAACGTGTTATAGACAATACATACGAACCTTTCACAAAATGGTAAGTGGAAATGTTTCACTATTCAAAAGTTTATTTTGAATGTCGGCTTTTTAAAAAGTTTTCTTCAGTCTTTAGTATGCAGGAGGTTGACACCGAAAATTCGGGCTTTGTTTCGGCGCCCAACGTGGGCAAAACGCAATTTTCAATAACTGAAAATTTTACATACATAAGCCAAAATCTAATTATTATTTCCATTCAATTACGAAGTTCAAAAGTAAAAAACAAAGAAAACGTTTTATTAATCTATTAAAATCAAGGTCTGCTATGCAATTAATCATGATAATGGCCTTTCAGAAACGATAAATACAAGTATAATGGTAATCCAAAGCAATATTTTGATTAATCGAAAATTCTTATTCTATTGTGTAAATTAAAACCACATAATGAAAATGCTCTGGTTAATAATTTCAATATTTTTGTTTAAATTATATATTTATAACTGATGTGGATCAATACCTTTTGGAGATTTAAAATTGACAATCGATAACAATAACTTGAGTTAATAAATCTACTGACTTGGTCTTCAAGCCACATTTTTGTCACGGTTACTAATTCTGTTTCATACAATTTATATCAAACGTTTTTTTTTTAGGTTTGTAGGAGGTGAACTAAATGCATGTTACAATGCTGTAGATAGACATATAGAGGCGGGAAAAGGGGGAAAGGTAGCCTTAGTTTATGATTCTCCCGTTTTAGGCATAGTTAGAAAAATAACATATTCCGAACTTCTGGAAAAAGTAAGTTACCAATTATATTGAATCATTCATAAGGCGGTTAAGTTTTATTATATTAAATAGTACTGTATTGATATAGTTGGAAATCCTTAGCATGCTCTTGAAACGCTAGATATCCCAGCAAAATAAAGATATAAATCTCTAGTCACTAGCCCAGGACCAACTTTTGCCATATCAAAAACTGTAGCATGGGAGTGTACATTTGGGTGTATTTAAACAAAGTATCAGACATACTGCACCCGCGTGCCAAAGAAAGAAAACAACTAACTCCTTTCAAAAAACATGATTGACTATTTGGAGATGAACTAACGAGAAGAGGATTTCTACTAGAAGAATATAGTGGAGATATTGTTATGTCTAATAAGACCAACCAAGAGCACAAAGCCCAATGTCTGAGTGGTACTGTACTAAGCGATGAACAGCTTGGTCTGAGGAAAGAAGATACAGGCACAACCGATGACCAGCTTTTTTAAAATAGAATAATAATTTAATAGTACATTATTTTAGATTTATTTAGTTAATAAAATTAAATCAAAATAACTGTGGTGTATTTAAAAAGTGTGATAAAAGAGTACCTAACATTTCTAGGTGTCCAAATTAGCTGGTCTTTTACAAAGGCTGGGTGTAAGTAAAGGTGACAAAGTTGTAATATACATGCCACTCATCCCAGAAACTATAATGGCCATGCTAGCTGTAGCTAGAATAGGAGCTATACACTCGGTAGTTTTTGGAGGTAAGTCATTAAAATTATATTGATTAACTTCTTCGCATTTGAGAATGAAACTAGCTAGATTGACAGATGACAGTTCCTGTTGGAGACTGGTATCACTATCCCCAATATTTTATAAGTCAGTACAGTACTAGTCTTAATCATAGCTGGGCATTAACTCGTTAATCCGTTAATCGTTAATTAACGAAGTTAACATTTTGATTAACGGATTAACTTTTAAGTTAACTTTTAAAAATGTTAACGGACACGTTAACTTCCGTTAATATGCAGAAGTCCGTTAATCGTTAATCCAATGCCTACTATTTACCGCACGGCACCACGGCGCGGCGCGAAAAACAGGTTCAGACAAGTATGAAATGAATGACAAGTGCCGGGCGGCTCGTGGCAGCGCGTGAAACAAAAACAAAACTAGATATATTTGGACGAGTGAGAAAACTGCGAAGAATTTTTTTTCGTTTGATCATTTTATTACTTAGCGCCGGTGCTTACAGTGACGAGTGTTTTGTTTGTGAGTGTAATTTAGTTAGAAAGTTCACTAACGCAACGATATAAAAATGTAATTTTACACATATTAACGGATTAACGATTAACGTTAACTTGCGTTAATTCTTCCGAAATGTAACGCTTTAACGTTTAACGAAGCTAACTTTTTTTGTAGCGGATTAACGATTAACGAAGTTAAATATTTGATTAACGGTGCCCAGCTTTGGTCTTAATACAGTATTAGTACCGTATTGTTAACTATATTATTCATTTATTGGTCGTTTAAAGTGTTCTCATTTATTTAATATTATTAATTGCTTCAGTTTTAATTGTATAGAATAAAAAGATGGGAATTTACCATAATTTAATGAATGTTAGAACTGCTGCCGTAAGCAATTTTATTATTCAGTATTAATAAACATTTTTCATTTATGGAAATAAAAATACATAAGGTGAAAGAAATACAAAAATAATCAACTGTGTAAATACAGTACGTGTACTGCAAATCAATTGATTCCATTTTCACACAAAACATGAACAAATATTTGGGATAGCCCAAATGTTATGAAGCATCGAAGAATAATCTTATTGCTGACAGATTAGACGGTATTAAAAACAAAATCTATTAAATAAATAACTTTGTTTGAAGCCAAGATCTAAATCGATTCTCTCATTACAAAACAATAGTAAAAGTAATAGATTCCAATAACAGTGCCGTGAGGGCAATTAAATTCAATAGAAATATTTGGGTACCATTAACTATGCTTGCCGAAAAGAGTTTACATTTTGTCATATCAGTAGATACAGTATTTGATGCAATTTTCATATTTATATTCCTCAATAGGATTTGCTGCCAGCGAATTATGTACAAGAATACAGCACGCTGAACCAAAGGTGGTGATTGCGGCGAGTTGTGGTATAGAACCAAGTCGGATTGTTAAGTAAGTAACAAAAAAATAATGTATTTTATAACATATAATGTTTGTTTTTTCAGCTACATAACTGAGTTGAATGAAGCAATATCCTTGTCGAATCACAAACCATCAAAATGTATTATATACCAAAGGAAAGGTGTGGAAATTGGTGACCTTAATCCCGAAAGGGATGTGGATTGGGAACAAGCTATAAGAAATTGTGAAAGCGCACCTTGCATTCCCGTCGATGCAAACGATCCTTTGTATATTCTTTACACTTCAGGAACTACTGGTTAGTTTGTTTTGTTAATAATATGAATTTATTCATCGTTAAAACCTTCTTTAAAAATATTGCGCTTTCAAAATACAAAGCTTGCGAGCTGCTCGTGAAAAGCTCCTGATCCCACCAGATTTAACCTATCAGCTAGCGAACTCATACGTCCACACCAGAAGAGTTTTTTTTTAATCCCTCGATGTTAACGTCCAGATATATACAGCGATCGAACTGCCGAGCTGTTCTAGAACGGTTCGCGAGCTCGCGTACATACCAAGCTAGGAAAATGTTCGAGATCAGCTCGTGAACTTGGTTAATAAACTTGCCTTTTGAGAAGGTAAAAGCCTTTAGTTAGAAAGTAGGTAACAAACATTTAAGAATTTTCAATTTTTAGTTTCTTTCTAATCTTCTCGGTTCAAAATCTTTTTATATGAACTTGAACACGTTAGTACTAATATATTTATTTCCATAAAATATAGGCTTGCTATTAAAATTTTAGGCGAACCAAAGGGCATTACTCGACCTGTAGGTGGACACTTATGTACACTCATTTATAATTTAAAAACTTTATACGGACTTACACCAGATGATGTATGGTGGGCAACAAGCGATTTTGGATGGGTCGTCGGACATTCTTTCATGTGCTATGGACCATTATCGTATGGAATGACAACTATAGTATATGAAGGAAAACCAACCACAACTCCAGATCCTAGCTCCTATTATCGGTAAGATTTTTGTGTATTATATATCATGAATTTCATTACTATTGCTATTATTTCTTTTAGAATTATCAGCGATTATAAAGTCAATGGTATCTTTACTGTTCCAACAGCTATGAGACTTCTAAAGCAAACAGATCCCGACGGAAAATATAGTATGGAATATGATCTGTCTAGTTTAAGACAAGTATGGTTGGCTGGTGAACATTTGGATTTAAATACAAAATTATGGACGGAAAAAATGTTCGGAGCTCCTGTGGTAAATCATTGGTGGCAAACTGAGACGGGCTCTGCAATATCTGGGATGTGCGCAGGTTTGAAGAACCCGTGTTCCGCTACAGATCTTACCGTAGGGTTACCGTTTCCCGGATACAATAGTAAGATTTAAGTCCAAAAATTCATAATACTAACTGAGTAGCTACTACTTAATTATTCTCCATTTAATAACCAGGATGAGTAATTTGAAAAGCCTTACTCACACCAGTAAAAGTTACCAGATAATCCATAATTGCAGTTATCTGTCAGAACTATCAAAAATGGAAATTATCAGCTGATGTGAATACTAGAAAGTGTTGTGTGAAACTGGACGGAATCTGACGAATAGAGGTCTACAGAATTGCCAACTTAAATTCAAACTACTCCTCCTGGTTTTTAAATGAGGTTTAGGCAGTCTTAATTTCCAATAATATTCGACAAAGAATTGCTTAAATTAATATTTACCAAGTACTACCAATATATTTGTTTTTATTTCTTCAGTTAAAGTGTTAAGGAAAGATGGTTCTAGCGCCGATGTCAACGAATTAGGAAGAATTGTTGTAAAGCTACCTTTACCACCTGGAACACTAGGTACTCTATATAAAGCTGACGATAGATTCGTTAAAACTTACTTTTCCAACTTCCCCGTAAGTAGTTCATAAAAATATTGATTCAAAGACTCCTTCTCATTGCAACTATACAATTTCTTCTACTTCTACAACTTCAAGTTTTAAAGTTTGCATTTTTGGAAGGATTTCACTACCTACACTTTTAAAACTTGTAAAATAAAATCCATTTTGGTTACAATATCGATATTATCAACAGATAATGAATATACAGTGTGACCCATTTTGAATGGAAACACCTCCATAAAATTTGAAGCTGTAAGCAGATTTTGATAATTTTTTTTTGAAATGTCAAGTACTAAAAGGTCTACGTTAGGACAAAATTTGAAATGTTCATTCCAATTTTCAGGGCATACTACGATATTTTTTCGTAGTCGAAAATCGAGATTTTTTATTAGCGATTTTTTTATTGGAAAAATCACTACGCCACTGGCTTCAGAGTGCCTCTAAACAGATGTGACCAAAATTTCATGGAAAAATATTCATTAATAACAAAGTCAAAGCTCACACAGCTAATAGTCACAAAAAACAACAGATATAGCCGTAAGAATCTTTTTTATGATTTCAACAATAAAGTGACGCCAGATGAAAAAGAAAACAAATAACTTTAATTTTTTTAATCAAAATAACGGAATTACATTCAAGTTTGGCGTAAATTAACTAGAACTAAGACCTAATTGATTTTTCAATTTAAATCTTAGAAATGATATTACAGAAAATTTACGCTATATTTGTATTCATCTGGCGGCACTTTTATTGTTGAAATCATAAAAAAATATTCTCATGGCCAAATCTGTTGATATAGGGTGTTTTTGTTACTATTAGCTGTGTGAGTTTTCGAATTTTTGAGTTGTCATAACTTTGTTATTAATGAATATTTTTCCATGAAATTTTGGTCACATCTGTTCAGAGGTGCACTGAATCCAGTGGCGTAGTGATTTTTTCAATAAAAAAATCGCTAAAAATATCGTAGTATGCCCTGAAAATTGGAATAAACATTTCAAATTTTGTTCTAAGGTAGACCTTTTAGTACTTGACATTTCAAAAAAAAATTATCAAAATCTGCTCACAACTTCAAATTTTATGGGGATGTTTCCATTAAAAATGGGTCACACTGTATAGTCTATAAAATTTTTATTTCAGGGATACTATGATACAATGGATGCTGGTTATGTGGACAAAGATGGATTACTTTACGTCACAGCAAGAGCGGACGATGTTATCAACGTTGCTGGACATAGATTGTCCACTTTAGCTATAGAAAACATAATTCTGTCCCATTCTGAAGTATTCATGGCTTGTGTCATTTCAGTACCAGATCCAATTAAAAGCGAAGTACCTTTATGTCTATTCGTTATGAAAGAAGGTGAGCTACTCGATTAAAAAATAGTACCTTTTGTTTATTTGAACAATTTCATGTCTTAATTAATTTTAATAAATATCTTTGCAGATTCTCTTTTGAATGATAGTATAGTATCGAGAGAATTAGTTTCTATGGTTCGTGAAAACTTGGGACCAGTAGCGTCTTTCAAATTAGCTTTAGCAGTAAGTGGACTACCATTAACCAGGTCTGGAAAAATTTGCAGGAAATCGTTATCAGAACTTGCTAGGAATAAATTAACAAAGGTAAGTTGATGTATATTTCTGACGCAAAAACAGACATAGGAGTCATATGAAACAATTAGGTACATGTACGTGTACAAAACTTTAGTTCGCCATTTTTGAATATTATTTATATTAATTTCCAGATACCTTCAACAGTTGTAGATACTACAGTTTATGACCAAATTGAAGAGGTTTTGAGAAAACATGGATACTGTTATAGAGTAGATTAATATACCTATATTTACCTAGACCAAAAATGTCGTTTAGTAAAGTATTATCTCATGTTGAATCTTAATTTTTTGCAAAACCTTTCGTTCCAACGGAATAAAAAAAAAACAACTATGACAGTAAATTATCAATTTCAGATATATGAATCAATTATAAATTAATAATCTCTGATCAATTATCGTATTGAATATTTCGAAAAGAATAATCATATTTCCTTTCTTGGGGATATATTCCAATTCTTATGGGTGTTGTTTGTAGATAGTGTGTCCGGGTTATAAAAAAAACGCATATGTATTTGCCCATATTTTGGAAATATATTTTATATTATGGGACTTTTTGATTGAAATGTATATATAAGAACGGTTACAGATTGAAAAATTATTGTGAAGTATATATATTGTGTAAATAAATTGTAAATTGATGAGTTTGTTTTAGTATCATCCATAGAGTAATAAATAAAAGAGAAGTTTTAAAACATATGAAAGAAGCTGGCACAAAGTTTGTGCGCAGCCAGTTGAGCATGGCGCATCACAGCGACTAACTGAACTAACAAACCCCGCCTCTAACCACACGAAAATTTGAGGTTAGTCACTTCTGAACATATCTATTTATCTATTTTTATTTAATTCTTATTGGCCTTTCTCTTTTTAATTCGATTATCTTCAACATTGGCACCTATTATTATCATAGGATTTATTGTAACTCATCGAAGGTAAAAGTTGAATAAGTAAAATAATGGGAACAAGACAATGAGGAAGATTTGCTGAAAGTTCTAGTTAATATTGGTGTGTACTTCAAGATGCCTCTAGGTAGATTATTGGTGTATAAGTGTGTATTATTTGTTTGTTCTTATTTTATTTTTATTGACTGTTTTTGTATTATTTTCGATATTTTATTGTATGAAAAATGTTGTTTTAATAGTAATTTCTCAGTAGCAGAGTTTTTTTTTCTCCTACTCCTACAATATTACGCGTATGCTGAAAACTTCCAAATTCAAAAAGCGCGCGTCTTGAACGTTAGTTCTTACCAGTAGCCAAAGTAGGCGGTAGTGGTAACTTTGTGCCATAAAACGCTACACGTTCAACATCTCTTTTATTTAAAACTCTATGGTATCATCCCGCCTCCCATTGACGTCCTTTTTAAAAATATGGCTCTGTATATGCAAACTTTAAAATTTCAGGTTGCCGCATATTCAACCCAATTTGATAGTTAGGGTCGTTAAACGCGAATGTCCTTTATTATACTGGGACATTTCAAAACAAAAATGTTGATTGGATGTATTCATTTATGTAGTAGTCATACATTATCAACATTTTATAATTTTTGGGAACTATATAGGGTGAAATAATATTCTTTATTGATGCTGAAACTGTATTATAATTGTATTATTACATTGTTAACTCTCAGTCGAAGATACCGCTAAAAATAGAGTAAACAAGTGCAATCCGTTTTCCATTTTTATTTAATTAAACTAAAAGATAGACTAAAAAAAACATAAACGGGGATTTATGTACAAAATAAATAGAACAAAAGTTATATTTATAACCTAACCTAAAACTTAAGGTTTATATTAATTTTAAACAAGTTTTTTTTGTTTTTAAATAAAAGAGAACATGTTTTAACTGATTTCAGATACTAGCTGTAAATACCATGAATATTTTGACTTTTCTCATACCAACTAAAAATTGATTGATAATTACTGCTATGGTAAAACGCTTTAAAATGTTTTTTGAACCAACTTCTGTAGACACCAGTCATATAAAGTGACTAAACAACCACAAAAAATCAATTCAGTGAATTATATGAAGTTATAGTCCATTTAATAACCAGGAGAGGTAATTTGAAAAGCCTTACTCACACCACTAAAAGTTACCAGATTAGTTACTAAAGGGTGTGTTCCAAATCTATTAAATATGCCTTGATTTAAAAAGAAATCAGCCACCCATAGCCATAAGTCGATTTCTCGTCTGTTCAGTGGATTATTTAGATGTTTATAGTAGATATAATATTGAAATATTTGATTTTTGACAGTCCTAATTGACTTTACATTGTTTTACCGAGCTAAGCGAAGAGCTGGTACTCGAAGTAGAAGGATCCATAATAGCAGATATTTAATACAATTGCTTACTGAAGTTTTTAAAGGAACAGTCTCAACGAAGATGAGTGAAAATAATAAAATATCAAGAGTTGATGCGACGACAAAATTAATTATATTTATCTGTCAGAACTGTCAAAAATGGAAATTATCAGCAAATGTCAATACTAGAGTGTTGTGTGAAACTGAGCGGAATCTGACCAATCAGAGGTCTACAGAATTGCCAACTTAAATTCAAATCACTCCTCCTGGTTTTTAAATGAGGTATAGTACCTCCCAAACACAAACGCTAGAGACAGAAGTGTATTAGCTTTTCATAGTTTTAAATAAACGGTTCAAGCAAGTTTCAATTTTATTTTAAATACAATTCTCAACAATAAATTATCAAATTAAATCTCGAAAATATATTCTTAATCTGATCAAAGGTATTTTTTTTGTATATTGCATTCAGGAAATGGAAATGCTAGTATCATCCAAACAGGCAGTATTCCTCCCTTTTAATTAAATACATTTTCTAAACAACAATTACAATATACTACCATTCCGCATCTCCATTGGCTTTTTGGAAGACGTAATCCGATCCATTCAGATTCATTATGCCATCTTTTAAATAAAATTTCCATCGATTTCTATTTCTGATGATTTTGTCATATTGACACACGACAATATTATCGGTATCAAACAGGTCAGAAGGGTCGTCATCGGTAACGTCGTCTTCAGAGTTTAGAGGTTCTTCTTCACCACCTTAAAGAAAAATTATTGATACCAAAGCAACATTTTTTAATGTTGTTTGACATTGACCTACCTTCATCTTCCATTTCTTGGTCATCTTCATCTTTATCATCATCTAAATCATCATCATCATTATCATCATCAGATCCATCCTCATCATCATCAGAAGTATCATTAGGACCATCTGCCTGACAAATATTCATTTTTTTTGTTCTTCTACTCGCCTCTATAAATGAATAATGGAAATTACGGTACTTATAAAACAACACTAACAATTAAATCTATGATAATTTACTCCTAACCTTTAACTTTTGTTTTCTTATTTCTAGGTAAAATAATCTCTATACTAATTCCATCTTCTAAAATTTCTTCTAATTCTCTATCTCTATCAGTCCTTGTTAAAGTTTTGTTCAGTAATTCATCATCAATATCTTGATCAGCAGCTCCGTCAGTCTGAAGGACACTCTTATTTACAATAGCAACAGTTGCTGCTTGTTGCTGACTATTAAATGCAGCATTAACATGTTGTTGAAGCAAAGAAGAAGCGATATTTGCTGGTAAACCCATGGTAGCTGTTATGACAGGCCCTGTAAGGACCTTTTGTAGTTGGTTTCCTTGGAGAGCGGAACCAGGAACATGGATGGTCAGCACCCTTTGTGCTCCATCTGAACCTGGTTGTGGAGGTAATGTTATTTGAATAGGCACCTTAAAATAAAAATAATTTGTACTCTTGTAATTCGTATATTACCTAATTGTTTTTGAGCATTTTCTGAAACCAGCGCTGTTTATTCATATACAATAAAGGAGCTAACTTTTTATGAATAATAGAGGATGATAATTATTGATTTGAATCCCATCATTTTGAAAAATCAATAAAAACCATTACCAGTAAAATGTTGATGTAAGAATATTATCTATATTATCATGATGAAGTTGATTTGACTCTCCAATTTAAATTTCAATAATGAGATGTTTTTAAAAATTGAATATTTATTTCTGCTAAAGTTGTATGATTATTGCATGAAAATGTATTGATAAGATAAATAATATATTCAATATCTACTGTAAATACCAATATTGACATCAATTTTATTTACTGCGGAATACCTTTTTGAGACTTGTTTACAGTATATTAATTATTATGAACAAATTTTGTAGATTAATCATTAAAAATTTAGAACCAAAAAGAAGCCTCATTATTCACATAGTGAAATATTCCAGATGTAAGATGTTATTATTTATTTAAAAAGTGGATCAATAAATAAAGTTAATTCTGTGACTGTACAGACTTAGGGATTGCAATGAATTGATTATTAAATAAATTATGTATTACCATTTTGTCCATGTGTTGAAGTGCAGGTTGAAGGTGTTGCACAGGCTGTGGAGCAGATTGTTGAGCTGATTGAGGCATTGGATTATTAACTACTTTGGGAAATCCATTGCTTGCAGCATGCTCGATTTTCTTTTTCTCCACAGGTTCCTCTTGAATGGCCTTGGTGCTCATCAGCTTCGTTTCCCATGTCTGTTTCAATTCTTGAAGAACTACTTCATCAACACCATCTTCCAAAAAATGTTCTCTAACGCCATTAATAACATCGTCTATTACTTCTTGGTAAATTCTTACAACAGAATTTTTACAAAGCAAAGAAGACATTATATCAAATAAATAAAATTTGTTAATGAAAAGAAAAATTCAAACCTTCCTATAGGATTTTATGGTAGGCTGGTGTTTTGATCAATTTTACCTACTGTATTAATTTATTTAAATTCTTATGGTAGTTTATGATAGCACACACATTTCTACACCTGATTAAATATTGCTTATTAATATATTAATTTATCACTTCCACCATCTTGTTAGCAAACGAAATAAATGAAAGGTGAGGTTAGAAACCGGACCGAGAGGATACAACAGGCCAAATTTTCGTGAAATACCTCTTTAGCGGACCGGTTAAACTAGTATCAGAATGACGTCATCTTAAATGTTGGAAAAATACAACCTTTTTTATACCACGAAACGTTCTATTATTTCATTTTTCTTTTACTTATACTTTTTAGTTATGTAATGTATTGTATACCAACTATATTTCAGAAATGAACATTTCCTTGGAATTTAAGTATGAGTCGAATTCCTTTATTATCAAACAACAGTATTCACATGGATTACTTACAGAAAAACAAGTATGAGTCGAATTCCTTTATTATCAAACAACAGTATTTACATGGATTACTTACAGAAAAACAACAAAATATTTGTCATAACTATTACATGAGTATGTTAAGAATAAATTATATAGTAGGAAATAATGAAACTCATACTTTGGAATTTTCATTGGTATGACAACAAAAAATGCATCAACTGTCCAATGGACAACACTTAATGAAGCACCCTGTATATAATTTGTAAAGGATGGTTAGAATGAAGGTAATGAACTAAAACGTAATTGTACTTTATATTTTATTAATTATTAAGGTATAAAATAACTTAACAATTCAAACTTCTTGATTTCCCCAACGTATCTGCAACATCCGAAATAAAACAAAAATTAATAAATAAAACATGATTTTTTTTTTAAATTATCAAGTTTAGTAATAAGCGCACTTACTTAGAGCACATAGTAAGTTATTTATTGAAACTTACATCAGTCTTAGCTCTGAGCTTCCTATCGATAAGCGAACAGAGCGTTTCCGATCTGACTGAGAGAGAATCAATTTTTTCGATGAGTTGTTGATATGGAGACAATGGTTGAGCGCCCATCACAACATGACCCAATTTTGAATCAATTTTAGCATCTAATCTTGCGTTTCTGATTAAATTCACTATCCAGCATTCTGCCTCGTCTGGATTCATATTCAATTTTTCAGCCAACATGCCTATACTGATACACTGATGGATTCTACAGAAAGTCTCGAATATCATAAGTCGGGCATTTTCTACAAATTCGTCCAAACAGGAGATAAGGAAAAAATCGTTCAATAATACTGTTTGACATTCGTGTAGTTTTTGGCGAGCTCCATCAAAGTCAAAATTAACATAGAGATGTTCCAAAAATTCTGTTATCGGATCCCTAAAACAAAAATTACGTTTAATTTTCACCTTGGTTTATATCATATAAACTCTACCTGTAAGTGTAACTTTCTTGCTGAATAACTTTCACCAAATCTTTCAGAGCGGATCTTCTTCCTCTGTTAATAATAACAGCAGTGGCCAAATATCTTAAAATATGGGGACACATTGTCTGAATTGCATTGAGATAGTGTGGTCTATACAAGAACATTTCAATAATAAGTTCCCGTCCCAGCACATGATTAAAAAAGACAAACAACGACCAGTGAATTAACCAAGTTCTCTGCTGTAATAGCTGTAGACTGTTTCCTGAAAATTGATTGGGGCTGGAATCAATGTATTCTCTAAGTTTGTTCAAATCTTCTAGTGCCGAATCCCAGTTTTGGTATAAAATTTCTGAAGCAAACTTTCCCCACAAGGCACTAAGATAATTCTTATCATTTGGAGGTAGTACCAGCATACAAAAATATAAATAAGATGTGGACACAGTGTAGTTACCACAGTCATATCTGTATTTGGCTAGTTTGTGAAGACTATCAATCATTTCAACTTCAAACTAAAAATTAAGTTTATATGTTGGTGTTTTCAATATAAATACTAATATTGTGTACCTTGAATTCCTTAGATAAATAAGTTATTAAAGTTTTTGAGTCTCTCATATTTTCCATGTTTTTCATAACTTCTTCTGACTCCATAATTTTCAAAATTGGTTTAACTTCTTCTTGCAGTTCAGCTAGTTGCTGTACAACGTGATTACGTCTTTGCTTTAAATCATCCGGAATTTCTTGATCAGGATACAATTGTTTTCTTATATCGATGGCATAATCTATCATATTGGTTTTGCTTAAAATATCTAATTTTGCTTTTAAGAGTTCGGTCTCATTATATATCTAGTAAAAGTAAAAAATATGTTAACACATACCTAAAATATCTAACCTATAAGTACTTACTCCTTTTGCTGATAAAAATTCTAGCAATGGGAAGACTAAATGCCGGTCTAAGTACTGACCCATTTTGGGAGTCAAATCAAACTTTTCCATGATTATATATTTAAATAGTACGTTTCGCTGTTTATTTCTAATAGTTTTACAGAACAATGTAAAAATAAACGAGGAAGCTCTATGCAACCCTCATTGAAAAGGCAGCACTAATGACAGAATCTTGACTTGACAGCTGGTATTACCCGTATTACCAACCACAGGAGTGCGTTCGGTTTTAGATAACGTGGATAGAATAGTAATCTGACAGGATACTCTCCGGTTGAGGAATTTCCGGACACTTTAGATACAAGTATTCTTTGGTAGTTTACGCTGTTACCATATTTTTTTCAATATTTACGTCAAGTTATAAAATTTTACTTATTTTAATTCTCTTTGGTTGTGGTTTAATGTATTTCAATAAATTTCTTAAGACAAGATATATCTAATCGCCCATTTTTCAAAATGTAGAGTATTAATTATTGTTTACTAATAATTCATCTGGCAACGTTTCATTTGATCAGATGTTTTCGGTTTTAGTTGCAAAGCACCTAACCCATTAGATACTAATAATAGTATATTATGTTACTAGGAGTAGAAGGCCAACATTATTGTTGAGCCCAGATTCTTGCACTGCCGAGGCGCTAGCCGAGGCTGTGCAAACTGGGCGAAACATATAATGGGCCTTCTGCTCCGAGTAACATATACTATTTTTTCTTCAAGCGTAATAATAATATGCATTTTATAAAAAATATAGAAGGCTTTGTTTATATCTCAACTATTTAATTAATACAAACGAAAAATTACATAAAGTGTTACCTATTTATTAACAGTAATATTAAATGTGCAGTTTTGTATACTGCAGTTGTTTAAATTTAAGCCACTGCCACCGCTTTCAGCTTCGACATTTACAATTTTGTCATTGGTATACATCATATTATTAGTAAGTTGATTGTCGATTATTATGTCAGCGATTCCAGAACTATTACTTGGTTGTTCTTGCCAATTAAGTATTTTTTGTGCAGTTTGTGTTTTACTGGAAATGGAATCCTCTAAGTACCCTTCAGCAACACTGGTGGATTTCCATCCACCATGCCGCTTTAAAGCGGTAATATCACCTCCGTTGTCAACTAAAATAGTTGCGGAAGTCCTCCGAAGGCAATGTCCTGTATATTCATGAGGATTTGTTAATTTCAAAAACGTAGCAACGTCTTTTGGTACGTTTGATATTTTGTGGATACCCATTACCACACGGTGACATTTACCATTCTGGTATTTAATAAAAAATCGCTGCAGGCCAATATCATCCGGACGAAGAGCCGTATACTGTCTTACCAAATTCAAATAAAAATCGCCAATTATAGTAAACGACCGTTGTTTTTTGTTTTTTGTGTTTATGATTTTAACCAAAATTAAATTTCCCAAATCTTGGATTTCGCTAGACTTTAAATTAACAAGTTCATCGCATCTAAGGGCTCCTGTGACTCCAAATATTAATATAACCTAAAACAAACGTTGAAATAAATAAAAAAAAAAGCTGGTAGCACCGGGATTAGAACCGCTGACCTTTGCGACCGAAGACAAAAGCTCTGCCACTGAGCTACCGTCATTAAATGTTATAAGTAGGAAATGAGGTAATATTTGCTGTCAAGTTAAATATTGATCTGCTAGTAGATATCACTGTCAACGGTTTAATAAACGTAATAATGATTAAAAAGAAATAAGAAAGTACCTACCTTTGTTGCTAAATAAACATTATTTGGTGCATCCTTGAGAAATTTATCAAATTGATCTTGTGTTAATACTTTTGATTTTTTCGGTGTATAATTTTCCCCTTGGCGCTTTATAAATGCAATTAATTTGCTATATTTTTCTATTTTAACATTATGTTTAATGTTTAATTGACTTTTAATCATTGAATACTGTGCCCATAGAGTAGAACTTTTAAACTTTCTGGACAAATTCGTGAAGTATGCAAGCATAACGTTTTCCGTGTATTGCTGTACATTATATTCATTGCACCATTTTAGAAATTTTTCGTATGCTAAATCATACAGTTTACGCGACTTCGTTGGAATTAGAGTTTCAATACTGGAATTAGCTATTTCAACTAATTCCGGAGGCGTACATTGCAATTCTTGAGACATTTTTCACAAAATTTTCAAAACAGACAAACGTCAAATTAAATAAGTTTAAAAATGACAGTTCCTACCTACTTGATTACAACGCCCCATTATTTTATTAGTACAATAATGAAAATTAATTTTTGTACTAGTAAAATAATGGGATATTTCTACGGTCTGTGTTGCAAAAAGTAATATAGTTATTATTATACGCTTGAAGGAAAAATAATATAGATATATTATTATAAGTAGTTGTAGCCCCAACGAATTAGCATTCAAGCTTTTAAGATGGAAAAAACGCGTCGTGATGTTTTTAATAACGAGGAGGACATGAGTCCGATAACGGAAATCAGTTTAGATTACTATCTTATCCCGTTCGGAAAATCAGTTTATTCTTTAGGAGACTCTCGAAGCTATCTATCAAATTTGATCGAGAAAAAGTTAGTCGACATGCGCACTCATGTCCTCCTCGTTATTAAAAACATCACGACGCGTTTTTTCCATCTTAAAAGCTTGAATGCTAATTCGTTGGGGCTACAACTACTTATAATAATATATCTATATTATTTTATTAGTATCTAATGGGTTAGGTGCTTTGCAACTAAAACCGAAAACATCTGATCAAATGAAACGTTGCCAGATGAATTATTAGTAAACAATAATTAATACTCTACATTTTGAAAAATGGGCGATTAGATATATCTTGTCTTAAGAAATTTATTGAAATACATTAAACCACAACCAAAGAGAATTAAAATAAGTAAAATTTTATAACTTGACGTAAATATTGAAAAAAATATGGTAACAGCGTAAACTACCAAAGAATACTTGTATCTAAAGTGTCCGGAAATTCCTCAACCGGAGAGTATCCTGTCAGATTACTATTCTATCCACGTTATCTAAAACCGAACGCACTCCAGGATAGACATATATAACCGTAGTAAAAGTTAGTCTATAAATAACGCCTAAATGTAAAAAATCTTAGCCTGACATTTCAGTCATTTCACTGACATTTGACTTTGTGTCATATTTTTCATAAATATAAATAAATATCAAATAGCTAATTTATTTATTCATTTGATTGTTTATTTTGTAATTTCTTAAAATGGCTTCATCATCGTTAGAAAATTTAGAAACACAACTGGAAATGTTCATTGAAAATGTTCGTCAAATTCATATTATAGTTAGCGATTTCCAACCACAAAGTCAAAATGTATTAAATCAGAAGCTGTAAGTATGTCACATTCATAAAAAATATATAGATTTTCTCAACAAAAATGGAAAAATGTTTATTCCCTTCCAGGCAAGCATTGGTACATGGCCTCCAAGAAGTTGATAAGCTAAAATCCCAAGTACAAGATGTTCATGTTCCTTTGGAAGTATTCGAGTATGTAGTATTTTTATATTTTAGATACACATCTAGTTGAAATTTGTTGTTTCAGTTACATAGACCAAGGACGTAATCCACAACTATACACAAAAGATTGCATAGAAAAAGCTTTAGCCAAAAATGAACAAGTCAAAGGCAAAATTGATGCATATAGAAAATTTAAAGCTAATATGCTACTCGAACTCAGCAGAACATTTCCCAATGAGCTCAGCAAATATAGGGCATTAAGAGGCGATGAATAGTATTTAATTTATTAATTAGGATGAACTGTATATAGGTACTTATGTATTTAGAATGCTTCCAACAAATATTAATCATTTTGTATTCCTTAAAATAATGCTAGTAGGTTTTGGAAGTAGATTTTTTATAGCAAATGAAAACAGTTTTTTATTTATATTATTTTAAAGTAAAATATTTCATCCGATTTATATTATTCTAGTCAGCTTACATGTACATGTAAAAAATAAAAAATGCTGATACATGTGATGTAGTATGTGCAATATGCAACTATATTATGATATGCACAACATATTAAACTACAGTTTCCACCAACAATCAAACTCAACTGCTGTAGTATCACGTTTATTCATCTATGGCTGTTCTATCACTTCTATCCTGCAGCAGTTCCAAAAATATATTCAATCTAAGGATATAATGAAAATAATCTGTTGCTTTCTTCAATCTCAAATATTTTTAGGAATCCCTGTAAGTATAATTAAATTCGTTAGGTAAATACATATTCGAAATTATGGCTGTTGCATGTAGTTTATCATTTAAGCTTTATCTTTAAAATAATATTAGCTAAACATAAAGAAAATATGATTTTTACAAAAGCAGCCAGTGATCTGATTGATTCATTTCTACCAATAAAAATTGGAATGAAAGTGGATTTTGTTTTCTATTGTGAAATCGCTGTATTCGCATTAAAGCTTACGATGCTATAATTTGGTTTAAATAAATATCAAGGTAAGCAGTTTAAAAAAAATGTTTAGCGAAGATATAAAAATATATGGTTAATATAACAATAAATTAAGGATATTATAAAAATGTAGCAGAATAAAAAGTGAGTCAATTGTTATTAAACCAGTGTAAAAAAAGTGATGTTAATGATGCTCCTCGAACAACCTTCGAACGTTGCTTACTAACAGCTGATAAAATGATTGTTAGTGTGACGTGTGCAGAGATGGTGATTGTAAAGGGCTCAAGGGTAATAAAAAACTTTAGTTAGTGTCAATAATTGCTCCTGTTTTTATGTTGAATTTAAACACATTAATTACCTACCTAGATTGATAATGAAGATCTTTTTATAACTAAGTATTTAATATTACGCGCATGGGCTGATAGTAATTTCTTGTTGACATTTCAAAAAATATATATTCAACGTTTCCCTCCTGTATGGTAGTCAGTGTTTAGCGGTTTTATTGATTACCTGGTGGCATGTTTATAGTGTAAAGGACTTTATAAATAATCAAGAAATATGTTAGAAGGATATGGACCAGTTACTCAAGCCTTCTTCGGCACCCTCTTCACATGGAGTATGACAGCTGCTGGTGCTGCTGTTTGCATATTTGTACGAGGCTCACAGGTTAGAACTAAAGCACACTAAGGTTATCTATGGTTGGACATACAACATAACCTCAATATATGTAAACAAAAAATAAAAATATTGAGTTTGATTAAATTATCACTTATGCTAATTTATTTCAATTAAATTCTACATTCTACCTATTTTTATTGAATCTGGCATTTTGTATAGATTAATAACATAAAATTCTTAGAGCGTAAATATTCCCATTCAATATTTTTCACTATTTAATTGAAGAAGTAGGAAGACAACTTCAACTAGATTTTATGATTTCTTACCCACTTATTTACTGATAAAATTGTCTTCAAAACATAAACACATGCCTTATATATTATGTAATGAGTACTATGGATTAAAAATACTGATTTCGATATTCATTTATGTTGTTTCTTTCAGAGGAAGCTCTTAGATACTAGTCTTGGTTTTGCTGCTGGTGTAATGGTGGCAGCTTCTTTTTGGTCTTTATTAGAACCAGCATTAGAACTGGCTATGATATCTGGTAAATATGGAATCAGTGGGCAGTATGCATTTCTACCCGTTGGTGCGGGCTTCCTCGCTGGGGCTTTGTTTGTATTTGGTGCCGATAGGCTGATAACTGCTCTTGGTGTGCATTCGCCTAACATGATGCTAGGTAAGTTGTGTATTTATTATTTAAATGAGAATCTTCTATATTTATCATTTTCATAAGTATTTGTGGTATAGAACAATTCAACTGATTATTATTTTGTACAAGAACCTTAAATCAATATTGATAAAAATTGACAGGAATGCATGAATTTTCTATATAGCAACCTCACTATATTTATTGGTACTACTTTATATGTTCTGAATTTTTAAAATTTATGAAATTATAATGTATGTTGATGGGTAAATAGTTTTCACCTTATAACTACACAATTTGTTACAAATATTATAGGAAATATCATTTATATTTTCTTATGTTGCAGCATTAAATGCCACCGGTAATCGTCGCGATAGTCGCCGAAGTAGTACAAGACGAGAGTCACACTACATGCCCGAAACGACTACCATAGAGGGATTCGGAGAAACAGGAGGAGCGCTGCATCAGCGAAAAAAGGGTAAGTTGCAGCTGGAGTTAGGAAAGCAAATTTTGTCATACTAGTGTAACCTAAAAAGCACTAGTCTAGAGCAGGAAATTTGATGCAAATTTATGTTTTATTTTTTTGGGGTGAGCAATGCGACGAGGAAACGTCCTATTAAAAATTTAGTGGAGATTTTGGTGAAAGTGAATAATGACTCACAAAAATTAACTAAATAAAATAGTTTTAAAATGAAATATGTTCAATTTACAGCTAATCTGTAGATTTTGCTTTTCAAAAACTATGAATTTTGGTAGCAGTTGTTTTGTACTTTTAATTGTTATATTGCTTGCAGAGTACCTACGTGAGGAGATAATATTTATTATGATTTATGTTTATGTTTACAATATTTGAAGAGATAAGTGGAATTATATATAAAAGTATTTAATTTAGATTCTTATATCACTAAAATACAGATTCAAAATTTCAATTAGGCATAAATTAGTATATTAAACCCCATTTTTCATATATTTCTGATCCCAGAGCTTTATTGTTCTTTTGAAAGTTATCAACTAGATTAGACCAATAAAATTCAACTGATTGTCTTTATGTAGTATTTATTCAGTTTGAATTATTGCACCTAGTATGTGAATAGATACGGTTACCAATCTTTTAGTTTGGATTTTAGTTTATTGTCTTATTAAAGTTGTACAATGAATCCAATAGAGATGTGTTTGCTTTTGGTATTAGGATATATTGGCAATATAATACTATAAATTTCATAAATTAATATCCGCGAGATTTGCTATTACCTGGAACTGCATGTTCCAATTTACATCAGGTTTATTCGGGTTTTTGTTTCTGGACAGACTGTATACCAATCTGGAACTTTGTACTTCTATAGGGCAAGTCCACGTTAAGTCAGTAATCTGTCAAGGGCCCAGAGATGAATAATCGTTTCCTACACCCAAAACAAAACATTGTGTATTTAATATTATTAGGTATTTATTTAATATAGCCAAAAATTGAAAAATAAGTTTTAATAAAACATCAGAAGTACATTTTAGGGAATAGAGAGGTTAAGTCTAAGGTCAGGTCAGTAAGGCCAACAAAAAGTGTTTTTTTCTGACAAGAATATTAACAGTTAAGGTCTACCGTTCAAAACATAAGATTCTGCATGTTTTTCATCATTGCGAACATCTACATTGATTTATTGAAATAGTGAATACACCACCGAAGCGTAAATCATGAAATTTAAAATGACTTTTTAGCTGAATACTCAAAATATCGGTGGCCAATAATTCTAGGAACTTTGGCATGTCACCATTTTATTTCTATTATTCAGTCACTAGTTACATTTACGTCAAATGTCAGTTATATTTATTTTTGTTGATATTCGTTTAGTTGTGTATGTCCATTTTCGATTAGATTTTTGTAGCATTTCGAATTAGCTGTATCTCTATTATTCCAATTACTTTTTTCACTGACATTTGACAGAGCTTGTGACTGAATAACAGAAGTGAAAGGGTGGCATGCCACGAGTTCCTAGAATTATTGGCCACTGATATGTTGAGTATTCAGCTAAAAAGTTAACTGTCATTTTTGTCAGAAAAAACCACTTTTTGTTGCCCATACTGACCTTAGACTGAACTCCTCTATTGAAATCGTTTAACTTTATTTTTGGTTATTATTTTTATCCATAATTTGTTATTTATTAACTAATAATAATAGTTAATAGTTCTCTTAAATGTCTAATGTATTTCGTTTCTTTTCCATTACAGTAGGTATAAAAAGAATCAATATTGAAAAAGATATTGAAGATAAAGTTCGTATGCAGAGTTTCGACGAAGGAGACGTATGTAATATTGAAGAAATTCAAAAAGGACAATGGAAGAGGATTCTTCTTCTCGTCGTCGCAATTACCGTTCACAACATCCCCGAAGGATTAGCCGTCGGTGTTGGATTCGGATTATTTGGTGGTAGAGAATCTGACCAATTAGATAGAGCCAGGTAAGTGACAGTATATATTTTGATCCTACAGAGTGTCCTATTGGAAAAAAGTTATTAAAGTTCGCTATTAATCACTATAGAATCGTTTAATATAGTCTTCCACAAAGCTACTTGAACGGCAACCACCGTGACAGATAAGCAGAATAACACTTTGCTGTAGATATTTATTTTGGGTGTGCCTAAGTCACTTTTGCTATGCCTTATGTCACTTTTTCTATGCCTTGTCACTTTGGTTATGTCTTATGTCACTTTTTCTATGCCTTGTCACTTTGGTTATGTCTTATGTCACTTTTTCTATGCTCTATGTTACTTTTTCTATGCATTATGTCACTTTGGCTATGTCTTATGTCACTTTTTCTATGCTCTGTCACTTTAGCTATGCCTTATGTCACTTTTTCTTTACTTTGTCACTTTGGTTATGCTTATGTCACTTTTTCTATGCTGTATGTCACTTTGGCTATATCTTATGTCACTTTTTCTATGCTTTATGTCAATTGGTTATGCCTTATGTCACTTTTTCTATGCTTTATGCCACTTTGGCTGTGCCTTATGTCACTTATCCCACAAATTTTGTAGCAATGAGACATTTTTAATTTTGGGTATGCAAAATAGTGTTTTAGATGGTGGTAGTAGGAAAATAATATCCTGTAAATTAAAGTAATTTTGAAAAATGTATTTAACGAAGGTACCTATAGGTTTTGGTTAGTAGTCGAACAGAGCATGCAGAGTTGAAAGATTTTATTTCTATACAGGAAGGTATTTTGTTCTTATATAATAGTAAATTATTTGATTGTTTGTCAACACTTTTATATGTAACTATGATGACACTTAGCTGGATCTCTAACAAATGTTATTAAGAGTTATTCATTTAACAGGAAACATTTCCATCTACCATGGACGTACGAAAATATTTTATAAAATTGTGATCATTTGTTTTATGTGGACTTACTTGATAACAAAGTGTCGTTACAATTTTGGTAATTTGAAAGTTGTTAACGTGATTAAACAATTCAAATGAACATGAAATACATAATTGAATCGTTTTTTATAATCTAAGTGGCATTGTAGCAGCTTAAAAATAAATCTCCAGTTTTGGAAACCCCCATTCTATTGTTCTCATGAAATTTTTGATAAACTTTATTACCAGTTTGAGCTTATTCTATAAAATAACTCAACAATAATCAAGGACTTTTTTATGAGCTGCGTTTTAAAAATTACAGTTAAATGTTTATTATTATATTAATAATTTAAATCGACAAAATATTATAAACGATTTCCTTGGTTTGTGGTCTCTGTATCAGCACTTTGTCACGTAGAAAACGATTTTTATAATAGATGAGCTATAAGTACTGCGAAAGATTTTAAACAGTAAAAAATATACAGTGTGATTCATTTGAAATAACAAAAAAATATACCTACCACTATAATATAACAAGTTTTTTTCACACCAAAAATCTACAAATAAGGTGAGATCCGTTTCCAGGGTAATTCAGGAGTTCCCTGCTAAAAAATCACACTGTATATATGGTTATTAAAAGAGGTCCTTCGCTTCTGTGTCATGGATATAATCGAAATATTAAATGTAGGTAATTGTAACCGCAATATTAAAAAAAAAGTTAAAGGTTGCGTCCTTAAACGTTTATGTGACAGTTTTTTAGTATTGCATCACTTGGTATTTATTTATTTATCGAGATTGAGTTGAAGAAAACGATGGCCGTAGTTAGGTTAACCTTTTATTGACGTAGGGAGTTTTATTTTCTCTGTCGAGTCAATGAGAATGAGATTAATAGTACAAGAAAAAAGTCATAATTTTTGGATAGATTTAAATTTTTTATACAGGGTGTTTTCAAATGACACTTTCAACGTTTGTATGTAGATTCCTCTCGTAAAATTAGACAAAATGATGTACGAATTAAGGGGCATTTACTTTTCGAAATACAGGGTGTTGAAGTTTTTAAAAATTAAATGTTTTAATTCGATAACTTTAAAATGGATGAATAAATTGATTTGACATTTGGCGGGTTGTTTTTAAATGTAAAAGGGCATATTTTGATAGGAAAATATTTTTCAATTTTAGGTCCAGTGGTGTAGATTTGGAACAATATGTTACCTTTCCCATTTTTTACACCACTTTTTCTTGTATTTTTTTCAATAGCTACATAGTACTACCTCTTCTTCTCATCTGTACAATCGTCTTAAATGTTTAGTGAAATAATAAGGTGCGAAAAACTCAAAAAAATTTAAAATTTAATTTATTCTCTTTATACGTTTTCATGGCAGTTAGATCGACATCATTTGAATACAACTGATAATTATATCCGATATAAATTCGCGATTGTTCTTTAAGCATTTCGAATCCCTATTATTCTGGAAACATGTGTTGAATATTCTGATTGAATAATTGGATGTTAATGAGATATTCTATCCGACGTTCGCGAATACACGATCCGGGGTGTTGTTACAATTGTTTTGGTACATCCTTTTCGGCACAGATAACCCATCAATAAAAAATTCAATTTACTGGTTCAATTATATACTTGATAGTTTGTAAATTTCATTTGCATATCGTTTCCCTTGATGCAAATTATTGTTGCATGATAAAGAAATTTTAGTTTTTGGATTTGACGTTAGATACAGATGACTCGATGTTTCTTTTTATTTGAAGAAGGGTGAGGAAATATAATCGTCGCATTCACCCTTCCCCTTCAAATAAAATAATACTTAACCAAATTACGGAGGAAATAAACTTATAGGTACATTTATATAATAAAACAAATAGCTGTTGATAATAATTACGATCCAAATTTAATTGACAATATCATAAATAAAAATATACGAAAACATACTCTAGAACAAGTATTTGCTTCTGATAAAAACAAAAATAATCAATTTAGAAGCTTAACATACTTTGGAATACCATCCTTAAAAATCAAATCATTTTTAGAAATTTTGGACTTGAATATTTGCCTTAAAACCGACAACAATTTATCCAAATTCATTAAAAACAACAAATCCAAATCTTCAATACTAAATAAATCATTAGTTTATAAATTAAAACGTGCTAATGACAACTGTGATAAAATTCATATCGGTAGAACTTTTAGGAATTTTAAAACACAAACATAGCTATGACAACCAAAAATCAGATTCCAACTACTCAAATCATTTATTAGCGAACCAACACTCTTTCGATTCAAATTTTGATATTTTGCATATAGAACCTAAATCCTTCAGATTAAATCTTTTAGAAGCCGTTGAGATGAATAAAAACAAATATTCAGATAATCTTCTTAACGACCAAATTGATATTAACAATTCTCTCTTATTAAACCTTTTTACCTATATAGGTTCCTGTAGGATTGTTGTGAATGAATTTCCAGGTAAACTTGTTAAATACTTTAGTTAATCCCATATTTAGACTCATTTTTTCCTTTTTTATTTCATTTCCATGTAAATAAATCATAATTCTATTGATAATATCCGTAAAATTTAGTATTAAGGCCCTGTATAAATTGAAAATATCTCATCATACCTCCATTCGTTTGATAAAGCTACTGTGTTAAAATATTATGTAGATTTTAACAAATTAAAATTGTTTTATTTCATAATTTATACATTTTCAGAGAATTTCTTGATATGTCATGTCTCAAATTTTAATTCTACTGTGAAATTCAGAACCATTGGTATGTAGAAAATGCGAAATCAATAATAAGTCACGCACCACTAATATAGATGGCGCTGCTAGCGAAAAATGTATTAAAGTATTCAATATTATATAATTTTTACTTGTTCAGTTGAAGGTTTAAGAAAACTTTCTTCTTAATTCAATTAGGTGTTAGAATTACCTGTGATGTTTGTCTCTAATTTCACCTAGAGGTAAGGAGAAAGCAAAGTAGCAGGAATACAGAACAAGTAGGAAGGTGAGTTTTGATCGATCCCTTGAATTCCAACAGGTAACTTCAGGTCGAAATCGATACGGAAAACCTGTTTGGTAGGAGTTTAGGAAGCTGCCTTAATTAGTTAGGAAATTAACTAAAAAAATCAATTCAAATTTGATGTGAAATATATGAATTGTTGAACTTGGAAACTCTCAAAATTTATAAAAAAAACTTAATTTATCATTTTCCCATGGCTGCAAATTGATTAAATATTTCTCTAGGTGTTCAATTTGTTCAATAATTGTTTATAACTAATTAGGGACTATCCTCACACAACCAAACTTCAATCAACAACTTTTTTAACAATTTGCGAAAAGTTTAAAGTCGATCATTGGTTTTAACGGTCTCTAGGTGGTTAAGATTGAACACATTTTTATGGAAATCGTGCTATATTTTTTAATACTTTACTTAAAAGAGGAAGGAATTAAAAAAAAATGTAAAAACCGCTAAAAAATTATAAATGTGAGAATCCCTCCCTTTTCCCTCTAACCCAATTTCTACTTAATTTCAATTAAATTAAAAATACCATATAATTAATCCCTCTAACAAAACATCGGTCGATTCTTATCTTTACCAAAATGTTTTAATAACGATGAAAACGGCATTTAATGAGTTTAAAAGCATAAAATGGTGAATAATAAAAAAATGTCCAATGTTTTGTACCGGAAATGGCATTCATACATCTAAAGTTTAACCTTATATGATTGTAAAATAAAAAAAATTTTTAAACTGTTAGCTCTACTATACAGTATGTCGATAAAATACTCCAGTCAACTGAAACTTATAGCAAAACATTGGCTTGTTATATTATTAACAACAATTATTGAGTTTTACTTTATATAGACAGTTCCAGTATACTCACCTTAACTTTGTCCTCAATGATTTTATATAATAATTATTGGAAAATGTCTAAAACTGTTCAATTAGTTTAGATTAGAATCCACTGAGCCTTTTTTAGATCAATTTTGGTCCTCTTTATCTAAACCACTTTCCCCACACAGACTCCAGCTTTGGGATGGAATCTTTTATATACAGTGTTAGTTTCGATGAAATTCAACCCGCTGTATCTCAGAAATCTATATTACAAACTCGTATCCATAAAGAAATAAATAAGAAAACTGTTAAACGTGTTTTGTTCTATGGCATAAAGTTATCACTAGCGCCAACGTTGGCTACAGGTATAAACTATCTCTTGAGACGCGGGCGGATTAGTAGGAAACCATAAAATCATTTCAAGCAGTTTCTCGTATACGAGTTTTTGATACAATTTTAAGCTACACCCGGTATTCTTTTACCGATAATATTTTCCCCCTATTCATTGAAAAAACATTGAGTCGACCTTTTTTTTAACGAACTTTTAAGAAATACCTCTACTGTTCACCAAAGTTTATATTTTCTATTTCCTCGGGTTTTCCTTTACTTTTTTCTTATTTATTCACTAAACATTTTTCTGCGAGACATCAAAAAGTGTAGTTTGGCGGAAATGTGCCAGATTAAAATCAGGAGCTCATAATATGTTGGGAGGTAGTGAAATTTTCCACGTTTTCCAACTGTTGTTGTGCTCGGAAAGGTGGATTTATAGGCTTGTAGGAACGTCCTTTTCACTAAAGTCTTTCCAATCCCAACAACATCATTCTGGTAACAAATGGCGCGTTTCTTATGTTACCATATCCTTTGAGAGAAAAGATATCAACTCTAGCATTGGTCGACGTTCTCCTAAAGGGGGTTTCTAAGCGGTGGTTGAAAGAAGTGTCTAGTGGGATCTTATAACAATATAATTTCGACTATTTTAAAGTAACACATAAGATTTTTTGGGCTTATATTTCTTCTTTTAAGTTCAGGATACTTGGAAATATATATGTTTTCCTATAAATTGTGCCCCTACCAAAAACTAAAATACTCACGTCGACTAAATACAATGAATGCAATTTTTGCAAATAAATTAACACCCTTTAAAATTTAATCATCGTACGCCACTGATATGCGGTGACGGTCTATCTGGGTATCAATGACATGTTCATTGTTATGTATACAATTTGGTAGACATAATTTTGGTCTTCGTCCATTGAATAATATTTGACTGTGATTGGTCTAACGTATTTTTTTTCCAGAAACTTAGCCTTTGGCGTTGGAATTCAAAACTTCCCAGAAGGTTTAGCAGTTAGTTTACCTCTGCAAGCTGCTGGCTTTTCAACATTTAAATCCTTTTGGTAAGCATATTCAAATAAAAAATTACAACCAATAAGCACAAAAGTGTATTTCTTGCAGGTATGGTCAATTAAGTGGTATGGTAGAACCGGTTTTCGGTGTACTTGGAGCATATGCTGTAGGTCTAGCCACGCCAATTCTTCCATACGCACTAGCTTTTGCTGCTGGAGCAATGATATACGTCGTCGTCGACGACATAATTCCAGAAGCAAATACGGAGTAAGTAATTTTCCAAAATTGAAGTACTTTAACAAAAGTAAAAGTGAAAAACTGTAAAGAATCCTTTAGCAAGATAGTAAGAGCTTCTCTGATGTGGGGCCGGCACTTGGAGGGGATTGTAGGTAATGAAATGGAGAACCTGTTTGGTTTGCTAAGGAAGGTTATAAAGGATATTTCATAGGTATAGAACCGATTTGGACTCATACTGTGGAGAGGAAATAATACCACAATTGCTTCTAAAAATTCCTCCAGACAAACTAGTGGCAATCTTCTTCTAAGGTGGAAGTAGATAACATCGGAAATGGTTCAATTTAAGTGCCTGAGTTTTTGTGCTCTAGCCAAGTAAACCCTCCTACTCAATTTGCAACTGTAAAAACTTGAATAAATGAATTTTTTTTACAGAGGAAATGGCAAACTGGCTACATGGGGAGCAGTTTTAGGATTCCTGGTGATGATGGCATTGGATGTAGGACTAGCATAGCTGAAAATTATTTTTAGGAGCATTTTTGACTTGATATTTTATGACTGGGGCAATTTATACAAAAATTATTTTATTTTAGATATAGGTATATACAAAACTAGAAATTTAAAAAATATATTTTTACCTCAATGATATTAATATGTGATGTATATTGTTTTTGTAAAAATATACAAAGTACAAATTTGATTAGTACTTACTAAAATTACTAGCTTATGGGTATAGCTATTTAATTTACTGTAATTCAATAAAGATTTTTGTATTACTGCTTTTTTATATTCTTTAAAGGACAAAGAGATGCGACTTTCACACAAGAAGTCTTTGATCATCTGTAAGTTCTTGTGAATCAGCTATTGTAGTCCAATCGAAACAGACAAACAGATAGAATATGTAAAATTGTATTGTTCTGAGTTTGACCGTAGGTTAACTCTCTCAGATCTGGTGGTGAACTATTGGTAAACTTTTCGAAGGTTAATCATGTTACATTTTGAAGTTACCAAATGGCTTAACATACCAACTTACTACACACCCTTAGTTGTGGTTTTCAATCTTATCATTTATATCATTTATTTTATAACTATCAGAATCATTCAATAATTATAAATAAAATGTAGTAAATAAGTTGTTAAGTAAGCGTCAAATACGATTTTAATTTTTTTTTCAATGAAACTTTGGATTCATGCCACATATTCAGGCACATATTTTTTATCGAAATATCTCTTTTTATTTTTTCTCAAATTAAATGGAAAACATTTTCATAGAAATCGAGGTAGGATTTATTGTAAACAATATAAATAATGCACAAACTTCGAATTTACTTTAACTATATTTTTTATTTCGTCTCAATATTATTAAAAATATTAATTTTATAATTTTTTTTCTTTGCAATTAAATGTATAATGGATTCTCACTATATTCCCACAACATTTAAAAGAGTTTTTGCAATTTTTTAATAATTTTTCGACAAGAAAATATGTCGGAACAATTGCAAAACCTTATTTATTCTTATTAAATCATAATCTATAAAATATTCGTTTTAAAACTGTGATAAATATGAAGCAAGCATACTCAAGAGTATCTCCCAGCTTTTTAAGTTGGTTAAAAAAAAGGTTTATTAAGAATAAATATTGTTTAGTAGAATATAAAAATATTAACAATGAATTAAACAAATTAAGTGCAAAATTGAAACGTCATATTTCTTAGATCAAATTTTTTTAAATCACATATTTGAAATAAGGACAAGTTTATAAGTACATTTCAAAGTTTACTGAGAATTTTCTTCATGTTTTGTTAGACTGGATTTACCAGTAGTAGCTTCACCATCTATATAATCCGGCGTATCTACTGAACTATCTTCAGTTGATACCAGTACACCCAATTCTTTGAAACTTCTATGGTAAACTATACCAGCACCGAAAGAATCTCCCATAACGTTAATGGCTGTTCTAAAGCGGTCTCTGAAATAAAACAGAAAAAAATATAAATATTTACCAAAAAGTTATAGACCAGGGTCGTTAAAAACCATTAGAAAATAAGGAAAATGTGATAAAATTGAAAAGAAAAATGAATTACGGGCGATCTGAGCTCGGGAAGTGGAAGGGGGTGAGTTTTTAAGGGTAAAAAATGGTTTATCTCGATTTCCGGCAAAAGTACAATTCCCATGGAAAAAGTTGTGAGGAATGAAAAACTCTACAACTTTTGTATTCACAATTTTCACCTATAACCTCAAAATTTATGTGAAAAATTCAAATAACCAAGTTTTAATTTTTATCTTAAAAAAAATATTGCATTGGTCAATTATATGAAGTAGAAAGCTATACTCACAATAACCAATCGACAGCCAGAATTAAACTGACATCTTTAGCCGGCAATCCAACGGTATCCAGCACCATAACCATGGTTACCAAACCAGCTTGGGGAATACCAGCAGCACCAATACTTGCAGCGGTTGCGGTTACACTTATAGCTACTAAGGTTCCAAAATCTAACGGTAAATTACGGACTTGAGCTATGAAGATAGCTGCTACCGCTTCATATAAAGCGGTACCGTCCATGTTGATGGTCGCACCGATGGGTAGAGCAAATCTTGCTACTCGAGGATCTACTCCGTTATTATCTTCCAAGCAACGAATCGTTAATGGCAGAGTTGCGGAACTGTAAACAATTATTATGATTAGGTTTTGGGTGAGTGTATTTGGTCTTCCTCTGTGGTTTCCACTCCGTATCTCACCAAACATATTTTGCTTTTCAACAAAGCTAATTGGTTTATTTGGATCGAGCATATCTGAGCACAAAGTATATACTTTGCTGGTTCATCTTCTCCCAGACAAAGACCTGTAAGGTAAGGTAGGCCAATCCTGATATAGTTTAAATTTTTGCATTCCAGGTAAGTGCCTGCTTGGCAAAACTTGATTAGGTGCAAATTGCAGGTTCTAGTTTTATAAAATCATCTGTGACAATCTCTTTTGCAAGGGCTCTGCCTTTTCATGTCCTATTGATTAGGAGAGTATGTTTTGGCAGTTTGATAGTCACGTTGTATAGTAAAAGCTAGGTAAGTTTTTTATGGCTGTACAATGTACATGCTAGGAAATGATTAACTTACCTCGAGGCAGTTCCAAATGCAGTAACTATAGCTTGGGACATATTTTTAATAAACGAGATTGGATTCTTCCTAGTCAAAAAAATATACAGAAGCGGCAAAATGACAAATCCTTGGACGAATAACCCTATACACACTGTAGCGAAATACCACCCTAATTTAGCCATCACTTGACCAATGTCATCCATTTCGAGTATTTCGGATGATACCAAGAAAATAATTCCCACTGGAGATAGAAAGATTACCCATGAAGTTATTTTCATACTGACGGACATTAAGTTGTGGAAAAAATTTGCAATTGTCTTGGCATCATCTCCTAGTTGAGCGATGGCTATACCTAGAGCGGCTGCTACTACAACCAAACCCATGATGTTGGTGTTTTGGACGGTTTCAGAACTAATGGTGTTTTCAATTACTCCTGAAAGAGGTTTACAAAAGGTTTATCAATTTGAATAGATTAGGATTTCACTTGATGAAGCTCTATACTGAAGGATTTGTTTAAATCTTTATAATATTTGAACTTTATAAAACATGAGTTCAAATATAATAAAAGATTTGAACAAATTAACTTGTCTCACTTCATCCTTCAGTATACAGCTTCATTAAATATGGTTTCTGTCAAATTACAAAATTTTACCTTCTTCATTTTCCTCCGGAATCAGCACTGTTCTAAACTGAAAGAGAAAAACATCAAATTATTTAGGTTACAAAGAATATATAGTCATGACTGGAACTATCTTTAGCGTAGAGGTTACGTACACACGTACCTGAGGGGTACCAGGTTCGAGTTCAAAACATTCATTTGTATTTTAAGTTTATTCGTAATAGTGTAAAGTTGCATAATTCTTTATATCCTTCTCAAGGCTGCAGCCGATCTAGATTGGTTGTTTATTTTGGTCAAATATTAATGTTTACTTTAATTTCGATTGTATTTCGAAATGATGAATAATTATTGATTTAAAAGGAGATTAACTGGGTTAAAAACATAAACATAAATAAAATGAGTGAAACTTTTATACTACAGTGATGTTTTACGAGTAAATTATGTAGCCGGCCACAAAGTGTCTCGTCTGAAAGGACTCTTAGGGTCTACTTCAACATCAAAATTGTTTGGTAACATTTTCTTCAAATATGTTGCAAAAGTTCTTTCAGTATAGATGAAATCAAGTAAAGAAAATTGATGTTTATTCTTTACAGTGTGGTAACCAAAAGTTTAATATTTATTAATAATTTTTTCGCTTTTTCTTCTTCTTACTTACTTGGAATATAGTAGCTTCCACCATATTAGGAGGGAACATGTTTCTGAAAATTCAAACCATAAATCAATAATACATTTACTGCTAAATATTCAAATAAACAAAGTAATAGACTTCATAAATAGATTGTTAAAATTGAAGATTTATTAATTTTTTTCTATTTTAATTGCAGATGGTTTTTACTAAAGATCCTATACGTCATTTGAAATTATATAATAGAAAATATTGAATCTATTTTCAAGGATATTTGTGTTTACATTTTTATGCGATCGCACCTCAATACGATCTACCTTAAGATGGAGTTATGTAAAACCATCAATTGGAATATACAAAATTAATTATTTAGAACATACTCACCGTACTAAATCTAGTAAAGTATCCTCAGTGGTAACATTTCTTTTTAATGTTTTGCCTTCACTCTCCTCGTTGGTGTGCCCTACTCCAGGTCTTATGGTCATCACTACGACCATACCTAACACTACGGCAGCGAATGTGGTCGTTAAGTAATATGCAATAGCCCTTGCAGCAATTTTCCTCGAAAGAGATAAATCTAAACTAGCTATGGCTGATACTAATGACGACATAATCAATGGTATAATTAGAGCTTTTAACATCCTTAAAAATATTTGTCCTGCAAATCCTATATACATAATCTCCCGTTTCGACCAAGAGTCTCTGGAGTACCTTAAAATTACACCCAATACGGCACCGAGGATCACACCCATCATGGTGGCTATTGTCAATCCGTTTTGTCGCAAACATGATTTTACTTTATTTTGTCGTCCGTCGTGCTCTACTTCGATTATCTCGAAATTATGACGGTGAGGAGCCATTGCTAGATCTTCAGATTACTGGAACAAAAAATTTAATATTAATAATAATATTTTTAATGTTTTTTGTCGCAATTGTGTTAATAAAATTGTATTTTATTCAATTAAAACTACTTTTGGTGGAACAATCAGTTTGGCAAACTAGTAGTAGTATTTTTAGACGCTCGATTTTTTTCAGACATTAATAGCCGGCCACAAAGTGTCGTCTGAAAGCGCTCTAATGTATTTTTAGCAGCGCGATTCTTTTTAGACACTAGTAGCTGGCCACAAAGTGTCTGAAAAGGCTAAAAATACATTAATATAAATAGACGCATTCACACGAGACTCGGATAAGGAATACGTGGTGTTTAATGTATTTTTAACCACGCGATTCTTTTCAGACACTAGTAGCCGGCCAAAAATTGTCTTGTTTTGAATTTCTCTAACTGCTGCTGTTGATATGTGGGTTTCAAACAAAGTGTATCGAAACTATTTCTCCAATATACTCCACTTCGGCTAAATGTATGTCATGACACCGCTCCCTTGAACTGGTAACGTGAAAAATTACAACCGCTTGAACGTAAAAGGTCAACAACATAAAAATTTGCATACCATTTTCTGTTACGAAAATTATGTACACCGTGACGGATTAAAATGCCTTTCTCTAATAAAAATATTGATTTTTTTTCGACTAATTATTTACTGGAAGTACATTGCAATGATGAAAAAAGTTCGAGTACACTGATTATCGAGAAATTTACTATATATTTAATATAAATGATTTGTTCAAGCAGAGTTTTTGACTGTTCTTTAAAAGCGCTTTCAGACGAGACACTTTGGGGCTGGCTACTAGTGTCTGAAAATAATCACGCGTCTAAAAATACATTAATATAAATAGGTGCATTCACACGAGACACTATTCGCGATTCTTTTCAGACACTAGTAGCCAGCCACAAAGTGTTTCGTCTGAAAACACCCTAGATGGAAAATGTTAAAGATCCCATGACGTTACAGAAAAAAAAACTTTTCTTGCGAAACTTCTCTTCACTTTCAGTAAACCAGAAATGCCAATATTATTTTTTAATGGCCTGGGCCTCTTTTTGCATGAATCAGAAATGAAAGGCTCGTATTTTAGTCTCAGATTCATTCAATATTTATCTATAAGAAAAGTGTGGATGAGATGCAAGTAACTAACTATCCCTCTACTACTAGACTACAAGACTAAAGTGAGGAGTTTTACCAAATGATCTGACAATGTCTAGAAGTTTTGCCAACTTGTAGATTGTAAATTGCTCTATTCACAAGTCAGAAACCTGTTTCAGTAGCTTGGCAATATTGGGAAAAGTAGAATTCGATAGATGTCATCCTAGCAACGAGTAAAACAAATCAGCTGCCGTATAAGCCTTTGATATTTAAGTGGTTTTATTTTGCTGTTTTAGTTACTTTCAGTGTGTTTTGTGAAACTATTGCTTTTTCTTTGATTGTGCCTTAGAATTTTGTGTTGTTAAACTAAATTTTGACTCCTTATATTTTTATTTTTGGAGTAATAGGTATGGTTGATATTTGTCAAAAATAAAACAAGTTTAGATCTGATTTCGTGTTTTTATTTCATTTTTAATATAGTCACATCTACAAAAGTTACAGGAAGCTACGTTTGTATTGAATAATATTTTAAATCTTTAATACCGACTTATTTTCTCTTTGTTTTTGTAACTATGGATTAGGTATACACTGACTATTCAAAGTTTATTTGAATTTGTAAATGCTGAGCCTTCTTCTATGTGCATAAATGAGGGACAGACAGTTTTAAATGCTGGTCATATATTTTTGCATATTACCTATAGAAAAAATAAGTGACACCTTCATAAAAGTGCAATGAAAACAAAAAATAGAATAACATAACCTCTTCCATAATATCTCTGATTATATAAAAATATAACCTCAGAAATGATGACAGTTGAGTTGAATAGAAAAACACAGTTTTAAGCTTGTTACTGACACAAAATTAAACAAATAAAGTACGAATTTACTGTAATTACGTTGACTTGCATATAATACAAAAACAATACAAAACGAATTGTTTTACTCGTTGTGACAATTACAATTTTTTCCGCCAGAGGTCTCATTGAATCCTACTCCGCCCAATAGAATTCATGGACACAACATCTATTGGATAGAATAGAACTCCACAAAAGCCTGCTTGTTCTTAATTAGATGACACTGAGCAAAATTGGAGCACTTGCTAGAGATAAAATTGAAAATGACAAGATAAAGCTGTTGGACTCATTATAATAGCAAAGTCTGGCGACAGTTCTTGAAGATTTCAGACTATGTTTACGAATAGTACCTATAATGTGGAATGTGGGTTTTTATAAAAGTTTCCTATCTACTAACTATATATTGAAAAATTCATTGTAGAGATACGATCTCGTGTAATTTACTTTTTATTTTAATGATGTTTAGAAATTGAAAGGAACCTTCTACGGGTAAAATTTCGCGATCAATTTAAGTTTAAACGGTCTGTTTATATCGCCTTGCCCTCGTATTTGACAGAAGTACCTAATGCCTTCATTAATGCTAATGAATTCGTGAGGATAGTAGATGTAATACATATTAAATAACTTTATTCTGGTTCGTGAATGATAAATGCGATGACTGAATAAAAATTTTGATGTATTTTCCAGCGTGTACGACTCTAAGAATGCTAAAAATAGTTATGTATATGATACAAGGGGACATGAAGTACAATACTTACATTTTTTACGATATAATATATGTAAAGGAGGCGTTTATTTGTATTGGCATTCGTTTAAATAGTCATACTTTATTATGTTACTTTGTATATGAGTGATCACAAAAAAATCCTTTGATTTTTAGAGGACTTTTAAACTTTAAAGTTTTGAAAATTTCAAATATTTATATTTACATTAGAATTTTGTTAATATCTTGTTAATATACCTTATTTCTTCTCTAGCTTGGGATACTATAAGCCGTTTGTTTATACTTTCATCACACATTTTATAAAATTTTTAACACGACTACCTAATAACTATTCACAAAGGAATTGCTGGCAATGAAAACGCTGACGAGCTTGCAGCCCTGTTAAACGGACCCAAATCATGTGTGGGCATTCCCAGATGCTCCACTAGGTCATGGTTAAAAGTTGGATGAAAGAACAACACGAAAAGCACTGGAAGAATACGCCCAGGCAAACATATGGGATGAAATTCATAAGAGAATCATCAGAAAAAGTAGAGAAAGAACTGCTCTCAATGAGCAGGAACAAACCAAAGGAGCACCTCAATAAAATAAGGAGACTTTATATGCAGAAGATGCAAAAAGGATACCGAAACACCGGTGAAGGGTCTGCTCCTTTTCAAAAAAGAAAACACGACTAACTCTTGCACGCCTCTAAGTGTTTTACACCGGTTGGCGTTTGCTCGAATATACTTAACCAATATAAATATTTCAAAGTTAATTACCATTTATGATGGGTGCGTTTTAATCTGATAAAGATTAACCTTCATTTCGTTATATTAACTATCGTGTATCCAGTGGACATTTTAAGAAGATAAGCTTGTCAAAAACAAACCACTTTATATATCAAAACTAATGTGTATAAATGAAATTAATTAATTAATTAAAAAATTACTTATGTTATGAAATATTTTAGATACCTACCCAAGCATAACTATCAAGATTGTTTTAAACTACAATTTTGTCAACCAATTATAGAAAATTACAAATACCGTTAAATCCGAATTTCTTGCTCGTTATACGATTATAAATGTGGTAAAGAGCCGGATCGAATTGAAGGATGAAAGGAAAACTAGAATTAAATAGACAAACATTCTTGTGAGCTCTAAGTATTTTGCTAAATTATTTTTAACACGGTTTTAATAGGTTCACCTGTATGTATGTGCATTTGTAACCGACTATTTTGGGCTCGATTTTGACCCACTTTAAACAAACATATTTAATTGAAACTTTTGTACACTTGTCAAGAACCTGAAGATATGTTAAATGATGAGTGTCTGTTTAACACACCCTCAAGGTCATCATTTTAGAAGATTTTTTACTCGAAGATAAGCTTATTTATTTATATTCTTAACATTATTTCACTTTGACAGATTGTTAGCGAGTTCTATAAAATAAATAAATATGTAATGTCAATAGTTTGTGTGTATTTGTGTATTTCATATGAACTGGTTGATGTAATTTGTATTGTTCGCAGTAAATATTATATTATTTAATTTATTTAAAATACCAAGATAAGTTAAAACTGTTATGGAAAGATAAATATTCATGTAATTCTTGAACCTATTATTTTTTATTTCACCTCATTTTAATTATACTACAAGTTGACTACCATTCGCATTAGATATTGTAAATTTCAATATTACATGCATATTTATAATTATTCTAAATAACAATAATATCAGTTTATCATAATACCTACTTTTGTATTTGACAACAGATTCTAAGAAATAAACAAATCTCGATAATATGCGCACATGTTGGCAGACATTTGCAATTAAATGAAATGTTTTTATTTTTTTTTCTTCACAAACAAAAATACTTTTTATTAATATGCAAAAGTTTGCTTGAGTCTATGTAGTACAAGGTCTTTGTAATAATTATAAATCTGCAGCTGCTTTTTTTTTTGCAAATTTCATCATTTTTCTTTCAGAAAGCAATATAGATTCACAAATAACGAAGACAAATATCTCTAAAGCTTAACTGCTTACTCTATTGCAATTCATAATACCTCTAATTTGAATTTCAACAATTTTTGTATACCCAGGAGATTGTCTTAAACATATTTGCTGCTGGAAATTACCTACCAAGATAAAATTATTTGGATTTAAATGCCATTAGTTTAAAATTAGCGCTCAACCAAAAATGACTGATGACATAAGGAGTGCGTTCGTGAAATATCGAAAACTGACAGTGTACTTGTCAGTCAGACGATAGGGTGAAAGCTTCTCTGAATTATTTTCAATGTTTGTCTTAAATTTGAAGACATCTATCATTCTCGCACATAATTTTGCTCGAGTCAAAGCCCCTCGCGAAATAATTTCGATGCTCGGCCAATAATAATAGTCCTCACTACTTTGGTGTATAATGTACTATTATCTTTGTAGGATGTGCAACGTGATATTCACTCGTGTGAAATAGGTCGTTTTTCACACAAATAATGAATGATAGTAAAGAGCTTATTGAATCTAATCTAATCCAATTAAGAAAATATACCTAATATACATATAAATTAAGTTACTTTTTTCTTTTTCACAAAACACATAATTCTTATTAAAACCGCTTTCAACTATCAATTATAAAAATATCTGTTATTGACCATTGATAACCTTCACTTTAGTAAACAATAATGATTATTGCATATATTTTAATAATTACATATTAACAGATGAGAATTTTTTAATTTATTATTGTTCTAATGATACTTTATTGGAAACACTTTAACAACTAAGAAATCCATTTTAAATCTTCGTGGAGTCGATAGTAATATCATGTTTTTTGGCGGGAATGTAATTGTTTACCAACAGCCACAACTTACCAATGACCTACTAACCTTCACTACACTGTTGCCACTAAATTTGACTTGAAAAATGAAATTAACCGAAAAAAATAAGTAATAAAGAAACTTTTTCGAAATATTTCAACGCAGATAACATAAACAATCACATACACTACTGTCATTTAATCGCAAAGACATTTTATCACCTTATTTTTTCTATAGTTTAATGATAATTATAATTCACCGAATTGATCACACTATTGATGTTTGTTGGTAACAAAAAAACATGTGAGCTGTAACCGCGACAAATTAAATTTCGAATGTGCGTTGTCTGGTCGGTTACCGACTCGATTTGAAGGCGGGTTGCAAAATCATTGAAAGACTAGCGAATGGGAGAAAAAAAATCGCCCAGACGGATATCGGCGCAATGTGATGGATAGATAAATAGAAGGCATCGAGATATGTTCGGCGCACAAGTAGCACTTTAAAATGAATGTTATTAGTCGAGGTACTGGAGGATGAACACAATTATGATGACAAAATTAATTCTAGCTTATATAACGTTAAAAATTGGTACTGGTAACGACTTTTAGTGTTCAAATTCATGGAAATCGGTATATCAATTGAAGAATCAAGGCACTAGAGTGCCATTAAGATTCAGCTAACGCCTCGGCAGATAACAATATCATCCTGAAGTGGGTTAAAGGACACGACAGGAGAAAAGGTAATCGCATTGCCGATTTTTTAGCCAGGGAAGCGGCTGGACTAGAAATTTTAGGATCCAGTGGTGGGCCCAAGCTCAATCTCTTAAGATATGGGATATAATCAAAGGATGCAGTCTTGCCAGGATCACTATGGGCGACCCTAGGAAGCTGGTGTCGAAGAAATATTTGGCGATGACCAGGAAAAACCTACGTTTAACAGTAGGATTTCTGACTAGCCACTGACAACTAAGGAAACACCTCCATACTATGGGGCTAGTGGACAAGATGTATGAACAGGAAGATGAAACTGTCAGGCATGTCCTATGCGAGTGTCCGGAGTTATCGTCAGAGAGTGTGTGTTCGGTGAGTCTTGGCCTACACCTGCCGATGACGTAAAGGAGATGTCTCCTAGTGACCTGTTCACCTTCCTGGAAAGGACAGGATGGACCCCTAGGGGAGGATACACTTGAGAAAATCAATCAAAGAGTTAATTTTTGAGAGAAAAAGAAAATAAGTGAATGCAATGTACCTAGATTTAATTATTCATCCAACCTTAACAGCTTCTATCTTGGTAAAAAACGACCTTAAGTCCTTTATTATTATTATTGCCTCATAAAGATACAAACATTTTCTTGTCTCTTTTTTTTTATCACAATTATGGTTACAGAAATCATATTCTAAGCAATTCGCGTCTAAGGTAATGATAAAACTGGTTACATAATTAACTATTTTAAATCCTTACCGAATATACTGTTCCAAAACGGCACAATCGCGAAAAAACGATATGTTTGCAATGACCACTTCGCGAAGACTGAAAACTACACAAAGCTCATGTTGTCAGAGTGCTAATTTATGTCATTAATATTTTCATTAATTGTTGTTAATAAAAATGTTTGTTCATGTATGAGGATGTGTGTTACGTATGTAAATTAATTAAATATTTTCTCTAATTTTTCATCATGTTTTGGAATGTTTGTATGAATGAATTTTGATAACACTGTTAATTTTACATCGAGTGTGATAATAATGAAATTGATATTGTAGTAAATGAACTATTTAAATGTGACATTGAAATTTCATTTTCTGTTTTTAACTCACGTGATATTCCAAGTTTTATATGTATGGTAATTTAGATTTATTGTTTGACTACATGTGTACAATTTCTCACTGTTATTTTTATCCTCTCGACAAGTCTCCTTATCTACCATCTAGCCAAGTTATAATCCCCTCTAGTGACAGAAAACTGAAAGTGACTCTACGCTGTCTTCTTTACGTTTGCAGATCTAGACTGGTCCAATTTTTCCCGTAGCCCTTTGCAAAATTAAGAAATGATATCTCCGTTTTTTTTTGGCTAGCCTCGCAAAACGTTTTTGGCCGATATCTTCAGAACTTTGTACTTTAGGGCGAAACTTGTTGGAACCATTATTGTTGATAATAAATTTCAAACATTTTTGTAAAACTCACCGCTTACGATTTATGGCCCACTATTGGTGCTGAATTTTCATTTCAAGCCCTCTTGGTTACTCGCAAAGCACAAGCGATTTACACTCTTTGTCTTTCTCATTAAAAAAGAGTAAGTTTGGCTTTTAATTTTGTCCTTTTTGAATTCTCACTGCCTGAAGAGTCGTTACTGGAGTGTGGTTTCTTTATTGTCCTGGTTCTTTTTGGTTCTATTAACGCACCTCTTGTTGTATCCCTGGATGACCGTCATTGTTTCAAAAATGTTGATACAACGTCAAGATGGCGTCTATTTTTGCTGTTCGCAATTAAACTATCAAAATCAGCAATAACTTTTCTGATTATAGGTTAAAACAAATTATTTTCCTACAACCACTATGCAAAACACGCTTTTCTACACAAATTTTTATACGCAAAGCAGGCCTTTTCTCAATTCTTTTGATAACCGTTGTTAAAGTAATGCGAAAAGTACACGCTATGGCACTTTTCCGCACCGAAATGTCAAACAAAGCTACCTATGACCTGTCAACTTTTTTTGACAATTCAACTTAATTGAATTATTTATTCTTAAATTTAAACTAAAAGTAAGTAAATTATCTATTTCATAATTTATTTTAATTTATTAATTATTAAAACATCAACCTAGTAAGCATTATTTTAGGAATCATGAACCAAGATTAAAATAATTTATCTTTTGAGTTGTTCAACTCGGACATTGAAAATACTCCTCCAGAATTCATGAAAACGTATCTAAAAAAGATACACCAGGCATAACAATACAAAATTGTTCAAATTTTACAATGTATTATATATTAAAATGATTTTTTTATTTTTTTCATATTTTTAGTTCTTTCTGTTCAAAGTTTAAATAAAATTACCATATAAATTACTGTATATCTTTCATTAATAAATGTGGTTGTAGAAAAAATATTGTGTACAACGACGCTTTGCGCACTAGTTGTACAAACTACTATTACATAGCTTAATAGTAGACAGTATAAAATTTGTCGCTATCTATAACAAATTGGTACAATAATTATGTATCAGATTTAATAAATAATCGCATAAATCTTTGTAATACTGTTGACATGAATGTGTCTATTACGACTTATTTGTTGGCAAGATTTATGAATTGTAAATATTTACAGATTTTGGTTTTAGATAGTATAATCTCTGGATTTTGAAATGTACAATTTATGAAATTAAATTAAATGAGATTTTTTATAATTTTTTAATAGTGGCTGTTCACAAATTTCTCTTTAGTTAAATGAGAAATGTCAAAAATGTTTATAAAACGATATAAGATAGCACAGTTGCCGTAAAATATTCAATCAAAGATTCTCCTGGGTGACTACAACCTAAGGAGATCAAATGAATGCATAAGTCAAAGCAAGACTGCGCTAAGAGTTTTAACAGGGATCCTAACGGGACATTGTAGCCTGAATGAGCACATGAAAAAGCTCAAATTGGTGGAGGAAGAAGAATGCAGATACTGTGGCATGGAAGAAGAAACCTCCATCCACCTACTTTCCAACTGCACAGCACTCCAGAATCCTAGAGCACAGTACCTGGGAGATTACTGGATAGAAGAGGAACATTTACCTAAGCTGAAGCCTGCAGATATCCTAAAATTCCTCCGGGAAATAGGACTAAAGGAGCTACTAGTTTTAGAGACTCTCCTCAGAAACTAAGTAGAAGTGAGGTGGCACAATAGATCTTTTAGGTCTCAGTGAATGTTACCCCAAACACACACACATACATACATACAACATTTGACATCTGCAGTTTTCAATCCTCTCTATTAGAGGCAAAAGTTTTAGCTGCCATCCAAGCTCTTCCTTTTTTTCAGTCACTTGAACTGAATCTTTGTACCATCACTCTTGTTATGTACCTACTTCCATTCCAGAAGCTTCCTGTCTTCTATATAGGTCACCAGTTTATATGGAGGGATCTTCAGTAGTTATTATGGTTGTGTTATTTTCACTCCAAAGTGCTTTCGTCTGAGTCCTTGTAAGTTCTCACAGAAGCAGAATATGTGAGAAGGTGTTCACATTTTATGCACATAGGATCACTAACTTTGCCCATCCTGTACAGATGCTTCCTCAGGGTACAGTGTTGTCACCAGGTTGGTTGGACGAGAGCTCCTTGTCTAGCTTGTTCAGTGTTTCTTCTACCACATTTCTTGGGTTCGATCTTCAACAATGTCACGCTTAATTTTAAGTTAAATTTAAAAATATATTCAGAGACAAAATTTTTATAAGTAGGAGGTTTCAATATTCCTCTGCGATTCTTGATAATATCGCCTGAAGTCATCTACGAATATCAAAGACATCAAGGACATAGTATTTAATTTCATTTTCTTTTTAGCACTGAATACATTATTTTTTATTTTTTTTTGTAACGACCTTTAATTTAACTCAATTGCTAATTGGTTATTGGTTTTGTTACATAAGATGAAATAATTCTAGTGGATGCTTGCTTAGATCAAACTCATTTTCAAGCTAGTCAATCGTACTTTTCCAATTGCTATTTGAAAGATCATTAAATCAATACAAAACTTCCCAATTACAAAATATAGAATATTTCCAAATAATTGTTTATCTCTAGAGACTGTCATTTGTGTCAACTTGTTATTTGATAGACTTGTCGCTTTGTACTAAATTTAGGTTACGTCAAAGGTCATAAATTATGAAAATTGAGATTTTAATTTTAAAAAATATAACAATTCAAGTAGTAACAGCTTAATTATTGCACTGGTTTCTTTTTACTTACTTTACGTTCAATTTAATTCAATACACTTCACTCGAATTACGAAAACGGAACATCAATCGACCTCGGAAAGCCCAACTACTAGAATAGAGAAATTAATTTGTAAGACTTGTTAATTCATAATAAAAGATAATTGTAGTGATAACAATTTATAAGCAAATCATATTTTGCACTCAAATGAGATGGAATATGCGTAAGCTGATTCTTTTTAAAGTATACAAAATTTACATTGAAGCCGAATGAACTGAAAATTCCATGTTCTCGTACGGGCAACACCCTGTATATTACTTTTAAAAAACTTACAGGTGAGAGAATTGAGATTATAATCCTGCAAGATGCGCGTTTCCTACGGTCTGGTCAAGTGAGCATAGCCACATTCCACGGCCAAGTTGACCCTTTTACTTCATAAGATTCGCTCTTCGATCAGATCCAGCGTTGCCGATACCTCCAAAGTAATTTCTCCGCTTTTTACCATCCTAAACAAATGGCATTTCTAGGGTTATTAAACTGCGGCATTAGAAAACTCAATCGCAAAACGTGCTTGCTTGTAATACTACTAAATATAACAATTTTGCACCGTTTCAATCTTTTATACAGGGTTATTTATAAGTATTGGGACATTGGTTATTGACAGATAAGGGCGATAGGTCCAAATATATTACAAATTATTTCTAGAAGGGCTGAGACGATAAAAGATACTTCTGGAAAACCACAACTAGATGAGAGCAGTTTAATGTCTAAACATGTGAGAAGAAAGAAGAGAAATACATAGAACTGTATAAAAGAGGGAGAATTACGAAGAAGAAAGGGATCACAATAGATCTTTCAGGTTTCCCAGTATCTAATTCTCTGCTTTTTTGAATTTAATTTTGCGAGCGATAGAAACATGCATCAAACTCTTGTATTTGTTATCAAATTTTTATTAAGGTCCATTCATAGTAGATCATATCTCTGGCAAAATGTGGAATAAAATATTTCATTTTATGACATTCCAACGATATGTTAGTCTACTATAAATGGAATCCAGTGAAGTGCACGTTCCAGGAACGGTTTTTATTGGGATAGCGCGTTTTTTTCGCTTATATTGGAAACAAGCACATGATTGACTTAAATTGGTCGTCAGATACCATTGCTTGTGAGTTTTTAAGTCGGGAATAGTAACAATCTGCTTGTCCTCTAAAGCTTCAACATCTTCAGTGGTCAACTTCGCTAATTCATCGGTTACAGGCTCCTCCAATTCCAATTGAAAACTCCTCATCTGGGACAGAGCGCACAAACTGTTCTCTTGTAAATACTTTTGATTTTTTTACTCTATAACCAACGTTTTTATGAACGGTCTACTGTTTGAGAAGTATTTGTAAGGCGTTAGAATACTATTATCCTGACATCTATTGATGACACGGTTTAAATACAATTTTTACAAGAAATTTTTATTTATGTTCGGAAAACTCAATTACTTTGGCAACACTGGTCGTGCAATGCATTCCTGCTGCTCACCACAATTCCTAGAATCCTTTATTCACAACCGGACCTATAATCAAAGAGAAGAAACTTATGCTTTTGTTTTTCCTTTTATTCTAGACAGAGCATATTTGCGAGATTTTTGAAACCATTCATGAAATTGAATAGAAACGCGATTAGAATTTGAAAAAAAAAAATTACCAATTATAATTACATTACTTTTGAACAAGTTTTAATATGAAAAGAGGTGTTTGCCGGAAAACGTTGTTTTTTAAGTGATTTCAAAGGTTTAGAACATTTTGCTAAGCAAATGCCTGCCTAGTGGCTGTTCCTGACCAAAAGCTCGCGAGCTGTTACTAGGGGGAAATAAAAAATCTGAACGGATGTGTCTCGACCTTTGCGAGTGTTCGGTATTAAAGAAAATGACCGAATACAGCATCTACATGTATAAAATCTTTATTGTTATGTATGTATTATATATCTCCGATAACCAGTATAAATTTGTATAAAAAATATATATTTTGCAATGAATTTTAGATAAAAGGTGTTAATTCTTTTCATTGAACCTTCTCTACACATTCATTTTATACTTTTTTGATAATTTAATAAATTAATTGGGAAAATTTAGTCAATTTTTGTTGATTGTATCGTTGGTGTATTTAGTACCCTGTTGGAAAAAAAGGAGACTTGTTTGAATTTTCAAATAAACCCATTCATTATTCATGAGCTACTTTTACTAAATAAGACGAATGAAATAAATAATACCTTATTTTTGTTATTAAAGAGCTCCCATTATTGGCCATCAATATACCCTATTTGTTGGTTAGGAATTATAAACAAAAAGTATGGTAGTTGGGTTATGTATGTGAATAGATGTTTGTAGAATGTTTTCCTATATCCAAGGTAATACTCAAGGTATTACAAATTTGTACAATTTTTTAATAGAAATACCAGTAATTATTGCTATTGTATTAAATACAATCATAAATATAATAATTACTGTTCTTAATTATTTATAGGGGAGAAAAAATATCTTATGTAATGTTTATTAATAAATGATCGTTATTATTACAGTTTTTGAAACAATTTTAACAAGAAAAATTTGATAAAAACATCCGTTGTGTCTACAATAAATTGCTAACCTCTCATAATTATGTTTTAAAAGTATAAATTTATTCCCTAATAAAAAATTCACTTTTATATTGACTTTTCTGACCCACTGAATTTAGTACCGGAAATCCGGTTTCTTTACATAAGTTTCGGCTATCAAACCCTTTTTTATTAAGAATTATTTGTTTTATTATTTCAAATGATACTTTAAATATACTAATTAACGAATATTAGAGTGCAGTAAAAATAATAAAGAGGGTTAAACAACTGAAAAATTAGAAATACTAAAATTATCACGTTTTCTATAAGAAACATTTACCAACTAATGTTGCTCTTGTATTTTATGAATTTATTACTTACTTTATAAGTTTGTTTATCAGTGATAATTTGGGCTTAGTAGCTCTCTAACAATATATCTCTTCAGTTTGTTCAATTTGTCTAATTAAAACTGTAGTAGAAGCGCATAGAAGCATTCTGATTTGAACAATATGTGGTAGTTTCTGAGCTTAGTATACTTAAATAAAGGTTAGTTATTCAATAAATTTTTTGAGCTAATCTGAAGGATATGTATAGAAATTTTACTTCTCATTTGGTTTTCAAGATCTTACTTAGGTTGATTTTGCTCACAATATGATCAATTTCTCTAAAATCTACTACGAAATGTGAACATTTTCGACAAGAACTACTTTATTTGTTACTTTTTTCAATTTTTAACATTCTCCAGATATGCCTAGATTGCTTCAGACTTTGTCTCTTTTTGTTTTATGAATTTTTAATCATTTAACTTCATCTTGATGATATCTGCTCTAACTACTAGACAGTTTATCCTCTATTGTATTCACGTATTTCTGAACATTGCCTGCACACAAAGCAAAGTTAGATCAGACACCAAAATATCACAAGTGGACCGACCATACGAACTATATAAAAAGTTGGAAGCCGACTACATATTGGGAATGCCAACAGATAAGATGTTTCCGATCATTTCCGAGTTCTAGCAGACAGGGAAAAAAGGACCTTAAATTCATGAAGAAATGATCTGCTACACTGATATCTCGTGCATAGGAGCAGGATAAAAATTCCAAGTGGTCTCACTGTGCTTAGGCTTAGTAGGATGTAGTTGAACGATATCCTCCTATTGGCAAGGTGCTTGGGATGAAGCAGACGAAATAATTAATCAAAGAACCATCTCTTATTTACTGAGTAGTGTTTGCGACATTGGATTGGCAGACACACTTGCAGACTTTGGAAGAAGTTGATGTTACCCTTTTAGTATATCAATAAAAACGTATTATAAGCAAACTTCTCTTCTCTAACTATTATTAAAAAAATTCCACGAATATTTCTATGCATAAAACTGAAAGTTCTGCTTACGCCCTACGTATTTGTGTGTATTGAAGGTGGGTTGAAACAAGATTCCCACTGAACACTGGTTGAACGTGCAAAATTGTTATATAAAAAAAGGCCACACATTGCAGTGCACTTATTGGCAAAGCCAACTAACCATACCGCCTAGGGCGCCGACATAAATATGCGCATCTTTAGTACGAGGTAATGTTTTTAAAGGAGCGCATCTCTCGGCATTCACTGAAAATCATATAAAGAGAAGTTGCGTATTATCATTCTAAAAAGAAAAATAAAGAAGAGGAAGAAAATTCTTTATTAAATTAGATTGACAAGAAAATAGATGATATGTTTCTAATAGCTATATAGTTGAATTCAAGTATTTTTCTCGTGCTTTTTCCTAGCTCCCAGACAAGCACTATTTTTTCTGCACCAGTACTTCATGTCTTCTTTATAGGCTACAAATTTGATTAAAAGTATTTTCAGTAGTGATAGTTGTGTAATTTCCTGTCTGTCTGAGTCCTTGTAAGCTCTCGCAAAAGCAGAGTATATGAGCCATCATAGAACCAGTTTTCTGTCCAGTCACCATAGCGGTAATTTCTTACCCTAGTTTCAATAGCCTCGTTGAGAGCTCCATGTCTACCTTATCCATTAAACTCCTTGTATGGATGTGCCCTTGTGTTAACCTCAATTTGAGTTGGCCAGTTCTCGATCTTCCCTCTTATGAAATCTTGTATGATTCCACAAAATGCTTCCGGATCTATGGAGTCTCCTTTAGAACCTTCTTTAGCTAACTGGTTAGTAATTTTATTACCAGCAATCCCCTTATGCAATGACATACATGTTAAAGTCACTTTGTTGTCTCTTGCCAGCCTGTTAAGGGACTACAGTTCTTCACCAGTCTAGACCTAGTTTTTGGATTACTGATATCTTTTTACGCAAAGCCTGACTGTCAGTGAATATTTTGATACTCTTTCTAGGTCCTTTTAAACCAGCCACATTGCCATGGTTTGTTCTGCAACCATATGCTTCCTTCAGAATTTCCTGGGTGTATCATCTGTTGATGGGATGATGATGTCTACTTGCTCTGTGAAATGAGTATTGTTCGTGAAACATGAATCTCCCAATTTCAGTTTACAATTTAAAAGAGTATTCAGAACCAGGATAAGAACAACAGTCAATCATTTATTTATTTATTTATTCGATAAATAAATATAGATACAATATTTCTTTATATTATAGTTACTACTAAGAACTGTACATACGTAAGAGTCGACTTTACGATCGGAATTTATAAATATTTATTGACACAGATTACCAGCGGGTTATCTACAAGTTACGGGATTATTATAAATTATTAATAACAGCCTATTCGTTAATTGAACATATAATACTATTGTGAAATTCCGTGAGTCACTTTCGTAAGCCCATTTACTCTCATAATAATTATTTTAAGAAATTTAGTTCAAAAGATAATATATATAATACAAGGAGTTACATTGTATAGTTAATTGATTATCTTAGATTATTTTTTATAGTAATTGATAGGATGAGAGTGTTACTAAGTCCAAAGCCTTAAACTACGAAGTTGAAGAGTTAGTTTTGACTACCAATAGATGTTGAAGTAGCCGCAAATAGAGCAATCTAATCATGATTAGATTACGCGCAAGCACGATTTGTCGTCTTTTTCGACTGTCCCACTGACAGTTCCCGTCAAATTGTTATATTCATTTAAATAATACAAAAATATGCCAAGATATACGGAAAAACATCAACATTTTGAAAGTTCTTAAGTATTTTCAACTAGAAAAAGAAGCTGGCAATTATTATTATGATTTTATTTATTAAGAGAAAGAGGATATTGAATATGCTATACCAAATTTAATTAGAAAAAATTGATTGTTTCAAATTAACTAATTTCTATACAAAACGAATCTAATGGGCCAAACGACCTTTCGCATTGGTCGAACAAAAAAGAACCAATTATAGCTCATCACTATCATCAACAGTAAAAGCACATAAGTCGAACGGTGCGGCGCGTTCAACAGCCAAAGTTTCGTTCTCGGCTCGCTGTTTGATCAAATAATAATCAGCTGTTTGTTGGTCATTGACAGAAGACTAGAGTTAACCGATGGTTAGTCTGCGTGGCTAATTAACACCGGCATTGTTAAAGATTATAGACAGACATAGTGCTTTCTGTTTAAAAATAAAACTCGTTAAATAGTTTTTGAAAATGTTGATAGTAATTGATTTTTTTTATGGATCTTCCTTGTTACAAATAATAAATATATACTTACCTAAACTGAAGCCTGAAGAAATTCCTACGGGAAATAGGCCTGAAAGAGCTACCTACCAGATTCTGAGACTTTCCTCAGAAACTAAATAGAAATATACATACTAGTTAGGTTTATTGTGTTCCCTGCTTCTACTTAGGGTGAAATTCATAGTCGACACTTGAGGGTCACTCATACTCATCCTAATTGTATGCAGAAATACTTGACAGGCGAAAAGTTAGCTTAAGTTTCAGTGAAATTTTGGCAGCAATGTTTTTATTGGGAACTTAGTTCCTATTCCTATTTCCTGGAGGAATTTCATGTTGTTTGTCCTCTCTTTCTAGTTCTTCTGCTATTTATTTCGAATCCACATAAAGTTGGAGTTTCCCGAGGAATTTCCACACCGTTTTGAAACTGATTGCACGAGAGCTTAGTGCTTATACATTATGATACTACTTTGCTTCTTATATCCTTTAACAATATTGAACTGAGCGTGAAATTCCGCTTGAAAGATTCTTGTGGTTTTCCCAAAATTTCGGAGTGTTCCGCTCCTGGTCCGTACATTTTTATCCCAGTTCCTCCTGCTGCTTTTGAACCGTCTGTGTACTAAGTATTGAATGGAATACTGACATATGCTTTTTTTTAACGATCTCCTCTCTACTCAGTCTGTATCTTTTTGACTTTAAATTTTTTTCTGTTCAATTTCTTTTTAGACATTTCAAGTTTTCAATAAAAATTCTACTTTTTAAATCAATTAGTTTATTTTATGTTAGTATTTAGGGGTGCGCCGCAAGCATACAGTAAACGATCAATTTCTAAGATCATCTCAGTTGTTTGTCGAGGTGTACAAATGCATGGAATGCCGTATTGGTGCGGTGATAGTGGTGGTACTGGTACTTACTGTCAGAGGTACCGACCGCTGCAGGTTCCCGCACCACGCTGCGACCGTGTATTTCCCAGAAACGCCAAACGCCACCAAGGAAGAACCTTAAAATGCTCTTTGGTTCAATATTTCCCAATAAAACGAATATTGTTTCGGCTATTGGAATGAAATCAATTAAAAACAAACAAAAAGCGCTTAAACATGTATTTTATTCACTGTTATGAAAACAAAATAAAAAGATGTTGTTTCATATGTTAAAATATCGGACCTATTGACCCACTTAATTTCTGTAGACATAAAGTGTCGGTCATCGGGTGCTCTAATTAAGCGCTCCATATTACGTTTATACGGAAATTATCCAAAAATATCACTGACCGGATATGTGACATAAAAAAAATAATATACACATATACCTACGAGCTGAATTCGTGAAGGTCAATAATAGTTAAAGTGATGAGAAATTTCGACGAAATTTCCACGCGTGGGTATAACATGAATACGCATGACTATAATATTATAACCTAATTGTTGCTGAGACAGCTGTTGTTTAAAATCTTAACAATATCAAACTAAAATATTAATAATATAGTTTACATGCTCGCAAATCACTTTCTCTGAGTTTTATTTGTACATAAAGCTAACTTTATTGTAATATGTGATGAAAATTGATCGAGCTCCTGAACTGAATGTCGCTATCGGCAAAACGTTCATTCCCACAATAATTCTCTGGTTGTGGTTGGTTAAATATCAATTTCACTAAGTGTCTAGGTCGAACGCTTAGTTTTTTTTTCTCATAATTTCTATTACGAAATAGTGGAAAAGCATTTCAATTTATATTGGTACTTGGGTTGGTTAATAAATGAAATTCCACTAATTTTTTCCGGTATTTATTAAAGTTGCATCGCTCACACTCACAGTAACCTAATATTTTGCATGCGCTACTGCTAAGCCTCCCGAAATGGCGTATAATTTTTTATTTAAAATGGATACGTTGTATTCAATGTGTAGGCAACTTAATACACTCGCATGAAATTATGATTATCACCGTACTGGAACCAAGCGTTGTTTATATATTTTTTTCATATTGTTGTTGCTACGTTTGAGATATTGAATTATTAAAATTAATTAACTTCATTTAAATAGTTTTCTAAACGTTTTGAAGGAACGAAATGAATCTATAAGCCAATTATTTAAAGTTGAAACTTCGTTTCATCGACATTATTTTCATGTTTTGTTGATTTTTTCCTAAGTATCGATCTTTCTGTACCATTTCTATTTTTTATAACCAATTTTTCAGCCTTCTCCAATTATTAAAAGATGAAATTTAAGTTAAAGCTTCGTTCCATCGACAACATTTTCATGTTTTGTTGTTCTTTTCTCAAGTATCGAGCTTTCTGTACACATTTTTAGTATTTTGTAACCAATTTTTCAACCCTCGCCAATTATTAAAAATTGAAATTTAAGATAAAACTTCGTTTCATCGACAATATTTTCATGTTGGCTTTCTGCACACATTTTTATTTTTTGTAGCCAATTTTTTAACTCTCGCCAACTATTTAAAGTTGAAACCTCGTTCCATCGACAATATTTTCATGTTTTGTTGATCTTTCCTCAAGTATCGCGCTTTCTGTACACATTTTTATTTTTTGTAACAAGTGGCAACAAGTTTTTACAGAAGAAAAATGAACTATGAATTTACTCAAGAAATTAAAAATGAAACTCGGGCACAAAATAACTAAATAATATCCAAGATAAAATTCTTTTAACAACATACCATTTTACATGATCCAGAACTAGTTGACTATTATTAAAATGCCTACAGAATACCTTGACATATTTATAGAAACAACTTTAGGTGCACCTACCTGTTACAAACATTCAAAATAGCGTGATAAAAACATCACTCATACCTATTTCTATACACATTTTATTATTTCATCGGTTATTTAAAGCTCACTCGATTGACCTACTTTTGGATATTTTAAAGTGTTCGACTCAATCGACAATTATTGTATGTGTATTCCCATATAGCTGCACCTTATTCTATATGAGATCATAGTTCAGAGACGACGCAAATATATTCCTTTAAAAAGTTTTATTTTTTTCCATCTTACATACACCCACGCTAGCGTGTTTTCACGATTACAAAGAAATGACATATCAAGTTAGAAATGCTTCTAATTGGAATTTAAATAAACATTTCATCGAGTTGCATGCACGGTATTGAGTGACACATTTGAAATTAATTGAAGTTTAAAGTGTATAATATACAGTAGCGTAGTTAACTGTATGGATTTATAAAAATAAAGTAATATCGTTCTGAAAACTTAAACATCTTCATTTGTTCAAATTTTTCTCAATCTACATAAACTTTTATACTACTTTGCATCAAATCCTCAATTTCTTTATACATTTTTCTCTATGTCACGTCTTTTGATAAGTTTTTATTTTATGATTTTGGGATTTTTAATTAAATTTTGTTTATATTGACTATACTATTTGTTACCATTTAGTTAGTACCTGCGAATGAAGATTTTGTTACCTGATTTTCTATCTGAGCTGTTTATTCACAAAAAAAAGAACACCGAATGGAGCCCGGCGCTTCTGAATTTTATTTTAGCAATCGTGTTAAATTGTTGGAAGGTATGCATATTAAATTTTTTGTTGCTTTTAAATCAGTATATTATATATGTATTTAAGTTTTTGTCTTAATTTTGTTCCCCTGGTTTTAAAACATTGTTGAAAATTTGTTCACTCAAAAGAAATGATCGGAGACATTGTGTACTTGAAAAAGTACTCAAAGTATTATACTTCGTAACAGAATTACAAAGTATAATAAAACTGCCACTTTTATGTATTCTACTATTTTATATCTCTCCATTTATTGCGTCAAAAATATTTTATATTGGCTTTATGAATTAAACCCAAAGAAATGTCAATTATGGAAGGAGTAATCTTTATTTAAAGTGAAAACAGTGTTCCATCGAAAATATTTCTTTATTCCAATAGAGTAACTTTCATATTTTGAGCTTTCTGTACATTTTTCTAGTGAATACTTCGTTTGATTAGTGCTATTTCCTTGTTTTGCCTATCCATTTCTTAGGTATCAAGCTTTCTGTACATATTTTTATTTTTTATATCCAATTTTTCAGTTTTTAACCTTCGCTTATTATTAAAAGTTGAAACTTCAATTAATCGACAATATTTTCATGTTTTATTGATCTTTTTTCAAGCATCGAGTTTTCTGCACAGATTCTTAACCTTTTCCTGTTATTAAAAGTTGTAATTTGAGTTAAAACTTCTCTTCATAGGCAATATTTTCCTGTTTTGTTGACCTTTCTCAAGCATCGAGCTTTCTGTACAGATTTTTAACATTCTCCTATCATTAAAACTTGAAGTTAAGTTAACACTTCCCTTCGTCGGCAATATTTTCATGTTTTGTTGATCTTTTTTTTTTAAATATTGAGCTTTCTGTACACATTTCTATTTTTTGTAGCGACAATTCAACTCATGTATAAAAAATCGCATATGCCTCAGTGTAATTGTCACTTCGACACCGGCAAAAGTTAGCTTTAACTTTTTCAGCGATAAATGCACTTGTGGTTTTTTCACTTATGCATTTGTTACCATGATAAATAATTTGACATGTTTGTCAACAACTTATTGAATTTCTAAACACTAACAATGAGCCGATTCATTGAATTGTCCTGCCGAATTACACTCGATGTTTGTATTGATATCGGGTAAATTTGTGTTGTTCAACTTCTAAACTGTTTCCTTTAGCAATTAGACTCGAAAAACTGTCAGCCTAAAAACGCTCCACCTTCGGTGTCGCGTTTTTAATAGTTGACAGTTGTTCTCGTCTAATTGCTAGGAAACAGTTTCTCATTAAACAATCCAAATTTACCCGATAAAATACAAACCTCTTGTGCAATTATAAGTGAATATATTTCTTTATAAATTATAAAAAGTGAAATCTAAATGATAATATTTATGTTCTTTCCCGGTCTAACAGACAAGGCGCAAACTGGTAGGTAGGTGAAACAAAAGCACTTAAAATAACTAAAACACGAACTGAAACGCCAGTCAGATATGCAGACAATAAAAGGTCACATCTATTTCTCGCTCAACTAATTTTAGGCAATGACCATCAACAGCACTGATCCCCTGCAAACTCATACTTAACATCCGCTATTACATAGACTTGTTTCTTTATTATGTACTTTGTCTATTTCCTTACGAAATTATTTCTTGTAATAAAACCGGGATGTTGATTGATGTTAACTTCCTCCTTTAAATTCTACAATAAAATCTACAGAGAACGGTAAAATTTTGCTTAAATTGTATCATTATTTAATGTTTAAATCTATACAATGAATAAAGACATCTTTAATAGTTATAAATAACACATAATTTGCGAAATTTCCATTTAGAAAATGCTTTGTTTCTCAACATTTTACGAGTGTGGTTATGCAACCGATTACCACCAAACCACAGAAAACGAAGAACTTTATCCGTAATCATTTTTTTTGTTCGAGCATGAGTTTGACTTTTGAATTTACTTATCCTTCATTGGATTTGCAAAATTTTAATCTACCCTGGTGATCAATAATGCTTAACGATGAATGATTGTCGGTAACTACAAAAAACGCAATTTAAAATATCGAGCGCATTCGCCAAATATTAAAATATTTAATAGTGTTTAACAATAAAAAGAAGTTTTGCAAAATACTTTGAGACTAGATCATCTGGCACGTCTTGAACTCACCATACTGCAGACACAAGCCTTTCAGGCAATTGCGGGTCATATTCCATTCCATCCTCACCATAAAACATCTATTTCTCCATCTTGAGGAGAAAATGAGAACGTCCACTTGGCCACACACTATCTAGGACTAGATAGACCGAAAATTAAGCCTTCTGGGATGAGATACTATGCTGAAGAATAGCTAAAGAGTTCCAGAGCGGCTAAATTATCATCTGGATGGAATGGTGCTGGTCTTAAGAGAAGATTGTCGTCACTGCCTTGAAAAATATGAATCAAAAGAGCGGATTTTGGATTGTAGACCAATAGAAATTGACTGAAACTATATATTTTTGGTATCTGCTACCTTTATATACATTCAAAGCCAACGATTTCACCGTTTCGTAATTTTTTTAAAAGATACGCTTGTCAAATATTCGTTATTTCAGATAAACGTACAGAAGTCATCACTTACGTTTATTTCTCGCTTCTTAATGATAATTGATATTATTTTGTTTCCAGGTAATTATAGACTCCACTTATCAATTTTACACATTGCAAACATCTTAAACTACTTAAGTTATTCTCACTTAATATCTTTTTTTTTCGAATTGCTTAAATTTTTTATGTTGTTTTTCTTTTAATGCACATAACGTGTCGTTTTATCGACAAATTGAATGATATTATTTCGAATCATTACGTCGTTAAAAAATTTTCTTTGTTGAACTTATGTAATTGTTTTTATATATGTTACGGTTAAAGTATTTATTTGACAAGAATATAAACTAGTTGGATAATATACAAACTGCAAGACAACTCAAGTGGATAATATAATAAATTCTTTGTGAATATTTGGAAGGATCAAGGGTACTCACGTGGAATAAGAAAATAACAACAATATAGTAGTTTACCTAACTAGTGCGGAAAGTGATACTTTTCCGCACGCTATTGCAGATGGCCGAACGACGCTAGCGGAGTTCGGCCAGACCACATATCAGCAACTTAATTATTATTATTTGGCACCCATTTGATAAGGCTTTTACCAGGAACATGAAAAATTTTTGAAAAAAAATAATTTTTTTTTATCAAAAAATTATTGCAGATTTCTAAAAATTTTTTTAACTTTTCAGTCATTTGGTAAACTACAACCATAGAATTACATATTTTAAATATTCAAATTTCAGTATACTCCACAAAAACTCTACAAATTTACTTTCCGCACTAGTGCGGAAAAGTGACTCTTTCCGCACGCTTTTTAGTGCGGAAAGATTCACTTTCCGCACGCTAGTAGAAAAAAGTATATTTCTCCACGACTAAATAATAACGCACAAATTATTTTTACATATTTAGCTACATAATGATATAATATATTCTTCACACTAGTGAATAATGAAAAAGAATTCACTTTCGTTAGATAATTTTTTACTAAATATAGTAACCAATCAAATTACTTAATTTTAAGTCATGTGTCAAATTTCATCCAATCACCTCTGGATTACAGCGATAATACCCTACATGTCGTGTTTTCAGTTTGGTTAAACGTCAAACTGATTAAAACTAATAAATTGTGTATTTAAAATTATTAAACGTCAGATTGACAATCAATTTTTTGATATCTACAAAGTAAAAAATTATCTTATCGAATACTCCTCGGACCTTGATAAATACTCAAAATTTTGTCATAGAGAATCCTTCAAGCGAGTTGCTCAAGGATAATAGCCCTCGGCCTGCGGCCTTGGGCTATTATCAAGCAACACGCTTTCAGCATTCTCTATGACAAAATTATCTCGGTATTATCAAGACCCTAGGGGTATTACTATTGATAATACCCTACATGTCGTGTTTTCAGTTTGGTTAAACGTCAAACTGATTAAAACTAATAAATTGTTTATTTAAAATTATTAAACGTCAGATTGACAATCAATTTTTTGATATCTACAAAGTAAAAAATTATCTTATCGAATACTTCTCGGACCTTGATAAATACTCAAAATTTTGTCATAGAGAATCCTTCAAGCGAGTTGCTCAAGGATAATAGCCCTCGGCCTGCGGCAACACGCTTTCAGCATTCTCTATGACAAAATTATCTCGGTATTATCAAGACCCTAGGGGTATTACTGTTGACAATTCACATTCTATTATCATCAGAATTCACGCTTAAATGAATTAAAATGAATAAATCAAATCGTCTCTTTTAAAACGTCAAATACCAAATAATGCAAATCGATTCTGACAGCGCTTCGTTTGAAACGTCAAAATAATGATAGAATCATAATTTTACGTATTATTTAGAGAAAAAATGGACAACAGTAGTTATATTTAGTTATAACTCCCAATTATCATTTATAAATGTAAGGGTTTCGATTGAAACTATATGTTACGTATCCCTTTTTGAAAATAAACATGCTCTATAGCCTATTGGTAGAACTAGTTGCCTCTTGCGCGGACCATTGGGGTTCGATCCTCACTGGAAGCTTTCCTTTTTCTAGTCAAGTATAGTCTTTAATTTGTGTAGAATGGCTAATATTCACTTGAATGATTCCAAAACTTCATCCGCGTGAATAATAGCCATCATTCTGCACTCCTTAAAGAATATACTATTACCTCGCAGGAAAAACCAAATTCCTGCAGGATCTGTTCTGCTAAGTCTCAGCTTGTGCCTCGACTTAACAATCTTCACACTCGTACAGGTCTGTTAGGCATTTCCTACTCGGTAAACAAAGTGCTATTATTATTTCAATTAATTTTTTTGTATTAACATTGATCATTTTGGAAGCACAATTACAGAAACATATCAGGAAATTATCGCTGATATGATAAGGAATGTATCGAAGGAATTAATTAGACGAATCATTGAATCTTCAGAAAGAGATGGTGGATGTATTGAGGCTTTAGTAATTTTAAAGATATTGTTATGAATGTTACTTTTTACGTATTAATTATCTTCTCAATTGCAAAATAAAATATTATGGAAATGTAAAGGTTATCATGTATTTCAATAAAATAAAGGTGAAATGCATAATTTTTGGCAAACATTGCATGCGACTATAAAAAATTGATATCTAAGAATAAAGAAGTTTCCCATATAATTAATTAAACACATTGTATATCAGCGTCATTACCGTCGAAAAACTAAATCATGAAAGTCTCTATCAAATTTTGTCATGTTTATTACGATTGTGTTTTACGGTTTTTTCGCGAACTATAAAAATGTATTCCTTGCATAATCCTTCTAATTTTATAAGGTACTTCCATGTACATCACCTGGTTTTAAAAGATCATCGATATTGATAGAGTCCTAAATGCGTCCCTGTTTAAAACTATTTTGCTCCGTGAGAATGAATGGAATTCCATTCATGAAAGTGCACAGTTACTTTTGACGTTGTCGTCGCAGTCAGATAGGAAGAGAAGAGGGAGGTGGGGGAGGAGGTGACTGCGACTGGTGCTGTTGCGGTTCAAGCACAAAAATGTCGATAGTGCAGTTGATGTTGATGTTTGTCGCAAGGCCGTAACTATACATTCTTTTTGTGGGGGGCGGTATTTTGTACAAACACACTCTAGAAACACAACAGAAAGAGAACAAATAAAGTTTTTCTAGGGGTTCATATTTCTACAAAGAAATACGAGTCAGTGACTTTTTGAATTTCCTGGGTAATAACTTTCCAAAATGGTATGGGAATGCCTAGGAAAACTCTGGATTTTAGGATACACTGGAGTAGGAGAAAATGATATAACAGATGAATTTGCAAAGAAGGGGACTGGGCACATGGACCAGTTTGCGTTATCACCTCCTCCAATGCAATGTTGGAAGAAATAAGCAAAACCAAAGAAAAAAAGACCATCGGAAAAGATTTTGCTGGATGACTAATGAATGCGCAAGTCAAAGTAAAATTGCACTAAGAGTTTTAACAAGTATCATAACGAATGATCACCTGAAAAAGCTCAAAATACTGAGAGGGAAGTGCTTGTTGCTTCTAGGTTCTTTGATTTTCTAAGACTTTTTGTCATCTATTGATACCACGCTTTACTTAAATGACACTTTTGCAGGAAACTAAATAAAGTAGAAAGACTTAATAGTTTTTATTTACGTTTAACGTTGAGTCGGTAGGGTATAACCAAAGAATAAAGAAAAAAAAAATTTTAATTTATGACAGAACTGGGCCAGACCCACAATGTATTCCTTACCTCTCTCCGCAAGTACGACTATGGTTTGTTGATTGTTGTATCAGCGCATCTCTTTTCTCTTTCTCTCGTAGACAATTTCCCAGATATGCTCCTTTTTGAGGTTAATGCCTAACGGTTACCCCTAAATTACCAGCTGAGGAATGTGAGCTTTCTTTTTGTACATTAATTTTTTAGTGAATGTTTTCACATTAGTTTTTTGCGTTTGAATAGTTAATTTTATGATGAAAGAATGCCATTCACATTTTTTTTAAGCAAAAGAAGTTTAATAAGAATATCTAGTCGGGAATAAAATATTCTTTAATTTTAGGAAACGACGTAAAGTCTTATTCGAAGACAGAGTTAGTTTAGAAGGATTAGGTTAGGTAGATATTACTACTGCGAAAGTACCTCAAGGTTCCTCTTTGAGGCCATTACTTTACCTGTTTTACATTAACGACATAGTGAGGCATGTAAATTGAGAAATGTTTTAATAAGGACCTAACTAACATATCTAGATAGTTATTTGTTAATAGTTTATTATAAAAATAAATTGTTTTCTTGTACTTTTGTGTTATTAAAGTTTTAGTTTGTAATCTCATGTACAGGGAAGGTTAATAATATTCAATTGAATTGAAATGTTCGAAATACTTCTTATTTGTTGAAGACTTTAATAAATGTTTATACTTTTCTGCCATGTTAAATTACTTTATGAACAAGTGTAGATGACGACCAACTGTAAGAAAGTGTCATTTAGATACACACCGACAATAAGGAAAACAGAGACATTACCATATTTAAGAAACATCTTATCTTACTAAAGTATTGAAGTTTTATTTTTAACACCCGGTAGATCGTTATAATCCCGTCGATTAGTAATCATAATTGCTAATTTTCGATTAAATTGCAGCTAAGTAGAAGAAGTAAGAGAAGAAGAATCGGTGGCGCATTGAGCTCGAAACGCAGTGGCGCGTCGTCTGCAGACTATGAACCGTAGCCGATAACCGTCAGACAGACTTTGAGGACCAGTCTAGCGCTAGTTGCCAGTGGATATCATAATACACTGTAAAAAAATACAACTTGATAAAAAAAATTATACTAACAGTAAATTTGTATGAATATATCATTATTTAAGTGTTTTTTTTTCGAGCCAAGGTTTTAAATACATGTTGACTGGGCCCATACCAGTACCCAAACAGTGTTGGACTCATTCCCAAAGGAATGCCTACCAACCAATCCTAACTCTCACATGCCACATCGAGTCCTTTTCTTTCCCTAATCATGCTCTCTTTTGCGCCACTTATCTCCATCCATTCCTCCTCGCACCTCAACTTTATCTCCACCAACTTCTAAGCACTTACTCGTTCTTACAGCATCTAAAAACATGTACCACGTCATCCTCTACTTCACATCTCTTACACACTTCAGTCTTTTGTTTTCCAATCTTGTGAAGGTAATCTACTCTCGACCCATGTCCTATGAGTACCTGCGCCAAGAAGAATGCCATTACACACGACTATGTTCAGTGCAATGTTTGAATCAGACTCGCCATGAAATGTCATAATTTCACTTTGACAGTATACCTACCTACCGAAGGTGATTTAGAGCTGACTTTTTGTTAGAATTTATACAGAAAGTGAAAACGAATTCAGTTGCACTCCACGATTTCCTGAAAAACAAGATGGATACGGCACAAAAAATTGTGGACTCAGTTGGATCTTCATTACATCATTACACGCTCGTTGAATAATATACAATTTTCAAACTTCTGATTGAACAATAATTAATTCAGGTGATTCTTATCGGAGATGGTTTGGTTTGGAATATCAATTTTTTGCAAGGTGCTTACATTTTTCTATATTCTGCTTTTTTTTATTACTTCCGTTTCGATTATAACCTGGTGGCGTCTAATTAAATATTAATTGTATACTTCATCCCAGTAAAAGTAAAGAAAACCGTTAAACCGATGCCGAATCGCACTTGTGAACACAAATTTAGTTAAAAGCAATTTTTAAATGTAATATTCCATGTTGGGTAAGATTTTTTTTACAGTGTGTACATGGTTAGTGTGCAATATGATGAAGAAGTGCCGTTTATAATAGCCGTTCTTTTAGCTAATTGTTAGACTAATTACTAATGGCGTGCGCCACGGATTTCTGTTCCGACCCGACCATTTCAGGAAACATAAATCTAGTGTATGAGTTGAACTTTGCAGGAAAGCTTTTTGTTTTCTTTTTTTTTAATTGTATATTCTATAAACAAAATTAAATATGAAAACCTAACCTAAGAATAAAATCCTGAGGTGGGTTAAAGGACACGACAGGAGTAAAAGTAATCGCATTGCCGATTCTTTAGCCAGGGCTGGACTAAAAATTTTAGGACCTATTGACACCTATGACCATTGCAGAAATAGCCAATGGAATCAAAGGATGCAGTCTTGTTAGGTACACCCTGGCGATGACCAGGAAAAGTCTACGTCCAGTAGAATTTTTGACTGGCCACTGTCAACTAAGGAAACACCTCCATACTATGGGGCTAGTGGACACACCTCTATGAAGGATGTGTGAACAGGAAGATGAAACTGTCAGGCATAGTCTCCTAGTGACTTGTCCACTTTCCTGTGAAGAACAGGATGAACGATGACCTAGGAGGATAACCCCTTGGAAGTATGTACAATGGGTCACATGTGTACTTCCTACTCTACAGATACAGATGCCCCAGGTGTTTGATAAGGCATTAAAAATGATCGAGAGTGGAAAACTTAAGAATAAGATTTATAAGACTACGTAAGGAGAACTAACAATAACAATTTCGGATGCAAAATATAAACATAAGCTATGATTTTGATATTTCAATGAAATTGTCGTCCCCTGCGTCTTTCATAACTTCATCTTCACCTTCATTATTTTATCCTCAATGATTTGTTCATCCTTTTCAAGTCCTCTACTTCGATTCTCCTTTTGCTAGAGAGCAATTCTCTTTAAATTTCCAACAAATTCACCTTTTTCTTTTGTTACCATAATTTTTAATAGACTTTAAGCTCAAATTTGTACCTTAAAATTTCTGTCACTTCATATCCCAACATTTTGAGTTATTGTTTAATCCGTTGGCAATTAATTACGATCACTTGACAGCTCCCTCTGTGGGAATTCCAATTCTATTTAATTAACCTGAAAAAAAATAGGGTGTGACCACGTGCAATTCTTTACCGTCGTTGTAGTTAATTGCCCACAAGAATTATTTGAATTGCTCACCGAATTATGTGGTGAAACTATTATTTAGGCGATTGGTCCCCTATACATTATTGCTTACTAATTTCAAGGAAATGTAAAACTAACAACATGAAAATGTACTTAAGGTGCGAAGCTCACGTGTTAAATCTATAATTACCTTTGGGAACATGTCAACTCACACATAATCAATTTTCTACCAGATAAGCCCATACGATGTTACTTAAAATGTGTTTAAATTGCGTTTTAGTTATTCCCCACACTAAAATTTGCTCGTATGAAACCGAAAAAGGTTAAGTTAAGATGTTAAACATTAAATACGAAGGCGAGAGCAAGAGTTTCCTCAAATAGGGTGCTTTATATCAGAACTGCTCACCAATAGAGTAGCAGACACGGAAACGACTGAAGATATTTTCCAAGTCAGGTAATATGATCTCCAATTATGAGAAAGCCTGAGTGGTTTGACTGCCGATGGCATAAAAGGGTATAGCTGGTATAGGGACTTAACAAGAAGGAACCTCCTTCTGCATACCTAGGTGCAAGTGGTCCCAAGCTTGCTAGATAAGTTTAAGGTTGGGCGATCGAGGGGCAGTGTCGAATGCTGGATTCTATGCAATTCCAAAAGCGACTGTGAGCATACTCAACTCTTGATTGTGCAGTCAGACTTTTCAGAAGTGTCAACCAAGGAAAATGTTATATATTTGTTTATTGAAAATTAATTTGCCAAAAATCTTTATTATTTCACTCATATTATAGATATTAATAATATTACTTTGAACACCGTGTTTATGAAATATAACAACTTTATAATAGTCGAAACAAATAAACCAAAATATAAATATAAAATCTACAAGTTAAGCTGAGTAAATCTATGATAATTATCTCATATTTGGGCCTATAATGAGATTTTCAATTTACATTGCGAAAATGTGCCTCTTTTGGGTGTTGTGTACTTTATTTTGTACAATATTAAACGCAAGGTGATACGAACAATTTTGTGTCTGTTATATTTGCAAAATGTTTTAGGTCAAGGAGAAGTTTTTATCTAATGCGCATCATTTCAGTTGTAGATTTTAGTGTGTCTGGTCTATTTAGAACAGTCATAACAACTTTTGTTTCTATACATCCATAATATAGTTTCTTTCTTTCAAAAATTTACATATTTCAAAGTAACAAGTTAAAAAAATGGTAATATATAATGTGGTTCAACAAATTATTGCTGAAAATGATTAAATTTTCTTAAAGGCCATTGTTACGAATAAAATTTCAGTTCCAAAGTCATAAAGTTATTGTTTAACATCGATTGGAAGTCTATTAAACCTAAATTCTTGTTGATTTGGCCTAAAATGTGTTGCTTTCTACATTTTTATAATAAATCTACCTCTATAAAAAGCTAGCGATGAAGAATTCAGAACAATTGATTCGATCGAACTTGTTCCAAAAGAAATTTTTAATGAAATCTGATTCTAATTTACTGTGATTGTCAGTAGCTTATGTACATAAGGTCTGGACCTAGGGCAACAAATTTTGAGGGGCTTCAAATTAAAAATAGATTGAGTTTCCTGTAAACTGTAAGAACAAATTGAAAAGTCTATTATATCATTAATAGATAAGTGTGAATTTGACTTCCTAGGCCACGTCGTTACAGCAAAAGAAATAAAACCAAACAAAAGCATAGATGGATAACCCGGACCTAAAAAACACCCAAAGAGGTCAGGAGTTTTCTTGGGTTATTAGGATACTAGGAAATTCATTAAGGACTTTTCCAAAATAACCTTGTGCCCGAAGAAAAACGCAAAATACAACATATACCTGAGTTTTTGAGCTGCATCAAGATCCTCCTGACAAACGAGCGTCTGCTTTAACATCTTGACTTCACAAAGCCATTTAATGTCACAACCAAAGAGCCATAATTAATCAAAAGGGCCAGAAGGTAGACAGTGAAAAAACAATAGCATATGCCTCAAGAACACCTTGAGTCTAAGAGCACTAAAAGAGAAATTCATTTTCTCAGATGGCTAGAAGAAGCAATAATTGTAAACTTCACAAAATATGTGGAAATTATGTTGTATATAGACCCTTTGATATCCGTCAAAACTAAACGGAGACGTTTTATCAATAATTCTCCATTTTTTAAAATCCTTTCCATATTTTCTTTTATTGTCAATCAATTCTGATCGTAGAAGGATCAAGAATACTACATCTATCAAACTGTTCAGAACGAATGACCAGATCGCAAAATATCCAGTGCTCAGGGTGTGAAAATAATCCGACTTAAGCTGACAGGAGACTCCCTGATTAAAGTCACAAAGTCAGTAGATAGTTACAAAGATGATGGAATATTTATCAAATAATATTTTTAATAAAATACTGAATAAGAAGAGATCATATATAAATGTTTTTATTAAAATATGAAGAGGGAAAGTTCCTGCAAAGCAAAGTAGATGATCTGATGACAAAAGCAAGGTCTGGTAACCAGTAGCTGTGAGAAGAAATAAGAGCCTTGGACGAGTTTCTGTTTCTGCAATCATCAAACCGAAGTCTGGCGAACGTCATTAGAATTGAATATCAGCATTTGTTCAAAGACTTAAGGGGATTTCTGTTAAACCGAATTGAAGTTGGACAATTGATTGATAATTTAGGATATGAATAGGTACTAGGGTATTTGGACAATTTTTTGCTATCCAGATTTCTTGAATAAATTTGTGGTTCTCAGATGAAAGTCAAATTCACTTAGAAGTTGGTTTCAACAGGACTGGGCGACTGTTGTCGAGCAGGGAACTGTACCGGATACCTGAGTAGGGGGTATTTTGAAGGAGAGAGTCTTCAGCAGTACATCTACACTGCTGATGATTCACGTTAGAAGAGAATAAGTTATGAACAGCTTTCAGCGCATATTTTGAAGTGTCGTATAGAAATAAACCTTGCATATTTGGTATTTTATAATCAGTTTTGGTGATGATCATTCAGTCTTGGTTTTGCGAAAAAGCAAGCTGAAGAATTAGTTGAACAAAAATATCAATTCGGTCAAAAACGTGAAAGGTTAAAAAGCCGAGTCAATTAATATTCGTTATATTTCATCTTGAAATATAGAACTTCCTGATATTTTCTCAAAGTTATGCAGTTATATCGGCCTTAGTTCTTTTTCAATTATTTCCAGTGGTTTTGTGTACCTATTTAATTTGAAACGGAATTAGCGTAATTGTCACGAAATAATAATGTCTGACTAGTTGGAATTTGAAGTTTAAACACCTAAATTTCTTTGAAACTAACTGTATCACCGAACAGTGGCGGACTTGAAATAATAATAACCGTTATTATACATATTTTCACACTTTTGTAATAAAGATTAATTTTCCAATAATTTAAAAGTTTTCCATATGGTTACAACTTAAGTAGACACGCTGTACATCGTTTCAGTAATTTCTTTGTGATGTCTGTCCAAATAATAAAACATTGTAGATTGTCTGTTTAGACAGTGTACCTTGTACAGCACTGAAATAAAGGTAGAAATGAAGAATTAAAAGTATGTGAAGTGTTAACTAGGTTAATGGCTTTTAGGGACCGATGTTATAACAAGGGCAGATAGGTATATAAGTAGTGTCGGTGCCCGGGGACCAGTGTTCGTGCTCTGTTTGTTCGTAGGTAAAACAAGACAATTAAAAATTCTCCCGATTTAGGACGATCAGAACAGAAAGCAATCGAAACAAATAATATACTTTTCAAAAAGATGTGTCGCAGACAAATTAGTTTCTTAATAATTATAAATTACTAGTTTGTTAAAAACCGCATCTCAGTATATATTTTCTAGGCGAAGATGAGAAAAAAAATATAATTTTGACAACCAATTATGTAACAAAAAAAAAATTACTATTACTTGATCTAGTAAAGTAACCTAAAGATACAGGGGAAACCGATCCCAAAGATACAAATCTATAACATAGCACGGTCGGGAGATCTTGGCGACGAGCCTGTCCAACTATACTGATATTTCTAAAGCAAGCTGGACGTTCATCTTGTTGTATCTACATATTTTGCCATACTTCTAATAATACATGCAATTAATCATTCAAAAATCTTAAGTAACGCTCGATATCATCAAAAACAAAAGGGTCCTATAATTTGACCATATAAAATCCCACACCATACGTTATCTGACCCTGGTTAAAACCTTTTTGCATCCGGTGTGGGTAATGCATCAGATCTATAGTGTGTATTATGTCTAATTCAGTGTACCCTCAAGGCAATCCAAGCCATTCTTTTATTTCTCGATTATTTCTTTTCGTCACCAATTCTAGTTTGGTAACCTCCGGTGGCAAAAAGCTTTAGAGATTAATACTTAATGAAAGAATATAATATTATAATGGTATACAAAAAGGTACACTTATATATGGATTTACTTTTGATTCTTTAGATAGTTCTTGACAGACCAAGTAGAAAATTATCCAGCGTTTGAATAAATTGTCTTTAGTTGTTTTGTTAATCCAAAGCTTCACTTTTAAATGGACTTCTATCTATAAGAAAATGTCTTTATTCTGCTTCTTCTTCTTTTCGATATTGCAGTATTCTATACAAGTTTTTCCAACGTTCTACCAGCGATGGCTTATATCTTTTAGAATCAACAAGAAGAAGAAGCCAACTGTCTTGCGCAGATACCAAAATAGGTCTTGTTCATCTGTGTCGCCTCTTAACGACCCTTTTACACCATTGGCGTTACAAAGGATGTTTCAGGCCGACAGTTATGATTCCATAGTAGATCTTCGCACTATTAATCATTGAAAACTTTTTCAAAATGTTGAAATGCATTTAATATTGGCTTTTATTTTTTAATATTTCAATTCAGTATTTTTACAAACAATACATATGTTTTTATTAACTTTTACTTGACTGCTGGGTACTCAGGTACTAAGAATAAATTTATTCTTATTTTTATTATGAATTGATGTATTTAGGATTAGGTTTTTATAAGAAAATACAAATATTACGATTAAATTGTTTTAAATATTTACAACAAAAAACAATACTTGAAGTATTATAGAATATTTGAATGTTTTTATATATTTAATATAATTAACAATATTTGCTTCCTACTAACGGTCATAATTAACGTCTATTTATTGTAAATATTGAAATATTCATTTTGTTTTAGGGGCAACAATCAGTAATAAATTATTGATATATTTTGTTTATATTTCTGCTAGTAAAATTTGAAAAATTTCAACATTAATATATTAAATAATTTAATAGGGTTGTATACTGTAAGGTTTTTATTAAATTTTATTAAATTGTAAATAAAGTTGGTTAAAATAGGTTGTTTTTCAGCTAAAAATTGAACATTATATTGGAATAGAAGCCAAGTAATTTTCTAACCGATTAAAAAGGTTTTAACAATTTTTTAAGACTTAAAAATTGATTAAATAGAGTGAATAATGATATTTTGTGAAAATTTGCAATAACAAATTAAAACTGCGATATTAGATAGCAGCCATTTTGCGAAATTGTTCACCTCCGACTTGCGAACTTTCGTTCGCTAATCTCCATGATTCGGACAAAAAATTCCGTACTTTTTGGTATTGAAATTTTCGCACGATCTCCCTATAACACTAAAAACAACTTTTTTAAGGGTTATTACGTATATTGGCGGCATAAGGGGAATAAAATCAAGATTCACCACTTGGAGAGGTGGAGTAAGTAAGATCTGCGCTTGTCCGATGACGTAACTCAAACGACAGCCTGTCTCTGTCGCGCACATGGTGTATATGTATTATTAGGAATTTGGTTCGTCTCGGTTGGTTACTATGCAATACCAGTGAGCGAAGAAAACAGTCGCTGTTAAGCAGTCTGGAAATGTAGTGTAAGTTCTTGTGACATGGAATTTCTACCCTGTAGAAGACAACTACGCAATTTCCGTAGGAATATTCGCGACGAAAAGGTGCGTATTATTTACAATATACAACTGCGTATGTCTAATATTTTTTTTCGTGTGATTTTCACCTTAAAACAAATAATCGAGTGCAGCAAAATTATTATAAAATTGTGCGCGATATTTAAAAAAAAATTTCTAACGTGCCTTTGATTTATTTATTAATAAATGTTAGATTATTATGAGTATAATTTTGAAAAAAAAATTGTCTCGGAAATTGGGAACAGGAAGTAATATTTTTTAAGTCGAGTTCGATGTCTGGGATCTAAGAATGTCTATAAAGTAACCCAAAATGTGAATCGGTAATGTAATAGATGTGGGGGACCGACAAACGTCTAGCTTGTTGGGGCTCCCTTGAGGAGAAATCACCGAATTACATATACCTACTTAGTCATTGGCGAATTTTTTGTGGACCGGCAGTTCATTAAACTATTCGATTTCGGTCCGCTTCATTCATTATTTTTATTATAGACGAATCTTGGCTAACGGTGTCTTCAGTCTGAGAATTTATACCATTCGAACAGAGATTAGAGAATCTGAAATTTTTTATATTCGCTCCCGATTAGGGTATGTTTTTTTATTTTAATACATATTTTCTACGAAAATCCACATAATTATAATTAAAGTAAAATTAATTTTTTTTTTAAATTGAAATAAACATATTTCTCACGATCGTGGAATAAATTATGTATCTGCTCTTTCAACCTATATTATTTATTTATTTACTTTCAGTTTGTGAAAATTTTACAGTCGTAGATTAAATAAAACGGCAGCTCGCTTAGTTTAGGCATCGTGTATATATTTATAAACATTTTTCTTTTGAAATATTTAGGTCCAGAATGTGTGTCAAGATAAATTAATGTATGTTAATATTTCTGTTTGGAAATTTTATTATTGTGGGGTTACTAAGGATTATTTTTATTCTCAACCACAATTATATTGAAACGCTTCCTCATTTTTTTCACGATTTCCTCCATCAAAATATAATACTGAAATCCTTCGATCAATATTTTCTAATTTTCTTCTTAATTGACACTATTTTCGACGACTCCAACTATCTGCAATTATTTCATCGTTTATTTTTAGTGTCAACCCATTCGTTTTGAAAAAAAATTCTCAATTATTGTGTCATTATTTAAATAAAACAACATTTTTTAAATAAAATCTTACCATTGAATTTTGAAATAAAATGAGTATTTACCAATACTTCATTGGTAACTTTGACTGAGAATTTTTTTAAATTTCATCCTCGCTTTATCATCTCTTCTTTCCCTTTTCCATTCCGCGATTTCTCCCTCTATTCTATATCATTTAATTTATTTTTTGTAAGCCAATTTGACATCTGCCTTACACTTCTTGTTTTTTTTATTAATTTTTCCAAATAACTTTCCCAATATCGGCAACATTGTTGTGCAGTATCAAAACATGTTCCTTTATTTGCAAATTATGATTCAAGGTCGTGCCTATAAAAGGTGGGAGTAGGAAGTTAAAAAGTAGTTTCACATTCATAGTTACACGGAAACATCGCCTTTGATAGAACAATTGTTTTTATATTGTTAAATCGAGCATATTTTTACCGCAGTTTCCAAGATTTGTTTCATAATAACAGTTGACAATGTTACGTTAAACCATTGCATTCTGTAAAGTGTGTTCTACTTATTATGAAGTGACTAACTACAACCCTAGTGTGCAAGCTGTGAATTCAAAGTATCATCGAACAGGTCGGTACTTCTTGAAAAATATCTATTTTATTCTAACCAATCAGTTGTCCCGAGACAAAATATCTGTTATCTTAATTTTGAGTACAACTATACGTACTATTTGAAACAAACTATAATACATTATTTTACTGTAAATTTTCACATGTGCGATTTTTTGTTTGTGATGAACAGACTGTATTTTTTGTAAATAATTGAGCAGCTTATTTTGAGCTTTTGGAGTTTTTAGTTAACGTTTCAAACTGTGAATCATCACAAACCGATGACATGGCAAAAGAAAATTGAATTAAAACCAAAGTTATGACTCTTGTTCCAGCTTAAAATGTCGTTACAATAGGGGATGTGAAACCCCTGTTAATAATAAGGTCAATAAACTCGCGGGATACAGTCGATTGAAAATCTCCTAAAGCTTTTTTTATTCTAGATTGAGAACTAATTTTTGTAGAATAAATTGACAAAAGGAATATATTTTAAACGATTTATAAATTGCAAAAAGGTGAATTTATTTTAAAAAATACTGTCTTTTTAAACCCTTTTCTAAGAATAATAATTCAAGCTGTTTGAAAAATACATAGAAATATTTTTTAACCCAAAAATGGTCTTCAAAAGGGACAAAACATTACTTATTTCCCTTTTTTTTTAAATACAATATACTGATTTTAAAATTTCTCCATCACCTGCGATTTTGCAGCTGCTTAACTGTGATGCTTAATATCATTCTACGCACTTAAATAATCCTCATGTGCACCTGGAATTTATATTATGATACACATCATTTGAAAACGAGAATCTGAATATTCTTATGGGAAAGACAAGAAAGGGAAACAGGTCAGACGAGATCGTGCTTATGGTCGTTCTGGACCTCCTCTAAAATTCTCATTAGATACCTTATTTGTTTTTACACCTTCTGGACAAGTTCACTATTATTTTCAATCTTTGCGGAAGAATTTTGAATTGGAGTATTATACGAGGGTTGCCAGTAATTATATAACCATAGTGGCAGCCAAAAGGCAGAGCTCAGATATCTACAGAGGACCCAGTTTATTTGGAAAGCCCAAAAAACCTTGTTATTTATAACTAATATTTTATTCATATAATTTGGAAAATTATATTTCCCATAATTTTGAAAATAAGTGATAAATTCAACATAATGCATATAAATTTTTCCATTTTTATGATTATATCTATATATATATATATTAAAACAAAAATGGTTTTACCATGATGTCATCAGAAAAAAATGTGGTTGTATTATAATTGTATTAACTTTGACTTTTCTTTGAAAACTTTAATGAGGTTTCGTAATAAACATTTGTCATTCACTATAAGTATATATTCATAGGTGTTGAAAATTTTTATGTCATGTCTGAGACAGAATAACGTTGTCCATTAAAATTTACTACTACACTACTAGTTGACAATTATTAATTCTTCTGAGATGTTGAGTTTCTCCATTAGTGGTTAATAATTTTTTTTATTATCAACCAAAGTCAATAATCAGCCTCAATGTATTGTTGGAAGAAATAGGTGAAGCCGAAAGAAAGAGAAGATCTGTCCATTGGAAAGATCTAGTTGGGCTTATACAATCAAATATTCTTCTGGGTGTCTACAGGGATCCTAACGGGACATTGTCGCCTGAATGGGCATCTGAAAAAGCTTAAAATAGTGGAGGAAGAAGAATGTAGATATTGTGGTATGGAAGAAGAAACCTCCATCCACATACTTTCCAACTGTACAGCACTCAAGAATCCTAGAGCACAGTACCTGGGAGATTACTGGATAGAAGATATCCTTAAATTTCTCCGGGAAATAGGACTAAAGGTGCTACTAGTTTCTGAGACACTCCTCAGAAACTAAGTAGAGGGGGTACAATAGATCTTTTAGGTCTCAGTGAGTGTTACCCCAAAAATACATACATAGAACCAAAGTCAATATGGAAAAACTCAAATATTTAAAGGGATAGTGATTAAACAAAAACTTGTGCTACATAATTTTGTATACCCAGGAGTTGGCTTTAACATATTTGATGCTTGAGATTGCAATTAGTTTAAAATTCGCGCTCGATCAAAAATGACTGATGACATAAGGAGTGCGTTCCTAGTGTATGTGTCAGGCGTTTAAAATGATCAGAAAAGAATAAAAATTTTACCAACATCTTGGAAACTATGAAAACTGGTTTAATAACATCAGACGTGAAGGTATATATATTCAATGTCAAACAGGTAATCCAAATTCCAAAGACATGATATAATTGAAACTGAATACAAAATTTTATGCAAAACGGATTTTTCTCAAAAATATATTTTCTTCGAATTGTATGATACACCAAGTCAATAACAAGAATTTCAGTCGTAATAAATGTAAAATAAAAGCCATTAATATTTTTAGGCGGAAGTGTACACAAAGTTTTGCGTATATGGTTACTTCCGCTCATTCCAATCCATTGATGAATCAAAATACTGCCATTCATAAAAACGGGAAAGAGAAACAAGAATGAAGACCACAAACGATTTGTACCGGTGTGTTTTTAACGTGGGTTATTTTCTTTATTTGGAATTGCTTTCAGTATCTAGTAATTATTAACTTAGTCTATTGTTTAAATGTATAATAATTAAAAGCATTTTTTTTGTGTTTCAACATGACAACCTATTACAATTCTTGAAAGTATATTATCAAAAAATGCGGTCCAAGGGCAGAAAATTAATTTTCATTCCACCAAATTTTTCACCATTTTTCACTTGATTAATTTGACGTTTCTGGTAAATTTTTCAATTAAACGTCAAAGTGTTTTGTTATATTCTCCTATTTTTTTTTGTTTATTTGGTAGGCGAAAACAAGTAGTGTGTCACGAATGCAGAAAATGCTTTAGCAGATTTCAACTATTAGGTGCTCTTGTGACACAATATACTATAAAATAGCTGAGCACTAAACTACTTGTGCGATGGTTTAGTACACAAGTTTAACTAATTTCAGTAAGTATGATCAAAACATGCCTTATTTTCAGCAGCTTCGATTTCATGTTTCCTCTAGTTGCTATTTTCTCCCATGCTTTTTCCACTATCATAGTCTTTTTCGCATTCTCTTGTGACCCTTCAGCCTCGTATTTCCCCAACCATTGCTTTACATTCGTCTGTTATCATCTTTAAAGCCCAATATTAGATTTCCTGATGTCACTTTTTATGTGGGTGTTCCAGAGTTACATATTTTTCCTCCACCAAGAGGTACTCCCTGGGTTGTGATGGCTGAAACTTGATCCATCCAGTAGTCCTCTTGTATTTTTTCGTTAGCATAGCTTCATCTCAATTAATTGCACCTTATAGAAATGTTGATTTTAAAACCCCATGCAGACATTGCCTCTTTGCTACTGGGACCTCCTACATTGGTAACAAGCTTCGCATGCTTTTGTCTGCTTCGTCCTGGCTTGTTCCTTTGCTCATACTATGTGGGGTCCAAATGGCACCTTGTTTATTGTAATACCTGAAAAGATTAAGTACTTGAACCGTACTTTTCTCTAAATTTCTTATTAGAGCTAATAATATTCACACAATACATTAGGGTAAGTTTTAGTTTCAACGACAAAATGTATCAATCACCCTGTATTTGAAAAAATGTATGGTTTTCTGTTTTCAAAGTAGTTCACAAGAAATACAACGGTCTGGTAGAGTATACCCTGAGACGTATTACGGTATTGATGGTACGCAAGACATTTTCGGGTTAACCAGTAAGATGGTTTCTCTAAACTTTGTCCAATTACATGTGTCCTTTAATAATAATAATATTGAGCAGTTTTACTTTACCATGTTCAATCAACCTAAATTGAATATCAATACAAACTTTTTTAATAAAACTTATCCGACCGGTGGCCCATGACTTTACCATCTCGAATGAAAACTGTTTTTACTAGCGAATTTCATGTGAAGAATAAGTAGAAGCACCAACACTACTCGTCCACAAAGAACGAGCTATTTTTTCGATAAACCGTTATCTCTATCTCCAACCAAGTTTTTTTAAAAGAGCCGTTCCTTCGCCGGCACCACCTGAGCCTATTGGGCTTATTGTGGATCGTCCTAGTGTTCTGACTACAGCCTATTCGGCCAATCTGTCTCCTGTATTAGCTCAAACAGGTTCTTTGCTGGTTGGTTGTAGAAGTCTTCTGGAGTCATTTGGGGTCTACCATACAGTTTCTGCTTCCTGTGGTCAAGCGTCTCTCAGTTGCATGGTATGTACAGAACTGTTTAGGTGTTCTTTTTGCATCTTCTGCCTGAAAGGTCTCCGTTATACAGTCCCATTTTGTTCAGGTGCTTCTTTGTGGGAAAGTGTCCCATAAGTAGCCCCGTTATGGTGCGTAGTTTGTTCCTGCTCATTAAGAGCAGTTCTTTTGCTACATTTTCTGATGGTTCTCTTATGGATGTGTTTGTCTGGCATATTCTTCCAGTGTTTTTTTAACCATGATTTAGTGGAGCATCTGGAAATGCTCACAGCTGGTTCGTGTCGGTTCATCAGGGATGACGATCCTGCTCTTGTCAGTTCGTAAGCTTTTTCATTGCTAGCTATTCCTTTATGACCTGACTCTAGTGTTACACTGTTCCGAGTCGCCACATTCCCATACCAGCCGTTATGTTACTTTACAGCTCTGAAGTACTTCAAGGGAAGCTTGATTGTCACCAAGTATACTGGAGACTCGTTTTTCCCTGCAATCACTTTTCACAAAGCCATTTCCCCAAGTTCGGGAACAGTCTTAAAAAATAGAGAATGTTTCTTCTGATTTTGCCACGAGCGTCCATCTTTACTATTATTTAGACAGTTTGAAACATTTCCACAATTGTATACAATAAAAAAAAAGATTTGAATTAATTGGTGAAAATCATCTAAGCAATTTGAAACATCAATATGGCAAAAAAACCTCCATACTATTCTCAACTACAATTGTGTATCTATTTTTAATTGTCTCGGCAATACACCGACCTAAAGAGGCCTACGCAGGGGGGCTCTATAATCCGTTGGAGGGGACCTCAAATAGACACATACTCACTATAGAAACGAGAAGTTTAAAATTTAAATGCCTGATAATTACGTCATTACGGGAGGCGTTGCTAACCCAAATATTATCATCGTATCAGCAAACATTCTGACACGGAAATTTTTCATAGACGTAGGAAAAAGGTAGCATAGTGTCAATGAACTTCAAGGCTAAATTTTTGTTTAAAACTGTTAATTACGCATATGTACACACAGTTGATTTGGCAAACACTACACATTTTCTAGCTAATCAATTAAACGAAAAATATTCCATTGGTATAGTTCTTTCCAAGATATTTTGTTTTGACGTATGCCTACAATAGGTAGTCGTTAATCAGATAAGAGTAGCACAGTATCGTTTAATTTTTTACCCAATTCCGCTATCAAATGTGACCCTTTACGTTACTCTTTGACGTTAGGTAACGTCACATTTTTCATAACCTTCATAAAACGGTTATGAAAAGTAGTAAAAACAGTTATGTAAAGACTTTACATAACTGTTTCTGACTGTTTCCATAGTAACACTTTGATTCTACCTCAATATTTTAATTCTAATTGAAAATTTTATTAAATATTATAAAAGCGCGGAATTGGATAAAACTTTGTACGTAAACACGTTATGAAGAGAGCGTAATTTGCAAAACTCGCTAGCGCTCGTTTTGGCAAATATTACGCTCATTGAACAATATCGCACTTTTCATAACTAGCAACGTAAATAACTATTAATTTATTCAATCATTTTATTATTTATTTGTGTTAATATACAGATGCTTTGCAAATTCCGTTCGCCTTATCTTATATTTTTACCACAAATAAGTGAAAAATATGATTTTTGATACACCCTGTATACTCACAACCGTATAGCTAACGTCACAACGTAAACGTACACGGGGTGTATTATATAGTGACGCTTGTTATCAATAGTAATACCCCTAGGGTCTTGATAATACCGAGATAATTTTGTCATAGAGAATGCTGAAAGCGTGTTGCTTGATAATAAGGCCCAAGGCCGCAGGCCGAGGGCTATTATCCTTGAGCAACTCGCTTGAAGGATTCTCTATGACAAAATTTTGAGTATTTATCAAGGCCCGAGGAGTATTCGATAAGATAATTTTTTACTTTGTAGATATCAAAAAATTGATTGTCAATCTGACGTTTAATAATTTTAAATACACAATTTATTAGTTTTAATCAGTTTGACGTTTAACCAAACTGAAAACACGACATGTAGGGTATCTATTATCGCTGTAATCCAGAGGTGATTGGATGAAATTTGACACATGACTTAAAATTAAGTAATTTGATTGGTTACTATATTTAGTAAAAAATTATCAACATAATACGTCAGTAGACTTTCTGTCTATTGTTGAAAAATATTCTAATGTTTGTAAAATGCTCCTCGATTTCGATGTGCTGTGTTGTTTTAAATTACAATTACTAGTTATTGTATCTACATTCTATTGTTTTTCGAAAACAACTAAAGTCAATGTGATACACAAAAAGGTCACTATATGATCATATTTTGACAATTGGAGATTATGTTTCTATGAGGAAGTTTTTACGAAATCTTACGACGATCGCTTCTTATACACGACGTATATATTGTACATGAGAAGTACTCTTCTTTGCCACTGGTATCGTTATAGTCCTATTCAAATGTCAAACTTTTTTGACATTTCCTTTAAAATAAATCGATTAGAGTCTCACGGTTCTTAATTCGGTAATAAAATCATCACAAAATCTTCGTTTATCTAAAATGTATTTGCATTGTTGTACCGTGCGTCGTTTAAAGAAAATCTGCGCCTAATAATTACCTTGTAAACAAAGTAACGTCTCGCAACGTTCCAATAGAAACATTATCGCCAAATATGAAAAACAACAACACATGCAGTTAGTAAAAACTACCATTAATGAACATTTTTCTTCACCGAACTATTAATAATAATCTTCGAAGCTCAACTAATGAAAATAGTTTTATTGCAAAATCATGTAATGGTTTTTTTATGTTCGTCCTTCCTAATTTTAAATCAACAAAGGACATTTAACTACAGTAATTTGTTGATATCTTTAAGGTGAGAACAGTGTTGGAACACCCAGGAAAATGGAAATTAACTGAATTTTTTATATTATTTTTGATAACCCCTAATATAATTTTTAGCTAAACGTGAAAATTTCGTATTTTCTTTTTCAAGCAAGATGTGTATATCATTTTTTTCTAATACTTTGTTTAATTTAATTATAAATAAACTGCAGTATGTTCCATTGTTTATTCCGCACTTCACTGTGCGGTTGCGAAAGAAAAAGGACATTTCTATTCTAATTATATCGACCGGTTATTACATTCGTTTATGTGTCAATGAATGTCCAAAGTGCAAGAAAATAATGAACTTCGTAACGTAGCATTGTTAACAAGTAACAATATACTTGCAGTACATTGTACGTATGATACTCACAAAGTTATTCTGAAGAATGCAATTACTGAATTTGTTAAAGAACAAAATAACGGTATATAATACCGTGAATAATGAATAATGTTACTTTTAGCTAAAATCTGTAAAATAGTAATTTACCAAACAATGATTAGTGTCAACTAGCAAAATGAAAAGTTTTACGGTTACTACATACTTCAAGGACTTGAACGTTTGCTTAAATCAATGAAGAATTGCTCTCTCGCTCATGTCATCAACGACTACCCTTCTTCCTTTATATATATCAGCTGTAGAGGCCCTTAGTGGTAATTGGCTTCAAGTTTTTCCACTTTCTTCTATTCAATGATTAGTTTTGCCAATTCTGTACTCCTACTTTTACTGCTTCCAGAAATTTTGTCCTATGTCTGCCCATTCTCCTTTTGCTACCTATTCCACAAATTAAAACTACATCTGTACATTTTGTTAATTTCATTTTCCTCTCCTAGTCTGTCCTTTTTCTTTTTATTCCTCACCCATGTTTCACAGTCATGTGTGGCTGATGGTCTTAATAATGTTTGATATATTCTGATCTTAACATCACTGGAAATATTTTTTGCTTTAAAATATGTTTGAAAATATTCCTGATGTCTCACTATCCAGTTGGAATGAGTTTTCATGAAGCAACATCCTCACAAAACAACAAACATTCACAACCTAATAATGAAATCATTCAATATGACTTCTATTATTCTTTAAGCTAATCTCCATCTTATTATTTTATGGATAATTACTTCATTAATTTAGAATAGTTCGTAGTATCGATAGCATCCTAGATTGGAACTGTATTATTTTTTATTTAACATGCTGTTTTTGTTACAGGATGTTTACTAATTGGCGACAAATATCATCGGTGATGGTAAGTGCTTAAATTCCTTCATCTAAACCTGTTCCTACATCTTCTTAGGTTTCCAATATATTTCTGCGTCAATTGGAGGTTCTTTCTTGATTGTTACTACTAACAAACTTTTTCTGTAAATTTTTCATTTCATCTTTCTTTTCAATGGTATCGGAAGCGTACCAAAAAAATTTTAAATTCATTCTCCTTTTTCACATCAACAATTCTAGTCAACTACTGACAGAACGAACTAAATTGAATAAGGCTCGTATATATGCAACATGGTATATACATTTTTTGTTGTTTATGCCGTAAACATAATAACATTCCTTTAACATTACTAATGGATTAATCTTAAATTTATTTATAATGTCAATTGAATGCAGTGAATTCCTTTCCCATAGTGGATTTGTTGAGATCAAAAATTATGTTTACACCTGTATTGAATACGCTAGGTATATAATTTTAAAATTATCAATTTGATATAATTAATAATTGAGAGTATTAAACCGACAAATTACATGAAGAAATGTGTAATATTGTTGATTTGATACCGATGTACAAATTCAGAAGCTAATAAAGCACCAAGCTCACCGATTATTTTTATTTGGGATCCGTTGATTGAGAAAAAGGTTTTTTTTTGTCAATTGGTCACAAATAAAATGGAAAATAGTCTAATTTCAAGCTAACTTTTGTTCCAATGCATATTAAACTGTATTTGTGCATTATTTAGTCTTTCCAAACGCCTTTAAACTGTTTTCAACGATTTCTCGCGATTTGGTCAAGATCTGACTAAAATAGAATGGAAACTGAGCTAATTTCGAGCTTACTTTTGTTCTACAGCATTTTGAAGTGTATTTGTGCATTATTTAGTCTTCTTGAGTGCTTTTAAACTTTTTTCAACGATTTCTCGCGATTTGGTCAATATTTGACTAAAATAGAATGGAAAATAGTCTAATTCAGAGCTAACTCTTGTTCTACATCATATTGAAGTGTATTTGTGCATTATTTAGTCTTTTCAAGTGCTTTTAAACTGTTTTCAACGATTTCTCGGGATTTGGTCAAGACTGACTGACTGAAATAGAATGGAAACTAAGCTTACATAATCTTGCTGAAATTTGCTTTTTGCTACACCCACTATTTCCTACGAAATACCCCTGTGGAAAGAAACTGTGAAGTTCAAATATCACAGAATCCTCTTTCTTGTAGTATGATAATTTATAGAATTGTTCTCGCTTTTGTTTTGCTTCTGTCCTAAAATTTGACCTGGATTTCTGAGAAAAAATAAATTGGTAGGTATTGTCCGGTTACTTTGACACTGCTACAGTTAAAAACAGGTAAAATAAAAATAATTGTTCTTTGTGTAATAGAAATTTCACATAATTTTGAATGATGCTGTTCATGTTTGGGTTCTGAAAATTCTACCCTTAAAATAGTTATTCCTAGAAATTGTGTATTTTTAACATATTTCTGAGGGTTGAGGTAGTTTCAAACATTTTTATATTCATTGCAATTTGGTAAGGTTAGGTTTGTGACAAATAGCGAGGGCTCATTGGTTTTAGAAAAGAAACACATAATTGCCAATCAAGTCGAAGAAAGATAGAGGCCGGTCAGGCCAATATTCTTAATGAGAGTCCTGATCATTTCATCAGTAATATTGTCTAATCTGCACATTTTCTTTTCTTCAATCGTATGATTTACTACCTTTCCCAGTTTTCCAGCTTCACATTATTTGCAGCCTCCATGAACAACTATTTTTTACCAATTTCAAAGGAATTCTTTTCTTTAAACTGTGATCAATTTTTCTAAAAGTCTCGAGTGATAATTTGCATTATATTCATAACTAGGTATTATCCACTTCTGAGGAAGATCTATCATTTGTCACAGAATCTATATTCTTCTTCCTCCACTATATTGAGCTTTTTAAGGTGTCCATTCAGATTTATATATACATTTTGTTCCTATATGAAACTACACCAAAATATTTTCGTTTTAATTCATAAATCTTCGTACTTATCAACATTATTTTTCAATTTTATCTCGAAATATTGAAAATATCGCACAAATATCTAATAAACATTTCAAATTGTTAGGACATTGACTCAAACCATTTATGATTGTATTGTTTTCTAGGTGTTTTTAATGGCTGTTCTTGTTTCCGATAATGCGACGCATTACATAAAAATTTATCAATATTATTGTGTTTCGCTACACAAACAATTTTTAATTAGAAATCGTACAGAGTATTCGGTTGTGATTTATAAATTAATGTATTCCTTTCCTTGGGTGGTCATATATAGGCCCTTGAGCATTGAGAAATTGACTTGTTCTCAGAACCGGTAAGGAACTTACAGAGCCGTAATAACAACAGTTATATTTTTCGTTAAATTTAGTTATAATCCAAAAAATAACAGATTTATTCTGCTTTTTGTATTATGGTTGATTCTTAGCTACTTTTCGGAAGATATGGAATATACTTCAGTATAATTTTGGTAAAAACTTTATTCAAGATCCCTTTTAAGGTTCGAAGAAATTGAAATAATGTTTTTGTGTGGACGCCAATCTGACTCCTGTTCGCTAAACTCCCACTTGTATGTTTTTACGTTACTGCTTCCCAATTTTGTTTATATTCTATAATAATTTAATCGCTTCAAGTATTTTTTAACAGGTTGACAATAAAGTGTTGTTTGTCTAGCGTATGTCGCTATAGAAATTTTGAGTTTACCTATTCATATCATGGTTTATTTTCTTTGTATGGTCAAGACGGTCGACGTCGTCGTTGTGGTTATTTATTAATTAGGATTATGGTTGAATAATGTTTAAATTTTTCTTTCCAAGTGTAGCGTTAGATTCTAATCCTTATTCTCTTGTTGTTCGTAGACACGCCATTCTCTCCCTCTAGTCTTTTTTTTTGGAATGTATATTTTGAAATAATACAGTCCTTAGATACGGTTACGGTTCTGCATACCTCTTCTAAGAAAATTTCGGCAATGTCCTTTTTAAAAGCACATTATTTATTGAAAGTTGTATTTGTTGGCTGTTTCCTGTGTGAACACTAAATCACCCTTCACACTGTATAAATACATTTGAGATAGTGTTTTATGTTTTTCAGATATTTCGCGATAAGATATGAATTTCTTCTCACAGACTATACTAACAAACATTTTTTTTCTCTCCATTTCTTCAAATTACATCCGTCAGTATCATTAAGATATATGTTCGATGGAAGAAGTTCATATATCTGATAAGAATTTTGAGGATTTGTTGGTGACCCAAGTTTAAAAAAGGTTTATCAATTTTAATTTTTTTGGTAGTATTTCAAGTGTATCTGGTTAATGAAACTAAAAAGTGATAGAAGAGACTACGTTAGGCGTTCATTGTTCAGGACTACAATGTGAGTGATAGTTGAAATAAATTGTAAAACAATTAAACCCGAAGGGAAGGGTCAGGTTTTCTTATTATGCTTTTTATGCGGGATCTAGAACATATATATATATATATACAGACAAATATTGAGGTAAGCAGCAAAAAAGGAGGAAAAGTGTACTCTTTTTAGATTTCCAAGCTTTCGTAAATCTTTATTTACATCTTCAGGGAACTACAAAAGTGAGAAAAAGACATAACTTACAAAACAGCCCGCTACAACAGTTTTACAACTTACGCTAATCGAGAATGTATCCTTGATGTTATCATCGGGAAAAGCATTAAGCAATTAAAATGTTTTAAGAAGGAAAAAATCCAAATGGCATTAATAACCCTAGTTACAAAAACAGAACAAGTGCTTGGTTTCTTTTCAAAATCTCACCGGGACAAACAGGTGAGAAATTAGAAAAAAAACAAAAGAAACCTAAAAAGTCCCAGTCTAGAGCATTTCACCCCAGGGAGAGGGATTCGGCACCAATTAAACTTTATTGCTGGGATGGATTTTTCTATAGGTGCCTTTCTTCGTAGTGAATCTATTACCAGTTCTTACAGCAAGCAATCTTGCCCCAAAATTTAAACCACACTAGTCAATCATTGAATCTTCGAAACTGCTCTCGAAAATAACTCTTCAACCTTTTAAGGCTAAAATGGACATTAAAATACTCCAGTGTGGCATTTATCAATTTTCTGCTTCCAGGATCAACCTTTCTCGACATTACAGCCTTTTGGGTTCAGTGTCGGGAGTTTCCAGTAGTTTTGATCAGAGCAAGATAGAATTGAATTGACGAACATAAACTGTAAGTTTTCCCAAAAATGCTTAGCAAAATAGTACTAATTTTGAGTAGAAATTCACTACAAAGCTTGTGTCTCAAGCTTAGTTAAAATGAAGTAAACTCTTGCGTGTTTTGAAATGAATTTTTCGAGTTATCTTGCCGTCATTATCTAAATACTATTGCCAAAAGTGGACGAAACTCACTATATCATTATTTTCATTAGATACAGAATATCTTTAGTTGTCCTAACACCGCGTAACTTCCAGGTGGATTTCCAACGAAATTTCTTGTAAGTACACACAATACGATGCGAGAAAGCCGGGTCCGGTCACTTGAGCGAACGTTGTAGAAATCCTCTCAGGTATATCCATTCCCACTAAAAGGGTACTGGTCACTTGAGCTAAAACGAGGGATTAAAATTTAATCGTAAAACAAGGATGCCGCCTTTCTCACAAATACGTACATCAAACTACTACTTACTTATCCAAATTTAATACGTAAAACAAGGATGCCGCCTTTCTCACAAATACGTACAACAAACTACTACTTATCCATGCAAATATAATACGGAAAACAAGGATGCACCCTTTCTCACAAATACTTACATGAAATTAGTACTAATTTTTTCAAATTTTAATACTGAAAACAAGGATGCAGTCTTCGCTTGACTGACCCAACATCGAAAATAAATTTTCGCTCAACTGTCCTGTATTATTAGAGAAGCCATGTTGATTTCTGAGAATTTTCGCTCAAGTGTCCAGCGTCCGAGAAAGCATGTCTTATAATGAAGCAGCATTAAACCACCTATTTGATTTTTAAAGTGCCCATCATTAAATTAAATGAAATCGTCAGTGATACGGTCTAGCGAATTTAATTACATATTTATAAACGCGAAACAATTTCGGTTTGGTACTTCTATCGGCTTATTTTTTTAATGAGAAGATAATATAATGTAATGCAGTGTACCAAGCAGGTATTAGTTTTATTTATTCCTTCTTGTCTTATATTTTTTTTACTCGGATAATTGGGATTAGAAAATAGGCGACGTCAAGTCATTTTTTCCCCAAGTCTGTCAATTTTTAGTGCCAAAAAGTATATAGATATTGGTAAGAGAAGATAAGGAAACTATATGACTCTGAGACTTGTGATCAGTTGTCAAGCAACCGTACGTCAAAGTTATGTAAGGGGATGTAAATTTGTTAATATTATTTATGAAAATTTAATTTATATCTGTAAACATTGGTTATTGAACTACAGAAAAAACAATTTGTTGGTAACGTGTTTATCTAGTTAATGTATTTAGTTTTTATCATAATTTAATATATTTTGTATAAATATAGCAATTCAATTTTAATAGTGGTTAATGACCTTACAGCGAATGGTATTTTGTTTTCGTGTATTAGAATGTGAACGGAAAAACTTTGGTCTGATTTTCAATAGAACGCTTTTCCGAATGATCATTTGTACTGAGAAGAAATTTTGTGGTTAATTGAAGTCTAAATAGTGCAAAATCTTCGTAATTGTTAACTACATTATAGTATCATGGGAGGGGCATTGATCAATTTCAGGGCCGCCTAGAGGATTCACGTTCAGAGCAACGAATGAAAAATTTGGGGCCCCCAATAGGTCATAACAAATATATTCGGTCAGGATCTACGATTTAATCATTTTTGGTACCATAGATGTTAATTTGTTTTTTTTCAATATTATACCAATAATATTGCAAAAAATTTACAACATGAATTTTGCTAGACCACAAATCAAATTTGGAGTTTTTGATTATAGGGCCATTAATTTTTACAACTTGAGCTACGATTACGGATATTTAAGGCATTCTGATCTATTGTTGGAATTTTTTCGTTATAGAATACGCATTGTTTTCGGTGTTTTTGATGTCCATTAATGGTGTTCAACGGATCATTAATTATCACTTATAATTGCACAAGAGGTTTGTATTTTATCGGGTAAATTTGGATTGTTTAATGAGAAACTGTTTCCTAGCAATTAGACGAGAACAACTGTCAACTATTAAAAACGCTACACCGAAGGTGGAGCGTTTTTAGGTTGACAGTTTTTCGAGTCTAATTGCTAAAGGAAACAGTTTAGAAGTTGAACAACACAAATTTACCCGATATCAATACAAACATCGAGTGTAATTCGGCAGGACAATTCAATGAATCGGCTCATTGTTAGTGTTTAGAAATTCAATAAGTTGTTGACAAACATGTCAAATTATTTATCATGGTAACAAATGCATAAGTGAAAAAACCACAAGTGCATTTATCAACAGTAAAAACACAAGAGCTTTTTTTTATCGGATAAATTTCTCTTTGCAACGAAACAGTTTTGCCAATCACTAATTTCACGAGAAAAACTGACATGATAAAATCGCGACACCGAAGGTGGAGCCAGGGTAGGGGATCTCTGAAGGCGCATGGGTGCTGCCACATAAAAAGTCCCGTCAGTACTAAAATTTGTAATTTGATGAAAACTGTAACGCCATTAGTGGTAGTTGCAGATTCTTCCACAAACATATTAGCGCTGATATCCTAACCTGACTGAACCTGACAACCACTAACAACTGCTTATTTGTGTGTGTTGAGTACCTATTCGTATTTAGATTTTATTGTTCAATAAAATATGTAAACTTGATGATTATTGCTTTATTTTTCTCAATTCAGGCATTATATGATCCATTTTTTGACATTTCATTTAATTTTACTTGACTTTTCATTGTTATTATTGTAATATCAATCTAATGTTGAATAATTTTAAATGAAATATCAAAAAATGGATCGTAAATGTGCATTTTGCAATAAAAGTAAAATTACAGTAATTTTGAATATACTGCAAAAAACTGTAAAATTACAGGAATCTTCTTTTTCGGCTGTTAGCGAAGTTCACAACCTGATTTGTGCCAGAGGTACTGACGGGACTCTCAAGGTAGCGCCACCCGTATGAATAGAGGGCGCCACTGGTCAGTTTCCCATCTTTAAGTAGTTTTTTATCTATGGGTGTAGCGATTTTATCTAATGTCAGTTTTTCGAGCAAATTTAGTGATTGACAAAATTTTGAGTTGAAGAGAAATTTATCTAATAAAAGAAAAGCTCGAGTGTTTTTTGGCAAGATAAATTAACGACAAAATATATCGATGAACAACAACAATAATTATCTCATTGTCATTGTGTAAAAGTGACGTCCGCTTACTAGAATTGAGGAAGAGAGGTTTTTATCGCGATAAAAAAGGATGCACCTTTTTTATCGATGTCAAAGTGACAATAACATTTCCAGGTATATGACATTTTAACATTGAAGTTAATTTATCAAAGGTAATACCACGAGTGCTTCAAATTTTATCGATAATTTTTTCTTTTCCACGAAAACTTGTTTATTTGGCAAAAATATGAAAACAAACCGATTTGATAAAATCACGACTCCGTTAGGAGGAGTGATTTTATCTAAATTCGGTTTGTTTGAATGTTTTTGCCTCAAATAAACAAGTTTGAGTGATGAAAATAAAAAATTATGTGATAAAATTTGAAGAGCGAGTTGTATTTGGGAAGATTATTTTTTTCAAGAATTTAAAAGGATTTTTGAAAGTGCTTTTAGTTGTCAACAATGACAAATTCAAAGTAAAATTTTGACGTTTCGATGTAAACAAGGTTTTATCGATGAGGAAGCATAATTATCAGCATAATACCGAATGATTGGCTAGAATAATGTATTGCTATTGGTTAAAACCACCAAAATGTCAGATTTTGACAAGTGAAAAAAATAATCAAAGGTAATACCACGAGTGCTTCAAATTTTATCGATAATTTTTTCTTTTCCACGAAAACTTGTTTATTTGGCAAAAATATGAAAACAAACCGATTTGATAAAATCACGACTCCGTTAGGAGGAGTGATTTTATCTAAATTCGGTTTGTTTGAATGTTTTAGCCTCAAATAAACAAGTTTGAGTGATGAAAATAAAAAATTATGTGATTGAATTGAATTGAATTGAATTGAATTGAATTGAATTGAATTGTCGCTGTTATTCACCTCGATACGTAAAAATCACTCAAGTGAATGATACCCATAATATAACACTCAAATTATCAATTTATAGCAAAAAGAAATATCACTATTAAAACATGGCGGAGCAAGCTACGATGTTTTTAAACATGGCGTCGCCAAGCTGTTCTAAGACTCCTGAAATATTGCCTTATCCTGGATGTACCACTTTTATTTCAAGGGTATAAGCCACATTTTCTTTCAAATTTCAGATTTTTTACTTAAAAACAAGTAAATTGAACACATTTTTATCTCATAAAAAGAGCGATTGTGGTTTGTTACAATGATTTTACTTCATTCCTTGGTTAAAAGTAAGTTTAGTTACATGCATCTTTGCTGCCCTAAAATCTTTATTTTTATGATTACTACCAGGAGAAATATTCACGGATTTATGCTTGGGGTCTACAAATTATCAAGTGCGACAAACTTCCAGACTATAGCAGCAATAATCTGCTTTAAACACAGTCGTATATTATACCGTTTATAACAACCTCAATGCCATTGTTTTGGATCGGTTATCCAGATGATGTCCTAAGGATTACCTGGGCGTCTATTATAAGTAGTGATGCAACGGAACTGGCATAACGGAAGCAGAAACGGAAACAGATGTCAAAAATAAATCTTAACGGAAGCGGAAACGGAAACAGAAGCGGAAACGTTAACACTACGAAAAAAAGCACAATTTTACATTCAAAAATTTTTTTTAATAAATTTGTACTTTAGTAGTCAAGCGGCAAGTTATATTTAATAAAGTGTTACTTGGCCGCTTTTTCTCCTTTCAGCCTATTTCGAAGTTCTCTTCATATATTAAACCAGCTCTTTGCTGCACCGCTCCTCATCGCTCTCTTCCCGCTTCTGTTCAGAGTTCTGTTATAAAGTTTGCGGAACCAGAAGCAGAAACGGAAGTGAAAAAACATGCGGAACTTCTGCAGTTGCGGAAGCGGAAGCAGAGTTCTGTTGCAACACTAATTATAAGTAAAATTTTGGGCTTTTGGGATAAATTTGAATCAAAGATATTTCTGCACGTTTCGTTGACAATATACAGGTAAAATAGGTCATTCAAATGAAAATATCAGCCTACAAGCAAATTTTAATCCAACTTGGGTTTGTAATTACCTTAAAAAAGAGGCCTACATGTCATCGTATGACATAAGACGACTTATTTAGTAGATGGCTTCCGCAGGTTCGTTTCGCTGCTTGTCTGCTGGTGTATTCTTGGGTTTACTATTTACATTTTTTTAAAAATCCAGCTTATATACGATTATGTTTGAAGATCCAAATTGGTTTTGTCTGGTGGTGACAGTCTTCTTCATCCGTTAAAATTAAATGAAAATAAATGAAAACTAACCTAACTATAAATACTACTATAACTAACCTTAAAATTATATTCAGTCGTTATTTATTGTTTAAGACATCGTTTGCAATAATTTTAGATAGTTTTGGGACAAAATACACATATTTTGGTAATAACATTCACTTATTCACTTAAAATTAACAAATAAATATTCTTTATTGTTTGAATGTATTATTTTTAGTAACCAAAATATGAGATTTTCAACAAATTTACAGAAATGACATAACAATAATTTCCACACCACACTAATTCTATACAGACAGTGAATTATTCACGAAGGCGATTCACAGACAAAAACGCGCGACTTCCCACGGTATTTTCTCACAACTTGGATTCGAGGTTCCCTCAGGAACGACCTCGATTGTCCAGATCCACGGTTCATTCATTATTATCGTTCTCATAATAATATACAAGGAAATTTATTATTATTTTTAATAAAAGATCGATTTGTCGATGGATGTTATTTACAAATTTAAATATACGTAAATTAGAAAACTCAAAAGTAGGTTAGGTTATTCCATGTAGAGATTTATGGATATCCGTAGGCTTTGGTTGTGGCAAGTCTTCCTTTTATAATCAACATTATTTTTGAATTTCAATTTATTTGAAAACTATTTACATATGTTCTCTCAAGGAAAGTCTCAGTCCTATTCAGGTTAAGTTAGTGTCTCTCCTATCCGCAGTTCCCTAGATATGTTCCTCTCCATTTCTATAAAATCTACATTCTTCATCCGTTGGATAACCTATAATTATCAGCTTATTCTTACTGATATTTAGTAGTTCTTTAACAGAGTCCTACCGAGACATTGTTACTTGCACGTGCATACCTGAGCTCAAAATAGTGAAGGAAGAAGAATGTAGATTATGTGGTATCGACACTTGCAGATTGCATAGAAATTTATAATTCTAGTACAGAACACCTAGGAGAATTCTGGATAGAAGAGGAATATTTACCTAATCTTAGGCATGCATTTATCCTAAAAATAGGTTTAAAGGAGCTTCTAGTCTCTGAAACTTTCCTCAAGAACAAAGTAGAAGTAGGAGGGAGCAATATATTTTTAAAATGTCAGCCCAATATACATACATACATACAGACAGTAAGTCTAGTATCTAAAAACCAGTTTTATACATCACATTTTTTGCAGTCGTACATAATTTTAATATGCAAACTCTAATTCTTGACGTTGTTTTTCCAAGAAGCTTCTCACAAAAAAACCACTTTAGGAATTCGCAAATGTCTCGCAAACTAACATTACAAACCGAAAATAAACGATTTTCTCTGAAATTAATCCTATTATTATAAATAAATAATGTGCTATGAGAAAAGTCGCAGACTAAGCCGAGATACATAATCTTGATGTTTTCGGTTCTTGGCTGCCCACGTATGTGCCGGATATGTTTGGTGAAGTTATTAGAAAACGTCGCGACAAAATGTGATTTATACGAACACCCGAAATACTAAATTACAAAATACTTTGGGCTAGAGATGATACATTTTCATAACTGTACCATCTCAGTATTTTGGAATTTATAAATGGTACATTGATTTAAAAGTGAGGTCCTGAAAAGCACTGCTTTCTACGGATTCAGGAAGAAACAGGAAGACGTGAAATACAATTCAAACATGAACGGAAAAGTTACTTCATGCATATATTGCATACAATATTTTTCTACAGTCCTATACAAATAAAATGAAAATAATAATATAATTTGAAATATTTTACTTTGATTCATTAATTGCGATCTCAGATTATCCTTTTGATGTACATGTATCAAATTAATGTTTAGAGTTCTTGAATCTGAGTAAAAATTCCCCCTTATTCATCAATTTCCATTTCATATATTCGAATGAATGAGTCAAAAATTATTACCACTTATTGATTTAAGATGACTGGAAGAGTTCAACATTATTATTTAAAACGTGTTCAGACCTCATACAACGTTCTAACAAACTCGGCATTAAAATACCGTCAAAGCCGTAGTTTCATTGATAAAACTCTCAAAGTATCGATAGTAGGCAGGCAACAATTTTATTTTTAGGTCAAATAATACAGTCTTACAGAGTGTATCACAATATTTCCTAACGCACCAACATTCGTTAAATCCAACATAGAAATTTTATAAAATTACATGACCAAAAAAGGTATTTTTGTACATCGAGAGTTTTTAAACAAAATATCCTTAATTAATATTTAGATTACAACTGAGCAGCACCCATAAAAATTGAAACAAATGAAAATTCTACTGTTACCTGCTTTCCAAAAGCATTTGGCGAAATTGTCGAGTACAAGTGTCAGCCTGATAACTGTGACTATGGTTTTAGTATTTCTTAAAGCGAAATAAAGTTACTATTCCACTTAAAATTCACTATGAGATGGAGGTACTTCAATTTTTGTGCTCCGAAAGTTACAATAGCGGTCCAGAAGTGAAGTTACTCCATCAATTCCTACTTTTTCTTCTATTTAATAATCCAAATATCCAGCTTCAATTAAGATTACGATTGCTTCTTGCTTTGGTGTATAATTTACTTGAAATACCAATTTTTCAATTGAAAATTCATCACATCAGTTCTCATATTTGTTGCAGTTGCGTAGCTAGGAACCAAGGGCCCTGGGGCAAATTAAAAAATGGGGCCCCACTGCTATGTAAACTGATTATATTTTATCAAATAAATCAAAAAAATGAAATATATAAATACTTTAAAAAAATTAGCTACTTAACTTCTTAAGCTCTTTTTTGTGCACTGCAGGGCAGGTAATAAAAATGTTGAACAGTAACCACATAAATTACAATTAATACTTGGTGTAGGTTTGGCTAATAAAACGAAATAGAGAAGATTCAAGGGTTTATTATATAAAGGTCGGGCCTACCAACTGACAAATAACAATTATATTAAAATTTTTTCCTAGCTTTAGTTTTCGCAAAAGTATCAATGACTTCGTCTAAATCCAGGCATTTATGCACGCCATTGACTGAGATTAAAAATATGGGTCATCAAATTAACATTGGTTATACTTTACCACTGTTGCCATTTTAGCCGAAATCTATAGATTTGACACGAGTTATTGACTTAACGGACATCAATATGAGTGGTAAAATCAAATAAAATTGAACCACTATATTCTATATTGACCAGTACAAAAAATTGACATTAGCTTAATTACTCCTGATACAGCATTAATTTTTTAACCGTTCTCGAAAAAAAAATCTTTCGAATTCACAATAAAACGCACATCGATGAATAATAAAACGCATATATCACTATCCGTCAAATTGACAACACTGCCAGCCTACAGAAAGAAATTAGGGGAATTCCCTAGGCATAACTTTTGAATTTCTCTCAACTGAGTTTTCATGATTAAAGTGGGGCTGCAACCTGTCATCTGGCCCCCCTGAGCTTGAGGGCCCCGGGGCACTGCCCCGCCTAGCCCATAGGCAGCTACGCCACTGATTTGTTGCCTTCCTTTTTTTTGTCATATGAAAAATTTCAACTTCTCCATTTTCTCGCCGAAATGATATCGTTCACCTTTATTTGAATATTCTTTAAAAAAAATTGGTTGATTCCAGTACCAATTTCTCCTTCTTATATAATAAACTCTCTATTTGCCAAACAATGCATTTTTTTATCTAACTGTACCTAGTTAAATAAATTTTTCTCGGAAACAACTGTAAAATAATTAATACCAGAACGTAGGTATTTGAGAAAGTGTAATCGTGTCTCCCAGTATACATTGTCCAAGTCTAGGTATAATATTCTACAAAAGTTAAAGGTCTTGTTGGAACTCGGAGTTTAATGACCTGATAGAAGTACCCAGACACGTGTGTATTTCATTCATATCTATCTAGTGTTTAACCAAGGGCGTTCCACTGGAGAAAATAATATAAATAATTTCAAATATTTATTGAAAAATTGATAAAATATTCGAATACAGGTTTAAGCAGAATTATACTTCTTGTAATAAAACTTTTCTGCGCCTCAGCAATTAGTCTTTTCGTGTTCTTGGCTGTACTGTTTGTGATTGGGATTGAGACTTTTTTCAGCATAAACTTTTTGGAAAAATGCTCTCTTGGCTCATCACCAATGATTTCTAGACTAGACATTAGTAGAAGAGGATTTTTTGACTTGGAATTTGCTGTGTTATCACTGGCTCGTTGCTGCAGTCTGTCTAACCCTTTTTTGCTAGAACATCTGTAGTTTCATCACTTATAGAACCCTTTTTCAAGGATTCAGTTATCCCATTGACCAATCTGGAACTGATGCTAAGAATTTCAGCTTAGTCTAATTATCGGAAAGTATTAAATATATATATTTACAGTTATAAAAGATATAGTTATAAAAGATAATATATTGATAACTATTGCAACGTCTTTCAAAGTAAACAAGTGATATCAAGTTTGGTAAAGAATCATGTGATGGTACATCATTCAACATATCTTTTCTGATTTATTATTTTTTTGTATCATATAGGGTCACTCTGTACATTCCTCGTGCTCAGGTACGATACCATCTGATAATTTTACCTGCAAACAAATCAGAACTCCACAGAAATTAATAAAACGTTTCTAAATATTTGAGAGAACCTCTGGAGATTTCTACTTCTTGCATTATTTATTAGAATCTCGTAGTAATTTTGTCTTTTTTCAACAACTCATTATAAAATTATTTTTCCAGAAAATTCACTTCTATGGCCGCCAACTAAGCTTCAAGAATCCTCTTAGTGAAATACGAGTTATTTCTTGATATTACGTTGCTTACACAAAAAGAGATCTCTAAACAGTTGTTTGATTGATTTGTTTAAGTCCTCGTTACCTCTCTACGCTCTGATATACAGGAATTTCACCAGATTCTTCTTAAATTAATTAAATCAATCTCCCTTCGGTATTCTAATCCCAGAAATTAATCCGATCAGTCATCACATCTCGCTAGGAAGATAATGTATGACTGTTTTTCTCTCTTCTATGCACAATCGATAAACAGGTTCATCCCAATATTCATGTGACTGCTCTTTGAACTGGAGTGAGTACCTAATCCTGTTACTTTTACTTCATTTCACCAAAGTTCAATAATTAGTTCAGCTCCAGTACGTCTGGTGTTTTTTTGAAATCTACTTATTGTCTCCGTTACTTATGCTCACCATTTCATGTGCTCCGAAACTTGAGTGTTATATTGGTGTAACAGGGATAAGAGTTTTTTAGGCAATCCCAGAACGGTCTAGGTCTAGATCTGATCTAAGATCGTGACAGTTGGAGAGAGGTTAATAGTACTTCGTAATGGAATGTCTAAACCTCCAAAATGTTGGGACTGCTCCTCGACGAGATTCTGGATGAGGAAGATGTTCAAAAGCTTACTTATTTTCTTCTTGAGATTGATCTGGCACAATAACCAAAGAAAATATTCAACTGTTACATAATAGTTATTTATGCAACAAGTGCAAAAAGTGAGTGTTTTTTGCACGCGACGTGAAATTGTCCAACGAGGTCTTTAGGCCACCTTGTCAGTACTCAATCATAGCTGGTTCTCGCCTTGACCATTTAAATTTTAAATAATTGAATATTTTTGCAATAATTGTAACTCGTTGAGACTAAGTAGTAAGATATACATATATTATTGTTGTATTAAAGCAGGATCAGATACTTGCTATGGATTTTTATTCAATTTAAATGTTTATGTTTGTCATTAATCATCACAAAACTGACACAAGAATGACAGATGAGTGCAATAAAATATTTTTTCTACTCCTGTTTTATAATATACTTATTAAAAGACTAAAATCTGTATCATAATGAAATTCATTATGATACAGATTTTCATTATGATACATATTTTTAGGCCAATAGGAATGCGACATTCGCACAATATTTAGTATATAGCCATGGATACCTGGTTGACATTTCTGAAATTAATTATATCAGGTCTATGGCCTGCAATAAAAGTGTAGCACTGAGCTATACGATTTTATTTATTTTAATTATGTTTTAATGCTTCTTGCAGTTTACAAATGCAATATACATAGATATTCCCAAATTTAGTAATTTTATACGTATTTTTTCACAGATAGACCTGAATTCTTCAAAATTATATAGCTCATTGCTACACTTTTATTGCAGGCGAACAGACATATTAAGTGACACTTAATTTGATAGCTGTCAAATAATTTTGATTTTCAAAATAACTATATTTAAAATTGATTTAACTAATAATTATTGATTAAATAATTTTTATTAACCAGAGTAGAAAAAATATTGTATGCTACTTTCATGTAATGGCCATTAATACACTCGCATATTATATACGAAACTCGCCTGCGGCTCGTTTCGTATCCTACAATATGCTCGTGTCTTAATGGCTATCATTACATGTTCGTTGCATAAAATACTATTTTCTCCGATCGTGGGAGAAGTTACACTATTTTGACCTGTTGCTAAGCAATTAGAAAATAACAGTGCGGTAATGTTATCAATGGATTATTACGATAAAATGTAACAAAGTATGGCTTTGATTTTTATATTGATAAAGCTGTGATGGAAGAAATAAAAGAAACATCTAATTTTGAACGATATTTTTGAACACAAATTTATTGTTGTCAATATTTACATGTATTGGACAGTTTGTATAATTTGTAAACTCTACTGGAGGGCGAAGAGAATTTATACACGTTGAAGCTGCATGGCTAATTATTTGGTTTATTTCGTTACCACCACTTCTATATTCCAATATGAACATGGAGAAATGTATCTAAGCTTACTTAATTACTTCTTGAACGGAATATTTTTCAATTGATTTTTCAAATGTAAATTAACGATCGAAGAAAAAATAGTATGTATTATTCGTTGGAAAAGCATATTCCCAAACTCCTGTGTTACCAGACTCGTCGCTACGCTCCCTGTCTGGTAATCATCACAGTCGTTTGGGAATATGATGCTTTTCCCACTAATTATACAATATACTATTATTGCACTAGTGCAATAAAGTACCACTTTTTCCATGAAATATGGTTCACAAAAGTGTTGTTTTTTGCATGAATGTAGAAAAATAAAATTATGATTCCAAACAATGACCACTGAATATCATTTATTCCACATAATTAAGTAGGTAATAAATAGGTGGGAAGGCCACGGTGATATAATTACCATTAAACGGCATTACCTACATTCCCCAAGCAACCCACCACTGCCGGTGTTTCACACTCTTCACATCCTCAACATCATGGGCGGGCACCCACTTTTCTTCATATTCAAGTTGACGATTTTACTTAGTTGGTAATAGACATTGAAAAATTAAGTCTGTTCAAGATCTTGATGCTTAGATAATATAAGGTGTCTTGATTTGTTATGTACTCTATCGTTTAAAATGAAAAAAATTGAGGCGCCGACTATCGGAAGACTAAACCTTGACTCATCTGTGAACAATGCGGATTTCCATTCAGCATTCCAATTCATTTATTCATTAACTCATACCAATCAAGCATGAATATGAATTTGTATTAATGAATCTCTTCTCAAAAGTCGTCATCGTGAGTTAACTTAGTGTAATCTTCGACTTAATGTTTCAATTGAAACCAAAACACCAGAAGCATTCAAACCCTTTTTCTTACTCAATCGATGTGTGGTACTGGTGATTCTTGGTCGTCCAATGAATGGTAAGAAACCTTAAACTTAACTTTTACCTAAAAATCGGTATTTCGTCAACTCGTCAAAAAATACAAATACCCAAAAATGGTACACACGCCTATGTTCGATGCGTTTACTACAACATACTTTCATTAAGGTCTTCTTTTTTTATTTATATGACTCACCCATCAATGAAGTTTATATTTAGACACAATGCCAATCTTCATTCCCACGTTCGCATATTTCTTCATAATTACAGAAATGTATAGTGTAATTAACAGCTGTTCGTTATTTATTTTTAGCTCTTTTATCGTTTAGTAAATGGCTAAATTTAGTGAGAGAGTGAGGGAGTTCGCAATTTGCAATTTTTTCCACCCTAGAATCCGTTAGGATGTCCTACTAGAATCTTTGCACAAACTCTGTGAACAATATCTGTGAACAATATCCAAGTCAAAAGTCTGATGAAAAATTATTATCCTTAAAGCTTCACTCAGTTCAGTTCATCTGTGAAAGCCAATTTGTGTTGGTCACTAGCCAAAAAATTCACTTAGGGAACTCTGTTTAACAACTTTAGAACCTCTTTTCTACTTTCACAGTAAGTTTCAAAATGTATAGTTGTATCTGGACAAAAAGAAGAAGAGCAGCACATCACTCATGATGGACCGTAGTCTCGCCATCACCTCTTGCATGAAAACGTCGCCCTTATATCCACAGTACATGCACAGTTCATTCCTAGCTTAGCCTATTATATGAAACTCTAAAAAACCTGTACACCGATAAAACTTGCTTTGTGAACTATTACCCGATATTCACACTCTAAACATCCTTCTAAATCTGGTATAATTCTGCGTGTCCACTTTCTCATAGCGTTTCCTTCCTTTAACATTTCCATCCATAGTTCCTGTATTTTCTTCGTCATCAAAATTATTTTCTCGATACCCTGTTCCTCTTCTTAACCAAATTGTGGGAGTACCCATTAAAATCTTGATTGCATCCCGCATTACCCTTTGGACTCGTATCAAATCGTCTTTATGTTTTTTGCACCATTTTTGGTACCCATCTTGTGTAGTTTCCAATAATATTTCCATTTCATACAAAACATTTCTTGAAAGGTAAGGAATAACCAAAAGATCAAGAAGTACTTATTTCCTTTCACCTTTGGCATCAAATCGTCACTATAACAGATAGTTATCCAGGTCTCTCTTACGAACATTGTTGTGACCATCAGCTCTTCTTCATTATACTCACCTATAATGTTTTCTCCAAGTCTACAGATCCCTTTAACACTAAAAAAAAAACAAATAACAACGCGTTATAGCCGGCGGGATTTTCAATTATTGACGGGTCATTTTAAAGACGCACAAAACACTATTGATTGTTGCCGAACTGTAGCTTTTCAATTAATAAAGGATCATTATGACAATACTTACGATAGAGCAGTCAAATTACTTAGACATACTATGGAATTTTATTTATTTTTCTACATTCATGCAAAAAACAACACTTTTGTGCAGCACATTTAATGGAAAAAGTGGTACTTTATTGCACTAGTGCAATAAAATATTTTATTGCACTCATCTGTCATTCTTGTGTCAGTTTTGTGATGATTAATGGCAAACATAAACATTTAAATTAAATAAAAATCCATAGCAAGTACCTGATCCTGCTTTAATACAACAATAATATATGTATATCTTACTACTTAGTCTCAACGAGTTACAATTATTTCAAAAATCTTTAATTATTTGAAATTTAAATGGTCAAGGCGAAAACCAGCTATGATTGAGTACTGACAAGGTGGAGGCCATAAAGATACAAAAAAGAAGAACGAGTTGAGTTTTATTAGGTTAGATTAGCTTCTTTGACATATTTATGTTCTAATTTTCCAGTTTTTGCATGAATTTAGAAAAAATATTGTATGCAACTCTTGCAAAACGTGTTTTTTGCACTCGACGTGTTGTCCAACTCGGCCTAAAGACCTCGTTGGACAATTTCACGTCGCGTGCAAAAAACACTCACTTTTTGCACTTGTTGCATAAATAACTATTATATTTACATACAGGGTTAATCTAAACCTATTCCTACAGGGATTCTTCTTTTCCACATCTTGTCCAATACTGCTTCTATTCACTCTTCGGGGACTATCCAATGTAATCCTCGTTAACTAAGACAAGGTATAAAAGAAATTTTTATGTATAGATATATACTTAATTTCTGTCGAGGCATTAGTCGAAGGAGGGTCCAAAACTAATTATTTTCAAAAACGATTTGTCTTCTGGGCATTTCAAGCTTAAATTAATAGGCAACTGTCTCTTTAGACGACAACCAGCTGGAATAGATGGCGCTTAATAATCCTGCCCAATTTGTCTTTCCGGTACTTGTGTGTATTGTATTTGCTGTTTGATGTCCTCGCCAACAATCGAAGAGTTAGATGTAGTGCTTGTAACATTAGGATATGAAAAAGGACTGAAAATAATGACATGAAATTTTTTCTTACGCCCTACGTCAACGAATTAAGAGGCTGAGGTAATTGAATAAATAAGAAAAATCTGGATATCGAGCTCTAATATAGGGAGGACCACAATAGATCTGCAAAGGTCGCAGTGGGATAGGACAAAGAGCCACTCCAATTTTAATCTAATCTAATCTAATATGTAACACTTATTTCAATGGGATTTTTCTTTTTTTCAACACATCATTTTTTCACCTGAAAAAAAAACAAATATCGCTTGAACACGAGGATTCCTTGGGTATAAATTGAAAGAGAACCTTCCGATTCGAAAAACGACAATTTTTCCAATACATGGGTTCATTTAAGTATTTTTCTTCCCCACTAGAAGGTGCCTTCTATTCACCCCGTTCTAAAATTCACCCTTATACATGTTTTGACACACCCTCCTTAACAAAATTCAAATTACTTCAAGTGGCTGTCATTATTATTAGCCCTTAATATTCCCCCTTTACTGGTATACACCTATTGACGCATAAATGTTTTTTTAATATATTCTGTTTTTTTTCTTCAGAAAGGCGATTCATCGAACATCAATAACTAAGTGGTAAGTTTTTAAAATAAATATTAGTTTATTTTTAAATCAGCCGGAGCAACAAATCAATTAATTGGCCAAAGCGTTTAAAAGTTCAATATTAGAATAAAAATTCGACTTATTTCCATTTTTCCATAAAATAAGCCAAAAAAGGTAACAAAATCAATGTTCACGATATTTTTTTCAATATTACTTGTATTGGTTTCGCAATGGGCATGTGTATTATTATACACTTAAATTTGTTTCACACAACGAAAAACGTACGTTATATTAATAAAAAAAAACATCAATCCAATGATTTTTTACATCAATTTTGCTCCGATGCTCGAAATCATTACCACAATGCTTTTAAAATATTACTCAATGTACGAGGACGTAATATTAATGCTTAGCGAACATTGATTTCAATCAGCAACGTTTCATGTTAAAATATTGATATTAATGACTTTGACATGGTTTAATGTCTTAGTACATCGATTCTATGCCTAGTGAACATCAATTGATCAATAAAATAGGAATCAATCGATTATTGAAAAACATTAACTAATCACCTAATGTGTATTAATTGATAATCTGTAAGCATTATCATAATGGAAAAAAGTATCAATACAGAATGGATCAAAATAAACATCTACTTTGGAAAAATAAAATCCTTTGGTAATTTAGAATCCTCACATATGTTTATTTAAAATTAAAAATATAAACTTCACTTACTATCTAAAAAGCTACATAATTTATCAATTTAAGGAAATGAAAAGGTAGGTATATATTTCTTTGATACTTGTTACGTCTTCACCAATTTTTGTAGAGTATACTTTAGTTGTTTGGCGTTTTCCTGTTATATATTTTTTCACTGTTTTGCCTGTAGGAATAACATATCCATGCAATGCTCACAACACTGCTGCATGGCGTCCATCTGCATATAAAATCAATTAGGTATATCATCCATATAATCATTCCATATTTATAGTATAAGCTACCAACTGTCATCTGGTTGGACGGATATTAGTTTTGCAGAAAACTGAAAAAATAGAATTAAAATTAGTATTATCAAAGCTGGTTATATACATCACTTACTTTCATTCACGTCTTGGCTTAGTTTTTGTAATAAACCCATCATAGTTTTATCCTCAAATTTTCATTGGATATTTTTCCATAGCTTTGTTCACAGCCAATTACCAAGCCATCGGAATTTTCAAAGGCACTAGAGAAATCCATGTTTATCTGGAATTATAATGAAGAATGAACTACAAGTGAAAATAAGTTTAAAAAAATTAACATTTGTCTCACCAATAATCCTGAATGTTAATTATAAAAAAAAACATGTTTCAAAAATGGCTGTAGTAGATTCTAAGGATTTATAATTTCTTCCAATCTGTGTTTGCTGCAGTGATCTATTTTTTTCCTCAGCTTCTCCTAGAACTAAAATATAATAATTTGCTTATAGTTTACTATATATAGTAGGTACGGCTTATTCGAGAGACAATAATAATAATTTTCTAACTTACTTGTCTATAGGTATACAGGATAGGTTTCCTAGAAAAATTTGGAATTGCACTTTTTTGTTTTTTCACTTGTATTTATAGGTATATTATTACCGCACTTTTGTGATTGACGGAATATATTAACAAATTAACTAGGACTAAATATTATAATGCATATTATTATGACGCGAGAACTAGGACTAGGAGACGATGTCGTTCTTTCCACGTGAATTTAGCGGGAATCGAGCAAATGTTTAGGTGGTGGGAGACAACAAGACGTAATATTAATGTATTTGGACATTAGCTCAACGTATTTGGACATTAGCTCAACGTATTTAATCATCAAGCTATGTTTTTTTGTATTATTTAATAAGTTTGGGCATTATATTAATGGTAGAGGTACATTAATTGATGTCTATAGGCATTATTGTAATGATTTTTTATTATTAACTTATAAATTTTAAAGTATTGATCTATGGGCACTGACATTATTTTGTCTCATTATGCAATGATTAACTTATGTCCTCTAGGTGATTGGTTTAATGTAAATTATCCTGGTATTGATGTGAAATATCATTATCTTGATGTATTTTGACACAAAAATAATTAAATTCTTGCATTAGTTTAATGACCAGGCATACATTGTGATAATCCAAAAAAATATCATCTAAGGTTTTTTAAGCATCATCATAATCATTGTATCACATTAATACTATTAAAAGGGCATTATTGTAATGATTTTACGTTGATGATCATGGGACATTAATATCACGTACGATATTTTTTTCTGTGTTGGAAAGAGATACCGACAATCTAAGATTCAATTTTCATTATAGATATTGGCTACCTACACATAACGTAAGCAGAAACATTTTATTATAACATTAATAAAGCATAATATTATTAAATTATCATTATCTACCTACTATTACCATATAGATGATTGTAGTGTTGTCGAAGAACGGAAATGAAGTGTAAATGCCGTTAGTTGAAGGGGGAAATCCGCTGTATTTCATTTTGCCTATAGAGTATTTTAAAATTAAGTAAAAATTTTAAAAAATTTTAAAAACGAACATATTGAGGGCTCTCATATTTTATTTATGAAATATTTCGTCAATTTTTAGTACTCTGTAACATACGATAAACATCTAGTTGATAGAAGATTATTGCATTCAAATTCTCCATGTACTTTTTGACTTGTCGTTGTATTCAAGAAATTTTTTTCGATAAGATTCAATCTCGAAGAACAAATCAGCGCCCAACAGTTTTATCAACACATGTTGTGTTGTTTTTACGGAATATGCTTTGGCTAGCAAATCACTGATTTAAACACAGCTTAACAGCTTTCTTTGTACGGACAACAAACATCCCTATATCTTGATATTAGGCAAATGTATTGGAACGAAAGTGCAAAAAAGCACCTACCTCACTCCCCCTTATATCATTTTAAACATAATCCATAAGTTTTCAACGAGCTTTATGTAAATCAATTTTCTTTGATTTGCACTAAAATTTATTTATATCTAACCAAACGGAAGTACAGTCAGCCTGTATTTATTTATATTACAACATCGTCATAATACTAGCTAATATTTTATTATCTAATCTCTAACGTTTTTTTTTACTTGTACTTCCTATTTTCCCACAACCTCTACCTTTTCGCTATTTACTTATATATAGATATAGTTCATTTTAACAATTGCGCATTTAGAATCCCTCGCAGATGCTGTGTATTTGAATGAATAGTATTTTTTGTGAGGTCCGTGCAGAAAAAATATGATAAAAATGTGTCGTCAACTGTCATCTTTTTCATTACGGGCTTTTGAAAAATGTTTTCATTTCGTCAGATTTTTTTTCAGGCTTCACGTTTAATCCAAATTTAATTCAAGACCACTTCACAATCTGGGAATGCCCTGTATAATACTAGATCGTTTGTAGAATCATAAAGTTCTTTTAGTCAAACGCAGTGTAAAAATAAACCGAAGTTTATTAATAGATTTAACTATTTTTCCCTATGACTTTCCCAACAGTATAACAGGAAGGAAGTATTTTGATGAATGTTACTGATAGTACAAATTACATATATAGATATTATCGCTCATTCCTGCATTCATCAGTCCTGTTATAATATAGTTTATTGATAAGAGTAATATTTATATTACAAATTGTTATTGTGAGCCTCGTAAATACTTCAAATGCTTAATGGGCGAATGAGAATACAACGACAAAAAAACGTAATGACCATGTGGAGGCTTTTATAACTTTGGAATTGAAAATTTTAGCTAAAAACTCTGCCAGGATATACATGGTGTATCCTAAAAAGCGAGGTTTTTTATTTAATTTAATTTGGAAAAACTTTTGTCGAGAAAATGCATGCGAAACTACCCATAAGTGTAGTTTCCGTGACATCCTGGTTATGAAACGTCACTTCCTAAGTGATTCTCGTTTGAATACTGTACGAGGCCGATGTACGCCAATTAACATCCGCAAACATATCCTTTATTACAATAATGGCTTAAATTACAATTTATTTTTTAGTGTAGGACGTAGGAAAGACCAAAAGTATCCGGAAAGGACCGTTTGGGTTATGCAAGTGAATTCTTGATTAACTCTATGTAAAGGGTGTCCCAAATTGAATGATTTTACAAACCAATTCGTGAAAACAGAATTATTTTTTCGTTAAACACTCCATGGTTCATCCTGGTTGAATTGAATAACTGTAGGAGTGCTCAGTGCAATAGGCAATTTATTTTTCAATGGAAGACTCTTTTTTTGCAAAGTAATATCTTCCTTGGTGTGTAAATACTGTGGTGATATGAGTATTTACACCTTTCTGCTGGTTAAATTTGTTGAAGATCATTGATCAGTCTGTGGTGTAGTCCCTCTGTTCATTTGTCTGTCTGTTTGTCTGAACACGATAAACTCAAAACCTACCAGATTTATAAATAGTTTCGTCCATAGAAGGCTACATTATCATCGAAGAACATAGATTTAAGGCTCGCGCGCACTTATCGGCAACAGCCGGAAACGGAACGGGCCACGGCAGCCGGCAATTTTAGCTGGGTATCGCGCACTAGTCGGTGAAAAATTTTTGCCAGTCGTGGGTCGCTTGTCGGCCATGGATTCATAGACTCGAAATAAAATAATTATAATAAGTTTACTGTGCGAAGAAGAGGAAAAACAAAATTTTGTTTATCAAAAAATAAAAAGAGAATGAATAAATGACATTTGTACAAAGAGAAAAACTGAAAGTGAATTTGCCACTTTATTTCCTCAGCTAGTAGACCAAGCGGAGGAATTTTTTCAATATTTTCGAATGAACATTGCCATAAACAGGATAACAACAAATTATGCTTTTATTAAATTAAAGAAAATCTACTCAACCTAACCTAATCAAAGTGGTTGAGTAGAGTGTTTATTCGGGACTATTATTTAAATGAGTGCATGAAATCTGTATTTTTTTCAATTTTCGGATTTTAGTATTTTTTGTTAACAAATCATACAATTCCGGGTACCCGCTAACAAAAATATAAGTTTTTCGACATCGATTTTTTCCGTTCCGTCTTCCAAAATCAGCGCGCACTTCTCCGCATCACGACGGAGCGCAACGGACCACCGGCAAAAGTATTCTCGTCCGAGATTTCCGTCGACGGCGGGCTGGGCCGTTGCCGAGTAGTGAGCGCTGTTTCGTTTAAATACCAGGTAAAGATAAATTCGTGGTCCGTAGCGGTCCGAGCTGTTGCCGGCAGAGCCGGTCTAGTGCGCGCGAGCCTTTAACTATCACTTATAAAGCCAATATCATGGAGTATTAGAAAAATAGTCTATTAAAGACCATCCTAGCCTGTCTAATGGTGCCTATGGAACCATTGCTAGACTTGGAAAGAAAAAGAATGCCATTCGATGGTACACAGGGTGCTCATAAGCAATTCAAGGACATGGGAGTGAATGGACCAGGAAACGAGCCCTCTGACAGCCTGGGAATAAACTTCAAGTGAAGTTCAAGCGGAAATTTACGCCATAAAAATTGTCCCAGTTCAATATTGATTATCATGTTTAACGCACTGAGCTCTTATGCAGGAAGAATATAGATTCTTTGGAATTTTACAGTAGTTCTGAATCCTGGGGCACAACACCTATCTATGTGATTATTGTATAGAAGACGGACAGGTTAAAGCCTGCAGACATTCCTGCGATAAGAAGGACTAAAGTAGGTACTAGATAGTATCTCAGACTTTCCACAGGAACAGAGTGTAAGGGGTACAGAAGATCTTTTGGGTCTCACTGAATGTCACCATAATATACGTACATTCCAAGATTTAAATATAATAATACGAGTAGAATAGAAAGTTGATGACATTTGTGTTATTGTATCCTTTCGATTAGAAGTTGAGATATAAAAATGCCTAGCTATGCAAAGTAGGCGTCACCGACCAGAATAGGGGCGAAGAAGGTCATTATACCGTATCAATATTGTAAGGATATACTTAATATATTCATATATATATATACTCCAGTTTTATCATAAATTTGAATTTTCCCTTTTTTGTGCGCCGGTTATATAGAAGCAAAATATCCCGACGCAGTTCGACGCCTCTTGCTACGAAACGGGGTCAATAGAAGTTGTTCCCCTACAAACAAACGATATCGTCGTCGTCTAAGCCAACTAGAAATAGATCGTCGCGCCGTTACGTCATCTACTTGATCAAATCGAAATTTTAAGATTCGATCCAGAACAATGCAAAACAACAGAAAAAATTCCAAGACTGAACTAGCCAGCGGCGGGGGGACTGACCGTTAATTTAGTTTGTTTAAAGTGATGTTTATATTTTTGTTAATTGGTTGATTGGTTACGGGAAAATGAATGAAAAACTTTATTTCGATTCTCTTAAGCTCAGTAATATCAATCAATTTCACATAATAAAAAGCGTCTGATATGGCAAACTATCTGAAGCTAGACGGTGAGTAAAGGTGAGAGGAAATAAAACTCGCACACGCTTGCCAATAGCAAGTAAGGTAGTAAGAACAGGCCGATATTCACCACTTGTGTTTTTGGGAGAAGTCTGTCGATGCTAATGATAAACGACGTTTCGATATCATTGTGACAATACCAATAAATGTAGATTAGTCTGGGGGGGGGCAGGCTTCGTTCACAGAAGTTCTATCAGACATCTTGAGGAACGCCACTGATTTTGAAGTGAATATAACAATGCAAAACGACCAAATCTAAATTCGTGACACAAAAATATTTTTACTCACCGCTAATTTTAACCGAGACTCTGCCGCCTTCCTTATTTCTGTCATTACTCCTGTTTATGAAAACAGGATAGGCGCCAGAAATAGTTGTCTGGTCTAGCAAAATGAAAATATTGTTTGAATTCGAAAAATGTATACGCGTGTAAAGATTGTGTGTAATAATGATATTAAAAATAGCTTTTTTTTAGAATATCCGAAGGCAACTGCAATTTCAGCGACGGTATTGGTTGTCATGTGTTCGAATGACATGCTAACCTGTCACTTGTCGACATTGCACTACCGCTATCGATCCAAGGTTAAAAGTTTCCACTGTACAATTTGTAAAAATTGTAATAAATAATTGAGTACTGCTGAAAATTTCTGACAAAACACCTTATAGGTTAGTTCTACAAAATTGGCATCAGTTAAAATCCCGACTAATATTTCCGCACTTCTTTCGTCCACTTTTTGATTTCCCTCCCTGCTTGGTCTTTACATTTGTACATTGATTTTTTTAATAAATCGCGGTCTCAATTGTGCTCTTTTTTGGGGATATTTTTCTTTAAGTTGCTGTTCCTGTCCTTCTTGAATTCTAAAACATAAAAAAACATCTATAATTCCAAATAAAAAATGTTTTGAATACAAAATAAGTGAAATTATCAGTAGATTCCGGCCCTGTTGATAAAAAAAGTAATTCTCTCTGTGTAAAATAAGTCTTTCGGTTAAATTTAGAAACAGAGATATTTTTAAGGTATTTGGCACTACTACTTCCGTTTTATTTTTCTTTGCTTGCTGGTATTTTTAGATTATGTAAGTTTTAAAATAGGTTACCCCCTGCCGTGTCAGGAAGAGAGATGGCATTGTCTGGCTTCAACATAATGTCTGCAGTTTCTGTCATATTATTTAGGAGAGTTTAAAACTGCTCAATATATTGGACAAGGTTATCACCAATTGATTAGCATGCAGGACAATTTTTGATTCATAAGATTTTAGTCACTAATATCTGAGATAATAGTCACCTTACTGTGGATTCCAGGGCACACTGGAATAGAAGGGAATGAAGTAGTAGATAAACTAGCAAAGAGGAGGACTGAATCGCCCTTTTGGGGGATCAGCTCCAATGTAATGTTGGAAGAAATGGGTAAAGCCGAAGAAAAGAGAAGATCTGACCATTGGAAAGATTTAGTAGGACTTAGACAATCAAAGATTCATCTGGGAGACTGGGTGACTACAGCCTGTAGAGATGAAATAGTGCATAAGTCAAAGTTAAACTGAGCTAAGAGTTTTAACAGGAATTGGAGAAAGAAGAATGTAGATTTTGTGGCGTCGAAGAAAAAGAAAATACTATCATTCTAGACCGTTTTTCGCCTGGAAAAGTGGACAGTTAAATTAATTCCTTGTAACTATTTAAGATGAAAATAGAATCCGGGTTATTTTGAGGCTGATTTCGTCTATTTTTCCGGGTGATCGGTTATTTTTAGTTTTTATAAATAGTTGATATAAAACTATGATTAGATTTTTGACCTCGGTAATTGAAGAATTTTATTCTCAACAAAAACTAAAAATGTTTTATATTAGCGTTTATTCAACAGAAGCTCGTGGTTTATACAGTGTTGAGCAAATTGATTAAACAGAAAATAATTTCTTAATAATTTAATCGAATTTAATTCAAACTCAAAAGTGCAAAATAGCCACTTGCCGCGAGATCCGTTTACCTACTAACGGCAGATGTTCGTTAAAATGAACAGGTGGACAATTCTGTTTGTTATTACCAATCTTCCATCTCATTACACATACCTATACAATATTGTATATAGAAACAACATTATATGATGTTTTGTTAGTAATTATTGTGATGACCTCTAGACCAACTATTTTTAACTCGACAACAAAAAAATCAACGAAACAAAAACTTGGAATAATGCAATATTTAAGAGGCATATATATTTTATGGGTTAAATGTAGAATCGAGGTCAAATTAACACTGGTATAGACTAATGGAAAATTAAAAATTCAATAATATCACACTACGAATTAACAAGCATTAGTCGAGTCAAAACCTGTGAAATTTCAAATTTAAATTTTGAATTGAACCTTTTTTCAATAAATCAAATATTTTAAGATTATTACTTCTGCGCCTCCGGTGGAGAAATTGTCGAAAATGTTTGTTTTGAATCCAAGAATTTCAAAGTCATCAATTATGCTTGTGACGAATACCTTTGTCGACAGAATATGACGAATTTCGAATCGCCTATATGTCGTATTCACTCTGTATTAAAAATGTCATCGATATCAGAAATATCACCGATTGAATTTCCGTCATCATTTTCAACTTTAAATTTTAATAGGAATAATAAATCAACTTTATAACGACTAATGTGTGCTATCGAGACTAGGGAAATTAACGCTAAATAAGTATGGTGTACAATTATTTACCAATTTATAGTAAATGTGTTTCTTTAATTAACACTAATACCATTTTATTGAACTCCATTTTTTTCCGATAGCGTTTATATGTTATAATTATTGTAATTATTCTAGTTATCAACTGTAATAAAATAAATAATGGTAAAAGTTAATTTTTCAATTTTAATTTTTAGCAAAACTGTCTTTGATTTTCGTTCATTTCTTAACAGACAAAAATGTTATCAGTTATCACGATCACAAAGCCTAAGGGCGCTTGGAGCCTACAGAAATCCATAGTCCATGTGGAACATTGAGAAACATAAATCTATTGGACTGAAATATTGTAGGAATTACACAAAATATCTTATAAGTCGTAATCTTAATCTAATATCTTTATCTGTAGAGTAGGGAGGGTGACTGTAGGCTCACAGCACTTAGGCCACATGTGTACATCCCTCCGATTTTTGTCCTTCTAGTTCATTATCCATCCTGTCCTTCCAAGGAAGGTGGACAGGTCACTAGGTGACATCTCCTTTATATCGGCAGGTGTAGGCCAAGACTCATCGAACACACACTCTTTCTCTATGCTTGACAGTTTCATCTTCCTGTTCACACATCCTGTCCACTAGCCCCATAGTATGGAGGTGTTTCCTTAGTCGACAGTGAACAGTCATTGCCAAATATTTCTTTGACACCAACTTCCTGGCAAGACTACATTCTTTGATTAATCCCATCTCTGACGGAATTGAACATGGGTGTAACGTTTGGCTAGTTCCACAATTGTGCCGTGCCCTTCAACCTACCTCAGGATAATATTGTTATCTGCGAGGCGTTAGCTAAATCTTGGTGGCACTCTAGTACTAGCCCCGATATAACACGTTGTCTGTTCAAGGCTAATAGAGCTTGTCTACTACCAGTGCAGATTGTTATGTTTTTGCCAAAAATTTCTTTCATGGCGACTGAGATACCAGTCAGTTCTATTTGAACCACGCTAGTTTTGTATCCCATTCCCCACTCAATCCTTATGCTTATTGATCTGTAGTAAGCTCTACATCCTGAGCCTTCCCTCCTTTTTGAGCCATCTGTATCTTAATCTAAAATAACTCCAGCTTCATTATCTCAAAGTTTTCAAAACTCAATCTTAATCTTTTTCTGAACGGTTTTATTCACTGCGCATGAGTCCGTTTTGCGACCCTTCTAACAAACTCAATATTTCATCTGCTTTTACTCATTACACCTCTAAAAAACCCTTCTTCCATTGAGTGATTAAGACGGTAATAAATGCTCTTATCAACATAATTGTGTGCTATTTTCAGATAAATTTAACAACAGTCATTATAAAACCAAAATAAGTTTTCGGGTATACATATATTTATATTAGTCTTTTTTACCAAGATTTAATCACTGCTTCTTCGGAATTATTGTTTGATGACCCTTTCAATATTTTTTTTTCTTCTCTGTTCCAGCTGTTCCTCACCTGCCACCTTAGAAAACAGGCCGTCATTGTATTTTACTTGGAATTTGACTCGTGCCTGAACTAAACAGCATCGGACTAGCAAGAAACGGTAAGAAAATATTTATTATACCCTTAAGAGTTTATTTCGCAATACTTATCACTTTTTTCTAAATCAAACGCAAAAATACGGAAGCTCGTTGAGCGAAAATACTCGCCCAAGTAAGTACCCTATGTAGGGGTTGCGGCATGACTGACGAAACGTCAGTCCATGTTCTCTTAGAGTGTCCACAATGGGCTGTACTACGCAGGCGAATCTTTGGAGTCCCTGTTATGGCCCCTGGAGACACAAGCAGGCATCCATTGAAAAAGGTTGTGGCAGCTAGCAGTCCATACGAAGTGGAAAATTGTATAGTGACTTACATGAACTCAGAAAATTGCTTAGTTAATTCTAGATTAGATTTGATAAGGTGGTTAATCGGCCTATTGGTCTTCTGAATCTGGATTATGTGCTCTTGTTATTTAGTCAATCATACTCGAGTCTAGTGGCCTCTCAAAAACCGCAAATTCGCCAAGCAATCGCACTAACATAGGATGTGCTCAGCAGGTTTTTCACACTTTTTTATCTCAATCTCAATCACAAAATCATTATTTAAAAACTGTCAATATCACTTAACTTTCATCTAATATGTTGTCAAATTATTGATCTATGCAAGGTTTTCTTTTATTGATTGTTTCTTCGGAACAGAGCTCAACAAATTGTTATCATTGGTTGGGGAAAACTTGTGACGGTCCTGTATGAACAAAAATTCAAACTGTTTGCAAGCTGCATGTTTCACAATACCAAATGGGGGATTGATTCACGCCAGATTTTGTTTGCTACAAGGTGTACATTCAACTAATTTGCAAATGTCTGCTGTATTATTAGATCTTATCTCAAACACAGGAAGTTTCATTTGACAAAATGTATCATTAGAATAGCATAAATTGTGGATTGTGAAATTAAAGGTGTCTTCGTTGATTCGATTGAGGTTAACACTTGTTAACATTTACATTTCTGTGCTACTCAATTTTTTTTTGTCGTGAATTTGGAAAAAATTGTATATACACCTGGTTGGTGAAGGACCTTTATAAGCCTCGCACTCTATTTAATAATTTTAGTGTTAAGTCAATAATAATAGACCTCACTACCTTGATCATAACCACGTTTATGCTGTACATGAACTAAAAATATCTTTTTGTACAACCGTATGCCGCTGAAACTGCATAAACGCGTTAAAAAGAGTTATTATCATTAGAAAATGAAGAATCAGGCATACAACGTAAATATTATCTAATATGATAACAGAAAAATGATAATTCTATATACCGGAAGTTGCGGCGCCAACCGGTCATCATTACACAACTAAAAAAAAAGTTTATTTGCCTTATCTCTCTTGCCTTCTATGATAATGAATTTACACGTTTTAATAAATTGATTCGACATTAGTTTTACGTTGGTTGGAAAAACTGATAGAACTGTCAAAATTTTGTTCAAATGATCTAGTTCCAGTTTAGGTGGAATAATTGACCTACCTGCTTTTAGGGCTATTTCTTCTGCTGTTGCTTCCCATTGCTGGTGGACAGTGATGAGGTTAAGATACTGGAGACCCTAGACAGGGCTTTTCGAACGGTCCATACAACCGGGATGTATGCACTGATAGTAGACAAATTCTATTAGCCTTGAACAGACAACGAGTTATATCGGGGCTAGTATACTAGATTGCCACCAAGATTTAGCTAACGCCTCGCCAGATAACAATATTATCCTGAGGTGGGTTAAAGAGCACGACAGGAGTAGAGGTATTCGCATTGTAGATTCTTTGAGCCAGGGAAGCCGCTTTTTGATTGTCTAGTTGTCAAATTTTTTTCCGTTGTGTCAGTTAGGGATAAAAATCAATTTTTACTTATTTTTCTTGACAACGGTAGCTCGAACGCTACCGAAACGTTGAAAGAATTCAAAAATATTGTGGTTTAATTTCCCAAGAAATTAAAAAAAGAATGAATGATATACCACAAGGAACATACAGAAGATAAAGTCCAAGTTATTATAAAGTTCAGCTTAAGCTACAAAGCTTGCTTAAACTAGCATTTCGTAATTATTCTTTTTAAAATGCTCAGAGATCTTTCTCCAGACGCGTTTCAAATCGTCATCCTCAGTAAAATTCGCAGGGTCGTGTCCAAGTTTGGGAAGAATGTAGCACGAATAATTTATAGGAACACACATTTTTCAGCAAAATCACCACCAATGTCTTCCCTTGCGTCCCCCTAGGATCTGCGGCACTGGGCGTTTGCCTAGTCTGCCTAGTGGTAAATCGTAACCACTGACATTTTTCAACCAAATTTCATAACTTCAGAATCTTTCGGAGGTTGAGTTTGATTAATTTTTTTTTTTGGATCTTGTGAAAGAAGGTAATTGTTATTTTATTTGAATAATTCCGCTTGTTATGTCGCCGACAATAGAAATATTTGTAATACTTGCAAAATAAACAGAAATTTATCAACTCTCCTCACGTATTGTTCACTTCAATATTTGACAATTTTCACATTAAAATGCATAACAGGATATTTGATCATAAACCTAAATGCCAGATCTATTAAATCATTAAAATAGTTTTGCGTACATTTCACCAGAATCACCATATAATCGTTAAATAATAACATTCCTCGACTGCATTCATATAATATTCATTTGAATTCAAACACAGATAACGGCGTCACCAGAATGTACATAGTTGTATTAACAGTTGGGGGAAGTACGGAAAAAAGTGTACAACTATTTATAATATCTTCATTATTATTACTTTGTACTTCACGCATGGGATGATTCAATCGGAATGTGACGCTCAAACACGTACTCGATCAGTGTCTGGGTTTTACAATGAACTCACATCTTTTTTATCTGACCAACTTTTTAAATCTACAGACATATTTAACTTCATGCTTCAAGACAAAAACAAATTGGTATATTAATGCATACGTTTGGGTTGGGCTCAACAGTCCAGGCACTTGAACTAAATTTGTGTACCATTGCCTACTTCCATTCCAGAAGCTTCTTGACTTCTATATAGGCCACCAGTTTATCTGGAGGGATCTTCAAGTTGTGATGATTGTGTTATTTCAACTTTAAAGTGCTTCCGTTCGAATCCTTGTAAGTTCTCACACAATCAAGCAAGTATGTGAGTAGATGTTACATCGAAGAGTTCACATTTTCTTCACAGAGGTTCACTAAATTTGTCTATCTTGTCCAGAGTATATTGTCCAGTCACCAGGTGGGTAACTGTCTTCAAATTTCTCTTATCAAGTTTCAACAGGCTGGAAGAGAATTCATTGTCCAACTTATCCAGTAGATTCTTAGTATGGAGGTGTCCTTGTGTCAACCTCCATTTCAGTTGGTGTTCTTTAACTAGCCAGTTCCTGACTTTCCCTCTAATGTAATCCTTTCCGATTACCTGTAAAGGCTTCTTTAGAGCCTTCTTTAGCTAGCTGCTTTGCCATTTCATTTTCTGCAATCCCCTCACGTGACGGCGCCCATATTACTTACACTTTGTTTTCTCCTGTCAGCATGTATGGGAATTCTTTACAAAAATTGATAAATTCGATTCAAAATGGAGGCTTCGTAGCCTCGGCACCTTTGGGCTTTTTGTGCACTTGCTTGAAGCGTTTATGTGAAGATACCAGTAGCCCTTATCAGGCTCAACTTCTTGGGAAAATCCTCCCTTTTGTCCTATCTCTGATGTTCAACATTATATAATGTGTGTAGCCGTTTTTTTCCTCTTTAAGCGTTTGTAAAGATGAAAGTCCCACCTTTATCTCAGGTTGGTGTACATCAAATGGCAGTTTTCTATTTATTCGTTTTTGAAAACTAAAATGTGTCGTGGCTAAACACGGCTATTTTAACCTATTTTTTTTCTTTATCGATTTCCTCTCGACTTGTTGACTGAATTGTAACGAAAGAAAAAAAATTATCGAGGAAATGGACATAAATTACCATCAGTCAATAAACTGAACCGTGAAAATAATGATTCCATTCGGCTCTTGGCGTATTTCATGAAAGAAAATCAAATGTAATGAGTCCAGTATCTCAACCGACTAAAAGTAATATTGATACAGATTTTACCAAAACCAAATACAACAAAATACAACGTGGTAATAAATATGAAATGACAATCTTTTGTGAAAAACAATGTCAAACACTAGAAACATAGTTGATACTACAATCTTCAATCAAGACGCAAGGAGACTATTATTACAAATATGTAAGTATGTACACATATGCTACGCTTCAACAACAACATGTCTCCTCTGAGGTATAGGCCTTTCTATTTGACAAATAATAATTTGAAAAAAGAAATTGAGTACAGAGTAAACATTACATTAGATGATCAATGAAGGCAAATATGGATTCTAAGGGGTCGTTCATATAGATTGCGAAAATCCTTTCAGATTCCTCGTCGTACACAAGTGCAAGGAAAAAAGCTTGAAAGAGAGGGAATGAATAATTGTGCGCGGTCATCAAGGCGTGTACTTAATTCCAGAAACCAGAGGCCGTGTGTTGATTGCCACCCTATTTTAATCGCTGTTGCCAGAAGCTCATTAGGCTCGTTACCGGTCTTATCAGTTATCACGTGAACTAAACAAAAATATTAGAAATTATAATTTAAATGGTTCATTTATTTTGTCGGTATTGATTAGAGTTGAAGTTCGTTAAAGCTTTCGTGTGTTTGTATTTTTGTTTATTACTGCACTAAAAAGGTATTGTATACAATATCATTGAAATCACAACCACAGCAAAATTTCCAGTTATTTATTATTAATATCAACATTAATAAGCATTTTTTTTTTATATAATATTTCACTTCCGTTTCCATTAGCTTGTAGTTCTCATCGGTTCTAGAACGCATGGCGCTACTCAAAATTTTCTATAACTGCGTTAGTCAGAAGGACACACCGTATATACATCTTATTCATCGCTAGAAAGCGACAGAATTCGCCAAATTTGCAAACTCAACAATGGCAAAGGAATTGCGAGCAACCTCTAAGCAGCAACCAACCATCAGAATTTATCTTCTACAGAGTTGTCAGCTTGCTAAAGTTTACGTTATTAAAATCAAGACTAGTAAATTTCGGTTCTTTGGAAAATCTTTCAGCAATGATAAAAGTTGATCTGAAAAGTATTGTTTAATCCAATAAAAGAGTATGTCTTTGTTCTGGTAAATTTGTGTGGTGCCAATTTTTCTGTATTCTAATACTGTAGCAAATAAATGACTGGGGTAGCACAATGTTGAAAAAAGCTTCTTTTTGATTTGCTAGCACATATTGAAGTCAAATTTCCAGTGTGTTTTTTTTGTGGGAGATTTTGTACTGCCATCTGGCGGAAGTCGGGATGAAAATGTGTGTTAAACGTAATTATTCCATGGGTAATTCAAGTCATACACATTAATTTGTCTTAATATTGCTCCAATTAAATTAATTATCACTTTCTGAAATCGTCACTGAGTTCTAAGTAAACCAAATCAATTATATTTACTGTTGAATTTAAATATACACCTTATACTGTCATTATGCTATATTATTGGTAATAAATATGATTTCATTTAGGTAATTGTTATTATTTATTGGACGTGTAATCTGATTAATAGTAAAATTCGAAAGACTTGTGATATTCGCATAGGCTTGGCAACGCTGCCGGCAGCTGACCGTGGGACAGGCACCCGTGAAAAAGTCGCACGGTCTTTGCGCATACGTTGAAGTCCTCTCACAATCGCCAAATATCAGAGACAGATACCAAGGGCCACACAATAATATTATAGTATATCCGTAAGCTAGAGATGGGCGTAGCTGTTACTTTTGCTTTTTTGTACAAGAGCGAGATTGGAATGTAGAACGCTGCGAAGAATTCAAAGGATTAAAAGAGGTTAGAATAAAATCAGAAGTATTAAGACATCGTATGGGATGCTCTCATATATTCACCGTAAAGAACATGTGTGCAAAGCCGGATCATTTGATTATAATCTATCGTACTGTCTTTAATTAAGAGAGGTAAAGATTTAATACCTGCTCGGTATAAATTTTTTTTCATTTATTCAAGTCGATACAACTTCCTTTTCGAAAAAGCAAAATAACTCTTCCATCTTCCCTGCTTCCTTCGAAGTTTCTTGATTGTACCAACTGTATATGCGATTTACACTTGAGAAGAGAAAGACAATTTTTTCATATGTGAAACTCACTATTAGATCAGTCCCATTTACCAAAACAGGTGGGCCTGTATTCATTACCCCTTTTTGCTTTTAAACGTTGTGTCTATCTGATATGTCAGTTTCTTGTCAAAGGTTATCCGAGAATACTCAGAGTCACTTACCATGAAGACTATCTAAGGAGATGGAACCCATGTATTTATGGACATGATAGAGGGCGCCAATGTAAGCCCCGTACCATAACATCTGACATTAGAGCAGTAACTGCAAATCATAAGATTAGAGTTATGATTTTTTATTGGTCGCTAGCTAATGCGACAGTTCGCGGTTCACGTGTAGGGTATGTATGTATGTATTTTTGGGGTAACATTCACTGAAACCTGAAAGATCTATTGTGACCCGTTACTTCTACTTAGTTTCTGAGGAGTCTCTGAAATTAGTAGCTCCTTCAGTCCTATTTCTCGGAGGAATTTTAGAACATCTGCAGGATTCAACTTAGGTAAATATTCCTCTTCTATCCAGTAATCTCCCAGGTACTCTAGGATTCTGGAGTGCTGTGCAGTTAAAAAGTATGTGGATGGAGGTCTCTTCTTCCATGCCACAGTATCTACATTCTTCTTCCTCCACTAATTTGAGCTTTTTCAGGTGCCCATTCAGGCGACAATGTTTTGTTAGAGTCCCTGTTAAAACTCTTAGCGAAGTTTTGCTTTGACTTATGCATTCATTTGACGCAACAGGTTGTAGTCGCCCAGACTAATCTTCGATTGTCCAAGCCCTACTAGATATTTCCAATGGACAATTCTTCTCTTTCTTTCGGCTTCGCCTATTTCTTCCAATATTACATTGGAGCTGATTCCGCAAAAAGGTTCAGGCCCCCAGAGAGGTATTTCAGACCCCCTCTTTGCTAGTTCATCTGCTATTTCATTTCCTTCTATTCCAGAGTGTCCTGGAATCCATATTAAGGTAACTATATTGTTCTCGCCTAGTTCATTGAGTTTGTCTAGGCATTCCCACACCATTTACTGATACGCGTAGGGTAAGTGAGGTTAGGAAAGAGGAATGGAACATTTTTGTTCGATTTTGAAATCATTGGGTGAATGCAATATCCAAATCTATTTATTTCTTAGAAAGCTGTAACTCTAACTGACCTGCACCTCAAACAAACAAATACCTCATAGTCCTTTCTATTTTTTTGCGCAAGAATGGTTTGTTCCTTCGGATTAACCGCGATAAAAACTTTGTATATTCTCTGAATTGGATAACTTAGTTATCGAAACGCGCTGAAGAAAGTATTAATGTTCAGTGTAAAAAGTTGCTATATAAATTGTTTTTGTAGACTGGTATATCAACGAAAATTGTTAACCTTCTACATTATCATTATCGTAGATCTCGGTACTGTCATTCATCCTCCATATTTGGTTGAAATTCTTTCTGAATCCGTACATAATGAAACGGCTCTTACTCAGACACACGTATCACATTCTTGAGAGTTTATTAATGTTGACTTACCAGCACGTACGTCTAGAATTAGTCCAAATAATATTATTCAGACATGGAAAAAGGATACGTATTTTGTGGGGATTTTTAAACAAAAAGAAAACAAAATTTAATATAAATGAATCTTTGGAAACTTGACAGAAAAATTTATAGTCTAGTCTAGTGAACTTGTCACTCTAAAAACTTTTTCCAACAAAAATTTGCTTCTCACTCGCTGGAGGGATCTTCAGTAACCTAGTTTCAGCAGCCTGGACGAGAGTTCCTTGTTTCAGCCTCCATTTGAGTTGGTGTTCCTCTTATGTAATCCTTTGTGATTCTACAAAGCTAGCTGGTCTGCCATTCCATTCCCATATTACTTAGAGACACTTTGTAATCTCTTGAAAGCATGTTGAAGGATTCCTTACAGTTTTTTGCCAATTGTTGGAAAACAAAAATTCGTTGAAGTAAGTGTAGTAGAAAAATCTTAACGTACTTAATTTGTATCAGTTCGCGTACTTAATTTGTACGAGTTCTTTCGTAGCGCACTAACTTTGTGTCGTTATTGCCAGACCTTTCCCTATATAGTAATAGAAACATTCCTGAATACCTGAAGCCGTCTCTGAACGAGTCTCAGTTATCTTTCTGTTGATTTTGCATTCTTCAGGTGACTGCATTCTTTACAGGGCGTTCTTCGGATCATTGCACTTGCTGGCGAATAGTTTTTAACACGAAATCTACTCGGGCCTTTGATTATACAATATGTTTTTAGAGATAAGACCGTTCTGGGAATAGTTAACAGTGCCAATGATTCGCTGTTCAACCGATAAGGGGAAGTTGCAAAGTAGGTTGGTAATTTTTTCAGTGTCAATGGATTTTTTCGTCTTTTGCCTTTTAGACATCTTGATTTCGTTCGTTGATAAAAACCAATGGGGATTATGTCTCAGATGTAATTCCAAGAATATAAGGGAAATAAAGCCGGATATTTGCATTTTTTACAGCTTTTTTTATATACAGAGTGTTATGAGATTGTTTATTTTTCAACGTTCAAAGTAAAGGCTTCTTTATTGGGATTTACTGGGATTTAAGTTATTTTGTGGAGCTGCAATAATGGCCGATTCTGACATCTACAGGTTTTATAATTTGCCTCTCGTATCAACCAAAGTCTCTATCTATGAAGTAAATCATGCATACAAATTGCAAGATGAAGTTACTACATCAGTTCTTGTTTCAACACCTGTTCGTATCCCAAAAAGCCGTTTAAATGTTAGTTCGGACTTGAAGGAATCGCATTGCTGATTCTTTAGCCTTAGCCAGGGAAGCCGCTGGACTAAAAATACTTGGACCCAGTGACACCTACAGCCTAACGACTTCGACAATTGCGGAACTAGCCAAACGTTACACCCATCTTAATCCCTTAAGAGATGGGAGGGAATCAAAGGTGCATCCTTTGCCAGGATTACCCTGGGCAACCCTGGGAAGCTGGCGCCGAAGAAATATTTGGCGATGACCAGGAAAAACCTACGTATAACAGTAGGATTTCTGACTGGCCACTGTCAACTAAGGAAACACCTCCATACTATGGGGCTAGTGGACACACCTCTATGCAGGATGTGTGAACAGGAAGATAAAACTGCCAGGCGAGTGTCCAGAGTTATCGTCAATAAGAGAGTGTGTGTTGGGTGAGTCTTGGCCTACACCTGCCGATATAAAGGAGATGTCTCCTAGTGATCTGTCCACCTTCCTGAGAAGGACAGGATGGACGATGACCTAGGACGGAGTTGTCCTGAACCAACACTTCGAAGACTAGGGAAAAACCACGGATATTCTAAGCTCCCGATTTGGCTTTTTCCACTACAACTTTGAAGGATATAGTCTTATATACAAAGCTGACTTATTTTATAAATATTATTATGCTTGTTTATCTTTGAATCACTTTGTATACATGTTTTGGTATCTTTATATTACATTTCCCATTATCATAAACTTACTGTCAGCTGATTAGGTATTATTACTGCCATAAAATTATAATTACATAAAAATAATATTGTACAGTGTGGATCGGACAAATGGAATAAATTCGATAACAACTAAGCGAGGGAAAAAATATAGGGTAGTGGGCAATAGGAACTTTTTCATTTTAAATACAACCCCCTGTATATTCTTCAGGAAATTCACCTAGACCTAAAAGATCTCATGTGCCTCTTCACTTCTTCTTAGTCCATGAGGATAGTCTCAGAGACAGGAATCTTCAATAGTTAGAAAACCTGCAGGCTTTAACTTGCCCCTCTTTTGTCCTGTGATACAATTTTATTCCTTCTTCTTTTTTTTTCAAACAAAGAGATACATAAACACATTATTATTATAGTCTATTTTTGAGTATAAAACATCAACATATCGTATACTTAAAATTATTACACGATGCGTAAAGGTGTGCGGTAACATCACAGGCGGCCGATGCGATGCCAATGAACGGTGGCCTGGTCCGTGATGGTCCGCCGGCCGGAGATGCCACCTACTGACTCTTGCTGTCTCTTTTCTCTCCCGGTACCGCATTCTTGCCCTACACTGCACTAAGGCGGATGTCTGCATTGTCAGTTGGACCAATATAACCTATATTTCACTAAAAATTCTTTAGTTAGTTTGATGAGTGTACAAGAGCTTGTCGAAACGTTTGAATTGAAATAATCGATATATATCAAAGTAAAAGTCGTATGAGTGAATGTAATCGATGTTTTGGTCCTTAGAATTTGATTTGTTTGGCAGAGGCTTCGAGAGCATCAAGGCCTTTTTGTCATAGTAACTATGTTCAAGTATGCCATCTTGAATTCTTAAATTCTGTGCCAAACATCAAATTCTATTATTTCAGTTCAGTTAGACATTTAGGTGCAAACGACAACAAATAACTCGAATATGTGGTCCATTGCAGTATACCAAATAACTATGAGATGCAAGTCGTCGAGTCGAAGAAAAGAAGAAGAGATACACGTTCGTATCCCGCATTCTTCTCTCAGCTGCATTCTTGAGGAGACGGTGCTCTGTTTATAATCACAATCAGCTGCTCTTCACGTCGGTAATCGTGCGGTGCGAATTTTGTCCGAAAGCGCCGCCGTCTCCATAGTTGGACCACTGCCGATAGGACTCAGTGATGCACTGAGCCATCCGGACTTTAAAATTCAGACAATAATAAGCAGATTTTTCGATTAACAATATTTTATAAGTAATTGATAAATACAGTGTCTTCTAGGAGAACTACTTGTAGTTGCTTTTGTCATTTGGATAAACTATAACTTCAAGTCCCATGTATTTTTTCATCTCTGTGTTGGTGATCGATCAATTGAAGGTTTTAATTATTGAGAACATCTCTGTTGTGGTTGGAAGTCCGTCTCTGCATGTACCTAGCTTGTTCTCTTTTTCTTTGTTCCTTTCTCCCGAACTCGTCGCCAAAGCACAAATCGCCGAAAATTAATGTCGATGAATGAACGCATGGAAAGAGGCCGATTGGATTGTTGTTTGCAAGAATGCAGGCTCCATGCTCCGTGTGTGTTATAATCGGTTTATGGTGTTATCCGGTTTTATATATACCTCAATTTTGTGTTTGGTAACACCAATAATAATACTGGTAAATTCATAACGAAGGAAATAAAAAATTTATACGAAAAAATAGATTCATCCAGATGAATCTGGTAAAAGAAGAAGAATAACTTTTCTATCCATATGAATACGTTTTCAAATATCGATACTTTTCCCCTATGATCCATTTAGACAGTCCAAGGGCATATTATTCTTTTTTCTCTTGTTTTGAGAATCAAACAAAAATAATGTTTTTTATATTTTTTATTTATAAAATGAATGTATCTAGATTACCTTTGAGAGATAATGATGCTGCAACTGATTTATATCACCCTGCAGCGTTGGTTTTTATGAATCTCAAATAATAATGAAATGTACAAACATAAATTTCAAATTTTGGCGAATGTACCATGCGCGTCCACCATAATTTCAACTGTTGCTTACCTCTCTCGATTCAACTCAACCTAAAAGAACTAGAATTATTTAAACTAAATAATTTTACATAAATGCTTCGAACATAATTTCCTGTTCTGTCCTGAAAGTTGAAGTTATTTGATTATTGCTTTAAGGTAAATATTTGTAAGAAGCTGTTGAGGCATTCTTCGAATTCTTCTTCTTATCTTCTTATATACGAAACGAGTTCTCTCTCTATCCATCTCCCTCTCTATCTCCCTCGCTCTCTGAACAATCTTCAACGAAGATATCTTATATAATTTTAGTACATTTCTTTTTCTTGGCACCAGTAGCGTCACAAGAAGGAAATGAAGAAATTTATTGAGTTTATTAAATCATTATTAGACATTACATTAACAGACTGTCTCTTTTCAGCCACGCATATTGTCGATATTTTTTTAAATAGAATCCAACCGAAACTGTTTTTTCTTTGCTTTCTTCATATGTTTCTTATTAAAACACGTTATTCAATAAACCTGGAGGAGACACGACGAAAAGGTTATCTGTAATCGTTCACAGGAACCACTTTTTTGCTTCAAATTTAACACCCTTTTTCCCACGCACAAATTGTTGAACTTGACAAAGTTTTGCTGTCATCCACTATTTTAGAAAGACTGCGCTAGCTCAGTTTAATGTTTAGCATTAAAGTAAGTCAAAATAAGTGACTATTTTCTCAATGAATCACGCTGTATAGTTTCAGTTATTACTGAAGCTTGAAAATTTCCAAATTCTTATAATATTACAATAGAGGAGTTCAGTCTAAGATCAGTGTGGCAAAGAAAATGTGGCTTTTTCTGACAAGAATGACAGTAGAGGTCTACTGTTTTAAACATTAGATTTTGCATGTTTTTCATCATTGCGAACATCTATATTGCCTTATTAAAATAATCAATACACCCCCGAAGCGTATATCTTGAAATTTAAAATGACTTTTTAGCTGAATACTCAACATATAAGTGGCCAATAATTCTAGGAACTCTTGGCACGTCACCATTTCATTTCTGTTATTCAGTCACTAGTTATGTCAAATGTTCTTCTTCTTATTACTTTTTTCACCGACATTTGACAGAGCTATATAATGACTAAGTAACAGAAATGAAATAGTGACATTCTAAGAGTTCCTAGAATTATTGGCCACGGATATGTTTAGTATTCAGCTAAAAAGTCAATTTAAATAAATAGAAATACGCTTCGGGGGTGTATTCATTATTTTAATAAAGCAATATAGATGTTCGCAATGATAAAAAACATGCAAAATCTTATGTTTTAAATAGTAGACCTCAACTGTCATTCTTTTCAAAAAAAAACCACATTTTGTTGTCCACACTGACCTTTCTATCAAAAAAGCGATCAACATTCAATAGTTATTTATGCAACAAGTGCAAAAAGTGAGTGTTTTTTGCACGCGACGTGAAATTGTCCAACGAGGTCTTTAGGCCGAGTTGGACAACACGTCGAGCGCAAAAAACACGTTTTGCAAGAGTTGCATACAATATTTTTTCTAAATTCATGCAAAAACTGGAAAATTAGAACATAAATATGTTAAGAACCTATTCTAACCTAATAAAACTCAACCCGTTCTTCTTTTTTGTATCTTTATGGCCTCCACCTTGTCAGTACTCAATCATAGCTGGTTTTCGCCTTGACCATTTAAATTTTAAATAATTGAAGATTTTTGAAATAATTGTAACTCGTTGAGACTAAGTAGTGAGATATACATATATTATTGTTGTATTAAAGCAGGATCAGGTACTTGCTATGGATTTTTATTTAATTTAAATGTTTATGTTTGTCATTAATCATCACAAAACTGACACAAGAATGAGTGCAATAAAATATTTTTTTCTACACCCACATGTATATTATCCATTTTTTGCACAGTTTAGAGAATGGAAATGTAGGCCATACCGGTTAACTGAACGTATATATTCATATACATCCTAGAACGTATATGAAATCCACCAATCAGCATTCGCGTTTAGTATTCGTCAACTCCCCTTCTTTGAATTTCAAAGAAACGTCAAAATAACTTATCGAAAAAAAGGCTTCCCTAGAAGCACTGGATCAAGAATATTTATTAACAATAATAAACATAAATAAAATAATCCGTATAAATTAACAACAAATACTGAAAACAGAATAAAATTGGTATTTAAGAGGACTTTTGATAGACGTCAGCTTTTATAAAATTTTGTAATTCATGTGACGTTATAGATATCAACATAAACATTCCTAGGTGGTCGAGTTGTTAGCATATTAGGTTTTTGCGCGCTAGGTACAGGGTTCGATTCCCAATAAAGAAATTTTTTTTTTTTAATTTTATTTTTAAATAATTATTCCGCTTGATATTGATTGGTAAAATTATGAAAATTGTTAAAAATTTTGAGATTGAAGTTATATTACAGTCGAGATTACAGTTTATTAAAATTTTTATTTTCTAGATTTTTCAAGTGGGTCGTAGAAAAAATATACTGTTCGACTCGTGTGGATTGTCCATATCGCACTCGAACGATTGAGCACTCCGCCTACGGCGTCGTGCTCAAACTTCGTCCTCGTGCGATATGGCCATCATATCCACACTAGTTGCACAAACTACTATTTTCTACACCCACATGTATATTATCCATTTTTTGCACAGTTTAGAGAATGGAAATGTAGGCCATACCGGTTAACTGAACGTATATATTCATATACATCCTAGAACGTATATGAAATCCACCAATCAGCATTCGCGTTTAGTATTCGTCAACTCCCCTTCTTTGAATTTCAAAGAAACGTCAAAATAACTTATCGAAAAAAAGGCTTCCCTAGAAGCACTGGATCAAGAATATTTATTAACAATAATAAACATAAATAAAATAATCCGTATAAATTAACAACAAATACTGAAAACAGAATAAAATTGGTATTTAAGAGGACTTTTGATAGACGTCAGCTTTTATAAAATTTTGTAATTCATGTGACGTTATAGATATCAACATAAACATTCCTAGGTGGTCGAGTTGTTAGCATATTAGGTTTTTGCGCGCTAGGTACAGGGTTCGATTCCCAATAAAGAAATTTTTTTTTTTTAATTTTATTTTTAAATAATTATTCCGCTTGATATTGATTGGTAAAATTATGAAAATTGTTAAAAATTTTGAGATTGAAGTTATATTACAGTCGAGATTACAGTTTATTAAAATTTTTATTTTCTAGATTTTTCAAGTGGGTCGTAGAAAAAATATACTGTTCGACTCGTGTGGATTGTCCATATCGCACTCGAACGATTGAGCACTCCGCCTACGGCGTCGTGCTCAAACTTCGTCCTCGTGCGATATGGCCATCATATCCACACTAGTTGCACAAACTACTATATTGCACTAGTGCAATAAAGTACCACTTTTTCCATTAAATGTGGTGCACAAAAGTGTTGTTTTTTGCATGAATGTAGAAAAAATTAATTTCTATTATTTATTACAGATTCACTAAAAGTTGTACTACCGACATCTACAGGACAAGAGTGATACTACCAGCTACTCTCCTCACGATGACGGTTAGTAGAAATCGCTTTTTCTTGTTACAAACATTACTTCTAGATGGTACTAGCAGTTAATTAATTTTTAAACGCATTTTTAAAATTTCATTTATCTTCAAAGAATTTCCTACGTGACCCTTTCGAAATACCTTATTGTGATAAATATTTTTTGAACATGGGAATATATTTTTCCAAAACCGCCATTTCCATCCGTTTGCTGATATTAAAAAAATAATTCCTTGATAAAGTTTATCGCGTTAATTTTTGGTATGAATGAATTTTAATATTATTTCGATGAGAGTTTTTCGTTCAGGATATTCGTCGAGGTCATCATTCGAATATTTATACAGGGACTATTCGGAAATACAATTATTTTTTCGTGCTGTAATAATAAAGATAAAAAATAATCGGAAGAGCAAAGTTTTTCAACTATCTTCGGTCAACTTTGCACTATATTCGTACAAAATACGAATAAACATGAAGAAATTAATCTTATTCTTATGGTTGGATCAAAGGTCGTCCTGTTTATCTCGGTACTTCCTGTCGTAACAGATTATTGTTGTGGAGACAAAAATATGAATGAAATTTAAAAATAGACATAAAATTTGCAAGTGAAAGAGTTACAAGAACACATGAATGAAATCGAGTGTTACGTGATAATTATTCCGAAGAACGTGGAATAGAACAGGAACTGAATTTGACAACAATAAGATTCATTTCCGAATCTTTCCTTTGAATGTATAACCGCTACACTGTTAAAACTCGAAAAATGTTGGCTACATCCTTAGGAATACAATAAATGCTGAGAATAAATGAGCAGAGAAAACGAAACCGTGACAATATTATTATGCGCCAGTGATAAAACACCAGAGTGCCTATAGGCAAGACCTGGCCTTTGGCGGAGTCCCACAGTGACCGAAAATTGCAGAAAAAGAAGAGAGAGAATGCAAGGCCATTTAAATATCTCATTATCTATGGATAAATAATTAGTTTGTTTGATAAAGTTTATAGGTTCTGTGAGTTGATATCTAAAACTTCATATAACTATTCTTTATTGTGAAAAATATAATTTTTGCTCTAGGTATTCCATACTATGTAGCGATTGTGCATATTTTTTTTGTTATTCAAAGTAGATAATAACTTTAGAGTAATAATTAAATATTGATAGAAGGTCGTTGGAAATCATTGAAACCAGTAAAATCGGATACATTATTGAATACTAGCAAATTATTAACAATAGTATAAACATGTTTACTACTTTCTTAACCTTGGTGCAAGTTAAATGCGTTTGACAATCGTTAGGTGGTGTTTCAACGAATATACAAATTAAACTTTGTATTTGTAACTATGCATTTGAAGTGTTTTTTTTTCATATCATTTTAAAAAGATTCGGGATGGAGAAACTGTTTACCGATTCACTGTATACTGAAAAACTGTTCGTATCACTCAAAAACAACGCAACTCTAGAACCTTCTTGAATTTACCACCTTCTACCTTCTATGTATGTAAAGTTTCCAGAACAATAGGCCCCTTGCAGATAATTTTTTTATTGCATTAAAATAATCAATTATACGTAAATATCATCCCACAGGAATATTTTCAAATTTTGTTTGATATTAAAGTCGTAATAAATAATTGAAATTCAAACGACTAAAATGCCACCAAAAACACATTTCATGCAACAGTGACGTCACAAGGTACTTATGCCAAGTTTTGACGTCTATCAAAGTTAATATTTTCCGACGTTGTTTTTGGTGATTTTTTGAGAAAAAATGGTTTATCGGTATTGTATCGTGCCAGGTTGTGGAAGTACAACAATCTCCACTCTTGGAAAAACATTCATTAAGCTACCCATTGAAGAAAAACTCCGAAAAAGGACCCAGAGGTAAATTATCAGATTGTGCCTTTAAAAATCCTTCAGACATCTTAATATTTAAAAATAACGATAAACAAAGGAACACAACTGTAATAGTTATTTATGCAACAAGTGCAAAAAGTGAGTGTTTTTTGCACGCGACGTAAAATTGTCCAACGAGGTCTTTAGGCCGAGTTGGACAACACGTCGAGTGCAAAACACACGTTTTGCAAGAGTTGCATACAATATTTTTTCTAAATTCATGCAAAAACTGGAAAATTAGAACATAAATATGTCAAGAAGCTAATCTAACCTAATAAAACTCAACTCGTTCTTCTTTTTTGTATCTTTATGGCCTCCACCTTGTCAGTACTCAATTATAGCTGGTTTTCGCCTTGACCATTTAAATTTCAAATAATTAAAGATTTTTGAAATAATTGTAACTCGTTGAAACTGAGTAGTAAGATATACATATATTATTGTTGTATTAAAGCAGGATCAGATACACGCTATGGATTTTTATTTAATTTAAATGTTTATGTTTGTCATTAATCATTACAAAACTGACACAAGAATGACAGATGAGTGCAATAAAATATTTTTTCTACTCCTGTTTTATAATATACTTATTAAAAGACCAAAATCTGTATCATAATGAAATTCATTATGATACAGATTTTCATTATGATACAGATTTTTAAGCCAATAGGAATGCGACATTCGCACAATATATAATATAGCCATGGATACCAGGTTGACATTTCAGAAATTAATTATATTAGGTCTCTTCTCTGCAATAAAAGTGTAGCACAGCTATACGATTTTATTTATTTTAATTATGTTTCAATGCTTTTTGCAGTATACAAATGCAATTTTATACATAGATAGTCCCAAATTTAGCAATTTTACACGCATTTTTTCACAGATAGACCTGAATTTTTCAAAATTATATAGCTCAGTGCTACACTTTTATTGCAGGCGAACAGGTCTAAGTGACACTTAATTTGACAGCTGCCAAATAATTTGGATTTTCAAAAGTAACTATATTTAAAATTAATTAAACTAAACAATTATTAATGGAATAATTCTTATTAAGCGGAGTAGAAAAATTATTGTATGAAACTTTCATGTAATGGCCATTAATACACTCGCATATTATATACGAAACTCGCCTGCGGCTCGTTTCGTATCCTACAACATGCTCGTGTCTTAATGGCTATCATTACATGATCGTTGCATAAAATACTATTATTGCACTAGTGCAATAAAGTACCACTTTTTCCATTAAATGTGGTGCACAAAAGTGTTGTTTTTGCATGAATGTAGAAAAACACTATTAAACAATAAATTGATGCTAACATATTTCAAGTAAAAATGCTTTTAAAATGGATAAACGGGAAACCAGATTTGAAGTTTACATTTAGCGGACGACAGGTGTACCTTGTGACGTCACGACCAATTTCATTGTGTTTTCGTGTGACGTCAAATTTAAAGGGCTTCGTGAAACTTTCTTAGGGAATTCATGAAATAATTTTGAGTACTTCTTGGGAAAAAAATGTGGAGGAATATTTATTATACTTCAAGAGGTTTTCAGAATACTTTAAGGTAAAAATAAAAATCTATGCAAGAGGCCTATTGAGAATAAGCCATTGCATTGCAGGAATCACTGAATTCTTAACAATATCTAGAGATCTATAGAATCATAGATATCCAACTTAGATCATAGAACAACATTATGTTACATGGTTTCAGTAACTTTTTATTTCAATTTAAAATAATTCCATTTTTGATAACTCACCGCTGGGCTGAAAAATGAAATTGACTTGTTCGCCTTGGTTTGAGTGATAAGACAGAATCTATTTGAACATTCTTAATGTTCACAATAAAGTGACTACCTACTTGAAAGCTCTTGCGTAAAAAATATTATTAGAAGATATGAAGACATTAGATTTGAAAAGTTCACTGCGCATAAATAGTTCCAAACGTTTGTGATTGCTCTGCGAACAGAATTTTTCAACGACGGATGGTCTTCTAGACACAACCGAAATTTCCAGCAGACTTTGTTAATCAATTGAGTTCAGTCTGAGGTCAGTGTGGCCAACAAAAAGTGTTTTTTTTTTTCTGACAAGAATGACCTAAGATTTTTGCGTGTTTTTTATCATAACGAACATATCAGTGGCCAATAATTTTAGAAACTCTTGGCATGTCACCATTTCATTTCTGTTATTAAGTCAGTGGTTATGTCAAATGTCAGTTATATTTATTTTTGTTGATATTTGTTTAATTGTGTATGTCCATTTTCGATTAGATTTTTGTAGCATTTCTAATTAGTTGTATCTCTATTCTTTTAATTACATTTTCCACTGACATTTAACATAACTAATGACTGAATAACAGAAATGAAATGGTGACATGCCTAGAATAGGCATGATGACAGTCACTAAGAATGACCAAAATATTGATTTGATATAATTATTTAAGATACAGAGATTCTACAGAAATCACTTGTTTTTCATTATCATGTGTGATTACATTTATTTTAGTAAAAATATAAGCACAAAATTTAACAATCCGCCATCTTATCTCAAACACCAATCAGAAGAGAGTGACGTCATATTTTCGCAAATATCCATGATCCGACCCGAACCAAATCCGAACATCTGTTTTGTCGTCTTATCTATGGTTTGTATTTCCATTGTTGCTGTTGGCTTTGCTTGGTTCATGTGATATTTTCTCGTTATAAACTATTAAGTATCTGTTTTTTATTACCATAAAAAACCGTTTTTGAAATTATGTTTATGTATCAAAATAAACTTTTAACCTGCAAGCTGTCAAGTGTTTGAAGTTTGACTTTGACGATTTTACTACATGACACAGATCATAGATAACCTATCGACAGTTGACACTGTTACGAATTGATGATGTCATAGACAGACGCCATTACTATTCTAGCGTTTTGGCGCATAGTTTAAAATGTGTTTTTTAAAGTTGAATTTTTCCTTAAAAAACAGTTTTTTTTACAGAAATAACATTTATTGTGGATAAAGTATATACGTGAAAACATCGTGGAGCAGTTTTTTAAAATCAGTCATCATGCCTATTATTGGCCACTGATATGTTGAGTATTCAGCTAAAAAGTCATATAAAATTTTAAGATATACGCTCCGGGGGTGTATTTATTATTTTAATAAAGCAATATAGATGTTCGCAATGATAAACAAACTTTTTGTTTGCCATACTGACCTTAGACTGAACTCCTCTATTACTGATGGATTTTTACGTAAAGGCAACAATAATTATAAAATGTAACTTCCCGTTTTAATTAAAATAATATGGCTGTACGTCCACAAACATCAGATTATAAGCAATGAAATTTTATTCATAAATTTTTCGAAGCTTATATTTGGTGTATATAAATGAATTAAAATCTTTAATACATTATCGAGTCAATGACATATTTTCATAGGTTCACTTTACGTATAATTGAATGAATTAAGTGTAGTGGTTAACCGGTGTGAAGATAACAGAATTTTAGTTGTTTGATTCGTGGTTCCAGTGTTGTGCAAAATGTTTAACGCGTAGGGGTATATTTTTGTTCAAACTAAAATGCTAAAAGCTTATAGGTCGGGTGAACGTGAGATATCTCAATATACGTTAATACATGGTCGTTTGGAAGCACCATTTTTGTACTGGGCGTCATTTTTTATTCGATAAAGTCACCAGTGATGAAAATTTGAGAAAATCACGCTTGTTGTTTACATGTAATTGTTTTCAAAATAATTGAAATTCTAAATAATAGCAAAGCAAATAAATATTACTAAATCTCGGGTCTTCGACTCCTCTTATCCTATTCAAAAGCACCGCCGTGATATAATAGAATGTTATAAAAATATATAATAAACTATTTTGTCCAATCACTGGATTGTTTCGTGATTCTGATTTAGTTCAAAGTGCCAAAAATAACATTATGACTTCAATTTCTGATACGGCATTGAATTTTATTCATTTGTGGAAGTAAGCCACAGCTGATAACACTTTTTTTTTCTACACAAACGTTCATTCATGCTTAGGTTTTCTAATCAATGAAATGTGTGTAATTTCCGCAATTGACAACGTGCTTGTGTGGGACTGTTTTTATTTCATTATTTTATTTTCGGTATTTTTACGGTTTATTCAAAATTATTCGGTGATATTTGAAACAATACATCTCAGCTATCAGTAAGTAGTTTATTTTTTTACTATACAGGGTGTTCTTTCTTCCGGTTCAAGAGAAAAATAAATAGAACTCTCGATTGAATCGAAAATGAAACTTGACACAAATCCAAAAGTAGCTATTTTCGTAATGTTTTATTTTTCATTGTTTCTGTTAATTTGAAATGGGCCAATAACTGGAAATTATCTAAAATCTAAAACTTAAAACATTGGTTAGGCTAATGGAACCGCAAGGATCCGCAGTCAATATCACAACCTCACACACACACACATAAAACTTAAAACATCAAGTGTAAAAAAGACGCCATTTTCACCATAATTTTTTTCAATCTTCGATTGTAAGTAAAGTTAAAAATTAATTGCAAAAGTTGTCGACTTTTTCCCAGTATTGGACATATGCCAGCATATTTTGATTCATTTCCAACAAGTCATTTAATATTACAGCTTCTCTAATAGTCCCACCGTTCGCTAACAAAGGAAGTGAGTCAAAAATTGGAAGACTAACGATTTGGAACAGTGTAACACTGGCAATAATTAAAAAGCTGACGAACTGGCAAGAGCAGGATCTTCAACTCTGATGAACGGACCCGAACTAGCTATGGGCATCCCCAGATGCTCAACTAGGTCATGGTTAAAAGGGTGGTTAAAAAAAACACTGGAAGAATACGCCTATGCAAACACATGGGAAGAAATTCATAAAACTGCTCTCAATGAGCAGAAAAAAACTACACGACACTGTTCCACAAAGGACACCTGAACAAAATAAGATGCAAAAAGGAGACCGAAACATATCTGCATATATTATGCAACTGTGAAATGCTGGACCATAGAAGGCAGAAACTGTGTGGTAAACCCCAAATGATTCCAGAAAACTGTTACAACCAACCAGCAAAGAACCTGTAAGCGCTCACACAGGGACAGGATTGGCTAAATAGGCTGTAGTCAGAACACTAGGTGGATCCACAATAAGCTCAGGAGTCTGAGATGAACAAGTCAAAAATTTTATGTGAAGTACCACCATTATTCTAAACTAATCTATCATCTCCCAAATGTTTGTTACCAGCTTCTGGGACACCCTGTATATCGCGATAACATTATAAAGAACATCCTTAATGCCTGTCAAGTAATTCGAAAAACTTCCTATGAAATATTGGTTTAGAATACACTAAAATTTCGTGGAATTTGAATCTGTATGTGTGTGTTGATTTTGCAGATCTACTTACGTGCGTCAAACTTTGTTATTTTGTAGTTTGTAGTTATCGCTTTTATTACGTCATTAACATAATCTTTCCATCATCAAGGACTATACGTTTTAATAGAGTAAAGTAGTGAAAGTTGGGATAAACATCGCCTTCTCACCCGATCGGTGCTAAAGCCTTTTTTTTTTTTATTTGTCACCGAGCTAATTTTTATAGTCCCCTTTCGACTCACGCCCATGCTGATCCAGAACCCTCTTTGCTTATCTACTCTCTTGAGGTGTATCATGTGGGTATTGGTATTTATTTTATTTATAAAAATTCCTATTTATCAAAGGCGTACGTTATAATTTTTAAGAGGGGTTTGCAAGAATGCATGTGTCTTTATATTTTTTGATTAAATGATCCAGACAAATGTTATGTAGGTAGTCGCCAAGATAAACTTATTTGCTGTTTATTTACGTCTTTGTGTTTTTAAAATATTATACATATCAAATAATTACGTAACATTACCTGACTTTATGAAATGTTTGATAAAAATTTCAAGAGAAATACTCAAAAACAAATATACAGTTGACGTTCCACATACTCCGTTATCAGCTTAATTCATTGATAAAATTGGGGAATTTAAAATTTAAACAACCATTCAAGTCGTAAAATTTCAACTGATGGAAAGGTTTTAAAATATTTCCTTATCAAAAATACCATAGTTCAAGAATTGTGCGTATTATTTCAAAATATTAATGAACAATGTTTATTAATGACAAAATCAGCTGTTTTTGATTCTCAAACACCATTTCCGGACTGGCTGAACTGACAATTATTTGAATAAATAATGTTTTCAATTTTTTCTGGTTTTCCAACCTATGTCAACTTCAACAGTCTTCTTCATTTCTTTTTCCCTTTCTTCTTGCTGTTCAAATGAAGATGAATCAGTTGTCTCTTCATTAAAATCACAAAAATCTTCCTCTGTTATATTTAATTCAATATCTGAGGAATACTGGCTTTAGCTGGAGAACACAGTAACTCTACTTTTTTCTACAGCAGCATTTGGCCCTACAGCCTTTTTTTGGAACGGTTGGGAGTGATGTTTGAATGGGTTCCTTTGTGGTTTTCAAAGGTATAAGTCAACTTCAACAGTCTTGTCTTCTTCCCCTTTTTCTTCTCCTACTTCTTGCTGTTCCAATAAATATGAATCAGTTGCCTGTCTCCTCATCAAAATCACAAGAATATTTCTCCGTTATATTCAATTTAACATCTGAGGAAGACTGGCTTTGGCAATTGGTGCACGCTGGAGAACACAGTACAATTTTCTACAGCAACATTTGGCACTACAGCCTTTTTTGGAGCAGATGGGAGTAATGTTTGGATAGGTTCCAGGCTTTTGTGTTCAGTTCATTGCCTAGCCATGTTTGAATTTGATTAATGTACGCGATACAAGCTTTGAAAAGCAGATGACGAGGTTGGAGAAAGACAGGTACTTGCTTCTTGTTTATCGTATTTTGATACAGGTTAACTAGCTATATCCATTTTTTTTGGATTTCCATAAATAGAAAGAATAAAGCACATTTTTTAGATCTACAATTGTATAAATTAAACATGAATTTCAGTGCTTAAAGGTATTTTTTAAATCAAATATTGAAAATGAAGATTTCCCCTTTAAAACATACTTCCGAGACGGTCCAGATTAAAAATGGAAACTATCATTGTTAGATCATTTTTTTTATATCTTTCTTATCATTTTTTTTTATTTAACCAAGTGATATAATATTTGGTAATTTAAACGTACTTGTACATTTTCTAAGAATATGTCGCCAAGTTATATAAATGACACGTTGTTAAAACTCCAGTTCCGTTATTAATACTAATTGAGATTACTTTTTATGTTTTAGGCCACCTACAAGAGGTATTCGACGACTTGGAGGACCCCACGTCTACTTCTCCGATGAAATTCAACGAGTCATAGCTATGAAGATGGAAGTTTAAGACGAAACTGGTTTTCACAGTGATTTGACAGATGTATTTGATTCTGAGATCATTGTGAAAGCTGATTTCGTCAAATGATCGTCTGTGATGGCGAAAAATATTTAAAACAACATTTATTGTACTTAGTTCCGTTATTTTGGAGAATAAACGATTGTAGTTTGTATTTGTAAATTTGTTATGGAAGAAAGTATCCATAAAATAACATTCACAAGAAGTCAATAAAAAATCGAACTATTCCATATGATCGGGACGCGCAGAGGGGCTGTTTTGGTTACAGCTGATATGTGCCAGCTGCAAATTGTCCTTTAATTCTATTTTGAATTGTAGCAAACAGTAAACCATATCCTTTCATTAAAAAATGATCATTTTTCAACTCGTAGTAAAGTGACAGATTTCATAGGCAAAGTATCTACTTTCCCGAGCTCGTATTTCAAAATTTTAATTAAAGGCTAGAAACCAGCGTATAGTAAGAGAGAAATTTTGGAAGGATATATGTTAAATATTACAGTTTCCATGACAATATCGTAGTTAGCAGATGTTTTTTGGTGTTTTGATGCACTTTGTATATTATTACAAGTTTCTAAACTATTAAGAGATGAGTAGCGATGAAAGTGACTCATTCGAAATTAAAGCAGTGACAGCTGTCAGTACTAATGTATCATCACCAACAAAATCCAAGGAAAAGTATGAAAATCTATGCGAAGAGAAAAAATTAAGGTATCAAATGAAGATGGTTTGTCAACTTTATGGAGTTTGCATTCAACGCTCAAAACAATGTTAATAAGAAAGAATGGTATTGACATTATCAAACTTCCGAAGTTGTTTTTTCAACAAAAAATCTGTGGGATATAAAGCAAAGCATTTAAAAACACACATCGCTGGATATTTATATTTTTTGAAAACAATAATATGTACCTACTACTCATTCAATAGGAAACTTGCCAATAAAATATACAGGCCATTGTTTCCGCAAGATTTCAGCCACATGACTGATTGATACAGGTGGACATTTAACAAGTTTTCAACTCCACGAAGGATGGAAACTTTTAAACGTGGTAGAAGGTTCATTCGAAGATTTAATACAGAACAAATTAAAAGTGTATTTTCGGAGCGAGCAGGTTAGGCTTATTGAGAATAATCTTATGATAGGGCATCAACACACAGGGCTTTTGGCCCATTCAATCCTTATTCTATTGTTCTGTACAGCTTATGGTTATACCGAAAACTTGTATTAGATTGGTAGGTACATTTATGAAAATTTAAAAAAATATTTAGATTAGTTTTGCATTTGAAATTATATTTTATTACTATTTCGTATATAAGAATAGACTATGATGAATCTAATATTTATTTGTTTTACACTGCAACATACATATTAAGTAATTATCGAAATTCCAAAAATAATGATCCATTCCGGAAAATTTGATAATTATGAATCATTAATTAATATATAACAATAATTAAATCATCTTATTACACATTTCGAAGAAATGACATGCAACAGATCAAATTGTTTAAGGCATTTATAATATTTCACATCCAGTGGCGTACCCAGCTTATAAAAATAGGGGATGCCGAATATGTTTTGTTCCAATATAGTTCAATTGAATGAAAATGTAGGATTTTTGGCTTTGATCATTCAACCGGGATTAAATCAAGACTATTTTTTTCATTCACTGTATACTTAGACTGTTACTTAGATGAAGAACATGCTCACTAACGTAACTACGTGTATGCGAGGGCACGCAGTATGGGCTTGAGACTGTAGGGGGGCCTTTCATTTTTAACGCTTCCGGTGACAATTGCTGGTGTGGAAAGAAGAAGCAAATTAAAAATAATGAGGGATTACAAAGCATATTCTATAAGATAATCAAGGCTACATAATCTTTCTATCAATTGAACATCAAAAAGCAGCCAAAATTTACTTAAGAGACATGATTGATTCCTTAGCAAATATCAAAGCCAGAAAAAGAGAATTTCAAATACGAGTATTTTGGGTTAACTTAATTTTTGTAACTATTGTTGTATTATTAAAACCCTAATAACAAATTAATCATGAATGCATGAATTGTTTAGTGAATGTTTACTGTATCGGGGAGGGGTCCAGCGAAAAGTTTGCGTAAGGGCCTCAAATTTCTAGTTACGTTACTGCTCAATTTGAAATTGCAAGACAATATTTCAGAGAATATATAATTCAGGCCCTTTTAGATTTTTTGTAAAAGTACTAAAATCCCTTAGACACCAAGAATTTCAAACCTTATTAATGAAATACAACACCACACGTATTATATTATTATGTCAAAATGTCAAATGAATCAAGTTTATTATAGTAATGTAAAAAACAGTGTTCTACGACAATATCGACATTTTTCAGCAGCGTGTAATACTGGTTACATATCTAGAAGTATGGAACTCAAGAAATGGTAGCCGTTAACCAGGGACAGACTTGCCTGTTTGTAAAAAATCTATTTTTAAATAAATAAACTGATGCTGAGAATATTATCTAGAAAAATTTATTTTTTGTCATAATTTGTTTAATGTAAGGATATAAATAAAATTGTCTCAGACACTGTTTGTAGTGGGAAATGTTTTATATAGAGCTAGAGCCAAAAACGCTTCCTTTTTGAATTTATAGCTAAGGTTTTAAGGTAACCCCAAAAATGAGAATCTCATGGTTGAAATCTAAAAGACCAGCTGGTCAATGAAAAGAACTAACTTATCTGAAGAAGTAAGCCACATCCATTAACATGTTTCTGAAGGTAGACCTTCTGGTATCCATATAAAATTAAATATTTAGAAAATATAGATTAGATAGATAGGGATAGATAGATTTTATAAGGTGACTCTTGGACTTGTAGTCCTCTAAACTATAGATTACATTCTCCAGCTTGACTCTTAAAAAAATTCTTTTAACATGAAGACTGAACCATTCATATACCTCTTTGCCAATGGCTTTTCTTCGCCTAATGCAAAAAAGAGCATATTTGCCAGGCTATCGCACTGACAGAGTTCTGCCGTTTCTTCTTCTAGGTGACAAAACCTGCGCATATCTTGGTTTGTCAATCCCATCAGCTCCAAAAGCCTATTGAGTTTACAATGCTCCGTTAACAGACCCACTACAGCTTTAACAGTTTTCCTATCTTTGGCCATCAGATCTGCTGTAAATTTTGGCGAGTGTTCTAATATGAGCTCGCTTGCATCTGTTCTGGTGAGTTCCTCCATTTCAAAAATCTGTGGACGACCCACTTCTTTGTTTCCTTTGCTGTTATAGTTTTTGCAGCGCCGCAGAAGGGTTCCGACCCAACGAATGGCATTGATGAGCCTTGTTTGGCCATTTCATCTGCTTTTTCGTTGCCCTTGTAACCCTTGTGGCCCGATACCCAGGCTACCACAACATTGCTACGCTCACCCAGTGTTTTGTCAAGGCCCGCACACAATCCCATACCAGCTTAGAATTGACCTCTAAGGAGTGCCTTTAGCGCTGCTTGGATGTCTGTGAAGATGGCAATTGAACTAAGTATATGTTCTCTTCTGCGTTTTAATTTCTTTCACGCAGTAGTGAATCGCCGTCATTTCCACCTGGAAAATTGTGCTTACTGGGAAGGCTCCTAACGTCTTTGACTCGTCAGTTAGATCGTTCAACATTTTTTTTTTCGAATTCCGTTATTCAACTGTGGAATTTTGTTCGAATGGCTTAGTTTCTGTATCTTATCGTATTTCTTGCTATTAACCATAAAACCGACGCCTGTCCATTCTATTTCCCAGTAGTTTGTTGTTATTCCCAATACACGGTTTTTTTTATAAGAATTTTCGTCGAAACAAAACAGCTGTATATTGTCATGTCTACTAGTCTGTGTTGTATTAACGGATTATGAACTGTATTCGATTTCAAAAGGGCCGCGTCTGAAAGTTGAATGCATGTCCAGACACTTTTAACGCATCAAAATCACAATTATTGCAAAACAGAAGTAGAGAATTTTTGTGTATTATAACCGATATTTACGTCGTTGCTATTTTTCACAAACGTTTCGCATTTTTCAACTTATTCTTTTTGTTTATTAAAAATCATCTTATTTATTACCATCTTGACCTACGTAATGTTTATATTAACCTCTTAGTATTTAAAATCAGGTTTCAAATAGTATTTTATATGACGTTAATGGCCCCAAACTAATTTGTTCGGATATGTCACTCATTTCGGTCTTTTACGACGAAATTCGAACCACTTTATATCGGGAGAAATATGGGGAGTATGGAAACATAACCTTGAAATTTTTGTAGGCTCATAAATATAAATACACAAAAATATAATTTAAACTATTTTAATATGTTTAATGTATTAGGGGTAGTGCCAAATAGGGCTAAAAGCAGGGATTCGCAAACTATTTTGGGACAGAGACACCCTTTCCAAAATAAGCTCCAAACCCATATCTCTTTAGATAAAAGATAATAACAATCTAAAATCTTTGCTGTTGGTGAAGAATCATTTTCTCCAGGACACACTGGAGGAGAAAATAGCAGATGAACTAGCAAAGAGAGGACCAGTGGCCAGTTCCTTTTGCAGTATCATATCCAAGGTAATATTGGAAGAAATAGGGAAGGCAAAAAAAACAAAAGATCTAGTACTGATTGTCACCCCAGGAAAACCTATTTTGGATCATAACAGTGATAAAAATATTACACATGTCTAATTTTTCCAACTCTTTTTATTGCAATCTTAATCCAGATTCCCAAATGGATGTTCCGGTCCTTCTCTTTGCTTTGATATTGAAAAATCGATCGTCTTCCAACCTGTTAGTGAATGTTGACATGCAACGACTTTGTTTAGTTTTTTCAACACCACAGAATCATTTTTTTGACGTTTTCCGATACATAAAATGATTTCTATCAATTGGTAATTTATATACTTGTATTATTATAGACAGGTGGTTTGAAAAATACCTGGACTTAAGAGCACGTGCGTTCGTACAAACAAACAAGATTATCACAGTTTAGCTTTACTCAGCTTTTATTTAAGAAAACAAAATATATATTTTTTTATTTATTAATGCTGATAATTTGTTTCTTACTATAACTCACCAGATCCGGATTAAAAACGCAATGTTTATTATTAAACGTATTTCAAAAATAAAATGAAACCGTATAGAAATATACTCTGTATAATTCAGTTAACACCTTCCAATAGTTAATAATTTTTTACTAATGGTAGCTCACCAAAACGATATCAAACGTTTCGGGCACTTCACGTTCTTATACTGCACTTCAGTCTTTTAAAAATTTTTTTCACGACATGGAACCAGTATGTCGACACATCTCGACTTCATAATATTAGTTGATAGTTTTTTTGAGCTGATAGTGTAGTGAAATATGTCAAATAATAATGTTTCAATAAATTTTAAAGTTCTATAGCAACAATATCATATTTTCCATACGATTTTCTATTATCCCATAGTGTTATTATTGAAATATTTTATTGGGAATTGAATTCCCTTTCAAATGATACTAATTTTCTCAGAATCCATAAAGTTGACTTTCCCACTCACCCCTACTAGGTATTTTACAGGATAGAGGAAAAAGTACTGAATCAAACTGATTAGTGAACTTGAAAAAGCGAGTTTTTATTACAGATTTCTTTCGGTAAGCTGTAGTTTTTGAGCAACTTACCTCTCTTAATCAGACATTCAGTACAAATGAACTAATCTAATTTGGACTTTCCCTTATACACTAAACTTAATGTTTACTGTTTTTCAAATAAAATTATGTTAGAATTTAAGTAGTCTATAAAATTTTGTAGTCAATATGTATACAGGGTTGCTTCATATCAATATAATTTACTCTAAGGGGTTACGAAATAGAACTGTTTGAACGAAATTAAAAATAATATACTGGACATTGCTATCTATTATTTGGCAAAACTGATAGCATATTTTAGCAAACGCCAACCAGTGTAAAATATTCACTTGCGTTCAAAAGGTAGTAGTGTTTATATTAAGATGTAATCAAATGGGAGACGAATAGTTGCTCTGACTTCTGCAATTATCTTCCGAAACTTCAGTAGTATTCCTGGTTGAATCCATCGACAGTTTTCTTTAAAAACTTGAGAAGTATTTCTGGTTGAATCTATCGACAGTTTTCTTTGAAAACTTCAGCAGTTATCCTGGTTGAATCTATCGAGTTTTCTTTAAAAGCTTTAGCGGTATTCCTGGTTGAATCTATCGACAGTTTTCTTGAAAAACTCCAGCAGTATTCCTGGTTGAATCTGTCGACAGATTTCTTTAAAAACTTCAACAGTATCCCTGGTTGAATATATTGAGAGTTTTCATTAAAAACTTCAGCGGTATTCCTGGTTGAATCCTCAAAAGTTTTCTTTAAAAACTCTAGCAGTATTCCTGGTTGAATTTATGGACAGATTTCTTCAAAAACTTGAGCAAAGATTCACAAAGAACAAATTAAATTGTTCAATTTCATCATATTTATTTTATTTTTGACTAACTATAACGGTTCAAGGGAGAATTATAATGAAAACTGATAGTATTTTAAGAAAATTGAAGTAAAAAATTAGGAAAATGATGCAAATACAATAGTTATTAAAAATTAATAGAATTTTAACAAATTGTTCAAAGTAGACAGTACGTTCGTTTGCGATGGACTGCCCTGTATGTTGGGGTTAGACCCAGTGATGTAGTTAGTAACCAAAGGAAGTCAAGTGGGCATAAACCTTTAGTCATAAAATTATTGAGTTGACAAGTGTCGCCTGGCATTAATGCCTTTAATGTGCACGATCGTATTTTCGATGATTGAAAGGGAAACAGTTAAAATTTTATAGTTTTCGACTCAACCGGCCGTCAGGATTTGTTAACTAATTATTTATTTTGAAAGGTCTTTACACGGATCGTTAAAAAAATCTGTGTAAAAATTTGGATTTTTTTTATATTGCTTATGTTACATGTCTCGATGTCATTTTATATGTCTCGTTTTTTTTCAAGATTTTCCTAGCACTGCCCTTTTTACTCTTGTCTTATCAAGGTTAGTGTTGTACAGTCTGTTCGCTGAATCTTTTCCCATGTATGAAATGATTCACATACTACTTTTTGTATTACGTCTCTTTCCTACTCACAGAATCTTAACCCCCGAAATGAAACCGTTTGTTCCATTACAGCGTAATATAACAAACAGAGATAGCCATATGATGAATGTCGGCGATAGGTTAAACGCGAATCTGTACGTTGACGTCGTTGACAGACCAAAGACTTTGTTCACAACTACGACCTACGTGTTATTTAATGTATTGATATATTGCGTTTGTATATTAATGATGACGCATGGGAAAAGATCCAACGAACCAACTGTATGTATGTATGTATTTTTTTGGGGTAACATTCACTGGGACCTGAAAGATCTATTGTGCCCCCTTTTACTTCTACATAGTTTCTGATGAGAGTCTCTGAAACCAGCAGCTCCTTGAGTCTTATTTCCCGGAGGAATTTTAGGATATCTACATGCTTCAACTTAGGTAAATGTTCCTCTTCTATCCAGTAATCTCCCAGGTACTGTGGTCCAAGATTCTGGAGTGCAGTATGTGTATGGAGGTTTCTTCTTCCATACCACAATATCTGCATTCTTCCTCCACTATTTTGAGCTTTTTCAGGTGCCCATTCAGGCGACAAAGTCCCGTTAGGATCCCTGTTAAAACTCTTAGCGCAGTTTTACTTTGACTCATACATTCATTTGATCTTAACAGGTTGTAGTCTTCCAGAAGAATCTTTGATTGTCTAAGCCCTACTAGATCTTTTCAATGGTCGGTTAGTGTTATACACTGTTATTTATAGGATGTGAACAAGGGATTTCTGTACAAAACTGTCAAACGAGTTTTAAATTTAATGTTTTTTAGACAAAATTTGTGAAAAAAGGATAAAAATCGAGTGAATCGTACTCAACTGAACAAATTCATCAATGAATTGCCACATCCCACGACGAATTTCGAAACGTCGTAATTTGTCAGATATCATCGATGAAATTATAACAATCAAGTGTGACGTGATGTAGAAAAATTAACGGCATGATATGATATTATGGGTAACAATACGACTAATGAATCGACTATCGAATAATCGAATGGAAGGTGTGTGTGTGTGTGTGTGTCTGTGGATAATTGAAGCCGAGAGAGGGACATATTTTTAATAAATATGCTCAAGATATTTAATTTTTTTTATCAACAAAAAATAAGTTGTGTGTATGTCCTATCAAAAACCTCGATCTATCTCTTTTAACGTTTCAGTCGACAGCAGAAGAAGCCGTCGTGGGTAGCCTTTTTATGCGTACTTCAAAATATTCGGTTACAACTAAAAGCAATTACATGAAACGCGATATGCAACAAAAACATGGCATCAAGTAAATCAAGTAGCTCTCGTTAAAACAAAAGAAGCTAGCTACTTGAAAATGTTCTTAAAGAAATTGATGGATTTTATCATTCATGAAAATCTGATTTGGAGAATAGATTTTATTAGGTGCACACCAAACATTCATTGATGAATTTTTGAAAATTTCCATTTACCATGGTCGTACGATGAAATTTTTAATAGGGGTTCATTTGCAACAACTTTCATCTTCCTTTAGCGTTCAATGGGAGACAACTTATTCAATTTTTTTCCAAAAAATATGTTCCACTCCACTAAAGATCTTATACTACATCTACACATGCAGTACTGTCAAGAAAACGAATTAATTCTTGTCGAAAATAAGAAAATCTGGTAATACAAATTAGCCAATGAAAATTCCACAATTTAGTGCAATTCCTGACACCCACGAGTGTCGGAACTCACACGTCGAGCGTAGTATCAACCCCTCGATATTTTCTTTGTCGGCATATCCTCCAGGTGTCAACGTTAAAGCACGGGTCATCGTCAAAAGATAAAAGTACATTCTTTTCCTTTCCTGTATCTCTTCTTCATCAATAATAACGTGCTTACAAAAAAAAATACCGAACGATTTGTCATTTCATAGTCGCCAGGATTATTTTGTGCATTAAATAGTAAAAGAATATATTTAAAAATTATTATTAGTTTTTGGGAGCTTCCACTATATGTCATATTCTGTCAAAATTTGTACCGGCAGATCAACGTTGGTTAGTGGCGGCCAAATTGCAGCAAATGTTGACCATGTGTGACAGCTTGTACGTTTTAAATAGGACCACATAACATGTAGAACAGTAGAATAATGAAACCATTTTTTGTTACCTTTTTGATTTTGCTCAACAGTTTTTTCACTTGAACTAAATCATCATTTACAATGTTTTCTACTGTCAACCTTCATTTGAGTTGGTGTTAGTCCTTTGTAATCCTTCCACCTGGTACATCAATTCATCATTTCCAGGTAGATACTAAGGCTTGAAGCTTATTTATTTACAGAAGTTTTCTTTAAAAACTTGTATTCCTGGTTGAATCTATCGACAGATCGTTAAAAACTACAGCAGTATCCCTGGTTGAATCTATTGACAGTTTTTTTAAAAACTTCAGCAGTATTCCTGGTGAATCTATCGACAGTTTTATTCAAAAACTTCAACGGTATTTCTGGTTGAATCTATCGACAGTATTCTTTGAAAACTTCAGCAGTATTCCTGGTTGCATCTATCAACAGATTTCTTTAAAAACTTCAGCGGTATCCTGGTTGAATCTATCGACAATTCTATTTAAAAACTTCAGCAGTATTTCAGGTTGAATCTATCGACAGTATTCTTCAAAAACTTTAGCGGTTTTTCTGGTTGAATATATCGACAATATTCTTTGAAAACTTCAGCAGTAGGTGTACCTGGTTGAATCTATTAACAGTTTTCTTTAAAAACTTCAGCGGTATTTCTGGTTGAATCAATCGACAATTCTATTTAAAAACTTCAGCAGTATTTCAGGTTGAATCTATCGACAGTATTTTTCAAAAACTTTAGCGGTTTTTCTGGTTGAATATATCGACAATATTCTTTGAAAACTTCAGCAGTATTCCTGGTTGAATCTATCGACAGATTTCTTTAAAAACTTCAGCGGTATACTGGTTGAATCTATCGACAATTCTATTTAAAAACTTCAGCAGTATTTCAGGTTGAATCTATCGACAGTATTCTTTAAAAACTTCAGCGGTATTTCTGGTTGAATCTATCGACAATATTCTTTGAAAACTTCAGCAGTAGGTGTACCTGGTTGAATCTATTGACAGTTTTCTTTAAAAACTTCAGCGGTATCCTGGTTGGATCTATCGACAATTCTATTTAAAAACTTCAGCGGTATTTCTGGTTAAATCTGTCGAGTTTTCTTCAAAACCTTCAGCAGTATTCCTAGTTGAAAATCGACAGATTTCTTCAAAAACTACAGCGGTATCCTGGTTGAATCTATCGACAATTCTATTTAAAAACTTCAGCAGTATTTCAGGTTGAATCTATCGACAGTATTCTTTAAAAACTTCAGCGGTTTTTCTGGTTGAATCTATCGACAATATTCTTTGAAAACTTCAGCAGTAGGTGTACCTGGTTGAATCTATTGACAGTTTTCTTTAAAAGCTCCAGCAGTATTCCTGGTTGAATCTATCGACAGTTTTCTTTAAAAACTTCAACAGTATTTATACCGTGATGATAATTATCATTTTATTTCCCCAATTATCTGAATAACTAGAAAAGCGCAATTAACAATATTTTTCTATCCAAGACATACCGTCGAAAACATTGCCAATTAACATAAACTTTTATTATCATCGAAAGTGCCAGTTTGGCAAAGAAACCTCAAAAATATTAAGATAAATGCCGTCGATGGTATCGCAGATAATGCAGAGTTCTATTTAAACAGTCATTAGTGGTAGAAAGATGCAGGTAAGGATAGCGAGGAACGACTGACGACATGCGTCACGGCGTGCGATACGCCCCATAAATGTCACATATGCACCGGCAATGTCGGCACCGGCATCATCGGCCTGACAGCGGCGGTTACACAGATCCCCATCATTAATTTCTTCCACCATTTGTTATACACTTTCTGGATATGCGGAAGGGTGCAAGAGCTTTTGTCTTAGTTCTTCACATTGGTGTAGTTGACATAGTTTTTCCATTTTATATTGTTTGAAACTTTAAAGCGTTTATTGAACGATCGTTGATTATATCGTACAGATATCCAAACCCCGTAGAAATTTGCTTATATTTATGATACTGGGACACTACGAACACTTGAGAAGAAATAAATGCCTCAGTCAGCGTAAAAATGTGACAGGATATTGTTCCCTGGAGTACTGGAGTGGAGAACTGAGTGGAAGACAGGATATTTTACGTTTCGGTGAATGTCACCCCAATATACAGAGTCAATCAATTTACAACAAGTTGGAGAGTTTTGTCTAACCAAGATTTAGATAGAAGATGGAATCTCTACCAAAATTATTCTGCGAGAGGCTTTTCCCCTAGCGGAATGAGGTGCCACTATGGTGTATATACAAGTTTTTCCACTACTAGCAAAATTTAGAACAAAAATTTTGAATAATTCACAATGTGGCTACGCCAATGGTATGAAAAGATTGAGAAACTATATTTTGTGGGTTGGTTGATTAATGTGATGTAGTATGTAGTGAGGAGGGGTTCACTTCACTGGCACTGACTTAATTACTATCAACTCGTCGAAATAATTTGCTACCTATTTATCGTTCGAGACTCATTAAATGTGAGAAACTTTATTTTTCATTACGTCGAGATAGAAATAGAATTTTGCGGTAAAACTATGTGAGGAATTGTTCAATTGTTCTTGTAAATTGATATTTATAAGCTGGAAATTGAAATATGTTAGTCACTACTAGTAATTTTAACAATTTGTCCAAAGGAAATTTTGATGCCTGAGGTAAACTCGCGAGAGCCACCTTACTGTGGATTCCTCAACACACTGGAATGGAAGGAAATGAAGTAGAAGATAAACTAGCAAAGAGGGAAGCTGAAACATCTGTTGAGGTGTCAGCTCCAATGTAATAGAAGAAATAAGCAAGGTCAAAAAAAGAAGATCTGACAATTGGAAAGATCTAGACAATCAAATGGCTACCTTTAATTGTAATTTGTCGAAAGAGCCTTCTGGTGCTGAGACAGACTCAATGAACTAGACGAGAACCACCTTACTGTGTATTCCAGGACACACTGGAATAGAGGGAAATGAAGTGAAGGATAAACAAGCAAAGAGAGGGACTGAATTACCCTTTTGGATGATCAGCTCCAATGTATTGTTGGAAGAAATAGTCAAGGTCGAATAAAAAGGAGATGTGACAGTTGGAAAGATCTGTTAGAGCTTGGACAATCAAAGATTTTTCTAGGTGACTACAACACTAAAATTCCCCCAGGAAATAGAACCAAGGGAACTACTAGAGGAGTGACAATCACTGACACCTTAAAGTGCAACAACTTAGACTCATGTCTACAGAAGAAGAAGCCACGGGAAGTTTGCCAACTGACTTGCGCACGTTGACAATTTATTATGAATTTTTTTTCTCAGTAAATTGATTCTTTGAAAGACCTGTACTAAAATTTTAATAGAATATTTGCAATTTTGTGGTATTTGCAAGACTTAAAATTACTTTTCAAGGTCGAATTTTACCATTAAACTTCGTATTACATTATCATCTCTTTAAAAATTAAATCACATCTTACGATCTGTCAAATTCAATTCCAAACTGAAAATTGTTTTAATTAAAAATCTCACGTAGTCTCAGCCAATGCGACGCGCAAGGCGGACTTAACCCACTATCGTCAACCTTCATTGGCCGCGCCACTCTCTCTCCCACTCTCGCATTCCCATACCTTCGCAACAGAGACGGAGGATGTCTTAAGTCGGTATCGAAAAATATCTTAGCCTACTATATCAAAACGTTTTAACGTTATTCAAAGCATTCTTTCATGCCAGTTGTTCGTTGGAAGACAACTGTCACTGTGTTATATTGTTGCTCGATTATTTTTCTCTCAACAAATGATGTCTAGTTCGATTTCTCGGTCTGCCTCAGTGAATATTTCGTCTACGACGGTAGTTAGCCTTGCGACGCCTTCGCTGGTTACGTCATCTGGGACGCATGTTTTGCAAAGTGTCGGGGACGCTAAAGAATTGGACAAAAGTGAGATCAACGATGCCGTTACTAAAGTTTTGCAAGGGTACGATTGGACTTTGGTGCCCATCGCATCTAAGTAAGTCTTAAGAAATATTCAAGTATCTACACCAAAGTTAATATTAAAAAAATAATTCAAAATAACAGAATCTAACAGTTGTTTGTATGTATATATGTATGTGAGTATCCAGGGTAACATTCACTTAGACCTAAAAGATCTATTGTGTCCCCTTACTTCTACTTAGTTTCTGAGGAGAGTCTCTGAAACTAGTAGCTCCTTTAGTCCTATTTCCCGGAGGAATTACAGGATATCTGCAGGCTTCAACTTAGGTAAATGTTCCTCTTCTATCCAGTAAACTCCCAGGTACTGTACTCTAGGACTCTGTAATGCTGTGCAGTTGGAAAGTATGTGGATGGAGGTTACTTCTTCCATGCCACAATATTTGCAATCTTCTTCCTCCACTATTTTGAGTTTTTGCAGGTGCCCATTCAGGAGACAACGTCCCGTCAGGATCCCTGTTAAAACTCTCAGCGCAGTTTTACTTTGACTTATGCATTCATTTGATCTCAACAGGTTGTAGTCACCCAGAAGAATCTTTGATTGTCTAATCCCTACTAGATCTTTCCAATAGTTGGATTTCACAGTTAGATGCTTCAGTAGTTTTTGCAAATTGCTTACAGGACAAAAACAAGCAAAATTTCAATTTTGTCTCAAATATTTTATTACTATAAGACTCAACTGTCCGTTCGCCTGTTAACAGGCAGTATCTCATGAACCGGATAGTTAGACAGTTGAAATTTTGACAGATGATGTATTTGTGTTGCAGCTATAACAAATACTAAAAAAAGAATACCATAAATCTTCAACAAACCTGAATTGTTTGCTGGTTTTTGTACGATATTTACAAAGGCAAGAGGTAGACGCTTGAAATTAACAAAATTTTTAAAAATTAACTAAATTAAAATAAAACAAATATTTATGGGATGGGATACAATAAACGTCATTTTATTGCTCGATATAGACATGGAGACGCCCGAAATATTCATAGACTATTAAAATTTAAAAATAAATAATTAAAATAAAATAAAATAAATATTTAAGGGGGGCTCCCCTACAAAAATCGTGTTTTTTTTGTGCCGTTTTTATAGATTAAGACAGGGAGCTCTTTCTAGCCAAGTAAAAAGTTGAATTTCTCTATTAGTTGTAAATATATTTTTTTATTGTTAAAAAATTCAAATGCTTTGAGAATCCAGGGATAGTAGTTGAACAAAAACTTGATCGATATAACCCAGGAGATAGCCATGCTTAAAGTAACCTAAAAGATAAAATTATTTGAATAATTAGTTCAAAATTCGCGCTCAACCAAAATGACAGCATTCATAATTTATGGGTTACGTGGGGAGCGAAAACTGACAACGAGGTAAACCCATAGATCCTAGATCCGCCCTGTCAAAATTTGATTTTGACATTGAAATGTGAAATATAAAAACATTGAATGACAGTTTGTGATTTTTGGTATCATTTCAATCACACTAGACCAAAAATTAAAAATAGAACAAAAACTGTCAACTTCCAACCCTTTTTTTTTCATTACAGTACATAGTTTGGAAACATTAAATTTAAACCCAACCGCTCGAAATTTAAATCATTTTAAAATTGGGAAGAATCCCACATTAGTATTTTCCCATAATAATCGGTATTTACAAAATTTAATGGTAAATGTGCGAAATTCAAACATTGAACTTCCTCAAATAAAGAGATTTAGTATTATACCTGCATTATCATAACAAACTTTGGCTCAAAAAGAATATTCCGAACTTATTTATTATTTGTCTAGTTTATAATAGTGAGAAATGAAAATATTTAATGTTGCAGGTGAAATCAGATAATATATTTTACAGTTTACAGATTTTAAATGGGAAGATTTCATTTTTGACCCACTCTATATCTGGTATAGTTTTCAAATTCAAAATCAGACTATCTATAACACATCCACATTTACTAGAAAATTTTGCAACAAAAATACTAATAATAATAATAGTTTTATTAAAACTTTCTTTGTCTTTGTAAAAATTCAAAACAATTTTTCTATTGTTGTATAACCAACTTCCAATTATCACAAAAACAATTTCCGAATTTACAACTGTTCTTGTGAAATTACGTTTAACACCTTTTCTTTCCTTGGTTTGTAATATATTTAACTTCCAAATTTTCTATATTTAAAATCTTTTGAGCTCTACCGCTAACAAAAAAAAAAGGTTCAAGTGTGTTAATAACCTGTGTTAATTAAATAACATCTTAAAACTGTTAATTAGTACACTTTTGTTTTTATTTTTCCTGGTGGTGCAGTGTGTGTAACGTTAAACGGTTGGCTGTAAGCTGTAATGTTTTTAGTTACAAAACTTTAGTAGCACTTCAAATTGAACTGTATTCTACGTGCCCTAAAGACATTTTTATTGATGGTTAGTCATTTCTAGAACTTACATAACATCTAAAACATCATGACTAAATAAAAACAAGAGTATTGGGTATTAACAGATATGTTTAGATATATTAGCACGTTCGGTTTTGTCGGTTTTTTTTGAGATTAATTTGATGACAAGACAATGATGGTAAATCTTCAAATAGCACAAATCAAACTAATAAAAACAAGCTGGTGTATGTTGTTTTAAATATCAAGTTCAACAAAAAACTGCACATGTATTAAAGGGTACAGATTGTGTCCCAACAATATTAGTTAGAGATGTTGCTGTTACACATCAGTCAGTAGTCCCTACTGGTTTGCTTCCTTTAGTAGACTTCAGTACAAGTTGAGGTACAAGTGTACTTACATAATATTTTCAAAGTAATGTTGGTTACCTATATCTATTTCTTCTTTACTTCTCTTATTCTTGGGCTTTGATAATATAATAATATGGTTTTCAATTTTTTATCCTTCCTTTAAATCATAACAAATTTATGTTGTTAGAAGTTTCAGTCTTGTATGAAGCAGCTGGTCTTGGGTGCCAGCAGATTCCTCTACTGGTGCTATGTGCTAACAATACTTGCTATAACTTCCCTACCTGCAGTTGATACTCTATATGGGTGACATTTTACTGGTGTACCTGTATCTTAGATAAGCTACCCCTTTTAATCAAGAATTTGATAGCATCTATTTGGTTAAATTGATTATTTTCAAATCATCCATCAAATTAATAAATATTATTATACTTATAGATTTTAGTTACATGAGTACATCTTAACTCATGCAAACTTAATGCAAAAAACATTTATCGATTCAAGTCATTCAGTTATTTGGTATCTCCCTTGTATTATTTGAACTTTTTTATAGTCAAGGTTTTCATTTGCTTTGATGTTGAAAGTATATTCAGAAATAACAAATAATTCACTATCTGCATTATAAATTCTTGAAAGTGTTTTTGGTATTACCTTGTATTAATACCAGTTAAAACTTCCTCCAAATCTATATCAGTAGTATTTTTAAAAGTATGCATAGGCAATACTATGGAGGACACAAAAAATTCTGCCTATTATTAAGTAAATTTATTGACTTGTGTGAGGTACTAAGTATACATATATAAATAATATTAAATTATAATATATCAACAGTGAGCTCAACAAAAACTTCTCCATTCCCAGCCTATTCAGATACTGTATCATTCTTATTGCAAAAGCCAAATAATAACTGCTGAATGGATGAAATTTTTAACTTACATTTTTGAGCAAAACTTTGTACTTCAATACATACTGAACTTCCTGAATCAATTAGACCAAAGCATGCTGTCAAGCCATTAATAAGGATTTGCCTCAAAAATGTATAGGTAATTACAAGGCTCATTTTGATTAACATTCATTTCTGTTCCATTAATTCTGTTTTGAAGTCTTGGTTGTGTGGAAGCTGGGTTATTTTGCTGTTCACACTAATTATTATTCAAAACTCATCTTGATAAGTTCAAATTTGACTTTGACTCTAAGATACAATGAACACAATTTGGGTTTGGTCTGATATAGCATTCTATAGAGTGATTGTAGAACCCACACTTATAGCATTTACATTTTTTTAAATATCTGTTATGTTCACTTTAGCAATTTGCTTTGAAATTTTAACCTTCAAGAGTTGTTCAGTGGCTTTAATTATTTCTATACTTAATTTAATAAGGAATCAAATCATGGTGGACTTTAACTACTAAACAAAGGGCTACTTCTTGTTTATACAGATTTCACATCAAAACAAAGCGTTGCTGGTACTTTCAGATGTGTACAAGCAGGTTTGAAGACATACATTTTCTGTCCAATTGTTCAATCTTGCTCTAATTTCTATGCTTTTCAACTATTTGTCTGTCTTTGATACCTTTTTATCACTATTAAAATACCCTATACTTTATCCCTGGAAGATCAAGATCTACATGGAAGTACTTAGTGACTGATTCCAAAGCAACTATATTACAATATTACCTATCTGTAACATAATTGGAAATTGACAGTGGTTTGATGTTAAACGCTCAATTTGCCGTTAAAAATAATTCGTCCCGATGTCGGCTTTCAGTAAAGTACAAACATATCCATCATGCATTGGTTGATAAAATTAGATATAAATTTCCTACCTTGTTGTATGCCTTAAAACTCATCACTTAACTCACCACCGTTTCCTTCCAGACTATTAATTACTTTATCAAAGGGAGGTATGAGACATTTTCTTTGTCAAAACTTGATTTGTAACGGCTTTTTACTGAAACGATTTAGTGATATTCGCGTTTACATGCCACTTCTCAAATATCTCTGTTTATATTTGATGCTTCAAAGTTCAAGGGGCACTTAGCATTTAAAACTACATTTCTTTCACACACTATTTTTATGAATTTTTCAAAAAGATTCATTCAGATACTCAGGTACCATTTAATTTACAAAGACAAGTGACAAGTTTTTTCTGAACTTCACACAATGTCCTTTTCCGTTCGTGTTGCCAACCATAGATAAAAAACTACTTATAGATGGGAAACTGACCCGTGGCGCCCTCTATTCATACGGGTGGCGCTACCTTGAGAGTCCCGTCAGTACCTCTGGCACAAATCAGGTTGTGAACTCCGCTAACAGCCGAAAAAAAAGATTCCTGTAATTTTACAGTTTTTTGCGGTATATTCAAAATTACTGTAATTTTACTTTTATTGCAAAATGACATTCACGATCCATTTTTTGATATTTCATTTAAAATTACTCAACATTAGATTGACAATGAAAAGTCAAGTAAAATTAAATTAAATGTCAAAAAATGGATCATATAATGCCTGAATTGCGAAAAATAAAGCAATAATCATCAAGTTTACATATTTTATTGAATAAAAAGAGTATACAATGAATGAAACATATCTCAATGACAAACCGGAAAAAAAATAAATGTTAGGAATTCAACAATAATGCTGGGAAGTTCAAAGTTGTGTGGAAGAATAACTGCTACTTCTGTTACTTTCTATTTGATGGAACATGTTTTGAAATGAAGATAAAGCTTACCGTATGCACCTCACATTACAGTCTTTCACAAAACATATTCTTGAAATTGTCTCTTAAGTAGTAGTCCCACTATGAACAATAAAATCTAAATACGAATACTCAACACACACACAAATAAGCAGTTGTAAGTGGTTGTCAGGCAGTTGTCAGGTTAGGATGTCAGCGCTAATATGTATGTGGAAAAATCTGCAACTACCACTAATGGCGTTACAGTTTTCATCAAATTACAAATTTTAGTACTGACGGGACTTTTTATGTGGCAGCACCCATGCGCCTTCAGAGATCCCCTACCCTCAACAACGCTGCCAACGCAAAAATTTTTGTATCGAGGCAGTTTTTAGCGAGTGAATCGAAATTTAAACTAAGATTAATTTACTTTATAGGGTGGGTGAGCGGGCTATAAGCGAACGCGCTGCACGAGTTATAAAAATGGAGATGAGCATAATTGAATGCTGAAAGTTTGAGGCGAAAAGGTAGATTGATACTTCAATACCTACCACCGTTTACTATTTATGTATTTTTTCACATAGAAGAATTTAAACGAATCATACACAAATAAAACCACACATTGTGGTAAAATTATTCATCCTTTTCTTTCTCTATTTATATGTAGTACAAACACTTTGCGGTTTTAACTGTTTCGGATTAAAACAACTTCAAAGAAATGCCAGAGTTTTGTAAATATCGGAAGCTGTTTGAACAATAAACAAAAATAATTGCAGCTAATGGTAATGGTAAACTGAAGACACTCAGGATCAATTAACCAGGACCACTGGATAATTAGAACCTAGTAACGTTTAAAATCCATTTAAAAGTGTATTTTTACATTAAATTAAGTAGCGAACCGAATAGATGGTTTTTTATTACATTAATATTCTCAGTTTTCTAATTAAAGTTTTTTTCTTACAGAGCAGCATCAGATAAACGAAAACTTCATGTTAAGAGACCAATGAACGCTTTTATGGTTTGGGCGCAAGCTGCTAGGAGAAAATTAGCAGACCAATACCCGCAGCTACACAACGCAGAGTTGTCGAAAACTTTGGGAAAACTGTGGAGGTGAGTCCTTAATATGTTGTTAGTTGGTGTTGACTCGTAGATTTTTCTATTTGAATAGATATATTTTGAATTTATGTACTCTGCAAGCTGTCCGGTTAAAATTTATTTAGATCGAAAATTTAGATTGAAATTTGCCAACATTATTAATATATTTAAAAATATTAATGTTTTCGAAGTAAATGGCCCAATTCCTTGTAATTATCCTTGAGTTGATGTGAGATGTGCCAAAAATTTCAGTTACAGTTGACAACATGTAATGTACGTTCTTCTTCTTTCAAATATAACTAAGATTTTTACTCTCATCCTAACAGATGAAGAGAATAATAATATTCTAATGTTAAATAATAAATACCTGGTAGACAGTTTATTTTCGAGCAAGCAACATAATCGAGATAAATAGTTTGTGAATGGGTGATATTCATGATCTGATGTATCAGCAATTTCGGTTACAAAGTTATACAATCAAGCATCAGCCAAAGAAAGTGTAAATTAATTTTATTGGCAACAACTTTAGCCGCCGGCAGTTATATCTGCTTATCTCAAATATTATAAAAAAAATGTCTCAGCTCGTAAATATTGCAACGGATATAGTCTGGGTGTGTGTATCTCATATAGTGACATAAGAGAAAAATATTTTTATCTTTGAAAAATAAAAAAAAGTCAATAACACTATAATGTTTATAAATTTAGGAAATAAAATAAATAAACATCGATTAAGTACTTATTTCTTCACTATTTGTAGTTTAAAAAATTGTTTTCTGTAGTTTTTAATTATCTTACGGTGCAAAATCGAAGCTTGAAGATGCTAGTGCGGCTACAAAAAGAACTAACGCACTGTCAGTTTATGAACGGGGAAAATGGGAAACAAAAATGGTACCCGCTCTAGATTTTTTGTTCGGATCGCGCAATGTGCTTGACGTTTCACGTTTGACTGGTACCACAAAGTACAATGGTGTACTCTGTGCTGGTACGCTATTAATTGTAGGTTATGTTTAAGTGCACTGGAGCGGTCGAACTCGAGTGAGTAGGAATCGGAACATGAAAAGCAGCTCTGCACTGTAAAACGTCGAGCTAAGTACGCACCAGTGAACGTTTTGTTGTGCACTTTTCAATATAGTTTTCGGTACAGTACTTTCGATACTTCCCAATATAGTTTTCCGTCTTTTTTAATATCGTTCTCCAAAGCTTTTTATAATCATTTCCTGTACTGTTTTCGACTTATTTCGATTTCTGTATAGTTCTATGATATTTTGAGAGTTCTCAGCACACTTTTCTATACAGTTTTGTAGAATAAGATAAAACAGGTGAATGTTATTATTTTTTCATTCTTAAAATTTTCCTTACATTAAAATTATTCTTCATTTAGTTGAAAAAAAAGCGGTTCATAAAAAGTGCTGTTTCGGTTAGATCAATAACCAAAACAACCTTATCTAGAATAAGTAATCTATATTATTTTTAGTTTCAATAATTATTATTAAGAAACATAATATCGTATATATATTATGGGGTCAAGAAAGGGTTACTCTCAACAGATGCGCGTCGTTCCATTCACGGTCAATGATCGATATGTAATAGTGACTTTTTGTCAATGTTGCCAACAGTTGTAGATAAAGTTTATTATTAATTTTATCAATGGAATAATCAATCGATAGTCTTGTAATTAAATAGTTATAGAATCGATGAATATTCTATTTATTATTAGAGAGTTTTCGAAGGCGCTTAAAAAACACTCCGATTAACGCTATTTGACAACTTTGACATACGGTATGTCATGTCACTTAGCGTATACCGTTCTCGCACACCACCGGTATCTTACGGACAGTAGACATAGCGGTTGCATTAACGAAAATGCCACGGAAAAACGAAAAATCTAACCTCAATTCAATGAGTGATGTCTGTATTCTGTTTGTTGTCTCTGGTATCTGTTTTATTGCTAATTGCGATAGCACGTATTATTAATAATTATCGTGCTATCAATTATTAATAGTATAATAGTGTCTTGAACAATTTGAAAAGAAGTAAGATTCAGTTCTCTGAGGAAGACAATCAGATTTTGATAACTGAAATTTTGGGAAACACCCCTTATGCAGATCTCTCAAAATGGATCATAATTCACTCAAATTTCTGCAAGTTTACTCCTTTTACAAGCAGCAACCAATCGAATAATAGCAGAAGGTTCGAAAACTATATATTTATCTGTCAAAATAGTCGTTCGGTTAGATTTATTTTAACCGCTACCGGCTCAGTATATGTACGTTTTCGAAAACTCGCTTTATTATCAAGAGACGTCAGAATTTGACAGTTCAGTTGACAGGAGTAGTATTGTAGTTGAAATAAAAAATTCCACTAGCAAATCAATCTAGCCTCGTATTCATTGAACTGTCATAAAAAGTCCACTCTAATACGAAAAAATCAAGCTGTGTAGGATGCGCGAAATTCTCAGAATCGAAACCCACGTTGAAAGAAAATTAATAAACACATCAGATGCTAATTAAGTATATTTTGATGTACAGATAAACTGTAACAAGTCGTGCAGACTGTCTGGATGGAATGTTTGTCTACATTCATTCTTAATGTCTAATAGTTAATCAAATTTTTTTTATTTTATTCTTTAAATACCCTTCTTAAACAACCAAAAGTTTCTGCAGGATCTCAGATTGGAATCGTGATCGCAAATGAGAGCAATTTCTAGCTAGACCAAACCTAGATATTAATTTCTTCGTGTCTTTAACTTTAATATTACGAGGGGCGTCATATTATATTTAAGATCGTGACATCTAGTTATAGCCGTTTAATTGAGAAACGTCAAATTTTTGTTGAGTGGTTGCCCTTATAAATATTGTATCAGTAGCGTACGTCTTTAGGTAACAAAACAAACTTTTTTATGAAATATCAATGTAAAAATAACCGAATACTAAAAATATTTTTCCTGGCAGTTATTTTATCTGTAACAGTAAGTGGTAAGACAAAGTTTTATCTTATCTCCACTTTAATTAAATAGAAAAAATGATTGCCGATTGCCGATTGCCATCTGGTTCCGGTTAAATCATATTTAGGGAAAAAGGTGACATATACTAATTTCCGTATAGTAAGGTATATATAAATAATATTCTCACGTGCACAAATATTTACAGGACCGGACTTAAGAAAGTATTCAATCGAAATTTATATTTTCAGCTCCAATAATTTGAAGAGTTGCGGAATTGTCGTATTAATATTTGGATATTTGTATAGCACAAACGTCTAGCCATTGGCCAATCCATATAAAAAGTGTCAGTCATGATTTTATCTGTACAAATACCAAAGCAAACTCAATTCAATCCGCTCCTCGTATGAGAATATTTTCCACTCGTGTTACATTTAGCACGCACATACTATTCTACTGCTAGAGCTGCTGCTATGACAAAGAAAACTAAAGGTAAATAGATCAATTTGCAGCTATAAGATCGTTTATCAAAGCTGTAAAAAAATTAACCGGATGTATAAACATTTGAACCAACAGGAAATTGTTCAATATCTAAAATTATCTCTCTCTCTCCTACATAATTCAATATGAAATAATTAATCTCAATTTAATAAATTAGTTTTACTGTCATTTAATCCGCTCGATAACCAATTAGTTACAGATTTCCCAGAATACGGAAAGATCAATTTAATTTTTTATTTTTTTCGATAACCTTTAACTCCATGTGCAAGTTCAATGCAGGAAATGTGATTTTCAAATAAATGTTAATCAAATATATATTTTTGTTATTTAAAAAGAATAACAACAGTCGGAATTCCATAGCAGTACTCACAAACGTTCAAGAATACAGCAACGAAGAAACGATGTGGGTTCGCGACGGGCGGTCAGGTCAAAGTCGCCGCCAATGCTGTATAAAACGTGGTGCGGATATTAATTTAGCCCCATAGATTGACTCACGATAGAACCGAGAGTCGCATGCCCATACCAGCGGTGTCTATGGTTCTATGGGTCATTAGAAACCATGACTGGGGCGGCGCCTTTCGCAATAATGCGCCTCGGGTAAAATGCGAGACACATTTTTAAATACTGAAATAATGACTATGGATTATATTTAGAGCACGGGTCATGATACTTTTTTTTCTAGCTGTACCACAAGGAGAGCCAATAAAATATTCAAAAACTAAAACAATTTTTAATAGAGGAGTTCAGTCTAAAGTCAGTGTGGCCAACAAAAAGTGGTTTTTTCTGACAAGAATGACAGTTGAGGTCTACTGTTTAAAACATAAGATTTTGCATGTTTTTTTATCATTGCGAACATCTTTATTGCTCTATTAAAATAATGAATACATCCCCGAAGCGTATATCTTGGCATGTCACCATTTCATTTCTGTTATTCAGTCACTAGTTATGTCAAATGTCAGTTATATTTATCTTTGTTGATATTCGTTCAATTGTGTATGTCCATTTTCGATTACATTTTTGTAGCATTTCTAATTAGCTGTATCTCTATTCTTCTAATTACTTTTTTCACTGACATTTGACAGAGCTAGTGACTGAATAGCAGAAATGAAATGGTGACATGCCAAGATATACGCTTCGGGGATGTATTCATTATTTTAATAGAGCAATAAAGATGTTCGCAATGATAAAAAAACATGCAAAATCTTATGCACCGAGAAAAAGATTTCTTTGTGACAATTAAAATCTCATTATGTCAAATAAATATGATTTTCCATATGGCCTAACTAATATTTCATTTGTTTTTAAGAAAGGATTTGTTCCAAGTTCGGAAAGTAATATTGCTGATGAATAAAAACATATTCATTGTCAATAATAAAATGAATTATCTATTGAAAATTATATTTATTCTTGTAAAAATGTATCATATTTGTTTTGAACATGATTTATTAAGGTAGAATGACATAATAGTTATATTAATCTTTGGAAGCATTTAAATTGAATAAAGTAGTTTTCCAATAACAAATACTCATTTTTGCAGGCTAACTGTATTGTTTTATTATAAAACAAATTATTTTATAGCAGAATAACATTTCTTCATCATAAAAAAATGTATTATCTCGTTAAAATATATTTCTTTACTATGAAAAAATATATTGTTTGGGTTACCGATATGTTTTTTATTTGTAAAAAATGTTTCTTCACAGCAAATTGAATTTTATTGCTGGAAACAAATGTAACTTCCATTCGGTTCTCTATTTATGCATAAAACTGGTTAGTATAAAAGCAGGATAGAAATAAAAAACTTGCTGCCGAATATTTTGATCTATTAAATTGAAAACTTTACATTTTTAAAATAGGAACCGTACATTTATAAAATGGAAACCATACATTTTTAGAATTAAACATACCTACATAGTACATGATCTAAAACATAACCAAAAATGGTATCCACAAGACAGCCTTGTCCAACCTTAAGTGTGTTCATTGATGCTTTTCCCATAGTATTTTGGAGTAGATTTGACAGGTATAATTGAGAAATGTGTGTATGTTTGACGTACATTTTGCTTGCTTTCCATTCCTACCTACTTGAATATAATTAACATCATCAATTTCCTTACCTTCAAAGAGATCTCACAATTCTTGTAATCGCCATGAGTTTAACAATTCATTCATTTCTATTATCAAGTCATTTTTGTCCAGAACACTTTAACCACAAACTTTACAAAAACAAAATAATCATTAAAATTGCACAAACTCATCTAATTTTACTGACTCACGCCAAACGATCGGTACGATTCTGAATAATAGGGCAGGGTGGGGTGAGAGTTATTTGTATTAATTGCCACATAATTTGTGGGCTAATGTGATTTCTTACAGGTGAAGAAATATGTGATTCGGAGTAAGTAAATTTTTTTCTCGTAACAATAAATGTACAATTATACTCAAATACTTATTTTTTCGGTATAAAGTAGATCTTATTTGAGGCTAATAATCTATAGGCTTATTTAAAAAATTTTAATTTCTGACAAAACTTTGAAATGATTTACTATGAATATTTAATTTTTTGTTCTAAAGTGATGAAATATTATTCAAGATGATATATTTTTTTCAGGGTAATGAAAACAATTTTTACCCAAATAGCATCGTTATATTTTAAAACAAAATATTATATTGTGCTTCATAAACTTTGGATAGTTTCTGAAGAACAATTGTATAGAGGTGCGCATAAAGAAGAACAAATTTCTTTACATTAAAGAAATCACACTCGAATAAATCATTTTTTTATATAAAAATTTCCCAATATTTTTACGTTAATATGGCTTCTTAATAATGAATAAGCAATGTTAGTATTAAACAAAGGGGGGTCAAACAAATCAGTTTATTTGTCTAGAAATAACTCTTCTCTCGGTGTGTTTTAAACAGTAGACCTCAACTGTCATTCTTGTCAGAAAAAAACACTTTTTGATGGCCACACTGACCAACTGAACTCTTCTATTTAAAATATTTCCAAAGCACTTACATGAAACTGTCTTTAGATTCTTCATCTTCATAGTTTACTCAAAATTCCACACTGCAGTTTTATAAAATGTCGCTAATATGAATTATGTTGATATTAAAAATGTAAACTTAAAGCTACCAGGTGTCAGTTTATCCTCGATTGGATATAAGATGTTGGCAAATAAAGGGTTGTACTTTCACATTATTCTTATCAAGTAATATACTTACAAAAGGGGGAGATAATTATTTATAAAATGTAGATCATTCCCACAATCGCCTTAGATGTAAACAATAAAGTATTTGAAGTTCGATACACTCAAAGGAAATCAAGGACTCTATATAAACACTCTATAACAGGAATGTCCAACTGCAAGCGCCCCAAAGACAGACAGATTTACCACGTGAAAGCCACCAAACATGCATTAAAATTGTGTGGTATAGGTACGCGACTAATTATTCGAAATATAATTAGATTAGATTAATCTTTATTCTATCCCACTGTGACCTTTGCGGATCTATTTTGATCCTCCCTATATATAGAGCTCGATATCCAGCTTTATTCTTTTTATTAGACTTCTGGATACCGCCTCCCTTGCATAGCTCTCTGCCTCAGCTTTTCTTCTCCGAATAAGTGAAACCGCACCCTAGCTAGGCCTTCGCACTCACAGAGTATATATGCTCTGCGGTTTCGTCTTCTTCCTGGCAGAGCCTGCATGTGCTGTCATCTACTAGTCCAATTGTGTGCATATGTTTCCTCAGCCTAAAATGTCCGGTCAGCATTCTCACCATCATCCTCGTCGTTTCTCGACTTTGAAAAAGTAGGTCGTGTGACAGTTTGGTCGAAGGGCTTTTAAGGAATAATTTAGCGTGCCCTATCAAGACTTCCGTTGCTTCCTGCTTGGCTAATTCATTGGCTTTTTCATTGCCTTTTATTCCTTGGTGGCCTGGTCACTCTATTATGACTACCAAGTCTATAGAGCGCATTGCGAAACTCCCACACCAGATTTGATGTTATTTTATATAAGCAATCCAAAAACTGGATATAGAGGATTTAAAATTTTTCCTTGTTTCAGAGTTCTAAGCGACAACGACAAGAAACCGTTCATAGAAGAAGCAGAACGACTAAGAGTAATACACAAACGAGAACATCCCGATTACAAATATCAACCGCGTCGAAGAAAACAAAATAAAGGTCCAGCAGATCCGATTCACCAGCTTTCCCATGCCCAAACTGCTTCGTACGCTCGTTCCATGAAACAGGAAGACTCGCCGTGTAGTCCACGTAGTCACAGTTCCACTTCTCCATCTACTTGTTCCTCTCAACCAAACAGCCCTCTTATTCCACCGCAATTGCTTAAAAATTGCGAACAGCATAACTTCGAACTCGACAGCTATCACAGGATACCGGAAATCGACGGAAGTTACATGACAGATGAATGTTTGGACAGTAGCGACTTTGATCAATATCTTCCCAACGAAACCTATCAACAGTTTCATAAAGATGACACGAACAATAACTACAAAAATAAGAGGTTATGTACGGATACGTCAACACCTTCGAGTGACAGCTCTTTTAACAGGTACCACGAACTGCAACCGAGTTCGGTAGTGAAAACTGAAAGGTACTTGCAGTCTAATTCGTCTGGTGTTTATTCATATCCGCCTGCTTCGTCTAGTTATTATGCAAACAACACCCAGTATTTACCTTCTTATCAATATTTGCCACAGAGGCCCATGTTTGGCGGTTCGTCGACGGTTGGGAACTATTCTACTGTCGAAGGAAATAGCGAGGCTTGGGGACACTACAGCGTGTAAAATGTTCTGTGTGTAAAGTGATAATATGTAGTTGATTGCATGGAATCTCTTTTTCTAAATCTCACTGTAACAAACAATATGTTTCTTTGTCGTTTTTATACTTTACAGTACCATGTGTTTTTGAGTTATTTCTTGAAAACTAGAAAACTTTTGTAATGGTTCAGCGGGCAAAATTATAATCATTAAATAAAGAAACCAATTTTGTCGAAAACTAAAGCTGATTTTAAGCGGTTAACAGTACTATGTTACTCCTTTAAGTGTGCAATGACTTGAGGATTATAAGAATTTACTATTTTGGGGCGGGGAAAGTTGCTGGTAACTCTAAAATATATTGACAAGGCTAGCATTTCGTTCACCGCCTAAAATCAGCTTAACTAATAACCAAACAATGAGCTCCTAACCTCACAAAATTTTATTTTATTTTTTTGTTCAAAGTTAAACATTTTACATGCAGGCTAAACAAATGCATCTCAAAGAAATAATGTACATATATATTTTTAGTTTAAGTGAAATATATTGTAATATATTGTTCGGGGATTAACCATTAATAGTTTTTAATGTTTAAATAATAAAAAATAAACTATCTTAATAAATATTATTATGGTTAATCCCTTGAAATGGTTAGTATTGTAATATTTTTGGTAGACTAATAGAGAGTGACATGTTTTTTTTTCAAATTACAACCGTTCGAGTTAGAAATGGTTCTTGACATTTTCCAATTGGAACTAACATAAAATTAAGTTTCCACAAAAAATATGAATCACTTTGATATTCCTTTTTACGAATTAAGCAACATTACTTTTAACTTTTTGTTAAGCGTTCTTCGAAAATGTCTTTTACATTTGATTTGACGTGCTTTATTTTTTTGTAAGGTTATATTTTTAGAAAATATTTTTTATAAATTCAGTTGAATACATTTTATTTAAGCTATTTTCGTGTTATTTATTTAAAAACAACTTTGTCCACACCTCTGAATGAGTTATTAAAAAACTGACACAATATGGCGAAGGACAGAGCCGGTTTTAGCACTACCAGTGTCCTTGGCTAGCTTTCTACGGTGCTTTCCAAATTGCAATTTAAGCCAAAACGAAAAAAGGCAAAGGATATAATGAAACAGCCCATAGAAAAGCTCCTCTCTTCACTAGCAGCCGTCACAGGTGTAGACTACTTTTCGTTGACAATGTACAAGTGAAATAGATCATTTAAAACAATCATTTCAACCTACAAGCGAACTTTAGTCTAATTTGGGTCTGTAAAGACCATAAAAAAGAGGTACACATGTGATCGAATGACATTTATATGACGTCTAATTAAACAAATGGCGTGCATAGACACGGTTTTATGCGAAGCTAATACACCATGTTCTCTATTACACCATAATTTTTGTCACAGACTGTATCAATACCATTGACCATTACACTCAGCTTCTGCTCCGCTACGGAAGGAACATCTGCATCCTATTTTGAATGTAATTTCTCTCGATCAAAATCAAATTTTTTGAGTCAAAGATTATAACGTTCGTAATACATTTTAAACGGTTCATTATTGTGATATTTTGATTAGAATTAATCACAGACCTGCCTTTTTTCCATTTCTTTCAACGTAATGTGTTAGAAGGACATTAACAATCGATGACGCACGCCAAGAAGCGTATTATATGAACACTAATACTTTTGGTATATTCCCCATATAGATAGACCCATATCGTTAGCGCTTTCATCTGCTTCATTCAACGTTCACTTATACATCTCTTAATTATTTATTTGCATGTCAGGAACATTCACAAAAATTATTTTCTATAGAAGCATCCTACGCCACTGATTAGAGACTATATACAGTCTGTCAATCGAAAAGAGATGGTATTAAAATCTCAAGTAGAAATAAACTTAAAAATATGAAAGTCATCACGACGAACTTGTGGTATTGCTTCAGTCAAAATACCGCCGTGTAAACAATCCAGGAAAGTCGAAGGTGTAGAATTTTAACCCACACACTTGACCCTCCATATTCATGTCACTTCATCAAATCTCAAATCATTCTTTAACTTGAAAATGTGTTGAATACTCAATCACTGATTGGGGTGGCCAATGTAAGGTTATAAAATAGTTAAAAAGACCGCACCTAACGCTTTAGAAATATTGTAATTTTTGTTAAGCGTAGATAAAATTATTTGTACAGAGTGACCGATAGAAAAAGATTATTAAAAACAGTGCAATTCTTCTAATTTGTACATTTTGTTTCCGAGGAAGAAACAAACCACGTTCTATTGGGCAGAGTAGGATTCAATAGGACCTCTGGCGGAAAAAATTGTAATTGTCGCAACGAGTAAAACCGTAAATTCGTACTTTATTTGTTTAATTTTGTGTCAGTGACAAGTTTAAACTGTGTTTTTCTATTAAACTCAACTGTCATCATTTCTGAGGTTATATTTTTATATAATCAGAGATATTATGGAAGAGGTTATGTTATTCTATTTTTTGTTTTCATTGCACTTTTATGAAAGTGTCACTTATTTCCTCTATAGGTACCATGCAAAAATATATGGCCAGCATTTAAAACTACCTGTCCCTCATTTAGGCACCTAAAAGAAGGCTCAGCATTTACAAATTCGAATAAAGTTTGAATAGTCAGTCAAGTCAGTGTATACCTAATCCATAGTTACAAAAGCAAAGATAGAATAAGTCGGTACTGAAGATTTGAAATATTACTCAATACAAACGTACTTTCCCTGTAACTTTTGTAGATATCACTATATGATCACTATATCAAAAATAAAATAAAAACACGGAATCAGACCTAAACTTGTTTTATTTTTGACAAATATCAACCATACCTATTACTCCAAAAATAAAAATATCAGGAGTCAAAATTTAGTTTAACAACACAAAATACTAAAGCACAATCAAAGAAAAAGCAAAAGTTTCACAAAACACACACTGGTAAACTAATGGGTCGATTCTGTGTTTTTCGTAAGAGCTTACGAATCTGTAGATAACGAAAGTTCTGTACTGTATAGTTAGATTTCTCTATGGTATAGTTACAGATTATCTTACAGAATGCTTACAGACATGCACAGAATCGACCCATTAAACAGCAAAATAAAACCATTTAAATATCAAAGGGCAGCTGATTTGTTTTACTCGTTGCTAAGATGACATTGACATTTCGGAGCGCCATCTATCGAATTCTACTTTTCCCAATTTATAAATCTCAACATGACATTTCTCGGTTGTCATTTTAATTGAACAAGGGATTTCTTAGCGGTCGATTGTTGTCTGAATACCGTTAAAACAAAATAACAGTATGGGATTACGAAAATATTTATACAAAAATTAACCGAGCGATAAATACAGAAAATCTGTTAGGAATAAAAAAAAAGTGTGTCGATTATAATGAAAACCAAAATTTTCACGAGCACGGGTTCTGGGTATTGTTGAGTAATTTGATATTTTCGAAAAAATTTTTAATGGCTCGTCATAATTAGGAATACCAGCTGATTACAAACGGCTATGATACGTATTAGATTACATTTTCTAACAAGAAGCTAATATTGAGAAAAGGTCCAATTCGTAAATATACAGGACCGTAATAGTTTAATAAATTGACATATCTTAATAATATTTTTTTCCGCAAATCGCTAGGAAATTTTGACATTCCTGTCAAAATTTCTTGAAGAAAAAATGACATTTCCTTACTGTAAGGAAATGATATTTCCGTACAGTTGTTAGTGTTCTACATAATCCATAAAACGTCTGTATGCATTTTCGTACTTTTCTCTTGATTTCTTTGGCAATAATTCTAATGAAGCAGTATTCACTGCCTCAACCAGCTCTGGAGGAGTCCCAGGAATGGAAATTTCATCATCACTTATCATTTTACTTTCGAGAACACCAGCAATTAAATTTATAAGCGTCAAGTTTGACAATTCAACCTCAATACGTTTCCATAGTAACCCAAGTAATTTTATTAGGAATTTCAAAGCACCATTTATTTGGGAATAAAATTATAGCGTTTTTTCAATTTTTATCAATTTGGTTGATAGAATAGAGGAGTTCAGTCTAAGGTCAGTGTGGCCAACAAAAAGTGTTTTTTCCTGACAAGAATGACAGTTAAGGTCTACTATTCAAAACATAAGATCTTTTATGTCATTGCGAACATCTATATTGTTTTATTAAAATAATGAATACACCCTCGAAGCGTAAATCTTGAAATTTAAAATTACCGTTTAGCTGAATACTCAAGATATCGGTGGCCAACAATTCTAGAAACTTTTGGCAAGTCACCATTTCATTTCTGTTATTCAGACACTAGTTATGTCAAATGTCAGTTATATTTATTTTGGTTGATATTCGTTTAATCGTGTATGTCCATTTTCCACAATTTTAGTTAGTTGTATCTCTAATATTCTAGATACTTTTTCCACTGACATAAGTAGTGACATGCCAAGAGTTCTTCTTCTTCTTAGTCTAAGTCTATATACAGATTCAGCCATTCTGTGAGAGTATCGAGAATTCGAGACCAATGGACGAGTTCTATACAAGGGAATTGCTGCCAACATAACGAGCAAAAAAATACTGAAAAGGTTAGTCGCATAAGGAAGTGGTTTTTCCAGTCTATGTTTAGTTTTTCTTATATGTTTTGAGTCCCTTTACCACCCATGTTGTACCCGAAAAGTTTGGAGTTTTACCCGAGAAGTTTGTAGGTCTATTTAGCTTGGGGAATTTTATATCTTACAGTTGACGAACAGCTAATGATAGCTGTCTATACATGTTTATTTGGCTTTGTTTGTGTTCTTTGTGTTTCGTCAACTGTAAGATGCAAAATACCCCAAACTAAAAATACCTCCAAACTTTTTGGGTACAACATGGGTTGTAAAGGCACTCAAAACATATAAGAAAAACTAAACAGAGATTGGAAAAAACACTTCCTTATGCGACTTACCTTTTTCAGTATTTTTTTGCTCGTTATGTTGGCAGCAATTCCCTTGTATAGAACTCGTCCATTGAGTTTAGAGGGGTTGGGTGCTTCGTGAGTTTTTTGTACTCTCTTGGACAGATAGAATTTTATTGCTCTGCTCTGCTACTCCGGACGCTGGACACTTGAGCGAAAATTCTCAGAAATCAACATGGCTTTTCTAATAATACAGGACAGTTGAGCGAAAATTTATTTTCGATGTTGGGTCAGTCAAGCGAAGACTGCATCCCTGTTTTCAGTATTAAAATTTGAAAAAATTAGTACTAATTTCATGTAAGTATTTGTGAGAAAGGGTGCATCCTTGTTTTCCGTATTGTATTTGCATGGATAAGTAGTAGTTTGATGTACGTATTTGTGAGAAAGGCGGCATCCTTGTTTTACGTATTAAATTTGGATAAGTAAGTAGTAGTTTGATGTACGTATTTGTGAGAAAGGCGGCATCCTTGTTTTACGATTAAATTTTAATCCCTCGTTTTCGCTCAAGTGACCAGTACCCTTTTAGTGGGAATGAATATACCTGAGAGGATTTCTACAACGTTCGCTCAAGTGACCGGACCCGGCTACTCCTATATGAGATTATACATTCAGAAGATAAAAAATATGTGCCGAACCTGTATGACCAAAAATGTTTTTCCACTATAATACTTTCTAAAAGTGGTTAATAATTTTTTCTGGGATTAACCGAGGTCAATAATGGTCTAATTCAAATATTTTAAGAATCCAGAGATATCAGTTCAACAAAAACTTGTGCAACATAATTGTGTATAACCAGGAGATTGTCTTTAACATATTTGCTGCTTAAAATTACCTATTAAGATAAAATTATTTGAATAAAAATGCCATTAGTTTAAAATTAGCGCTCAACCAAAAATGTTGGATGACATAAGGAGTGCGTTCATGAAATATCGAAAACTGACAGTGTACTTGTCAGTCAGACGACGGGGTAAACACATCTGAATTATTTTCAATTTTTCTCTTAAATTTGGCTAGTAGTGGAAAAAATTGTACATAAACCATGGTGAAGAAGACAATTATAAGCCTCGCACCTTATTCCGCTCGAGTCCAAGCCTCTCGCGAAATAATTTTGAACCTCTGTCAATAATAATCGTCTTCACCATCTTGTATAAATATAGGTACAGTCGACAGAAGCGAATATGAGCCCTGGTGGGCGTCTCCATGTCGCTGTAGTTGTATTATTTTAACAAATTACTAATGTTCGTTCGTTAACATTAGCACCTAATTGGTTCGTTGCGATGAAATTCTTTTAGTTCGCATATTTTCCGGGGCTCATGTTTGCTTCTGTCGACTGTACTATTATTGAGTACTATCGTTGAGAGTTTGCAGTTATTGAAGTTAAATTTTATTGAGCATACAAATATTTTCATTGTATACTAGTTTAATTATACCACATTCGTTAAGGAACATGAAATAATGTTTTAGAATAGATATATTTAGTAAAAAAAGACACATAACTATTGCATATCGCCAAAAGGAAATTGACTAATAAATCTTCCAAATAAAAAGTGTCGAGAAAGACATAAATCAGCGACATCAGTTTCGTATAACTTAGGCAGTGGTGGCAAAAGCAGTTTACAAATCAACGCATGGCAATTAGCTTTTAGTGAAGTTATCTTCAAAGAAGTGCAATTTGTACAGAACATTGGTCTAAAACAAGTAGGCTTTGTAGAAGAACGGACGGACGCTGATGCGGACGCTTGCCAATGGTTTATGCCCGTTTCTACTCTTTTTGTTTTGGGTTTATTTTGTTTTATTTACTATTTGGCTTGTTTCGAGGAATGTGTGTATTCGAGGAGATCGAAAAGTATGTCAGTTATAATTTGAAACAGTATCAATGCAATAATTACAAATATTATTTAAATAAGGGAAAAAGGGTGACGGTTCAGAGGTTGGCAATACCTTTGCTTTGATTCGCCATGTTTCTGATGTCATTTGTCAAAATTGTAGCATAGTCTACCAACTGTCAAGTTGACAGTAATGACAGTTTCTGAGGAAAGTATCATAGGTGTATCAGAGGCTAGTAGCCCCTTTGTCCTATTTCATGGGGAAATTTTAGTGTATACCTTTAGACTGACCTTCAATTTTCTTCCGTCAGGAGAAATAATCGATGTTTCTCAGAATTTATTTTCATACTGTACCTATTGAAGAGCTTCAAAATATGGTTAACGAATAATTTAAGACTTCATGGGAGGTATTAAAAGTACCTACACAAGTGCTCTATTAAAAAAAACACTCGACTACCGTTTCAGTCATTTTAAATGTGCTTTATCGAAAGTAATATAAACACAGTTAAGGTAATCATTCAACAAATTTTATTGATAATAAAAAACTAAACTTTAATCACTCTTCTGAAAAAACTAAATTAATTTTAAATGGCCTATAATAAAGTCGAGTAGAGCATTTTCGTTAAATGCTACAAAAAATTTGTGGGCTAGAAAAGCATATGTTCAAGTTTTAAGTAGACATGTGTGTATTTTTATGTTTTTTTTTATATGTTAATTATCATAGGTATCTTGCCATAACAGAATGTCAATTTGGTTGATATAATAGAGGAGTCCAGTCTAAGGTCAGTGTGGCCAACAAAAAGTGTTTTTTTCTGACAAGAATGACAGTTAAGGTCTACTATTCAAAACATAATATTTTGCATGTTTTTTATCATTGCGAATATCTATATTGCTTCATTAAAATAATAAATACACCCCCGAAGCGTATATCTTGAAATTTAAAATGACTTTATAGCTGAATACTTAACATATCAGTGGCCAATAGTTCTAGGAACTCTTGGCATGTTTCATTTCTGTTATTCAGTCACTAGCTCTGTCAAATGTCAGTGAAAAAAGTGATTAGAAGAAAAGAGATACAGCTAATTAGAAATGCTACAAAAATCTAATCGAAAATGGACATAAACAATTAAACGAATATCAACAAAAATAAATATAACTGACATAACTAGTGGCTGAATATCAGAATGAAATGGTGACATACCAAGAGTTCCTAGAATTATTGGCCACCGAAATGTTGAGTATTCAGCTAAAAAGTCATGTTAAATTCTTAACTGTCATTTTTGTCAGCAAAAAACACTTTTTGTTGGCCATACTGACCTTAGACTGAACTCCTCTATTCAAAAGAAATGAGTGGTGTTACAAAGGATTGATTAAGAGGGGAAATGGGGAACTGTTATCATTGTTTAAATATATCTTTATCACACTTGTTGGAGTTCCGGCGTTAACCACCCCTTATAAAATAGACGTATAACATGTTTTTAATTCCAAACACATGTTTAATAACTTCTTTCGTCTTGTTCGCATCAAATTTTAATGATCCTGGATAGTTTTAACAAAACAGAAGAGGGTGGTTTTAAAGTGTCAATCACTTACATCAAACTGTCATATAGGTAAAATTTTAAGCTCAACGCAAAACTTATACCGCAAATGTATCGATATCTTGACAAGTCTGTGTTGCATCTTATAGTTTTCTTTTAAATCTAAGCAAATTTTAAGTTAGGATAAGAGGAAATAAAGTCCCTGTATATTATTCTTACATTTTTTTAAATGTACTAAGTAGTTCGTTTAAAAAGCATCCAATAAAATAGGAGCATTCCTCATGAGGAGATTTCAAATTATCCAAATAAAAAAAATTAAAACCGTCTGTCCGGGGCTCGTCTCCAATTACTTGATAATTAAAAGTTAAATCGAGCACTGAAAAAGTGCGATCTGCGTATCTAAATAAAGTGAAGTGCGGCTCGAGTTCAGAGAATTCCTTATCTGATGCACTTCCGGTCACAAACAGAAAAATATTGCGATTGCTGACCAACCCACCCATTAACGTTGCACAAAGTAATGCAAAACATTCGTCTGCAGTTGCGTTTCTTTATTTGTCACTCGTCTGTGACCCATAAACAAACGTAAGTTTTGATACATTGTAGGTAATATTTAGATTGAAATATTTATCATATTATTTTTTACGATATATCGAAAATTAGTATTAATTTGACTGATTATCATTACCCTAGATAAGTAACTGTCATTTTCAATAACATTTACAAAAAATGAAGACACGTGTCCATTTGCCAACTGTAATTCACTACATTTTGTATATTTAAAACATTGCAAATGGTGGAATTGGTCTAATTAGACTTAACAACAACAACAATATATCTTCCATTCCTTTTTGTTCAGTTATACTGAATTCTTCAAAATATACTTGTACCCCATCCCTTACAGCAAAGAAGTAAAATATATCTTGAATTTCACTAGTACAGACCTGTCCACACTTTTAAAAAATGAGTTAACCTGTAGTTAGGCAACACTTAATGCGTCTCATTACACAAAAATTACTACTATATGAAGATAAGAACTCTTTTCTCAGTTATATTTCCCATAATGCACTGCAATATTTAGTGTTGATAAATTGATTTGTATAGATTATTAGTTATATTAACTTAAATTATTTGAGAAAGGATAGTGCTACCCTCAATAATCTATGGCTCTTATCATTGAGATTATCTATGATTGACACATGACGGATGATAGAAATATTTGTCGTGGAAGGTGACACTGACAAGTAAGCGATATGTAGAACATAAAATACTTGAAGTATTTTATGATGTAGAATTTGAAATGTTTGTGGTAAAAGTTACTTTAAGACCAAAAATTTAGTTACTGTTAAATAAGATACTAATAAAATGAATAGCCAAACTAAGCCTAAAAATCCATGGAATAAAAATATTCAAACCCCACCAAAAAGGAATCAGAATAAAAATTTGCCGACACCTGGTGAAGTTAAATTTAAAGAGGCCCATGCAAAACTGCAAGCAGCTGTAAAAAAACATGTTACTGAATACGAGTCTTCATCAGATGAAGAAGAATTGGAATCGACAACCTTCATAGATTCTATTTTAAAAAACTACAGAATTAATAATGGAGAAAGTGATAATATTGATAAGACTCAAACTTTTTTGCAAGAAACTTTTTTATCTGGGGCAGCAACCTGCTTAATTTGTATTTCTAGAGTTAGAAAAGAAGATCAGGTAAGTACAAAGTATTTTTATATTTATCATAAATGTTACTAAATAGTTTTACTCTTAGATATGGAGTTGTGTCAACTGTTATGGTTATTTTCACCTTATGTGTGTTCAGAGATGGTCAAAAGACACAATTGCTCAACTAAAAAATGCCAATCAGGAACAAATTATTGTTAAGCAGCATAAAATATGTTGGTGTTGTCCAAAATGCCGTCATGAATATGAAACCATTGACATTCCTACAAAATATGTGTGTTTTTGTACCAAAACAGAAAATCCAAAATATGATCCATACATTGCTCCTCACTCTTGCGGTCAAATTTGTAAGAAGCCTTTAAAACCCAAGTGTGGACATAATTGCTTACTTCTATGTCACCCAGGTAAGTTATAATTTGAAATTTAAGCATAAATTCAATATATCTATTCTAGGACCATGTCCTCCCTGTCCTGTAACTGTGAATGTATCCTGCTATTGTGGGTCCCACCCTGCAAGAAGTCAGAGATGTAGTAACAAAGAATGGTCCTGTAATAATGTCTGTGGGAAAATATTATCCTGCAACAAACATTCTTGTCCAAACCTTTGCCATCCAGGTGAATGTTCTCCTTGTCCAAAGAAAAGTATACAAAGATGCATTTGTAAATCTCAGCAGAAACTTTGTGAATGTGCTAATCCTGTATGGCAATGTGATAAGGTGAAAAGGATTCCAGAGAAACAAGAATATTTTAAAAACAGATTAATTACTTTTAGGTGTGTAATAAGGCTTTGGAATGTGGAAATCATAAATGCCAAGAAAAATGCCATATTGGAGTTTGTGATGTCTGTCCCTTAACAAAAGCTAGAACATGTCCTTGTGGTAAAACACCATTCCAGCTTCCTTGCACACAAGAGACTCCTACGTGCTTAGATACTTGTGAAAAGCTCCTTGATTGCGGTATACACCAGTGCAACTTGAAATGTCACAGGGAAAAATGTGGACTGGTAAGTTTATAAAGTTTTCTTTATTGAATTTGCTGTTACAATTTAATTTTTAAGTGTCTTGAAACGGTAGAAAAATACTGTAGATGCGGACAGCATACTAAAGAAGTTCAATGCTACAAACCATATTTATGCGAAGTTAAATGTAAGCAAATGAAAGACTGTTATAAACATCCATGTAATAGAAAATGTTGCGATGGCAACTGCCCGCCATGTGAAAAGCCTTGCGGAAAAACTTTGAATTGCGGTAACCACAAATGTAACTCGATATGTCACAGAGGTCCTTGCTATCCCTGCAATCAAACCGATGATGTATCTTGTAGATGTGGAACTACAAAAATTGCTGTACCTTGTGGTCGTAAAGGTAAAACCAAACCACCAAAATGTCCCAAACTGTGTTTGTAAGTAAATACTTTCTGTCGAATAAACTTAGTGTTTTGAAATATAATTTTTTTAGGATTCCACCCGACTGCCATCATGAAAAACGAGATCAACACAAATGTCATTTTGGCGATTGTCCTTCATGCAAGCAAATTTGTAACAAAGTGCATAATAAATGCGGTCATTTATGTCCTGCTTTTTGCCATACGGCTGTTCTTGTTAAAATTGAAGGTCAAAAGGCTTCGATGCCTTGGGAACAAGTAAAACCACAAGTAGTAAGGAAAGAGTTACCGTGTCCTGACTGTGTTGTTAAAGTTCCCGTCACTTGTTTGGGTAATAAAATTGTTTTAATTATGAATATAAGTGAAACTAACAATTATTTTAGGTGAACATGAAACTTCCGATTGGCCTTGTTATTTGGCAAAACCTTCTAGTTGTCATCGTCCTTGCGGTAGAATTCTGAACTGTAATAATCATACCTGCAACTTACAATGTCATGCAGTTGAAGGAGCTCCTGATAAAATTCAAGTACGTTTTTTTTGCTACACTAATTTTTTTTTTATTTGTCCCAATTTTTAGTCCGGAGTCAATTGCGAACAATGTGAAGGAAGTTGTGATAAAGATCGACCAGAAGGATGCACTCACAAGTGTCCCAAACCTTGTCATCCTGGAAATTGTCCTCCTTGCAAAGTAATGATAAGAATAAGATGTTATTGCGGTCTTAACCAACCATACGTTTCTTGTGCCGATTGGCTAAACGAAGACAAAAAAGCAGAGCTGCAAACGTGTGGCAACCAATGTCCAAAGAATGTAAGTATTGAATGTGGGTGGGAAAATGAGAAGTTTTTATGAATCATCCTGTATTTTTAGTATGAATGCGGACATAGATGTAGGGAAAACTGTCATCCAGGACCCTGTTCGACGTCCGATCAATGCAAAAAGAAAATGAAAGTAACGTGTAAATGTAAAAGGATCAAAAAGGAGTTTTCGTGCGAAAGTGTTCGAAGAAACGAAGCGGACGTACCGTGCGATGAAATTTGTCGCATTAAAAAAGAAGAAAATAAAAAACTGAGAGACGCAGCTGAAGAGCAAAAGCGACAGGAAGAGGAAGCGAAAAATCGAAAAGAATTGGAAAAGTATCAAAAGATGTTTGAAGGAAAGAAGAAAAATAGGGAGAGGAAACGGTTTGAAGATAAAAATGAGGATGGGATTTTAAGACAATATTGGTATATTATAGGAGCTGTTTTGTTCCTTATTATATCTGTAGTCTTGTATTTTATGTTTATGTGAAATTAAATCATATTGCACTGACTGTTGTTAATCATTATTTTCCTTTGAAAACAAAAAAAATTTCCTTTGAAAACAAAAAAAAATTTCCTTTGAGAACAAAATTGAATTAATTAAACACAATAGCCAGAGATAGTGGACTAGATCTTTAAAAGAGGTATTGTAAGGCAAAAACAGCTGGGATACGTGCGAAGAGGGGAAGAGTGCAGGCACGTCAAGAAGCCCCGGCTTCTGGAAGATATTCCAGTTCTGGCTCGAGCACCTGACGAATGCCTGCGAAAGTACTACTTCGCAACTCCGTACAGGGCCATGATCCAGGATAGAGAATTCTGGGAAAAAGAGAGGAATACACAGCCTAATGGGACTGTCTGGTACACAGATGGCTCATGCTCCGGTGATAGAGCAGGGGCTGGAATTTACTCTAGGAACCCAAGAACACAAGTTCGTGTACCATTGGGTGATGGTGTATCTGCATATCAGGCCGAGATATATGCTATCTTGGAATGTGCGCAGATAAACCTAGACAGAGGTTATGTGGATCGACGCATAACCATATACTCCGACAGTCAGGCAGCAATTAAAGCCCTGAGTGGGTGCACCCGCAACTCAGGACTCGCTAATGAATGTCGAGAACGACTTGCTAATCTTGCAAGGCGCAATGTGGTGCGGCTAGAATGGATACCAGCCCACTCTGGTTTTGAAGGCAACGAGACGGCGGGTGCACTGGCTGCGGAAGGGGCGGCAGCTCCCTTCTGCGGCCCGGGCCCGACCTTGGGCCTAACAAAACAAAGAATACGCAAGGAGACGAAGAAGTGGCTGAAGAATCAGCACCTCGCTCATTGGAATGCTCTGCAGGGTCCTAGGCAATCCAAACTTTTACTGAAGGGATGGACTGATGGACACGCTAGAGCAGCTACTGAACTACCAACAAGTAGGCTAAGGAAGATAGCAGGACTCCTAACGGGGCACTGCTGTATGATGAAACACCTCCACAACTTAGGAGTAGAGGAAAGTTCCCTATGCAGGGGTTGCGGCATGACTGACGAAACGTCAGTTCATGTTCTCCTAGAGTGTCCACACTGGGCTGTACTACGCAGGCGAATCTTCGGAGTCCCTGTTTTGGCCCCTGGAGACACAAGCAGGCATCCATTGAAAAAGGTTGTGGCCTTTATTGAAGGGCTCGGCTTCATGGATGTCTAGGTAGCAGGAATGGCACAATGGGCCCGCCAGTGGCCTCAGTGCCGGAACCTTGGCTTGAGTTTGTCCAGGACAAGGTTCGCCTGCAAACTTAGTAGTAGTAGTAAGGCAAATTGTTATTGTAGTATGTGAAGGTGGGAAGCAGTTTGAATTTGTTGATCGGAAAAACATCAGAAAGTTGTAACGTATCCCTACGAAAGCACCCTATTGTCACGCACAGTTGACTTTTTTCTCATTATGACTTTTTTTCTCATTATGATGTCTTTTTTCTTATTATAATGACTTTCTTCTCATTATAATGACTTTTTTTCTCATTATAATGACTTTTTTCTCAGTATAATGACTTTTAACTCATTATAATGACATTTTTCTAGGTATAATGACTTTTTTCTCAGTATAATGACTTTTAACTAATTATAATGACTTTTATCTCATTATAATGACTTTTTTCTCATTATAATGACTTTTTTCTTATTATAATTACTTTTATCCCATTATAATGACATTTAGGTTATAACAAAGGTATTTTATACATAAATCTATGACATGAATCTTTCAAACGATATGGAGGGATCCTGCAAAGTCGAAATATTCCCTTAGCTGTAAATGATATTATTTCTCAAAAGGTGAATGATGGATTTTTGATCTGTTTGGGTTCATTTGTTCACAGAATAGCGCTCTGGTTTGCATAAAACATAATATCTGTGACCAACTGAGTATTTACACAACGGAACTTCTATTGAAATTGTGTATTATTAACTAGGTACCACATTTATCACTAGGTACCTACCTAGCCTAGATACTACTGAATTTATATTCTGGATTGATGAACATGTAATTCTACTGATGGAAGATAGGGAACTAGAAAAATACTTTCCAAAATATGGTGATCATATGGCCAAAAAGTAATATATGCAATATAATAATCTACCATTTTTTTTAATTTGATAGATATTGTAAGAAATTTAATCAATGATTTAAATAGAATAAAAATGATCTCGAAACATCACCCAAGAAAATATAAGTGCAAATATATGAGTCATTATAATGAGATGAATGTCATTATAATAAGAAAAAAGTCATTATGAGAAGAATGTCATTATAATAAGAAAAAAGACATTATACTGAGAAGAAAGTCATTATAATGAGATAAAAGCCATTATTATGAGATAAAAGTCAAAGTCATTATAATGAGTTTTCAAAAAAGAAGTGTGCGTGACATCAGGGTGCTTTCGTATGTACCTTTTTGACTAGTAACTTGTTATTTGACCTTGAAATATATTGAAACTTTTAATATGTATCAAAACACACTCAATTCGTTTAAATTCAGATAAGATTATAATATTACAAGATGTATTAGACGTGTTCATCACAGATTTGTGGATACCAACACATTTTACTAAAAATGGTTGATGATGTAACACTGTTTACAACCGGAACGGAACTCTCCGAATTGAAGTTTAACGGTGTAAGTAGGTACCTGCATATTTTAAAATGTAAATTTTGCATTTAATATCAATTTTTGATTTGTAGTTTTGGGATTGGTTCGTCCATTACTCAGACATACGAATTCACTGGAAAAATGAACCAACATATGTTTTATCTCAAGCCGTATTTTTACTTGGTGGACTTTTAACCCTTTTACATGGTAAAATTGAAAATTTTTAAAATTACCAGTAGCTCCAAAAGATATTTTATTGAAATAAATTATATTTTAGCTTTAATCAACAAAGGTCGTCTCCCATGGCTATGGTTGGGAGTACTACTCCATGGAATTTTGATAGAAAACATCACTTATGTTCACCCAGACGTAGATAACTTTTGGCATTCTCAAACTCCCATTATTTTTGCTGGTAGAAGACTCCCTCTTCATATTATCGTTTTATGTAAGTTATAGATTAACACATATCTATCAAGATACAAATATTCCTTTTCAGATCCTTGTTTTATTTACCAAGCACAGATAGCAGCTGCCAAATTAAAGCTGCAAAAATGGGCTGAACCATTTCTAGTTGGACTTCTATCAGTTTTAATAGATATCCCTTTCGATATTGTATCTGTTAGATACATGCATTGGACATGGCATGATACCGATCCAAATATATTCGACAGACATTATTGGGTACCTTGGAATTCTTACTTTTTTCATGCAACATTCGCAGCAGGTTTCACATTTTGGTTCCACTTTTTGCGAGAGAAAATATGTTCCAGTGGAGGAAAATGGATTTCAGATAAAAGGTAATGGTAAACTAAAACTTTTCTCAAACCTCCATACTCATTTTGAAAGATGTACAATCTATGTACTGAGCAAATACTTACAAGTTTCAAACAATGTAAAAGTAAACTAAATTTTTTCCAGTATTGTGAAAGAATTACTTTGCACACTCCTAGCTGCACTATTGGGATCTCCCACAGGAGTTTTGGCATTTATAGCAATTTACCACCCCCTTCATGACATATACAACATTCACAGCGAAATTACATTTTTCGTTGTTTTTGTCACGTTCGCGCTCATTTCCTGGACAGGCGATAGATTAACTGTACAAAAATCTGGTTCCCCATGTGTTACGTCTAAGCTTCATTGGAGTTCTTGGATTCCTTTGGTTCACCTCATAGTGCACTACACTACATTTTTGGTTATACCTATACTATTCAATCCAGAAGATGAAGTATCTACAGGCATGAAAGAACCAGTTGGTCCCTGTAACGAATATGTTCCTTTACATACTATCGCAGGAATAGTAAGTATATCAACCTTAAATGAAAATGTTCTATTTTTTGTTTTTTTTTAGACTCTTAAGAAAAGGAAATATCTGTGTCCAACTGATTATGATGAAGGGTATTTCAACTTCAACTGTTTGCCAAATCAAAAACACCCTTCTGATGGATCTATATGGTACACAATTTGTGGTATACCATTTGAAAATAGGGCTGAATATGTAACAGTAATTAGCTTAATTACTTTGACAGCAGTGGGGGTTTTTACTAATTTGTATTTCAAATCTTTTGGAGATTCTGTATTTCAGCAGAAAGATGGTCAAAATAAAAAAGATGAAAAAGTTTTGTCAAAAAAGAAGTATAAATAAACTTAGTTTCAGTAACTATGTGAAGGATTTTATTTCGATGAAATTTTAACTTCGGGTTTTATACTAATTTATGTGAGAAAAAGAATCTGATACGAGTCAATATCTTCTCAACATTTCTGTAGAAATAAGAAAACATACAAACGTACATTTTTCTTCATCTTTAGAATTTAAAAATTGGTTCTACATAAACAACATTTTAATAAAGAGTTGTGTTTTATTTTTAAATTATAAAATCAGACCATAAGAATGTAGCGGTCAATAAATTCTCCAGTTTAGCAACTTATTCAACTTCAGGTTCATATCAGATAAAAAAACCTATATTAAAATTAACTTATTATGTTACATAAAACTACGTTTAATTTACCATAGAAAATAAGAAAATACAAGAAATTATAGATAAGGTGACAATTTAAAATTAGCATAAACCACCAGTTTGTTGCTGATATACTTCGATGGTGTCTCCTTCGTCCATTTCTAAGGAATTTGGAGTATCTGTGTCATTTATGGGGTTACCATCAAATCGGAATCGGACAACTTGTGTACTAATACCCTGAAAAGAATAAATTATTTTCAAGTTGTAAGATTACGACCAAAGAAAACTTAGAAGAATGAATGACCACGTTATGCAAAAAAGATGAATGTAGAAAACAACAAATGAACCAGATGCCAACAAAGATACAAAACAGAGAATACTTCAATTCAAAAAAATATATTTCATTACACACATCAGGAGATTTCAAAATTGAATGTATATTCAACATGATGAAAAAAATGTATGAACTACAAAAATCTCTCCTATGTATAATACAAAGTAAGCAGTCTGTTTACTCTAGGTTTATATTATTTAAAATGTGTTCAAGCAAACATTTTATGGTACCCCAATTCAAGTAAAAAGCCACACAAAATACAAAATCTTCGATTTGATATTCAGCCAAGCATATATTTTTTGAGTTTATACCCAATCTTCAATTTTAAAAAGGATATATGACAATTTAATTTGGCACAGTATAAAATCATCAATCGTTTCTTATTATAAATGATAATTATCCATTTGAATTAACAAATAGCATCAAAACCATTTGCTTTCTGATAATGGCATCAAGTTTTTGACTAGCTTTGAGTATTTTTTTTATAATAGTATTTACTGTCAATTAAGACATCAACAAAGCTAAAATTTGTCTATTGTTTACAAATTTGTGAGGAAAAGTAAATAATAATTAAAATAAATAATACTTACAGCACGTTCACAATAAGCAGTCATCAACTTTTTCAGTGGAGTGTGTTTCTTAATTTTGAATTGTACAACAGCGTTATCTTGTCCAAGTACTTTGAGATTGATGTGTTCTGAGTCACTGGCCTACAAATTAAAAACCGTTTTTATATTATGCATATTATATTTAACATAAACGTTGTTGAGAACTCTGTACTATTTGATAAGTACCTTTTTTTCATCACCCATTTCAGTTATATTTATTAATCTGTTACTAGAAAAAACAATACAGAAACTGGCTGAAGCTCTGGGGACTTTAGATATTACACACTATCGCAACAATTTCACAAACCAACGCCGAAGCTGTTTGCCGCTTGCAAATAATGGCCGGCTGTTGATGTAAAGATGGAGAATGTTAAAAGAGCGGTTAAGTAAAAGAAGGAAGATAGAGTCAAACATGGAAGTGACATCCTGTTCGGAATATGAGGCCTTATTTAGCTATAAATTTGTTATGACACTGGTCGAACATGATAGGTGGAAAATAGGACATCGTGTAATTTGAACCAATCAAATACTGACAGCTTGTCTCTCTAACCAGATGGTGATGGTAACCTAAACATTTTTGAGTGGATCTCTGTCTAGAGGTGTTTGAAATTTAAAAATCATAGTTGAAAAATGCAAATTGCAAACATTATACCAGTCATCTTTCAATCTATAAACGTATTGATTAGGATATTTGTTGCAGATTGCAATATTTTTTCAATAAAGCTAATCGCTAGATAGCGTCATGATTACCGATTTAAAATAATCACTCGTGAAAAACAGCTGGCTCACTGTCGAATCGACATGGATTCGACTCTTTATTTATCTCGAGTGTTCTCGATCATTTCGATTTAATTTAAAATGAGTTACTTTAAGCCAGTTCAAAAATAATACAATTACATTACAAAAATACGAAGTGTGGAAGTAGTTAGGCATAGAAAACATACTGAGTTCAGCTGATACTTTGAGAGGAAGATTGTTTATTAGTATTGTATTAGTGATGTATTGTAGTAAATATAACCCATTATATTAACATTGCATTAATACCTACACAATATTTAAAATGAAGTTCCCAATAAGCAAAAAACTTCTGCCTATGAAGGCTCATTATTTCTTTTTCAATGCAGGTAACTATTTTGAATAATATTGAAGTTTAAAGCTGTATGTAAACTGTACAATCAATAATTAAATTGTTATCTATCCTAATATATTTTCATAAAGTTTATTTTTGTGTTTTCCTTACAGGTATTTGTCCAGTCACTCCATACCTTAGTGTTTATGCTAGGCAGCTAGGATTTTCTAGTGTAGTAGTAGGCTCAATATATACAGTTCTACCAATTTTTGGAATGCTGGCCAAACCAATATTTGGAACAATAGCGGATAGGTTTAATTGTAAAAAAAAATTATTCCTTGCTGCACAACTTTCAATAGCTGTTGCTTTCCTAGCAGTATTTTATTCGCCAAAAATCGATACCATACAAGAAGTTCAATTTTTGTGTTACAATAATTTTCCTGGATTTATTTCAAATTCAACTGTAAATGAGTGTACTTTACATCAATTGCAAAAACAGGATACTTGGAATAAGTGTGAGGTAAGAGTTTAAATAATTTTCAAAATTCTTAAACAACCAAGATTTATTTTTAACTATACCTACAAATAAATTGATCATTTGTATCTTTTTTTCACAGATGAGTTGTAGTGTTATTGATCAATTAACATTATGCAATCAGTGGAATATAATTGACTACTGCGGATATGATAATCCAGGAACATTAAATTTTACGTCTTTAGTACCAGCACATAAAATTGGACTTTTAAATTATTCTCTATTTTTTAACATAGCCAACATTACACTAAAAAATGGAATAGTATTAACCCCCCCATGTTTAAATTCATTACCTCTCTCTACCTGCCAAATAAACTGTGATGATTATAATATTAATAGTTTTATAACAGAAACATATGTTAATGATAATGATGCCTATGGATTATATCAGTTCTGGTGTCTTTTAATTTTCATGATAATATCTTGGATCGGACAATCTGTAGTGGTCAGCATTGGAGATGCTATATGTTTTCAATTGTTAGGTAGGTATTTAAATATTTATTCCAATTATTATACAATATTGTTACTATAAACAATGTAGCATAGAATCTAGAAAATTTGTAATAGGTAAGCAAAGTCTTATTCAGATATTACTAGAAAGTCATACTTGTAGTATTTTTCAGATCAGTATAATGACTATGGTTATCAAAGATTGTGGGGCGCTTTAGGGTGGGGAATTATTGGAGCCATTACAGGTGCTTTAACAGATGTATTCAGTGAAGGTGAAGCTAAAAAAAATTATACTTTTGCTTTTTACGTTTCTGCAACTTTGCTCGTGGTGGATTTTTTAGTTTCATCTCAGATAAAGGTTAGTGTTTGTTTCCTTCAAATTTAAAATTTTAAATATCTTACATACATTTACATAATTTCCATGTCCTTAGGTAGTTTTTTATCGGTCATTATTCTTTTTTTTGAATAATAAAATATCTTTCAGATAAACCCTTATTATACATATTATCAAGGTTATGATTTGCTATCGCTTTTAGTTTCAGATAGTAGTTATGCTAATTATTCACTAAAGCTGGCCATACTTTTTAAATGTTTTTTTTCCAGCATATCCCAAACAAAATTTCGACGAACATATTCCGAGATGTAGGTATGTTGCTACTTAATATACGAATATTGGTATTCCTTTTATGGTGCATAATCATGGGTATGTTTACTGGTCTAATCTGGCAGTTCGAATTTTGGCTTATAGAAGATTTGGCTAGTGAACAAGGATGTTCTGCAACTGCTAACGTAAAAACTTTAGAAGGTTTAATCCAAGCAGTTTCAACAATAATAGGAGAAGTGCCATTTTTCTTCCTTTCAGGAATTATTATTAAAAAAATTAGCCACATACATGCTATGTCGTTGGTACTGTTAGCCGTTGGCATTAGATTCATTATTTATTCTGTGATATCAAATCCTTGGTTTTTCCTGCCAGTAGAAGTATCTCAAGGCATTACATTTGGGCTCTTTTTTGTCTGTATGACATCCTATGCCAGTATCATAGCTCCAGCAGGGACAGAAGCTACCATGCAGGTAGGTATTTTTATAATGAGATCTATTTTAGTAAGGGTTGAACGCTAGGCTACAAGCCAGCGTGACCTGTTGGGATACTCTTGCAAAAATTATTGGGAATGCTAGAAAATTGATTTATTTATGAAAATTCTGGGTTACTATGGGCATTGTATTTCAGGGATTGGTAGGAGCAGTATTTGAAGGAGTAGGCGTTTCGTCTGGTAGTTACATGGGAGGATATTTTTATAAACAAATTGGAGGATCTCTAACTTTTCGATATTTCGGTTATGCATCTTTGATCATCTGTGTTATACATGTCATCCTTCAACGGCTACTACAAGGTAAACTAATTGGTTCTGCAGATAATAAATAGAAATATATATGTCCTTGAATGTTTATTTTTAATTTTTTTTTTTTCAATTTAATTGAAATAAAACTATATATTATATTTTTATTGAGCTGTTTTTTTTAATAATCTTCAAAGTTTACATATCTATAAAATTTTGTCCAAGGTCATGTTGTCGCCATCAGGAACTTCTCATTTTTGGAGCGATTTTTAATTGTTGTGTAACATTGTAAGAATCTGGGAATAATGAAAATATCCACTAATATTAATATGTAAATAATACATAATTAAATACACCTTCCGCTTCCGTGTAATAAAGTTTAAAGTTGATATCAAATAGTTTATCATAATTAATCAGATAACTTGACCATTTATTAAAAAATAATTAGGTCATGCCATGCCCTACATATGAAACAAACAACTAAGTGATATGAAATATTTAAAAAATTACATTTAAATCAAAATTTTACTTTATTTTATTGAAATTTTTTTTACTAAAACGTGATTTTTCACATTGTTTTAGTTTTGGTTTATATAAAGTCTCAATCCAGATCTTATGAAATTTTTTATTTTGTCTCAACTGAAATCGTATATAAACTAACATTAGTAACATTGTATAGTTTTTTCTAAAAAAAAAGGATAATTATTGTATACAGGGTAGGTATATATTGTATATTATAAAATTCTGTTTGTTCCAGACTACCAAAGTGAATATTTATGTTGTAAAACATATGAAAGTGAAGACGAAAACGAATCAACTTATATGATACAAAATCAAAAATAAAGGACAGTACCTTAATTTTTCATAATATGTATGATTTAAAAGGGTATTGTGAAAAGAGATATAAGGTGTGTTCTTTTTGACTCAGATATCAGATCACTTCAGTGAAAGTAATCTGAGATAAAGTGATGAGAGTAATCACCAAAAAGAATGTGACCTACTCCAACTGATACCCACTTACAACACATTCAGCATCGGTAAAGGGGGAGGAAAAATTTCAGATCACTTCGAAGTGAGTAAATAAAAAAGATGTGAGATAAGATTAACTGAGATCTCAGTAAAAAAGAACAAACCTATGGCTGCATTTCAGAGATAAATTACAGAATTTCATAAGTTTACTTTCGGATATTTTATAGAAAAAGTAAATTTTTTAAATTTGCAATTATTGTGATATGAGGAAATTTAAAAAAATATATATTTAATACCTACCTGTTTTGTTTGCAAACAATTTTTATTAAATTGTTTATTCTAATTTATTTATGTTTGTTAATAAAAGTGTTTTTCTTTTCGCTGTTTTTTATTCACCTGATTTCTAATAAATGATGTGAATGTGAAATGACCGGAAAGTAACTGTAGTATATTTTTTTGGTGGATACCCAGTATTTGATGGGTTGATAGTTCAGTACCACCAGACTTTAGGCTTTATGTGCGCTTGGTTGTACCGTATATCGATCAGGCTTGACTTTTCACTAGGTTCTTCATGGAAAAATCCTCCATTGGGCGCTCTAGTTCCAGAATTCTATATCTCCAATAAGACAGTGCTCCAGATTTGAAGATATGTGATGCAATTTTTCCATACACTCCGACAGAAAGGTTCATCCCTCATATGCAAATCGTTACTTTCCCCTGTAAAGTAGCAAACAACAAAACTATTTGCTCTTTGAACAACTTATTTCATGAGGTCCAGCTTCAGTAATTGGAGAAAACCACGTGTCACTAGATGGCGCTGAATTTTTCAATATTTTTGCTATAGGTGTGTACAACAAAGCAGTCTGCAGCACGTGGGAGGGCAGCAGTCTGTAAAGTTGTTTGATGCTATTTATTATGTTTAGTTTTTTATGTATTTTTCGAGTTAGAGGTGTTTTTAGTGGTTTTAGTAGGCTTTTCTTTATTTCGGTTATTTTCTAAACAGCAAAATTAATCACCTCTATTGAAGTTTGAAAGAACATTAACAGATGTCGCCCACTTCGTAGTTTTCGGCAATAGGGCATGTCCACGACAGCTGACATTGAAAATACCCCGGTGGTAAAACAATAGACACAATGAAAAATTATCAAACAACTATCAACCTATATTATTAAATATGTAAGCTCAACAATTAAAATAACTGAATACACTGAAGCAAAACCAACTAAACTCAAACACATCCATCATTATAGATCAGCATTACCTCACTATTAAGTACTACGTGGCTTTGCTTATTGTTTTACCACCAGGCTATTGTTAAAATAGTTTGTGACGTCACGTCACGTCTATTGACAAATTAAGAAGTTAACCTCAAATTATGTTGCTGGCATATCTAACATGAAATTTTTGTACATAGAATAGTGTACATGTCCCCAGCTGACAATAATCATAGAATAATACTTATGAATAAGTTGACACTAATGATAGTCGCCCTGAGGGTGGACGTCCCCTATAGATTTTTACCATAAGCATTGCACTAATGGACAGCGACTCATAATACAAAGTGATAAAGGATAACAGTATTTCGAGTACACACATGTCTGCAATAAAAATAAACCTCCACATTTCAAATAAACGAAACCTTGAGACTATAAAATCCTTTGTAAAAATTTCTTAAATAAAATAGGTGCTCATTGTAATGAACACATTGTTGAAATTCAGCCATAAAACTTGAAACTTTATCAACAGTATAAAGTATAAAAGCAGTAAAACAATTTAAACGGACAATTATACTGTACAATCGTTCCGGAACGGTAGATAATTCTAGAATATAGTTTGTTAGTTATCAGTACATTATTTAAATCAGAATCACCAAGGTTGCGGTTTTTGGTATGTATTTTTTTTAATCCAATTCAAAACGCGTTAAATCCAGGGATAAAAATTGAAATTTTCAATGAAGAAATGTGTCGTCTCAAATAATTTGTTGTTCTACACGGTTGCCGAAAAAATATTGTACGCAACACGCCCAAAAATGTTTTTTGGACTCACAGACTTCCAGAATTTTGTCTATTCGACCAAAAAAATCCTATTTTCCGGTCTTGTTACGTAAATTACTATTATTCTACTGAACCTTATTAAAAAAAAACAATTTAAATTTAACAACGTATATTTCAAATATTCAATTACAGTAAATCATAAATAAATTTATTAAAATGATAAGCATAAGTAAATTTTAATATTATCACAAAATACTAATTATAAAGAGATTACCAAATTTTATAATACCTAAGGCTGTAAAATTATAAAACGATTCAAATAATTAACAATAAATAAATTACTGGTTAATGAAAAATAAGAATCCAGCGGTTCTCAAAGTTGCGTCACAATTGTCACAAAGTTATGGGAAATGAGGAGATGCGGTAGTTTGAGAACCACTTTGCTGGAATAACCAATTTTGTCGAATTTTTCTTTAAGTACAAGATAAATTTTAATTATTTATGATAATATAAATCCATTTTAAATTACCATTCAAGTTTAAATAAAATTTTCTAAAAGAGAGAGATTTAAAGTCATACAGTTGTACCTACTATTTGAAAAAACAATTATTTTTGACAGAAATTGGTATGTAACATAAAAGTTCTTTTGGAATCATCAAAAATGTCAAAATTTTTATGTATTATTTGCTACTTCGTAAAATAGTAGAAATCTCTAAAATCCAATTTTAAATATAAAATTGTTGTAGAGTTAATTTTTGGAAAAATATGAATATTAAAATAATAGAGTTACAATCGAGTTTGATAAGTCAGTTATGTCATTTGTCAGTGTATTATTAGTTTATATACTGTCTGCACAGAACAGTTACTTTCAACTATTGAGAAATTCAAATTAAGATCGCAGCACCAACTGAACTATTTCTTTGGCTTTTTTTTAATTATATTCATAGTTTTAAAAGTATCTTTATTGTATTTATTATACAAATTTTATATCAAGGTTAGAAAATGATTTGAAAAAAAAATAGTTCCTTTTCTGCCACCAGATAGAGTATCGCTTATTAGTTATATTGAATTCCCGTAGAAGCACAAATGTTTGTAAAATTAACAGACGTGCAAATGAATTAGACAAATACACTGTTGTCAGATGTAATTCAGTTCTACCAGCTTAGATTAAAATAAATTACTAGAATTTAGTAAAATATGAGTTTGGAGTTGTAGGAAATATTTCGAAATTGAATTTTTTTCGAGCTTCTAAAAACTATAAACTATATTTTTCGACAAAACAATACAAACTTGGTTCGTTTCCTTGAAAAAATGTTTTAAATTTGATTTAAAAACAACTAACAATTATAAGAATAAAATTAGTACTGGATAACAAACGAAAATAAAAATAATTTAGAAAATTACTAAGTAACGACTAAATGAATTATTCCTATTACCATTTTGGGATTGTGTCTATAAAACACAATATAATACTGAAAATACTCTAAATTATATTTAGAGAATCACAACACTTTTTGGAATTGTATATAAGGAACAGTGACGTTTTTAAAACTGCAGGTTAAAGGTCTGGTCATACATAACCGACACCTGCAGTGCGGTTATGTGTGACCATCCCATATTCTAAAAATAAAATTAATGATTAGATTCTTACTTGTCTCGTAGAAGTATTGCATAAATTAATTTTTATATATATTTGATTTTAATCCCAAAAAAGGTAAAATAATTACAACTAAATTACTACCACTATTTTTTTGGTCATCTAGAACATAATAAGGTCAATTCCTTTTTATCACGACGTTGGATTTTTTCCATTTTTACTTCTGGAATAGAATAGTCATTTGGAGATCCTGAAAGAAAATTATTATTATTTGATTGGTTAAAAGAGCTGTGTCGTAACAAGTGACAGTTGACAGGATCTGTGCCGTAACAAGTGACAATTGACAAGAAAAAATTCTTATTGTGTATTATTTGATTGGTTAAAAGAGCTGTGTCGTAATAAGTGACAGTTGACAAGATTAGACTATACATTCTAATAAAATGCATAATTTTGTTTATTGTAATTTATATTAACAAAGTTTTATATTTTTAGGATCAAAGAGGTTGACTCCCCGTGAGGAATACAGAAGCTCTAAGAAAAAAGAACATAAAGAAACAATTTTATTTTAAATGTAATTTCAATTAATAAATATTATCCCTTCCTCACCCCCAACTCCTTCAGATTTTCCACAGGATATAAACAAAATAACAAAGATATTATTTAATTTGAATTTAATGTCAGAAAAAGGATACAAGCTTTTGTTAATTTTGAGGTTAGTCTCAAGAAATCGCTGTCAAAAATAATAATAAGGTCGTTGTTATGAAAAACAAAAGGTAGAGGTCGCAATATGACATAAGAAGGAAAAAAATGTTGAAAAAACTGGACTTTTTCATATGCTTTTTTGTTGGTTAGAATACTTTATCCACATTACCATGTCAGACTCACTGAGCTCCTGAGAGAGCTAAATTATAAAGCCAAAAGGTAAAAAAAGATGAATAATGTAAGACTTGATGTCTAATATGGATAATAAAGGACAGACACCTCAAAAGAGATCCCACTACGAGTAATAAAAGAAGAAAAAATGTCATACTGTCGCTAGAAATCCGATCTTCAAGTTAGAAGAAGCAATATAGAAACTAATGCATGAAATAGTGAAACGTAGCGCCATCTACATTATTACTAGCCCAGGTTAGGTGACTAGTTCCAAGCAGGGAAAATCCTAATACCAGAAACAGCATATTTAAATGTTTTGTAATAAAGTTAAAAATCAGATAGTGTATGGTTAAATATTTATTAGTTTTTTTTTAATTTAATAAAAATATTCAATTTATAGTAACTTAATATACTCATATTGATAGATTAGTATTATTTTGTTATTTTTTAACAGCACCTTTACCTTTTAGTAAATACTGAATGGTGATATGGATAAGGCATGCTATTAAAGCACCAAAACCAAAATATTGGAATGTTAAAGGACCACCGTATTTTTGATACAGAAATCCTGCCAAGGCACTTCCCGATGAAACTCCAACACCTTCGAATAAGGCTCCTACCAGTCCCTGTAAAAAATTGGATCTTGAACCTGGAAGAGTTACTGGAGATTTTACTTACCTGCATGGTAGCTTCTGTTCCAGAAGGTGCTATGATACTGGCGTAGGAAGCCATACAGGCAAAAAATAATCCAAAGGTTAATCCATTCGACACTTCTATTGGTAGGAAGTACCATGGGTTTGATATCACAGAATAAAGTATAAATCTAATGCCTATAGTGAACAGTACCAACGACATAGTATGCACATGACTCAGTTTCTGGATAATCTTCCCAGAAAGAAAGAAAAACGGCGCTTCTCCTAATATTGTTTGAAACCCCTGTATGAGACCCTCTAAGGTTTTTACATAAGTGGCACCAGAACAGCCTTGGTTATGCGCTAAGTCTTCTATAAGCCAAAATTGGAACTGCCACATAAGTCCTGTGCACATACCAACTGCTATGCACCAAAAAATAAATACTATAATGCGTATATTTAACATTAACAAACCGACATCACGGAATATGTTTGTTGAAACTTTTTTCTGGGTATACTGAAAATACATTAAAACATTATTTTAAATATTGAACAAGAGGAACACTACCTTTATTCGAGTTGAAACCAAAAAGTCAAGAATTAAAAAAGCTGCCCCCATATAAAAAGCTGAAGTATAATTTTTTTGAGAACTGCCCTGACTAGAGGCATCTATGATAGCACCAGTCATGGCGGCAATAATTCCCCATCCTAAAGCTCCCCAAAGCCTTTGGTAACCATATCGATTTGGTTGGTCTCCTTAAAACATAAAAATTATTTCCACTATTTATAAAGTTCATGAATTAGTCTTACCTAAAAGTTCAAAGCATATAGCATCTCCAATACTAACAATAATTGCTTGCCCGATCCATCCCATTATCATCAAAACCAAAAAACACCAAAACTGGTATAATCCATAAACATCATCATCACTTACAGAACTATCCATTATGAAATCATTGAGAATGTAGTTTTCACAATTTATTGTGCACATTGATAAAGGTGCCTCTGTTGTACAAGGTGGTATTAGAACATCACCATTTGATAGTGTTATATTATCCATTTTAAATAATAAAGATGAATTTACAAGTTGACTTTCATGTATTGGGGTGATGGTAGTGAATGATAATCTTTCTGGATGATTTGGTTCACAATATTCATTCAAATTCCATTGATTACATAGTATTGAAGCACTGCTTACATCACAACTCATCTAAAATAAGTTTTAAGGTGGTGTTTGGATTGAAACATAGTTATAACACAATTAAAATGATATTTTGTGTGAGAAAATTGTTTACTATTCTTACCTTACATTCATTCCAAATCCGTTCTTTTTTAAGATCCTCAAGTGTACAGTTAGTTACACTTGAATTAGATATAAATGCAGAGCTATCATCATAACACCTAAACTGCACTTGCTTAGTACTTTCGATTTTTGGTGAATAAAATACTGCTAAAAATGCTGCAGCTGTCAATAGTTGGGCAATGAGAAAAATAATTTTTTGGCAATGAAATCTGTCGGCAAGAGATCCAAATAAAGGTTTTGCAAACATTCCACTTATTGGAAGAATTGTGTAAACAAAACCTACTACAACACTTGAGAATCCTAATTGTCTAGCATAAGTACTGAGGTAGGGAGTGACTGGGCCAGTACCTATAAAAAAAGATTCAATTAAAATAGAAACTTAGTAGTTATAGTAACTGTTGAAAAAACTGTTTAATTGAAATTCAAGTTTTGTAGTCAGCAATATACTTAATGAATACTACATTGTTCAACTAGTCGTACAAAGCAGGATCAATAAATACCTCTGCAATTTTAAACAGTTTAAAACTAAAATGTATCAGAATAAAATAAGTAATTTCAAGGTCCCATATTTATATGGTTTTTAAGAGAATAAATATGGCAGTATTATTAGGTAGATCACTTGATACTTGGTGGACATTGTTCTGATGAAAAAAATATATTGATTGGTATCATTAGTGTCTATTAACATCAATTGAGTAATTTAAAGAATATTGGGCTCAAAAGCACTGGCCAGACTGAATTTGGAGATATACAATATAATAATAAGACTTCTGTACATTTTGTACCAAAAAAACCTTACTTTCAAATATGTAAGATTAGAACTATGGTGTATTGATTATGCAAGCAGAAATTGTTAATAAATAATTAGGCTCCGAATTATTTAACTTTAAAAAATCATTCTGGTTCAACTTCAGTAATTATCCAGAAAATATATTATGTATTAATTTAAACAAATTTTCTGATAAGTGGTAGTATTTTACATCGTAGTTATATGAATTTTTAAATTGTAAAATTAAAAGAATGTAAATTTAACTTACCTGCATTGTATAGAAAGTAATGCGCTTTCATAGGTAATAATTCCTTATTTACAATTAAATTCCTCATGGCTGTATTGTTTTAGATTATTTTAAATTCTTAATTACTAATTATTAAAATTAACCTATATTTACAGTTCTCGTTAACCTCACTCCACTCTCACCGTCACCACAACGTGACCACAACCGTGCCACAACCATAGGGCATGTCCACGTGACGTCACAAACTAGCTGGTGGTAAAACAATAAACAAAGCCACGTGGTACTTATAGTGAGGTTATGCTGCTTCATAATGTTAGATCGTGTTTGAGTTTAGTTGGTTTTGCTTCAGTGTACTTTTAAAGTTATTTTAATTGTTGAGCTTGCATATTTAATACTATATAATATAGGTTAATAGTTGTTTGTTGTTTGATAATTTTTCATCGTGTCTATTGTTTATTGTTTTACCACCGTCGTATTGTCAATGTCAGCTGTCGTGGACATGCCCTATACAACACAAAACACAACCCTGAACCCAATGTGATTTGATTTGTGACTCACTCACTGTCACTGTTATCTATGGTATTCTCTCGGTCGAAAGAGGCAGCACTGAGCCTCGATCGTTAATCGATTTATGTGTTTTCGATAGAATTTTATAGATCTACAACCACAGAATAGAAGTTGGTGTGCTACAACCAATTTCATCAATCTGATCAATAATAACGTTGCTTGTTTTTTGGATTAATCAAACCTTTGCATACATTTATTCAGCAGTTAATTGAAGAGAAAAACAAAATATTTGAGGTAATAAATTTGAAGAAAACTAGAAAAGGATAACTTAAAAATGCGGGGTGTCACCGGAAGATGTCGGCAGTGGGTTCTTTTATAATTAAAAACATAATTCCAAAAAAATAAATTTATTCAGCATACCTAAGCTATGTACAATAGAAAACTATAATGACACATCAATTTCTGTATAAGTTTAAAAAAGGTTTGGTAGGCTGCAACCAATTATCTTTAGAATAATTGGTATTTTTACTTTCTACAATATGAAAAGTATATGCATGTCTTGACTTATTCGATTTATTAGCTTCACTGTAATGCACCACTTGTCCATGTATTAGAACACAGCTTCCTAAAAATTGGAATATTTAATATAAAAACACTGGAATAAATAGTGAAAATAAACCTTTCGATACAGGAACGGGTGAGAAACTACTCTTCTGATAATAAGGAGCACCTGAATCATATATTAAAGCTTCTTCGGAATTTTTATCTGGATTTCTGATATACCTTCGGTGTACACCACCTTTGTGTGATCTACTAGAAAACCATAAACATCCATTTTCCACTGTAGCGTCATCTATGGCTATCCAAAAACCTACTAGTTTCAATGGATCTGTGTATAAGTATGAAGCATCTTGATGAGCAGTTACTAAAGCAAAATTAAGATAATAATAATATATTCATATTTAAGAAGATAATTTACCTTCACCACCAATCTTTGGATTCTTAAAAATGTACATGCTTTGTGGTATAACTGGTTCTTCAAAACCAAGTTGAAAAGCAGCCTCTTTGATTTTCTCCGAAAAAGTATATTTTCGGAAAACCGGATTCAGTTCGTGGAGTGCGTGTCCAATTTTATTCAAAGAACATTCCGGTTCTACTAATAACTCTCCGTTAGGTCCTAACGCACCATTCTCATAGAAATAGGAAATTTTGTCACCGCTGTCCAAAAAGTATTTGTCTTTGTTCTAAAATATATACAGCTTCGGTCAAAACTACTACTATAGCTATAAGCATTCTATTCTGCGTCTCATATTTACTCTACAGCATATGCCAGGCAATACAAGCGCGCCTGACTCGGTAGGCAACTCAACTTACTACGGTAGCCCATACTGTACAGTAAATGTGACATACAGGTTGCATAACACCCCGTGTGGTATTTTAATTTAAACTAATATTTATTTAGTAAGTCTTATTTAAAATAATATTTTACCAACTGCGGGTCAAACTTTTAAATAAATTGGTGAATATTATATCGTAATTTGTTGATTAAATTTAATTTATACATTCAATTTAACTAATAACAAAAAATAAGAAGCCAATCAATTTGACACTGTGGTGTCATTTTGCCATCTATTTTTTTCTTTAAAAACGCTTTGTTAAGATAGTCGCACACGTATTTACCTATATTAATATATTTTAATTATTCCAACTTTACCTGTTGACTCTCGGAATCAGTTGTACTAAAAACTGTTCTTTTGGAATCACTTGGCATCATACCTATTAATTTATTAGCTTCATTTTTCATCTCTTCTACTTCTTCTGCGGTGAATAAATTTTCGATGACTGTGAATCCCTCAGCCTCGAACTATAAAATAATTATATGCAATCATTATTTACAAATGGTTATATGTATCTTAATAGGTATTGCAGGGATGTTCATTATAACAATCTGTCAAAGACAATTGAAAAAACAATTTATTTTATTTTCAAAAATCGTTTTATTGAAAAAGGCGAGACAAAGTTTTTCGTAAAATGAAGATTAAGTATCAGTTTTCAGGTTGATTAGGCTGAATTGTTTACCAGCCAAAAGGCTTTAATAAAAAAATATTTCATTATTGGTTATAATTATAAAGCGCCCTTTAAACTTTTTATCGGTACGTTTAATACCCAACCGTTTGCTATGAAAACTAGATCAGCTCTGCTATAAATAAATTAAATTTATTTATAATTATAAATGTTAATCGAGTTTAGCACAATTTGGCTATCATATTATATACAGATGACACACAACGCTGGGTGTAAGACAAATTAAGATCGGTGTTTGTATAGTTATCTTCATAACACTATGTATATAAGGGTAAAGAAATTGTAGATAGATTTGTTATTTTTTTTTATTTCTGAAAATTCAAAAAATAATTAAACTGCAGAATTAATGTCGTAGTGAAAAACTACACCGATAAATTTGCTCTAAATTAAATGATTTACTAAGCATCATAATTCCTGTATTTCACCAAAAAAGGTGACTTATTATGTGCGCACTTTTTATACGTACTACTCTCCCACGTAGATTTCAAATAGGCGAGAAAATGACTAATGTTATGTTACACCAACAATTGATTTTCCGAAAACAGGAAATAGGTACATGGATATCACCACTATAAATATGTTTATACTAATTTGTTTACTTACTTACATAGGTTAATTAGGTATAAAAAATAAATAGTTTTTTTATAAAATAATGTTTGTACCTTTCTTTTGACATCATCGAACATATTTAACTTTCCACACACCCTCGAACTGAACGTAATTTAAAAGTATTTCAATGCGCCAGATTTATTAAAATGTTAAAAGTTACAGCCAAATCGTATCTGCCAGATTTTAAAGACATCACTAACCGTTGTCTCCGGCTCAAGCAATTTCAACAGTCTATTTAGAAGAAACGGTCATAAACTTGCTACGTTGCCATAGTTTTTCGACACCCCAACTATGTATCGTCAGAAATATGTATAAGGTACCTATTATATGCGTAACAATATGTCTAGATCATGATATTGGTTTGGCAAGCTTGTATTCTGGACGAAAATTCAGGCACAGTGAGAGGTGTAATATTAACTTATTAACATTTGTAAATGTTAAATTTGTTTGCCCCAGAAAAGTCTAGTGTGTGTACTGTACGTACTTCCCGGTGGCTTGAAATTTGGTGAGGTTTTGTCACACTTTGGAAGGAAAATTATTATAATAGACATTATAATTAATACTATAATTTCCTGAAATTTTTTTCATGTGACAACGCTGTCCCTTTTATTATATGACCTTCGAATTCTAGTCCATATGATTCAATTTCAATTCACTTCAAAATTTCAATGATTCAAACTTTGCTTATTCCTTTGGTGCTGCCAGATAGCGTTAAACGATATCTTAAATTGTGTAATATAATTTACAATTAAACCATGATCAAACCAGTTTTTGATTTTCTGATGAATTAATATTCAACAAAAATATATTTAAATAAATAAATAGGTACCTATTTAGGTTGTTTGAAATTGTGTTTTATTTACCTATAGAATAGATAATAATTTTGAATTCTAGACTAAACATCTCCCACTATAATACCCCTCGCAAGGAGTTATGATAACAATTTAAGAGCAAAAAAAATTACATAAAAATAAGTCACTTATGGTTACAGTACCATTATTTTTATTCATTGAAATTATAAACAAATGATAAAACTATAAAAATATGCAGAGTTTACATAATAATTGTATTGGTAAAGCTAGGTTAGGAATTTCTTTTATGCATGTTATGTAGCTTTTAGCATATGATGTAAAATAGCTCTTCCCAACTACTTAACTTCTTCCATCTATTAGATACCAATTTATCGTCAATAAATTCATTACATTATTGTGTATATTTTTAATTAGAGATTGTCTGATACTCATGAAATGAGTCCAGATAACAATTCAGATTTCAGACTAGTAAAAATTAAGTAAATTAATTGGGAATTTTATGAATATTATGAAATAATATCTATACAAAAATTTTCATAGTACTTTCAATATCATTTCTACAAATTGGACAAATATTATTGTATAGCTGGAGTCTTGCATTGCATTCCATACACATACATACATGTCTACATGGCAGTACCAAAACACATTTAGAGCGTTCTTGGCAAATAACACAATATTTTTCATCTGATATATTATTTTTGGCATCCACTGGACTAGTTTCACTTTCATAACTTCTTCCGATTTGAGGTCTTCTGTATATAGTTGGTCTTCTTATCACAGTTATTTCATTCCTTGTATTATTCAACGTTCTTTCGTTTCTACTAACTCTATGAATTGTTACATTTCTAATATTTCTTTGTTGGTTTGTTGAATATCTTCCAAGATTATTCAAAATATGAATATAAATTTGTCTTGCACTTTGATACAAAGTCACGTAAAATTGGGTCAAAATATATATTAGGCATACAGCTACTATTAATCCAATCACAGACTCAACAGGAACATCTGTCACAAAAACATAAATGCTATTGAAACAATGCTTCAAGTATTTTAAAAATATTATTGATCCATTTATAGTGTTTATCAGTCCACTCCTTATCAGGTCTATGGAAAAATGCAACAAATTTAATAATGAAAATGGAATAAATGTAATAGCGAACCAAACTCCAGCTCCAAATAAAACAATCAAGTGCTTTATAAGTTTGCATGTTGTTATGAACAGCATATAAATACTTATAACGGAATTTTCACATAGGCTGTATATTTGATAACATGTGTAAAATATCTTGTGTGTAACATTGTTGGCAATTAATATCATATTTGAATAACTCGAGCAAAGCATTTCCCATAATTGTTGTTGAACCTCTAGCAACTGCTGTAAGCCCTGAAGGATGTCTTGATAGAATATTATGAAAGACTCGAATACAATTCCTAGGATTTGAGTGAAATTCATTAAAACTAATAAGACATTGGTTAAAACAAAACTGAATCCACACACTAATCCTTGTCCAAGCTTAAAACTGTAGTAAAAAGCATAATATGTTATTGTAGTTATAACACTAATTATATCTATAAGTACTTCAAACATCTTGGTGGTGAAATGGAACACATCTTTTAATATAAAATTCAAACAAAAAATTCGTTAACTTATGTTATTATTGTTGGTTTGAGAAAGAAAGGTACGAATCTTCTTCTTTTTTATGAGCATGTAGTCCATAGATAAATAGACAACAGCGAAGCCTAACCTAACCTGTATATTCATATCTATGGTATTCATAACAAAATCGAGCAAGTTTTAAAACAAATGAATAACGATCGTATATGTCAGAGCATAATTAGAACCAATCAAAGCCTACCTTTTAGCTCCCACCGTAGCCAGACTGAAGTGTTCAGAAGCCATTTTTTTTGCATAGAAAAAGAAAAAACGCATTTATCATACGAATTTGTACATTGTGCCGGTGTGTTTAACAGTGATTACGCATGTTTTTGATATGATATTGAGGTAATTAATATTCTATTGATTCTATTTCATATTTTTAATGCTTATTAGTTATTATATATATTATGCGGTACTAATAACATTATAATATAAGAAGGGATAAGAGAATATAGGTGTTTAGATAGAATTTGTCTCTACGTGTAATTCATAGTTGGTTATTAGGAATTTGCATAACGTCGTTGATGTACGATAAATGCTTTTTCGTTACTCGATGGTATTTTTTATGCCTATAGACACTTGTAGGAAAGTGTAGACAGAATTCATGTACTTAATTAGTGCTGCTGTATTATAATAGTGAGAAATCTAAAAATAACTTAGTTTGAAAGTAGGTACTGACATTTTGTTTGGTTATGTTATGTATGTTGATACTTTTTCGACTTGGACAAAAGATGTCGATGTCGATCATAAATATATCGATTATTAAATTTTTCTATAAAACAATATTAAATTATAACGCTTTCATTTTTTTATTTTTTTTTACAGATCGCTTATTGTGTCGATTCCTAAAACGCGGTTTGCCAAAAGGTAGGTGGTTGTTGTGACGAATAACAAAAATAGAATTTAAATTGAGATTTAAAACAGTTTTTTTTTTATTTTCTAGTTAATTTTTTGATTTAATAATTATATTTTCTATTTATGTTATTCAAAAAGTTAGCCTGAAATGTTTTTGCTATTCACAATTTTTCGTATAGGTACTTATGATATTTTTATAAAGAAATGAAATATATGGAAACACCCCAGCAAGAAGATATTTTTATGTGGATTTTGTTTGTGTTTCTTTTTTTCAGGTCAAGTGTTTTTCAGCGCAGGATCATTTTTTTTATGTGGTTACACATATTTTCAAATTTATGTGTGTGTTTGAATTAGAGTTTGTCTGATCACATATTTTTCCTTTGAGTACAATAAGGCCTTGAAGTTTTTGAAAAGTTTTTTCAACTTAATCACTATAAATTTATATCTTAATATTTTTAACGCTCATCTACCCTATACTGACCGAATTGTATGTATTTAATTTAGTAAATTACAACATGAGATGTGTATTTTTATACAGTACTCTAAAATGTAATCTATTTTAAATGAGACAAGCAACCGGTTTTTATAAATAGTTGGGTCACCCTATAATAACACGTAAACTCAGCTACTTGAAGTCAAATAAATTTCCCTATAAGTCCACTACGTTAGAGCCTTGCTTATATATGACACGTAGCGTATATATAAACAAGGGTTAGAGCAACTTCAAGTAGTAAGGTCTGTGGTAAATGTGGTGGCAACCGCCGGTCGGTATATGGAAATGGTTCGATTATTTCGGTTTAGGGCGTTTAAAAAGTGCCAAGTGCTGGATAATGGAAAGAATGGTGCAGTTCAATTGGTATTGGGATGGAGTCTACGTCATGAAGTGCAAATGTAAGTGTTTTAGTTTTTATTTACTTTTAAAATATGTGGTCATTATCTAGTCTAGTATCGTGATATATAAATGATCACCCTGCTACGATATGTTTGGTTGCCTATACATACACCTAAATCTCTCTTAATGAAAAAAATCGTTCATAAATAGGGGTTTTTAAGCAAATGTTTTGTATATTCATCGATATAATAGGAGTTTTTGTGGGTATGTGGCAATAATACCAAAGTGTAATCTTTTAAGAATATTTTCAATAGAAAACAGAAGAAGTATTTGACAAACTGACAATTCACACTGTCATTTTGACATTGACAATTTGCCATTCTTAAGAATCTACCATAAATATAACATATGTAAAGGTGATTTTTCTATGAAACATAAATATCGCTTTAATTTTCAAATATTTAACGACCATTTTAATAAAATAAACACGAGTTACTGTACAAATCTTACTACCTGCTGAATACAATATTAAATATGTCTTCAGAAAACATTGCATCCGTTCTCGAGGCTTTAGAAAGAACTCGTGTCAGTGATAGTGGTATTAGCTTTGCTGGCAAATCATTAAAATTAAACTCTGAAGAAGACGGTAAGTTCTTTTTCTATTATATAGGTAAGTAACATGTGATAACAAAATATTCACTTTAGCCAAACAAGTCACTAATGAAATTGATAAGTGTTCCAACCTGCAGTATCTTAATCTCGAAGGAAATACATTAGGAGTAGATGCTTCAAAAGAAATTGCCAAGTCATTGGAAAAACATCCTGAATTTCGAAGGGCATTATGGAAAGATATGTTTACAGGCAGAATGAAAACAGAAATCCCAATTGCATTGGTAAATCTCTTCTTCTGTACTCAAATTGAATTTAATTTGACAATGATTTTAGCAATATTTAGGTGAAGGTTTGGTTACTGCTGGAGCTAGATTAGCAGAACTTGACCTCAGTGATAACGCCTTTGGACCAATTGGTGTAGAAGGCTTAGCATCATTACTTAAAAGTTCTTCTTGCTATGCACTTGAAGAGTTACGACTCAATAATAATGGTTTAGGTATAACTGGTGGTAAATTACTGGCATCAGCACTTACAGATTGTTATAAATGCAGTAAACAACAAGGCAAACCTTTAGCATTAAAAGTGTTTATTGCTGGAAGAAATCGACTTGAAAATGACGGGGCAAAAGCACTTGCTGCTGTCTTTAAGGTATTTATATTTATATAGTAAGTTTGAAATTTGTTAAGATTACTGTTTGCTTTTCATTTGATTTAGCTTTCTTTGGACATACATTTTTTTGTGATTAAAATGGGTTTATTTTAGCTTTTAGGTACTTTAGAAGAAATAGCCATGCCACAGAATGGAATTTACCATCCAGGCATATCTGCATTATCTGAAGCCTTTTCAGTTAATAAAAACCTTCAAATTCTCAATTTAAATGACAATACTATTGGTCCTAAAGGAGCAGAGGCTATTGCTTCTGTAATCGGAAATAACCAAGAACTAAAAGAAATTAATTTTGGAGATTGTTTGTTGAAAACTAAAGGGGTTCTACTGTTAAGCGATGCATTGAAAGATTTTCATAATAATTTGGAAGAAATTAATTTCGGTTATAATGAAATTAAGAAACAAGGGGGATTGGAAGTGGTGGATGCTATCTCTAATAAAATTAAATTAAAAAAATTGATACTAAATGGAAATCAGTTTGGGGAGGAAGGAAAGGAATTGATAAAAGAAAAATTGAAGAAAATTGGTTAGTAGATGAAATATGTTTATTTACCAGTGAAACTAATAATTTGTTTTGTAGGAAAATTAAACATATTAGATAGTTTAGATGAAAATGAGTCTGAGGAAGAAAGTAATGATGAGGAAGAGGAGGAAGAAGCAAGCGATAAAAGTGAAAATGATGAAGATGAAAAAGACAATACAGTTGATGAAGAAACCAAAGAAAAAAGCCATGATCAAGATGTAATTGCAATACCCTCGCCTGTAAAAGTACAGTTGAGTGTTAAAGAGTTTATTGACATCCCCAGCTCCAGCAATTTTCTTGCTTTAGGGCCTGATCGAGCAGAAGTTATCTTGAAAGAAGCTAAGGTGATTATAAGCTCAATTTTAATACACACATCATTGAATTATTTGTTTTTCAGAAAAATGAAGACGATTCTATAGAAGAATATATAAGGATTATAATGAAAGTATCTGCCTTGAGTAATAACACTAAACCTGAAGTAGCCGAACATTCCTCTGAATGTGCTGAAAAATTGTACAAAAATTTGTTTATTTGGGCACAGAAAACTAACAATCTTTCAATAGTAAACAATGCTATTTTAGTTAACCTCGGATTGATCAAAGTGAGTATTAATTCTTGAACAGATTATTATAATTGATTTTTTTTTAAATTTTAGAGTGAAGATAAAAAGTACGTACCAGCTTGGAACCAAGATGGTTGTTTGAACATGTTAAAGAGTATCGCAAATAAAAATTACGTTCCTGAAAGTACAAAAAATACTCTTAGAGTTTTCATGAAGAGGCAAGTAGACATAGAAGTCACTAAAAACATTTCTATCTAATCGAGAAATTTGTTTGTAGGGAAATTGACAATGACAAAGATCATCTTAACCTAAAAAAAGACATACTCGCCACTTTAACTTAAGTCTTTATTAATAAATGTGTAAATAATTGAAATTTTTTTTAATTTGCTTATATCGGGGTAATCAGTTTTGTGTTGGTGCACTTGAACAGGAACTTTTAGCTAAAAGTAAGTTATCAATTGATGGTAGAGCTGCGCCTTTTACACACTGGGCTTATTGTCAGTCAGAGGTAGGTTAGTTAAGGATTGACATAAGTTCATAATATGCAGTAAAAGCAGGGTTATTTTATTGGGTGTTTTTAATAGTATATTATTAAACGAGCAACTTATGATAGCCATAATTCACGATGGGTGACGTTAGCGTCACCCAAGTGAATAATGGCCATAAATTGCGAGTAGAATACTATACTTTGTCCACGACACTTAATTTATTTATAAATAAATAAAAGTCGGTAACGATATGGCATATTACTAACCTCAAAATGGTGTGGCAGCATATTTTATCGATACTATATATGTCAGTAACAAATTTCCTGAACAAAATACACACACAGATTTGATAGTTTATTTCATATTGTACCGCCATCTCTAGTCGTGAATTATGAATCATAATACACTACAGTGTATTATGAACCATAATTCACGACAGTTGATATATGGGTACCAAATACCTTTTGTTAGGAGGTAAAATATTGATTTATTATTAGATGGTCGTGGACAAAGAATACTTAATTTGGTTCTAGGGTTCTAGAACTACGAAAAACGGTGATATATTTGGTCAAAATGTGATAGTTTATTTATTTTTTATACATAAACGGTTTGTTTTATTTATTTTTTTAATAAACTAATCTACATCGGGTTGTATACTTATAGAACTGAAAAAAGAGCTCTTCTAGTGCAGGTTCAAAGGTCACTAACCATATGTATCAAATCAGAAAATACAGAGGTTACCAAAATGTTAGATTACTCTGATTGACATGGTGTTCATGGAATCAGCAGATGACACAAATGTTTTTGAATGTTGTATTTGTCATTTTTTTGAGAATTTAAATAAATCTTTCCATATAAATTGTTTATTAACCAAGCATTTTGACAAAGTACTGGTAATATCTTCATATGAAGATATTTACTCCAATTTAGAAGTGGGATTGGTACCATTTTTTTTCCAAGAGGATACAAAAAAAAACGGAAAATTGCTACTTATTATTCAAATTTTCACTATGAATTGTCAAAGTGACAAAACTGACATTTAAATAAAAACTGGTGAAAGACTTTTTAGAATCACTGAAAATTAATTACATATCCTTCTTTTTCCCGTCACAATTGCATAAGTCTGTCTTATTCATCTTACGGATTTTATTTGGAAGTTATAACAAGAATAACATTTAAGGTCTATCGTTCAAAACATGAGATTTTGCATGTTTTTTATCATTGCTATCATCTATTTTGCTATATTAATTTAATGAATATACCCCTGAAGCGTATATCTTAAAATTTCACATGACTTTTTAGCTGAATACATTTGACATAACTAGTGACTGAATAACAGGAATGAAATGGTGACATGACAAGAGTTCCTAGAATTATTGGCCACTTATATATGTTGAGTATTCAGCTAAAGAGTCATTTTAAATTTCAACTGTCATTCTTGTCAGAAAAAACCACTTTTTGTTGGCCATACTGACCTTAAACTGACCTCCTCTAGTAAACGTAATAAAAAAAAAACAATAACTATGAGTATGTCTTTGTTGAATCGAATGACCCGCATGATAAGACTGCATCTGACTATTTCTATAATTGACTTTTTATAACAAAAGGATAGTTTAAAAAAACAACCAAATAATCATGAAATTATAGTTTCAATATGTCAGTTAGTGGCAAACTGGTTCATTCAATAAATAAATGCTTTGATCGATAATTGTTTACTGCATAAATCCACCTTAAGACGAACACAATTGCCTAATCATATATGTTTATTTCGATAATTGTGACAAAATCCGGCACTGATGACGCTTCTCCCCCCGATGAATACCATTCCGGTTGTGGTTTGGTGTGTTCGGAAAGATTTATAGCTCTCTGTGGATATCGCCTGTGAACAATCACGGTTCTGTCAAAACATCGCGCAGACCGAGAGCATCAGGAGAGACACCGTTGATCATCCATGAATCTACTTTGCACCGCACTCAATCAGTTATTGTGCAAGTAATTGACTTAAATAGGCAGAATACAGAGAGAACTGTCGCATCGACGATGAATTGATATAATTTACTGGTTTCGGTTCGAACCAGACGTAAAATAGAGTATTGTCGTTGAATATATCGGTGTGCTGTAAAATATTACTAATAAAATTAAAGTTTTAAACTGTATTGTCTCAAAAATAACCATATATTATAATGTTTGAATATTATTTATAACCCGTTTTACAATTTGGCTGTTAAGGCGGGTACTGACGAGCATTTTTACTCGCACGAACGACTTACGCGTAAAAATGATAGATGAGGACGCCACGCACATACGTACGCGTAGCAATTCTACGCACACAAACACGATCCGGCGGCTGTCGGTCTTTTGAAAAGATCAAAAGGTTTTCGTGCGCATAACATGCTCAGTGTGGACGTAGTTGTCGTTGTGTTTTGTTGTTTGTATCGTGAACTATATGAAAATGGCATGGAACAATATCACTGGAACGACAATTTAACGCGCACTAATTTTATGCTAAAAATAATTTTCGCGGACAATATATTCGCTTTTGTGTGTGCACGCAATTTGTGCGAGTGAAAATGCTCTAGTCAGTACCCGCCTTTACACCTGCCCCTAGAGTTAGCTCGGCGTATGTTGGGTGATACAACGTTTCATAAAGCAGGGTTAGCGTGATCTCTGCCCCACCATTTTGTTTTTTAGAGATAGAATAGAATGGAATGATGTTCTTTATATTTTCATAGATTTTTTACTTTTACTACTATTTAACTCTACTTTATAAAGCCAAGGATTAGAAAGACTGGTTCGATTTTCAATATAATTTACCTGCAACCTTTCTATACGTCGCAATAGGGTACAGGCATGAATTTTTCTATTGGTGGGAATTGACGCTTTATCAGGTCTCCTAACACCTTGCATGCTTATTTTTTCAAAAAAATATTAACTTTTAAAACGACTTTGAATAAGGCTGAATAAGGCTGATTGAAAGTCCGCCAAAATATGAAAGAATCGTCACTGAACTAGTGAAATGAAATATTTTCTTCTAAAGGCTTCAAAATATCCTCGGAAATATCGAATATTTATGTCCACTTTCCACTTTACGTTGACTTTTAGAAATACAAAAAAGCACACACAAACACGTAATGGTTCTAAACAAATATATGAATGATATTTTACGTCCATGAAGCAATTAATAGTTAATTATAATACAAAACTACACATAGCCTAGTGCAATATCGGCCATATTGACAAAAGTAATAACAAGTTATGACATCACACGTATCATCGGTAGGTAGCGCTCGGAAATCCTCGGGTGTTGGTCGGAAAGTGCATTGAAATTTGAATTTTATTTTAAAATTTGGAAGTAATTTAAAATGGAAACTGGTTTATTTGCTATTATTGGTTATTTTTGGTATCAACTTTACAATTACAAATTAATATCTAAGCAAAATATGAAATATGCGTGTACCCTAATAGAATATTTTCCGAATAAAATATTCAATGCAACGACACTGGAAATCAGTAACTTTACGTTGAAATAGAAGGTTTGGGATTTAGTTTAACTTGAAACATTCGAAATTTTTCGTTGATATACCTATAAAGTGGTGTAACTGGATGAACAAAAGGTAACGCTTACTTCGATCGATTCAGCCTTCCCAGGTCTAGAGCGGCAGTTTACAAACCTAAACGGTTTTCACTTCGTATATGTACGTTTCACGTTTGTTTCAAACGTTCTCAATCTCCCAATTTCATTCAAGATCGTTCAAGTAAATCTGATTAAGCTGATTGTCAACGGATCCAATCAGTAACTATGGAATCATTTGTTCTTTAAGCCTTTAAGTAATATCAAACAGACAAGGTAATTTTGTAATTTCAATAAAATCTCAGAATTGTTTGAAACTCTAATAACTTCTATAATGGTAAATAAAGCTTATTATATCCTTTTTTTTTGTCCACCTGAATTGTTTTCATATACTGGGTGTGCAAATAATTATTACCGTGCTACTTACAATGAACGAGTTCTATAAAGGTCCAATAATTTTGGGGTATTTTTCATCTTACAGTTGACTAAAAACTGAAATGACAGCTGTAAACACATATTTGGTTCTTCTCGATAGTATTTGCATTAATAAAAGCAGATGAGAGCAGATGAGTCAGTCTCACAAATCACAAACAAAGGTAGAATGAAAATTAGTTTCCAATATAAGTACCAGAAACACGAACAAAGTCAAACAAATATGTGTTGACAGTTGACATTAGTTTTTCGCCAACTGTAAGATGCAAAATATCCCATTTTTTGTTCGTTATGTTGGAAGCAATTCCCTTGTATATAACTCGTTCATTATTGGGCGGAGTAGAATTCAATGAGACCTCTAGCGGAAAAAATTGTAATAGTCGCAACGAGTAAAACAATTCGTTTTGCATTGTTTTTGTATTATATGCAAGTCAACGTAATTACCGCAAATTCGTACTTTATTTGTTTAATTTTATGAGAGTGATAATCTTATAACTGTGTTTTTCTATTCAACTCAACTATCATCATTTCTGAGGTTATATTCTTATATATGCTGCTTTCGTTTATTTGGGCTTCAAGCCTTTGTGCGTGACGCCTCAGTCGTCAAGACTTTTGAGAAAAACGAACACGATTTTTGGGATCCTCAAAGCCACTTGTCATATCATGTCATCATCCAAACTATCACCTGATATTATCAATGAATTTCCTGTGTTTTTAGAAGAACAGTTTTCAACTATAATGTATTATTTTTGCATATTTAAATATTTCCAGTAAGATTTAAATCGTAATCGGCACAATTTTAACCTTAAAATAAACGTCAAACCTGACAAACGTCAAACATTTAATGTCCATGGCTTGAAGCCCATACTTTTCGGTATGTGCTCAAGGGGCAAGGGGAAGGTAAGATTAGGCGTCACGCCCGGTAATAAACGAACGAAATTCAGTCACTACGAGCGACTACTAGCAGCCAAAAGTAAATAATCGAAAACGCCTTAATCAGAGATATTATGGGAGAGGTTATGTTATTCTATTTTTTGTTTTCATTGCACTTTTATGAAAGTGTGTCTTCTTTCCTCTATAGGTACTATGCAAAAATATATGGCCAGCATTTAAAACTGCATTTCCCACATTTATACACCTAGAAGAAGGCTCAGCATTTACAAATTCAATTAAACTTTGAATAGTCAGTGTATAGCTAATCCATAGTTACAAAAACAAAGAGAAAATAAGTCGGTATAAAAGATTTAAAATATTACTCAATACAAACGTACCTTCCCTGTAACTTTTGTAGATATGACTATATGAAAAATGAAATAAAAATACGAAATCAGACCTATGGCAGTATTTATAGTCGCTCAGAAAAGTGGTACTCAAGTATCCCTTAATGAAGTGACACTGGAGCAGTACTTACCCCTTCCTTGATTACTGTCAATTTGACATTCGGGTTCAAAATTTAGTAGTTTTTGATGGTGAACTAGCAACCTATCTTTTTTATATTTCAAGTTCCACGTTTGTTCCGGGTTCTACTTATAGTGTTTCGTTTCTTTTCTAATATTTTGTAAAACACGTATTCGTAGGAGTAGAGTTTAGTTAAAAACGCCTATCTTTTCAAAAATTGTAATGTCGGCAAAACAGTGTTCGAAAGCGATTTATTCTACGAAAGTGAAGGCTTTGCTTGAATCATTAGTTGTGACATTTAAGGATAAGCTAGAATCTAAAAAAAACTGATGGCACAACAAATGCTATTGAAAAAAAGATGTGAACATCCATTGCTGAACAATACAACAGGTTCTTGCATATCACGAATATAACGCTTTTCTAATTCATGTCCATTTTCATTATCTTCTATATTATCAATATATTCTAAAAAGTCGTCTAAATTTTCCATTTCAGAGGAAATGCAGGTTTTGTGTGCAACTAAATAACTTTATAACGTCAATTCGATTTAATTGTGAATACTTTGCCTATAAGTATCACTTAAGTGTTATATCAACCACCCTTAAGTTTGAGTGCCTCTTACTACATCACGTGACTTTAAAATTGTGTCTATAGAACAAGTTTACGAAGTTTCTGAGCTAAGTGACACTCAAGTGCTGTCCATAGTGACTATAAATACGGACACTAGACTTGTTTTATTTTTGACAAATATCAACCATACCTATTACTCCAAAAATAAAAATATTAGAAGTCAAAATTTAGTTTAACACAACACAATCAAAGAAAAACCAAAAGTTTCACAAAACACACACTGAAAATATCCAAAACAGCAAAATAGAACCACTTAAATATCAAAGGGCTTATATGACAGCTGATTTGTTTTACTCCTAGCTAGGATGACATTGACATTTCGGAGCGCCATCTATCGAATTCTACCCAATAAAATAATATATTTGGTACATATTCATCTTTTTTAATATAATTTTATATTCGTCGTTATTATTATCAAAGTTTCTCTGATATCTCGACCGATTATCATATATTTTCTAAGTGAACCTTCATCAAAAGCGTATAATGGAATCATCCACTCTCTAATTCTTCATTTTAATGGGGTGTGTCTTTATAAAGGTTGCTAAAACGGTTAACAAACTGCACAAGTTAACCAAATTGCCTCATACTTGACCTGAATAGCGACGATTCTACTCCCAGATATGATTACTAGGTAGTGAGAGAATTGCAAAGCGGAGTATTTGACCTAACCTCTATAATTGTTTTGTTTTGATTGACTGTGGTTCAAAATGAATGTTGAAGATTTCAATTTAATGCTGTGGAATAAAATAATTATCGAGAATGCATTTGAGGAGGCGTTAGAAGAAGTGGGTATTGGTAGGAGTGTTTTGAGACAAAAAATTTGTGCAGTTATTTAGAGTCGATAAAGACCTCTGTCATAACATAATAGACAATGTCACCCCTTTTCTATTTCAACCCACAAGAACCTCTGCCCTATACATACAAACCGCGCGTAAGCAAAGTTTCTTTTTGTTTAGGACTCAACTGTTTACTTTTAACATCAATATTTTGTTCAATTATATCAACCAAACAAATATAGTAAATAGTGAGGTTATCGATGAATTAAATGTCTGTCAAAATTTCTACATGTTCATTGGTGAAGGCAACTGGCAACGCTGTTCCCCGATCTTGCTCCCTCATCGCTACTCTCCGGTACTTTTCATTTTTCAAGAATATAACGTTTTTTTATTGGGGAGTTGAAATGAGGGAGCTCTCCCTGGGAGCACTCCCTTCTCGTTATTTCAAGAATAGGCGTCCAGGAATGTTAGAAAAGGAGTATAAAGACTTTTTGACGCTCAAGATGTGAATAGGTATTAAAAAAAATGTGAGAAAACATGGAGTATAATAATCTCCATTTGGGAATATAAAAATCGGCAGAGATGCAAAAGGATAAATATGGGGCATTTCAGTTTGACAATTGTAAATGTCAAAAACCGAATTAAACAGCTTATTAAGAAGGCTATCATTGATACAGAGTCGATAATTAATAAAAGTTTTCTGTTTCAAAAGAAAATATCCCTTTGATCCCCTTGGATGTACATCATTAGATGTATAGGTATTACCATCAACGAAAAGCATTAATTGGAAAAAAAATTTGAGAAATATACCTAGAAAATTATCTGACGGAAGTTATAGTCTTTGCCGTTAATTTTTAATTTAATTAAAACACTTTAGCGTTGATTCGGTTGGAAATTTTTCTTGTTAAATGGAAATTAAAAACTAACACCTTGTGTATTTATTTTTTAGAAAAAATTACATTAAAATTAATTAACGTCATGAAGCGTGTTTTATTATGACAACAAAAATTGTTTAAATTTAAAATACTCACTTCAGGAAAAAACAATTATTTTTTTTTCGTGAAATAAGAACATTTTATCCACTTTTTTTTTACCTATAAACATCTTAGAAAGTATACCAGATGCTGTAGCAGAATGCTTTTAAAAATGATGCGCCAGGTGAAACTATTAAAACACCGTCCGGTGCTTAAAGTGGAAGAATACCTAAATGGAGAAAGTATTAAGTTGAAAATATCCATTTATTTACACTTAAAACTTTTTTAAAACCTTCTGTACTAACTTCAAGACAACAATGTTAGTGAAAGCATAGGAAATTAAGGAACCTCACCCCTTGAAGATGGAAGATTGTCCCCCATAGCTGGAAGATGACCCCAGCCAGTAGAAAATATAATCAATCGGTGAAAAAATCTACAACCGACGGAAAATATTCCCCACCGGCTTACAGGATGTTTTCTATCGGATGCCTCCTGCTAGAAGTTTGTCTTTACTAGCAAAGTGCAGTAATGAAAATATACAAACAGGAACAAATGAATTCAATCTTTACAATGTCAAATATCAACAAAATATTAATATCTACCTACATTGATTACAATATTTTAATAGAAATACGGATTACACTGCTTATACATATTTTAAAATTAACATATTAGTACTCCAATATATCACCACTACTCTACCAACCCCTACCACACTCAAGCTTAAGCATGCAAATATTAAGCACATGCAGTTAAAAAAATGAACATGCAAGTAATACTTGACCTTTTAATATAAAGATTTGGAGATAAGCCTATTAGCAAGTTTGATTATATCGATATATTCTGAATGAATATATCCCTAAAAAAATTCCTGGAACAAAAAATCGAACAAAATAAGACATTCATGGAAAATTCTATGAAATCTATGAAAACTGTAAGAGAGTGTTAGTGTGCTGAAAAAAATTGTTAGTCCATATCTGTCAAGTATGACCATTTTGCATGCTACCACTTTGGCATCTATGATATTTTGATAGCCCATACTGGACAACTATTTCCCATACTTGTCAGCCCATAGCCACTCGACAAACGGAAAAACTTAAGCGCACTCGCCCCATCGGGATGACTGCTCGTTTTGCAAGGGGAGGATAATAATCAGAATAATGAATATGTTTTTTGGAAATCGACATAGCTTACCTATGTCTTTTGAAAAAAATAGCAAACTTGTAAAAGATGGGGAGGATGATATTTAAAATAATGTGGAAGGACATAGCCTACCTATGTCTTTGAACCCATTCCCCTCAACAAACGGAAAACACTTAGGCCGCCTCCCCCCATCGGGATGACTGCTCGTTTTGTAGGCGAGGCTTACCGACAACCTAGGAGCAAGTACTTTGCCACTGAGCTTCTATGGAGGAAGTCAGTAGCAAGCAAGCTGATACATGTTAGCGTACTTAACAGGTGAAATAGAAAAGATTACCAATATTTGTTCAACAAAGAACATACTTGTGAAAGAAAGGCAGGACAATATTAAGGAAAACGGGAAACGACATAGCTCACCTATATTTTTTCAAAAAATAACAAGCACGTTTACGAGAGGAGGACACAATATTTAGAATTATGAAGAACGTCATAGCTTACCTATGGCTTTAAAAAAATAGTAAGCCCGTAAAAGAAATGGAGGACAATTTAAAAAAAAATGGGAAACGACATAGTTCACCTATGTCTTTTGAAAAAAACCAACTCGTGAAAGAGAGGAGCACTTGGAGATAATTAGGAACCAATTTCTTTTAGAAGGTTAAGTAATTAAGGAACCTCACCCCTTGAAGATGTAAGATTATCCTCCATAGCTGGAAGATGACCCCAGCCAAAGAAAATATAATCAATCGGTGAAAAAATCTACAGTCTACGGAAAATATTCCCCACAGGCTTACAGAATGTTTCTTACCGGATGCAAGATGCCAAGAGTTCCCAGAATTATTAGACACCGATATGTTGAGTATTCAGGTAAAAAGTCATTTTAAATATCAAGATATACGCTTCGTGTATTCATTATATTCGAAACGGTTGAAAAGAAAGTTATTTAATTTTAATTTTAGTATTATGCCTATTATTTTGGAGCAAATGTCAAATCTCACTTTTCAGTGTACGATCGTCATCTTTTTTTAAATGGCAATTCGATAAATTGAGGTTGAGGTTACCAAAGTCTTTTTTATTTTTTTTCTCTGAAATATCATCTAAACCACGAAGATAATATTATTTTCATAGTGTAGATTAAGTGTACGATTTAATTTTATATCTACGAAAAAAAAATACAGTGGGATAGACCAAAGAGATTTTGATCTGTAACGTAAATGAGATTTTGGCCATCTGGCGGCGAAAACGACTCAATAAAGTCAATATACGTTGATGTTTCAATATTCCTTTTTCTTGCCTTCTTCTATTACTTCCTATAACGATAAAATGGAGGTACATTTATCAAAAGAACGACGTTTGGGTACAGCGTGACTGTCTACATAGACTTTTTGTCGGCAAATCAGTCTTTATATCATCAAAAAATTTCTTCAAAGAGAAAATGCTGTTTTTACAATCGAACTTGGTTCATAAACAAAGGAATTCTTGCTCCATGAAATATACAATCTCAAGGAAAGTTGGTGTAAATTGATGATGAATTGACGATTTGCCATGTCAGCACAAAACTCTCAGGAGAAAATACTTCAAGTTCCCTTTTGAATGAGTTAGTTTCTACCAATGGACAAAATGCAACTATATAAAAAATTCACAAATTGTGCGTTATAATTTGTGTACCAACCGTTGACCGTAAATTCCAATGTTTCACTAATGGATAAATAAATTATCTCTTAGTTTGGCTATACCTACCATCAGCAGCGACAATTTAACGTGATTATGAACTTTTGGTGTATACGATACTGATATTAACACAACTACTAAAGTGCTTATTCCTTTTAATTCGATTAGTTTGGTTAATCAAAATTACCTACCACATTACGCGTTTGCCAATAGCAAATCAGGCGGTTGCATATCAACGGTCCGTTGATGAATCTTCATCAAACAAAAAAATTGTATCAGAAGCTTAATTTCGCGTGCAAATGGTATAAAACATCTATTTTTTTTTATCTCAAATTGGGATAAGAACTGTCTCAAGTATATAACTAGCGTTTATTAGGTTAAAACTTTCCGCGTATATTAAATTGAAACTTTATTTGTTTTAGCGCTATCTTAATCGCCATCTCATTAAAAATAACTTTGGTATGTAAATTATGTAAAGCGGAAAGATTACGTTACCAGTTAACTGTATTTGAAACACTTCCCGTGAGTGTAGCAAGATTAAACTCTTGGGGTTGATATTTTAAATATGCCTAAGGTTGTTATAGACCAGTAGATTTAAAATTTTTTGACAGTTCTAACAACCTATCAACATTTGTACCATGTGAAGCAAGTTCACCCACTAATGGCTGCATTGCTAAATTGCACTAATTGATATTTAAGTCGACTTAAAGCTAAGTGGTGCTTTGAGAAAGTTTTGGTTTGCACCATGAACAACTTGTCATTTTAAGCTGCGCCTAGCTTAATACGTTATTTCAAACCACAAAAACGAAAAGTCACCAAAAACCATAGAAAAATTAATAAAACTCAACTTAAATAGCGAGGTTGACATAGTATATTCTTCAACGAGTGCAGAATGATGGCTATTATTCACGTGGATGATTTTTTTGTAATCATCCAAGTGAATATCAGCCATTCTACACAAGTAAGAGACTATACTTTCTCTACGACTAAAAAAAGAAAGCTTCCAGTGAGGATCGAACCCCAATCGTCCGCGCCAGAGTCAACTATTTCTACCACTAGGCTATAGATAGAGCATGTTTATTTTCAAAAAGGGAAACGTAACATATCGAAACCCTTACATTCGTAAATAATAATTGGGAGTTATAACTAAATATAACTACCTACTGTTGTCCATTTTTACTCTAAATAATACGTAAAATTATGATTCTATCATTATTTTGACGTTTCAAACGACGCGCTGTCAGAATAATCGATTTGCATTATTTGGTATTTGACGTTTTAAAAGAGACGATTTGATTTATTCATTTTAATTCATTTAAGCGGAATTCTGATAATAATAGAACGTGATTGGCTAACGAGAGTGAATTCTTTTTCATTATTCACTAGAGTGAAGAATATATATCATTATGTAATATGTAAAAATAATTTGTGCGTTATTATTTAGTCGTGGAGAAAAGATATCAAACACTTAGTAAGAAGCAGAGCAGAAACATTGGTGCAATTGAACTTAAACTAAGCGACCCTTAAATTTCAAACTCGCCATAGCTATTCTAAGCTTATGCTTCTATTGCTGCAAACGGTCATAATAGAGAAATTCAACTTCTCAGATAGCCCAGAAGGAGCAATAATTGTCAACCTCATAGCTATAAATACATTTTCAAAGTGAGAGGTTATGGAGTCGCAATTTATCACAAAAATTTCACTGGAAACCCCAACAAACATCCATAGTACAACTTTGAAAAAGATATTATTAATTCTCTGCACATCTTTTCATTAAAATCATTATTCGCAAACTTTGAAAATAACGTACCGAGTTACTCAAATTAAGCGCCTCATTCGCGTGATAATTTCGTGTCGTAATTCAAAAGTTATTAGGTATAAACGTCAACGTAGTGAATTGCTACACATATACGATAGGGTAGTTACGAGAGAATGGTCTACTTATAATTTCATTTTGGGGTAATTTACAGAAAGCCTAAAACACATAAGGGAACCGTAAAATTTTGGTAGATTTAAATTTTGATTTTAATTACGTTTACTGATGTTATTATGACGTGCTCGGTGATTTAGATCAAGAGTTTTATTGGATTCAGTACATTTAATTTACATAAATAGGGCAAGAATTAATGAAGATTGTATCAAGCAACAATAAGTATCCAATAAAGAATGGATAAAAAAGAACTAGAAGGTCACAGTAACTGTTTTAAGTTTTCCCATTTAGTAAATAATAATGATTGTTTTTGGTCCTTTTCAATTGGGCGGAGTAGAATTCAATGAGACCTCTGGCGGAAAAAATTGTAATTGTCACAACGAGTAAAACAATTCGTTTTGCATTGTTTTTGTATTATATGCAAGTCAACGTAATTACCGTGAATTCGTACTTTATTTGTTTAATTTTGTGTCAGTGACAAGTTTAAATAGTATATTATTAAACGAGCAATTTATGATAGCCATAATTCATGATGGGTGACATATGCGTCACGAGCCGCAGGCGAGGGGCGCAAGTCACCCAAGTGAATTATAGCCATAAATTGCGAGTAGAATACTATCTTTGTCCACGACCATTAATTTATTTTATTAAATTAAATATTGAAACGATTTGGTATTACCTACTAACCTAAAAATGTTCTGACAGCTACATAAAAATATAATTTGACATATATAGAGATGGGTGATACTGTGTAAAGTATCAATACAACGTACCGTTATAAATATATTGTTTTAAAATACTCAATATTAGAAAATATCGTTATGAAAAATATCAATACTAAAAATTACAATATTTTATCGATACGATATATGTCAGAAACAAATTTCCTGAACAAAATACACAGATTTAATGGTTTATTTCATATTGTAGGTACCCCCATCTCTAGTCCATAAATTCACTACAGTGTATTATGAACCATAATTCACGACAGTTGATATATGGGTACCATATACCTTCTGTTAAGAGGTCAAATATTGACTTATTATTAGGTGGTCGTGGACAAACTGTGTTTTTCTATTTAACTCAACTGTCATCATTTCTGAGGTTATATTCTTATATAATCAGAGATATTATGGAAGAGGTTATGTTATTCTATTTTTTGTTATCATTGCACTTTTACGAAAGTGTCACTTATTTCCTCTATAGGTACCATGCAAAAAAATATGGCCAGCATTTAAAACTGCCTGTCCCTCATTTATGCACCTAGAAGAAGGCTCAGCATTTACAAATTCAAATAAACTTTGAATAGTCAGTGTATACCTAATCCATAGTTACAAAAACAAGAAGAAAATAAGTCGGTATTGAAGATTTAAAATATTACTTTCCCTGTAACTTTTGTAGATATGACTATATCAAAAATAAAATAAAAACACGAAATCAGACCTTAACTTGTTTTATTTTTGACAAATATCAACCATAGCTATTATTCAAAAATAAAAATATTAGGAGTCAAAATTTAGTTTAACAACACTAAATACTAAAGCACAATCAAAGAAAAAGCAGAAGTTTCACAAAACACACACTTAAAATAACTAAAACAGCAAAATAAATCCACTTAGGATATACGACAGCTGATTTGTTTTACTCGTTGCTAAGATGACATTGACATTTCGGAGCGCCATCTATTTAATTCTACTCATCCCTATTAAATTTCATACAATTTTGAGAGTTTTAACTTGGTTTTTAGCTTTTTTAATGTTCGCTGATACCCAAATAAAATCAAATGTTACTGATATATTCAAGATAACTTATTGGTGAAGCTGGAAACTTGGAAAGTATTCATTCATTATATGCATTACGTATGTAAATCTGACAAAGAAGATTGTTAAAATCAAATGCATTTGCGTTTTTCGCACAAAGAGATAGGAGACAACGTGAAATATTTCAATTTATTTAAGGAAAAGGCTTCCGTTTTATGTCGTGTTAACGGAAACGGTTTAGAGGAATTACAACAGTTTGTAAACATTTATAAAACAGCTCTGATCACTACAGCTGTAAATTGTAAGATCTTTTGTAAGATTAGGTTTTGTCGGAAAACAGGGAGTATAAATTGTTTGAGAAGCATTTATTTTTACTGGTGAACTTTCTATAATGGTACTTTATAGCTCCGGTGAGAATTCCTCACTATACTTTCGAATTATTGTTCATAAACCACTAAAAACTTTTTCAATATTAACACTTCCATTTTTTTGATTTAATAGTTTTTAAAAACAACTAAAAATGGAAACAAAACATTCAAAGGTGAATTCCAAATATTTCTGGTTGTTTTATTTGTTTATAGCTGTTTTTTCTTTTATATTTTCGTTATAATAACTTGCTGGAGGTGAAGTTTCGTCTGCATTTGACCACGATGTTTGTAAAATAACGTTTATTCACTCTATATCTGCTATCGTTGGTTTTGGCCAGACAAGATGTTCATATTTGTAATTGTTATTAAGTTCTCATTGTGGAACTTTGGAATATTCGGGTTTTTGGTTTGGTTTAACTCCAAGTAAAGTAATTTTAGATGGGTTAACTAGGAAATTCAACACAAATAAGCTTGTTAACTGCAATGTATATCACTATTCATTATTTTAAACATTTTATTAACACTTATATAATTTCTAGCAATTATTTGGAGTCCAAATATCAAATATTCACTTCCCACAGTAAATATCGTTTAAATGGTAATATTCTGATGTATATGCTCACTTACTTCGGTCAATGTTGAGCCCTTCAAATTAGTGTAGGTCCTGTCAACAATAAACAATAAATAAACATCCCGGTTGATTGGAATAATTATTAATCACAAACGTCACATACATTGAACTAGAACAACTATGTTAGGTAATATATTATTTTGCAATATTGCTACTTGTCTATAATAATTGATGGATTTAGTAAGTGTACAATAATTTATTGTTAATTTGTTTTTATTGATAAATTATTGAATTACCACTAAATACACAGAAAAAGGATTCAGAAGATAATGAATTATTATAATGTCGGATAGTCGCACAGAAAGAAATTTTGTACGTAAAATTAATGAACACCGGTCGTCAATATTTTGAACATTAATATTATGAATCGGTGATTGTTACAATGATTTCTGATCATGGATTAATGTTTTAGTACACTGAAACAATGAATGACCTAACATTAAGCAATAAACGAAAAACATCAAAAATTGATTATTTTTCATTGGTACAATGAAAAAGTCCATTGAATCAACGTTTGAGAATTATTAAATTGATGTTGTTCGTCTTTAAAACAATAAATTTTTGTTATGGATTTATGGACAGCATACATATAAACACCATAAACGGTATTCACTGTTTCAATGTTTGCTAAACGTTAATATTACGAACTTAAACATTAAATTCTAATAAGGCGCTAAAATCAATGATACTTGTTCATAGATCCATAACTAAAAACATTAATATTACGAAGAGCTTACATGGACTCAGAATAACGCGCGAAAGTTAATGTAAATTGTTCATAGATCCATGATTGTAATCATTAATATTACGTAAAGGCGTACATAGAAAACAAAATACGTGACCATTTTCGCGCCTAATATTTCAGTCTTTTTGTTTCTCGAGAGGGTTAACCACAGTCTTGTGCTCCGTTGTGAATTTTGTGTGATTTGAGTTTTTTAGTGGGTAAAATTGTGCCATTTTATTGAGGATAGACCAATATTTTTTACTATTTTTTCAACGAATAGACAATATCTTCATATTGCAAGTGTGAGTACGATTTTCTTTTTCTTTTTGTAGTGAACTTATTTCAAATATTCATTTACAGTCTGTTCGCTGAATCTTTTCCCATGTATGAAATGATTCACATACTACTTTTTGTATTACGTCTCTTTCCTACTCACAGAATCTTAACCCCCGAAATGAAACCGTTTGTTCCATTACAGCGTAATATAACAAACAGAGATAGCCATATGATGAATGTCGGCGATAGGTTAAACGCGAATCTGTACGTTGACGTCGTTGACAAACCAAAGACTTTGTTTACAACTACGACCTACGTGTTATTTAATGTATTGATGTATTGCGTTTGTATATTAATGATGACGCATGGGAAAAGATCCAACGAACCAACTGTAGGTACCTATTGGGGGGGAAATCCACTCACACAAAATACACAATCAAAGATTCCCAGGAGTCATTTTTGTTTTGTACGAAGACTCAACAAGAAGTAGAGGACCATATTGCTAGCCTGAAGATTTGAAAAATGTCTATTTAGCTATTTATATTGTGTACTGGTGAAGACATTAACACAATTCCAAATATTTTCGTCTACTTTGACGACATTGGATATAAATTTCTCCAATATTCTTAAGGCAGTAGACATATGTTTTGAGATTTTTTTTTATATAACTTTGACTTTCCCTTGGAAAGCAAAATGTTTTGGAACTTTCCAGAAAAGTTATTTTGTAGACATGATGTAGGTACCACTAGAAAGCCCAAAAGTTCAAAAAATGTGTGAATTTGTAGTAAGTGAATAGAAAATGCGAAAAGTAGTTAACAGTTTCACTCTCTAGGTATATTATATTTTTTATACAGCGGAAATATATTAAAAATACAAAAACTGTTTGTCAATATAACATGTTACACCTAATTCACTGTCTCAAACTAATAACTTTTGTTTAAAGACAGAATAAAAGAAGCAAATTATCATGAATCCCTCTTGGCGGAAAAATAAGTACTTATTACATCATTAAAAGTGTAACGCCTAATTCGAAAGCTATTTTTGTGACTGTTTTATTTCTTTGTATTCTTATTTGCAGATACTGGTTCTTACATCAAATCAATGGACATATAAGATAATTTTCAGCCAATGTTGCACCTTGAAACTAAAAAAAATATTGCATTGTACTACCACATTATTTTTATGTTCGTAATATTAATAACCGGTGAACATCGATCAATGTTTATTGTACATTGATTTAACGTACAGCGATCATAAACTAATGGCCGGTGGTCATGGATCCATGCTTTTCGTTTATTGTATCAATGTTTATTGTACATTGATTTAACGTACAACAATCATAAACTAATGACCGGTGGTCATGGATCCATGCTTCTCGTTTATTGTGTTAATGTATATGGTTCGTAATAATGATAACAGGAAGTCATAGATCCATGTCCTTCATTCATTGATTCAATGTACATTAAACATAACTTGATGAATAAAAAAGTACGAACGTTCATTGTATTAACGATATAGCTCATCGGCTGAAAATTAATGTTGATGTTCATTGATTTGATGTAATTTTTTATTAATATAACGTACCTTTTTCGGTAATCAAGCAGCCATTAAAAGTAATCACTTCCAAAAATGGTGTGGGAAAGCCTAAACAAACTCAATGAACTATATAGACACCTTACCATGGATTCCAGAACACACTGGAATGGAAGGAAATGAAATAGCAGATGAGCTAACAAAGAGAGGGATTGAGATACCTTTCTAAGGGCCTGAACCCTTTTGCGGAATCAGCCCCAATGTAATGTTGGAAGAAATAGGTAAAGCCGAAAGAAAGAGAAGATCAGACCATTGGAAAGATCTAGTAAAGGCCAAGACAATCAAAGATTCTTCTGGGTGCCTACAGCCTGTGGAGATAAAATGAATGCATAAATCAAAATAAAACTGCTCTAAGAGTTTTAACAGGGAACCTGACGGGAAATTGTCGCTTGAATGGGCACCTAAGAAAGCTGAAAATAGAGGATGAAGAATGTAGATATTGTGACATGGAAGAAGAAACCTCCATCCACATCATATTTCCAACTACACAGCTCTCCAAAATCCTAGAGCACAGTACCTGGGAGATTACTGGATAGAAGAGGAACATTTACTTAAGCTGAAGCCTGCAGATATCCTAAAATTCCTCCGGGAAATAGGACTAAAGAAGCTACTCAGAAACTAAGTAAAAGTAAGGGGGCACAATAGATCTTTCAGGTCTCAGTGAATGTCATAAATACCAGTAAATATTTCATGTGGATATGTGACCTGTACTCTAAACCTTTTGATTTAAATGATTTTTTCTACTATCGTGTGTAAAGTAGGTACTTTAGACACACTTTCGAGTGCGTAAAACCTTATTTTACGCACTAGTGCGTAAAGAAAATGTTCCAATATTATTATGTATGTAGTTATAGGTATTTGAATAGGTATAAGTTGGCGGTGAGTGACTGACATTTCTTTAATTGTGAATTGAATCTGACAATTAAAGTTTAAATTGAGATCTTCCGACTATACCTAGGGTAATCAATTGTATTTTGATGTAAGTATTGAATATTTTTAGGAAACTATGATGTTATTTTAGATTATTATAATTATAAAAATGGATCTCTCAGAAGATTACTTCGCAAATAGTGTGGGAAACATAAAATGATAAAATATTCCGAAAATGTTCTAGTAGCATATTACTTAAACTTCTTTATTTTGATGAAGTTTTCGATAGTAGAAAAAATTTTGTATGCAATTCGTGTGTAAAGGCCTTTTTTTCGACTCATGTGATTGTCGCATTCGCCTGCGGCTCATGCGACAACATTCACATTCGTCAAAAAAAAGGCTACTTTACACACTAGTTACATAAATAACTATTATAGAAGGTATAACGCTTGAAATTAGATCAATCACGCCTGATAGCACTTGTTGGAAAATCACTTGAAATTACGATATGTTTCCGGTGTTGGTAGCACCGAGAAATAATCCGTAAATTTAATCAAGTAAGCAAAATTCATGGATCACGTCACTGTTACGTAAATCCGTCTTTGAATGTACTAAATAATACTTAATATACAGTCTAACTATTCGTCATCACAGACGTGGTCTGCGTTCTGGAAAGGTTGTCCCTTTTGCTTTGTAATGTAACTATGTTTCGAACAGCCACTTACATTCGGGTCAGAATTTGGTTGATATATATAAGGACTTGATATGATTATTCAATAAATTGTCGTAAAGTTGGGTTAGAGTGTAAAATGAATTCACTCTAAATACATAAAATAAAATAGGGTATTTCCGAACGTAAGTAGGGTTCGAGAAGTGAAAATATAATAAAAAACTTTGAAAGAAAAACATTATTTGGCGACGTAACCGATTTGTTACTTTTTATTTGCTGAAATGGATTGAAAATGTATGAAATCATTTAAAAACCAATGGAAACAATTGGAATCTTTTGTAGCCCGATAAATTACTGATTCTAACGAGTGAAAACAGCAAAAATTCTTTTGAAATTATTGAAAATCAAATAAGGCTTTGTTAGATCTATTGAAAACCACGGAAAATCTTTTTAAAATTCTCGAAAATTAATTAAAAACAAAATAAATCAATCAGAAACAACCACTATCATCTGAAAGCAAAAGTTATTCAGTTTTAAATTCACTAAACATAATTGAAACTGAATCAGTTAAAATTTATTGAAAGTCTTCTTGGTAAATACAATTAAAAACCGATCCAATGACAACCAAAAACCACTGAAAATCATTGAAGTCTACCAAAATTTGCAAAAATCGAATGTAACTCAACTGAAATCACTCCAAAATTATTTAAATTCATTGAAAACTCCTTAAATATATTAATAGTTGTTTAACCAACAAGTGTACATATTAATGAGAGACATTATAACAATTGAGATTGTCGTCAATTGCCTTTTTAATACTCGTGTGTAACTAACAAAGTTTTTCCGTCGACTTAATTAGTTGTATTCGTTTTTCTCAATATTTAAAAACTGAAAACATTCATTTATTTATTTGAAAATATTCATTTATTCCAAAGATAAGTACTATCAAAAATAAATAATGACATTGAAATGTCACAGATATGGTCGCTGGTTCAAATGTCACTGTTTTCGTTTTTATTAAATTCATTTTTGGATGTCTCAATACTATGACCTCTTTCAGACGTAGATTCAGAATCCCAGATTCGCGAATCGCGTATTCAGCAAAATACACATGTTAAATGGAGCCGTTCACACGAGGCGACGTTTTGGATTCTGTAGCTGGATTCAAAATTTTCGCATCTCGACTTTCCAGCCGCCGGCTACGGAATCTGTCGCCCGCTACTTTCCGGCTACAGATTTTACATTGCGTTTATGGGAACCATTCAGACGCGCATTCTTTTACAAGTTCTTGCAAGTCAAATCATAGGCGCAGTCAATTAGTTAGTTGTAAACAATGGAGCAAAACGTTCACGTTTTTGACAACGAAAATTTCACAGACGAACTGCACTGATACTGACACATGGCGTCTGTTCCTGGCATCCGATTCAGTAGCCGGGAAGAATTGCTTATTCTGAATTTCAGCTACTGAATCTAGCTACAGAATCTACGTGTGAAAGAACTCTATAATTATTATAATTTTGTAGAATGATAAAATAAGAGCCCTTTCAGACTTGGATACTGTATCCGAGATACGCGTATCCCAGATACAGAAAATACATGCGTTTATATGTACGCTTTCACACTGCATTCAGCACGGCATATAGTATCGCGATACTAATTTCTGAATCTCGCCCATTCAGTCGCCGGCGACGGTATCCGAATCCGGGATACCGAATTATCATTGTGGCTTACGGACCTGTTCAGACTTGCATACTTTTGCGATTCAAAAAGCACAATAGCATAGGTGTACAATATTTTTATTAATTATTAGTAGAAGTGAAGTGGAATAGAAAACAGTCTTTCGATTGTGCCATGGAGAATAAAGTTTTTTGATAACGAGAATTCTTGTATATGGAATACAAGTAATGAAAATTATTTCGACAGAAATATAAAACAAAAATGTTGGGTGGAAATTGCCAAATAGATGTGTGAAAATTTTGAAGAAATGACAATTTTTCAACAAAATGAATATGGTAGGTATATTTATAAAAGTAATTATTCAGTGCATTGAAAAAGTACTGCATAAATTCATCAGAAAAATAAATAAAATTATTATATTATTACAAATTCTCGAATCAAGACGATTATTTGTCAAAAACTTTTTTTACAATAATCATCTCAGGATGGATAAAAAAAATTTAATGAAATATTTGAATAATATTGTTTATCGCCAACCGTCAGTAAAGTCGTCGATTATCAGATTGATTTCCGGAAGTAAACAAACAGTTTACCTTATCCTCATACCAATAATGTACTATTATCTGCCTTGCAGCAGGTAAAGTGACATATGAGTCAGGTAAAGTGACATAAGAGTCAGGTAAAGTGACATATGAGTCAGGTAAAGTGACATAAGAGTCAGGTAAAGTGACATATGAGTCAGGTAAAGTGTTTTGATTTGACATTACTCGAAAATTATTATCTGTCAGTGTCACGCTTCTCTCTATTATGAAATATACCTCAGCTTCTTTTATATTCCGAATTCTGAATAGTTGGCGATAAAATTTTGTATGCACCACGCCAGAAAAGTGTCTTTATCGGACTCGCCTGTTATTCGCCTCGCTTCGCTCGTCTCATAATTTCAGACTCGTCCGATAAAGAATCACTTTACTGCCTTGGTACATAAATAACTATTATTAGCGATGAATTTTAAGTTTATTCGTTAATTTATATTGCTTTTAAGTTTTTACGGATTGCAGTGAGAACCCTATATTAGGATTCATTTTTTTAAGACGCTATTGTATGTTTGGTTGCCTACAAAATGTCAATATATAAGATGTGCGCTGGGTTGCCTGTAGAAAATCGTTGATCAATATAGGTAAATCCTGCATTAATGGGGGTCATTAATGAATGATTTTTAGTTTTAAGAACGTTAATATCATATGTTAATACACGGTCGACGGGAAATATCATTAAAAACCGATTCAAACAACTGAAAAAAGCCAAAAATTTATAATAATATACGAGAGGCGCACGCGACAGCTCTATAAAAAATCCAATGAAAATAAGAGTCTTTAAATACAGAGTGTTTCATAAATATTGTAAAAAAAAATTTACGAATCTCTCTTACCACGCCAATGGCTTATTAGAATTAATATTCTATGAAGACGAGTTAATAAAAAGGAGGTAAAAACGAAAAATCATCAAAATTCTTTGACAGACTTAATAAATTGTTAAAATATCGTCCCCCACAAGCACTTTGCTATATTTATTTTTACTTATAGTCTCAAATCAAGCGAAAGTTTTCGCTTTTAATTAACATCATCGACGCAATAATTAAGTTTATTTCTGAAATGTCAATCCACCTTTTTCATTTGCAGACTTCGTTGCCAATTAATTGGTTGCTAATAAAATTTCTCACATGCGGTTATTATTGATCGACATTCGGATATTATCGGGATTTGTCGATATTCACTTTAAGCTCATTCGGAAATAGTCGACTATTAAATTTATAAATCGTTTATATCATCATAATAGTTCCGGAACTATTAGAGAAATTTTAATTGCTCATAAAAATGTTACCTATACCTTAAGAAAATAGTGTTTTTTTATTATGCCCAGATGAAGGGGGTTATCGAACCTTCTTTTTCAGAAAATTTACCCCCCAAATTTTTTGGGGGAATTAAGCCCGCCAGGATATTAACTCGGAACAAAAAATTGATGGAATCTTTCTCATTTGAATTGCCCGTAATGCAAAAAATGTCTTTCGGCAATTGACCCCCCCAAAAAAGTTTTCGTGCCTTTGTTCAGTCTACTATGCTCGAAACCGACCCTGTTGACTTTTAATTAAGAATTTCAACAGAACGGATTATTTTAAAACAGTATACTATAGATACTAATTTAGTTAATAAGATCCAAGAGCAAAAATGTACCCAATCCTCATCAGTCTATCTTGATATCTACTTAATATGTAGATAAGGTCTTAGCCGTTCGTTGTTAGGAATAAATCTGTGTGTAGCATCTCTTTGTTGAAGCTACATAATTATAGTTTGGAGACACGAGAGCGACACTAGTATACTTCAAAACCTTATCAAGTAGTGTTGCTTTTGCATACACTGCATTTGTCTGAAATAGACTTTTTTTCAGAAGCATAACCGTTCTTTATATACCAACAATTGACGATAAAATATTATAAACGTAACATGTCTTTGTCGCTTTTGGAAAACATAACAATCTGCACTGATGGTAGACAAGCTATTAGCCTTGAACAGACAACGTGTAATATCGGGGCTAGTACTAGAGTGCCATGAAGATCTAGCTAACGCCTCGGCAGATAACAATATTATCCTGAGGTGGGTTAAAGGGCATTGCCGATTCTCTGGTCAGGATCACCCTGGGCGACCCTGGGAAGTTGGCGTCAAAGAAATATTTGGGGCGATAACGAGGAGAAGTCTACGTTTAACAGTAGGAATCTTTAGCCAGGGAAAAATTTTAGGACCCAGCGACACCTACTGCCTAACTACTTCGACGATAATTGCGGAACTATAGCCAAACGCTACACCCATGCTCAATATCTCAAGAGATGGGATGGAATCAAAGGATGCAGTCTTGCTAGGATCACCCTGGGGACCAGCAAGAACCTACGTATAACAGTAGGATTTCTGACTGGCCACTGTCAACTAGGGAAACACCTCCATACTATGGAGGATAAACCTCTATGGAGGATTTGTGAAAAGGAAGATGAAAGAAACTATCAGGCATATCAAATGCGAGTGACCGTCAAGGCCTGTCTACCTTCCTGGGAAGGACGGGATGGAGGATGACCTAGGAGGACAACTCCTCGGGAGGCTGTGCTATGGGTCACATGTGGCCTATGTGCTGTGAGCCTTCAATCACTCTCCCTATTTTATAGATACAGACATAGTTCTGTTACTTGAGAATTTCTAACTTTATTAATTGGATGAATGACCTAAAAAGTCACTCATGACAAATACTTGAGGTAACAATCAATAGTAGTTTGTACAACTAGTGCGCAAAGCGTCACTTTTCCCACGAGCGCAGAAGTTTGTCGTTTGCCGTAAATCTAGCGAGTGGGAAAAGTGATTTGCGTACAAGCTGTACACAATATTTTTTCTACTACCACATTTCTTAATGAAAGAAATACAGTAAGTTGAGTATTTTCAATGTCCGAATTGGACAACTCAAAAGATAAATTATTTTCATCTGGGTTCATGATTCCAAAATAATGCTTAATAGGTTAATGTTTTAATAATTAATAAATTAAAATAAATAATGATATAGATAGTTTACTTACTTTTAGTCTAAATTTAAAAATTGTACACCAATGAGAAATTCAATTAAGTTAAATTGTCAAAAAAAGTTGACAGGTCAGGTAGCTTTGTTTGACATTTCGATGCGGAAAAGTGCCATAGCGTGTACTTTTCGCATTACTTTTACAACGGTTATCAAAGAAATTGAGAAAAGGCCTGCTTTGCGTAAAAAAATTTGTGTAGAAAAGCGTGTTTTGCATAGTGGTTGTAGGAAAATTTTTTTAAACCACTACACCTCATATTGTATTTTATTTTACGTTATAAATGAAAAACGAGTATTCCCTGGAAACAATTTTCAGCCTATTCAGCAGACGAACAAAGCAAACGTGGTTTTCAAGTGCTTTTATGCACTGTAATTAACAGGGACAGTAACTAACTACGCACGATCCGATGGTGAATTTTTTAACGTTATACACGAGTTGCAGTAAAAAGTGATTTACACATTTATCTGGTTTTGTGTATGGATTTAATAAATTGCTAGCCACTATAAAATATATTCCATATCCGCGTAAAGTAATAAAAGTTTTGATATTTAATTAACAATAAATAATAATATTTTTATTATTTACGAAACATTGTTACTGCAAGGGACAAATATAATTCTTGGAATAAACAATTTATAGAATGTGAAATTAAAAAGGTTAAGACGACACTTTGTGTCTGGAAAAAATTGCGCGGCTAAAAATTCCTCTAATTTCCTGCTTAAGCTACTCTCTTGAATTTTCTAACAAAAATGATAATGACAAAGACGCTTATTATAAGACAAAGTGAAACAAGTCCAAAGGCTTCAGATAATACTAATTTATTTTTAAAATTCTATCAACATTTTATTTCTGTTGAATATTAAAAATTTGTTCGTGGTGCGCCCCTAAAATTCCATCTTATGCGTTTGTATAGAATTGGAGGAAAAATGGTGCTTTGATCGGGAAAGAAAACGGGGAAAATTCGAGTTAAAAAATATATTCACGCAAGGAAAGTTAATGAATTGAAAGTGCCTTTTCGGTAGGAATTGCTGAAGCTTATGGAATCAATGAATTGGTTAAAATATTGAATTTTCGCAGAATAAAATAGTTGTTTCCATTTCCACGATTGGCAGAGAAGGGAAGATAAAATCGATGGGAGCAAACCCCCTTGTAAAGCTGAACTAAATACTTAATTGGTCATAGCGGTATCACGTTACAAGAAATTACCTACGAATCAGACTTGGATACGGAAGTTGCAGAAGTGCTTATGAAGCATCCAGAGAGCCAACGCTTTTAGATGAGAGGTGAGCTGACTATTACCCTGCAACCATTAAAGCACTGAGCTCTTGCGTAATCAGTTCCAAAATGGTGTGTGAATGCCTAGACAATATATTTACCTTACTATGGATTCCGGGACACACTGGAATAGAAGGAAATGAAATAACAGATGAACTAGCAAAGAGGGGGACTAAAATACCTTGCTGGGGGCCTGAACCTTTTTGAGGAGTCAGCTCCAATGTAATATTCGAAGAAATAGGTGATGCCGAAAGAAAGAGAAGATCTGACCATTGGAAAGATGTAGTAGGGCTTAGACAATCAAAGATTCTCCTGGGCGACTACAAATCAATGCATGAGATCAAATCAATGCATAAGTCAAAGTAAAATTGCGCTAAGAGTTTTAACAGGGATCCTAACGGGACATTGTCTCCTGAATGGGCACCTGAAAAAGCTCAAATTAGTGAAGGAAGAAGAATGCAGTGTAACACTTGTTCTCTCCTTAAGAGACAGATCCCGGCTAGAGACTCTCTCAAGGGTGGATCGACTCCATGTTGATGCCACACTAGGTATGCCAGAGGGTTGACAGACTATAAGAACTTTAGGGCGCCACTACCTTTTTAGACGAAAAAATAATTTAATTGTACAAAAGAGAACTAAGGTGAGAAAGGTAGAAACACCTTGTAGAATTTACTGAACGCTAAAAATAAAGATACAAAATTTACATGAATCCGGACAGTCCCTACAGCTCTTACAGCCGGGTATAAGAAATAAAAAAAGATATTCAAATATTAAATTTATTCTGCCACAGGAGTAGTTAACAAGGAATTGAAAGAACCTGTACTTTTATAAGGTACTTAGCTTGTCCGAGTGGTAGAATGAGCTGTCGAAGTGGTAGAATGAGCTGTCTGGAAGTTGAAGAAGAGATCTCTGGAAGTTGAAGAAGAAGTCTAGCAGTTGAAGTAGAAGTCTAGAAGTTGAAGTAGAAGTCTGGCAGTAAGCCTGTCAGGGATATCCTGGCAGTGAAAAACTTGTAACGGTAACCTGGCTGTAACTTGCAGGGGTATCCTGGCCGTAACTTGCAGAGGTAACCTGACCGTAACTTGCCGGGGTAACCTGGCTGCTGTGCTTACCACAGCAATTTAAGATAAAAACTGTTAAAAATTAAGAGACGGTAAAGAGATAGGTCCTTGCTTCTCAAGGGTCGGTAACGAAAAAGAAGGAAAATCGAGAATAAGAATCGAGCGTTGACATCATATGTCAATTGTCGCAACGATCAACGATCAGAGAAATTTACATCACAGAACTAAATTGGAAGTGGTTACTATGACGGCAAGCGGTAAAATTGAAATTATTTCGTTAAAATCGAAACAGGTCGATAGACATGTTACACCCCCTCTCCTCCGGGAAAAAAATGATTCGAAGGATTATTTTTTTATTTAAAGGGTTAATAAGATAAAGGAGGGGTGAAGTATCGATGCAAAATCTATGTATAGTAGGTAGGGAAGGTAATTGTCAAAGGTAAGGTAAGGTGGTTTTGTCATCTTGTGATTATTGTGTCGTTATGTCATCGGATAAGGCAAAGCATACACTGAGAACGAAAGGTAACGATAGGGTGCGATAATTTCTCAGTGTATATAACTATAAGGTAAGGTACGGTAGGTAGTGTTTTGATAAAACGCTGGTATCTCAGATTCGCAATTCTACGCAATTCCAGCAAATATCCAAACAAATGTCTCCGTGGAGACACAAAAATAAACACGGGAAGTGATGTCAGCCTAAAATTGATTCAGAATATAATTCCGTCGGAATTCTAATTATTTCATAAATCAGCCTAATTTTCACCGAGCAAAGAGTAAAGATTTGTCATAAAGACGTCACCCAAGGTGAAATACTACTTAACCTAGCAAAAATTTTGGCATGGCGACAACACTAGTGTTCCATAAGGAACGGTTCTAAAATATCCGATAACGGTAGGTAGTTCACAAATTTCACAATATGGCAACGCAAAAGGTATGTTGAGGAAGAGAGAAAAAAAATAAATAGATATTTACTTCGAATGGGTAACGGTAAAAAGGAATTGACGATATATGTGGTAATTCTGGAAGATAAATCAAAGGTTGAGATAAGGGCGTTTGTGGCAAGAATAGAATGTGGCGACATAATGAAAACATAAAATTGATAGACTTATCACATAATTAAACTAAAATAGGTACTAATTTAAAGACAGAAAGCACAAATAGAGGCCAGAAATAATAGCGCCCAATCGACAATCGGTGAGGTTGCCAGTTAGCGTCCACAGTAGCCATTGGTCATCGATCCGAAAGTCGATCCAGCTCTATATATTTCGTCCTTTGATATGCCTTCTTCTTAAATTGAAAAGATAATAAAAATAAAATTACACCCATGATTCTGTCGGGAAATACGGTACATATAAAAAAGTGGCCAACCTGGTTAAACAATAAAAACGACTAAAAACTAAGGAAGTATTGCTATTGAAGACAAGGGAAAGGGAAGAGATTGCTGTGAAGAAATAGAGAGACTAAGCAGTCATTTTTTTCAAACCTATTGTATTTGTATACCGAGCGCAATCCGCCACTCAGCAAAGGCAAACCCGGTTCAATTGGGGCCTAACGTCTTACGGTACGTCAATCGAGACTCTACGTTAAGTTAAAAAAGCAAAAGTATCATTTTATTGTTGAGAAATGATACGGAAAACTCGGGGCAACAAAAAGATATACAACAAAAAGGGGGACCAAAAATTTGAATGACGTAAAATCCATTTCCGCAATGGAGAGCTTTCAGGGTGTCTAGCCGGTATTTTTATTTTTTGTAACAGAATTAATGGAATGCGGGGTAAGAAAAGGAGCCGTTTTGTTCGGAGAACGGTATAAACTCCTACGTAGCTTGGTCTACTTCCTTTTCTACGCGGGGGGTAAAATAATTGTGAACCAAGTTGAGTATGGAATCGGGACGGTAAGTAACACGGTTGTCTAGAAGACAGAAAACGGAAAGAAAGAAGAAAAAACGAAGAAAACTAAAATAATAATGGTAAACTAAAACACAATTGTACCGTTTTTTTAGGAGAACGATATCGAAACTCCAAGTAAGACACGGTTTCTGAGATACGGGACTCTACGTTGAGTTAAAAAAGCAAAAAGGAACAATTAATTTGCAATGTCAGCGTTATTGTCTTGTTCATCTAAGTCATCCGGAAGGTTTTCGTCAACGTCAATAAATTGGTTTTTCAGATAAAGGAGAGAAAAATAATGAGAAACGGTATCTAAATCAGCAGTACTAATCTAATAGCACTAACGAAAGCAAAGAATCTAAAATCCAAATGAACATAAAAGCCTGGCAACGAGATATAGATAAAGAAACTGAATGTAAGCGGATGACTATAGATATAAAAACAACATATACACACTACCGATAAATGTCATTTAAAATAAACAATACTGTACGATACTTTCAACAAATTATACGATATTTTCAAAAATTTATATTCAGTAATGTAAATGTTGCATAATAACTAAATATATAACCAATCAAGATAAATAATATGGATCATAGATTGTAACACATCACAACTCTCATGCTATTCAAAAAAATTGGAATGAAAAATGTTCATTTCTAAAGATAAATAGTTAACTTGGCAACACTGCACTTGAATAACAATATTGAAGAATAGGTAACAGTAAGTTCAAAGATAAATTGTTACTCTGGCAACACTGCACTTGAATAACAATATTGAAAATGGATAAGATGTTTCAGTTTGTGTAACTCGACACAATTCAACTGAACAAAATAAAGAGAGTAAGATATTTTAGTTTGTGTAACTCGACACAATTCAACTGAACAAGATAAAGAAAGTAAGATATTTCAGTTTGTGTAACTAGACACAATTCAACTGAACGAGATAAAGAAAGTGAGATATTTCAGTTTGTGTAACTCGACACAATTCAACTGAACGAGATAAAGAAAGTGAGATATTTCAGTTTGTGTAACTCGACACAATTCAACTGAACACGATAAAGAAAGTTATTTCAGTTTGTGTAACTAGACACAATTCAACTGAACAAGATAAAGAAAGTAAGATATTTCAGTTTGTGTAACTCGACACAATTCAACCGAACACGATAAAAAAAGTTATTTCAGTTTGTGTAACTCGACACAATTCAACTGAACACGATAAAGAAAGTTATTTCAGTTTGTGTAACTAGACACAATTCAACTGAACAAGATAAAGAAAAGAGATTAAATGTGACATTAAAAAATGAACATCTTAAGAATTTGCTTTACATGTGACAACACTGCCAAGAAATCAGATGTTATACACCATCTATAAATAATCGATAAAAGAAAATTCAATTCTTTTCAACAACATAAGATTGTGTTAAATGTTACTTGTAGACCCAAAAAATATCAAAACTGAATTTAAAATATATATTAGATAAGGCAGATAATGTAGGTAAAATGTGAATGCAGGGACGTTACGACATTTAATCAAAAGAGTGAGAAGGTAAAATAATTAATTATTAAAAGTTAGCAAACAGTTTTAAAAAGCTAAAAAAACTCAAAGTTGAAGATAAAAAAAATTCAAAAAAGCAAAAAAACTATAGCCCGTTTCAACCCAACTGTCATACAGTGCAACAAAAACAAGGGGCGCCAATTTGTAACACTTGTTCTCTCCTTAAGAGACAGATCCCGGCTAGAGACTCTCTCAAGGGTGGATCGACTCCATGTTGATGCCACACTAGGTATGCCAGAGGGTTGACAGACTATAAGAACTTTAGGGCGCCACTACCTTTTTAGACGAAAAAATAATTTAATTGTACAAAAGAGAACTAAGGTGAGAAAGGTAGAAACACCTTGTAGAATTTACTGAACGCTAAAAATAAAGATACAAAATTTACATGAATCCGGACAGTCCCTACAGCTCTTACAGCCGGGTATAAGAAATAAAAAAAGATATTCAAATATTAAATTTATTCTGCCACAGGAGTAGTTAACAAGGAATTGAAAGAACCTGTACTTTTATAAGGTACTTAGCTTGTCCGAGTGGTAGAATGAGCTGTCGAAGTGGTAGAATGAGCTGTCTGGAAGTTGAAGAAGAGATCTCTGGAAGTTGAAGAAGAAGTCTAGCAGTTGAAGTAGAAGTCTAGAAGTTGAAGTAGAAGTCTGGCAGTAAGCCTGTCAGGGATATCCTGGCAGTGAAAAACTTGTAACGGTAACCTGGCTGTAACTTGCAGGGGTATCCTGGCCGTAACTTGCAGAGGTAACCTGACCGTAACTTGCCGGGGTAACCTGGCTGCTGTGCTTACCACAGCAATTTAAGATAAAAACTGTTAAAAATTAAGAGACGGTAAAGAGATAGGTCCTTGCTTCTCAAGGGTCGGTAACGAAAAAGAAGGAAAATCGAGAATAAGAATCGAGCGTTGACATCATATGTCAATTGTCGCAACGATCAACGATCAGAGAAATTTACATCACAGAACTAAATTGGAAGTGGTTACTATGACGGCAAGCGGTAAAATTGAAATTATTTCGTTAAAATCGAAACAGGTCGATAGACATGTTACAGCAGATATTGTGGCATGGAATAAGAAACCTCCATCCACACTTTCCAACTGCGCAGCACTCCAGAATCCTAGAGCACAGTATCTGGGAGATTACTGGATAGAAGAGGAATATTTACCTAAGTTGAAGCCTGCAGATTTCCTAAAATTCCTCCGGGAAATAGGATTGAAGGAGCTACTAATTCCAGAGACCTCAGAAACTAAGTAGAAGTAAGGGGGCACAATAGATCATACATTCTTCCTTCTGGATACTCCCAGTTTAGCTAGATATGGTTGGTTGTCATTAATTTTGTCCAACACTTTGTATTAAATATCTATCTTTAATATTTCTGTCATTCGGTTCTTTTTTATACAACATTTTTTTTCCAATATCTCCAGAACTTCGAAATGATCTTAATTTATATTCCGGCCCCAAAATTTATTAATCTGATATAGGATTTCTCTCAGTAAACCTCGACAACAAGGTCAGGCGTTACGTGTATATTCTAGAGAATTCTTTTTTTATGAAAACTCCATATTTCTAGTCTCAGAGGCGACGTGAGTTATTTGAAATATGTCTTCCCTGGCATTGAAATGTTCTCGGGAAAGATCAAAGCGGATATTTCTCTCAGGAACGTTATAGTTCAGTGTCTAGGTCCCAATATAAAGGTGTCTAAGCTATATTGGCTGATGCTGAGCTGTCGAATGGTTATTTCTTTTTTTACTTTTACTTACACTCTCCAAGCTTTATAGACGAATTCACCATGCGTATAAACGGCATTAAAAAGTGATTCAAACAATGACCTAGCCTTACTCTTACCAATCAGCATTCTTGTCGCATCACGTTCGCGATCACTTCTAGCAAACAAACATCATGTTGACAATAATCTAGCAGATTTCACCAGCCTAGAATCAACCTTTGGACAGTTTGTACTCAGTTCAACACTTTGGCGACAGATGTATTCCCTTCCATCCACCGAAGCAGATGCATCAGCTTCTTAAAGCTTAATGCATTACTCAGACACTGAACTGTTTACCAATAAGCTCCAGCATCTTGAATAATATCAATACTCCAGTCATTACGTCGGAAAAATCGGGAAATAAATGAAAATGAACCGAGAAAGCAAAATTTTGGATATTACGTGGGGGATGGCAAGAAAAATGTTTGAAATAAAACTTGTAGAGCGTGTCCAGACCTACAAATATGTTTTCTTATTTTTCATTTCCGACAAAAATTACGACCTCTAGCGCGCCACAAAGTCAGTGAAACTGTGCCCGCCAACGGAAAGTGCAGTCTGCCAACACGTTTTCCGGACATATTTACAAGTACAAACGTGGTTCGGAATTTTTAAAGATCCTCAAGAATGGGGGTGGCAACAAACAAATAACGGGCTCGAACCAATTTGCACCACAGACGCACCCGCTCCACCTGAACTTTTGCAACTCATTTCGTGCAAATGCAAAGGAAAGTGTGGAGCTGCTTGTGGCTGCAGGAAAGCAGGAATCCATTGCTCCGCTATTTGCCTGCACTGCAGTGGACAGACATGTGACAATGTCGCCAGAGTCGAAATTTTATTTAACGACAATCACGACGATGACGATGATTACGATTTTTCGACAGTCACATCATTTCCTGCGATTGAAGAGGTTTCACGACTAGAAGAGTCTACGGAGGAGGAACTTGAACAGCCAGGACCATCCAAACGACGAAAAACGTGTGAAAAAAATTACCACTTATAATCATTATGTTAGCTGCATAAAAATTATTTCATCAATAAATTTTATGTATTTGAATTCTAATTTGGCTGGTTTATGAATTTTTTTTGTATTGCAATAATTCCCTGAACCATTTTCCATCCATTTTGACGCGTGGATACAACCGAGCGAGCGGCTAAATGAAAACCGAGCACAGTTTCACTGACTTTGTGGCGCGCTAGAGGTCGTAATTTTTGTCGGAAATGAAAAATAAGAAAACATATTTGTAGGTCTGGACACGCTCTACAAGTTTTATTTCAAACATTTTTCGATATCTTTCACCAGAAAAAAGTAAATAACGAAAAAAAAAATTCCCCCCAAATTTTTGATATTTTTGATCGATATCTCGAAAACGACGATCGATAGGTGAAAAATGCATGGGACCTTGATTGTAGATCGCGAGAAGAGCAACAAAAAAGTATTCCATAAAAAATTTCGTATCTCAACGGGGAACCGAGTTATGATGAAAAAACTGAATTTAAGGGTTTTTTCAAGATGGCGGAAATTGCACAAGGTTATTTTGGTCGACAATGTGAACTTAAGCTTTTCTAGCCACTCCCCACGTGATATCCAAAATTTGGCTTTCTCGGTTCATTTTCACTTTTAAATGTATATAATGACTGGACTACAAGTCTAATCTGCAGTAGACCATTTTTCCTTCAGCTTCTTTCTTAGTATAGATATATTTGACAGGAACTTTGTTGACTCACACGAGAAAATGCATCGACATTGGCGCTTGGAAAGCCAATAAAGGAGTGCGAATGCTTTTTATCCCAGCATTATTTTTTAGTTTTGTGTTAAATAGGTTAGTTTCTAGAATTTTTTGTATTTACTTGGAATGTTTAGGAAGTAATTTTAACTATAGACCATTCCGGAAAACTTTACTTTGACAGGTCGGCCTTGTTCCGTGGAGGTCAACCGAATCTATTAGCTGTCATTGAGTCCTTTATTGTTCTGTGTTGTATTTTTAGAAATTCTAGCTTAGTAGAACAGTAGAAAAAGACGTAAGACCATGATGGAATTTCTCCAGTTCATTGTGATATTTTGAAGGAAATTAACAATTGATGACGCACGTCAAGAATGGTGTAAGATTGTCAAAGTCAATTTCGAGGTTAGCTGTCAAAATTCAGGACTGCAACTCAGCAAACCTGTCTGTAGTTTTCAAGGTGGTAAATACTTGAGGTTTTCCTCTACATTTCCACATTTTCACACATAATTTTTAAAATTATATAATCAAATACTTCACATTACCATGTGTAATATTCCACTCTTTCTTTTTAGTCCTTGTAGGATCTCGTTTCCTTTTTGCCTAGAAAAAAAATCTTTTTTTTTTTATTATAGATGGCAGATAAATCTCCATAGGTCCCTCATATTTAAGCTCCATATCACTTGCGAACGGGTCTTTCAATCTAACAGTGCCCATTGTTATAATCCTTCTAAAATCAGCAAATTTCCGGTGAAATGATAATAGGATATTGTGTCGTTCCCTTTATATAAAGTAACGAAATCGCTGATAATGTAGCCGTCAATTTTGAGTGATCAGATCAGCGACAATATCTATTATAGGTCGAAAAGGGGACATCCAAAATATGAATATAAAAGTTTTTATTATTTTGAATAAAGTTTTTAATTTTACGCGATGCTATGTTGAATTGTAAGTAAGTCCAAAAATCACTGGTAGATTTCTTTGAACCTTCCATTTGATCTTTTTTGAAGAATGATATTTAATTACTACTAAGATCTATTGGGCGGAGTAGAATTCAATGAGACCTCTGGCGGAAAAATTGTAATTGTCGCAACGAGTAAAACAATTCGTTTTGCATTGTTTTAGTATTATATGCAAGTCAACGTAATTACCCTAAGTTCGTATTTGTTTAATTTTTTGTCAGTGACAAGCTTAATACTGTGTTTTTCTATTCAACTCAACTGTTATCTTTTCTGAGGTTATATTCTTATATAATCAGAGATGTTATGGAAGAGGTTATGTTATTCTATTTTTTGTTTTCATTGCACTTTTATGAAAGTGTCACTTATTTCCTCTATAGGTACCATGCAAAATATATGGTCAGCATTTAAAACTGCCTGTCCCACATTTATGCACCTAGAAGAAGGCTCAGCATTTACAAATTCAAATAAACTTTGAATAGTCAGTGTATACCTAATCCATAGTTACAAAAACAAAGAGAAAATAAGTCGGTATAAAAGATTTAAAATATTACTCAATACAAACGTACCTTCCCTGTAACTTTTGTAGATATGACTAAATCAAAAATAAAATATAAACACTAAACTAAACTTGTTTTATTTTTGACAAATATCAACCATACCTATTACTCCAAAAATAACAATATTAGGAGTCAAAATTTAGTTTAACAACCCAAAATACTAAAGCACAATCAAAGAAAAAGTTTCACAAAACTCACACTGAGAATAACTAAAACAGCAAAATAAAACCACTTAAATATCAAAGTGCTTATACGGCAGCTGATTTGTTTTACTCGCTGCTAGGATGACATTGACATTTTGAAGCGCCATCTATCGAATTCTACTTATCCCAATTCAATTTCATACAATTTTAAGAGTTTTAACTTGGTTTTTAGCTTTTTTAATGCTCGCTGATACCCAAATAAACTCAAATTTCAATGATATATTTGAGATAACTTATTGGTGAAGCTGGAAACTTGGAAAGTATGTTCATTATATGTTAAAATCGAATACATTTGCGTTTTTCGCACAAATAGAGCGCCATCTATCGAATTCTACTTTTCCCAATTGAATTATATCAAAGATATATAACATTTGGTGAGATATTAATCCAAATACGTCATGTATCAAAGTCATCACTCGATAAAATTGGTTCTGTTCTCTTCTAACCGGAAACTTCGATTTATTGTGGCTGACACGAACTACTTAATACTTTTATACTGGAATTGGTCTTACCATCTACAGGCGTTCCTCCAGGAAATTAAAAGAAAAACGAACAATTCACAGAGAAATTTATTATTGGTTTTCACTTGGAAACAATTGATAAAAGGAAAGAGATTTATTAGATTTGTTGGGGGCTTTTCAAGTACTCCCTAGTTAAAATTATATATTTTTTTAAAAAGTTCACTAAATTGGTGTACAAAGTGAAAGAATTGTGAAGTGAAGTAATCAACGATACATGGGTCATATTTTTTTTGCCTCTGAACAATATCCGACTAATTTTAAATATAAATCTTGACGTATCAATTGAACATCATTATTTACCTCGTAGAGCTCTATTTAGGAACACCAGAACAAAATATATAAAAATCTTGAAGCGCTGCAGCTCCGCCACGTCGCGAATTTAATACACTCAATAGAAATTCGCCTCACTTTTGAAATCCAACCTGACTCGCTCTGAATTGAACTGATTTTATCAATTTGCAAAGAAGAGAAACATGAATAAAAATGTTAATTAAATCTTTTTTGTGTATTATATCATAAATACACTGTCTTTTCAAAGGAAACTTGAGAATATTGTGAAAAAGAGTAGAATTAAAAAGCAAAAACCGTGAAATGATATGAAAATTTGAACACAGTATTTAAAATGACAGACAGATTTATTAAATCTAAAAAAAATGAATATAAAACAGTTTGCTACAAATGTTGCTTTTATAGAAAACGTGGTAATGCAATGTGGAGAAACAGTAGGTAGTTTGTGGCGACACACACTAGGTTAAATGTTCAGCTGCAACTAGCAGCTAATCAACTCACTAGTTCACAGATTACTCACAGCTGATGCGCTGTTAGAGTGGTCAAACTGTGCTGCTGACTGGCAGCAACCGACGCTAGTGAGTCATGTGACAAGCTAGTCATCGCTGCTACTGCAAAGATTGTGTAGCCTCGTCAGCTGGTAATTTAGTTATCCCACCAAAATAATCTACGGCTGATAGCACCAATTTGGCTAACAATAATGTCTTCTCTTCAAGTAGTGGCTGGCAACCAGTCTACTGTAGCCCATGCTCAAAGAGAGCACAATATTAACTCAGAGGTCGAGCTTTGAGATATCAATCTACACCTGAAGTTATGCCTTTGCCCTATAAAACTCTCTGTATGCAGATTAATGATGGTTTTTATTATTAAAGTAAGTTCAAAGCTCAAGTACCCAACCATAACTGCATTATTATATATTATACGTAACTTTATCTAGTAAGTCTTAATAATTTGTTGCAAAAGGGCGTTAATTAAATCATACACTAGATCCGAGAGAGAAAATCAAGTTAGCCAAGTTAGCCTTCGGCCAATTTTATTATCCTAACTCGAGTTAATTCTTCAAAACAAAATCAATTCCCATTTCGTTTTGCTTCAAAAACTTCCTACGTCCAAACTCGTAATTTCCAAAACCGCAAAATTAGTCTAATAACTAATTCGCTTTTACAACTTTTCAGCTACTCGGTCTGACTATTTCGTGAGTGGCGAGAACAAAGTTTTTAACTGCAATTTAATGAATTTCATATAAATTTATATGGCATTAACAGAGCCTCCATTTAAACGATAAAGATTTTTGAATATTTGCATGAAAAGGAAGCCTCATTATATAAATTCCATAGAAAAGATCTGTCCAAGTGAAAAAAACTCTTGAAATTTGGTCACACCATATGTTATCTATGGTCACACCCCTCGCAATCCCCCCACGTGCGATGAATGCATGCGTCCGACGCTTTCAGCCGCTGCATGCGTTCATCGCACTGACTGCCCATATGGTAACACGTGCTTGTGGTTTTACTAGTGCGTCAATATCTAGCGCCTGCGTCTGAATGCAACGTCAAAACGCAACGACTGCTTCGAAGACCAGTCAGACGGCGAGAACGCAGGCGATTTTGCATTTACGAGCCGTCAACATGAGTGGTGAAAAATGGAGCCGGGTTGACGAGATGTTATTAATTGAATTAGTATCCTTTCAAAAATGCCTTTATGATGCCTCAAGTGAAAAAGATAAAGATCTAATTATCAAAAATAATGTCTGGAAACAGATAGCGGGAAAAATGGAGGGAAAAAGTGGGCATTTCTGTGCTTGTATATGTTATGATGGGGTTTTCTTTGAATTAACAACGAAATGATCGCTTAATCATCTTCTTCTTCGAATAGAAGGGCTAATACAAACTCCATGATGATTTCAAGGACTTAACTGCGAAGTGCTGACTGTTACATCTAGACGCACAAGCAAAACCACTCAAACGCATGCATTCATCGCACGTGAGAAACCAGGCCTTTACCAGGATCACCCTGGGCGACCCTGGGAAGATGGCTCCGAAGAAATATTTGGCGATGACCAGAAAAAACCTATTTTTAACAAGAATATTTCTAACTGGCCACGGTCTACTAAGGAAACACATCTCTACTATAAAGCTAGTGGACCCATATCTATGCAGGATGTGTGAACAAGATAATGAAACTGCCAGGCATGTGTGTGTTCGGTGGGTCTTGGCATACACCTGCCGATATTAATGAGATGTCTCCTAGTGACCTGTCCACCTTCCTGGGAAGGAAAGGATGGACAATAACCTAGGAGGAGAACTCCTCGGGAGGATGTACATTGGGTCACATGTGGTCTAAGAGCTGTGAGCCTACACTCACCTTCCCTACTCTCAATATTTCATGTGTCTGCGCTGGAGTGTCTAAGATTGCGCACAGTGCATTGAGATCTAGAGTATCTTATTTACTTTCCTTGAGTTGTATTAACAACACATTTTTATAGTAACAATGCTGCTAATTACATTAAAAGATCGAGCAGAAATGTATGTTATATTTCGGAAACTAAACTAATTCAAAGAGCATCACAAAATGTATTTTTCTACATTCATGCAAAAAACAACACTTTTGTGAACCACATTTAATGCAAAAAGTAGTACTTTATTGCACTAGTGCAATAATAGTATTTTATGCAACGATCATGTAATGATAGCCATTAAGACACGAGCATGTTGTAGGATACGAAACGAGCCGCAGGCGAGTTTCGTATATAATATGCGAGTGTATTAATGGCCATTACATGAAAGTTTCATACAATAATTTTTCTACTCCGCTTAATAAGAATTATTCCATTAATAATTGTTTAGTTTAATTAATTTTAAATATAGTTACTTTTGAAAATCAAAATTATTTGGCAGCTGTCAAATTAAGTGTCACTTAGACCTGTTCGCCTGCAATAAAAGTGTAGCACTGAGCTATATAATTTTGAAAAATTCAGGTCTATCTGTGAAAAAATGCGTGTAAAATTGCTAAATTTGGGACTATCTATGTATAAAATTGCATTTGTATACTGCAAAAAGCATTGAAACATAATTAAAATAAATAAAATCGTATAGCTGTGCTACACTTTTATTGCAGAGAAGAGACCTAATATAATTAATTTCTGAAATGTCAACCTGGTATCCATGGCTATATTAAATATTGTGCGAATGTCGCATTCCTATTGGCTTAAAAATCTGTATCATAATGAAAATCTGTATCATAATGAATTTCATTATGATACAGATTTTGGTCTTTTAATAAGTATATTATAAAACAGGAGTAGAAAAAATATTTTATTGCACTCATCTGTCATTCTTGTGTCAGTTTTGTGATGATTAATGACAAACATAAACATTTAAATTAAATAAAAATCCATAGCAAGTATCTGATCCTGCTTTAATACAACAATAATATATGTATATCTTACTACTTAGTCTCAACGAGTTACAATTATTGCAAAAATCTTTAATTATTTAAAATTTAAATGGTCAAGGCGAAAACCAGCTATGATTGAGTGCTGACCAGGTGGAGGCCATAAAGATACAAAAAAAGAAGAACGGGTTGACTTTGATTAGGTAGGATAGGCTCTTGACATATTTATATTCTAATTTTCCAGTTTTTGCATGAATTTAGAAAAAATATTGTATGCAACTCTTGCAAAACGTGTTTTTTGCACTTGACGTGTTGTCCAACTCGGCCTAAAGACCTCGTTGGACAATTTCACGTCGCGTGCAAAAAACACTCACTTTTTGCACTTGTTGCATAAATAACTATTATAGTGTTTTGTAAAACAAATTCGTCGATGTAAAATCGAGAAATGTAAATATATTCCCTAGATTTACATTTCTATTCGTTTCGAAGAGACAAATATTTGCCGGCACCGAAAGCTTTTTGTTCTTCCATTATGTTGTTTTATTTTGTATTCGTTGTTTAAAAAAAATGTAGAAATATTGTTTTATAAAGTGAAAAAAGCTCTTTGTTTATGCAAATTCGAATGAAATACAATAGAATCAGACAATTTGATATTATTTGTTGGATTGTATAAGATTTTTACATTTTATTTCATGCTAAAAAAAGATTTTTCGAAAATAACGTGGAGCTCTACCTGGTTTATATATTCAAATTGTATAACCGGCCCTAAATAAACTTACAAAGCAATAAATCTATTCGTTTCCAATTACCATTAATACCTTTTGTGCTTTCTAATAGCTCGGCAATATTTTAAGTCTTCTCAAATAATCTGGAGCGTAAATATTTATTTGGTCATAATTCATTTTGAGTATTTCAACAGAATTAACAAAACGCGATAATGATAATGTATTTCCAAAAGTTCATGTTTTTACCCTGCACTTAAAGGCTTGCACACATTGACGCTAATTAATACGCCGCGATAACGAAGCGAATATTTCGCGACATAGGCGGTATCGAAATTCGTCTCTCCTATCACATTTGTGCGAATATTCGCGACATAGCCAGTAACAAAATTCGTCTTTCTCCTATCTCCTATAACATTTTCGCGAAAATTTCATAAGATATATTTTTTTTGATATCTAAAAAAATTGATTCTTCAAGTTCTGAAGAAGAAGCATTACTATTATTGGCTGCTTTAGAGGCATCTCTTGCCCAATTTCATCCCATAACTTTTTTTTTTCTTATTTTTTTGTAATCTTCATGGGCTAAATCGTATAAAATCGGATATTTCTTTACAAACTCTATTAATATTTCAGTGGCAGACATCTTTGTTTCGCAACGAAAACGATAGAAAACGCGGCTGGTCGTGAAATAAATAAAATTCGCTGCAGTTTCGTTGTCGTCAAGCGAAATTTTCGCGCCGGTTTGTTGCTCCTCGTTATACGCCGAAGACCTCGAGTCGACGAATATTTCGCGAGGCGAAAATTTCGCCGTCGCGCCGAATTATTCGCGCCAGTGTGGGCATTCCTTAATAATTTACATTTAGATATTTTGTGTCAGCAAAAAAAAATAGATCCGGAAGAACTAAATGTAAAGATAATCGTTGTGAGGTTTTGGAATATTTAGATAAGTGAGAGTATTATATTTAAAAATATTGAATTGAATATTTTTTTCAATTGGGGACGAATTCTGTAATATGCTTTCAACGAAATTTAATCGCAAGCAATCATATAATCGATACCAAGTTCAAAATACCCTTTTCCTTTCAAGAAAATTCGCCGAATACCTTTAATCCAATCCAACTTATTTCATGTTCTAGTTTAATATAATCTCGGGGGTCGGGGCCGCGCCGGATTACGAGTACACCAACCAATCAAAGTTATTAATTACGTTAAGCATGCACTCCATTGCGGTAGCGACATCTGGGGGATAACCTAACGTATCGGATAAAGGTATATAATCGAGCCAAGATACTTTGCAGACAAAGCTTTAAAATAAAAGTGTTTGCGGTGGAGATTTTATTGAACTTTAACTGGAAAATCTGAGCTTACACGAAACTGAGTCAGGAATTATGTACTATGATTACCCTTTTTCCTTGTCTTTGTTAATCGATGTCGTCGAGAACGTTATTATTCTTTTTTTTTTCTCAATATTTCTTCTCTTGTACCTTAATTATTTCTTTCCTGGCCTATTATTTCGATTTTCATTGGAAGTTGTTTTGAAAAAGTTTTTGTCTTCATCCTCCTTTTTCTTAATGACATGCACTGTACGTTTTTTAGTGCTCGTCATTATTAGTTTTCATATAGAGTCTAATATGAATTAAGTGAATCATGTTTACAGCTTGACTATAAGATACTAATATTAATAATATACCCAACTCCCTTCAGATGCGGTTATATACATGCCTCAAATCCTTAGAAATTATATCCAGCTTCATGTTTATATTATATTCAATGAACATACAGCAGCTCACAACAAGTTAAACAAGTTAAACGTTGTTAATTTACAAATGCTTATGGCCGTTTGCACCAATAGAAGCATAAACTTAGAATAGCTATGGCGAGTTTGAAATTTAAGGATCGCTTAGTTAAAGTTCAGTTGCACCAATGTTTTTGCTCTGCTTCTTAGCTAAGTGTTTAATACATTTGTCAACCTCGCTTTTTAAGTTGAGTTTTATTAATTTATTTATATGGTTTTTGGTGACTTTTCGTTTTTGTAGTTTGAAATAACGTATTAAAAGCTGTTGAAAGTCAATTCTTTGAAATCCATAGGATTTTATTATTGTTTTTAAATAAGAAAATTGTTTATAATGGAAAACACAGTAAAAAAAATAAGAAAATAAGCGGCAAATTATACAGTTCAGGAAAAAGAATTGCTAATACTTTCATCCAATTCTTCATAATAGTTTTTACGATTGTACCAGTCTCAAGAATATCCAATACTTCCAAACCATCCTCCATAAACATCCTCTTCTTCAAAATTTAAAACACACCTGAAATTGGAAGGCAGAAAACGAAAACCCGAAAAGAGGAAAAACATTGACATAATATTAATCAAAACACAATAATGTTAGGTTAGAAATCTCTACTTTGAGGATAAGTGGAGAATAAGCGAGCGATTTTCTAAGCTTAGCCAGGTGCAGCTTGAAATGACAAGTTGTTCATGGTGCAAAACAAAACTTTCTTAAAGCGTCACTTAACTTTAAGTCGACTTAAATACCAATTGGTGCAAACGGCCATTAGTCTGAAAATATTTCTCGTCACCATCTGGCATCAATATGTTGCATAAAATAAAGTCTGAACGTTTTATCTTCTAGCAAATGATGACATCAACATATTCTTAATGGTTTTGAGCGTTCCAGAGCGATACGTTATATCCGGCGTCTTAAAATTTGCGTCCAACTTGATATCCGGCTTGAATTTATGTCGAGAACGGGCACTTGGGTATATATTCAGCACAAAATTCAGGAGATAACGTTTATTTAAATCCTTAAAAAACAGACATTTGTCATGATGGTTATTAATACACAAGCATTATGCTGGTTAATGCCTTATATAAGAGTTGCATACACTATTTTTCTACGAACAAGAAATTTTATTTGCATTCAGAGTTTCACAATGTTCTCTTTATTGGTGTCGTAAATTGTATCTTCCAAGTCCACTTGGATTATTTGCTGAAGTTTATTGCTAGCATTATATCTCTCAAATCCAAAATAAAAACGATTGAGTGTCTTTTAGTCAAACCTATTTTGGATATTCGTAGCATAATATCGAATACGAGGTTTTTTACAGACCGTTATTACTTATTTACAACATTCTCTCATTTTATAACCTCTTACAGTTTTAAGGACTTAATAATGTAACGTTTATTTTAATTTATATTTACAACTACTTAATTTATATTTACCTATTTATATGTACTGTCCTTAATTTACTAATTTATATTATACACTAAACTAACTAACTACACTAATTTATATGAACGTCACTGAGTAAACACTTTATCGATAGCTTTCCTTCAATATAAGCACTAGCTGTCCATCTATGTGACTATGTCTCAACTATCTGATGACTGACTTACTTCTGTGCGGCGATGCTCAGTATTTATATGGCAAGGTAGAGATCTAGAAAACTCCCGGTGTTCGGTCGCCGGCGCTAGGTAGTCTATGGAATGTGCTCGTAGTTTCTGGAATGTTCTCGTCGGCTAGTAGCGGAGGGAGGGGATGGCAGTTTCGATCATTCTCGATTACTTACAGTCATAGTCGTCTCATACAGGAATTTCGCTGGGGCACTCGCGTAACAATAATCTTTGGAGGAGATAATCAGGTGAACAAGTCGATAAAAACAATTATTAGATTAGATTTTTGTGTGCTTTATTTTGGAAATATGGTCTTGTAGATTTTAAGGGATATTTAAGCAATCCTAAGATTGAATATTTCCGTATAAGCTACACATTCGAAGACTGATGGTTGACGAAACGAATTATTCAAATTGGCACAATCTTTCCAAGAAAGAAAGCGGTTATAACCGGAAACGCTAAAATTCCCTAGGCTTACAATTATTCTGTTGGCTTAGAGAAAAGCCCAGTAATGAATAATTTGCTGCTTCAAATTTCCTTCTTTGGATATTCTGAAGGAAAAAAAAGCTTGTATAAGACTTATATTCAACATTGTTGATTTTAGAAAAAAAAAAAGAAAAGTATTTCATATTATTGCTTACAAACAAGTGTTTTTAAATGGAAAATAATATACAGGGAGATCGTTCCTTACATTTCTTTAGTAAGCTATCTATATCTCTGTATCTGTAGTGTAGGGAGGGTGAGTGTAGGCCACCCATTGTACTTCCTCCCGAGGAGTTGTCCTTCTAGTTCATCGTCCATCCTGTCCTTCCCAAGAAGGTGGACAGGTCACTATGAGACATCTCCTTTATATCGACAGGAGTACCTTTCTGGGGGCCTGAACCTTTTTGCGGAATCAGCTCCAATGTAATATTGGAAGAAATAGGTGAAGCCGAAAGAAAGAGAAGATCTGACCATTGGAAAGATCTAGAAGGGATCAGAAAATCAAAGATTCTCCTGGGCGACTACAACCTGTTGAGATCAAATGAATGCATGAGTCAAAGCAAAACTGCGCTAAGAGTTTTAACAGGGATCCTAACGGGACGGGGAATGGGCACCTGAAAAATCTCAAATTAGTGGAGGAAGAAGAATGCAGATACTGTGGCATGGAAGAAGAAACCTCCATCCACATACTTTCCAACTGCACAGCACTCCAGAATCCTAGAGCACAGTACCTGGGAGATCACTGGATAGAAGAGGAATATTCACCTAAGTTGAAGCCTGCAGATGTCCTAAAATTCCTCCGGGAAATAGGAGTAAGGGAGCTACTGATTTCAGAGACTTTCCTCAGAAACTAATTAGAAGTAAGGGGGCACAATAGATCTTTCAGGTCTCAGTGAATGTTACCCCAAAAATACATACATACATACATTCATCTTCCTGGTGCATAGAGGTTTGTCCATTATTATGGAAATATTTCCTTGTTGTCTATCATTATTAATTGCAAACTGCTTTATTTTCATTTTAACTTTTTAAAAATGTGGTCCTGAATGTTTTTGTGTAGAATTTGCAATAAATCGTTTTAATAAAGAAAAATTAGCTTCTGCTTCAAAACAAGAGACGAAAATTCTTTCTGTCTTACGCTTTACTGAAGAATTCAAAAGGGCAAATAATAAAATTTTATGCTCCAGCTCTCTCCCGGCGTTAGACTCAAGATATTATTTTAAAATTAAATTTAATGGAGTAGATATTTTAAATTGTTTTGAATTTTTTTTTTAATATATTTTTGATTCGAGCTTTTCATATTTTATATTTTTCTTTGGTACATCTTAGGAGGGTAGTTTAGGAAGGGATTCTCAAGAATTTATAGAAATAATTATGGAAAAATGTTCATCACCATTTAAATTTTTTGCGTTAAAATAAACTGAAAAATTACTGAAAACCCTCAAAATGCCCCACTTTGCAACATCCCTACAAAAATTCCCATTTCCCCAAATAAACATACTTAAAGTGTATTTAAATCGGTACTTTGGCATTTTGCCAACTTATTATTAATAACATAAAACTGTTTGATCAATAAACATTTTTAAGATGAATCGAACTGCTGTTTACGAGATTTAACAACTATGAGATTACAGCGTTAAAAAATAAATTCATAAATTTTGATACCAGTAAAGTATTTGTTTGTAATTAAAACTGTAGGTAATGGAGTGTTTGATATTTTCATTAAATAAGTGATGAAACTAACCAAGTAGTGTTATAGGAACTACCGATTTTATTTGAAACATTTCACCGATTAACTTTTTACTTATTTTTAATGGAACAATTTGATTTTTTTTACTATTTTCTTCATGTACAGGGTGACTGATTAAGAGATTGCGAGTAGAATACTATACTTTGTCCACGACCCTTGATCCGTTTATGGTGTCAGTTGTAGTTAGTCTCATGCTAAAATTGTGTCTCGTGCAGATAACTATTGAGTTATAATAGGATTCATTAAATTAATTACGGTTTCCCTTACAAATCATCTCATATTTCATCCCATTTCTGTATATATTATAATTTTTGGCATGTGAGGAGATTAGTACAGCTTTGATTAATTCCGCATCAATACCATTTCCATACTGTTAATAATTATTAATTAATGTGAGCAATAATTTAAATACAAACGACCAATTACATCAGACAAATCTAGAAGTGGCTGTTTTACCACTTTAAAGTGATTATATTGATTCAGAGTGATTTTAGATCAATTAATTGATGAAGAACTATTTGGTTTCTCTTTAACCGAGCTTTAAGTTACAAGCCAATATTTCTTTCTTCTTCTTGGATACCAACTACCATTACTACTAAATGTGCAGGCGAACCTTGACCTAGACAAACTCAAGCCAAGGTTCCGGCACTGAGGCCAGTGGCGGGCCCATTGTGCCATTCCTGCTACCCAGACATCCATGAAGCTGAGCCCTTCAATAAAGACCTTAACCTTTTCAGTGGATGACTGCTGTCCCAGGGGCCATAACAGGGACTCCGAAGATTCTGCGTTGTACAGCCCAGTGTGGACACTCCAAGTGAGCCCCTAAATAGGGAACTTTCCTCTACTCCTAGGCTGTAAAGGTGCTTCTTCATAAAGCAGTGTCCTGTTATCTTCCTCAGCCTACCCTTGGTAGTTCAATAGCTGCACTAGCGTGTCCATCAGTCCATACCTTCAGTAGAAGTTTGGATTGTCTAGGAGCCTCCAGTGCATTCCAATAAGCGAGGTGCTAGTTCTTCAGCCACTTCCTCGTCTCCAAAAAAAAACGTTTGATTTCGGTCGTCCTTAGTCACAAAAATAACAGATGGCGTTTTCCTAAGTTTCAAAGCCTGTTTTTATTTGTAGAAGTACATAATTGTACTTATAATAATATATATTATTTTTTCGATTTGATTTGTTCCGACTGTAGGTCTAGTAGCCACAACCAAAAATTGATTATTTCAGGAAGGAAACTATTCACAGTTAAATAAACTAAACACGTCTAATGACAGCATGTAATGATATCATATTTACAGTGGATTAAAAAATATGAACAATATTATTTATAATAATAAATGTCCCTGAACTTATAATTGTCCATTAGATTTCCTGTGAGACTAACCACTAATGACAACTAGACTTGTGTATATGAAAAATTAAAGATAATGTTTTTGGTATTTATCTTATTATTATTAATTTTTTGGATTATAAATAATATATTGTTTATCGAGTAAAACAAGCCCAACATTCCTGGACGATAATGTGTGTTATTTCCTAATTAGGGCCATATGAATAATGTTATCAAAGGTCAAACCAAATACATAGTTTAGGGACAGATCAGTAGGTGTCTCTAGCTGTGCTCTTATTCTTTTGTATGTATAAATCTATTTTTGGAGTAACATTCACTGAGACCTGAAAGATCTATTGTGCCCCCTTAATTCTACTTTCTGAGGAGAGTCTCTGAAAGTAGTAGCTTCTTTAGTCCTAATTCCCGGAGGAATTTTAGGATATCTGCAGGCTTCAACTTAGGTATATGTTCCTCTTATATCCAGTAATCTCACAGGCACTGTGCTCTAGGATTCTGGAGTGCTGTGAAACTGGAAAGTATGTGGATGGAGGTTCCTTAACTTCCATGCCACAATATCTGCATTCTTCTTCCTCCACTAATTTGAGCTTTTTCAGGTTCCCATTCAGGCGACAATGTCCCCGTTAGGATCACTGTTAAAACTTTTAGCGCAGTTTTACTTTGACTTATGCATTCATTTGATCTCAACAGGTTGTAGTCACCCAGAAGAATCTTTGATTGTCTAAGCCCTACTAGATCTTTCCAATGGTCAGATCATCTCTTTCTTCCAGCTTCACCTATTTCTTCCAATATTACATTGGGGCTTATTCCGCAAAAGGGTTCAGGCCCCCAGAAAGGTATTTCAGTCCCCATGTTTGCTAGTTCATCTGCCATTTCATTTCCTTCTATTCCAGAGTGTCCTGGAATCCATATTAAGGTAACTATATTGTTCTCGCCTAGCTCATTGAGTTTGTTTAGGCATTCCCACACCATTTTGGAACTGATTACACAAGAGCTCAGTGCTTTAATGGCTGCTTGACTATCTGTTATTATGATAATCCTATGTCCTCAGTATCCCTCATCAATATTGAACTGGGCGCACTTTCTTTTGGCATGGATTTCTGCTTGAAAGATAGTTGGGGTTTTTCCCAATTTTCAGAGTGTTTGGTTCCTGTCCCTAGTTCCTCCTATTGCTTTTGAGCCGTCTTTGTACCATTGAATTGCACTATTTCCAAATTTGGTAATGATAATTGGATCCCATTCCTTCTTGTTGCTTAATTCCGAATTTCTTCAAAAAGCTGTACTTTTTCATCATACCGTCTTGTTATACCTATGTCCCAGATTCTCTGATTTCTCTTCTTTTTTTACTATTGTCAGTTTGCAATGGAGCGTCTATCTGTTGATCCTGTCATGGGTATATATGGAAAAAGGGTCAGGAATTTGTTCCTTCAGTCAGTGATACGCTAGATATTTGTTTAAAAAAATTTGAACTACTCGACCTCGGTAATCATGTATTTAAAATGTTTTAGCGTTGATTATATTTCTAAAATCTCATTATTAATTCTGTGGATTTGAATCTGCTTAACTTTTTAAGCGGCACTTCACCAGTTTTGATGAATAAATCATTCGAGAGTGAGCTGGGATGAGATTTAACTCGATTTACGTAACATATTTTATACTTAGCCGTTCCACTGTCCTTTTTAAATAATTTTTACGTATATATATCTTCCTGAAATAAAGTTTGGTTTATGTTCCTACGAACTTATCCAGTGACAAATTCTCAAAACATACTTTAACAAGAATGTGAGCAAAATAAGGATGTGAGAAGAAACGTTAGGTCGCTAATCTCCAGCCTAGATAAGGATAGTGTCGAAGTCATGGTGTACATGTGTATGGATATATTCACTGAGACCTAAAGATCTATTGTGTCCCCTTACTTGTACTAAGATCCTGAGGAAGGTCTCATATTCTATTTCCCAGAGGAATTTTCGAAATTGTGTACATACAAAACAAAGAAAAATCATAATATCTCAACTTAAAACTAAATATTTGTGGTCCATTATCTGTGGATAATTTTTAAACAAAATTGTTATCTGTAAATTTCTTAAGTGTAGTAAACGTTAAAGGAGGAATCAAAGTACTCCCTTGAGACGTATCCCAAAATGTTTCGTACCGTGGTTATCAGGTGCAAACTGCAGTTGCAGCAGGCCCTGATCAATGCCCTGCCATCCAGCAACGGCACACTCGGATTTGTTGGTTGGAGGACGCGGAAAACTACGGCAGTCACTCTGCGCGCCTCGATCTAGTAGGCACCGCCGCCACCGAAAATAATTGACGCTCTGGTGACGCGTACCGCGCTTTTTCGATTGTCACAACACGTTGATAATCACAATTACTGGTTTTTTCAAAAAAATTTTGACGGTTTGAATTGTTTTGTTGGTGGTTTTTGTTTTGTTTTATTTCTTGTGCAGGAGATTTTGAAATTTTGTATTATATCGAGGATATTATTGCTGGCTACATGTTGAGAAAAAGGTAGAATTTTTTTGTAATATATCTTGTAATGAAGCTTCTTAATATGATACCGATGATATCGATAGCCGGCTTTAATATACTATTTAGACCCTTACTCTACTCAAACTAATGTTTAATAAATGAATAATTGATTCTACTAATAAATAAATGAATTATGAGAGGCTTCATCATAGATAGACACAATTGTATCGTTAGTTTTTTGATAAATTTAACTTCAAACAGTGTGAAAATGTGTTGTTTAGGATATAGGGAGAAGAAAAAAGTATATATCATTGAAATTAAGTACGCAAGCGCCATTCTTGTTGGTTTTCATTGTTTTTTGTTGTAAAATATTTTTACAAGCCTGTCCTTATCAGTTCTTCACATCAACAAGCTTTGTGCGTGTGACATTTTTTTAAATCCACGTATAAGACAACTGACTTAAGAGACAGTTGACAAGAACCGCGAGTTTAAAAATTTGCATTTGCATGTTTTAATCATCTACAATAAAATTTTGTTCCATTGTGATCTCAGTGAAGTGGAGGATTCTAGACTAATAAAGAAATTTTCATCTTCTTCACAATTTGATTTGATAAAATATCAATAAACGCTAATTATACTTAATTTCTACCGAACTCTGCATCAATGTATTCATGGTAGGCGTATATTTCTGTATTTGCAAATAAATTACTTAAAACTTCTTAGACTATTTAAAGAAGAATATTTCCAGACGGCGGAAAAACTCAAGCTTTACTTTTAAAAAAGTGAACGAAAAAAATCCATTTGAATTTCCAGAATTAATATTTTTCAAGACTCTAGGACTAGACTGCGGAGGTTTTATTAAAATTTATTTAGATAATAATTCTGGAGAAACTTGAAACTATGACGTGTAATTATATTTAATCTATTCTCCCTCTTCTGTCATATTACCACAGATAATGTTTCCAGTGGTATACAGGGTGTCCCACGACGAGTGAAAACTATCTGTATATGGCAAAATACTTATAGTAAAATCATGAAAATTTCTACGTTTGGGTTTTCGGATACGATCTTTTCAACTAAAATATTTTTAAAGATGGTAGAACCGGAAGTCGACTGTAACTTTGTTATTTTAAATAGAACACCCTGTATATTAATACATTTTTGAAATCTACGTAATATTTTAGTATACTTTTGTATAAAAGCTTTTTTCAAAAAATGCACACTTTTTGAGTTATTGATTTTTTTGTAGAAAATTTGACCATTGGAGACCCTTATAAATTATTTTTTTACGAGGAGAACCTTGAAGATATGAAAATGGTTTCTCTTCGGTTGCCTTAAGGAAAGTCAAACGTATTCGAATCTATGTTGAAAAATTTTTCATTTTATACAGGGTGTGTATAAAAACTGTTCAAAGTTTAACTTCATAAATATCAAATTTCTTCATTTTTTTAAATAGAACCACCCTGTTTTTTCTATTTTAATGCATTCAGGGGAAAACAATAAGGCAAGTTCATGTATACTTTCCTATATGTGAATATGTGAATTTCCTTTTAATACATGGTAAATATGACAAAGTTTTTACAAGAACATGTGCTTTATTTGCAGTAATATAACCAGATTGACCGCGATCGAAATCGCACATTGTTAAAAGAATACTTAACAATTTGAAGCTATTCGGTTCATTTTAAGCAAAAGTTAATCGATTTATGAGAATAATAAGATATGCTACAAAATTTTATGGAAAAATAAAAGCCAAAGAAAAATAGTCTGATGTTTTAAAGTAAATGTTCAAAATTGCTCCCTTGAACTTCAATGCATTTTTCAACCTTTCTCAGTATCCCTTCATTCGTCGCACGGCTAATCATCACCTCAGAAAGGGAATTGAAGAAATTTCGAACTCTTAGCTCACAATCTTCTCTAGATGTTAACTAATGTCAATTAAATAAGTGTCATTTATTACAAAGCCTACTAAAAGTATACATGAAAAATTTAAACTTGTTAAAAAATATAATAACAATTTAAAACCTCAAATATCTCGGACACGACTAAAAGTTGGAATAGGATTAATAAAAACAATTTGATTTGATTTTTTTTTAGAGACAGATGAAGAAATTGACTTTTAGTGCTTGTATCAAAATTTAGACCACACCTGCATCTCTAAAAATTTACAGAAAACATTTAATATCTGAATAACGGTAAGGTTGAGGTATAGGAAAGTATACATGAAATTGCCTTATTTTTTTTCCCTGAATGCATTAAAATAGAAATAACAGGGTGGTTGTATTTAAAAAAATGAAGAAATTTGATATTTATGAAGTTAAACTTTGAACAGTTTTTATACACACCCTGTATAAAATGAAAAATTTTTCAACATAGATTCGAATACGTTTGACTTTCCTTAAGGCAACCGAAGAGAAACCATTTTCATATCTTCAAGGGTCTCCTCGTAAAAAAATAATTTATAAGGGTCTTCAACGGTCAAATTTTCTACAAAAAAATCAATAACTCAAAAAGTGTGCATTTTTCGAAAAAAGTTTTCAGACAAAAGTATGCTAAAATATTACGTAGATTTCAAAAATGTATTAATATACAGGGTGTTCTATTTAAAATAACAAAGTTATAGTCGACTTCCGGTAGAACCGGAAGTCGGCCATCTTTGAAAATATTTTAGTTGAAAAGATCGTATCCGAAAACCCAAACCTAGAAATTTTCATGATTTTACTATAAGTATTTTGCCATATACAGATACTTTTCACTCGTCGTGGGACACCCTGTATTCTTTGTATATGCTGATGGCATCCGAAATATTCAGATTCCATTTGAATATCGACTAGGTGTATTCTACTTTATCTAAGATATTCTCGTTATTGATATTCATGGCCCCTGTATTTTCTACTTCTATTAATACAGTTTGCATGTGAATACAGATAGGTATACTCCATTCCAAGATATTTCCTTCCAATAAAATTATATCGTATGTTTTGCTTAGTAAAATAATATTTAGTTTTAGTATCTTAATTTCACTGACTAGAGATATGTTACTGAGTGAACGAATTATTGTGAAATATACTTTATGTAATAACTTTTGTGGCAATTTTCTGTCAAATATCAACGGCGCCATCTGAAAGTTTATATAGGTTATTATAGATATCTTTGAAAACATTCGTTCTGTCCATTCAGTCTTGTCTCCGTTGAAGATAAGAACATACCCTGAATAGTTATGTGCACAGAACGTTTTTTAAAACTGAACCAAATGGAGCAAACAATGTTTTTATAGTATTTTTTCTTCGACCTTTGCAAATATTACGAGTATGTTTGACAATTTTCGTCAGTTGATACATTATAATAACCAAAATGCCGAAACATTAGGCATTTTTGAAAAAAAAAATTATTTGTGGTGCCACAGATGAAGCTTGTCTTTTCGTTTTTGAAATAATCGATTTTTCATTCGGAAATTGTAAAGATCGAAGAAAAAATGTTATTTTGCACCTCGGCGAGTAAGTGTTTCGACTATTTGCAGTCACGACTATAATACTATATTATTTATGCTTCCATTTTCCATTCCGACTACAAATTCAATTTTGGTAATTCAGTATTTTAAGTACGAAAACATATTTTCAAGGAAACCGGTTTTGATAAAAATACCATAGTCGACCTTTTTTTAACTACAAAAACCCCTGGAGAACATTTCGCGTTTTCTTTACCCTGAATGAGACATGATAATCAAACAAAGGAATAAATATTGGGTAATTTAAAGAAAAATAGTAAGCTGCATTCAAAATTTGGAAAAAGATTCACAAAAATGGATATGAATGTTAAGCATTGGAATATACCTATTAACTGTACAATCTGTCAAATTATTCTTACTGCATTGTAACTTTAACTCTTTTCTGTTCATTGCTTGGTATTGTATCTTCATTACAATTTGTGTCAGTCGTTTTATTTGAAAACATGTTTTTTTTAAATCATTTACACAATTTATCATGTCATTGAATAGAAAATCTCTTAGTTAGTAAACAAATAACTTAAATAAACAAACTTATTTATTATTTAATCGCATTCACATTGAATACAATAACTAGCAACAAATTCCAGAATTAGTTTGTATAAAAATAGTAAAAAAGTAATAATTAACATTGAATGAACAATTTTTAGAATATAGAGTTGTTATTTCTTTATCCATTCAACAAATTAACTAATAAATAATAATAATTAGATGTTTCCGTGGAAATATCCAAGCAGTTATTATTATTTATTCCATTAATATTTATCTTCTAATATATGAAATTTTGAAAATTGTAACTGGATAGTTTAGATTTTAGATCACAGTTAGTCCCGGTAGGTGGCGTTGTAATCGATGAAATTTTGTGTGTGTGTTTGTATAAGTAGCTGGATGGTTAATATTCACAATTATTCATGGTAGGTGGCGCTGCACATTCATATTGAGCAGCTTCCAATCGTATAGGCCGAAAAAAGTAATAAAACCACTTTCAAGACAACTTTTTTATTCTTAGCAGTCACTAGATATGTTCTATTATTTTAACTTTAGTCTATTTCACTTTTATATCCCAGATTTACAAATTCCTTCCTAGTTTCATCATAGTTACTATGAATAGTACAAAAATTTGTCATTCGATCGGGTCTCGATCGAAACATTCTTCAATCCTATAAATATGCAAAAACTCAAATATTTTTAAAAAATCTATAAATCATGACTACAAAAATATACTAGCACAATTTAATTGAAATTTTATATTTACATAATTTATTAAATTAAAAAGGAAATCGATTGAAATGACCTTGGCAGTAGATAATTGCCAAATTCCATATATAAACATATTATATTTGAAAAGGTTGGTGAACTGCTTGCACAAACTTATTGACGTTAACCACAAAATGACTTAAAATTTGACAGCATAAAATATTTTTTACGCTGCTGTCTTGTAAACTAACGGTTAACAATTACTAGTATGTGATATAATAAATTATTATTATTTATGGTTTATTTTAGTGTGGATACAAAACTGACATCAACAAAACTGTCAAATGTCATGTGTCACAAATTTTAAATTAGCAAGGCTGCCAAGTGTGTAATCGAAAATATTATCTTTACTATTTATGTTAGTTCAAACAAACATGGTCCCATGGTCCAAAATTGTTTAAAATGTTACTAAAATTAAAAAACATTCCAGAAAACTAATTTCCACTATTCAGGCACCTTAGCTCTGGAGATTTTTTTTTATTATCTGCCCTGTATGTATTAATGTAGATTTCTTCAATGTTTGTCATCCCTTCCTTCCTTCTTAAACACTTCTTTGACGACAAAATGATTGAAAAAAACTGGAATGCAACTGAATTTTTTAAACGGGTTTTCTAAACAATTCAATTACATTAATTTCAAGATATTATATCACAAGCTGTATCATTAACCTTTTATATGGTCTTATTTATGGTCTGTAAACAAATTTTTATGTTTTTCGATGATATTAATTATATTATAATTTGAATCACCTTGTTTCGTTGGAATTTCCACTAAAATAACACAAATACTACCAAATTACCCACAAGTAGTCGGTTTGAGTAAAAACCAATAAGTAAAAATAAAAATGGAGCTTTTTTCATCGACCTACAAATTCATGAATATGTATATTTCAGATAATGAACTAATTTGGCACTCATGAACTCAACCTTGTTTTAATTCATAAATCCTCTCTAAAAGCTCTACCGCATGTTTTTGAAAGACTGAAAAAGCTTCCACAATTTAATTTAACATTTTTTTCGCTAGGATATATTATATAACAAGATATAAATAAAGTACTATGATTTACTATAATGATATCTTAAATAAATTAAGCAAATTACTGACGGCTTTACTATAGAATGATATACAAAAATTGATATATCGAGATGACCTTGGATACCCTGAAAAATTGGGAGAGGAAGAATATAGCTGGGCACCATATTTTGATAACCTGGTCATTAGATTTGGATAACTCTAGCCCTACTGTTTTTCCTTATCTTTGCATTGCCAATTATCCCTAATCCTGCGTTTATTTTTAGAAGTATCTCAAGATTGTAGTTGTCATTGTCCTTGTAGCAAATATAAGTAGGAGATTAGAATTAATTGCATGGGAAAAAATATAAATAATCGGAACAATAGCAAATTATTAAAATATTTTAGACTTTTTTCCGGTCTGAACTTTACATAACAAAATATATACAGGGTGGCGCACCGAAAACGAAACAGATGCATTTACTGGCAGATGATTCCTTTTTAAAAAAATCCCTCGGACCCGTCGATTTTGTTTTCGAGGGGGACACAAAATTGGCATAAAATCACTTTAACATTTGCAGCCCCTTAAGCGGGGGTGGCACCATCCCTAAAATCTTAAATGGAAAGGGGGGTCGAATGATCCATCATTTAAAATTCAATGAATTTTACATCATTATAAAGGGAGTTGAAAGACCTTTTAAATGATGGATCATTCGACCCCCCTTTCCTTTTAAGATTTTAGGGATGGTGCCACCCCCGCTTAGGGGGCTGCAAATGTTACTGTGATTTTATGCCAATTTTGTGTCCCCCTCGAAAACAAAATCGACGGGTCCGAGGGATTTTTTTAAAAAGGAATCATCTGCCAGTAAATGCATCTGTTTCGTTTTCGGTGCGCCACCCTGTATATAAAATATGAATAAAATATTTGCTACTCAATGTTTTTAGGATGAGTAATATTATGGAAAACACTGAAATTTATGGTATCTTGGAAACCAATTAAGAATAACTATAATATTAACAATGCAAAAATTACCCAATTCCCAAAATAAACAATAACCTTCACTTATAACCAACCAAACTTTATGCTAAAATATACCTTCTGCTTAATCGATTTAACTAATAAACATAAAAGGAGTCTAATGGTGGCTCGTGGTGAAAATTTTAACGTGCAGTTTTTGAAAAAGAATTCATATTGCGAGGGGATTGTATTTTATCCAAAGAAAAGTTGAAATATTGGATATCCAGAATCCTAGAGCACAGTACCTGGGAGATTACTGGATAGAAGAGGATCATTTACCTAAGTTGAGTCCTGCAGATATCCTGAAATTCCTCCGGGAAATAGGACTGAAGGAACTGCTGGTTTCAGAGACTTTCCTTAGAAACTAAGTAGAAGTAAGGGGGCACACAGGTCATAAAGGAATCGCAGGCAATGAAAAAGCTGACGAACTCGCAAGAGTAGGATCGTCAACTCTGATGAACGGACCCGAACCTTAACGAGGTCATGGTTAAAAGGGTGGTTGAAAGAACAACACAAGAAACACTGGAAGAATACGACTGGGTAAATACATGGGAAGACATTCATAAAAGAACCATCAGAAAAAGTAGCGAAAGAACTGCTCTCAATGAGCAGGAACAAACTACGCACCACTACGGGGCTACTTACGGGACACTTTCCCACAAAGGAGCACCTAAACAAAATAGGGCTGTACAACGGAGACATTACATGCAGAAGATGCAAAAAGGATACCGAAACAGCTCTGCATATACTATGCAACTGTGAGTCGCTAGACCACAGAAGGCAGAAACTGTATGGCAGAACCCAAATGACTCCAGAAGACTTCTACAACCAATCAGCAAAGAACCTGTATGAGCTAATACAGGGAACGGATTGGCTGAATAGGTTGTAGTCAGAGCACTAGGAGTATCCACAATAAGACCAGGAGGCTGAGGTGGTACCGGCGAAGGGACGGCTCCTGAGAAAAAAAAAAAAAAAAAAAAAAGGGGGCACAATAGATGTTTCAGGTCTCAGTGAATGTTACCAAAAAAAAATTCAAACAAAAATTGCACCGAATTTAACAATATAACAATGAATAAAATGATGAAAAAGCACATTTAATAGTAACCTTGGTATATACGTAATTATCAATCAATAATTGTTTCCCATCAAATCTTTATTTAAAAATTACATTTTACTATAAATAGTTATCTGTTCTCGTCACTTTATTCATCTGTTGAAGGTTTATTTTCAGAAAGTTTCTAATTTCAATCAAATCTAGCGACATTAATTTGTCGAGTGATTTACTTCACAGCCATTGGAGGTTCTAAAAAATGCTCTGTCCAAAACAAATAATCGTAAACTTTATCATATTCCGGCTTAAATTCACTCAATTCAAATGCAAATCAATTTTCAACGGATTCAAAAATGGTAATCCAAAAATATACTTCAAAACTTGAAGATTGAATGAGAGACAACTCGGAGATAGGTAATAACGTTCTTGCAGGAGACAACTTGACCCACTACCGACACAAATTGTAGTCTGACCATTTTCACGACGTGCTAAAAACCTAGAAAGTAGGATCCATTTTTCATTTGAACGAATGATAGAGGAACTGGAGTATTTCCAAGACTTTATGTGAAGTTTACTAATTAAAGGGTGGAAGGATATATATTTTGTCGTTGATAACACGATAATGGAGAGGACGGCCGGAAGTGAAAAATTGCAGAGGGGTAGACACGTATAACATAAGTTGATAAATAGGGTGTACCAATCTTACGACTAGCTTCGGTATATGAGTTATTTTAAGAGATATCAACAAGAATAGTAGATGTTTTTAGGGTGCATATTTTGATATTATCTCGGAGTATACTCTCTGGTTATTTTGTAATATCTATTGTGACCCGTGGTGCCTCCCATGGAGGTGCTTCAATTTGTCAATCAGATGTAGACAGTAGCTCCTAGTCTTATTCATTGGAGAGCAATTCCACAGGCTTCAGTTCAAGTTCATCAGCCTCTGCATATTTTGGACCAAAACAGATCCATTATGTGCTTTGAACTATTCTGCACAGTTTTACATCACCTGATGATTATTTTCCGTTCGCTCATAAAATTCCTTTTTTTTTGTCATTCAATATAAAAAATAAATATAAATTTCATTTTTACGTCGACGTTGAATATTTGATTGGAGTGATAAAAGTCTTTGATTACATTCTGATGGAATTGGGCAAAAGTCAATTTCCAAGGATAGGATAATTAGTGGATTGACGTAAAAAGTAGTGTATTAATGACAAACAATGAAGAACATTATAGATGAAAATGGAAAATTGTTTTATAATGTTAATATTATAGAGAGATCGGGTATACTTGAATAACGTGGTACGCTATTAGCATGTTTTCGCGGAGCACATCCTGAACGTATTCGGAGGGACTACGCATGTGCAATTAAAATTTGTGTGTTCGTGGAGTGCTTCAGAATGTGTTCGAGGAAGACTTAGATTCAATTTCGAGCATGCTCGGAACGTGCTCGATGAATCCTAGGATGATAGCGGGTATTTTTTGTTCCGAACAGATTATAACCTCAAAATTTTGGTTGTATGCGGTTGTATGACTTTATAGTGGTTTTATTACTTTTCAATTTGCGTTTAAAACTTCAAAAACTTCTGGATTATATATATTTTAATGATAAACAGTGTTTGTTGAGTTGTTTGGTTTTTTTTATTTTCACTTTATTATAGACTTCGTTTTTAAGTTTTATTTTATAAACAAATCTGCTAAAAGGTAGGGTTTTTATTCATAATTAGCCTCCAATAAGGGGTTATTCTTCTTTTTTGCACATTTTGTGTGAACTCAACTTCATGTCACTTCAAATTCGCGTTCGCGCTACCATTAAAATTCGGAATGAGTCTGTAGGCACGCTTGCGCATTAAAGAAATCCAGTATGAACTCGGTTTGTGCTCTGGATGTGTTCAGGATTTGCTCCGCGAAAATAGCTAATTACATTCTGCGCTATTTGACATCTACGCATGCGCAGGTCAAAATCCAACTCGTGTTACACCATTTGTGAAGTAAGTGTCAACTAAAAACATTTATTGAACTTGCAGTAATAAATAAATATTTTTCTCCACTACTAAATGATAACGCACAAATTATTTTTACGTATTTAGATACATAATGATATATATTCTTCACACCAGTGAATAATGAAAAAAAATTTACTCTCGTTAGCCAATCACATTATATTATTATCAGAATTCACGCTTAAATGAATTAAAATGAATGAATCAAATCGTCTCTTTTAAAACGTCAAATACCAAATAATGCAAATTGATTATTCTGACAGCGCGTCGTTTGAAACGACAAAATAATGATAGAATCATAATTTTACGTATTATTTAGAGAAAAAATGGACAACAGTAGTTATATTTAGTTATAACTCCCAATTATCATTTATAATTGTAAGGGTTTCGATTAAAACTGTATGTTACGTATCCCTTTTTGAAAATAAACATGCTCTATAGCCTAGTGATAGAAATAGTTGACTCTGGCGCGGACGATTGGGGTTCGATCCTCACTGGAAGCTTTCTTTTTTTAGTCGTGGAGAAAGTATAGACTTTTACTTGTGTAGAATGGCTATTATTTACTTGGATGATTCCAAAACTCACTCGCTGTGCTCGCTTGGAAACTTCATACGTGTGAATAATAGCCATCATTCTGCACTCGTTAAAGAATATACTATTTATTACAATTATTGTAGGTCTTCTATTTAATGATGATAATAAATTAATTCCTTGGAACGCTCTTTATATATATTTCATTTACTAGATTTAAACTTTTACTTTCATTTATTGAACAATTCCTTTATTTCAATTTATTGTATTCTAAATACATCCTACAACAACGAAAAACACTCCACATTATTTCTTGTTAATTACAATAATTGTATGTTGTTAATTTGAAAACATATACCTATATTGCATTTTGAAGGTTTCCCATAAACAAAACAACAATTGCGACAATTAGGTTATGTAATATTTTGGCTGGTGCATCTTAGTCAAGAGCGTTTATTTTTAGAACGCAAAAAGTGCAATGAGTATTTTTGGCAGTAAGAAAACTGTAAATAATGATGTTTTTATTTTGAAAAACCGTATCAAACGACGGGATCACTTTAATTGAAGGTCGTATCATTGAATTTTCTTTAAATAATCCTTTAAACTCGAACTAACATATAAAAAGTGTATAGAAAACTAATTTAATTGTGGATATAGAGCTACGCATATTTGCTGGGCTAAATACTGTTGGCAAGTGGTTTGCTTATGATTCCCACTGCAGGATAACCTTCTTCGGAGGCACAAATATAAGGTAGTAACTTTAACTCATCTGAAAGAAACTCCAAAATTATTTACTATAACAAAAACTTGGATTAATAGATAGCATTGCATAATTTGATTTTAATTTCCTTAATAGGCGTATAATTAAAGTAGTGCTTGATAAACAAACAATTTTAGAGAAATAAACAGAATTTCGATCATTGTTTCATTGAAGGCCTTATGACAAAGTGGAAAGATATTGAAAACTAGAATATCATCTATACAAATTATCCTAATACGATTAGATATCTTATTTTATTCACTGTATGTATATATGGATTCATCCCAAAGTACTCAATCAATCTCTTCCATACCATCTTCAGGTCAACTACGTGAAATCCTTCAAGTTTAGTAAGCTAGATGAAAAATTGATTATTTCGATACAATATTATCATTGTTATACCTACTTTTAGCATCCAAACAATGAATTGCTTAAAGAGGTGTATAACAAATAAAGATTTTAACCGACAATAGGGGTCAATTTAATAATGACATTAATTAATCATTCAACTGTGAAGCTTACTTACATAGTGAATATTCATGTGCGAGCCAAAAATTTGAGACAATGGAATTAACTGGATATTTTTGGAAAAAAAAAACAAATATACGCTCTTTTTATTTAGTGATTTACATAATTATAAGGAAATCCCAACTGAATTATATACTTATTTCACAAAAATATATTGCTTAACGCATCATGCTCTTATTTTGTTCAGTACACAATTTCTATCTGACCCATTGCTCCTAGGTCGTCGTCCATGCTGTCCTACCCAAGGAGGTAGACAGGTCATTAGGAGACATCTCCTTTATATCGCCAAGACTCACCGAAAACACACTCTCTTATTGACGCTAACTCCAGACACTTGCATAAGACATAGACTGCATAGAGGTGGGTCTACTAGCCCTATAGTATGGAGGTACTTTCTTAGTTAACAGTCGCCAGTGAGAAATCCTTCTGTTAAACGTAGGTTTTTCCTGGTTATCGCCAAATATTTCTTCGATGGTACTTTCACTCCATTTTAATTGGAGATTCATTGTCAGGGTCAGCATGAAAATAAATTTTTCCCAAACAAGTTGATTATAATTATTATTTAATCATTTTCAATTGAATGATACAACAGATCCGACACGATATGTTAAGTATATTGTTGTTATTTTCATTAATTAAGTCTATTGAAAGGTCATGAACTTATTTGTTCGATAAATATAATGTTGTTGATATTTAATTGTCAAGGTTTCATATTTCACAGATGAATATTTTGGCTTCTCTCTTACTGTATTACAACTGAAAATAAATTAATAGATCAATAGATGTCAAGATAATTGTGTTTTACGACTTACAAATTTGAACGTAAATTACCTAGAATGGTTGGTTATATCGTGAACTTATCACAATCTAGTGTAATTCATTGTATTTCGGGACATATAGTGTTTTTGAAAATTTTGTGTTACGTTATACAGGGTGTAACAAAAAGGCAGGTCATAAATCATACCGCATATTCTGGGGCTAAAAATAACTCGATTCAACCCAAGTTACCCTAGTGCAAATGTGCATGCGAAAAAAGTTACAACCTGGCTGCAATTAGGTATTGTCAGATGCCATTGCTTTTCCAGAATATTCGGTTTTCGTTAGTAAAACGGTGCCGACTGTGTATTCAAAAAAAATGGAGGTCATTTCGAATATCCAATAAAAACTAAATAAATAAGATGGGGACTAAGACCCAGCATGGTACACTGGCTATACAAAATGGTTGTCATTCCCAGGATCACATATGCATCTTTGGTATGGTGGCCAAAGACCAGACAATCCTCTGCTATGCTAAAACTAAGCAAGGTGCAAAGACTTGCATGCACTGGCATTACAGGGGCAATGAGGACTACTCCTACAGCGGCGCTGGAAACAATGCTAGACCTTCCTCCACTACATTATGTCATAATGTGTGAAGCAAGGGCAGCACTAACCCGACTGGAAAAAGCACTAGACCATGATGTGGCACATGGTAGAGGACACACAGAGATAAGGCAGGTGGGTGATGACATTTTCAAAATGCCAACAGACCAAATGACTACCAAATATATCTTTCGCAAGAACTTTGAGATTGTCATCAAAGATCGAAAGGAGCTTGAGGAAGAAAACGCACCACCACTTAGTAGAGCGAATGGACTGATCTGGTATACAGACGGATCTAAAAATGAACTCGGCACCGGAGCGGGCATATACAGCAAGACGAGCAAATATGAAGGAATCGTCTCGCTAGGAAAATACGCCTCTGTATTCCAAGCAGAGGTTTATGCAATACTTGCGTGTGCAAGGGCTAACAGTATGGGAGCCTACAACAACAGGCAGATCAGGATCTACAGCGACAGCCAAGCCGCCCTTAAAGCACTTCAGAGCTATAGGGTGACATCTCGGCTAGTATGGGAATGCGGCGAAGAACTTAGAAGACTGGCGACTCGGAACAGTGTAACACTGGAGTGGGTACCAGGTCATAAAGGAATCGCAGGCAATGAAAAAGCTGACGAACTCGCAAGAGTAGGATCGTCAACTCTGATGAACGGACCCGAACCTGCTGTGGGCATCCCCAGATGCTTAACGAGGTCATGGTTAAAAGGGTAGTTGAAAGAACAACACAAGAAATACTGGAAGAATACGACTGGGCAAATACATGGGAAGAAATTCATAAAAGAACCATCAGAAAAAGTAGCGAAAGAACTGCTCTCAATGAGCAGGAACAAACTGCAAAAGATGCAAAAAGGATACCGAAACAGCTCTGCATATACTATGCAACTGTGAGTCGCTGGACCACAGAAGGCAGAAACTTTATGGTAGAACCCAAATGACTCCAGAAGACTTCTACAATCAACCAGCTAAGAACCTGTATGAGCTGCTAATACAGGGAACGGATTGGCTGAATAGGTTGTAGTCAGAACACTAGGAGTATCCACAATAAGCCCTGGAGGCTGAGGTGGTACCGGCGAAAGGACGGTTCCGAAGGAAGAAAAAAAAAAAGATTCAATCAAAAATTTGGGAACCTCGAAAAACTTGAAAATTCATTGATTTTAATTTTTGTTACTCGAAATTTTTGAAGCACAATGAAAAATGGGCAGTATCTGGATAAAAACTGATAATTGTAAAAGTATTAGAGGGCAAAAAAGTTTCAAAAATAATGTGTTTAATAATGGTGCCACAATAAGCATTAAATTGTAACGTACATAAAAATTTTAGAGGGAGCTTAGGCGATCTCAACTCCCATACATTTTTAACGGGGTGCAATAATTCCTCAATTTTTTTTATGATGCTCTTATTATAAGGAAGCCACTTGTCAACTTTCATCATAATATGTCGAAATATTTGAAAAAATCAATTTTCATTTGGTAACTTCGAGGGCTTGTAACTTTTTCGCATGCATATTTGTACTGGGGTAACATTGATTTGGATCGAGTTATTTTTAGCCCTAGAATTTGTGGGACCTGCCTTTTCGTTACACCCTATATATAATAGTTTAATTCCAGTTATTGTTTTGAACATGTACAGATTTATGATCGCGTTTTCAACAAGAATCCGTGATTGAATAAGACAATATTTAGCCAGGGAAGCCGCTGGACTGAAAATTCTTGGACCCAGTGACACCTACGGCCTGACGACTTCGACAATTGCGGAACTAGCCAAACGTTACACCCATGCTCAATCCCTTGAGAGATGGGAGGCAATCAAAGGATGCAGTTTTGCCAGGATCACCCTGGGCGACCCTGGGAAGATGGCGCCGAAAAAATACTTGGCGATGACCAGAAGAAACCTACGTATAACAGTGGGATTCCTGACTGGCCACTGTCAACTAAGGAAACACCTCCATACTATGGGGCTAGTGGACACACCTCTATGCAGGATGTGTGAACAGGAAGATGAGACTGTCAGGCATGTCCTATGCGAGTGTCCGGAGTTATCGTCGATAAGAGAGTGTGTGTTCGGTGAGTCTTGGCCTACACCTGCCGATATAAAGGAGATGTCTCCTGGTGACCTGTTCACCTTCCTGAGAAGGACAGGATGGACGATGACCTAGGAGGACAACTCCTCGGGAGGATGTACAATGGGTCATATGTGGCCTAAGTGCTGTGAGCCTACACTCACCCTCCCTACTCTACAGATACAGATACAGAAGACAATATTTATTAATCATCTCTTATTGCTGTTAACCCTGACTACCCAAGGCAAACAAAAACCCTTCTCCTAAGCAAACTTAGTTAATTGATAACCCTGTTTTTGTGAAAAAAAGTTTTGGGCTCGTTTGAACTTTTATCCATGAAAAATGGCACATAATTCCTTCCTGATGAATAAATGGTACAAATCTTTTAGTTCCTGTCAATACTTCAGATGATAAAATCCGTTTTGGGTACTGAAAGAGTCTAATTTTGCATTTAATATTTTCAAAATGTATTTTAACTAGTTACAATTGATAATCATCGCTATCCTAACCTCAAATTCCTGCCAAAAAACAACAAACAACACTGATCTTGATATATTTTGTTAGCTGACAAACATTTTTGGAATATATCGTTAAAAATAAATTGTGAGTCGAGTTATTTGTTGGATATAAAATGTTTTTCTTTTTAAATTAGAATTTTCCGATATAATATTTCAAAATAAGATGACATACATATAAAAAGGAGTCCACGCATTTTCTAAAAATATAAATTTCTAATTTAAATACCTTTTTTTTAACAAATTGTATATGATTAAGATGGATTTTTGAGAAGCATTCTTCTTGAAAAATTACACTGATTGTTAATCCAATTTTATAGTTTGTTTCAATAAGTACATAGAGGGCCATTTGCACCGGTTATACTTAGCGAAAGATAAGTGAAGCTTAACTTTAAGGTGACCTTAATATAACAATTTGGTTTGCACGGGTAATCAACTGAGGTGTACCTTAAGGTGTACTTAGTTAGGGCCGGTTTCATAATTCGATAGTTAAAGTGCCTTTAGTAAAAGTAGACTTTATCTTAAAGTATTCTTTAAGACGATTTTAAAATAATTGCGTTTCATAATGAAAGTAGCACCTTCTTTTAATAAAAGTAGCATTTAGCTAAGTTGGCAGCCCTGAAATTTGTTTTTCGATACCTTTGACACTATTTAATTCAGTTATCTAACCTAAAATTATTGTTTTGACATGGCTTTGACGATCAAAAACGTCAGCATCATCATAAATTTCAAAGTGACACTTTCTCTTTGAATAATTTTTAATTTTTTTCAAATAAATTACTTCGTCATCGGATGATGAACTAGAGCTGGAAGCACTATCAAGCATGTTCATCATTTTTTCATGAAGTATTCAGCCTGGTTGTCAAAAAATATTGAGAAAACTAGGTTATGTTTGCTTTAAAGCCACTTTATCTTCTGTAAAGTTTAGAAATTCGCACTTTAAGTTAAAGGAAACTTTATGCACTACTTTATCTTAAAGTGCGATTATGAGACCACTTTTTCCACTTTAAGCCAACTTTAATATTTAAAGGCACTTAAAGTTGATTATGAAACTGGCCTAAGAATTGTGCCGCTTGAAGTTCTCCTTAATGTCATCTAAACTTCAATCTGACAGTAAGTTTACTATTTGACATGCGTGTTGTTGTTGTGGTATTTTCCTTTTTTGTAGCTGTGGCTTGTCTTCATTATTTATTGAAAAAATAATTATGAATAATTTATTTGATCATGACGATGACGATTAAGACGATCTTAACTTGATCTTTCATGGAAACCCCAGAAGGATTTATCATAGAAATGAATATTTCAACAGCTGGGATGATTTGACATTCTTTTCGCGATTTGGGGTGACAAAACCTATGCCTAAACATTTTGAACCTAATTGAGGTAGAAATCGAACACGACTCTTTTGTTCGTGGTATTCCAGAGATTGGCTATTAAATACTCAACATCCTGTTAATCGAGACCAAAAAATTGAATAATTCAACCAAGGACTGGTTTACTTAAGGCTGGTCCTTTATGAAATACCTTTTTAGAGGATGCTGATTAATTCATGGTCTGTCTACACAAGAAACTCTGTTTACATCTAATTTACACTGATTCCTTTTATAAATAAAGTCCTTCGAAGAAGGAAAATCCTTTGAGTTGCCTCAATACCAATGTACCTAGTTCAACCTTTTCAATTTGTATTCCTTTCAATTAAATCCTTCTTGATTATTTCATCTAATTACTTATTTCAATTTACCATTACCGAGTAGCACATAATTTGAGAATAATAATTTGAATACAGTCGTAGAGTTGTGTCTTTACTTTACTAAAAGAATTTTGTTTCACAGTTCTTTTATTCCAGAAGTCTAAACTGATCAATTTGAAATATAAGTTTGAAAGTTCTTACTTCGAAATAAGTATAAAGGTATTTGCTCGATTAATTTTAATTTTCCAATTTATTTCACTTGAATCTTCAAACCAAACAATAACTTGGTCTTTCAATTTCTCGCTAGAAAAAAAATAGAGTGGTTTTGACATCTAACTTGGAAACTTTGTGTTGTTGAAAGAGGCATTATTCGGTATTGCATATCGCTTTTTCCGACCTTATTCAATTCAAAGAAAACTACTTTTTATCTCTCAACAAATGGAAAAGTTTGTTGGAAGCATAAGAGTAACTCGAGATTCATTAGAACTGGAATAAAATTAACGACGATGAAGTTGAAGCAAGAAGCAAAAATGGATTTGTTAAAAGATTTATAATAAAAAAGAGAATATTGAAAAAGGAGCAAAGCTGTTCTATAAAACATAGATAATAACATTATCTAAATCTATTCATTGCTAGCTCTTTTGTTAGTCGCAACATTAGCATTACTTTTAATACAAAGGAACCTAAAATATTACTCCAAACTTATCATTCAAAACCAAACTAAGTTAAACTAACATTTTTATTATGTATGTATCATTGTCTGGAATTTACAGTAAATTCATAACATAAATTTATTAGAATTTTTAATATAATTTTTTTGAATTGGATATAGAGATATTTTTATAAACACAGCTCCTGTGGCATAACAATAACAAGTTCAAAACTATTTTTTTACATTATATCTGAGTATTTTATTTTATTTGAAAAGTATATTTTTATAAGCTCTATGCTCAAAATCCAAAGTGAGACAACTAAAGACCATAATACAATGTCAAGTTAATTGGTGATTTGTTCTTTTATTGAATACGAAAATGGTGTCTTAATTAATTACTTAAATAATGGAACAGTGCTTCAAAATTTAAGAATTGGAACTCACTTGAAGTATACCAGAACTATCAGACGCAGCACTCAACAACAGTGACTTTCCAGATCAACCACAACAAATTATTAGCAAAAATCAAAGACAATTAAAATATTTTAGTATGAAATATTGTATCTTCGGAATCCAAGGAATTTAGTATAGTTACATCACTGCAGAGCTCATTAAAAATATAAAAATAAAGTCAGGATAAATAAAAAAAAGTTGTCGCTTAGTTTCCTCGTGTGTATATATTTAGATTTAAATTAACTTGACCTTCCTTACACGCATCTATAATTACATAGAACTTCCGGAGATGGGATATAAAAAATAAATGTTATTAAATTGTTTCTGTCCAGAAACTTACAGGCGAATTTATAGAAAACACACTTTATATTATTAATATTTTACTGATTTTTCCAGATAGAATTATTTAATTCTTCAATAACAACGTAACTGAATCTAACACTTTAACAAAACTGTTTTTCAATGGTGTCTAGTTACGTGTTACGTTATTTATAGATATTCCAGTTGGATTTGATAATATTTATTATTTTGCATTCACTTTTAGAATCATTCAAGTTATTAGCAGTTAAATGGTTGTGATTGACATTTTTCGATGCAGCGTGCATATTCTAATAATAAACAAACAACAATAAATTACCACAACACTATGTCAGACTTTAATAAAGACACATATAAATATGTATGGCATATAATTACACCTTTTGCCAAATTAGCTATCGAAATTTCATTCATTTTGGTTTAATCTCAATAGAGATATTTTTCCCCATTTTTTTACATAGTTGTGTGTGAAATAGTTAACTCTCGCGCGGACGATAGGGGTTCGATCCTCACTGGAAGCTTTCTTTTTTTAGTCGTGGAGAATAGTATATTATTCAACGTGCGTGTAATGATGGCTATTACTCATGAGAATGAAGTTTGCGACGTGAGCCGCAGGCGAACGTCGTAATCATTCGAGTGAGTAATAGCCATTACACGAAAGTAGAATACTATACTTTTTCTATGACTGAGTGTTCACCTATCAATTCAAACGAACGAGATATTTAGAGAATATTTTATTGAATAAACTTAATGCTTTATGTCAAACAATTCCATTTTGGAAGCTACAATGAAAATTCATTTATTGCTTACAATATTGATGGTGAAATTTGAGCAGTTGAATTCGTTATCACTTTCTGTATCCATTCTAATAAAAAGTCAGCTCTAAATCACCTTCGGTAGGTAGGTATAGGTACTGTCAAAGTTTAATTATGACATTTCATGGCGAGTCTGATTCAAACATTACACCGAACATAGTCGTGTGTAATGGGATTCTTTGACGGTGATTGGCCAGATAGTCGTGTGTAATGGATCATTACACACGGGGCGTGGCTTGTTTTGTGTAATGCATCCAGTTACTCAACAAAAATGTTACATAAAATGGGTCCATTACTCAACAGTCATAGAAAAAGTATAGTATTTTATTGTTGTAGAATGGCTAATATTCATTTGGATGATTCCAAAACTCACTCGCTGCGCTCGCTCCTTTTGGAAACTTCATCCGCGTGAATAATAGCGGTGAATAATAGTCTGCACTCGTTGAAGGATATACTATTTTAGGTTACGTCAGTGGTATAGACACACTTCTTGTTTGAGCCATTGCCATTATTTAAAAACAAAAATAAACCTAACTGTAACATAATTGATCTGTAAAATTATGACTCGTATTATTCAACAAGTTTCAGTACATAAAATGTATACTAATATTTTACGGTTATGACTAGTTGTATAGTTCCAGAAAACCACAAAATATAAATAAACACCTAAAACGATCCAATGTAGCGAACGTTGATGGTAATATCAATAACCTTGAAGTACGAACGAATGTAGGATTTCAAAATAATTATTACGTTTATTCAAATTAATAATCAACTATTGTTTCCGGATGATTAATGGGATGTTACAGGGCGATCTAAGACTCTTCAAATAATAGTTTCACAGTTTTCACCGCTATTTCGCTGGTAATAAGACTTTCCCAACTAATCGCTTCAAGGTGGGCAACATACAACAAAACCCTTTGTATTGAGATAATAGTTCTGTTTATTGTAACCGCAAATATTCTCATACTATAACGTAATATTAATTTGTGTATAAAACAATAATTTCATCCATATAAGATTTATCGCGTCTAGCTTTGAATTTCAATTCCGCTATACTCCACAAATGGTTATTAACATATAAGGGATTAATTTGAACAATGTAATTCTAAGGGTGATAGTTCTACACCGTAATTCTATTATAATACACCTTTGCTGCGAAATCCTTCCCCATAATCTCCATAGTAAGCATCTCTATTCATAAGGGGTATAATAACTATTGACGGGATATCCAATACGCCATATTATTCCCTACAAAATAGATTAATTCTTGAGAAAGGAGGAGTTTTCTTTTTTCTACAGAGGAAATGATTCAAAGGTCAAAATTCTTCTATCAAACTTGGTTGATCTCGACCCAGACAAACAAAACAATCAGTTTATTATATCTTGAAGTCGTATGGATCTCTCTTACATCTCATTCTTCACCATGTGATCGAGGCTGAGGCGGGGAGGGCTTTCCTGCGCTTGAAACGGCTGGAATACGTGCGAAGAGGGTAAGAGTGCAGGCACGTCAAGAAGCTCCGGCTCCTGGAAAATATTCCAGCTCTGGCTCGAGCGGCTGACGAATGCCTTCGTGAGTACTACTCCACTACTCCATACAGGGCCATGATCCGGGATGGAGAGTCTAATGGAACCGTCTGGTACACAGATGGCTCATGATCCAGTGATAGAGCAGGGGCTGGAATTCACTCCAGGAGCCCAAGAACACAAGTTTAAGTACTATTGGGTGATGGTGTATCTGCATATCAGGCCGAAATATATGCTATCTTGGAATGTGCGCAGATAAACCTAGACAGAGGTTACATGGATCGACCATATACTCCGACAGTCAGGTAGCAATTAAATCCCTGAGTGGGTATAAAAAGCTAAGATGAACCTTTACTCCACTTTAGCCAAGTCGAGTAGACTCGACCTACGCTGTATCTCTATACTTTTTTCTCATTTCTTTCGATCTCAAGCCAAGCTATAGGATAGTGGATGCATTTAATTAAGCTCTCCCTGAATGTTGGTTTGCTTTTAAAAAACAAAGAATAATTCGTCAATTAACCTAACGGCTTTTGTTCAAAACAGCCATATTAACAGTTGCATTGCGAGAAACTTTTCTAGTAATTCTGTACTTTCAGTACCTATTTACTACTCCACCTTTCATTTGATCGCTTCTCTCCTTTATGCTGCACTAAATAACAAAGTTTTGAGATGACGATTTGATTTTGTTGTTATTAAAACTTTCCCGAGTAAAACAAAGAAATAATCTAGATACAGAGGACTATACGGAAAGGAATATGATGAAGATTACTCATGTTTTACGATACGATACAGTTCCAAATATTCTAATTAAGATTATTGGGATAAAAAAGGATTTATGAATATTGGTTAATAATAGTTATTTATGTAATAAGGCATTTATAGTAATATTTCAGCCAAATTGTAGGTAATTATTTAAAATATAATGGTAGATTGAATTTTGTGAAGGAGGGTGTTTTATGTTTGGAAGTGTGGACCTTAGAAGGGGTGGAAGGGTGTCAATCATTTGAGGGATCAATAATATACAAAAAAAAACTACCAATTGGAAAAATTATTTATAAGTTTTTCATGAGATATTGTCAAGGAAAATTTTGATTTTTACCCAAAAAAATCCTCATTTTACGAAAAATCTGTACTTAAAAAAGCATATTCTAACCAAAAAATATCTATTCAAGTTTCTTCCAGTCCCTTCTTCAGTTATTGGGCGGAGTAGAATTCAATGAGACCTCTGGGGGAAAAATTGTAATTGTCACAACGAGTAAAATAGTTCGTTTTGCATTGTTTTTGTATTATATGCAAGTCAACGTAATTACCGTAAATTCTTACTTTATTTGTTTAATTTTGTGTCAGTGACAAGCTTAAAACTGAGTTTTCCTATTCAACTCAACTGTCATAATTTCTAAGGTTATATTCTTATATAATCAGAGATATTATGGAAGAGGTTATGTTATTCTATTTTTTGTTTTCATTGCACTTTTATGAAAGTGTCACTTATTTCCTCTATAGGTACCATGCAAAAAAATATGGCCAGCATTTAAAACTTCCTGTTCCTCATTTATACACCGAGAAGGAGGCTCAGCATTAACAAATTCAAATAAACTTTGAATAGTCAGTGTATACCTAATCTATAGTTACAAAAACAAAGAGAAAATGAGTCGGTATTAGGGGTCTATTCTGTAACCAGTCCGTTAAAATTTAGAGGCCGTTAAAAATCTAACAGGCGCTAAAATCACATCTACCTACTTGTAGATGTGATTTCAGCGCCTGTTAAATTTTTAACGGCCTCTAAATTTTAAGCGAATTGTTACAGAATAGACCCCTTAAAGATTTAAATTATTACTCAATACAAACGGACCTTCCCTGTAACTTTTGTAGATATGACTATATCAAAAATAAAATAAAATCATGAAATCAGACCTAAACCTGTTTTATTTTTGACAAATATCAACCATACCTATTACTCCAAAAATAAGAATATTAGGAGTCAAAATTTAGTTTAACAACACAAAATACTAAAGCACAATCAAAGAAAAAGCAAATGTTTCACAAAACACACACTGAAAATAACAAACAGCAAAATAAATATCAAAGGGCTTATACGACAGCTGATTTGTTTTACTCGTTGCTAGGATGACATTGACATTTCGGAGCGCCATCTATCGAATTCTACTTTTCCTAATAGTGAAAAAAGTCATTTTTATAAACACCCACTTCCATTGGTTTTTATTGTTTGTCCCAAAGATCGCTGCTTAAACATTTTTTCCACGACAGGAAACATTTTTTTTTATTCCCTCTCACTCTCGAGGCCTAAGTGATTCTGCTTCCCCTAACGGTTTCTCTGCTGTCTTTCCGGACCAGTTACATCGTTAGGGCTGTTCACACATATATAATCTTATTGCAGTAACGAAGATTGAAATAACCGGAGAAACGTTGAAATGGAGGTACGTTCCACCCATTTCGACAAAATTTAAAATTATGTGTCACATAATGAATATTAATAGGCGAGCGGCATACCCCCAAAAAGTCGTTTAGAAAACGAAAAAGTGACCAGATCACTTCTAATCGCTAAAAACCATGTAACTTTATGTTTTCGAGGGTGCTGAATACGAATATGACGTTTGTTTTTCTCTAAAATTGGGGGAACATTGTTAAAATCTAAAATAAAGTGAAAAATGAGAAAAATTTTTTTTAGCGAATATCGAACTTCAACTCGCTGCCATTCAGGGAATAATCAATATTTTTCCATAAAAATTTTATCACACATTTTTGAACTCATTTGCAAGGCAGTGAAACATACCCGAAATTTCTAAAGCAATTTTCCACTGCTCGGGAAATTTTGGAAAAATTTTTACTACTCTTTCTTACTTTGTACATACTTTTGCAAAAGTTGAGTGACGAAGTTTTTAATTTTAAATTTCTACATATGTAGTCTCCAAGTGCAATAGACAAGGAAGTTTTTCAGAGAATTTCAAATTTTTATTTGCAAAAATAACTATTATACAGCGTCTTAAACCTCAGCGTTCTAGTCGCTCGACGCTTACACTGGGCGCGTTTCTCTTGAATTTCATGCAGTGAGTGAATAATGAATCTAAAATTCTGTAATAATAATTTTTTTTCATAAACAATGACACAAAGAATAATAGTAGAAAACCATGTATAAATATAAAAATGTATTCATTATGTACATTCATCGTCAACTACATTTACAATATTAGTACATGAATCTCGGCAACTACATAAATCACAGCATTCCAAACTAGATTTTTTACAAGGGCACACGTCGGTAGAACAAGAAAATTTTTGAGAACAAGAACAGAAGAAATTTTGTAAATATTCCATTGCCGACAATCCATTGTAAAAATCAGGTAACACATTCCCCTCGTCGATCAACCATCCATATTCTTCCAAGGTTTTTGTCAAAATCGTGGAAAATGTCACCTGATTCCATTCATTGATTTGCCAAATGCATCTGTTTTTCCAATGCAGGTCTCCAAGTGCAATAGACAAGGAAGTTTTTCAGAAAATTTCAAATTTTTATTTGCAATTTCAGGTATGTTTTACTGCCTTGCAAATGAGTTCTAGAATGTGTGATTAAATTTTCAAGGAAAAATATTGATTATTCCGTGAAAAGCAGCAAGTTGAAGTTCGAATATTCGAAAAAAAAAAATTGTCATTTCTTGACGTAATTGTAGATTTTAACAATGTTCCCCCAATTTTAGGGGAAAACAAGTTTAAAGCTATTCGCACAGATATTAACTAAGATATAATTTGACTTTATTGAAAAATTCATGTATTGATAAGTTACCACCTTCTAAACCTGCATTGGAAAAACACGTATTGAGATGCATTTGGCAAATCAATGAATGGAATCAGGCGACATTTTCCACAAAAAACTTGGAAGAATATGGTTGATCGGCGAGGGGCATCTGTTACCTGATTTTTACAATGGATTATCGGCAATGGAATATTTACAAAATTTCTTCTGTTCTTGTGCTCAAAAATCTTCTTGTTCTACCGACGTGTGCCCTTGTAAAAAATCTAGTTTTGAATGCTGTAATTCATGTAGTTGCCGAGATTCATGTACTAATATTGTAAATGTAGTTGATGATGAATGTACATAGTGAATACATTTTTATATTTATACATGGTTTTCTACCATTATTCTTTGTATCATTGTTTATGAAAAAAAATTATTATTAGAAAATTTTAGATTCATTATTCACTCACTGCATGAAATTCAAGAGAAACGCGCCCAGTGCAAGCGTCGAGCGACTAGAACGCTGAGGTTTAAGACGCTGTATAATTGTTATTTTTGCAAATAAAAATTTGAAATTTTCTGAAAAACTTCCTTGTCTATTGCACTTGGAGACTACATATGTAGAAATTTAAAATTAAAAACTTCGTCACTCAACTTTTGCAAAAGTATGTACAAAGTAAGAAAGAGTGGTAAAAAATTTTCCAAAATTTCCCGAGCGGTGGGAAATTGCTTTAAAAATTTCGGGTATGTTTTACTGCCTTGCAAATGAGTTCAAAAATGTGTGATGGAATTTTTATGGAAAAATATTGATTATTCCGAGAATGGCAGCGAGTTGAAGTTCGATATTCGCGAAAAAAATTTTGTCTCATTTTTCACTTCATTTCAGATTTTAACTATGTTCCCCCAATTTTAGAGAAAAACAAACGTCATATTCGTATTCAGCACCCTCGAAAACAAAAAGTAACATGGTTTTTAGCGATTAGAAGTGATCTGGTCACTACCATGTCATTTTAGGGGTGGTTGCCGCTCGCCTATAAGTCGTAGTACGCGTTATTAGAATGAAAGACATTGTTAATTTTTGTATATGACTAAGAATATTTGGAAAGAAACTATTTTTTTGTTGATTAATGAGAAAATTTAATAAATATTAAGGACCAGGTTTGTTAAATGTGGAATAGAACGCTTTATTTTGAAAATTGTATTCACAAACAGGTACTTTATTATAGGCGAGCGGCATACCCCCAAAAAGTCGTTTAGAAAACGAAAAAGTGACCAGATCACTTCTAATCGCTAAAAACCATGTAACTTTATGTTTTCGAGGGTGCTGAATACGAATATGACGTTTGTTTTTCTCTAAAATTGGGGGAACATTATTAAAATCTACAATTAAGTGAAAAATTGTAAAAAATATTTTTCGCGAATATCGAACTTCAACTCGCTGCCATTCACGGAATAATCAATATTTTTCCTTAAAAATTTAATCACACATTTTTGAACTCATTTGCAAGGCAGTAAAACATACCCGAAATTTCTAAAGCAATTTCCCACCGCTCGGGAAATTTTGGAAAATTTTTTACTACTCTTTCTTACTTTGTACATACTTTTGCAAAAGTTGAGTGACGAAGTTTTTAATTTTAAATTTCTACATATGTAGTCTCCAAGTGCAATAGACAAGAAAGTTTTTCAGAAAATTTCAAATTTTTATTTGCAAAAATAAAAATTATACAGCGTCTTAAACCTCAGCGTTCTTGTCGCTCGACGCTTGCACTGGGCGCGTATCTCTTGAATTTCATGCAGTGAGTGAATAATGAATCTAAAATTTTCTAATAATAATTTTTTTTATAAACAATGATACAAAGAATAATAATAGAAAACCATGTATAAATATAAAAATGTATTCACTATGTACATTCATCATCAACTACATTTACAATATTAGTACATGAATCTCGGCAACTACATAAATCACAGATCACAGCATTCCAAACTAGATTTTTTACAAGGGCACACGTCGGTAGAACAAGAAGATTTTCGAGCACAAGAACAGAAGAAATTTTGTAAATATTCCATTGTAAAAATCAGGTAACACAATCCCCTCGTCGATCAACGATCCATATTCTTCCAAGTTTTTTGTCAAAATCGTGGAAAATGTCGCCTGATTCCATTCATTGATTTGCCAAATGCATCTCAATACGTGTTTTTCCAATGCAGGTCTCCAAGTGCAATAGACAAGGAAGTTTTTCAGAAAATTTCAAATTTTTATTTGCAATTACGCGTATGTTTTACTGCCTTGCAAATGAGTTCTAGAATGTGTGATTAAATTTTTATGGAAAAATATTGATTATTCCGTGAAAGGCAGCAAGTTGAAGTTCGAATATTCGAAAAAAAAAAATTCTATTTTTTGACGTAATTGTAGATTTTAACAATGTTCCCCTAATTTTAAAGGAAAACAAGTTTAAAGCTATTCGCACAGATATTAACTTACTAAGATATAATTTGACTTTATTGAAAAATTCATGTATTGATAAGTTACCACCTTCTAAGCCTGCATTGGAAAAACACGTATTGAGATGCATTTGGCAAATCAATGAATGGAATCAGGCGACATTTTCCACAAAAAACTAGGAAGAATATGGATGGTTGATCGACGAGGGGAATCTGTTACCTGATTTTTACAATGGATTATCGGCAATGGAATATTTACATATTTACATGTTCTTGTGCTCAAAAATCTTCTTGTTCTACCGACGTGTGCCCTTGTAAAAAATCTAGTTTGGAATGCTGTGATCTGTGATTTATGTAGTTGCCGAGATTCATGTACCTACTAATATTGTAAATGTAGTTGATGATGAATGTACATAGTGAATACATTTTTATATTTATACATGGTTTTCTATTATTATTCTTTGTATCATTGTTTATAAAAAAAATTATTATTAGAAAATTTTAGATTCATTATTCACTCACTGCATGAAATTCAAGAGATACGCGCCCAGTGCAAGCGTCGAGCGACTAGAACGCTGAGGTTTAAGACGCTGTATAGTTTTTATTTTTGCAAATAAAAATTTGAAATTTTCTGAAAAACTTCCTTGTCTATTGCACTTGGAGACTACATATGTAGAAATTTAAAATTAAAAACTTCGTCACTCAACTTTTGCAAAAGTATGTACAAAGTAAGAAAGAGTAGTAAAAAATTTTCCAAAATTTCCCGAGCGGTGGGAAATTGCTTTAGAAATTTCGGGTATGTTTTACTGCCTTGCAAATGAGTTCAAAAATGTGTGATGAAATTTTTATGGAAAAATATTGATTATTCCGTGAATGGCAGCGAGTTGAAGTTCGATATTCGCGAAAAAAATTTTTTCTCATTTTTCACTTAATTTTAGATTTTAACAATGTTCCCCCAATTTTAGAGAAAAACAAACGTCATATTCGTATTCAGCACCCTCGAAAACATAAAGTTACATGGTTTTTAGCGATTAGAAGTGATCTGGTCACTACCATGTCATTTTAGGGGTGGTTGCCGCTCGCCTATTAGTTTCAACAGCCTGCAGTATTTCAAAGATTATATCAACTCAGTTTTACACCACTATTACTCCTTCCTCTGGATTTTTCAAAAATATCCAAGTTATCCCAAATAATGTCTTCCATTTTTCCCAGATGCTAGTTCCAGAACACTCCACAATTATTATCCAATGTACTGATCTGTGCAGTGACCTCTTCTATTGGCTCTTCTGTTGTTATCTTCAGGAGTCTACTCAAATATTCCCAGACACTCTATGTTTTGCCTTTATTCTTTCCACAGATTGTAATAGGAAACTTCATTCAGCAGGAGTGTCAATTGAGCAGTTTGATTTGATTCAAGTAGCTTTTTAGTTTTGAGTTTTGCTTCCCCAGGTCGGTAATTGTCTTCACATTCCTCTTACCCAGTTCCAACAGCCTGGACGAGAGTTCCTTGTCTAGCTTAATCAGTTGCTCTTAGTATGTAGTTTCATTTCACCTCTGAAATCATCTTCGCTCAACTCATTGAGACTTGTGGGTCAGTATATAAACATTATGATCCCTTTTTGTCACCCTCACTGCTTAAGTGTCAAATATTTCATGTCATGTCATGTCAAGGTATATAGACCAGATCCTAGATTCTAGATACTAGATCCAGTTTTGCCATCATCTAGAAGTGTTGAAACGAAAAGTGGGTAATTTCTCCCACCATTTCTTTAGTGTTGTAATACGTTTAAGTATTCCAAAAACACAAAATTACACTCAAAATATCTCACTTTATATTTTATAACCAAGTTAAATTTCATATTTGCTTACCGTTGAAAAAGAAAAACTCGTTAAAATCCCATTTCGACACTAACACAGATATTGAGTGGATTGTAAACTTTGTGAACACAACAAATTACAAAAGAGTAAATAAGAAGGGAAATAAATTCGCAAAACAACTTTTGATGCAATTTAAGGAGTAAACAAAACTCGTGATAGAGCTGTATAAAGGCGTTATTAAAGTCTACTGTTTGCTTGCTATTCATTCTTCCCGGAGTTCTATTATAAGGAGAGCTATACTATGAATAGAACAAGGTTTTATAGGTGATCATCAATTTGTAGGATCTAACGTCTGAAATTCCATCAAAGCAAATATTCTTTATAGCTGAAACAGTAAATCTAATAAAGGAATAAGAAGATTTATTTATTTTAAGAACCGTAGCTTCAATTTGCTGGGGTTATAGAAACTGAAATTATAAAAATATAGAGAACAAAGCTTCTCAACCTCCTTTATCTGTAACCGATTTCCTTCAGACGCTTGTACTTTCCAATTCACTTGCTGCGTGCTCCTCGCATTGCAGACCATTAACGTTCGTCCAAGTAAATATGTATGCTGCTATTTGATTTTTAAACATTTGTGTGGAATTAGTTTTCATTGGGTCGATCAATAAACCCCTTAGCTAACTGAATATCTGTATGTAGCGCTTTTCTGGATAATAATGTTCAAACTCTCTCAATTCATTCATACGTTTGGGCTGGCTGAACAGTCCAGACACTTGAACTGACTCTTTGTACCATCACCTATTTACCTACTTCCCTTCCAGAAGCTTCTTCCATATAGGTCTCCAGTTTATCTGGAGTTGTAATGGTTTTGTTATTTCCCACCCAGTGTCAACAGTCTGGACGAAATTTCCTTGTCTAGCTTATTCGGTAGCTCTTAGTATGGAGATACCTTCTGTCAGCCTCTTATGTAATCCTGTATGATTCCACAAAACGGTTCTGGACCTGTGGCTTCTTTGGAGTATTCTTTAGCTAGCTGATCTACCATTTCATTCCCTTCAATGCACTTATGTACCTTGCCAGTATGTTAGGGAATTCTTTACAGCTTTTTACCAGTTAAGACCTAGTTGTTGGATGGCTGATAGCTTCAAGCAGGGCCTGACTGTCAGTGGAAATTTTAATCTAGTTTTTTGGTTTGTTGAAGTTGTTTGCTTAACAATCTCCAAGATCCAGAGATTGCGTACAGATCACATTTCAAGTTTATTTACTTTAACAACATTAACTTGATGGATTTTCTCCGGGTAACCTTATATTGCTTCCTGTTTATTAGGATGGAAGTTTATTACAGTTTCTGACATTTGAAATACTATTTATTAAAAGGATTCAACATTTTCTCTCATAGATTAGAGTTGATTAAAAATAAACTGGGTATTTGCTAAAACACCGAAAAAAAATAAGTCTTTGTCTTACCTTCGTGTTGTCCCTTACTGCTATATTTTCCAAACACGTAACATTTACATTTCATTTTATCTAGAACTCCGATGAGATTAAGTTGTCTCGTAAAATAACGGACTTGTGTCTGTATTCGTATATATATCCACCACCACGTTCTATTATAGTTTTCCCCAGTGATCTTTCAGATTATTCACTGCCCTGGAAAAATTTGGTTGAAAATTACCGCTTAGAAATCTCTCCCACAACAATGGAAAACAGTAGTTGGTTGTGAAATTTACAACTCTTTAGTTGTTTTTCTGGTGTTTGAATTTGCTTTAAAATGTTAAAAACCACATTTTGGAATAATGCTGATAGGCTGGATCATAAGATTGAGGTTTGAAAATGTTATCTAGAATCAGAAAATCAAAATAGAACTTAAGAGAACGCATTTGGAATGCTTATAAATATTCCTAAAACGCAGGTAAACATTGGTCGATCTTCGCGTTTTTCGGTTTTGCTTATGCACTGGAACAACAATGGCTGCTTGACTATTTGACTGGATAATAATTCTCTGAACTGGACACCCCTTCCTATCTCGTGAATTTTGGGTGGATACATTGACAATATCACATAAAACTGCTGATAGAACTACAGAGAAGACATATCCAACCATTTTGGTGCTCTTTATAATCTCAAACACTCTTCCAGCCTCTTCAACTAAGAGTGTTTTCAGACTAGACACTTTGTGTGGCCGGCTATTAGTGTCTGAAAATAATCGCGCGGCTAAAAATACATTAAACTCCACGTACTCCTTATCAGTGTCTCGTGTGAAGGCGTCTATTTATAGTAATGTATTTTGAGCTGAGTGATTCTTTTCAGACACAAGTAGCCAGCCACAAAGTGTCTGAAAAAAATCGCTCTAAACATTTCCTGATTGCTTCCTAGTCTTGTTATTCGTTGGGGAATTATTTGTGTAGTATTGAGTGCTCTTGTGTGCTTTTTGGTGAAATTGAGGGTCGTTGAGTATATTTTTGCTTATGAGTATTTATTTCGTAGTATTGTTATATACAATTGTACGTTATTGGATGGTATAACATTCAGTCAAGTGTTTTCGACCGATTTTAATTGATTTTTTTCTTTTTTAATTGTATTTTGTGTCTGATATCTTTTGTTATATGTATTATTGATTGTTCTTGTGTGATTTTTGAGAGTATTAAGAGATTTTTTAATGTTTTTGAGTGTGTTTGAGTCAAACTTTCAAAGTGCTCTTATTAAACAATTATTGTGCATTATAGGATTCAATAAAGTTTAGTTTACTTTCATTTTTGAGTGTAATTAATTGTTTTTTAATTTATTTTTGTGATAATTGGTATCTTCACCGAGCGATCACCAAAATCGAATCGCCTCATTCAGAATTGAACATATTTTGAATGTTTTTTTCGAATACCTTTTGAGCTTTTATTTCCTTTTAATTTATATGTAAATTATGCACCCTATTAAAAACGTTGTATTTACACGTAACAATTGTATATTCGTACTGGAAACTAATCCGGATGGACAGTTAATTACATGGTTTCATAAAATGTTTGTAAAACACTCTCTGCCGAAATATGTAGTTATTAAAATCAAACTTTCCGAGTTTAACTGAGTATCTACTTTGTTTTGGTGCACAGAACGAGTGAAATGTTTTAGCAAAGTGGTATTTTATTCAACATGGATAATGAAAGTTTCGTTTTATTTAGTTGAATAAAGCGACGGCCTTATGATATTTTTAACTGTCAACCTCTTATCCTGCACTCACTGAGTCGATTGTTGAAATTGTAATACAAATTTTTCCTTTGATCAATTGTACTTCTAAAGGGCCCAACTTTAAGTGACAAACTTATTGATAACCACGACCAAAGGGAACTTTTTTTCATACTTATCAGTCCAAAAAGGCTCGCTCAATTTCACAAAAATCTCTATTAATGTGTCTTGGAGCATACATATTATATGTGCTATACGGATATTCATACAAACCAGAAAGTATTATATATTTGGAGACACCCACGATTTATTAGGAAAGTGAGTAGGCCAGTAAAAACTGATTTTTGATTGAAAGGCTTTTAAAAATTTAACAAGATGATCTGTTTAAGATCCCAGCATCCAGTTATAGGTTTTAGTTGGAAAGCAAATGTAGCATTTTTACCTATTAACATTTGATATACATCAGTAGCGTACATTTTAAGAATGGTTTAAAACGTACATTTTTTCAATAACAATTTTAAACGTTTTTTTTATAAAACTTTTGGTTACCACATTGTGAAAAGCATCACACCGGTGTCAGACTTGTCCGCCCTCAAAAAAATTTATTCATTTAACGTCCCTGTATACAAGGTGATAAACATTTTATAAAACCCAAATTTTTATGGACATTGCAAGACAATTTATAGCCAGCTGGATAATTTTTGGGTCGAATAACTTTTCGGGAAGGGAATTGTACAGGGAGCAAAAGAAAACAACAATAACTGTTGTAAATATACTTTATTCTCTTTTTCTCCGTGAATATTCATGTTAACCCTATGAAAAGTGTGGATATATTATCTTGATTTGTGGACTAGCCTAATGCGGATCCAAGGGTAAGATTTGTTTAGGATATCGACATTTTTATAAATCTACGAATAGAAGAAAACAAGATCAGATGAAAAACTAATCAGAATATCCATAAAAGTTCAAAAAGAAATAAATCTTATTTTCTCAAAAAATCGCCTTAAACTACTACCCTGGGAAGAAAATCCTTCATATATACTTTTGAAAAAAGTAAAATTAGTGAGTTAAAAACACAGAATAAATAATTTATCAGTATAGTTCAATTATTGTTAGTGTGAAGGCCATAAAATAAAGCAAAGCAACTTTTTTCCATTATTTCATAAAGCTAGTTTGGATATATTGGAAAAAATACATAATAATAATTTATTAGTAAACATTAAGCTAGAAATTACTGTAAAAATAGAAATTAATTAAAACAACTTCATGTATGCCCACTATATATAAGAAAATTTTGTATATCTGGCAACGCAGCTGCAGGTGGCCAATATCTCCAATCATCAAGTACAGTATTGTATATAATATAACGAAGTAACGGGTAACTTACTAAGACGGACCACTGTAACATAAAGTGACTAAGCTGTCTTATACTACAGTCTGAATTCATGGGCGTGTGTGAATTTTGTTTTAAAGAAATATTTAAAATAATAAGTAGTATTTATTTCTTGGTTGAGCGAGCTTAGTGAATGATATTAATTTGTAATTAATTAGAATGGAATTTTGGAGACCATTTCAAACAATAGTCCAAGATTATCTATAAGCATATCAGTACACATATCTATAAAAATAAGAATCAAGCCATTGTGTTGATGACCAAATACATTATACGAGGGGTACTCAAAAGGGTATTGCCTACAAGATAATTAAAAATAATAATTTTAGTATCGTATACAAAGATTAGAGGTTCGTGAATTTATCTTTTCGATGTCGAAGCCGGAAATTATATTTAGTGAAAGTTTCCTCATAAAGCTAACAGTGAATTTGTGATTAACAAGTTTCATTCCAATAAGTACATCAAAAGCTTTACCCCGCGGTTCTATATCCGGAATTAATCTGAATTAATCTTATATTGAATTTTGTATAAACGATGATTACCGATTTTGTATATGTTTCAAACGAATATTTGGAAATTTTCTAATCTAATACCAACCAATAATTGAAATTCCTCCCTTCATTATAATCTTATTTTTTTAAATATATTGTAACCAGTCTAATCAATTTTTGTTATTTTCTAATTTACTCTTCGCTGTTAACAATATATGGCAGAAACAAAAATCTTAACGCTTTTAGCAGTCTCTGGGGATTCAAGAAACGACAACTTTTTCCGTGATTAGACATTTTCAATTTTTCCGCAGAATCCTAATCTCGATTGACAAAAAATTCCCAAAAGAGTTGCTCAGGAAATAACAAGTTTATTGAAAACGATTTATGTATAGATAAATTACTGGAGAGGAAGTTTAAAGAGATTTCAACACTATACTATTTTTTTCCTTTTTCTAGTTAACTTCTTAATCCCACGAAGAGAAGACGCTCCTACAAACTCTCCTCTTTAACTTCTCTAGATAAACCACCTCTTTACTTCTTGGAAATCAGACAACCTGGGACATGCCACAAGACGGTATGAGAAAAAAGTACAACTTTTCGAAGAAATTCGTTAGAGAACTAAGCAACAAGAAGGAATGGGATCCAAATACCATTACCAGACTTGGAAAGAATGCAATTCAATGGTACACAGACGGCTCAAAAGCAATAGGAGGAACTGGGATAGGAGTGTTCGGAACAGGAACCAAACACTCCGAAAGCTTGGGAAAAGCCCCAAGTATCTTTCAAGCGGAAATCCATGCCATAAGAAAGTGCGCCCAGTTCAATATTGATAAAAGATAAAGAAGACAAAAGATTATCATAAAGACAGATAGTCAAGCAGCCATTGAAGCACTGAGCTCTTGGGTAATCAGTTCCAAAACGGTGTGGGAATGCCTAGACAAACTCAATGAGCCAGTCGAGAACAATATAATTATCTTACTATGGATTCCAGGACACACTGGAATAGAAGGAAATGAAATAGCAGATGAACTAGCAGAGAGGGGGACTAAAATACCTTTCTGGGGGCCTGAAACCTTTTGCGAAATCAGCCCCAATGTAATATTGGTAGAAATAAGTGGAGCAGAAAGAAAGAGAAGATTCAGCTATCTAGTAGGGCTTAGACAATCAACGTTTCTTCTGGGTGACTACAACCTGTTGAGACCAAATGAATGCATAAGTCAAAGTAAAGCTGCTCTAAGAGTTTTAACAGGGATCCTAACGGAACATTGTCGCCTGAATGAGCACCTGAAAAAGCTCAAAATAGTGGAGGAAGAAGAATGCAGATATTGTGGCATGGAAGAAGAAGCCTCCATCCACATACTTTCCAACTGCACAGCTCTCCAGAATCCTAGAGTACAGTACCTGGAAGATTACTGGATAGAAGAGGAACATTTACCTAAGTTGAAGCCTGCAGATATCCTGAAATTCCTCCGGGATGTCATGTGTTCAAATTAGATTGTTCGTGCAAGACCCTAGTGATTTCTGACATTAGAAACCAGGGTTAAAGATCAAAAAATAAAGCCTATAATTAAGAATAAATTGACGATTGAAAATGCTAAGATATTTTGACTACAGAATTCGTTTAAATCGCAGCATGCAAAAAATTTGCAATTTTAAATTCTGGAGTAATTTATCGGGGCTCAACAGTGCAGAAACCTCGTGGAATTCACCTTGAAGATTAGCATTTTCCATCCGAAATCCTTAAAAGTCGGAACTGATTTAAATTCGAATAACAATTCTCACTGACTTAATCTCTTCGGATACACCAAGAAGATAAATATTTGCCGTATAATAATATTAAAGTTCAAATTTTTCTCCAAAGAATATAATTTAATCTCACATTTTTTCTCTAAAATTTCCAGCCCTATATAAATAGGATGATTGGAAATAGATTGGACTATACCTATCTTGAATACGAACAATATTATCCGATTTATAAAGAAAAAAACTTCTTCCTCTCGAATTTGCTGACAAATAAAAGAATAGTCCAGTCAGGTTTCTCACCCAATTGGATAGTTTTAGTGGAAAATTTAGTTAGGGCGGCTTGTTTGGTCTTAACTCAATCGAACTCTCTTGTTTGTGGTTCGTGAACAACTTCTGGTCAGAGGTAATTACGTTTTACAAAGGCATAGCTGGTAAAATATTAATGGCTTAAACTGTACACCGTATATTAGGGGTCTTCGAGCAAAACGACAGTTCCTGCAGAGAATAATCGCCAATTATTTATATCAGTACTGTTAAGATCAATAAAAAGATTATTCTTGTTGCTTTTCCTGATTTATTTTATCAATAGATAAAATATGACAAAATAAACATCCTTATAGGAACAAGAATTGAGTGCCTGTAGTGGTAGCTCAGTAGATTTTAGTTTAGCTGTCTAGAGTCAGCTTAACAATTGAATACAAAACACTTAGATCAACGCAAGAGGCACATCTTTAAACACGACTCAATTCAATATCTGGAGAAATGTTCAACAGAAGATGATGGTGATAGAAGGGAAGGTCGAAACTGTAGATCAGGAGCATGTTTACGAGAATATATCAGAAATAACTTGATTCTATACAGCTAGATCACGTACTAACAGAAAAGAAGATAGTGTTGGTCATGGCTCCACTCCAATCCTTTAAGACGAGATTGAGACAAAGTTTATTTTATAACCGAAAGGAAACATCAGGTACTGGGTTCAAAATCTCATTCTAGAATCCTATATTATAAATCGAGTAGACTTAGTGGTTATTTGAAGTGGTCACTAACAGCTTCCATACACTGTCACTTTTCGTCTACATTCCATATTAGCTCATCTCTTCATATCAATAATATCATAACACCTACTTTAAAAAAATCAGTTCTGTCTTCCATCAAAGTTAAAACTGCCAACGACATATTATGATAATTGAAATGAATTGGTAATGTCAATCTTAATCAAGTATCTGCTTAAAACGGAAACGAATCGTAAAAATCCATCTATACAAATGAACACTCTGTACAAACAACCGCCGGCTTGGATTGAGCATCAACTCCTTAATAAAAAGTACATCTGTGATTTATTTGTTTGTCACCAGAGATGTCGTTTAGGTTTTAAAAACAGTTTATGGTAGACTCTGTTTCATGTGAAAAGAATATACGTGAAGTTGCAGACGCGTGTGCTAAAAATTTGTTGTCAAAACCAGCGCAATTTTGTAAAACTGACATACCGCAAAGAGCAGAGACATACGATTAAACACAACTGCAGATATGGATTTTGTTTGGAAAAATGTTCACAAAATAAAATATTTCCCATCCAAGAAGCATTTGTGCGTTGCAAGATAGTTATACAGATTGCGAAATTTACATCCGAATCCAGGCCTCGGATTACTCAAGTACGACAAGGATGAAAGAGAGAGGAAGAATAATTGTCCACGGTCATCACTTTGTTTCACCTTAGGGGTGTAAACTTATTTCCGAGAGTTACCGAATGCTCATTGCTCCCCTATTTCAATATTTTTAACCGCTATTGCCAGAAGCGCAAATTAATTTGAACAAATGATATTTTTATCTCGTTTTCGTCGACTATTTTTCGAAGTCATGCACAATAGGTAAAATAAAACACTTTCATCCAGCAACATTGTCCTTTACAAAGAGAATTCACTAGTTAGTGGTACTGGTAAATGGTAATTCAGTATCGGGATATAAATCCACACCCTAGCTGGAATTAAATACACGCCTCGATGACCGCGCATAATTATCTTTCTCTCGTTTTCAGCTGTTTTTCTGTCGTTCTCGTGTAATCCGAAGAGTTCGAATGTAATTTTCGCAATCTGTATAACGTTGGGCTAGACAACCTAACGTTGTAAAATTGCATAGAAAGGTGTTGTTTCTGTGTCATCTATTTATCTTCTAATGGAATTATCAGAGCTGAGTTTTCTAATTCACTTTAAGTGCTTCTATAGTTGAATCAATTATTAGATAGGCGCGTTATTGTATTTGGCTTCGTTGATACCGAAGAAAAATTGCGATTAAATAAAGTAAAGGAAAATCGATATGTTATATGAAAGTCATTTAATTTTAGTGTAATCGAAAAAGTTAATGTCGTTCCTTGATTTTTTCGGATACAAGTATTTGAAAAGCAAAACTTTGATGCGTGGGAATTGGAAAAGCATCAATTTCCTTTTTTTTTGAGGAAAGAAATATCAGAGAGAAGACAAGCCTCCATAATTTTGTTAAAAGTTCGAGCTGTACAGTTTTTTTCTATAAAGAAATATCTGCCATTCTTTCAGGTCGGTAAATTTCGAAAGGAATAAGTTTAGGAAAAATGAAACGAAAGGATTTTACTTCCGTAAGAAAGTTGACATTGTTTGTTGAAGAATGGAATACTTTTGTATTAAAAATATTCAGTTTAAATGGAAAAAAATTGTTTAATAAGGTTTACTTTCTATTCCAGCAATCAAAATGTGTAAAATTGTAAACTATGAATGAATTATCAATCCCAAAACATTTTTTTACAATTATTGTGTCCTCTTCTACCAAACGTTTACTTTACGTGATATGTACAATGAAATTATGTGACTATCTCGATCGGATGCCAATTGTGTTAAAGATTTCATAACTATCATTAGCAGACTGTACAAATTTTATGACTGCAAAAGCAAGAAACAAAAATAATAATAGATTTCGTGCTCGTGTGAGACGGTATATTTTTATTACTATTTTATTTTCAAACAATTTTATTGGTATATTTTAACACTTTTTAAAATATTAAAACGTTATAAAAGTCAATATTGATGTCATTTTTATTTTACTGTTTAAAAATTGTTTTTATTTTTTATTCTTCATTTCTGTAAAAATAATCCGATTTATATTAAACTTGTGAAAAATAATCTTCCAATGTGTAAAGGTCAATAAAGAAAATGAAGAGAACAGCTTGAATCATCTAGAACTGTCATTGAAAAGTCAAGTTCTTTATGAAACGTGCGTGAAGTATGAAAAGGACTTTCTTATGATATTTCTAGACTTTTAGATGGCAGTTTTAGTTAATTCCAGATGTTTTTCTTCTTCTTTTTCTCCCTGTGCCTTCACAGCTAAATACCGGGCTCCAATTAGGAATACCTACTTCAAAACTATGTATATTGAGATGACTCTGAGACCTAGAAGAAGGAAATCACAATATTTTTGCTCACCAGGATTTCCAAATTTTAAAACTCTGAAGATATTGTGGAAGAGCTACCAATTAAACAAGATGTACTGAACAAATTATCTGAATACGTCCCATGTCAAAATTTATTTTATCTGTTGTAATTTTAAAAACAAATTAAAATAAAACAAGATCGACCGACGAGCTATTTCAGTATTGTTTAATCTGATGATAACCAACATGTTGTATTGTTGTACAGTGGCTAACTCGTAAATTCAAATATTTGCCAGTAATTCCAATTATCTGCGCTTTGTTCAAATATGTACGCAGTTAATTTTGAAACTAAATATTCAAATGAAAACCCTAAACTAGTTCAGACAAATATTCAATTATATTATATATATTATGATTTCGAAATGCCCACCTGACATTTGCAAAGCATCTGCTGCCGAAACGAGCAAGCAACTTTACACATTAACTGGAAACCTACTTAAATTCAGTTGTACATTATTTCGTTTTCCATACAGTTGGGTGAATACCCTGCTAAAACAAACTTTGATAAGCTTTTGATTTTGAGCAAACAATGTAATAAGGTACGCTTTGTTCAATTACGACCGACTAAACAAGTATGTGGACGATTGTCAAGTAACGAAACATACTAATGATTCAAGGTTATTTCGATTCAAAACTACTTTCTCAAGCTAGTTTGCTCTATTGATAATTTATTGTTTTTTGAGCACTCAATATTTCTGTATCTGTAGAGTAGGGAAGGTGAGTGGAGGCTCACAGCACTTAGGCTATATGTGACCCATTGTACATCCTCCCGAGGAGTTTCCTCCTAGGTCATCCTCCATCCTGTCCTCTCCTGTCCTTCCCAGAAAGGTGGACATGCCATTAGGAGACATCTCCTTTATATCGTCAGGTCTAGGCCAAGACTCACCGAACACACACTCTCTTATTAGCGATAACTCCGGACACTCTCATAAAACATGCCTGACAGTTTCATCTTCTTGTTCACAAATCCTGCATAGAGGAGTGTCCACTAGCCCCATAGTATGGAGGTGTTTCCTTAGTTGACAGTGGCCAGTCAGAAATCCTACTCTTATACTTAGATTTTTCCTGGTCATCGCCAAATATTTCTTAGGCGCCAGCTTCCCAGGTTCGGCCAAGGTGATTCTGGCAAGTCCTTTGATACCTTTCCTTCTTAACTGTATCCTCTTAGATCGTATAGCATAAAACTCGTTTGAAAATTCTCTATGAATGAACCCAATTGATTAATAGAGGTTCTTTTGCTGCATTGTACATCAGGCATTTGGTTTTACTCACTTAATTTATAGGGGAGATTTATTTGTATAAACTTTTGTAGCAGGAAAGTTCAATAAAAATTTCAGGATGTTTATTTTGCACTTGAAAATCCTTATTCATTATGGTTGTATACAATGTGTTTTATAACTGAACCAACTTTATGAAAATGACACAATTTACCACTTGAAATAGTATCATTACTATTAATCATTCGTTCTATTATAGTGTATAATACTTATTTTTTTATGTTAATAATCTCATAAATCACACCTATACGACGTTATTTTCGTAGCCAGCCAGGACCGTTGCTAGGCCTTCGGCCGCCCGCGTGCTAGAATTAATTCGGCCGCCCGCTCTGAAAATAAACTTTAAAAAATGAAGTAAATGTTGTAACTTGTAACGTTTTTATTAATAATAATAATTAAACATTAAATTATTTGTGCAAATTAGCACGTATAAAATACATTTAAACATATAATGCAAGTATGGAAGTAATATTAAATAAAAATAAAAAATAAACATAAAAAGAAATAAACGCTTAGGTCTAAATTGTCTATCATAATAAAACGTTATAAAAAAGGTACTTTTCTAGTTTTACTACTACTACTACCATATTGTCCATATTTTCACTGTTCAATACCTCGTCTTTTTCTCACAACAATAAATTTAAAAATGATGTTTATGTCTTTACTAAACTTCAGTTAACACAACACACTAACATTATTAATAACTAACATAAGTACAATAACGAAAATTAGTAATTATAAAACACGACACTTAACTAACGAATTTCGGACTCAAGATGATATAACTGATTCGTACGTAGGTGACCTAAGTAACCTACTCCTACTGCAAAATTAATGTATAACCAATGAGAAAAATCTACCACAATTAGGGGGTAGAAATGGGCGGCGTTAAGCACGAATAAATACCAAAAATAAACGCTATTACGAATTCATAAAATATTTTGCCCTAAAAGGTAATAAAATAAATGCTAAATTTGAGAATAACATGCAAGTACGTGATCAACAAAGACTATAAGATCGACGGCGCTGGGAAAATCCAGTAATTCTGTCTAATGTCTACTCAACAAAGAACTTTACAGTGGCTGTAAAGTAACAAAATAATTGCCTTTGCTACCTGCTACGCCCCAGATCTGAGTACTTAAACACCAATCAATAAATTTTTATGATGTGGGGATAAGTATGGAATATTGCACCAATTTTATACAGATCTTACTTGTTACTTCCGATATTTTAATTTTTTGAAAATGTTGGCAACTATAAACTAAGCAAGAGTTGGCCCTGTGAGGCCGCCCCAAAAATTGGCTGCCCGCGTTCCATGAACGCCTTGCACGCCCGCTTCCAACGGCCCTGTAGCCAGCTTCGAGTGCCAATCGCATTATCAAAGATTACTGTATAAAATTTAATTTTTCATAAACAAAAAACCGTTTATTTATAGTTAATACCCAATTGAATAAGTTAGTGACTTGTATTAAATATTTAATTTTTTGTTAATATAAGAAAATCATCAATGTCATATCATAATGCACCTTTGACATAAACGTATACGATTTTAAAACTATTTTTGGACCGATTCCAGCTTTGCCATACTTACCTAACTTCAAATAAACAAATACAAATACATTGTAGAATTCCGGGTAAATGAAATTATCACCTAAAATAATTCGTTACATAAAATTACATTCTAGAATTAGATTTATGGAATCAACTAATTGAAAGTTCTTACTTTACCTTTCATTGAAATTACTTTTAACAAAGGTAAAAGACTGACAAAGACTTAATATGCCGCGAGATGTGTATATGTTATACATAATTGATGAAGCTGTATTTTTCTTAAAGCCCCTACATACTAATCTACAGGAAACAATTTTCAGGATCCAGCAGTAACAATTTCCATTCAGTAATATTACTATCTCGACAAGCTCTCTCTACAAAAGACCGATTGTTTGTTATTTTATCTGTAGAGTAGGCTCACAGCACTTTTATAGGCCACATGTGGCCCATTGTACATTCTCCCAGGAAGGTGGACAAGTCATTAGGAGACATCTCCATTATACCGGTAGGTGTAGGACAAGACTCACCGAACACACACTCTCTTATTGACTACAACTCCGGACACTCTGCATCCTTTGATTCCATTCCATCTCTTGGTATTGTCTCCCATTCCCCACTTAATCCTTAGGCTTAGTGCTGAGCCTCATTTCATTTTCGAGCCATCTGTAGTTTGTTGCTGTTACCTTTTTATCTACATTAACAAATCAAAGCAGCTTTGAATATTAATAATTTTTGTTTCAGATACAAAGAAAAAAATGCACTTCGAAATGGATGAACGTAAGCGATTGATAATAAATGTCACTTGAACGACGAGGTGAGTAATTAAAACATTTTTTTACACGAGAATAAGAGAAAAAATTGCCTTTTCTATAAGTACAAACTGGTATACCCTGTGTAGGGAATATATTAAATGAAGAAGTTATGCAAATCGTAATTTATGTGATATCATTTGAAAAAAATGCCGCAGTTCCATGTTATTGCTGATAACAGTAAGTTATGCTCCGCATAATCAACCTTCCAGGGATCTTTTTTTTAATAAGGGAGTGGAGCTTTCCAATAGAACAATTTCGTTTGGTTATTAACTTGAGTGGTATTATTGTTGTTCGTGGTGAAGAACAGGCAAGTGAGTGTCTATCAAACTAGTTCTGGATACGAAGATATACCCGCAGAATACGCTGTGCTGCAAGAGGCGGAGAGTCTGTGTTAAAAGTTGGTTCTTTGAGGAAGATCGATAATATCTCGTGGATGATTTTGACTCTGTTCTGTTTGACAGCAGAAGAAAACTACCTGGGAGAGCTACCCTCTTTACGAATTTCATGAATTAAATGCTGGAGACATATGAAACTTTGGAGGATTATGGAATCATAAGATCCGGTATCTTCCCCAACTATAATGCATGACGATTTTCAACAGTTTTAAGTCACTTTTGTTATAAATTTTTTCCCGTAACTTTCTTATTGGGACTCCTAGTACATTAAATAAGCTACAGCTGGCGGTGTCAATTATATGAAAGTATTCGATTTTCAAAATCCGAAATACGTGCTTCTAATTTTGCCGATAACTGATGGAAATCATTGGTATGCAGATGTTCGCGGTACATAATGCTTAGAAGTGACTCAATTCTAAATTTCAATCCGTATTATCAAAAATTTACATACTATTAATATATTTCCAGGGAATCTTGCCAATTGAGTTGGCTGTTTCGTTTTCTCATCGAATATTTTTATCGCGAATAAATCTTTCTAAGACATTAATGAACTTGCCTCGTACGTTTTGCAAATTATTAGATTATTAAAATGTTTTATACATATACTTTGTCATAATACACTGTGTTATTTATAAGATGCAACATTTGGAGGAGAAAAAATCGTTTTATACAAAAACAGACGATTTTTCGTATCAAAAAACCCCTTCGGACAAATGTTGAGCAATTTTTATGTCAAAAATGATTTTTTTGTCGAAAATTTTGAAGCAAGGGGTAGGTATGGAAATATTTAATGTAAACTGCATTGTGCTGACTTCGTTCCTGGTCGGAATTATGGACTCAAAGTACACTGGAATATGTAAAATTTTCCGCTGAATCGATTGCCGAAGATTAGAACGTTCTATCTATCATATTAGTCGAGTTATGAGCATATTTAGTTTTGAAAAGTGGATTTTCGAAAATTTCATGACTTCATTTGGTGGAGAAAAAATGGTTTTATACAAAAACAGACTGTGTCAGTCAATTTTTCGCATCAAAAAACCCTTTCAGACAAATTTTAAGCAATTTTTATTACAAAAATGTTTTTTTTGTCGAAAATTTTGAAGCAAGGGGTAGGTATGGAAATATTTAATGTAAACTGCATTGTGCTGACTTCGTTCCTGGTCAGAATCATGGACTCAAAATACACTGGAATATGTATAATTTTCCGCTGAATCGATTGCCGAAGACTAGAACGTTTTATCTATCATATTAGTCGAGTTATGTGCATATTTAGTTTTGAAAAGTGGATTTTCGAAAATTTCATGACTTCATTTGGTGGAGAAAAAATGGTTTTATACAAAAACAGACTGTGTCAGTCAATTTTTCGCATCAAAAAACCCTTTCAGACAAATTTTGAGCAATTTTTATTACAAAAATGTTTTTTTTGTCGAAAATTTTGAAGCAAGGGGTAGGTATGGAAATATTTAATGTAAACTGCATTGTGCTGACTTCGTTCCTGGTCAGAATTATGGACTCAAAATACACTGGAATATGTATAATTTTCCGCTGAATCGATTGCCGAAGACTAGAACGTTCTATCTATCATATTAGTAGAGTTATGAGCATATTTAGTTTTGAAAAGTGGATTTTCGAAAATTTCATGACTTCATTTGGTGGAGAAAAAATGGTTTTATACAAAAACAGACTGTGTCAGTCAATTTTTCGCATCAAAAAACCCTTTCAGACAAATTTTGAGCAATTTTTATGCCAAAAATGTTATTTTTGTCGAAAATTTTGAAGTAAGGGGGTAGGTATGGAGATATTTAATGTAGACTGCATTGTGCTAACTTCTTTCCTGGTCGGAATTATGGACTCAAAATATACTGGAATATGTAAAATTTTCCGCTAAATCGATTGCCGACGACTAGAACGTTCTATCTATCATATTAGTCGAGTTATGTGCATATTTAGTTTTGAAAAGTGGATTTTCGAAAATTTCATGAATTCATTTGGTGGAGAAAAAATAGTTTTATACAAAAACAGACTGTGTCAGTCAATTTTTCGCATCAAAAAACCATTTCAGACAAATTTTGAGCAATTTTTATGTCAAAAATGCTTTTTTTGTCGAAAATTTTGAAGCAAAGGGTAGGTATGGAAATATTTAATGTAAACTGCATTGTGCTAACTTCTTTCCTGGTCGGAATTATGGACTCAAAATATACTGGAATATGTAAAATTTTCCGCTTAATCGATTGCCGACGACTAGAACGTTCTATCTATCATATTAGTCGAGTTATGTGCATATTTAGTTTTGAAAAGTGGATTTTCGAAAACTTTCGATCAATCGACAATTAATCGCCGAGGTACTCATTGCATTTTTCCATCGATCTCCACAAAACTCACTAATTCCCCCGCGTTGTATCAAACACCTACACTCTGTTCACCGATAATTACATTGAGGATTATTTTCAAATATCAAATTCACGTTCATAAATCATTTTTAAGTATCTACTTCTGTTATTTCCATTCTGTAAATAGCTTCCACGTTACATAGCTGTCATTCCCGGCTCTGCGATTAGCTTCCATAATGGACTTCACTCGTTGAATTTACAATTCAAGAAGTCTTTCACAATATTAATTTTGTAGCTTCATCTACATATGGATTTAATGGATCGCCTGCGCTTTTAAGCGGATCCTTGGTTTACCATGTTAAGTTGAACAAAGATTTTCGAACGCAATGAATAGAAAAAAACATATACATAGGTTGTATCATATATTATGTATGGTTATTCAGTTATTTGGATCAATAAACGGATTTTAGATATGCCATCTCTACATATTTCTGCCTATACTACCACTCAATCCACCACTAAAGTCAAATTTAACATAAATTCTGAAAATCCAAATGAAAAACGTAATTGTTCCTCAAAGAAGCAATAGATTTGAAATGAATGTTGTTCAATCATTTGTAAATATTGCAGAAATCTGATTTTAAAACAGTGAACTTTAGCTTATAAACAACATAAATAAAACAAGTTATTTATGATATACAGATGATACAAATGTGAAACTAAAACAATATCTCGACTGCTACTGTGAGTGTAGTCATAGTAGTAGTTTACATGAAGCTGTTAGAAAATAATGTACTCGTGTCCGTCTTTATAGTTAATATTATTTATACCGTGCCAACATGTCGTGGCGGTATAAAAATAAACATTACGTTCAAATATATGTTGCATTGTATACAACTCTTTCATTTTGTCGTTAATAAAATGATAGATTCATTAAATTGATATAAATAAATAAACACACGTTTGCTTGAGTGTAATTCAATTATAATATTCAATACAATATAGTCTCTACATTTATATAGCTTATCTTCTCACCTTATTGAACAAATTATATATTGAATAAGTGTTCAATTTATTGTCTTATTCACTTTTCATATTATATTTTTTAGTAATATCAATCAAACACTAGTATTGTTATTTGAATTTTTGCAATTAGCAATAAATTATTTAAAACGTCACTTCTGCTTTTAACATACATCATACACACTAGATAAAAGGCTTGTTCTCACAAGCATCACAGACAGTCTTTGACAATCCGGATTCGGCGCAAAGACCATAAAAGCGTTCTCGTGAGAAAGCTTTATAGTCTTTGCGCCGAATCCTGATTGTCAAAGACTGTCTGTGATGCTTGTGAGAACAAACCTAATATAATTCGATCTACTCCTATATATACAAAACCTTGATTATATCGTATATATGTCTCTATGGCCTGATGGTTTAGTGCTCTAACTTGGGATAGCAAGGACGCAGGTTCGAATCCTGGTCTTGATGAAAATTTTTAATTAATATATTGTGTCGTTTGTAGGAATAATCTTCAATATAATTATACGTCATGTGACCTTTTCATTATACACACCTATTATACACGGGTGAATTATATACGTCATTATACTTGAAGAAGCATACGTAAAATGTTAAAATTATCAAATAGTCGTGGACAAATTCATTATATTTACAGTATAGGTATTTCACATCAACATATCTGTACAAAATATAATATAGCCGGATTGAAGGCAGTCTGTTGAAGTTAGCTTTTATCAAACAAAATGCAGTTTCGGTTTTAAGCTAACTTTTGTTATTACAATCTATTGTTTGAAGGTTTCTATGCCGATTGTCGGGAAACCAACGCAAATAATAGGAAGGTAAGCAGAATTAGTATATATTTCAGTTTAGATTAGGACAATGGATTGCTGAATATTTTTTTAAATATAAATAATGCGCTAGCATTGCATAAAATGTAATGTTTTCCTTATTTGTTTGAACATTTTTTACAGTGGGACTCACTCAAAAACCCGCAGATCTAGAACCTTCTTGAATTTACCACCTCTGCGTATACTCTATAATTCCAAAACAATCAGGGGTAAATTCTCGCATAACTCTGTTATGGAATCTTCTAGAAATGTCGCATTCGCCAAAGTTTATAATTCAAGGCAGGTCCGGCTTTTGAATCACTGAGTTCGTGACAGTAGCGTAGTAAATATAAAAACGAATAGAAGGAAAACCCAGTAGGTTTTTGTTTATCTAGATTTTGGCAAAAGAAAACCTACAGAATTATCTTGTGTAAGTGAGTTTCTTTCTCAAACTAATATTTTCCGTTTTCGTTTTGATAAATAAATGATATTTATGAAAAATTTCGTTTAAAAAGACCTTCAAATCAATTTTCACATTACAAAAGAACTGCAAATTTACGGATGTATCAATCCATCATTCTTATATACACCATTTCAGGCAGATTTTGTACGTATTCCCATTCGGCTTCTGGCTCCAATATTTTTTCCATTCCATTCAATTTATTTATTACTTCCTTATCCGACGTTATTTTCAAAAAAAAATAAAGTTATTCAACTCTAGTTATTTTTTTTTATTGGAATTATTATTAAACGACCTAAATAATAATTTCTACACATCCTGCATTTCTTTATCTAGTCCTCTAAATTACCGCTTAACCTTTTTATAAAGATTAGTTTTGAAAATTTTTGGTAAATTACCTACTATTGATCATTGTGATTGAGTTTTTCGACAAAGTAATTACCACTATAACAAATACATTCCGAGAAAATGCATCTAAGCTGTATGACCTTAAAATTATACATGTTATTTCTGTATGCAATTTGGCAGATATAACATAACATTGAATAAATTGCTATTAAGGTCATTTCAAAATAATAACGACTGCAAAATACTATTTTCGGAATGGAAATTGTTCTCTTAAACGCATCCTGTAAGTTAATATAAATGCCACTTTTATATTGTTATCCGAGATGTCGGCTTTTTTAAAGGAACATGAAAAAAATGTGTTATAACGAGATATATATTAGAATGTTTATCTCGTTTTCAAAAGATGTATATGTCGGGATCAATGCCAAACTCATGAATGCTCAATATACACACTTATAACCTGAAAAATCCATAAAGAAAATTTTTTGTTGTGAATTATATTAAGTATATCACTTCGTAATCCGAAAAAAATGATTTTGTAGCGTCGATCAGAGTCATACGTTTCTTCCATGTCTTTCTGTCTCTTGCCAGGTTTCCCATTTCTGGTACTTTCTTTTTCTAAACCTATCTCTTGTATTTGGTGTAGGTAACCATTTCCTACTAGGCCTTCCCCTATGTCTTTTGATCGATTTTCCAAGCTCCATTATTATCCTATTTACCCTTTTTGGATACATTCTTACCAAGTGACCATACCAGCTAAGTTGTCTCTTTTTTTGAATATACAATGTCTTCTTTCACTTGTGAGGGAAAGGTTTTTGTCCCAGTTTCGGTTATAGAAAAGTCTTCAAAATGAGTCGTTAATTTGGTGTGCCAGAGAAGCAGAGCGAATCTCAATTGGTATACTGATGGCTGGAATAGGATCCGGAATATATGGGGTACAAAAGAAGATAACGATGCTGGAGAAGAGAAACTAAGGACAGAGAGCTATGCAAGGGAGGGGGTATCAAGGCTAAGAAATCAAATAAAAAGAATAAAGCTGGATATCTTATCTAATCTGGTGTGGCTGCTTACTCAAGTGAAAGAGGAGACTCTGAGACGTGGGCATACTGTATTAAGGGCGAGTTTCTACAGCGACAGCCAAGCCACCCTTAAAGCACTCCAGAGCTATAGGGTGACATCTCGGCTAGTATGGGAATGCGGCGAAGAACTTAGAAGACTGGCGACTCGGAACAGTGTAACACTGGAATGGGTACCAGGTCATAAAGGAATCGCAGGCAATGAAAAAGCTGACGAACTCGCAAGTGTAGGATCGTCAACTCTGATGAACGGACCCGAACCTGCTGTATGGGCATCCCCAGATTCTTAACGAGGTCATGGTTAAAAGGGTGGTTGAAAGAACAACACAAGAAATACTGGAAGAATACGACTGGGCAAATACATGGAAAGAAATTCATAAAAGAACCATCAGAAAAAGTAGCGAAAGAACTGCTCTCAATGAGCAGGAACAAACTGCGCACCACCACGGGGCTACTTACGGGACACTTTCCCACAAAGGAGCACCTAAACAAAATAGGGCTGTACAACGGAGACCTTACATGCAGAAGATGCAAAAAGGATACCGAAATAGCTCTGCATATACTATGTAACTGTGAGTCGCTGGACCACAGAAGGCAGAAACTTTATGGCAGAACCCAAATGACTCCAGAAGACTTCTACAATCAACCAGCTAAGAACCTGTATGAGCTAATACAGGGAACGGATTGGCTGAATAGGTTGTAGTCAGAACACTAGGAGTATCCACAATAAGCCCAGGAGGCTGAGGTGGTACCGGCGAAGGGGAAAAAAAAAAAAAAAAAAAAAAAAAAAAAAAAAGGGCGAGTTTATCAAAGCCTGTCGATTGATAAACACTTTTGCAACAATATTTTATCAAAAATTGATAAACTTTACATTCTATTCACTTTATTTAAATGTAATCTAAGAGAACTGTTTAGGCTGATGTGGTAGAACCGTTCTCCTGTGTTTTTTATTTATTGTACACAGGTCAATTTAATTGCAATTTCCCAATTAATTTGTAAAATGTACCTGGAATAATTAATTGATTTGAATTTCAAATAGTAATTCCAGCAGTCTCTTCATTATTCATACATTTTGTGTCTGTCTACCCCACGTTCGCGAATCTAATTAAAATATAATAAAACCATTGTAGTTAACGCAAACGATTCGCGAATTTAAATTTTGGCATACAATTCGAGCTATACGGATTTTGATAATTTGAAAGCTTTATACGATAATTCAAGTAGCTGCATTTATTTTTCAATAATAGTTCATTTATTATTATGAAAATTAATATGTTGTGGATTGAATTAAGCACAATTTTCATTACAAAATATGGAAAAATATATTTCTCCATTGATGAGCTTATTCTGTTTCCAGGATTGATTCCAGAAGATGAAAAAATGCATATCTTTTCATAAAGGATATTTTGAACAAGAATAGGGTTCAATTTTGATATAAAACATCATTAAAAGAAAATTGTTTGTAATCACAAAGATATTCCTGAATTGAAAAAAGTTTCCAGAAGCTCATATATCGAAATCTTTCTAGTAGACGCACCCTGTATACAAAAAAATGATTACTCTTCATCTTAAATAAAAAAAAAATTAATAGCATGACTCTATCCCTATATTTCAGTAACGATTTCAAAGTGTCCCAAAATATTTTAAGCAGCTTAGTTCGTTGTGACAGCAAAATATTTATTTTTCTTCAAAATAACGTCAAAATTCAAATTCAATATTTATTATTAATTAATGGCCACTTGCACCGTCATTATAACAGTGGTTTAAAATTTAACTATTAGTTAACTTTGAATTTTGGCTTGCATCGCGATTTAAGCCACGGTTAAACTCTTCTAAACCACTGTTAAACTAAGCCACTGATTTTGGAGGCTTAAATCGATAATAAACCACAGTAGTATGAATTCTAACCTAAAAACACACAAAACTGATGTGTATGACTTCAAAAAAGTACACTGTGCGCTCGGGTTAGTTTTTAGTTTCTAAAAAATGGATTTTTGGTAACACGACAACGACATATTCTTTGAAGATGATATGGATATATTGGATATAATTGATATAGGTTTTCCACGAAGGGTATATGATAGAGCCAACCACTTCCACAACATGGATAATCTAATATTTTTCAAGAGATCTTGTCTCTTGAAACCAACCGTTCTTTATCTGTTTCTTTGTTTTCAATAATGCGTTTGTATTTTGATATGATATCAATGAGATGGGATTTTTCATTTGGTGAGAAATTTGATGTTCGCACCCGTTTCGCGCTGGTGGAGGTTGAATCCATCATTACTTACGCCTACCCTTGTGCTCCAAGAATTAGGAACACTTTATTTCGCTAACCTAAAGCAAAGATTTCACCAAAATAGGAAATACCGGCGACTGCCAGGAAATAAATAATTTTTATAACCTCAAAATATCATTGTCTGACTGAGACAATTTCAGACTGAAGTTAGGTGTTTAGTACCAACCGATTGTAATTTAGCAAAACTTCCCCAGATTGATTAGTTTATTTTAACCAAGAACCCTTAAATTACGATGCAAGTGATTGTAATTTAATCGATTGTTTAAATTTTAACAGCGTGTTATTTTAAACAGTGAGTTAGCGAATACGGTGCAACCGGAAGAGTTTCAATGGAGTTCAATGACACAAAATACAAAAATTCCGCCGATTATAATTTATACATGACCTCAACTTAATAATCGACATATACGAATTCCTCTTTTTGCAGGATAAAATCATCAGGAAGAAACAGCTTTTACACATCTCGCATGATAAAAAAATTAACCGAACATACCGACTTTATCAAAAACAAACAGCAAGAAATAAAAATAAATCCAGGTCAGCTGTGAAAATATCAAAATTTAATCTATTCGCCAGAAAAACAGTTGACAGTCATTTATTATTATGTGTTCAGTGCAGTGTAATTCAAGTGTGTTTTCGATTAAAAGCTATAATCTAGAAATCCAAGGATTTATATGCAAGCTGATTGGCTAGATTTCCGTTCTTCAGTAAGTCGTCAATTATATTAGATTGGAATTTGTACCAAATGAAAAGATACCCTTAATAGTTTTGAATTATGTATGTATGTATTTTTGGGGTAACATTCACTGAGACTTAAAAGATCTATTGTGCTCCCTTACTTCTACTTAGTTTCTGAGGAGAGTCTCTGAAACTAGTAGCTCCTTTAGTCCTATTTCCCGGAGGAATTTTAGGATATCTGCAGGCTTCAACTTAGGTAAATATTCCTCTTCTATACAGTAATCTCCCAGATACTGTTTCTTCTTCCATGTCACAAAATCTGCATTCTTCTTCCTCCACTAATTTGAGCTTTTTCAGGTGCCCATTCAGGAGACAATGTCCCGTTAGGATCCCTGTTAAAACTCTTAGCGCAGTTTTGCTTTGACTTATGCATTCATTTGATCTCAACAGGTTGTAGTCACCCAGAAGAATATTTGATTGTCTAAACCCTACTAGATCTTCCTAATGGTCAGATCTGCTCTTTCTTCCAGGTTGACCTATTTTATCCAATATTACATTGTGGCTGATTCCGCAAAAGGGTTAAATCCCCCAGAAAGGTATTTCAGTCCCCATCTTTGCTAGTTCATCTGCTATTTCATTTCTTCTATTCCAGTGTATCCTGGAATCTAAAGTAAGGTTGTTCTCGCCTAGTTCATTGAGTTTGTCTAGGCATTTTAGAACTGATTACACAAGAGCTGTAATATTACCAAATAAACCAGCCATTTTAAATCCAAAAATATGAGACTGTACACTCAATTTGTACTAACTGTTTAACATCTATTATCTAATTTGCCCCAATATTTTTTAAGCAATTGGTACACTATGAATAGGAACGTCTAAGCCAATAACTTTTGTTATGTACACCTTGTTATAATATAGTTTTCCCTTTTCTCACCATAGTTTATCGTAAAATCCATTCATAATATTTTTTTTATACATTCATGCAAAAAACAACACTTTTGTGAACCACATTTAATGGAAAAAGTGGTACTTTATTGCACTAGTGCAATAATAGTATTTTATGCAACGAACATGTAATGATAGCCATTAAGACACGAGCATATTGTAGGATACGAAACGAGCCGCAGGCGAGTTTCGTATATAATATGCGAGTGTATTAATGGCCATTACATGAAAGTAGCATACAATATTTTTTCTACTCTGGTTAATAAAAATTATTTAATCAATAATTATTAGTTAAGTCAATTTTAAATATAGTTATTTTGAAAATCAAAATTATTTGACAGCTATCAAATTAAGTGTCACTTAATATGTCTGTTCGCCTGCAATAAAAGTGTAGCAATGAGCTATATAATTTTGAAGAATTCAGGTCTATCTGTGAAAAAATACGTATAAAATTACTAAATTTGGGAATATCTATGTATATTGCATTTGTAAACTGCAAGAAGCATTAAAACATAATTAAAATAAATAAAATCGTATAGCTCAGTGCTACACTTTTATTGCAGGCCACAGACCTGATATAATTAATTTCAGAAATGTCAACCAGGTATCCATGGCTATATACTAAATATTGTGCGAATGTCGCATTCCTATTGGCTTAAAAATCTGTATCATAATGAAAATCTGTATCATAATGAATTTCATTATGATACAGATTTTAGTCTTTTAATAAGTATATTATAAAACAGGAGTAGAAAAAATATTTTATTGCACTCATCTGTCATTCTTGTGTCAGTTTTGTGATGATTAATGACAAACATAAACATTTAAATTAAATAAAAATCCATAGCAAGTACCTGATCCTGCTCTAATACAACAATAATATATGTATATCTTACTACTTAGTCTCAACGAGTTACAATTATTGCAAAAATATTCAATTATTTAAAATTTAAATGGTCAAGGCGAGAACCAGCTATGATTGAGTACTGACAAGGTGGAGGCCATAAAGATACAAAAAAGAAGAACGAGTTGAGTTTTATTAGGTTAGATTAGCTTCTTTGACATATTTATGTTCTAATTTTCCAGTTTTTGCATGAATTTAGAAAAAATATTGTATGCAACTCTTGCAAAACGTGTTTTTTGCACTCGACGTGTTGTCCAACTCGGCCTAAAGATCTCGTTGGACAATTTCACGTCGCGTGCAAAAAACACTCACTTTTTGCACTTGTTGCATAAATAACTATTATCACGTTTTGGAAACAATTATATCCATATCAAATGATGTCAAAATATTACTCAGTATAATCAAACTAAAAAACAATACTATACAAATTTTTATGTGATATCCACTATTTCAGAGTAATTACTTTGATAAGCTTTATTGCGTTGGAATTATTTCTTGATAAGTGAATCATTACATTACATTACAATCAGTCGACAGAAGTAAACATGAGCCCCGGAAAATATGCGAACTAAAAGAATTTCATCGCAACGAACCAATCAGGTGCTAATTTTAACGAACGAACATTAGTAATTTGTTAAAAAAATACAACTACAGCGACATGGACACGCCCACCAGGGCTCATGTTTGCTTCTGTCGACTGTACATGCTGTTACTTTTTCATGCTTAATATAATCAAATACATTTTTGAATAAGTTACTTTTATTGTGACAAAAAGACAACAAATTAGCAAGACTTATGTGGTATTGGATTTAAACTGGCTCCCTCTGCCATGAAATTGGGAAATATGGAGTCCGATCCTCTCTTTTAGTCATTGCTACCAGCTCTGCTTTCATTGCTACCAATCTATCAATGCTAGCAGCTCTGATATCATCGCTACCAACTTATCAATGCTACCTACCAACTCTACTAGCAGCTCCTTTCCGTCGGTCCTCTTTGAGAAGAAAAAAAAATAGAATGTGTTAACTTATGGTAAAGTGAATACGAAATTGCTTTTAATATGTCTGCTTTTAAATGAATTGTAAAACTTAACAGCAACTCGACTATGAAACTACGCATTTCATATAAACAGATCAAACGACGATATGCCTTGAAATTTATTGTTAAAAAAATTATTATATGTACTAAAAATATATTTCAAGAGCATGTTGTTCATCCACAATCTTCGAGTATAAAAAATTGCTAACAGGTGTACGAAAACTACATTTGAAAATATATATAAATATCAAGGAAACGTTATATATAAACTGTGCGAAAATGATATACGGCCAATAATTTTCATTTTCAGGAAATATTGCAGTATCTATAGGAATAGAATAATTGAGATTTTGGTTTTTTTTATTTTATTTCCATGTAAATAGATAATAATTTTATTGTTAATATCCATATAATTTAGTATTAAGGCACTGTATAAAAAGGCATGATGACAGTCACTAAGAATCACTAAAATATTGATTTGATATAATTATTTAAGATACAGAGATTCTACAGAAATCACTTATTTTTCGTTTTCATGTGTGATTACATTTATAAGCACAAAATTTAACCATCCGCCATCTTATCTCAAACACCAATCAGAAGAGAGTGACGTCATATTTTCGCAAATATCTATGATCCGACCCGAACCAAATCCGAACATCTGTTTTGTCGTCTTTAAATTATCTATGGTTTTGTATTTCCTTTATTGCTGTTGGCTTTGCTTGGTTCATGTGATTTTTTCTCATTATCAATTATTAAGTATCTCTGTTTTTTATTACCACAAAAAACCGTTTTTGAAATTATGTTTATGTATCAAAATAAACTTTTTACCTGCAAGCTGTCAAGTGTTTGAAGTTTGACTTTGACGATTTTACTACATGACACAGATCATAGATAACCTATCGACAGTTGACACTGTTACGAATTGATGATGTCATAGACGGACGCCATTACTATTCTAGCGTTTTGGCGCATAATTTAAAATGTGTTTTTAAAAGTTGAATTTTTCATTTAAAAACATTATTTTTTACAAAAATAACATTTATTGTAGATAAAGTATATACGTGAAAACATCGTGGAGCAGTTTTTCAAAATCAGTCATCATGCCTATTGAAAATGTCTCATTATACCTTCTACTGACTAGTTTACCTGGAAAGTTGCTGGTTGGAAAAATTATCTTTACAATTAAACTCTTAGTTTGCTATCGGCTATAGGAAGGAACTGAAATGCAAGTTGATAAAAAATCGAAGTAACCTTAAACTTTCTTTCCCTGGAGGAAGTATCACTTGGCAGTATTCGTGAATACATATCGTAATAAGCGGAAGAAAACCCATAAATTTCACCTTAAACGTACAAAATTGGAAATATGCTCATTTCAAAACACGAATATTCCTAATTTGACCTTTACAATTTACAATGACGCCAGATTTATTGCTTTACTGATAAATGTCTATTTCGATTCTAGCACTCAATATGCGTTTTAAAAATATAAATCTGAGGTTGGTGCAGAGATATTTTAATCTAGCTTTCAAATTTAAATTCCTTTGTATAGGCGTGTTCACACTATGCCGCGATTTGCCCTTTGCAAAGTAAATGACTGTAAAAACGTGTTGGCATTCATTTAGTTTGGTCGCACAATGTTCACAAAACAGGACGATCCCTGATTTATCAAAATAATAGTTCATTTAAAAGTGGTTGGCACGATCCCATTGTCCTTTCTCATTGGCTTCTTTTTATTGATTTCAATTGGCACACGACTGGTCGGGTCCACATTGTCGCGATTTGCCAATTGGCATTGCCAACGGCAAATCGCGGCAGCTAGTGCTGAACGCGACCATTGACGTAAAGTTGTTTATTTTAAAAAGTGATATTTCCTATATTTTTTATTAATAAAATATGTGAAAACAGCGTGAAACCAGTCAACTGTCGTCTACATAACAAAATTCTTCAATCTCGAAGAAACAATACGTTCGTTTCGATTGAGAGTGTTGATATTGTCATTTTATTGTTTTCATCTGCTTTGTAGAACGTACATGCCACTTGCCGAATGTTTTCATGTTTGCATGAATGAATTTTCCCTTTTGATGATAATTTCTGGAGTGATTCCACGTTCTTTTGAATCTACTCTTCTATCTAACTTTTGTGTTTGTCTATAATAGAACAGAACACTTTTGTCAGTGCGTGATAGGTGCCCATAGTGTCATCAATGTCAACGAAATCGTTACCGCTTTCGTGTGAGCTGGGTATTTAGTGGCCAAATTATTATGAATCGGTGCAAGTTTTTTGAAATAATTCAATTTCCGTGCTTCCCTACATCACTTGATAAATTTCTCTTTTTTTTCGTTGGTATGGAATGAATTATAAGTCCAAAACAAATAGTCGTTATGTAAAAAGAGAGAGCAATAATGGGATTTTGCAAATTTGAAAGATAAACCGGTCGACGGTTCATAGTTTTCCGCAACAAAAACAACAACCGATACGTTGGAAATTGTAAATATAAATTGAGCTTTTCAACCGACAAATTGCAATACGGAGAATTATATCAACAATGGCTGTTTTATTCAATTTACAAGATTGATTCGTTAAACTAGTTATATAAACGATGAATTTTTATTATTTAAATAATTGGATTAAAATTAGCGCAGTTTATTTCAAATTTACTATCGACTTAGTATAAAGGATATTTTCATAGTAATCTGACATATTGTCGACGATTTTTTGGCATTCAATTTCATGGTTGAAAGAGTCTGTAGGTAAACGAGATTGGTCGTTTATGTTTTTCATGTTGACTTTCTAGCGATAAAATTGACATTTTTATCATTCGTATTTCATCAACCTCAGTTGACTAGTATAATGTATGTCCAGTTTTATACAAATAACCGCTTACCATTTTTGAAAAACTGTCTTCAAAAACCTAGAACTTCATTCGGAGAGACTCATGATGACTAATGATGAAAGTCCGTTGACTTTCCCCTTTTTTATTTCCCCATATTCTCAAATTACTGTGACCTTTCAATAACTGTCCCAATAACCTCCACATGTGTCGAGGGCAATTTGGTAGTTCGTGATTCTCAACTAAACATTCTGCTTCTGTTCTGCATGAAATGATGTGACCTTTAAACGTAAAATTTTAAAAGGGTATTATTTTCATTACATTTAATTGGCTATTAAATGCCAGTAACGTACTCTGATTTATCCATTAATGATTTCGCATTTTACAAATTTTTAAATAAACCAAGTTTGGGTGAAAATTTATTGTTTCAATATACCTACAATATCTGTCAAGACAGTACCGAAAATTAAACATAACTAAATGATGTGACGCTTTCTCAAACGAATATTCGTTTCCACTTCTTTTTCTTATCAATTTGGAGCAAAAAATATTCTCAAACTATTCCTAGCTGCACCAAAAATATTGTACGTTCCACACTCGGAAAGAATATTTACTAGACACATAAATAGCTATTGCGCAAATTTTCTATAATTCAACCTCTCTTCATACGCTTTGGGACACGCCATACATATCTTTAACTGTGAAAAAATAAAATTCTCATCACGTAATCCTAAAAATTCACGTTTTTCTTTTTCCTGCATGCTCTCTACTTAAACGTAAAGCTTATCTTTTACCCAAACATCAGCTTTTCTAGATAGCATACAGCTCGGTGTAAATTTAAACCATCCTTAGCTGTTTTTAGGGTAAATTGGCGGATTTTCAAGGCAATCCTCAGTCCAAAATGGAGCTTTTAAGGTATCCTTCGACCTTATACGATTCCTTGTTATATAAGAAAAGCCACATGGTTTCCTTCATCACATAAGAGGGAAGGAAACAATTTGTTTGAACTCATATTAATTGACATAGAGTAGTTCAGTACAATGTCGGTGTGGCCAACAGAATTTCTGTTATTCTGTCACTAGTTATGTCAAATGTCAGTGATATTTATTTTTGTTGATATTCATTTAATTGTGTATGACTATTTTGAATAAGATTTTTGTAGGAGTTCCTAGTTAGTTGTATCTCTTTTCTTCTAATTACTTTCTCCACTGACATCTGACATAACTAGTGACTGAATAACAGAAATGAAATGGTGACATGCCAAGACTTCTTAGAATTATTGGCCACCGATATGTTGTTTATTTTTTTATTTTTAGGCTGTCAAGAGGCCTTTTCATCAGGTGATTGCGCAAGCGCTGCAGCCATTTTGAAATAGCGGTAATTTAAAAGTTTCGTACTGTTTTTGTTAGCAATGGCTGGGAATGCAATAATATTTCTACCAAATGATAAATTACTTGCAGAATTAATTGATGGTGCTTCACTTATTTATAACTCTGTGGAAGCTCATAGCTGTGAGCAATTAAAAAGATGGTTAAAATGTCACGGACGTTCACAGCAAGGAAAAAAAAGTGTGCTAGTTGAGAGGTTAGGTTGTATTTACTCTTGTAAAAAATCATAAAAAATAAATAAAAATCATGATTTCATTTGAATTTGCATATAAAAGCACCTTAATTAATTTAAAAATTGACTAATATAGGTACTTAACTAATGAGTTTGAGTTTATTACTGTAAAAATAGAATTTTTGGATTAATAATTATACCTTATTGGTTGATTTATGAACTTGTTGAAATTCTTGATAGCTCAAAGGATCAGGATTTTGTTCACTTGGACCACTTTCTCCAGAAAAATGCAATGAACAAATATAAGTTTCCTAAGTAACATTATCAATAGATTTAAATCCTCTGTCACTTCGGCCACATTTTTTCACCCACGAATCACATTTAGAGCATTTTTGACATGTTTTACCATGTATTTTTTTGAATAAGTTAATTACTTTCTTACGATATTCCAGGCAAGGCTTTGTAAAGTTTATAAAATAATAAGTATTTGTTTTATTTTAAAAGGTTCATAACGTGTATCACTTTTGCATACTCCATAACAACACCGTTTTGTTGTACCTTTTCGTACAGATCACATAATTATAGTCTATAGAAAAACTGCTCTATTGAATCCTGACACTTACTACTTTACTTTTTTTACTTTTTTAAATCACAAATACATTTATAATAGTATTTATTGATTTTAAGTTTTAGTACGCGGGCACTTTAACACGCTTGTTTACAAATAACAGTACGAAAAACATGGCTGATACGAACGCATGCGCACTGAAAATTACATGACCTTGAAAAAGCCTAGTCTGGCAGTTGTCTTCACAGCACGACACCATAGATTATCTATGCCATAGATAACATAGGTCTTCACACACCGCTCCAACATTTGGCTCCTATTACTTTTGTCAATATTGCCGGTTATGTCAACGAACATTATAAAGTTCGTTGGTTTTGTCCACAGGTTTTGTCTAGTTATGTGATGTGTTAATATTGTATTTTATTATTTTAATTAACTATTAATTGCTTCATCGATTTGAAAATATCATTTATATGTTTGTTTGAGACCATTACGTGTTTGTGTGGGCTTTTTTTTATTTTTAAAAGTCAATGTAAAGTGGAAAACATAAATATTCGATATTTCCGAGGATATATTGAAACCTTTAGAAGAAAATATTTCATTTACTAGTTCAGTGACTATTCTTTCATATTTTGTGAGTAAGATATGGCTAGCGAAGATTTTGTAAAAGCATAAACTGATAACTTGCCCAAAGTAGACTCATGTATGCTACTTGAATTTATGAAGTCAAACAGCTGCTTTAATGCCCGGTTTAATAAGCTAGGGTTACCCCTGTCCTAACCTAACCAAAGGGATAACTCTCGGGGCAGGGGTAACCCGAGCTTATAAAACCGGGCATTAATAAAGTAATATAGATGTTCACAATGACAAAACACATTCAAAAATCTTATTTGAATTGGTAGACATTAACTGTCATTCTTGTCAGAAAAACCACTTTATGTTGGCTAGACTGATTCAAAAAACATTCTTTCTCAAGCGTCTGTTACCTTACGTGAAATATGAAGCTTGCGTGCCATCTATGGCCATGCCTATACAGGGTGTCCCACGACGAGTGAAAACTATCTGTATATGGCAAAATACTTATTGTAAAATCATAAAAATTTCTACGTTTGGGTTTTCGGATACGATCTTTTCAACTAAAATATTTTCAAAGATGACCGACTTCCGGTTCCACCGGAAGTCGACTGTAACTTTGTTATTTTAAATGGAACACCCTGTATATTAATACATTTTTGAAATCTACGTAATATTTTAGTATACTTTTGTCTAAAAACTTTTTTCGAAAAATGCACACTTTTTGAGTTATTGGTTTTTTTGTAGAAAATTTGACCGTTGAAGACCCTTATAAATTATTTTTTACGAGGACACCCTTGAAGATATGAAAATGGTTTCTGTTCGGTGGCCTTAAGCAAGGTCAAACGTAATCGAATCTATGTTGAAAAATTTTTCATTTTATACAGGGTGTGTATAAAAAGTGTTCAAAGTTTAACTTCATAAATATCAAATTTCTTCATTTTTTTAAATAGAACCACCCTGTTTTTTCTATTTTAATGCATTCAGGGGAAAAAATAAGGCAAGTTCATGTATACTTTCCTATACCTAAACCTTACCGTTATCCAGATATTAAATGTTTTATAAAAATTTTTAGAGATGCAGGTGTGGTCTAAATTTTGATACAAGTACTAAGAAACAAAAAAGTCTTTTTCTTCATCTGTCTAAAAAAAATCAAATCAAATTGTTTTTATTAATCCTATTCCAACTTTTAGTCGTCTCCGAGATATTTGAGGTTTTAAATTGTTATTATATTCGTAACAAGTTTAAATTTTTCATGTATTCTTTTAGTAGGCTTTGTAATAAATGCCACTTATTTAACTGACATTAGTTAACACCTAGAGAAGATTGTGAGCTAAGAGTTCGAAATTCCTTCAATTTCCTTTCTGAGATGATGATTATCAGTGCGACGAATGAAGGTATACTGAGAAGGGTTGAAAAATGTATTGTTCAAGTTCAAGTGAGCAATTTTGAACATTTACTTTAAAACATCAGACTATTTTTCTTTGGCTTTTAATTTTCCATAAAATTTTGTAGCATATCTTATTATTCTCACAAATGGTTTAACTCGATTAACTTTTGCTTAAAATGAACCGAAAAGCTTCAAATTGTTAAGTATTCTTTTAACAATGTGCGATTTCGATCGCAGTCAATCTGGATATCTTACTGCAAATAAAGCACATGTTCTTGTTAAAACTTTGTCATATTTACCATGTAAATTCACATAATAATTTTTATTTCTTAGTGCTTGTATCAAAATTTAGACCACACCTGCATCTCTAAAAATTTACATAAAACCTTTAATATCTGGATAACGGTAAGGTTTAGGTATAGGAAAGTATACATGAACTTGTCTTATTTTTTTCCCATGAATGCATTAAAATAGAAAAAACAGGGTGGTTCTATTTAAAAAAATGAAGAAATTTGATATTTATGAAGTTAAACTTTGAACACTTTTCATACACACCCTGTATAAAATGAAAAATTTTTCAACATAGATTTGATTACGTTTGACCTTGCTTAAGGCAACCGAACAGAAACCATTTTCATATCTTCAAGGGTGTTCTCGTAAAAAAATAATTTATAAGGGTCTTCAACGGTCAAATTTTCTACAAAAAAACCAATAACTCAAAAAGTGTGCATTTTTCGAAAAAAGTTTTTAGACAAAAGTATTCTAAAATATTACGTAGATTTCAAAAATGTATTAATATACAGGGTGTTCCATTTAAAATAACAAAGTTACAGTCGACTTCCGGTGGAACCGGAAGTCGGCCATCTTTGAAAATATTTTAGTTGAAAAGATCGTATCCGAAAACCCAAACGTAGAAATTTTCATGATTTCACTATAAGTATTTTGCCATATACAGATAGTTTTCACTCGTCGTGGGACACCCTGTATAGTTATTCCTCCGCGTGATATAAAGCTATCGATAGGCTGTGTTAATCACTGAACGGTTGTATTGATGTGTAGCAGCGGGAAGATTCCTTAGATCCACATATATATGGATAGGTAAATGTTGTGCAGAAACCCGTATAAATTTGCACACTATAGTAGTTACGAGTTTGACCCAGTTTAGTTGACATCCGACTATTGTTTCCAAGCACTGACAATTGGAAATGTGTACCTAACTTACCATTAATGAAATTGCAAAATTGATTTTCGATTCAATAATAAGCTGTGGAATATGCTACTTCCTTCGAATTTGTTACCGACTCGTTCTAGCTGGAACTTATTAGTCCGTTCTATTTACGAACTTTGATTGTTTATTCGATTAATTGGAGTGTATTGCACCCTTTAAAAAAAGAGCTCCGATGAAATGGCGTTCGTTAATAAAGTTTTTGTTTTAAGTAGATTTTATTTTTTTAAGTTTATTATTGTATAGGGTAAATTTGGATTTGTATCAACTTTTTTGTCATATAAAACTTTTTTCTCCACGACTAAATAACAACGCACACATTATTTTTACATATTTAGATACATAATGATATATATTCTTCACACCAGTGAATAATGAAAAAAAATTTACTCTCGTTAGCCAATCACATTATATTATTATCAGAATTCACGCTTAAATGAATTAAAATGAATAAATCAAATTGTCTCTTTTAAAACGTCAAATACCAAATAATGCGAATTGATTATTCTGACAGCGCGTCGTTTGAAACGTCAAAATAATAATAGAATCATAATTTTACGTATTCTTTAGAGAAAAAATGGACAACAGTAGTTATATATAGTTATAACTCCCAATAATTATCATTTATAAATGTAAGGGTTTCGATTAAAACTGTATGTTACGTATCCCTTTTTGAAAATAAACATGCACTATAGCCTAGTGGTAGAAATAGTTGACTCTGGCGCGGAGGATTGGGGTTCAATCCTCTTTTACTTGTGTAGAATGGCTAATATTCACTTGGATGATTCCAAAACTCACTAGCTGCGCTCGCTCGTTTTGGAAACTTCATCCGCGTGAATAATAGCAATCATTCTGCACTCGTTGAAGAATATTTTGTCATTATCCAGAAGCAAGAACTGATTACTCAAGGGAAAATCTATTTAATACTGCAAGACAAGTTACTGTAAAAGCTTATAAGGTTAGCAAACCCCAGTTCAAAGCTTACAAAATCAATAAAATACTTGCGGTTAAAATACATTCGAAAGTTGAATGGAAAACTCGATGAAACCATGTGAAAAAATGAGACTTAGCTGTATAAGCTTAATTGAAAATTAATTCTCAATTTGAAAACTTAAATTGGCTTGTACTTTTTGAGTTTAGCCAAGTTTTAATCTTACTACGAATCCAAGAGTAGCATAAGCATCTTTATAAAGTTGGAGGAATTGCAGAAGAGAATACTTCTCCTGATTGGGTAAATTATGTAGGCACATAATAAGTTGTTATCACAATACTAACGGACCAATTCAACCTCAACTATGAGGAAAAACATAATAGAAAAATGAAAATTTCATTTAAACCAATTCATTGAAGAAAAAATTAATATTCAACATTTTTAATCCACATAAATATTCAATCCACTCCTATATCTCAAATTTCTTTTAATACAAATTTAACATTTCCCCAGAATATTTCAAGTGGTGCTTTTCAAGGGTAGTAACCCTTATGCGGCAATTTAAGGTTTAAATTGGTTTTTGTTACCGCATAAACGGTTATAGACTACTGATGTGGAATAACAATGAACCAGGCTGACCGCTGGCGTCCAACCAAATATTTTATATTCACAAATTCACTTTCATGGACATGTATGTATGTATGTATTTTTGGGGTAACATTCACTTATACCTGAAAGATCTATTGTACCCCCTTACTTCTACTTAGTTTCTGATGAAAGTCTCTGAAATTAGTAGCTCCTTTAGTCTTATTTCCTGGAGGAATTTTAGGACACCTGCAGGCTTCAACTTAGGTAAATATTCCTCTTCAATACAGTAATCTCCCAGGTACTGTGCTCTAGGATTCTGGAGTGCTGTGCAGTTGGAAAGTAGGTGGATGGAGGTTTCTTCTTACATGCCACAAAATCTACATTCTTCTTCCTCCACTATTTTGAGCTTTTTCAGGTCTTTAAGTCAAGTGACAATGTCCCGTTAGGATCCCTGCTAAAACTCTTAGCACAGTTTCATTTTGACTTGTTATTTATTTGATCTCAACAGGCTGTAGTCACCCAGAACAATCTTTGATTGTCTAAGCCCTACTAAATCTTTCCAATGGTCAGATCTTTAGAACAGGGTAATTATAAATAGAAAAAATGGGGATGATAAAATGGTAAAAAAGCTATTTCACAGTGTTTTGAAATAAACTATCAGACCAGTACTGCCGAATCACTCTGTAAAATACTCCCCTGAATGCTTTTGCGGCTTTAATTAAAATTATTAATCGCTTTAACATCAAATTTTCACGCATACTTTGATTTATCTACGCTGATTATAAATCAAACACGGAAATTGACAAAAAGGCCTGCTTTATTGTATCATGTGTTTATCGCTTTAAATTGTGATTTATTATTAATAAAATATATCCTAATTTTTTTGTATGTTTATACTTGTACTTTTAGTTGTTACAGCTGTGCTAAGGACATCAACAAGTTAAACATTTTTTTTTTACCTAAAAGTTCTGTTTTTGAGATGTAATATAATCAATTCGTAATTATTTAATAAACTCCAGTCAAATGGAATGAAAAATAATGATCCTCGCTGTCAACTTTTTAAAAGTTTCTGTGATATCTTAAGACTTTTTAAGAGCTTTTGAATTGATATTGATGTTGTCGCTGATATAAAATCAATTTTTCACTGCTTGCGATCTGTAAAAAGTTTCCCTCTAGTTTATTTTCTTCTAGTATCTAAAAACATGTCCCACAATATCTTCCACTAAACATTTCTCTCTTTTCCCAATCTTGTGGAGGTAACCTACTCTCGACCCATGTCCTCTGCGTCAAGAAGTAGTTCACCTCCCCGAATTTCCCACTCCATCCAACCTACGACTCTTAGTGCTGGAGAAACCCAAGGGCGGGGTAGTTGTGAGGAATGTATATGAAATCTTGTTGGTCGCAGTATGGTCCTTTTGACATTGTTGCAATCTAGAATCTATCCTAAGTGAAAAAGTAATTATTGTGCAAAATAAAATATCAGTAGAGGATTTTTGTTATGACTTCACCAGTATAAATCGAGTGAAAGGATTATGCAAATTCATTAACATCCATTAGGTTCACGGATAACCATCAAATTTGAGTACAAAACATATTGAACAGGGAAAGCAAACGAATGTGAGAGCAAAGCTTAATCATAGGAGACCCTCGCCATTTTGTCAATAAGTGAAATATCAAATTCTCATTTAGTAATTCTGAATTGGACATTGAGCATAAAAATGACAAATGACTTTAAGGGTTGAAAGGAAAGAACAGTATTTTTAGAAAATATAAATACTAAATATTGATATCCATGATATCCAAATAACTATACAAGGTGGGGGATATTGGAAGAAAGGCTGAATAAAAGAATGGCTTAACTAAGGACGTCACAACTTTAAATGCAATTGACAGCAATTAATGATTCAAAGCTTCAAAAATTATACTAATCTTGCTATATTTTTGTCGCTGATCTCCTTTATATCGGCATAATAATATTCGAAGTTAACATCCCAATAACTACTTCAACTTTCATACCTTTATCTCTGTCTTTATCTTTAAACTTACACTGCAGAAGTGGAAAATAACAAGACAATTCTTTTCATGACATGTCTGAAACTTTTTTGAATCTCTGCTCAAATGTTCGTTTTCTCCTGGTTATAAATCGGAACGATTTGGCGTTTTTTAAAGTTTGTCTTTATTTTTGTTGGTTATTCTTTATAAAAAGTAAAAAAGTTATCTAAAACCCATTAGATATCAATTTTCTTAAAAGTTTGTCAAAAAATATTAATCTTACTCAAGAGTAAACTACCTTAAATTTTTACAATACAGAATTATGCAATTACAGCTGTTCAACATTAAAATTAAAATTTGTTGATTATTATTTTGTTATTTTGGCATCTCATCTTCAAACTTGGAAGTCATTTCTTATTCCTCCTCATCCGTATAATATAGTTTGTTAAAAATAGTAGTGATGATACAGAATAGAACTGATTGTTTGTTCTGATCAATATTTCCAAATTAAAAACATTATTGGTTTGTTATAGATTGTAATATATTCCCATCCCCTATAATTACCATAACCTCAGTTTTTCACAAAGGTGTTTTCAAAAACATTTATCATACGCATCAACGGAAACATCATTTTGTGAACTATACCTGATATCTATCTACGCATGGAATATATCTTCAGTGAATTCCGTGTATACAAACGATTCTTTCGCGTGTAAAGGCAACATTAAAAAAATTAATAATAGCAATGATGAAACAATAAACTGTATTGCTTTTATGGTTTCACAGCAGTGCCTAATACTGTTCCAAAACACGGGATTATGTAACAAAACTGGGGGAAAATAAGGTTATGTAAAATATATTTTCTTTTGTTTTTCATTTAATTACTTAACAACACAAAAATTGTTTCTAAAGTATTGTGTTGTGAACGATTCTTCAATCAATTTAAAAGTTTTATAAGCTTTGTATCTTGAGAAGTAAGACTGGACAAATAATGTTTAGTTGTTCAGTATTATGAGCTGGGAAATTTTAAATGTGGACGTGTAAATTATTGAGTTTTAATAGAATAACTAGTAAAAGTATCAAATTAATAACATATTACACACTTTAACGGGCACGATCAGTTATTTCATAGAATAACTAGGTATTAGAGATATCATGCTGGACTGCAAAGTCGGAGAAAAAGGTCTTAGAAGAAATTATTTGTAATTTCTTGATAAAAGATAATGCGAAAATTGGAATTTTCCTATCAAGTCCTGAGACTCATAATTTAACTAAGCCTGGTGAAGCTGCAATTCCAATTCAATTATAATCATGATATTCAAGAAAAAAATACAACTTGAAAAATATATTTTTAGTTTCTTGTACCGTCAAAAAATTGCCATCTCAAAATAAAACACTTTGTTTTCGATATCACATACGAATATTTATTTTTACAAACTGCTGGGAGCGTTTTTATTTTCATAATCAATTATGAAGTGAATGAGACTAATGTAGCAACAAACGTCGTGCGACATAGTAGATTTGTTACATTTTACAATTGTATTATGTCGTGTCGAATATTGTTCGATTCTTATCACACGTTCAGTATACGACAAACGAATAATCAAAACGCTTTTCCGGAGGGTGTGTATGATATTAACATGGATTTTTTTTATCTAAAATAAACATTAGATTGAAGTTTATAGATCGCATGTTAGAGAGATTATAGATATTTGATTTTTCCCCATTTTTTTCTTAATAATTTCATTTTTAATTATATAAACACGTAGTAGGTATATCCAATTTCCAGATGAGCATTTCTCTCCTGCATCCTTTTTCATTTTCCTTCGCAGCACCGGACTGAATTTATGGGTTAATAAAAAAATGCTTTGTACACTTTTAGTTTTAATAAAAAATTTTCTTTATGAGTTTACCAAATTTTTAAATATCCTTTCCTGTATAATGAGAGAGGGTGAAATAACTAGCATTACGTTTTTTGATAGCTCTAACGAGTAGTAAAGTAATACTAGAGTCTGCCATGAAATGTGCAATTTTGATAAATTCTCTGATAAGTATGAGACACAGAAACCTTGTTTGAAGCTGTCTCTATTCTTCTAGAGGCTGTCGTATTACCCCGCAAGTCCATGACGTAAGTGGGCTTCATTTTATCCATCGAGAATTATGTGAAAAACAAGTAGAAGAAGGCTTTTCCCCAAGACCCAAACTGGATAGTACATCAGGCCCACGAATTGGTTCTCCCTTTAACCTTCAGTTACTTGGCATGATTTATGTTTCGTAAAAACAATCAAGAGACAATGATACCTCAACAGAAGCTTTTCTAACAGCAGATATCAAAGAACATTAATAATTCTAACGCTTTATAAGTTTTGAAAAATATTTTCCAAAGACATTGACCGTTCAACTAAGAAGAAACAACTACTGAAGATGTCACTACTATCACATCTTTTACACTTCCGTTACTGGAAGGCATGTAATGATTGTGATTTTAGTGTATACTTCAGTCCGCGATTATGCTTTAAGCTCACGGACGGATAATATATACCTTGTACTGATGAGGCGCAAATACGCCGAAACCGGTCTACAAGTTATGTTGTCACTTCTAGCTGCAAACCAGAATGGTTGGTTCAAATATCTTGTAGATATGCCAACCCCGTTTGACTTTGAAGTGTAATCCAATATCCGTCGGGGCCTATAGCCCGGGAAGTAGTTGTTTCTTCTTAGTTGAACGGTCAATGTCTTTGAAAAATATTTTTCAAAACTTATAAAGCGTTAGAACTCGCTTTATTAAATAAGACAGTATTACAGTTTTCTGTAATAATTCTTTATATAACTTTTTTAACAGGTTCAAAGCATATTCTATTCTGTTTTTTTTGCACTCTTTGTACATTCTCCTTTGTAAGGTTTTATTGCACAGTATACATAAAAAAAGACGATCCAGTATGAACAATTTTCACTAAAAATTTACGGTTTTGATTCCCATGTATTTTTAAAAAGGACCTATTAACTTGTGAATGTTTGTATATATCTTGAAATTTTTAAAATAAATTAAAAATTATAAGCAATATTTATTAATTTATGTTCTAGCTAGTTTATGATTTCAATCTTTACCACAATAACAATAAAAACAGTCTTGGCATTCTCTAGAATAAAATTGTTTCCTTCAATCTTTTTGTGTAAGTTTGTAAATTGTTATATTTGATCTAATCTAAACTTTCTGAAATTGAACAAAATATATTGTGAACTTTTCTATTCATTCCTGACGTATTTATCGTAATATATTGCGATTTTCTGAAATGTCACAATAAAGTCAGATATCTCTACTAAACGTATCGTCTAGTGGTTGCTTTCCCTTGTCATTTCAAATAACCCAGAATACTCATGTGGACGTATTTAATATGAAGGTGAAGATTTTGGGAATAAAATAAGTAGAATTGTTTTATTTACGAGAATATCTAAAACAGAATAATGGCTGAATGCACCAATTGGGTGAAAAAGAGCTTTGACCTATGTTAATATATTATCTCGTTTGTAATATTGGGTTTTAGTTAACTCGTGTTCCAAATGGGTCAGTAGTGACATTCACATCCAATATTTTCCTTATTTTTCAATACCCTCTTCTATTTTTCCTCCACCCCTAGAATTTAAACCTTCTGCAACATGTACTCAAAATGTATAACCTTATTCATAGTATAATTTATATTATCTTTGTCAAATGAAGACAGCTTTCATAGTCTATTAAAGATTAAACAAAGTAATAATACCTCTCCAAGTTTTGATAGTTAATCATCAAGCTTGCAACAGAAACTACATACTCTTCGTTGGTAATTGATATATCAGTAAACTAAATTTGTTTGTCTTTGAAATTTAACCCTCCATACATAACCAGATTACTGTAATGCTGAGAGCTATGGAGTATGTACCTTCCGTAAAAGTTTTATATATAGAAGATGTTATTTCATTTTATGATTAGAAATATGTGTCCCTATTTCATCTCTACAGGTTCTAAATGTTGAACGTGTAACGTTTTGTGGTACAAAGCTACCACTAGCGCCTACCTTGGCTACTGGTATGAACTAGCATTCAAGACGCGCGCTTTTTGAATTTGGAAGTTTTCAGCATACGCGTAATATTGTATTAGTAGGAGTAGGAGAAAAAAAAAACAACTCTGCTAGTGAGAAATTACTATTAAAACAATAAATTATCGAAAATAACTCAAAAACAGTCAATAAAAATAAAATAAGAACAAACAAATAATCCACACTTATACACCAATCTACCTGGAGACACACCAATATCACACGAACAATGTTCGAAATACCACTTTTTCACATAACTAGAACTTTTAGCAAATCTTCCTTATTGTCTGCAAAAATAAACGATAAAATGAAAAATATTGTTTCCATTATTTTACTTTTTCAACTTAAGTACCTATGATGAGTTATAATAAATCATATGATAATAATAGGTGCCAATATTAAAGATAATCAATTTTTCTATGACTGTTGAGAAATGGACCCTTTTTATGTAACAATTTTGTTGAGTAACTGGATGCATTACACAAAACAAGCCACGCCCCGTGTGTAATGATCCATTACACACGACTATCTGGCCAATCACCGTTAAAGAATGCCATTACACACGACTATGTTCGGTGTAATGTTTGAATCAGACTCGCTATGAAATGTCATAATTTGACTTTGAAAGTACCTATACCTACCTACCGAAGGTGATTTAGAGCTGACTTTTTATTAGAATGGATACAAAAAGTGAAAACGAATTCAACTGCTCAAATTTCACCATCAATATTGTAAGCAATAAATGAATTTTTATTGTATCTTCCAAAATGGAATTGTTCGACATAAAGATTCAATAAAATATTCTCTAAATATCTCGTTTGTTTGAATTGATAGGTGAACACTCAGTCATAGAAAAAGTATAGTATTCTACTTTCGTGTAATGGCTATTACTCACTCGAATGATTACGCAAACTTCATTCTCATGAGTAATAGCCATCATTACACGCACGTTGAATAATATACTATTAAATAGAGAAATGCCAATAAGAATTAAATAAAAATAGTTCAGAAGTGTCTAATCTCAAATTAAAATATTGACATATTGACAATTTTCGTGTGGTTAGAGGCGGGGTTTGTTAGTTCAGTTAGTCACTGTACTCAACTGACTGCGCGCAAACTGACTTTATGACCAGATAAAAAGATATAAATGTTTGAGGTTAGGTTAGGCTTTATACGAAAAATTGAATATCCAACACACTTATTATATTGATTGGTGTTAAATATTTCCAATATATTTTGAATCCAAGCGATCTTCCTTTTAAAATATTAACAATTATGAATGAAACACTGTGTATAATCCACGGGTCGAGTCAGTAGATCGGCAAATACGAGCGAACTTTTCCAGTAAATTTGAGTTTGTGGCACTATAAATCAGACAAATAGAACATTACCGTTAAGCCACCACCGGCGAAATTGCGGCTAAGGGATTAAACTTCTAAATCAACTAACGGTTTATATCGGATATCAGGTAGCATTTCGAAATTATCTTATATCTTGCAAGCTGTAGAAATATGTTTTTTGATTTATGTCGAATAGCTGTTAACCGATTAAACTTCAACGGCATATTTTTTCTTGTTTCCAACTATAAAATATATCTTAATTTTAATAATGACAGGTTAATTGTATGAATAATAGGTGAACATATCTAAATTTTTTTTATATGCATATCAATTCACTAAAAACTATGTCTTATGCCTCCTGATGTCTGCCTTATGATCACCCTTACAAAAATTAAAAGCCCAGCTCGAGTCTTATTCTCCAGACTTTCTTCTGCATTACCAGGAAAGCCTAGTTGCCTTAATAATCACTTCATTATATTAGATTAGAATTGGAGAGGCTCTTTGTCCTATCCCACTGCGACCTTTGCAGGTCTATTGTGGTTCTCCCAATATTCAAAGCTCGATATCCAGCTTTATTTTTTCCATTAGATTTAATAGCCTGGATACCGCCTCTCTTTGCGTATCTCTCCCCTCTCTTTTTCTTCGAATAAGTGAAACCGCACCCTTGCTATGCCTTCGCATTCACAGAGTCCAATTGTGTGCATATGTTTCCTCAGCCTACAAGTTCCGGTCAGCATTCCCACCAGCATCCTCGTCGTTTCTCGACTTCGGCATAGTAGGTTTTGTGACAGTTTGGCTTTTAAGGAATAATTTAGCATGTCTTTGTCCTGGGGTTTCATGTGGTTGTTTGTCTATTTGTATGTGTCATTCAATTCCTAGTTCAATAGAGAAATGTCGAGAGGCTTTGAACTTCAACATCAGTCCATGCAGCATTTTGTCGTCGCTGCTTTCTTAGATGTCGCTTTTGTAGTTTGCTTCGTCGTTTTTCTTTTTGCTTGGTGCTTGTGGACATCCTTCGTAGCTCGCTAGGTGCTCTCCTAGTTCACGCTGGTGACTGATGGTTTGAGTCTTTGTATTGCATACTAATTGATATTTGTGTGGTTTTTCTCATTTGGTACTTACAAGGTATGTCGTCTGCTCTAGATCTAGTCTCTGACAGTTGTAGGTCTGTGTCGGTTTACTTCCTTTACGTTGTGATTTTTGAAAATAATCCTCAAAGTGCGGAGGAATCACGAACACAACTTAGGCTTTTCCAGTGTCAATAAAAACTTCAAAAATATGTTTACATGCCCATAATACATCGTAATATCGCCTATAATACTACCACATAAACCATATTATGATATATGTATCAAAAAGAAAATAAAATACCTTTACATCGTATATATTGGATTTTATGCCGATGCATTTTCTGTTCAATTTTCCATACGTCATATGCTTGATTGATTAAAAATTATAAACATTTGACTGCACACTATTGAAAAAATATCAATTTTGGATGCTGGCGCCCAATGGGATTTCAATAGCGCGTAAACAACGTTTATTTCAGGGATTTGATATTTTATTTTTGTAATATAGAGAGACAGAATATTGCCGGCGTCTGTTTAGATTGTCAAATATTCGACTGAACGGAGAGTAGCGTGAAAGTGTGTTTGTGGCTTTTCCATGGAATATTGAGTGGCAGGTGTTGATAATTTGTTTTCGTCATGCTGATAATTGTAATTGGCATGGAGAAAAATTTATGAAGTTTTCCCTTCAATACTCGCGACTTTATTTGTCGTTATATAATTTATTATTTGACGCATGATTTTCAAGAACTTGTTAAATGTAGAGACTGGATTCTTTAAGCTCTGTTTCAGCTCTTTTTATCTCCACGCACTTTCTTTTAGCAAAATATAGATAAAGTAACGAAAGAATGTGGTAAAAACGTGAATTCACCTCACTAATATCTATTCATTCTGTGAAGATCCTTCCGCGACCCTCATACCATCGTCATCATTCGCGTTCTTTGCTTCTAGTTCCTGTATCTGTAGAGTAGGGAGGGTGAGTGTAGGCTCACAGCACTTAGACCACATGTGACCTATAGTACATCCTCCGGAGGAGTTGTCGTCCTAGGTCATCGTCCATCCTGCCCTTTCCAGGAAGGTCAATAGGAGACATCTCCTAACTCCGGACACTCGCATAAGACGTGCCTGACAGTTTCATCTTCCTTTTCACACATCCTGTAAAGAGGTGTGTCCACTAGCCCCATAGTATGGAGGTTTTTGTTTTTTCTTAGTTGACAGTGGCCAGTCAAAAATCCCACTGTTATACGTAGGTTTTTCCTAATCATCGCCAAATATTTCTTCGGAGCCATCATCCCAGGGTCGCCAGAGTGAATCTGGCAAAACTGCATTCTTTGATTCTCTCCCATCTTTCAAGGGATTGAGCATGGGTGTAACGTTTGGCTAGTTCCGCAATTGTCGAAGTCATCAGGCCGTAGGTGTCACTGGGTCCAGGAATTTTTAGTCCAGCGGCTTCCCTGGCTAAAGAATCGGCAATGTGATTGCTTCTACTTTTGTCGTGCCCTTTAACCCACCTCAGGATAATATTGTTATCTGCCGAGGCGTTAGCTAAATCTTGGTGGCACTCTAGAACTAGCTCCTCTAAACAGCTGGGATTTGCCAGATCTTAACTTTTCTTGGATTCTCTACCTAGTGAATGGATCATCAACAGTTACTTGATCGAAAATCTGCTAGATTGTCGTCGTCGTCACTATCCTGAATGCTGATTAGGCGTCGACCCATTTGTTATCTACTTCGTGGGTTTCCATGTCCTTCTGTTGTTTTGAGTACCTAGCAAATATATCACCCAGTCAGTCCATTTCCTCCAGTGGTTGGTTGATGTCCTCACTATTGGTCAGTCTTATGACATAATACTACTCGATTTGAATATAAACAAATGTTCCTTTAGTGACCAATAATTAATCGTTCTTCATTCATACGTTAACAGCGTGCCATGATTTGAATACATATGTTAATATGTTTTCTATTTCATTCAATAATCAAACATTACAATTGTTAATGTACTCGTATTCAACGAATGTATCTTTATTAAGTATAAATTAAATCTTATAAGGTACGCCAAAGGTTATAATTTAAAACAAATAAATGTTTGAAAAACAATTGGCTCAGAAATCATTTGAATATTGTCTTTTTATAATTGTCTTATAGTTTTTATCCAGCCCTTACAATGATATAGATTGTATTTGCTGTAAATCTTACACAATTTTCTTATTACAATTCTTCGCTTCATAGACTCCCATTTTTAAGCAGAAAATTGGAATAAAAAATGATTTTAAGTCGAGTCTTATGTTTAGATTGAAAAAAACGTTTGCTAAGACATAGAAATAAGCTTCATTTCACATTTGTATTGAATTTTATAAATATTAAAGAGAAATGATTATGCTGCTACTAACAATATTATATACCTGAACAAGAAGATGATAAAATTTGAGTGTATTAATCTCGGTAAGATTGAAATATAACAAAAATCTGATCGATTATTCGAACTACATCCTGTAAAATCATTTCCAACAAAATCTACTCTATTCTCTGAATAAATCAAAAGAGTTTAAAATGTTTATTCAATCCTCCACCCTCTTGCCTAATGGAAATCCTAGGTAGATTTTCAACTTTAATACAAACTAGTGTTAGTAGCCCATAGGTTTCAACAGAAGGTTTTAATGGACTAACCGTTGATTTTAGTTTCTGTTTCACTTCGAATAACACTGGATGAATAAATTAAATCTAAAACTGCGTTTGTAAATACTTGGTATGCATACTCTCGACAAATATTATAGGGTACAATGCGGAATTAAAAATATAAAGGTAGTATAGTAATTTTCGTTGCCGGGATTTTCTGCTGAAAAACGTGAACTTGTTTTCAAAAATTGATAAATAAAACTTCCTACGATGCATATTCAACAAATTTTCACGAAATATATGCATCAATTGAAATAATCGACTTGATAGACAATGAAATTTACAAAAATGTCTGCACTACTTTGAAAAAAAACTACAAAACGCACATTCATTATCGTTAAAATTGTATTCGTCTTTAACTGATAGTTAACCATTAAAAAAAAACACAAACTGCAAACTTCAACTAATTATTTTACTTGATAAACTGCGTAAAGTTTTATCTTTTTTTTTTCTACGTAATTACATCCTTTTTTCTAACTGGTCGAGTGAAATAGTGGAAATTAAATCACACTAATTAATTGGGATCGTATTTTATTCAACTCCTTTATAACTGGCTGTATTTTACCAGTTTTAATTAAATGAGATATGAGATGTTTCTGGGAGATAATTGTTTCTGGTATTTTAGTATATATTGACAAAGCTCCCGAGATTTCGCGCTATGGTTCATACAACAGCCTTTTTGGTGTGCGTCATCGTTTGTGACGTATATTCGGGTTTTGGGTATGTCATTTATTTTATTTGCTATTTTGACACATATCTCACCCTAAATTTGATAAATAAAATCATCAGGATCGCATTCAGCAAAATTCGACAAGGTTACGAAATTAATAGTTACCAGCTTCTTTTTCTAACTGAAAATACTTGAGAACTTTCAAAATGCTAATGTTTTCCGTGTATCTAGGCATATTTTTGTATTATTCGTATAAATATAACAATAATATTCATATTAACTTTTCATAAATAATAATTGACCGTGAACAACAAAGTACAGACCTGACAAGAACTGTCAGTGGGACAGTAGAAAAAGATGTCAGACACATTGACAATACGAAAGGTATATCTGCATGCCTATTTAAAATAAAGAGATTTCTAATGATTGATAGGTCGCGCTTGCGCTTGATCTGAACATCAACCAATCAAATTTTGGTAAGTCAATGATTAGGATTGACGTTTGTAATAAATTTAAACGAACCATTATTGCGATATTTTGATTAGGATTAATCAAAGACCTGACTTTTTTTGCATTTCTTTCCACGTAATGTGTTAGAAAGACATTAACAAACGATGACGCACACCAAAAAGGCTGTTGTATGAACCATACGTACCTATTTGTGTCGAACAAGAAATATTTTAACACAAAAAACTGTATATACTTGGATAAGTAATAAATAAGCTTTGATATAACGAAATGTTTTTATTTCATTTGAATATGATATTAAAAAGGGATTTAAACGACACTCTTTGCTTGGATGTCGATCCTTGTTTCCTGGGACCCATTTGCAAACTCTTATCGATAGCTGACGGTACTCCTGTTCCCATCACATTCCAGACTGTGTGCAGAAATTCTCCTCTTCGCCGTGAAAAAATAAACATACTCTTGGTAACTCCCTTTTTATCAATTCAATAGAAACCTCACTATCGCGATAAAACTAAACGTAATAAAAACCAGTTAAAGTATAACCAATGTTAATTTGATGACTCATATTTTTAATCCCATTGAAGAAAGAAGCCGCCCAATGGCGTGCATAAATTTTCTATAAATTCGAATATTGTGAAATAATGTATACACGCGTATATATTTAAAACAACGCGTTGACACTGAACATGTAAATCTTTGTTTTTAAATTCGGCCCTATCATCATTTATTGCTAAGTCATTTGCTTGTGGCGCCAAATTATTAAATTCCCGCGCATCATCTTGGACTGTCGTTTCGAATGGTCTCCAAAATGCCATTCTAATTAATTACAAATGAATTATATTCTCAAAACTTACCCTAACGTCTACGAACAAATGAATATTATATTGATATCAATTCACTCAACTCCACGAACAAATAAATATTATATTGATATCAATTCACTCAATATAGGTATTATTACTTCATTAAACTCACTCAACCAAGAAATAGATACTACTATATTATTTTAAATAGGTCTACATATAAATATACAAACAGAATTGCACACGCCTATGAGACTTATGAAAGTAAACAAGTGGCTTGCACCCTAATCCCATAAAATTTTTTATGTTATAGTGGACCACCTCAGTAGCTACCCGAATTGTTCGATATTATGAGCAATATTTCACTCGGTTACTGGCGATACACTGCAGGTGCACCTGCGGTGCCAGATTTTCGAAATATATCGGGCATACATGGAGTTGTTCTAATTAATTTCTCTTCTTATAACAGTTTCGAGCGATTTTTTTTAATTCTTATAAATAAATTTATATTAAGTATGTATTTTTTATTAAATATTTCCAAACTAGCTTTTTAAGAAAATCATGAGCTAATAGTATATCGAAGTAATAGGAAACATAATATGTAAAATGAGCACAACAATTTCAGAAAATATATATGACAACATTGCTTTATTTTATGGTCCTCAAACTGAAAATGGTCAAAGTATACCCAAGAGGATGATATTTACATCGAAATTCTAGCCTCGTTTAACACGTCGACCGTAAAACGATCAAATATATCGTGATCATTTCATTTTCTATGTTTTGCGAAAACTTTTATATAGATACTATACGTATAGGAAATAGAGTTAGTTTATGTAGACAGGAATTGATTGAAGGCACCGATGTCGCTCTTTGAAACTGAAATATATCACTATATGCTTTTTGAATTCGCAAAACCCAAAAGTAGCACGTTCAATTTTCAACACATCTTTTAGTTCAATCGCTATTGACAGTGATTTATCTTTTCGACCATTTAACTTTTTAAATCAGTAAATGTGCTTTATAAGACTAACATCACCATCCAGTTGTTAAACCTTCCCTAATTCCTATAAGGGTGGCCTTCTACATTCCTTCTTTCTTTGTTCCAAATCTATAATAGTACCAAACATTACTTTTTCCGATATAGCGGGCATTTTTTTCTCTCTAATATACTTGTTAAATCACTTGTATGGTTTTTATTCGCTATAAATGCTTTTCTGGTATGTGAATATTGCTTTCTTTACACTTTATTACTTCAGTTTGAGTTAAAATATCTACGCTGTTCGCCAACAAAACAATTATTTACAGGTAATTATCTTTTATATGAAGAAAACAAAGAATATAGGGTAAGAATAAATGGTAGAAGTGGAGAAGATGAGCTTTAACAGCCCAAGAATTAGTTGCACGAGCAGAGTAGCTGATAGTTAACGGCTGCTCAAGACACACAACTGTGTTTCGCCTACCGAATGAACAAAAAAATATGAAAAAAGTGTTTTAATTTATGACGGTATTTTTAATACGTTCAATTTTTATCTGAATGGAAAGTTTAAAACCCCCACTTCCTTTAAATAGGTTGGTGTTACAAATAATTTGGTTAAAAATTACTTGATAGTGATAACTAGTGATTTCATCTAGAAGATTGTTTGCATGAAACCGCAGAAAGCGACCTCGATATTGTTATTGTTACAAATACAAACATAAACATTGAAATTATTCTGAAATGGTTGAAAACTTTAAAAAGAGAGAGAGGAGAGCGTGAAGATATCAGAGAGGACGGACAGAGGAAAAGCAAAATTAGTAGAGAGTACAGAGAAAGTTGAGGGCGGACAGAAACTATAAGTAAAAGCAGAGTACAGGCAGCAAGATCAAGAAGAAGAGAAGAGATAGCAAAAAAACCATAGGAAAGATCTAGTAGGGCTTAGACAATCAAAGATTTTTCTGGGCGACTACAACCTGTTGAGATCAAATGAATGCATAAGTCAAAGTAAAACTGCGCTGAGAGTTTTAACAGGGATCCTAACGGGACATTGTCGCTTGAATGGGCACCTGAAAAAACTCAAAATAATGGAGGAAGAAGAATGCAGATATTGTTGTATGGACGAAGAAACCTCCATCCACATACTTTCCAACTGCACAGCACTCCAGAATCCTGGAGCACAGTACGTGGGAGATTACTGCTGGTTTCAGAGACTCTCCTCAGAAACTAAGTAGAAGTAAGGGGGCACAATAGATCTTTCAGGTCTGTCAATGTTACCCCAAAAATACATGCATATACATACATAGCAAAAAACTGGGAGAGCGTGGATTGATTAGAGAGAGCAGGAGAAATGATGAGATCAGTAAGAACAGAAAGCAAGTAACCTGAGAGATCAAAGATACTAGAGTATACGTACTGATATAATTTCACACTTTTTTCCATCTGTGTAAGTACAGATTATTAGAAATGATGTTTTGAAATAAATTGGAAATAATTAATTGAGAAAACTTCATCGAGGACTAGAAAGTTTGGGTGTAGGAATGATACAAAAATAATTTAGAAGTAAGAAGTTTGACACTTTGAAAGTACTTTTTTTCATTATTAAAATATAACTAACTTGGGAACATCCCGAGTTGTTTTCTAACTTAAGTAATAACATTTCGAGAAATTGCAAATCACGGTTGGTTTATTTACCTCATTATACGATATTTTTTTTTCGCAAACTTATCGAAATATAAAAAACAAATTTTGTTTCAACGTGAATTTCACAAAAAAAAATTAATTAATGATGGATCCCAGGCAGCATAAATTAAATTAACGAAATTATAAAACTTTAAAAATGAATTGGGTACTTATACAGTGTCTGTCTGATTTCCTTGTTTCCTTCAATTTTTCCAGTAGTTAGCTGGTTTTTTCACTAATATGAAATCCTGGATAATTGATCATTCAGACAGCAATTTCAAATTATTTTAAAGATATGACTAATACAAAATATACACTAGCGCCATCTAAATACCCAACTGTACCGGTACGCATAATCTCTAGTAATAGCACATACCTGACCATTTTGGTCGTGTTAAGTAAAAGCATCCCTTGAGATAAATAACAAATATACCTTACGTTGTGGTATAATAGAAGTCCAAAAAGCAATATGTAGCCTATGGGAATAGTAGAGAGTGAGGGTATCATCCCCATGGAATTCAACATTAATATTGTCCCATTGGTACAGAAATAGCACAGTTCTTGGAAACGGAACCTTTGGCATCGAGAGGATAATAAATTTAACGACTTTGTAGCAGGTGATATGAAAATTATGAATAGTTTTTTTCTAAAATTCATTCATATCTCAAGAAATCTGATTTATGTGCATAGATTTACCACTTTGTAAAAACAGATCCTTCAGTTAGTTCATGAAGGAGTTACAATACCTTGCATTCTTTCCTCTCCACATTCTGCAGCTTCTTGAGGCGCCCATTCATAGACAGTGTCTTGTTATGACACTTATCACTTACCACACTTTTTCAAATCATTCTCGATCGTAAGTGAATTAACCATACATTTAATCTCAAACAAATATTTAAATATCTAACAAATCGATTCTCATAAAATATATATCCTTTGTTTGTTAATTTTAAACAATTTCAGTTTAATCTTTGATAAATGTACTTGAATACACGACAATATTACTAACATTGTTATCTACAATTCTCAATTTTCTTGTTATTTCTCATTATTCTCTACCTTCGTAAACAGTTTCGAGTTTGAAGGTTTCCTTCACTACTCGAAAGTTCGGTGTTGGCTTCCAAACTTCCTAACTATCTTATTATTTATTAATAAGCAAATTCTGGATAACGTCTAGAAGGGGGCGATAAAGAAGGAAGCTGAAATAATGCCTGTAGTAGTTAACGTCTAATACTATCTAAGTAGAATTGGAACTGACATAAAACCTCTATGTTGAATCGAATGTTTCTTTAGACGAAACTGGTTTGAACATGGCCATTTACAAATTTACAGAGGCGTATTGGGTATTTGAAATTGTATTTATTCTTTAAAAAAGAGTTTTGTGCAAGTTTTCTTTCCTACAAATTAATTCACAATTCAAAGTTCTCTTATTAAACTAACTTGAGATGATTTTAAACAATAGGAAATCCTTTTCTACTGAAAATTAGGTACAAAGAATAATGGCGCCCAACGTGGGGCAGCCGTTTTTTCCAAAAGCATTATCAAATAAATGCTTATAGTTTTTACTGTCAATCTATCAATCATCATTAAAAACAGTTTTTGATGATATTTGGAGAAAAAACACACATCCACACCCAGTTTTATCAAATTTTATTCAAGTTTTATTAGTGTTTTATCTCTGTTTTTTTTATCGCCCGTTTTGTGCTCACCACAGGCACTCAGTGAAGTGAAAAAAAATCACATGAGATTTGGGAATGATAGCAGTGATAGCAATTTAATTATTCTCCCAAAAATATTTCACGTTTCAACAGCTTTAATTCGCATCCACTCAAAAAGGATCTGTGAAAAAAACAGTCCAATGAAGCAAATAAGCCTATAGACGTGAAATGATTGAAAATTGATTAGAAGGAAATAAAATGGCGTTCTAAAGCTTCTTAAAAAATGACTTAAAAGCTAGTCTTCATATAATCTAGACGATATTTCACTCAGACAATCTTATATCAGCTTTTTCCGACCTTTAACCTTCATCGTCTTAATATGATCTTCCGGAAAAGGCAACATTTGGAGAGGACATCAATTCTCATGAAAAATAAATAAAACATCTACATTACCGTCATAATATCTTTATTGAAATAAAATACCTCAAAAACATAAAACGAGAAGTCGTGGAATGAAAAATTCATCTGTATATTAAATTTAAGCCATATTATCAAAATTTATGAACAGTTGACCCGAAAAAGTTTATTACCCGGTCCAGTGAAAGCCGGAAAAATTTTGCAGACTGAAAACACGAAAAACGGACAATTTATTGCTTCCTAAAAATATGAAGGGGCTCGAGTATAGTATGTTCCGTTACATAAGTTGTAAGTAACCGATTATTGGGAAAAGTAGAATTCGTTAGACGGCGCTCCGAAATGTCAATGTCATCTTGGCAACGAGTAAAACAAATCAGCTGCCGTACAAGCCCTTTGATATTTAAGTGGTTCTATTTTGCTGTTTTAGATATTTTCAGTGTGTGTTTTGTGAAAATTTTGATTTTTCTTTGATTGTGCTTTAGTATTTTGTGTTGTTAAACTAAATTTTTACTCCTAATATCTTTATTTTTGGAGTAATAGGTGTGGTTGATATTTGTCAAAAATAATAGGTCTGATTTCGTGTTTTTATTTCATTTTTCATATAGTCATATCTACAAAAGTTACAGGGAAGGTACGTTTGTATTGAGTAATATTTTAAATCTTTAGGTAATACCGACTTATTTTCTCTTTGTTTTTGTAACTATGGATTAGGTATACACTGACTATTCAAAGTTTATTTGAATTTGTAACTGCTGAGCCTCCTTTTAGGTGCATGAATGAGGGACAGGCGGTTTGAAATGCTGGCCATATATTTTTGCATGGTACCTATAGAAGAAAGAAGTGACACTCATAACAGTGCAGTGAAAACAAAAAATAGAATAACATAACTTCTTCAACAATATCTCTGATTAATATAACCTCAGAAATGATGATAGTTGAGTTGAATAGAAAAACACAGCTTAATTTAAGCTTGTCACTGACACAAAATTAAACAAATAAAGTACGAATTTACGGTAATTACGTTGACTTGCATATAATACAAAAACAATGCAAAACGAATTGTTTTACTCGTTGCGACAATTACAGTTCTCATTGAAATCTACTCCGCCCAATACACGAAGTGAAGAATTACCACTCGTGTAACGTACTGTTCTTTTTCTACTAACTTCATTAATTAGTTTTCTTGTCTCCACCCTTTTTTTAATTCGTGCTAAATTGCGACAAAAGCTAAGCTTAGAGTATTTTTGTTTTCTCAAAGATTACCTTTTGTTCCACGTTTTCTTAGAAAGCAAGGGAACCAACCAATTCATTAATACACAAGATGAACAACAATTAAAAGACCGAGCTAGAGGCATCCAATACAGAATTGACCATTAGGCGTCTCGAACAAACAATGGATATTCAGCCAACCAGAATAACAAACAAATGTGGTCTCGTTTAGAGATAGAGAGACACAGACTCCTATTTGAGGGTATTACTTTTGATAATTTTTTTTAAGCGGGTGTTTTGTTTGGGAAAGATTATTACAATATTGTTCACCAGATTCTTTTTAATATTCATTTTCAAAAACGTATTCTTTCCTGACTCATTTTTTAATTTTAAATACCCAAGGTGTTTTTTACTTTTTACATAAGTAATTCCAATTTACTCTTCAAGTTTTCGATAAAATTGTCAAAAGTTTCTAACATCACAGTACGTCGCACATTTCCTTTCTTTGAAAAAGTTGCTTTAGTACATTTGTTGCTTTGAGTATATTTTCTCTTCGCCCACTCTCAACTGATTCAAATACATTTGACTTTCAGACTTACACTCATATTGAAGGTAAAACATTGCTTTGATGTGTATATTACATAACTGGATATTTTGAGAATAAACATGAACATGGCTGTGAGATATTAAAAAAGGGTAACTCTTATTTTTAATAACTCAATATTGTAGAGATGTTTTCGTTTCGTTTTTCGTTTATTGGAACATAGTCACAATTAAATATTCTATGGTATCTAAATAAGACTCGTTGATTCATTCAGGACCAATAAATTTCCCTGCTTTTGTAATATGTACTTCCAGGATCTGAAATTCTGTGAAAGAATTTAACTGACGGGTCATTCATGTGTCCAACCACTTTGAAAAAGAAGCCATTGTATTCTCCACTTGGTTAAACACCTGTCAAAACTGAATTTTACAGTTAAATGCATTCATTCCTTTCCCAACTCAAAAGAATAATATTAAATCGGTTCTGTACAAAGGAAAAGGATTATTTTTAAGGGACATCTCCAATTTTTTTGTGAATCCAACGTTAACTTTCGGAAATTTAAAACATAATCACCATTAACATGATATACATTGTGATTAGCATTTATGACAAGTGACAAGTGACGGTTTCTGTAGGTTGAATCAACATTGGGTCAGCTGACATTTTAAATTTTGATATATTGGATTTATGCGGTATTTAAATCAATCTATTTCAACGTTCGAATATTCTGCAGAATACTTTAAGGTTAAGTATTCATTCTTGAAGATTTAAAATTCGAGCGGTGGGACGTGATTGGAATTTTAAGTCGCCTTCGTAATTACGATGAAAAAAGTATAAAATTTAACCTGAAAATCCTTCAGAATTAATTTTGAATAAAGCTCGAGAAGCATTTCCCTTTTTCTAACTAATGAAGTCATTAACCACACCTCAGTTATTCATTCCGTCAGGAAACGATCCTAGAGGGCTTTGGCGAAGATCTGGTCGGTTGAATTTTTCCTTTTTTAAATGGGCTTCAATTGTGTCCCAAAGACGTTCTCGAGGGGCAGTAACAGCATTAAAGTTGACAATTTTATTCAATTCTTTATGTTCGAAGAAATTTTATAGTCGAGACTTTATATAGGGAAAAAAGTCTGTCTAATTTTTTATAATATACGTTATATACCAGTGGTCCTTGAAGGAATAGTTTCCCCTGCAAAAAAAATTATGTGAAATAATTCTATTTTCTGGAAAAGTAAGATTTCAAGTGATATAAAATAAATTGGAAATTGATATAGAGATTATTACAAATGAATGAACCCCCTTTTAAAAAACTTATCATACGCAAATGGAGTTTTAACAAAAAAAGATTAAAAAATTGTGTCAAACATTTATATTTTCTGAAAAGGAAAGATTTAAATGACTATAAAATGAATTGGCAATTTATATGGAAAATTTCATTAATAAATGAACCCCTTTTGAAAATTTTATCGTACGCCCATGAAGTTTTAACAAGAAAAGATGAAAAAATTGTGTTAAACATTTATATTTTCTGAAAAGGGGAGATTTAAATGACTATAAGTGAATTGGCAATTGATATGGAAATTTTTTTTAATAAATGAACCCCTTTTAAAAATTTTATCGTACGCCCATGAAGTTTTAACAAGAAAAGATGAAAAAATTGTGTCAAATATTGAAATATTTATATTTTCTGAAAAGGGAAGATTTAAATGACTGTAAAATAAATTGGCAATTGATATGGAGAATTTTATTAATAAATGAACCCCATTTGAAAATTTTATCGTACGCCCATGAAGTTTTAACAAGAAAAGATGAAAAAATTGTGTTAAACATTCATATTTTCTGAAAAGGGAAGACTTAAATGGATATAAAATGAATTGGCAATTGATAAGGAACATTTTATTAATAAATGAACCCCCTTCAAAAAAATTTATCGTACGCCTATGATATAGATATTTTGATCAACAAACTTGTCCCTTATATAAATTGTTTTGTACGCTGTCCATGATATAAAGATATTTTTAAGAGCAAACCTTTAAGGCCTGGTTTCGCACGTGCGATGAATGCATGCGTCCGACGCTTGCAGCCGCTGAAGCGTCTATCGCATGCGTTTGAGTGGTTTTGCTTGTGCGTCTAGATGTTACAGTCAGCACTTCGCAGTTCAGTCCGTGAAATCATCATGCAGTTTGTGTTAGCCCTTATATTTGAAGAAGAAGATGAATAAGCGATCATTTCGTTGTTAATTCAAAGAAAACCCCATCATAACATATACAAGCACAGAAATGCCTACTTACTTTTTCCCTCCATTTTTTCCGCTATCTGTTTCCAGACATTATTTTTGATTATTAGGTCTTTATATTTTTCACTTGAGGCATCATAAAGGCATTTGTGAAAGGATACTAATTCAATTAATAACATCTCGTCATCCCGGCTCCATTTTTCACCACTCATATTGACGGCTCATAAATGCACAAACGCATGCGTTCTCGCCGTCTGACTGGTCTTCGAAGTAGTCGTTGCGTTTTGACGTTGCATTTAGACGCAGGCGCTAGATATCGACGCACTAGTAAAACCACAAGCACGTGGTACCATATGACCAGTCCCTGCGATGAACGCATGCAGCGGCTGTAAGCGTCGGACGCATGCATTCATCGCACGTGCGAAACCAGGCCTTAACGTTGATAAACAATGAACTCTCGGTGTAAGTAATCGTAACTTTATTTCAAACTAATTTTTAAAACGTGAAAAAATATCCCATTTATTATAATCCGTTGTAGTAAATTGCTCCGGCTTGGCTGTTCTCTTGAAGAGTTCCGGCATGCATATATATTTCCGTACCAGTAGCTGATAACCACCCCATATTTCTTCGATGATAAATTAACTTCTAGAAAGCAAAACATCCGTCGGGATTTAATAATTTCAAATTTAAGCTTGTTTTATGGCCCGTCAGAGGTTTAGTTGTTACCAACAAATCTCAGTTTTCATCGCAAACATACGATATTTTTCCTGGCCAATATTTTACGTGGTTTTTCTCTGGGGCGCTTAGAAATCAAATTCACAGAAAGTTCAATTTGGGAAATTCTACTGGCTGGTAATTTCTTTTTGTGTTGTGATGGGTTTGTTCGATTTATCGTTTGTATTCTCTAGTTGTGTAAATGGTTTTCTAATTGTATCATTTAGCTAAGCATTAAAATTTTTATTTCCCCAGTATTTAATACTGGGTCCTGGGAAATAGAGGTAAGATGAGAGGTAATAAGGTTGAAATAGAGTCCGCATTCAGTATTTCTAATGTTTTGTAATGACTTTTAGAATAAAACTTTTTGGATTTCTCTTCTGGACGCGAACATTATTTTTCTAGCAGCCATTTCATAGTTATTGAGTTAAATAATAGTATTATTCACGTGGATGAAGTTTCCAAAACGAGCGAACGCAGCGAGTGAGTTTTGGAATCATCCAAGTGAATATTAGCCATTCTACACAAGTAAAGGACTATACTTTCTCCACGACTAAAAAAAGAAAGCTTCCAGTGAGAATCGAACCCCAATCGTATGCGCCAGTCAACTATTTCTACCATTAGGCTATAGAGCATGCTTATTTTCAAAAAGGGATACGTAACATACAGTTTTAATCGAAATTCTTACATTTATAAATGATAATTGGTAGTTATAACTAAATATAACTACTGTTGTCCATTTTTTCTCTAAATAATACGTAAAATTATGATTCTATCATTATTTTGACGTTTCAAACAATGCGCTGTCAGAATCGATTTGCATTATTTGGTATTTGACGTTTTAAAATTTGATATTCATTTTAATTCATTCAAGCGTGAATCCTGATAATAATAGAATGAGATTGGCTAACGAGAGTGAATTCTTTTTTATTATTCACTGGTATGAGAAATATATATCATTATGTAGCTAAATATGTAAAAATAATTTGTGCGTTATTATTTAGTCGTGGAGAAACTAAATTAAGCTTATTTTAATTAGAATAAGATAAACAAAGTTTCAACTAAAACCACATAATCCTTAAAGCTGGAAAATTCCGGCAACTAACTAGAAACAGCATTAAATTTTAACTTTGTGACAGAACCCAAAAATATGGAACCGTTCTATAATAAATGTAGAAAAGGACAAGATTTTAAGGTGAGTACTTTCTCACTCAGGTGGCTTAGTTCTCCTTTATGTGACACTTGGCAAACTTTGTAATCGTCTAGTTGACAGATTGATAGATTTTTTTTAAGCATAATGTATTTTTCTTTGATACACTCCCAAAGTTTTCTCAATCCCTCAAGAGATGGGATGGAGTCAAAGGATGCAGTCTTCCTAGGATCACCCTGGGCGACCATGAGAAGCTGACGCCGAGAAAATGTTTGGCGATGACCAGGAAAAATCTATGTTTAACAGTAGGATTTCTGATTGGCCACTGTCAACTAAGGAAACAACTCCATACTATGGTGCTAGTGGACTCACCACTATGCAGGATGTGTAAACAGGAAGATGAAACTGTCATGTCTCATAAGAGTGTCTGGAGTTATCGTCAATAAGAGAGTGTGTTCGCTGAGTCTTGGCCTACACCTGCCGATATAAAGAAGATGTCTCCTGGTGACCTGTTCACCTTCCTGAGAAGGACGGGATGGACGATGATCTAGGAGAACAACTCCTCGGGAGGATGTACAATGGGTCACTTTAGCCTAAGTGCTGTGAGCCTACTACACTCCCTTCTCTACAGATACGGAATTCTATTGGTATCGATAACAATAATAATAATATTTTTTAATGACTGTGATCTTATAAATAATAGTTATTTATGCAACAAGTGCAAAAAGTGAGTGTTTTTTGCACGTGACGTGAAATTGTCCAACGAGGTCTTTAGGCCGAGTTGGACAACACGTCGAGTGCAAAAAACACGTTTTGCAAGAGTTGCATACAATATTTTTTCTAAATTCATGCAAAAACTGGAAAATTACAATATAAATATTATGTCAAAAACCTAATCTAACCTAATAAAACTCAACCCGTTCTTCTTTTTTGTATCTTTATGGCCTCCACCTTGTCAGTACTCAATCATAGCTGTTTTTCGCCTTGACCATTTAAATTTTAAATAATTAAAGATTTATGAAATAATTGTAACTCGTTGAGACTAAGTAGTAAGATATACATATATTATTGTTGTATTAAAGAAGGATCAGGTACTTGCTATGGATTTTTATTTAATTTAACTGTTTATGTTTGTCATTAATCATCACAAAACTGACACAAGAATGACAGATGAGTGCAATAAAATATTTTATTGCACTAGTGCAATAAAGTACCACTTTTTCCATTAAATGTGGTGCACAAAAGTGTTGTTTTTTGCATGAATGTAGAAAAATATTATTAAAAACATCCCTCAATATTATATACAACCCCATTTTCAAGGATATTCTGTCAACGGAAACTGGGCCAATAAAACTATCATAAAAAGTTGACCCTGGCATGAGTTTTCATGTTTTTTTTCCCATCTAATTCATATTCTTTTCCGTCAGCCATTGTTTGACTCGGCTCTAAATCTATCTGGAGATATAAAGTGGGTTATAAAATAATGTTATTTTTTCACCATTCAAGGTTATCCTTCACTATAAAAATGAGAAAAGAAGTTTTTTTTGAAGGTTAAACGAAAAACTATAAACAGAAAAAGTTTTCCGATGAAAAGATTTATTATTTAAGTTAAATTCGACCAAAAAATACTCAGTTTTATTGAAATAATATAAAAACGTTTCAGTGGAGATAAAACTAAACGAAAGGTCGCCATTCTGTAACTTCTAAGTAAGTAGAATGTTCTCGCCTAATCACACAATTTCTAGTGCCAAAATTGCAGCCATTTAAACCGTGAAATAATTTTAAGAGATGCAGAGAAGAGCTTTCTGTTAATTTCATCAGTGTAAAACTTTTGTTTTTGGAAATGAATAGGAATTAAAATTCACAGTCAAAATGAAACACAATTAAAAAATAAGCTATACCAATTTTATTAGTTATTTATATTCGAAATAAAGAAAAGTAAAATCCCTCTAAGCTCCACGTCTCTGACAAGTTTGAAATATCTACTTCAGTTCCCTGCAGCTTTTGTGATGAACGCTCTTTAAAACTCAACCTCGACAGAACAGTTTTGTAATTCTAGGAGGCGGCAAAGTGAACTATCGCAAAAAAAAACGATTGCTTTATATATCGTTTTATAGGAGGCTTAAATAGATTCGTATTATAGCTTAGGATTTAGGCCACCAACATAAAATTGGCAAGATCCATTTCGTTTCTTTGTTTGTTTCAATAAACAAATAATTTACTTTGGAGAGGAGGATATAAATGTCCCATTCTACCAAAACTGACTATTGTCTTTTAATATTAATAAACCATAAAAAAACTATCCATTCCAGATATAGTTCCTAAAATTGTCACATTATCTTACTTCTACATCAGTTTCCTTTTATTTTAATTCTTTTCATATAGCTTCTGACATTCTGACAACCCTCTGGTATACCTAGTACAGCTCAAACATGAGATCCAACCACTTTCGAGATGTTTCTCATGCAGATGCTTCGAGAGTGCTACAAACTTTTTGAGTCCGCTTAATATTGTACATAAATCTAGCATTATTAAATTTGGTATACTTGACTAAAATCTCTTAAGCACGAGTATTTAACACAAAATAATATAATAATAATCCTGTAGCTGCTGGTCATAATCTAGTACGTTATTAGATCAAAGCTGATCAGAATACAAAATAATATATCTCTATGAATAATTGTTATTCTGGATTCGTTAGATGAATTTATTCTCTTTATACAAATGCTGCGGTTAAACGCAGACCGAGCAATTTGATCAGATATTGTGAATTACAAAGGCCATTTTTTGTACTGGGATCTTTTTGAAGAGAGTTGGGATTTTACGAATTCCACACTTGCATAAGCCTGATTTTATAATGTACTGAAATTCAAAAGACCACAAAAGCTTACTTTATAGCTGCTCAAACGGGTTTACCAACTCACTGGAAAACCAGGTTATATACGGAGCCATTTCAACTGAACAAAGATACTCACTGACCAAATTAAGTTGAAATTACTTTTATATTTGTTCCTGTAGGCTATTTTAATGATTTCTTATTACTTTCTATCTTTAACTCTTAATTTGTGACCCACATAATGATGTTCAATTAACTATTGGAAAACCTTGAATTTGAGACGTATCAATTCATAATATCATCAAGCCCAGTTCAGATGGACAGCAAAACGTTACTGTCTAGTCTGCATCAGTTACTTCATAAACTGAAACTAATAGCTCCTTTAGTCCTATTTCCAGGAGGAATTTTAGGATATCTGCAGGCTTCAACTAAGGTACATGTTCCTCTTCTACCCAGAAATCTCCCAGGTGCTGTTCTCTAGGATTGTGGAGAGCTCTTCAGTTGAAAAGTAGGTGGATAAATGTTTCTTCTTCCATGCTACAATATCTACATTCTTCTTCCTCCACTATTTTGAGCTTCTTTAAGTGCCCATTCAGGCGACAATGTCCCGTTAGGATCCCTGTTGAAACTCTTAGCGCAGTTTTGCTTTGACTCATGCATTCATTTGATCTCATAAGGTTTTAATCATCTGGAAGAATCTTTGATTGTCTAAGCCCTACTAGATCTTTCCAATGGTTGGATCTTCTCTTTCTTTCGGCTTCACCTATTTCTTCCAATAATATTACATTGGAGCTGATTCTGCAAAAAGGTTCAGGCCATGGTTCAGGCCCCCAGAAAGGTATTTCAGACCCCTCTTTGCTATTTCATCTGCTGTCATTTCCTTCTATTCCAGTGTATCCTGGAATCCAGTTTGTCTAGGCATTCCCACACCGTTTTTGGAACTGATTACACAAGAGCTCAGTGCTTTAATGGCTGTTCTCTGAATCCTTCATCAATATTGAATTGGAGGGGTTTTTTTTGGCGTGGATTTCCGCTTGAAGGATACTTGGGGTTTTTTCCAAGCTTTCAGACTGTTTAATCCCTGGCACGAACACTCCTTTCTCAGTTCTTCTTATTTCTCAATTAAAAAAAAACTGAATGATTAAATAAAACAATTTAATTTGTTAAAATCTACATAATATTAAACTTAAAAAAAAACTATTTATAGTAATTTTCTAGATACCAGGCTTTTCTAAATCTACATAATAATCCTTGACTCGACCTACATAGTAACTCATGCGTAAACTCCAATGATAGATCAACTCATGGTAGTGCATCATCACGTATTAACCCCTATGGAATAACCCCGGAAAAAACGATTCGTTTGAAAGCTCGACGTTACACTCTTTTTCATTCTGTCTAGTGCATTTATACGAGATGTCATCTCAAGCTCAGACTCAATTAATTGCAGAAGACATTTAAATAAATTGGAATGAAAAATAATAGCGACCATTCACTTTATGTTCGGAATGGAGTGGTTTGAAGGATTGATTTCGAGGAAGGGGGTATTAAAATATGATTTAGTATCAAAATTGTGTGAGTGTGAGATGGCGCATCCATTTTATGAAAAAAATTCTTATACGAGTAAATAGCTTCATTTCCAACAAATTCCATTTTATTAGATTAATCAGGAAAATGTAAACTTTCATTATTCTTTAGCGGTATTCATGAAAGTTGGTATAATCGAAGTTCAAAGCTCATTTTCCGCTAGGAGATTCCCACTTCGTAACTCAGACATGATTTAATTTTCTTTGAGATTTAAACGGGGTTATAAAGTATGGTGTAAAGTAATTTTAAAGTAAATGATTGTTTTTCTCTGAATATCTTCAACAAAATTGTGTTTCCATATAAAAAAACTGGTCCACAAAAATTCCATACAAGCTATAAAAGTTTATTTTCATTTCACTGCAGATTCCTTCAACACCTTTTCCTCGTTCATATTTCAATTCTCTAGCAGTTCCTAACGTTTTTTTCTCATGTTGTAAAAAGTCTTTTACGCGAAAATCAATTTTGTCAAAAACAGTAAATCTCCTATGGTATAGCTTTTATTTCCGTACATACGTTTGTGTGTGTCGAAACATATTTACCACTCATAAAAAAAGCAGAATTGACAGAATAAAAAGACACAAAAGCTCTCACAATGTTAACAAATTGTAGGAGCTGGTTATGTGTACCGAAAATAAAAGAATAAGCTACGTTACTTTGGTCAGAAAATGTTAAAACTACGTTGTCAAGTCTTGGAAATAAATAAAACTTAATACCAGATGATAGAGTGGACAAACATGTGTTCATAGGCCCATGGCTTCTCTCCAATTCATTCGATCTCTTGTAGCTCATCAGTTTTTACAGAGCTTCCACTAGGCTACTAGAGGATGCATTCTTCAACTAAAACACCAAGCAAGGTGGAAGTTTATATATTAAAAAAATGCGAAAGCGGCAACGTTGTGTAGAACAATTCTGACTAAAAATATCTAGTTTCAACCGGAAATAGAATGCTGTGTACTTTTCAGAATATAAGTTCATGAAGAGCTCTCGACTTTTGTTTAGCCAAAACCAGAAGTATGTAGGTTTCGAAGACACTAGTGTTTCGTTAGGAAGGTGTTTTTTTCGCGACGTGGTTTTCTTAAGAAATAAAAAGTTTGAACAAGTATTATATAGATTTTAAACAGTGACCTATTAATGCCTTTGCGGCTCGTATAAGATGAAAATAGAATGAGGTATCGCTTTAAAAAACAAATTTACTTATTCGATACTAAATATAGTGAAATAATATGAAAAATTTAGTTATTATTTTAATTTAAAAAAAAATATTGCATTAAATTAACATGTTTATTTAACCCAGGAAATAACCTTACCCTCGTGCATCTAATTTTTCCTATTTTTCCATATTTTTTTCCATATTTTTCATTTAAATTATATGCACTAGGAATATTACCCCCGAAAAAACTGTATGACAGCCTCTGTTGGCAGGTTTTCTGAGTTTACCCATGGCAAAACTTGACAGATGTCTAATTTTTCCCGTAAAACAAATCAAAAAAACACTCTTTCTCCCTATCATATATTTTCCCTATAACGAATCGACTTTATTCTTCCCAACTACTTTTTATTCCGAATATTTGAAATCTAGCATCATTTTTCTTTGTGCCATTCCGAAGACTCAGCATTCTTCCATCTCAGTGGTTGGCAGTAAATACTGGATATAAATAATGAAACAAACTCATTATTAGACGTTATCTCGAAATTTAGGAGGGAATATAAATGCAACATTTTTTTTCATTCTCAACGAAAGAAACGAAACGAAGAAAAAAAAATGAGATTTTTTTATCGACAAAGTTGAAGTTTTATAAACTGCTTAAGTTAACAACTATTGGATTTGTCTGTAAAATTTTCTATGTGTAGATTTATTTAGAAATCATTTAAATATGTTAGATATGTTTGATTACAGTTTCCTGTAACAATTGCCCCATTTGACTGAAGATGATTTAAATATTAGATATTATAACGCCTTACAAAGATTTTGACCGTTCTCTAAGTAGCAAAAAAGCAACTGCTTCTCTATATGCCACGACGGATATTGAATTTTACTTCAAAGTAATGCCAACGTAACGAAGAATTTCGTAACGGAATTAAGCAACAAGAAGAAATGGGATCCAAATACCATTACCATATTTGGAAAGAATGCCATTCAATGGTACAGACGGCTGGGATAGGAGTGTTCGGGCCAAGAACCAAACACTCGGAAATCTTGGGAAAAAAACCCAAGTATCTTTTAAGGGGAAATCCACGCCATAAGAAAGAAAGGAAGAAATATAGTTACTTTACTATGGACTCCAGGAAACACTGGAATAGAAGGAAGAGGGGAACTGAAATACCTTTCTGGGGGCCTGAACCCTTTTGCGGAATCGGCCCTAATGTAATATTGGAAGAAATGGGTAAAGCCGAGAGAAAGAGCAGATCTGACCATTAGGAAGATCTAGTAGGGCTTATACAATCAAAGATTCTTCTGGGTGACTACAATCTGTTGAGATCAAATGAATGCATAAGTCAAAGCAAAACTGCGCTAAGAGTTTTAACAGGGATCCTAACAGGACATTGCCGCCTGAATGGACACCTGAAAAAGAGGAATGAAGATTTTGTGGCATGGAAAAAGAAACCTCCATCCACATACTTTCCAGCTTCACAGCACTACAGAATCCTAGAGCATAGTACCTGGGAGATAACTGGATAGGAGAGGAACTTTTGTCTAAGCTGAAACTTGCAAATATCCTTAAATTTATACGGGAAATAGGACTAAAGGAGCTACTAGTTCCAGAGATACTCCTCAGAAACTAGGTAGAAGTAAGGGGGCATAATAGATCTTTTAGGTCGCAGTGAATGTTTCCCCAAAAATACACACACACCTATTCTACTTCACACAGAATTTTTTTCCGAAATGAACAAAAAAATCTATAGGGAACATTTTAATTGAATCGTAGCGGTGTCTCTCTTCATTTTTATTTGTGAACTGCTTCTCTTATATCCATATATACACTTTTAGAAAATTCACCCTTTCAGAACATTTTTTACAGAGAAAAAAAGAGCTCTTGAATAAAAAAAACTGTAACTACAAACCTTCTAGCAAGAGTTGAAAAACACATTGTAAAGAAACATTAATGAATGTGTGGAAAAAAAAATTGTTGACGTTCTAATATTGGATCGCTATAAATTAAAGTCTAAAAGCGTGGATCGTAGTAGACCGTTCCGCATAGTTCAGTTGTTTGTCCTTACGTCGGCATATCCTCCCAAGAATTTATGTGACACCACTTCTGTGTTTGCCTCGGTTCGAGCCCTAAGGTCAGGTCATGGTTTATAAAGAAGAAAATGTTTTCATGATGTATATATTCACGACCCATTTAATCCATGAGCCGCGTATTATAAGATGCCACTGAAAATTACACATTAAAAATGTCATTTAATCTTTGTATATATCAACAAGAAAGGATCGTATATCGTTTAGCCTATATAGATGTCTAAATTGACTGGAGAACGTTCCAAAATATGCTGTTGAATGAAAAACAAAAATATCAAATATAATCATTTTATAACTATTCGATTTTCTGGAGATTCTCCAATTATTCAAAAACTCCAATTAGTCTTTTTGTTAAACAACAAATTTGCGAGGGTGTTTTTGGAGCAGATGCTCGATCAGGACTCCATTTGCGAATATAACGTATTAATAAAGCCATTGTCACCGAAGGAATTCAATTAAAAGAAAAATTAATTAAAAACTTTTATCTCAAACAGGTTCATTTCAATTATAAACTCAGATTAAAATCGTTGTTCGTGTAAAAGTTCTGCAACTGTAAAGTGTTTAATTTCATTGCATGGGTCATTCCTATTGTCTGTTGTTTCGTCAAGTGCAATAAGACTTAAATTTAATCATTCACGAAAATAAAAATGATTTGAAATGTTGATGAAAGTACCTACTCTCCGAAAAATACATCATATATTTCAAACAAACTGTATTCTCCTTAATAACAAGACGAAATAATGATACATTGTGATTAATCTACAAATATAGTACGAGTCCTGGCTATCTTAGCTGCGCGTAGCGTGAACTTGAAAGCTCAGTTATAACCAGTGCGCATCTGTAGGCGTGGCTAGGCCATTGCTCTAGTTAAATCTGACCGCCTGTGTCTGTCTCTTTCATGTACGTTTAAATAAATTAACTTGATAAAAAACAGCTTGAAAATCTTCATTTACTACAATAAAACTCAATTAAAAGCATGCGAACAAGTGACCTTCGTCAGTATTTATTAAAAATAAAATAGATTATTATTTATTGTGAGTGTTTCTGAAAAAATGGAAACAGTTAAAGAGGTTATTAGTTCAATGTATGTTATTTTCAATCCCAAGTCCACGACGGTTTTATTAGGTGTCAAGCGAGCTATAAACTTTATCCTTTCAAAAGAAATGGCATTTTTTTATTACTTTTGAACATAAAGTTCTCATTTTGCTTGAAATATAATTAGAAATTTGAGTTTCTTTAACAATCAGTCATAAATGTGCGCACTCGAGAGATATATTTGAATGAATATTTTACATAACTCTACAGTATTTGGTAATTTCAAGATTTCCGCTATTCATAGTAAAAGGTAAAGTAATTTTTGTATAATGATTAAATTCCGCTTTTGTATGAGCACCAGAAAACAGACAAAGAGTAATAAAGAAAATTAGTGGAACTCGTCGACTTACGGAGCTTACAAAACCTTCAAGATTGTATTGTAATAGACAAAACCTTTCAAATAAATGAAATAAGTCTTCTAATTTTTGAAATCAATCATTCTATTTAATTACCCCTATACTGGGTGTTTCATTAAAAGTGGTAACACCTAATATTAAACACGAATTAAGTGAAAACTGTGAAGATGTGCTCAAATTTCTGAACCGCGAGCACAGCAACTTGCACTACATAGTACAGGCTGGCAAATCAATTGTCGCAGCTGACGACGCGGGAGAAAGCCATAGGTACAACTTGACAACGTTGTAAACGCAGTAAACTGGAAGCGATCCGCATGCGTCTTTGCTACGGCGCATTGCATGTTGCCAAGTTTCCGACTGCAAACATTAATTTGCCGGCCTGTACGTTTTTCAATAAAAATGTATCCTCCTCAGTATCTGTATTGACGTGTGAATTTGATGCCTAATCAAATAGGTTCATCTTTTTATTTTAGTGGTTTTAACGCTCGATAACTGTCGGTTATTGATCAATTATTTCATTTTCAAAATGTTTTGGAATCTTTCATTTTCGAACACACTCCATATTATGCACTGTCGCATTAGAAAAATGTTCACGGTTAACTCTCCATATCGTTCTGTTTGGCGTCGTGCCAAATTTTATCTGCAAACCGTAAATGGGAGGATTTATGATTTATTGTATTCATTCGTTTTCCGTCTCAAATGCTCAACTTATTGTGGATATATTTCCAGAGCGTGGAGAACTATTAGAATTAAAAATGGGATGCATACAAACGAATGGAGTGAAATGGAAGTTCTTGTATTAGAAATACGTTTAAAATGCGTGATAGTATTATTAAATATGTTCCAAGAACTATAAAAGTCGCATGTGAAATGATTTTCAAATCGAAATGAGAATGTTTGTTGAAACGAATCGGTTACAAAATAGGTTCTCACTATATAATTATTTTTGGAAATTACTCGTGGTAAATTGTAAGCAGCACTAATTTATGGCCCACAAATCCATTAATACAAAGTAACTGCTCTTTACTAATTGCGTTTTTTTAACTAATAAATTCTTCCGATTGGAACCAACCTTTAAATGAATTGAGTGAACATTCACTGAGACCTGAAAGATCTATTGTGCCCCCTTACTTCTACTTAGTTTCTGAGGAGAGTCTATGAAACCTGCAGCTCCTTCAGTCCTGATTCCCGGGGGAATTTCAGGATATCTGCAGGCTTCAACTTAGGTAAATGCTCCTCTTCTATCCAGTAATCTCCCAGGTACTGTGCTCTAGGATACTTGAGTGTCTGTAGCTGGAAAGTATATGGATGGAGGTTTCTTTTCCCATGCCACAATATCTGCATTCGTCTTCATCCACTATTTTTAGCTTTTTCTAGTGACCATTCAGGCGACAATGTCCCGTTAGGATCCCTGTTAAAATTCCTAGCGTAGCTTTGCTTTGACTTATGCATTCATTTGATCGCAACAGGTTGTAGTCACCCAGAAGAATCTTCGATTATCTAAGCCCTACTATATCTTTCCAATGGTCAGATCCTCTCTTTCTTTTGGCATCATCTACTTCTTCCAATATTACATTGGAGCTGATTCCGCAAAAAGGTTCAGGCCTCCAGAAATGTATTTCAGACCCCCTCTTTGCTAGTTCATCTGCTATTTCATTTCCTTCTATTCCAGTGTGTCCTGGAATCCACACATAGCTTTTACTTTATTTTTTTCTTTTTTATTCACTATAAATAATATAAGTGAAATTTCAATGCAATTATCGAAAATTAATTGAAAAATTAAATTAAGTTTTATTTTATTAAATATAATAAAACCCCACTTGTTTATTCCAACCAAATCTTTCTTATTCAAAACTTGCGAAACTGCAAATCACATTCAGAAAAATATATCGGTGCTGCTTTGATTACACCAAATATAAGAAGAAAGTCGTGAATTTTCCACAAATGAAGCCAAACGCTGAGGTGGCACGAAGTAAGACTATATAAAACATCTCTCTATGAATTGAAATTCAGATATGATTCAGAATACACAATTTTCATCCATTGTAATTCGATATACATTTTAAAAAATTCTTACGTTTAAGGTAAGAACTCAGTCAAAAAAAAATAGGTATATTTTTCGTTATTAGTAGATTACTACGTAAAGAAGTGACGTGTTTACAGCAATCCATTTAACCCCAAAATTTTCACTTTATCAACTTTCACGTCCAAGAAGAGTTTTAGTTCGCAAACCTGCCGATTTCACTTGTAAACAATAAAACAATATTACTTTTAACAGTTTCATTGAATATTGACAATTACAATAAAGAACTAAATATAATAAAACAAAATAGCTGTTAATAATAATTACGATCCAAATTCAATTGACAATATCATAAAATAAAAAGATACGGAGACATAGTCTAGGACAAGTATTTGCTTCTGATAAAACCAAAAATAACCAATTTTAAAGCTTAATATACTTTGGAGTACCATCCTTAAAAATCAAATCATTTTTAGAAACTTTTGACTTGAATATTTGCTTCAAAACCGATAGAAATTTATCCAAATTCATTAAAAACAACAAATCCGAATCTTCAAAACTAAATAAATCAGGAGTTTATAAATTAAAATGTGGTAATGACAACTGTAACAAAATTTATATAGGTATAACTTTTAGGAATTTTAAAACTAGAATTTCAGAACACAAACGTAGCTATGACAACCAAAAATCAGATTTCAACTACTAAAAACATTTATTAGCAAACTCTTTCGATTCAAATTTTGTAATTTTGCGTATAGAACCTAAATCCTTCTTATTATATTTCTTAGAAGCCCTTGAGATAAATGAAAACAAATATTATTATTTAGATAATCTTCTTAATGACCAAATAGATATCCACAATTCTCTTATTAAACCTTTTTACCTAGAAAGGTTCCTGTAGGATTGTTGTGACTGAGGTAAACTTGTTAAATACTTATTCCCATATTGGGACACATTTTTTTCCATTTTATTTTATTTCCATGTTAATAGATCATAATTTTATTGTTAATATCCATATAATTTAGTATTAAGGCACTGTATAAATTGAAAATGTCTCATTAAACCCCCATTCGTTTGATAAAGCTAATTTGTTATCGAAACACGTCACAACTTTAAGTTTAAATATTATGTAGATTTTAACAAATTAGAATTGTTTTATTTCATAATATAGTATGGATCTACATCAAGTAAAAGCCTCATCTATACAAGCTGCCACTGCTTAAAACATCCGCTATAATATATTTACTCTTGAGATAATAATGATGAATCTTTGCAATTGAAATTCCTTTTTCACTTTAATATAATTCTGACTTTGAACATTATTTTTTCACTCAAAGACTGATGAACCATTAAAAATAACAAGCGTATAGCTGGTATAGGTAAAAATAAACAAATCTTCGGCTTACAGCCGAGATTTGGCCGAAACCCAATCAATACCGTTGAATCAAGCTGAGAAGTTTTCTGGTTAAATTGGCGTTTTGGGTCCAGCCGGGCACGAAACTCTCTATCTCATCATTCATAACTTTTATCGAAAAAAATGTGGATGTTTTTCATTCCAGTTTTGTGCGTTTGATGTTGGAATAAATAAAATCGATTTTTGCTTTTCTCTGACGTTCGTATCTTGATATTCCTTCATGGTTAGAAAGAATGCCGGGTTTATTATAAATGTGGGTTCAGTCACAGTTCAAAGCTTAAAACTTGAGCTAATTTGAAAATGAACAAATGTTTCATTTCAAAATAAAGAAAATAGCTACAAAATTATCAAAGGTAATACCACGAGTGCTTCAAATTTTATCGATAATTTTTTCTTTTCCACGAAAACTTGTTTATTTGGCAAAAATATGAAAACAAACCGATTTGATAAAATCACGACTCCGTTAGGAGGAGTGATTTTATCTAAATTCGGTTTGTTTGAATGTTTTTGCCTCAAATAAACAAGTTTGAGTGACGAAAATAAAAAATTATGTGATAAAATTTGAAGAGCGAGTTGTATTTGGGAAGATTATTTTTTTCAACAATTTAAAAGGATTTTTGAAAGCGCTTTTAGTTGTCAATAATGACAAATTCAAAGTAAAATTTTGACGTTTCGATGTAAACAAGGTTTTATCGATGAGGAAGCATAATTATCAACAGTAAAAACACAAGAGCTTTTTTTTTATCGGATAAATTTCTCTTTGCAACGAAACAGTTTTGCCAATCACTAATTTTACGAGAAAAACTGACATGATAAAATCGCGACACCAAAGGTGGAGCGATTTTATCTAATGTCAGTTTTTCGAGCAAATTTAGTGATTGGCAAAACTTTGAGTTGGAGAGAAATTTATCTGGATAAAAGAAAAGCTCGAGTGTTTTTTGGCAAGATAAATTAACGACAGAATATATCGATGAACAACAACAATAATTCTCTCATTGTCATTGTGTAAAAGTGACGTCCGCTTACTAGAATTGAGGAAGAGAGGTTTTTATCGCGATAAAAAAGGATGCACCTTTTTTATCGATGTCAAAGTGACAATAACATTTCCAGGTATAGACATTTTAACATTGAAGTTAATTTATCAAAGGTAATACCACGAGTGCTTCAAATTTTATCGATAATTTTTTCTTTTCCACGAAAACTTGTTTATTTGGCAAAAATATGAAAACAAACCGATTTGATAAAATCACGACTCCGTTAGGAGGAGTGATTTTATCTAAATTCGGTTTGTTTGAATGTTTTTGCCTCAAATAAACAAGTTTGAGTGATGAAAATAAAAAATTATGTGATAAAATTTGAAGAGCGAGTTGTATTTGGGAAGATTATTTTTTTCAACAATTTAAAAGGATTTTTGAAAGCGCTTTTAGTTGTCAATAATGACAAATTCAAAGTAAAATTTTGACGTTTCGATGTAAACAAGGTTTTATCGATGAGGAAGCATAATTATCAGTATAATACCGAATGATTGGCTAGAATAATGTATTGCTATTGGTTAAAACCACCAAAATGTCAGATTTTGACAAGTGAAAAAAATAATCAGTATAATACCGAATGATTGACTAGAATAATGTATTGCTATTGGTTAAAACCACCAAAATGTCAGATTTTGACAAGTGAAAAAAATAATCCATAATATATGCAACATTGATAATATGGGTTAAAAAAAAAAACGTATGCTTTTGCTCTCGACTTTCCTCTCGCTTTTCCAATTATATCTCAATGTATAAGTGATATATTTGTAATTAAAGCATCCCAAAACATAATCTGTAAAAGTTGACGCTGTTTTATTTATAAATACAAATGTAAAAATGTTGAAATGTAAATATTTTCTGATACTCTCTTCTCTTTTGGACACCTTTTACATATAAGCCCCGACAAAAGCAAACAATAAAAAACTATATGTAGATGAAAACAATGTTCAGTGCAAATTTTGAAGGGTTATTATACATCAATTTTATTGTACCTTTCAATGGAGAACTGAGAATTTCTCAAGTTCTACTCACTCACAGAAGACAAAAACTTTGATAAAAATAATTATAGATAAAGGGAATATGTATATTTATATATCCTGTGAAGATGACATTATTTATTTAATTGAAACATATCAAACTTTGAAAATAAGAATAAATAAATAGAATTTTTACGTAAAATCAGTAAAGGAATTTGTCAATTTATTTGTTAAAACACAGTTTTTATTCGCTTTTTTTAATCAACACACTTTTGGATCGACTTTTAATACGTCCCTGATAATATAACATCAAGATAAGGTTTCCGTTAACCACTATCACTTCTTTTGAGTTGAAAATAGTATATTGTTACGCGAGTGCCCCAGCGAAATTCCCATACGAGACGACTATGGACTATTGACCATGTGAGCTCTGTGAAATCGAGAATTATCGAGATTACCTGCCCTGCGTCCCCTCAGCCTTGCGTCTCTTCTCAGGGCACCAGCCGATCACGTTCCAGAGACTTCGAGAGACCGCCCACCTCTTGCCCTTCCTCTCTCTAGAGAAATCTAGCGCATCCACCAGAAGGACTAGAACATTCCAGAAACCTACCTTTATGCCATATAAATATGAGTATCGCCGAACGGAGAACAGTTAACAGTTAACAACAGTGAACAGTCAACAATAATCAGATAGTTGAGACGTAGTCGCATAGATGGACACTGTAGTGCTTATACTAAAGACAAACCGATCAATAAAGTGTTAATCAGTGACGTTCATATAAACTAGTGTAGTTAGTTAGTTTAGTGTTTAATATAAATTAGTAAATTAAGGACCGTACATATAAATCTGTAAATATAAATTAATTAGTTGTAAATATAAATTAAAATAAACGTTACATTGGTGTCAGAAGTGGGATCAGTATCTCTCGCTATTTGCAATGGCCTACAGATCCGCTATCAATGAGTCTACCGGCCAAACACCAGCAAAAGTTCTGTTCGGACGTGAAATGAGATTACCCTGCGACCTTGAATTTGGATGCCGACCCGGAGAAGACATAGCTGGTGAAGATTACGTAACCCAGCTGAGAAAACGAATGGACGACATACACGAGTTAGTTCGATCGAATCTCCAGATCGCTAGCGATAGGATGAAGAAAAGGTACGATACGCAAGCTACGGAAGGAGGTTTCCACGAAGGAGACAAAGTCTGGCTGCATAACCCAAGAAGACAAAAGGGTTTTTCTCCAAAGCTGCAGAAAGCTTGGGACGGTCCGTACCTTGTAAATAAAAGAATCAACGACGTCATTTATCGCATCACCAAGATCCCAAACGGAAAGCCAAAGGTGGTACACCGTAATCGATTAGCGCCATTCGAGGGTGACCACGATGAGGAAATAAGACAACTCCAAGAAGTAGCCGATCCTGCTTTCTCTGATGATACCAGAGATAAGAAGTAAATTTACAAATTGTCAAATTTGACGCAATGATTGAGTAATATTATTCCATCGAACTGTCATTATTATTCAATACTATATGGTAATGTTGTGGATAAAAGTTTTTATTAACATGATAGCTTACCCTAACAACGTATACTTATCATGTTCCACCGAGAAAGTTAGAAACGTTCAAACGAGGAATAACAAGTAGCATTGGGTATAACTTTCAATATTCTCCAGTAAACTCGAAGTAAAACCGTAAGTTTGCGACTGCAGTTTTCCTCAAATAAATTGCTCACCAACTACCGCAATGCGCTACTTCTCTACTACCTGGATTTTATCTACCTATATCGAGGTTGCATACAATGTTGTGTTATAAGATCTAAAATGCTGTCAAGAGTTACTTTACGAAGCCGCAAGAAGTTTTATAACAAACGGTCACCGAAATAAGGAGAACATTTACTATAAAATATATGGGTTAACTGTCGTATACAGAGTGTTAAATATATATTGGAAGATTTTTAAACTTTACAATGGAACATTATATAATTGTGTTTGACCGTATAAATCGGACACCCTGTATACGAACTATGCCAGAAAATTGTAGAATTCTCTTTTTATCACTCATTTGAAATTTTGGCGAGTGCGCGACAAAAATGTAAATTTTGGCGGAGGTGAAGGTGTCTTCGAACAGTTTTTAATGCGAGTTGTTTTTTTTTTCATGTTTCCGCGATCCCAACACCCAGTATTATATTGAAATAGCCAGTTTGGAGTAAATCTAGAAAATCTACTCATCCAACTGATCATCTTTAAATATTTATACACTGATTCCTGTTTAAACCTGTCAAACGCGAGCTAACTTTGACCAAAACATGTGTTAGATAAAATATTCCCAGAAGCACTCACAGAAGATAGCGACCTCTCTAAAAAATGTATAGTTTACTGCCCAATCTGATATTTTATAGAGGTTTTCCTGTTTTCTCTCCGTCCTGGGAGTTTAATATTGTATTATTTCATTAGTACAGGTACTATGGTCAAATTATTTTCATGTATACCAGCTTTATATGAAAATTATAACATTAATATCCATATTTTACACAAATTAAGGGTCCAAACATTAAATTCAATTAGAGACAATAGGTAACAATAATTTATATATATATATATATATATATATATATATATATATATAATATAAAGGATCATCACCCGTACTACTTTGTGATGGGATCCTTTCGCTGTAAAGGTGAGCTTAAACATGTAATTAATCTAGAAAATGACTCAGTTTGCTTCAAATTTCACAGGGTTATAAAAAATAAGCTTTCAAATTCTCAATTCATTTATAAATACAATTTAAAACGCGAAACAAAATGCTGAAAACCAAAAAAATATATTGAAATATACATACAACTAGAATCGATCTAATAATAGTAAAATTTATTAATTTTTGATATAAAATGCATCTCCTCCTTTGTGATTCTCTTTTGTCATCCCATTTTTCACTCATGAATTCTTTGTGGGAAATTTCTTTTATTGCGGATTGTGATAGATATGTGCGGAAGGTCCAAATCAAAGAATTCGAATTCTAACTAGCGTGGCCGAGCCGATACGATTGCCATTAGATGTTTCATGACCTTTGATTAATTGTGATAGAATATTCAATGAATACAGGCTTCTTTCTCTGCACTTGTAATGTCCTTCGTATCAGGAAATTCACGAAAAATATAAGTTTGATGTGACATGTACAATTATGGTTCATTTAATAGCTTTTTGGTGTGTTTTATCGTTTGTGACGTATATCCGGTGTTTTTGGGAACTCCGTTTATATTATTTACTATTTTGACATATATCTAACCTTAAATTTGATAAATAAAATCATCAGAATCGTATTCAGCCCAATTCGAAAAGGATATGGAATTAATAATTACCATTTTCTTATTCTAACTAAAAATACTCGAGAACTTGATGTTGTTCCGTGTATTTAGGCATATTTTTGTATTATTTAAATAAATATAAGATTAATATTTATTTTTTATAAATAATAATTGATCGTAAACAACAAATTACACAACAGATGAGGACAGTCAGATATTGCAGCTACGAAAGGTATGTCTGCATCCTATTTTGAGCGTAATTAACGGGAACAATGAAATTACGTCGACTAATTGTAAATATTCGATAACATGCTACATATAATGAAACAAGACACTATACAATTGGCGAATTAATGAATCCTTTCGTTAATTAACGAAAATTTTCTCTTTGTTGCAGATTCCACAGGGTCCAATCGTTCGAATCGAATGGAACGTTTGTTTAGAGAAGAGACTCTAATCAATGAAACGAGCCCACCGCAAAACCGTGAACAATGTCTCCCAGCAGAGTAATTCATGTAACAATTAGGCGAAACTGCACCTGCATCGACTAAAAATTAAAAAAAAAATGAGTTTGAACGATAACTCCACTTTCTCCAACATCACGGATGAAGTGGTGGAGGAAACGAAATGGTCAGTCGACGTGGTATTGGCTGTGAAAGCAACAATCATGGGTTCAATCATTATAGCTTCCATTTTCGGAAATCTTCTGGTCATAGTTTCTGTAATGAGACACAGAAAATTAAGAATAATTACGAATTACTATGTAATTTCTTTAGCTTTAGCAGACATGTTAGTTGCTATGTTTGCGATGACTTTTAACGCGAGTGTACAAATTTACGAAGAGTGGTTATTCGGGTATTTCATGTGCGATGTTTGGAATTCTTTAGATGTTTATTTCTCGACGTCGTCGATTTTACATTTGTGTTGTATAAGTGTTGATCGGTACTACGCGATAGTGAAACCCCTAAAGTATCCATTAACAATGACGAAAAAAGTCGTAGCATTTATGATACTTAATACGTGGATAAGTCCAGCTGTAATTAGTTTCTTGCCAATTTTCGCAGGTTGGTACACTACACCAGAAAATCAGGTATACAGAAACGAGCATCCTGATATTTGCAAGTTTATCGTAAATAAACCTTACGCGGTTATAAGCAGTAGTATATCCTTCTGGATACCTTGTACTATAATGATATGCATGTACCTGGCTATATTTATAGAAGCCAACAGACAAGAAAGGGAAATGTTTAACAGACACGGAGCTGCTTTGCTACTCCACCAGAACAACACCAACGGAGACATGCTTTCGAATTCCGGAGGATCTTCGAAAACTCTCACTCAACACGACATCAATCAAGATCTTCATCATACACCAACAAAAGAAAGGAACCTGTCCAAAATGAAACGCGAGCACAAAGCGGCAAGGACTTTGGGTATTATAATGGGAACATTCATCCTGTGTTGGTTACCCTTTTTTCTTTGGTATGATACAGTCTATTTGTGCGATTCCTGTCGGGATAGTTGCCCAGAAGAAGTGGTCACCACAATGTTTTGGATAGGATATTTCAACTCGACTTTAAACCCGATTATATACGCATATTTCAATCGAGATTTTCGAGAGGCGTTCAAAAACACTTTACAATGCGCGTTTTGTAGCCTCTGTAAAAGACCCCCTTCTGACCTTGATTACGTGGATCCAAGAAGACCTTCCATGAGGTATGAAGATAGAACCAGGAGCGTTTATTCCGAAACTTATCTTAAACACGTCGATAGAAGATGCTCCGAGTTCGGATCGAGTCTCTGAGTGGATGCTACTAGCAGCAGACTCACCACCACCAGCTTTTAATGGTGTGGGGGATTTGCTGCTAGTGGACTAGGACGAATACTTAAATCGTAGGCGAAGAATGTCACAGATTGGGTTGGGGAGTTGTGGTTTTCATTTGAAATCAAATTTTTTGCTAGATATTATTAGGTTAACTCTAAAAAATTATCTTCCAAACTCGTGTTTTAGAGAAAATAAAACACAGGTTAAGACAAAAAATCATAAAGCCGATGATAATGAGAATTTCAAGATAAAATACAGAGTCCAAAATAACCAGCAAATATGGAAAAAAATCAGCAACCTAGTAACACCAATATTGCCACAGAAAAGCGCCCCCTTATCATAGGGAGTAGAGCACAAACTCCATGCAAAGTTGATTTTTAAACTTATTGAGAACAACCAATCCTCTCTGAACATTTTTGCAGCCTATGCTTAAATCTATGGTGCTGTTTTAATCTAATTTTAAATATTCGTGATTTTTTTTTAGAAAGTATAGCCTTTATTGATTTGTATAAACTGTAAGTCGTATATTTATAGTGTTGTACATAAAGGAATTGCCAAATATTTAGGAATAATTTAATATTGAGTGATATATGTTTCAATATAAAAAAAAGTGTGTGAAAAACAATTTCAAGATTGATGTTAAAATATATGTAATTAAGAGATCTTTTATTTGTTATTATTTATTAGCTTAAAAACTGTATTAATATTATAATTTTTGTTTGCTGTGATACTCGACGAAAGGTTTTGCTGGCTGGTGGGTGAAAAATGATTGGTAAGAGCTCTGTAAAATATTGTTGATATATCTACACAGTAGAGATAGACTTCTCGAACTCATCTCAATGGTAATTGTGATATTTGACTACAAAAATATTATTTTTAATTGAAATTCAAAAATTGGATGAGCTCCCTTATATAATTTAATTATTTGCTTGACTTTATTCTATTTTTTTGAGCTCAATCTCAATTAAATTTGAAATTACTTCTCCCTGGAGTTATAGCTCCGTAAAAAAAGCTTCATTTTAACCTTTTGAGCTCAATTTCGACAGTAATTTCGAGAATAATGAAACTAAATTACAATTTTTTAGTTTTGGAGAGGTATAACTCTAAAAAATATTGCTTATTTTTCTTGGCCTTCCAAGATCTTGCCTAATGACAATTCAATTGTAAAAATACCAAAAACAAAATGGAAATTTCAGTTTGATCAAAGGTTTTCTGAGTTATAGCTCCGCAAAATAGAGCTAATCATTTTTATAGCTCTATCCTCCTTTTTTTCAGCATTATCTCAATAATAATTTAAATTATTCATACTCAAATAATAGTTATGGAATGTAAAATAGGTTTTTCTCAATTTTGATTAGCTCTAGCTCTCTAAATTGCTAAGATCTTAGTCTTTAAAACCGTTGTCTAATGATAGTTCGGCATTCAAATAAAAATGAAAATTTCCGTCCAATTACTTACAAGTTTGATGAGTTATTGCTCCGTAAAATAGAGCTAAACAAGTTTTGACTGTCTCCTTGTGTCTAATATCATTAAAAATTCCAATAATTCATACAAACAATGTTATTATGGAAAAAATACGAGGGTCTTTAAAAAAGATCAATACATGTGAACAGAGACATTTTTGAGCATCTATTAATGGCAAATATTAAAATTAAATTTATATGTCTGCCTGACAGTTTTGGTGAAGTTTTTTTATTATTTTAAATTTAATACTTCCCATTCGCGGATATCTTATAATACCTTCATTAAAACTTATTTTTTATTCTCCCTTTTTTTAAATCCTCCATAAATTCCAGCTCTCCAAAATACTTAACTTTTAAAATGCTCTTTCCTCTTGTAATTTATATTGCCATTCCTTTTATTTCAAAGTGATCGTTTTTTTGTTTCGTGTGGAATGAGCTTCGCCAGGGGCCAATTTCCAACTCATTTCCATCCTTCCATTAGTACATCTTAACGGTTTGGTTTGTTATCACACCTTTATAATGGTAAATTATCACAACCGAGTCTGCAATTAGGGCTCGTTTACAGGGCTTAGCGGAAATATCGTACTTATACATCAAGAGAACAATCTAACTAATGAAGAGACATAAACATTTTTCCTTTTTAAGTCATTTTATGATCTTAAAATTTAAAATTTTCAGCTTTTTCCAACTTCTCAATAAAGGTTCCCACAGAATGCTCCAAAATAATGCTGATTTTTTGCAAAGATTGGTTAAGTATGTATGAGACCTAAAAGATATATTGTGTCCCCTTACTTCTACTTAGTTTCTAAGGAGAGTCTCTGAAACAAGTAGCTTCTTTAGTCCTATTTCCTGGAGGATATCTGCAGGCCTCAACTTAAGCAAATGTTTCTCTTCTGTCCAGTAATCTTCCAGGTACTGTGCTCTATGATTCTAGAGTGCTGTGCAGCTGGAAAGTGTGTGAATGGAGGTTTCTTCTTCCTTGCCACAATATCTGCATTCTTTTTCCTCCACTATTTTGAGCTTTTTAATGTTCCCATTCAGGCGAGAATGTCCCGTTAGGATCCCTGTTAAAACTCTTAGCGCAGTTGTGCTTTGACTTATGCATTCATTTGATCTCAACTGGTTGTAGTCACCCAGAAGAATCTTCGATTGGCTAAGCCCTACTAGATCTTTCCAATGATCGGATTTTCTCTTTCTTCCAGCTTCACCTTCAATATTACATTGGGGCTGATTCCGCAAAAGGGTTCAGGCTCCCAAAAAGGTATTTTAATCCCCTTCTTTGCTAGTTCATCTGCTATTTCATTTCCTTCTATTCCAGTGTGTCCTGGAATCCATAGTAAGGTAACTATATTGTTCTCGCCTAGCTCATCGAGTTTGTCTCGGCATTTCCACGCCATTTTGGAACTGATCACACAAGAGCTCAGTGCTTCAATGGCTGCTTGACTATCTGTCATTATGATAATCCTTTGTCCTCTGAAAACTTTATCAATATTGAATTGGGCACACTTTCTAATTGGTTAAGTATAATTGTCATGCTTCTGAAAAGCAATTTGTAGTTCAAAGAAACCTAAATATAAATAAACTTCTATCAGCTTCTAAATACTATGAATGGCCAAAAGCTCATTCCGAATCTTACATTTTCTTCATCACTATTTGAGAAGGTCACAAGTTCACCCACAAAAGCTCTTTGACGGCATAAAATATTTAACTTTCAATTCAAGAATTTCCATCTCTAAGTAGGTATCTCCTCGATGTTTTTGGTATACAACGTATAAGCGAAAATATAAAATTGTATCTGAATCTTCGATGTGATGGGTATATTTTGAATAACTATGTAAATTAGATTTTTTTTCATATCTCGTAACACACTGAGCTGGGAGGAACGAGAAAAAAATGTTACTTTCATACAGTTACTACAAAAGTAATGCATTCATCTTTCAACTTTGCAGTTAGATTTGAGTGTGCAAAAGCCCACTTTGAGTAGTGGTCGTTGGAAAATATTATTGTGTCAATTTCATCATTTGCTCTTTCACTTTTTTGTGCTGAGTATTCTTATTGTAACATTTCTTATTTATCCATAGAGGTTTACGGTTGTTTTGAGGTCCCACACGCCAGAATTTAAGTAGGTAGAGTAAAGCGTTCTGCAAATAATGTTAATTTTTATGACAAATTGTTTTTTTTTTCAATAAATCCAGAATTAAATAAATAAACAATGAACTAATTGAATGTTGAATGTTGTAACTCAATGTATATTACTTGTAAAAGGATGTTATTTCTAAAAAAAACCATTTCAACAAATTGTAGCGAAATACAATCAAATGTTTAGATTAAATTGTGAATTGTGTAGAAATTATAACAAATTCTCTCTATATTTTAGTTAAATTTTATACCAATTTGGAAGGTATCTACTTTCAAAAAGCCAAATACATTGTTTAAAGTCTCGATAATTAATTTTAATAAAAATTATCAGTTGTTGAATTGGTAGATACCAATCAAATTTTTAGTCTCGTTTTGAAAACTACTGTTAAAGGTCTCTACATTATTTGACCAATAGTATAAAAGCAATAAAACATATTAAGGACTGAAATTAACACAGGATTACCAGCATCGAAATCGATTTAAGTATTAAATAGAAAAAAAGTATCCAACAAACCTGTTTTCAACATTCTATGTCGTAAAACCATCGATATAAGAGAAATCAATACGAAAAATTCATTTCCCATCACTTTTTGATCAAGTTTTTTCCACTTTTTCATGCTATTTTTGTTATAATTTGTTTTCACATTTTTCAATAATACAATACTATGATTAGAAGAAAATTTCTTGAGGAAACATATGACATCAACTTAATTTTTCAATAAAACAAACTTTTATGTTTAATACTGATGTAAATAAATGGTGACAACTATATGACAACTGTGATTAATATTAAAATCTTTTCTTTTCGTGCTAAAGGCCTTAGCTGCCAGGCCTGTTTAGACAACTCAATTGCAACTAGCGCTTCAGGTGGATGGGTTTGAAACCTCATTTTTGTATTCAAGGTCATCCTATAAACTTTCACTTCTAGGTTAGACTGTTTTGTGACCTGGCTCACCAAATATACAGAGCATTTCAATGAAAACTATCCACCCCATCACATATTTATCAAGGCGTCGTCAAAAACCATATGTAGTTGTTATAACTTTAACTTTGGTCATACTCCAGACAATTTTTTCATAAAATTGAGTAATCTAAAGTGGGTAAATATATATTTGATACTTATCCATAACACACAGTTATTAAAAGTGACAAAATATATATAAATATATCTGCCATGTCTGCCTTGTGGAAATGATCTGCCTAAACAAAATTGTTTACGTAAGATCCTTTCTTACATTAAGAAACTCTCCTATCATGAGACCACTCAATCGATTTTGATTTTATTATTTGTTCTCACATACTTCAGAGAGAACACTTTTGTGTCAACTGATCTGTCAGTCGTTCAGAGATTACTGAGCAAATTCTTGAGCGTGATCTCGAAACCACTTCCATCCCTTCGAGCAGCTTTTGTATATTCTGGAGAGTGCACTGGAGTCTGGACGTGGAAATATTTCAGAGACATATTCGATGTGATAATATTGGATATTCGATAGTGTTTGATTGTGGCAGGTTTGCTGGATGTTGCGGAACACTTTATAGGTGAGATTTAGATAGTGAGCTTTGAGATTTCATGTTCTGTCTTCCTTGAATTAATCAAATTTATAAAACCAATTATTTTGTAATTGTAAATATATTATTGCATAAATGGTATGGTTCATATAACAGCCTTTTTGGTGTGCGTCATCGTTTGTGACGTATATTCGGGTTTTGGGTATGTCGTTTATTTTATTTGCCATTTTGACACATATCTAACCCTAAATTTGATGAATAAAATCATCAGGATCGCATTCAGCAAAATTCGACAAGGCTATGAAATTAATAGTTACCAGCATCTTTTTCTAAACTGAAAATACTTGAGAACTTTCAAAATGCTAATGTTTTTCTGTGTATCTAGGCATATTTTTGTATTATTCGAATAAATATAACAATAATATTCATATTAACTTTTCATAAATAATAATTGACCGTGAACAACAAAGTACAGACCTGACAAGAACTGTCAGTGGGACAGTAGAAAAAGATGTCAGACACATTGACAATACGAAAGGTATAACTGCATGCCTATTTTAAATAAAGAAATTTCTCCCGATTGATAGGTCGCGCTTACGCTTAATCTGAACATCAACCAATCAAATTTTGGTCAGTCAATGATTAGGATTGACGTTTGTAATAAATTTGAACGGTTCATAATTGCGATATTTTGATTAGGATTAATCAAAGACCTGACTTTTTTTGCATTTCTTTCCACGTAATGTGTTAGAAAGACATTAACAAACGATGACGCACACCAAAAAGGCTGTTGTATGAACCATAACTAATATACAGGGTGTTTTCAAATGACCCTTTGCTCGTAAAATTGGACGAAATGATATGAGGATTGAGGGGTCTCATTTACTTTTCGAAATACGGGGCTTGAAGTTATAAAAATTTAAATGTTTCAATTTAATATTTTTAAAATGGATTTGACATTTGGCAGGTTGTTTTTAAATGTAAAAAGGAATATTTTTATAAAAAAACATTTGTCAATTCTTGATCCAGTGATGTGCATTTGGAAAAATATGTCACTTTTCTCTCCCCATTTTTCACGCCACTAGTAGTAGATGAGCTGGACCCCTCAATTTTACGAGAGGTATCTACATGCAACCTTCTAAGTGTCATTTGAAAACACCCTGTATAACAGCGCAAATTAATTTTATATATAAAAAAATATATTAGGGTGTTTTTTTTTTAACGAAAGTATATTTTTTTTCTATAAATTTTCAGATATGACCGAAAAAAAATATATATTTACCCTAATGTATATACAGGAAAGGGGATAAAAAAGGCAATGAAGTTCAGGAGACAGTTGGTAAAGGGTGGAAAAAAGTAAAAAGATAAAAATTGTGTTATGGCGAATTCATGGATAATATTTTGACAGACAATATCAGCGGATGTACATCTTAAATTTTCAAAAAAAGAGATACTGTGTCGAAAGCTCTTGCGATTTCCGTACTTCATTTACAGGATTTTAAAAAGTGAAAAATGCACACAGCAAGAATAATCGCTTAATGCAAGTCATTCATTTCGATCAAAACATAGCAAGAATAATCGTTTAATGCAAGTCATTCATTTCAAATCGCTTAATGTAAGTCATTCATTTCAAATCGCTTAATGCAAGTCATTAATTTCGATCAAAACATACTTTTCACTGAAGGTGATAATAAACTAATAATTATTGAAATGTCATCAATATTTACACAAAATATAATTATCATTGTTCAACCCTGAGTTATCACCTATCCAACTGTCTTTTTTTTAACTTCACGCGTGCTTTATGAAAATAAAGCTAAAAAGTAATCGTATTTTAGTTCACATTTTTGAAATTCTAATTCTCAAAAAATAATATTCAACGTGTGATTCGAAAGGTGATTGAATATGGAAAGATTTTTTTATAGGAAACTGTAATAGAGTAAAAAATTAAAGTAGAAAAGGGTGAGTTTTATTCTTTTGCAGACATTCCAAGAGTAGAAAAAATTTGCTAGAAAGAAATCCCTAAAATTTCGCAACTTTCTCGAATGTTTAGACATGATTTTTCGAAAAAACGACACATGTGAACTAAACTAAAACACTTATTCTACCAAATAATATTAATATAATATATTAAACTTGATGTTAACATGAATGTTAAACATTAAAATAGAATATCAACATGTCATATTGAGTTTGGCTGTAAATTTCAGCGATGGTGATCATATATTGGTCATGGGTCAAAAGATTAACCAGTCGAAGAGAACGCCATAAAGAAGAGTTTAATTGGTACGATCAATTGTACGAGTTTTTAAAATTATTAAAAACCTAACACAGTATTAGATTTTTCATTTTATACCCCACATTCCATATTTATAGCTAAAGAGAAGTTAAAATTCTCTTACACTTTAATCATTATTTTTCTGTTGATTAACTATCTTGTGTGAATAATCTAATTATTAATCCATCATGCAAAATCCTCACTATTAATTAAATAAAAATAAAATGTAGATCGAACAGGACTTGGACGTGGTTAACGACGACCAAGAGAACGTGCATTTGTCTTAAAGAAGCCTATTATTATTATAGACTGCGTGCTAGTATAATACCAGCAAAGCAATTATACATCGAATATTCGAATCGAACAGCTCGAGTATCAAATCCCTTGAGAAGTTACCAGAAATAACCGACGAATAAGCCAAGATGTGTGTCCTTAAATAGAGTTGACGAAAGACACTGATTATGAAGACAGTTTTTTTGACGTGTTATTGGAAGGTTCTTTTGAATAAGGAGACGATGTATATAGAAAAAAGGTTAAAATTTGTAAAAAATATGCAAATTACCAAAAGTAACGATGGAATCAGAATAGTTAGCTTGATCGGTTGATGATCTGTATCTGTAAAGTAGGAAGGATGAGTGTAGGCTTACAGCACTTATGCCACATGTGCTCACTCATTCTGCATAGAGGTAGCAAGCCCCATAGTATGGAGGTGTTTCCTTAGTTGACAGTGGCCAGTCAGAAATCCTACTGTTAAACGTAGGTTTCTCCTGGTCATCGCAAAATATTTCTTTAGCGCCAGCTTCCCATCAGGGTGATACTAGCAAGACTGCATCCTTTGATTCCATCTCATTTCTTGAGGGATTGAGCATGGGTGTGACGTTTGGCTAGTACCGCAATTGTTGAAGTCGTTTTCGAGTCACTTTGTAATATTTATATATAAATAGGGAGAACAATTATTAGTTTTCCCCTAGATATGTTCCCTGTTCGTAGGATTTGCAAAATTTCGATCGTTTACATGCAGAACATACTTAAACACATATTTTTTCATCCCCATATCTTATACCGTTGCTGATTCGTAAATTGAATCGCGTACATCTATTTCTCACCATGAGCGAAAACAAACAAGTAACCAACTTAAATAATGTGCCTGACCGAAGATATTCGGAATGTTGAAGAGCACGTAGTAGGACGTGTGCTGCTTGCCAAGGTGTGATCGCAGCTCTATTTTTTCGAGAAAATAGTCTAAAAAAAGTAATTTTTTATAATAATAAGAAGTGGAAGCAAGGCTTGATGTATCATGTACTAGATTTGGCAATTCAATTTAAACAATTTTCAGCTCACTCCTCCTGCTCTGATAAATAATCCTTTTAATTTACAAGCAAATTATTATTTCCCAGACTCGAGCGTGTCTGTTAATGAGGTGTCAGGAAGAGCCGTGTATAATACAGACGAAAATGTGATATTCTCAAGTCTGATATCATTCTTAGGGAAAGCAGAACCTGGAAAGAAATTCAATCGATTTTCAGGGAGATGAGAACGCCACGCTTAATTTTATGCCAGAGCGCTCCGCTGGAGGTGCTGATTTTCTTATATTTGTGCCAGTGTGAATTTTCCAAATAAACATCTCCTTGTATAGGGAAGAAATAAATTGCTAGTGATTGAAAAAATGGAACAAAAATGTATTGAACAGTGAAAAATTGTGTAAATAATCCACCCAAAACTGATAAACAATAAGAAATTTTGACAAGAGCTTTGTCGATTTACTGTACGTAAGCGCAAGAATAAGAATTCTGAAATGTTCCACTCCAGATCTCATGCGCACTCAAGTAAGAGCCATTTGCGTGATGCAATCCCAAGTTTGAACCAACTAGCAGGTATTCCAAATTGCCTCAAAGGAATTTTTGGCAAGAAAGATTAGTATTTGTAAAAATTTATATTGGTTTTCGTACTCGTTGTTATAATCTTGGTTCACGTAACCTTGATGAGATATAGATATAATCCTATGATATCATCAGCATTTAACTATATATTAGTATAAAATATGAGACTCATGATGAATGTTGTTCAGTATCTTTTTGCTTTCAGTGAATATGATTATAACGAGTTGTTTTGTATACGATTTAATCGTTTTGGCAATTACTTTGATCTTGGCTTTGGTGATTTATATAAAATATAAGTATAGTTATTGGAAAAATAGAGGCATACCTCAAATACCGCCGATTTTTCCTTTTGGTAATTATGTAAAAGGGTTTCCAAAAGGAATATCTTTTGGTGCTGTCACGAAGAAGTATTACGATGTATTTAAAAAAATGGGATGTCAATTTGGGGGTAAGTAAGACATTTTCACTTTATTTAATACAACTGATGATGTTATAACAATTATTTAATCAAATAAAGTTCATAAATATTTTATAAACCCAAGTTTAATTTGTAGACCAGGGTCGATAATTTTTAAAATGGTAAAAAGTGAAAAAAAATTATAGTAGGATTATACTCATTGGAAAAGGTAGAGAATATAACAAAAACGAGAGGAAAAATAAATTACGGTCGATCTGAGGTCGGAAAGGGGAAGGGGGTGAGTTTTTAAGGGTGAAAAACGGTTAAACTCGATTTCCGGTAAAACTGCAAGTCTTATGAAAAAAAGTTGAATGGCAAAGTTGTAGGTAATAAAAAGATCCACAACTTTTGTATCGACACTTTTTTACATATTCTCAAAATTTATGTGAAAAATTCGAATAACTGATTTTTTGGTTTTTTATTTTTATCTTTGGCAAAAAAAATTTATTTTTCCACGAAATTTGGTGAAAACTTTCTCTTTGTATGTCCCAAAAGTAAAGTAATTTTTTGATCTAAAATATTCATTTTTTCACCTTATTTTGACTTAATATCGAAAAAGCACCCTAATTTTCAATCGAAAATTCTCACGTCAAAATATCTGCTTAGATTATATCATGAAATCTCACATTTTCCTAGTAATTAAAGTGTAAATTTTAATAAATTGCTCAAAATTATACATAATGATTCAAAAAACGGATTCGAGTTTTTTTCATTATTTGCATTTTCTGGGGACGCATTTACCATAGGAATGTAAATTTTTTCTTATATCATTAGAAAGTAGAGATTTTAACGAATAACAAACACATCAACTTTTTTAAAAAAGCAGATATTTTGACGTGAGAATTTTCGATTGAAAATTAGGGTGCTTTTTCGATATTTCGATATAGTCAAAATGAGGTGAAAAAATGAATATTTTGAATAAAAAAAATTACTGTATGTTTGGGACAAATAAAGGTGAGTTTCCACCAAATTTCGTGAAAAAATAAATTTTTTTGCAAAGGATACGAATAAAAAACCAAAAACTCAGTTAATCAATTTTTTCATATAAATTTTGAGGTTATGTGAAAAAAGTGTCGATACAAAAGATGTGGATCTTTTTATTACCTACAATTTTGCCATTTAACTTTTTTTCATGAGACTTGCAGTTTTACCGGAATTAGAGGTTAACCGTTTTTTTAAAAACTCACCCCCTCCCCCTTTCCGAACTCAGATCGCCCGTAATTTATTTTTCCTTTCGTTTCTGTTATATTCTCTACCTCTTCCAATAGGTTTCATGCTACTATAATTTTTTTTAGTCCCAAAAATTATCGACCCTGGTCTATTGATATCATTTCGAAAATAAGAAATATTTTTGATTCAAGACACCTGATGAGGTTATCTCAATCGTTGAAGAATGCATTTTTCCCTATTTTTTAAGAAACTTACTCAAAATATTAAAAATTAATTGTAATTTTTCAGGAATTTATTTTGGATTAGATCCATATTTGGTAGTTGTAGATCCATCGTACGCAAAAAACATCTTAACAAGAGATTTTCAGTATTTCGTTGATCGAGGTCTCTATTTAAGCAAGAAAGATATCTTGTCCATTCATCTTTTATCACAAGAAGGAGACGAATGGAGAACCGCCAGAGTAAGGACATAAAATAATCAACACTTTCCACATAAGTTAACATACGGTGAACAGTCTCTAAAAAAGATTACTTTGTTATCAAAACATGGAATTGTGTGAGGTGTTAGTCTTTCCTATATCAAGCAAGTTCTACTTCTTCACAATTCACCAAACATTGAACTCACTAATCTTCAGTCTTACTCTTGCAACCTGATTTTTCAAATTATGGATTTTGCAACAGAGTGGTAAAAATTTGGAGGAATTTTTAAAAACTTTCGAGAATGGCGATGTGGACTTGGATATCTTTGAAGTTTTTGCTTGTTATGCTACCGATATCATCAGTAAGAGAAGCTCTGTGATTGAATAATATATAAGCATAATAGATTGTATCGTTTTGCTTACTAATATAAATTTTTTTGAAGGTTCCGTTGTATTTGGAGTTGAATCGAACAGTTTTAAAAGCTCCGATGGAATTTTGAGAAAAATGGGACGTGATATATTCACCAGGTTCTCATTGTTACATAAAATCCGTCTATTTTTAACATTATGCTATCCGAAATTGTCAGCAAAGATTGGTATATCATACGTACAGCCTTTCGTTCAAGAATTTTATCTAAACCTCATGAAAGATGCTTTAGAATACAGGGAAAAAAATAAAATTTATAGACAAGATTTCATACAAGTGCTGATTGAAATGAAACAATCTGGAATTGACCTTGGTTTGGAAGAAATAACGTCACAAGTAACTAAAATATTGAAATATTTACAACTTATAGTCAGTTGGGGGGGCTGGGGCTCATGGTTTTTTTCGCTCCTGTTTTGGAATAGGAGCTTCTCAGGCACTTCATTGCATTATTTGCATGTAGCTTGAGCGTGAAAGTAAAGATATTTAGACCATTTCATTTAAAAGTCCATGGCTGGATAGAAATGAATAATAATTTTAATTTCGTAGGCATTACTATTTTTCATCGCAGGATACGAAACCTCTGCTGGATCAGCGACGTTTATACTATACGAGCTAGGCTTACATCAAGACGCACAAGATAGAGTTAGAAACGAGATAATGGAAGTCTTAAAAAAAAATAACGATGAGATAACCTATGAAGCTGTCAGTCAACTGACTTATTTACGTCAAGTATTCGATGGTAAATTTTATGAGGTTGAATTGAAAAAGGAAATATTAGTCATGTAAAAATATATATTTTAGAGTCTGCGAGAAAATATCCTCAATTAACTACTTTAACTAGAACATGTGTTAAAGACTATACATTCGAAAATACTGACTTAACTATTAAAAAAGGGACAAATGTAGTTCTTCCAGTTTTGGGATATCATCGGGATGAAGATTATTACCCAGATCCAATAAATTGGAACCCTGAAAGATTTGCCGATAAAGGTACCAAACATGAAGGATATTTTCCATTCGGAGATGGACCAAGAAATTGTATTGGTAAGAACTGTGACATAATTTATTTGATTTTAAATTTTCTTAAAATGTTTGTTAACAATAATTGATATTTGCAGGTGCTAGATTTGGCTTGCTTCAAGTTTTATTAGGAGTGGTAGCTATTTTACGAAATTATAAAGTTTTTGTGAGTCCGAAGACTGGGGAGCCTTTGGAGTTCGACGAGCAAGTTTTCGTTACTAAAATGAAGCAAAACGTGTATTTGAGGTTTAAAAAAATTGAAAAATAGAGGATTGTCTTCGAGGAATCGATTGTTTATTCTAATGTTATAGTATAAATTCAATCATGTTTTAAAAAATTGTAAATAAATAATGTGAGAAGTATAATACTCCTGTAATGCATATTGAGGCTAGTCTCAGAATTTTGGAGAGGATTTCTCTCCTTTTTGTTAGAATGGATACAGAACGTGAAAACGAATTCAACTGCTCAAATTTCACCATCAATATTGTAAGCAATAAATGAATTTTCATTGTAGCTTTCAAAATGGAATTGTTTGACATAAAGCATTAAGTTTATTCAATGAAATATTCTCTAAATATCTCGTTCGTTTGAATTGATAAGTGAACACTCAGTCATAGAAAAAGTATAGTATTCTACTTTCGTGTAATGGCTATTACTCACTCGAATGATTACGACGTTCGCCTGCGGCTCACGTCGCAAACTTCATTCTCATGAGTAATAGCCATCATTACACGCTCGTTGAATAATATACTACTACTACTAAGTTTGCAGGCGAACCTTGTCCTGGACAAACTCAAGCCAAGGTTCCGGCACTGAGGCCACCGGCGGGCCCATTGTGCCATTCCTGCTACCTAGACATCCATGAAGCCGAGCCCTTCTACAAAGGCCACAACCTTTTTCAATGGATGCCTGCTTGTGTCTCCAGGGGCCAAAACAGGGACTCCGAAGATTCGCCTGCGTAGTACGGCCCAGTGTGGACACTCTAGGAGAACATGGACTGACGTTTCGTCAGTCATGCCGCAACCCCTGCATAGGGAACTTTCCTCTACCCCTAAGTTGTGGAGGTGTTTCTACATACAGCAGTGCCCCGTTAGGAGTCCTGCTATATTCCTTAGCCTACTCCTTGGTAGTTCAGTAGCTGCTCTAGCGTGTCCATCAGTCCATCCCTTCAGTAAAAGTTTGGATTGCCTAGGACCCTGCAGAGCATTCCAATGAGCGAGGTGTTGATTCTTCATCCGGGCCCGGGCCGCAGAAGGGAGCTGCCGCCCCCTCCGCAGCCAGTGCATCCGCCATCTCGTTGCCTTCAAAACCAGAGTGGGCTGGAATCCATTCTAGCCGCACCACATTGCGCCTTGCAAGATTAGCAAGTCGTTCTCGACATTCATTAGCGAGTCCTGAGTTGCTGGTGCACCCACTCAGGGCTTTAATTGCTGCCTGACTGTCGGAGTATATGGTTATGCGTCGATCCACATAACCTCTGTCTAGGTTTATCTGCGCACATTCCAAGATAGCATATATCTCGGCCTGATATGCAGATACACCATCACCCAATGGTACACAAACTTGTGTTCTTGGGTTCCTAGAGTAAATTCCAGCCCCTGCTCTATCACCGGAGCATGAGCCATCTGTGTACCAGACAGTCCCATTAGGCTGTGTATTCCTCTCTTTTTCCCAGGATTCTCTATCCCGGATCATGGTCCTGTACGGAGTTGCAAAGTAGTACTTTCGCAGGCATTCGTCAGGTGCTCGAGCCAGAACTGGAATATCTTCCAGAAGCCGGAGCTTCTTGACGTGCCTGCACTCTTCCCCTCTTCGCACGTATCCCAGCTGTTTCAAGCGCAGAAAAGCCCTCCCCGCCTCAGCCTCGATCACATGGTGAAGAGGCCGAAGACCAAGGATCACTTCCATCGCAGCAGTTGGTGTAGTTCTCATGCAGCCAGTTGCCCCCAAACTGACCACCCTTTGGAGGCGTGTCAGTTGCGATCTAGCCGTCACCAAGGTTACCCTCGGCCACCAGACCAGAGCCGCATATGTGAGCATAGGCAGCATGATCGCTCTATAGAACCATATGATCGTTTTGGGGGTCAGCCCCCACTTCGGACCAATGGCTCTCCTACAGGCCCAATACGTGTTTGTCACCTTGCTTAGGCGACTGTCAAGATGAGCCTTCCATGTCAGTGATTTATCAAGGATCACTCCCAGATACTTCACCTGCTCAACCACAGGCAGTGGTACTCCATCAAGATTTAGACCCTCAGGTCTTATACCTCTTTTTTTGGTGAAAGCAACTATCTCAGCCTTGGCAGGATTTACTGCAAGTCCGTGTTCGTTACACCACCCATGTACCCTATTCAGAGCCCTTTGCATGAGGTCCCTGAGAACGGTAATATGCCTTCCAATATCATCGGCATACCCAATCGTTAGAAAGCCCTCACCGTTTAAAAGAGTTATTAGTTCGTCAATAACTAGGTTCCACAATGTGGGCGAGAGAACACCCCCTTGCGGACATCCTCTAGCGACGGTCACTTTTGTCACATGGTCTTTCCATGTGGCCTCTACTGTACGATTGCCCAACATGGCCCCAAGCCAGTGAGTGATCATTGGCTCTATTCCATGATTTGTCGTAGCCCTACAAATAGATTCTACAGGGGTACTGTCAAACGCCCCCTGTATATCCAAAAAAGCTCCCAGGGCGATCATGCCATTTTCCAGCGCCTTCTCCACCTGGGTTACCAGTTGGTGTAAGGCACTTTCAGTTGACTTGCCACACCTGAACGCATGTTGATTGTTGTGCAAGGGATACCTTAGCCCAACTTTTTCCTTTATGTACCGATCAGCCACCCTCTCCAATGTTTTCAACACAAAGGATGTTAGGCTAATGGGTCTAAAGGATTTAGCCACCGTATATGTGGTACGACCCGGCTTGGGTATGAAGACGACTCTCACCTGCCTCCACTGTTCTGGGACATACCTGCGTGCCAGACAGGCCCGAAAGATATGCACCAAGATTGTGCCAATTGCATCCCAGCCCTGTTGAAGCAGAGCCGGGAAGATTTGGTCTTTTCCTGGAGACTTGTACGGTCTGAATGACCGTATCGCCCAAGTACACCGCTCGTATGTGACTATTTCTTTTGCTAGAAGATAGTCCTCTTTACATGGTCGCTGTATGTTCACATATTCCATGTCAGGACACTCCCGCTCGATTCCCTCACAACCGGGGAAGTGTGTCTTTAGTAGATGCCGCAAGGTATCCACCGGGGTTTCGGTGAAAACACCCGGTTCGACTTCCATGCTGCCTATAGCGCTGTCCGGTGATTTCGTTAAGATCCGGCGCAGCCTTGACATTTGAGGTACCGATACGATATCCTCGCAGAAGGCCCGCCAGGCATCTCTCCGAGCCAACCTGACAGCACTCTTGTACTCATTCCGTTTCCGGCGGTATTGCTCCCAATCCAGATCCGACTTCGTCTTCCTAGCCCTATTAAATAGGCGCCGGGTATGTTCCCGTAGCGAGTCTAGAGATTTGTTCCACCATTTGTGGCCCTTACTTTCCTTCCTCGTTTTTTCGGCGCAGTTTCCTTCATAAGACGAGACAATAATCGAGCCCAGCTCCGCTATGGCCCAATCGATCTCATCATTATTGCTCAAGTTCCTAGGGAAACCACCAAGTCTCCTTCCGAGATCCAGTTTATACCGTTCCCAGTTGGTAGTCTTGGGGTCCCTATACTTGAATGAATGTTCCTCAACAGCAACCCTGTAACTGAAACAAATGTAACTGTGATCCGACAATGACGGATCATCATTAACATGCCAGTCCCTTACCATACTTACAACGGTACTTGAAGCAAGCGTCACATCTAGGACTTCAGCCCTAATCCTATTTCGGAATGTTGGTTTCGTCCCTCGGTTGAGTAGTTGCAGGTCAGTGGTACCTAGATAGTCAAGCAAAGCCTCTCCCCTGCTATTGACGCCTGTGCTGCCCCACATAGTGTGGTGCGCATTGGCATCACAGCCAATAAGAAGAGGCAGATTCCTGACCATGCAATATTCCACCGCCTTGCGGAACTCCTCAGTAGGTGGTAGTTCTGGTGAGTCATAAGGCAGGTATGCAGAGCATACCACTAAGCTATGCCTAGTACCATTCCTGCCCTGGACGTCCACTCTCACCGCTACTATATCCCTGAAACAAAGTTCGTTTATTAGTATTGCACTTACACTGGAGTGCGTAGAAATGCAAACTCTTGGATTAGGTTCACCCACTGCATAGAATAAGCTACGCCCGGGTGTGCCTAAGCCTCGCACATGACCTTTATACACCCATGGTTCTTGTATGAGGCATATGCCTGTCTGCAGCTTTGCCATCCTCTGCGCGAATACTCCTGCAGCGGCACGGCAATGCTGCAAGTTAATCTGGGTAAATTTCAAGGCCCCTTCAACAGACATCGAAAATCTCTAAAGGTACCTGCTTACCCATTAATAATTCACTCCGGGGTAGTCTCCGTAGTTCCCGAGAAGATAATTTTAACCTTCCCGAGCCCATACCGGATTTCCCCCTTCGTAAGGTTGAGTGCCCCCACCGATCGAGGATCGAGCCCCAAAACAATGTTCTGCCTCAAAGAGGCAGCATCCCATCGGGAGGCCCGAATCACCCACCCTTCAGTCCTCAGGGTCGGATTACCAATCCGGATCCTTCTGAGGACCTCTTGGGGAGGAGACTCGATCGGCGCTGGCACCCATACCATTGCCTTCTTGAGCTGCTCGAGGGCCGACTGCTCAATGATTTTGAGCGCCAGTCCCTCCTTCTTGATCGTGCTAGCAGCCACTTTGAGCCAAGCCAGAGAGCCCCCATCCGCACAGGTCACCATAACGGCTCCCCGGGCAAACGAGTGTCCCTCAAAACTTGGCACAAATGAGGCGCCAGTTTTGTACATATCCTCATGCAATTGCGCGAGGATATGCGCATACTGCTCCCTGGTGAGCAGATTGTCTGGGTAGCCATCGCGGATGATGGCCACCTTGAGGTCGCTGCTTGCAGCTTCCCCGTACGACTTCCGCTCACCGGGGACCGTGCGTACCTTCTTGGAAGCCTGCCTGGCCTCTGGTGGCGTGTTATGCACCCGAGGCCTCTTGGCTCCCCCTTTGGTGACGTCAAGCTTGACCCCGCTGGGACCAGCATTGTCATGCGTGTCCCGGCTTGGTGGTGCTATTGTCACCTCTTCACTAGGGCCAGTTGGGCCACCTTTCGGTATCCCTTCTGTCGCCCTTGCCGCCCTCCTTCTTCTTTTCTCGGCACCGCAAATAGACTTGCGGTGCCTTTTCGGTCTTTCAGGTGATGGGGCAGTTGTTCCCGGCATAGCCTGAGCCCTCACCGCTCCCATCATCTGAACTTCTTCATTATGTTCGGGGGACCCGGTTTCAGGGCACCTCCCAGGAGTCTCCTTCGTAAGGGCCCTATATACTATTGTTGGACATTTTTTAACAAAGGGTTGGTAAGTATGAAAATATTCCAAGATTTTTTCCAATTATAGGAAATATCGATTCTATATTCTTTTGTATTTGTAAAATTCTCTCCATCATCGAGCTATGAGTACCTTTTGGCTTTAGCTTAATTTTATGCCAGAGTGCTTCGTTGGAGGTGCTGATTTTCTTTTTTTTTGCCAGTGTAGATTTTCCAAATAAATATCTTGTATAGGGAAGAAATAAATTGCTAGCAATTGAGAGTGATTGAAAAAAGTTTGAACCAACTGGCAGGCATTTCAAATTGCCTCAAGGACATTTTGTCAAAAAAGATTTATATTTGTAAAAATTAATTGGGTTTCCTACTGGTTGTTATAATCTGGAAAGAAATAACTTAGATAAGATATGGATATAATCAACATTTAACTATATAAATTAGATTCGTAATGCATGTTGTTGGGTATCTTTTTGCTTTCAGTGAATATGATTATAACGAGTAGCTTTGTATACGACTTAATCGTTTTGGCGATTACTTTGATCTTGGCTTTGGTGATTTATATAAAATATAAGTATAGTTATTGGAAAAATAGAGGCATACCTCAAATACCGCCGATTTTTCCTTTTGGTAATTATGGAAAAGCGTTTCCAAGAGGAATATCTTTTGGTGCTATTACGAAGAGGTATTACGATGCATTTAAAAAAATGGGATGTAAATTTGGGGGTAAGTAAGAGATTTTTACTCCATTTAAGACAACTGATGATGTTATAACAATTATTTATTAAAATAAAGTTCATAGTACAATGTAAATATTTTATAAAGATAAGTTTAATTTGATATCATTCCAAAATAAAAATTTTTAGTTCAAGACAACTGATAAGGTTATCTCAATCGTTAAAGAATGCATTTTTTCCTATTTTTCAAGGCACTTACTCAAAATAATAAAAAATTATTGTAATTTTACAGGAATTTATTTTGGATTAGATCCATATTTGGTAATTGTAGATCCATCGTATGCAAAAAACATTTTAATAAAAGATTTTCAATATTTCGTTGATCGAGGTCTCTATTTAAGCAAGAAAGATCCCATGTCCGTTCATCTTTTATCACAAGAAGGGAACGAATGGAAAGCCGCTAGAGTAAGATATACATAAAATAAACAACACATTCCACATAAGTTAAAATACGGTAAACAGTCTCTAAAAAAGATTACTTACTTTGTTATCAAAACATAAAATTGTGTAAAGTAAACTATTCCAAAACTCTCAACTTACCTCACATCAAACAACGTTAACACCTTCATTTGCTTTGAGTTTCAAGGTTCTTCTAATCAAGGCTAATCTCACTAATCTCCAGTCTTACTCTTGCAACCTGATTTTTCAAATTATGGAGTTATCATTTAATGTTTTCATTTTCTAGAGCAAATTTTCCTACTTGTTTACATCAGCAAAAATGAAGCAGTTTTTCAATACAATGCAACAGAGTAGAAAAAATTTGGAAGAAACTTTAAAAACTTTCGAGAATGGCGATGTGGACTTGGATATCTTTGAAGTTTTTGCTTGTTATGCCACCGATATCATCGGTAAGAGAAACTGTAATTTCTTAAAGTATAAAATATAGAAATAAAAGATTGTATCGTTTTGCTTACTAATATAAATATTTTTTCAAGGTTCCGTTGTATTTGGAGTTGAAGCGAACAGTTTTAAAAGCTCCGATGCAATTTTCAGAAAAATGGGTCGTGAAATATTTACCTCATTCTCATTTTTACATAAAATCCGTCTATTTTTAACAGTATGTTATCCGAAATTGGCTGCAAAGTTTGGTGTATCAAACTTACAGCCTTACATTCAAGACTTTTACCTAAACTTTATGAAAGATGCTTTAGACTACAGAGAAAAAAATAAAATTCATAGACAAGATTTCATACAAGTGCTAATTGAAATGAAACAATCTGGAATTGACCTTAGTGTGGAAGAAATAACGGCACAAGTAATTGAAATATTAAATATTACAGCTTCTATAGCCGTTTGCATCAATAGAAGCATAAGCTAAGAATAACTAAGGCGAGTTTAAAATTTAAGGGTCGCTTAGTGAAAGTTCATTTGCACCAATTTTTTTGCTCGGCTTCTTAGCTAAGTGTGTAATACATTTGACAACCTCGCTATTTAAGTTGAGTTTTATTAATTTCTCTATGGTTTCTGGTGACTTTTCGTTTTTGTGGTTAGAAATAATGTATTAAAAACAGTTAAACGTCAATTTTTGAATTTTTGAAAATCAAAAGATTTTATTCTTGTTTTCTTAATAAGAAAATTGCTTATAATGGACACAGTTAAAAATAAGAAAATCAAATCGTCAAATTATACAGGTCAGGAAAAAGAATTGCTAATATGTGGAGCTTTAAATGACAAGTTGTTCATGGTGCAAAGCAAAACTTTCCTAAAGCGCCACTTAACTTTAAGTCTACTTAAATATCAATTGGTGCAAACGGCCAAGTCATTTGGGGGCTGGGCCTCATGGTTCTTTTTGCTCCTTTTTTGGTATAGGAGCTTCTCATGCATTTCATTGTATTATCTGCATGTAGCTTGACTGTGAAAGTAAAGATATTTAGACCAGATCATTTGTAATTAAGGATCATTCAAAAATCAATGGCTGTATAGGAATTAATAATAATTTTAATTTTGTAGGCATTACTGTTTTTCACTGCAGGATACGAAACCTCTTCTGGATCAACGACGTTCATACTATACGAGTTAGGCTTACATCAAGACTCACAAGATAGAGTGAGAAATGAGATAATAGAAGTCTTAAAAGAACATAACGATGAGTTAACTTATGAAGCTATTAATCAATTGACTTATTTACGTCAAATATTCGATGGTAAATTATTTAAAAAACGAAATATCAGTGATATAACAATATATTTTAGAATCTGCAAGAAAATATCCTCAATTAACTACTTTAACTAGAACATGTGTTAAAGACTATACATTCGAAAATACTGACTTAACTATTAAAAAAGGGACAAATGTAGTTCTTCCAGTTTTGGGATATCATCGGGATGGAGATTATTACCCAGATCCAATGAACTGGAACCCTGAAAGATTTGCCGATAAAAGTACCAAACATGAAGGGTATTTTCCATTCGGAGATGGACCAAGAAATTGTATTGGTAAGAACTGTAAAAAAATTTATTTGATTTTAATTTTTCTTAAAATATTTTTTAACAATAATTGATATTTGCAGGTGCTCGATTTGGCTTGCTTCAAGTTTTATTAGGAGTAGTAGCTATCTTACGAAATTACAAAGTTTTCGTGAGTCCTAAGACTGAGGAGCCTTTGGAGTTCGACGAGCTAACTTTTGTTACTAAAATGAAGCAAAAAGTGTATTTGAGGTTGGAAAAAATTTAAAAATAGAAGATTGATTAGAATTGTCTTCGAGGTATCAATTGTTTTTTCTAATGTTATAGTATAAATCATGCTTTGGAATATTGTGAATAAATAATGTGAAAAGTTTTGCTATTATCAAGCTCCTGCTCAAACTTCCTTAGGTCCTTCTCTCCAGTATTTCCTAGAGAACGAAAATGGGATTTTTTTTATGATTAATATTATTTCAGTCGAAGCTCACTTCTTCATACTTAATCATTCACCATTAACTTTAGTTCCTTACTTCCAATTACATGAAAAAAAATTGTATTTTGTTTATAAACATTTTCACACATGAACGATCTCTATAAAATATAAAATTCATCACCAGTAGAAAGTGAGGCTTATTCTTTAGTTGGATAACAGCCGCCAGACAAAAATGATTCAGTTTTGTTTTTTAACTAGTTATTATTTTAAAAATACCTAATTTATCGGTTGAGTGATGAGTAAATATAAAATTAAACATTCAGTATCAAGTTATTCGATAGTCTGTATGGTTATAAAAACATGCCATAGATATTATAGTGGATAAAAAATAGGAAATGTGAGGCGATTCTTTTCAGACACTACTACTAGTGTCTGAAAAGAATCGCCATAAATACCTTTAAAACCACGTATTTCTTATCTATGTCTCGTGTGAATGCGTCTATTTATATTGATGTATTTTTAGACAGGCGATTCTTTTCAGACACTAGTACTAGTGTCTGAAAAGAATCGCCATAAATACATTTGAAACCACGTATTTCTTATCTATGTCTCGTGTGAATGCGTCTATTTATATTGATGTATTTTTAGACAGGCGATTCTTTTCAGACACTAGTACTAGTGTCTGAAAAGAATCGCCATAAATACATTTGAAACCACGTATTTCTTATCTATGTCTCGTGTGAATGCGTCTATTTATATTGATGTATTTTTAGACAGGCGATTCTTTTCAGACACTAGTACTAGTGTCTGAAAAGAATCGCCATAAATACATTTGAAACCACGTATTTCTTATCTATGTCTCGTGTGAATGCGTCTATTTATATTAATGTATTTTTAGAAAGGCGATTCTTTTCAAACACTTGTACTAGTGTCTGAAAAGAGTCGCCATAAATACATATGAAACCACGTATTTCTTATCTATGTCTCGTGTGAATGCGTCCATTTATATTAATGTATTTTTAGAAAGGCGATTCTTTTCAAACACTTGTACTAGTGTCTGAAAAGAATCGCCAAAAATACATTTGAAACCACTTATTTCTTATCTATGTCTCGTGTGAATGCGTCTATTTATATTAATGTATTTTTAGAAAGGCGATTCTTTTCAAACACTTGTACTAGTGTCTGAAAAGAGTCGCCATAAATACATTTGAAACCACGTATTTCTTATTTATGTCTCGTGTGAATGCGTCCATTTATATTAATGTATTTTTAGAAAGGCGATTCTTTTCAAACACTTGTTCTAGTGTCTGAAAAGAATCGCCAAAAATACATTTGAAACCACTTATTTCTTATCTATGTCTCGTGTGAATGCGTCTATTTATATTAATGTATTTTTAGACAGGCGATTCTTTTCAGACACTTGTACTAGTGTCTGAAAAGAATCGCCAAAAATACATTTGAAACCACTTATTTCTTATCTATGTCTCGTGTGAATGCGTCTATTTATATTAATGTATTTTTAGAAAGGCGATTCTTTTCAAACACTTGTACTAGTGTCTGAAAAGAATCGCCAAAAATACATTTGAAATCACTTATTTCTTATCTATGTCTCGTGTGAATGCGTCTATTTTTATTAATGTATTTTTAGACAGGCGATTCTTTTCAGACACTAGTACTAGTGTCTGAAATGAATCGCCAAAAATACATTTGAAACCACTTATTTCTTATCTATGTCTCGTGTGAATGCGTCTATTTATATTAATGTATTTTTAGACAGGCGATTCTTTTCAGACACTAGTACTAGTGTCTGAAAAGAATCGCCATAAATACATTTAAAACCACGTATTTTTTATCTATGTCTCGTGTGAATGCGTCTATTTATATTAATGTATTTTTAGACAGGCGATTCTTTTCAGACACTAGTACTAGTGTCTGAAAAGAATCGCCATAAATACATTTAAAACCACGTATTTTTTATCTATGTCTCGTGTGAATGCGTCTATTTATATTAATGTATTTTTAGACATGCGATAATTTTCAGACACTAGTACTAGTGTCTGAAAAGAATCGCCATAAATACATTTAAAACCACGTATTTCTTATCTATGTCTCGTGTGAATGCGTCTATTTATATTAATGTATTTTTAGACAGGCGATTCTTTTCAGACACTAGTATCCGGCCACAAAGTGCCTAGTCTGAAATCGCTCTAAAGGTATAAGTAATAGTAGGTATTTTGATTCAAACTCCGTTCCAAGATGTTTAGTGCGACCATTTTAATTGTGCACTTGTGTCAATTATTTATATTTTTAATCAGTTCCCAAAACACAATTATTAACAAATTCATGTAATACCATTATTGCGATAGTTTATATCGTCTTATTTATACTCTCACTATCAACTGAACTGTATCAAATTTCTCCTGCTATTGAAACCATTTGAATTTCTTTACACAGGTATAATACAATTGTATGTTGATAATTTAAGAAAAATATGACCAATTTCCTTTGTATCCCGTACAGAAAGTCGTTTATTAAATACTTATCAAGTGATTTTACGGTTCGTGACTAATTATAGGGTAATTTCACGGATGTTCTTACTGCGATGTTGACAAAAGTAAAAATTACCATAATATATCAATTCTTCCACTTGAAGAATAATAATAATTCAAGCGGGAATCACAGTTATCGTTCAACTAAGAAGTAACAACTACTTCCCGGGCTGTAGGCCCCGACAGGTATTGAATTAAAGAAGACAATATTACAGGAAATTGTAATATTACTTTCTCCACGACTAAATAATAACGCACGCACGCCCTTTAGTGATGTATTAAAAACGCTTTGATAGGCACCTAAGCGAGGCATGTGTCCTTGCCTAATCCTTGAATCAATAAAAAAAACCAAAAAAAGAAGAAAAGAAAAAAAAAAGAAAAAAAAAAAAAAAAAAAAAAAAAAAACTGGAAAAGACCAAAAATATTAATGAAAAAAAAAAAGGAAAAAAAAAGTTATATAAATAGGTATTATATTGTGCAATAGATCATATATAGAAAAAAAAATTGGTCGGGGATATAAACGAGCTAAAAAAAAAAACATTATTTTTTCGATAATTATGGTATGATCTGTATCAGTACACAGCACTTGGGCCACATGTGACCTATTATAGTAAGATGTACCACTTAAAATTGTTAGTTTCACTTTTAGTTCTAATGGATAACATTTTCATGAATTTGTCGCGGATTGAATATTTTTCGGTTGGATAATTCGCTTGGTAGCACGTACTACTTTGACAGCTTGAAATTTTCACCCAAAAAAACATACAACATTTATTAAATATACAAAAAACGCGATTCTGATTATTTCGTTAATATATGAACTAGCGGAATTTATCACACACGAAAGCAACGACGCAAAAAATCTTTTTCTTTGAATTTAATTATATTGTTCGAGAATAATTGGTTAGTGAATCTATAATAAAAACCCAATTAAATTATTTATTCTGTTGAAACGTAGTAACTAACAATAGAACGTGGAAAATGCAAATTTTTTTTCGAAATATTATATAATCTCATCTCGACTTAATCACATTTTTTTGGAATAATAAATATTTGACATTGAACATTGATTCGTCAATTATCTTGATCTGCCATTTAAAAAAAATTATAGGAAAAAATACGGACAAAAGAAATTAACTGAGCCAAGGCTAGTCATATATATTTTCAAAAACTACCCTAGCCCCCAAAACGCGAATAATTCATTCAATCATCAAAATCAACAAAGACTAATATTATGCTTAGTTATAAACAATATTGCCAGCTCTGAACCAATTCCAATTGGCATGTATGAATCATTCAGGAATCTTTTCCAGTACTTGTCATTCTGCAAATTCGAACAAACCCAATGAAGATCCTCACCTCCTCCTATCGGTGAAACGGGAAACAAAATGTCAATTTTGGCTACTAGTAAATTTTTTCTCAATTTCCCAGCAAATTATGTTCCTAATAAAAAATGATGAGGTAGCGATTTTTAGAGTGATCCATCAGTTTGTAATTCTGCTGAACGTGCTAATAAAACCATATTTGTCAATGTCAATGAATACAACAACAACAACTAATTTTATTTGATATACGTCAATAGTTATGGGATAAGTATTACTTCTAAACATTAAAAAATGGAAATTATTCGCAATAAATTGAGCTTACACCATTTTGGAGCATACTAAGAAGAGTGAAACGAGGGGTAAACCACTGAAGAAAAATCTGTAGATTATTTTCTGTACATTCCAGGTACCGTTCAAGTATTTTCATCGAGAAAATCTTTATTTCTATTACTATATGATTAAGAAATGTTTCAACAGAAATTTTCTGTTTTTTCCACTGCATTTTCCTTGTATTTTCTAATGATACTAATATTTTTTAGATTATTTTTTGTATTTTCAATGTATTTTCTCTAATTTGTACCTACACTATTTTCTTCAGTGGTTTACCCCTCGGAGTGGAACACACTATACAATCTATTATTAAAATCATAAGTCACCTTCATCTGTTCATTCATTTTCACTGAAATACAAACTAAAATATCTCCAAACAAAAATAATTTTATTATGTTTTTAACCTATGACATAAATGACAGTTAATGCGGTAGCATGTAGCGTATTTTAATTCTTATTAAAAAAAATGGCGACTGATACCACAGCGCTCAATCTGATCAGTCAACAAAACACGCGTTCAACAAAAAATTAATGATCGCTAAGGTTGCGCTATGTTGAGATGAACGCGACCATATTATTACAAAAAAACATATGTTAAGAGAAAAATTAATATTCATACTATGATCTACTATAATTTCTGTCAATGCCATCCCACGCTGTAGCCCTGACTCATGACATCGTTTTATTTCATTAAGGATATTTATTGTTACATTCTTCTCAATTAATAATTGACTACAAATTAAGTACTCAAAGAAGAATATTTGCAATACATAAATATCCGGGAAAATGTCATTTGATAAAATTCGAGAATATTTGGACTTTTTTCAATTCCAATTTTAATCTATCCCTTTCCATGCATCCATAAATTTTGCCGGGTCACTAGTGAAACGTCGATTAATCCAGGCAAATTATTTCGCAGAAAGTTAAAGTTATCCTCTCCTGTTAAATGGCCAGGAAGCTCTACCAGTCCCAGTTATTGAACGGCGACTTATCCACTTATCCAGATCTGTATGATAATCTTTGCTGGTGCTTTATCTCTTATGGCAGGTGGATTTTCACCAATGAACTCATGGAGATAGACGACGACAATGGAAACAGAAACTTTTTACCAGGGAAACATTTTTCTTTTCATGTATTGCATATTTGATAGCAAAATTGGAAAGAATGGAAGATACAGTGACAGAAAAACTGATAAAAATATGCATTGAATGCAATGGAATAAAATGCAAATATTGAGGAAAGTAATAAAAACGCAAAAATGTATGAAGAATGTGCTGGGTGTAATGGAAGAAATGAAGATATTGATGAATACGTGGATCAAAATAATGGAATCGTAAGAACTTCAGTTGGCTAAAATGGAACCAAAAGACAGGAGAGAATGGAAGATAAAGAGACGAAGAAATTAATACAGTCACTAGCTCCGAATGCAAATTGACAGGGAGAAACGATTTTGAAGTTAAAGACACTGAGTAATTTTTATTTCCAAAACAAACAGGGTACGAAAAAAATATTAACACGTACCTATAAGTCCTCCCCAGAGCAAAGCACCAAACAAAAAACACTCAATTTATTTCAAACAACTGATTAACAAATACAGTCTAAATAATAATATAATCTTTAAAAGATGAAAATATTTATTAGAATGTGATGTTATGGAGCACCTCCACCGAAATTATTTGATTTATTTAACAGTTAGCTTGTTCATTGACGGATTCGGAGAAATGGTAAAGTATATAAGCCTAGTTGAAAGTAAGAGTGCGTTTATTCCTGTGATTTTGTTGCTAAAGTGATTTGTTCAGTGTTACCATGACTTTAACAATCAAGTTGGTGAGTTATGAGTCGTATTAATATGTTCAATGCAGTGTTTTTCATTTTTAATTGTAAATTGTTGCAAAATAATGTGGAAATCAATTTTATTTCAATTTAGTCGAAATAACATTTTGATATAGCCAACAAAAAATTTAGCACGCAAAAAATAAATTGCCGATTGTTTATATGGTATTTAAAAATGACAATATCTTTTTGTCTCCAAAATTATCTCTTCCAACTACTCAAAGACATTTTACTAAATTCAGATTTCCAAGCAATACTAGATGCATCTTATCCCAACCGTTAGGTTGGTAATTGAGGCCAAATTCACCAAAATCACGTGACTCCAAACCATTTTTTGATTTACGTTCTCATATTATTTAAATCAGACTCATCAGACGTTGTAGACTCTGTTTCACGTAAGAAAAACCCACTTGAAGTTGCTTGCTGTCATATGCGTGAAAATTGTCGTCAAAGCTTCAACCCCAAATGGCTGTCGACATGTTCTTCGTTACTGTGCGACATAAATATAAACAAGACAGATTTTGGATTCTGCGCAAGACAGTTGGCAAACTTCGCGTGGTTTATTCTTATGTGAACCAGAGACTACATTTTAGATGAGTAGAAATTGACAGTTACTTATTCAATACCTTGTATTCCTTTTTAATCATTCATATTCATGAGTCGATTCTTATTTGCATGTTAATCAAATAACGAAACCAAAATTATTGGATTTATTGTTATATTGGTAATATTTATTACGCATACATTATTAGGTGTAAAGAAATAATGTAATAGATTGAATATTTTAATCAAATTAATTGTTAGTAATTTCATAATCGCGATTCTATGCATTTTTTTGGTTGAAATTAATAATAATTTCATTTATTTAAAAATACGTGGCGTAATTCTCTCGTGATTTAGACATTAAAAGAAATTAACTCTTTCAGAGTTATTTGTCCCGACAACTTTAATAAAGAACGTCTCAAATAATTCATTTTTCTTTGAAATTAAAAGTTTTATCAAAAAAGAGAAGATCAAGGTATATTTTTGCCTACAAAACATCTTTATATCGCAAATATTATTTAAGCCGTTAATCTCGTCTACATCAACATGATCGTTGATCAAATCTTATTCCAACTGAAAAAAACGCTTTTAAAAAAATATTACCTTGAGATTTTTTTTTATTTTCATGCTTGAGCTGAAATTGTGCGATAATCAGATTAAATTAACTCCTAATTCTCTTTTTCCCAATAAATGTTGAAAATTATTACTTATCTCAACCTTGTTAAAAGATTGTCATCATTCAACAATTATTTTACACAATAACTTAATAACCTACAGTTAATAATATATCGAAACTTCCATAAAAACTTGTAAAATATCACCCATTCCAAGGTATCGCTATGAAATAAATATTTTTTTCTACTCCTGTTTTATAATATACTTATTAAAAGACCAAAATCTGTATCATAATGAAATTCATTATGATACAGATTTTCATTATGATACAGATTTTTAAGCCAATAGGAATGCGACATTCGCACAATATTTAATATAGCCATGGATACCAGGTTGACATTTCAGAAATTAATTATATTAGGTCTCTTCTCTGCAATAAAAGTGTAGCACAGCTATACGATTTTATTTATTTTAATTATGTTTCAATGCTTTTTGCAGCATACAAATGCAATTTTATACATAGATAGTCCCAAATTTAGCAATTTTACACGCATTTTTTCACAGATAGACCTGAATTTTTCAAAATTATATAGCTCAGTGCTACACTTTTATTGCAGGCGAACAGGTCTAAGTGACACTTAATTTGACAGCTGCCAAATAATTTTGATTTTCAAAAGTAACTATATTTAAAATTAATTAAACTAAACAATTATTAATGGAATAATTCTTATTAAGCGGAGTAGAAAAATTATTGTATGAAACTTTCATGTAATGGCCATTAATACTCGCATATTATATACGAAACTCGCCTGCGGCTCGTTTCGTATCCTACAACATGCTCGTGTCTTAATGGCTATCATTACATGATCGTTGCATAAAATACTATTCTGACACTTAAAACCAGTAGATACTATCTTTTTACTACCATAATAAAACCCTTTTAAAACCTATTAGCCAGCAGTACATGAATACCTACTTATATATAACTTATAAGCTGTAAATTTAAAAAGAAAAACCTTTCACGTCGTTTCTCTATTTCCCTTACTAGTTATTTAACCAACAAGTGTATTAATGAGGGCCATTAACAATCAATGTTTGAGATTGTCAATTGCCTTTTTAATACTCGTGTGTAACTAACAAAGTTTTTCCGTCGACTGTATCAGTTGTATTCGTTTTTGTCAATATTAAAAACTAAAAATATTCATATGTTTCATAGGTAAGTACTGTCAAAAATAAATAATGACATGAAATGTCATAGAAATAATCGCTGGTTCAAATGTCACTGTTTTCGTTTTTCTTAAATTTATTTTTGGATGTCTTAACACTAATAATTATTATAATTTTGTAGAATAATAAAATAAAACGATAGGTAAGTCAAAAACTAGAAGTATTCTATACTAGGATTCATTTTTTGAAGACGCTATTGTATGTTTGGTTGCCTACAAAATGTCAAAATGTAAGATGTGCGTTGGGTTGCCTGCAGAAAATCTTATGCAGTAATGGAGGATCATTAATGTATGAATTTGTCTAGTCTTGAGAACGTTAATATCATATGTTATTATTAATATTTTTACCACTCAAGTTTTCGTATGACAAACATAAAATTTGTTATTATGGCACATGAACTTGAATTTATGCCTTCATACCTTAACCGTCAAATTAAATGAAGCCATTCAACACTACCTGAATCACAACTCATTATCTCCAACAACAACAACAACAACCATCATTATTATTATGACGTGTAGTTTATTGTTCTATTTATATTTCTTGAAGGTTACGTACACTTCTTCCACTGTAATACGATTTTACAATGTGCACTGTACATTTAAATCAACCTTTGTTTACGGCGTCATATCGCTCTCACTTTACAATAATAAAGGAGTAGGTAGGTATGTAGAATAAAGAAAATCTCCTACCGCAACTAATTTCATACGAAATATACCCATATCTTTTCAACTCGATGATTAACTATATAATTTTAAGATCTAGAAAGTGGAATTTCTCTAAAATAGGGAGTCTAATGAAATTGTATCAATCATTCTATAAGATACGAGAGGAGTTAGATTTACATCACTAGGAACTGTTCAAAAAACTTCCTGCATAGTTACAAATCATGTCAGTTTGACATTTAAACTGTCAAACTAATACTCTCTATATTTCCTTCCCCTTCCTAAAATACACAATATGAATAAAATCAATGGTTACTATACTTATCACCTAATTATATAAATCTAAAAAAATATCATGTATGCTTGAACTAATCAAATTAAAAAATTACAACTTAATGTAGGTACTTGTACTTATCGCAGCTGCCAATAATTGAGAATGTATCATTTTATTGCCTTTTACAGAAGCAATGATAAAGTCATTAAATATTACTCAGGATTCTAGAGAAAATCCCAGGTGGTAAAAGTGTTACCTAGATCTATTGTTATATAAAAAGTTATTATGACCACTGAGTCGTTGAACATTTTTTATTGTTACATAGAGTCAGAAGTTTATACAAATTGATAATGAAATGTTTACAAGTGAGTTGACTTATAGTACGTCGTAACAAACAGTGTCAAAATGTGCTGTTTACAGTATAGGAAGAGAATAGTTATTTGTTTAACTAGGCAGCAAAGTAGTAGATTGACTGCCGAGGCTGAATTCAGCCAAGGCAGTCAATCTACTTTGCTGCCAAGTTGAACATATAATTTTTTCTCCGATTGTTCATGAGGATATTGTATTTGCAATTCCCACAGTCTCTTTATTTTAGTTGGTTGCTATGGAAATGTATAATCACAGGCAGCAAAGTAATCACTTTCGTGCCTAGGCAGCAAAGTAACCACTTTGCTGCCTAGGCAGGAAAAGTAATACTTTGCTGATTAATATCAGTCAGCAAAATTAATATTTGCTGCCAATCGGAGAAAAAAGAATAATTTTGTCAACCTGTCTCATAAGTTTTATCTGATTTATAATAAATAATTGCCTTCGTGATAACCGTCATCAATTTACATGCTTGAGCAAGAACATATCATTATTTTTTTGATATTTTCAATTCGCAATATGGAGAAGTTTAACGAATGGGTGGGTAAATCGAATGCTATTTATTTTGATGTAATCAATTCGAAAATAACAATGATTGACTTTTCAATATTGGTATAACCATTTAGAATACAACTAACGTATGCAATAGGGATTTAAATGTCAATAACATCTCGAACGTTTTTAGATCAAAATTTACATGAAATTAATTCATATAACTCTTGCTTATTTGCTACACCACTCCCATATTGTGTTATCCGATTGTCAATCAAAAATAGACTTCCTTAAATTAACTCCACTTTCACACACTATATAACTTTCCAACTCAGCTTATTCTATTCTTAAATTTCCCAATTCCACACATAGATGTCTCACATGCTGTCGTAAATTGAAGTTTGATTTGTATTTGTCGATGAACAAGCTCTCGGCAATGCACTACTTTCACCAATATTTTAATTATTGCCATTGATAGTGATTGTAATATATCCAAGTTACAAAAACATTGAATATTTTCTTAAGCTGACTAACCGGACAAAATAATTAAAGAATAGAAACTAGAAATTGTATAACCTTCTACACCGCAAACAATATATTTCTTTTGCTAAAAACAGAAGTAATGTGATAGGTGTCACTTTTTTTTTAAATTCGAATCAAATCAATTATTCATGGTCTTTGAATGAGCTTGAATATAATTTTTTTCCATAAATTACAAACTCAAGAATGGCAATTATAAAATTATATAGGTTGTCTTGGAACTAAATATAAAGGCAAGCCTAGACTCTTATTAATCAAAACTTCAAAACTTTGGAATAATTTCAGTTCAATCAAGTCCGTCTAGTCCATCAGTCGCAAACTTTGCTTTGTCAATGGCATGGCACGTTTTACTCCTTCAAGGTCATCAAATCCATCAGGGACCGCTTTGAGTTATATTCTGTTAAGATATTATGTCATATTTTTGTTAAAGCAGAATATCTTTTCTCCACGACTAAATAATAACGCACAAATTATTTTTACATATTTAGCTACATAATAATATATATTCTTCACACCAGTGAATAATGAAAAAGAATTCACTCTCGTTAGCCAATCACATTCTATTATTATCAGAATTCACGTTTAAATGAATTGAAATGAATGAATCAAATCGTCTCTTTTAAAACGTCAAATACCAAATAATGCAAATTGATTCTGACAGCGCGTCGCGACAACAGTAGTTATATTTAGTTATAACTCCCAATTATCATTTATAAATGTAAGGGTTTCGATTAAAACTGTATGTTACGTATCCCTTTTTGAAAATAAGTATGCTCTATAGCCTAGTGGTAGAAACAGTTGACTCTGGCGCGGACTATTGGGGTTCGATCCTCACTGGAAGCTTTCTCTTTTTAGTCGTGGAGAAAGTATAGTATTTTACTTGTGTAGAATGGCTAATCTTCACTATTAAGGGTAATAAGTCTTTAAAGTTTGAAGGTGAAAGGTAAGAAAGCACGCTTCAAAAATATTCACGTAACAAATGTCAAACTTAACAATGAAAACATCAGATTTGAAATGGTATAACAGCAGTGTTACCAATACCCAAAAATAATTAGCACGCTTTTAGATTTCAATTTGAATGATTCCGGTAATTATAATATCTATAATACTTTCTTTTTATGTATATCAGTTAAATAACAACCAGCTGCTAATTATACGGTAGTAATAGTTTTTTCTTTTTAATCTATTAAATATGAGAATCAATCGTAATAAACATGTTATTTTAATTTTAAACTAACATTATACTGTTTAATTGTAAATTACACGCAAAACCAGAAGTATGTGGGAATAAATTAACGCATAACGTTTAAAAAAATTGGTTTTATTAAATATTGACTACACAATCTATTACGTTAGCTGTTAATGTAAATATTCTTTCAGGTGGTAGTAATCGCCTTCGCGACAATATCAGCCGCTATACCACTTACAACATTTGGAAAAGCTCTACCAGCTGAAGCAGATTACACTCCTGAACAAAGAGCAGTTCAACAACCTGAAGAAACAGATTCTTACCAGTTGTATCAAACGCAATTACCTATTGGTCTAGAGTTACCAAAGCAAGAACCCAAAAATATACAATTCTATGTTCCTGAACCAGTGAGTTTTCTAAAAGCGCCTCAAGAATCCCAGCAGCCTGACTACTACCAAGCTCCGATTCTTAACGAAGAACTAGTTGCTCCAGAAGATACTGAATGGAACCCCAGCGGTGATCCTATGTACTATTATGAAGTACCAGCTGTCATTTCAAAACAAGAAACGCCTACCAAAGAGTTTCCCAAAAAGTATAACGAAGATATCCATAGTAAGAAGAAACCTTATTCATTGAATCCCAAGCAGGAAGTTATTTTTGAACCGATTAGCGCCCAACAGTACGAAGATAAGCAAATACAAGTTGCCAAAAATTTCGATCAATTAGCCAAAAAGGAAAACCAAAAGCTTATTAAGGTATTACCTTCTCCTAAAATACTCGTACCCAGATATAAACCACAGCCCAAAGACAGTAAAACAGAAAATACTGACAGCATAACTCAAACTGCTTCAATTGTACCTCCCCCGACATACTATGACACACCCACCTCTACGTCTGCAGATAGTATCACGGTACCTAGTAACCACGTTGAAACGGCTAAAGGGACATTTGATACTGGGCTTAGCGGACAACTTTTGAGTTCATTGGGTATACCATCATCAGCCTCTACGCATGAAGAGGCTTCTCCAGGTGAAAGGCTTGAATTTCATATTTCGGGTCATGATGGGCCTCTCTCTTACAAATGGGGATATGATACTGGAAAAGGGTAACATTTTTCATGCTTCTTTTCATTCATGCAACGTTCATTATAATTAGATCGCATTTTCAATGACAAAACTGACAATTGACAAATGTGCATGATCATCCTGTAGAAAACTATATAGTACCTAACTACTTTGTCTTATTTTTTAATGTGAATGTCATTATAATTAATCTTGCATGAATCTAGTTTCAACATTATTTTGTATCTTTTCTTTGTGTTCCTTGTGGTATAGTATTCATTATTTTCTTTCTTATTTTTTGGGGAATTAAACCACTATGTTTTTTAAAGTTTTCATATGAATTGTGGCTTAATTCCCCAAATAATAAGAAAGAAATTGTTTTCTTAGTGTATATTTAAAATTAAGTTTTCTACACTTAAATATCTTTTAGTTACATCAAAACACCCTCTCTAATATCACTTAAAAATAAGTTAAACTTTTTACAAAACTGTATAAAAGCTATAAAAACAAATCATCATTCAATAATCACTTGAATAATTGATATCCATTCAACTTCAGCTTGGTGTTACTTTTTCTTCTCCTATTTCTAATTTTACCACGTGCTTTTTTAACTGTCAACACATCAGTGATTACTAATAATAACATTGTTTTATCATTGCGTAATGGGTTACCTCATTTCATAATCAATTCTGTCGATTCAATTCGATAGTTGCATATTTCACGGCAAATAAAGTTACATTTTTGTGGTGAAATTAACATTTTTGCATTATTACTTTTTTCAATTGACACGAATCTGCAATAAAACGTGGATATTTATTACAAAGAACTTGAAAAAAACATTTGGAATTATTTATTCAATAAATTGAATACGGCTCTGTGTAAACAATTTCTTGTTTTGCATTAAATTATTAAGGAAACAGCAAAAAACCAGTCTAAAGTGCGCATTATAGCACATGCATTCAATAAATCTCACAACAATTATATAAAATAATTTGTGGTTGAAAAAACAACATAAAAGTCAGAATTTTCCACCAACCATTAGGTACGGTATGTAGACTAACAATACCTCTACCCATTTATCATTACAGTATGCAAAAAACTATTATTTTTTCGAGTTTGATTTTATGCAAATTAATTGTGTTACATCATATAGTAAACAATCTATGCCCAGCCTCGTGAAAAGTTTCAACTATATGTTGTTAAATAATATAAATAACGGAAATAAAACTTTATTATTTTGATCATAACCTTAAAAAAAGTATTTATCGTGTGGTTCCTGAATCTAACACTAGATGGCATTACTAGCTCTACTGACAATTAAATGCTTTCTATGGTATTAGCATTGATTAAGAAATAGCGGAGAAGTACTCTAAGGGGACATTAGCGCCCAAGATGGGCGCAGGTTTCTAAGCTTTAAAATGGTTTCCCATTACTGGAATTTTTTAAACCCATAAAAGTAGAGAAAATTATTTTATTTAGACTTTGATAATATCGACACTTTTCTATGTGGCTTATTGTTACTTTTTATATTTTTTTTGCTTGAATTTGTTTCTTGTTTGACCGTTTCCCATTTTAAATGCCGAACCATTTTGATTTTAATGAATAAGCTTCAATAACCCTTTGTTTACAGAGGGCATAAATAAAATACGATCGCTAATGTTTGATCCATTTGATGAATTGCTTAAACGACGTACTTCCGTGCCTACAAAAAAAAATGCTATACTTCGAATACCTTCGCAAAAAAAACATAGAAACTAAACATTTTTATTGAACAAATTCAGTGTGTTGTAATATCCTTATTTCAATATTCAAGTACCATTGGTACAACATACATACCTTTTAGAGAATTTTGTTTTGTCGGTCGCAGCTCTTCGGAAAAATTCGATTCCAATTTGCGTTTTCTGGAATATGTTCGAGAATTACTCGCAATACTTTGTGTTTCGGTATATAATGGAAGAGATAAGTTGTTGTCAACCGCAGTAATGGTGAGTTCTGGAATATAATTTATTGCAATATTTTTCTGAGTTGTCGATCGGGATTGTCCCGTTTCTTTATAAACAATTTATAAGCAGTAAGTAATTATTGAAATTGTAGTTGCAGAGCTTATTTCAATATCATTTTTCAACACGCTAATGGATACGCGATTTCAATCCGTTTGAAAAAACAAACTAAAACTGATATCTTGATACGCTAAAAATATTGTGATTTTAAACAATAAACATCTTGCTTTCGCTCTCAAAATTTCCAGTTACACCTTATTGGTGTCTCAAACAAATTCGAATTCAGATTTTTAAAACGAAATAATTCTTGGCACTTCAACTATTACGGAATCGTTTGATCTTTAATTCTAGTATCTGCATTTGAAAAAAAAATAGGTAGGTAGGTACTTACGTTCAGCAACATTATATTGTATAGGCACGGAATTTCTCTGTAGTAGCTTGCGTTGATTATTAACAATAATATCACTGGGCCTAAAATGTTTTTCACAAATCGCCCTAAATTTAAGTTCACTTGCGTCCATGAGAGCAACTGTAATATTACCGCAGTTTTTCTGCCACTGTTTCATACGTTGAATGTCTTTCACAGGGAATCTAAAATAGCTAATGTCTTTGTTCAACCTGTCGTTGTTTGAACAATCCAAATAAACACATTGGTGATGTGACGTACTCATTGTCTACTGTGGCTAACAAAGGAAATCTAACGAAAAATTATTCAATAATATGTACGTGAAATAAAACACGTTATAACAAACGCTCTGTACTCCCAAAAAAAATTGAAATCAGGACTACACTGGCACGAAGTAGAAATAACTCTCAAAGCGACTGAAGCGTTTTCAAAATTGTAGTTGATGCTTCTCCCGTCAGCCTGGCGCATTAGTACAGCCGGCTAGTTTGTGGACGGTGCGGTGCGAGAAGGAAGATGAGTGAGACAACATTGCGCGATAGACATATTCACGCATTTTAACATAGCCGTTGCATATCCACAAACCGCATATCTTCGCTATTTCTTAATCAATGGTATTAGTAGGTTAATACTTATAATTTGGAATTAAAAAATTTGGTATTTTCAGACACAACAGGCTATTCAGGTTTGAAGAAAGAGACAAGGATGGCGTTGTAAAAGGACATTATGGCTTTTATGACGAAGAAGGAAAGCTGCAAGTTATCCATTACGATGCTCATCCACATACAGGCTTCCATGTTGCTGATAAAGAATAAGAAAAATTAAAATATTCAGATTTTTTGTTTCCAAAGTTTTTAGGCCATCCATAAATTAGGTACGTCACACGATTCTTAGGACTTTTTAACGATATATAAAACTATAATTATTTTAAATTTTAACACATGAGTGACAAAGCCTACCCCTCTGTCACATTCCGTTGTTAACCAACCCCCCTTAACGTGTGATGGTCTCTCGCCACTAAATTTAATTATTTTTTCTTATTCGGTGGTTAACTTTTATACTAATAACTCTAATATCTACTTTTGTATCTTGTTAAGTCATTATTTTAATTTGTACGTATTTTATACTTCAACAGTATGAATATTATTTGTTTTTTTTTGTTATTCCATATCTTTAAAGGGAAATATACTCTTCAATTTTGCCATATATTTTAACATTGAAGATGAACATCAAATGGTTGAAAGAAAAATCAAGGTTTAATTTGTTTTATTGTATTAATTCTAGCAATTTTAGAATTTTATCATCTATTTTAAGTGCAGTTTCAAATTTATTGATGTCGTATATTCTAGGCAACCTGTATTACAAAACTGTATAAAGTTTAGTATATAACTTGAATTTCGAAAACTATTAAATTCATCTAATAAAAGTTCAGCCAGTTATTACTAATAAAGAAAACAAGTCCGTTACACGTAGGTACTTGTTAAACCATCAATTTTGATCAAAAAACATAAATTGCTCAAACGGTTTATTTTTATTCAATGTTATACATTGGCATCTAGATTATTTAGTGGATTGTACAATAAGGTTAAATTTCATAGTACCATTATAGTACATAATACTCTGTATCTCATTTACAATTCTTCATGTAATTTTTTTTATTCGTATTAATAAATATGTAGATCAATTTTGAGGACAATATATGTTGTACAATCCTCTAATATATTTTTAATGTGATTTTGTTGTATGAATATGAAATTGTTGTAATCAGTAAAGTTTTTTATTTGACTATTTCCCTCATATGCAAATTTCCTCTCCTCTATTAATCATTGTTTACATAAAAGTATCAAAAAAAGTATAAAACTTTTTATATGACTTGACTAGTAATTATTCGAATTGCCCGAGCCTATGATTTTTATTTGTTCTTAAAAAAACATTTCATCGCAGTCGGCTAAGCAATCGAGCTCAAACGGTGTAGAGAATTGAGTAGGCTAGACGTCAATAACTGAGTTAATTCTAAATGCATTGGTAAGTTAGTACATAGTAGAGCTTTTTAATAATATTCTTCAATCAGGTATTAATTTATTATTTTTTCGCATTGTAATGTTTATATTATAGTTTTCTATTGTGCTGCTACTTATAAAAACACAATTTGTTAGTATCATTTTTGACATTTCGGTACTTTGACGTTTCAGGTGTTGAAAACTTCAGTGTCAATAAATTCCGGAATAAAGAAAACAAAACTCTTATAGAAATAATAATTTATTGGTGAGTAACTAGATAGGTACTTTGAATTAATATAATATAAGATAAAATCATAACATGTCGACGGTTAGGAAGACAAAATATTGTATGTCCATTTTTGTCTGCCGAGGCGAGGCATATAGTAGGTCCTGTTGTATTGGTTTATTTTTACATAATATACCGCTTGTCACAGTCAACGTGAATTTTCTAATTGATTATATCCAAACATAGTTTTTGGACATCCATTACATTAGTCCTCTCACTTCTCAGCCATCGATGTATAGGAAATACAGGGTGTCCCAAATAAGAGTGACTGATTTTAAACATAGCTTATCAATTGCTTATTAATTGCTCCAAAGAGATGGGGTTTTCACTAGCTTTACTAGTTTATCAAAGAGATTTTTTTAGGCTTGAATGGCATTTCCTCTCATCAACACAGGGTGTTTTACTATACCTAATATGTTGGTCAAATTTAAAGGGGAAAATATTATAATATTATTTTAAATGGAACACCCTATAATTTTTGATCTCATTCGAAAGAGCAATCATTATCCTTTCCAAAAATGTATAGTTTTCTATATTTTGTTTCATTAACAACAAAGATATTGGAGGTTTCATGTAGTAGTACATTTTTAATTAGTAGTTTTTTTTTTTTAGAAATAAACTGCATCAACCACCTTGGGTTATTAGCAGTGGTACTTAAATTAGTACGTTTTATATGAATTTATTTTGATGCATAAAATCAACTCATGCTAAGCCTAACAATTTAGCAGAGTTAAAAAATAATATCAGAAACATTATTGAAAACATTCTACAAGAAATTCATTTGAAAATTTAAAATTTCGCTTGCAGTTATGCATAAACGAAGAGGGTAGGCATATGCAGCATTAATTATTGTAAATTTTTTGTTCTTCGTTCTCTATATGTATTGAATAATGTCATTATGTTTTCTTCCTAAATAAACTACTTGTCAGATTTGTTGGCAATTATTTACGTAATTAAAAATGCATATCAATTTATTTTAGGCATCAAAATACGTTCATATAAAACCACTAACTAAAAATGTACTACTACATGAAACCTCGAATATCTTTGTTGTTAATGGAACAAAAGATAGAAAACTATACATTTTTGGAAAGGAGAATGACTGCTCTTTCGAATGAGATCAAACATTATAGGGTGTTCCACTTAAAATAATACATATTTTTCCCTTTGAATTTGACCAACATTAGTAAAACACCCTGTGTTAATGAGATGAAATGCCAGTCAAGTCTAAAAAAATCTCTTTGATAAACTAGTGAAAACCCCATCTCTTTGGAGCAATTAATAAGCTGGGCATTCATGTTTAAAATCAGTCACTCTTATTTGGGACACCTTGTATAATGAAGGAATTCTTTCTTGAAGATAAGAACAATGTTTAAAAAATGAGACGAAATAGAGTTGCCTTAGATTTTTTTAAAATTTTTTCCTGGAAAAGTTCTTTTGATTTTCTCAAAATATGTCAAAAATCAATTAAAAAGAAGCGAAAACAATCAGGTACATTTTGTCCATTTTACCCACCTTTGCATGTTATAACTACAGGGTGGAAAATAATTAAATAAAAAACGATATAAATATCAACTATATTTATAATAATTATTAGAAGCGAGTGAATAAGTTACAATTAATTCTCCATGTTTTCATTCAAGCAGCTCACAATCAAGTCTTGATAAGACCATTTAGGAAATATCCTTTTAAACAAATTTAACATAACAGTATCTTGAGAATTAAGTTGACCATCGAATATGCATTTCATGTGCCCGTGTGTACCTGAAAAGAAAATTAAAAATAGATAGCGATAAACGTAAACAATCATTTTACCTAGAGGCTCTTTAATATGTCCACTTCTTCCCATCTTGGTTCTCAATTTAACAGGCTTGAAATATATTATATCTTCTCTATTGAAAAACATGAACCTAATAACAGCCGATCTCTTGTGGATTTTAAACGGATAACCTAAAAAAAGCATTTATTACTTTAAACATTACAATACAACTTTTATATATCGTTTACCTGATAAAACTATCCTTTTAACAACCAACCTATCCGGATTGCACGAAAGTAAACTGCCGTTGGCTATAAGTACCAGCTTGTCGTTCACTTCTTTGTAGCATAATACAGGAGCAGGTGGAAATTGTATCGGAGCATAAAAGGTTGCTACCACTGTAGAATCCGGTTGGAAATATCGTTCGAACTGAAATTAATATCGAATTTATAATATAAAAAATGTGTTGAATATTTGCACTAACCTTATGTTTTTGGCCGTTAGTGTGACTACTAAAAATAGGATTTACGATGAATCTTCTGTACCCACACTGGAACACCAATCTGTCTTTGGATTTAATCGGTACATTGAAATTTGGGGTTCTCCTTAGCACTACATTGAGAACAGACATTTTATGTTCGTGCGGGAACATACCAATCAATGTAACAGGAGCGTTGGTTTGCTTAAAGTTGTCCCAAAGAAGTTGCGATACTCCTTTTACGTGCACTGTTATGTACCAACCAGGCTAAAAGTAAAAGAAAACAAATAAATTGAGATAGATATATTTACGGTTACTTACAATTGCACCATCTTTGTCTTCTTGTTCTGTTAATACCCTTTTCTTAGTTCTATCGAAATTCTGGAATTGAAAGATTCTGGCATAATCGCTTGGAAGATTTTCTTTTGGATCCCAAGGTGATGTCCTGAAACTTTCCAATCCTCTGTATTTTTGAAATCTAACTCTCGAAGGTGTTTCCATTGGTGTATCGATTTCATCTGGAAACTCCTTATCGTTCTTAGCAGCTTTAATTTTATCCAATTCCCGTTTCTCTGCATGCAAGTCTAAATCTTTGTCATATTTTTCATCGTTAACAGCTACTTCCGATTCGGTAACCGAAGCAAAATCTTTATCGCCGTTTTCTGAATTACCAGATTCAGCTTCAGAAGCTGCATCCATGAATTCGTTATTTGACTCTTGTTCGTCGTTATCAGATTCATCTTCTTGGAATTCTGCATCGTCATCGGGAATCCAAGCTGCTTGATAGTCTGACCAACCTTTCGGAACTCTCTTTACTCTTTTTAGCTACAAATATACAGTTGGAGTCAAAAAATTGTTGCCAATAAACATTATTAACAATATACACTACAATTAGAGAGCAAACATGAAAAATATTCAGCATACTACTAACCTTTTGTTCTTTTTCTGCAACTTCCATTTCTTCCTGTGTTGGCCATGTTTGTTCGGCATCCATAGGGTCAGGAATATTTTCAGAGTCCAGCGATTCTTGTTTGGATGGATCACATCTCTCAAGTACACGAATCACAGGTACATCATCTGAATCCATTGTATTTGCTTCTTTATTTCTAGAATTAAGAGAGAAACATTGATAGTTGGAAGAAATAATAATTTTAAGAAACCTACTTTTTTTCAAATTTATGTAAATCATTTGGTGCATCAATTTGAGACAATTGAAAATCTCCCAAGCCTGGTATATGAACTAACTGATTCACAGAAAGTGTAGTACCTCTTAAATATCCAGTGATTTTTAAAGTGCCCATTGTACCTAAAATAGTATATTGTTTTATTAGGAGTAAAAGTATAACTTTTTGTGGCGAGTCTGAATGTTTGATGGCCGAACGTTAGTGAGGCCGACAATTTCAGACGAGCCACAAAAAGTGCTTTTGCTCCGAATGAAACATGCTATTTTTTCCGCAAACAGCATCCAGACTATAGAACTAATTAATATTTAAATAAAAATTCAAAACGATTGCAACGAAGTTGATAAATTCAGAGAATAGGCCCCTTGCAGATAATTTTTTTATTGCATTAAAATGATCAATTATACGTAAATATCATCCCACAGGAATATTTTCAAATTTTGTTTGATATTAAAGTCGTAATAAATAATTGAAATTCAAACGACTAAAATGCCGCCAAAAACACATTTCATGCAACAGTGACGTCACAAGGTACTTATGCCAAGTTTTGACGTCTATCAAAGTTAATTTTGACGTTGTTTTTGGTGATTTTTTGAGAAAAAATGGTTTATCGGTATTGTATCGTGCCAGGTTGTGGAAGTACAACAATCTCCACTCTTGGAAAAACATTCATTAAGCTACCCATTGAAGAATAACTCCGAAAAAGGACCCAGAGGTAAATTATCAGATTGTGTCTTTAAAAATCCTCCAGACATCTTAATATTTAAAATTAACGATAAACAAAGAAACACAACAGTAAACACTATTAAACAATAAATTGATGCTAACATATTTCAAGTAAAAATGCTTTTAAAATGGATAAACGGAAAACCAGATTTGAAGTTTACATTTAGCGGACGACAGGTGTACCTTGTGACGTCACGACCAATTTCATTGTGTTTTCGTGTGACGTCAAATTTAAAGGGCTTCGTGAAACTTTCTTAGGGAATTCAGGAGATAATTTTGAGTACTTCTTGGAAAAAAAAATGTGGAAGGATATTTATTATACTTTAAGAGGTTTTCAGAATACTTTAAGGTAAAAATGAAAATCTATGCAAGAGGCCTATAATAATATTATAAAACTGCGCACTACATTTCCGTGGTTACTGGTTTTGTGATTGCCAAGTCATAAACAAATTTGACAGTTCAATAATATTTTATAATATGTCAGAAATATTGTAAGTGATTTAAAGAACAATTGGACTGTGCATTTTTGGTAAGTACTTGAGTATCAAAATTTCGTTTGTTGTAATAAAGTGTACTGAAATTTTCTTTTAGATTATATTATGTCGGATTCAGAACCCAACTGTACACCGCCCGACGTTGTTGACATTTCTACTTTTTTGTACGGCCGTCAGCGTACAAAAAAGTACTTTTTTGTCCGCTCACGGCCGTACAAAAAAGTGGCGTCTGTGAAATCATACTTCAACATCATCAATTGACGTTAATAATGTCTACTTTTTTTAACGTTTGCGGAAAAATGAATATATAGCAAACAAATATTTTGAGATTGCTATTATAATATTACCTTCAGAATCTGTGACATAATCCACTTCTTCTCCAAGAATATGTGGTCTACGATCTCTATATAATATGGATTTTCTTTTTTGATTGCCAATTTTTCGCAAGACATTGATCCCATCTACATTTTTATCCATTACCAGCACTTTTTCTTCTGGTAACCACTTATTAACAATTTTTTGTATTTGTTGTTTATGTTCATTTCTTTTTTTTGGTATGATACTTTCTAAATCTGTAATTACTACTAGAGGTGTGGGTAATCCCTAAAAAATATGAGAAAGAACATTTATTGAAAAGTAATGATTTAAACAATATAATTACTTGTGCAAAGGATGTGGAGAGAATCGAATTTCCCCAATTGTCTATGACAACCTCATTATCTTCAATTCCATTAGCTGCAGATATTAAAAATAGAACAGTATCTGATACTTTTAATGTGTCTAAAATAGCAAAGTCGTGGTCTCGGTCTGGAACTACGAATGCGAATCTTTGTTTAAATCTTGGTACACTAAAATAAAACACTTTTAATCATCAAGACAATCTATACATCGAGATTTTACCTAATGTGAGTTACATTTGCTGAAGATTTTGTAACAATAGCTTCTTCATCACATTGACAAAGTAGTGTTAATGCGGTATTAGGGTCTATATCTTTATTTAAGGGCACGACACAAACTAGGAATGGAGCAAAATCCATACCCCCCAAAGATCTTTTTTTAGCAAGAACTTCATCTCTTTTATTTTGTCTAATTTGTATAGCCTGATTTCGTCGTTGGTCCCTATTTAATTCTCGTTTATTACGTTTAGAAATCGTTTTCACGGATACTTTTCCTTAAAAAAATAATATATTACTTTTATATTGTTACCATAGCATAACCTCACTTTACCTTTAGTGGATATGCTTATCGATCCTTTTGAACGATGTCTACCATGTTTGTGTTCTTTATTGGATTGTTTAAAGGCACCTGCCCTATGAGCTATACCTTTTTCAATTGCCATATTCGAAATTTCAATAAATTTTACTAAAAACCTATTCACCACGTTGTAAACATTACAAACATATTACAAATTACAAATGTCTTGAACATGTGCCAATGTCAAAAGTTTTCAGGCACTCCAACCTCCAACACGCATAAAATTAAAGTTCTTGACCATGTGCATTTCCATACATTTGGAATATTCCTGTTGAAATTATAATGTTGGTAATGCGTATTCTTGATCACCGACCGGCCTTTTTTTTACCAGAAGCCACAGTGGTTCAAACCAGTTTAAACACGTGTTTTTCAATCAAATATAAAAAAGTAATGAAATAACCACTACTGTTTCTTTGTGATAAAAATGATTATTGACGACGATTTACGTGACTCTTTAAATAATTTTATAGCAATCAACGAACAGTTTTCAAATGTTTCCAAGGTAAAATATTTACACTGAACTTATCCTATATTCCCTGTTTTTTTAATTAATTTTAGGAATTATCAAGCAAATTGAGATCTGATACCAATGGAGATGAAAAGAATAAGCAACTATTGTGCTATCTTGCCACTTACATGCTCCTGGATCCAATGTACTTCAATGATATATTTAATAATTTTTCTAAACATCTTCCACAATTGCTTCAAATCGCCTTGTTTTCAAATTTACAAGGCTTTAATAAGAAACAACATAATGTTTTATGTACAATCTTGTTAGGAAGAGTTGTTAGTAGGAGAAAAGATTTCCAGGGGTATGTTTTAGATCAAATACTGATTGAATTTTAGTTTATTATGATATATATTTCAAATTGTCGTAGGTATGCCCAGAAATATTTTACTATAAATCAAGAAGTACTAGAAAGTTTAGATACAAATGAAAATACTCCGAAAAAATGTAAAATGGAAGAAATAATCTACCATGATCTTCATTTCATTGAATCGTGTTATCATTTATTGAAAAGTGATACAGATTTTTACAGATATAAATGGAACTGGTCAATATTTATTCAAAAATTTCTTCAAAATGAAAATAATAAAGTCAAATGGTAAGAGCCATTGATAATTAATTTGAACTGATATTGCATTTATATCATTATATATTTTTAGGGTTGCCTGTCAGGTAGTCTCGATACTTTTTGGCATGAATGAAACTCAGAAAAAACAACTAATATTAAAACATGTACCTGCAGATGATACTGAGTACACAAGTATATTTAACTTAAAAGGAACATTAATTGACTCAACTACACAACCAAGTCACACAAAACCTATGTGGAGTTTACCAAATGAATTTGTTGATGATCTAATAAATATATCTGGTATATATGTACCCAAAGTATCAAATTCATCCAATTTAACCACACAGCTCATTGAAGTTCCATCTACTATGAACAATTTGAGAAAAGTTGCACTAGGACTTAGTTTGAATAAAGCTATATGTCTTCAGGGGCCAGTTGGGTCAGGTAAGTACTTGATAGGTATTACCAATATGTTGTATTTGAAATGTCTTATTATATTTGTAGGTAAAACAAGTATTATTGAATATTTTGCTGAGCGAACTGGTAGAAGTCTTGGTGAAAATTTTGTAAAAGTACAACTAGGAGATCAGACAGATAGTAAAATGTTACTTGGTACTTACAGATGTACTGATGTGCCAGGAGAGTTTGTGTGGCAGCCAGGAGTACTGACTCAGGTAATTTTTTTTTTGTTTAAATATTATTGTAAAGTATAATATTGAAAGAATGTCACGAAAATATTTTTTTTCTATTATTTCAGGCTGTTTTGGAAGGAAATTGGCTGCTTTTGGAAGATATAGATTCGGCTAGTATGGATATAGCATCGATGTTAACTAGTCTTTTGGAAAATGATTCACTGACAGTACCAGGATACAGAGATTCAGTACCAATAACACCAGGATTCCAACTTTTTGTAACACACAGGTAAGTCCTTTAATCATTCAGTTGAAAAAATTGTGTTTTTAAGATATTTTTTAAATTTGTGTGGTCATAATCCATTTGTATTGACTTTTAACTTGAAAGATTCTATTTATTTATTTTTCAACTTGCAGATTTGTGTGGACTATAACTGGTCACCATAAAAAGCACTCAAACTCAATGACACTCTTACAAAAACATCTTTTACAAATAAATATAGATCCTCTTACTATAGAGGAGTTGAAACAAATAGTTGACACAAAATATCCCGGGTTTTGTACAATATCTGACAGACTAGTGAAAGTATTTCTGCTTTTCACTCAAGATATGTTAGATCCAAATAAAAAAACCTTACCGAAAAGTGGTCGTTTAATTTCAACAAGAGATTTCTTTAAATGGTGCTATAGAGCAATACAAGATTTTGATGTAAAGAGCCAAGCTAGTGCTCTAAAAGTGCTCCAAGATGCTATTGACGTTTTCTGCTGCTCTTATCCAGACCAAGAAGATGCTTTGAACTTGGCTAGACAAATCAGTACACACTTGGGAATTGTGAATCAAAAGGCTGAATATTTTTTCAAACAATATAAACCTACAATGCAGTTGGCACCAGATCATTTAATAGCTGGTCGGGTAGCTTTAAACAGAAATAATAATGAGTTCATTAAGCTGGTCAAATATTCATTCACCAGACCGTCTTCAGTACTACTCGAAAGGATAATGTGTTGTGTAAATCTTAAAGAACCAGTACTGTTAGTAGGAGAAACTGGAACTGGAAAAACATCTTCGGTTCAATATCTTGCTCACACTATCGGTCAAAAACTGGTTGTTATTAATATGAATCAGCAATCAGATTCTGCAGACTTATTGGGTGGATTTAAACCTGTCGATCTTAAATACATAATAGGGCCTATTAAAAGGGAATTTGAGCAAGTTTTTTGTTCGTACTTCAAAGTAGAACCAAACAAAAAGTATTTGAGTAATTTGACTCTTTGTTTTAACAGTCAACGATGGTCTGATTTGGTAAAATTGATGATCATAAGTTACCAAGCTGCGGAAAAACGTTTGACAAAGGTGATTGGAGATTTTGAAAAAACTGATGACAAAGATAAAATAAACAAGCACCAAAATGACAAATTACTTTTAAATAAATGGCATACTGTTGGAGAAAAACTTGGAAAACTAGAAATCCAATTGAAACATACAAATGCTTTAGCTTTTGCTTTTATAGAGGGAAGTCTTGTTAAAGCAGTTGAAAATGGTTATTGGGTTTTATTAGACGAAATTAACCTTGCCAATGCTGAGACTTTGGAATGTCTTTCCGGACTTTTAGAAGGCTCCCAAGGCTCTCTCTGTTTATTAGAAAGAGGCGACAAGAAACCCATAAAACGCCATCCCAACTTCACTTTATTCGCCTGTATGAATCCTTCTACTGATGTAGGAAAAAAAGACCTACCAGCAGGCTTAAGAAACCGATTCACCGAGTTTTTCATAGAAGAATTAAATGAAAAAAACGACCTACTTCTTTTAGTTAATAACTACTTAGAAGCCATGTCAATTAAGCAAAAAGAATTGGAAAATATTGTGAATTTTTATCTGCAAGTTAGAAAAGAAACCGTATCAAGCCTATCAGATGGAATAGGACATAAACCACATTATTCTTTGAGGTCTTTGTGCAGGGCTTTAATTATCGCGTCTAAAAATCCTTGCGGGATGTTCAAGAGGAGTCTTTATGAAGCATTTTGCCTCAGTTTTTTGACACAGCTCGACAATAATTCCTATGTTGCAGTGGAAGCATTAATATCAAGGTAAGTAAAATTTAAATTTAACATTGTTGCCATTGTCTGTTTTGTAAAAAAAGATAATTGAAATATTTGGTTAGATTAAGTTGTGTCTTACATTTTTATGATAAAACATTTATTGAATAGATGAGGCTTTTACTTGATGTAGATCCATAATAAATTATAAAATAAATTTTAATTTGTTAAAATCTATATAATATTTCAAGTTGTGACGCGTTTCGCTAACACAGTAGCTTTATCAAACGTATAGAGGTATGATCAGAAATGTTCAATTTATACAGTGCCTTAATACTATATAAATTATACGGATATTAACAATAAAATTATGATCTATTTACATGGAAATAAAATAAAAAGGGGAAAAAATGTGTCTAAATATGGGATCAAATAAAGTGTTTAACAAGTTTACCTGGAAACTCATTCACAACAATCCTACAGGAACCTTTCTAGGTAAAAAGGTTTAATAAGGGAGAATTGTTGATATATATTTTGTCATTAAGAAGATTATCTGAATATTTGTTTTTATTTATCTCAAGGGCTTCTAAAAGATTTAATTTGAAGGATTTAGGTTTTATATGCAAAATTTCAAAATTTGAATCAGAAAGAGTGTTGGTTTGCTAATAAATGATTTTAGTAGTTGGAATCAGATTTTTGGTTGTTTGTGTTAAACCTTTTTACCTAGAAAGGTTCCTGTAGGATTGTTGTGAATCAGTTTCCAGGTAAACTTGTTAAATATTTTAGTTAATCCCATATTTAGTCACATTTTTTTCCTTTTTATTTTATTTCCATGTAAATAGATCATAATTTTATTGTTTATATCCGTATAATTTAGTATAATAAAGGCACTGTATAAATTGAAAATGTCTCATCATACCTTCATTCGTTTGATAAAGGCTGTGTTAGCGAAACGCGTCACAACTTTAAGTTGAAATATTATGTAGATTTTAACAAATTAAAATTGTTTTATTTTATAATAAAACATTTAGTTTAGTAAATGTATCCTTTTAAATGAAATTGATTCTACTTGTTGTCTTTAGATATTTGATTGGAGATGCTAAAACAGTTAAAGCAGTTTTAAATCAACCGATACCTGATCCAGATAGTAAACAACAAGAATACCTACAATTTGAAGGGTATTGGGTTAAAAAAGGTCAATTAGAACCTTCAGTACCAGATAACTACATATTAACTGCTTCTGTTAGGAAAAACCTAAAAGATTTGGTCAGGGTTGTATCTATAGGAAAATTACCAGTTTTATTGCAGGTACGTTTTAAAATTTGAAACCTTTTTATACTACATACCACTACACCTATGATGACACTACCTGTAGTTCTCAAAATGTTAATTTGGGTTGTATGTATGTATGTATGATTGGGGTAACATTCACTGAGACCTAAAAGATCTATTGTGCCCCCTTACTTCTACTTAGTTCCTGAGGAGAGTCTCTGAAACTAGTAGCTCCTTTAGTCCTATTTCCCGGAGGAATTTTAGGATATCTGCAGGCTTCAACTTAGGTAAATGTTCCTCTTCTATCCAGTAATCTCCCAGGTACTGTGCTCTAGGATTCTGGAGTGCTGTGCAGTTGGAAAGTATGTGGATGGAGGTCTCTTCTTCCATGCCACAGTATCTGCATTCTTCTTCCTCCACTAGTTTGAGCTTTTTCAGGTGCCCATTCAGGCGACAATGTCCCGTTAGGATCCCTGTTAAAACTCTTAGCGCAGTCTTGCTTTGACTCATGCACTCATTTGATCTCCGTAGGTTGTAGTCACCCAGGAGAATCTTTGATTGTCTAAGCCCTATTAGATCTTTCCAATGGTCAGATCTTCTCTTTCTTTCGGCTTCGCCTATTTCTTCCAATATTACCTTGGAGCTGATTCCGCAAAAGGGTTCAGGCCCCCAGAAGGGTATTTCAGACCCCCTCTTTGCTAGTCCATCTGCTATTTCATTTCCTTCTATTCCAGTGTGTCCTGGAATCCATAGTAGGGTAACTATATTGTTCTCGCCTAATTCATTTAGTTTGTCTAGGCATTCCCAAACCATTTTAGAACTGATTACGCAAGAGCTCAGTGCTTTTATGGCTGCTTGACTATCTGTCATTATGATAATCCTTTGTCCTCGGTATCCTTTATCAATATTGAACTGGGCGCACTTTCTTATGGCGTGGATTTCCGCTTGAAAGATACTTGGGGTTTTTCCCAAGCTTTCGGAGTGTTTGGTTCCTGGCCCGAACACTCCTATCCCAGTTCCTCCTATTGCTTTTGAGCCATCTGTGTACCATTGAATGGCATTCTTTCCAATTCTGGTAATGGTATTCGGAAAGAATGCCATTCAATGGTACACAGATGGCTCAAAAGCAATATTTGGGTTATCGAAACGTGAATATTCAAAAATTTATTTTATAGGGTGATACTTCTGTGGGAAAAACCTCCCTAATTACATATTTAGCGAAATCCAGTGGCAACAAATGCGTTCGAATAAACAACCATGAACATACTGACTTGCAAGAGTACATAGGATCTTATATCGCCGATTTAGATGGTAAATTGGTCTTCAGAGAAGGTCTTTTAGTAGAAGCAATGAGAAACGGACACTGGATCATTTTGGACGAACTCAATTTAGCACCTACAGATGTTCTTGAAGCTTTAAATAGAGTACTAGATGATAACAGAGAACTTTTTATTCCGGAAACTCAAGAAACCGTCAAAGCCGATCCTAATTTCATGTTGTTCGCTACTCAGAATCCTCCTGGAGCTTATGGAGGTAGAAAAATGTTATCGAGAGCTTTTAGAAACAGGTATTTGTGCTTTTTAAGTCCAAGTTAGAATTTTATTCATGTATTAATTTATCTTAGGTTTGTTGAGTTGCATTTTAATGAAATCCCTCCGAAAGAACTTGAGTTTATTCTCCACCAAAGGTGTCAGATGGCGCCCAGTTATGCAAAAAAAATGATCAACGTAATGACAGATCTACAGGTAATTTTCAATTCATTGTTTTCTTTGTATTTTTCGTTAATATTGCATTATTTTGTGTTTTTGTTTTCTAGATGAGACGAAAAGGGTCGGCAGCTTTCGCTGGCAAGCAAGGTTTTATAACATTGAGAGATCTGTTTAGATGGGGCGAAAGATACAGACTGGCACAGAATTCCAAAAAATTGTATGATTGGGACCAACATTTGGCAGATGAAGGCTACTTGGTCCTAGCCGGAAAAGTGAGGAGAATCGAAGAAAAGTCCGAAATTGTAGAAGTTTTACAGAAACATTTAAAAAGAGAAGTCGATCCAGAACATCTTTTTACACGTAAGTATTTTAACATAATTATACTTATTCAAAATTATTTATATATTTATTTTGTTCTCAGTATCTGATAGAACGTCTACCGTAACTCGTCATATTTTGAATAATATCGAAGAAAATAAATCAAAATATAAAAACATTGTATGGACTTTCAACATGAGACAGTTGGCAGTACTAGTATCCAAAGCGTTGGATTTCACAGAACCAGTCTTATTAGTAGGAGAAACGGGAGGCGGTAAAACGACAGTTTGTAAACTTATCGCTGAAAATAACGGCCAAGAATTGATAACTGTCAATTGTCATATGCACACTGAGAGCAGCGATTTTATCGGAGGACTACGACCGGTTAGAGATCACTCCGTATGTAATTAAACACTTACCATCTTTATTTTGAGTTATCTGTCAACTCCCGTCTCTTGTCAAGGTCATCAACTTTTGTTATATTTTCAGAACGAAGAATCAACGAAACTTTTCGAATGGGTAGATGGACCCCTAATTTCAGCGATGCTGCAAGGAAACGTATTTCTAGCAGATGAAATTTCTTTAGCTGATGACAGTGTCTTGGAAAGATTGAATTCATTATTAGGTAAAACGTTATTTCAAATTACTTGAATCGCCCTATATATTTAATTTTTTTTCCAGAACCTGAGCGCACTCTATTATTAGCGGAAAAGGGAATCGATATCAACAACAGAGAAAACTCGGAACTGATAGTGGCGGATGGGAATTTCTTCTTTATCGGCACTATGAACCCTGGCGGGGATTTTGGTAAAAAAGAGTTATCGCCAGCTCTTAGAAACAGATTTACTGAAATTTGGTGCGAAACCTGTAGAAATCGACAGGATTTGGTCAATATTATCGAACAAAATATCAAACCAGGAATATCTACGGGAAATCAACAAGATGGTTCGAGTGGCGTTGGGGTTTGCATTATGGATTTCATAGAGTGGTTTGAGATGACTGAAGTAGGAAAAAGGTAAGTATTTGGTGGTCTCCTCTAGTGTACGGTTTAATAATTGGCGCAGTCAGTAGGATTTACGATTGTTATTCATTTTTTTTACAGATTTACAATAAGCATTCGTGACATTTTGACATGGGTGAATTTTTTGAACACATGCGCAGATAAAATGGAAGTAGCTGAAGCTTATATACATGGTGCTTGTTTAACATTCTTGGACAGTTTAGGATCGGGGATTACTGGGACTGAAAGGTAAGATTTTTTCCCAACATTTTCAGTATTGGGCATATTTCATATTTTTCTTTGATATTAATTTGTAATAGTAAAGTTAATATAAAAAACAACTAATAATAGGTAATAAACCAGTTTCCATTTTAAATTACTTCCAAATTTTAGAATAAAATTCAAATTTTAATGCACTTTCCGACCAACACCCGATGATTTCCGAGCGCTACCGATGATACGTGTGATGATGTCATACCTTGTTATTACTTCTGTTGTCAATATGACCGGTATTGCACTAGGTTATGTGCAGTTTTGTGTTTATATTGTATTTTAATTAACTATTAGTTGCTTCATCGACGTAAAAATAACATTTATATGTTTTTTTAAGACCATTACGTGTTTCTGTGTGCTTTTTTTATTTCTAAAAGTCAACGTAAAGTGGAAAGTGGACATAAATATTCGATATTTCCTAGTATATTTTGAAACCTTTAGAAGAAAATATTTTATTTACTTGTTCAGTGACTATTCTTTCATATTTTGTGATATGGCTAGCGAAGGTTTTGTAAAAGCACAAACTGATAACTTGCCCAAAGTATACTCATTTATGCTGCTCGAATTTATCAAGTCAAACAGCTGCTTTAATGCAGAGGAAATAAAAGGAGTTGAAGCATTTTCGTAGGTACAATTTAAACTATGTATTATATATAATATATACCAACCAAATTTCGACGCCATATAAGAAAGTCACTGTCTCACGAGCCGTTTCCACTATTTTTCTCTCGAATATACTCAAAAATGACTTAATCGTGCTTTTCGGGTACCCACTGGGAAACCACTGAATTTCACTCCTATTTCTGCACATTTTCAGTGGATGTGGTGGTTGATGGTTGATGTGTGGTCTTGAGAAAAAAATGCTTTAATAGTTTATTCCTAGACATATAGGTACATAACCTCCAACTATTAAAGAAGCAAAATTACCTACACAGAATTAGGCACTTACATTAAAATGGTCTTCACAAACAAAAGCAGTAGTATTTGTCGAAATATTGTCTTTATTGCGACTCATATGTAGCTTGCAACCACAATGCCATTCTCTTAAGTGCATTTTTGCTTGCGCCACCAGGTTAAAGTAAGAAATATTTTGTCTGGAGTTTCAATAGACGTCGATTTACACTATGGAACAATGCAAAGTTTTTTTAGCTTTAAAGCTATCAGAAACAAATTAGGTCACAAAAACTCAGAGCGCGATACACGAATAAGAACGTAAACAAGGAGTGACGTCAACGGTTGGGGCAGCCATCTTTAGGACGTAAAACGCGTATTGGCGGACTTTCGTTTTAAAATTAGTTGATATTTTTCTGAAAAAATAATCATGCAAGGTGTTAGGAGACCCGATAAAGCGTCACCAATAGCAAAATTTATGCCTTTACCCTATTGTTAAACAATCCCGTTTTTATTTACTTTCAGCTTAAAATCCTTAGGCCAATTCAAGGAAAAATGCTTGCAATTTCTATCGAACCAACTTGTTAACATCACCTCTACCACATTCGAATTACAGAATTTAAAAGTTGAAAAAATTAACAATCAATTCGGAATTAAACCGTTCTACATTGAAGTAAATCCAAAAAATGTTATTTCCACCGAATTCTCCTTCAACGCTCCAACTACTGTTTACAATACACTTCGACTTTTAAGAGGAATGCAGTTGAATAAAGCGATATTACTTGAAGGTAGTCCTGGGGTTGGCAAAACTAGTTTGGTCACTGCATTAGCAAAATTCACTGGACAAGAGTTATTTAGAATCAATCTTTCAGATCAAACAGTAAGTCTTCTTGACATTACATTTTATTGAATAAATTATCAACTTTTCTCTTTAAGGATATATCTGATCTTTTTGGTGCCGATTTACCAGTAGAAGGTGGAACCGGTGGACAATTTTCATGGCGAGACGGTCCCTTACTTCAAGCTCTTGAAAACGGTAGCTGGATATTACTAGACGAACTAAATTTAGCTTCTCAATCGGTATTAGAAGGACTTAACGCTTGTCTAGATCATCGAGGAGAAATATTTATACCGGAATTGGGAAAAACGTTTCACGTAAAATCCGGTACTCGATTTTTCGGTTGTCAAAACCCACTGAAACAAGGAGGATCCCGAAGAGGTTTACCTCAATCGTTTTTAAATAGATTTATACAAGTCTATGTACGTTCGTTGACGGATAAAGACTTGCTGTTGATTTTAATGAATCAATTTAATCGACTACCAGTAGATATGCTCGAAAAAATGGTGGATTTCAATACGAAAATATCCGAAGAATTAGATAATCATACGTTCGGTCATAAAGGATCACCGTGGGAGTGTAATTTGCGTGATTTAACTCGTTGGTGCGAAGCTACAATTTTTTCTAAAACCACCGATGATTACCGTCCTCAAAACGTCGTACTACTTATATACGGTGACCGCATGCGAACTCTATCGGACAAATATAAAGTCGAAAGTATTTTTAACGAAGTGTTCGGGTTCTCGGTGGAAGGTACGGGCGCGTTAACATACCTTTCGGACGATAAAGTTTATTTCGGTGATGTGTTTATCGAACGTAATCGATTTTCGGTGGATACGAATGTTTTGAAACTGGAAAAAACTTGTTTGGTGCTGCGATCGCAATTGAACGTGTTACGGAGCCTCGCTTATTGTGTCAACTTGAATTGGATGGCTATTTTGGTAAGTAGATTTCAAATTTTTATTTCCAATGTTTCTTTGTTATCTATAGTGTGTCCCAAAAAGATGGTGATGTTTAAATTGACAACCAGGCGAGTTCTATGCAAGGGAATTGCTGCCAACTTGACGAATAAAAAAATACTGAAAAAGAAGTGGTTTTTCCAATATATTTTTAGTTTTTCTTATATTATGTTTTGAGCCCCTTTATCACCCATGCTGTACCCAAAAAGTTTGGAGTTTTACACGAGAAGTTTGCAGGTCTATTTAGTTTGGGGTATTTTATATATTACAGTTAATGAACGACTAATGACAGCTGTCAATACCTGTTTGTTTGGCTTTGTTTGTATTTCGTCAACTGTAAGATGCAAAATACCCCAAACCTCTTCGGGTACAACAAGGGACTCAAAACATATGAGAAAAACCAAAAATTGATTGGAAAAACCACTTCCTTATGCGAATAATCTTTTTCTCTATTTTTTCGTTCGTTATGTTGGCAGCAATTCCCTTGTATCTCTTCCATTATCTTTACCTTTTGCTAAAATTTTACAAAAAATGATGTAGCTTCTATATAAATTATAAAAATTTAATGAAACTTTCGTATAATCTCCCTTATAACCAAAAAAATCATTCAGTATTAACGGCTGATAAAGGCACCTTCATCTACACTGTTAAAAAATTAATGAAATATAAAATTTGAAGTGTAGACTCTATATGCATGATACTGAGCTGATTTTTTTTTCAAGGTTGGAACCACAGGCTCCGGTAAAAGTAGTGTAGTGAAAACTCTTGCCAGTCTTGCAGGGAAAACTTTGAAAACTCTTCCAGTTACATCTGCTATGGATACAACGGACATTCTAGGCGGATTTGAACAGGTGAGTTATATTCTAAAATATCTTTTTGCTTTTTGGTATGTTTATTAGATGATGACTATCTTGAGGGGTAATTGGAAAAATGTTGTTTCATAGACTGATGTAAGCATTTATAGTCTATGAGCTAATCCAACTGACTTACAAACTATACCAGTGTTATTGTTTTTGATTCCTTTTATTACTTTTAAGTAAAATTTCTTAAGGAGAGCTGCAGATATACAGGTGGTTGACAGAAACAAAAAAAGTGGAATAATAAAACAAATCCTTATATTATATATTTTTATTGGTGTTAAACTAATTTTTCTCTAAACATGTAATCGATATTCTTTGAATTGTATCATGCTATGGGTGCAATTGACATCGACTCAAGTATTTAGTTTTTATATTTTACAATATATCTGGATTTTATTCACGTTTATTATTTTATTATGTACATATATTTTATTTTTAAATTTCTTATATATAAAATTAGGCACATGTTTTCACCTGATATATATATATGATTTTTAAATGGATACCAGCGAACGATATTTACAGTTTACAGTATTTCCTTTTATCGAACATAAAATTTATAATATTTTGTAAGGCGTGCTCAAGCAACAGTTTGTGAAATAACGAACCCATTTTGTATATAAAACAAGTTATAACTATAAACATACAAAATATTTCTTGATCAAACGATTTTATAAAGCAACTATCATTTTTCATCAACATTTTTACCTCTATAGATAGAATGATTTATATGCATAATTACATAGTTGATGTACATAATTATCCGATCGGGGCACGCAGATACAAAATTGAGGTCAGGCGCTCATAAAAAGTACTAAAGCTAGCCAAAACTTGTCGTTTCGGTCTGATAGTTCGGGAATAAAAAGTTTCTGATAACGACCTATAGTTATTTATCAACACTAATTTTTCATGTTTTTGTTTATAAACAATTTCAATAAAAATTCGGCTTTATTTATTTATTTTTTGTCAAAAGTATCATACAATAGCGAGCAATATATGTTGTTTGGTATAGTTCAGGAACTGTTTGTTTTGGTTGACTTTAAACGAAGTATTCAGGAACCGGCGTAGTATGATTTTGCCTAGCTATAAGTTACAGGACACAGTTTATTTGTAAAATGTGTGTTCTGTGGTGTTCTTATTTTTATGTCTTTATTTCTTGGTGACAATTTTTGATTTCGTGCTTCAGATAAAACCCGATATGCTCAGTATTTACCGTCAATGTAACACCGAAATCGTTTCAAGACTATGATTCTAAATAACGTACACCTATAGCCATCGTTCAGAAAGTTCTACCAGCGAAAATCCCAACGTTGGAACATTTTCATTATTTGCGGACAGAGATAGGCATAAAACGCAGATTGGTGATAATTCTGGACAAATTTAATGTCACAAAAGATAGTCGGGTAAATGTTGGTCGTTAATCCTGATTTGGTGATTTGAATCTGATAAAAATATATTAGCAGCATTAGTATGTGTGTTTAGTTGTATACAGGGTTTTTCGAGTATTGAATAATGATACAGGGAAAGCTGTAGCTTTAATTTTGATGTTATCATTTAATATGGAATTTACCTAAAATATATCCACTCTTATATCTCCATTCTACAAAGAATATTAACATAGGAAAAATTTTTGTACGCACTTGATAGAGGGAAATTTTTGTTAATAAATGAATCGTTTTAGAAAAATTTTGTCGTATGCCTATGGAAATTGTTTCAATAATCCAAAAATCAATTTTTCATGCTGGTATATTTGTATTTCACGATAACTTGAGAAAAAAATGTGCTTCATGCTTTGAAGACAATAAACTATTTTTTAACAAAACGTCGATATCTTAGTTGATAATAAGTGATTTTATTCAAACAAGATTTGATTCGTGCTCTCCTAAAATTATTCTTAACAATATAATACCACCTTAGTTATCTATATATACATTGTTGCCCGAAAAAAAGGAGTACATTTTTTAAATAAACAAAATTTTCAGGGTGATTTTCTTTTCAAAATAATAATAACCCAACTTATATTAAAAATAAAAAGAAGTAAATATCAAAATAATTTAGAATTTTCATATATGCTTTTCATTAAAGTGGACAGGTAAGTTTCATTTAAAAAAGTAATAAAAATTGTACTGCTACATTTCGGCAAACACTGTACCTTTATTATGTACAATTACTTTTCCATTTTTGAATATTAACATTATGTATATATGGTTCATACAACAGCCTTTTTGGTGTGCGTCATCGTTTGTGACGTATATTCGGGTTTTGGGTATGTCGTTTATTTTATTTGCTATTTTGACACATATCTAACCCTATAAATTTGATGAATAAAATCATCAGAATCGCATTCAGCAAAATTCGAAAAGGTTATGAAATTAATAGTTACCAGCTTCTTTTTCTAACTAAAAATACTTGAGAACTTTCAAAATGCTGATGTTTTTCCATGTATCTAGGCATATTTTTGTATTATTCGAATAAATATAACAATAATATTCATATTAACTTTTCATAAATAATAATTGACCGTGAACAACAAAGTCCAGACCTGACAAGAACTGTCAGTGGGACTGTAGAAAAAGATGTCAGACACATTGACAATACAAAAGGTATATCTGCATCCTATTTTAATCAGAGAAATTTCTCCCGATTGATAGGTCGCGCTTGCGCTTAATCTGAACATCAACTAATAAAATTTTGGTAAGTCAATGATTAGGATTGACGTTTGTAATACATTTGAACGGTTCATTATTGCGATATTTTGATTAGGATTAATCAAAGACCTGACTTTTTTTCCATTTCTTTCCACGTAATGTGTTAGAAAGAAATTAACAAACGATGACGCACACCAAAAAGGCTGTTGTAAGAACCATACATTGACAGTGTTTAATTTCATTTATCACTTGAATTTCTTGTTATCATCTCGGAGTTTAACTTTAGAATAAACTGAATGTCAATAGTTCAGTAAAAGACCGTTTCGCTTCACACGACATATGAAAATTTGTAAATAATTTCATCCTCTACAAGATATTCTCAAAATGGTTTGTTCCAAACTTCGGCTCACATTGGCATTGGCATTGGCATTAGGCTTATTTCGTTAGATTTCGAGGTTTACCATTTTGTATGACTTGAGATGATTGTATTATTACCTTAAGCCGTCAATTCTCAAACCAGCTGTATAATAGAATATTTTTTAGTTAAAACCTGTAATAGGAACCACTTTTACTATCTACTGAAGTCTTTTCAAAGTTCAAGTTTATTTACACCCAATTTGTAAACTCTAGGAACTCTTATTATATAATTTCACGTCCTTCAAAATCTTTACAAATTTATCAAAATAACTGGGACCACATTGTTTTTAAAAAGCCATTTTCACACTGTCATCTCGTTCCTTTTTTCTCTAGGTCCTTTGGGATGTGTTTAAATTTTTGTGGACCTGTCCCAATCCGGATACTAGTCTGTTTCCAGTAGAGGAGGTATACGGTCCAGACTGGTATAATGAGGGGGTAGAACAATAGGTAAAATCCCGTTGTTGAGCGACTCTGAATCGAAATGCTCGACGGGCGTCCAAGGACTCAAATTGGGGTCTCCCTGAAACAAAAAAAAATCCTTATGTGTAGATATTGGAGAGGCTTTGGAGATGAAAAAATAAAAGACATTGAGATAAGATAGAAAAATGTTGAAATTAAAACTTAGTGCATCTACTTTCCTCGAATCTTTCACACTGGGCTAGGACCGGTTTAGTACATCTACTTACACTCCAATCTTTTCCACTGGGCTAGGACTGGTTTAATACATCTACTTTCATTCGTATCTTTTTCACTGGGTAGAACAGGTTTAGTACATCTACTTTCACTCGAATCTTTCACACTGGGCTAGGACCGGTTTAGTACATCTACTTACACTCCAATCTTTTCCACTGGGCTATGACTGGTTTAATACATCTACTTTCATTCATATCTTTTTCACTGGGTAGAACAGGTTTAGTACATCTACTTTCACTCGAATCTTTTTTTACTTGGCTAGAACCAGTTTAGTACATCTACTTTCATTCGAATTTTTTTAACTGTGCTAGAACCGGTTTAGTACATCTACTTTCACTCGAATCTTTTAAATATATCATTGACCAAGATTATATGGCTGAGTTTTACTACCTTCAATCACCAATTATTATTAAAACAAAAAGCTAAAAAATCACAATGAAAATGAGTACATGCCTCCTTACACCACTTACATATAATATTTAATTACCATAGAGCTATCTGGGTGGGCGGGCGCCGGTAGCATGGGTGGTTTGAGAAGAGATATATCAGCCGCTCTCGGTGGATCAGGTGGTGGTGGGACGCTGGGTCCTGACACTAACCAAAGCGGTATCCAACCGCAACAAATATCCAAAGTTGCTCTCCTAAGTCCTCTATGTAAAACTAGAAACAGTGTGGGGTTCACTATTGCGTGGACGTATGATATGTGGAGGGTTATCTGAAACAAAAAATACCAGATATGGCACTTGCCTGACATTATTTTTACTGAAAATAGAGTAGGTCTCCTTTGAACAATTCAACTAAAGTCATGTATATTTATTTAATAATCTTTTTTAAATAAAAAGAAGGTATGGACTTTACAGTCATTCCTATCCAAACATTCTTTTATTCAACACTTTATATACTGTAAGGTTAGTCCTGCTTTTATATCCTTTTCGGACCGAATAAAGCAAATCACAGATCCCCAGACTTCCACGTCCCGATGTGCGTGTTTTCATTAAAGACTCAGGAATTCTAATGAAGTTTCTAATCTCTCCTAGTAAAGTAATGTTATACAGGATATCCCTAAAATATCGGTCATTATGCCATTTAAATATTTTGAAATTGGGGAGGACGACAAGGTGTTGAACTTTTACAAAAAATTATGGTATATATTAAGACCAATTTTTTCGGAAACTATGCAGTATTTTGTTGATATTTCCAATAATTGAAACATTAAAGCATATATTTGCATTCTTAAACTCACCTCGTGACCTAGTGGACTTCCGACCACGGGGTGGTTGACCAAGGTAACGAAAAAAAGAGGTCCCCAGAAAAGGACGTAAGCCGCCGTGATAACTAGGAACATTTTCACTCTTTGCACGCCCTCCTTCTCCATCCTTCTGAGATAGTCGCGCATCCTTCTGTGCTCTTCGAGAGTGCTGCATCCACCGCTTCCTACAACACCGATGTCGCCATTACCGCTACTGACGCCGTCGACCATCAGCTGAAATTTAAAAAATGTTAGGGGAGAGTATATCACTCGACTTAAATTATATTTCAAAAAATAAGGCGAAGCTTTATGCCCCGAAAGATATTGAAATGCACTTCTAAATGGGGTTGGGATATTTAAAATATAATTAATCGTTGTTGAAGCCTGTAAAGACCACAAAATATCTGAAAAGGTCGAAACGAAACGGAACGGAACCTATTTAGTGTCTGTAAAACATCGAATTAAAAAATTTTATTGATCTCCTTAGTCGTATTGAACTATTAATCGTCCTTTATACACATATAGTCAGATGCACTCTTATCGTGCGGGTCATACGATTCAACAAAGACATACTCACAGTTTTTGTTTTCTTTTATTATTGCGTTTAATTATAACTTCCAAATGAAATCCGTAGGATGAATAAGACAGACTTATGCAATTTTGACGGGAAAAAGAAGGATATGTATTTAGTTTTCAGAGATTCTAAAAAGTCTTTCACCAGGGGTGCGTTCGAAAACTTGGTGTGTCGTATAAAAATCACACAGTAGCCGTTCGAAAAGTCGGTGTGTATACAAAAATAGTACGGACAGTAATAGTTCGAAAAGATGGTTGTCACATACTGGTGCGCGCACCAAACACTCTAGTCCCGAGTAGGGTGAAATTTAAGCTGACAAAAAAGTCACATATATGACAGCTTAAGCATTTGAATTTATTCTGCCGATATGAACTCTTAGATGTCAATTATCAATTTTAAATTATTAAATTATTAAATGAATTATAAAAAAGGAAAAGTAAGGAGCAAGTTACATTGGGAAAAGGTAAAAAATAAGCAGGATTCCAATAGCAATTGGTTGATTTTGGACAAGCCTAGACACCCTCTTTTTTATTAATTTCAGCATTAGAGTCTCATTGTCTTATCTTCACTATAGGAGCTTTAGTCACTATTATTCATAATTATATTCTCTACAAATCTTTTGGAGGTTACCCGATCTGCAGCTAAAATGCATTTTCTTTTTAAACATTTTCGCTGCACGTCCATTCCTTAAATCAATTTAAATTCCAAGAAAATATTCAGAGAAAGAATTGATGATTTGAATGACTTGAATGACTCAGGGTCGTTTGCACCGGTCCACCTTAAATGTTCATCTCATCTAAGGTCTACTTAAAGTTAAGGTGAACCTTAAACTTTAGATGGTTTGCTAATCTGCTACTTAATGAAATCTTAGATAAGTGGCGAGAAGCTATGGCAACACTGAGAAAGCTACAGACATTCAAGAGATATTTGTGTCATCGAGTTTGATTTCACAAAGTTTGATTGTTGATTCTTTTTGTGACTGATGGTTTAATAAAAATGAATATTAATAATTGTAAAGATAATAATATTGGAAAAAAGAGGACTCCAAATTTCACTGGACGAGAGAAGACAGCTCTTTTAAACCTAATATTTAGTCATAAAACAATTATTGAAAATAAAAGGACCGATGCAATTACCTGGCGTGAGAAGGAAAACGCGCGGATTAAAATAACTTCGTTATTTAATAGCCAATCTCTGGAATACCACGAACAAAAGAGTCGTGTACGATTTCTACCTCAATTAGGTTCAAAATGTTTAGGCATAGGCTTTGTCACCCCAAATCGCGAAAAGAATGTCAAATCATCCCAGCTGTTGAAATATTAATTTCTATGATAAATCCTTCTGGGGTTTCCATGAAAGATCAAGTTAAGATCGTCTTAATCGTCATCGTCATGATCAAATAAATTATTCATAATTATTTTTTCAATAAATAATGAAGACAAGCCACAGCTAAAAAAATAGGAAAATACAACAACAACAACACGCATGTCAAATAGTAAACTTACTGTCAGATTGAAGTTTAGATGACATTGAGGAGAACTTTAAGCGGCACAATTCTGAGGCTTAACTAAGTACACCTTAAGGTACACCTTAAACCTCAGTTGATAACCCGTGCAAACCAAATTGTTATATTAAGGTCACCTTAAAGTTAAGCTTCACTTATCTTTCGCTAAGTATAACCGGTGCAAATGGCCCTAAATTTCCAATTTGATTTGTCAACAACCAAACAAACATAACCTTGAAAAATGTTTGACACAACACACTCCATAACCGTTCGAAAATCTAGAGCGAGCTTAGCACACCGTAGTGAGTTTTTACCCCCACTCCTTGAAATAATTTTCATACCAACAACCAGCTTCTCGAACGCAGCCCAGCAGAGTTTTTATTTAAATATGTCAGTTTTGTCACTTTGACAATTCAAAGTGACAATATGAATAATAAGTAGCAATTTTCCGTTTTTTTTATCCTCCACCAAAAAAGGGTACTTAGTTCGATGGATTATTTCGAGAATGAAAGAAGTGGAAATTCGTCCATCAGTGTAATGTCACATTTTGGTAACCTCTGTGTTTTCTGATTTGATACATATGGTTGGTGACCTTTGAACCCGCACGATAAGAGTGCCTTTGACTATATTTTGCTTGAAATCACAATTTTTGTTGATAAAAATATTAAATCAATATTTTCCAATCGATTCTAGACTAATTAATTAATAAATATTTGTTAAATCAGTTCCTCTTCAATAGGGCATGTCCACGTGACGTCACAAACTAGCTGGTGGTAAAACAATAAACAAAGCCACGTGGTACTTATAGTGAGGTTATGCTGCTTCATAATGTTAGAATGTGTTTGAGTTTAGTTGGTTTTGCTTCAGTGTACTTTTAAAGTTATTTTAATTGTTGAGCTTGCATATTTAATACTATATAATATAGGTTAATAGTTGTTTGTTGTTTGATAATTTTTCATCGTGTCTATTGTTTATTGTTTTACCACCGTCGTATTGTCAATGTCAGCTGTCGTGGACATGCCCTATTAATATCGACACTTGATGACTTATTTTCACCGCGTTGCCCCTACTTGTCTCTCGAGTTTATCGGCAAACGTTTTGAAGTCACAGGGAGTTTATTAACTGTGCCTGTAGGGTACACGATGGGTAATCCTCTTTACTTTACCATTAGTAACCTCGTTAGTAACGTGATGGCCTGTGGATGTTTCGATGAAATTCTGCGGGATACGACATCCATGAAGTAGCCTTCTATGAATTATTTAAAGTAGAATGAATTAATGACATTTTTTCTTTATGAAACAATTTTCGTAAAATAGTTCAAATACCCTTCCGAAATGATACGCTACTGTGCTTTATACTTGTTCTAGTTCTTGTTTCTTCGAATATACAATAAGAACCTGCACAAATATTTGTCTACTTTTGATATTTCCAATTTCACATAATTAATGTTATGTTATTAACAAATTTTTTTATTTGCAGGTAAGCCATTTTCAATAACAACTTCACTTGGTAAGTTTATTCCTCAAACGCAAAAATTGTTTATACTTTTTACTTGGTATTCTTAGAAAATCCCTCATTTCTTATTTATTTATATTTATCTGAAAAAACCACCTAAAAGTCACGTAGATTTTAACATGACTTTTTTCCTGCAAACTGATAAGCACGCGTTCCATCACCAGTTACAATGAATTTTTTACGTGTGAGACTGGAATTGACTCATCCTAACATCTCCTACGCGATTGAGTTTTTGCACTTGGTAAATTTTCGGTATTCTCCTGACAGAATCTATTGTTTACTGCATAAAAATTATTCAATTGGCTGAAATGAACAACTAAGAATTGTAAATAAACCTCGATAAGTTAAATTATAGTTACAAGACTAAACTTTACACCGAAATGGATTGTTGGGTTAACTTACGACAAACAACATTAATATTCCGAAGTGTTTACTACCCCGCCACAATTTATAGTTTTTCCGGTTTTAAACTGTTTTTTATTGTAGAAGGTTGTGAAAATTGAAAACATGCTGTGAAAGTTGCAGCGAATAGAAGCTTTAAACTTGTTATTTTTTAATATTTTTCGAATAGACAGAAATTGTTGAGTGTATGTATGAATATAAGATATTTAAAATGAAGAAACATCATTCAGAATCAATTTTGGAAGCGGTTATTCACACACGTTTGGTGCTGCATTTAAAATAGAGTTTTCGAAACCATTGACTGCATTTTTCGGGGACTAGATTTTTCGACTACGCGGTTAATTTTTTGAAAAGTAAATAAGCCATTAGCATACGATGCTGAAAATACACTCAACGTCAAAAGTCTTGGACCCCCACATAGTTTTGTTAAAGAAATATTTGGATAGAAAAACAAAATATATTTAAAATAGTATATTGTTTTCTGAATTTATTTTTTGTGAAAGGAGTATTTTCCACAAACTGGGATACTTAAAAAATTAAAAACAAACTAATGTGTGAATTTGTTGACAAAATGTATTGAATTAAAAAAAGTAATGAAACATGTTGTATACTGACTAATAGTCGGTATGTCCTCCTCGACGTTGCAATAACATATTGACACGTCTGTGCATTGAAATAATCAACCGGTTGATAGTGTTTTGTGGAATATTGTTCCATTCCTCTACCGCCGCTATGACTAACTCATCTGCAGTCTGAGGTGGGTTCATTCGATTGTGAATGGCTCTAGCAATGTAATCCCACATGTTCTCAATAGGATTCATATCAGGCAAGTTGGCTGGCCAATTCAATCTATTGATATGTCCTGCTTCAAGTGAATCCTGAACCCTTCTTGCGCGATGTGGTCGGGCGTTGTCGTCCATAAACACAAAATTTTCGCCTAATTCGTTTCGTATGGGATAGATAATGGGTGTAATAACTTGATCGACGTAAATTTGGCTGGTCATATTCTGTGGAATTCGAATTAATGCGGTACGGTGGTTAAACATTATTCCCCCCCAAAACATTACGGTACCTCCTTGGTAGGGAGCAACTTCGCGGACGAAATTAAGTCGCTGTTGACGACCTGGTTCTCTCCATACTCTTTGCCGATTGTCATCACTCACCAGTCCAATTCTGGTTTCGCCTGTAAATAACACCCACCTCCACTGTTGCAAAAGCCAACCCCTGTGCTCTCGCGCCCACTGAAGACGTGCTGCACGATGTCGTGGAAGTAGAGTGGGGACCCTTAATGGTCTTCTAGCACGTAAATTTGCATTATGGAGTCGTCTTCGAATTGTAGGTGTCGATATAACACGGCGAAAGGTACCCTGAAAATGACTCCGAAGAGCTGAAGCTGAGCGGTGTCTGCGGGCATATTGCACCAAATAACGATCCTCCCTTTCGCTAAACACTCGAGGACGTCCACTACGTGGTCTGTTTTCCACTGTATCAAATTCTTGATATCTGTGTACTATTCGCACAACAGATGATCTAGGAATGCCCAAGATTTCCGATATATCATGATTAGAGTGTCGTGCATCATGTAAAGCAGTAATTCTTGCTCGAATAAACTGAGAAATTTCACGTCCTGGCATTATAATCCACAAAAATGATAAGAAATAATACACTAGTCACAAACATATGAATATGCTATCACTGCCAATATTTCTAAAAACATTGATAATAAAGTAAGGATTAGTTATCGACATCTTTTTATTGCCTTTTTTGTTACTTAAATACATCTACTTTTTTACCACAGTAAGAAAAATAACTGGGCTTAATTAAATCATTTGATATACAGGGGGTCCAAGACTTTTGACGTTGTGTGTATAAATTTTGACCAGTTACAATAAATTTTGCCTAATATTTTAGTTAAAAATATTCCTTACACTAAATCTCTTTTGAAAGGTGTAAAATTCTAAAGGTTGCTATAAAAATATGTCGATTGGGATTAAGAAACTCTCCAAATGTACTAAATGCTCAGCACAACGCATTGAAACAGATGTCAAACGTCAAAAATACTTGAAACTCTTAAATTCATACTTTAAATTGCTGAATTACACTTTATGTTTGTATTGATTTTGGGTAAATCTGTATTTAAATTAACTACTTCAACTCGAAAAAGTGCTACCCTTCACCTTAAGTGTCGCGTTTTTAATAGTTGACAAATTTTCTCATTTAATTGTTTGTTTCTCATTGAACAATCCGAATTTACGTGTAAAATCCACGATATAAAAATGATCTATTCATTTTTCCCAGCTTTCTTTTTATTATTTCAAATAGAAAAAATATTGTATTATATAAAGGTGATTATGTTTTCCTTTTTGTAGCTTTCTGAATTGTTTGATTTATTTAAGGAAATAAATCCTTCCCTCAGAATGGGAAACATACATAAGATTAGAAAAAAAAAACACAAAACACATAAATTCAATTATTTTAACAGATCTTGGAAAGACCTGTTTTGAAATTTATAGTTGTTCATTTTTCCTTTTATAGATAAAAAGACTTGCGTGTGAAATACAATCTGTACGAAATACAGTGCGTATCTAAAGTAACGAATAAATTATGAATTGGAATGTAAAATTTTGAAATGGGTGAATTTTTATCCTTCTTCCCATTCAATCACTTTCAATTGAAATAATCAGCTTTAGGATTTTTTGATTTTCGCTCGAGGAAAATACAGTCAAAAAATTATAAAGCTCGTAATTATGTGAATTTTGGACACACACTCTTAAGTAATTATTGAAGGTGGAAAAAAATCAGCAACAGAACATCTATAAAATTATGTACACCAGGGTATTCAAAAGTGAACGAAAATTCGAACCTAATTTTTCTTTTTACATTAACGAAATACGAAATCCACCAACTTTCCAACGCTTCATTACCTGAAAATTCTTGAAAACTTGAGAAAGTAATCTGATGTTACCTCCAACTAAACCTCTAAAAGAGTTTCAAACTTCCGCTACGTATGTGTCGCATATAAATTACTTTTAGTTCCTTAAATGTTAGTTTTAAACTTCAATATCCAAGATAATGGGAAAACTAGAAGCAATATCGGTTTAGGTACTCGATATCAGATTTTTTATTGATTTTATTAACTAGGAGATTGTCTAACAATATTTGTACCAACCATTATGATGTGCGTTCACGCTAATCATCTATAAAGTTATACACTTTGTCAAATGTAAATAATCCAAAACTCACCCCATCTCCAACGGCATTGATATGACGACTCGGTGGACCGCCGGTAACGTTCACCAACGTCGTCAGTAAATCTGCCACTCGTACCGCCTCCACATTTGCTTTCGTCAAGTCTCGATGGAGTTTCTTGAGGTGGAAAAGAGTCAAGAACACGCATACCAAGTTGACTGCTATCCAGAGGGCGTTCAGGATGTAGTGTCGAAGAGGGCCGTGTATCAATGGACACGAGGGAGCTTTGTGACCGCCTTCACCTTGTGCTGCCAAAGCCCCTAAAGAAGAAGAAGTTGACGTATGATAAAAAATGTTGAAATTTTCTCTATATATACCTATAAAATATACAAACCTGATAGAAATGTGGGTCCCAAATTAATCGTAATAGAAGCGAACCAAATCATAAAGGTTCCGAAGAGCACACATTGCGGAGAGTCCATCAAAAGCGGTGCGTCAGAGATGGCTGCAGACGCAACTTCTCCGGCAGCTTCGTCATCGTCGGGAAAAATAGGTGAATCGTTAAGGACCGTCGTTAGCATATTTACGGTAGCAACAGTAACTAAAAGAAGAAATGCCGTTTCTACTAACGAACATTTTTGGACCGGTTGGCAGTGGAGAATCGAAACCCCAAGCGGGAGAAGTAGAGCTGCTCGAGCACAATCCACGGCGCCTTGATGGAATAAAAGACCTTGAGACCATCTGAAATATAAAAATTGAAGTAAATACAATAATTCTCGGACTATTGGCCCCGGCGGCTATTGAATTACACTTCAAAGCCAAACTAGATTGGTATATCTACAAGATATTTAACACTAATTATTCTGGTTTGCAATTAAATGAGGCTTCATCAGTAAAAGGTATATGTTATCCGTTCGCAAGCTCTTAGAGATTAATCCCAGACCCAGACTGAAGAAGACACCAAAATTTACAACCAATACATGTTCTCTAGTAATGGAAGTGTAAAAGTTGTGACACTAGCGACATTTTCATCTCCAACTGCAAACCAAAATTCGAATAATCACTGATGTTTAAAGTGACGTTTTGGGAATGTCAAACTCGTGTTTTATCTGCGGTTTTAGCGATGACAGCAGAAAAATAAGATCATCATTAACAGAAACGTTTTTCTTAAAATTAAATCAGTGATATTGGAATCGGTGAGATTTCCTATCCATGTTTTGGGACTTGAGAATTGATTTAGTGTTTTATAAGTTGATCGAGAAGTTTCCTTCAACATTTTGTTTGTTGGAAATTATTAATTGTATTGAAATATTCAGGGTGTATCAAAAAGACAGGTCATAAATCATACCACATATTCTGGGACTAAAAATAACTCAATCCAACTCAAGTTACCCTAATACAAATGTGCATGCGAAAAAAGTTACTAATTGTCTTGTATCGAGTTATTTTTAGCCCCAGAACATGTGGTATGATTTATGACCTGCCTTTTTGTATATATATATAATCGAAACCTTAGTATACCCGTAGGTGTTAAGGTGTAATGTTACTAATGTTCAATTATTATGAATAAAATTGGCCCATTGTTTCTTGTTTTTTGCCATGATGTTTCCTGCTGTCCATGTTTTATTTCTTTTCGTTAAATTCTCCATAATTGTATCGTTCCAGGTTTTCCTTGGTCGGCCTCTCGTCTGTTTTTGTATTGATCTTGCTCCCCATATTCTCTTGACTTGTCTATTGTTGTTCATTCTTGCCAAATGACCAAACCATCTTAGTTGCTGTCTTTCTATACTACTTAATATCGGTTCTATTTCTAGATTATTTCTTATGTTCTCATTCCGTTTTCTATCTCTTTTTGTTATTCCCTCTATGCCCCTTAAAAATTTCATCTCTACAGCTTGTATTTTACTTTTCTGTTGCTTAGATAATGTCCAGCTTTCACATCCATATGTAAGAATAGGTTTAACGACTGTTTTGTATACTGTCAGTTTTGTTTTCTTGGCTATCTCTTTTTTCCAAATGAATGTTTTATTCATTGTATAATACAATTTTATCGCGCTCTCTACCCTATTGTTTATTTCTGCTTCATTTTTTCCATTCTCCTGTATTGTAACTCCTAGGTACTTGAAACTGTTGGTTTGTTTTATTTCTTTATTGTCTAAGCTTATTGTTGTTTGGGTGTCATTGTTGTTTCCTATTATCATCACTTTCGTTTTGTCTACGTTTATTTTCAAATTTCTCCGTTTTAGCGCCAAATACCATTTATTAAGGTTATATTTCAAATCTTCCTCGCTTTTAGCACAGACCATTAAGTCATCTGCAAATGCCATTTCTGTTACATAGATTGGTTCCAAGTTTCTGTATCCAATTAAAAGTTTCTTGAGAGTGGGTTTTATTTCTTTGATAACGTCATCTAGAACTACGTTGAACAATGTTGGACTTAATACTCCACCCTGTCTTACCCCTTCCTTAGTTATGAATTCTTCTGATTCTCTATTATTTGTTCTGACATAGTTTCTTGTTCGTTGGTATATACTTTCGATATTTTTTGTTAAACCCTGTATAATCAACCCATATTGAGTCGGATAATATTTGTTATTATCAGAAGTCGGGGTTGCCGTGACGTCTTTTCTAAAATCCATCAAGCTCCGGGACAAACTGCTGAAGAATGGAGCGAAAATGGATTGGTTGTCGTTAGTGAGGTGATTTGTTTTGTTGGGAATTTTCTAGAAGATTTCTTGTAAAGAAACTAACTCGAGAGACGTCTAGGTGAAAAATTGATGGCGGTCAGTAGGAAAACTTTAATTAAATAACCGAACTTTGTTTTGTTATATAATCTAAGAAAATGAATCGACGAGTTGAATTTTGGTGTTTGGTCCCTAAAGACGTAGGTACGCTACTGAAACAAACCCTACCTTCAGGTGTTAAAAAAAATATATATTTTTTTGTAAAAATCGATGTTTTGAACGCCACCTTCATATTCCAAATTTTAATACCCTGTATAACCAAAAATACATTTTTCTCATCTCTCTAACCTCCCTCGCGTATTAAAAAGTGTTTCCCAACAAACCTATCATTCTCATTCCTCGACTGAAACTTTCCAAGAACTTCTTTAATAACATTATCTGCTAAGTAATTCCAACAAATCCACCTGATGTCCTTTTTGAGCTATAAATAAGCAGGAAGAGCTTCCTAGTCGCGATTTTGTATCCCAAAAATAAATCGACGTAAAATTTGAATAAATTTTCGAATACCGCGCTGACATGCAAAACAATAGAATCCTTTTGCTGCTCGATCCACCGCAAAATTTTAAATGATACAAACGTTTTAGAAAGGTGGTTGTTTTCATCGTTCATTGCTCTAACAATGGGAAAATCCCGTTGTCTATAGCATCATTATTTTTTTAATAGCCATGTATTCTTGAAAAGTCCGTGACTGAAAGAAAATTTGAGCGTCGTTTTCATTTTTCATATACAAGATTTTTATTTAATTCAGTTATTATTTACTCATTTCTTATTTGCTTTTATATAATAGTTATTTATGCAACAAGTGCAAAAAGTGAGTGTTTTTTGCACGCGACGTGAAATTGTCGAGGTCTTTAGGCCGAGTTGGACAACACGTCTAGTGCAAAAAACACGTTTTGCAAGAGTTGCATACAATATTTTTTCTAAATTCATGCAAAAAATGGAAAATTAGAACATAAATATGTCAAGAAGCTAATCTTACCTAATAAAACTCAACTCGTTCTTCTTTTTTGTATCTTTATGGCCTCCACCTTGTCAGTACTCAATCATAGCTGGTTTTCGCCTTGACCATTTAAATTTCAAATAATTAAAGATTTTTGAAATAATTGTAACTCGTTGAGACTAAGTAGTAAGGTAAGATATACATATATTATTGTTGTATTAAAGCAGGTACTTGCTATGGATTTTTATTTAATTTAAATGTTTATGTTTGTCATTAATCATCACAAAACTGACACAAGAATGACAGATGAGTGCAATAAAATATTTTATTGCACTAGTGCAATAAAGTACCACTTTTTCCATTAAATGTGGTGCACAAAAGTGTTGTTTTTTGCATGAATGTAGGAAAAAATAATAAAAAGCAAAAAATCTAAAGAGTTTTCTGTCAATTTTCTAATTTTTTCGCAAAAATAATCGATTCTTAGTCTGATTACCAGATATTGAAGGAGTTGTAGTCAAGAAAAAGTGTTGCGAGAAAATAAAGATGAATCAAATGCTGAAAAAGAATCGTTTTGCTTATTTTTCATACAAATTTATGATACAATCTGTGTCAATAAATTATTCCCGCACTGTTTGCTTTATGAAATTATTAAAAAAGTTACAAAAGTATTTGGTTTTTGCGATTCATGAATTTTTTTTATTTTTCTCAATTGATGGGTGAATCGTAAATTTTATATATTACAGAATTAACGGTCAAATTTAAACTGGTATTTGAATTATCGAATCAGCTCATATTTTATTACCAACAATAAAAATATACGTTTTATTTGACAAAATGCAAATGGTTTAAAATGAAACACGAGTGAACAGTGCCATTACTATTCCTGTTATTTAACATCAGATCCATGTTTGTTATCCGCTGCGTCAAACTTAATGAATAGATGAAAATTGTTGATAAGGTTTTAAATTATATATTCATCAATAAGTTCAATTGAAACATCCGCATCCGCAAGTTGAAATTTTGGCGAATGCGGAGGCCCCTTCGCCATTTTTTGAATAATTTTAAAGCGTTCTGGTATGACTTGACCACTCCAGACTTCAGTTTAAAATATCCACGTTCAAGTTCATTCTTGAACACATATCGAAAGTATAATTCCAGTAAACGATCTAGTATTAATTTTTCCCAATTAGTAAATTTTTTAGGTACATTAATGGCCAAATTTAAACTTTCAATTATTGAATCAGCTCAAATTTTATCACCAACAATAAAAATTTACGTCTAATGACATGAAATACAGACGGTTTAAAATTGTACACTTGTGAATGGTGCCATAACCATTTCTGTCAGTCAGTTTTATCCGCTGCCTCAAATTTAATTAATAGTAGAAAACTGTGAATAAAATCATCAACCACAATCTGATTATTTTTTTAATAATTTCTGGTAATCAACATGAAAAAAACTCCGCTAGTGCAATTTGAAATTTTGGCGGATGCGTATACCGCCTTCGCCATTTCTTTAAATAATCGCCGCGTCTTGGTCCTTTATGTAGTTGCCTATTTTCGGGTGGTGGATCATTCCGGACTTCAGTTTGGGACAGCTAGGTGCAAGTTCGTGTTTGAAAATCAATTGAAAATGTTGGATGGCAAAAAAATAAAGCTAGAAAATGAAATTTAAAGTAGAACAAATTACATCTACCTATATAACTTCCCTTTTCAAACAAACACATAAAGGCAACAAAAAATAATCCACCTTAACTTTTCCACTCTTCTCGAGGCGATTTTCCCTTTTGATTTCCCAAATGACCTATAGCTTTTTATAATTTTTGGGATACAATGTATTCCAAAAAGTTTTATACCCGATAAAACACAAAAATTCCTTTCGCCAATCCTTGCTAACTATTTCCTCATATCACTTTTTATTAGTGTATATTAAGCTTGAGTCATTTCTCCTATGTCCAATTAAATAACTACAAAGACTTTGATGCAGGTCCTGTACACGATATGACGACACGATCTCGTATTGTGCTGTGTGAATTAAATAAAATGAAATTTATGACTTGTTCACCGTGGTATTTGAGGCAAGACTTAATAGCTTCTTGGGGTATATTTCACCATAATTACTTGAGCTAGGATTCCTGTTCTTTTATTACGAATAACTATTTATTTCGTTTGAAAAATTCACTTGAGGGATAATGATCGTGAGAGGAATAACGGCTGTATCATTGATAATATCAAATTAATAGTGAACTCGCTTGTTTTAATATCAAATCACAAAAAAATGTCATCAAAATCAATCTAGTCTTTTACATTCAAAATAATTTCAAATTTCGTTGGTCGTTATTCGCCCTGAATATGTAACTTGAAAAGGCAAGGAATCTCAATTTTCTTTCATTCTATTCTTTTGTAAACGCTTTTAGCAGTTGGCTCAAATGGACACCATGCTGTTGCATATCCGATATAACGATCTCTCCTATCCCCAAAATTATCCAGTATGGTTTTTATTCAGTAATTCATAGAGATATGTAGGTTGAAGCATATGCATATAGTGATAAAACATAGAGATGGGAACAAGTCGAGATGCTAATTGCAAAAAGGCTTCCACAAATAGGTAAGAGTCCAGTTATAATGAGAAAGAGTTTATGTTTAGGCAAGGGAAATGATCAAAGAAAGTATACAGTACATCAACAACGCTTCCCAAACAATTGAAAAGATGAAGATAACATTGAAACATTTTTACATCGCCCGTAAAATCTTTCCATAATTTATAGTAAATTGAAATCAACCGGATATCGTCCTTTCCGCTTCCTTTACTTCAAGAAGCTTGTACAACGGTAGTGTCAAGTTTACTTTAAAAGGCTGCGCATATCAGGAGACGGTCCTGAGAAAAGGACGTGGGTTATTCGGAAGGATTTGGAGCGGAAACACTCCAAGAGATATAAAAAGATGGACGAGTTACTAAAGTGATAAACTTGTAAGTGAATATATTCTTTGAAAATGTCGGAAAAATTTTTCTCGGACATTGAAGTTTGAGTTGAGACAAGAATTTCGATATTGTAGATCAAGATAATAAGTGTCCTAAAAACCTTTACAAAAATTAAAGAGCCACTAGAGCCTAGCGATTATCAAATCCTATAATTTCCGTCAATGACATGATTGCTGATACCTGTTAAATTACAGACAATGGGTTTCTACATTTAAACCAATCTATCGAGGCTGTAATTACGTTGATTATGGGAAATACAGGCAATATTGTCAGATATATTTTTTGAAATTGTTGGGCTCACTATACATATGTTTCCCATTAGGTACTTCATCATACCTGTTAGCTCGTGATGTTCGTGGAAAGCTAGTTTGGAAATATTTAATAAAAAATACATAATATAAATTTATTTGTAAGCATTCAAAAAAAGTCGCTCGAAACTGTTATAAGAAGATAAAATTAATTAGAACAACTTCATGTATGCCCGATATATTTAAAAAAATTTTGAATATCTGGCACCGCAGCTGCAGGTGGCCAATATCGCCAATACAATATTGCTTATAATATTAAAGAGTTCGGGTCACTTGTAAGGCAGACCACTATAATATAAAAAAGTTTATGGGATAGGGTGGATGCATTCTTTAAAGTTTAAAGCGAAAAGGAACAGAAACATTATTTCACAACATTCGAATTTATGAAAAAAATTGATGCACGCCATTGGGCGGCTTTTTTCTTCAATGGGATCAAAAATATGGGTCATCAAACATTAGATAGACTTTACCACGCTGCTGTTTTGTAATGTAATATTGTAATATTGATAGATATCTTATCTAAAACCAATTAGAACCTGGAGCTGGTTCCACCAAATATGAATGTTTACCATATCTATAATAATTAAACTGGGAATAAGAATAAATGAATTATACATCAATTTTTAAATTTCATGCAATCATCCTGTATGTGTTCCATCCAAACAATCGATAGTGTTAATCGCATTGCTGACAGGAAAGGCTTACCAGATAATCACCAACTGTTTATTGACTGGAAGACGATAATATTGTGCTCTATGTCTTGACTTTACATTGCATTGTGTGCCTGTTGACTTATGCAACCGTGGTATTTGATGTGATTATTATACGCTCCATACGATCCCGAACAAAGAGATTGGTTTATACGCAAATAGTGTGATATTAAATTTTGAACGTAGCTGTAATTGATTGATTCTCAAATTTATAATAGTTTCCCTCGAGGATAAAACGTTTGTGGTCGAAATATTACTAACTATGCTCACAAAACTTGGAATGTAATCAACATCACAAAAATCGTTCAAAAATTTCGATAGCTATCAAACTTGGCCATATAATAGAGTCATCAAACAGAATTAGGTACAGAATTTAGTTCGGTGGTTGAAAGTTTGGGACATGTTTAGAAACTCTTCAATTGCTGGGCACTTAAAATAGACTGTCCATAGCCTGAGTACCAAGTCAGACAAATGACAAGGTCTATGAAGAAGTAGATAGCAATAGGAAAAACTGGAATAGAGATCAATGAATGCATCAGTAGAAGTAAAACTGCGCTAAGAGTTTTAACAGGTATCCTAATGGGACATTGTAGCCTGGAAGAAAAAACCTCCATCCATAGATATACAGGGTGTCCCACGACGAGTGAAAACTATCTGTATATGGCAAAATACTTATAGTAAAATGATGAAAATTTCTAAGTTTGGGTTTTCGGATACGATCTTTTCAACTAAAATATTTTCAAAGATGGGCGACTTCCGGTTCTACCGGAAGTCGACTGTAACTTTGTTATTTTAAATGGAACACCCTGTATATTAATACATTTTTAAAATCTACGTCTTATTTTAGTATACTTTTGTATAAAAGCTTTTTTCGAAAAATGCACACTTTTTGAGTTATTGATTTTTTTGTAGAAAATTTGACCGTTGAAGACCCTTATAAATTATTTTTTTACGAGGAGACCCTTGAAGATATGAAAATGGTTTCTGTTCGGCTGCCTTAAGCAAGGTCAAACGTAATCGAATCTATGTTGAAAATTTTTTCATTTTATACAGGGTGTGCATAAAAAGTGTTCAAAGTTTAGCTTCATAAATATCAAATTTCTTCATTTTTTTTAATAAAACCACCCTGTTTTTTCTATTTTAATGCATTCAGGGGAAAAAAATAAGGCAAGTTCATGTATACTTTCCTATACCTAAACCTTACCGTTATCCAGATATTAAATGTTTTATGTAAATTTTTAGAGATGCAGGTGTGGTCTAAATTTTGATACAAGCATTAAGAAATAAAAAGGTCTTTTTCTTCATCTGTCTCTAATAAAAAATCAAATCAAATTGTTTTTATTAATCCTAACTTTTAGTCGTTTCCGAGATATTTGAGGTTTTAAATTGTTATTATATTTTTTAACAAGTTTAACTTTTCCATGATACTTTTAGTAGGCTTTGTAATAAATGACACTTACTCAACTGACATTAGTTAACATCTAGAGAAGATTTTGAGCTAAGAGTTCGAAATTCCTTCAATTCCCTTTCTGAGATGATGATTAGCCGTGCGACGAATGAAGGTATACTGAGAAGGGTTGAAAAATGCATTGAAGTTCAAGCGAGCAATTTTGAACATTTACTTTAAAACATCAGACTATTTTTCTTTGGCTTTTAATTTTCCATAAAATTTTGTAGCATATCTTATTATTCTCACAAATGGTTTAACTCGATTAACTTTTGCCTCGACTTTTGCTTAAAATGAACCGAAAAGCTTCAAATTGTTAAGTATTCTTTTAACAATGTGCGATTTCTATCGCAGTCAATCTGGATATCTTACTGCAAATAAAGCACATATGTTCTTGTTAAAATTGTGTCATATTTACCATGTATTAAGAGTAAATTCACCTAATAATTTTTATTTCTTAGTGCTTGTATCAAAATGTAGACCACACCTGCATCTCTAAAAATTTACAGAAAACATTTAATATCTGGATAACGGTAAGGTTTGGGTATAGGAAAGTATACATGAACTTGCCTTATTTTTTTCCCCTGAATGCATTAAAATAGAAAAAACAGGGTGGTTCTATTAAAAAAAATGAAGAAATTTGATATTTATGAAGTTAAACTTTTAACACTTTTTATACACACCCTGTATAAAATGAAAAAATTTTCAACATAGATTCGATTACGTTTGACCTTGCTCAAGGCAACCGAACAGAAACCATTTTCATTTCTTCAAGAGTCTCCTCTTAAAAAAATAATTTATAAGGGTCTTCAACGGTCAAATTTTCTATAAAAAAATCAATAACTCAAAAAGTGTGCATTTTTCGAAAAAAGCTTTTATACAAAAGTATACTAAAAAAAGACGTAGATTTTAAAAATGTATTAATATACAGGGTGTTCCATTTAAAATAACAAAGTTACAGTCAACTTCCGGTAGAACCGGAAGTCGCCCATCTTTGAAAATATTTTAGTTGAAAAGATCGTATCCGAAAACCCAAACTTAGAAATTTTCATCATTTTACTATAAGTATTTTGCCATATACAGATAGTTTTCACTCGTCGTGGGACACCCTGTATTTTCCAACTGCACAGCATTCCAGAATCCTAGAGCAAAGTACCTGGGAGATTACTGGATAGAAGAGGAACATTTACCTAATTTGAAGCCTACAGATATCCTGAAATTCCTCCGGGAAATAGGACTGAAGGAGCTACTCATTTCAGAGACTGTCCTCAGAAACTAAGTAAAAGTAAGGGGGCACAATAGATCTTTCAGGTCTCAGTAAATGTTACCCCAAAAATACATACATACATACATACATTCCATTGGTCCAGAACTTTGTGGTATAGCGAAAGCAAAAAACCTGTCCATATTATTTCAACAGTTTGGCAGGTTATGTTTTAAATTCTTCATCATACGCATATGTATTTTCTGGTAAAAAAACTTTGGATTAAATGAATAAAATTCTCGTTGTCCTTCACGATTATCCCAAAAAACTAAAGTTATTAAAAATCAGAAACATTCCGCAGCATAGGACATTTTCGTCGGCAATTTATACAAGCAATTAAAAAAGTCTTTCTGCTCTTTAATTTTAATAGTGCCTCCCCGCTCATGACAAAGAATAAAGGAGTAAAAGGAAGATAAAATCATCTTTTGTCGCCCGCATCCTGTAATTTCAAATGGAATTTTCTCTTTCCGTAGAAGTGTGGCTTGGTCGTAATTTCTTATGAACTTTCCAAAAATATCTTTTTTATTTCTTAAAAAACTTATTGGACAGAAGAGTGATTATTTTGGTACAAAAATCAACTACTCTCCTGGCTATAGGTATATCGGTACGTACTAGCCCAACTTAAACACCAATTAACCTGTCTTATCACATAGAATCAAAAACAAAATTGTATGATTGTAAATGTTTCTGTCGCTAAACGAATCCTAGAAGTTAAAAAAATAACCTAGTCAATTTTCGTCGCCGCCTCTACTGTTCCGTATCGAATAATTCTACATGTTTTTGGGTTGGCATGATATATGAATTAGTTGTGTTGTTGACACGTTTAAATATATTGGTTTGTCGATTAATGGAGAACAGATTAACAGGCCGTATGTAAGTGGGCGTCTTTGGTGAATAAGTAGGTCAAGGCTATTTATCAAAATTAATTGTTTTCGTATGATTTGATTAGTTGAGTGACTACAATGCAGAGATAACAAAGGGAAAAAGATGGTTTATCCTTTTTTGTTTGGTTTTAATGGAAAAACAAGATTTAATATAAAATTTTGCTTTATTTTGAATGGGAATATTTTCAGGGTTATTCCAAGATGTATGTATGTATCAGGGGTAACATTCACTTAGACCTAAAAGATTTCCCGGGGGAATTTTAGGACATCTGCACACTTCAACTTGGGTAAATGTTCCTCTTCTATCCAGTAATCTCCCAGATATTGTGCCCTAGGATTCTGGAGTACTTTGCAGTTGGAAAGTATATGGATGGAGGTTTCTTCCACAATATCTGCATTCTTCCTCCTTCACTAATTTGAGTTTTTTCTGGTGCCCATTCAGGCGACAATGTCCCGTTATGATCCCTGTTAAAACTCATAGCGCAGTTTTACTTTGACTTATGCATTCGTTTGATCTCAACAGGTTTTAGTCCCCCTATTTACTAATTCATCTGCTATTTCATTTCCTTCTATTCCAGTGTGTCCTGGAATCCATAGTAATATAATTATATTGTTCTCGCCTAGTTCATTTAGTTTGTCTAGGCATTCCCACACCATTTTGGAACTGATTACACAAGAGCTCAGTGCCTTAATGGCTCCTTGACTATCTGTCACTATGATAATCTTTTTTCAAGATGGTTCATACTGTATATTAGATTATTATTTGAAAAAATATTAAATTAAAACTATTTTTTATTCAACTAACAATGAATTCATGGACTGTATATCGTAATCCATCCTCATTACTGTCATTAAAAATATCCTGAAATATTCACCAAACTTTTACTAAAAGTTCACTTCCATCCATCATTCAAAATACCCTTCATTGTATGTAAACCTACATTTTTTCACCTGTATAATATATTTTTATCTAGGTAAAAAGGAGTTTGCTAGCGATGTCATCACTCACAGTGATGACATACTTTTTCCACGAAGCTTTATTACTAAAAGACATTCTGTTTGTTTAGAAATCAAATTCCCTTTTTCGAAACCGTATAGATAATGCGTACCTATATACTAGAGAAAATAGTTGTAAAAAATGAAGCTTTTATCGAGGATATGCTTATAAAAGATATTCTGAAACGAATAACAACAAAAACGTATGACATTATTTGCAGGAATTTGTAGTTATTTCACGTAATAATTGATCAGTCTAATTTCACTCACAAAAGAAAATTCCAACGTATTATCTGCAACACTACAACGCACCTGCTAGTCCACTGTATACCAAAAGTTAGCTAATTCCAGCATCTGTACACTTAGCTCTTGAGTCCTTGATTTTTTAGGACAGTTAAAAAAATATTATCGACCTATTAAAAATGTTTTTCATTCCCAATGGAAGTACGCCGCTGGTCCATATCAGATGGGAATAAAATAAAATTTCAACCACAGCGATTTTTTTTTGTTATTCGGCAACATTTTGTGAGAGAAACCCGAGAATACGAAATCCTATGTTTAAATTGCGGTTCAGTAGAAATAAGTGCAATCGAAAATTGGATTACCGATCTGTCTTTTGCTATGTTTTTACAAATTGAGTAAAAGTGTAGGCATTATTTTACATACAATATGAAACGACTGTTTGAGCTGATCTACAGGGTAAAACAAAAAGGCAGGTCATAAATCATACCGCATATTTTGGGGCTAAAAATAACTATATCCAACTCGAGTTATTCTAGTACAAATGTGCATGCGAAAAAATAACAACCCTTCGAAGTTACCAAATGAACATTGATATTTGTTCGACATATTATAGGTAATGAAAGTTGACAAGTAGCTTTCTTATCATAAGAGCATCTTAAAAAAAATTAAGGAATTATTGCACCCCGCTAATAATTTATGGGAGTTGAGATCCCCTAAACTCCCCCATAGTTTTTGTGTACGTTACCATTTATTGCTTATTGTGGCATCATTATCCAAACACATTACTTTTGAAACTTTTTTGCCCCCTAGTACTTTTTACAATGATCAGTTTTTATCGAGATACGGCCTATTTTTCATTATGCTTCAAAAATTTCGAGTAACAAAAATTAAAGTCAATGAATTTTCAAATTTTTCGAGGGTCCCAAATTTTTGATTGAATCTTATCTATTTACAAATGTGTAGTTTTTATTAGATGTTCGAAATTGTCCCCAATTTTTAGAATACACAGTCGCCACCGTTTTACTAACGAAAACCGAATATTCTGGAAAAGCAATGGCTTCTGACGATATCTAATTGCAGCCAGGCTGTAACTTTTTTCGCATACACATTTGTACTAGGGTAACTTGGGTTGGATCGAGTTATTTTCTCCCAGAATAGGTGGTATGATTTATGACCTGCCTTTTTGTCGGAAAAACAAACGATTTACAAAAAATATACGCACGCCATTGGTCGCTAATTGACTTTAGAAAGAGTATAACACTTTAAATAGCCTGATATCGTTGCAGTATGTGTCTAAATAAATCAGTTAAGTTTGTAATGACACTAAAACTAATATCATAACATGTGTTTGGTATTTTGTACAATGTTTATGTGCGATACGCGAGTTTGTCATTTACGATCCAAATTAATTTACTAATAAATTAGCATATTGCTATGTAATTATGGCCCTAGCACGTTGCCCTATCTAATAACATAACATAAATCATATATTCGCTTCGAATTTGCATTTACACCAAAATCTGTTAACGGATATCTCTTATCCTATTATTAATTTCCTTCCCCGGAAGATAATTATTTTTTTAAATATAATAACAAAAATGAAAAATTAACCCGGGTTTGTACATTTGTCGAGAACCAAAAATGATATTTCAAATAGCCGTAGATTGGTCACATTAATTACAAATGTCAAATTGAAGAAATTTTTCAAAAATTAAATAAATACTATTTTTGGCACCCCCTAACGTGGAACGTATGCCTTCCCCTATCTACGCTTCTGATTAGTTGTGAGTTATAAAATTTAATAGCAAAAGCCTCTCGAATTCTAACCATTTTAAAATGTAAGTAGGCGTTCTAAAGGCAGGCTACATACGACCGTTACATTTACATTCAACTCGTCTACATTGCTTACCAAGCATAGACGTTCTTTTATTTTTTACAACCAAGATAAATTGCGCCATGTAAAAAGGTTTACATGGAAAATGACGTTTCTGACGCTTTTTACTGAAAATTTATATACAGGACAATAGTTAGATGGGAGTAAAATGTATTTAAATGTAATAGAGTCCATATTTTTCAAGAATTTTCATTTGAAATTGTGAACTGATAGTCCCAACACTTTTAAAAAATAATCTACTTTATTTAATGTATGTTTTTCAAAGCTCCAAGTTCCCATTTAATGACTAGACTTCACTTTTAAACCCACTAATATCTCGGTTAGAAACGAACATTCCAAAATTTACAATTGCCCCCGAGAGAGTAATCCCGGTAAAAAATATATAAAATATCCTGACGTTTATCTTTCCATTACAAGAAAAAATACCCTAATTCTTCTTTGGACGCGAAACGAAGAGGTTCTGCTAAGCAGAACAAGATCAAAGTTAAATTCACCCGACCAGTGACGTGTGCTTGGGATATTTTTATTGTTCCACAGAGAAGTAGCAACTCTCAACCCTCTTTTTCAGCTACTGTACAATTCCCCAACTCAAACTATTCAAAATAGGTCTCCGTGAAGTTTTAGTAGTTTGCCGAACTACTTAATATTTGATAAAAGCCTTTTAACGCAACCTGTTTACAAAGGGAAAATGGGGACGTTGAAATAAATTGTTGTTTAATGAGAAAATATATTAAAATCTTCAGCAGTTTGTTAGTCTATGTTTCAATTATCCTGCAATCTAGACACTTTGAAAGAAGCAATTTATTTAATGGAACAAAAAGTTTTTGAAATTTTGGTGGATGCGATTTATGCGCATTCGCCAAAATTTGAAAACTTTCTCCCTTTTTTGTACATATCATAAAGCAAAACTACTGATGAATTTAAATAGAACAATATGTACACTTTGTATAATATACAGAATACAACTTTTTACAATTAATTTTCACTGTCTTCTTCAGTTTAATAAAAAAGTTTTGATATATATATATATAATATATATATATATATATATATATTTAGTTAACATACAAAGTAGCCTCCTCCCATGTTAAATCTGAGGTATAAGTGAGCTCCGCGGTAAAATGGGCTCCGATATACGGAGCCTAACTTACCAAGTCCTAAAAATTGTATCAGCTACCTTATATTTATGTTTAGATTGCTTTGGTATAGTTTTTAGAAGGAGCTAGCTCTGGCCGTTTTTGTGAATTTGTATTTTTTTGTAGTGCGCGTGTATATTTCTAGATGGCGATATGTTAAAAGCTTAATATACATTTTATGTTATATATCTAGGTCGAAGTGGGATCCGATAACATTGGCACCGCCGCAGTTGAATACACCATCACTTAAGCGGTCAGAGTAAGCTCCTTCTAGTGGTATTTCATTAAATGGATAAAGAATTACAGCATTGGTAATTGCTTATTATAGTTATATTATACAGGAGCTCTCGAGTAATTGCACACGATTGGAACGATTCAGAAACGGGAGATCTTTGTAGTTGGCTGTTTTTTATTGAATATGAATTTAAATTATAGTCACTTCTATCAATTTAGATAACATACTCCATCATTTTTAATCTTGAGAGTTATTTTAATGAAAATATCAAAATCGTCTCAATTACTACTCGGGAATAGAAATATTTTTCATTGTATTGGAATAAGAGAATGTGAAATTATTAATCTACTTGTTCGGATTACAATTTTACTGGTTCTATGCAGATGTTTTTCTTGACTTTAAAAATGACTGAGAGATCGATTATTTTGTTATTTTTTCCATTGACTTTTTGTTCCTTATAAGGTTTGAATATCTACCGCCAAGGAAGTTTAAATATGTACAATATTCACAAATTTACAAGAAGTGCTAGTGATTTAGCTGCTGTTATTCTCCGGTAGGAACTCTATTGGTAGATTCGCGTGCAAAAGGTTATAGCCTTTATATCTTATTGCGCGTGTTTGTTTGATTTTGGATTTTATACTTTAGTTATAATATTTAACTGACAGATCGTATACGTATTCTTTTATGAAGGGAATGTTCGCTTGTTTGTGAATGAGTTTCTCGGGAGCTTATTAAGTGCGCCCTTCCACACCGCCATTCTAATGCACTTGTTTTACACAACTTGCATGTTGTTGTATGGTGCATTACTGGTTTTCCAGAAAACTGGGTAGCCGCATGTCATCGTCGGTCGAATAACCTGCCTGTATAAAAGTAGTTTATTCTCGATTGAGAGGCGGCTATTACCACAGATCAATGGATGCCGCATAGCCACTTTGGTTTTTGATATTTGAGCTTGAACATGCAAGTTATGCAAAGTGTTGCGCTGAATGATATAACCCAAGTATTTTACCGAAGTTTTAGGTTCTATCCGTTCGTTCTGTATCTTGATCATTCCACTAAGGTTTGTGTTGGAACGGAATTTACCTCTGAGGACCATATATTCCGTTTTGGAGGTATTAAGTACCAGCTTGTTTTCAATAAGATACGGAATGATTTCAGTTTTAATATGGTTTCCAAATTTTTTAAGAGCAAGGTCCGCTGTCTTCGCTGTTTGTACAAGACACACATCGTCTGCGTATAGAGTAGTTAAGAGAGAGCTGTCCGTTGGGAAATCAGCCGTGAATAGCGAGTACAGGGTAGGTGAAATTACCGAGCCTTGCGGTACCCCAGCCTGCGTAATATATGGTACTTCTTCTGAGTTGCCAATTTTAGTGTATAATCTCCTGTCTTCTAAGTACGAGCTTTACCTATCCACCTGTTGGGAGAAATAATCACGCACTATTAGCGCATCATAACCATAACCATATCAAATTGCTAGGAATGTTTGGATTTTGATTGTCTGGATAAAACGCGGCAATGGCTGTAATCATATAATTTTCTAGCATTTCGGAATATTCTCCAGCAGTCAACGTTCCTTCAATAAAAAATGGTCCCAAAATGTTGTTGCCAACAATTCATTCCCAAACATTAACTTTTTCAGGATACTGAGTGTGGGCCTCCATCATCCATTAAGGATAAGTGTCTAACTAGTATCTACAGTTTTGCCTGTTGACAGTACTAGTCAAACAAAATGTTGCTTCATCTGACATGCCCTACAAATTGTGGATCATTATCCCATTGCTCCATCATCACTTCACAAAATTCCATCCTTCAATAAAAATCATCATTGTTAAGTTCATGAAATAAATTAACTTTGTACGGGTGGAACTCATTTTTTATGATATATTTTATAACTGTAGATTTACTCAATGAGTTTACCGTCGCGATTTGTTTACTGGATATGTGTGGATTCTCTTGAACAGTTGGAGCAAATCCAACTGCTCGTCACTACCAATTGCAGATTGACCTTTATAATTATTTCTCACGTTACCAAATTCTCCAATTTTTTTTTCTATTTTCGATACAGTGGATTGACTAATAGATCGATATAAATATTTATCATTTCACAAAATTCACAAACTTCCCGCTGGTTTCTGGACATTAATAAAATTTCAATTCAATTCAAAAAACCATGTTAATGAATATCTTCTGTATGTTCAATGGTATTTTATTTTATTAGTCCAGTCATTTCAATAGAATTATAAGATTGAAAATTCCTGATACATTTGTCACTAATTAACAAACTAATGCTTTGGACTATAACTCCAAAGCGAAAGTGGTGACGTCATTCGTACTTCCAATGATTGAGTACGATACGCAATTGAATACAAAAATTAACCTGTGTAAACATTCTGTTATAATTGCTTTAGACAAAAACATATTGGATTTATTATAACCTAATCGTCCTCACATAGACTGTATGAATGTAACCAAATATTATGTTACTCACAGCTAATACTGATATTAGACGATAGCAGAGAAGATGGCTTTCACTCAATACAGTGTCAGAGGAGACATATACCTTGAATATACTATATTCTTATTTGTCGTTACAAAAAATAGCTCAAGCATTTTCCTGCCTGTATCTAAAAAAATGGTTGCATAACTTACAAAAATATAGTGGATTTTCTCCAACTTCAGCACCCCGTATCTCAGGAAGAAATGATCTATTATTTGGTCTAATAATTTTATTTCCATCTTCTGAACATATGGTTACAATATGGCCCACTACTTATGAATTATCCTGCATAAGCTGTTACACAATTATAGGGCATGTCATCAGTCACAGTTGACAATACCTTGGTGGTAAAACAATAGACACGATGAAAAATTATCAAACAACAAACAACTATTAACCTGTATTATTTATTATTTAATATGCAAGCTCAACAATTAAAATAACTTTAAAAGTACACTGAAGCAAAACCAACTAAACTCAAAAACGATCTATCATTATAAATTAGCATTATGACCTCACTTTTAAGTACTACGTGTTCTGGGCGCTTTATTTATTGTTCCACCACCAGGCAGTTTGTGACTTCACGTGGACATGCCCTATACAGTTGAAAGTTCTTCTATATATTGTTCAATTATATGTATATCATATTTAAGACCAAACAATTGAAGTTTTGAATAGGTTTGTAATTTCCTTTTATTTCATAATAGGGAAATGATAATGATAATAATAATATAAGTAATTAAATGAAAGTCGGTAACTTAAATCAGTAGATTACAGATAACAAAATAAAATTGCTCCCTGTTTACATAATAAACTACATCCCTTCATCAAGCGTTTTTTCGTTAACAACTTATCGGTCTATATTTCAAGAGAGAAGGACAATTGCTGAGATATTCGGGCGTATCCGCATCTACAGGGTGAGGCAATGACCGGCCGCCACAAGGCGAGTTTCAGACTTACAATATAGTGATAGCTAGAAGTTCAATTATAACACTGAATTTAAATTTAAATTACAAGATAATATAATATGGAAAGCGAATCAGATACTGAAATGAACGTTTCAAATATATAGACTCATTAGCTTGTAGATCGCGTAGATCGCCAAACAAAATATAGATTTGTAATTCATCTTGCTGCAGAAAAATTTATCGTTTTTTTTTTAAATCCAAACAAATTCAATATTTGAAACTGAATATATAAATATTAGTGTGGTGTGATACTTAAGATTGTGGTAGATCAAATGAACAGCTCATTCATGACATAAATTACTTTTTCTTATTTAAACGAATTCAAAATTTGCAACGAAGATGGAAAACAATTACTTATTCTAGAAAAAAAAAAAGGGAAAAACGATTTATAGACTATGGTGCGTGAAGACTGTTGTAGTTGATTCTCGTAATAATTCAAACGCGCATTATGTTTGCAACAAAATTAAATGAACAATAATAGTATATTTTCCGCTAAATCTAGAAGGAAGAAGATTTATATACAGAGTGGTACCTACAAACTGTTTAAAACATCATTATACTTATAAAAACCGCTTTCCGAAACTACAATTCTTCCTTAGGGCACGTTTCCAAATGTTATAATATAAAATAAACCAACAAAAACAGCCTATTATTTTTTTATATTCCTTATTTCTGTCATCAAAAGCACTTAAATATTTTGTTTCAATTTTTCCAAAAACTATTTTACAATTCTAAGATAAAAGATGATCTTTTAAAATAATCTGAACACCAAAAAAGTCTAGTTGGAGGTTTGAGATACAAGACTTTTAAAGTTGGAAAATGGCGGTTTTCCAAAAGTAATATTTTGTTTTGAAAACCCTCTTTATTATAAATAGTTTGCAGGGCAGTTAATCCTTACTCATGAGTCATTTGTTTTAGACCCATGAACATTGATAGTTACAGGGTTAGTGAAAAAATATTTAAAATTAAATTTTTGATAACTCTCACTTTTTAGGATTCTCTGCAATACTAATTCATACAGTGTGAGACAAAAAATGGGTATGGATGAATATTCCGAAAATGCGATTTTATTATCAATCATTCTGTTTAGAAATTTCGACGGTTTAATTCTGCAATTTTGTGTTATTACTTTTAGTTCTGGTACTTGCTATATTCTTAAGGTTTTAGAATATACATTTTTGGAGTTAGTGCCAATCAGGATTTCATTGCGTATGAATTTAAATAAAAAGAGGCAAGTATTATACATAGTGTCCTCAATTATATCGACAAGACAGGTATTTAATGTATTATGTCGCTACCCACCATAAAGTTTTGTTTCTGGATAATTATTCTTCGATCTCACGATGAAAAAACCTAGCGTCATAAATTTGTGGGTAGACATAATTTTTCTTTTGGTTGGTATGTAAATATGTGATAGCATGAATGTAATCATCTACATAAATTCAATTTTCAAGAATAATCAGAAAATTAGGAGAGTTTTCAACTTCACCACATCGTATCTAGAAAATTAGTCTTAAAATTGAGTTGGACCTATTAACAATTTCAATCGATAGCCGATAGCCGATAGTGACAACGCCGCAAGGAGTCCATATTGCCTGAAATGTTTCATATATGGATCCTACTTTGCTTTGAAGTATACAAATATACACCAACGGAGCCTACTGTAGCCGCTACATATTCCGGATCCCACTACGACGTCAACCTGTATGGTAATATACATCAAATATACGCTAGGAGCCCAAATTAGACTACAGATATAACGGAGTTCACAATAGCCTGCAACAGTATATATATATATATATATCCATTTTTATAATTGCTGCATAATTCATAGTCTCCATAAATATCCAGCATATGTATCTCATGCATACAGATTTACGAGATAATAAAAATTGAAGATGTTCATTAATATATGTCACGATTTCCATACCAGCGTCTTCTCCAAGGAATTTCTTTAATAAGGAGATCTTTTGCTATATTATAAGAAAGTAATATCAAGTATATAAAAATATTTACATGTTGATAATACAGGGAATAATATTTCAATGATCATATTTGAACTTATCTTAATTTCTGTTTTTTTGTCGATTAGAATTATAGAGGACTACTTAATAGTGCCAAATTTCATGCCTTGGCTTTAAATGGAATTCCTTACATCAGTTTCCATCAAAATGATCTTCCAAGCCCAAATATTTACGTGTTCGTAATAAATTTAATTGAACCTCCATCAAATTACAAACTTTTGCTAAACCAAATTACGCTTTTTAGTTCTATATAAAACCAAACAGTCATCATAAACAGCCACAAAGCAAATTTGAACTCAACTTTCGTCTTGTAGCATGAAATTTTCACCTAAGCAAACAAATTTCTCACTAATATTCGCCCAGCCAAGCGTACGCGACATTTTCGTTTCAGTAAACGTTTTTAAAAAGTAAATTTTCAGTTTTAAAAGTCTGTTTTTTTCCGTGGTAGTTCCTCAATTTATATGCTGCGAAAGCAACTAGACTTCTTTAGGAATCTTTAGGATCTCGAACACAAAGATTATTGGAAAAATTATGTACGCACTGACGAATGCGCTAAAAGGCTTTCCTTTATATATTGTAAAAGATATACGGTAACGTTACTCTAATTAAGGGTTCGCGAGAGTCTGAGAGAATGGCGGAAAGGCATTAAAATTCCGTCTTACTCACTATTTGATAAAATTGTTGATGGAAAGAATGAAAATTTCATTAGTAAGCAAATTGAATTGATTTAGCATTAACGTAATGTGGAAAAAGGTCATTTTTTGCATTCAACTTTTCTTTTGGTTGATGTTGAAATATATAATGCGTCGTCAGAGATCGTGTGGTGTGCTTTTTTTTATCTTTTCTCAGTATCTTTATTATAGGATGAAACTTCGTATAGAGACGTGAAATATCACTCATGCTTTCCCAGAGACGGAAAATGGGTCCTAGAAAATCATTATTAACAGAAAAGCAAATTGATCAAAAAAATAATTAACTGATCGACATTATATGGTGAAAAATTGATTTTATTGTGAAAAATGGTCGATTTCTCGTCCAAAAAAATACCATTTTATAATTTTCTAAGTTTTTCAAACATAAAAAGATTTTTTGTCCTGGAAATGTAGAACATTCTGTTTATAATTGCTGAATATTATATTCGAAAGTTTTTGTATAAAAATCAAACAAATATTAGCTTCCAAAACAAAAATTTTAATGTGCAGCTTTGCAAGAAAATGCAATTTCCAACAAAACTACATCCCATGTCCTGATTGCCTGTTTTGTTTTTACTGAACCTCGATTTACATAGCCCAAAGTAAGTTTCGTAACACATTAACGTAATCTAAAATGCAAAATTCAAGAATTCTCTGGATAGCATGCAAATCTAATGTTCTTTTGTATACCTCTTTAACCACCATAAAGCATTTTAAACGGCCACAAAGATTCCAATAGCAGAATGATAAAACGGTCTAAATTATAGATATATTAGATGAAATATCAGTTATATTCGTTTGGAAAGTATTTTTCTGCAACTTTCTCTCCTTCAAATAATTTTGGACAATCTATTTTTATAAAGTCAATCCATATTTCAACTTTCAAACAATTTCAATTAAAATGAGTAATTTAATAAAGTTTAATGGTGTCAAACTGTTGAAATAAAACTCCTCCAAATCTCGGAAAGTAAATCTGATGATTTGAAATTTAACTCACAAAGTTTCCAAAAAATTATCTATATTTTTGAGTCTCTTATTCCAAAAAAAATACCATTCTCGCGCAGAGCCGCCGTTATCCCTAGAATCTGTTAGAACTTCTTGAATATTTATTAAGTTGGGGTTTTCTCCGACTCTCACTTTTGGCGCTCCACGGGATGTCGAGGTTAATCTCTATCCAGAAGATTAAAGTTACAAACTTCCAAAATCTAACTGTAAAGCCGCAGCTCGCAAAACCGCCAGGATGCCAATTCAACTCCAACCACTTCAAAGAAAATTCTAATTTCACCACATTAAAGTTTCAAATGCGAGAATTTTCTTTCAACCGTTTCATCTAACAACTTAGTTGGCGCCTGTCAACAAATGTCATAATTGACTGTCGTTTTTAGTTAACTTTACACCAAAGTTTCAGATCGGTTTGTTTAAAGTTGGTAATTATGCCTTGACGAGTAGGTTTCTGGTTTTGGCAATGAAGCATTACATCTGTCGTTGGTATGAAAATTTATAGTTCCATTTCAAAGACCAGAATTCATCTCATGAAGATTTTTTTATAAAAAAAATATTTCTTCGTTGAGTATACCGCATTTTTCGAAATAAATATTGTTGATTTAATTTAAACATTGTATTAGAAATCTGTTGTGAGTTTTTGTCTTCCCATTTCCCAGAAAAGCATCTTATATAAAATACCTGGAAATTCTATACGATACGAAAAAGTTTCCTATCTTTTGCCAACTCCTTTCAGGAAAACATAAATCGCCAATCAAAGTTGGGCTCTAAAAAGTTCAAATTTCCAGAGGATCGATTGGAATATACAGGATGGATGTTACATGAGACAATGAAAAATATACGATATGAAAAGGGCAAGATTTTTTTTTTAGCAATTCAACTCGAAAAACTAATAAAATCAAAAGAAAATATTTCAGGAACCTCACTAAGTTTTATTTATGAACACACCCTGTAATAAAAACCTTTCCATACTTTTCGGTGGAATAAAAGTGGAAAGTATGGCAAGAGATAATGGTCAAGAGTAATAAAGTGGATTCCAAATAAAAAACAGGACTCTGGAGACTACAGAAAGGCACTCGAGGCGCTGAAAATTGGGCTTAACGATTTCGATTTCGGTAAATAAAAAGGGAACTTGTGCTTTTGTATTGAAGTATGCGGTCAATTTTGAAAATTACCTCCTTATATCAGCCTTTGGCTACAAAGTTATCAGCAAACGTTCCAACATTTTTATTTATTCCAAAAAAAAGTACCTAGAAATTGATAGAAAAGGGTTTTTTGCACGACCAATTATTACTTATATGCCAATATATTATTGTGATGAGTAATTTTTGTGAAATGTCTTATATCCTGTCGTCGTGAAAGGTCCTTCATACTCAGGAGGTGAATTTCACCTCAATTGAATATAAAAAAAATTGAACATAAAGTACAAACCTCCAGCGAATATTGTATGTAGTAAAGAGGTAAATATAACATGCTACTGCCTCGATATCATGTAGAATTTCCGCAATTTTCTCATTCAGAAAATTCCATTTCCACCGTTGACTCCGGCATTATTCAACAAAAGATCCTTCAGTCTCTTTCAGAAACGCTACTTCATTTTAATAAATTTATGGTGATTATATGTATAAACTTCATGCAAATTAAGAACGTTTTGAAATAAAACAAGTCGTTCTTTCGTAAATCCATTCGAAAATATCTTTCTGGTAGTTTATAAGGCAACATCAAACCTTTTGCAGCATTTTTTACTCAAGTACAAAATTACCTCCCAATATATTTTACCAAATTCTCCACAAATTTCAATATATAACGTCTCTATAATGTCTAGTTTAACGTTCCTTATTTTTAAATTTAACACATCTTTTTTCCTCATAAATTTCATTCGACTCGGTCCTGAGAGAGAGATTTATTTATTATTTTAGCTCAATAAACAATCTAATTGGTAACGTCTGTTTGGTTACTGCTCCGCAAATATGTCGAAAGAGACAGTCTGAATAGTCTCTTGACTTTAATTCTGTCGGTGAACTCCTTCGCCGTGACGTTTGAATGTGTGAGAGTATATTTTCTCCTGTAGAAGAAATGTTGAAAGTAATTATTGACTGGAGAACTGGTAGTATACTGATCGGTCCAAAATGGATGTCTAAGTGCATAACCTGAACTAATTTCGAGGATGCAAGACTAAACCTGCTGGGGTGCAACCCAAAAAGAGTGTTCTAAATCCTGGGCAACAAAGAAGCTCAAGGGAAGATGTGATCTTCAAAACTCAAAGCTAAACATGGACAATGGACATGGAGTTCAGATTCATCCGAGGATGAAGATCTTTTCTACAGATTATGAACTTCCGTTGGAAAAGTAAACTTGAAGAGGTAATCTTATTTGGATTGGGACACAGTAAACAATATTTTCGCCAAAATAGAAACGTGTATTAACCATTTAAACATGAAATGTGGAAAGTTGTTTATTCTATAGCTTTTGAAATAGTTAATCAAACTCCTTAGCTCAGTTATTTGCATTGGAATTAAATTTCTTTATAGTAGAAGCTACGAATATTCTTAATGATTCTATTTCTAGAAATATCTGATGTTAAACTAGATAAAAATTAAACTTGGAAACCGTCGCAAATCTTCAGGGAACAATTTAATTTAATTTAAATTTACTTTAATAGACTAATTAGTCATTAGAGCTGGTGAGCGAGTTTGAAGTGGTGATGATTCGTCGATAAAGCAAACTGGCTCCTGCTTTAGTTGACTAACTATTGTCGGGCTTTGATTCCAATGGAAATTAAAGAGAATTCGTTTAAAATTAGACGTAGTTTTGTTCTTGTAAAATTTTTTACCTCATTACTTTAGACGAGAATGTAAAGTTTTTAGTTGTTAGAAGAAGTTTCTTGAAATAGTTTATCTAATTTGAGAAAAAATGATTTAAAACATATACAGAAGATTTTAAAGTATCACTTGCATCATTGGTAGATACCAAAAATGTTCAAGAATTGATTTTTTCCTCCTGAAATTTTTTCTCCATAGTGTCGTCTATAATCTCCATACTTTTTCTCCAACTTTGAGAAGCTAAAAGTGTAACTTGTGTATACTGTGCATGGTTTTAATGGCAATTTATTGGAGTTAAAACTTCTTCAGCCAATATTTCCAATGTCAAAACCAGGTTTTCTGTGACAGAAGTATGTTCACGTCCTCGAATTGAGAATAAAAAAGAAATCCGTGTTATCTATTGTTTTCGGTTAAGTCGATGTGAAAAGATTCCACTTTGTCCTAGTTTGGAAAATAATCCGATCTATTTTCATTCCCCACATTCCATTTTTCAAAGTTACCCTTCTCGTTCACTAGATCACTAACACAAGCAGCTCAAAGCACTTCACCATACAGACGTCGGCGTCGAGGGACCTTCAGAACCGGATTAACATTTTTTTTTCCCAAAAAAATTCATCAACTGAGTAGCCTTCCAGTATTCAGCCTGGATTACTAATAGATTTTTAATTGTAAAAATTCTATATATTGCAGTGAAGGTTTTGACACTAGGACACTCAAAAACTTTGAAGTTTGAAGTTGAATTAACTCTCCTCTACTATTGTTTATCTCAAACTTAATTACTCAATTCATTACGAAACTAACCCCTTAAGTTTAAACAATCTGAAAACTGTCTTAGACTTGCCAGTTAAAAGGGGTTTATACTGTATATACCGCCCTTATTTCAAAATTTATAACGAATTGCCATGAAGTTGCTTTTCACTCCAAACTTGTTTCGAAAGTATACTTCTTTTTCCGTTTAGTTTTCTACTGCTGCTACAATAAATGATTGTTATTGTCATTCATTTTCTATTCAAAATTTTAACAATAAATCAAACCGAAACGGACTTGGAGCGAGAACGTGGCACTGATATATGTCTCCCTGGCGTCTTTATTATGTAATTAAATGGTCCAATGTAAGTACACAAAAGTGACGTGGCATGGACGACCGCAATTTCTTCTTTGCCTTGTGTCTTTGAAGTTTCTCATAGTACAAAGAGAGAAACAGTTCCATTGTCGATAATCTTCAATAATTCCAGCTGGTCTGTGGCAAATAATATGACGTTATTGTCAGAAATCCGCGCAAAATGCTATAACTTTTGATAACGGCTGGTTAATGTTGATTTTTTCAATAATTCTGTGTTTTGAGTTCAGTTTGCTGTCTTACAAATCCAAGGAAATAATAGAAATTATAAATACATTGAATATATGATGATATAATTTTATTGTGTATTTGAAGAAGGGGAAGGAAATTAATCATTGCATTCACCCTTTTCATTGAAATATAATAAAAAATTACTTAATCAATTCTAATTTTAAATTCATAGTTGAGAGACCTCTAACAACTCTGTTTTTGAAAACAACTAAGAGAAAACAATCAGCATATTCTGAAAGTTTCTGTGAAATCTGCAGGCTAATGCCTTACTGACTTTATAAAGCGACTTTCCAAAAAAACAATTGAAGTTGCAATGAAAAGTTCTTTGTCCTCCCCGTTTTCCTTTTTTGATTCTGTTGGGTCATTGTTAGCTCCGCGCTGTCGTATACGCGAGAATCTTGCCAGGAAATATGCAGAGTAAAGTTAAATTGAATAAAATTGTTTTAGTGTTATATCGGGGCTAGTACTAGAGTGTCACCAAGATTTAGCTAAAGCCTCGGCAGATAACAATATTATCCTGAGGTGGGTTAAAGGGCACGACAGGAGTAAAGTAAATCGCATTGCCGATTATTTAGCCAGGGAAGCCGCTGGACTAGAAATTCTAGGACCCAGTGGCACCTAAGGCCTAACGTTACCCCCATGCTCAATCCCTTAAGAGATGGGATCACTCCGGGCGACCCTGGGAAGCTGGCGCCGGAAAAATTTTTGGCGATGACCAGGAAAAACCTACGTATAACAGTGGGATTTCTGACTGACCACTGTCAACTAAGGAAAAACCTCCATACTATGGGGCTAGTGGACACAACTATATTATGCAGGATGTGTGGAGATGAAGATGAAACTGTCTGGCATGTCTTATTCGAGTGTCAAGTTATCGTCAATAAGAGAGTGTGTGTTCGGTGAGTCTTGGCCTACACCTGCCGATATAAAGGAGATGTCTGCTAGTGACTTTTCCACCTTCCTGAAAAGGACAGGATGGACGATAACTTAGGAGGACAACTCCTCAGGAAGATGTACATGTAGCCTAAACTCACCCTCCCTACAGATACAGATGTTATGAAGCAAATCCTGGACGGGCTACTAGTTATTCTGCATATTTTCCTTTATGACGATACAACCCATCTTTTTTTCTTTATTCCCAGCCAAAAGCTGGTCCAAACGTTTATTATAAGGAGGTACTAATATATTTAGCAATGCAACATCAAGCTCCACTCCCCCACGTCATGTTCGTATGATTTAGACCGACTTACTGAATCCCGAGATGTGCTTTTCCCATCCCACGCAAATAATATTTCGGATATATCGCTCTCTTATCCTCACTTTGATATATTAACTTCCTAGTAAATTACGAACGGAATCTACAAACTTTGACGGCTGTAACTAATGTGGCATTTTATTCAGGATGATCTAATGGATGCATAATAACGAGCTTGATTTTGTAACGTACAAAATTTATTCAGAAATGGAAAATGTGAGCTGTAAAATTCACGTGTATAGCATTACTGTTGAATAATATTAGAGTAGTCTATTTGCAAGTGAAATCTAACATTTTATTCTCATTAAAATAGCGAGAATTCATTTAGGATGAAAAATATACCCCGTGCAGCTGTTCTTGTCGATCTCAACCCGGTTAGTGTGATCCACGTTTAACTAAATACTAGAATTATGGTTAAAAAATTTAATTTTACCTTCTAAGTTGTCGGTTGGCCAATATTACGCCCATCAGCGCAAAGTTCGCCGCCATTCCCATTGTACCTAGAGCGAAAATAAGAGCTGCTTCAGCTGTACCTCCTGGATGACACTGAAACACTCTGGTTGCGTTTAAACTAGAATTGGCAGCACTGGATCCGAACCGTAAGTTGGCGCCTATCATAGCCACTGCTGAACCTGAAATAAATGAACAAAATTTTTCACGTTGACCAAACTCTGCATCAGTTGTGAGAAAATTTACTATAGTAAAAACCAAACAAAGTTGCGTGCACGTCATCATTGTGAACATTCGCAGCGTTTTCAGATTTTTCACGAAATATGTTGTAAATGGTATCACGAATAGAACTTGTATTGAAAGTTTCTGTATTTGTTACTCGTCTATGAGCGCAACGTTTTTTCTTTGGTGGCTCAAACTCTTCACCTTTCTTCTTTGTTTGACAAATTTTGCTCACTGTTCTTACAAAGATTTTCAAAGCAGCAGCTACACGCTAAAATAATAGAAATTTTATGGAGCAAGTAACTATAACCTCAAAATCGATGACACTACACGAGTAGAAAAGTCACAAACAACGCGGCAACATGACATTTCTGGCAGTGACTATTTTACCGTCAATAATTGGAGGCTTCTTTATTAAAATTTTAACACAAATTTTTACATCGAGGGACGTCTAAGTCCAATAAAGCTGTATTGCTTATACATTATTTTGGCACAAAAGTTTTTTCATTGCTTGGGTTATCTTTAGAACCGATTAATTAACAAATTTAAGTATATGCACTTTTCGAAAAAAATGTAGCCACACGTGACGTGCACGCAACTTTATTTGGTTTTTACTATAGTGAAAAATTTCAAAACTAGACGTTTTCTTTTCGAAAAGCTTTTTCATTTTAAAAGAAATCCTAGTTCAAAGCAGAAAATTATAATAAGTACTAGAAAATGAACACAAGCTACTGAACTAATTAATCCTATTCAAAGTACAATATCTAATTCTCGCAAGTATATTTTTCAAAAGAAAACTCGAACAAAAATTTCTTGTATAAAATAAATTTTCCATCGCCATTATTTTTGTGCAAGACAAAGAAAAAAACTGAAAGTTCGATTAAATATTTGAGAGATCACGTTATATCCGTTTCGGCGTCACCGATAAGAATTCGAGACGAAGACACCAACATATTTTCCTGTCGATAGGACTCGACCGATTCGTTCGAATCATTTTTATTGGATCGATACGATAATTATTTATCCTCCTATAAAAAACGATGAAACGTTTTGCATGGGCTTCAAGATAAGTATTTGAAAAGGATGGATTGGGAAAAGTCGACCGTCATGTTGGAAATTATTAAGGTCGATTTTGTTTGTTTGGGATGAAATCCTTATTTTTAGGAAAAATTGAAAAGTCGAGTCTTGTTTCCGTAGGCTCTTGATTTTTTATATTCATGAATAACGAAGTACCAGAAGTAAATTTTAAATTAGTGTTTTATTAACTTTATTTAGTTAACTGTGGTTCCAAATTTACAATTCTGTTGAACTTGGTGCGTTTGAAGATATACCTAGAGATGGACGACCAAAAAATACCACCACCAAGTAACACATCTCCACAGACACTCCAGGAACTTTGGAAACATTGAAGCTACTTGAGCGACCTCATTGAAAGTATACAGATGCATTTTTTAGCTGTCATTGATAATACGAGAAACAATATAATTTTCCTTCGAATTATTGGAAAGAACAATCGACAAAAGCAAACGAGAACCTCGGAATATAAGCGAACTAAAAGAAAGAGAAGCGTTTACACTGTCGTCTACTGACAAATACACTGTCTGTTTTCGTTCCTCACCTTGTCCATGATTATGAACGCACTCCTTATGCCACCAGTCATTTTTGCTTGGCATAGAAAATTATAGTGTACCTACAAGTCATTGTTAGAAGTCATTGTTAGGTTAACAATAGAAAAAATATTACCATTAATACCGAAATTCAACTGCATAGTTGGCTAGAAATCGCAATAATTGTCAACCTCGCAGTTAGTAGTGGAAAAAAATGTACATGATTTTTTTGTAGTCATAATTCCTTCGCGGTGATTTCGTAAATAACGTCAAAAAAACACCACCAAGCTTTTATGATCTGAACGAAATAAATTTACCATATAAAAAATGAATAATTTTCAACTCGAGTGGTATTTGGAACAAGTAACAAGGAGAATGAAATACATTTTCATATCATCGCAAGTACAAACCTCTTACTCCAGCTTTTGTGCAATTACATCTGCGCTATTCGCCTATTCCTTATAACGGTTATTTAGGTTTTAAGTGTTTTTTTATGAAATAAAACAATTTTAATTTGTTAAAATCTACATATTATTTCAACTTAAAGTTGTGACGCGTTTCGATAATACAGTAGCTTTATCAAACGAATAGAGGTATGATAAGAAATTTTCAATTTATACAGTGCCTTAATACTATATAAATTATACGGATAATAACAATAAAATTATGATCTATTTACATGGAAATAATATAAAAAAGAGGAAAAATGTGTCTAAATATGGGATTAACTAAAGTATTTAACAAGTTTACCTGGAAACTCATTCACAACGATCCTACAGGAACTTTTCAAGGTAAAAAGGTTTAATAAGGGAGAATTGTTGATATCAATTTGGTCGTTAAGAAGATTATCTGAATATTTGTTTTTATTTATCTCAAGGGCTTCTAAAAGATTTAATTTGAAGGATTTAGGTTCTATATGCAAAATTTCAAAATTTGAATCGAAAGAGTGTTGGTTTGCTAATAAATGATTTGAGTAGTTTGAATCTGAGTTTTGGTTGTCATAGCTACGTTTGTGATATGAAATTCTAGTTTTAAAATTCCTAAAAATTCTACCTATATAAATTTTGTAACAGTTGTCATTACCACATTTTAATTTATAAACTCCTGATTTATTTAGTTTAGAAGATTTGGATTTGTTGTTTTTAATGAATTTGGATAAATTGTTGTCGGTTTTAAAGCAAATATTCAAGTCTAAAGTTTCTAAAAATGATTTGATTTTTAAGGATGGTATTCAAATTTGTTTATTTTTGTTTTTATCAGAAGGAAATACTTGTCCTAGACTATGTCTTCGTATCTTTTTATTTTATGATATTGTCAATTAAATTTGGATCGTAATTATTATTAACAGCTATTTGTTTTATTATGTTTAGTTCTTTGTTGTAATTGTCAATATTTAATGGAACTGTTTAACTTTGAATTGTAATTTATTGTCTGAAGTAGATGTTTGTTCTTAGGTGTCCATCAAGCAGTCTAGAGAGGTACTCGTTGCACCTCAAACTCGACTGCACAGCTAAAATCGCAATTCAAATTCAAACAATGTATGATTTAATTTGACCCTTGAGAAACATCATCTCCTGGCCTACATTTGTTTGGTGTTATTCATTCCAAATTTCATTTTCACAAACTAAATCATAAATTCTTCTGCTAAAGCTGCCAAAAACGAAAAATAACTCAGAGTTATTATCAAATTTGATTGTGTAGCTAAGTTAATTATAAATTATTAAAAGATCCGCGACCTATTTTAATGAATCCTAATTAGTGTTGGATTTGTATTCGCTACTTATGAATAACCTGCCAGTGCCAATTTCAAACGAATTTTAACATTTTAACGCCGAAAATCAACTGTAACATTATGGCTCTTATCGATCTAAGATTTCTTCACAAATTCTTCATCAGTCTATTGTGTAAATTTTTTCAAATGAAAACGTTTCAAGCTTTTGTTCATACTTGGTACAAACAATTCATAAAAAATGTAACGTCAGCGTTACAAAGAAGAGCACCATTAAACTTCCGTAAACAGTTTTCGAAAATTATGAAAAGCTTTATTAGACTTTTTAGGAAGTCCTCGCGTGAATAAAAACTCCCATTTTCATTAAAATTACTCTTTATCCTTCAACTTGCCAGGACGTTCGTCTCATTACGCAGTTTACGTATGGTAAATGCAAAGGACCCTTTTTTTTGTTCCAATGCTCTTAACAAGGTATATATTTTATGTAAAACAGCCAGAGGCTTTTTCCGTTTTGAGTACAAAACAAATCGTTTGAATAATATGAAACTTTTTATGTACAGAACTCTCACCACGCTTTTAGTCAATCACATCCTGCTGCACCTTTTTTGTAACCTTTTGAAGATTCACTCTTTATGTTATGTTTTCTCTGAGATCTTCCAAAATATATGTTTTGAAATACTCTGCGGTCAGAAGAATGACTACTAGGTTATAAAGTTCCATAGTTCCATAGGCTTCACTGGTACTACGAGGTGAAGAATTGATTAGAAACATTAATTTTGAGGAGAGTTCTTCTGGAAATTCATATTTTCAATCTTATCTAGAAGCAATGAACAAGCCAGAAACAGATCTTCCCACAAATACCTTATTGTACCTTTTATCAACCAGATTTATTTATATTTACAAGGAAATTCCGAGTCATAACTTATTAGTATAGCTCTAAAAGTTGAGTAAGGTAGTTATGGGTGAAGTATGGTATTTCCGATACACTTAATCCATATAAAAACGGCTATATGCAAATTTTATGGCGCCTTAGCAGACATGGGAATATCTAAGGATAGAAAGTTTGCTCGAGTCGGGATAACGATCATGGATCTGATAGGAAAATGGTTATTTATATCAAATTTAAAAACTTTAAACACTATATTGGTTTTATCAGTGTCATTTTTTTACTAAATTATGTGAAAATAAAGCGACACTTCTGATACAACGTTTTAAATAGTTAGCAAACTTAATAAAATGTAATGTAGCTTCTACGAAATTTTTGAATGTAATTATTTCTCCTTTTTACCCATTTTCCAGAAGAACTTTATTTTTCGTGGTAACAAATTACCCTTTTAGAGTTAAACACCCTCGGGCTTTTTTTTGGTAGTGTTGCTGTAACGAGATATTCGGTAAAAGCTCCGGAATTGGATACACGCACCTTCTATTCACTAAGAATTTGAGAAAAATACAAAATTTCAAGTTTTTAATGTAGAAAAAAATTAAATAAATGTCTGAATTTAGACAGCAGACTTCTCAATTTATTCTTGAGACATTCAAAAAATTGGAAAAAATAATTCTTACAAAAAAGTTCGTCTTTATTATTAGATTGATGCCATTCTTGTAATCATCCCCGGCAATAAATTGGTGTAATATTTTCAGAAAAGTGGAGCTTTTCAGGTCTCTACCCGAGTGGGTCATCCGTTTTTCTGGAAGTTACATCTGTCAAGACTGAAAGTTAGTTGGAGTCACGACGGCGTTAAATTTCGTTAGAAATGTTAGCGAAGTTACGGCTTAACTGAAATATTAATTGTTGAAGCTTATAGAAGCTCGCTAGAAAATATCTTGATTAACTAACGACTAAAGTTGAAATTACGTTTGAAATTTTGCGGTGTTAAGTTATTTTTTATTGAAACAATATACAAGAACCTTCTTGAATTCACTACCTTCTACGCATCTAGAACAGTCGGGCGTACCATAAAATTTTCATATGGGGTTAACTAATTTGTAAAAAACTAAAATAAATTTTATAAGAATGTTGAAATTTATACGTGTGGTTTTACCTCACTGTTGGCAGTCACCTATACTGCCTTTTTTTTCTTTCAAAGTATTGTTTCTCAGAATATCCCCTCTGTAGACACTGAATGGGTCTAATCTAACCGGGTAGATTTTACAGAGAACATTTTCCGGGATCGAAAGGACGATTTACGTTACCTAGCCCAGCAGTAAAACCATTACTTGAATGTTTCATCACTTGAACTATCGTGTCAGAGTTATTTAGTTTATTCAGCGACAATTGCGCTTTTTCTATTGAAACCAAGAAAACGGTATTTTTAGAATTTAGCGAGTCTTGGGGTTTTGATCCCTGGAGATTGTCGAAGTTTTCGAGGTTTTATAGGGCGAATGTTTTGGTTGCAAAATAAAACTGGATTTTCAAGTGAAAATCGCCCGGGAAATAGTGAAAGTCGCTGAGAAACCATTCGGCGTTCATGTTTTTCGTTATTATTCCAATAACCATAAACAATACCAAAAAAAGTTTCAGATAAAAATAATACAGCGTAAAATTTTACATCAACATGTCTTCTCAAATTATCTCTAATTCCATTGGGCGGAGTAGAATTCTGCAATGATACCTCTGGCTGAAAAAATTGTAATTGTCGCAACAAGTAAAACAATTAGTTTTGCATTGTTTTTGTATTATATGCAAGTCAACGTAATTACTGTAAATTCGTACTTTATTTGCTTAATTTTGTGTCAGTGACAAGCTTAAAACTTTGTTTTTCTATTCAACTAAACTGTCATCATTTCTGAGGTTATATTCTTATATAATCAGAGATATTATGGAAGAGGTTATGTTATTCTATTTTTTGTTTTCATTGCACTTTTATGAAAGTGTCACTTATTTCCTCTATAGGTACCATGCAAAAATATATGGCCAGCATTTAAAACTGCCTGTCCCACATTTATGCACCTAGAAGAAGGCTCATCATTTACAAATTCAAATAAACTTTGAATAGTCAATGTTTACCCAATCCATAGTTACAAAAACAAAGAGAAAATAAGTCGGTATTAAACATTTAAAATATTACTCAATATATACGAACGTACCTTCCCTGTAACTTTTGTTGATATATGACTATATCAAAAATAAAATAAAAACACGAAATGAGACCTATATTTGTTTCATTTTTGACAAATATCAACCATATCTATTACTCCAACAATAAAAATATTAGGAGTCAAAATTTAGTTCAACAATACAAAATACTAATGCACAATTAAAGAAATAGCAAAAGTTTCTCAAAACACACACTGAATATAACTAAAACAGCCAAATAAAACCACTTAAATATCAAAGTGCTTATACGGCAGCTGATTTGTTTTACTCGTTGCTAGGATGACATTGACATTTCGGAGCGCCATCTATCGAATTCTACTTTTCCCAATATTTCATATTTTTACTACCCCCTAGTCATTTTCTCGCTTCAATTGTCTTTTAATATATTTGCTGCTTGAAATTAGCTATCAACACTCTGAAAAAGATTTTCTTGAATAAAAGAAAATTTGTTTAGGATAAACAAATCTGAAGTTTGAATAGAGTCAACCAAACGTAGGTGTTAAGTTAAAATTTCGATTTGTTTAAAATTTCAAACAAGAGTTTGGTATCATTCAAACTAATTGTAGTGTTATATAAAGAGTCATGTGATTAAATTCAAGGAGATTATATCTTTAGCCCAAACTCCAAGTTGTTTACTTCCAACAATTATTATTTTAATATAAACAATTAATTTCTTTAAAACGTTATGACCATCTCTAGTTTTGAAACTTGAGTTGTTCATTTCAAACAACTACAAGTTTAAATTGAACAATAGATTTTTAAAACTTCAAAATAATTTCTTTCGTGCAAACTCGAGTTGTTTACTTTAAAGTATCACTATTTTAAATACAACAATTGATTTTTTTGAAAATCCATTCTCCGTTTTTTTTTTTTAAATTGTGATTTGTTTTAGTCAAAAAGTACATGTTTAAAATTCCTGAATAATTTCTTGCGTCAAATTCGAGTTGTTTTGATTTAACAATTAACTTTTCAAAAATGCTAGATTACTGAAAGGGTAATTTAAGTGAAAAGTCTTGCCATCTGTCCATATTTATTAAAGAATTATATAATAAAAAAATAACACAAACATAGAAACATTGATTTTGAGTGAAAACAAAAAAGTAATGTTCTACATTTTTACAAGATATCCCATGAAAACACCTTATTATAATGACAAACACTGGTGTAGTCACTCTATATCACAAACTAGATATAATATAGTCAGTGTAGCCCATGGACAATATTTGAACGAAAACTAAATCGCATTTAAAAGAAAACTATGTAGCACAGAGAAAATAATCTGATTACTGTACGTCAACTGTACAAATTTTCCTATCGCACAAACACTCCCTTAGGTGAGACACATCCAGTAAATCCATAACTTGGCAACAGGTTAATGATGAGATCTTTTTTAATCTGTGACTTGGCAGCAAATGTTCAATTTCAAAGTACAATCCATACACAACACCATAATATAAAGAAATGGAACTTGTAACGGGTTTTGTCTCAGATCGTATGCAATACCTACTGTCCAAGATTTAAACACTAAACACGTGCTAAACACACCGAGTACCTACTTACGTAGGTATCTATAGTCCAACTAACTATGACGAACCGAGAGGGGTGAGATTTTCATGTTTCAATGCTCAGCATCGTGATTGGGTGTTTAATTTCTTTAAAACAAAGAATTCAGAAATGTTTTCTAATTTCAAAGAAATATATTCTTTGAACCAAGTATATGCAACAAAGTAGAATAACATTATGACATCTATACTTTCAAAGAAATGACTCATTATATATAAGAATTTTATATTTTCATTTAAACAAATTTATATAATTTTAACAAATATTTTCTTCATATTTAATAATTGCCATATTTGGAAGAAATAAATGTGAACCTTAATTCCAAACAATTCATAATCTATATTTAAACAGTTAAAATTTCTTCATTCAACACTTATTGCTTTGAGTTAAACAACATTTGTTATTATTATAAAAAGTTTATTAAATAAATACAATTGTTTAATTCAAGCCAATCGTTTTCAGCGGGAATAAATATTCTTCAAGTTAAATAATTGCTTTATTTGGAAGAAAGTAATCCAAATAGTAATTGCAAGCAATTTATAATTTCAATTGAAACAAATTGAATTTTTTAATGTAACACTCAATTCTTTTGCATTTATTAAAAATTGTTAATTCTAAACAAATCATTTTCAAACAAATACGTTTACTTCAACCAAACAATCCTTTTTCAGAGTGAAGATAAAATTATTAAGTTTTATTCATTTTATTCATTAGGTTCATTTTCGTTATAAATGGGATTTTTAAACAATTAACAAAGCCTACCACAAAAGTTTTCAATTAAAAAAAGCATTCGCTTTATATTCCTGATAGTTTAAACCAAAAAAACAATATCGAGTTGGCAAAACTACTATCCGTAAAACCACATTAATTTTGTATTTTTTTCGACGTGAGTTGTTCAAAAGTAATTAAATAGTTTGGACTGAATTCAATACTGCGGCTGCCACTTGATCCTATAATATAAATGAACAAACTTTTCTCTGTGTTTCTTTATTGTACGTCATTTCATTTTATATATTATCTAAAGCGAAAAGTTTGGTGTTTTTATTGCTAAAAGAAACAAAAGCTTCTGGCTTTGTGTCACTACCGATTAATACATTTAAGCATCAAGATACAATACATTAAGTTTTAATAACAATTTTCTTATAATGGGGAGGGAATTATCAGTAGAAAAATGTCATTAATAACCAAACACATACAACGACATAAAGTTTCTGGAGTGGTAATCAATCATTTTTCAACGTAAGTGTTCTCTTTATGCAGTTTTTCATGTTGGTTGGGAAAAAAATCCTCATTTTCAAAATTTATATAAATACCTATTATGAAAATGTTTTTTTTAATCAAATAATAGAATCGATATAACTAAAGAAATGAAAAATTTCTAATTGCTACGCCTCTGAATGCAACAAACTCTAATTCTACTTATTCTGTTTCGCCGATTACCAGTTAATCCAAAAATGGGAGTGTTAGATGTATACGAGAACTCTAGCACCTGTTTTATAAACCGAAGAATTAATCACCTGAATAGACACACCACTTAAGTGATGTTTTATTTTCCCTGAAAATCGAGCAACATAAATCATTCACTTTACTTTTTTGAGAACAATTTAATCCAATGAACTCCAGAACTATAAAAAGAGGGAAATGAAATATGTTCTTTTTCTCTTATGCAAATATTGTTGTTTATAGATTCAATCCATATGTTTCTGTCTGTTGTTTTCACTGAAATATGTTAAATTTTCCCCTGAATCGACTTGTGAAAACTAGAAAGTTCTAGTGATGATATTAGTGGAGTATGAGTATCTTTAGTTTTGAAAAGTGGATTTTCGAAAATTTTATTATTCCATTTGGAGGAGCAAAAATGAGTTTATACAAAAAACGAACTGTCTAGTCCCAAAAAACCCCTCTAGACGAATTTCGAGCATTTTTTTATGTCGAAAACATATTTTTTGTCGAAAATTTCGAAGCAAATGGTGTATGGAAATATTCAATGTAACCTGGTTCCCGCTAACTTCCTTATTGCATGTAATAATTGACTCAAAATATACTGGAATATGTAAAATTCTTTCCTGGATCCATTGCCAGAGACTAGAATGTTCTATCTATTATATTAGTGGGGTTATGATTATATTTTGTTCTAAAAAGTGGATTTTTGAAAATTTTATGACTCCAAAAATGTTTTGACACAAAAAACAAACTGTGGCAGTCAATTTCTCATCAAAAAAAAAAACTCCAAACGAATATTAAACATTTTTTATTGTCGAAAAAGAAAATAGATAAAAAAATTTAAAGTAAAGATAACGGAACGCTCTAAATTCTAAATTGTTCAAACAAAAGAAATATATAATTTTGTATTCCATTCACGTCACGTTGCCATCTCCTTATACATATTATATTTCCTGTGAGGAATTTTAGTAGCATTCCCAAGCTTTCGACCCTATTTACCTGGAAAATGTAAGATGGGCACAACTCGAGCTATAAAGGAACGTAAATGATAAATAATTGTAGATGTTAACGTTTCATCTTATCCAAATTAAGGAAAGCAGCTACATCTATTCTTAGGCGATGTTAAATTTGCCAACAGAGGACGATCTGTTTCACTGTGGTTTATTAGATTATTTTGATTATCAACATTACAAATCAAATGATTTAACCCGCTTGAAAAGTCTTGTGGTACGCTCATGATAAAGAATTTTTACAAACATTAATCCCTTTTTGAAAAATTGTTCATGCTTCACTCTAAATACATTCCACGTCTATATTTTCTTTAATTGGAAATTCCCTGGACCAAAACATTTTAGATGGGCCTATGACTTAATCCTATTACTGGAGATTGCAGTTTTGTTCGAAACGTGGGTAGTTGATTTGTTAGATAGCGTTGCAAATAGTTCGTGTGTCATCCGCAGGTGCTTTGAAATAGGAAAATTTAGATTGGAACGGAATGAATGGCTTGGAGGTTAAATAGCTGAAAATTTGTAAGTAGAAGATAGAAAATCATCATTTTCATGTTTCATTTGGTAATTTTTATCTGCGAAGTTATTAAATTGAAATTTCATGATTTAATATCGTATTTATCCCTTTCCGGTAATTCCTTCTGTACGTCACTGCGTTTTATTGTTTTTATAAACAAAGAAATCATTTCCTACACAATATCTATAGATTATAAATAAACATTTGTACAAATATTTTTGACAAACTACAAACAAAAATTCATTTAAAACCAAATTTTCGTTTTCAAATATTAATATTTAGATCTACCAGTATAAATTAATAGCTTTAATGTTTTTACTGTACATATACAGAGAGACGTAATTTAAAAATTGAATACAAAAAGTTGTACTTATCTTGACAAGATATTATTTGACTGACAGCAGCGGATGATTTATGAAATAATTAGTGATGCATTGCTCTGAATTACGAAGTGTTATCTAAAATATTCTAATTTGTATGCAAAATACGATTAAACACGAAATTTATTGGAACATGATGTTTTAAGTTATATATTTTTTTAAATGATTCGCGTTTAGTATAATATAATGTTACTCGTGATTCAGAAGCCGGTCCTGTCGTGAGCTATAAATTTTGGCGAACGCGACCTTTCTAGAAGATTCCATACCTAACAGAGTAATGCACAAAGTGAATCGCTATTTGAAAATAAGAAAGTTATAGCAGTTGTTTCTTTTCCAAGTTATTTTCTCACAGTCTTTATCGTAAAAATCTATGTACAGTTATTTAGAAGATAATAGTTATTTATGCAACAAGTGCAAAAAGTGAGTGTTTTTTGCACGCGACGTGAAATTGTCCAACGAGGTCTTTAGGCCAAGTTGGACAACACGTCGAGTGCAAAAAACACGTTTTGCAAGAGTTGCATACAATATTTTTTCTAAATTCATGCTAAAACTGGAAAATTAGAATATAAATATGTTGAGAGCCTAATCTAACCTAATCAAAGTCAACCCGTTCTTCTTTTTTTGTATCTTTATGGCCTCCACCTTGTCAGCACTCAATCATAGCTGGTTTTCGCCTTGACCATTTAAATTTTAAATAATTGAAGATTTTTGCAAAAATTGTAACTCGTTGAGACTAAGTAGTAAGATATACATATATTATTGTTGTATTAAAACAGGATCAGATTTCTCGCTATGGATTTTTATTTAATTTAAATGTGTATGTTTGTCATTAATCATCACAAAACTGACACAAGAATGACAGATGAGTGCAATAAAGTACCACTTTTTGCATTAAATGTGGTTCACAAAAGTGTTGTTTTTTGCATGAATGTAGAAAAACCAAATTATAACGTTTTTTACAAAATGTGCACATTTCTATAAAGCAGCAGCTGCATATTTTTCCTTTGGTAGTTTCCGTGAAATAAAAACAAATACTCGAGGAACATTTCGACGTGTAATTGGTATGAACGTTTTGGAATTGTTTCGACAAATTCTACTATACAATAGATTTTCAGCTGAGAATACATTTTTAAGAGCCACAAATGTTGAACGTATTTATTGCAAAAATTCTACAATCTACATCGAATTTAAAACTCACCCGCAGCCATGATGAATTTCTTCAATGAACTGGAATTGTTTCACTCACGTTAATTTTAATATTTTAAAAAGTACTCGATTTTCATCGTTGTCCGCCACACTCATGTTAGTTTAATTTTGATTCTTCTCACTTTTATTTATTAAAAAGCTTTCCAACCACTCGTGTTCTCGAAATAAACATACCCACTTATACAATTTCACTAACTTTATTCAATTATTCCCCACTTCTGACAACAATATTTTGCATTGCAATAGATTTTCCGTTTCCATAACCGAATAGAAAGGACAGTTTATACAAAAATAAGTATAGTAAGATACTGTTTGAGTAGATAAAAGCCAAATTATATCCTCTATGACATGATTTGAATCTGTAGTAAGTTAACCTGTAAACCTTCAACATTTCATGCAAAATAGTGTCCCTAATTATTAATTTCATAGCAACATTCTGCAAATAACGTACCATATGAGTTATGATCTGCTCTGTCAGTCTATGTAAATAGATTATCTCTGTGTTTGTATAAAAAATGGAATCTGCATCCCAATGATTTGTCGAGCCGATTTCCAGTCTTGATTTTGATGCATTGTATTACATCGATAGAGATAGTTGCTGGTAGAATGAAATATGTTTCAAAGTTCGTAATGGTAAAAGCGAAAATAAGTAAAATTAGGGACATATTTGAAATTAGCTGAAAAAATTGGGCTTGGACATAAAGTTTAAGTTGGTATATAGAGAATATTTGTTGTAAAACTTTGTAAATGAAAGTAGTCAAAATATACCTACGAGGGATAGTGAGTAGGTATGTTCTTGTTCAAGGCGTTAAATGAAACTGGACATTTTTTGTGGGTTTATCTTGGATATGAAACACAAAAAAGGCAAACCCCAAAAAAAAAAGATTCTTCTAGGGGTTATTCATTCAAACATAGTTCTGGGTGACTATTAAATACTAGCAAAGGAATTACACCACCTATATATTATCTGTCAACTATTCCTAAAAGTTTGTTCCGCTGTTTGTTTTGTGTTAAATATGCGTTCCTTCACATTATAGACGATGTGTAGCTTAGAAAATTCTTTATTTGGTGATCACTATCATTGTTTTGTGAGATATAGCACTAGATTTTAGCCTCGCTGGATCTTACAAACGACCTACCAATACATTTTATTTTGTTGAATTACTGTTTAGATAAGAAAAAACATGTATCTTGTACATATCTGTTAGTTTTTTGTGCCAATTTTAATCTATTCATGCTTCTACACATCCCGAGAAAGCCTCTTATATCTCGAACGACTTTGATTAACTATTTTCTCAAAAAGTTTTTGTTTCAATATTCTGTTTGTGAAAGGATTTCTTTATTCATGTTTCGTATAAAATTCCAATCTGTTAAAGTAAAGGAATCTTCTGAAAAATAATCCAGCGGTCGATACGCAAAATTAATGTATTAATTCATGTGCCAAGTAGCAGGTAGGTTGGAAATAATTTACGTTGAAAAGAGAAATTGTGAACAAAGAATTGGATCTGTTAAAGTAATTTCTAATGAACATTCTTTCAGCATGAATTATGCAAATATTTATTTGTTAATATTTTACGAAAAAAACTAGGTAATAAAGAATGCTTTATAAAGTGCACATTTAATTAGAAAATGCTGTGCGTGCATGCGAGCTTTATCCTGGACAAACTCCTGCCAAGGTTCTGGCACTGAGGCCACTGGCGGGCCCATTGTGTCATTCCTGCTACCTAGACATCAATGAAGCCGATTCCTTCAATAAAGGCCACAATCTTTTTCAATGGATGCCTGCTTGTGTCTCCAGGGGCCATAACAGGGACTCCGAAGATTCGCCTGCGTAGTACAGCCCAGTGTGGACACTCTAAGAGAACATGGACTGACGTTTCATCAGTCATGCCGCAACCCCTACATTGCGAACTTTCCTCTACTCCTTAGTTGTGGAGGTGTTTCATCATACAGCAGTGCCCTGTTAGGAGTCCTGCTATCTTCCTTTCAGTCCACTCCTTGGTAGTTCAGTAGCTGCCCTAGTGTGTCCATCAGTCCAACCTTTCAGTAGAAGTTTGGATTGTCTAATACCCTGCAGAGCATTCCAATGAGCGAGGTGCTGATTCCTCAGCCACTTCTTCGTCTCCTTTCGATAGTTATTCTTACTAGACATTGCTCATATACCATATTTCTAAGATGGGCAAATAATTGGACAGTGGTACATGCAGATGAGAACGCATTATTTGCGATTGCAGGATAATTATCCACCTTAAGTTAAGCGGATATGAACATAAACTTGGGTCTACAGGTGCAATTTACAGACTCAAATATCGATTCCAAACAATGGTTTATCTGGAAACTCGACAGAAAATTGTTTATTATCACTTTATAAGGCTTCTTCAATATTATTTAACACCCTTAGAATCGGAAATTCACTTGCAAAAACAAATATTTATCCAATCGATTCTCTCTATTCGATTGTTTTTCTACAAAACTTCGTTATGTGGATGCCATCTAGACAATTTCGTTAGAGGAAGAGGTCGTGTAAGTGCCCCAAAGGCAAGACACGAACGAGAATTAATTTGTTTTCAGAATCTCTCAATCATTAATAATGTTTGGTAGTCTTAAATTATTTACTATTTTAAATAGGACACGCAGTATCCATGAGCAACGCGTAAACACCTCGTGAAAAAATTATGTTTACAAAATGAATACATCCAGTGAATGTTTGTTGTCGCCGCCGTGTCTGATACATAACGACGAATACATAGTAGTGTTCACGTAACAATCGAAATATGACTGTGTGGAAAATATGGTTCAGTTTGCTTTATTGGATTTATTTGTTAGTCATCAAAAGTAAAAAAAAACTTTCTCCAAACTTAATTACTTCAAATAATCCTCACAGGTACAGGAAAAGTTCATTAATTTCTTCTATACAGTGTGATCCAAATCAAAAATGTTACTTCAGTTGATCTTATCGGATACATACCTTCCCATATTCTACTTCGTGAACCCCAATCAAGGATTTATGCTCAACGTATTTTCATCTATCGCTATCGATGTCTGAATTATGGAGATATAAATTTCAACATAAATTTTGATAACAGATTGGAAGCTTTCACGAGTAAAGTTCTACTAAGGTTACGACTACGATTCCGTCAGTGCTATATTCGTCTTTAAATGATCTACGATTTGAAAGCACTTGCTTAAATTTGAATTCGCTCCAATTGAACACCAATTAGATTTAATGGATAACGGAAATTTTGATATGGCGATGCAAATATTCGTTGAAAGGAGAATCATTTTTTAATCTCACTGCTTTATGTAGTATCAATGTTTTAATAAGAAACGGTTATCCACATTTAATTAGGATTTAAAGATCCAGCTGCTGCTGAAATTGAACGAAATTACTTCTTGGACCACCACAAAAGAAAGAAAATATTCCCGTGTGAAGAAGTGTCAGGAATGTAGAGGAACCAGAGAAAATACTCTAACCGGTGTAAAACAAGCTTATCAAAAGCTAAGATCGATTGTAAAAATCGTATTTTAAATAAAACTTTTTATTAAATCTATTATCAAATAGACTTGTGTGTTGATACCAGAGAAAAATCTACTCCGTCACTGCTTTTATGATATTCTAGAGACATCTTTAATATTTCAGGAACCTGATAAGAGTGAATCATTTACCCTACCAATTTGTCTTTCTCCAGCAATGAAATTTACAAATCCACTTGCCTCTAGAATTGAGTGCATCCATTTGGCAATTTTTTCGTATAATTTGTTCAAGCTTTCCCTACTGTTTCGTTTGCTCTGAAGAGGTATTTTTGGTCTTTTTTCTTTTTACACCTTGTGTTCTACAAAATACGTAGGCATATTTAAATAAATAAATAACATGTTTACTATATTATTTTGGTAGTTCACTTAGCTATTCTTTTATTACAAATTGTAAAAATATATCATTATATGAATGAATTAAATTCCTGGTTATAGAAAAAAAACAACTTCAAAGGCCCTGGAATTGTCTGAAAAGATACGAGAAATTCTTTGTCGATATGGATTATTTGTAACCGTCATACTGCCGCCTCTAGCTGAGAAATTGAAGGATAAAAGACTTTCCGCAAATTATGAACTCATGTGTGAAAATGTCGGATTTATCTACTAAAACAGTTTTATGATAGAAAAGGAACATTTCCTATTAATTTTATCTTCAGTAATAAAAGTTTAAGCCTTTTAATTATAAAAAATTCAATCAGAAAATAACGGGTAACTTAGAACCTTCATCTATTGAGTTAGCCCAGTTACTCCAAATTACCCGAAGAAGGATGTTAGAAGGTTTAGGACCTTTGACACTCCAAGAGAGCCACATTCACCTTTTGAGGATTGATTGATTGACATTCGAAGATCATGTGTGAGGCTATCTCCTTATCAGGTATCTTTCTAGGCTACATTGGTGACAAACACACGGCAAAACATGAGGACTAAGTCCCAAAATGATTATTTTGGGACCAATTATATTATTACCTCCATTATAGTGGAGCTTATGTTCTTTGATGTAGAGAATTTTGTGATAGAAATTTGAGTTGGCTTCACACCATTGAAAAATGGATTTCAAGAAGTTTATTGGTGACTGAGCAAAATGGGGATTTTTTGTTTTTGTATTATTATCTTTTGATTCATCCTTATATATAACAATAATTTATTTTAAAGCTAGAAAACTGATTGTAATTAAAAATACTATTGTCTAATATTATTTTCAATTAAAAGGATTTCTAATTAATTTATATTTGTGATAAAATGCCATATCGAAGTATTCTTTTCAACTATACCTATTGCAATGTTTCCAGAATTCATTTTAACTGGTTTTTATAAACTTTGATTTAACTTTTAATACTTTTTTTTCACTTTCTTTTTCAACTGAAATCGCACTATTTTTGTTTCTTTTTAATATGTGAGGAACGTTAATTTTTTTTTATTTCGGAAACTTGGTCGCGTCGAAACAGTTCTGCTCGAACCCGAGGTGAGTATCAAAACGTGTTTTCGGATCAAAATTCGCGTTGATACTGCAAAGGATTCTGTGCAAGTTATAGAAACGCCTCTTTCCCTTTCCCTGCAAAACGGTTTGTTAAACTAATTTGGAAAAAAATTGCATCACGTGATCAAGATATGTTTTTATTATGGATTTTAATAGTCTTTTATGGGATTTTAGAAAATTTTATCAAAATTACCAAATTTCGTAATAAAATTTTTAAAAAATTATAAAAAAACTTCATTTTTTCTATACGTTTTTTTTAGAGTCGTGCTTACTGTCTGTCAGAGAATTTTGATATGAAGTACGCAGAATCTAAAGAGTGTAGATTGAGAAAACTACTAACAAAGATAAATCTCAAAACTCTCACAATTGGAAATGAATTTTATTTTTTCTACTCAACCAAATTTTCTTCACAAATAGACTGATAAGAAATATTTCGAGTAAATTTTGGATGTCTTATGAGAAACTGTTGCCTAGTAATTAGACGTGAAAAACTGTTTTTTGAGTGACAGTTTTTCGATTCAAATCGCAAAAGAACATGGTTAAAAATTTGAACAATACCATCGAATATAATTCGGCAGAACAATTTAATGTATAAATAAACTAAATTTTAATAGTTGTCGGATTAAAACTTCTGAGAATATTAATAAGGGTGATGAAAGTAGCATTTCATTTTTGTTGATCCACCATAAGAACTGATAGCTCTTATTATTTGTACTGTACTAATTTTTCTATTTTTCCTTTTTGGGGTAAGCGTTAGATCCACCCTTATCATGGGTTAAGTTTTTAAAAAGTCGTTTTAAGTAATATATCACTTCGGAATTTACTCTCCGCGTACAAGACTTTAATCAAGGGTTGAAGAACGTTTTTGCTACTCACCCTCTTCTATATATTTCACGTTATATCTGACTATTCCCATCATCTAAACGAATAACAATGACTCTTGTGAAATGCTTTTTTTGTTATAAAAAATTCAAAAAGCCAAAAGCCAATTCTACAATGTATGTTTATTGTTTTGCTTATTTCATCCAATATCACAACCCCAAAAGAACGTTTCAATACCCTTCTTTGCTAGTTCATCTGCTATTTCATTTCCTTTCATCCCAATATGTCCCAGAATCCTCAATTTTCGCCTAGGCATTCCCACATCATTATGGAAATGATTACACAAGATCACAGAGCATAATTGCTGATATACGACATTGTAATAATTTTGTGCCTTCCATATCCTTAGTCAATATTGAACTGGGCACATTTTCTTATGGCCCTAAGATACTTGAGGTTTGTCCTGGCCCTTTTATCTTATCCTGTCCTAGTTCCTTCATTGCTTTCGAGCCGTTCGTGTACCAAAACCAGTCTGGTAATAGTATTTGGATCCATTTGATTTATAAATTTTAATAAATAATTCTTAACAATGAGAGTAAATCTCAAAGAAAGCATGGAAATAATTATACTCCCAAGTAAATTGTATTACGAAAATATAAAAATCCACACAACGAAAACGATAGAACTTAAAAAATATAGAATAACATTTATTAATATCATAGAACTTTTACTTCGATAAGTCTTGGCGTGTTTCTTAATAAAATCTAAATATTTATCCACCCTCGTAAAAATTCCGGGAAACTCGGTAGCACATCCTCTTCCCCACGATACAATTCCGAATTGTACGTCTCCACAAAAAAGCGGTCCACCAGAATCCCCTTGACAAGCATCTTTACCTTTGGTAAACGTACACAAAACATTTACAGAAAACTTGACTTGACAATCAAAAAACTCTAATAGTCTCAAATAAACGCATTGTAAATCCACACTTACAATTTTTTCCCATTGATTTTCGTACCCCCATCCCATGACCAAAACCCGCGAACAAAAATTCAAAACGTAACCGTAATCCTGAGCTGGCAGCTTAACGAATTCCACGGTTTCAACTGCTGTTTCCAAAGAAGCGACTGCAATGTCGTTTTCAAAAGTGAGTTGGTCGTAATCAGGATACCTTATCATACGTTTTACATCCACTACTATTAATCCTTCCACATCTACTTGCGCTAAAATGTTTTCCTTACTGCCTATCACAGCTATTGCTGGAGATAGGTAACAATGTGCAGCTGTAAGGATCCAATTTGGATTAATGAGCGTTCCTCCGCAGATATGTTTATTCTTTTCGCTTGTATGTCGTAGAGAAACCATAAATAAATATTCCTTCTTACAAATATGACCTCCCACTATTCTTACTTTAGGAACAGGGATAGTTTTTGGTTCTAGATCTGTGGGAAGGTCGTTTGAATCGGTTTCTTCTGAAGTAAACAGTGCTATGCAGACTAAGCTATACCACAAGTTTGACCGCATTAGGATTAAACATTATTTATAGTTATATTGGTGTGTTTTTATATTATTTTGACTTTGACAGAATGTATAGAAATTTATGTCACAAATTCACATCTACGAATGTAGTTGAGCTATATTCCCTGTGGTAGTAGAAAGTTAAAGGCCACTCGTTGTACTAAACTAAAAGAAAACTGTATTGTGAAGATTCATTTGTTGAAAAATTACTAAGATATTCATATCTGGTACACCACTGACATCTATCGATTATCAGGAGTGAAACACATTATTTGTTGTATATCGTTTTCCATTTCGAATTTGAAAAATCACTTGTAATATACTTTTCCGTTCTCCCGAAAATATCTTTTTCTACGACAACTTATTTCTTCTGTTTCTCTTGAAAAATTACAGCGTCAAACAAAAATATAATTTGGAAAATGTCATTCTGTACAGTGTCTTTAAATATTTCTAGAAAATATAAAAATTTAGAAATTTAATGTTTACTTAAGTTTTTTGTATACTATGCAATATATACACTGTGTTATTTAGAAGATGCGACATGTGGATTCCTGTACAAAACTGTCAGCGAGCTTACTTTTTTACCAATTTGTAAGGTCGTTGAAAAATAAGTTCAATTGCATTTTTTTAAATCCGCTCTGTTTTAATAAAAAAATGAATATTTTATTAATTATGTCTAAAAAAAGTGGAACTCCCTTTTCATACCATTTTCGAATCGATATTCTTAACAGTTGATCTATACCCTGTTAAGTTTATAACGCAAACAGAAGTTCAACACGAAGTTTATATATATTATGGTTCAGTTAATATTTCACGTTTTCGCTGAAACCGCATCTTAACTTTAGAAGACTCATTATATTCTTCGTAGATGATATCTGGCGCACTCTGTTAAAATAATTAATTAATTTTAAGGTATAAACAAGGGGATTACTAGAGCGAGCTTGTTTCTTACTAGTCGCTTATCGCAGGTTGTTTATAAAGTATGTTTTCAATTTCCAAGCAAAACGGCAGTATACAGTGTGTCATAGCCAAAAAATGCTTAAACTTACAAAGCTTAATTATACCGAAAAATTGCTTAAAAATTGCTTCAACCTTGAATTTTAATTTGAGAAACGGTACCGGAAAATACAAACCTGGATGGCTTAGAAACCCGGAAGGAAAAACTGGATGGCCGAAATAAAGGGGGACGGAAAACCTAGCTTTACTACGTCACTTGCTTTAGTATAGGAAACGTAATCGTGGTCGAAGGAAGACTTCCTGCCCATTGGCTAAGACTCTGACCTAGTACTAAGCGATATATTTAATCGCCCAAGCTGTTATACCTAAATTTTAAAAAAAAAGTGCAAGGAAAATGAAACACAACTTTTTTTCAATTATATTTATTTACATAAATATACAATGACAAACGTGTTAAATGACACAGAACTACAAAGTAATCATGGAATATTAAATACAAATTTCAGAAGATACACTTGATGTTGCGTTTAAGAAACCAAAAATCAACGAGATGTTACTTTTCTCACTCCTGTCATCTGCTTCCATTGACTTCCACTGATTTCAAATAACGAATCTGTAACAAAATAGGCTAATATAAAATTGGTTCATTATAGTTTTGTGACAAAGTCATATCTGTTATTACATAAGATAATACCATTTTGGAGGCCTGAATGTAGTAGTGCTAAGACAATCAAAGATTCTTCAGTCTGGTTACAATCTGAAGCCTGCAGATATCCTAAAATTCTTCCGGGAAATAAGACTAAAGGAGCTACTAGTTTCAGAGACTCCTGAAACTAAGTTGAAGTAAGGGGGCACAATAGATATTTAGGTCTTAGTGAATGTTACCCCAAAATACTACCAAAACATAAATCACAACAAACTTGGTAATGACAGCTGAAGTACTACATACAAAATAGTTTCATATCGCTTTAATTTAATTTTGTTTTCACTATAATATTAGGTGTATTAAAACAAACAATATCATGATTCCTAACCTAACTTTACAGAATCTACCGCCACTTCTATAATTTACCACGTGCTTTTTAATAAAATCTAAATACTTATCGACCCTGGTATATACAGAAGGATATCGACCCATGCAACCCTTTCCACGCGATACAATTCCAACTTGTACATCTCCACAGAATAATGGTCCTCCAGAATCACCTTGACAGGCATCTTTATCTTTGGTAAAGGTACAAATGGCATTTTTTCTATGACAGTCCGCATAATCCATAGTGTTTAATAATACACATTGTAATATCGAGCTTAACAGTGGAACATTTTCATGTTGATAACCCCATCCTATAACAAGAGCGACTTTACAAATTGTCCTTCCACGGTCGATGCTTGGAAGTTTAACGTTATCTATGAGGTTAACAGATTGCGATAAAAAGGCTAAAGCTATATCGTTGTTTTTTGTAAATTTACTGTAATTTGGATGTACCACCATGTAATAAATATCCACCACGATTTTATCATTATCTTTTTTGTTAACTGTCGCTAGAAGGTTGTGTCTGCTTCCTAGAACAGCTACTGCCCATCCCATATAACAATGGGCTGCTGTAAGTATCCAATTTGGGTTTATTAAGGTTCCAGCGCACATGTGCTTATTCTGCTCATCCATCGGACGTAAAGATGCCATGTATAAATATTCTCTTATGCAAGGTTCGCCTCCTACCATACGGGTATTGGGAGTTACAGCGGCTGCAATTTGTATTATTGTACAACATAGGAAATATGAATTAACTAGATCATCTACGCGACGAAATATTTGACATTTTCGAAATATTGACATGTTTGATGTCGTAAATGACAATCTTTCAACACGATATACACTGTGATACATAGTATAACCTAGTATTATTTGAATTATTTCATTAGGACACTCTGTATTACAACTATGAGCTACAAAAAGGTATGCAACTCAACATGCATTAATGCCTGTTGAGCTGCATACCTATTTGTAGCTCATAGTTGTGATACAGAGTTCCCTAAAATATTATATGATGATGTCAGTGACTAGAAAATAACCTATCTACTAGGGAAGCAACCAAACATACATGAAAACAAAACAGGCATCACTGCATGTTTGGTTGCATACATAATTTAGAGAGGTCAATACTCGTATTGACTAGAAAATGACTATATGGTTTTAAATGAAACTAACTATTTCTAAATGACTCCACAATATATTTGAAAAAATTGTAAAAATTGCAAGTAAATTGACAATTGTTTCGATATATAGGTATATATATATATCGAAACAATTGTCAATTTACTTGCAATTTTTACAATTTTTTCAAATATATTGTGGAGTCATTTAGAAATAGTTAGTTTCATTTAAAACCATATGATGAGTAGATTCCACGAAGTGAGGGTTTATACAGTTAACTCAATTAGAAAATGACTTCTCAACTAGGTACGCAACCAAACAAAACAGGCATTACTGCATGTTTGGTTGCAAACATAATTTAGAGAGGTCAATGCTCGTATTGACTAGAAAATGACTTCTCCACTAGGTCTGCAACCAAACATACATTAATGCCTGTTTAGTTGCGTACTCCTAGGTATGCAAACAAACATACACTAACACTAATGCCTGTTGAGTTGCATTCTACTAGGTATGCAACCAAACATACATTAATGCCTGTTGAGTTGCATACCTAGTATGGAGGTTATTTTCTAGTCAATGACAGCATCGAACAATATTGGTATTAATTATTTCTTTCTCATATTTTTTTCTATTTTAGATATGATTGTCTACCAGTTATCGTCGATACAGTGCTTCAATAACTAGAGTACCATTTCCATTGGACCAGTAGGGTATTTGTGGTGTAAATTTATTGTAATATCTATAAACAGATGTATAATATACGATATTCATGTAATATAAATTTTTTATTGTATTATATTATTTTTTATCCATGTTCCAACTCCATATCAATGTACTGCTAACGCTATGAAAACCTCCGAGACAAACAAAAAAAATTTTGCAACAGAATTTTTTATTTGATCCCCTTGAAAATTTTTGGAGTACGCCAATGGTTTTTAGAAAAAAATATTACCCCCTTGGAAAAAATTGAGTACGCCAATGATGTTTGACTAGTTCGAGGGTTTGCCACCAGATGGCGCTAGCTGTTTGAGTGTTGCACAAAATGTCCGATAGGGGGCGCTGATCAATGTAGTAAAATCAGCGCCATCTGGTGGTGACCCCTCCAAGTAGTGATAATTGTTAGCGCCATCTAGTAGCCGGAAGCCAAACTAATAATTAGTTCGAGGGTTTGCCGATAGATGGCGCTAACAGTTATCACTACTTGGAGGGGTCACCACCAGACGGCGCTGATTTTACTACATTGATCAGCGCCCCCTATCGGACATTTTGTGCAACACTCAAACAGCTAGCGCCATCTGGTGGCAAACCCTCGAACTAGTCAAACATCATTGGCGTACTAAATGTTTTTCCAAGGGGGTAATATTTTTTTCTAAAAACCGTTGGCGTACTCCAAAAATTTTCAAGGGGATCAAATAAAAAATTCTGTTGCAAAATCATTTTCTAGCGGAAAACCTCCGAACTCAAGGGTAGTGTGAGCCGATCAGCGCCCAGTAAAAAAAAACAATACACAATAGAAAAAATTTATATTACCTCAAAAATTTTACATCTATAATACAAACTCAATAGACCACAGAATACTACGATAAGATAGAGAGGTCAGTCACTTATTACAAATATTGGTCGGTGCTGTAAACAACTCTGAAATGACCTCTCTACTAGGTATGCAACCAAACATACATTAATGCCTGTTTAGTTGCATACCTCTTTGTTATACAGAGTGACCAAATGAAATTTTACAATTATGGGAAATATGAACTCAACCAAGCATACATTAATGCATGTTTAGTTGCATACATCAATGCATGTTTAGTTGCATACTTTGATGGACGAGTTATATACAAGAGAATTGCTGCCAACATAACGAGCAAAAAAATACTGAAAAAGGTTAATCGCATGAGGAAGTGATCAACTTTTGTTTTTCTTGTATGTTTTGAGTCCCTTTACCACCAACGTTGTACCCGAAAAGTTTAGAGGTATTTTTAGTTTGGGGTATTTTGCATCTCCAAACTTTTTGGGTACAACATGGGTGGCAAAGGGACTCAAAACATATAAGAAAAACTAAACAGAATGGAAAAACCACTCTTTTTCTGTATTTTTTTGATCGTTATGTTGTCAGCAATTCCCTTGTATAGACTCGTCCATTGCATACCTCTTGCTCACAGTTGTAATACAGAGTGTCCAAATGAAATTTTACTATGATTGAATTCATTTTACAATAATGGGAAATACAAACTAAATCTTCTCTTCTAATCTACAATACCATAGTGGGCCAATATAAATGGTTTGAAGCAAATGTATCGATGACAACTTGCAATCATATATCTGAAATAGAGAAAAATTTTTACAATTAAAACCTAGAAATCATGTAAGAAAAATATAGTCAATAACTTTACATTATATCTTCCTTCGATCTATCTTTCATAATATTATTATGAACAATTTTCACAAAATGATTGAAGTAAAAGATAAGTAGCTCAGATCACAGAAACTATGATAAGATAGAGAGGTTAATCAATACAAATATTGTTGGATGCTGTCAACTGATCTCTCTAATAGGTATGCAACCAAACATACATTAATGCCTGTTCATTTGCATACTTTTTGTTGGTCATAGTTGTAATACAGAGTGTTTCTGTATTATATAGAGAGATTTGGAGATTTCTAATGGTAACAACAAATATGTTAATTTATATTTTCATACAATTTTGACATGTCACATCTCTGAGTAAAATTACATTGGAAAATGACTAACCGGTTCTTTATCTCTTCTTTCCAGACCGATTACAGCAGACACTTAGACGAGATAGTTCGAGAATTGGAGAGAATATGCCTCGAAGTAATCCAGAAATTTTTGACTGAAGACAAAAATATAGATGCCTTAAGGCTACTACAGCATTGGGAAACATATCGGCATGTCACAGGTAAGGACTATTTATCACTTTTTATCTCCATAAAGCTAGAATTCGTTTTAATCGCTGAATCTTTAATGTATCGACAAGTTACAATTCATCCTTTCCAACATTTTTCAGAGCATATAGTTCGAGAAGTATTTTTTTTTGTTTTTAGCAACTATTCAAATCCGATTTCCCTCGTATACCTTATTATAATTTTATTAATGTTCCTAAATGATCAATTTCGGAAATAATTGTTTTTGTGCAGTTCGCCATAATTGAATTCAGTTGGCGGTTTTGTGAACTTGATTGCATTTCGGTCGGTATAAATGACAATCCCTGTTAAGGTACAAAACCATTTTAATAATCGTGCGGCATTCAACCTATTCATTGTCCCGACAATTTCAACTACAGGATAGGGACTGCTGTTTCCTGCGGTTCATGCATTTTAATATACATCACACTTATTTTGAATACATAATAAATACGGATAAAAAGCGTTCTATTTTTTTTATTAGCTTCTTGTGTAGAGCACTTTACTCAAGAAAACTTTGAAATGTCAAAATTTCTCTAACTTTTCCAGAAAATAGTCTTAACAAGCAGTTGAAAAGATATAAAAAAGCTTGAGAGTGTTCGGATCTCAACGCGCCTGAAAACAGTCAACCGACAGTGAACAGTCAACAGTGAATTGGTAAAAATGTCCTAAAAGGCGAGAAAACTTCGTCCTACATTCTCTCCGTGACAAGAAAAGAAAATATACTCATTAGTGACTGCGTATAATTTGCTTTGGAATGAGTTTAATTCAGAAATTGAACATTTCAATACTTGAAATATATTCGAACGTGCTTCAAAGACACACTCTTTTAGACTCAATTTTAAAATTCAGTTCATGAATTTGGTTTGTGTCTGGCGTAATGGGATTACAAGGATATAATAACGGGAATAGGGATGAAAGAAAGATGGCAAGGGCTAAGAATATGCAGGGTCAGATCTACATATTGGCATAATTTACCCTGAATAATAAAATAATGAACCAGGAATATCATTTAGTGATATATTTTTCCTTCAGGTACTTCTACTTTTTCAATGGATGAAGAAATACAACTGTTCAAAAGAAAAATATTAAAGTTGGAAGAAATTGTAAAGTGTCTACCTCCAAATACCAAGGTTACCAAGATACAACAACGTCTAGAAAACTTATATGAAGCAATTAAAACGGAAGGTTCACTCAATGCTGGTGGAAAGTTTGAATGGGTAGATTCTGTGCTAATAAAGGTAAATTACCGGAAAATATTATGTATTAAGGACGACTGCTAGTTAAGGAATGTTTCCTCATTTCAAAACTTTGCTATAACTATTTTTTAGTGTTTGCAAGATGGGTCATGGCTACTGGTGGACAATGTCAATCTTTGCAGTTCTGCAGTCCTCGATCGTCTAAACGCTCTTCTAGAACCCCAAGGTGTTCTCACAGTCTCAGAACGAGGTGTGGATTGTTCTGGTAAAATGATTGAAATAAAACCACACCAAGATTTCAGGCTGTTCCTAACTATGGATCCAAAAAATGGCGAAATATCAAGGTATTAGTTCTTTGCTTACTATAAAGTGTCTCTCTACATTTTTGAAGTTGAATCATGTTAAAATTTCTATAAAAATTGAGTATTTGATTGATAATTATCTGTTATTGGTTTTAAAGTTTGTTCTTATTCATTTTAGAGCAATGAGAAATAGAGGGATTGAAATCTACATGTTGAACGATACAGAACGTCCAGATTCACACAATATTGACAAAGGCAGTCTTATACAGCTGGAAGGACTAAACTCTCTAGAAGCGGAGGTGCTTATAGAGCTACATAATTACATATCCGAATTAATAATTGGAGAAAAACCAAATATAAACGAACTAGTACAAGTATCTACATTGGCAGCGCAACAAATTAGAAACGGAGTCGATAGAAATGAAACTTTAACAAAAACAATCATTGAGGTTTATTTTAAAACAAGATCTGTAAATGAATTTACATGTAACGATTTCCCTCATGTGATAAGAGAAAAAGTAAACGAATTATTTAACGAAAAACGAAATACTTCCTCTAGCTTTGATGTAAATTCAACTTTGAAAACACGAGAAGTTTGTATGAACTCTGCAATGGAAAAAATAAAGCAGCAAGCAGTGTTGTTATTTAATCGTTTAGAGAAGAATGTTGAGTTGAATCAGGAATTATATTACCTGCTTTTGTGTTTCTATTCCGTTACATCTTTAGAAGATTTAAATTTAAGACATTCTTATTTAAATGAAAAAATTAAGTATCAAGAAGGGATTAATTTTGAAGTTAAAAACAACTTAATTGATGTAATCACTTGTTTATACAATTCGGTATTGAAGTGTGAAACTGTCGTTAGTTTACCCCTGGATAATAACTGGACTTCGGAGATATTCCAGAAAAAATCACTTTCAAGAAGTAACGCGAATACTTTACGTTTACTTCATAGTTTATACTTTTATAAAGACAATACAAAATTAACCAAAAATAGTTTAAAAAGACAGAAGAAACCGAAAAAGTTTACTGTGTACGAGTACGCTTTGTTGGTGAAAAATAAAAGCTCAGAAGACCATTTTAACAATATAATTATTCAAAATATCACAGATTTAATTACGGAATGTGATAATTTTTTGGATAAAGTTTTTACTGAACTAGAAAATGTTAAAAACGAAAATGTTGTTGAAATAATGTACGTTCTTTTTTGGAAATCGAAATTCTACGAGCTGTTCCAATCTGATACGGACATGGAAAAATCAAAACTACGAAAAATATTCACCGATTTACCAGTACATTATAAATGGTTCTATAAATTTGCCATACTTTTACTCGCAGAAAAGACGAATATACCATTACACGATGATTTGAAGGGTATTTTGGAAACAATTAATTCGAAATTAGATAAACAGTTTTCAATATTTCATAAATTGGGTAAAAATTATCAAAAATGTAGCAAACGACCACCTCCTTTCACAAACCGTGATCAGTATGAAATTATTAAAGAATATAATGACTTGTATCAACAATACAATTCAAGCAGTAAAGTGAATGATTTTGTAAAAATTTTCAACACTTTAAAACAAAAAATTGGTCTTAGAAATGCTTTTATCGAATTGAAATCTGAACTGGATTATGATTTTAGTGATTTAAGTGAAAAAAGAATCCTATTATCCAATATCAAGAGCAAAATCGATTCTAAATCTTCAAACGAATACACAAGATTCAAGTTACAACTATTACCGATTTTAGATATTTTAACCCACATGGAAGCAAGAAAATCATTCTTATTAAAAGACAGTACCACTTTAGTTAACAATACAGTAGTACCGACAGATTTAAGCGCAGCTATGGTGCTATACCATAAAACTCAAGACGAAAGACTTCTTCATGAAATACACAAATCTTACTATTTGTATTTGATGCATTCCCCTTCCGTTTTACCCAGTAAATTCTTAAATATAGAAGATATGGAATTGAACGAATTTAGTCCCAAATTGACATACTATTTAACACATTTATTGGTAGATGAGAATAAAACGGAAAGTTTGGGAAAAATCACTCTAGGTAATTTCAGGGATTTAATGAAACAACATGAAAGTTTGAGTTTGACCTTGTGGGGAAATTTGTACCAATTATCGGAAGACTATGATTTTATGTAAGTATACATCTTCTTTTTAATGTATTATGTCTTGTATGTATGTATTTTTGGGGTAACATTTACTGGGACCTGAAAAATATATTGTGCCCCCTTACTTCTACTTAGTTTCCGAGGAGAGTCTCTAAAACTATTAGCTCCTTTAGTCCTATTGCCCGGAGGAATTTCAGGATATCTGCAGGCTTCAACTTAGGTAAATGTTCCTCTTCTATCCAGTAATCTCCCAGGTACTGTGCTCTAGGATTCTGGAGTGCTGTGCAGTTGGAAAGTATGTGGATGGAGGTCTCTTCTTCCATGCCACAATATCTGCATTCTTCTTCCTCCACCATTTTGAGCTTTTTCAGGTTCCCATTCAGGCGACAATGTCCCGCTGGATCCCTGTTAAAACTTTTAGCGCAGTTTTACTTTGATTTATGCATTCATTTGATCTCAACAGGTTATAGTCAACCAGAAGAAACTTTGATTATATAAGCCTCACTAGATCTTTCCAATGGTCAGATCTTCTTTTTATTCCGGCTTCACCTATTTCTTCCAATATATTACACTGGGACTGATTCCGCAAAAGGGTTCAGGCCCCCAGAAAGGTATTTTATTTCCCTTTTTGTTAGTTCATCTGCTATATCATTTCCTTCTATTATAGTGTGTCCTGGAATCCATACTGTTCTAGATGCATTATGTCTTCCTTTAGGGTTTGTACCGGTGACCAAGTTTTACAGTATTTTCAATATATTTAAAGAAAAGAAAAATATACGTTCAATTATAATTATTTTTTAGAATTTTGGAATCCAGAAACATCAAAGCTATTCATAAAACGTTTTTACTTGAACTTGCACAATCCTTAAAACTACAAACAGAGATTGTAAATGGCGAGTCTGTTCAACATCTCACCAAATTAATAATAACACAAATAAATCAAATACAAAATAACACAGAACTAACGAAACTATCAGAAAAATTAAACGAATGTATCACTCGCCTCGACAGATTGGATAAACCTTCCGAATTCGAAGAATCTGTCATGAATATATCCAGCTTCTACCAAATTATAAGCTACCTAAAAGCCACCCTCAACTCTAAATTATCCACTATAGATCCACTGGCTAAAAAGACTTTGAAACGTAAATATTATTCAGAAGCTTCGGAGATGTTTGCTATTTTAAAAAGTTGTTACGAAAATCTTAATATCATTTACAGTAACAACAAAGAAACTAGACACGCTTATTGTGAATGCATTGAAAAGACCCTACAGCAATTGAACGAAAAATTCGACGAGCTTAGCAAATATGTTGCTTATAGACCTAATGATGTACTGTACGATACGGTTTGTGAGGTAAGTTTATACTTATACTTAATATAGTATCAATTATTTCAACAATTATCCTATTCCCAGATAGTGTTTGATTGTCCTTAGTTTTTATTATCTTCTCCCTTTTTCAAATTTAAATTTTTCCATACAATCAACCCAATTTCTTTTTATTGTAGACAATAAATCATGCTTTTTCTACTATCCTTTCTGAGGACTTCGTTGTCGAAGTAAACGATATAAACAGAGAAAAATTAATACAGGAAAGATCAAATAAAGGTAATATTAGTTTTACATATTTATGACAATATTATCAAACTTAACTAAAATTCACAGTTGCCAGCTACGAGAACCTCATACACGGTTTGAGTCAGTTCAGAAACAGTTTTCCAGATATTGTCGAACCTCTTTTGAGTAACATAAGTGAATATTTATATGGATTTAAACTCTACCTAAGCGCGTTGAAAATGCAACAATCAAAAGTCAAACAATCCCAAGCTTTGACCAAAGTGAATTGTTCAGATGCTTTAGTTTCTTTGATAAAGTTCCCATACAATGATGAGAAATATAATTTATCGGTTATGAATAAAGTTGTAAAATATTTCCTAAATGACGATGAACTAGAGTTTGTTCAAGAACAGGAAAATTTTAGGTAAGAAAAATATAAAAGCATAGTTATTTTTAAATTTGAAACTATCAATTAAGGGTCAGTCTACAGATCTACTTACAGTTAACAGTTACATTTGATTTTATTTTAGATTATTGAAGTGCAACATAATTGATACTATTAACTCAGCAATTATACATTCCCAACCTTCAAATATTTTAAGTAAGAGCAAGTTTTTAGAATTTAACAACTTACTGAACTTATTTGTCAATTCATATAATAAACAGCAAGAACTTAATGAAATAAAGAAAAAAGAAGAGGAGAGTTTATACAAAATTAAGTGAGTATTTGAAGTTTATTTGATCTATGCGTTGGGTGGATGCTGGTCAAAAACACTTTCTGTAATTTCTTTTTATCTTCTAGAACAAAATGTGATGACAAATCCGAAGAGGAGCAAATCAAAGAAGAATTGGAAATTTTGTTTCCAAATTATCACATAAAAGATTTTGCCGATTTCCAAAAATCCGCAAACTTTGAAGATCCTTCAGAAACACAAATCGAAGCAAAGTACGAAGAAGTGATTTCATACAACGATTTAAAAGACATAACCGAACTACATGTTAATTTATTGAACAGTTACACTAAAAGTGAATGGTTAAATCCGTGTGAAAATAAACTTCCATCTCCCGATTTTATTCTTCCTTTGTTGGAGAAGTTTAAAACGTTTTCGAAGCTTTTGAAGAAATCTATGGATAGTGTAAATTATAAAATTGACGAAGATCTAATTGGCAGTTTAAATGTTTTGTTAAATGTCAAAAAGAAGTACGGCGATATCAAAGATTTAAGTAAGTAAAATTAGTTGAGCCTTATAATTTTACAAATTGATTATTTTCAGCCAATGACAAAAATGTTCCAAAGAAAATCGATTTCTACAAAGATTCCAATGTGGAAGAAGTAAAATCAAGTTACCATGTATTGGAAGATTTGAAAGTCAAAATAAAAAAATTATTCGACGAATGGCCCGATCAACCAACTTTGAGTATGGTAAGTTCAATCTGTTTTGAGAAAAATCAATTAAGAATTGAGTCATTACATTTCTTTTTGCTTTGTTTGACGTGACATTTGACATGAGGTACGTGACACATGACATTTGACATGAGATAAGTGACACATGACATGACATTTAACATGATTCAAATAAAAAATGAGTTTCAATACATTTTACTCTTCTATGTTATGGATAGTTATAATGTGACAATTTTAGATTCTAGTGGTGATTGACAGAATTTATAATTTTGAAATAACAAGCCCCATTTCAAGATTTTTGACTGGTTTCGAAATTTTACTCACCAAATGTCACGAATGGGAGGAAGTAGCGCATTCTGGTGTCAGTCTAAGTGAATTTACCCAAAACTTGACCAATCAAATTATTGTTTGGAGAAAAATGGAGTTATCTTTGTGGAAAAACGTTTTAAACAGAGTATACGAAAAGTAAATATTTTCCAATTTTACCATTAAATCATCAATAATAAAAAAATTTGTAGGTTGAATGCATCCATGCCAAAGTGGTGGCTACACTTATTCAATGTAATGGAACAATTTGTAACAGAAAAGAAATTTGGAATTAAAGAGTTGATAGAAACCTTACAAACGTTTATGATGAAATCGAATTTGGGCGAATTCCAAGGCAGACTTGATTTATTGTACATTTTCCATTGTCACGCCATTTATTTAGAACGTACGGAAGAAACAGAAAAGTTTATCAGTATATTGTGGAACGTTTACTGCTATTTCAAACAATTTGATGAAATCGTTGCTAAAAAAATCAAAGATCTAAGGTTGGTATGTTATTACAACATGAAATGATTTTTGGTAGAGCTCGCGACACCTACATGTAACGTGCTGCGCCTCGACTTGGGTTAATTTTCACTTGTTCTGGTAGTATCAACTCCTGCTTATTCAATTTTTTTTTTTCTGCTTAGGTCGCCGATAGAAAAGAAATTGAAAGATTACGTCAAAATAATAAGATGGAAGGATATCAACTATTGGGCCATAAAAGACACCGTCGAAAAATCACATAAATATTTACATAAATTCATGAGAGAATTCCAGGGGGTTTTGGAACAACCAGCTTCTCCTTGTCTCCATAATCCCGGTAATGAGAGTGGTTCTCAAACGGTTGGTATATGGGATAAGCCTCAAAAAATTTACTACACAACTTTAGAATCGGAAATCGATCATTATTTGAATGATGTTTCATTATTAGTGGTAAGTATTAAATTGAATAGAACAAAGAACTAAATATAATAAAACAAATAGCTGTTAATAATAATTACGATCCAAATTTAATTGACAATATCATAAATAAAAAAATACGAAAGTATACTCTAGAACAAGAATTTCCTTCTGATGAAAACAAAAATAACCAATTTAGAAGCTTAACATAGGTACTTTGGAATACTATCCTTAAAAATCAAATCATTTTTAGAAACTTTAGACTTCAATATTTGGTTTAAAACCGACAACAATTTATCCAAATTCATTAAAAACAACAAATAAAAATGTGGTAATGACAACTGTGATATAATTTATATAGGTAGAACTTTTAGGTATTTTAAAACTAGAATTTCAGAACACAATCGTAGTTATGACAACCAAAAATCAGATTCCAACTTCTCAAATCATTTATTAGCAAACCAACACTCTTTCGATTCAAATTTTGCATATGGAATCTAAATCCTTCAAATTAAATCTTTTTGAAGCCCTTGAGATAAAAACAAATATTCAGATAATAATTCTTAACGACCAAATAGACATCAACAATATTCTCCCTTATTAAACCTTTTTACTAGAAAGATTCCTGTAGGATTGTTGTGAATGAGTTTCCAGGTAAACTTGTTAAATAGTTTAGTGAATCCCATATTTAGTCACATTTTTTGCCTGTTTATTTCATTTCCATGTAAATAGAACATAATTTTATTGTTAATATCCGTATAATTTAGTATTAAGGCTCTGTATAAATTGACAATGTCTCATTATACCTTCATTCGTTTGACAAAGCTACTGTGTTAGCGGAACGCGTCACAATGTAGATTTCAACAAATTAAAATTGTTTCATTTCACAATTGTATGTATGTTTTTTTGGGGTAACATTCACAATTAAGTATTAAACTAGGGACTCAATATATACACTTCGAGGTAGTAAATCTAGGGAAATTTAACGTTTGCATTAAAAGTAAGAAAAGCTATCTACTCACCACGATCTGGTAGTAGGAGGGAGTTGAGCAGTCACTGCTTGTTGTATCCTCCGTGGTTGTACTCTTATCCTGATTGGAACAGGAACAGGAGTTGGATTGCATGGTGCTAGTTCCATGTGTTTGCACATCGTTTGGGAAGCTTGTACCTGCAATAAAGACAGAAATTAATGCAAAAGAATATAGTAAAGGGGTATAAAGGTAAAGAGATAGTTGAAACACATATCATCTCCCAGAACAGATCTACACTGGTCTGGGACTACCTAAAAAATCTCAAGAAGCATCAATTGTTATGTCACGTATAGTTGAATTTCTATATGACTATCCGTGTATACTGAATTCTTGAAGCTATTCAGAGTCCACAACGCTATTTGAATGTTTAAATTTCAGGAAACAAAACCACCAAAGAAAATAAAAAATGTATTGATAAGAAATTTACATAAACAAGCTGTAAAAACGCATAAATATTCCAAAGAAATTATTGTGGCAACTCAATATCCAGATTTAGTGAGAATACTTGATCTGTTTGTTATAGAAGTTATTGAAACAAACAGTCATCTTCAAAATTTAGAGGTAAGAGTTTTGGTAAAATTCTTAAAAATTGTATATTTTCTCTTGTAATATTTTTTAGGTTGATACGACTTTGCCAAAAGAAAAACAGAAATCTCAAGCGAAAAATATCCTCCAACAAAAACACAGAGCTCTAGCAACCTTGTTTAAAAATCTATCCAAAATAGGTCTGTCTTACAAGACAGGTATAGTGAGCAGCAAAATTAAAGATCCCACTTCTGATTTTGTAATAAAACCTATCGATTTAAAAAGTCAATTTAGTCATGAAAGTTACGGGTAAGTAACACAAAATTTATTTCCATTTATTTAGCAAATTAAGTATTGGTTATATTGTTTAAGATATAAAGAGGAAAAAATATTGTCATTTTGGGAATCCAGCGAAAAGTATTATGTAAAAACGTTGATGAGATTAGATGTTTTGGAAACTGCTTTGAACAGCCCCTCCAAGGAACTTGGTATGCACAATGTGGAAAGGTTGCGAGGTTTTAGTCAAGATGCATTGGTAAGTGAAAACTAGGCAGATCTTTTTGTTATTTAAACTATTTTTATTATTTTTAGACGGCTGTTCAAAGGCAAAAACAGACCCTGGTTGAGAGTAGTCGAACATATTTCTATTTGAGATCTTTCACTACACAACTTAAAGAATTCTGTGGCAGTACAGAATATTTACCGTCTGGTATGGTAGAAAAAATAATAGATTTACTGAAATACATCAAAAAAATAATCGATCAATATCGAATAGTCCTAAATACTTGTCCTGAAGAAATAAACTTTAATTCAGAAAATTACGAAATTTATATTTTAAAAAGCAGCTTGGAAAAAAGAATAATCTATAAAAGAGATGAAATGTGGACGAAAGCTGAAAACTTGATTGTGTTTATTAATAAATCATGCGATCAACTTATTTCTCAATTTTTACGTTTAAATCCGGCATTACCGAGCACGGAATATGAAGTACTAAGAACAAAATACGTACCAGTACCAAACCTAATTCAAGTTAACAATAATTTGATGGGTTTAAGAGAAAATGTGGCCGATTTAAAAGAAATATTCGGTCACATTGAAATTACTAAAACTTTAAAGACAATACAAGAAGATCTCAATTTAACTATGAATAGCATCAGTCAATCAAATGATTATTTCAAAACAGAAGACAGTAAAAATTTTGACGAAGAAATTGAAAGTTTCAGTAATAAAGTCATAGAAATCCTAAAAAAATTACGAAAAAAATATAAACTTGAAAAATCAGACCAAACAAATGAAGATAAAGACGATCTAAAAGAAGAACATCTTAAAAAACTTTTAGTAGATAACTTATTTAACGATATTATGGATTTAGATATGAAGACAGTACTTGAACATACCCATAAAATTGTAAATTCTCTTATGACTTCTCCTTTAGAAACAATAGAAAGCAGAAAAACATTGACCAACGAAATTATTCCAATTTTGGAACAGACCGTTCTTCTGTACCAATATTTCGTCACCCAACAAGTCTCAGCTTATAGGATGAGCTGCAAGATGTCTTCTATCTTACTAAACATCTTCATAGAATTGGCTTCGAAAGTAAGTAATTCAATTTTTTGATAAAATTCATTTGCCACCTTTTTATTTTCAAGGGTTTTTGCATACCACCGGAGTTTTCCGATGAGCTGGACAAAGAAGGTATTAGCAAACCCTCAGACGGACTCGGTTTAGGAGAAGGTCAAGGAGAAAGAGACGTTTCCGATAAAATAGAATCTGAAGATCAATTGGATGACGCACAACCTGCTGGAAAAGAAAAGGACACTGAAGAAGATAAAGACTGCAAAGAAGAAGAAAAGGGTATAGAAATGAGCGAAGATTTTGATAGCAAACTTCAGGACAAAGAAAAGAAAGAAGATGATGATAGTGACAGTGATTCTGGAGACTCCGATGCTGAAGAACAAATGGGTGAAACTGAGAAAGGTGCTGATCAACAAAATGCAGAAACATTTGGAGATGAAAAAGATGAAGATGGAGAAGACGAAGAAGAAGGAGGTTAAAATTATTTAAATATTTCTATTCATTTTATTTTGAATATTCATATGTTTTTCAGGTAGCGATGAAAAAGAAGAGAAGGGTGAAAAAGGCGAGAAAGAAGGTGAGGAACAATTAGGTGCAAAGGAAGGAAAAAATTCGAAAGAAGATGAAGATAAACCAAAAGAAAAAAATGAAAAAGAAAAGAATAAGAAAGAAATAAACGAAATGGAAGAACCAGAATACGACGATGATCAGATCGACCCGCATCACGGACAACAACAAGAATTACCAGAGCCGGAACCTATGGAGTTGCCTGAAGATATGCAGTTGGATGATGGAGAAGAAAATCAAGAAGATGGTACAAATCAAGAAGAAAATCCTTTCGACATCGATACTATGAAAACCGAAGATAAACCAGATGAAACTGTCGAGGAAACTAAAGACGATGAATCTAGAAAAGATGAGGAAAAGGAATTTAGCAGCGATGATGAAGATATTGAAAGAACTGATAAGATCGATGCAGATGAAGATCTCGGTGGGGATGATAAAAATAAAGACACTGAAAAAGTGGAAGATTTTGAAGAACCCCAACAGGAAGATGAAGGTGACGAGAAAAATGGAGACGAATCAGTTCTTGATCAGACTCAGAGTAATCAGGAAAATATTGAAGCTATGGAAGTTGACGAGGCTGAAGCAGCTGATAAGGTTAGTTTTGCTATTTTATTTAATTTTATATGAATTGAATTATTTTTAATTGTTAAAGGCACAAGCTAGTAGATCTGAAAACCAACACTCGGATCAACCAATCGAAGAACTACAACGAGAAGATCGACCAGATCAAGAAGGTGTCGGTCAATCTCAAATGGAAGAAAGCAGTTCCGGGCATTCTGCACAAACTACTGCCCCGCAAGAAATAAAAACTTCCAAAGACAATAAAGATAAAGAAGAACAGAAAAGAAAACAAAAACCCGGAGAAACTGATTCTCGTAGAAGTTTAGGTGATATTGATCAACCAGCGAAGAAAAAATTGAAAACTGTCGATGCTAAAAATGAAGAGAAGGAAAATGATCGAGATGACAATGCAGAGGAAAGTTCTGAAATGTATCAACATATTAAAGATGCAGAAAAGACGAAAACGCAAGTAAGTATTAAAAAATTTAAGGTTTTATTGTAACTCATTATAACTAAATATTTTTAGGTACTGGATGTCGCAACAAAAGAACAAGCAGATAACCAGAAAAAAGAAACGCAACACGAAGAAAATAAAAATGAAGAACCAACAGAATCATCTACAGACCTACCAGAGGAAGAAGAAGATCCTGAAATAATGGACGTGGATGACACAAAAACAGAAAAACCTGAAAAAGTTGGCGAAGCCAAGGAGAAAAAGAATAAAAAACAACAACATCCTCAAGGTGAAGTTTTGGAAGAAATACAAGACATAGACATAGAAGGAGAATTAGTTGAGACATCAACAGTACCACGAAGCACTGAATCATCTCATCACACTCAACATTCGAGAATACGAGAAACTACAGCGATAAGACTTTCGGCAGAAGAAGTGAATAATCTTCGAATTGACGTAGAAAAACAATTATCTGGATGGAACGAACCACCTTCTACCGTAGAAGCTGATCAAGCTTGGCAAAAAATATCTTCAGTTACGTCTTCTTTGGCTCAAGATTTATCGGAGCAGCTCAGACTGGTTTTAGAACCAACTCAAGCAAGCAGATTGAGAGGAGACTTTAGAACAGGAAGAAGAATTAACATGAGGAAAGTAATACCGTACATTGCATCGCAATTCAGGAAAGACAAAATTTGGCTAAGAAGAACGAAACCTTCCAAACGGGAGTATCAAATAGTACTTGCGATTGATGATTCTTCCAGTATGGCCGATAATCGTTCCAAAGAACTAGCGTTTGAAAGTGTCGCACTCATTTCTAAAGCTTTATCTCTTCTAGAAAGTGGACAACTATCGGTCTTAGGTTTTGGAGAAGACGTCGAGGTTATACACAAACTAACGGATCAATTTACCGATAAAAGTGGAATCAAATTATTACAAAAATTCAAATTCGATCAAAATAAAACATGTGTTGCTAAATTGGTGGATTTCTCAACGGAAATGTTCAATCAATCCCAATTACAATCGACAGCACTTAACGCCAAATTATTAGTGATCGTTAGCGATGGCAGGGGAGTGTTTTCCGAAGGGGAAATGTTCGTACAACGAGCGGTGCGCAGAGCAAAACTATCCAACATATTTATGGTGTTCGTTATTATAGATAATCCTGAAAATAAAAACTCTGTATTGGACATTAGAATGCCGGTTTTTAAAGATGGCAAACTACAAGAAATTCAAAGTTATATGGATGCATTTCCTTTTTCTTTTTATATTATTCTAAGAGATATCAATTCTTTGCCGAGCGTTTTAAGTGACGCTTTAAGGCAGTGGTTTGAAATTGTTTCAAATTTAGATAAACAGTAAAATGGGGGAAAATATGAAGGATTCTTGAAACTCTAATCTTCGAAATTCGCAATTGCTATTCGCGGATAAAATTCCAAATGACAGTTGTAAGTTTCCATATGTTAAGGTAAAGGCTTAATACTCGTATGTTAAGCAGACCATAATGAAGAAACTGTAATCCTTGTGAAGACAATAACTGACAAAGAAAAACATGTAATCAAACTAAACTCCTTTTTCCGACCAAAATAAAGTATCTTTATTGTTATTTTAAATTTAGTTTTATTTTGTGGTTTCTTTATCAGCAAGAGTGTGGTAGGACAAGAGCAATTAAAGCCCTGAGTGGGTATACCAGCAATTCAGGACTTACTAACGAATGTCGAGAACGACTTGCTAATCTTACAAGGCGGAACGTGAATGGATTCCAGCCCACTCTGGGTTTGAAGGCAACGAGATGGCGGATGCACTGGCTGCGGAAGGGTCGGCAGCTCCTATCTGCGGCCTAGGCCTGACAAAACAAAAAATACGCAAGGATACGAAGAGGTGGCTGAGGAATAAGCACCTCGCTCATTGGAATAGACAATCCAAACTTCTACTGAATGGATGGACTGATGGAAACGCTAGGGCAGCTACTGAACTACCAAGGAGTAGGCTAAGGAAGATAGCAGGACTCCACACTGGGCTATACTACGAAGGCGAATCTTCGTTCGTATCTCCTGGGGCCCTGTTATGGCCCCTGGAGACACAAGCAGGCATCTATTAAAAAAGGTTGTGGCTTTTATTGAAGGGCTCGGCTTCATGGATGTCTAGGTAGCAAGAATGGCACAATGGGCCCGCTAGTGGCGTCTGTGCCGGAGCCTTGGCTTGAGTTTCGCCTGTACATTTAAGAGTAGTAGTGGTAAAACAATAATTGCAATTTACCTGAGATTGGAACTGATGAAAGATAAGATGAAAATGATGAAACGAGTAAATTGAGGAATCAGTTTATTTAAAAAAATATTGAAAGATGGTCCAAATTCGTTACCGTATTAAATTTCTAAACAACCTATACAAAAAAATTGATGAACTATCACGCCTGAAAAACTATGCTCCTTTTCAAAGGGAATGGTCAGCAGATGTATCGATTTTATTGTAATTTCCGGCTTTTCGTCCAATTCGGCATTTAAAAAAGAAAATAATTTTTACCTAAAACTCACTTGAGAATATCAATTTTATTTTGTCCTTGTTAATTATAGAATTAACAATATTTGAATGCAGAAAAAAATTGAATTGATATCTATAAGAATAATTTTTTTAAAGAAAACAATTACTTGAAATTGGCTCTATAAAAAGATGTGGTTGTGCAAAAGACGGACTAAAAGGTTTTTCCCACTTGAAAAATTGAATTAGAAAATCTAAAATTTGGAGAAAAAAAAATATTGGTTAAAAGTTTATCACAGAATAAATCGAGTTAGGAGTAGGTCACTCACAAATAAATTGAGGTCTCTAATATGGATTGATGGTAACTAGCAACTAGGTATGAAAATATTTAATGTAAACTGCATTGTGCTAACTTCTTTTCTGGTCGGAATTATGAACTCAAATACACTGGTAGACGTAAAATTTTACGCTGAATCGATTGCCGAAGACTAGAACGTTCTATCTATCATATTAGTCGAGTTATGAGCACATTTAGTTTTGAAAACGGGTATTTCGAAAATTTCATGACTTCATTTGGAGGAGAAAAAATGATTTTATACACAAACAGACTGTGGCAGTCAATTTTTCGCATCAAAAAACCCCTCCTGACAAATTTTGAGCAATTTTTATTTCAAAAATGAATTTTTTTGTCAAAAATTTTGAAGCAAGGGGTAGGTATGAAAATATTTAATGTAAACTGCATTCTGCTAACTTCTTTTCTGGTCGGAATCATGGACTCAAATACACTGGTAGACGTAAAATTTTACGCTGAATCGATTGCCAAAGACTAGAACGTTCTATCATATTAGTCGAGTTATGAGCACTTTTAGTTTTGAAAACGGGATTTTCGAAAATTTCATGACTTCATTTGGAGGAGAAAAAATGATTTTATACAAAAACAGACTGTGGCAGTCAATTTTTCGCATCAAAAAACCCCTCCTGACAAATTTTGAGCAATTTTCATTTCAAAAATGAATTTTTTGTCAAAAATTTTGAAGCAAGGGGTACGTATGAAAATATTTAATGTAAACTGCATTGTGCTAACTTCTTTTCTGGTCGGAATTATGGACTCAAATACACTGGTAGACGTAAAATTTCACGCTGAATCGATTGCCGAAGACTAGAACGTTCTATCTATCATATTAGTAGAGTTATGAGCATTTTTAGTTTTGAAAACGGGATTTTCGAAAATTTCATGACTTCATTTGGAGGAGAAAAAATGATTTTATACATAAACAGACTGTGGCAGTCAATTTTTCGCATCAAAAAACCCCTCCTGACAAATTTTGAGCAATTTTTATTTATCAAAAATGAATTTTTTTATCAAAAATTTTGAAGCAAGGGGTAGGTATGAAAATATTTAATGTAAACTGCATTGTGCTAACTTCTTTCCTGGTCGGAATTATGGACTCAAAATACACTGGTAGACGTAAAATTTTACGCTGAATCGATTGCCGAAGACTAGAACGTTCTATCTATCATATTGGTCGAGTTATGAGCACATTTAATTTGGAAAACGGGATTTTCGAAAATTTCATGACTTCATTTGGAGGAGAAAAAATGATTTTATACCAAAACAGACTGTGGCAGCATCCAAAAACCCCTCCTGACAAATTTTGAGCAATTTTTATTTCAAAAATGAATTTTTTTGTCAAAAATTTTGAAGCAAGGGGTAGGTATGAAAATATTTAATGTAAACTGCATTGTGCTAACTTCTTTTCTGGTCGGAATTATGGACTCAAATACACTGGTAGACGTAAAATTTTACGCTGAATCGATTGCCGAAGACTAGAACGTTCTATCTATCATATTAGTCGAGTTATGAGCACTTTTAGTTTTGAAAACGGGATTTTCGAAAATTTCATGACTTCATTTGGAGGAGAAAAAATGATTTTATACAAAAACAGACTGTGGCAGTCAATTTTTCGCATCAAAAAACCCCTCCTGACAAATTTTGAGCAATTTTTATTTCAAAAATGAATTTTTTTATCAAAAATTTTGAAGCAAGGGGTACGTATGAAAATATTTAATGTAAACTGCATTGTGCTAACTTCTTTTCTGGTCGGAATTATGGACTCAAAATACACTGGTAGACGTAAAATTTTACGCTCAATCGAATGCCGAAGACTAGAACGTTCTATCTATCATATTGGTCGAGTTATGAGCACATTTAATTTGGAAAACGGGATTTTCGAAAATTGCATGACTTCATTTGGAGGAGAAAAAATGATTTTATACCAAAACAGACTGTGGCAGCATCAAAAAACCCCTCCTGACAAATTTTGAGCAATTTTTATTTCAAAAATGAATTTTTTGTCAAAAATTTTGAAGCAAAGGGTAGGAATCGAATCGAATTTCATGTCGAAAACATCGATTAGTGAAGACCATAACTATAGTTTATACTGATTCTATCTACTAAAGGATAGTAGTGACCATTTGTATAAGCAAATATATCCATAAAGAAGTGTCAATGACTTGAAATCAACACTCTAATAGATTATTTTCCACTACATTCTGGACTATCGATCCCGTTTGTATGCATAACAGGCGCTCTCTCCGAAATAATCTAAAGAAACCACAAAATAAAACTAAATATTGGTCGAGTTATGAGCACATTTAATTTGGAAAACGGGATTTTCGAAAATTTCATGACTTCATTTGGAGGAGAAAAAATGATTTTATACCAAAACAGACTGTGGCAGCATCCAAAAACCCCTCCTGACAAATTTTGAGCAATTTTTATTTCAAAAATGAATTTTTTTGTCAAAAATTTTGAAGCAAGGGGTAGGTATGAAAATATTTAATGTAAACTGCATTGTGCTAACTTCTTTTCTGGTCGGAATTATGGACTCAAATACACTGGTAGACGTAAAATTTTACGCTGAATCGATTGCCGAAGACTAGAACGTTCTATCTATCATATTAGTCGAGTTATGAGCACTTTTAGTTTTGAAAACGGGATTTTCGAAAATTTCATGACTTCATTTGGAGGAGAAAAAATGATTTTATACAAAAACAGACTGTGGCAGTCAATTTTTCGCATCAAAAAACCCCTCCTGACAAATTTTGAGCAATTTTTATTTCAAAAATGAATTTTTTTATCAAAAATTTTGAAGCAAGGGGTACGTATGAAAATATTTAATGTAAACTGCATTGTGCTAACTTCTTTTCTGGTCGGAATTATGGACTCAAAATACACTGGTAGACGTAAAATTTTACGCTCAATCGAATGCCGAAGACTAGAACGTTCTATCTATCATATTGGTCGAGTTATGAGCACATTTAATTTGGAAAACGGGATTTTCGAAAATTGCATGACTTCATTTGGAGGAGAAAAAATGATTTTATACCAAAACAGACTGTGGCAGCATCAAAAAACCCCTCCTGACAAATTTTGAGCAATTTTTATTTCAAAAATGAATTTTTTGTCAAAAATTTTGAAGCAAAGGGTAGGAATCGAATCGAATTTCATGTCGAAAACATCGATTAGTGAAGACCATAACTATAGTTTATACTGATTCTATCTACTAAAGGATAGTAGTGACCATTTGTATAAGCAAATATATCCATAAAGAAGTGTCAATGACTTGAAATCAACACTCTAATAGATTATTTTCCACTACATTCTGGACTATCGATCCCGTTTGTATGCATAACAGGCGCTCTCTCCGAAATAATCAATATTTTTATTATTACAAACTTTCCCACTAGTACACATTCGTTTTCCACGGAAAACACACATACCGATCCATATTCCAAATATTTAAAACGCAATTCGGTTTCAAGAAAAACATGTTAGTGAATTTTTAAAGCCAACTGTCACTATATTAACATGTGATCGCAGCCATGGAATGGAAACATGGAGCAAACGAGGGTGATATTATGAAATTTCAAGGAATAAGCAAGGTTTCTTTGCCGTTCTATGAACCTCCTCAACGAAAGACGAGCGCTGAGATCATCAACGAAGCTAGAGTTGCTATTAGAGGTAAGAATCATGTTTTTAACAAACAATAACGTCTTCTATATTTTTTTTCTATATTTAGATGCAAGGGGGGTTGTGCGATACTCCGTTGGAAAAGATTTGAAAAGCGGATCTTAAAAACATATCACACTTTACCTTAATGTCAATCATTTGTTTTAAGATTCACACAAAAGTAGTTCACTAGTTTTTTGCTTTAATTTGGGACACTCGATTACAAAAACCATTTAATTTTCATTCTTCAGCGCTTATACTGATTTGTTTTTTACGAGTTTTAATTAAAAATTTATCCAGTCCCTTTTATTATAGATATATTACTGTAAGGGGGGTATGCAATTGTCATTAGATTTATTCTTGATGACTTACATACCTTGAACAACAATTTTCTTGTAGAAAATACGAAATCTGTTTTTTGCGATTAAGCTGCCGACACGCAACAAAAAATATATCCTATAACCTCTCTCGCTTACCTGAAAAGTTCGCTTTTATATTTCGATTTTTCAATAGAATATCATCAACCCTAAATTTTACAATGATTTATAAAGTCCTTGATACCGCCTGAAATTGTAAATCTTTTCATATCGTCCAATATGTTAATGAATAAATTAAAAGAAATCGAACACCAGATGCCAAAGAGACACGAATGGAGAGTTCAAGTTGACTACTTTTTTCCAGAATCACAAATGGCTGAGAAAAATGTTGCTCAACCTTCTATAAAACCTCTACAAACGCAAAGACCATATACACCAAGAGACAAAGAAAGACTATTGTTTGGAAATAAAATCAAGTCAAATAGACCACCAAGTTCATTCAGGTAAGAAAACTAATACGATGAAGTTAGCAGCGTTTAGAAAAAGCCAGGGACATACCTGAAACCCCATGACCTTGAAAATTTTTAAATAAACAACATTGATTAGAGGTGGCAGAATTAAGTTGGGGGTGGGGCTATCAAAGTGTATTTGGACTGGCGATTTTCATCCTTAACATTTCAATTTTTCTTTGTAGCCTTGATTATCAATTCTAAAAATATTTGAAGCCTTGTATAATAATCTAAAGTTGAAACTGTTAAATTTTTAGCCTTCGTTACTTGCAAAACGAAACAGATCTACCATCGACACCTCCAGATAGTACAAATTTGTTAATACCAAACCTAATAACGTCCAGAACTTTAATAACTCCACCGAAAAATCCAAACAAAGTTCATCATCAACGATCGAACTCAGTGTCCGAAATTAATGATCAAATATTCAATATTTCCATCAAAGATCCTCTACACAAAATCAGACTGCCCTCTCTGGATAACTGTAGACCGTTACCGAAAAGGAAGATATTCAAGAATACCTCATTGGATAACCGTAAGTAAACCTCCATCTTCATGTTCCAGTGGATCGTATTGTAGTGCGATTTACAGATTGCGAAAATCCTTTCGGAACCTCGTCATACACAAGTGCGAAAAGGATAAGATAAAAAAAAAGCTTGAAATAGAGGGAAAGAATAATTGTGCGCGGTTATCAAGGCGTGTACTTAATTCCAGAAACCAGTGGCCGAATTTTGATTGCCCCTTATTTTAACCGCTGTTGCCAGAAGAGCTTATTAATTTGTAGAAATGATATTTTTGACTCGTTATTCCATCATTCTCTCTGTAAAGTACACTGTTGCCGGATGAAAGTGTTTAGTTTTACCTATTATGCACGACTTCGAAAAAAAGTCAACGAAAACGAGACAAAAATAATAGGGCGGCATCTGGAATTAAGTACACGCCTTGATGACCGCGCACAATTATTGTTTCTCTCTCTTTCAAGTTTTTTTTGCACTTGTGTACGACGAGGGCTCCGAAAGGATTTTCGCAATCTGTAGAAGTGTGTATTATTGGTTTAGATGTCATAGATCGCACTAAAATTGAATCCACCGCAACATGGAAGTAAGTAAAACATTTATCACTCAACGGTAAAACTATTAATTAGATATTTTAAATACATTTTTTAATAAAAATGGAGCAATTTATCTGAGAGAAGGGGTTTAAAATATCAGAATTAAAGAAAAGCAGAAGGTAAGGTATTCTAGCTTACCGAAATCTATGACCTATATTTGTATTTAGGTATTTTTTCCATTGATTCTAATACCCTGTATACAATACCTATTTTGCTGAATTAATTTTAAGAAACTTCGAAGGGCCTGGACCATTCAAATGATTTTTCAGAAAAAAATGCAATAATATTGTACGTAATACGTTACCCTTGAAATTTTAAAAGGACTTGATTAAACCAGCAGGACATATATTTGGTTTTTTGCTAAAAATCAATAGTAGAACTTGGTCACGCGATGTAGTTATGTTTACGAAAACATAAACATAAAACAACTGCATCTATTTATAAATGAAATAAAATGAGGTTTGAAAAATCAAAATACAGGTGATTAAACTAAAAATAAATAAATAAATAAAAAATAATTCTTAATTTAAGAAATTACCTATAAAAATTGTTTTTTGTTTTTTATTAACTGTAATTTATAATTGGAACACCCTATATTTTACTAAAACTTTGTATTGCGTGTTAAAAATGGCGAGTGGATACAGAGTGTTGCAAATAATTTCTGTATATATTTTTAGTTCCCGAAGAAAACGAATGCCAATCGGATTCTCAAAAAACTGGGGCTCGTAAAGCGTTCAGTTCGCCCCAAGAACGAACTGATTTCAACGATTCAGATGGTCCATTTGGAAAACCGTCATTGCAAAAAAGAAATCTTTCGCAATGCCTACTTTTGGGTCCACAAAATTTGGAAAAAATCTTCGACAACAAACAGATTATCGAAAATTCTCAAACGCTGTTCCTCAACACAGGTTATTTCACAAATCAAATACACAACTCCAATTATTTAAAAGGTATAATTATGAAAAAAATAATTATAATTGTTTTCAATTCGGCCCTGTAATTTTTTTTGCAGTAAATGATAAAAAAGAGCGAACGTTCGAAGACGTTCTTTTGGAACTGAATTCTGAAAACGAAAAAAAAAGCGGTGAAGATCGTATAGTAAAGTTGTTGGAAGAATTGTACGATTGCATGGATAAGGAAGGCATGATCAATCAAAAAGTTGCTTCAAATACGAAAATAAGAATTTTAAAATGTTTGTACAAATATGTCGAATCAAAAAATGAACGTATACTTATCTCGATAGCAAAAATTATATTGTCAGTAAGTATAAGAGTGACGAACAAGTGTTTTGTCTTTTGCAATTCATTTAAAATTATACAGGGTGTTTTCAAATGATACTTCGAAATACTGGAGGTTGAAGTTATAAAAATTTAAATGTTTTTATTTGATAACTTTAAAATGGAAAATGGAAAAGTAAAGTACTAAGTATGTATTGATAATAATAAGAAAATAGAGTTTTACTTTATAAAATAGGTATAGTACGCCATTTGTTCGTTTTTGACAGATAAGCGCCATGTTTCCTCGCCTCTTACCGATGCCCAGTAGGTTCAGATAGAATTGCCAAACATTACTCAACAAACATAAACATCAAAACAATCACTAAGCGACTTAAAATGTAAAAGTAAACATTGATGACATTAACCAAGCTTTTTTGAATACGTACCTAACTTGCGCAATCGAGTTGTACAAAGGAAGATCGGAAAAACCTGAAAATAAAAATATTTTTTCAAAAAATTATTATAAATTTTCAAAATAAATATTTATTGCTTAATCGTGCCTACATAATGGGGCTTAAGTGGATAGGTTGTTCATGGCAAACTATTTTATTGAATTATGAAATAAAACAATTTTAATTTGTTGAAATCTACATAATATTTAAACCAAAAATTGTGAAGCACTTGAGATAAATAAAAACAAATATTCAGATAATCTCCTTAACGACCGAATAGATATCAACAATTCTCCCTTATTAAACCTTTTTACCTAGAAAGGTTCCTGTAGGATTGTTGTGAATAAGTTTCCAGGTAAACTTGTTAACTACTTTAGTTAATCCCATATTTAGACACATTTTTTCCCTTTTTATTTCATTTCCATGTGAATAGATCATAATTTTATTGTTTATATCCGTCAAATTTAGTAAAATTGAAAAGTTCTCATTATACCTCCATTCGTTTGATAAAGCTACTGTGTTAGCGAAACGCGTCACAATTTCAAGTTTAAATATTATGTAGATTTTAACAAGTTAAAAATTGTTTTATTTCATAATATAGTATGGATCTACATCAAGTAAAAGCCTCATTCAAAATTGTTATTATTATATTTTTTGCCTTCTCCCATCTTCTAATCAACAAAATTTATCATTTTAGATAAAAGTAACAGGCAACAACTTAAGTGGGGTGTGCAAGTTGATTTTTAAAGTAGCGAAAATCGACAAAAATGATCATCTTTTCTTCCAAAAAAATTTATTAGGTAACTTTGTCAATGTTTCATGCGTCAGAGGTTAAAAATATATTTTTTAGAATTGTTTCTCGATGCTCTCGGAAGGTCAAGTCCACTGGACGATGCGGAAGCTTGTGTGTATGGGTATGGGGCTGTTAAATTCTTAACGATGAACCAAGAACTGTTGGAGAAAATCTTAAGCTTAGGCATACAACAGCTTATGGTGTTACATATGAAAATAATAGTGGTAGCAGTAAGTACATTTATTTATTTGAAAAGAGTGAAAAAACATCAAATTTCTATTTATATTTTTTTAGAAAGGGGAGAAGTGCATCATGCCGGATCAAACGCATCACGCTTTATATCAACTAACTGGAGCTTTGAGAAATTTGGTATCAGAAGAACATATCTACGATTCATTTATTGAATGTGGAACAATACCTCAACTTTGTCTTACTCTTGAAATATTCGCTTCCGATTTAGACATTGTTGCAAATATTTCTCGGACTTTAAGGTAATAGAGGAGTTCAGTCTAAGTTCAAAACATAAGATTTTGCATGTTTTTTATCATTGCGAACATCCGGTGGCCAATAAAAATAGGAACTTCTGGCAAGTCACCATTTCATTTCTGTTATTCAGTCACTAGTTATGTCAAATATCAGTGAAAAAAGTAATTAGAAAAATAGAGATACAGCTAATTAGAAATGCTACAAAAATCTTATCGAAAATGGACCTACACAATCAGGCCCCGTTTTATAAATGGGCAGACTGGGCATTTGCCCAGGGCGCAAAATTCTCAGGGGCGCAAAATAAAAGATATAAAAAAAATAAATGAGGGAAACTGGGAAACAAATTACCCACTAAAAATATCTGACATAATTGTTTTTAAAAATATATAAAACAGAACAAGTAAATACAGGCTACTGGGAATGTAAAATAAAAATAGTAAGTAACATAATAATAATAAAACATCTATACATAATATATATTACTTGAGTAAATATGCCATACATCCGGTGCATCCGCGCATGCGCTCATCTTCCGCTGTCACGCCAACAGCCTTATAACCTCAAACGTTGTTAGCAGTGTTGCCGGAGGTGGTACAATTGTACCAGTTTTGGTACATTTTATGTAAAAAAGTACGTTGATACAACATTGTCAAAATTGTCTTCTTTCTGGTACATTTCTGATTTGGAAAATGAATTACAGGAAAAAATGTTTCCCAATTTAACTAATATATAATGTGTCTTCTACATTCTTCAGCTTGCGCTGAAAGAATTTTTTCAAATCTGAATTTAATTAAAACTATAAAAACTATCATTTTATCTTCCCAACTTTTAGATGTTATTCTTGGAAACCTCTATTTTTATCTTAGATCATTATCATTGGTAATCTAAGATGTTTACGAGGATTTTTATAAGTACCTTAATGGCCGTATTCACCATCTTCAACTCTAATCATGATTAGGTAATTGTGATTAAATAAGTAATCTTGATTAAGTCAAATTGCTATTCACCAAATTGTTGTTTGGTAAAATTAAGCAATCAGGGGTTAACTTTGATTTACAACTTGGCAACATGGATATTTTCTCAGTGTCACCACCCAAAATACGAATGTTTTAGCTTATATTGGCAGATATTTACACTTTACATTTTTAAAGATCGATTTAACCTTACTGGATTGTTACTAAAAAATGAAAAAACCTTTTAAATCAAAGTTACTTGGTATTTTATTTGGGACTACCCTACTGGGGTGGTATAGTCATCATACTAATTACAAATAGGCTTGATCAGTCTAAATCTTTTATAAAAGTTGTATTCATCCATTGTTTGAAAATAATTAGTTCTTTCCCACTGAATTCTAGTAAAGTCATCTGCAATAATGTCTATAACGTCCAAATCATCGTAATACACAGCTGATCTTCAATATTTTCCTTGTTCCAGAAAAAAATAAACCAACGAAAAATCAAAAATTGTAAAGGACAAGATAAATTTGTAGGTTTGATTTATATTGTTTGATTGTTATGTTCACTTCTGTCAGAATAAACGGTGATTATCTTTAAAACCGCTCAAATTTGGCCGATTAGGTTAATTTCTTGTTTAAGCACTAATTCTCTGATTAAAACATTGGTGAATACGAAATTAGCTGCTTAACCACAATTAAAAGTTAATTGTAGATATTTTACTTTGGTGAATACGGGCATAATATTTATATTTTTGTTTTTTTTGCCAAAGAGTTTCTGTTTTGTGATAACATTGTTAGTTAATAGTTACTTAATATTACTATTGTTACCTTGTTTTAGAATTTTAGACTGATTTTTGTAACGTTTTTATAAAAAAAAATATATATTTCCTTGGAAATACAACTTTTATTTAAAATTTCGCGCCATATGCAGTTTGCGATGAAAATAGTATAAATATTTCTTTGTTGGTACGCTTGTGCGAAATCTGGTACATTTTGACTGTGAGGCTGGTACGAAATATTATTAAGCTCCGGCAACACTGGTTGTTAGTTTATTGTTTGAGTTTGATTTTGATGAGTGTAGTTTCCCAAATCTTGAAGTAGCTGTTAGAATTTTTCTGACCTTACCTGTCACCAACTGCTCTGCAGAGAGAGGATTTTCCGCTTTGAATCGTCTGAAGAATGTTAAGAGATCTGCTCTTTCAGACAACAAGTTAAATTGTCTCATGTTACTGTGTTGTGAAAAAGACTTAACCCTAAGTACAGATTTTTCTGATGTAGTAAATAAGTTTGCCAAATTGAAGGCTAGAAAAAAATCTGTCATTTAAAATGCTTTGTACAAAGCAGGATCTTAAAAATATAATTTTATGTTGTAATCTTTGCTGGAAATGTGGATTATGTATGTAAAATAAATGTCTACAGTTTTGTGAATGAAAGACGCGTTTTATTGTTACTTCCTTCATAATGTATATGTAACATAGATTATTTACTTTTTACATAATAGTAATACAGGGGGCGCCAGTAGACCATTTGCCCAGGGCACCAGTCACCTAAAACCGGGGCCTGTACACAATTGAACGAATATCAAGAGAAATAAATATAACTGACATTTGACATAACCAGTGACTGAATAACATAAATAAAATGGTGACATACCAAGAGTTTTTAGAATTATTGGCCACTGATATGTTGAGTATTCAGCTAAAAAGTCATTTTAAATTTCAAGATATACGCTTCGGGGGTGCATTCATTATTTTAATAAAGCAATATGGATGTTCGCAATGATAAAAAACATGCAAAATCTTATGTTTTGAATGTTGGACCTTAACTGTCATTCTTGTCAGAAAAAAACCTTTTTTGTTGGCTACACTGACCTTAGACTGAACTCCTCTATCAATAAAACAAGGATGATAATAATAATTGTTGACAATATTGTATTTTGTAGCATAATTTCTACAAACGAATGTTGTTGTGATGCTATTATCGAATATAAAAACATTTACAAAGTTTTAATAAATTTGTTTGAAAAATATCCTGGAAATGAGGAAATCATAGTCAGACTGACCTATACGCTGGGAAATATAGTTTCAAAAATTGATAATACTCGGGTACAGGTAAAATACATTTTATATTTTTCTCAATTTAATAGTCATTGGTGGAGTTTAAAATAATTAAATAAGGATTTATAATGTTTTTTTTTTGTTTTTTTAGTATTTTTATGAAGATAATTCTATAGAAAGTCTGGTTAAGCTTTGGAAAATATATTTAGAGCGTACGTTGAAAAACTGTTCTTTGAAACTGGATGCTGCTGATGAACTTAGAAGCAATAGTGAGGATGTAATGATTAAGGTAGTGTTTCTATTGTTAATTTGAGGACCTCTATTTTTAATCCCATTGAAGAAAGAAGCCGCCCAATGGCGTGCATAAATTTTTTTTATAAATTCTAATATTGTGAAATAATGTTTTTCAAATGTAATTCAAATGAATAAAGCGGATAAAATTAACCTGCATCCGTAACAGTGCCTAGTTTAATAACATATAAGGTTCGTTCCAACCACCAGTAATTTACAGTAATATTACTAATACACATGCGCAGTTGAAAAAAATTGTTCCAACCACCTGAAATTACTGATTCTAAACTATCGATTACTATCAGTTCTCTGTTCCATCCCGTTTGTGGACCAGTAAAATTACCGTTCAAACGATTCTTGCTTGATAGCGAGTATCGATAGTTCTGAAATTGAGATACATGCGCAATGGCAACATTTTCGTCTTAAACTGTCAAATTTGTATTTTTATGGAAAGTGTAAATAGGATATAAAAGTGAATTTTTAGTTTTGGAACTGTTTTGAAAATAGTGTGCACCGTTTCTTACTGACTGTTTCTTTGTGTAGTCGTTGATAAAATGAAAAAGGGAAGAATGGAGACCGAAACCACTTTATATGCTGCTACTTATGATATAGGTAATTGAAAAATGGTCAAAATAGAACATACACATAATTTTGCCATTTATTAAGGTTACAGAGACTTTTATTATTGTGATATTTCGATATAGGTGACATTATTAGTATTAAGTTTCACTAATTTGATATTTTTAGGTTGAAAGTGTTTATTTTGGTTTTTATAAGTTCGTTGTATTTAGTTTTATGTATTTTCAAGTCTAAAGGCTTTATAATTACAAATAAAATGTCTTGATTTTACACTTTTATTTTTTTATTAATGTTTATATGTAGGTACAATAAAGTGTGCGTCTATTGAAAAATAAATATTTCTATGTGTGCGTCAAAATCAGTGCAACTACCAAACTAGTTCACAATACGTTCCAACCGTTTGGTAAGAGATTACCAGTAATTTTACTAATTTCTCTCACGCATGCGCATTAAATAGTTAAATTACTGGTTACGTACGATAACAGAATTGCTGGTTGGAACGAACCTTATAAATCGTTGTAATCCCGATTTTCGTCAATTCGTGAATTCTCGCGATAACCGTATTATCAGAAATTATAGAATTTTCTTGTTTTAAACACGCGTACATATTTAAAACAACGCGTTGACACTGAACATGTAAATCTTTGTTTTTAAATTCGGCCCCATCATCATTTATTGCTAAGTCATTTGCTTGTGGCGCCAAATTATTAGATTCCCGCGCTTCATCTTGGACTGTCGTTTCAAATGGTCTCCAAAATGCCATTCTAATTAATTACAAATGAATTATATTCTCAAAACTTACCCTAACGTCTACGAACAAATAAATATTATTGTATATTGATATATAAATTCACTCAACTCCACGAACAAATAAATATTATATTGATATCAATTCACTCAATCTAGGTATTATTATTTCATTGAACTCACTCAACCAAGAAATAGATAGGTACTACTATATTATTTTAAATAGGTCTACATATAAATATACAAACATAATTGCACACGCCTATGAGACTAATGGATTTAAACAAAAGGCCTGCATCCTAAGCCCATTAAATTTTTTATGTTATAGTGGACCACCTTAGTAGCTTCCCGAATTTTTCGATATTATGAGCAATATTTCACTCGGTAACTGGCAGGTGCACCTGCGGTGCCAGATTTTCATAATATATCGGGCATACATGAAGTTGTTCTAATTAATTTCTCTTCTTATAACAGTTTCGAGCGACTTTTTTTAATTCTTACAAATAAATTTATATTATGTATTTTTTATTGAATATTTCCAAACTAGTTTTCTAAGAAAATCATGAGCTAACAGTATTTTGAAGTAATGGGAAACATGTAAAATGAGCACAACAATTTCAGAAAATATATGTGACAACATTGCTTTATTTTATGGTCCTCAAACTAACTTTGGTCAAAGTATATAAGTTTTGCTTTGAAATATTTGTTATCCAATAAAGATATCTCATTCACAGGAATCTTAAATAATAAGTTTTTGCGTGAATGTAGAAAAAATATTGTATGCAACTCGTGCAAAACGTGTTTTTTGCACTCGACGTGTTGCCCAACTCGGCCTAATTTCATGTCGCATGCAAAAAACACTCACTCTGCACTTGTTGCATAAATATTAACTATTTATTGTAGATTATAAGGGTAATAGCTAATATGGTTATAAATCCAGAAATTGGAAAACAACTAAACGAAAAATATGGTAACCAATTAATTGAAGAAATCCTTAAAGTTTTAATAAGTAATCCTTTCAAGAAAAACGAAGATTTGGTATTATCCATATTAAGCACTTTAAACAATTTGTCTTATTATTACACTAGTGATTTGGAAGTTGATATTTTCCATATCAAACAAGTTGACATTGTTGAAGGTAAGGAATAAATAAATTTAAGGAATATTGAGGTCCATCCCAGATGAATGAATAAATATTTTATCTATCTACTAAAAGAAATAATGAGCCTATGGATTACGAATGCTTTGTCATTTTAATACTCTCTCTTTCATAAAAATAGACTATAAGTACTTAATTAGTTTTTAACAGAATATGTAGAAAGTTTTTTTTTTATTTTAGCCATAACCGAATACACAAAATCGAACAATAAAGACACCGTGATTGAGACAATGAGAATCTTGGGAAATCTATCCAGATCAAAAATTTCCAGAAAGTATATTACAGAAAGTGAAGTATTTGAAATCCTCATCGACTTATTGGACAAAGGTATTATGATTTTTTTTAAATAAATCAGCAAAATTGGATATCCCATTTAAAAAAACTATTATCTTTTATCCCCATAAATTAGCACGCTACTGAACTATTGATAAAATATTAATTATATTCACCTGTAACCAAACAACTTTTATACAAGCCTTTTTTTTCTAAAAAGCAATAATAACGATGACAAGTGGTGGGTAATTTATAATGAATAACCCTGTACTTTTTCAAACCCAACCATAGAGATAATATACAAAAAAAACGTTGCTCAGTAAAAAATTCTCGGTATTAAAGATTGATTCCTTCATGTATATTGAATATTGGTAGATGATAAAAATTATTGTTCTTCAAATTACTCCCCCAACCACCCAATTCTCCGGATCTTATTTATATAGACTTTTTTTTCTAGGTGATCGTCCTCAACTAAAAACAACGGTAGGGGTATTTGTTAATCTGATGTCCGATAATCGATCGAGAACTTTATTTAAAGACAATGGAGGAGTTGCAAAATTGATAAAAATATTAACGACAGAATGTGAAAGCGATTGGTCATTGGGAAATCTAATCTGTCAAGTGTTGTGGAATTTCTGTATAGAAACAGTTGATCTACATGAGCTTTTTACTGAATCGGAGATACATAAATTATTGATACTGTTAGCAGATCACTTGGGTAAGTGTCAAAGTGTTTAGATCTTCTTTAGTTTAATGATAAAACTTCAGATGAAGAAAAACTGTTTGGTATTGAAGAGCATATGGAAGATATGGAAGTCTATGTCACTCAAGAATACTTAATCTGGGAGGAATTTGCCAATGTAGCTACTAACTTATTGGAAAAAATTGAATTTTTCTTAGACACATCTGACCAAATAACAAACGAAGAAAAAAGTTCAGTTACAAATGAAAAAACCAAAGATTCCAGCACAAATGTCAGTATAACTGCTTGGTAAAATTTTTTTACAAAAACATCACATTTAAATACATTGTTGGCTGATACTGCCCTAAATATAATCTATCCACTTGACTATCATTGAGATATATGACCTATGCCCTAAGTGGTAATTAAGGTTTTATTGCAGTCAAAAGCAAATGCTAGGTATATTTTGCACACTATATATACGATATATATTATAATATGAATTGTTAAATAATATCACAACACCAAAGATATTTTTACAGTCGAAGTTATAATAATTATATACCTACACGAACAAAAAAGAAATATTTAAAAAAAATAATCACTTAGTATCATATGACATTCAGTATCTATCTATAAATCACTCCAAAATCTTAGAATTATCTCTAGACCACATATCATGGCTTATTCGCCTTAGTTAATCGAAAATTGTAAAATAAATTGTTTAAATTAATATAAATGATTCCATATTATAACAAAGAAGTGGTTAGATACTTTTAAAAAGGTATTAGATATGTATCTTATCAGTGGTCCTTATAATTTTGTGATTGGTAGAAAAAGTAATAATCACAAAAGTTTTAAATATAAAAAATAAGTAATGTCAAGGATCAAATTCTATAAAAAATCTGTTTTAGTTACACTTTTAAAAAAGGAAACAAAATATAGTGTAGTTACCATATATTTTGTTTTATGGCATACCTACTACTGTCATTCATCAAGTTGATATTATTTTTTTTGTTAAGTTTATTTTATATTTTATAAGAAAGTTGCATTTATATATTTATATTCTATTAAACAAATAAAAATATTAAATTATATCTATGATACACAATACTTTGGGTTTTATTATTATTAACTTATCATTTTACTTACATAAGGCATTTTTTCTTGACAAACTGTTTTAAAACTGTTTCCAACTGTCAATTGTTACTTCCATGCATTTCTCATTGATGTTATGACAACTGACATAATGACATTTTCCGTTTTGAAATAGTTTTAATCAAATAAATATACTGCAGAAGGTGTTGGTGTAGTACCACAGAGTACACCATCTAGATGGTGTACTCTGTGGTAGTACTTCAAAATTATTACTTGTAAACACTGTCCATAGACTCTGACAACAATATCACAAAAACAATATTTGAATCTGGCTTGTGACATAGAATAATACTTGATCGAAAACAACGATATGTCAAATCTACCAAACCGTAACGCCACCACCGTCGAAAATTATGAATCAATTTGTCGTTTCCTACTTCGTAAAAGCTGGATTTATATAAAATCTCGTTGTTCGTTGCTCGCTGTGTTTTAAAAGTTGATGGCGATTTATTTACATGCTGTTTGTCATAGAGAAATATAAATTTTTATTTTTTCTATGCTGTTCGCGATAAAAACAGTTTATATCACGAACAACAGAGTAGCTTCGACTGCTCTATTGCATCGCAGTTGCAACTTACATTATCGAAACTATTTTTGCTTCTACAATAAACCTCCCTCTGTAAACTTGGTTTTCACAATTTAAAAGCAGATTTCAATAATCCATCACCAAATATTTTAATAATTTGTGACTCACCTCTACTGCTTTTCTCCATCAAACATCAGTATCTTCTAGCCGAAAAAACAATAAATCTGCCAGTTATTTCCCAATGAAGAAGAACACTTTAACACTAATTTATTACGTCCATAAACACTCGATAACTTATTCACGACGAAATAATTAATCTTCAATGCACCCACAGACATATTTTATATGTCTGTGAATGCACCCGTAAAACACGTACTTAGTCTACAAACGCCATACCGAACCGAAATCAGCTAGTTCTCTACCAATAGTAATTAGTAGGTATACGGTATACCGGCATAAAAAAAATTGAATATAAAAAACTGTTATCAACAAGTAGGTTGGGTCGACCTGTCTTGACGTTTAATTTTATGAAACATAAAATACAGGCGCAAGTGTATATCTGTGGTGCAAGTTTATTTAAAACTTTTTTTGATATTGCAATAAAAAAAGTGTATTGAACGAAGGATAATTTAGAGTAAGAAAATGCTAGTATATAAACAGCATTGATCATTATATTTTTCTTAGACAAAATCGCGCACCATCTAAAATGTCAATAAATAAAATTTAAAAAACGTGGAAAGTAACTGAGATATCTTGCCCCAAGTAAATTAATAAATAAAATATTTTAGATGTCCTTTTTTTCGGCAATACACCCACTGTTTCTCTTAAAAAATTAATAATAATTTATAATATGCCACTGTTCTCCCCAAATAATTATTTGATACTTTTCGACAAGATACTTTTCATAATGTGACAATTTTTTTTTTATTTTCAAAATAATTCTGACACTATACACAAAGTTCTGTTGTACAATATTCTTTAATATATTTTAAACCTAATTGACTAAACAAAAAGGCAAGGATATTTTTGGAATTACTTATTAATAATCTCTTTATCAAGAGTCTTCAACTATCACGGTATTTAATAAATACTAACTATCATTGTCCCTTCTTAAAATTACCAAGGAGTGAATTGTGAATTCATCAACTAAGTACTATCAATATTTCTCAATTTAGTAAATCATTTTATTAAAAATCAAATTATTATTTAAAATAGATTCAAGGTTCCCAAATATGCAGAAGTAAATCATTTTTTGTCAGAAAGTAGGATGGATTTGGACTTTAAATCAAATTTCATACAACTTATTTATTAATGTAACAAATATACAATAGAAAAAAAAATGGTTTTGTTACAAAACCCCAAAATTTAGACATCCAGAAATGGACATACATGTTTTAATTTGATATTGGGCCTCAATGTTCAGCACATTTCTGAAGATGTTACTTTACAGCTTTCCTTTGGAATATAACTAGTAGGTAGAACATTGCCCATTGAAATGTTGGTATGAAACCGAATCTCACTTTCACTTAGACATTCACTTCAGGTAACAGTTGTAATATCTTTTGAATTTTTTCTAAAATGATGGTGTTATTACATATACAATTTTCTGGTCCATATGGAGGAACAATTACTAGGTGGTCATCTATTTTTAAATAATCTCCACTTTCCTTCACATCTATCATCATCTGTTTCAACCATTTCTTCACTGCAGTCTTTTTGCTAATATTTTGTAGAGCTGATATAGTTTGTTCTTGTAAATAACTATCTTCAACTGCTTCGGATACTGTCTCCAGAGATTCTATAGCGTGATGCATAATAATAAGAGTTTCATGGTCATTTTCACTTTTCCAATTGGTATGTAAAATAATCGTTTTGAATATAGGATCTATTACATACACAACACCAGTATAAATCTTTTTGTCTACCGTCTTTATTTGTACTTTTTTACCAATGAGACTTTTCATATAGATTGGATTATTATCGAATATTTTATCATCGTTTTCCATATTTGAAAAGATAATGTTACTAAAAATACAATTGTGCTAGTACTATCTTGGATTCCTAAACGCTAGAAACAATTTGTCTAAGCTAAACGCATAGATAGGAGATTGACTAAAATTAAGGTTAAGCTAACGTAAATAAACAAAAAAACTGTCAAATCACATGTTCAACTTTCTGCACTGCGGCCAGGATCACGGTATGGTATGTATCTCTATTATACACTTTATCGGAAGAGATCTGTGGTACATACACTAAACATTTGCGCCATCTATCTATATTCCTGAAAAGCTATAAACAAACTTGTTAAAATATAATAACAAATTTGTTTTATCATATCAGTTATCAGTTCTCATTGTATAATTGGTGATTCACAGACTTCTCGTTGGGTCTTTACATTTTATGCTTAATGGTGACGTGGTCTTCTACTTCTAGTCTATGTAAAGGATTTGTACCATATTATCTTATAAAAATGACTGCATCAGTTCCTGCTGTTCACCACAATTTGGAATCAGTTTTAAGCATTCTAGAGCATCCTGAGGTAATACTTTATATCAAGTTATTAATGTAATAGGTATAGTTGGTAATCTGAAAGTAAAGTATATTGTAAAATTGTATTATTCGATTAAAATAAGGTTTTAAATACAAGTTATATATCTGCTTCAGAATAAATCAGTTGCTGGAATTCCAGAGTTGTTAAACATTTACAAAACTACTAAAAACTCAATAGAACAAATTGATGGATCAGGAGAGGTTAATGTTAAACGATATCCTTTAATTATTTTGGAAGGATTGGATGGTTCAGGTAAAGTTTATTAAATATCAGCTGCTTATAATTTCTTGTTATCACAGTATATTATATTCACTTGACCTTTGTTCTTCATATTTTCTTTAGGAAAATCCACAGTTGGTCATAGGTTTGCCAAGAAAATTAATGGTGAACCAAGGCAAACTCCTCCAAAATCTATACAACATCTCAGGAAAATATGTGATGGTAATCAAAAATTGCATACAGCTTATTACTCTTTAGGAAATTATATTGCTGCTTTAGAAGTATCTCAAGTATTAAAGAATCATCCAGTAGTGATGGACAGGTATGTATATACTTGTTGATAATATTTGCATTCAAAGTTTTAGATTAAAGAAATTGTAATGTTTTTATAGATATTGGCATTCCACAACTTGTTTTGGTTTAGCACAACAAGTACATGATAATCAAGGTTCACTGTTGCCTCCAAAAGGAGACAAAGTATATAGTTGGCCAGAAGATTTACTCAAGCCGGACATTGTGATTTTCTTGGATGTTGATGAAAAAATTAGGTTACAGAGAATCTCTAGAAGAAAAGAGTTCACTCAGCAAGAAGACCTGCTCAGTTCTTGTGAAGAATTTAGAAATAAGTAAGTGTACCTTTCTGAAAGGCAATATGTTGATAATTGAGTACTTATTCTATTAATTAAATACCCTTTTCACAAGTGGACTGAAGAACAAATTTTTATTACAAAATATAATTAAAGAAATGACTCTGACTGATCTTATTATATAGGTACCTTGAAAAATTAATCATCCTATTTTTATTTCAGCGTGATTTTGGCTTACAGGAACATGTACAATCCTGAAGTAGTTTTCGTTAATGGAAATGACACAATTGAAACAGAATGTAACGAAATCTATGAAACAGTCAAATCTTTGTTAGTTACATAATTGAATGTTATTTGTTTGCTTTGTTCTTTTTTTTTGGATTTTTTTTAATACAACCTTTAAAAGTAATATTTAATACTGTTTTTTTTTGTCATTTTTTTTTGTGGTAGTGTAGTTACAATTGCTTTATATACCTATTGTGATAAAATGCAATAGACAGCTAAAAGATTCTCTGACCAACTATACAATTATGGTAAAATTATGAACATGGAGACTAGAAAGTCTCCATGATTATGAAGAATTTGATTTTTCTATAACTAGGTTGATAAAAAAGTAAAAAAAAAGATTGGATTCGGCGAGACACACCCAGATTGACAGTAGACACCATGTTGTGCTAATAAAGCCTAAAGGTCAGGAGTAGTTGTAACTTGTTCGTTCAAATTGACCAAGTATTTTTGTAAAAAAAAATAACCTCCAAAAATGGTCTTATTTAAACGATTTCTTTTTTAATTTTTGCTACCTCGTATAATATTAAAAGTTTTTATGATTCCCAATCAAAAATGTTTAACATTAATTGTTATGAGTCTGATAACTTTGGTGACCTCTCCTATATATTGCAACTGTGGTATTTTCCATATCGGTACACATAATTGTTAAAAATGAGAAACCTAATAGTATACACGATATTAGTAGTTACAATAAGTATTCTACAGATAACAAGTTTACCTATACAGAATGGATGTTCACCAACGAATAAACTACCAGATTATAAAAAGAACGGTGAATTGAATTATTTTTATTAAAAATACCTATACTAACAATTTTTACTAAACTCTGTCTTCTAACAAATATAATTTTTACGTTTTCAGTCTCGTTCGAAGTACCTTTTCCTTTTGTGTTTAGTAGTATAGAGCCGATTTTGAAAATATTACAGTCTCCCGATGTAAGTTTTTCTATGATTTATACTCTTATAAATGCAAAAATAACATTACCTACCCCCCTCCTTAAACATTTTATTCTATCCTGTTTTACATATAATTATTAAGAGTATTTTGTATTGTAGTATAATACACATGAAGGGGCTCGGCAAATTTTAAATCTCTATCAACTAGCAAAGGAGAGAAAAAATGAATTTGAAAAATCGGGGGGGAAGAAAAATTATCCATTAATAGTATTAGAAGGTTTGGCAGGTACAGGTAAGAATCGCACAGAATAGAGTATGGACGTTGCCACATTTATAAAATTATTAACTGTCACTTTATTCAAAAATAAAACCTTTTCTTTTGGTTAATTTATCAAGAAGGGCAAGGAAATAAACAAAGCGTTCAGAACACGTGGTACTTAATAGTGAGGTTATGCTGCTTTATAATGATAGATCGTGTTTGAGTTTAGTTGGTTTTGCTTAAGTGTTTTTTAAAAATTATTTCAATTCTTGAACTTGTATATTATTCAATAAAATAAAATATAGATTAATAGTTGTTTGTTGTTTGATAATTATTGATCGTGTTTATGTTTATTGTTTTACCATCAGATTACTGTCAAGTGTCAACTGTCGTGGACATGCACTTTGTTTATCATCAAAGGTGTTGTCAACCGCCAGAAATTGAAAAATTAACCAAAATAAGTTTATAATTTTGAAGAAATTGACAGTTTATACTCTTATAAATGTGGCAACGTCGGTCAAAAGAGCTAAAATTTACAGCTTATATGTTCTAGCTAAACTTCAAAGCGTCGTCAGATCAGTGGATATTTGTAGTTATGAATATAATAATTTATCGTAAATAAACTGTTTTTTTGGTAGGTAAATCAACTCTGGTAAGAGGTCTAACGAAAAAACTAAATGGGGTACAGTCGCATTCTCCATCGCCTACAGTTCAAAAAGTCAGAGCATTATTTTTAAATGACACATTCATGGATAATACATACCATCATTTTTCCCATTATGTCACTGCTCTAGAAGTAAGCATATTGTTAAAAGATTCACCTGTGGTACTAGACAGGCAAGTATTTTCTCAAAACAAACTCTAACAATTTGAATTTCCCTCCACCATAGCTTGGAGCAGCTCTGAGCGATTCTAATGCTCTCAGGCTTTCCTTTTATTTCCCCATAATACATAACCTAGGGAGGTTTCCCGTTCGGTATTCAATAGTTTAACTGAAATTTTTATGACTGTCTATAAATTTTCTTGTTAACCACTGATTTTAGATTCTGGCACTCATCTGCAACTTATGCCATAGCACGAGAAGCTTACTATACCCAAGGAGCATACAGCTTACCTCCAAAAGGAGATAAAATCTACAACTGGCCAGAAGATCTACTCAAACCCGACGTCGTACTGTATCTCGACGTTGATGAAAATATCAGAATCCAAAGATTGAATCATAGACTCGAAAATAATGAAGTAAAACCTAGCGGGAAAGTAGTTAAATTGGGAAAAAATGAATTGTTGTTGCAAGCTTGTCCTGAATATAGAAATAAGTAAGTCATTAGGGAGTGTATAATAAAGACTGACTTTCAATTTTGTTTCAGTGTAATTTTGGCGTACAAGAACATGGATAAACCGACAGTCTTATTTTTAAACGCCAGCAAATCGATAGAAGATGTTCTAAATCAAGCTTATTCTAATGTGGAACCATTATTAAAAATTCGATCTTAATAAGTTGTTTTATTTTGTACCTATTGAAGGAAATAAACGGGAATAAAAAATATTTTAAGGGTTTTATTTCTCCTAAACTTCAATATAATAGGTTTAAATAAAAATAAGAGTGCTGGTTTATCGAGAATAACCTCAAAATAATACCACAAAAAACACTACACTCTCGCACGTCATTAATTTTTAGGTTAGTAATACCAAATTGTTACTGACTTTTATTTAATAAAGATATCAAGGATCGTGGATAGTAGTCTACTCGCAATTTATGTCCAATGGGGCATGTCCACGACAGTTGACATTGACAATACCTACTCCAATGGTAAAACAATAGACACGATGAAAAATTATCAAACAACTATTAACCTATATTATATAGTATTAAATATGCAAGCTCAACAATTAAAATATCTTTAAAAGTAGCAGTGGCGTAACTGCCTATGGGCTAGGCGGGGCAGTGCCCCGGGGCCCTCAAGCTCAGGGGGCCCTCGAATCCTTACCAGATGACAGGTTGCAACCCCACTTTAATCATGAAAACTCAGTTGAGAGAAATTATGCCTAGGGAATTCCCCTAATTTCTTTCTGAAGGTTGGCAGTGTTGTCAATTTTTTACGGATAGTGATATGTGCGTATTATTCATCGATGTGCGTTTTATTGTGAATTCGAAAGATTTTTTTTTTTCGAGAACGGTTAAAAAATTAATGCTGTATCAGGAGTATGTATGTATGTGTATGTGTGTTTGTTTGGGGTAACATTCACTGAGACCTAAAAGGTCTATTGTGCCCCCTTACTTCTACTTAGTTTCTGAGGAGAGTCTCTGAAACTAGTAGTTCCTTTAGTCCTATTTCCCGGAGGAATTTTAGGATATCTGCAGGCTTCAGCTTAGGTAAATGTTCCTCTTCTATCCAGTAATCTCCCAGGTACTGTGCTCTAGGATTCTGGAGTGCTGTGCAGTTGGAAAGTAGATGGATGGAGGTTTCTTCTTCCATGCCACAGTATCTGCATTCTTCTTCCTCCACTAATTTGAGCTTTTTCAGGTGCCCATTCAGGCGACAATGTCCCGTTAGGATCCCTGTTAAAACTCTTAGTGCGGTCTTGCTTTGACTTATGCATTCATTTGATCTCCTTTGGTTGTAGTCACCCAGGAGAATCTTTGATTGTCTAAGCCCTACTAGATCTTTCCAATGTTCAGATCTTCTCTTTCTTTCGGCTTCGCCTATTTCTTCCAATATCAGGAGTAAGTAAGCTAATGTCAATAAACTTTTTTGTACTGGTCAATATAGAATATAGTGGCTCAATTTTATTTGATTTTACCGCTCATATTGATGTTCGTTAAGTCAAGAAGTCGCGTCAAATCTATAGATTTCGGCTAAAATGGCAACAGTGGTAAAGTATAACCAATGTTAATTTGATGACCCATATTTTTAATCCCATTGAAGAAAAAAGCCGCCCAATGGCGTGCATAAATGCCTGGATTTAGACGAAGTCATTGATACTTTTGCGAAAACTAAAGCTAGAAAAAATTGTAAATATAATTGTTATTTAGTCAGTTGGTAGGCCCGACCTTTATATAATAAACCCTTGAATCTTCTCTATTTCGTTTTATTAGCCAAACCTACACCAAGTATTAATTGTAATTTATGTTGTTAGAGTTTAACATTTTTATTACCTTACCTGCAGTGCACAAAAAAGAGCTTAAGAAGTTAAGTAGCTTATCTTTTTGAAGTATTTGTATATTTCATATTTTTATTTGATAAAACATAATCAGTTAGCAGTGGGCCCCATTTTTTAATTTGCCCCAGGGCCCTTGGTTCCTAGCTACGCCACTGAAAAGTAGGTACACTGTAGCAAAACCAACCAAACTCAAACACATCCATCATTATAAATCAGCATAGCCTCACTATTAAGTACCACGTGCTCTGAACGCTTTGTTTATTGTTTTGCCACCAGCTTGTTGTCAAAATAGTTTGTGACGTCACGTGCACATGCCCTATATTCACTCGGGTGACTTGCGCCCCGTCGCCCAGCGTGAATAATGGCTATCATAAATTGCTCGTTTAATAATATACTATTCGCTATGGTCCCAGCATGGTCCTAACTTGAAAATGCCAAATAATGATGTTTACAAATCCTTGACATCACGCAGAGCTAACATGGCGGATTGTTAGGTATTTCATAAAGAACCTCTGCGTATCCTATACAGGGTGGGGCAATCTTCTGACATCGGAGGATTACATCGTTGTGGTACGAGATAAAACTTTAAGGTTCTGTGTGAGCTGATACATGTTACTGAGGGCACATTTTGAAAATACTTTCGTTTATACAGGGTGTTCCAAAACCACGTAGCATCACAAACTTACATTTTTTTGAATGAAACGTACTATATTTTGTTCAAGAATCGAAAAGATCTCACCGAGAACGTTACAAAAATATAGCATTCTAATATATTATAAGGATGTTTTAAAAAGATATAGCCAATTATTGGTAAAAAAGACCTCCTCTTTAACACTCTGTTAAAAAGTAAATCAAAATAAATCAACAGATCTTTGTATTCAATTGTCATTCACATATCATTGGCTGTGCTTAGTATTAATTACTCTGTTATCTGTGGCTTCTTTAATACAGGGTGAAACAAAACGCAAATCAAGCAATATCTCAAAAATTTTAAATGAATCACCCTATAAGTCTTTTCACAATTTGTTAGTGCAATTAATAATCTTTCAAACGATATAGCACATTTAGGGTATAAGTTGATGAAAAACCGTAAATATTTTATGATAATGATCAAAAACAAGTATTTTACGTACACAATTATGGTATTAAATTTTTACATGCAACGTCTAAGGCTTAAATTTTAATCGTAATTTTGGATGCATCTACAATATTTAATCACTGGGCTACTGCCAAAATAGTATCTACTAATAAATGTCAAAGAAATATTGCTGTTTTCTTGGTTTGTGTTCTTAGGTTTAAATAATAAATAACTATAATGAATTTTCCGCAGGAAGACTTGATCATTATGATCTACGTGTTAAGAGAATGTTAAAAAAATTGTTCACTTGCTCCAAGAGTATATCGTGAAAGATATCCCAATATTGATCATGTCTTCCTGCGGAAAATTCATTATAGTTATTTATTGTTTAAACCTAAGAACACAAACGAAGAATACAGCAATATTTCTTTGACATTTATTAGTATAGATACTGTTACGCGAGTGTCCCAGTGAAATTCCCGCGTAAGACGACTATGATTGTTATCGAGAATTTTCGAGACTGCCTACCTCTCGTCTCCCACTCCTCCAGAGAAATCTAGTCTATTTAGCTCCTCCACCAGAAAGACTAGAACATTCCAGAGACCTACATTTCGGATATAAATAGCATCGCCGCACAGGGCGAAAGTGAACAGTTAACAGTGAACAGTCAACAATAATCAGATAGTTGAGACGTAGTCACATAGATGGACACTGTAGTGCTTATACTAAAGACAAACCGATCAATAAAGTGTTAATCAGTGACGTTCATATAAATTAGTGTAGTTAGTTAGTTTAGTGTTTAATATAAATTAGTAAATTAAGGACCGTACATATAAAATCTGTAAATATAAATTAATTAGTTGTAAATATAAATTAAAATAAACGTTACATTGGTGTCAGAAGTGGGATTAAAAAATAAATATACAGGAAGATGGCAAAGAAACTTTGTGAATTAAAAGTTTCAGAACTTCGAAGAGAGTTGGAGGATTACGAATTGGACACAAGTGGGACCAAGTCGGTGTTAGTGGATAGACTGAAAAATGCAATGATTAACAATGGATTGGACCCAGAAACGTTTGAATTCACCGACGAAGCGTCCGCCTCTATAACCTCCTCCATAAAAAAAGAAATGTCGGACATGAAAAACGAAATTTCGAAAGATATGGAAAACAAAATGTCTTCAATAGAAAACAAAATGTCGGGCATGGAAAACAAAATGTCTTCGATGGAAAACAAAATGTCGGACATGAAAAATGAAATTTCGACAGATATAAAAAACGAAATTTCATCCATGGAAAGTAAACTTTGGGCGGATATAGAGAATAAAATGTCTGACATGGAAAATAAACTTTCGGCGGACATAGAAAATAAAATAACGGACATGAAAAATGAAATGAAGACTGATATTTCTACCATGGAAGAAAAGATTAAAAGAATGGAGCAAGAAATGAAACAAAAAATCGATGAAATCGAAAAGAAGACTAGTAATAGTTCGGATGTTACAACTAGGCAAGCCCATAACAACGGCGAACTGGCAGAGAAAGTTGAGTTGAAGCCAAAAATAGAAAACGATTTCAACAGTAGAGTGAAACTGCCAACTTTCGATGGTAAAACGTCATGGCCGAACTATCTCAAGCAATTCGAGGCGGCATCAAAGGCAAACAACTGGAGTGAAAAGGAAAAAGCGTTGAATTTAACTCTTGCCCTGAGAGGAGACGCCATGGATATCCTTCAGACTATTCCAGTAGAAGAGACTGATGATTTTGAACAATTAAAAAAGCGACTGAATATGAGATATGGCCTGGAACACCTGGAGCATCTGTACCAGTCACAGCTGAAAAACCGCAAACAAAAACGCGACGAAACTCTGCAAGAATTCGAAGCGGACATTGCGAGGTTGGTGCGGTTTGCCTATCCATGGGCACCGGAGGATGTCATGGAATGTTTAGGGGTTCAGGCATTCATCGACGGAGTTCGTGACAACGAAATGCAGAGAACTCTACGTTTGGCTCGGCATAAGACACTGGTCGATGTACTCTCTGCAGCCCTGGAGTACGAAGCTGCTACACAGGCTTCCGGACTATACGATAAGGTGAGGGCTGTAGCAGACGAAGAATTTGAGAATAAGCTCGACCAGCTTGTCAACATGATGAAAAGCATCTCAAATGAAAATCCGAAAACTGTGAGATGCCGGAATTGTAGAAAAAGGGGACATGTACGCAGTTCGTGCAAGAGACCAAAAACTGCTACAAACAAAGACATCCAGCATGAAAAACTAGTAAAGGTCGACCTTCGGAAAGAAGATTCGACCCGAAAAAGTTCCAATGACTTTCTGTCGAGAAGACCACGTCCTGAAGAACGCTCCAACTGCAGCAAAACAGAAGCTAAGGAAGCTGCGATTCGAAGAACCACGGTGACCAGCGACGAATGGACACCAGAAAAGCTGCAAGAGGAACAAGAGAACGATCCCGACTTGAAGAAAATCCGACATTGGAAAGAGGAAAACTGTCGACCTACTTGGCAGGAGATTTCAAGATACTCGCCAACGATGAAATCGTATTGGGCCCAGTGGGACTCGCTGGTTCTGGAAAACGGTTTGCTACAGCGAGTAATCGAGAACGATGATGGCTCGGAAAGTAGAAGACAGTTGGTGATTCCAAGATCAAGGGTAGTAGCAGTACTGCAGAAATTACACGACAGTTCATCAGGAGGACATCTAGGTGTGAAGAAGACCCTACAGAGGGTGCGGGAACGGTTTTACTGGATGCACAGTTCCGAAGATGTTAAAGACTGGTGTAAGAAATGCACTACCTGTGCCACGGCCAATGGACCGCACGGGAGAAGAAAGGCTCCTATGAAGCAGTACAATGTCGGAAGCCCGTTTGAACGCATTGCCCTGGATATTGCCGGACCGTTTCCACCGACAGCAGATGGCAGCAGGTACATTTTGGTGGTGATGGACTATTTCACAAAATGGGTGGAAGCGTATGCCATTCCAAACCAAGAAGCCGCAACTGTTGCCGACGTGCTTGTTAAGGAGTTCATTTGCCGATATGGAGTGCCTCTGGAAATACACAGCGACCAGGGCAGAAACTTCGAAAGCCAGCTGTTTCAGGAAGTTTGTGATAAGCTCGGCATGAAGAAAACGAGAACTACGGCTTTACATCCACAGTCGGACGGAATGGTAGAGCGAATGAACAGAACTCTTGGCAAATACTTGTCCAAAGTAGTATCTAACCATCAGCGAGATTGGGACCAGTATCTCTCGCTATTTGCGATGGCCTACAGATCCGCCGTCAATGAGTCTACCGGCCAAACACCAGCAAAAGTTCTGTTCGGACGCGAAATGAGATTACCCTGCGACCTTGAATTTGGATGCCGACCCGGAGAAGACATAGCTGGTGAAGATTACGTAACCCAGTTGAGAAAACGAATGGACGATATCCACGAGTTGGTTCGATCGAATCTCCAGATCGCTAGCGATAGGATGAAGAAAAGGTACGATACGCAAGCTACAGAAGGAGGTTTCCACGAAGGAGACAAAGTCTGGCTGCATAACCCAAGAAGACAAAAGGGTTTTTCTCCAAAGTTGCAGAAAGCTTGGGACGGTCCGTACCTTGTAAATAAAAGAATCAACGACGTCATTTATCGCAACACCAAGATCCCAAACGGAAAGCCAAAGGTGGTACACCGTAATCGATTAGCGCCATTCGAGGGTGACCACGATGAGGAAATAAGACAACTCCAAGAAGTAGCCGATCCTGCTTTTGTAGAGTTCATGGGTGCTTATGGTGGTACCGGAAAAGCAAGATACGGCGTCACCACGGAGAAACGACAAGATCTGCTCACCGTGCCGGAGGAATACTCACTGGCAATAAACATCCCTGCCAGCATAACCGATGCGCGTGGATTGCCATCTCTGTTAATAAAGAAGAGTGGCGCACGAAGTTTGGAAAACCAGTTACCAGTACCAGGTAAAGCTTTGAAGGTACAAGATGGCACCCGTTACAATTTCCACCTAGTGACGAGAAACACCTTCGACGAAAGACCAACGTACGAGAATGTCTGGGAAGCTTTACTTAGCTTGAGGGAGCATGTGCTTGGATTAAACGTGCATAGGCTAGCCATGCCCAAGATTGAATGTAGGCATTTGGATTGGCGAATAATCCGTAACATGGTAGAAGTAATCTTCCGAGACACCGAAGTGCAGGTACTTGTCTGCGGACATTCCCAGGAGGCACAGTCAACGGAGAAGACGGTCGCATGTTACTTCCATGCAACTGGAAAATGTAACAAGGGAACCAGTTGCCGATACAGTCATCTCGTCTCAGTTTCCTAGTTAGTTCCAGGAGGAACTGTCTCTTAAGGAGGGGGCAATGTTACGCGAGTGTCCCAGTGAAATTCCCGCGTAAGACGACTATGATTGTTATCGAGAATTTTCGAGACTGCCTACCTCTCGTCTCCCACTCCTCCAGAGAAATCTAGTCTATTTAGCGCCTCCACCAGAAAGACTAGAACATTCCAGAGACCTACATTTCGGATATAAATAGCATCGCCGCACAGGGCGAAAGTGAACAGTTAACAGTGAACAGTCAACAATAATCAGATAGTTGAGACGTAGTCATATAGATGGACACTGTAGTGCTTATACTAAAGACAAACCGATCAATAAAGTGTTAATCAGTGACGTTCATATAAATTAGTGTAGTTAGTTAGTTTAGTGTTTAATATAAATTAGTAAATTAAGGACCGTACATATAAAATCTGTAAATATAAATTAATTAGTTGTAAATATAAATTAAAATAAACGTTACAATACTATTTTGACAGTAGCCCAGTGATTAAATATTGTAGATGCATCCAAAATTACGATTAAAATTTATGTCTTAGACGTTACATGTAAAAATTTAATACCATTCAATTTGTGTACGTAAAATACTTGTTTTTAATCATTATCATAAAATATTTACGGTTTTTCATCAACTTATACCCTAAATGTGCTATATCGTTTGAAAGATTATTAATTGCACTAACAAATTGTGAAAAGACTTATATGGTGATTCATTTAAAATTTTTGAGATATTGCTTGATTTGCGTTTTGTTTCACCCTGTATTAAAGAAGCCACAGATAACAAAGTAATTAATACTAAGCACAGCCAATGATATGTGAATGATAATTGAATACAAAGACCTGTTGATTTATTTAGATTTACTGTTTAACAGAGTGTTGAAGGTCTTTTTTACCAATAATTGGCCATATCTTTTTAAAACACTCTTATAATATATTAGAATGCTATATTTTTGTAACGCTCTCGGTGAGTTCTTTCCGATTCTTGAAGAAAATATAGTACGTTTCATTCAAAAAAATGTAAGTTTGTGCTGCTACGTGGTTTTGGAACACCCTGTAGAAATGAAAGTATTTTCAAAATGTGCCCTCAGTATCTGTATCAGCTTACACAAAACCTCAAAGTTTTATCTCGTACCACAACGATGTAATCCTCCGATGTCAGAAGATTGCCCCACCCTGTATAATTATTATTTCAAGTCTTTAATTCTCAGTGACTTGTCTCTCTTGGATTTTTAAAATCAATTACCTATACAACCCCGTTTGTTCAATCGAATTAAAAACAAAATATAAATCTTTTGACCTTATTATCAAAACAACACATAGATAAAAACCGTAAACGAATTATACGTTCATAATGAAAACATTACTGTGGAAATTGTTTGTGTCCTTTAAAGTCGCAAAATGAAATATGTTAACATTCTAACAATAGCTCTTTGTATAAATAGGGTTCACGGTTATTTCTTAACTACATGTAGCAGCCAAAAAAATAATCTAGAAAATAAAACGGGTAATTTTAAAACGATAATATTATAGTGTAGGTAAGTAGTTGTTATTTTTATGTATTTTCCAGAAGAAATACCCTCACCAATACTGTATCGCGATGTAGAATCAATTTTTAGAGTTTTAGGAGAAACTCAGGTAAGATTATTCATAAAACGTTGGATTGGGCAAGACAGTTGACACTTGACAATAATCTGGTGGTGAAACAATAAACATAATCATCAAACAACTATTATATATACTATTATATTATTACTAAATATGCAAGCTCAAAAATTAAAATAATTAAAAAAAAACACTCAGCAAAACCAATTAAACTCAAACACGATCTATTATTAGCATAACCTCTCTATTAAGTACTACGTGTTCTGAACTGTTTATTGTTCTACCTTCTACCACCTGCTTGCTGTCAAAATAGTTTATGTCACGTGTATATGCCCTAATTACACTGGAAAAAAACAGCTCATATTTTCTTTTTCCAGCATAAATATGTTACTGGTGTACGAGAGCTTTTACAATATTATGACGATGCTAAAAAGAAAAAAGAGCAACTTGATACTTTAAGTAACGTGAAAAAGCATCCGGTTATTGTTTTGGAAGGTTTATCTGGCTCGGGTAAGTAATAGGGAATTTTAAATAACAAAAATATAAGAATTAAAACGTTCGAAGCATTTGTAAACGCCTTGCTATTGGTTCTGACGTAGAAGAGTATGATTTTAGCTCTGCGCATGTGCTCATGCGACAACTAACGAAGGTATTTTAATATAGAACTATCGATAACGCATCCAGACACGCTGCTTGACCGACTTAGCTTCTTTATTTATTCCAGGAAAAACAACTTTGGCAATGGGTTTGCAGAAAAAAATCAACTGCACTCATTACCACTCACCACCTGAACATATAAGTCATTTGAAAGATTTGTATGGTCATAACATTAATTTGAGTTCCGCTTCCACTTTTCTTGGACAATATATCGCCTCATATGAAGTTCAAACCTTACTCATAAATTCACCTGTTATAATGGATAGGTAAATATTTAATTCGTATAAAAATAAATAAACAAACTATTGTATTTATTTATTTATAGATACTGGCACTCGAGTGCTGCGTTTGCGATAGCTTATACAGTTAATAACTTTCCCGATAAATATATAATGCCTTCGAAGGGAAGTAAAATCTACAGCTGGCCTAGAGATTTATTTAAGCCGGACCTTGTCTTTTTACTGGAAGTTGACGAAGCTATAAGGGAGATGAGGTTAAGTAGAAGAAATAATTTAACACAAGAAACATCTAAAAATAATCTTGATGGGTTTATATCAATATGTCCTCAGTTTTTGGAAAAGTAAGATACGTCATATTATCTTTTGTTATTCTTGAATCAATTCCAGACTATAAGGAGATCGTATATATCTTGGAATTTAAAATGATTTTTTAGCTGAATACTCCACATATCAGTGGCCAATAATTCTAGGGACTTTTAGCATGTAACTATTTCATTTCTGTTTTATATCCAGTCACTAGTTATGTCAAATGTCAGTGGAAAAAGTGATTAGAAGAATTGAGATACAGATAATTAGAAAAGCTACAAAAATCTAATCGAAAATGAACATACACAATTAAACGAATATCAACAAAAATAAATATAACTGACATTTGACATAACTAGTGACTGAATAATAACAGAAATGAAATGGTGACATGCAAAGAGTTCCTAGAATTATTGGCCACTTATATATATGTTAAGTATTCAGCTAAAAAGTCATTTTAAATTCCAAGATATACGCTTCGGGAGTGTATTCATTATTTTAATAAAGCAATATAGATGTTCGCAATGATAAAAAACATGCAAAAATCTCATGTTATGAATGGTAGACCTTAGCTGTCATTATTGTCAGAACAAAACACTTTGTGTTGGCCACACTGACCTTAGACTGAACTCCTCTATTTATGGTCATAGCAGAGGGCGCCAGTTTAAATCAAATACCAGAATCATCTGAGTCATCTGACTACAGAACAATTACAGCCAATCATAAATCTGGCAATACTATAAGTTCATTGTATCTTAGGGCGGGTTGTATCGCAATTGGTTAACTCACTGGTTACGAAACAAATGGTCAACTTTTAACCAGTTGTTGAGTTGCCGCGCCGATAGTTAGTTGCTGGTTACGTAACTGAAAGTTTTGTGGTGTAGAACTGTTACCTAACTTCATGTTGTGCTTTGACGTTGTTTGTCTATGGTTTGTCTATCGTGATAAATGTTATATATTGTGACATTAGGATACTTTTTAAAATTCAATCTAAATATGAATTTAGTTGTGTAGTTTTTATTGATAATTATTAATATTAAGTTGGCTTGCATTAGATTCATTTATTAATTATTAGTATTTAGCATATTTTCATCACGACAGTTCCTTTAGATAGTCTAAATCTTGCAGCAAACTCTCCATTGTTCCATTTTACAAAATGGTTTTCTCTTATTCTAAAATTTCTTGGACCCCTTGGAAATAGTACCAATTCAATTAGCTCCACAAAGTCTTCATCGTCAGTTAATTCCATGCCTCTCAAATTGTCTCTTTGAATATTCATCGTACGTCTAAACAATTTATTTACTTTGAGGTCTATTTAAAAATTTCATCCAATAGAGAATTCTAGAGACGGTAACTGCATAACATAACCCCACAAAAATCCCGTCTATAAACAAATGTCAATACATCAAACTACACAAAACGCTAATAAAATAACCGTTCTGTGACAAAACATGAAGTTAACCATCAGATGTCAAATGGTTAGAAAACCCAGTCTTAACCAACGTATAACCACTTGTTAGTGGGCGATACAACGAGTTACCACGTTGTAACCAGTGGTTAGCGTTAATCAAATGCCAAATGGTAACCAACTGCGATACAACCCGCCCTTAGTGGCATATATAGAGGCCACAACTCACAAGCCATAGGCCGCTATGTAAGCGCGGTTCTTACTTTGAGCTATATAAAAAGTGAGGTTATGGTCGTTTCTCTTTAAAATGAGTACAAAGTGTTGCAGTTTGTGCGATGCAGTGGTGAAAAAACAAACTGCTTATTCCTGTATGATTTGGTTCTTTTTATTTAGTTTCCATGTTTAATTAATATAACAACTGTTGTATTTTTATATAGTTTGATGAGTGTTTACAAAAATATGAAAAATCCAGAAGTCGTCCTAATAAATGCAAATGGTTCGATCGACGAAGTTTTGGAAGATGTTTATTCGAAGATAAAACAGCTGTTAAGAATTTGATATGTATTTTAAGGAAATTAATAATAAACTTTTTATTTTTAAAATTAATCACAGTGTTATTTCGTACTAATTTTATCCAACGCAGTACTAAAAGTCCAAAAATGGAAAAACCAACTTTATAAGGTAAGGAAATACTCCAGGCAAAAGACAGATAAAAAAACATGTCCAAAATAAAGCAGATTTGTTATTCATAAAAAAATAAATAAAATAATACAAATTTGAAATTATTAAACAATAACTTTATAAGGATTGAGTATTCCATTAGGATCCATCAATTTCTTCAAATCTCTCATCAATTTCAAAGAGCTTGGAGGTTTAATATTTACCATATGCTTGGCTTTTATAAGTCCTATACCATGCTCTGCGCTTATACTACCTTTATAACTTTTAATTTTATCCAAAATAAAAGAATCAAAGGAGGCTTTTACTTCTTTAGTCAAGTCGTTTTTCAATTGTACGTGCAGATGAAGATTGCCATCGCCTATAAATAAGAAAAATGTCACACATTCATCAAGAAGGTTGATATTTATAACCAAACTCAATTTGCAGTTTTTTCATGTGGTCTATGTTGGTATTATGTTAGAATGACAGAGAGAATTGTCTGTCAAACATCATCTGTCATCAGCTTCTTCTCAATTAAGGCATTTTTTCTTGACATACTGTTTCTAGCTGTCAAATCAAGAAAAAATGCCTTTAGTTTGAGTAATCTTACCCAAGTGACCAAATCCAAAAACTCGCTCTGTGAGATCTGTGCTGTAAACGGCGGTATCATCAACAATTTTATAATAATTTTCAAGCGATATAGAAACATCATAGTACAATATTTTTGAAGGGAATTTTTTAAATCCATTAGGTATATTTTCCCTTAGAGACCAGATATTCTAAAACAAACTATAAGTTAAGAATATGAAAATAATAAAAAGTAATTTTTACTTTTATTTTATTTGGCTCTGTAGCAACAGTGCCGTTAAGGACTAAAGCTTTTTGCAAGGATTCCTCCAATAAACCACTCAATTTTTCTTCATCGTGTTGTCCGTTACTTCCAGAAGTTTCTATTAACAAATAAAACGGATAATCTCCTATGGGAGACTTTTGCCCAACGACTTTTTCGATAAAATCCATGGAACGGTAATCAATAACTTCTATGGCTGATAAAACTTCGCCAAGTCGTTCTTTAACTAATTTAAACGTTTTTAAAACTTTTGTAAAATTTTGTAAACCTAGGAAAGCTACATTTACATATTTTGGACGAGGAGGACACTGAATTGAGACTTTTGTAACAAAGCCTAACGTTCCTTCGGAGCCTATGAAAAGATGTTTCAAATGATATCCTGTATTATCTTTTTTGAGAGTACCCAGACAATCTAAAATTTCACCATCAGCTTTTACCTAAAACATATGGAGCATTTTAAAAAGAAGATTCTAACATTGTTCAAGATGACGTAATCAAAGAAATAAAATCAACACATTATACATACAACTTCTAACCCTAGGATATTTCCATGTAAATTTCCAAAACGTACTAATCTTAAGCCCCCTGCATTGGTTGAAACGTTTCCTCCAATTTGACAAGATCCCTTTGCACCAAGATCCAAAGGTACTATTAGATCTTTTGTGCCTGCATAGTTGTCAATATTTTCCAAGATACACCCTGCCTGGCAAACTAGTACGCCTAAAAGTTGGATATTATTAAAGATATTCTTAAGAAATGTCTAAATTTTGTTAAGCCGGGCCTGTTTTTGGAACATTTACCTGTATTTTCGTCTAAGCTAATTATTTCATTCATCAATTCTGTGGATACAACGACTTCGTCAAAGACAGGATTTGCCCCACCATTTACGCCGGTGTTGCCACCATGTGGACAAATCGCTAATTTATTTTCATTGCAGTAGGACAAAATTTTAGATACTTCCTCGGTAGATTTTGGTTTAACTACAAGATTGCTTGATCCTACCAAAAAATACTTTCAATAATAACAAAAGTTCCTAAATAATATTTTTATTATTAATTGATTTTAAATAAAAACAAACCTCTTACTTGTAAAAACCAGTCTACATTGTATTTTTCTGCATCTTCTACATTTGTAATGACTCTGTTTGTATCTAATAAACTTTGAAAATATTTGATATGACTGTCATTTATATAACTGTAATTTCCTCTGGAAACTTCGAATGCTTCCTAAAATGATAAAATTATTTGGGTATTAGGCAAGTCCACACAATATGAGTACCCAGTACAATGTGGCGGACCTGTCAGTGGCGTTATTTTGGAAGGGTTTAAGAGAAATTGAGGTTAGGCAGTACTTTTTTGGACATTTAAAATGTAAGTAGTAGAATACATACTTACTTTTGAGAATCCTGGTAACTTTACAGAAAAACTCCTATAAAATGTACTAGTTCGAACTGAATACGTTTGAAATAATTTCAACATCATTTTTAAACAACTTCTTCAATGATAAAATCGAGTGAAATAAACATAAATATACAATTATCTTACAACTATTAGAGATCTACTTGAAGTTAAGGAAAACTAATATTTAAAACAAAAACAGTTCCAATTATTATTACATATTATATCTAAGGTCAGAGCAGATAAAAAATAAATAATGAGTAAGTTAATCACAAGTTGTAACTAGCGGCGCCATCTTTTGACGAGTTCTATAGTTTTCATTTATACTTGAAGCAGAATCCTTTAATAATGTAAGACTGGATAAAAAATGGCAGCTTACCATATCTTTTAATATTAAACTTCATTATCAATTTATTTAATTAAATCTAATGAATTGAATATAAAGTTACTATTAAATATGTCCCATAATTCATGAAATTATTGAAAAAAAAATCAAAAAGGATCCAGGTCTAGCTATATTGGTCGGGCTGACATAGAGTTCCCACTCCCAGGCGCGATCCCACTACTGCACGACGCGGGGACTTTTGGCTGCTGGGTTTCCCCCCTGGCCCGGTTCGCCCCTCCTTGGCTGACCTGGCCGTTCCAGACTCCTCCAGAACGCCCATATCGACGCCATGCTTAGTGTGGACACCCGGTCAACGTAGGAAACCCTGTACCAGAACTCCCGACCTCAAACCATCCGCTGAATCCGACCTCCAAGTAGCTGGATTACAGGAGACGCCACGCTCCCAGTCGAAAGAATGTATCTAATCCGGCTTTAAAACGTACAATTATGACATAGACAACTAACATTACAGATGATTTGAAGTAGTTTGTTGTTGTTTAGTGAGATTTGACGAGAAAAATGTAAGAAAATTGGATATTCTATATCACTAGCATAGCGTATTATGCAATTAGCCTCTCTCAAAAATATCTATTTAAGTTGCAATTTGGGCAATTTATATGGAGTTAGTGGAGAGGTATATTTCAATGTCTGTCGGGACATATAGCTCGCGAAGTAGTTGTTAATTCTTAGTGAGTGTTCTCTGTAACGCGTTAAAATGTATTAAACCGTCTAATTAAAAAAAAAACTATTTGATTTCAAGTAAAATATATTTGTTCATCTTGTATTTACATATACAAATGTACAATATCTAAATAATAAATCTTGAAATAATAATTGTTCTGTAGCGCTTAACTGATCTATGGTGGTAGCACTTTATAAGGATTAAGAATACCATTAGGATCCATCATATTTTTCAATTGTTTCATTAACAGTATAGCTTCTTTACTTTTGGAATAACCCATGTATTTTGGTTTTCTAAATCCCATTCCGTGTTCAGCGCTTACGCTTCCATGGAAATTCGATGTGACTTCGTATACATAGGGTTCGATCAATTCCAGAATTTCTTGTGTGAATTCTGGTACTGAAATGCTAAGGTGGATATTACCATCGCCTAGAATACGTTACATATAGAGGTAAAGTTTATCTAAAGTCAGTGTGATGATTATAAAATAAAGCAATGTTGTCAGATATATTTTCTAAAATTGTTTGTATCACTATACAAATGTTTCCCATTTCTTCAGTACACTGTTAGCACGTGATGTTCTTAGAAAGCTAGTTTGGAAATATTTAATAAAAAATTCATATTATAAATTTATTTTTAAAAAAAGTCGCTTGAAATTGCTGTAAAATGAGAAATAATTGAAACAACTTCATGTATGCCCCCACTATATTTAAGGAAATTTTAAATATCATCCAGTACAATATTGCTTATAATGATACGGAGTTCGAGTCACTTCTAAGGCCACTATAACATAAAAGACCACTATAACATATAAAAATTTATGGATAGGGAGGCTACATTCTCTTAGACTATGGTCTGCTTTGAGGGGAGTGTGTGAATTTTGAAGCAATATTTAATAAACTAGAAACCTACCAATGTGTCCATATCCACATACTCTGTGTGATCGTTCTCCTAATCTTTCTCTCATTATAGTCACCAAACTGTAGTAGTGTTCAGTGGGAAGAGAAATGTCATATTTAAATACGTATCCGTCGTGGAGGAGAGCTTCGGTTATTCGCTCCCTCAAATCCCATATTGACTGAAATTATTTGAAACAAAAATCTAAAAGTGTTTTTTTTAGTATCGAAATTTTAAAATTCAAACATTGGTTGAATAAATTAGAATTATTACCAAAATAATTACAGCAACTAACAAGAAACAGATGAAACAATTAATAAATCAAAGTACTATCAAGATTTTGCTTGCATCACCTTTATTTTGTTAACTTCATTGGTAGCGGTACCATCCGACACCAAGCCTTTATTCATTACATTTTCTAAAAACGCGTTCGTCTTCTCTTCGTCATGTTTCGAGTTACTTCCATGCGTTTCTATCAACATATAAAAAGGATGTTCACCAATTGGAGCTGGTACTTTTAAATGCTTTAGAACCAATTCCATGCATAAGGAGTCCACCAGTTCGCAAGAAGAGAGAATTTCTCCTAAATCCTGTTTTGCTATTTTCAAGGTTTTCAATACTTCTTCAAACGAATTCAAACCTAAAATAATCAATATTTTTTTATACAGAGTGGTTCAATTAATATGTACCTAGTAGGGCTACGTTGATCGCTTTAGGACTTGGTGGGCAGTTGATTGCTACTTTTGTGATAACTCCTAAAGTTCCTTCGGATCCTATAAACAAGTGTTTCAAGTGATATCCTGTATTGTCTTTCTTCAAAGTACTTAAACAATCTATTACTTCACCATCCGCTTTAACCTAAAAAATAGAAATAGATCCATGTGTACAGAAATATTGCTATATAACCCTACAGCTTCTACACCCAAAACGCTTCCGTGTAAATTTCCATAACGTATAAGTTTCAAGCCTCCTGCGTTGGTGGATACATTTCCTCCAATTTGACAAGAGCCTTTAGCACCAAGATCCAAGGGAATCATTAATCCATGACCACCTACATAAGTTTCTAGGTTTTCCAGTATACAACCAGCTTGACAAGTCAGTACTCCTAAAACCAGGTGAATGTTATAGAAGTGAACAATCCGGGGTACTCCCAAATCCCCCATCAAGACAAGAAGAACTTGCAAAAAGAACGGATCCAGAATTGAACGGTGAATATTTTACCTGAGGTATCGTCTAAGTGGATAATTTCATTCATTAATCCAGTCCATAGTACGATTTCATCGAAAACTGGAACAGATCCTGCTACTAATCCCGTATTACCTCCTTGTGGACATACAGCTAGACGTTGTTTATTACAAAATGATAATATTTGAGAAACTTCTTCGGTAGTTTTAGGTTTGAGAACGCACTGACTATAACCTGAAATGTTAATTTACTTATTCACAGTTTCCTGTAAATTTATAGACAGTTCACTAAGAAATAACACGTAGTATTATGTTGCTTCATACTGAACAGGCCACTTATATTATCTTTTGACAACTAAAAAAGCAATTAGTAGTTTCATATATTATAAAATCAAATAAACACATTTCTCAAATCCGTCCCTAAACGGGATCACACTTTCCAAACATTTGCAATAAAAAACATCCTTGTATAGGGAACACGCCATTAGATACCCAACAATATTACCTACATTATCCGGAATGGCGTCGTTACAAATGACCCTTAATTTGTAGAAGCCCATAGCGAAGCGAGATATATAATGATGGTCCCTCGATGTTCCCGCATTATTCCCTCACAATGTTACCCCAAACTAAACGTTGCCGGTGTATGAAAGGCGATATTTGTATTAATCGCAAGGATGGGGATTAGTCTTCAATTGCTGTGACATTTTCAATTTGTATTTGAGTAGAGCATCAAACAGTTTATGTTAACGAAAATCTTTGTGTGTTGGAAAACTACATAATTAGGTATACGTAATATAAGCAATGATAATTAATTAATTAGGCAACCAATCATACATTTAAGACGGTTTTTAGAATAGGAAACTGAACCAAAAATTATTTTTTTCACCTCTAACAGCTCGAATCCAATCTATGTTGAAACCTTGGCAATCGTCTACATCAGTTATAACTCGATTTGGTCCTAGTAGATTTTTGAAGTACTCTACGTGGTGTTGGTCTAGCTTAGCGTAATCGCCCCTTTTCACTTGAGGGTATCGATCCTGCAATGAGACTGAGTGTTTAATATTTAATTATGTTATTTTTTAGGTAAAATTTTTTCAAGCTAATAAGTGAGTAGAGCCTCTAAAGCTAGCCTAATTGTACCCTAGTAATCTAGCTGCAGGCTCTATGACGGTGTTTTCCAAGCGGTCACCTATCCAAGTACTAATCACGCTCGACACTGCTTCATCGCAATTATCGCATCAGAGGTATTCTACTTCAGTGATATCGGTCAACGCCCTAGTTTTCTTGTCAATGAAATTTATTTTGATCAATTTGTCCTTTGTGACGCTAAAAGACATTTTATGGTCAAAATACTCCACATCTCGAAAATCAGGTACTTCGAATTACGAATAACTCCCCATTCTGGAATTATGTCATATGTCAGTGGAGATATTGAAAATCGAGTGCTTTTGGCATGTCCAAATCTTTTTCCATTTTTCTATAAAGCTTACCTATATGGTTATAATAGTATATTATATACCGCGGGACTGAAGTAGTACATTTAATCCTGAAGGTAAAGTTTATATACATAATTTACCTGAAGGATTAAATGTACTTCAGTCGCAAGGTATATACGATACTTTTCGTACTTCCGGTATGAATTTATTAATTATTTCAATAATTTCAATCAGTTTTTTCTCTCTTCAACTCATTTAATAAACTGTCTTTAAAATAAGTTACCATAGTAACATTGCGTTGTGACAGTTATAATTTAGAAACATTGTCATTACTAGTGTCATTGTAAAGAAACATTGTTATTGATAATTATTGGTATCATGAGTGAAGAAGGTGTATCTGATATTGATAAAAGAGCAGCCGAAGTAGGTGAAGAATTGTTACCACCGAAATCTAGAAAACTATACGAGCAGCAGTACGATGCTTTTAAAAAGTGATTTAATCGCTCCGGGAGTTTCGTCAATATTTAATCCCGGAGGGATTAAATGTGACACTTTAGTACCTGTCACAAGGGAGTGAAGTTGTCACTTTAGGCCAGGAAGTACGAAAAAGACCAATAAGAGATCCAAAACTTTTATTAGCTTGCGTGGAATTACTATTTGCATTTTAAAATTTAGCTTTTTTTACCCAATTATACTCCTTTCTTTATTAGACAAGGATTAAATGAGCCAAAAATACGGTACAAAAGACGAGACACAAAAAAACAGGCTCAATTTTATCCTGAAGAAAAGGACGTTTGAAGAAAAAATTTCAGGAACATACAAATTCTGAAATAGAGAATAAAACAATGTGGACTAAACCATATTAAATTTAACATAATTTTACGTATCAAAATTTTATAATGGGATGAAATAACTTAAAATCTGGCATCACTGTAATAGATAGGATTGCTTCCTATCTGTATCCTACCTTAGTCAACTGCGGTAGTGTGCTCGCGCTGGCGAGTTGTCTGGAAAACTGGAAGGGACGCTCTAGCAAGGGTCTCGCTGGGAAAGGGCGCTTCCCTGGGGATCGGGAGAGCTGCCCGATCAACTGCCGGATTCCCTTGAGGAACATGTGGCGCTGTTAGATGGGAAAAAGGGAGAGTTCTGGATTATTCGACGAATCTGGAAAACAAAACTTTATTAGTTTTGCGTTTTATACGCATCCTGGATTATTGCGATAAGATATGAATATTTAGAACTATATAGTAATGTGGATGACTCAATATTTCGACAATTTGGTCGAAAAAATTGGAATTTTTGTTTGGTTCGAGATTGTTGACTGATGCAGTAGATTATTGTTAAACTTGGGTTAGGTTAGGTTATGAAGAATTTTTCAAAACACTAAGCAATATCTAAGTTTTTAAAAATTTGTGCAATATGAAGCAAAATAATAGGTACCTATACCACATTCGAAAAGTGAAATCAAGATTTTTTACTGTATCATCCTGTATGAATTCAAATCGATACTCACCTGTTTTTTTTTTAGTTCACCTTTATTGCTTAAAAAAAACACAAACTATCTTTATTAAGTACATTCAATGTTATTTTGGTTTTTCATTATATAATTGTCTAAGCCAAGGTCACTCTGATAACTCGTTTCAGATAACCTAAACTCAAAAGTAAATGACAACAGAAAATACTGCAATCATTACAAATTTTTATCATTATATTTTTGCTAAGAATAATTATTTATTTTTTAAATAAAAACTACAATTAACTAGAGGGTTATTCAAAGTATTTATCCATATTTAATAAAATTGTCTATAATCATTCAATAGATCAAGTCGACGTGACGTCATGTGACAGGTGCACAACACGTGAATCTTATGTTTGGTATTAGTATAAACGTCAAGTTTAGAATATATCAGTGATGGTATTCTCGTCAAGTATTTGTTTATTCTTAGATGAAAGATAGTCTTTTAGCAGCCAGATGTTTACAAGTACATAATTTTTTGATAAATTAGAAATTTTTCAATAACACATTAACCTATATTATCGATAAGTAGGTCAGAAGGGTGGATTTGATTACTAACGACTAGACGGATACAATTTTTGACGAGAAAATTGGTCACATTCAAGCGAAGGTTGGGGTTGGTCGCATGCAAGGGTGCGGCATAAGGCACATTTACAGGGTGGCCTATATTATTTGCGGAATATTTTTCAAAAAAAAACAATAGTATGGAAATGTCTTTAAAGTGGTGATACACTGACCACTGGTAAAAAAACAATTTTAGGCAACACAAAAACAGACAGAAAGTTGTAGAAAAACACACATGCATATTTTTCAGTATATATGTCAACGACTCTTAGGTATATGTCAATGTCAACAATTTTTTGTTACTTGGTTGAATTTCTTCTGCAGTATCTCTTTTAAAATGTAAAGCTGCCTGCGCATCCAGTTTAAAAGACATACCTATTCATCTATAAAAAAGCTTTTTTTTCAAATATAAGTATTAATTTAAAAATATATGAAAGCCACCCTGTACAGAGTCGTTTCCGTTTCCCCTTTTCATCTTGCCCTCTTCCAGTATAGGTTTTATACGCGTAGGGTGAGATTTACGAGGGAAGTTTTGGGGAGTTTCGCGTTCGAGTGGTGATTTGACGTTTTACTGCAGTTGTAAAATTGGAGAGGGGTAGTTGTGAATTGGGTTTTCGATGTCGCAGGATACAATTAGGATACAATTTGTATATACCTTCCAAGGAATTTTATTGCCACTTTGTAAAATAACAATAAAATGATAAGCTTCATCAAGAAGTTTTTCAAGTTATACGTTTATGGATTGAAAATTATCGAGCCACTAACAAATGTACAAATTCAGATATCTAACTTCGAAAAGCTGTTTCCAAGAAACACTTGTTTGAGTTCTAACAAACATGTCCACAACAAGCTGCAAATAAAAAAGATCCTAGCCTACATCAATGAATGAGTCAGACTTCGCACCTTAACCAGCTCAATTCATTGATGCTCAACAGACGAGACCACTTGTAACTTGTAACATTTTCTATATTTTCGATTCAAGAAGCTTCTTATTTTCTATATAAGCCACTGCTAGGTTGACTGGGAGGGTTTTTGAGTAATTCTAATGGTTCCTTTTCCAAAATACTTATGATGCACATACAAAGGAAAGTGCGTGGTTTGGTGATTCATTTCTTATTTCTCATTTTCTGTACTGACTTCCCATTTCTTCAAATGTCTCTTACCAAGTTTCAATAGTACCTTGTAGCCACACAACTAGTCATTGTATAGGTACCTAACGGCGCCCAACGTTGGTACAAATGCAAAAATTTGTGGAACCTATATCATATTACCTACCATTTTAAACGAAACTAAAAGCTTATAACTAATTCCAATTTTGAAAGAAAAAGCATGAAAATTCAAAAATTATAATGATTTCGATCGGTATTTAAAATAGAAATAAAAAGATTTCGTATATCAAATCCCTGCCTGCCATTTCTGATTATGGCAAACATTAAATTCAACGCCATATCACCGTATATATACTGTATGCAAATATGATTAATGATACCCCATGGGGTCTACGCTCCACCATATGTCACAATCACAGACTTACAATCAATCTACCGTTTACCAGGGAATGGGTAATTGCGTGTCAAAGATATTATACGTTTAGTGAAGCAAAACAGGGGGATTGTATGTCTTATGCGATAATTATTTCGATACCAATAGATCGAGGTTAGATTCAGAAGTGGGATTTTTTGGTACAAGTTACAATATTAGACATTCTGTGTGTTAAAAAATGTATTTTGTGTTAAAAAGGGATAGGTTTTTTGATAATTAAGAATTAAAATTCAAAGGTGGGAAGTTTTGAGGTTGTTATAGTTGTACATAACCCAAGGAGGCTTTCCTAAACAGACTTTTAATACGTCTATCTTTTTTTTCTCCCCCTCCAAGTAACTATAAATCGCCCTAACTTAAACAACAAACCAATAAAACAGTCTCTTAAAAAAAATTAAACGTCAATGTCAACACTTTTAATAACCACCCTTGATTAACCCACCCCTTGTTTTCATTCATACAAATCTTCACCTCTTCCGTCTCGAAGGTCCTTCATAAAGAAGCCAATGCTCGTTGATCCCTTAGGGCGCCTACTCCACCACTTCCCTGACGTCCCAACACCTCTCTGCCGCCTTGCGCTTGACGACCCTTCCATTGGCCTTACGTGGTATTGAAAACTCCGCCACGCTTTGAGGGGAGTACGGAAGTCCTGTTTTTTGATGAATGAAACTTCCGAATAGGCGTGTTTCTATTGTTTAGGATTTAGTTTTCTTTTGTCCTATGTAATCGAGAGTTAGAAGGGTGAAGGGTTATCTTTTAGAAAATTATAATTATCCTTTCATTAATTAGGGAGTAAGGAATATGTGTAATGGTATCTCCAAAAGTTAATAGGGTTAAAGAGATGTATTATACCCATAACGTTTTATGGGCTTGGGACTAATTGATTCACATGCGGTGGGATTGGTAGTTTTTAGGATCAAATTGCGGTAACTAGAAATTTCTTCTTCTTTCAGTTCGGTAGATACGTGAAGAGTAGGTACGTTTAGAGGTACGTAAAGAGCTCTCATGTTGTCCGAATTTGCCATATATTATATTTTCGTAGGTAGTTAGAGTAACAGTTTTCTTTTAAAGTTACATTTAATTTGTATTAGTTTATTATGCCTTAACATATGTTAAATCTCCTTCCCACACCTTTCCTCCTCCACAATTCCTTAATATTAAGTGATAAATAAGGAACAGTTTGCGAGATTGGAACCAAAAAATTTACAGTTTCGAGGAAAGCTCTTCAAATATCATCAAAGTGACATTTATTATGTAATACGATTTAGAAGGGGGTGGAATATGTTTTATTTTTCAAGGGTGTGGTTGTGGAGGAATCTTGATAGTTTGCAGAACGCGCAAGGTTGTGAGATTATAGTTTTAAAAAGTGAGGATATGCGCGTAAAAATCTATGATAGTTACAGGATGTTAATTTGAGAACGTTAAGCCCGATCAAATAAGCAATTATTGTATGTGAACCAGGGATTTTAAATACGAGAAAAAAACCAGAGGATTGCGTTTAGGTGACCTTGGTGGTCCATGTGGGTGTGAAGATCCTCTTTCTATCCAACGGTCTAGAGGAAAACTGCAAGATGAGGAGGAGCATGAACCGTCTTCTACCTTCTATCGTATCCATTTCTGCGACTGATGCTAATTACCGATGCCGAGAGCACTCTACCCTGAAGTTGGCTTCATTAATAAACAAAACAATGGTATAGCATGGAAATAATGCATTAGGTAGCCGGAATAAGATAAATGTATGGAAGAACAGATCATAGATAACCAATAGGTAATGCCGGACACATGCTTAACAAAAGTTTATCGTTTATTAACTATTAAAAAGCATACTCTTAAACATACATATCTTATCCTATCCTAACCTAACCTCACCTACCTATACTAACCTATAACAGAACAAAAGTTTAGACCTATTAACTATTAAGCAATATACTCATTTTACATTTATACAAGGGATTTTCTTTCTTTTACTTCGGAGAATGAATTGACTATGTCCGAATAATCAATTCACTGAGACATCCTGTTTTCAACTGATAAAATTGAAAGGCTGTTAAGTCTTTATTGAGTCGGTGTTGACCGATATGGCTATTGTGGATACGATCCTTAAAGCTAAGTGAGGTCAAGGCACCTAACTAACTACTCTCTCCTTAACTACTAAATTATCATAAACATGTATATAGGAGCTTTTTGACTTAAAATTTAATGACGATTGAAAACACGCATTACAAGTGACCTTTTTTTCCAACGGTCCACTCGTAACAATCACTTTGTTTAACAAATATCGTCAATACAAAATATTATCAGTTAATAAATGATATGCTTATCAAATTTTCGATAAACAACATCCTTGATTCCCGATTCCTTATAGGTCGCCTTCATAATACAAAATAATACAGGAGTGGTCAAATGATGTCAGGTAATTTGTGTTTATGACATTATCCGATCCCAACAATCCCTCACGCCCAATCATATCAATCAGCCATTAGCAGATAATAATAAAAGAGAACATATACTCGATTCTTTTCGTCGAAACGAAACCGCGAATCACATTCTAAGCTCTTCAATCGATACTTTGTACAGTTGAATTCGCTTAGACTAAAAGTTAGCGGTACATTCTTGAGGCGAGGACCTATGCGTGGCTGGGTATCCCACTCACTGTGGGCAGATTTATCCGCGCATGCGTTAGTTAGTCAACAGCCATGCTCGGGCGTTGTTTGGGATCCATTTACGGGGATACGTAACATCTGTCGCCAAGCTGGTATCTATTGGTTGGGACTCCCCACTCTCTGGATCAGCGGCGGCGTGTTTTTAAAGGGATTCAAATGGGGAATTTCAATAGCTGGTTTGATTATTTTCTTTCTTATTTAATTAATTGGTAGGTAATATCAAAAAAAAGGAAGGGAAATATATAGGATGATATACGTAATGTAATATTCTGTTTTGGGTAGGTACATTGAGAAGGCAAGCGTAGAATGTAAGACAACTTTTTATAATTTGACTTGTTCTTACTTTTGTTCAGAAATTTGTGAATCTTCTGGATCTTACACTTGTCTTTTTTGTTCAAAAGCGATTGTTCCGCAGCTAACCTCTGAACTTTATGTTCTCATAGTCTTTTTTATGTATTTCAATACAATATGAACTCGTATATTTTGTCTGTTAAGGAAAAGCATGTACAATTGGCAATAAAGGATGTGCTAGAAAGTAGTACTGCCAGAAGATTTAGCAGAGCAATCCTGAGCATAGAACTCGTACCGCCTTAAATATTAGTTCGGAAAGCATTTTGCGTCCAAGCGAGAGCATCTTAGGTTTACACACAATATTAATAATTTTTTTCTCTAAAACTCTCTATCTATCTGTGCTTATTCTGGTATTTCTGCCCTTAATTTTCAATTGTTTTTAAGCAGTTCTGGAGCTTAAACATTTTCATCGAGTTCCGATCTCTTTGGACCTTTATTTTCCAGATGTTTCTCACTTCTTGGCTTTCATTGTGTTCACATTGTTTAGATCCTTCTAAAAACAAGCTATTCTCATGCTCGTAGATGATCCCTTCTGTTCTTTTTCTTGGATAAATCCATTTTCCTCACATAATACGTAGATTAGATGTGGCCTATTCCACTGTGACCTCTGAATCTACTTAGATTACATTCTAGTACAAGACACTGCACATTCACCAGGCGATCTCATTGACAGGATATGCTCAGCAGCTTCTCCTTCTCTAAATAATAGAATCTGCACATTGCTTCGTCTGCCAAACTTATCAGCTTTGTTAAGCTTACATTACCTACTATGGCTTTGGTTTTCCTGGTCATTGCTTATTAGATCTAGCGCAAAAGTTAAAGGATGTTCTTCAATGAACTGTCTCTGTTCTGATGGTGAGATTCCCACATTTCCCACTATTCCCACCACGCGTTTGGCCAGTGTGTTGTTGACTTTGCAGTAGTCTGTGCATTACACTGACATTACACATGTGGCCTCGCCTTGTATAAAAATTTGTAGTGGTGGCAGATTCAGCAAGATGGGATTTGGTTTTATAGCTGCGTAATTAACAGGCCTGCAAGTCTTTGTGTGACACTCAATATTCCTAAAGCTCTCACTTGCCGTGTCTTTGTCCACCACATCAATGACCCATAGGCTATAATAATTGGTCTAGCAAACTTTGAGTATAACCACTGGGTCATTTTTGGGGTAAGTCCCCAGTTTTTTTCCATACACTCTTCTACCAGAACTATTTAAAAACACACCTGACAACAAAACCGAATGATAACGCTAAAACTAATGCTCATTGTCATTGTCTCTTCATACTGGAATTTTTTAAACATATACTTCGCATTTTTCATTTTTTATATGTACTTAAACAATTTCTTGACAATACCACAACTAATGCAAGCTAAACTTTTATACTATATTATAACCTCCATTTTGAACGTCTACCTTTCGTGACAAATTCCCCTACAGCGCGCCACTGAACACTTCATCCAGAAAGTCCAATTTCCCCCTCTAGAACTCCCTCTCCACTTGACGCTTACTTGACAGCCACGCCTTTTCTCGCACGATAAAGCCTAACCCTACTGGCTGTTCTATCAACCAATAAAATTCCATTACAATCTTCAACAAGAGGGTCTTTTTACAGGGCAAAGACATCAAACGGTTCACGTACGGTACAATAGCTTCTTTTAACCTAAAAAATCAATTCGCGCATGTCTAAACTTGTGATTTAAAGACTCTCAGTGATGTGTTGATTCAAATACAAAAGTTTTTGGATTACTTGCAAGGCGATTTTCAGCAATATTCGGTGAGTAAATACAGGATTTTACTTGTCACAGTAGGGTATCGAGACAGCCATAAACGAAACTCCAGATAAAGGGGGCCGAATTAACTCGGACGAGTCCATTATCAATGAAAAGTTGTCCAACGGGTGTGGTCGGCTGTAACTCTGGCGCGTGACACTTAGAGCGTGCGTTTATGGCTGGTATTTCGAGGCTAGCGTAGTTAAGTCTAACTGCTCATTGTAGAGTCTAGACGTCGCCAAATTTTTTTTGCCACATCTAAAAGTTTCGGCCGCATATTTTTGCATAATACGTCGATTGTCTAACAAATACGCAGAATCCTTAATGTAAACAGCAGGAGAGTTATGATTAGTTAAAATAGATAGGGGCGTTAGGTCAAGTGACGGTAGAGTCGAATTTCGCTTGCTCTGCTTTTATTTGCAGATTGCTTCATCATATAATGTGTTGATACAAGTTGATGAGGCATGGCTGACTAGGTTTTTTTGTCATCGTATTCGCTAAAAGTGTTTAGCTTGCGCAAATGCGATTGCTCGGGTTTAATTTTATGACTTATTTTGTTTCAATTTCGCTGGGAAATAATATAACAGGATCGTTCATTGCATGGTAACGAGTTATAACGTTCAACACGCTCTGCTTACGCTCAAGTGAAAACGTAGACGCAACTGGTGAAAGTCTATATTATGATATTATTTATAAAATGGAAAATATTTAATTTAGATAATAATATCTTTCTATACTTATTTACTACGTTTACAAATATTGACTTAATGACAATTCGATGAACGCATTAAAATTAATTTACACATTATAGAAGGTTGGTTGATAATTTGAAACATACAGGATGTTACTTAATCAATAATATGATTTTTTAAACCAATACTCAATTATCTACATTTTTCTAATATTTCAATTAGTTTATACAGGTCTTTACTAATTGTCTATGGCACTCAATTCATTTCAGAAATATTTCCAGGTTATCTAAATTCAAACTCAACAAACACCACTGCTTAAAACATAACCTCAAATTATTATCATCTGAATTCGTTCTTTTTAATGTCAATTTCAATTATTTCAAATCATTTTACCCCTAAATAATAAGAAAGAAAAATGTCCAACTGTTTAATCTACTTTAAATAGTTTCTAGTTTCCTAAAAGACTAGTTATAGGTATCTCTACTTGATACTAGACCACATTTTGTTTATCACTTTTTCGACTACGGATACGAACTTACAAATCTCAAACATTAATGGTTCTGTTGCGATCCGTCGGTAAACCGTCTGTATTAAGTACAAGGAATTAGATAGCATTTCAGCACGATTTTCTGTTTAAGATCTAAATCCTAAGCAAACTAAACAACAAGGTATACCGAGTCCTTAACACGTACGTCCTATATATACATATTAACGATAAGCTCTTCATAACTTAAATTTCTTGTTTGCCGAATAACCTTTAGGGTCAGAGGAAGTTGGAATCTCTAATCTCTGAATTTAACGAGATTGTTTTTTTTTTGTATACATAAAAGGTGATCAATTAAGGCAATTAAAAATTATACAAAACTTTATTGAGTGATAACAAATTGAATCTCGGCTCTACCATGAAAGCCTAAGGCTATTTTCCCCATTCTCTTTTATTTTTTGTAAACATCTTTTTATGTTCCATAGCTCTAGGTCCTTTTCTACTGCTTCTATCCACTACTTTACTGGTCTTCGTCTGTTTCTTTTACATCCAGATCCTCTTATTACCACTTCTTTTGTAACTCTGTTCTTTGGAAGACTCTCTATGTGCCCTAAGTATCTTATTTACGACCTTATTACCGTCAATATCGGAGAGCTTTCATGTAATTACATGATCTCTGGATTTGTTCTTCTGAACTAGATATTATCTTCTATTTTTCTCTCCAATATATCAAGTAGTTTCTCTTCTTTTTAATTCATGATCCACCGTTACTTAGTGGTTTTTACTAGATAAAACAGTACCAGAAACTTCCTTAACATATTCTTCAATTTTTGTTCAATATTTACTGAAAAACTGTACAGAATCCTCGCTCGATTATTTTTTGTGGTGATTTTGACACATTCTATAGGTACATCAACATTTTTTTAGGTTAGGTTATTAGGTATATGTATATAGTTCTGATTTTATTTATATAGTTTTTGGTACTCTTTGTGTTTAAAATTACAGTGATCTACTAGGTACTTGAAATGTGTAGCTATCCGTGAAAAATAGTAATATAACCAAGAACGAGGTCACAATTTTAAAAAGAAAAATGGTGCCAGCCGCTTTATTATAATTGTCATGGGTTCCTAACAGGTTTCTAGGCCCATTTCAGGTAAACTTTTCAAGAAATTTCGGATCTTGTTTAAAACGTTAAAAACATAGACATGGCAATAGAAATTTTTTCAAGGGAAGTTCACCAATTTCAAAAAATACTTTTCACTTACATCAGACACCACATTGAGATGCATAAGTGCATAGGGGGGATTAGTTAGGTAAGTGAGAACATGAGGAAATATTTATCTCTCTATTGAAGGAAGTAAATAATGAAATAATTTCAAAAAAATCAAATATCTACGGCCATGGAACTGTTTCCCGTTAACCTCTTTGTTAGAGCATAAAAAAAGTACAAAAAAGAATATGATTAGTACCTATTTTGTTACCTTGGCGGCAGATTGGTTTCAGATAACCGTAAAATATCTGCAATGAAGAGAAATTTCAATTAAGGTAGCTGACCATAACTTATTATTATTGGAAATTTATCAAAAAAGCCCGTTTTTTCATTGAAATTTATGGCTGTAATCTAATCCGTTATAGAAGACATGGAAATTTATGAGCAAACTTAATAAGTAACTAGCAGATGAGTTTTAACCAAATTACCAGTTTCGAGATACCTAGTTAACAAAAAATTGAATGGCGTCTCCAATAGAAGTAGTGTTTATACCTATCAATCTGACTAAATGTAAGGGTTTAGTACACTTTACATAAGGGGCAGTTAGTCCAGTTTTTTCCAAATATATTCAATTTATCCCAAAAACTAAGTTGAAATTTGCAACGGTACAGGCTAATAAATAATCCTCACTTCTAATAAATTTTTGGCTTTACAATTTTTCTTAAATTCCATCCCTAACACTGTCCCTATACCCCCTTAATCCTCACTAGCTTTTACCAGGGATAGAGGCCATTTACATATTCGCAGCAGGTATTAGAAATTGTAATTCTTGATTGACCCGAGCTTTCTCCCAGGAAGCCCTCGGGTTAAAGACCCTAAAGGTGTTTATGGTTTCGATATATTCGACAAAAACACCATTTGAATTTCAATTCAAAGTAGAATCCATACGATTAAAATTGATTTGCATAATTTTCTGTACGCGCGCTACTGACTTAAAGTTTCATAGAGTATCAAGTATAGAGCTAGAAAAAATGAGTAACAGTTTTTGGTCAAACACTGGGAATATATCTTTGTCAATTTCAACTATGGAACATTATTGTATATAAAACATTTTCGTAAGTATAGGTACAATACATGAAAAAAAAAAATAGGTGATTTAGGTAGGTATATCGCCTTATCAGAGATTTCTTGATAAAAAAATTAACAGGAAATGGCTACCAGCTCGCATAAACACAATGTTAAATCAGCGGATGTAGGTACTTGTTGCATTCAAATGTAGGAATTTATAAAACATGCTAAGTAGTCAGGTAGGTAGTTGCGTTTTTGTTTAAGGTACCTACAGTGGGTATAATGGGTTGACGAGTGACACACTCACTCAACTCACTGTTAATTCGATACAGGATGTATATTAACCGAAGATATAATTAATTTTTACTCCATTAATTATGTTTGTTTTTATACCTAGTTATTAAAAATAATTTAACAAATGAAATAAAAAGTATCCAAAATATGATAATTTTTAAAATTTACTTCTAATTATAGCTAATTGTTAACCTAACCTAACCTAAATTTGTCTAGTAATAAGAAAATCGAGGAAAACAAATTAATTTTAAATGCAGTTATCTATAAAGACTCTCATAATTTCTCTTTCAATCACCTTGAACGTACATAATCGTAAAACAACGATATCAACGTAAGTCTCGCTTGTGTTACCGATTACATTTTTTGCGCTTCTGTTTACACGTCGTCGAATCACAAAGTGGGTCAACACATTGAATTGGCCTTGAAAGTAAGGAACGATGATTTGATCGTCAAGGGCAAACAATAGCTGCACAAAACTTTATCTTTATAATCTAGCAATAGATTTCTTTCAGTTTTAATAAATCCTAACCAATAATAGTATTAATATCAAAGATGTTCTATTGGAGTGACTTTTTCTTCTATCCCACTGCGACCTTTGCAGATATGTCGTGGTCCTCCCTATATTTAGAACTCGTTATCTAGGTTAACTCTTTTTATTAGCCCAGATACCGCCTCCCTTGTAGCTCTCTGCCCTCGGTTTTCCCTCTCGGACCATTCTAGGCCTTCGCACTCACTCGCAGAGTATGTGCTCCGCGGTTTCATCTTCTTCCTGTCAGAACCTGCATAGGCTGTCATCTGCTAGGCCAATTGTGTGCATAGTCTACAATGTCCGGTTAACATTCCCTCCATCATCCTCCTCGTTTTTCGACTTTTACATAGGTAGTACCTATAGGACGTGTTACAGTTTAGCAGAAGAGCTCTAGCGTGCCTTTGTCATGGGGCTTCATACCACCAACACAATGTCTGGTTGTTTATCCATTTGTGGATGCTCTCCTTATTTAGGCATTTAGCAATTCCAAAAGAAGGTTCTGGCTCTATCATAACCTCCGTTGCTCCCTGTATTATGACTACCTATCTCGAACATCAATCTTCAAATTTAAGGATTAAGTATAGTCATCTAGTAGAATTGTCTACGACCGATCGTCATTATCTCTACGTCTTGCCACTCTCTCTCTCCCTCTTTCACTGTATACCGTGATTTTAGAGGACGTTGACCCTGTATATCACTTCAGTGTTGGTAATGACTTCAAACCCTTTCGGTGCAGTTGGCGACGACTCAGAGATATTTTCTGAACTGTTTGACATTTAGAATTTACTAGGAAGAGACGAGGCATCGCCAAGTGGCCTTGAAAGTTTTGAGAAGTTTTTGATGTTTTGCGGGATGTTGAATCGTAGGTAGAAGTTGTTTTTGTTGACAGTCATCAGAAAATGGTTCACGAAGAACATTTTTCAAGTATTCGTCGTACTACTTGATGAATGGGTTATATTAGAGTGGGTTAAAAGACTAAAGTCAAAATAAATGAAGGAAACTTCAGTTGGATAAATGTATGTAGTTATATTGTGTAAATAAGTGTAATGTCTATTTTGTTGAATACTGATTATTTGCCTCCAATTGAAAATAAGGAAAAATGTGCCTTGTTAGTGAAAATAATAGTAATAATAACAGATAACAGGTATTTCAGGTGTAGGTACCTATTTATAATCTATTCTTCATAACCATCCATTGTATTACTTATATTTCTCCTTATATAAGCATGATATGAAAAACACTCCCATGTTTAATTACTGTATACAACACTAATTAACATACCCAATCTTCCAACAGTTTCAGAAACTTCTGATATATTTGTTAGCATCCAACATTTATCGTAAGAAATAAATCACTCACATAACCCCACTTCTCCTGCACTTTAACGCGGCAAATAGTTGTTTTGTTGTGAATTTTGAGAACAGTCTGTGTGAACATGCAAATCAACTATTTTATTATGTAACCACATCACATTTCACGTCAATAAACACAGTATTTACACTTGCAATTTCTGCTACCGGTTTTAATAGTTCGATTTCATGGCGGGCGAAGAAATTGGTGGGAATTCGGATTGTTCGATATACGTTAGTAACGACAGCGTTGCCGGACTTGAAATTAAAAATTGAATCCGCTTTTTTTACGGGCCAGAGAATTGTATAGTTATTTTAATTTTTCCTAATTACTCTAGATGATTCTTTTTTCTCTTATTGTTTTGGGAATCGAACCACTAGAATATATGTTTTTACTTAGATTCAGATTTAGTTTTATAAATTCAATTTTTTAGGTACATAGCTTGTATAGAAAACAATTCAGCTCTGGCAACGCCACAGTAAACTTCCAAAGACAATTCTTGGTATCCAATAACAAAACGCATGCTCGTGTAAATGCAGACTTGGCGCGATGTTCAATTGATATATTAAATTATAATATTTGGTGTGTAATATTTAGAATTATAATTTAGTTTGTGTATGTGTTTGAATAAGTGGCTACTTAGAATAAAGGTGTTAGTGGTTTATTATGTGCATTAAATTCAAGTATGGTGACTACATGAAATATGGGATAGTTTGTTGGTAAGCGGTAATTGGATTTTTAGATTTTATTTAAAAGTCAAAAATTATTCTTTAATATTTGATTGCGTGCATAAATATCAGGTTTATATGGTATTTTAAGATGTACGCTAAATCACAAATAGTCCAATCTTCAAATCTAGTGATAGGTAGGCAACCGTTTGTTGTATTGTTAATTCTTAGGATTTGGTATTGGTCTAATAATTATCATTTTCCATACGTTTATTTTTCCGGTAGAACATTGCGTGTAGCCATATACCTAGCAGATTTTTTCTCAAACGCATTTTAGTAACTGATATCATTTAGGTTCAGTAAGCACCAATAATTTTCTGTAAAATTACATAGCCATAGCAGTTCGCTGTTCGTGATGAACTTAAACTATAATTCTAGAAAAGTAATAAGTGCTTAAGACCGCTTATGATAGTAGAATTTATTGAGGCAGTAATTTAAAATGTTGAAAGATTAACAAAGAAATACAGTAGGTAGGTATATTTGATGGAAATTACTTAGCTAAAAAAATAAACTGCCTGTTAACAGGGGTAGAAATTATTCAAATTATTTTTGTTTTGAGTTACCTAGTAATCAAAATTTAATTCTTTTAATTTGTTTTTTATTTGATTCGGCCCGTTTCACAAAGTAGTATTATGCATCACCCACCAGTTACCGTGACTAGAATAATACATAATTTTAATTTAAAATTAGAGGAATAGTGAAACCAGTTTATATAAAATGTTTTAAAACAGAAATAGCCAGGTCAGTATCCACCAGGGGTGTATTAAAAATTTTACTCTTATATGTCTATTTGAATTTGCTAATCAGTTGCTTGTTCCTCACTTTGCCGGCTTGTTACTGTGATGAAAGTTACTGTGACTGAAAAACTCAATGAAAAAATGTCATACCTACCTTAGAAATTATGTTAATAGCAAATGGATCCAGAAAATTCATAATTTTACACTCAATAAGTAGATATGTATGCACTTTTGGGGTAACATTCTCTGAGACCTAAGAGATCTGTTGTGCCCCCTTACTTCTACTAAGTTTCTGGGAAGTCTCTGAAACTAGTAGCTCCTTTAGTCCTATTTCTCGGAGGAATGTGAGGATATCTGCAGGCTTCAACTTAAATCTCCCAGGTACTGTGTACTGTACTCTAGGATTCTGGAGTGCTGTGCAGTTGGAGAGTATGTGGATGGAGGTATCTTCTTCCACGCTACAAAATCTGCATTCTTCTTCCTCCACTATTTTCAGCTTTTTCAGGTGCCCATTCAGGCAACTATGTCCCGTTAGGATCCCTGTTAAAACTCTTAGCGCAGTTTTACTTTGACTTATGCATTTATTTGATAAGGTTGTAGTCACCCAGAAGAATCTTTGATTGTCTAAGCCCTACTAGATCTTTCCAATAGTTGGATCTTCTCTTTCCTTCGGCTTCACCTATTTCTACCAATATTACATTTGGACTGATTCCACAAAAGGGTTCAGACCCCAGATCGGTATTTCAGTCCCCTTCTTTGCTAGTTCATCTGCTATTTCATTTCCTTCTATTCCAGTGTGTCCTGAATCCATAGTAAGGTAACTATATTGTTCTGGCCTAGTTCATTGAGTTTGTCTAGGCATTCCCACAGCCTTTTGGAAATGTTTACACAAGAGCTCACTCAATATAAAATGCCCGGTAACGAATTATATTATTTATGTGTCAATAAAATCTACCACAAGCTTAAATTAACACAGAAAATGCTGGTATAATATAATGGTGGTTTGTTTCCTTTCAGTTTCCATATGGATCAATACATATACCCCTGTTCATTGGCATCCTGTCTCATCAGCATCATATTAAAGAGTTGCATAATTTCATTTTCGGATAAAAATAATTTTATGATCGATTTTATTAACTCAGTGTGTTTTTTTCATCAATGAATTTATTTCTAGTCCTGATGTAATGGCTATTATTATGTCATCTCATACAAAATTTTATTTATCTACGAATACAGGGTAATGCAACAAGTTTGGATAAAATTAAATCTCATATAAACCAAATATTTATATTATTTAGTATCAAAGAAGAAGCAGAAGTACCTAAAACCAGTACTCCATCTTTTATATACAAGATGTCTAGAAATTATCTTCATTTTATCCATAAGTTCCTCCCAAATGAGCTAGCTCCCTTTGAAGATGACGCTGTTAAGTCAGTTTTTTGAGTATATCTCAAAAAAATCGTTATCCTAAGTAGTTGAAGATTGTAGATTGTCGACATTTTTACAGTGTACCAACGTACGAATTTGAAATCGCATTTAGACAACGCACCACACCACGCACATCGGAGAATTCATGTCTGATCATAAGATTCCGAGATTGGTGGTTCGTCTTCGTGAAAGTTTGATGAACATTTTCGGCGACAAGGCATAGAGCACATACATTTTTTACGGTTCATTAATAAAAGGGCTCCGAGTCGTTTTTTCTGCTCGTTTATCACGTTGTATATTCCAGATAATATTTTTTGGAAGGAACATTACCTTGAGTGCACGCCATTTTATCTACCAGCCCTTGAATTTCGCTGGTGATTATCGTTTTTCATTTTGTCTTGAATTTTACATTTTTACACGAAGTTTCTGTGTTAAAATTGTGCTTTTTCGATAATTTCATGACACACATGTACCTATTTACCATCGAAACAATGAAATTAAAGTTTTCCTTGTTTTGCCCACATATTATTTTGGACACCATTGTTGAATTTAAATCGTACAGCGCCAATTAAGTTCGGTTATTTTTGTTAAAAAAAAATCCTTTCAAAACATACCGAAACAAACAGAACTTTGTAAACACTCCTTGAATACTTGATCCCACTTCTGAAAACGCGTAGAATTTCTAAATACTCTAGAATTCCTATACTTTTAGGACCAATTATAATTTCTGGGGTTTCCTGTGTATACTTACACTGCGTATTCGCAAGAAGCAATCCCCTAACGATGATCAAACAAGGACATAGGCGTCGACGATTCGAATTAAATTATGTTTTATTAATAATAGCAAGCAATCGGATCAGTACATATTTTTACATAAATCCTAATAGAAAACGGATGGTACGTACCTACCATCTCTGTGAAAATGATATTTCTTGAATTGCTAAAATACAAAATTTCCATTGTTATCCTTTGAGTTCTCAAGCTACGCCGATGCTCAACAGGAACAAACACTCCAATTACAGCCACTCTCTTTCATTTAAATATCCTTACAAAACCTCATATTTAATCCTGACGCTTTTGCATTATTGAGAGTATAAAGTTGGCGCATCTTGCTTACGGAGAACATTTTATAGAGCCGAGTTTTTTGTGATTTGTGGGAGGCTTAGTGAATTATAAGGTGTTAAGCATTGTAACCTTTATTTACATAGTTTTTATACACAGCTTTTCAATAAATACCATCCATTCCACATCATTCTGAATGCGCCAGTAAAAAAAACCTGTCCAAATCATATATAAAGGGGGGCGTCTTTGCTCATGTTGACTCTACAATCCCCTCTACTTTACTTCTACACCAACTCGACACAATTAAGTAAACCGTAAACGTTGTGTTGCTTAGACCCCCCTCTCCCCAAAGTGAGATTTTGTGAGATTGTGCTGGATCCCCTACCCATCCTGAACACCTGACCTAATTAATGTTATATGTTTGTTGAAATACACTCTGTATTTATGTGAAGCTGTTTATTATCAATTGCCAATATTTATTTTGTACAAATGCCAGCAACGACTTTACCATTTAAAGTGGAAAACTTTTTTTCCAGACCTCGCTCGATCTAACAAACAAACCCCACATTCTATACACAGATGAGATCGGAAAGTTCTTCCCAACCTTCTTCTCGTTATATTATGTTTGAAATAATAAACTTTCATACCATATTAAAAGAATTCTTGAATTCTTTCAACAAGCGTTCGCCCTTGATAATTTCCATTTAAGGGTAACGCAATTTAAAGTTATCCTTTCTTTTAAGGCTGGTTCAACTGTTAAATTGTGTCACACTGTATGTTTAATACAAATTCCTGTATTAATTACCTTTCTATATGCGTAATATTGTGATAATTAGAATGGAACATACTCTACCTTATGCTTTTTATAAAAAGCAGCTTCTAAATTGAGAAACCTCGTTTGATGGAATCTTATATTAAAGTACAAAGAGTATGAGGCCACTTTTTCGGATATCATGGCGAGTTATTAAATTTTTAGGAGCATAGCGGTTGCTTGTTGGTTAATATAAAACATTTAATAATCCTATATGGAATTAAAAAAAATGCGGTGGTATATTAGACTTGATATTATTTGATGGCAGCCATAAAAACAGATTTGAAGTAATGTCGACAATAATTTCTGAGATAATAAAAGAATACAGAGAGATTGTCTTTTTTATGTTTAGGTCAAAGCGCCTATACAGGGTGTCTCGTAACTAACCTTCTTAGCTTGTGAGATGCAGGGTGTTTGAAGGTGTAGAAGAAATACACATTTCATTTCATATCTTCTCGTGGGATGGAATTACAAATTTAAAATTTTTTGTACTTCATTGTCTCTTCAAAACACATCAACAGTATTAATTATGTCGGATTCCAATAAGCCAGTGGCGTGGTACGAGGGGTTCGTAAACTCTTATTGTACATTTTTGACAACAAATACTCTCTTTATCATAAGAAGAAATGATCGATTTTCCATTTTTGCAAACATATCTTCTTCTTTTTTGTGTACCCATTAAAGTACTCAGAAACACTATCGATATGTCACTGGTTATCACACAACTCACGGACAAGACAAACGTATTTTTTTTCCGTGTAGGAATGCCCCATGCTAAGCTGTCTCGAGTAGTTTTTATAACTCCATCAATTCTATCCGGAGGTAAAGTAGGTATGCTCGCGGTTTTATACGAATGTCTGTACGTACGCTCTTAATATATTTTTCTTTGTGTCGTTTTTTTTTGCATACGAAGAGTCAATTATTTTAAGAAAGTCTCTTGAAAACGTTCGCAAACGTTTTAAATTAGGATTTTAAATATTATCTGAAAAGTACAATGTAGAAATGTCATTTTTAAATTTGTGTGAATATTTAAACCATAGAGAAATATAATATATTGAGAGTTGTCAACCCTGCAGTAACAGTTGGCATCACGTTGATCGAAGCGCACCCCGAAGAGGTGGTGGAACTAATTTTTGAAGGCGGGATATTTAAATTGGTTAGTTTGGATAGTGGGCAGGTAAATTTTACAATTTGTCTAGAAATTGTTTATTATTATAATTATTTCATTATAAAAAATTGAATTATATTTAATATAATATAATTTTTTATAATGAAATGATTATAATTAATAAACAATTTCAGGACACATGATTTAGATAGGTAAAGGAAAAATCAACACAAATTAAAAATTTTTATTAAACTCTACATATAACGACAAATAATCTACATCTATATTATCAATTTATGAAACATTTATATATTATTAATCTCAAAAGAACATACTTTTACTACCTACTTACATTATATTTAGGAAATGTAATTCAATATCACATCAAATTGCACATTATTTCAAAACTATTCACAAAAACTGCAAAACTTTCAATAAAAAGGAGTTGGAAAGTTGATTCTCCAGACAGGAACAGGTCTGAAACAAAATAAATAAAATGCAGTACCATACATTACAAATAAAAAAGAATTATTTTTGTTTACTAGTTCTCTAGCAAAGGTAAAACAAATCTAATAAGTATTTTGCATAATAAACCTGTAAATGCATTATTATCAAAATGATCTTTACACAACCTTTGATCCTTGGATTTAGAAGAAAATCCTAAAATTATGAACCACTGTTTAATTTGATTAATATCACATGGAAGTTTGAAAAATGTTTTATTTTTACTACGAAGTGGCCAAAAATATTTACTATTACAATTTTTTGCAATACATTTATGACGAGTAATATCCTGATAGTGATATTTTGAAAGTTCACTTACTTTTATTTCCTTTATTAGAACTAAAATCCTAAAAAATATTTATTAAGTAAAATAATCCCAATCACCATTTTGTTGACACTTTCACTTTGGACACTTTGACTTTGACAAGCAGAAGCTAGATTCACACCAGCCAATGTATGATTGATTTTGTATATTTTCATTTTTATTCACTTAAAAGTTGATATACTAGGTTATTTTATAATATTTATCGACATCGAAGGATAAATATTGCAGTGTAATGTAATTTATAATAGTTTAAGCTATTTTATTCCATTTCCCTTATGTAAAAAGTCTTGTAGTTCTTGCGACCGCAGCGACTCGATGCGCGGGTGGTGGCGCAGAAACGTTATGCCGTATACCACCTATGCTTCAATCCGTCTCTTTTTTATTTGTCTATGATTTAAACTTTGTATAGGTAGGTACTTTGAATAAGTACAGTACAGTAAGAAAAGACGTTCTGTGGACTCCCCACTGCCATCTGTTGGTAGCGTCCACTTCATCGAATGATTTCCTTGTAAGATAACCAAACTATTATTATCTTTATACAATGCTGTGGGTATACGAAGTTGGATAACTATATTTTTCTTAGTGTAGTAATCGCGATTCTCTCGAAATTAATAATTCGACCTCGAGTAGGTACTTGAACTGACATTTTAAATAATAATCGAAATAAAATTTCACTTTCATCTCTTTGTTATGATAAGAAGGAAAGTAACATAGATAGCCTCTGGGAAATTTTCGGGGTGAAAAGTGTCTCTTTTGTGCGACCGCCGCGAAATAATGGAATGGACCCCCAGTGTGTGTGTTCATTGCTTGGCAACAAATCTCCTGTCGAGTAGGAATGGCATTAACAAGAAATTGGATTCAACGACAGCGGTAATCAATAAAGATGGTTCTTCGTTGTACGTTTGGATCTTTTACAGTGTTGCTATGATGGATATTGGCCATTGCTCAAATTTGACGTTTTCTTTCTTCTTTTTCTCTAGTCTGTTAAAGCTATTCGTATTTATTGCTCAAGTGCAAAAAGTAGGTACCTACCTTAAAGTCTAGTCTAAACCTAAACTCAATCACATCATGCTTTACACATGATCCAAGAACAACATTCAACAGGGCCGTATTTCAATGACCAATATTTATTTGACAAACTTTCTGACTGTAAAAATATTATTAGATTAGATTGTGGTTCTCTGTATCTATATTGCTTTCTTCAACCAGACTCTTTCACTGTACACCCCTGCTTTTATCCTACCCCAGTCTTTTACCTATCTGTATACCAGGTCCATCCTCGAATAACTTCAGTCTGCTTGGGTCTTGTCAATTCCTTTCTGTGAAGTTTCTACCTCATATTTACACTTGGAGGAGACGTTCAATGACCATATAGTCTGTTTTCATATCTACTCACGATGTCCTCAATTGATATGTTTCTTGAAGTAACTGTTTTGTTGCTCAGATTATTTTGCAGCCTTGATAACCATACACTTGCTTCCACGGGTGCACCTGAACTGCGCCAAATTTATCTTGAGGATATAATCCCTCACCCGAACTGCGCCAATTTTTTTCACCTGCTTACTTGGTTTAATCCTAGTCCGAACTGCGCCAAAATAATTTTTATCTAATTACTTTGTTATTGAACGCCAATAAGCATGATGACAGTCACTAAGAATCACCGAAATATTGATTTGATATAATTATTTAAGATACAGAGATTCTACAGAAATCACTTATTTTTTATTTTCATGTGTGATTACATTTATTTTAGTAAAAATATAAGCACAAAATTTAACCATGCGCCATCTTATCTCAAACGCCAATCAGAAGAGAGTGACGTCATATTTTCGCAAATATCCATGATCCGACCCGAACCAAATTTGAACATCTGTTTTGTCGTCTTTATATTATCTATGGTTTTGTATTTCCTTTGTTGCTGTTGGCTTTTCTTGGTTATTTCTTCGTTATAAACTATTAAGTATCTTTGTTTTTATTACCACAAAAAACAGTTTTTGAAATTATGTTTATATATCAAAATAAACTTTTAACCTGCAAGCTATCAAGTGTTTGAAGTTTGACTTTGACGATTTTACTACATGACACAGATCATAGATAACCTATCGACAGTTGACACTGTTACGAATTGATGACGTCATAGACAGACGCCATTACTATTCTAGCGTTTTGGCGCATAATTTAAAATGTGTTTTTTAAAGTTGAATTTTTCCTTTAAAAACATCCTTTCTTACAGAAATAACAAGAAGGAATGGGATCCGAATACCATTACCAGAATTGGAAAGAATGCCATTCAATGGTACACAGATGGCTCAAAAGCATTAGGAGGAACTGGGATAGGAGTGTTCGGGCCAGGAACCAAACACTCCGAAAGCTTGGGAAAAACCCCAAGTATCTTTCAAGTGGAAATCCACGCCATAAGAAAGTGCGCCCAGTTCAATCTTGATAAAGGATACAGAGGACAAAGGATTCTTATAATGACAGATAGTCAAGCAGCCATCAAAGCACTGAGCTCTTGCGTAATCAGTTCTAAAATGGTTTGGGAATGCCTAGACAAACTAAATGAATTAGGCGAGAAAAATATAGTTAGCCTACTATGGATTCCAGGACACACTGGAATAGAAGGAAATGAAATAGCAGATGAACTAGCAAAGAGGGGGTCGGAAATACCCTTCTGGGGGCCTGAACCTTTTTGCGGAATCAGCTCCAATGTAATATTGGAAGAAATAGGCGAAGCCGAAAGGAAGAGAAGATCTGACCATTGGAACGATTTAGTAGGGCTTAGACAATCAAAGATTCTCCTGGGTTACTACAACCTAAGGAGATCAAATGAATGCATAAGTCAAAGCAAGACTGCGCTAAGAGTTTTAACAGGGATCCTAACGGGACATTGTCGCCTGAATGGGCACCTGAAAAAGCTAAAATTAGTGGAGGAAGAAGAATGCAGATACTGTGGCATGGAAGAAGAAACCTCCATCCACCTACTTTCCAACTGCACAGCACTCCAGAATCCTAGAGCACAGTACCTGGGAGATTACTGGATAGAAGAGGAACATTTACCTAAGCTGAAGCCTGCAGATATCCTAAAATTCCTCCGGGAAATAGGACTAAAGGAGCTACTAGTTTCAGACGCTCTCCTCAGAAACTAAGTAGAAGTAAGGGGGCACAATAGATCTTTTAGGTCTCAGTGTATGTTACCCCAAACACACACACATACATACATACATACATACAGAAATAACATTTATTGTAGATGAAGTATATACGTGGAAACATCGTGGAGCAGTTTTCCAAAATCAGTCATCATGCCTATTTTTATTCGGTTAGGTTAGGTTATACTTAATTTATTTTAAACTATACCACCTTACTCAAACGCAAACGAAAAACTAAAAATAAAATTGATATAATTTGCTACCCTTCCTCCTGTTAGAAGACAATTAGGAGTTATCATAATATTTTCAGAAATGTTTACTTTTAAATAAGATTTGTTAATTCCTAATAAAACGATAATCCCTATAACCGGCGCAATTCAGGCAAGAGATTAAGACCTTCTATAACTGCAATTCTACCTGAGGATTAGTTTGGCGCTATTCGTGTGTGTCCGCTTCCGCCAGGCCAAAGACGCAAATGTTATAAGTTTTTGATAGTAATTATCAAAAAGTTCTACCTCGAGTTCTACTTATAAAAATTTTGTTACAGTTGTCATTACCACATTTTAATATATAAACTGCTGATTTATTTAGTTTTGAAGATTTGGATTTGTTGTTTTTATTCCAAAGTAGGTATGTTAAGCTTCTAAATTGGTTAGTTTTGTTTTTATTGGAAGGAAATACTTGTTCTAGAGTATGTTTTCGTATCTTTTTATTTATGATATTGTCAATTAAATTTGGATCGTAATTATTATTAACACCTATTTGTTTTATTATATTTAGTTCTTTGTTGTAATTGTCAAAATTCTCTAGTCTATGTATCTATCATACTATTGAAAGCTGCTAATTCAGTGGTCGCCAACCTGCCGATCGCGAGCTACCGGTAGCTCGCGGAGGCAATTCTGGTAGCTCTCATAACGATTTTAATTTAAAAAATACAAACTGTGAAAATCAGAAAAGCTTCCGAAATTTCCCCAAAAAAATCTAATGGTGGGTTTATACACTTTACTTAATTTTAGTTTAGACGTAAATTTAGTGTTAAATTTAGACTTAATTTTAAAAACCATATACTTCAATGGGATGGTTTAGTCATAATTTGTGTTTGTGTTAAATGTAAGGGTTGACCTTGAAAGTGCTCAATAATTGAAACCTTCACACTAAATTTAAAGATAAAACTAAATTTTGTTGATATACACATGCGCTGATTGACAGAGTGCCACACCAGGCAAACCATCGCTCTCTTGTTCTTGCGTATCATTATAATTTTAATAAAAAATAGCCTTTGCCAATAATAACATGTACTCTGTGATAATAATAAACACATAAACACGAAACAAGTTAGAATTAGTGTCAAATGTCAAATGCTAAGTATAAAAATCCCCAAATCCCATTTTATACGCATGCGTAGCATTAAATTAAAATATGAATTAAAATTCTGTATAAACACTTTAACCTTTGATAAGATTAAGTCTAAATTTAACACTAAATTTACGTCTAAACTAAAATTAAGTAAAGTGTATAAACCCACCATTATTGTCATAATATTAAACATAAAGTCGCGCCAACGTTGCGGTGAGCGTTCTGCCGCTGACGCCATCTAGAATCGACTAGAACCGATCAACCGGACCAGAACGATCAGGATCAGAGACCACCTTGATCAGGATATGATCAGGATTGCTTTGAACGGGATAATACATTGCGCTTAGTTTAAAACTGAATGCGTAACCAACGTCCAGCGGTGAACAAAAAAAAATAATATTATGGCAAGCAGTTGTAAGTAAGAAGGTGGAGACATACCACTTTCATTCGGAATGTATATGTTCATAATAGTGCGTTACTTTTTTGTTGTTATTATTAACTATTTTTAAATCTCATGTGACATGCCGTTATGGCTGGATAAAATTTTGTGTTTATTTTTCAAACATCTCGGTTTGGTAGGTAGGAATGTAGCTATGATTAAGTACGTACTAGTAATCTTAGATATTTTGTTATTAGTACCTATGTATTACCAGTTAAATAGTAAAATAAATAAATATAATGATAAATTAACTGTGGATTATTTCATTCACGTCGCATTACGTGGCTTCATGTGAGTAGCTCGCTGTTTATTCCAAAATTAACAAAGTAGCTCAACACATTGAGAGGTTGGCGACCACTGTGCTAATTTATGACTGACTGGGCGGACTGAACTATTATGAATTGTAATGTCTGTATGTGATGGTTTGTGAAATATAGAAAAATCATGTCTGTTATTTATATTTGAAATTGTAAGGTCTATAGGTTTATAAGTTTATAGACTTATTTTGTCCAATTTCTACTGTAAATTTGATATTTTTATGTATTGATCTTTTTCAAATCCTAGATTTTATCTTTCTTATAACAAACATGAAAGTTTAAAAGTTAAAAAATTAAAAAGATCCCTTTTTTTTCTATCCAATATTCTCGCTTTTTGAGCTGTTTTATAAGCATCAATGCTCTCGTCTTGTCAGAAGTGACATTTTTCCGTTAACTTGAGGGAATTTTCCGACACCCTCACAAGAATTTTTAATGTCTTTTCTGTGAAAAAGAAAAAAAACTAGCGTTGGGGACGTATGTTCTGAAGGGAAACTGGTTATCAAATATTAAAGGTGAAAATGGCTCGTCTCCTTTATATTACAGAACTTCCGCGTAAGATGGTAGTAGTGGTTTAAGGCGAAATGCAAAACGAAAAGTACGGAAAAGCTTTTTGGGTAATTCTATTCCGGATGGAGCTTTCTAAGGGTGGTTTATAGAGTGTTTACACACAAAAAATGTTGCCTAAATATATTAAGTATTAAAATGTATATGATTCTAATTTTTTTTCCCGTATAAGATGACAAACGTGTTTGCTCTAATCGCTACCAAAGTATCCAGGACTTTTCCTACTAAAACGCTTTCCTATATCTAAGAAAAAACTGGACAGCAACTGCTACCGAATTTATATTTATCCGTTAAAAGTTTGTTCGTGTAAAAGTTATGGAATTATTCAAGTTCTTGCATTCAACAGTTACCCCTAGGGAAGAGAAATCAGAGATCGTAGCCAAAGCTTTAATTTTCGTTGAAAACTGTCATGGGGCAAATTAGGAAGTTTGCATTGAGAAAGTTCGGCACTTAAGAAGGGGAAATGCTTGTAGTTCGTATAAGGGTTCAGAGAATGTGATATTGAACATAATATATTTAGTTTAAGGTATGTTTTTGACCGTGAAAGGAATAAAATAGAAAGAACTTGGAAAAATGTGATATTCTACCTACTACTACTTTAGGTCTTTGAATCAATCATGTTGGCACTAAGTGAAAACGAAATATCTTTGGTATAAGTGTGCGAAAAAGGAGATATGAAAAGTAAAAGCGATAGCAAGTATATAGATAGTAGAACACTTCTTGCTCAAGTTATAGAATCGCGTTCCTAATCAATGGTGGTGGAAAACACACTGTCGACTTATCTAGAAAACTCACACGACTCCCCGTTTCCCTCTTTTCTCATCCTCGGCGAGCTGTAACTTTATCTTTAGAATGTGCCTTCTTGGATTAACTTGCTTCTGTAGATACGTAGTGTTAAGACAAGACGGGAAAGATAATATTGGGGTGAGAATTATTATCATCCTTTTGTTTTGAGATGTTCAGAATTCATTTAATATTAACTATAAACTAATTCTGTAGAAAAAGGAATATAAAAATATCTTTTTGTAATGACCAGATCTGCTATTTTCATTCTAATCCCCGAAGGGTCTCGTAATCTCTATGCAATCTATAAAACATTACCGAAAACCCGTTGTTTAATGGTTCCAGATAACCGTGACACGAAATCGAGCACCGAAGGATCGGGGCGAAGCACCTGAGACCACAAACCGGGGGACTAAGGGTGGAGCACTTTAATCACAAGTTTTGCCAACCTGTAATCATATACGGAGACTTTACTGAAACACTATAATTTTCTCCTGCCAACATTATAATAATACTATTAATTACTATTATCAAGTATAGGTCGTACTCGACATTGTACGTATGGTTTAAATTAAATTAAAACACAGACTTTGCGTTCAAGTTTCTGTTATTTTTTTTTAAAATTTTTGTTTATTTTAAAACCGCATTTATTCTCTATAAAGTTCCTCCTTAGAAATCTAATCAGTGACGTAGCGTGGAAGGGACAACAGAGCCCTAGTCGCCAAGAAAGGGGTTAGCAATTTGGAATATAAAAAAAATGTTCTCCAAATCACTCCTTCAATGTTATTTACCAAGAGGAATCGCAGGGAGATGAAGTCGTATACTAGTGAAGTACTAAGGTCTAGTGATAACTGCTAACCACGTGGCCGTCCAACGGACTAACTATACGGTATTTTCCAAAAATACTGTGCTCTTGATGTATTTTGCTATTATACTCTGGACCAGTTCCTAGTAACCTAACACGACAAATGAACAAAATCTGTCGCTAACGAACTCCCCATGGAAACCTCTATGATTCGTGTGGGGGTAGTACGAAAGCGAAACTCCATATCGCACGCGACCCCAATCTTGTAAAGCCCGAGGGCCTTGTTTGTTGAGGCAGGCATAGTGCTGTAGCTTATTTACTCAATAATCCTCTATCTTCATTACGTATGTTTTAGAAAAGAAGATTCTTTACTAATACACCGGCGAATCTTCTAATGAATCTCATTTTGCCTCGTTGGATATCATATGGAACGCCTGGATAATGTGTAAGGTGATATAGCGATATAGTTGAGGGAAAAGTGACACCTGACGAGGCATATCCCACTTCTGAAACGGATCTCGCCAAAGGCATCTTGGTTGGTTTCAGGCTGACAGTTACGTTTATCGTGCATCTTGAGAGAATTATGTTTTGATTATAATCACTGATATCAGTGACTACTAGATGTATGTTTGAATGAAGTAATTTGTCAAAGATAAAGGACTGCTTACGTTGCTAAAGGTTTATTACATTCAAATACTCTATGTAATTTTTGAAACAAGCTTTAGCAATTGTTTTTGTTTTAGCTGCTTAACGAAGGAATCAATTTTTTATCACGAAACGCAGACTTTTTCCATCCATAAATTTTTTTCTGCCAAACATTTATCATCGACGATGGACGTCTGTACGTCGAGCAGCAGCGCCCCGACGCCGACGATGCGTTTCAGAGATTGAAATCGCAGTAACAAAACCGAAAAACGGCTTTCACGGCCTACTGGTTCCAATCAGAGTTTCCTTTCTTATCAATCGTATAGAGTCGAAAACTCCATTTAGAAAATTCATTCAGATGGCAAGGATAATATTGCCTGTGCAGTGTATAAGCACCCCACCAAACACTTTTTTTCTTATTCAAATTTTTTTTAGTAATCAGGTCCGGCTTTAAAGAAATATTTATAATTATTATTTATTTATTTTTAAACGATTATTTCATTATAAAATTAAGATAGCAACAGCAGTTGCTACCAAAAACAGTGGCGTAGTGATTGTGGCGAAATTGAATAGAATTTATTGATTAATTAAGCCTACATTGCTGGAAAAAAGGTCTATATCTCCAGCTGTGTTCCTTTTTTGTAAGTAATTGTTTCTTACAAAAATTTATGGTCTTCACAATTGTTGACTTTGACATTTCGAGAAAAACCGAGACAAAGAAAGGTATTAGTCATTAAAAAGTGAATTTTCTTTTATTATACATGAGGTGTGTCATTTCAAATATTATTAAAAATGTTGGTAGACGGTCCTGGATTCGCTTCACGTAATAAAACCCATCAGCGTCTGCATAATGTACGAAAACAGTAATATCCACTCCATTTTACGAAAAAAAAAGAGACAAAAAGATATGTAATAATTTCGCATTTAAATACGGACAAATGCCGCTAGATGGATTTCGACAATATGTCGTTTTTTTTTTCATTCGGTTTCTGTACGCTACGTGGGTGATTTATGAAAGAAATTCCGAGACATATATTTGCGAGATTTCAGGGGTGTGATTGCTCAATTAATCATGGTAACTGTAATTTTAAAATAATTCGTTGTAACCGGAAGAATTATGGCAACCGGGAAAATAACGGGAATTATTTGAAAATGTGCATTTCTATTTAAATAATTCAAGACGGTAGTGTGTGGAGATTATTTATGGGACAAAAAGCAATTTCAACTTTTTTTATTTATTGATAAACTTCCTTTTTTTGCCAGATTTGGGCAAATGAAATTTTCATTAAATATATTAACAATAACGCAAAAAGTGATTACAGGCTCTAATTAAATAATATTTTATGGGATTTAGCAATTTTATAACAATTAAATTTAATCAAAACAAAAAAATATGAACTATTATCATAAAAAGATTGCAGAAAGAACAAAATACAGACTAAGTAGACAGGGAATCATTAAAAAAACCACCTTCTCACTTAGAAATTAGACAACCTGGGACGCCGGGGATGGGTAATTTGGTCCCCGCTACCTGTGTTAATCCTTTGGTAGCCAGGCACATCGGTAATCCGGCTGGTAATTTCGCCCCCTAATTAAAATATAATTATTTCTGCTTCTTGAAAATTTCTAGGAATACAATTAAATGTTGTTCTTAGAATTGATGTAAGGCAGGTACTAACCTAACCTAACCTAAAACATTTATTGAATAGTATTATTTAAATACTTGTCTTTGTGTTATACTTGTCAAAGTAACCCTTAAGTACTTAGCGTACTTATACAACAGAGAAACTACATAGGTACATGTTTATTCTATTGAGACCAGATTACTTGTACGGTATGTTATACCTGCCGGCCACGGGGACCAAATTACCTCCTAAATATCTGTGAGGTCATATTTGGGGACTAAATTACCAACTCCGGGGACGCCACAAGACGGTATGATTAAAAAGTATAACTTTTCGATGAAATTCTTAAATTAAGTAATAAGAAGGAATGGGATCCAGAATGCCATTCAATGGTACACAGACTGCTCAAAAGCAATAGGAGGAACTGGGATAAGAGTGTTCGGACCAGGAACCAAACACTCTGAGAGCTTGGAGCATATTTCAAGTAGAAATCCACGCCATAAGAAAGTGCGCCCAGTTCAATATTGATGGAGGATACAGAGGATTATAATAACAGATAGTCAAGCAGCCATTAAAGCACTGAGCTCTTGTGTAATCAGTTCCAAAATGGTTTGGGAATGCCTAGACATCTCAATGAACTAGGCGAGAACAATATAGTTACTTTACTATGGATTCCAGGACAGTAGGAAATGAAATAGCAGATGAACTAGCAAAGAGGGGGACTGAAATACCTTTCTGGGGGCCTGAACCCTTTTGCGGAATCTGCCCAAATGTAATATTGGAATAGGTGAAGCCGAAAGAAAGAGAAGATATGATCATTGGAAAGATCTCGAGAATCCTAGAGCACAGTACCTGGGAGATTACTGGATAGAAGAGGAACAGTTACCTAAGTTGAAGCCTGCAGATTTCCTAAAATTCCTCCGGGAAATAGGACTAAAGGAGCTACTAGTTGCAGACACTCTCCCCAGAAAGTAAGTAGAAGTAAGGGGGCACGATAGATCTTTCAGGTCTTACTCCAAAAATACATACATCATAAAAACATCACTATTGAATAAAACAAAACAAAATAATATATAAAGTGTAGATCAAGAAGAATTGACACAATTCAGTTGACTTCTAAAACTGTTATTAAAAGAAAATGGAAAAGACAGTTATAGATCACATACCAATCAATATACAGGGTGTTAAAAAAAAAGTGACACCGTCTCTAGAATAGGTAAGACATTGTAGTAGTGCTTAGGAAAACATTTTCGTATTCAAGATAAAGGACGACAAAGAAAAACATGTTTTTACAATTTTGTCGAAACTACTTTCAACACCGATAAGTTATTATCCAACTTTAGTGTTAACCAAATAAAGCACGACCATTATGAGAAGATTTCTGTACCTAATGACTAAGTGAATTTTCAAATACTACATGAATTCAGTTGGAAATTGTACAACGTATGCTTAACATTAAAATAAAAATAGCAGAAGTAGTGATAATCGAGGCAGTCAAAACCCAACATAAAACATTCAAAACTCTAGTATAATGTATACTAGTGGTTGGAAATAATACCATGCAGACTCCAGTTGTTAGTAAAGTCATCTCGAGCTTACGAGAGACCACAATAAACATAAAATTTAAATTCTTCGTGTGTTAGCTCTGTGGCTGACTATATAAGAAGAAGCCGTAAAAAAGTGAAATATGTCAGAGATGGCGGTCGGGATATAAAGGACACGTTTTGGCACTCTTGAAGGAGGAATCGTACAAAAAAGTATGGAGATTCTTAAAAGTTTTTTCACTGGAACAGGGTAACTCAATCGAAGTCAATGAAGTTTAATTGAAAATTGGTTTTATAAAATCTTATTTGTGGAAAAATATTTAAAAATTATATTATATTCTTCTTGGTGTGATTGATTACGCGCAAACCTATCAAACGGGAGAAATTACACTATTCAAAATAGGATGCAGACATACCTTTCGTGCAATGTGTTACGTCTTTTCTAATGTCTCACTGACAGTTCTCTTCAGGTACCTGCAACAAAGAGAAAATTTACGTTAATTATTGAAAAGATTCATTAATTCGCCACTTGTATAGTTTCTAGTTCCATTATATGAAACGTGAATATTAATCTTATGTTATTTTATGAAATCAAACAATTTTAATTTGTTAAATCTACATTATATTTGTGGATTTAACAAATTAAAATTATTTGATTTCATAATTTAGTATGGATCATCTATTCAATTTATGTTATTTTATTTAAATAAGACAAAAATAAACCTAGATACAAAGCCTTTTCGAATTTGGCTGAATACGAAAACGAAACAAAACATCGCAATTATTTGTTGTGCATATTGCGGCTCCTTTATCAACTGGAACAAAAGCAATAGTTTAGAAACTTAGCTACCCTTTCTGACAACAAGAAAAAAAGGACATATTTTTAAGGATTCTACTTGTAAAATAGAACAAATGGGGATCAATTCCAGTCAACTGCGTTATTCCGATCGTGTTTTGTTTTCAACATGACCTGCCAATTTGGCTGTTTGTCTTTTAAACGATGCGTGTAGAGAAGGAGAAGTGATGCCCTTATTGGTATTGCCGGATAATAAATTCGTTGTTTTTTTCTATTAAAGTATACGGTTAAAATGCCATAGGCATTTCTCTATTTTTTTAAATAACAGAACATTTTTCTTGAGATAGCATCGTTTGGAACTATGAGGTTAATAAAAATAATATTTTGCTTTAATTATTTCAGTTGTTGGATAGAAAAATATTCTTTAGTGGTCCTGAACAGTCCTCGGCACACATTTTTCTTTTATTATAATAAATAAAAAACAAAATTAACTAATAAAACAGTTGAATAGATGAGGCTTTTACTTGATATAGATCCATAGTACTGAATGATGAAATAAAACAATTTAATTTGTTAAAATCTACATAATATTTTAACTTAATATTGTGACGCGTTTCGCTAACACAGTAGCTTTATCAAACGAATACAGTGCCTTTATACTCAATTTTACGAATATTTACAATAAAATTATGATCTATTTACATGGAAATAAAATAAAAAAGGAAAAAAAATGTGTCTAAATATGGGATTGACTAAAGTAGTTAACAAGTTTACCTGGAAACTTATTCACAACAATCCTACAGGAACCTTTCTAGGTAAAAAGGTTTAATGAGGGAGAATTGTTGATATCAATTTGATCGTTAAGAAGATTATCTGAATATTTGCTTTTATTTATCTCAAGGGCTTCTAAGAGATTTAATTTAAAGGATTTAGGTTCTATATGCAAAATTTCAAAATTTGAATCGAAAGAGTGTTGGTTTGCTAATAAATGATTTGAGTAGTTGGAAATGAAACCGTCACAATTTTAAGTTTAAATATAATATGTTGATTTCAACAAATTAAAGTTGTTATATTTCATAATTCAATAAAACAGTTTTCCATGAAAAAACTATTTTATTATGTAGGCACGATAAAGCAATAAATATTTATTTTGAAAATTAATAATATTTTTTTTTTAATATTTTTATTTTCAGGTTTTTCCGATCTTCCCTGGTACAACTCGATTGCGCAGGTCAGGTACGTATTCAAAACAGCTTGGTTAATGTCATCAATGTTTACTTTTACATTTTAAGTTGGGTCGCTTTGTGATTGTTTTGATGTTTATGTTACATTTGAGACTTCGACCTAACCAACAGCCCACACACACAATTGGATAAGTATCGTATAAGTCAGTGGCGTGACAAAGTATTCGTAACTAAAATTAGTAGAGGCAAAAAAAATAGATAACATAAAACTTACCACGCTTAACTATGGGAGAACTTAAATCACATGAGAGAAAACTCACACTCACAAACCCCTATGCCCCACCTACTAAAGTTTTAATGGCAACCCTCTACTCGTTGGAAAACCCGTAGAAAATGCTTTCCAACGGTCTAAGTTATAATTATATTGAGTGTAACAATAGAGCAGGGTATGGGATCTCGGTCTAAATTTTCAAATCATTATTTTGTGATATTATTGAATAGTGTTTATTTGACATTTAAGCTACGTCTCAGAAACTTTCTTCTTGTTGTTGTTGAACCAATAACCAAATTGTAAGAGGCAATTATACACAATATTTATTATTTAGCTTGGTAAGATAAATATTGACATTTTCAATGTTTTTATTTTATTCTCGATAATAGTATTTGTATTTGTGTTTGTAAATAACAAAAATTGTTTATGCTTTTAGTAGCGGGCATACGATTGTGCATTTGCAGTTGAAAAGTTCAACAAATTTTATGTCCCTTTGTTGAAACTTACCGTATTTCACTGAATATAAACATTAGTTGTAACAGTTCTTGGGTCTTTCGCAAATTATCTTCTTACTCTTAGCCTATCTCGGATGGGAATGGATCTTATCTGTACCCCTATAGTCTTTGAAACCCCTACAGGATACAGACCCAGTGGTGGCCTTCTTGGTGTCGTTTTTGTCTAGCCTTGCGCATTTTTTCCCCTTTAGGCTCAATTTTAGACGTAACAATGTAGAAGTTAGATCTGTCTAATATTTAAAGGATTTTTTATTGAAAAAAAGTATTTTTAATCAAATACTCATCCCTCTCCCCCAAAAAAAACGACAATTAAAATTCAATCCCCCGCTAAATTCTAATCCTTTTACTTGGAATTCCTGTGCTGAGGTGTTGAAACAGTAATTTTCATTGAGATTCTTCAGCTGCTATAATGCGTAACATTATGCCGACGAGATATCAGGCCTCTTAATTAAAAATGCTTCAGGAAGTGCCGTAAATCAAGATCGTGATGAAATGCTTTAATTTTAATTGAGAGGCGACGAAAATGCAGGAAAGTTGACTCGAGATGTTTCCTTCCGTGAAAACTCGGAAAATGTGACTGGAAAAGAAACATTTTGTGGGTACGCGATTATTATATTAGAATTGAGGATCTATTTTTACTTGAACACCCTATTTTAAATTATACTTTTATTAAAACATAAATCAACTATTATTTCCTTCTATCGGTAGTAGATATTACATCCCGTGGTAGAACAAGCTTCACGCTCCAGCAACCCTGAAGGCTCTTCCCGTACAAATCCACCGCGCACCAACAGCACCATCTATCTATTTAAACCCTCACTCAAAACAATAGACGTGCGATTCTGAAATTGTGGCTTTGTTTCTGTTCACCTCATTGAATTCCACAAAGTTCCATTAAGTGGGCCGTGATAAGTTCCGCGAGATTAGATGGTTTAGATTTAGTCGAGGGTGAATGAGTTATCAGTTGGTTATAGAATAATCTAAATGTGGTTAAGAAAAACTTTTTAATTAGATATAAATTCATATTTTATTATTTTGAATAATCTGCCTATAAATTCTGTAGTGTGTTTGTGGCATTTGTGGGGATAATTCATGAAAATTGACTTTTAAATTTTCATTGCTTATCATATATGATCGACTCGTCTATAATACTAGACATAATAATTAAAATTGGTATTAAAATATCCGTTAAATGATGGATGATAGGGGTATAGAAAGATACAAAGTAGTTATAAAAATAAAAAATATGTGCAATTATATAAAATTACAGCTTCTGTTTGATATTAAATGATAATAATGTTGGTTGTGTGCCAAATTCAGCTGACCCCTATAGTCAAAAGCAGCTTAAAGATGACTAATTGTAATAGTGTGTCCATAAAAGAAAAACTGAATTAACGATAATATTATTTATTAATAAAAAAAAACAGACCAGGGGTTATCAAGATTGTTTACATGGTTTAGATTCAAAGGTGCTAAAATATAGTTTTTAATTAAAAAATTATAATCTATTTATAATATTCAAAAAGGTTTTCGTAAAAATTTAATAATTGTTTTTTTAATTCCAAATTGGATCATCCAATTTAAATTTACCATAGTTGGATACGATTTGAATTAATATAGGTAATTTTATAAGACAAAATATTTTTGATTCATTTTTTTTTCTACATTCATGCAAAAAACAACACTTTTTTGAAACACATTTAATGGAAAAAGTGATTCTTTTTTGCACTAGTGCAATAATAGTAGTTTGTGCAACTAGTGTGGATATGATGGCCATATCGCACGAGGACGAAGTTTGAGCACGACGCCGTAGGCGGAGTGCTCAATCGTTCGAGTGCGATATGGACAATCCACACGAGTCGAACAGTATATTTTTTCTACGACCCACTTGAAAAATCTAGAAAATAAAAATTTTAATAAACTGTAATCTCTACTGTAATACAACTTCAATCTCAAAATTTTTAACAATTTTCATAATTTTACCAATCAATATCAAGCGGAATAATTATTTAAAAATAAAATTAAAAAAAAAAAATTTCTACTTTGAGAATCGAACCCTGTACCTAGCGCGCAAAAACCTAATATGCTAACAACTCGACCACCTAGGAATGTTTATGTTGATATCTATAACGTCACATGAATTACAAAATTTTATAAAAGCTGACGTCTATCAAAAGTCCTCTTAAATACCCATTTTATTCTGTTTTCAGTATTTGTCGTTAATTTATATGGATTATTTTATTTATGTTTATTATTGTTAATAAATATTCTTGATCCAGTGCTTCTAGGGAAGCCTTTTTTTAGATAAGTTATTTTGACGTTTCTTTGAAATTCAAAGAAGGGGAGTTGACAAATACTAATCGTGAATGCTGATTGGTGGATTTCATATACGTTCTAGGATGTATATGAATATATACGTTCAGTTAACTGGTATGGCCTACATTTCCATTCTGTAAACTGTGCAAAAAATGGATAATATACATGTGGGTGTAGAAAAAATTTTTATTGCACTCATCTGTCATTCTTGTGTCAGTTTTGTGATGATTTATGACAAACATGAACATTTAAATAAAATAAAAATCCAGAGCAAGTGTCTGATCCTGCTTTAATTCAACAATAATATATCTTACTACTTAGTCTAAACGAATTACAATTATTGCAAAAATCTTTAATTATTTAAAATTTGAATGGTCAAGGCAAAAACCAGCTATGATTGAGTACTGACAAGGTGGAGGCCATAAAGAAGAACGGTTTGAGCTTGATTAGGTTGGGTTAGGCTCCCAACATATTCTGATTTTCCAGTTTTTGCATGAATGTAGAAAAAATATTGTATGCAAATCTTGCAAAACATGTTTTTTGCACTCGACGTGTTGTCCAACTCGGCCTAAACGCCTCGTTAAACAATTTCACGTCGCGTGCAAAAAACACTCACTTTTTGCACTTGTTGCATAAATAACTATTACAGAATTCAAAATTTTTTTTGGAGTCAGGAAAAAAAAAATAATATACAAAAAGAAAAAAATAAATTTCACTCACACGTACATACTAGAATTTTTTTGTTTAGTTTTATTTGTTTTGAAGATTTTAATTTTTTATTTATTGCAATTTGATTTCTAGAAATATATTCATTGATGGCAAAATGCCTCTTTTCAAATCATCTATTTTTTTAAACAATGAAAAAAATAAAAAGAATTTCATTCGGTCCTTCCAAAACTCAAAATTTTTATTACATTAAATATTCTTTGAAAAAAACTAATTTTTGCAAAATTTTCTAAAATTTCAACTGTTCAATGACATGGAACTACCAATATAAAATATTTTTATTTCTCGACATTACAAAAATCACTATTTGTTTTAAATTTAAATTTTTTAGATTTTTAAAATTTCAAAATACATATTCGAGTTTTTCGATTTTTTATTTTTTTAATATAATTTTTGTAACCACAAATATATTTCAAGAAAAACTAAAACACATTTTTGTAACTATAACAGTTATCGAAATTAATATTAAATAAATGAACTAATAAAAAAAATATGAAATCTTGAAAGTAATATTTAATTTTTCAACCCCCAATTTACAATTATAACTTTTAAAACCCATCCAATATATTCAAACGTTTTTTCGCTATAATAATAAATATTTTTTCCGATATATTTGACAGACTCCTCACTGAAAATAAGTAACACACGCCCCATAACCTCAAACACAAAAATAAACAAAACTAACACTATCCCAACATCATCATCATCACATTATATCCATCCTACAACTGTCGTTTCATAGTTTATAAAACTCATTTCAACAGCATACATCAACATCACACACACTCACAGAACATACAAGAGATTGTTCGTTACCAGGACTACAGCCATGCCAGAGTGAATATACAATAGTCACTAGTCAGTACTGTTATAGGGTAGGACCTAACACCACTGACCTTGTATTTAATGCGAGTCTTGCGATGTTGTCGGATATGTAAAGTATTTCTGACAATTTGGGACTTTATACCTTCACCTTTAATCTTTTTTATATTTTTCAAGCGAAAACACAAAAGGTTTTGGAATAAGAATAATCAGATGTGGATAGGCCACGTAATATACAATAATAGCTCTTGAAAACACAAGCCATAGTCAAAAAGGGACGCTATAATGAGAAGAATTAAAAAATATATAAGCAATATCTTCTGCAATTGATTTTGGACAAACACTACTTCATGGAAATATTTAAAATGTCAGAATAAAGGTAAATGAGACGTAAGAGATGGTAGAATGGTCGAATAGGTAGCAAATCAGGAAATCTCGAGAAGAATTGGAAATGAAAGGTCTGTGAGGGGAGACAGATGATGGAATACACGAAACATATTGAGAACGACGTAAGGGTCTGTGATTACCGGAAATTAAAAGATTAGTCTGTAGTAGACTTGCATGAATAGTTGTATCTAAGCGGGTACACAAAGATAAGTAAAGTAGATAGCTCGAGCTTAGTATAGGAATTACAGCAAAAAAATATCTACAAAATTTTTTTTTCCAAAGCTAGAAAGTGGACTTCTAAAACAAATATATGAATAAATATTGAGAAAAGAATGCATTTTGTGGGTACTAAAAAGATCTTTTTAGTCCAAAAGATCTAGGTTTATGAGAAAGCCTACATTCTGGGACTAGCTCTGGAAGCTTTATAGACATTTATAACCTGATCATCGGGCTCTAGGTAAACCTGATCCAGATACGATTACTGTGCAATTGCATATCCATCCTGTGCTTAACATAGATGATCAATTTATTGTATTGAGCACATGGTTGTAGTAACTTTTTGGCCTGGAGTACTGTTTCAAAACAGGAAAAGAATTGGTAACATTGGGAATTGGAAGAATCTCGCAAACACACCACAAAGAAGAACAACGAAAAAAGAAAACAATTTGGCACCGCGCTCTTCTCTTAAATCAGCTGTACCAAGAAGTGTGTACCGTCTGTTTTATATACAGTCGTATTTATAAGAAGAACCAAGCTGTGACGTTTCGACCGGTATTATACTCCAACATCTGTGTATGTATACGTCCTACGATCTATTGCTATAGCCTGCAGCGGAGAGGCAGGTCGGCAAAGGCGGTTGTTGTGCCCCTCTCGTTTCTATTTTTTTGTCCTTTAGATGGCAGAAAAGAGAGAGAGAGAGAAAGAAAGTCTGCCATCGACCCACTCACTTACTCGCTCGTTTGTTTCTTGAATACAGTGGCGTCGTAGACACAATTTTCTAACAGTTTGAATGTGAAAGTTAAATTTGACTAAATTCAGACGCTATGATGGTCTCTAATTATATTTTCCGCGGATACCAATCAAAAACACCAAAAATTGTTGTTTAGTATCGCAAGGGCGAAAAGTTTTTATCGCCACGATTTTCTAGGTCTGTCACTTTGATGTTTCACTTAAATTTTCTATAAACGTCAGTGTAAATCCAAGTTATCTGTTATACCTATTTTCCCATTTTTTTTTTTGTATTAACAAAATCGGGATCCTATTAAAGTTTTATGATCCATCTATATTTGGCAACAAATCAGAAATTTCACTTTTGTTTTTTTGAATACAACTAGAAAACGCGTGAAAAACTAGATATAAATAACATTTTCAATCTTCTTGGTCCTTAAAAAATATTTTGGTACTGCACTGATCCAGCTGTGGGCTCAAATGCCAACTGCCAAATGTTTGTTTAGGGAGACTGAGAGATGGGTGAATGGGTGGTTGGTAAGGGGGTGTGAGGAGGTAAGAGGGAGGGGTGAAAATGCTGGTTCAAGTTTCAAGTTGAAGGACAGGCCCAAAGCACTGAGCGGTCCGAATTTTAGAAGAATCTATATTGTAAGGATTATGTTTCTTTCGTTTTACTTTATCGGTTTTTGGAAACTTGCCGCTTTAAAAATTTATATAAAATGGACAAAATTTCTTTACGGCTTATGATACTGGTAGAAAAATTTGAAGAATTAGTTGTAGAAGAAAATATTTTACTTTTTAATACCTAAGTGATAATTCAAATGGAAAAAAAGGAATTTTTCTAATTCTCTTGTAATGGCTAGTGTTTAAGTTTAGGGTGTTCCATTTAAAAAATTGGCTGTGTTGAACATAGGGGGGGGTCAAAGTGATTTACTTTATAGGATTTTACAAGTGGTTATTCATTTTTTCATAATAGTGACGCCATGATAATTATGTGTGGTGAATAGTTTTCATTGAAATGCTCTGTAGGTATATTCTGATATCTCAAGAGCTGGCTTTCCTTTCATCATAAAAAATACAGGGTGTTACCAAACAAACTAAATTCTAAAAACCCACAATTTTACTTGTAATTTGAAATTTAATATTGTTTGTGTATAAAAAAGATAAAATGTTATCCATTACCAAACATAATCATGTTTTTTTTTCTAATCAAGTGGAAGAAGCTATCGAAACCGTATATTATTATGTGTAAGACTAAATTAGGAATGTTATTACTTCTTTAATCATTTTCCGAAGCATTACCTAGGTACTTCTTCTATCCCCATAAAAATACTTAATTGGAAATTCAATACTTTAGAAAGTCGCTTCATCATTCCCGCACCTAATGAGATGCTATTAATCTGTTTTTCTGAGTGAAATTTTCCTTCCAACGAAAAATAAATGAAAAAAGAGAGTATTTTTTGAAACGATGTTTAATTTGGTTGCTATATTAAGAAAGGTCAGAAAAACGGCTCTCAATATTTAAGGTTTACTACCTAATTAGTAGTGGTAATATGTTTTCTGACAAGCAATGAGAGAATTAGTTTTTATAATTATTCATTATAGACAAATTATTTACAACATTTGAATTGAATTTTTCCTTATCTTCCGTTTAATGTCTTGCAACGTTAAAGTCAAATCAAAATTTCAAAATTAATGAATATATGTAGAATTTTGTTGCTAGCGTATGTTTGATACTTTTTTTGAGAAAATCATTCCTTTAAATAAACAATGATATACCTACACAAAGAAATCGGATCTTTTGCCTAATTAATTTGCAAAGACACAAACCGTAATTAATACCAAAAAGAGTCTTTTATTAGTATTCGCCTCATTTTATGTCCAGAATCCAGCCTCGAGATATGTTCGAGGTTCCTTTAATGATACTAATGGGCTTGTTTTTCTTTTCTTTCCAGAGGTGAAATTCGTAATTTTCATTTATTTTTAACGAGCCCGAAGTCCGAATGAAACAAAAAAAACCGTCCAAATAAAAAAAGGGAGACGGAACTTTCTCCCTATCGTGTAAATTACCATCTGGAGAGAGTAAATGAAGAAAGAGATTAAGACAAATAATAATGAAAATGGTCGCGGAATTGGGATTAATTTGCATTCCTTGGTGTACGAATGACTTTTTTTACATTTTTAATTCTCGATTTCATACTGTTTAAACCATGGTTCTTCAACTTTTGATTGGCTTTTCCGAAATATATATAAAAAAGCCATTTTCTGTATTTTGCTATCAATAGCTTTGACAATAAGGTAAAAAATATATATTTGAGTCCGTCGCAACACGTTCTTCTATTTGACATGTCGCACTCTACAATTTGACATTAATTTTCAATTTTTTTGCTGCACCCCCCTCATAACAATATTAAATGGAATTTTTGTGGTAATTTAGTTTCTATTTACATATTTTTTACCACCCTGTACCTGTACATTATTTTTCATGAAGGAATAAGTCCACAGTCAAAACGACATCCTACATCCTCCAAACTAAAACATGACAACGTAATATCGACTCGTACAAACCCGCGTTAATTCGGTAGATGTTCGGATGTAGGTCATTGGCCCCTTACAGCTGATCGATTCTGATTCAGCTCTCTCATGAATCTTTCAAGTTGGTTGGAACGTTTGACGAGGGCACAAGGATGCTATTGTGTCGGCATTATAAGAAGTTCTCGAACGATTGCAGATATATGCTTTACGAATAAATTTTATTCTAGTTTGGTCCAGGCATATTAAGAGTTAATGTGCAAAAAAAATCATTTTTTTCTTTGTGATACGTGCGATCAAGTGTTTGCTGGTGAATTATTTTAGGATGGTTTTTTTAGTGGATTAAGTTATAAAAATTGTGGATGGTATACGTATGTATCAAGAGAGTTGAGTTGTTAGGTTCATGTTCAAGCTAGGAAATTCCGTTTTTCTTTAATTTCTCCCATTAAATGGCTTATTAACGATCCTGCCAAAAGTAGCTATGAAGTTTATGCACTCTTTGTAATCCTAGATAATATTTATTTGGCAATGGCGTGAATAGATAGAAAAATGTTCAAGCTAGTGGCAGATTATATTTCTAAACAATTTTCACTAATAGAGGGGTTCAAGAGAGGTTTTCCGCAACTGTGTGTATAGATTATAGATTTCTGCGTATTTTGTGCACATTTCTTGAAATATCTAGAAATATCCATTGTTGGGAACTGAAATGGGACTACCTTGGAACTATATAGAATCTAATGCAGAATGAATGATTGAAATTGGTCCATAAACAAAGAAGTTATGCTCAAACATACATAAAAAATAATGGAAATAAAAAATAAGTCAGTTAATATTAAAAATAAAGAAAAATAATTCATATTAAAAGAAAGCACGGCTAATCTAAGAATATATAAAATAATTTCAAATACATGGTTAGAGATAACTGATTTTCGTTTAAAAAATATTTCCGTCTTATCATTTATTTGACAAATAAATCACTATAAAAGCCGATAATGCTGTCATAAATAAGTTTACAGTCTGACAGACCATCCACCAATCAATTCGCCCACTCCCATCTATCATTCTTATCATAGTTGTCACTTTATCGAAGAAATAATTTGGGGAGACAAAAGTTTACAAAAAAATGTACTACAATCCAAATTCTAAATTAATCCTACAATAATTACTTTCTGATAATTACTAGATCTTTCCAATGACCAGATATCGATTCTTTTACTTTGCCTATTTAAATTCTACATTGGAGCTGACACTCAAAAGGGTATTCCTTGCTAGTTCATCTTCTTTTTCATTTCCTTCTACTCTAAATGCTAAAATTGTAGCATCACCAGTGTCTCTAAACCTCATTTGCAAATTTAGTAATAATAAATGTCCATCAACTTATATGTTATGCACCATTAGGCCTAGTAGGTATCAATCTGCTAACTCGACATTTTGCAAAAGATTTACCCTCTTTCAATGGAAAACATGCACGTCATCAATATGCCCTCTAGGAAATAAAATATGCAGTTCTTTTCTTATTCAAAAATGCCTAAAAGGGTGTGTGTATTTGATAGATATATTGAATTTGAAGTGGATCCATGTTCATGGTATGAAATAGGGACACACTGGAGGTTATTCAAGGTATTCAATGGGATTCAGTCAACATAATATTGAAAGAGCTCAATAGTAAAAACGAAAAATTGAAGAAAATGCTTCAATACATCTAAATGTGTAGCTGAAATTTATATCTTTATAAATTAAAGTACCTAGTTGCAAAAACTTTTGTAGCAAAGCTGCTAAGTAAACAAAAAAATGCTAATGAAACGCTTGTTCTAACTTGGAGCTAAATGAAGAAGATAAAAACTAAATCAGAGAAGATTCTTCTTGCTTATTTTTTATCCAAAGTGAAACTATTCGAACCTTTGCTGACAATTCTGTTACAGACAATAATAAAAATGTTAATATCAGACAGTTTACAAATTTAACTGCTTTTTTAATAACTTATTTTGGTAGTGCAGTTGAAAATTGAAATTCATTTTCTCAGTCGAAATCGCTCACGTCATTAATCACCGTTAAAAATTATGTTTGCCAGCGTAGAGCCGCTATCGTCAGCGTGACGAGGATCTTATATATATTATATCGAATTTAGTACTTTTTGGGAAATTGAATTGTGCAATGGCTCGGAAAATGGCTACAAGTACATGTTTCGGGAATCCGCCCTCCATCAAGGGGTGAACGTGGATTGTTAAGACATGAACTAATGAGAATTTTAGATAAAATAATCAGTGTGTAATGAATTTGATGATATAAATGATTAAAATTTTAGTTTAGATATTTTGAACGTATCTGGGTTAATATAGGATGTGCTTTAATCATTAAAAACAGAAATTTGTGGAATCAGACGTTATTATAAAAAAAAAAGAGAAGTTGCACTTGACTCGTGCCTCAATCTATCCTATTCTTAAACCTCTTAAAGGGAATTATATATTTTCGTCTGCGTCCGTCCCTGCGTTGAAGGCGGCATTTCTCAAAGCTGACATACAATCATTAGGAACACGACTGCTAGACGATGATAATGTTCTCGGTTTTTGTTGTGGAGAAGAATAAGAAGAAATGTGTTTTGGATTAAGGATAATCACTTCTAAATTTCCCTCAGTTTGCTGAGCCTGAATTGCTGGGTTATTTCTGCTGTTTCTGAGAATAAAGGAAACGACAGAACCGATTCATTGATACTTATTAGATTTATAATTAAATGTAAACGTCTTTGGGCTCATTTCAGTTCAATAATAACATTTGTTACACACTTTCTTGGTTCTTAAACGCCACTTTCACTAGCCTGGACTGAAATACCTTTCTGGGGGCCTGAACCCTTTTGCGGAATCAGCCCAAATGTAATATTGGAAGAAATAGGTGAAGCTGAAAGAAAAAGATCAGACCATTGGAAATATCTAGTAGGGCTTAGACAATCAAAGATTCTTCTGGGTGACTACAACCTGTTGAGATCAAATGAATGCATAAGTCAAAGTAAAACTGCGCTAAGTTTTAACAGGGATCCTAACGGAACATTGTCTCCTGAATGGGCACCTGAAAATGCTCAAAATAGTGGAGGAAGAAGAATGTAGATGTAGAACTCCAGAATCATAGATAGAGCACAGTACCTGGGAGATTACTGGATAGAAGAGGAACATTTACCTAAGTTGAAGCTTGCAGAGATGCTGAAATTCCTCCGGGAAATAGGACTAAAGGTGCTACTATTATAGTTTCTCAGAAACTAAGTAGAAGTAAGGGGGCACAATAGATCTTTTAGGTCTCAGTGAATGTTACCCCAAAAATACACACATACATACTTTCCTGGAATTATCATTAGAAATGTTACGAAACCTCAACCTTCCATCAATGTCTAAGTCAAAATTTAACATTTCAATGTTTCATGCGGGGTAAATTAACAATCTGACGAAGTTTTACTGATACTCATCCCCGGTCTCCCACTACAACAGAATATAAAGCGTCTTATTTTCCAACTATTTCCAATTAATTTTTGTTCAAAGTCTAACGTAAAAAATGCCTTCTCTTTATCCTTTCTCCTTATTGTTTTATTGTTATAGAAAAAAAAAGGATTTGTGCTGACTGGAAAGGACTATAGAACGTTCCATTTCTTTTTTTGTAAAAAAGTCACGGAATTCGTTGAAGTTCCCCTTTCTTTTTCCGTTGCTTTTAATCCTAATCAAAATTTTAATTAACTTTAGTTAAAAATTCTTTTACAGTAAACCATGTTTTAAATCACGTGACAGGAAACATTTTAGTATAGGTATAGAAAATTTGAATTTGTAAAAAAATTCATCATTAAATAAATATCGTCATGGTCCAATATTAAGTTGGTAGTACAAATTTTATAGATGACGTAGGTACCGTCATCGGAAATGTACCGCATCGGTACCGGTGTGAGTGAATCGACCTTTATCATCTAAATATTTATTTATTTTATTTTTTTCTTGATAATAAACTGGCTTAATATTTTCAATCGTAGATTCACTGATCGGCTCTCAACTAATTTATCATAATTAAAAAAAAAAAAATTTTACCTATTTTGATTGAGTGAAAGTAATTAAGCTGCTTTATTTTTCTAGTGTTTATATGAGAATAATTTACACAAATGATTTATGACACATAAAGGTGAAACCATTAAAATTACTGTTACAGTTGGCGTTGTACAAAAGTATGAAGTATGAAATATGCAATAAACAACACCTCATTTACAGGGTATATAAGTAGTACGTTCCTTTTCCCCTTTGTAATAAATCTCCTCGTTTTCTCTTGTTCGCTTCAGACCACCGCGAAGAACGATGTAACAACCGACGAAGCCTTTCCTTTCATATAAAGAAATTATTATTTTAAATTTCGCGGTATTGTTATTTTTAATTACCAGAAACTACAAGTATTTATTTTTATTCTGAATAGATAGAAACTGCACCACCTTCCTAACATGATGTGTATCATAGAGTAATAAAAGAGAGGTTTTAAAACATATGGAAGAAACTGGCACAAAGTTTGTGCGCTGCCAGTTGAGTATGGCGCATCACAGCGACTAACTGAACTAACAAACCCCGCCTCTAACCACACAAATGTCAATATTATTTTAATTTGAGGTTAGTCACTTCTGAACATATCTATATGATATCTATTTTTATTAAATTCTAAACATTGCACCTATTATTATCATATCATATTATAACTCATCATAGGTAAGTTAAAAAAGTAAAAAAATGGAAACAATATTTTTCATTTTATCGTTTTTTTTTGCAGACAATAAGGAAGATTTGCTAAAAGTTCTAGTTATGTGAAAAAGTGATATTTCGAACATTGTTCGTGTGATATTGGTGTGTGCTTCAAGATGTCTCCAGGTAGATTGGTGTACAAGTGTGGATTATTTGTTTGTTCTTATTTTATTTTTATTGACTGTTTTTGTGTTATTTTCGATATTTTATTGTATGATAAATGTTGTTTTAATAGTAATTTCTCACTAGCAGAGTTTTTTTTCTCCTACTCCTACTAATAATACAATATTACTCGTATGCTGAAAACTTCCAAATTCAAAAAGCGCGCGTCTTGAATGCTAGTTCATACCAGTACACAAGGTAGGCGCTAGTGGTAACATTGTGCCACAAAACGCTACACGTTCAAAATCTCTCTTTTATTTATCACTCTATAGTCTATGATGTATATCAATTACCTATAGAAACTCAATATCGTATAACCAGCTACATATATCGACTGAGAAACACCTACAGAAACATCCTACATCCCAAATTTTTATGCTTACGATGTTTTCAAGTGTGTTATTAATTAATACCATGTTATCTCCTCCCATATTTCTAACCTCATATTTTAGTTGGTAGGTATTTGAATAGGTACCAGTTGTATGATTTATGTAGCATCGCGTCACATAACACAAACACTTAAGAGCATGTGTCCTTGTCTTAAACGTTCGCAGATAAGATTACATTTCAACACTCTAGTGTAGTCTGCAATATTTATGCCAACGTCTGGATTTTATTATACATACAAGTAATTCTTTTTCAGAGTCATAACAACATGTTATAAAAAAGCTAACGGCTTTTGCCGTATCGAGTGAGTCTACCTTAATTGTCTAAATACTCGCTTTGAAGGCCATACTCTTATAATATACAAAAAAAAATTACAAAATAAACGGAATTAAAAAAAACCCTATTGTATTTTGGTTAGAGAATATTTTAAAAATTTCCTTTTATAAATATTTTCGAGTCGCCCAGACTATTTGAAAAGAGGACGGACCACGCCAGCACGTACAGAAAAGAAGACCCCGTGGTGCCATATGTCATTTTGGAAATCGTCTAGTCATGATGGCTTTCGACTACCTGGGGGTTTTTTATTGTTCTGGCGATAGCGCTGAAGGACAGAGGGGAAAAAGGAGCGACCCATTGTTGGGTTTCGGAATTTCATATGGATGTTTAGAGATGACTTATTTAAGAATTTTGAAATTGGAAGAGGTGGGGAAAGTGTTGAAGGTTGTAATGAAATAAAAGGAATTAGGTATTTTAAGATAAAATCCAGTCAAAGTTAAATTAAATATCATACATACATTCTATGCTATGGTATTGATTTTGAGTAGCGAGAGTAAATTAGAAAATTACTATGATTCAGAAACACCGGCGATACCTACTAAATTTGGTCAATACCACTAAATGGAGTGATAATTAAAAAATAACATACCCCTGTATCCAGCATAGTGGAAAATTGGTGGTAATAAATAAAGAAACACACGGAAATCACATCCCAAAAGAGAACCAACTAACTAAATATTGCAAAATTCAATTTACCAATGGCGTAGACAAAGAAAATTATGCAGATTATTGTTGATGGAATTTAACTTGAATTGGTGTGGTGAAGTTTTTATCTGAAACGCAAAAAATGGAAATGAAGTGATAGAAAATATATAGGAGAGGAGGAGAGGAGAAATAGAGGAAATTTGGGGCAGTCATATGTGTGCATGGTTGGATAGCAGAAAGGTATGACGATATAATAGATCTAGATCTTCCGAAATCTAGAAAAGCGAATGTAGAATGGGGTACACGGTATTGACCACTAGGACTACAGGAATCCTTCTCAAGGACGTCAAAAGAGGTGTGAGTAGAAGGAAAGATGCATAGGTTAAAAAAGTAAAGCAGAAGCATGATGTAGAAGTCAAGAGAGTGGTGGTGGCTGGTGGTTAATGTTTTTTGTTATGTTAATGGCAGATTAGCATATTTTCAGTTCCCAATTTTCTTTTACCATAAAAATATTCTCAAGGGACCCATAAAAGTATTCCGTTTCTACGCCTTTGGTATCCGACCAAAGCGTTAGATAGCAATCAAAATGCGTCCCTGCACACGGGATCAAATTTTAATTAAAGCATAGATTGAAATTGGGACTTTATCGACCGCTAGTGGGCACTGAACTCGTTTTATAAACCAGCTATTTTGCATACTTCATCGAATAATTGCACTGAAAATTATTTCTGTACACATTAAAAAAAATGTTAATAGTAATGAGACATTCGCGAACCTTTATTATAAATAAATTAAGTTGTAAAAAGAAATATATACCATCCAGTTATTTTTTCATGCATTTTTGTAACCGTTACTTGAGTACATATTTTAAAATAAACATCTACCCCTCTAAAAAGAGGCCATACATAAGAACCGAATTAGATACGCCATTCAAAACGGGGTGGAGTGGGACAGAGGGAGAGCACACACATACTAATCATTTTTGGAACCCTTGTCAAGCTCTCTAAACGCAGATCATTAAAAATGGCCGACAAACACACACACGCTGTGCACTACACAAGTAGGCTTCATTTTATTTCGTTAAGGATTAGAAAAGGATGGAAATGTATTGTTTAAGAGTTTTTGTTTGGTGTGATATTGAGAGGATTTCAGGGTCAGGGAGGCGGGACTAAGTTCTGTAAAAGATGTCAGGTGAAGGTATAAAAAATATGGGTGAAAAAAATATATGATCTTCAGTTAGTTTGGAATAAGATAGGATATCGCTAGAGTCAGATAACTAGAATGGAGTCAGTTTTGACATTTTGACAGCAAACAAACATACTAACTTACAGTCAGACAGCCCTTGCAACTTTAAATAGTCGCAAGAACATCCAGACTGGTAGAAGAATGCCAGGAAGAACTAAATGAACTAGCAGACTACATTAAAGTAAGATTAAGGTGGGAGCTGATGAATTCGCGAGAAGAGGTTCATCAATAGCATAGGTTGGACCAGAACCAGCTCTTGGGACCACAAAGAAGGTAATCCGAGGGCATATTCAAAAATGGGTACAAAGCCAACAGCCAACATAAACTTCAGTGAAGGCACACTCCAAAGCACGTACACAGTAAAACCTGCATAAAATAGGGTTATATAACGGGGATCTCAGCTGCAGACTTTGTGGCATGGAGACCGTGACCGCAACCGGTATCTTATCTGACTGTGAGGGACTGGACTCGAGGAGACGGGCAATCTTCGGAGAGGCCAATGTGCCACCTGAAGTATATGGCACACATCCAATGGACCTATATCGTCTACTCGAAGGTACAGGGATAACTGGATGGATAGACTAAATCTGGGAGTAGAGTACAATAGGCTGCAGTAATCCCGGCATTAGAACGTCTTCCAAAATACAAAAAATAAACTAGGATTGGAAGAAAAGCATATAATAAATATACTAAACATCCTATCTCTAAAAATAATAAAGCCTTGTGTAAATCACCTAATTTACAACACCCACGATTGTTTACTTTCGCATAAAGACCTTTTGCTTTTATAATATGTACCTCCTAAAATTTGACAAAGGAATTTTTGAAACTTTCGTTTCTAGGAAAGTGTTTAGAGAGGCATTAATATTAGCTCTCTTTTGACAGAAAGGCACTAAAACCGAGTTTGTCAACAATAGAGGGCTTAAGAATATGCAAATACTTTCCATCATTATCGCTATTTCGTTATCTGGTAAGATCCTGTACGTTTTCGAACAGAACCGTACTCTCATAATTCTCACTTGAAAGAAAAATGACAATTTTCAATAAATCTTACTTTCTTATGGTTGCCATGACATAAGGGAATCATGAGAAAATATTTTGAGTACTCATGATTGCAGGGTCCGATAAAAACCTGGACCAGATCTCTTTAGATTTTGATCAAACTTGAACAGATGCTTAGAAGTGTTATAATGCCAACTGAGCCAATCGACATCCTCGCAATCTTAGGAAAAAGTCGCCAAGGGAGAAGAACAATTATTGCTTATAAGCTTCTTCAAAAATGCATCAACACTTTCAAATTACGCTTTATTTTTTCATAGAGTACAGGCCTGGAAGAATCCATAAATTTAGAGATTCTTTTCTTTGGATCTTTTTCTTTTTTTTTTTCAGGAAGTTCAGCTGGTTCCTTTTGCTCCGAAGGTTGCAGACGGTGGAAAAGTGATTAGGGAAATGGTAGTTAATGAAAGTGGGGTGGTAAAATTTGTATAAAAGGGGTTCGGAACCCATAAATTAAGTGCTTGGATTGTTTTCCTTCTTTTAAGTACTTTTTCGTTTAAATACGAAACTTTTTCAATGCACAATCCTTTTTGTGAGGTGCTGTTAAGTGATACAACTGGATTATATAACTTTTAATGTAAATTAACTCGATATTTTTGCAATAAACGATTATTAAAAATATCTATATTATTACTGGTATATAGTATTATGCTTTTTCTCAGTTCATGACACCTTAATCTACTATTCCTCCTATTACGCTCTTCCTTGATCCGTTTTTTTTTAATCCTTGCACTCTATGAGCTGTTCCTCTCTCTCTCTGTCTCTCATTTTTCATTTCTGTTGTCTTATGTCGTACTTTCTTCATTTTTCTTCATTTATTGCTTTGTTAATATCTTCACTATCCTCTCCAAAACATCAACTATTTTTTTTTCAAACCCAAATATCGAATCCGGTACTGGTATTTCATAACCAACATATGACAAGCAAAGGAGTTGTCCTTAGGGCACACTTACCCCCTTTTCCCTCATTTCGATCTCTCTTCAATTTCTTCCAAGACCCGTTATTACTTTTATTCAGTATATGTCATTCGATCCCCCCTGCTTTGAGACCCCATAATCTGCCATATTGAGAGATATCCGAGAAAATGAAATGCCATCGATGTTTATTCGAACTTCGGAATGAATATTATGTGTCAGTTTTCACTTGATCATTTCTGCCATTCCGCACCTTCCGAAGATCTCTGCTATTATTTTGAAACTGCGATTAAGGCGTATAAAAAATTATATAAACGTTCGGGTAGTGTGGAAAGGCGAAAAATGTGTTGGCTTTCAATATCAATCCAGGAGCAAGTGATAGGAAATGTTTGAAGTACTGTATTGTGTGTAAAACTCGAATTTGAGATAGACACAACAACCTTTTCCGAACGTTACAGTTTGTATATCGTCCCAAGTAATCCTGTTTTTTTTTCTGGTTTGATTACTATTGGTTTTAACAAACTTCCCCATATATATGACAAAAGTCTACCCCCAGTAGCTCTCCTACGTATATGCCTGAAAGGGGAAAATCCTTAATATTATTTACAACCCTCTTTTTCCTAATCCTATTTAGACTTTTCTTGATACCGTTAGAAAAAAAAAAGGAAAACTTTTGACATTCTTCCTTGTGATATTCCCTTTTACAATTTATTACACTTGCCTAATGCAAAAAAAGACAAATATCGATGGAAAACATTCAATGCACGTACTGTAGTAAAATTACTAGTATGAATATAAATTAGCAAATTTCGGTTGGAATGAAAAATGTGTAGCGAGTATTATATTGCTTATATTATATAAGTTGATTTCCTTTAGGAGTAGATAATAAAAAATATGTTTGTCTATATTGCTAACAAAATTAATATGAATTTCAGCTACAAAATATATAAAAAATGTCATTATGTCTTCATTATAGCTGACAATTTAATTTATAAATAAGAAATCCCATATGCTACTCTGCGATTGTCACTTTCACAGCGGCAAAAAAGGACTTGCCACTTTTAAATCGACAAATGAACTAGTGGTTTTTGATAGTTGACAGTTTTTCCCATCTTAATTGTTAGGCGACTATTTCTCTTCAAACAACCCAAATTTACTCGATAAAATACAAATTTCTTAGATAAAGAACTACAGTTCGGCTGCTCCAAGCTTGGTCATCACAAACATCTCTCCCAGAACTTTACAAACGATTCTCTTTTCTTTGCTGTATCCAAAAATAAAGGTAAAACCATCTATTATATTACCTATAGTCATCAGCAAACACAATCTAAAGCATGGAATGCTCGAAATTCTTGAGTAAATAATAAATACCGAGCACATGGAACATCGATACCATCAAGAGATAAGAAGAGATGGATGCGTGCGACCCTACCTTGACGACATATATAGAATGACTGAAAGAAAATGTAAGACGAGTCGACCTTCCTACAAAGACGGTGTTTATACTGAAATTAGCATCGGCAAATATAAAAATTTCTTTAAAAATTCGTTGGAAATTATTTCCTAAAAAATGGTATTTAAAGCATTTTGGGAAACCTACTTAGTGGTACTTTCATTGGAACAAAAACGACTGGATTAATCTTGAAATGTCGTGGAAAAGTCGAGAAGTGCCAGGCACATGTAAAGATTATAAAAAAAGGAGCATTTGGCATTGTTTTTTTTATAAAAATTCTAGATTATTTCACTTGTATTTCATTATCTTTATCGACCTTTACAAAGTTCTTCTAGAAAGAAATACTTCACAAGCCCTTTACATATGTACTTCTATATTTTTAATCTTATCCAATTTACCAATAATTCGATATTTAGTATTATTGGTAGGTACATCACCGAAATTTTCCTGGGTTAAAACCAATCTTTTATTACAATGGACGTGTATACGAAACGTTCACCCCTATCTGTTTGAACTATTGACACATTTTCCAATAATATTAACCCATCCGTAATCCGTGCCAAATTCGACCCCTTTTTATGTGTAAGGTTGGCAACAATAATGGAACCAGCATCGTCGAAACTGCACCTGGCCTTTCTCCCAAACAATGATTCTACAAAGGCGTACTTAAAAAGGGATAACAATTTTATATAAAATATTTCAAATTAACTACCAAAAACTTGTGTGTGAAATTAAATTCCCTGTTAATTTCTACATTCCTTCCACCTTTTTCTCTTCGCAATAACCTTCTTTTCGCAATGTTTACCTTATTTTACTTCTCTTCATTCAAAACTCATTTTTTACTTCCTTGCTAGTGCTGCTTTTTGTTCTGATCCTTGTATGCTTTTATATATTTTTCTTATTTACCAATATTTGCAGCTAAAATATTTTAAGTACGCTCGTGGATCTATATGTCATTCAACTTTGGTTGTTTGGTTCTTATCTCTTTTGCCCTAGAGACACCCATTCTTATGAACTGAAGGTCGGCGACAAAAGGGAGAGAGGAAAGAGGGAACAATGAAAGATTGATATAAATCGAATATCGATTTTTCCATATCCATTGAAAGATTGATAGTGTTCGGTTGGAAGTATAAAAAGGGTTGCTGTCAAATTAGGGAAATCTGAAAAAATTGTTGAATTATTTGAAACTGTATATTAATATCTATGGATAAATATTAATGTTTTTTTCTCTTATCTCTTTACCCTACTTTCTCCACCCTTCTCTCTTATCTTTTTCATCTCCTTGCTTCTTTTTTCTCTCTACACTATCTTCTTTCGAGGAAAAATGTCTTCAATTATTTTCAGCAAAAATAGAATCGGAAAAGCAAACTGGATTTTACTTCCTTTCCTTTTCTCAAATCGTTAATGGATTCTCAATGAAGTGGATTCAGACAATTAAAATGACCAATATATAAGCGCGAATTCAGGAGTTTAAATCAATTATCCTCACGGTTTTCAAAATTATTCTCCATGTTTTTTATTTCCAAGTCTTTCAATGTTCCGTCGCACATAATTCAATTATATCCTTATTTCATGCCCTTAAAATTAAAATTCCTCTTAACGGCATCCACTTTTACTTCATTTACTTCGAGATTTTAGCAATTATTTATAATTAAATTTTTTTCTAAAGGCAGAAACTTGGATTAATTGGAAAACATTCACAATATGACATTTTTTTCATTTAAAAAAAATTACGTACAAATGATGAACTTCCATCGCAGTCTCATTAATCACCCGAAAAATGTTCTTCCCTTTTTTTAAATATCCAAAGCTTCACCCTTCCCCTTCTTGATAATATTTTGTTGTCTTGTAGGTCATTGGCAACCACGCCATAATTTATTGGCCTTAGTTTCAATAACGATTCAGTTAATCCTAATCAATTGTCAGATATTTTATCATGATTTTCTTATTTTTGTACTTAATAAGTCAGTTTGTTGTTTTCTTCCATTGACAGTTGATATATATTTTCCAATTTATTTTTCGAAAGAAGTATCTTTTCTTTATCGTTGATAGTGTCATCACTAATCCTAAAAAATTTAACGGAAACTCCGATCATTTCCAACGCTATCCATCTTCACACATAGTGTTACTAAAAAATCGATAATATGTGTGCCTTTTAGGGAACTTACTTTATTTTCTTTCTCTGTTATTCGCTAAACCGAATTGGTTTTAAGGAAAAACGAACATTCCTTGATGTACTCTAATGGTAAAAAAAGTTGAAAACAAAATGTGCACGTTTGTAAAAACTTGTGATAATGAAAAACGATTGATGGAAAGATTCAACTAGACTGGTATAGTTCCAGTATATTAATTTTAAAATCAAGAACTGTTCAAAATATTTAAAAATTGCAACTGTTTAAGTTGTTCAAAATATTTAAAAATTGCCCAACCCAGCTTTTTTTGCAGTAAAACTTTGACTTCTCTGCAAATAACTGTCTGTCATCTTAAAACATTATGATTTAATAGTAATTTTGAATTTTTTTGTTTCATCTGACCATTTTTTATTGTTTCAGATCTGAAACATAGACGAACCCGTAGGAATGCAAGGTGTGCCGTTTGCTTAAGGCAGCCAGGTAAGGTTCTTAATTTTTTTGCTTTGTTTGGTAAACTTGTTATCACTTATATTCTCCTGGCCATAAACTATTACATATTATGAAGTATATTTTTAAATGATTTTCGAAAACCATCGTCTTCTCCTGTATAATAAATTTTTGTTGAAAACTGATTGACTTTGGGCTCATTTTGCAGTTAAAACTGCCAAATTGTGTAAACACATGATAATATTAGGTTTCATTTCGAATAAGTTGAATATTTATAATAATCGAAAGCATTTGAAGCACTTTCTCAACATCTGCTGTGATACCTGTCACTTTAATTGAGTGACAGCCACTAGTAGCCACTAGCCAGCGACCACCCAAAATCATATCGGATTTTACCCTTTTGTTTCATCCCTTTTCCATCTTATAGGCTGGGACGAAACATTTATACCTACCACAAAATATGGTTACGATTTTTTGTATAAAACCTAATTCCAAAATTTATCGGACTAAAATTTTCTGTATCTCTTAAACCATTAATTTGATCGAGATGTCACAAGAGGAATACCCTGTGCACTGCGCATTTTTTCCGCGGCACCCTAAAAATCAAATTAGACGGCTCTAGTTATGAGGCTTGTTCTCACAAGCATCACAGACAGTCTTTGACAATCAGGATTCGGCGCAAAGACTATAAAGCTTTCTCACGAGAACGCTCTCGTGAGAAAGCTTTATAGTCTTTGCGCCGAATCCTGATTGTCAAAGACTGTCTGTGATGCTTGTGAGAACAAACCTATAGTCTACCATCATTCTACACACTGCAGGTGCACATTATATTACGGAAATTTCTCCTGGTCTATGATGACGGTCGAAAAACCGACTAAAACCATTACCTACAACAAAGGTTATCGTATCGTCCAATCGATATGATATTTCAGTCATCGACTTCGTCATCGTTCTCATCTTCAACGTCGTAAATCAAACCCTCACTTACATACATCATCGAACCCTCGTCACTGCACTGCGCCGGCTTACGTTTTGTGGTTTCATAGCCACTAGCCAGTGCTAAGAGTAACGAACCAAGTGGATGATCCATACTTGATAATGCTTGTATTTTTTTTTCAGTAAAAATTGTTTTTTTTAAATCTTAAATCATATTTCTACCAAGAACTATGTAATACAGAAGAAACTCCTATTTTTAAATATGATTGTTTATCCTATACTAGACATGGGCGGGTACAAATAAAATTTAAAGGGGGGTTAGTAAATAAAATATAGAAAATAAAAAATTAAATTCAATAAAATGTTATTTTGACATAAAAAATTAAATCCAAAAGAATGTCATTATAAAATAACAATTTACCATACCTTCTTATTTCTAATTTAAAAAAATACGTGAAAGAAAAGAACGATAATCCCCCCCCCAATTTAATTTCTAGCGATACTTGCTTTCTCCAAGCATTAACTAACTGACAACACTGTACCGAATGTTATCCAGTATTCAATGTGCATTTTCGTGTATTCTCAGCCTCAGCAGGGAGTCGTTTCCTACCCCACTGCCTGTTAGTCCTTTCTACTCTCTTTGTCTGACACACGCATAGGCTAACTCCACAATAGGATACCGAATCCCTTTCAGGATTTCGAAACATTCCTCGTTACTTCATTAATATCCGTAATACATAAATTTATTTATTAAAAATAAATTGTTCTTCTGTACCAGAATACTTAATGATTATTTTCTAATTGAGAAATTACTTTATATTTAAAAAAAATACAAAATTGGGGTTGTTTGCAATTTTTTTAATCCATTAGGTGGCAAATGTTGTTAGTGATCCAATGATCTGGCAACTCTGCTTAGCTTTGATATTCCCTTAGAACCGTTTTACACGTACGAGAATTATTGCGAAATTTACTCTGAAAATTACTCTGGTAATTTTCATAAGAATTTTGGAAACATTTCACTACTTGACTGTTTTACACATAATATTTTTACCACAATAAATTTCATAAGAATTCATGCCATACGACTGCGCAGTGAGATTGTTTTTGGGATAAGTTGTCATGGTTACGATTTACATATTGAAATTTCTGAATAATCAGCTGTATTGGAACCGTTTATTTGATTGATTATTTATTTTATTAAATGAGATTTGCGTTTATGTCAAGGTTTTGGCTTTCCTAAATGAAAAAAACGACAACAAATAATGACACATTGACGCCATTATTGTTTTCATTCTATTTTTGGCTTCTGCGTCGATTCTCACGCACTTTCTAAAAATATAGAACATGTCAATATTTTTACTCCGAAAATTTTGGCAATAATTCTTTGACGTGTAAAACAGCAAAAATTATTCTTATGAAAATTTTCAGAGTAAATTTCGCAATAATTCTCGTACGTGTAAAACGGTTCGTAGGGTTCAAAATGCAGTGGGAGAACTGGTAGGATTAGGATGACGATTGTCGGTTGTAAGGGACACAGGTTAATTGGCTTTCAAAGTAAACTTTGGAAGGATATCCAGGACAGATACACAAGGTAAGGACGATAAAACTATTGAATAATCTAGTGAAGATCGTGGAGTGGATTTTCCGATTATGCTTTCTAAAAAAATTGTTTCAAATTTTGGGAAAGTTCTCGTTGGACACCTAAAAATACTACTAGATTGACTCTACACAAAAAAACTATCACTATAATTTTTTTTATTGATAAATCTGTTGGAATTCTATCACCACTAACCTGTTTTATTCTACCTACCCTTTAATATAGTCAACAAAGTGCCAGTGTGATGCGAGCGAACGATAAGAAACTAGAAAGAAAACAGAATAAAATACAAAAACACAACAAACTATGTATTGGTCACCGATGAAAATTAAAATGAAACCATGCATGAAAGATGATACCAAACAAAAGGACAAACAGAGATAAAAATAGAATTTGTTGAGGTCGGTCAACCGCGACAAGTCTTGAAAAAATTATATAGAGATGGAAATAACCCCTATTCCATAATAACTAAATTTTTCTGTCCGTGAAAGGTTATTTTCTCAATACTTATTTAGAATTTGTGGGGTTAAGTTTGAAGTTTTCAAAAATGCTTTTGAAAGAAACGGTGAGAGACGAAATAGAACAAAAAATAACAAGTTCCGTAGGCACAGGCACACGTGACTTTAAGCCTTGCGAGCAGTTTCCCAAAAAGTAGTTTTAGGAAGACCAATTATTCTTTTGTAAGAGAAAAGAGTGCATTATTTGCAAAATAAACCAGATCTGCTTTCCGAATATATAATAGACACAGTTCAGTAGCAGTAGGTCCAAGTAGCAGTAGTAGCAGTAGTATCTATGATACAATCAATAGACCATGGTCGGGCTAGAGATGGTTGGGCAGCGTCGGTTAGGTTAGGTCATTAATAATGATAAAGTGTTGGACAGTCACATAGTAAAGCATCGGTTGGACACAATCCACTGGCATTGTTTTAATCAATTTGAATTGTTGTGGTGTCAGATTATGTAAACAGTAAAATTGATTTAGCAGTATATCGCGATAGCCTCTGTCGCCCCCCCTAAAAACCGTCCCTGATAGGGAATGACCTAATTGTATGTTCCAAAAGAACAATCCCATATTTTTCTGCATCTCTACTAACAGTATTCGATCTTTACGAGCAGCAACACGCGGCATGGCAAGTCGCAGAAGGTGAACCCCAATTGGCGACGAGCAGGGGACCGAGAAAAAGAAAAGGGCCAGAATCGAGGAGGACCTACAGGTGTTTTATACGTTTTTAGCACGTTGTCGGGCATTTCCGGTCAACCCTATCCCACTTTCCGGCGTCGTAGAATAACAACCAGAAGTTTTTAATGAGTTATTTTTCGGTGGTGGCGTTTTTAAGAGAGATAGAGAAGAGAGGGAGTGGAATCAAAGCTTTTTATTAACATTTAGCATTCATTACCGGCTTGAGTTTGTATTTTTATTTTTTATGGTGGGGTAATTAACCAAAGGAGATTTTTTTGTATGAGTAATTTCTGGTTTGGTATATTTTTCAAACTTTAACTGAAAAGTGTGATATTTCCTTCAAAAAGAAGACGATCCAAAAGGGGAATTGCGTTAAAACTAAAAAAAATACTTGAACTTGGACATTATAATGTGTATATATTGGTCCCGGCTGGTGGCGCTGCATTTTGGTTTACACTGAAGCCCTCCTAAATGGCTGGGCCGATTTTAATAAAACTGTTGATTTTTGAGCTCTAAAAAAATTGCTTTCCCGAAATATTCGGGTAAATCCAGTTTTTCTAGTTTATTTATATTTCCCTTTTTTTATTAGTAGAATTTTCACAGTAGCACTCATGTTTCTTTGCTACACGTAAAACAAAACCACTCATTTTTCATCTATATTTGTCTTTTTTTTTATTTTCCTTTCTTATTCTCCTTTTTGTCGAGTACTTGATGGGAGCATCACGTGCAAAGTAGGCTGAAATCGCGAGGATTACGACGACTTAAGGAGACGTCATCAAAAGAAAAGACTTGCGAAACGGACCATTATGAACGGATTAATGCCCGTAATAACTTTTTTGAGGCGTCTTCTCTTCTTACCCGTATAATATTCGCCACCATTATTTCTTTAAAGGTATTATCGAGTGTTGGATGAGTTTCAAGCCAACGTAATATCCCGACAAAGCCGTTCTTGATTCAACCTAACACCACCATTTAAATTGTGTTGAAGTAGTAAGATTAAAACATTATTGAGGTTAAGTTTGAACTCATTGCTGGAAATCGACACGTTGCTATGCAACCAAACTATAAATACGGTAATGAACACATCATATTGTCTTGAAATTCTCCTACTAAACTACTTTTGATTAGCAATGTATACTTTTTCGTGACAAAAACTTCTCTTCTCAACTTTTTTTTGTATTTTTCCACATCCGAAATTCCTCTAACGACCCGAAAATAATGTTCTACGTTACTATAATTTGACATTTGACAATGATATATCATTAGTTGTTTCCTTCATATAATTTTCCGTATAAGAAAACTACACGCGATTAGAAATCGTAGGAAACTTTTCATCATTCTATCCGCACACATATAGAGGCACACGTTTATGAGTTCCGAGTCGGCTTTGATGCCCTCCATACCGTTGGCGTCAAAAGTATTTATACGAGCTTCGTGGCGCAACATCATTAAGAGAAAGCATCAATCACCGCCTGCTGGGCTAACCGCCTCCTGAGACGCGTACGTTGCCGCCCGGATTACTTATGAAGTCTACCTCAAAGGAAACTATATATATGTGCATCTTGAAATTGCAAATGATTCAAGAAGGGCAATATATTCAGAGACGATTGAACTGGCAAATGTTTTTTTATATAAATTTGAATTTACTCCTGACAATGCAAATGTTATTTGGGAAACCGGTACTACCACATTGTGGTAGAGGGTTTACTGTTTACTTTTTACTCTTTTATACATTTTTTGTATTTTTTTCTGTCATTGGCCAACTTTTCAGCGCTCATCCAAGTTTTTCCTTTCCGCTGTAATATTTCTACTATTGCGTCATCCCATGTCATCCTAGGTCTGTCTATCTTTTCATTTTTTGAATGTTTTATTCCCATATTCTTATAGTAAATATAGTCTCCTCCACCAGCTCTTAATATGTATGACGTATTAGCCCCTATCGACCTTAGGCGGCCAATCACTAGTTCTGTGGCTCTGTGTGACGCAGATTATGTTAAGGGTTAGTACGTCATATCAGTGCTCATTTTACACGAACAATTAACACGAAATAAAAAAACCAGAAAATTACAACGATAACAACTTCGAGGGAGGGATATCCACTTACTTTCCACTATCAATATTCGATGATAGCCAATTCTTCTGACAAAAAGGAATTACGAACACCATAGCGGATGTGTAATTATAGTCAAAGGCACTCTTAACGTGCGGGTTCAAAGGTCACTAACCATATGTATCAAATCAGAAAACACAGAGGTTACCAAAATGTGAGAGTACACTGCAGATTGACGAATTTCCACTTCTTCTTTCATTCTCGAAATAATCCATCGAACTAAGTACAAAAAAACTGAAAACTGCTACTTATTATTCATATTGTCACTTTGAATTGTCAAAGTGACAAAACTGACATATTTAAATAAAAACTCTGCTGATGAAAGACTTTTTAGAATCGCTGAAAACTAAATACATATCCTTCTTTTTCCCGTCAAAATTGCATAAGTCTGTCTTATTTATCTAACGGATTTCATTTGGAAGTTATAATTAAACGCAATAAAAGAAAACAAAAACTGTGAGTATGTCTTTGTTGAATCGTATGACCCGCACGTTAAGACTGCATCTGACTATACTCAGCTGGAATCTGTCTACGCTCTTTCTCTTCACTTTCCCTTTCTAACTAACGTCGCTTCAGTCCTGCTACCCCACCGGGGCTTGTTCCTGCTTGCACTATTCTATTGGGCGAACTCGAGGGGCATTTACTTTCGGAAATTTCATGGGGATCAATATTCCACGCATTTACAGAACCGATTTCGAACAATATCCACAAACGAGAATGCACCATGTGTCATAATAAATCTCACCTTTACACCAATTAAAAATGTTACCTTATCCATGGAAAAATGTGAGTTTCAAATCAAATAATTCACATTGTTCCTATTTAGAGAAACTCTGCCTAGAGACTAAAACATTTACCCAGTATAAAGCAAAAAAGAAGAGGAATGAAGCACATTTTTCGGTATCAGCTCAAATGTAATATTGAAAGTAATAAGCAAAGCTTAAAAAAAAGCTTCGACCAACACCTAGGAGCTTATTGGGTAGAAGAGGGACAAGTCAAAGCCTGAAGATACCCAAAAATTCCTCCAGGAAAAGGGACTTATTCACTGAGACCTTAGGAACCCAATACACATACACACATTTAGCAAAACTGGAGTTGGGTAGTACTGAAATCTTTAGCATACCCCACCGATCATAGCTAGACTCTTAACTGGTGAACCACGAGCGGTCTTGAACCGGTCCTGTATTTCAACAACAAGAATGTAATATCGAAATTATGTGATCGCTAAGGTTTCTTTGCCGAGTGCTTTCGGTCGATGGAAGGAAATTAGAAAAATGTTGCATTACTCCCTCTGATAAGAGTCTCTAAGGGAGAATTCTACTCAAAAGGAGTCTTTTGTTTACTTTGCTCATATATTTTCAAGTAGGTAAGTACCTTTATTACTTCTGTTCCTCAATCTGGTTATGTAATAAACATGTTAGTTATACATTTTTTTATTTAAACTTGGGGAGAGGCAAGAAAGATTATGTTGGAAGGTGTGAATGGAAAAAGAGATTTAAAAAACGCAAATACAAATAATTAGTGTACAGAAGACAGAAATATACCACAGTAATACTTAAAAGGGTCAATATAACTAACATCACAAATCCCTAATCCCTCTTAACTGTAAGCAACTTGACTTATCGATGTTGGAAATCAGATCAAATTTGTAAGACCTAAACAATTTTTATGTTGACGAGACCAGGCAATGAAGGGAATCTCGGAAGGGAGAACCAAACGATAATCTCTTTTATTAGATATTTTTTCTGTTTTACAGTTTCTTCCCCTTTCTCTCAATCCCACAAATCCTGTAAACGTTCCAATGTGACTAATTCCTTATGTCATTCGTGGAGGTTTTTGACGACGATTCTGTTATTAAGCTTCCATTATTTTTAACACTTGTTGCAAATTATACAAAGTATTTTAATAAAAACTATCCATCCCAAATAATTTTGAAGACGTCACTTTTTTGAAAAAAATGAAAAATCTTTTTGCTCATATTGGACATTATAACCATATGGTTACCCTATCAAAATTTTTAATTGGTCAAATGAAAATACGGGAAGGGGTTGGTGGTTAAAACCCCCCATGAAAAATACAATAATGTTTTATTAGCATACTACGTTTGGCGCTTTGAATAAAGTTTTTCCCTTCTAAAACCCCCCCATTAAAAAAGTGTAAACACCCCGCTACTAGTCAGTAGCATGGAGAAATAAATAAAAGAGAGATGTTTAACGTGTAGGCAGCGTTTTGTGGCACAAAGTTACTACTAGCGCCTACCTTGGCTACTGGTATGAACTAGCATTCAAGACGCGCGCTTTTTGAAGTTTTCAGCATACGCGTAACATTGTATTAGTAGGAGTAGGAGGAAAAAAACTCCGCTAGTAAGAAATTACTATTAAAACAACATTTTTCATACAATAAAATATCGAAAATAACACAAAAACAGTCAATAAATATAAAATAAGAACAGACAAACAAATAATCCACACTTTTACACCAATCTACCTGGAGGCATCTTGAAGCACACACCAATATCACACGAACAATGTTCGAAATACCACTTTTTCACATAACTAGAACTTTTAGCAAATCTTCCTTATTGTCTGCAAAAAAACGATAAAATGAAAAATATTGTTTCCATTATTTTACTTTTTTAACTTACCTATGATGAGTTATAATAAATCCTATGATAATAATAGGTGCCAATATTAAAGATAATCAATTTAAATAGAGAAATGCCAATAAGAATTAAATAAAAATAGTTCAGAAGTGACTAACTTCAAATTAAAATAATACTGACATATTGACAATTTTCGTGTGGTTAGAGGCGGGGTTTGTTAGTTCAGTTAGTCGATGTGATGCGCCAAACTCAACTGGCTGCGCACGAACTCTGTGCCAGTTTATTCAATATGTTTTAAAACCACTCTTCTATATTTATTACTCTATGGTCAGTAGCATTATATTATACGCATTCGTTTACCAGACTATTAAAAACGATTCCTATCATTCGATTTTATAACTGTTCAATTAATCACGTTACCAATAATATTTTCCCGGATAAAAAAAATATGAAAGCATCAATTATCGAGTCATTTACATTTGGACAATACCGCAATGAAAAACCGGTTAAAGAAATTACATCATGTTATAAATTGTTTATTATTCGATAAAAAATGTTGAAAAATTACTTCATCTAAAGGGTACCGCTTTATTTAAAATATAATTTTCTAATAAATATATTATAATTGCCTCGAGTTTAGGATAGATGGCGTTACTGTTTATGACAACAGTTATCAGATGGATGGGGGAAAGCTATAGTTAAATGTATACGTGAATCAGGTCATTTTTAACGTTACAAAATATTGGTAACGTTTGACCCCTCGTGCATTATCAATTTATTAATTAATTCCGAAAGCCCTCCGAGGCAAGTTCGGTAATCCATTTAAAATTTTCTTTCGTTCGTCGCCGTCGACTTGATCGCGACGTATTTTTCCAGATTCTCTTTTGTGCTTCTCGATTTGAGTGAAATGGCGAAAGCGCAATTCGGCTCCATCAGCGTTTTTCTATGCGAAATAATGAGGGACTGGCGTTTCGCGTACGTGATCGACTAGACCTGGACTAACAAGATTAAAAGACGAAATTGAAAAGAATACGTTCGTATCATACGTAAGAGGGCGAGTTGTACCAAACGCCTAAACTCGGTTTAATGTTGACTGATGTTTAGACAGATGTAATTGTTGATTATAAATACATCAATCAGACACAGTCTAAACATCAGTTATCATTAAACCGAGTTTAGGCGTTTGGTACAACTCGCCCAGAATGTGGCAGTCTGTACTGCACTGTGGTCGAGGAAGTACGGGAAACTATGAGTCAGCAGAAGAAAGAAGGAAATATTATAAAGGAAAGGTTTTGGAAATGTTTTTTGGATGCTTTTCTTAAAAGATTTGCATTTCGAAAGCGTTCTAGACGTCAAGTCCTTTAAATATTCTGTCTGTCTATGCGTCTCCAGAGCAATATAGGTATTGCTAATAGTTCTGCTCCCAATACTGTTTGAGTGTTTGCCAGGACTCTTGATATCCCGTAACTCCTATCCCTACTTCTTTATAACAACATCTATAGAGAGTTCGAAATCCTGTTTTGCTGACATAAAGTCCGTGGGCATTTTGATGGGATGAGATGCTCCAACTCTTAGTAACTCAAGGTGCTCTGTTAGATCTCTAGGTCTAGGTTCCAGACTTGTATGTATGTAGTTTTGGAGTAACATTCACTGAGACATGAAAGATCTATTGTGCCCCCTTACTTCTACTTAGTTTCTGAGGAAACTAGTAGCTCCTTTAGTCCTATTTCCCGGAGGAATTTTAGGATATCTGTAGGCTTCAACTAAGGTGAATGTTCCTCTTCTATCCAGTAATCTCCCAGGTACTGTGCTCTAGTATACTGGAGTGCTGTGCAGTTGGAAAGTATGTGGATTGAGGCTTCTTCTTCCATGCCACAATATCTGCATGCATTCTTCTTCCTCCACTATTTTGAGCTTTTTCAGGTGCCCATTTTCAGGCGACAATGTCCCGTTAGGATCCCTGTTAAAACATTTAATCTTAATCCTAACAGGTTGTAGTCAGCCAGAAGAATCTTTGATTGTCTAAGCCCTACTAGATCTTCCCAATGGTCAGACCTTCTCTCTCTTTCGGCTTCACCTATTTCTTCCAATATTACATAGGAGCTGATTCCGCAAAAGGGTTCTTGCGCCCAGAAAGGTATTTTAGTTCACCTCTTTGCTAGTTCATCTGTTATTTCATTTCCTTCTATTCCAGTGTGTCCTGGAATCCATAGTAAGGTTTCTATATTGTTCTCACCTAGTTCATTGAGTTTGTCTAGGCATTCCCACACCGTTTTGGAACTGATTACACAAGAGCTCAGTGCTTTAATGGCTGCTTGACTATCTGTCATTATGATAATCCTTTGTCCTCTGTAACCTTCAATACATATTGAACTGGGAGCACTTTCTTATGGCGTGAATTTCTGCTTGAAAGATACTTGGGGTTTTTCCCAAGTCTTCAGAGTGTTTGTCCCGAACACTCCTATCCCACTTCCTCCTATTGCTTTTGAGCCGTCTGTGTACCATTCAATGGCATTATTTCCAAGTCTGGTAATGGTATTTGGATCCCATTCCTTCTTGTTGTTTAATTCTGTAACGAATTTCTTCGAAAAGTTGTACTTTTTCATCATACCGTCCCAGGTTGTCTGATTTCAAAGAAGTGAGGAGGTGGTTTTTTTTAATGATTCCCTCTCTACTTAGTCTGTATCTTGTTCTTTCTACAACACTTTCTACCACCATATGTAGAGGGCTGAGGTTCCAGACCTAGTCTAAAGGCATTTTCCAATGGGATCCTAGATGTAGTGAAGTAAGGTATAGGATTACATCTAAGGCTACGCACAGGCATCTTTTTGATGTTGTTTTTTGTGCGCATAGGTAATAATTGGTCCCACTTGAGATTATTTCCGGTTGCGGATCCTATGTTTTCCCAAAAAGCCAGCTGCACGTCCAGAGATTCCTTGTTTGCGTTCAAGGTAATTGAGGTGTGCATTCTACGTAAATATCATGTCAAGGATGACATACTGATCAAAAATTAAAATTTGAATGTTCTGGAAGAGTCCAATAATGAACATGCTTACGAAACAATGATATGCCAATGACTTTCAGGATAATTTGAGTCCTTAAGTTATATTCACAGAAATAAAAAGGATCTTGGGTTTTTCTTCTTTTAAGTTCTCAAGGAGAGAAGCAAAGCCAGTTGGACTTGGTTGGAAATGTTTATAGTTGGTGAAACTCCCAAAATATAACTTAAACTGTAATTTTGTAGTTTTCTTCTTAAATACAAAAAAGTCGATGATTATATACCTAACAATAGGTAAGTTATTTTTGAATTCCTTTTTCTCCATATACATCAAATATCCTGCCAAACACAAGAAAGAAAATTCATTTTTGACTAACAAAGTTGGAAAAAAAGTTTGATTAAAAATATCCCCAAGAGATCTCGGAAAATATCAAGATTTGTTGCGGTTTTCTTTTGTTTTTTCTTATATAACATGCGGAGTTTTTCTGACATTCTTTGTACAGCTGCTTTCGATGTTTTCCTATAAGTTTTCCTTTGTTTGAATTTCGTGATTGACAGTAATATTGTGTCGGGATACTATCTTCTTTGTACCCAATGACGGAAATATATCGTACGGCACGCCATCTTGAAATTCAAGGTACAACCAGGTCCGGACCGTCGCAATAATCAGATTTTCTGAGATATATAAAATAAAAATATTGAAGCTTCTAGGGGACCCAGGGGGAGACTTTGAGGGGTTGGAAACGTGGTACTACAGATGAAGACCAAGACAAACAGTTCTGGGTTATATTTATGTAGGGAAATACGAATTAGTAACACCACACCTTAAAAATGTGGTCCTTCGAGCCGGATAAGTAACAATATGGAAGCAAATTCTAACACTTTTAACATAAAATGGATTAATCGATCGCGAAAATCCTGTGGGGAAGGATTTATAGAGTTATTTTATTTTTTGGTAGGACTTTTCGAGACAAGGAGATACAATTGCAGGTGATACTCATAAAAATTTACATCTTGGACAATTTGTGGAATATAAAAATGAACCAGGAACCTGTTCCATCTCTTCTACCGTCCTATTTTAATGCTTCCGGTTCCGCGAATTACCAATACGATCCAAACAAAACCGGCGATCTCGCCAATCTCCTTCAACCACACGAAAAACCCCATCGGCAATCATATCACACCGCATACATCGTACAACGTTATCTTATCAAGTTAATCTCCCTCTCTTTCTCCGTTTCTATCTCTCTGTTCAACCGCTCCCCAAGTCAAGTCGCCATACGTCGAAAATATACCCAACAACCTACTGCGTGTTCTCGAACCATTCGCCATGATTAACTTGAAAATCCTTGAATATAGCATGGCAGACCGTCTCGTATCGGCGACTTTAAACTTTTTCAGTTATCACGCTCCTTTCCCTCCTGTCACCCCTCTTGATCCTTCACAGCGTCATTTTCCACAGGCAGCCAATCGTATTATTGGAAGGGCGAAGCGCGCGTCCATTGGTTCGTCGAAGGACGACCAGTAGATTTTCGGAAAAGCAGCGCAGTAGTTCCGATAGTTCGAAACCGTGAAGGTGGTAATGTAGAAGGGATTTTTTTTTCAAACCAAGTGTGTAACTTTTTTTATGTGTGTGTGTGTGCCTCATATAGTGGATCTAAACGCAACCCTCTTTACTTTTTTTCGTTCTATGATTTCCGTTATTTGGTTTGTGTGCTATGGAACGGAGAGGTTTTGGGTTTTTCACTAAAAGGTCAGTTTTTGTTTGGTTTTTTTTTCATTTTATTTAAAAATCTTTAAACGGAGTGGTAGAGGGAAGAGGAATATTCTATAAAGCAACCCATCAATAACGGTACGTGACTATAACTACTTCTTTTTGTATACAGGGTTACCCAAAACGCACTATTTCTTTTTAAATGCCCGAGTAATTAGTATAACTGTAATTTGTTGAGAAAGGAGAGGAAAAATTTAAAGACAAAGATACAAAACCAATGTGTCATAATGAGAGATTTTATCTTTATGTGGGAGGGATCACAAAAACTGGTAGGAGTTATGCGTTGAATTTATGTTTGTGGCAAGCTAACTTAGCTAACAATAATTTTTGATGACTTGAAGCTGCAACGTTATAAAATATTATAAAAAGTTTGACGTCTGCTTCCATCTCTCTGCTTTCTCTACTAAATGTCTCGTTCTGTTTGTATAGTTTATCTCAAGTCACTGTAAATTTTGGACTTCACACTGAATTTCATTATACAAATTTTAGTTTTTAAAAGTATAAGAAATTTTTTTTATTTTCAGGATTATCAGACCCTTTCGATTAGTCAGGTAAAGAAACATTTTTGTAGATATTTCTCGTTAAAGCTTCATATTCTCGAAAACGGAAGCATCGTCCACTAATACTTTTCCTGGTTGGAATGAAATAAGACAAAATACAATAAAAACCACATAGGTATAATACTAAATCTTTCCATATCCTGAACTATTAAAGATCTACACAGGAGTCCGCAGTGTTGCCGATATTGTTCATAAAATTTATCACCAAGGATAGGAACAACGTCTTTTTCCTATAGATATTCTACAATCCACTCTCCAGTGCTTTTTATTGGGGTGGTTTAAAAATTTTTCCCACACATTCTGCAGACTTTTGGAATCTCCTGTTTCTTTGAAAATATTTCTTTTATGTATTATAATGGACGGTAAAAGTCATACCAACACAAAATAATTCCAAAAGTGTAGCATGCAGCAAAAATCATTTAGGTACCTACATTTAATTTCTGCTAAACTGCATGTGTTTTTCTGTTACTTTTGCGTAACCCTGTATACATTTTGCTTACTGTACATTTTTCGCTGCTTGGGCACGACTGGATGTCACGTTTTTTATTATTATTGTGCACCTAGTTATGCATATTTTACGCGAGGTTGTTGATAAATATTTACCAAATGATTCATCCAAACAAATTCTTATATAAAAAATTTAAACAATGCTTTTTGATTCTGATTTCAAAACTATTTATAGTTAGTGGGCGCGCGGCAAGAATCAGCTTTACATTAAAAATTATAAAAGTTTTTAAGTACTGCTTGACTACCTAACTTAATTTTTATACCTACTCATGTATCTTAACTCATTATCCAAAATCATCAATTTTATATTTAAATATATATTGAAAATAATAATAGATTTAAAATATGTTAAAATGCAAACACCCAATTGCATTGAAAGCATATCAGTAGGTAGTATTTCCGATTTGGTTCGATGACCTAATCTTTGCCTTTCTATATCTTACCTGCTGGGAGCAGCTGATTCGATGGGTGGAAGTACATAATATAATTTTTAGAAATTCTTTCTCAGGTTATATTTTTACAAGGCCAGGTAAAAATTTATTAGTTTTAACCTGGTATCAACTTTAAATGTTAAAATATAATAGTAATGAACAAACTTGACATTTACAAGTACAGTGTTGTAATAAAAATGTTGTTGCTGTCCCCCTAGCAATTATTTTAAAAGTTAGACTATCAAACTACTGTGGATTTGTTCACCCCATTTTAGAATCCTCGCATTTATCTAAACTAAACATATGAAACGAATACTTGAAAATCTTCGGTTTAAATATAAAAAATTCTAAGTTCTATTTATTGTTAATATGGAGACATCTTCTAATACCTGGTTCTCTCCACGACAGTACCTACATAGGTATATAGAAACTACCTAACCTAACTTTTTCTATCTATAAATACCTCTTAACCTTTTAGGTAGTTACATTAGGGTATTTTGTAGACATTATTGTTTGTTTTTATCACATCTGAATTGGACATTTTAATGTTTAAAGAGATCATAACAAAATTGATAATGTCAACAGAATTCAATCAATTTCCTTTATATCAAAGTGATAAGATCTTGAGTATATTGGAATATTGGATTCGATTCTAAACATTCTTTTCATGTAATTTACCTTACTTAAGAACTAGGTCACAAAATTATGTATTGTATGCATAATATGCAATGTACTGATGATGATTTTAAAAAATATTGCAAACAATCCCAATTTTGCAACCACTGTTTTGTTTGCAAATGAAGCCAACTTTCAAAGTCACAGCACTATGAATTTTCATAACCACACATTAGCAGACACATATCACAATTGTACTCCTTTTCAGTGAATATTTGGATCCACATTTTACAGGTTTGCGTTGAAAAGGTCACACCTTTGCCCCCCTAAGGTCACTTGAACACAATCATATGGATTTTTGTGTGTGAGGATATTTTACACTTGAATTAAGATCTTCAAACATCTTTGGAAGTCGAATAGATGCTTGTATTTTATCTGGTGGTACACATTTTGAACATTTGCTTTGAAATGCACTAGGTACTTTATGTTCATCACAATCTTATGCTTCTATTGGTAGTACATTGTATCACTATAGCTCAAAATGAGCTTCAGCTGCTCAAGACTATTACAAACTGATCAATTCCTATTTTAAACAAAATATTTCTTGTAATTATGGACCCTTGAAGAAGATATGATTCACCCACGAACTAATAAGATGCATGTTTTTATCCTAATTAATCCACTCAATATATTTAATCCCATGCATGCTAATTACTTCTTTAGAGCCCGTGACTGCCATATTTAAAATTCTTAATAATATCAGGCTCCCCATACAGGAAATAGCATATACATTAAAACCTTTCACCCCTATCCAGCCGACGCGAAATAAACGTTTCACAGTCTAAACAGTATTAAAACCCTCAAAAAGTGCATTAGACGGTGATTCGTTTATTCACCTCCGCCAAAAGTAATTGAAATCACCAAAGTACCCTCCTATACCACATGTTTTGCGAAGCTTCAAAAATTCAAAATGGCGTCAGGCGATGTTTTAACGCACTGCCCTATTAATAATAATGGTCCCAGGGTGTGTAGTTACCCTTCGTGTATACTACTACCCTTACCCACCCCAAATATTCCAATGTAACGGAGGGATGGGGTGGACGATATACAATTACACAATATAATAATCATCGGAAATGTGCAAGGAGTGTGTAGTAGGGTGCTACGATTTTATATTGGGGTAGAATGGGTGAATGGCGGACCTTTTTTTTGAGAGTTATTTCGGATGTTTAGTTTTTTTACTATCCAGTGTCGGCTAGTACATATTAAGATCTGCAGAGCTCTCAAAAAATCTATAATATGTTTTGTAAGACATTCGTATTGTCACAGCGCAAACGTCCGATTGATTGTTCTATGGGTACGACACTGGAACGAGAGCGATGGCGTGCCTGTACTCCATCTGCGTTAACTTTACAGCGTATAAATTATTAACAAATTGACATTCTTTAATTACGTCCGATGACAAACGATTAAGACAACTGATCTAATCGAGGAATATTCTCAAATGAATACATAACATACAATAAATTGTCTTGCAGATGTCTCAGATCCAACTTAAAATAAATTTTGTTTGGAGAATATACATGTCCAAAACATTTTTATTGTCCCCTATCAAAAATGTTCTAAAATTTCGTCGTAAAAATGTTCAATAATAACAAACAATAAAAAGAATAACCGCTCCTTGCATCCGACTATATAGAAGATAAAAAAAATCAAAAGTAACATTAAAGGATAACGTCTATAAAAACAAACGACGGCGATATTATTAGAAGAAAAACGGAAAATCCTATCGTAGACAGAGAAAACCATCATCGTAACAATCGCGTAATCTTGAAAATTACCTAACAGTTAATCAAACAGGCCGATATCTCGAACTGTTCTGCGACGGGCTGCATTCGTTTAGTTGGTGTATGTGTGTGCAAGAGAGGGATAGAATGATTATTTAGTAGAGGAGCTTAGCAAGCGTTGTTTTGTATATGGAAATTGCGAATATTTTCCCTTACGGGATTCTTCAAACTGAGCTAGATAGGCTACAAATGGCTATGGCTACACCCAATTGCCTTGTTCAGTTTTTTGCTTATTATTAGGGTATACTTTTCAACTGCACAGCACTCCAGAATCCTAAAGCACAGCACCTGGGAGATTACTGGATAGAAGAGGAACATTTGCGTAAGTTGAATCCTGCAGATATCCTAAAATTCCCCCGGGAAGTAGGACTAAAGGAGCTACTAGTTTCAGAGACTCTCCTCAGAAACTAAGTAGAAGTAAGGGGGCACAATAGATCTTTTAGGTCTCAGTGAATGTTACCCCAAAAATACATACATATACATACATAGGGTATGTGGTTCTAAAAATCATTATCGATAATAAAAATCATTATCGATAATAAAAATAACAAAAACGCAGGTATGAACACGGGATAGTTTCAATAGAAATGGAAGTGAGCTTTAAAATGAATTGAAAATTGATGATTATGGTCGAGTGTCTAGTCAAGATATCAGATGATCTTTGAAGACATTTGACTGCTAGCAAAAACAGCAAAACATTTTGATTTTAAAATGTACCTATGCTTGTCACTAACGTGAAGATTATCCACATTTTTCGGTCACTTTGATTGGTCTATATTACCAGCTGGTAACGTATCATCTTCATTTCCAAGAAAAAACTTCAATTTCAGGAAATACTTGGTAAAAAAATGAGAAGATTGTACTCTCATCTCCCGTACTATTGGAAAGCCACAGCTAACCAAGTCGCACGGCACGGCTGCCTGCTAGTAAAGCAGAGTAGCGCCGTTTTAAAGGAGATAGAGTGGAACACCATGAGCTTCTCTGCCTCCTCGGCAGTTCGATTTAAAGCGGATAGACCGTTCGGCATGCGACATGGGCTTTAAGTTACGGTGGTGCCAGCTCGTTCAAAATATATTCAAATCGAAGATACTGTAATACTTGATGATAAAATGATAATTTGGCAATGAAATTTGATTTTTCCTGTATTTGTATTTTATTTTTTATATTAATCAGTATAACAACTATTAGTGCACAATTTACTGCAACAGTAATGAGATTTTATATAAAAAAGTGACCTAATCACGAGCGAAACGGAAATGTTGCATTATAACAAGAAAAATGTAATTTAACAAAAAAAACTTTACTTTGTTCGTTTTTACATCACACTGTTTTTTTTTAATGTCTTACGAGATAAACGAACCGAAAAGGAGAATTAAAGTGAACTGCGATGTTGCCAACTCAAAACGTAATAGAGTTCTCTCCCTTTTGTGTCCATTTAAGAAGTGAAAACATTACCAACATTTACTTCTTCAATTTTTGCTTCCATTGGTTGGAATTGATAGTTTTTTATTAACGTTCCAACTAGTTTCAATGTAATAGAAGGAATTTAGGTCAAAAATAGGAGCAATATCTAGAATTAACCAGGAAATAAGATGAATATCATTACTTGAACTATACCTATATAACTGCCTGATTATTTCTTCTTTATTTTTTATTTTTTTCACAGTTTTCAACATTGTGTCCCGTGTTTTCCCAATTTAGTAATATGGGAGTTACAGTTTCCGTCGGATTTTATAAATAGAAAATACACAAAAAGCGCTGTTTTCTTTTTCTCAATAGGTAACTCCAAAAATATCTTGAAAAAAAGAATATAAATCTCAACTTTTACAATTGTAGATTTTCATTTATATTTAGTTTTATTTAACGAATTGATAGAATGCCAAGTGTTTTTTTGGGACAACATGTGACTACGGAGTTGAAGGAATTTGAAATACTTATATTTTGCAATGATGCTGAAGTTTGAAAACATTCAAGCAAATCAAAAGGTTTAAATTTGGTCAAATAATAATGGAGCTTCATTAAATTAGAGAAGTGTTAAAAGTGAAGATGTATCTTCACAAAAACGTGGAAGAAACAGGCTCTAAAAATATGAAAATTATTTGAAAAAAAAACAATACTTTCAACAAAAATAAACTATACCCCCCAAGTTCCCACTATCATATTATCTTTCTCTGCTACCATTTCGTCTCTTTTTCTTTCATCTCTCACATTCCCTTTTCCCCACTACGACAACCCTCCACCCTCCCACGAATCGGTCCCTCGTTATTTTCCTGTCGGTCGCACCCGGTGCACGCAACCTTCTCAGAGGCGCAGGGGCGAAGGCAAAGGGCTTCGGTGACCAACCCCTGCGATCATCAACTGTCGAACTGTACCAATGGTATATATCGAAGGGGAGATTATCAAGTTTGAGTAAATGAAAAAAAATCAGTTTGAAGAAGGAGGGTTGGAGGTTATCCAAGGGGGTGAAGCATGGTGGTACAAAGATTGGTAATTAAGTATAATTTTGAGGCCTACAATTTTCAAATACTGCATACTTTATATCGAAGAGCAAAAATGATATGAATTGAAATTGATCTCTAATAAAGGATGACCCTATTTTTTGACTCAAGTTTTTATTGTCTATTGAGTTCAGTTGAAATTGAGGTAGAGCACCATGAGGTGCGAACCTCCCGGGATATTTCTCGGCTGTGTGAAAGGAAGAGTACCTTTTTTTTCATTATTCGGGTGCGTGGATTTCTAAAATTGATAGTAAATCCAAAATAACTACATTTTACTGTAGAAATTATTGCCAACTCCAGTTCAAAATCAAATTTCACTGGAAATATGCAAATTGTTTCCAAAATTTAAGGTAATTTACTTGTAAACCCATTATACTCGTATTTGTAACATTCCAATTTGAGAAAATGGCCATTACAAATAATCCCCGTTCGGCTTATGTTATATAATTGTATTTCTGTTTCGCCCAACAAGTAGATTATGAATTCCTGGCGGTGAGTCTTAATTAAGAAAGTTAAATTAGCACTAATATAGCCATATTCCAGTGTCGTAAAACATGCGTAAAACATTTTTATAAGAAACTATATAAATTCTGAAATTAGTTTATTTTAGAGAGACACTCGACACAAGAGAAAGTCTTGAAATTAAAATCTGTACAAGCAGTGTTGCCGCTCTTCGAAAGCCGAATTTATAGAAAGCGCTAGAAAGCTCTTTGGTATACAAAGACAAGCTTCAGATTTGGGACCATCGTCAGCCTAGAAATCTTTCTGTCAAGTTGGTTCACGTCTTTTTTAATCAAGATTACCTATCAGGTATCCTGAGGTCCCAAGAGCACTTGTAAGCAGTTCCAAAATTGTGTGGGAACTAGGCGAGAAAAATATAGTCACCACAGGACACACTGGAATAGAAGGAAATGTAACAGAAGATGAACTAGAGAAGAGGGGAACTGAAATACCTTTCTGGGGACCTGAATCGTTTTGTTGAATCAGCCCCAATGTAATATTGGAAGAAATAGGTAAAGCCAAGAAAAAGAGAAGATCCGACTATTGGATAGATATAGTAAAGCTTAGACAATCAAAGATTCTTCTGGGTGACTACAACCTGTTGAGATCAAATGAATGTTTAAGTCAAAGTAAAACTGCGCCAAGAGTTTTAACAGGGATCCTAACGGGACATTGTCGCCTGAATGGGCACCTGAAAAAGCTCAAAATAGTGAAGAAAGAAGAATGTAGATTTTGTGACATGGAAGAAGAAACCTCCATCCATCTACTTTCCAACTGCACAGCACTCCAGAATCCTAGAGCACAGTACCTGGGAGATTACTGGATAGAAGAGGAACATTTACCTTAGTTGAAGTCTGTTGATAAGCTAAAATTCCTTCGGAAAATAGGACTAATGGAGCTACTAGTTTCAGAGACTCTCCTCAGAAACTAAGTAGAAGTAAGAGGGTACAATAGATTTTTTAGGTCTCAGTGAATGTCACCTCTGAGTTCCCAGAAATTTTTCTTTGTATAAAAAGCCCATCTGTTGTTAATTTTGTCTGTTATCTCTCTTCAGTAAAATGGAGTTATTATTATTTAGTATCACGCAAGGTATTTGAAATTTACTTTTTATCGAACACAGAAAAGTATTTGTTCGTTTTAAAAATAATAGTTTCAATGAAAATCACCTTTTCACTTTTAACATTTCTAGGAAATTGGTTGTGAACTCCCCTTGGTTTGCCCCTACACATCACCATTTTCCAATAACTGATGAATTTTATATGTTTATCATAAATATATTAATTCCAATTTCTTTAATTACATTGCTTATGTATGGTGATTTGTATATGCAAATATGATGAAATTATTCTTTAATTATTCGCGCCTTGGGCAAAAACCAAACAAATTGAATCAGCATGTAGTAATTTTTTCCATTTCAGTTGATACAAAGTTACGAAATACATTTATAAGTGACGCCCTGGGTAAATCCTAAAAAATATCCATTTTTTTTTAAATATTCACAATTAAAACTGCTCAAATATCGAGGTACTATCCCAGAACTATGAATTAATGACGTTTTTACGAATGCTATGAAAGGCTTACAAAAAAAAATAGATATCCACAGCCGCAACATTTTCCAACTATAACAAAACAAAATCTAAAGAATCCAATTTTGGGAAATTCATCTCAATAAGGACAAAACCAAAATTTTTCTCAAAAATTCCGCTAATATTTCATGTATACGCTCAAAAAAGAGGTGGGGATAAGTGGAAACCTTATTTTAGAAGAATTTCCATAGATCCGGAACTGCTTAATTGGTGTTTACAAATTCCAGAACTTTTCCCATTTTTCAAAGCAATGCTAGAAAATTTTTTTTACAAGGGACCTTTTCCATCGACTCGAACCATGTTCCTTTTAAGGCAAACTCGATCTTCGAAAACAGGAAGAAGTCACAGTGTGCTAAATCAGGCGAGTAGGCACGTGTTCGAGCACTGGAGTGGTGCCTCTAGCGGCTGCTAAGTAATGCTTCTCAAATAGAATTGTTTTACACCATTCGAAAACATCACGAAGTTTTTTCTACGTCCATGTTTATATGCTAAATTTCGCTTTTGAACTTATATTCTAATTTTATACGCCAATTCTTGCTCATGTCCTTTAAAAACCCAATTCAAACAAAAACTGCAATGGCAATTTCCCGAAGATAACAACTCTATCCGGCTCGAAGGACCAATTTCTCAATTTTACATTTTCGATGAACACCAAGGCGCCAAGGTAATTGGTTTTGTACATAAACGTAAAGAGGGCTGTTTCCGAAAGTGTCATTTGCATGTACAACGTCGAAAGATCAAAAGAACCGCCGTTAAACAAGTTTCGTATGTGATGTGTAGGTGTTTTTTTTTTGGAATACGTTAATTTCGCGTTAGGGGAAATCTTTATGAAAAAATTTACTTTGTACATAGGTATATGGAGATTATTCATTCCGCGAGTGTAAGATATTTTTTTGGTAGTCCTTTGAAGTAAACCAGTGTGTTGGATCTATTAGAAATGAAAAAAATGTACTTTTCAATGTTTTCCATTAAAATTTGGAAGAAGAAGCATACTTTCCAATTTATCCACTATCTTCTCTCGGCAAGGGTGACGAATATATACTTGAGCTTCTGCAATTGATTTTGGAGAAAATTTCGTGGAAACTTGGAAATACATTTTTCCTTAAGATTGTGTAACATATTTTCTTCTCAATCAAAAAACCCTCTTCAAATTACAAATACAAAATGTAATTATTTTTTTGCTTCGCAAAGATATTCGCAGTTCATTAATATCCGTCGCGGAACTGCTGAATTTCCAAAGTTTAAGCAACTAGTTATCGGAGAATCGAGTTGACAAAGTATGTCTCTTTGATCGAATTGCTTTGCAGTAGCCCCGAGTCTAGTACTCATTGTTAAAGGGCGCTAACGGTATAACACTTTCCGGTTAGTTACTCCCAATTATTAACGGAGCCTTGTTGAAACAATAACGAACGGGCGACTTGCCACAATTTTCACGTACACATAACGATGCGGAGAGTGAGAGAGACCTCGTTATCGTCTTCTCAGAAACAATTCGAAATGCCAGTGGCCATGGCTTTCTTCCCCTTGAAATATTTGCGGGATGGGAATGGTCTTCTACTTGATATTTAGAAATACCCGTTACAAAATAACATAATGATATTTTTTGTTCCTTTTGTACACCGCGTAGCAAGGTCCAGCAGTATTTATTCCAGAATGAAAAACTTCTTTTTTATTTTGCACTGACAGATTCAAAAAAATTTCTTTATATCGATAAATTAGTTGTTCCAACTAATATTTTGTAAATCTTGTCCCACCTCTACTTTTCACCCATCATACATTCACACCGTTTTTCGCGATTTCCGAAGTTACATCCTGAATATTATATCGATCCATCTTATCTCTTTTTCGAGACAATTTTTTATCCCCATCATATGTATTATTAATAGTGTTGAAATCGACAAAAAAATATATATAAGATACTCCCTAATTGGATACAATGAATTAAATCAATTGTTACGAAGACATTGTTAATTAACAAAGGTTTGGGCTGTTTTTGTTTCGTTGCCGGATGGTTTGTAGATGCTTAAAATGATCTGATAGCTTTAGTAAGTCATTAAAAGTTGATAGAACAATAATAAATACTCAAAGAAAGTCTTTTTGTATTGTTTTAATTCAATCTAGAATCCTTTAAAAATTTTTTTAGTATTTGGATGTAGGTTAGAAAACTTCATTTAGTCTCCTTTTTTAGAATGACATTTTCAGAAATTTATAGTTTTATTCACTAAAAGTTAAGATATCCTAAGATTCCTCAAAAGCAGCTTCAAGTTTCTGAGATTTTCCTCAGGATTCAAGTGGAAGTAAAGGGGTACAATAGACCCCAATGTCACCCCAATAAAAATACCAGACTCAAATAAACTAGGAAACAGTTTGAAATAAAATATTATTATATTCTAACAAATATAAGTCTTATTTCTTTTTTCTTATTCTGTATTCATCATCAACCTGTTTTTTTTGGCACAAAGAAAGAACAAAGTTGCTCAAAATGTAGATTCGATCGAAGCACCTGTCAAAACCATAACAAGAAGAAAGGTTATACCCGTATAAGGACTTTGATGAAATTTCTCATGCATTAACTTGATCTGCTGTACATGCGAGTACAGGATGGTAACTAAAAAAATTGCGTTAATAATAACTTGAAAAAGAATTTTTTTTAAATATAAATATTTGTTACATCCAATGAGGTGTTAAACTTAACAAAAATTATTTTTCTCGATATATTTTATAGACTTTGACACTTCTAGAGATTCGAATGGCATTTTTGTAACAGAACATTCAATCAGAGAGTGGCTAACTTCATCTTTAGGTTTGTGACGTATATGTAGTGAAAGTTGCCAACATTTAGAAATTCTTAATGAAATTTTGTAGTTTTTTTTTCTATATTTGAAATAACTAACCAAAACATGCGAAATCTTGTCCCTATCGTAGGGTTTAATGTTTCTAGAGTTGGATATAATTGAAAAAAAAAATAGGGTAGTAAATCCGAGACGTACAAATACGGAAATGTGCAGGGTAGTGAGAAGTGTGGAAGGGTCAAGGGACATTAAGCTGACCAAAAAGGCGGATCGCTACTACTGTAGATGCGGGACGCGGTTTTGAAATATTCAAAAGGGAACTGCGCGGTCGGCAGTCCTCTGCATCACTGCATTAGACACGTCGGATATTGTATGGAAATACAACTCATCTCGGCAAAGTTTGTCAGCGATCAGACATGCATAAGTTTTTGTGACACAAAATAATGACGATAAAATGTTTCTTTGTCAAGATAAAAATATGAATTACATTTGGAAAAATGACAAAAAGATTGATTGAAAAAATTAAATGAAAAAGTAATCGTAGTTGTACAATATTTAGGATGTTTACAAATCGTATTCACTCGACAAGTGCCAGAAATAGATTTATTATAGTAAATACCCCGTCTAGTAGACCAGTGCCGAAACCTTCAAAAATGGTAAAAAGTGAAAAATAAATAATAGTAGGATGAAACCCTAAGGAGGGAATATAATAAAATCGAAAATAAAAATAAATTACGGAAGTGGGAGGGGGTGAGTTTTTAAGGGCAAAAAATTGTTTATCTCGATTTCAGGCAAAACTACAAGTCCTATGGAAAAAATTTAAATGGCAAAGTTGTGAGTGATAAAAAGCTCTACAACTTTTGTATTCACAATTTTTACGCCTTACCTCAACATTTATGTGAAAAATTCAAATAACTAAGTTTTTGGTTTTGTATTTTAATCTTTTTCAAAAAAAATATTTTTTTTCACGAAACTTCGGGAATACTTACCCATTTTTTACCCATTTCCCTCATTTTCTAATGGGTTTCATCCTACTGTAATTTTTTTTTGTTTCAAAAATTATCGACCCTGGTCTGCCTGTACGATCCTATGACCAATGAACTCGACCCAAATCGCAGCAACAGAATGAACGAATTTATTTTTTTGTACTTATCTAATTTGAATTTTAAAACTTTCATTTACGTTAGAGTTTTTAAAAACTACCAAGCACGACCCAATAATAATAAAAAATTCTCTTTTTTATTACGTCCCACATTTCCAAATTAAAGTGTAAGGTCCCTACTGTGGTGAGAGTGTGTGTCTCTCAGAGCAGTGTTTAGTAATAAAAATATAAAATGTAGCTGTTGCTTAATAAAAATATCGTAAACTTTTATTTCGGACATACCCCGAATCCAAAGCAGTAACCGTTTTGCTTTTCTCGAAGAGGCCATCAGAGATAATTGTATAATCCACTCGGCTTTTTAGTATCTCAAGTGTAAGAATGCTTTGAATTTCTTGGCTTTATAAACGATAAGGAAAAATTATTAAGTTTTAAAGGTCTTGTTGAGCGACTGAATTAATTACAAAAAAAAACGGCCAACCGCGAGTCGAACTCACTTTTGTTGACTATTTTTTTCTTCTTCCTTTCAGTTCCTTTCAGACAGTGCCAAGGAGGACAGCAAACATATTTTTCTCCACTGCTTACCTCCATACGTTTAGTACTATTATTTAAACATTTGTGTAGCCTATTGTCAATATAATAATCTTCTCTTTAGTGGTAATATGGAAATAAAAATCCAATGCGTCACTGGAACAATTATTTTATTGTGATGGACAGCAAAATTAAGAGAAATATATTTATAAAGAATTTAAATGTTCTAGAAGGTAAAAAAAAATCATAAAATAAAAATGATGGCTTGGAAGATTCATTTTGCATTTATAGCATAATAAAGTGATTTTAAAAGTTTCATTACCGATTAAATAAATTAGTTATGTTGAAATGAAAACTTAGAACATTTTTTTATTATTAACTGTGATTTACTTCTTTCACACAGTTCGTTCAGTTTCAAAAAACTGGATGTGAAGTTTTCCCCTGAATCGATTGATAGTCATTAGAAGGTTCTAACTCATTTGAGTTCATTTTGGTTTCAGAAAGTGGTAATATTTAATCAAATCTTTAAACCCTTTATAGTCTAGTCTGTGTTATTTCAACTGCAGCATACAAATCCAAATTAAGCTCTTCAAAAGTTATTAAAATGTTGAACCGAAGAAATACCATTGTATATAAAAATACCTTTTTCTGTTCTAATCCCAAACCTGCTAGTAATATTTTATCTGTCCGCATAGTGAAGGTTCCTTTTTAAAGATGCCAAAAACCATCACAGTACAAAATATCTAAAGAGGCAGGTCAAAAATGTACCACCATATTCGAAAAACGATACAGGGGCGAATCCAGTCAGGATTTAAAACAAATTTATTATCAAAAATGTCAAGAAATCGGTTCCCGTACTATTTGTCAGGTTCGCACTACTAGGAAGTGTAATTGCCAAGAAGTTCAATTATAAATTGAAAACATTGTTACAACTTATCACCAAGAACGTTCTCGAAAAAAGCCAGTCAGTCATATAATCTGTAGTACCATTCACAAGATTTAGTCGAAAGTTGAAAACTACAAGCACCCACACTAGGTATATGTAGTATACCAGGAAAAAATCGCCTTAGAAGTAGTCGTTTCGTGGACGGGTTGTCTTTGGTCGTAAATAGGCACATTTTACGCAATGGTGTCATAAGGCATAAATGAAAACTCGTCTCGCTATATTTAAACTAGGTACCTACTTTTAATTTAAAAATGTGTGTCTAGTGATTGGAATCCGTCTCTGTATTAAAACCTCCATATTCGTAAAACGTCGCTGAGAACCCATAAAATTCATTTTCGATTCCGACCCTCCCGATAGGTACAGACTAACCTAACTTTTATTGGTTCTCTGCCCGAACCGGGCAGGTCTTTTCGAAGAATTCTTTTTCTTCTAACAACTCAACGTGGTGCTGGTATTTTTGATAGTTGTTAGTAGTTAGAACTTAGAACTCAATCTACATGTTCCTTTGCTATTTAAACGACAGCAAGTTTTTTGTTATAAAAAAACGTTTTTTTTTTCTAACAAAATGTTTGGTCAGTGTAGATGTACAGTTTATTTCGGTAAACTTGTGTATTTAAGTTGTGACTTTTTCGTTAATTGATAGTGAAATGTAAGAATTCTTTTTTTATATAATATGATAATGAAACCGGACAGTACTAGTAATGTGAGAGGATTTTTTAAAGTGAAATATAAAACGCCTTTGAAGGTTAAAACTTTAAAAGAATATAAGGCATTTGTGGAAAGAAGCAGACTGAAAGAAACTCCTGATCAACAACGCACGATACCGTATCTCAAAAATGATTTGTAAGAATACTTTATTAACAATGTATTTACTAACTTTTAAAAGAAATATTTCAATCAAATTTCAAAGTAACAAAACTAATAAACACTAATAAAAAATCCTGAAAGATCTATTGTGCCCCCTTACTTCTACTTAGTTTCTGAGAAGAGTCCCAGCTCCTTTAGTCCTATTTCCCGGAGGAATTTCAGGATATCTGCATGCTTCAACTTAGGTAAATGTTCCTCTTCTATCCAGTAATCTCCCAGGTACTGTGCTCTAGGATTCTGGAGTGTTGTGCAGTTGGAAAGTATGTGGATGAAGGTTTCTTCTTCCATGCCACAATATCTGCATTCTTCTTCCTCCACTATTTTGAGTTTTTTCAGGTGCCCATTCAGGCAACAATGTCCCGTTAGAATCCCTGTTAAAACTCTTAGCGCAGTTTTACTTTGACTCATTTGATCTCAAGAGGTTGAAGTCACCCAGAAGAATCTTTGATTGTCTAAGTCCTACTTTCTACTCTTTCTTTCGGCTTCACCTATTTCTTCCAATATTACATTGGGGCTGATTCCTCAAAAAGGTTCAGGCCCCCAGAAAGGTATTTTAGTCCCCCTCTTTGTTAGTGCATCTGCTATTTTATTTCCTTCTATTCCAGTGTGTCCTGGAATCCATAGTTATTGGAATATCGGTAAATAGACCCCCTTACTATAAAATTTGCACATTGCACTTGCTGAGCAGTTTCCAAAATATACCACAAATTGGTACAGGGTGGACAAAAATGCATATAATATACTTCCAAGTTTTTCTGGTATAAACAATTTCTGATACTTGCTCAAAAGCAATTCTTATTGGAACACCCGGTACATTTTAAAGTATAAAACGAAAAGAATACAAAAATTTTCTTCCCGTCATTTTCCAACTGGTTTTATGTTACCGATTACTTCGTAACCAGGAGAAACTGCGCTGATTTTTATTTATTTCATACCCGAATAGGGGCTTTAATAAAAAAGGTGCACTTAGCACAAAACTTCCGGTTTCGTTAAGAATTCACATTGTTGTAATAGGAGTGCTTATTCCCAATGCACAATGCAGATTTGTAGGGATCAAAAGCAGGAAGTTCTTGTTATATTCTAGACATTTAAAAATGCAAAATCAACGTCTATACCTACTGTGTCATTTTAAAATAAGTTTACTGTGTTAAATTCGTTCATTTATACTGTGGGATTTGTATAATATATTTTAACTGGGTGATTAGTTAGCGCAATATCTTGAAAATCCTCAAAGATATTCGAATCAAATTTCCACAGATTGTAGTCTAAAGTCAGTGTTCCAGAACGATGCGACAGAGTTTGGACTCGCCCTGTACACTATTTCTTAGATATGGAAGCAGGACTAGAGAATAATGATACTAGAAGACCAGCACAAATTTATTTGAAATATATTTGGCCTATGAATGAGGAAATAGTTCAAAATCAAAAATGGTTTTTAAAACTAATAAACGTGAAAAATATTCTCCCAATAGAAAGCCGCGAGATAATTTTCTACAGCTGTTGTACATTGGGGATACAAGACAGAGTAAAAAGACTTTCCAAATTACATTATACCATCGAAAATCCGAAACTTTCTCCAGATATATTTTATTCCTTTTGCCTTGTTCTAATGGAAGAACCGTGATAATTATCTAGAAAGCTTTTTCGAAATGAAACAACGCAGCATGCTAATAATTCTTTAGATATTACTTAGTCAAAATGATCCATTTTTCTTTGTAGTACTTCATTTAAAGAGGGTAATAATAATAAGAACACAGGTAGGTATAGTGTATGTACGTACTGAGAAAATTGAAAACCCATTAGGAACACCATAATTTCTAAATTCCATGGAACATTATTTAAAAATACCCAAGAATATATATCTTGAATGTTTCGTCGTATCTCCAAAAAAAGGGCAAAAGATCAATATATTGTGGTTCAAACAACCCTGTAGGGATTTAATATGTGGCAGCACTAAATTATAGAAGACCCTTATAGGCTCTTTTATTGCTGAACTATTCCTTTTCCGAACGCAAGCTGTTATTAAATGCAATTCATAAAATTGATATTAGTTTTTTTTATTTCTATGTATAATAAAATTCTATTAAACAATACAAATCTGTTCTTTCATTCAGAAAATAATTTGTTGAAATTTTAATTATCTCTGACCACTACTACTATTTTTTAACACTAGCTACAACGCTTTTTTTTTTTAAAAAACAAATCCTGTTTACCAAGTATCACTTATGCATATTTTTTAGTATATTTGAAAAATCTGTTGCGAAAATATGTACCCCTAAAACTCATCCATTCCGATTTCCACTATCACCGAGACCCCGTTGTCATTTTTATAGTCATACCTATCCTAACAGCCCCATAAATTTTAAAACGGCTCTTCTCCAATTTCCGCTACACTTTTCCGAAGGACATCATCCAAATTGAAAATGACCAGTACGAGATCTACAATAATAAATAGGCTATATAGATGCGCGTGGTGCTCTATGCAGGAAATCTAATAAAGATTTAACTCAGTACGGACCTCGACAACACCAGGGACGTTACATTTTGGTTTTTTTTGTAGGAAACTTGAATAATCTTGCAGTTATTTCTGTTTCAAGGATTTTTTTGGGAAAAATTGTGTACCGGGTGTCTGATTAATTGCATTGAAAATGATACTTACCAGATATATTACAAGATTGAGGAAAAATTACTGAAACAAAGTGGCCATAAAATATTTGAAGACAAAGTCATCGGATAATTGGTTGACATACCAAAATACTCGAAATATGTTAATTTTGTGAAGCAATCTAGGAAGCAAAAATTCGTTCTGCGCTACTGACAAAATCTAATAAAGATTTAACAGAGTCATACCCTCATAGACACGTAATCTATCTACTCGTTGCAAGGGCGCAGTAAAAAAAAAGAAGAAAAAAAAAGTAAAGTGGTCCCCGAGGCAGTAGCAGCGGATAGAAAGTGTAATTGCGTTTTGGACCAACGCATCGCTTTCTAATCTATCTGGATACGAGTCCAGAGGCGGGTACTTTCGACCAAAATTAGTCTGCACTTAAGTTTTAAATAATTAATGTACTCCAACCCCTTTCTAATGCATGTAGCTTTAAAATTGTCGCATTAAATAAACATTTTATTCACAAAAATTTAATTAACAATTTTTATTTTCCAGATCTCAACACTACGATAATCTACAACAAGCAGATAGCCAGAAACAGCCATTAAAAGACACCACGAACACATCATCGAACGCCAAACACGAAGACAACAACAATCAAGAACCAGAATCGACGCAACAAGACAACAACGAACCCTCCAATCATAACGGTCAGCAACAGCATCAACAACAACAACAACAACAAGGTAGCAGGTCTTTACAGTGCTTGGAAACCCTCGCACAGAAAGCGGGAATTCACGATATCACACCGGACGATTGTAAATTCGATGTTGCCAATACATTATTGAATTTGGATAGAGGGCACGAGTTTATTAAGCAAAGTGTCGACGGTGAGTAAATTCAACTCCTTTTTAAAATCCGGACTTGACCTTTTTATTATTTTTCAGGTCAATTAACGATCACTATGAGCGATTTAAACAAACAACAAATGGATGCAAACGCTCAGGCTCAAGCACAGGCGCAAGCTCAAGCTCAAGCCCAAGCACAGGCACAAGCTCAAGCGCAGGCCCAAGCTCAGGCTCAAGCGCAAGCTGTTCAACAACAGCAACAGCAGTTACAACAAGTTGCTCTTCAACAACAAGATCAGCAACAGACTTTGGTACCTGCTCAGAGTCCGCATATGCAGCAGGTTGCGGTAGGAAATTCAGGTAAGCATTCGATTCAAATTTTGTTATACATGAAGATATAATGAATCAAATATATTTTATAGGCGCAGTGACGTCGATGGGTCCGCCCCAACACACAGTTTCCATGCACCAACAAGTAGCTCAACAAGGTCAAGTGCTTCAAACTCAAAACGCTCAAGTTTTGGCTGCCGCCCAACAAAGCAACAGTACCACCATTACTACAATGTCTCCGTTGCAGCAGAGCCAAGCTGCGCATCAACAGCAACTCAGCGCAGATTGGAGCCACGGTAGAGCCGTGCAAGTGATTCAACAACCTATTGGAAATATCCAGAATCCCACGTATCTCCAGCAACTCTATAACGGCCAAGGACAGTTGTTGATGCCGGGAAATATAAGCAACATTGCATTACATCCTAGTATTAATCCTCAAATACAGGTAATTGTTTATAATTATATTTTTTTGCTTGATTTGATGTGTTATTTTGTTCCAGGTAATAGCCAAACCATTCCAAGGTAATCAACTTGCTCCGCATATGATAACAACTGCTCAAGGCAAACAAGTTCTTCAAGGTAGTCAAGCTGCAACTTTTCCTGGCTATACAACTCTCGGACCTTCCATTCCCACCACACAAAATCAACAGACCTTGGTTTTCAGTCAGCTAGGCGTAATCAGTTCGCAGCCTAACATATTACCAAATCATTCCCAAGGTAATGGACAAGTTGCCCAACAGAAACCGCAGGAGATGCATAAGGTAATTCGAAAGATTTTCGCTGAGGGTAGCTGCTTTGTTGGATGTTTTATTTATTTAATCAATATTTTGTTTGGTTTTCTTTAATTATTTGTGAAATCAAAAAGGTGAAAAATTCAAGGCATCCTAAATATTTTAGTCTTAGGTCCACGTCTAGTTGAATATAATTATTTTACTTTCTATTTGTCAAATAACAAGTTGGAAAGTTGCCTAATGATCTCACAACTTTTATTTTGAGCAGCTTTATAACGGTTGTAGCTAATATGAAGTATTATTCTAAATATTGTACCCAACAAAGCAAATGCGCTTAGTACTATTTGCCCAATTGAGTAGCTAGTTACACCACAGAGAATATTTTCAATCAGGATTGTAATTTTAAAAATTCCCAGGAAATTCTGGTTTTAGAACATGGGTACTGAAAGTACATTTAGTCAAATATAATTAAATAATCCTGGCTGAAATATAAAAGACTTTATTATGTAAAGGTGTAGAAAAAATAACTGACGTTGTCCATAGGTGATGGGGACTCAAAAAGTGCAAATGCAAAAAGTGGCTAGTAGTACGAGCGCAGTTGCTCAAACACAACAGCAAGGACAATGCGTCCAAGTATCTCAAGCTTTGATCGGTACTCAGCCGACTGCGCAAATTATCAATAATATACAAGTAAGCGTTTTATCAAAAAAGAAAATTGTAGATTTTTTTGGTTGTAGTTAGAGCATCATCCATCACCATGGTTTTATTTGATCATTTTCGTATATAGTGAATAGAATAGTTTCATTTTAACATTGTTATTCAAGTTGTCACAATGTTTTCATCTTCATAAACTACAGACGGTATGCTTTTAATTTTTATACATACAAAAAGAAAAATAATTATCGTGAAACCAACTGGCAACAACGTCGTAGATCATTAATTTATTTTTCGTGGTTAATTAATGCAAAACAATTGAACAGGGTCGAATAGGGCCAAGTCGTATGTGCTCGTATGGTGCTTTGTGTGAAAAGTAGATAAATAATAACGAGGGTGATTTTTTAGTAGAAATAGGTTAAAAAATAATTTTTGGCATGTGAGATTTTTTTACTTAGACTTATTATGGAACTTTCTTACAATCGAAAATATACAATGTGTCATATTTTACTACACACTGTATGTGAATTAACCATCTCTCCCTAACCTTAGTATAGCCCATAGAGTAATAAATAAAAGAGAGATGTTGAACGTGTACCGTTTCGTGGCACAAAGTTACCACTAGCGTCTACCTTGGCTACTGGTATGAACAAGCATTCAAGACGCGCGATTTTTGAATTTGGAAGTTTTCACCATACGCGTAATATTGTATTAGTAGGAGTAGGAGAAAAAAAAACTCTGCTAGTGAGAAATTACTATTAAAACAACATTTTTAATACAATAAAATATCGAAAATAACACAAAAACAGTCAATAAAAATAAAATAAGAAAAGACAAACAAATAACCCACCAATCTACCTGGAGACACCAATATCACACGAACAATGTTCGAAATTTCACTTTTTCACATAACTAGAAAAATTTTAGCAAATCTTCCTTATGGCCTGTCTGTCTGTCAATGTTAAAGATAATCAATTTAAATAGAATTTAATAAAAATAGATATCATATAGATAAATACAGAAGTGACTAACTTCAAATTAAAATAATACTGACATATTGACAATCATAGTGTGGTTGGAGGCGGGGTTTGTTAGTTGAGTTAGTCGCTGTGATGCGCCATACTTAACTGGCTGCGCACAAACTTTGTGCCAGTTTCTTCCATATGTTTTAAAATCTCTCTTTTATTTATTACTCTATGGTATAGTCCCCTACTCTTATTTTCTTGTCCTGATCATCTGATATTTCCACTCAAGTATGGGACGACCCCTTGGTCTAGAGTTTACAGACTACTGTATTTTTCTTTTTTTAATAATTTTTTTTGCCCCCAATCTTCATCAGTTAGATTTAGCTTTTATAAATTTCAATTTTCCGGCCATTAAATATAGTCCTGGTTATGTTATCCAACAATATCAGTAATACCTAGTGCTAGACGTGGAAGAATACATGATCCTCATATAACCAGCAGACTTATATATATAAAATTTTAATTTTTTCCACATTTCATTCATTGCATATCGCTAGATTTTTAGATAAACTCTAATAAAACAAATATAAAACAAATTTTGTTTGCCATTTCAGCCTAGCGGTCAACCAATGCAATTTGCTCCATGGCAATTTACAGCGGCAAACGGACTACAGCAAGTTTGGACTACCAACGGCCTTCAGTCACAAGCTCTACAGCTCGGACCTAATCCGATATTTATTAGAGGTACACAAGCTGATGGTTCTCCAGGTGCTGGAATGTTTATCCAGCAGAATCCCCAACCAGCTACTATTCAAACCCAACAAAATCGTAAGAACATTCTAATTATTTTAGAAGAATATTAGGTTTAAATTTTCTTTTCACTTCCAGAGTCTTTAGCTGCACAAGGAACCGTCCAGCAAATAGCCAAACCAAGACCTACTAATGAAAATATCCAACCAAAACAGCAAACGAATCGACCTTTGAATATATTACCTTCCAATGCTGCCAACATTCGACCAGCAAGTTCAGTTTCTACCCAAACGATTGGAGCGCAAACTCCGGTAAGCTTTTACCAAATTTCACTACCTTGGATTATGGAAATTTGATATATTTTTCTCTTCGAAAAATGAGGAGTTGAAGCATCAATTTATAAATTTCCTAGATAAAATGATGGAGATCTCTGTGAAGTAGTTATGAGTTAAAACTATTTCTTCGTTCCCCTCCCAACATTTTTTAACTAGAATACTATAAGTGAGGCAGGTTATAATTTATATTTGTTATAGATAATAATTTTATTATTTTTCCACATTTTTGCTAGGCCTCAATGGGTGGGAAACAAGTAGCTAAAATCCGAACCAAAGCTCCACAAATTCGCACTTCTCCCGCACCCAAAGCTGACGCAGCAAACCAGACGCAGATCAAGCCTTATTCCAACATGCAACAGCAACAACAACAACAACATCATCTTGTCGGAAATAAGTGAGTAATTTTTACCTAAAACTGTCTCATGTTTCAGTATTGAGATTATTCATCAGAAACAATTTTTTCCCCAGAATGTTGGTTATGAGCACTAACGGTATGGCTACGGCCATGACTCCTGGTTCGCCGATGACGGCTGAAAAAGCCCAGCAACTTGCTAACCAAAATAAAAACCAACAGCAGCAAAATAATCAGCAACAACAAGCCACGCAGCAACAGCAAGCAGTGGTGATGCAACAGCAAATGCAACACCAAGCTGCGGCTGCCATGCAACAGTATCAGCTTCAACAACAAAATCAACAAAACCAACAGCAACAAGGGCAACAAAATCAGCAACATATTCAACCCAAGCCTATGATGAGTAAGTTTAGTTTGCTATGTATCTTCAGAGATGTGTCTGTATGTATATTTTAATATTAGTCATTTAAAGGAGTGGAAAGAGATTGCACTTTAATTCTCCTTCCCCTTTTTTGATTTTTAGCACTATTTAGTGTCTTTGAATCTTTTCGATGATTCAAATTACATTAAATAACTCCTAATAAGAATAATTTTCAAAGATAAACCACATTAATAGATGAAGAAACTATTCTATTAATAAAAATTTGTATTTATAGTTCAAACGATACCATCGATTGCCTCCCAACAACTCCAGATGTCCGGAGACCGACCAATCATGCCAGTAGTTTCTATGTCGACTCAAGCGAATGCTCAACAAGTGCAACAAATGCAACAGCAGAACATAGGGACTCTACAACAAGGACTCAATTTACAATCGAATCTTGCCGTTACCCAACAACCCATGCAAATGAATATGCAGCAATTGCAACAGGTGAATTTCAAATATTTGTTGAGCATATTTATTTTAATTGATCATTCTTCCATGTAAAATGAGTCAAAAACGAATGCACAAGCTGCCTCTACTGAATGTTTCAACTACAGCAACGCCTCAATCACTTTGAAGAGTGATAAACACCTAACCGAGTCGCATTATGATCTCTCTTCCATCTCTATATCTAGTTCCAAAATGCGCATGTGCATTTTTTGACATTTGACATTTCTTTTTAAAGAATCTACAACTTGTCCTTGTACCTTCGTGTACAAAAGAAATCTTTATTGGTAGTTATTCATAGATTTATTTATGATTATTAATCTTTATGCTGGGTTAGTCATGTTCTTATCAAACACTACTATTAAATAACAAGGTTGTGGTTTATGCCGAGTGTGTTTCGAGAACCTACGTCAGGAAGTAGCGTTGTATAATTTGTAATCGTAATTTTGTGATAAACACAAAACAAAATGAGTATTCAAGTGTTTCATGTGTTTAAATTGAACGTTTGATGAACAATATTTTAATAGAGTTGTGTAAATTTGAGAAAAGTAATGGAGTTTCTTATTTTAAGGTTAGTTTTGTTCTGTCATTTATTGTCTCTTATCTTCAATATATGAAGACACGCTCCCGAAGTCTATTAATGGTTGATTACCTTCTCTTTTCTTATAAAATCAATAACATTAGCTATAATATACTCTACTGAATGGCTGGACTGATAGACACGCTAGGGCAGCTACTGAACTACCAAGGAGTAGGCTTAGGAAGATAGCAAGACTCCTAACAGAGCACTGCTGTATGAGGAAACACCTCTACAACCTATGAGTAGAGGAAAGTTCGCTATGCAGGGGTTGCGGCAAGACTGACCCGCCAGTGGCTTCAGTGCCGGTGCCTAGAGTTTGTCTAGGTCAAGGCTCGCCTGCACATTTAGTAGTAGTAGTAGTAGTAGTAGTATAATATAGATTATTTGTAACAATTTTTGTTATTTAGTTGCAGCAAATGGCACCTCCCGGTACTATAATCGGCCAGATTCAAACGTCCGTCGCCCAACCGAACTCGATTTCGCAGGTATCGTCGAGTCCTGTACAAATTCAACAACTACATCCCACCGCTCCACAGCAAATCGCTATTACTCAGCCACAACAAGTACATTTAACACCCACTATAAGTATACAGAAAGAAGTACCCACCGAATCCAATGCTACCGATAGTACTGTACAGAATAGCAATATACAAATAGATGCTAAGGAAAATTCGGTTGATGGTGAGTACATTATTTTTCTCAAATATTTTAATGAATACCTATTAAAAAATTTATAGTACGCCGATGAGAAATTTTTACGAATAAACGAACCCCCTTCAAATATTTATAGTACGCTCGTGATGTAGACATTTCAATTTCATCCCAGAAACTACATAAATATTAGTTTTGTAAATAAATGCCCCTTTAAAATAAATTTGTACGCCCATGGTAAGTGGGAAATTTTCCTATTCTAAAAATGTTATAGTAGGCGTAAGTGATAAAAGGAAATTTTTATTTGTTAATTGATTTTTTAAACATTTCCCTTCACCAAAAATCGCTAATCGCGACTAAAAAATAAGATACGATCCTGATATTTGTTAATATTATTTACCGAGAAACTCCAATTGATAATAAACTACACCCACTCTCCTTGTATATTTCCACTTCATAAAAATAAATGATTTACATCGTTTACACATGTCGGTTTTCTCTTCTTCAAATCAAAGTTAACAAAATGGCCAGGCAAAAAATCAACCTATTGTATTATCTAGATTTCATGGTGACTAAGAGCAAAAGCATTTGTTTTCAAATAAAAATCTCGACTATCACTCTCCTTTACTGATACATAAGAATAAAATAAAAGCACATACATAGTTCTAAAAATCGTTTTAGTATCTTCCGCACTTCCCAGTTGGCGAACTTGTCAAGAAAAACTTGGTTGCGTCATTTGAAATTGGATTTTTTCGTGATTGTTTACCGGGGATTTTTCCTTTTAAAGTGTTTGTGAGAAATCGCGTTGTATTCCCGGCTACGTTGTAACACAGTGACAGAACTTTATTAGATTTACTGTGGTTTATAATATTAACTCAGTCATGAAGATTATTTTACTTCTGCGAACAGGTCTGTATGTTACAATGTTTATTTATGTTATTAAAATCGGCTTAGGTACTTACCGTTACTAAATGTTTTCAGCAATATTGAGTTTTTACTGATTCGAAATTTGCTAATAACTTATTATTTACATAATGGTTTTGACACCTTGATGTTTTTACTAGATATTTAAAAACCTTAATTTGAATATCGTTACACCGCCATCTTATGTAAAGTAGTTGGAAGGTTAGACCAGTTAGTGGATATTGAAACAAAAATAAATGTTGTCTTTCAAATATTCTTTATAGTATTAAGCCAAAGAAAGTGTTATAAAATTGTACATTTATGGATATTAACTTTTTAGTTAATTTTTGTTGCAATTCATATACTAAAGAACCGTTCTATAGAAAATAATATGGTTTTTTAAATGATTTAGGTTGGTAATTAGTAAATTTTTGTAGATAGTGAGACTGTGACTGACAACTTCGTTATGGATTCTCAAAATTCTTGACATATTTTCATATGTTTCAATAAAATTAACAATTTAAAAGAGCAATATCTTATACCTAACCTAATTTCAACTGAATCTTCCTTCTGAACACACGTATATGGCCTTTTACTTTTCGGTACTCAGTCACATGCTCAATTCAACGTCAAAAATATTGATTTGTGAATGTATTGCACTTAGAGTATTGCATATATTTTTTCATTTTTACATGACCACACACTTTAGTACTGTCATTTATATGCGTTGACGTTTTAAAAATATGGAATTAAGACATCGTCATTACTCAAATAAATCGAAATGTTGCCAAGGATGTACGTTCTTTAAATACGGTTAGTTATTTTTAATTAAAATTTTTAATTTTCCAGCTACTTCTACGCAACCCGAAACGAAAGAACCTCCCCCGATTGCAGAAACGAAACCTTTACAAAACGGCGTGGAACCCACCGTAGTTCAACCGACACCTATCCCTGGAACCGCACCATCATCTCAACCCTCAAGCCAATCGGACAACATTCCAGTCGCTATAACGGCTGAAGAAGTGAAAGAAAGGTGCCCGCCGAAGGCAATGGTCAAACCACAAGTTCTTACTCATGTAATTGAAGATTTCGTTATACAGGAATCATCCGAACCATTCCCAGTTATTAGAAGTAGCCTTATTGGAGATATTAAACCAACTCAGTCTTCTAATGATAAAGAAGTAGACGAACCTCCAAGTAGGTCTATTTAAAAATTATCTAATATATATTTTGCAACGGACATCCTGTATATTCGATGAGAAATCCACGTCATACAATAAACCTTACCAATCAATCAATCAAATATTTAATATACTTTCCGATGACCTTCTTAATATCGATTAGCTTTTTACATATTTTATTCCATTTCATATTGTTTCAGGGAAAAAACGTGCATCGTCTCCTTTCAATGTGAGCTCGGGCGGAAAGAGCGATATGGCTAAATGCGAAGCTTGTGGCATCGTCGATCTCAAGGCCAAGTTCAAAAAGAACAAAAGGTTTTGTTCTGTCGCCTGTTCCAAAAGGTATGTTTTTATCTTGTCGCTCTTTACTTTTATTGTGAACTAACTTTTTTTCTATCAAGTCTTTTTTACTTAAAAATTGGTATGTATGTATGTATCTGGGGTAATATTCACTTAGACCTAAAAGATCTATTGTGCCCCCTTACTTCTACTTAGTTTCTGAAACTAGTAGCTCCTTTAGTCCTATTTCCCGGAGGAATTTCAGGATATCTGCAGAGTTCAACTTAGGTGAATGTTCCTCTTCTATCCAGTAATCTCCCAGGTACTGTGCTCTAGGATTCTGGAGTGCTGTGCAGTTGGAAAGTATGTGAATAGAGGTTTCTTCTTACATGCCACAAAATCTACATCCTTCTTCCTCCACTATTTATCCCGTTAGGATCCCTTTTAAAACTCTTAGAGCAGTTTTACTTTGACTTATGCATTCATTTGGTCTCAATCCCAACAGGTTGTAGTCACCCAGAAGAAACGTTGATTGTCTAAGCCCTACTACATCTTCTCAATAGTTGAATCTTCTCTTTCTTTTTGCTTCACTTATTTCTTCCAATATTACATTGGGACTGATTCCGCAAAAGGGTTCTGGCCCCCCAGAAAGGTATTTTACTCCCCCTCTTTGCTAGTTCATCTGCTATTTCATTTCCTTCTATTCCAGTGTGTCCTGGAATCCATACTAAGGTAACTATATTGTTCTCTCCTAGTTCATTGAGTTTGTCTAGGCATTCCCACACCATTTTGGAACTGATTACACATAAAAAATGGTAAAAAAGAGATACAGTTTGTTCAACCATCCCTTGTCGTTACGTCATAATCGGTGACGTTTGTCTTATAATTATTTTACACTTAATCTCAAAATTATAATCAATGACATATGTTGAAAATGAACGAGTTCTATACAAGGGCATTACTGCCAACAAAATACTGAAAAAGGTTAGTCGCATAAAGTGGTTAGTTTTTCTTAAATGTTTTGAGTCCCTTTACAACCCATGTTGTAGTTTGGAATTTTACCCGAGAAGTTTGCAGGTCTACTTAGTTTGGGGTATTTTACATCTTACAGTTGGCGAACAACTAATGACAGCTGTCAATACATGTTTGTTTGTGTTTCGTCAGCTGTAAGATGCAAAATACCCCAAACTAAAAGCAAGAGCTAAAGTCTTTAAAACATGGCATTTAAAACTTAAAGCAGAAGCCTTGCTAAACATGTGTATTGCAGATTAAACTTGTCCATTTGGATGTTATCTATATCTTCTTACCGAAAGAATCATAATACTCTAGGAGCTCCATTTAAAGTATTTGAATAGACTCATTCCTTCACTACTTTTGATTCAGATGGTTTGGTATAATTTAATGAGATCATGCGCTCTTCTATGCGCTTAAATGGTTGCTTTTGATATATTTTCTGTATTACTATATGTATTTGTTTCAGTGGAAAATACAAAGGTGACGACAAAAAGAAATGGGATAAAGATGGAATGGAAGTTGATACTGAATCTGGTGCTTCTGGTGCTGAAAGTAGCCTCAGTCCCAATGTAATTGAAGATGAAACTCCAAAAGTGGATCCTATCAGATGGAGTGTAAGTATCCGTGACTTTTCTCTGACAATTATATATCTATAGCAGCACTACAGGCCTATCTGGCCCTCGGCTTCGAGATCTTTCACTCTCTCTTTCCATTTCTTCCTGTTCCTCGCCTCGTTTTCGCAGTCCTTAACTCCCACTGTTCCCAGATCTCTCCTAACCATTTTTTCCTTGGTCTTCCTCTTCTCTTTTTACCACCTTCTCCACTTTTCAGCATTCATTTATAAGGCTGGAAATTTTGTTGCAGGTTCAAGAAGTTTTTGATTTCATTAAAAACCTCCCGGGTTGTTCGGACTACGCGGAGGACTTTTTACGAGAAGAAATCGACGGTCAAGCTCTCATGCTTCTCAAAGAAGATCACCTCATGACCGCCATGGCTATGAAACTTGGACCAGCTCTTAAACTTGTAGCCAAAATTGACGATATGAGAATCGATAAAGAACCTCCGAAGCAAACGTAAATTGTTTCTTAATAAATAGTAAATATTTATGTTGTTGAATAGTTAGACGGCCGGGTATTATTGATTTCCCTGATTTAAGTGCGCATACAATTCGAGATCGATGATTTCAGATCGTTAAAGATTCTTAAAGCGCCCTCTGTTGGTTGGTAGTTTTCGTGTGTGAAGAAAACTATCGCTTTATGTATTTAACGTACATAAATATTTTTGAAATTTTACCCGGTCTTTTTTACAAATTAGAGCGTTATAAGTTTTTTAATTTTTTTTTGATTTATATTGTATATAATTTAATTTATCGACTTTACGTGAAAAGACTGCTAATGAAGATCTATGAATATAATAAGGAAGTGTTATATATATACATAGTAGAAAATTTCTATCAGAGATTAAACAAGAACTGTTTATGAAAATATTCAAATTATTGGATATTTCTCTACTTTTAAAATCTATCTGTTGCATGCAACATCCTGAAAATCTCAGTTAAACTTTCCATCGTAAAGGCATTCGATGAACATAATTTCTAAGTAGAAATAATTGTCATCCTTCTTCTATTATAATGTCCATTTACATGACAAAACTGAAGTATCAAATGTATCTGATGTAATATCACATTGACTGTTTACATTAAATATATAAATTATTTAATAGTTATTGCACATTTTTACAAAAGTAGTCAATTAGTTCTAAAAGTATAATAAGATCTTGCAGAAACTAGTGTTGACAATAATCATATAAATATGTAGAGAATGTAAACACTACTATTTCTGTAAGTTCTGAAAGATCTAGCCTACATTTGTTCAAATGTGAAATGAATATAAAGTAAATTATGTGAATAACATAAAATAGCAATGTTAATTTATACAGCATTTGACATCAGTGTAGAAAAAAATGTGAATATACCTTAAAAAAATCATTGTTTAAAACAAATATCATGCTCATGCAACAAAAATCAGATGTAAAGGTACCTTTTAGACTTAAGGGGGATGTATTGTTAAAAAGTTGAATCACCACTACCACCAAGACAGGTTATGAAGAAAAAAAAACTTCATGATAATCTCTTTGATGCATATTTTATTTTTTAAGCACATATTGATCAACTTTTTGAGCTTCACTTGAAAATTAACGAGGTTAGGAGTCAAGTTGCGACAACTGACAGTTGACAAGTTCGAACCACAGATTAAACTGCATTACAGAGTGGATTATTGTGCACCAGGAATTTATGTCCAAAATTTCTTTTACTGAGAAAGATAGTTATTGCTTATGGATATTTATAAATAACACAAACCTTAACATGGCAAATTCTTTTTTAAATTTCACTTCGCAAGTGGGATTTCAAAATCTTGAGGCTGGCAACTTGGACAAAAATGATTCTCAGGATGTTCAAATTTGATGATCTCAGTTAGTTTAAGTTCTTGTTTAAACTTGATAATAGTTCTTTGAGGTGTTGGATATTCTATTCTAAATATCTGTTGAAATTTTTGCAGGTACCAAACATATTGAGTAATGCAAAATTGGTTGCTTTTAAAATACTGCCAATAACCATCGAATGATTTGCATACCTCATCTTTTTAAATATCAGACAGTTACAAAGTCTCCATCTCCTTGTTAGTACCCTCTGCTAATGGATTTACATTTTGTACATATTAAAATTAATCCATGTACATTCAAATATATCTTTTCTATAAGTAATGGAATATCCAACAATCTTTATTGTGTTAATATGTCATGTAAATACTTGTATATTTGGCATTTTATATTAAAATGGTTATTGTAGTTTAAACATTGTACAGAGAAAAATATATATATATATAAATTTAAGTTTATATTAGCAAATATCTTTGATGTAATCAAAGTGTTCTTGAAAGTATTGAAAGGTATGTTCTTTTCCCAAAATTGGAAATGTATTTATTTATTTGTGCAATGTTCTATTTTCCAAAATGGGTAAGTTTCTAATATAGATTAATTTGATATTTGTTACTATACTGCCACTAATGATAATAAATTTGTAATTTGTATTATTTTGTTTTATTTCATTCCAACATCACCAACACAATCAGTACTAGAATATTTTTTATAAGCACCAGACATATTGGTAAAAAACACATCCATATTCAACCACAAATATTTCAAAATAAAATAAGTATATTACAAAAACTCACAATTACAAAAATACTTATTTAATTCTCTGTCTTTGAGGTCCCTCGTGTTCCAGCTCGTATTCAATTTCAACTCTGGGTCTGCTATTTTTCTTACTTGATCCTGTTTTAGGTATATCTTTTTTATTCTTGGGGGTCTTTTTGGATGTACTAGGAGCTAAATCTTCAATATCGGAACCATCTGATGATTCAAAGCTACTGTCTAAATCTACTTCTTCAGGATTACCACTAGCACTTTCAATATCACTGTCTTCATCTGATTCAGCTACTACAAATTCAGCTGTTTCTAATTCTTCGTTTTCCATTTCAATTTCTTGTTCAATCTCTTCCTCTGATTCCAATTCCCTTTCTTGTTCAGCGTCTTCAAATGTTTGAGGTGAAATATTGTATAAATCTTGATATACACCTTTCTTCAATCTATCCAATAGAGTTTTTTCAACTCCCTTTTCAATTCTAGCAGCAATAAGAGCCTTTTCTTCTCTTCGCTTTTCTCTCCTTTCTACCTTACTTTGTATTGGAACTAACAGTTTTTGCCTTCTTAGTTTCAATTTTCTCATTCGTATTAAATATTGTGTTATTTTCACAAACCTCTGTTTGCATTTCGATTTAATAAACCCAGGCCAGTAGAGCAAATTCTCATTGATTTGATGTATTGCCTTTTCAAAGTTTCTGGATAGTTTTACTTTCTCCCAAGTCTTCTTAGGGAATGCTGATCTTTCTGCCGTTTTCATAAACAGATATATTATACCGTTTTCTTCCCTTATTGTAGCGTATTGACTATTTGCTAATGGACAAGATGATCTGTTGCAAAGGCCAGTTAGGTTATATTCATTTCTGCAAAATTTTTGAGTCTTCGTTTGAGTTTTATACGAACAGTGTGTTTTGTTAATAATACTCCATACAACATCGTCATGTTGCATTTTAATGTTTTTATATCTTAGTGTTATTCAAAAAACACACGTGCAACACTTTAAAAACTGAACTGTCAATCAATATTGAAGATTTAGGTTATAACCATAGAGAGTATTAAATATTTATTACTCTATGGTCATAACCATAGATACTATGCATTACGGAAGCCACGTACTTTTGACGTATTTTTCACTACATTAATTTTGTTATTGGGCGGAGTAGAATTCGATGAGACCTCTGGCGGAAAAAATTGTAACTGTCGAAACGAGTAAAACAATTCGTTTTGCATTGGTTTTGTATTATATTCAAGTCCACGTAATTACCGTAAATTCGTACTTTATTTATTAAATTTTGTGTCAGTGACAAGCTTAAAACTGTGTTTTTCTATTTATCCCCACTGTCATTGTTTCTGAGTTTGTATTCTTATTATAATCAGAGATATTATGGAAGAGGTTATGTTATTCTATTTTTTGTTTTCATTGCACTTTTAAGAAAGTATCACTTATTTTCTCTATAGGTAATATGCAAAAATATATGACCAACATTTAAAACTGTCTGTCCATCATTTATACACCTAGAAGAAGACAAAATCAAATAAACTTTGAATAGTCAGTGTATACCTAATCCATAGTTACAAAAACAAAGAGAAAATAAGTAAGTATCAAAGATTTAAAGTATTACCCAATACAAACGTACCTTCCCTGTGACTTTTGTGGATATTACTACATCAAAAATAAAATAAAAACACGAAATCAGACCTAAACTTGTTTATTTTTGACAAATATCAACCATACCTATTACTCCAAATATAAAAATATTAGGAGTAAAAATTTAGTTTGACATCACAAAATACTGAAGCACAATCAAGGAAAAAGCAAAATTTTCACAAAACACATACTGAAAATAACTAAAACAGCAAAATAAAACCACTTAAATATCAAAAGGCTTATACGACAGCTGATTTGTTTTACTCGTTTCTAGGATGACATTGACATTTCGGAGCGCCACCTATCGAATTCTACTTTTCCCAATAGAAGTCTGGATTTTCCAAACAAAAATTGTACTGACGTATATATACAGAGTGATTTCCAATTATTATCTCAAATGTTCCCTCTATATCGATATTTCATATAATCCAAAAAGGAGCAAGGAAATATTTTAAAAGTAAATAAAAACTAAAACACTTACATTTGCACTTCATGACGTAGGCTTCATCCCAATACCATTTGAACTGCACCATTCTTTCCATTATCCAGCACTTAGCACTTTTTAAAAGCCCTAAACCGAAATAATCGAACCATTTCCATTTACCAACCGGCGGTTGCCACCACATTTACCACAGACCTTACTAGTATACATCACATAAATTTCTCTATGATACAGTAAGTCCCAACTATCTATAAAAACCGTTTGCTTGTCTCATTTAAAATATATTACATTTTAGAGTACTGTATAAAAATACACATCTCATGTTGTAATTTACTAAATTAAATACATACAATTCGGTCAGTATAGGTTAGATGAGCGTTAAAAATATTTAAATATAAATTTTTCCTACGACCACATAGGAAAGTGACATATATCGCACTGACTAGTTCTATGGAAAGTGACCTTTATTCATACGCGTACGGAAAAAAATCTTATCCGTACGTGTGCGGATAAAAAAGCTGTCAAATTGAATGTTGAAATGCTAGTCTTTTTACTCCGCAAATTAATATGTATATGTGAAATGCTTATTTCCTAAGTTGATTTGTCCATATAATAATATAATATAATTTATTTATTTCATTTAAAATTAAAAAAAAAATTAAAAAAAATACCGAGCCCGGACTCGAACCACCCTACTGTTTGTCAAAAATTGAGTTTACGGATGCCTAGACCGCTCGGCCATCCAACTGTTGTAGCTCATGGTTCTTGTCCAAGATACTAATAAGTGCTGAGGAAATATACATACACAAAATAAAAAGTGTTTATATGTATCACAATTTATTGGACTTTCATGTTATTGAAACAATAAATATCCGTTTTCAATTATTTGAACAATGAATCCTTAAAATAGCTAGTTAATACTTTCAATCTTCTACAGGTAGGCAACAAGTTATTGTAGGTATGGTGCTAATAATAATTTTACTTTTAATTTTCACAGCAAATAAATAACTAATTTTGAATCGCAATATTTATGTAAAACTATTTCCGATGTTCTGTTTGTTGTAAGTTGTTGAAATAAATGTTCGTAATATTTTATATTTTGTGTACCAATAATAATTCTAACTTTTTTATAAAGGTAGGTACTTTTTTCCATTGCATAAAAATCACAATTTTCTGGGCCACTTTCAAAGGTAAGTAATCAAAACCATATAAAGTATTTACAAATACACATATGTAAAACCTCTCAATCTACATAAAAACGCAAGATTATACATGCCTAATTCGGTAAAAGTATATCGCGTGGTCGTAGGAAAAATAGTGTACATAACTTGTGCGAAAGTGATTTTTCACACTCGTGGGATTGTCTCACTCGGCTGCGCTCGTGAGACAATACTTCCCACTCGTGTGAAAAATGTCACTTTCCGCACACGTTACGTAATATACTATATAGTGATTGAGTTGAAAAAACTTTTCAAAAACTTCAAGTCCTTATTGTACTCAAAGGAAAAATATGTGATCAGACAAACTCTATTTCAATCACACACATAAATTTGAAATTATGTGTAACCACATAAAAATTTAAGTTAAAAAATTGTTTAAATTGGAAACACCCTTAATCCTGTCCTGTCCATTTCCATTTTCGCTTTTGAGCTGCCTTCAACATTCCATTTATCTAAAAATTTCTGTGAGACGGTTTTGCTATTTCAAACAAAATAATTTTAATTTAAAATTATGTTTACTCAGTTTCTTACTAATATTCAAAATAATAATATAGATGATTAAATTGAATAAAAAAAAAATCTTTTCAAGTTACCTATACCTAAAGTTAAGATAAGAATTGTCTATTTTTGTTTTGCTTCGATAATTCTAGTGAAATTTAAAAATATCAAATTGTCTTTCTACTACTTTACTACTAAATATATTAACCGATTTGCTTTCAAAATGATGCTGCTTTGAAAAACACTTGACCTGAAAAAAAACACAAACAAAATCCACATAAAAATATCCTCTTGCTGGGGTGTTTCCAGTATTTCATTTCTTTATAAAAATATCATAAGTATACGGAAAATTGTGAATAGCAAAAACATTTCAGGCATACTTTTTGAATAACAGAAATAGAAAATATAATTATTTAATCAAAAAATTAACTGGAAAATTTTAAAAACTGTTTTAAATCTCTTTTAATTCTATTTTTGTTATTCCGTCACAACAACCACCTACCTTTTGGCAAACCGCGTTTCAAGTACCGAGACAAGCGAATTAAATCTGTAAGAAAAATAACAAAATGAAAGCGTTATAATTTAATATTGTTTTATAGAAAAAAATTCATAATCGATATCAATTTCACCGAAATTTTTATGATCCACATTTTTTGTCCAAGTCGAAAAAGTACAAACATACATAACATTAACCAAACAAAATGTCATCAGTACTTTCAAACTAAGTTATTTTTTGTTCTCTGACTGCCATAGTGAAATCAGAAATTATGTCTTCGAAACTTATATTTATTTAAAACTGCCTAGGGCATCATACCTTGTAAAGACGGCCCTGCTTGCAAGTACTTATCAAAAACACGAGTCTTCCAAGTCCATTTTTATATTTTTGTCGATCTAATTAGGTATACCTACCTGAATTCTGTCTACACTTTCTTATTAGGTATAAGCGTCTTTTAGGCATAAAAAATACCATCAAATAACGAAAAAGTACCTATGGATTTTTACGATAAAAAGACGATGACGTCACATTTAGTTACTTTCCTGCTTATCAGAATAAATAATAATTCACCAACCGTAAATACAATTTATCCTTAACAGCCAGTGCAATTTACAGCTAACGGGTTGGCAAAACTTCAAGACGTTGTCAGATAAACTGGTTAAATTCCCCAGTCTGTTTTGACGTTTTTATTGACATTCGATCATCGTCCAATATTTAAAAGTTTTTTTGGAGCTTTTAAACTCATTGTTTCTTCAAGATTAAAAAACAGTTATTTTCACAACTAATTATTTACGCAAATCTGCAGTGTGTAGTTAATAAAATGCCGAAGTAGCTGAACAGTAAATGTCAAGAGATGGTAACATGTTTGTTAAGCTATTTTGAACGAGAATGCCGAAACGGGGGCCCGCTGCTCCCCCTAACTGCTGTAAGAGACGTAAGTAATAGTATTAGTTATTTGTATTCATTATTATTAATATTATTGTTACATATTTGGATGTGAAGGTTGATTAAACTTGATATATTATTCTTCCATAAATTGAAATAATTATGTTGTAGAGATTTGCAGAAGCCTGCTTACAACTCAGCCTTATTACAGTTAACCGTATTGCCGCCAAGCATAATAGAGGAGAACAGCCTAAAAGTCCACCTAAAAAGAGAAAACGCATAAAACCTACTGTTGAAATTGATAACTTTGACCAAAATGCTTTCCGAAATGTTATATACGAAATGTATGGAAACAGTGCATTGGTTTGAATACCAGCTTTTAGTGAACTTGGAAAAGCCTGCCACAATCGTAATGGATAATGAAAGTTATCACTGTACGATGATCAATAAAGTACCAGCAACAGCTACCAAAAAGGCTGATATACAGAACTGGTTGTTACAAAATGTTTTTCATATAACCCTTTTCTATGTGAAATCAAATGTTAATTCGAATATAGAATTATTGGTTACTATTTCTTCTTGTATCTTGTCCATAGTTTTTCATAAATAAATATTTATATTAAATATAAGCCTTTAATTTTTTTAAATAAATATTTTTGACTTAGGCTTTACGAGGCACGGATCAATAAAAAAGAAGAATTGTCAATCTAACATCAAATTGACTTTTCTAGTTTAAAGAAAAAAACTACAGCTTGGCAACATCACAATATTTTGTTTTGCAACGTCATCGTCTTTTTATCGTAAAAATCCCATATGTACCTATATCAGGTGATTTTTTTACGATAATAATTCCAAGATAGTTTAAAAATATCGTACATCAACGACATTATTCAAATACCTAATAACCAACTATGATTACAGTATTATAATAGATGAGACAAATTCTAAATATGTACTCATAATCCCTTATATACCAATGTAAAATTCTTAGTTGTTGATAATAAAGACAGTACCGCATAATAGGTATAATAACTAATAACACATTAAAAATGCGAAAGAGAATCAATAAAATATTAATTACCTGAATAACATATTAAAAACCCAACACGTCTATGCAAAAAGGCGCTTTTTTCTGCTTCTGTCTGGCTTTGGTTGCATCTAATTGGTAGGGCTGGTAGGGCTTTGATTGGTTTTAAATTTTGTCATGACATCCTATACCGTCGATCGATACAGATCGGCCTTGTTCGATTTTGTTATTGATGTGAATCGAGGATTTCTTCTTCTTCTTCTTTCCTTTTTTGGGCTATATTCTGAGGGATAATTTAACCAGTTTACTATTAGGGATAGGATCGAGGATTTAAATATACAGAGTGATTGTGGAACGTCTTATATGATTGTGAATGATATGGGATATGGTCAATCAAGGCCACCTACAACACTAGGCCGGAATGCTGAAATTTGACAACATTGTAGAGCGGGCCGATCATGTCAGACTTTTATCATGGCGAGACCATGGCGAGACCGTGGAATAATATTTAATAAACTAATAACTCGACTTCTATTAAATATTTTATTTTGTTGTAGATGTCTACAAAATGTTCAGTACTAAAGTTGTACTAGTAATCATGATTTCAACAGTGGAGGATACATTACAGTATTTAAGTTTCCACCCAGTGATAAGCTGAAGAAAGGATCCCACATGCAAATTGGGTACTAAGTCAAACTTCAGTGTGTATTAAACTCAGTATTAAATATTTCCCCAAAGATCAAATTTCATTCACTGATGTGTACAAGGATAAGGATGGTGACCTGAAGACATTTACAAGGAAAAGACCTGTGTTAAAGAAAAATGTAATACCACAAATATTTCCCCGTCTCTCGAAATATCTTCCAGTGGAGAAGAATCCAGCTGCAAGAAGTAATCCTGGAATGGGAAGAAAAAGGACAGGAACAACAAGAAGAATAGTTAAACAGTGATGTGATAGTGAATTTTTGTGAAGATTAAATCTAAATTGAGTGCTCATTTAGAGAAGTGACTGTCAATAACAAACAAACTGTATATATTTATATTTGATTGGATTTGACAATGATGAACCATATGTCAGGTGTAGTATAAAACTATTTAAATGAATAAATGATAATCTAGGTAAGAATTGAGCATAATTTATTCAGTATTTAGTTGATTTATATTAATTTTAAGGTAATTTCTCGTCAGCTGTAGAGGCTGATTTTATTCATATTTTATATTCTTATCAATAAAATTCCTTTTGCAGTATTATTTTCTTTGGTCTACCCATATATATTTCGATTTTTATTCGTTGAAAATGTTTTTTAGCCTGATTTATTTCATATTTCTCAGGCCTACAATCGTTTTCATCGGCCCAGTATTTGAAAGGCGCGCCACGTTGCCACATCTAGGTTTCCGGCCTTGTGTTAGAGGTGGCCTTGGGTCAATTACTCATCATAATTTTAAAGTTTAAAAAGTTGCCTATCTATTTCGAATCAGTTATCTGTGGTAGTGTGACGTGTGACTTCTAATCTGAACTTAGCTGCTTTCGGGTGTAGTGCATCACGCTCCGGGAGTACTAAGCACCGGTGATTTGAAGAGTACTCTTTATTTTCGTGCACCCGAACGCTCCAGAACCATGACCATTGACCGCCAACTTTTTAAATATCAAATGTCATTCCATGTTTTTAGAGTTTTATCCCCTTTTCATCCCTGAGACAGATTTTATCCATGATACAATGGTTTTATCTATGGTTAATTATTTATTTTTTGGCAATATGTTTTTACTTGTGGACTGTGGTTTATTCACTTTCGTTTACAATAAATATTAAATAAAACTTTCATAAACATTAACAATAATAGGGCATGTCCACGTGACGTCACAAACTAGCTGGTGGTAAAACAATAAACAAAGCCACGTGGTACTTATAGTGAGGTTATGCTGCTTCATAATGTTAGATCGTGTTTGAGTTTAGTTGGTTTTGCTTCAGTGTACTTTTAAAGTTATTTTAATTGTTGAGCTTGCATATTTAATACTATATAATATAGGTTAATAGTTGTTTGTTGTTTGATAATTTTTCATCGTGTCTATTGTTTATTGTTTTACCACCGTCGTATTGTCAATGTCAGCTGTCGTGGACGCTTTATTGCTGCTATCCACAGTGCCCTACGCCTTTCAGATAATTCATTTTTATCAATTACAAACCTGTGGTTTAAAACCGCGGGCACTGAAAAGAATTTCACAGCATCCCTGTTGGAACGACTTCCACAACCAACCACAAGGCACGTAGTTGGCATTTTTTCGTATTAAAATGTAATAATACCACTATAAGTCCTAAGTAATATAAAAAGTCACAAAAACAACAATCTCACAAAATTTAAATAAACTTTCCAACAGCACAATAATAATAACATCAACAAATTATTTGCCCCCAGCCGCCATATTGAATTAGTTTTGACAGGTCATTGGAATGCCTAATTATTCATAAAAGCCGTATATAACCTACAAAAACAACATTTTGACGTTTAAGAGCTTGAAACTCCAGGAAAACGGTAGGTGCATCAGGGGAGAGGGACGAGGTAGCCTGGAGTGGTCCGAGAGCGCCATACTTCAAGAACCCGAACGGGCAAGAGTAGAACCGAAGTGCTACGGAGCAGCTCCGGCGTGCTCTACGTGATGCACCCGAAAGCGGCTCTTATGTCATGTCCATTGTCCATAAGTCATATGTAAGTCATGTCAACGTCAAAGATTAGTTAAACTCTTAGCAAAAACAATCCTTATTTATACAAACTAGTTATTTCAGCATAATGCCAGAAAATAAAGAACCTGGAGAATATTCACCAGAACCTAAAAAGCGTAGGAAAAGTAAGTCGATATCACCAGAACCTAGAAAGCGTAGAAAAAGTAAGTCGACGTCTCCAGAACGAAAAGAAAAAAAATCCAAACGAAAAGCTCATGGGAGTAAAAGGTATGACGACGATTACAATCCAAGAGATTACCAACGGTATTATGGAGATGATCGTCCTAACAGTGACAGTTACTGGAACAAATACCCAAGAAAAGATAAAACGAAAGTTGGCCAAAGGTTAGATACATTTTTCATTTTCTTACAATTATTTGTTATTAAATTATACTAGATAGGATATCATGAATGATTATTGTGATGTTGCAGGTATTATGATGATATTCCTGATAACACTAGGGACAAAGAAGGTACCAAATATAGGGATGAAAAGGAACAGTCAAGAAGTGAAGAAAATGTTGATAAATCAATAATAAAACCAAGAGAAAGGAAAGCAGTGGACATGTTAACCTCGAGAACTGGTGGAGCATACATACCTCCAGCTAAATTGCGTATGATGCAAGCAAGTATTACAGATAAATCATCTGCTGCTTATCAGAGAATAGCATGGGAGGCATTAAAAAAGTCTGTTCATGGTTACATTAATAAAATTAATACCTCCAATATTGGTATAATAGCTAGAGAGTTACTGCATGAGAACATAGTAAGAGGTAGAGGATTACTATGTAAATCGATAATACAAGCTCAAGCTGCTTCCCCAACATTCACCAACGTCTATGCAGCACTTGTTGCTGTTATTAACTCTAAATTTCCAAATATCGGAGAACTTTTATTAAAAAGATTGGTGTTGCAGTTCAAAAGAGGTTTCAAACAAAATAATAAGTCCATATGCATATCGGCTACTACTTTTGTAGCTCATTTAGTGAACCAAAGAGTAGCTCATGAAATATTGGCTTTAGAAATTCTTACTTTACTAGTAGAGACTCCAACTGATGATTCTGTCGAAGTTGCGATTTCATTTTTGAAGGAAAGCGGACAAAAACTTACTGAAGTATCTAGTAGAGGTAATTGTTTTAAATTTAATATTAAAATCTTATTTATATTTTGATTTTTTTTTAGGTATAAATGCTATATTTGAAATGCTGAGAAACATTTTGCACGAAGGTCAGCTTGAGAAAAGAATTCAGTATATGATTGAGGTTATGTTTCAAATACGAAAAGATGGTTTCAAAGATCATGCTGCTGTTATCGAAGAATTGGATTTGGTTGAAGAAGAAGACCAGTTCACTCATCTTATAATGCTAGATGACGTCAAAGAAGCAAATGCAGAGGATATATTAAGTAATTATCGGTTTGAATAAAAGTGTTTTTAAATCTAACAATCTCTTTATTTTAGATGTGTTCAAATTTGATGATAAATATGAAGAAAATGAGGGAAAGTATAAGACACTCAGTAAAGAAATATTGGGTAGTGACGGTGAATCAGAATCGGGTTCTGAAGAGTCTGGAGATGAATCAGGAGAGGAAGAGGACGAGGAAGAAGTTAAAGACCAAGGAAAAATTATTGATAACACAGAAACAAATTTAATTGCTCTTAGAAGAACAATTTACTTAACCATACAATCAAGTTTAGATTTTGAAGAATGTGCACATAAGCTGCTTAAAATGGAATTAAAACCTGGACAGGAAATTGAATTGTGTCACATGTTCCTGGGTAAGTTTATTCAATTATTCCTCGTTCTTTATCAACTATTTTTTTTTTTTTATAGATTGTTGTGCAGAGCAGAGAACGTACGAAAAATTTTACGGATTGTTAGCCCAGCGGTTTTGTCAGATTAATAAAGTATATATCGGACCTTTTCAACAAATTTTCAAAGACACATATTCAACAACGCACAGACTGGATGCTAATAGACTACGTAATGTAAGCAAGTTTTTTGCGCATTTACTATTCACCGACGCGATCGGTTGGGAAGTTCTGGATATAATGAAGCTCAATGAAGAAGATACCAACAGTTCCAGTAGGATTTTTATTAAAATTCTTTTTCAAGAATTAGCCGAGTACATGGGATTGGGAAAACTTAATAAAAGACTGAAGGATGAGTAAGTTTTTTATACATTTCGAAGTAATATTAGGGTGGATAATTTTTAAAATGGTAAAAAGTGAAAAAAAATATTGTAGGATGATACATACCCATTGGAAAAGGTAGAGAATATAACAAAGACGGAAGGAAAAATAAATTACTGGCGATTTGAGGTCGGGAAGTGGGAGGGGGTGAGTTTTTAAGGGTAAAAAACGGTTAATCTCGATTTCCGGTAAAACTGCAAGTCTTATGAAAAAAAGTTGAATGGCAAAGTTGTAGGTAATAAAAAGATCGACAACTTTTGTATCGACACTTTTTTTACATAACCTCAAAGTTTATGTGAAAAATTCGAATAACTGAGTTTTTGGTTAGGTTAGGTGTCCCAAACATACAGTAATTTTTTTGATTTAAAATATTCATTTTTTCCCTTTATTTTGACTTAAATATTGAAAAACCACCCTAATTTTCGATCGAAAATTCTCACGTCAAAATATCTGCTTTTTTAAAAAAGTTGGTGTGTTTCTTATTCGTTGAAATCTCTACTTTCTGATGGTATAAAAAAATATACATTACTATGGTAAATGTTCTCAGAAAACGCAAATAATGAAAAAAACTCGAATCCGAAATTTTTTAATCATTTTGTATAATTTTGAGCAATTTATTAAAATTTACACTTTAATTACCAGACCAACGTGAGATTTCATGTTATATTGATTAACAAAAAATTGTACTACTGGAAAATGAACAACCAAATAAGTTAATAAAGTTAATATTTAATAAGACATCTGCAATATTTTGAGAAAGTTTTCGAATATTTTTCAAATTATATGCACAGAGACCTATTTATTTCTATTTTAAGATTACTTATATACCTGAGTTACCCTCGGAAAATTTTAATAAATTGCTCAAAATTATACAGAATGATTCAAAAAAAAAATTTTGGATTCGAGTTTTTTCATTATTTGCATTTTCTGAGAACATTTCCCATAGTAATGTATATTTTTCTTATACCATCAGAAAGTAGAGATTTCAACGAATAAGAAACACACCAACTTTTTTAAAAAAGCAGATATTTTGACGTGAGAATTTTCGATTGAAAATTAGGGTGCTTTTTCAATATTTAAGTGAAAATAAGGTGAAAAAAATGAATATTTTAAATCAAAAAAATTACTGTATGTTTGGGACATACAAAGGTGACTTTTCACCAAATTTCGTGAAAAAATAAATTTTTTTGCAAAAGATAAAAATAAAAAACCAAAAACTCAGTTATTCGAATTTTTCACATAAATTTCAAGGTTATGTAAAAAAAGTGTCGATACAAAATTTGTCGATCTTTTTATTACCTACAACTTTGCCATTTATCTTTTTTTTCATAAGACTTGCAGTTTTACCGGAAATCGAGATTAACCGTTTTTTACCCTTAAAAACTCACCCCCTCCCCCTTCCCGACCTCAGATCGCCCGCAATTTATTTTTCCTTCCGTTTTTGTTACATTCTCCACCTCTTCCAATGGGTATGTATCATCCTACTATAATAGGCCCCTTGCATAGATTTTTATTTTTACCTTAAAGTATTCTGAAAACCTCTTAAAGTATAATAAATATCCTTCCACATTTTTTTTTCCAAGAAGTACTCAAAATTATCTCATGAATTCCCTAAGAAAGTTTCACGAAGCCCTTTAAATTTGACGTCACACGAAAACACAATGAAATTGGTCGTGACGTCACAAGGTACACCTGTCGTCCGCTAAATGTAAACTTCAAATCTGGTTTCCCGTTTATCCATTTTAAAAGCATTTTTACTTGAAATATGTTAGCATCAATTTATTGTTTAATAGTGTTTACTGTTGTGTTTCTTTGTTTATCGTTAATTTTAAATATTAAGATGTCTGAAGGATTTTTAAAGGCACAATCTTATAATTTACCTCTGGGTCCTTTTTCGGAGTTTTTCTTCAATGGGTAGCTTAATGAATGTTTTTCCAAGAGTGGAGATTGTTGTACTTCCACAACATGGCACGTTACAATACCGATAAACCATTTTTTCTCAAAAAATCACCAAAAACAACGTCAAAATTAACTTTGATAGACGTCAAAACTTGGCATAAGTACCTTGTGACGTCACTGTTGCATGAAATGTGTTTTTGGCGGCATTTTAGTCGTTTGAATATCAATTATTTATTACGACTTTAATATCAAACAAAATTTGAAAATATTCCTGTGGGATGATATTTACGTATAATTGATCATTTTAATGCAATAAAAAAATTATCTGCAAGGGGCCTATTTTTTTTGGTCTCAAAAATTATCGACCCTAGTCTATATTTTTAAAAAGCATTTCTAATTTGTTTTTAGGACACTTCAAGAATATTTCGCAGGATTATTTCCTAGGGATAACCCTCAGAATACCAGATTTTCTATAAACTTTTTCACTTCTATAGGTTTAGGAGGTTTGACTGATGAACTTCGAGAACATTTAAAAAATGTACCTAAAATGTTGGAGCTTAAATTGAATAAAGAAAGCGAAAGTGGCAGTAGTAGTAGTTCGAGTAGTTCAGATGATAGTAGCAGCAGTGAAGATAGTGGAGGTATATTTTTTTACTATATATGAACAATTGTGATTAATTAGTACATGTTTATATTTTAGATTCGTCTGATTCGGAAGAAGAGAAGAAAAGGAAGAGATCGAAACAAAAATATGAAGAACAAAGTCAAAGAACAAGTTCAAAATCCAGACGTAAAGAGAGTGATGAAAAGGATGGACGAAAACAACGACAAAAAGAAAAGGAAAATGATAAAAATCCGAGAAAAGAAATTAAGAAAGGTGGGGAAGAGAAAAAGAAGAAAGATTACGAATGGGTGAAGAGTAGATACGAGGATAAGATCGATCAGTTGAAAAATGATAAACGGGTGTTCGAAAAAGCATCAAAAAGACGTTCAAAGTCTGCAGAAAGAGGTAAAGGTAAAGAAGATCGAAGAAGAAGGAGTAGAGATAGACGAAGAAATTAAAAATGTTACGTTTATGTATATATGTGAGGTAAACATTTTTTTTTTAATAAATATTTTTTATAAAATCACTCAAAGTATAAATTTCATAGGAATTCATGCCATACGCCTGCGCAGTGAGATTTTTTTTTTGTATAAGTTGCTATGGTTACGATTTACATATTGACATTTCTAAATAATCAGCTGTATTCGATTGATTATTCATTCTATTAATTGAGATTTGCAGTTTTGTCAAGGTTTTGGCTTTCCTAAATAAACAATTAATTGTTGAAAACGACAACAATTAATGACACATGACGCCATTATTGTTTTTATCCTATTTCCGGCTTCTGCGTCGATTCTCGCGCACTTTCTAGTTTATTGTTATAAAAATATATATTTTTACTCCGAAAATTTTAGCAATAATTCTTTGACATGTAAAAAAGTTCTTAATATGTTTTATTCAATAAAAATTCCAATAAAATCATTGTATATTGAATATTTAATACAGTTTCAAGAGTCTGCTTCATCTACTTGTATTTTTTGTCGGGGTGTATATTTTTCCAACAATTTTTTAAAAGTATCAACACATACTAAGCCGGTTTCGTCCTGTTCCACACCTTCTTTCCAAATTTTTTCAAAAGTATTTTCAGAAAAATTGTATCCAATTTTTTCAAACAACTTTCTTATAACCTCTGGTTGTCTCGGCTAGAGAATGTTGAATAATTTCACTTTTAAATGCAATTAAAACCAACTCCCTGATTTAAAAAAAACATACAGAAGTCGAATAAAAACATACCAGAAAAAAATCTCTAAAACTTAATCCATAGTTCGAGTAAATACTGGGATTGAGTATGCATTTTATGTTGGTAGCATCGCCCAAGTTTTCAATATCAGCTAGACAGGAACCTGGAGGCTTTTCAGGTGCTGGTAAATCAGTTCTTGATGTGGGAATTCCAGCTGCTCGCAATTCTAATCAAAGTCAAGAAATTATGTCTCTTTTTGGAGAAAAATCAAATAAAAAACTCACCAGCATTATTGATAAGGAGATAATCGCAAACGGCTGCTTGATTTGTTGTGATATAATAAAGATTATCAGGTGGAATATCATTAATCGACATTAATTCAATGGATGGAGCATTTACGTTAATCATATCCAGGAATTGTGCATAGTGAACACGTTCTTCTTGAATAACATTTAGTAACTTCAACAAGGGTTCTATCTCTGCCAGGGAAAAATGGATACGGTTACTTAAACATACTTCATAGAATTCACCTTTGGGTAGGTATCCTGTTTTATCCTAAAAAAATTAATAAAATATACCCACTGGTTGGACTATGGTACCATTAAGTAGTAGCAAACACAAAAATAATACTGCTAAATATGTTCTTAAAGCTTACCTTGTCGTAATATAACAATTTCTTATGAAATTCGTGGAAATTAAAGTGTCCTTGTCGAACTAGCTCCTTCATTTTGGTTCTTAGTTTGTTCCACAAACGTATCCAAACAAAAAAATCTCTTTTAAATAAACATAGTTCAACATTGGGATCCTTTACTAAATCTTCCACTCCATAATAATCTCGAACACAACGGCTACCAAAGGCGTGGTTTTTTGGGACACACTTTATATTATGGTTACTACAAAAAAAATTATGAACCCCTTTGAAAACTTAAACTAAATTTTCACTCACGGCGTTAAGGATTTTCCAACTACTGGTTTCACTCGTTCCAAATAGTCAGCTTGTATATGACTGGTGTAAGCAATGGGTTCTTGTATATGCCATTCACAACAACATTTTACCCAAATTCCTCGATGATCGAATTTAGTTTTTCGTCCAAAACATACTTTATCATTAAAAGGTGGTGACATGTATCTAGGAGGATAAACGTTTAGTACAATTGAGATTTAATAAAGGAATTGACGACAAACCTTACCCTCTGTGAAGTTGTTCACCAGCATTGTAGTCATTGTGAGTTTTTTTATAATAATCGTGACCCACTTGACTATCCCAGAGTACTTCGTATGGGGTTTTAGGAGGATTTATTAATTCCTTCACAGACGTTTCTAAATATCCAACATACAATTTTACTTTTAAACAGGAAGATATTTAAATACATTTACCCAACAACTTGAGCAATTAAAGTGAGGTTATAGCATTGTTTTCTGCCGCCAAACCCCTGCATGTCCAGCAACCAGCATTACTCACATTGAAAAAAAGGTGAAGATTTGTGAATATAGTATTTCTTTTTGTTATCCAAAAAGTTAAGGTAAGTATTTAATATAGGACTATGTAATATTCAAATGTTTTATACCATAATCTAACATTACGAAATTTAAACTATTTATCCCTTCATTAATTTAGTTGTAACAATAACTTACCTTTGACTGAAGGTTTACCAAAGGTGACTGTGGTAGGTACCATGCCTTTCGGTAGACCTGGAACTGCATCTCTTACTTTTCCAATTTCTTTGTTCCAAAATGAATCATACGTAGTTTCTCGCAAATCTTGTAAAACCGTTTGATATCTGGTTTCTACAGGAGGGTTCAATATTTTCGATATCTACTTAATTAAAATACTGTACATATTATTTAAAACGAGTAGACTGTGAAAATTTATCTATATTTCTGACTTACTTCGGTATTTTGGCCCATGAACCCAGCTTGCTTAAAATTTGGAAGCTTAAGAGGCGGTTCAAATTTATCTTCACGCCAAATATTGGAATCATGCTTTAGAGCAGTTATTTTATCTTCAATGGTATATTCTCTAAAAGTATTAGCAGCATTATTTGGATCTGTTGTCACTTTTCCAGCCTAAATTTGAAATAAAATAGGAAATAAGGTTAAAAAAGTTTAAAATATCAAATCAAATTACGGCACAAATAAGTGGTGATCTGTCAATAAATCTTCCTTTATTCGAGCCCATCCTTTTCAGTATTTCCCAGAAAAATATTTTCAAATGTCCCACTTAATTTCTTGCTCAGTTTGACAGTGACGTAAATAGATAACGTGGTGAAATGTAAGAAGATGATACATATTTTTTATAAATTTTTTTTGCTGGCCTCATTATCATTTTCATTTTAGCTTATGGCATATTTAACATTTAACAAATACAGCTAAATAAAAAAAAATCGTGTGGCTGTATAAATAGTATATACCAGTATATACTTCCAGATAAAATAAGTTGGTAAATCTGTTTTCATTCATCAAAGAGTTGATGACTCAGATATTGGTAGCCTTGTTCGTTGACGTCGCTTAGGAGAACTGTCATTTTTGTCTGCTCTCGATTTTGTCTTTTGTGTATAAAATAGGTGCTAACATACAAAAACTAAATTCGAATAAACGTTTTTATGTCGGAAGAAAGTGTTTATTATATTAGTGATACGTGATCTCAAAGTGGGAATTTAAAAAAACCTAATTATAGGTAAGATCAGTTTCAATGTTTTTCGTCTTGTCAAAATGCGTCATTGATATTCTACAAAATCCTGAGGATTTCTTTTCATACTTTATTCTTGGTAGACCTGTTGATTAGAATTGGTAATCCAATGCAGACATTTTGTTATAACAATCAGCTGATTTTCTAAATCTATTACGCCCTTGAATTCTCGTTTAATCACTTTAATCAGTGGAATTTGCAATACGCCCCCCTCTTTGTTGTTCCAGTATTTCTTCATATAATTATATTTGCTTTGCTATATTATACTTTGGTGTGATTAAGGTGAAAATCGCAGTTTTGTTATTAATAACCAGATTACTGTTTTTTAAACTAACTGGATTTTAGTATTCATTTTAGAGATACTTGCCAGATTATGAAACGACTTATGAACTCTTGATAATTCATGTAATCATGAAATTTGATGATTATTCCTAAAATTTTACGAAAATAGCCCAGTCTATTTAATTACCCTTAAATTAATTTGTTTTTCATCAAAAAATAAATATTTGATCAGATATCATTTGAGATAAGTATAGAAAATCAGTTGCTTGACTCAAATACTGCTCTACATAAAAGTTTACCAAAATTACTGCATTATTAGTTAATGATTAAACTATCACTGTGACTTTATGTTATAATAAGTAGGTATTATAATGAATTGTAGATTGTACAAATAATGAGGCGTTCTGTCCGACAATTAGATTTGCAATAGTTGAAGTTTAACTAGAAGGGTAAATATTGGTAGTAAATCTAGCTAGTTATCGAATAAATTAAAACTTTTTGAATGACCAATATAAACAAACAACTTCTCAAAACATTCTTTAGATATACCCACTCAAGTAGTTTATTAATCTCTTATTTTGAAAGAATATTGTATTGGCAGAACATTTAATTTTGAGTTATTTTTTTTTAACTTATCAAAGCTAGAACTAATTACAAAAGTTGTTAAAATATCCTATGTCAATAGATGACATTAAAAACTATTAATTTTGATTTCAGTTAATTAAAAATGGCGGCAAATAGAGCTGGAACTGCCCAGAGACCAAATGGTGCCACTCAAGGTAAAATATGTCAGTTTAAACTTGTATTATTGGGAGAAAGTGCTGTAGGTAAGTCAAGTTTGGTGTTAAGGTTTGTCAAAGGGCAGTTCCATGAATACCAAGAAAGTACTATAGGAGCTGCTTTCCTCACTCAAACCATATGCCTGGATGATACTACAGTTAAATTCGAGATTTGGGATACAGCGGGACAAGAAAGGTAAGTCAAATTTTATAATAGATTTGTATGTCACTAATAAACATTGTTTTTGAAGTTTTTTTGTATAATGTATAATATTTTTCTATTTCAATGTTTAAGATTAAATGTCTTCAGTGACATTAGTATGTATTTAATTAATATCCCAATTATCTGTACTTAGGTATAGGATGTTCATTATATATTAATATCCTTTATGTTTAGTTTTCTCAAGTAATTCACAGTATTCCTTAGTAAATGAATTGCTAATATGATTATTAGGAAAATAAACCCCAATTTTGCAGTGTCAAGAGATAAAAATATTGTGTAAATATCAGATAAGGAAATAACTGAAGATATATGAGTAAATACACAAAATGTATATTTAATTCCAAATTATCAGACAACTTTATATCCTGAAATCACAAAAGCTGTGTTGCTTTTATTCATAAAAGATAGACCAACAGACTTTTAGATTGTAAACAGTACACAAATTATTGTAGCAAATGTACTTTATCTAATTTTTGTCACAAACACATTAACATTTATAATTTGATAATAATTGATCTCTTTTTTGTTTTGTTTTAGATATCACAGTTTAGCCCCCATGTACTACAGAGGCGCCCAGGCAGCTATAGTCGTGTACGACATAACAAATCAAGATACGTTCGGCAGGGCGAAAACGTGGGTGAAGGAACTCCAAAGGCAGGCGAGTCCAACAATCGTTATAGCATTGGCCGGCAATAAGCACGATTTGGCAAATAAACGAATGGTAGAATACGAAGAGGCGCAAACGTATGCAGATGAAAATGGTTTACTTTTCATGGAAACTTCCGCAAAGACCGCAATGAACGTTAACGACATATTCCTGGCAATAGGTTAGTGTATAACATAAAATGTCATACGAGGCTAAATTTTTTTCTTAACATGCATATACACTTTGTAAGTATCGTAATTTTGTCACGTTTTTGTCACATAAGCACATATTTTCAAATTAAAACGTATATTTAACAGATGTTCAATATACAAAGTATATTTAAATGTAAGAAAACACACAGTATCTTATTAAAAAAATATATATTATATTTCATACTTCTGGGAGATTTATTAGAGAACTCAGAACAACTAAATTAATGGTCAGTCTTGAGATATGGCTGTGAATCTTAGATACTTAATAGAATACAAGCAATGGGGAGACTCGATTAAATAATAAAGTTTGGGGAGTGAAAATTGAAAAGAATAAATAATATTTTTACACTGAGTAGAAAGTTTTAATTCTATTTGCTAACCCAATGTCAATTTTCATAAAAAAAAATGAGACATTTTACAGTTTTCTTATACTCTTTAATATTTTCTATTTTTAGATGAACTCTCTTACAGACTCATTCATTAATCTTGTTAAAGGATATCCTTTGTTGACGTAAAGTAACATGTAAGGACAAATTAAATAAATCTAGTTGGGAAGTTTTACTTTGAACTTTAAAAAAATGTATTATACTTTTTTTTCACATAATTTCACACATAGGTTTATGTTATATAGGGTGTAATTGATAATTGCAATTTTCCATTTATTAATATGGAAAAAGATTCTTCAATACTTTGGATTCCTGTAAATCCAGAACATGTTTTTAATGGAAATTGTACATACTGTAAGAAACATCTCATATGATTACTTTCATAGTTCAATTCTTATTGAGAATCTTGTATAACCATTTAGTATTAAGCTGAAATTTTAGCCAATCCTCATGCTGATACTGCTATCTTTTGACAGCCAATTCACTATGTCTTTCTCCTTCTTTTGATTGCCTTGTGTTCTAAGTAGCTTCCTCAGTCTACTTTTTGTTGTCTTTATTGTCCCCTGGAAACCCAACTACCCAAACTGTGGTCTCCCAGTATGTATGTATGTATCTGGGGTAACATTCACTTAGACCTAAAAGATCTATTGTGCCCCCTTACTTCTACTTAGTTTCTGAGGAGAGTCTCTGAAACCAGCAGCTCCTTCAGTCCTATTTCTTGGAGGAATTTCAGGATATCTGCAGGCTTCAACTTAGATAAATGTTCCTCTTCTATCCAGTAATCTCCCAGGTACTGTGCTCTAGGAATCTGGAGTGCTGTGCAGTTGGAAAGTATGTGGATGGAGGTTTCTTCTTCCATTCTACTTCCTTCACTATTTTTCAGGTGCCCATTCAGGCGACAATGTCCCATTAGGATCCCTGTTAAAACTCTTAGCGCAGTTTTACTTTGACTTATGCATTCATTTGATCTCAACAGGTTGTAGTCGCCTAGGAGAATCTTTGATTGTCTAAACCCTACTAGATCTTTCCAATGGTCAAATCTTATCTTTCTTTTGTTCAATTCAATATCAAGCTGAAATTTTAACCAATCCTCATGCTGATACTGCTATTTTTTGGCAGCCGTCTTTCTCCTCTTGGTAGTGAATCTGCTTCTTCATTGCCTTGTGTTCTCAGTCTACGTTTTGTTGTCTTTATTATGACTTGTGCCCTGGGAACCCAACTACCTAAACTGTGGTATAATCAGAGCACTCGCACAGTTTCAGAGTAGTAAGAAAAATAATTTGTTTCAGCTAAGAAATTGCCCAAGAACGAGCAGACAACAGGTCAAGGAGGTAGTGCTCAGGGTAGGCGACTGGCAGAAGGCGATGCGGGAACCAAGGCGCCAGGAACTTGCTGCAAGTGATGGTACACACTTGCAGGTCATGTGTTGTTATCTAACCGTCACGAGAAAGGACTGGTATGTGCAGCGGCACTCTAGTGATATATATGTGTAATAAAGGTCCTTCTATTAACAAAAATAAAATCATAATAAAAAAATTTATTCCACTTCAAAATACACTGTCACATATGCAAAAAAAATATTAAAAAAAAAGAAGAGTCTCCAACGGTGTAAAGCTGAGTTGCAATGCTCCAAAAAAGCATTTAAATTTGTGATAATCCAACCATTTCTTGTCTTTTTTTTTTGATATCTGACAGTGTAAGTTGTGTGTAAACTAAGAGTGTATTTAGATCGATCGTACTGTAACTGCACCAGTCTAATTATTAATAAAAATCTGATTTTTTTATATATGTATATGTATACTATATCTATATCTTTTTCACATAGTGCAATTATTATAATGTTAGTGCCACTTCCAAGTTTTTTTTTTAGCGTACGTTCGATTTAAACCGACTCGAAACAACTTTCGATTTGTACTTGAAAAAAAAAATAATAATAATAAAGCGAAAAGTATAAACTGTAAGAATAAAAGTGTATTTTATTAGAGTGTAATTGGTGAAAGTACGTTTCCAAAATTTATATTTTCCCTCCCCTTTATTTTCTATAACAAACCATAATGTATTTAGATTGTTTCAGGAACATACTTTTGCGCGATGCACGACTGGAAAAAAGATTGGAGATGATGGAAAAAGCATAGAGGACTATTTTTATTTTCTAAACCCCCATTAATTTAGACTTTACCCCCCACTAAATTCAGTTTGTGGCAATCCTCGTCCATACTTCACACTGCCGGTGACATGTTAAAATAATGAGACGGTCATCAACAAAAACAAGCGATTAAGTTGTTATTTATAACCGTTATTAATCTCCCGTATGAAATTATGTACATAGTATTGAATCATATATAAAAATAATTGAATATTCGTTACAGTACGAACTGAAATATTATTTTGTACAAGCCTCTATGCTTTTGCGCAAAATTAAACTACATATGACATGTGTCAAACGATCCGATGTCATTTAGAATCAAATGTCTAAATGGTGTATTAAATTTTACATTGATATAATAATAAATTCCGTAGTGGTACTGTGTAGATGAAGGGTGGTTGTACAAAAAAAGAAGAGTTTTAAGGGATATAAGCTAATCGTATCTCCTAGCAGTATAGATACTGTTAAATTTTATAACAGTTTATTCCAATTTAAAAACATAGACGGGAAATTAGGTTAAAATATTTTGCTCTACCGTTACTTTATATAATCATAGCTGTTTAAATAAAACGTAAAAGGATCTTTGATATATTTGACTCGTGACAAGTGACAGTTCACAAAAGGCAAACCACAGAAATATCTTTTTGAATTTAAAAGTAGTTCAAACGTCTCGCAACATTGGTACTGTAGTTTTCGGTAAACTGCTGAATGAATTTTCAAAAAAAAAAACTATGAATTTTTATTGGAATAAACATCTTTATAGATTAATTATGGTAGTGTGATGAAATATTTGTCTATTACATTAATTTTTTTAAAAAATATGGGATATTTCCTCGGGAAATTGTCCGTTATCTTTGTATTATAATTGAATATAATATTAATTTTATTATTTGCTTGCTTAATCTATGGTTATAATTATTCTGTTTGCACAGAATCAGATTGTACAGGAAAGTAAAACATACTCAATAAAGTTATTATGACATATAATTTAGAGCTCGTCTTTTATTCATTTCTAAGGAAACAAAACAAACTTTTACTGAAGATGGATGGAACATGAAGTGAATTGAAAAAAAATCGATTGGTGAAATCGGTCATTAATCTCTTTTTTTTGGTAAAAATTTTAATTTTAAAAGTGATGCTTTTTTTTCGAGCCTCGTATTATTGAATTATTATTAATCAGTTTCAAGGTCAATAATAATTCAACTATTAATTAAACGATGAATTTGGTTACTTAAATAACAATCCGGTTATCTGTGTATTTTCGAGTTCATGATTTTATATAAAAGCGCGGTTAGATTGAAAACCCATTAGTGTCGCTACTTTTGAAAAGTATTGTAATCGCCCAAACATGGTTTCTAAAAAAGTTGATGTTAAATATACAAAAGTAAGTATTATATTTTTTCAATTGTATTAAAATCGAATACCACAAATAGATTTAAGTAATTTCCAACATAATGTACCTACAATTCAAGCAAGTCATTCATTAATTATAAAAATACAACCATCTTCACCGCAAGCATTCACTATTTATTATTATTAACATCCTTTTGTGTCTCAGGTTTTTCCAACAACAACTTTATGTTTATTCTGATTTTTCTCCAACTGAATCTCATAATTTTGAGTAGGTTTTGAGACTTGATTGAAACTCCATTATTTCACTAATATTTTTTCATAGACTGAAGTAAATGTTTACTCGCTGAATTTACCACAGCTCCTGGACACTCAGATTCATAAGGGACTTGCCCTATTAATACACTTGTTGGTTATAGTCTATTTAAAAAACCAGGAGGAGTAATTTGAAAAGCCTTACTCACACCATTAAAAGTTACCAGGACGTCTATTCTTGAACAATGAGCGGCATAGATTTATGACGAATGATCACATGAGGCGATCGTCGTTATATTCTTGGCCCGTGATCCGGTAATATTAATCGCATGAAAGTCATACGTTCCGGATCGCATGGTCCGAAATAGGGGAGCAGACTCGAATGAATTGACATTTGGGCAGTAAAGAGGTTATTTTATGGAAATTTGTTTTCAGTCTGTCATAGAGAAATTATTAAAGAAAAAGTACTATATAATTACTACTTCTCTATGCATTCCGTAATTATTCTGTTAGTTCTCTGTCTTTTTGAATCCTAAATTCATGCACAAAGACTTTGTCGTGAGTTTGAGTGGTTTTACTGGTTTTCAGTGTTTTCTATCGGTGTTTAATCATGGACATGGAGAACCATTATTTTTAGTACGTAATGAGAATTTACGGGAGTCAGAGGAGGAAGTAGGAATTGACGAAGATAGGGGCTCCAGGTTTTTATATGATCATCGCTTGGAAGTGTGCCGTTTGTAGGGGTATTTATTTTGTGAGTATTGAAGCTCGACTGACTCATTCTCATGCAATTTTAATACCAACTGATTTACTAAACAGACTTTTTATTATTGGTTATAAGTATATCATAACAAATATAAGAAATAATTAATGACAGAAAATTATGACAGCCGTACAAAAAAAGAGGCCAAGAGGCCAGAAATAGCTAAAAGTAGATCTTTTGTATCGAATAATGCTGGCAACCACGCAATAATTTTGAACGTTCACATGAAGGTTCAAGAATTAGTCGATTTCGACCGTGGGATTCGATAGATCGCACGGGATAGATCCCATCGATCGAGAGAAACATCGGATCGTATGATTTTCAAGAATAGCTACCCAGATTAGTTACTAAAGGGTTTGTTCCAAATCTATTAAATATGCCTTGATTAATAAAGAAATCAGCCACCCATAATTATAAGTCGATTTCTCGTCTATTAAGTAGATTATTTGGATGTTTATTGTAGATATAAGATGAATGTATTTGATTTTTGACGGTCCTAAATGACCTTACATTGTTTTACCGGACTAATGGGTCGATTCTGTGTTTTTCGTAAGAGCTTACGAATCTGTAGATAACGAAAGTTCTGTACTGAATAGTTAGATTTCTCTATGGTATAGTTACAGATTATCTTACAGACATGCACAGAATCGACCCATAAGCAAAGAGCTGGTACTCGAAGTAGAAGCATCCATAATTGCAGATATTAAATACAATTGCTTACTGAAGTATTTAAAGTAACAGTTTGAACGAACATGGATGAAAATAATAAATTAAACAAGAGTGGATGCGATGACAAAATTAATTATATTTTTCTACATTCATGCAAAAAACAACACTTTTGTGCACCACATTTAATGGAAAAAGTGGTACTTTATTGCACTAGTGCAATAAAATATTTTATTGCACTCATCTGTCATTCTTGTGATGATTAATGACAAACATAAACATTTAAATTAAACAAAAATCCAGAGCAAGTGTCTGATCCTGCTTTAATACAACAATAATATATGTATATCTTACTACTTAGTCTCAACGAGTTACAATTATTGCAAAAATCTTTAATTATTTAAAATTTAAATGGTAAAGGCGAAAACCAGCTATGATTGAGTACTGACAAGGTGGAGGCCATAAAGATACAAAAAAGAAGAACGGGTTGAGTTTTATTAGGTTAGATTAGGTTTTTGACATATTTATATTGTAATTTTCCAGTTTTTGCATGAATTTAGAAAAAATATTGTATGCAACTCTTGCAAAACGTGTTTTTTGCACTTGTTGCATAAATAACTATTATCTGTCAGAACTATCAAAAATGGAAATTATCAGCTTATGTCACAGATTACACCATTAGATGGTGTACTCTTTGCTTATGTCAATACTAAAGAGTGTTGTGTAAAACTGGCCGGAATCTGACCAATCAAAGTTGTACATATATTTGCCAACTTAAATTCAAATTACTCCTCCTGGTATTTAAATGAGAATAATATAAAAATTTTGTTATAGTTATTTATCAACAATGAATTTGTGGATGCTGTAAGTAAAAAAACATTCCCGGTCTTAAACCCAAGCACTGGAAAGGTTATCGCAGAGGTCGCAGAAGGTGATAAAGCTGACATTGACATTGCTGTAGCTGCCGCCAAGGAAGCGTTTGCAAGAAGCTCACCATGGAGGACTATGAGTGCTTCTCAACGAGGGGAAATTATTAATAAGGTAGGTATTATAATTTTTGCCGGTTTAATTAATCGATTTTTTATATTCGTTTATCTAGTTAGCTGATTTGGTAGACAAACATAAGGAGCATCTAGCAGAATTGGAAGTTTTGGAAAATGGAAAGACTTTGGAATTCGCTCGTCTTTACTCCACATTTAACGTGGAAGTGTTACGGTATTATGCTGGATATTGCGACAAAATTCATGGACTTAGCATTCCAACAGGTAAAAAAAATTTTTTTAATTACCTACAAAACTCAAGTCACTAAAGTATATAATATTATTGTCATATCAAATAGAAGATTTATAACAACGATTTATATGGATACGCCATTTTTAATTCTACTAGAAGAATTACAGCATAAATTGCCTGAAGCCAAAATTAAATGTTCAAATATACACCTATTTCTCTTCCACATAATAATGATGACATTACAATTTTCAATATATGTCCTTCAATACAGCAATTCAGTCAAGTAATTTAATAACAAATTATTTAGTTAAGATTTAGTTAGTCCCTCTTAGACATTGGATGAATAGATTTAGTTTTAATTTTTGCTTTAGTTGTGCGATCCATGATTTTAATTAAACTGGCTATTGGCGCTGTGACTTGTGATGTCTTTAGACATGTATAAAGCAGTTTATTTTAACTAATTCTAGGTTCCACCTCGTTGACGCTAACACGCAAAGAACCCGTTGGAGTTGTGGGCCAAATTATACCTTGGAACTACCCTGTGACTATGCTAGTTTGGAAATGGGGCCCAGCATTAGCAACTGGCTGTACTTTGGTTTTAAAACCAGCCGAACAAACACCGCTCACTGCTTTATACATGGCAGCTCTAGCAAAAGAAGCAGGTTTTCCAAAAGGAGTGATTAATGTTGTTCCTGGATATGGTTCAACCGCAGGAAGTGCACTTGCTCTACACAACGATGTTAGAAAAATTGCTTTTACTGGATCCACTGAGGTTTAGTTCCATTTATTTTTTTATATTTATCGACCAAACATAGTATTTATTTTAGGTCGGACACATCATCATGGAAAGTGCTGCCAAGTCGAATTTAAAAAAAGTTTGTTTGGAGCTGGGTGGGAAAAGCCCGTTAGTTATTTTTGACGATTGTAATGGTATTATTTATCAAATAAAAACCCCGAATCACTAACCTAACCTAATTTTTTCAGTTGACAAAGCTGTCCAAATTGCAGGAAACGCTATTTTCTCAAATCAAGGTCAAACTTGTTGTGCTGCTTCTAGAACTTTCGTTCAAGCAGGAATTTATGATGAATTTGTTAGAAAAGCCAAAGATTTCGCTAAGCAAATTAAAGTAGGTGATCCTTTTCTACAAGGAACAACTCACGGCCCACAGGTACGCTAAGTTTCTCCCATTTTATCGTTTACATTACAATGATAGTTAATAGATTCATTTTTGATTTCAGGTAGACAAACCATCATTGGATAAAATACTCCGTTTAGTCGATAGTGGAAAAAGAGAGGGTGCAAAACTTGAAATTGGTGGAAATAGAGTAGGAACTGAAGGCTACTTCGTAGAACCCACTATATTTTCTAATGTGACAGATTCTATGACTATAGCAAGAGAAGAGGTAACATATTAGTTGCACATTTGAATATTTTTTTGATAATTGACATTTGACATAAAGTTTATCGTGAATAACCTTGAAAATTATAAACGTTTCTATATTTGCAAGCCTGAAAGTTGCAGTGTTCGTCTGTTTGATTGTTATAGATTTTTGGACCAGTACAAACTATTTTGAAATTCCATACTCTTGAAGAAGTCATAGAAAGGGCAAACAATACCGAGTTCGGATTAGCAGCGGGAGTCATATCAAATAACATAAACACTGCTTTAGCATTTGCACAAGCAGTTGAAGCTGGATCAGTTTGGTATTAATAAATGAAATATTTAAGTTGGTTTAACTTTTTATAATTTTTCATTTTTAGGGTGAATTCTTATGACGATACTCTAACACCACAAACCCCATTCGGTGGTTTCAAGAAATCTGGAATCGGTCGTGATTTGTAAGTATTTTGATATTATGTAATAAATATTTAAATTTACTTCGTCCTTTTTATGATGTTAAATAATATACGTTTTTATATTTGCAGGGGTGCCGATTCGCTAAACGATTATCTAGAAACAAAGACAATTTCCATCAAAGTATCAACAGAACACTAAACAATTTCCAAATGGAAAAATAATTGTATTTCTCATAATATATTATATTTTTGAATACATCTTGTCTTTCTTTATTTCATACCTTTATCTTTTTATTATATAATAAGTACACCAAACAATAATCCATAATAAAATCAAAAACGCCATTTTTCTTTGAACTTAACCGGAAGAGGAATAGTTTCTAAGTGGTCAGGAAGCTAATTGAAGATATATCCCATGATTGCCATCTTCATTCAACAAGTCTTGTATATTTCAGAAATAATATTAGAAAGTTTGTAAGCCCCAGCAATCTTCCAGAAGTATTATTTCTTCTTTCTTAAAGCAACTCAACCACCGAATTAACACCTGGGCAAGCTATCCTGGGAAATTACCCGATAAAAGAGAAAGAAGAAGAAATGTATGACATAACCTCACTATATACATTTGTGTATGTAAATTTAAATTATTTAAAATATATAATGTTTCCATTATCCATTTAACAAAAATGCATTTTAGACGGTTCCTAGTATTTAGTAAATCATCAACTCATAGAAGATATTTCCATCAAACTTTAAATTTATTTGAAAGGAAAATTGAAAATCCTATATTGAGAACATTACGAATTTTAGGTGAAGATTTACAGCTAAGAACAAGAGCACCTAAAACTCCAGAGGAACATTTAAAACTGTTGTCTAGACAATTCCCTAGACATGCTGATATTGTAATCATAGGAGGAGGTGCTATTGGTAGTTCAATCGCATACTGGTTAAAATATAAATCAAATTTGGATGGAGTACGAGTAGTGGTACTAGACAAAGATTTCTCGGTAAATATAAATGGTACCTATTATACATTTATTGATTAATTTTGTGAATACATTGTATTTTTCAGTTCAAGAATTGTTCTACAGCAATATCTTTGGGCTCTCTTACCCAACAGTATTCTTTACCAGAAAATATTCAACTAGCAACATTTGGTGCCGAATTTTTGAGAACCAGTAAAAGAAAATTTGGAAACGAATTTAATGTAAATTTTGAACCTGCTGGTTATTTATTATTGGCTAGTGAAGATGGTGCCTCACAAATGGAAGATAATATCAAATTACAAAAAGAATATGGAACAATAAATATCTTACTCAGTCCAGAACAAATAAATAAAAGGTTATTTATTTAATATAAAGAGTAATTTATATCTTATCTTCTTGAATTTTCAGATTTCCGTATTTAGATGTAACAGATGTTGCAGTTGGTAGTTTGGGATTAGAACGAGAGGGATGGTTCAATGCCTGGGATATGTTAACACTTATAAGAAATAACGCTACAAAATTAGGTGCTGAATTCATCAATGCTGAAGCTGTGGAATTTTTGTTTGAAGAAAGGTCAGACGTTGTGGTGGAAGGTGTAGAGCAAGGGGTTTACGAGGGTACAAATAAACTTGTGGTGAGTGTTTTTTTATTATTTGTACCACAAAAACATAAATTTTGATTTTTTCTTAAGGTGAAACTTCCAAATGAAAAAGACTCGAGAACAATAGAATTTGCTTATTGCATTATAGCTGCAGGACACGAATCTACGGAGGTATCTAAACTAGCTGGTATAGGAATTAAACCTGGGATGTTGTCAATTCCTTTGCCGATAGAAAAGAGGCAGAGATATGTTTATTCTTTCGACTGTAAAAACCAAGTACCAAGTATAAACACTCCCATGATAGAAGATTACTCTGGGATACACATCAGAAGAGAAGGCTTAGCTGGGACGTTTCTTGTAGGCGCTGAACCTCATCCAGATTTTACGCCTCTCACTGACAGCGAAGAAGACAAAAGTAAATTTTTCAATGAACTAATATTACCATGTTTATCAAGAAGAGTTCCAGCGTTCAAAGACGTTCAGGTAACAGGATCATGGAGTGGGGCATATGATTACAACATTTTTGATGGTAATGGGCTAGTTGGACCTCATCCTTATTATGTAAATATGTACATAGCTACAGGATTTAGTAACCAAGGTAGGAACACCCATTTACTAACTAGATATATTTCTTTATAACAATATTTTTATAACGGTACGTTGTATTGATACTTTACACAGTATCGCCCATCTCTATATGTCAACTGTCACAACATTTTGAGGTTAGTAATGCCAAATGATCGTTACTGACTTTTAGTTTTATTTAATAATGAAATTAAGGGTCGTGGACAAAGTATAGTATTCTACTCGCAATGTTTGGAATATTTATTATTATTTTCAGGTATTCAACAAGCACCTGGTGTTGGACGAGCTGTAGCAGAAATGATAATCGATGGAGGTTTTAAAACCATCGATCTCACTAGATTAGGATTTGATAGGTTAATAGTTGATAAACCAATGTATCAATTACGACTTGCTTAGAATGGTCTTTGTTATGAAATTAATTTTGTAAATATCTACTTTTAGCTCAATAAATGTTAATTTTAAAAGTAATTGATTGGATTATTGTAATATTCTGCCCCCTTACCACCAATTTGAAAAGCTTTATTCACATCACCAAAAGTTACCAGAATAGTTACTAAATGGCGTGTTCCGAAAAAGTAGTCAACAGTCGTGTTCCAAATCAATTAAATATGCCTTGATTATTGAAAAAATCAGCCACGCATAGTCGTAAGTCGACTTCTCATCTGTCTAGTGAATTATTTTATACCCAATCATTAATCAGACGCCTATTCCGTCACATGTAAAGCTGGAAGATTAGAACATATAACGTTAATATGGCTGATTCTAAGTGGCAAATAACTGAATGCCAGTAAATGAAATAAAAAAGAAGAACCATAAATCTTCGATAGAAAAATTTAAATTATCAGCTGATGTCTGCTAAAGAGTGTTGTGTGAAACTGGATGGAATCTGACCAATCATAGGTCTACAGAATTGCCAACTTAAATTCAAATTACTCCTGGTTTTTAAACGAGTATGAAATAAAATGAAATTTTGGTAATACAAAAAGGTTACTTATATAATACTTAATTTCAATGAATGAATAAATTTCCCCCATGTTTTACCAGTTCCTTGTGTACCAAACAATTTATTTAGGAAAATAATATGATGTATACAAAAAACAATTTATTGTTTCAGTTAATAACAAACGATGATTTACTTCTCAAATAATTGAATGCTTCATAACACCTTCTACACAGCTCATCTTCCTTGTCTGCATTAATTTTTCTACATCTTGGACAAACGCATTTTTTACTTTGTGTTATTTTAATTCTATAAATTTTTCCAATATCTCCTTGTGTAACAATTACATTAGATACTTGGAAAATATCTACGAGCTGCCTTTCTAATTCTTTTAAATTGCTCAACGGTTTTATATCATTAAAACAAACATCTTTAGCCAGGATAATTTCTACTACTTTATCGCTTGTATTTGCTCCGACTTCCTTATTTATGTCTCGTTTGCATAACAAAATAATGTCAAATAACTTTTCAATTCTGGAATCTTTCCATTCATCAGCTGGTTTTGAATGCTCGCTTGTAAAATACGTTTTGTTCTGTCTTTGAGGGAAATGTAAATAAAGTTCTTCAACTAAATGTGGTAGCATTGGAGCTACAGATTGACTAACAATTTCAAAGATTTGGTATAGAGTGAACTGAGCGGATTTTCTCTCGACACTATCGATGGTATTACAGTATAGACGATCTTTAATGCTATTGTAGTAAAACGCAGATACAGAGTTAGTAAGAAAGTTGAGTAAGGCACTAGATAATTTGTGATATTGGAAATTCTCAATAAATTCTGAAGAAGTATTGTGAAAGTTGTATAATAAGTGCAGCATATATCTGTCGATAAACAACAGTTTGGTCTTTTCAATGCTTTCTTTTTCGTAATCGCTTAAACTACCAAGAGCAAAGCGAAGCACACTTCTAATTTTCTGTACTTCCTCAGCGCTAGAGTCTAGAGTGTTTGTACTAACACTCGCTAATGCTTGTTGATTAGCATGACAAGTAACCCACCATCGAAGTACATCAACTCCATAGGTAGTTTTATTATTTTTACCGTTAGTAATTTCCAATGGATCAACAACATTTCCCAACGATTTAGACATTTTCGAACCGTTTTCATCTACAGCATAACCATGGATGTAAATAGACTTGTAGGGAGCTTTATCCCGGAGAGCAACAGATGTTAGAAGAGACGATTGAAACCATCCTGTAAATTGGTCGACTCCTTCTAAATACATATCTGCTACTTTTGCACCGTCTAATACTTTACACCAAGATAAACCACTGTCTAACCAAATGTCCATTATATCTTCACATTTAACTATATCATCGTTTGGTGAATATATACTTTCTGGTAAAAGCTCCTTTACATCCGTCTTCCACCAAAAATCAGTCCCTACTTCATCTACAAGTCTGCAATAATGATTAATAGTATCTTCATTTATTATGATATCGGATGTAGTTTTATTGTATAAAATCGGTAAAGGAACTCCCCATTTTCTTTGTCTAGATATACACCAGTAGGGTCTTTTTTTAATTTGTTTAATTAAATTGTTTTTATAAATATCACTTCTGTCAGTTGGGAGAATTTTCACGTTTTCTAAAATTTCCACAGCACGATTTTTTATGGCTTCTGTGTTGATGAACCACTGTTTACTAGCCTTGATTATAACTGGTTTTTTGGTACGCCAATCATATGGATAAGAATGGGTTATAATTTCTTTGTGTAATAAATTGTCTTCTAATAGTTCTAATACTGTGTTATTACCATCAGTTAATGCATATTTTCCTTTTAGTTTTGTTCCAGCTTCTGTAATGTAACAGCCTGTATCATCTATTAGATCTACGACATCCATTTTATTTTCAAGGCATACCAAAAAATCTTCCGGGCCGTGTGCCCCAGCCAAGTGTACCAAACCACTACCTTTGGTATTACTTACATGGGGTGCAGAAATAAACCTATGCATTTTATTTTTGTATATGGGATGCTGATAAATAATTCCTTCTAGGTCACTACCTGTAACATCCTGTACAACTTCTAAAGTAGTATTTAAAACTTTGGAAATTTCTTCAACTAAATCAGTGGAAATTATAAACAGATCATCCTGTAAATGGGATGCTTTCACTATTGAATATGATAAAACCTTATTGTAACATACACCTTGATTGGAAGGTAAAGTCCAAGGAGTGGTTGTCCAAATGATTGCATAAATGTTTTTAGTTTCACAAATATCGAGTTTTGGTTTTTCAACAATTTTTACTTTGACATAAGCACTAGTACTTTCATGTTTCTCATTATATTCCAATTCTGCTTCTGCTAATGCAGTCATTGAGGAAGGAGACCAGTATATGGGCTTGACATCTCTATAAATATATTTTTTTTCATACAATTTGAAAAATTGTCTAAATTGTAATTTCATGTAATCAGCTGAGTAAGTAGTATAAGCATTCTTCCAATCTCCCAAAACACCCCATGATTTGAACATTTTTTTTTGCATTTCAATTGCTTCTATTGCAAATTCTCTTGCTTTTTTGCGAATTTCAATTGGGTCTTCTTCTTTAATTCCAATTAAAGCTTTCAATTCAATAGGTAGACCATGACAATCCCATCCTGGTATATAATGAACTTTATAGCCATTTAAAATCTTGCTGCGTAAAATTGTATCTTTTAAAATTTTATTAATAGCATGTCCCATATGTGCTTGCCCATTTGCATAAGGAGGTCCATCATGTAAAATAAATTCTGGTTCTGATAGGTGAGCTCTTTGCCAATCATACAATTTTTCAAACCCAGCTGAATTATAAACAGAGTCATCTCTTTCTACGAGTTTTTCGTTATTTAACTTTAAAGGAAATTGTGTTTTTGGCAGTATAATCGTTCTGCTATATTTTTTTGATGATTGTGGCTTTGGTTTTGCACAGTAAGATGCTTTGCTTATGTAATTTATTCCTCTCAAATTATTCTTGAACATCATTTTATAATGAATTTTAAAAATTTCTGTACAGGTGACAATTTTGGGTTTTTGACATTCTTTTCTTATTATTTAATGTTTCTTACAAAATTTTGCAATTTAATTTGGTTATGTTGTAGTTGATTGTCATTTTGAAATGATTTTGAAGTATGTCAAGTATGTGGAGGATTGCTCTTTGTAACTGCACTGGCACTATTCAGAAAGTACACCGTAACGTTCATCTGTGATCTGTGGTTCTATTTATCAAACATTTTTGTTTATTTAAACGGGAATCATAACATAACCACAACAGAGAAATAAATAAAATAATCAGCCAGAAAAGAACGGTTTTTTTCTACATAACGTACTCCAAATTTTAAATAAATATTTACCTGGAAAAGCTAGTAAAATAATTGTCGATAGTATATGAAAATGGAAGATATTGAAAATAATAGAAATAATAGTAACACAGCTTCCGATGGTAATTATGCTAATTTTTTAAATAGTTTATACGATTAACCATACTTCTTTTTAGAATGGGTAATTACTAAAAATGAAAAAGGATCTGTTAAAACTGCTACATGTGAAGAAAATGAAACTGGAATTTATGATAAAACAAGAGGTTAATTATTGAACTTACTTCAAGTTTTCATTTTAATAACTGGGCATATTTTAGATTGGGTAGTAACTGAATGGAAGAATCCAGTATACAAAAAATGTAATACAAATAAAATGATACCAAAAAATGTAGCCAAATTGTTCATAAGGGATTTATTAAGTGCAAATGAAGAAGAAGGCTGCTTTATTTATAAAAATATTAGTTTTGTCACAGTATTCATCTGTGGCCAAGTAATTGATAAATACGCAAGCTCTGAGTATTATTTTATAGATGGTAAGTTATTTCTCCATCTTCATTGCTGCATATTAAGTTGATGAAGTAAATAATGAATTTCAGTGGATGATGGCACTAGTACCATTAAATGTTTATTATCAATTGGTTATTTAGCTCGTTTGAAAGAGTCAAATAGTGGTCCAGAGAATTGTACAGACTGGTTGGAAGAAAATGATGATAAAAACAGCTCTTTACGCAGGGCATGTAGAGTTATAAAGTCTTCTCTTGATCACATACATAGATCAGTACCAGATTTTCATGAAATAGAATTGGGAGATACAGTAAGTTTAATCACAATATTAATAATAATTTAGCTTACAAATTTTCTTGATTTTTCTATTAGATTATTAACATTGATTTTAAATTATTTCAGGTTACTATAATGGGTACATTGAGACAATACACCCGTGGTAGAAACATATTTATCAAAAAAATCAACAGACATTTAAATAATCCCATATTTTTTTCTTCACATTTGGAACAAATGGTTTATTTATATCGTGAAGTGTACAGTCAAATGTAGAACGAAAAAATCTTGTTTAAATAAATATTTCAAGGTTTAACCCTGAAGGATGCTGTGTAAATAAAAATTTATTAGAACTTGATATATATTTTATATTATCGCTCGTTTGATGTCATTGTTGAAATAAAGAGGTACTTTTCCATTAAAAAATGATAACCTTTTGATCTTGTGTGTAAATCAAATTTATATTACTTATGTTAAATCACTATTGCAATTGAACTATTTTTATAACAATGTTGAGAAAGTTTCCATCGAAATTTGGTAGTTTAAAACGTGAGTTTTCTTCTGCCAAAAATAAAATTGGTATATTAGGAGTGCCTTTTGGTAAAGGTGCCTCTAAAAAGGGAGCAAATAATGGACCTGACGCAATAAGGCAAGGAGGTTTAATTAAACAACTTTCTGGATTCTGTAAGTGAAATTTAAGTCTAATTAAAACAACTTTAATACAAAAGTAGTGTATTTCTTCACCACTTGGCGGGTATTTTTGACATATGACTTGAAACTTAAATGAAAAGGGGATACCACTACATGTCCAATCATATGGGTTTGTGCAATATTATAATAATAAAGAATAGGAAAGTAAGCTTTTATGTATAATTTATTCCGTAATAAAAAGAATTCAACTTATTCTATTATTGTTTGGAACTATTTGAAAGCCATTGGCGAACCTTTAGTCACTGCGTGAAAAGTAGGCAACACACATCACTTGTCATGTGGCTGCACTGTTTTTGGAATAAACGTGTTTTTTTTTAGATGATAAATCACTTATAAACGATTATGGAAATCTCGCATATAAAATTATCGATAGACTCGATTCTATCCCAAATATGAAAGAGTATAATGAAATGGTGTCTTGTAATCAAGAAGTATCCCGAAAAGTAGAACAATTATTACAAGACGGGCATGTATGTTTAACGCTTGGAGGGGATCACTCAATAGGTATACAAAATATAAAATACAGGATGCGCCTAAGAATTGATCCTGTGCCTGCCTAACTCGATACAGTTGTTTTCGTATTTATATTTTAGCGGTTGGTACTGTAGACGGACATGTCAAAGCCAAACAAGATATATGCATTTTATGGATAGACGCACACGCTGATCTAAATACAAACAAAACATCAGACACTGGACATATTCACGGTATGCCTTTAGCAATACTAGCGTCGGAATTATCGGACTATTGGCCTTATCTTCCCGGTATGGATTGGCAGAAACCAGTCATTTCTCTAAGAAATTTAGCTTATATAGGATTAAGATCGGTTGATCCGTACGAGAGAATGGTTATAGATAAACTTGGCATCACCGCTTTTGGTATGGCCGACGTAGAAGAACATGGTATACATAAGGTAATAGAAATGGCTTTAAGAACCATCGATCCCGATGGAAGTAGATCAATACATGTTAGTTTTGATATAGATGCACTCGATACTTTAGAAGCACCTAGTACTGGAACTTCGGGTAAGTTGTATCGCCAAACACAAACCTTCATGGTCACTAACGTCAAAAGATAAGTAGAGGCATAGACCTGCGCAATAACTTCGGTTCGTTGTATGACAGAGCACAAGAGCGTAGAATATTAGAACCTACACCATTTTCACTTATTTCTTTCTTTCATTTTCAGTACGTGGTGGTTTAACATTGAGAGAAGGAGTACACATAATGGAAATGGTATACGATACTGGTCGCTTGAGTGCCGTGGATTTGGTGGAAGTTAATCCAGATCTGGGATCCGAGCAGGATGTAAAGAAAACTGTCGATGCTGCTATTCAGTTAATTCTATCGGCTTTCGGTCACAAACGGCGAGGGATGAGACTTAAAAATGCTCAACTACCTTTGCAGACGTTTCCTCCCACACGACCTCAAATAATTTAAGAGGCAAATATTGTGAATATCTTTTAATAATCAATAGAGGAGTTCAGTCTAAGGTTAGTGTAGCCAACAAAAAAGGTTTTTTTCTGACAAGAATGACAGTTAAGGTCTACAATTCAAAACATAAGATTTTGCATGTTTTTTATCATTGCGAACATCTATATTGCTTTATTAAAATAATGAATACATTCCCGAAATTTAAAATGACTAGCTGAATACCCAACATATCAGTGGCCAATAGTTCTATGAACTCTTGGCATGTCACCATTTTATTTCTGTTATTCAGTCACTAGTTATGTCAAATGTCAATTATATTTAACTGACATTCTTGTCAGAAAAAACACTTATTGTTGGCCACACTGAGTAAATACACTCAGACCACAGAATACACCAACTTGTATTCTGTGCTCAGAAGCGATACAAGCATTTGTCAGTGTAAAGTGATATTGCTCTAGGGCAAAGGGGATCAGAATATGCACTTGTAATTCTGTTAAATTCGGTCTAAAAATAATTCAACTTTGACAAATAAAACGCTATGATTGAAATAAATATTTTAATATGCCTGTTACGAACAAAAATCCTTATAATCAACAAAAAATAATAATTTCACCACCATGAATGTTTCGAAGCTACTCTCTATTTAGGTCCAAGCATTTCCGCGGGTTTCACCCATTCATCAAACTGTTGTTCTGTGAGAATTCCCAATTTAACAGCGGTTTTCTTCAAAGTGGAATTTTCTTTGTGAGCAGTCTTGGCTATGAGCGCTGCCTTGTCATAACCGATGTGGGGATTCAAGGCAGTAACCAACATCAAACTTTCATTCAATAATTTTCCTATTCTTTCCGTATTTGCTTTAATTCCGTCGACGCAATTTTTAGTGAAGCATTTCGTGCTGTCGCCCAATAACCTAATGGATCTTAGTACGTTGGATACAATCATAGGCTTGAAAACGTTTAGTTCGAAATGGCCGTTAGCACCACCAACTGTAACGGCTACGTGGTTACCCATTACTTGCGCTGCTACCATAGTGATTGCTTCGCATTGAGTGGGGTTTACTTTTCCAGGCATAATGGAACTACCGGGTTCGTTTTCCGGGAGCTGCAGTTCTCCCAAGCCACATCGAGGTCCAGACGCCAAAAATCTACAAATAAAGATATTTATATTCATTGTTAATGGTGGAGTATAAAAAATATCACCTAATATCGTTGGCGATTTTCATGACAGATACAGCTATGACGTTCAAAGCTCCGTGTACTTCGACCAAAGCGTCGCGAGCGGCAAGTGCTTCGAATTTATTTGGTGCTGACGTGAAAGGTAACCCAGTCAATTCGGATATTTTCGCAGCGCATTTTTCAGCGAATCCTTTTCTCGTATTCAAACCAGTACCAACTGCAGTACCTCCCAAAGCTAACATTCTTATTCTACAACAAATGGAAACATTAAAATATATTGATTAATTCAATTATTAAGTATATTTAATAAACAGGAGGAGTAATTAGAAAAGCTTCACTCACATCACTAAAAGTTACCAGATTCATCTGTCAGAACAGTCAAAAATTTAAATTATCAGCTGATGTCAATGCTAAAAAGTGTTGTGTGAAACTGACCAATCATAGATCTACAGAATTGCCAACTTAAATTCAAATCACTCCTGATTTTTAAATGAGGTTATAGTTATACCTTGGTAATGTAGCATTAATTCGATCGATTGCAAAAGCCATCTGTTGCGTGTAACCACTGAATTCTTGACCCAAAGTTAAAGGTACGGCGTCTTGCGTGTGCGTTCTACCAATTTTTATTATATCTTTGAATTCTTTGGCTTTTTTGTCCAAGCCTTCGTGCAAAGCTCTTAGTCCCGGTAACAAAGTGTGTTCGATTTCAACAGCAACGGCTATGTGCATTGCTGTGGGGAATGTGTCGTTGCTGCTCTGACTTTTATTCACGTGATCGTTGGGATGAACGGGGGTTTTCGAGCCTAGTTTACCTCCCATTATTTCTGAAATAGATTAAAACTATATACAGATCAAGCCATAAGACTTGAAATGCATCAAATCAAAAATTATTGGATAAATGTGTTGCTGGTTGCACAGCTGTCATGTCATGTAAAACGGGAGTGACTGGTGACCCGTCCAACCGACATTATAAATTGAAAATTTCATATTATTGGGAAAAGTAGAATTCGATAGATGGCGCTCTGAAATGTCAATTTATCTTACACTTACCTATAGCTCGGTTACTAATGACTTCGTTGGTATTCATGTTAGTCTGAGTACCGGATCCAGTTTGCCAGATAACGAGTGGAAAGTGGTCGCAATATAATTTTCCTGAAATAACTTCATCTGCGGCCTGAGAAATTGCATCGGCAATTTTGGCATCCAAACCATATTCTTTGTTCACTATTGCAGCTGCCTTTTTCAATACACCCATCGCTGTTATGACTGGGTACTACAAATAAAAAATAATATAAGGCTTTAGTGACTAAAACTTCATGAATATTTAAAAAAAATTGGCAATGAAGCAAAGGAAGGATGATAAGCGTTTCGGATTTACATTGTTTGATGTTATTAAACTTATTATGTTTAATATACTTTAAATTATAAATCTAATTTCATTCAGAATTAGTTACAGTGATAAAAATAAACCGATTTGTTCTGCAACAATCTTAAATGGCGTTTTAAAGCGAAAACATGACGGATGCATTCGATTTTATAGCATTATTAATAACTATTACATCAATAATAGTAAATTTAATTAAAAACCGGTTAGTTGCTTCAGTAATAATAGAAACTATTAATCTGAATTTTCATTAAATTTGTAATAATGTTGAAAATTATGTTCTTTTAAATGCTTGCAATACTAACTTCGGCAATTTAAAGATATCCTGGTGCTTTTCTATTTAATTAACCAGGATAAATAATTATAGTTATATGGAATGTACATTTCTGTTTTTATTAGGAAGTACCTATGTCGACATCACAATATTTTGTATAAGTATTGAGCATTCAACTACAAAATATACAAGTGAAAGTAAAACTGGATTCAGATATAATAACTATAGAAAAACTACTTTCAAAAAAATAAATAAAAACCAGTTTGTAGTTATTTATCTGAATAATTAATCTGAAAATGGCTGTTAACCAAAATAAAACAATTTTTATGTTTTAAGCATAAATTTTATCATTTTGAATGACACATGAAACTTTTTTATTATATAATATTAATTTTGATGAGTAGGTAGTCCTTTCAAATGAATTTTTTTAATTAATAATTTTGAAACAGAAAACTTGATGTAATTTTATAAATTCTACCACCAATAAAAAAGAGCTAGATGCATCTGGTAACATAACTTGTAATATATATTAAATTAAAGCATATCTTGTGTAACAATGAAGATATTAATTAAGTAAATATTTTTAATACATTTAATGAAATAATTAAAACAGTATCAATGTTTATTTGGAAATTATCAACCACCTTATTGTATTTAACCCTCTAGGTCAACTGATAAATATGTTATGTATTTAAGATCTTGATTTTATTATTCTACTAGTATGTTATTGCACATCTAATTAAAAAGGATTTTTACTTACATAATATTTTCAAAGCAACATTTGAATCAGCACCTTGATCAAATTATTGACCAGTAAAACACAGAACAAAAAAATCTAGCACTGACTCAATTTTTGAGACATTTTTAACTCACTAAATATATAGAAAAATAACTAGAATTTGTTTATGTTGCAGAGCATCATATATTACAAACTTTGTACATCTTTTAAATCTACATTATCACCCTATGGATTTCTTTGTGAAATTAAAATCATAGGGTCTTCAAAGAAAATTAAATTTAAATAGTTATTTATTGTATAGGTACATAAAAAAGTGGAAATTCTTTTGCCAAAAAATTCAAGTTATTCATTCATTCCTTACAATAAATATCAATAAAGCAAGAACATTATTTATTCACTACAAAATACTCAAGAAAATGGTTACAAATTTTATTATAAAATAAAAAGATATACTTACAGGCATTCGTTCAAATTCACCTCCAATGGGAAAATTGATTGTGGACCTAACAGTCTGTGCTCCATAATATTTATCTGAAGGTACTTTTATATCTCCAAAGGTATCTTTTTCAATTCTGAAGTCAGCCTGTAAAGATCGAGGTAAAGATTCAGATTGAGAAGCTTCTCCTAGATTTTTTAATTTACAATGACTACATTCATTCATGATGAAATTTTATTATAATTTTGATGTTTGAAAAATTGAAAAAAAAAAACAATTAACAAATATTAAATCATAGTACACAGTAAAACAACTTTATAATGATGACATAACACCTACCATAGTAGCTATTCGAGGAGCAAAGGATTCTCTGTAAAATTTTAAGACAGTTTTACCTCCGACTCCCAACCTAACACTTGGATTGTAAAGTCTTGACAAAGCCATGATTTTGTTGTTTTTGCTTTATTAAATATTACTTCACCCCTGACCCTCTCCCAAAAAGCGGAGATTGTTTAAAAACCAAAATGACAAGAACTGACAGCTGCTGTCGAAATACTGTCAGTAAGAAAGGGAACTGACAACATAAGAAATTAAATGTTACTGTTTTAATTTTATGCAATACAAAGTATACTAGTGTATTGTAAATAGTAAACTTTTAATATATTCTAAAATTTGTAGTTATATTCCAGTAGGTACTTACCATTGAAGCAGCAAGTGGCTTTGGTACAACTTTAGATTTAGTCATTGTATTTATCATTCTCGTATTAAAAGGTAACCATTTTACCATCATCGTTGCTAGCGAAGTGGTCTTGACTATATTCCACTTTAAAAACATATTTCGATATAAATTATTAGAAGATATATTACATGTACAAAAACAAACTTGTCAAAAGTGACAAACAAACATAAACGTCCACAGGCAGCTTTGTTATAACATTTAATAAAAAGCGCCATGGAAATGCTTCTTGTTGGTTTCAGTTGCACCAACAGAAATCCGTAGTTCAGTTGTACCAGCACAAACTATTATGGTCTTCTCCCGCTCTTTTTTTAACTTTTATAAACGGTTTTATTTAAATAAGATGCAAATATTCAAAGTTATAAAAAATACAGTCTATTTATTAAAATATACATCACAGTCCTTATTTACAAATTAATTATATAGTAAAAAAGTTTCTTAAAAAAATATATATGTACAAAGTAATAAGAAAGTCCAGTGCTTGTGAAATGATAACGTATCATTATAATTTTTTATTTTAAAACGCATTCTTATAGTAGTTGTCGTTCGGAATTCATCTGGGACGTTGCTACCTTTGTAATTGTATTGAGAACCTCCTTGGTCGCCAAGTAATGCTTCGTTACTTCAGCTAGTTTTGTTTCTTTTTGGTCCAACATCTTCCTCAAGTCTTTAATTTGCTAAAATAATGACAATAACAAAAATGTACGAGGAATAAAAAGAAAAGAAACGAGGAAAAGTAAAGGAAACTTACCACATTGAGGTCATCTATGTGAGAATTTGCATTCTTAAGTTGCTGTTCACGTGACTGTAACTGTTTTTCCACCCTATTTCCATTTTCTTCCAGCTTCTGTATAAGAGACTGATCCTTTTTCATTTGGTCTTCCAAGCCCTCCTTAATCTTGGTCATCTCTGAAAGCTCCAATTTAACCTTTTCTATCTTTTGCTCATGTTCCTTTACGGCTTTCTCCCATTTTTCTGGAATAAAACAAAATAAACCAAACTCTCAAAGGGGATTCTCTTTTTTGAGGAAAATTCTCACCAGCTTCTCCGTCTGCGTTTTTTCTCTCCTCCAAACAAAAAGCCTTCAAATCGTTCATGCTTTTCTGACTCTTTTCCAATTTACTCTCGTAATGGTGTATCAATTGTCCCAGTTTGTTGTGCTCCGAAGACAATTGGGCTAATCGATGTTGCAAATGTATGCAGCGTTCGGAAGCAGCTTGTAAACTGTTCGAAGCGGACAGTTCCGAATTAGCCAGCGATGCCAATTTGTATTCGTACAATTCCATTACTTGACAAACGGATATGTTGGAAACATTTTGGTCATTAATCAATTTCTAAAACATTATTCAATACCAGAATATAAGCTAGACAAGTGACAGTTTACAAGTGACAGCTGACAAGTGACAATTGACAGCTGACAAGAGCTATTATATTACACATATTCAAACAAAAATATTCATACTTTTAAACTATTCAGCGTATCATCCACCATTTCTAATTGGCCGAATCCCAATAAAGGATATGCTGGAGTATGTGAAGTTGAAATATCCATATGAATATTTTTTGATGTTTTGGTGTTACAAAACATGTTTTGTGATGCTTCCATAGCTGCGACTACTTTAGCAATTGGAAATCTGGAATATCTGGATAATTCCAGAACAAGTTGTCTTATATGACTTTTACTACCATATAGTGCTACAGCGATAACAGTTTGTACGTTCCTGAAAGGTTTTTATTAAAAAAAAAATAGTAAAATAAAGTACAGTTGACAGAAGCAAACATGAGCCCTGGTGGGCGTGTCTATGTCGCTGCAGTTGTATTTTTGTAGTAACAATCGATATTTTGAATCGATAACGAAATATCGATACCATAAATGTCAACTGTTATGAGATATGTAAACAAAGTCAAACTTTAACTCCAAATATTAATAAAGAAATTTTTCTACATTCTTGCAAAAAACAACACTTTTGTGAACCACATTTAATGGAAAAAGTGGTACTTTATTGCACTCATCTGTCATTCTTGTGTCAGTTTTGTGATGATTAATGACAAACATAAACATTTAAATTAAACAAAAATCCATATCAAGTATCTGATCCTGCTTTAATACAACAATAAAATATGTATATCTTACTACTTAGTCTCAACGAGTTACAATTATTGCAAAAATCTTTAATTATTTAAAATTTAAATGGTCAAGGTGAAAACCAGCTATGATTGAGTACTGACAAGGTGGAGGCCATAAAGATACAAAAAAAGAAGAACGGGTCGAGTTTAATTAGGTTAGGCTAGGTTCTTAACATATTTATATTCTAATTTTCCAGTTTTTGCATGAATTTAGAAAAAATATTGTATGCAACTCTTGCAAAACGTGTTTTTTGCACTTGTTGCATAAATAACTATTTTATTGAACCAAAAATAAAATAAAATCATCCTCGCATTGACAACACTGATACAAACACTGAAAATTAATAAAATGATGTGTTGATGAAATCACTCGGTCATATTATATCGATTATGTTAATAAATTAGCTCCTGATTGGCTCGTTGCGATGACATTCTTTTAGCTCGCATATTTTCCGGGGCTCATGTTTTGCTTTTGTCGACTGTAGATTGATTAGTTACCTATTTTCCATCAACATACTAAATGTTTCCAGCCAACCAGCGTTATGTTGAGCAAGTTCATATACTAAACCAATTCCGGATACATAAACATCCACGTATTCAGTTGAAGAAGTCGAGTCTTCGTTAACTTTCAGAAGAGGTAGATTTTTCGAATGAAACTCTTCAGATAGAATAGGCAAGAATATACCCATTAAAATAGGTTCATTTAAAGATTTCATGACGTCTTCTGATATCGTATTAGCTTTTAGCATAGCTCTCAATAATTGTAGCAAAGATCCAAGTCTTTTACAAGCATCCATATTTGCTGGAGTAGATTCGTTTTGAAGTAATGACAAAAATATAGGCAACTTTGTACTCAACATATTTAACAAACTTTTGTTATCGTTAGTTTCGGACAAGTTTTGTGTGATAATTGTAAGTAAAATGTTAGCTTGATACGATACTTTTACATTTTGCACCCATTCTAAGACTAATTTTATTACATTATCATACAAATTGGATAAGTTTGTGATTTTATTGTCTTCTATGGCATAAATAAATTTAAGTACCAACACCACACATTCTGGATCATGTTGTAAAACTGGAGTTGCATCTGGATCAGATGGTAACTTTCTTGACATAAATGACTGAATAAAAATTTCAATTTATCAAATAATATACACTTAATTACAGTTAAAAATATTTACCTTTATAAGATCGTTAATTTGTTCTGTATAATATTCATATTCCTTAAATATTTCTCTATTTTCTGAGGTAATCATATCTACAAAAAAATCTACTACTGATCTTAGCATTACAGCATCATTTTTTGCAAGCGATTCCTGCATAGAGTTAAATGTTGGGGATACTAAGTGTAGCAGTGTGTTTTTTGGAATATCATCATTTAAATGATTAAGAATAATCATTAATTTACAAACATGAATTTCTATCAAAGGTCCCTAATTAAAGAAAATTCAATTAATGGTTTAAATAATACAAAATCAAATAAATCTCACCTGTAGTGGTAGACAAAACCTTAAAAATTTCTTAATATCTACTATTCTTGATAAAGTGTATACTACAGAAGTATTTTTAAAACAAAGATTTACTAAAACACTCAAAGACAAACAAATAATATCCTGATCTTTGTGTTCTACCCATTTGGTGAGACTTTTCAGAAGATGTGGTAGATGAGACGTTTGCCATGATAATTTTATTCCACAAGTTAAATCCTGAAAATATGTAAATATATATACTTATAAAGAAACTTGAATAACATTATTGAGTATTACCTGTAACAGTATCAACACTTTTTTCATTTTACATGTACTTAATTGATCACTTAAAAGTCTAGACAATGGTGGTACAAACTGGTATGTATCTATAAGGGCTTGTCTTGCAGAACTATTTCTGCATGCATTGGATAGAACATCAACACAATCCCATGCCATCTGCGAATGTGGTTCCAAATTCGTAAATAAATTGTATAAACTAACATAAAATTGAGCTCCTAGACCATTTTCTGGATCAAATGTGCTTACATCTATAGTAACACTATAAGCCTGAAAAAAAACTCGTAAATAATTATATTTTCACTCTAGTTTGGAACTTACTTGAAGAAACTTGTTGATTATTACAGCACTACTAGTAGTTTTCGTTTTTATATATTCGTTGATGGCTTCAATAAGTTCTCTCATTTTCGAACATATTAAAGATTGATTCATTAAACTACTACCGTTGTTTGAATGTTCCATAGCGATTAACTAAACAATATTTTGTGTATTAAAAGTTCCGTTAAATTTGAAAATGTTTTCCTTGTAAAATTCCTTTCAATTAAAATATGGCCATAAAAATCGCTGTGTTGTATATATAAATATGAAACAAAATTTTAAATGATAAAAGTGAGGGTAACTCAGAAGATGCGAAATTATAAACACAAAATATTTGTCTACTGAATTTTAAAACTATTCTCCATGTTTAAAACTATAAAAATAAATATACTGGTTTTGGTTTACTTCATAGACAACTGACAATTGACAGTAAGTGTATTTCTCTTATGTCATTTTTCTTTGAACTTGACACGCAAACCGGGCTAACAATTCCATGATGTCACGGTTAACTTTTGTGACGTAACGGTTTGTGGAAACTCCAAAATAAACAAACACCTAGCCTCCAATTAGATAACTACTCTATCAGACTATCTCAGTGAGCTGGTTTGTGTGGTTGGTTATCTGTTACGTCATGGTTTGGAATACAAGTCGAGACTGGTTAACTTATAGTTAACCCGGTTTGTGTGGCTAAGTTCAAAGAAAAATGGCTATAGAGACCATAGATAAAAAGTAGACATATCTTTGGTTCTATTCATAGCGCCAAATTTGAATTAAATGTGGATAATGAAGCTGGATCACCAATAGATTTTTTATATTCCGTTTTTTAACTGAAACTTATCTATATTCGCTAAATTTGTGGTTTTGAAACTTTGCAATGAGTTCTTTATTTTAATAATGATAAAACTTAATTATCTACTCATTGCCCATTATAAACTGATGTTTTTCTACTTATCTATCAATTAAATGACAATTCGAAATGTTATCTGCTGATCTGCCTGCCTTCTAATTAACATTATGTAATTTGATTTAAATGACTTTGTGTTATTTTAAAAAGAACCCCTGCCCATATTTCTGAAACAATCCAAAGTTCAATTTTATAGGCAAACATTTAATAAAAGTCAAATTTACCTTGGAGCTTTACTCAGTGCCAGCTTTACTACCAGTATAGCCTAGTAACTAGGGGTTTGTTCGGAAGGAATGATAGGTACAATAGGTTTTAGTTGCAAATGAATACTCTTTTATTAAATGAAAACAAAATTCTCCAGTCTCTAATAATTTTTAATGTTAAAAATAAACAACCAACTGTTAAAATAATTTATATTTTGGTCTAGGTAGAAATATGAGTAACAGAAGTGTACAATGCAATAAATATGAGCATAATGACAAAAAAAAATCATCTATACTGCAATCTGAAGTTGCCATAATTTAAATTAAATAAAAAGTAGTTGTTTCCTAAACACAAATTAATCTCTCTACAGATTAAATTTCCGTTACAATATCCTTATTCAGAAAGAAGCACAGAACAACATACAGATTTGCAATGAACTAAAAAAAATATTCTATTGATGTGCACATTGTAAACCTGGACCATGCATTTGTTCTTCATCATCACTAGCATATGCTTCATTTCGAGAGAAATGACCTTTATCAGACGGATCAAAATCATGTAAATCAACCTCTTCTACATGATCACCAGAAGGCATTATAAATTCAGGTCTAGGAGGTAATAAAGTTTCTAGAGCTTTTAAATTAGTTTCGTCAGTAAAATGATTATCAGGAAATTTAATGTCAAAGGGTATGTACAAATTGCCCTTTTCAAATGGATTTTTATAATGAGGCATACCTTCGTTTATCACACATTTGATACCACCTGGTTTAATCACATCTCCTGGAGGTTGTCTTACAAGAATATCTCTACCATCCAAATGATGAACAACAAATGAAAATCCACATAATGCTTCAGTTAAAGAAATTGTATGTTTGAAGTGCAAATCATCGCCAACTCTCTGAAATTTGTCATGTGGTTTCAGTTGTAAAATAATAACCACATCACCCGGTTCCATATCAGGCTGTTGATCTCCTTCACCTCTGAAGAAAATTTTTTGATTTTCTTTCATACCTTTATCAATATGAACTTCTAGTATTTTAGTTTCATTGCATACTTTCTTTCCTTTGCATGTGGTGCATCTATCTTTTTCATTAATTTTCTCACCTTCTCCGAGACAGTCAGGGCAGCGTGTTTGGGTTTGTTGAGCCATGCCAGGAGCAATTTGTCGATATGTCACCTTTAAACCACAACCATTACAAGTGTGACATCTTTCGGTAAGACCACTTTTGGATCCCTTTCCAGCACAGACAACACATATGACATTTTTACTAAGTTGCAGCTTAGATGTTTTTCCATTATACATATCTTCTAAAGTCACTTTTAATGGATGTATAGTGTCCTCACCTCTTTGTCTTCTCCGCGATCCTCCACCTCCCATTCCTCCAAATCCACCAAATAGACCACCTCCGAAGAGATGTGAAAATAAATTATCTCCCCCGAATCCATCTGTACCACCTTCTTGCATTCCTTTAAGGCCTACTTGATCGTATAATGACCGTTTCTTCGAGTCTGAAAGAATTTCGTATGCATAACTTATTTCTTTAAACTTGTCTCCTGCAGCTGGGTTTTTGTCAGGGTGAAATTCCTTTGCTAATTTTCTGTATTGCTGTGAAAGGAAAACACGATGTAAAAATTTTAACAGGAACAGTACTTCTACTTGTGTCCTTGGCGTGCAAGTTTCGCCATGGTTTTGCATGCGGCCAACCAAAGACTTTATTTAATCTTTAATTCAACACTACAAAAAATAGAAGTTTTAATCATATATTTACCTTTTTTATTTCGTTATCTGAAGCATTCCTGCTTACACCTAATACTTCGTAAAGTTTGTTGTCTGCCATCTTTCTAAACAAGGATTAAAAGATGGATATTCTTGAGCATGCGTTTATTTCGAATACCACCACAGACAGCTACCACAACAAATGACAAAAATGTCACTAATAATGACAAGCAGAAAATAACATTTGAATTAGTTTGTTTGAGACACAGAACCGGAACACTGAAAATTCAATTTGTGTGCACCAGGTGTAGCCTGGACAAACTAGTGCAGTAGCTAGGATACTATTCATAAACCACAACAGAGTTGAAATTGTAAGATTATTTATTAATTCATAGTCAGTAAAGAATCGTGGCTTAATGTAGAAAACTAGTTCTTTTATACTGCTGCTAGGAACCACAGAACTCTAGTGTGTTCACATTATACGCGACAACAGAGCAAGGCCACCATAGGTGGCCTTGAACAGATCCCAAAGCATAAACCATAGAGAAATATAATATTTTGTCTATGGCATAAACTGTGTGGCTGCTGGTGAAATCGTTCATTGAATTTGTTTGTCTTCAATAACTTTGAAGAACTTGATTATCCAATCAGACTTATTATATATAGAAAGAAATATTCTAGTGGCGAGAACCATTTTAGACTTAATCTTTTCAGTAATGCATTTGTTTCAAGTACTTACATTTAAAGCATGCTAATCTTATCTCGAATCATGAATTATTAATTCATTCATTAATTATCTCATGATTTATTATCTCTATCTTAACAGAAATAAAATAAAACTACAACGCTGACTGGATGACCTATAGGATAGCAGGCCATTGTAATTTATTAGAAGAAGAAAAAGAACCAAACCAACAAGTTGGGTTATGGTTATCTTATAATTTATAATGTTAAAAATATATTTTGAATATTATTCGCAAAAATACGGCATTTCCCTAAGAAATTGCTACAGTAGGATGTAGTATGGTGTAAACTTTCATGCAACTTTGAAAGGGGTAACCTGCTAAAACTAAATTGCCTTGATGAATTTCACCGTCAGAACCGGGCTTATTGAATAATTATCTGATATTTCGAGAAACCAGTTTACTTTTAATTAAAATATGTCTTAGAAAAAGGGAATTCATTTAACTTATTATCATTTTTTATTATTAAAGCCACCGTTGTCCAATCAACTTACCGCAAATATATTGGTATTATTTTTATTTAATAATTTTTTTTATGGGCCTTGAAATTGTACTCAAAAAACATAAAAAATATCTATGTACATGTAGGTAAACGTTTCATTACAAATATTGGATATCAAGAAATTCTCTTTATTATCACGTTTAAATTTCGCTTTTTACGTAATCCAGAATTTACTAAGAAATCCTCTCCAATAATCCTTCCAATTTCTAGCTTCATCCGTTCTTCGGTTTTCAAATCGCACCGATAGATTTGAAGTTAAGATAAAAATGGAAAATTCGCTGTAGTCGCTAGGTACTTCATTGGTGGGAGACTCCGGCCATCCGCAGCTATCGTTCAATCGAAACCTGGATGGTCTCAAAGACGTGTGTGTATTTCTTTTAGATCCACATGTGGTTGGTAAGCAGTTTTGTCAAATTTCTTTATTAATTTTCATACCGTTCACTCTATGCCTGTAAAAATATAATTCTTGTTTTGTCTTGTAGCAATTCAATAACTATACTTTTAATTTTTTCTATTACATCGTGTTAAATGTTCCATATACCGTGCTAAGTTCTAACAAACCTTATCAAATATAATTTTAGTTTATCCGAAGTAGAAATACAAACCTACCTTTTTATATTATGCTTTAAGTAGGTTACCGATATGGTATATTGAAGAACTAAGCATTTTATTTCGTCTAAGAATATATATTATTCTCCTTGAACTAAAATGATACCGAATTGTTTAGAGATAAGGAAATATTTTACAATCGCTGTTCTTTTATTTACTAGGAATATATTATACGATCGTTTTTAATAGAACCCAAAGAATTGTAAGTAAATAATAAACTAAAATCATTGTCAAAGGAATGGACGAGTTCTATACAAGGGAATTGCTGCCAACATAACGAACAAAAAAATACTGAAAAAGGTTAGTCGCATAAGGAAGTGGTTTTTCCAATCTATGTTTAGTTTTTCTTATATATTTTGAGTCCCTTTACCACCCATGTTGTACCCGAAAAGTTTGGAGTTTTACCCGAGAAGTTTGTAGGTCTATTTAGCTTGGGGAATTTTATATCTTACAGTTGACGAACAACTAATGACAGCTGTCTATACATGTTTATTTGGCTTTGTTTGTGTTCTTTGTGTTTCGTCAACTGTAAGATGCAAAATACCCCAAAGTAAAAATACCTCCAAACTTTTTGGGTACAACATGGGTGGTAAAGGCACTCAAAACATATAAGAAAAACTAAATATAGATTGGAAAAAACACTTCCTTATGCGACTAACCTTTTTCAGTATTTTTTTGGTCGTTATGTTGGCAGCAATTCCCTTGTATAGAACTCGTCCATTTGACACATTTTCTTAAGAGGTTATGTTTATGTGTTGATTTTTAGGATTATTTCTTTTTTTTAACAATATTTAGCTTGAGATTTTTAGGGATATTTTGTTTTAAACTGTGACAGAGGTGCTCTTTAAAATGTTAATAATTCTTTTATTCTTTATTCTTTAATATATTTTGCTTATAGTTAGTGATAGGTAGGAACTGTTGCTTTAAATATTTACTAACATGTCTTGCGTATGCTGGTTTTGATAAACTTGTGTTTTTAGCGGATATGTGGTCAAACAAGGGTTTCCTTATTCACTTCCTGTAAATAAAGTACATTTACCATGAGAATTCTTTTGCTGATTAAGTGGTCAATATTATGACACTTTATTTTTAAAAGATTTTATTTTAAATTTAATATTTCGTTTATCCAAACATCAAAGATATTTCGCGAGCCTCTCGTTTCTTGTTTTTGTTGTGTATTATTTGGTGGCAATAATGAAGAACTGAAACAAAACAAAATAAATTTGATCAGGGGATCATACAGAAGTACGATATCGATTTTATATCAACAATATTTTTCGGTTTTCGAACTCATTTTCGTATTAATTGTTATACTATTATTGATATTTAAAAGTAGAACGAAGAAAATGGCTGCGATAGGGATGTAGGTATTTAATTTAAACATTAAATTATATTTGACCTAATTAATAATGGCCTGTGTTGTATGCATCTGTTAAAAATATAAACCGAGTTAGATGAAATTTTGTTAATTTATAGTTTAATATACTATACAGATTGTGAATTTAATGTTACATTACTAGTATAGAAAGTGACCCATTTCACAGAAGGAATAGAGCATTTCAGTCTAAGGTCAGTGTGGCCAACAAAAAGTGTTTTTTTCTGACAAGAATGACAGTTAAGGTCTACCGTTTTGCATGTTTTTTATCATTGCGAATATCTATATTGCTTAATTAAAATAATGAATACATCCCCGAAGCGTATATCTTGAAATTTAAAATGACTTCGTAGCTGGATGCTTAACATATCGGTGGCCAATAATTCTAGGAACTCTTGACATTTCACCGTTTCATTTCTGTTATTCAGTCACTAGTTATGTCAAATGTCAGTTATATTTGTTTTTGTTGATATTCGTTTAATTGTGTTTGTCAATTTTCGATTAGATTTCTGTAGCATTTCTAGTTAGTTGTGTCTCTATTCTTCTAATTACTTTTTTCACTGACATTTGACATAACTAGTGACTGAATAACAGAAATAAAACGGTGAAATGTCAAAAGTTCCTAGAATTATTGGCCACCGATATGTTAAGTATTCAGCTAATAAGTCATTTTGAACTGAGAGGTTTATTTAACGCTGAAATGTAGTTCTTCTTCTTTTTCAAAATTACTATGGCCTCCTATCCTATACGACATCCAGCCGAAATGTGGTTGTGATATGATAGTTATATTGCAACTTAACCTTTATTGACAAATGACACATTTTACTTTAAAAAATTACTATTCTTAACACGAAAAATATTTCACGTTCGGATAAGTTTAAATAACTGTTTCGTAAACGGTTTTAATCTATGACACTTCTTGTATATTGAATCAATGATAAGATAAGAGTCATGCACCCATTTTTTTTTCTCTTTTAAATTGCTATTACCGCAACTATCTTTGGCAATGTTGACTCTTTTTTTACGTATCACGAAAATATTAATCCCAAGATAAAAAGTTAGTAGCTATAATTGTACATTTCCGAGAAAGAATTTTTTTGGAAAATATGTCTTTGTTTCAACTGAGAATCGATATCTTATCAAAACATTAATTTATTGGTTTCTAATCTGTTTGTCGTTCAAAACAGGTATCAAGTCCTCGATTATTTTTCTTATAAATAGGTACAAGAAGAACGAAAACAGATTAGTTTTGAGTGTTTGGATACCTTTACATTTTATCAAACAACAGAGTTACCCTTTTGATTTTAGATAACCTCATTATGACGAACCCTGTAAAATACTGTAGTTGTAGAATCAATTTTTTCTACTACTAGCTGTAAAGTTGACAATTATTGCTTCTTCTAGCCCACTGAGAAGTTAAAATACTTTGAGAATTCAGGGATATAATAGTAGTTCAACAAAAACTTAATTTTTCATACCCAGCAGATTGTCTTTAACATATTTGCAGCTTGAAATTAAATATTGAATTTTGAAATTCGCGCTCAACCGAAAATGACTTATGACATAAGGAGTGCGCTCTTTATATATCGAAAACTGACAGACGACGGGGTAAACATCATGGTGTATAATAACTTTAACCTTGAATAACTTTGAAAGGAGTAAAAATATGAAAAAAATTATAAAAGCACTTTTTATAGAGTGTCAAATTACCTACAAGAATATACATTAGTCATTCCGAAATGTTGATTCCTATGTGACTTATAACATTCCAAAGCACAAGACAATTTTGTTTCCATGTTATTTTAATTAAAAATAAATAATATAACAAGAATAGTTCCTGATTTAAACTTGGAATAATGATATACCTTTAATCTGTAAAGTAGAACACAATAACGACTCGTTATCCTACTTATACTCACATTATAGATCCGGCCCAAAGAGGGAGTAGTTGCTGCAATCGGAAGTGGTTAACACTCTGGTACGAAACTTCCGGTCCTTGCTTGGTACAGGCGTTTCTTATTTTAAGTTTTGTTTTCCTTTTTATCAAGTTTCATTTGCCACAAGGAACTCTTTATCTAATCAATATATTATTCAGTAATTAGTTTGAAGTAAATTAACCTCTCCCTATTTCCTGTTTCGCTCTTTACACTTCTTTTGAAGGATGTGGTACGTCCAGTGTTATCAGTTTATAAATATTGTTAAAGACAAAAAGGTTTTTTGCATTATAGTATGTAAAAAAATGCTGTGAGGTCTATTCTGTAAATAATCCTTTAAAATTTAGATAAGTTTTTAACGGGCCTTTATTTTAAAGGGTTCCTTTGTCATTTGATATCTAAGCTAGAGACCAGCTTGAATAAAAAAAGAAGAGATAAAAGAAGAAGAAATTCTGGCCTAGAATAATGTATAAATATTGTTAATTGTGGGCTTAACCTTAACGTATCTTTTCCACTGTTAAACACTATAAATTCATACAATGATTTTGGAGAATAGAGGAGTTCAGTCTAAGGTCAGTGTGGCCAACAAAAAAATGGTTTTTTTCTGACAAGAATGACAGTTAAGGTTTACTGTTCAAAACTTAAGATTTTGCATGTTTTTTATCATTGCGAACATCTATATTGCTTTATTAAAATAATGAATACACCCCCGAAGCGTATATATTGAAATTCAAAATGACTTTTTAGCTGAATACTCAGTTGCAGAACTCTTGGCATGTCTGATGTCACCATTTCATTTCTGTTATTCAGTCACTAGTTTTGTCAAATTTCAGTGAAAAAAGTAATTAGAAGTAATTAGAGAGAATTTTTACCTTTATTCTTGAACCAAAAATAATACTGAAGAGTTGTACTTAATACCTAATCGAAATATAATTTATATAACGTACTTCATTATCAGACAGTGCAGACATAAAAAGAAACAGATCGTGATATAACATTATATCAAATATCAATAACCTTTTGTCTTTAATTAAAAGACGTCGACAAGTTGATGAAGAAAAAAGAGCGAGTGTGTCATTAAATTATATCAACAGTTCACACTTGTCAGCTCTTTGATATTTTATATACAGCGTGACCCAGATTTTACTTTACAATACGATCGTTGTTATTTTGAAAAAAAAGAAATTTTAATCTTTAGGTATTCTATCAAGAATTAAATTCTATTATTAATATTTATTCTTTACATACAGGATGTCATCAAAAAATTCGTTTCACTGCTATACCTGTTTGTAGAAATGTTTATATCATGAGCGTACGGTGGAATTTTAATAAGGGGTTGGTGAATTGGTGAAAATGTGTATTTTCCATAGGCGCACTAGGAAACTTGTATTATCTTATCTACATTTAGTGTATTACTCGTGTTAGCCTTTCCGTCGACTTAATCAGTTGTATTCATTTTTCTCAATATTTAAAACCTAAAAATATTGATTTGTTTCATAGGTAAGTACTGTCAAAAATAAATAATGACATTGAAATGTCACAGAGAAGGTCGCTGGCTCAAATGTCACTGTTTTCGTTTCTCTTAAATTCTTTTTTGGATGTCTTAACACTAATAATTATTATAATTTTGTAGAATAATAAAATAAAACGATAGATAAGTCAAAAACTAGAAGTATTTTATACTATGATTCATTTTTTGAAGACGCTATTGTATGTTTGGTTGCCTATAGAATGAATAGAATGAAATATATAAGATGTGCGTTGGGTTGCCTGCAGAAAATAATTGATTAATATTAGGTAAATCATGCATTAATGGGGGTCATTAATGTGTGATTTTCTCTGGTTTTGAGTACGTTAACATCATATTCTAATACACGGTATAAAAAGCAAATCGTAGTAGCTCTCTCTTACATAATCTGCCTTGATCTGAGCATGACAAAGTATAAAATATTAAAGTTGAACATCTCCCAGTACCGAGATCTCAGCCCTTAACATATCACGGAGAAAAAGACAAGAAAGATAGACAGACAACTGTCGAGTTGGTCGAATGAATGCAAGAATTTGAGATCTCGTCTGCTCTGCACAGGAAGGTTAACAAAGACTGCCAAAGAAACGATCGATTGCAGAAAAAAATTTGCAGTTGAGATGAAGTAGTTTTAAAACATATGTTTCAATTCGGTGATTTTAATATTTGAAAAGTGCTTAAAACGTTACTTTAGTTTAGTTTTAGGTATTATTTTTCTTATGAAACGAGTGACTAAATATGTTTTTGACAATAAATGCTCACTATACTTTTTCTAAGCCCACAGAAAATTAACAAAATTGATCCCCTTTGAAAATTGTATCGTACTCCCATGATAGATGCATAAATTGTATCATGGGGGTACGACAACATTTTCAAAAGGGGTTAAACTTAATTTTTGTCATTCGAAGTGTCATATTATATCAAACAAAATTTTATTATTAGCATAAATTTAAGATATGGAAATAGTTATTTATGTAACTAGTGTGTAAAGTAGCCTTTTTTTTGACGAATGTGAATGTTGTCGCATGAGCCGCAGGCGAATGCGACAATCACATGAGTCGAAAAAAAGGTCTTTACACACGAATTACATACAAAATTTTTTCTACTATCGAAAACTTTATCAAAATACAGAAGTTTAGGTAATATGCCACTAGAACATTTTCGAAATTTATCATTTTATTTTTTCCACACTATTTGCGAAGTAATCTTCTGATAGATCCATCTTATAATTATAATAATATAAAATAACATCATAGTTTCCTAAAAATATTCAATACTTACATCAAAATACAATTGATTACCCTAGGTATAGTCGGAAGATCTCAATTTAAACTTTAATTGTCAGATTCAATTCACAATTAAAGAAATGTCAGTCACTCACCGCCAACTTATACCTATTCAGATACACATAACTACATACATAATAATATTGGAACTTTTACTTTACGCACTAGTGCGTAAAGAAAAACTCTTTACGCACTAGTGCGTAAAATCAAATTTTACGCACTCGAAAGTGTGTCTAAAGTACCTACTTTACACACGGTAGTAGAAAAAGTATATTCTTCAACGAGTGCAGAATGATGGCTAGTATTTGACGTTTTAAGGGAGTCGATTTGATTATTCAATTCATTTAAGCGTGAATTCTTTTTCATTATTCACTGGTGTGAAGAATATTTATCATTATGTAGCTAAATAATATGTAGAAATAATTTGTGCGTTATTATTTAGTCGTGGAGAAACATAATTAATTAATTAATATTATAGAAAGTATCCAGATTATTTTAGTTAAACAATAGGATTGAAAAGGGAATTGTATACATGTCGTGGATGACGCTGAGTCACGAATAAGTTTCTGTGAATGTAACATTTTTTATTGATAAGGGCGGTGGATTGTGTCTGAAAAGGGATACATGTTCCACCACGCCATCGCCAGCCACGCTGTTACCGTGTTTCAGACCGTCATCAAGGGAGACCCTGGCATGACACGAAAGAACTATAGAGATGGCAACGGCGTAGTTAAAGTTATAGATCGTTTTTTACTAAAGCCTTAGCAAAAACATAGGACATAAGACAAATGTAGATGTGAATTATGCTAGAGATCTAGTTAAAGTTACAAGAACATCCCAATGAGGGTATTTTTTTTGTACAAAACGCCTGCTGGAGAAGTCTCCCAAATGACTTAACTCTATATCGTTACAAAAAATACCGTTCCAAGAATATGGAAAGCATCGCTGAAGATTAAAGCAGATTCCAGTATTGATCGGTAGGGAGTTTCTTCGGCACTGTTACTACCCTGGGCACAGCCACCTGCGATATGAATGAAGAGGGACGTCAGTCAATTTGGCAGACTGATGAGAACCAACAAAAATTTTCAAAGTAAAAAATTGTCCTATATATAATTGTCCATCAAGTTGAATTTTATACTTTATCTACGACTAGAGCTGTATATTGTTATTTGCAGTATCTGTATTCAACAGTTTTAAAAGAAAATATTCCTTCTCTGCCTTTTAAAATAATTTGTGTTAATGGAAATGATGCAGAGATCGTCCCACACGTTATTCGGCTTTTGTGACACTTGACGAAATCCAAATGGATCGTCTTCTTTAGCTAAATTAACATAATGTCAAGGAAGAGCTGGTAATTGTTGCTATGACAACCTTTTTCCTTTTTAGCCAAGGCCATGTCTACGAACAACATTGGTTAAGCAGCATATGAGGAATATAAACATTCTTTTTTTTATATTTATCTAGTATTTAAATGTTGATATGAAGGTGGTTATAATAAATTTTTATATTTAAATAATCCGAATTATAAAATTTTTCTATTAATTTACGGGACATCCTGTATAAACAAGATAAATATAAGCTTATCCATTATTCAGACAAAATATACGGAATTATACATTGTCTATCATTGTTTCGTGAACTTATTTACATTGTCAGGAATTAAATTTGAAATTGTGTTCTTATAAGTTTATTGACATCGTCGAGTGTCTTTCGGAATCCATTTTGCAACCTTATCTCTGTACCTCAGACAATTTATTCTGTAAAATCGTTCAAAACTTTCGGACTTCTTGGCAGGACTAATTTAAAGGACATTTTTTGTTTCGGCTACAGAATAGGCATGGATTGAATAAGTCTGTGGTAATTTCACTTTCTCTCCAGCTTTTATATACCGTAAGATGTCGTTAGTAGTAGATTTCTGGTACTAAGGTCGCCATCTTGACGTACCTCTTCCTTAAGAACAATGGTCATGCTATAATATTATTATAAATAATAAAATAATGACAGTATATTATAGGAAACGCGAAAAAATTCTTCTCTATTCAATACCAGCTGACCGTTGGCAATGGGCTTGTTCAAGAAAAAATTTTTAATTCAAAAATAGAAACTAGAACTTATTTTAAACGGATTCCCAAAATTTTAGATTTTTCCGTGAACGTTTAAGCCCTCAAATTAATTAAAGAAATTGGATTGAACGAAAACGGGGCGTGGTTACCTGTGACGTCACAGTGCATGTGCCATACCTAACGTTTGAAACTCCGCAAGTCGAGGGCTATATGGAAGTGTACTGTTTGTTTATTGCATATTGCATTATATATTTTGTTTCGTAAGAAACAAAACGCTGGACTGTGGATTGAGCTGTTTCTTTATTTTATTATACACCTAATGAGTGAGAAAGAAGTGGTTAATAAGTACTGTTTGGTTCCCGACATTCCTAGCACATCCAAGAATGCACCAGAAAAATATATGTACATTTAAATAATGAACAGTGGAAAAGTTACTAAATCCTGTAGTAATAGCGCGATTTTTTTACTGTCAAAAACGCTTAGTTAAAAGTCATGTCACAGTTTTTACAAATTAAAGCACAGTAATTTGTCATTAAGCTCAGAAAATAGAACCCCTGGAGGAAGGCAAGTACAGGAGGAAATCAATGGATATCACACGAATGGAGTCTATAGGTATCTCGGAAAATAAGGGTTCAGGCTTGCATTAATGCTTATGTACATTTCAAGGCGATTCAATGCGGAGGCGAAAAATGGCTAAAAAAGAAAAATGAAGAAATCGCGTTTGGAAAAATACGAAAACCCATCAACGAAGAGTTTTCAATATCCACCAGAGGTTCTTCTATCACATAAACTTCGTCAGATTTAAGCTTGCCAGATCCGAATAACTTATTTTATTCAGATATTTATAGGTCGGAAGAAATACAATATATTGAACATTTTAATTGATACAAAAAAAAATCCCAAGCTTCATCTAGGAGTTCCGAATAATTCATTATTGGTTGTGACCTTTTAACTAACAAATGCGAGCAAGACAAGCTTGATATCTTTTTAACATTGAAAAATATCAATCTGAATTCACCGTATGGGATATTAGCAGACGATTTTGGGATGCCACTTTCCAGAGTATGTAGCATTATACAAAAAAGTATACCGTTATTAGCCATTCGTGCATTGGATGCTCCACTCTGAGAGTTGAGAACTTCATATTCCCTACAGAGGGTGATATGAAAATGTACAATGTATTATAGATTGTTATGAAATTTCAATTCAAAAACCAAGTGTAAACTCTTTATTATTTTTATTAAAGTAGTCCATCACCATAAAGACATCGGGTTCAGGTAAATTTCCAAAATCTGCTTCAATAAATCCGGTATCTAAGTACTGAATACATCTTCAATAGCAAAAACCACTAACTATTTGAAATTTGAAGATATTGCAGCTGGAACCAACTTTCTCATGTAAAACGCAGCGGTGTAATGCCGAATATCATACCCCGACATGCAATGTGACGTCACGGTCCGCTCTGCCGCTTTTTAAGGGAGCTCCATTTTCAATTTTTAATATCTAAGTAATGGAGAAAGTTTAAGAGCTGAAAATTCCACCTGTTATTTTGATGACTCAGTTTTACAAAAAAATGTGAAAAAAATCGAAAGAATATTTTATTGATAACAAGCCCATTACAACAAAAATAAGGTGGGTAGCAAACTGAATCTGGCATTTTTCTCAATATTTTGCACCGTATTGCTGCGGGCATCTGTCCAAACAACTGTTTAGTGTATGGGACGATCTTTCTAAATAAAATATAAGGTCATCAGCAACTAACAACTTATTTTTATCTTAAAGAAATAACGCTAGTTGGATAGTGATTATAAAAAATTTCGAAAAAATTTGGAATATAAATATCCAGAAATAAATGCAGAGTTGTAACATGAAGATAAGAATATTTTGTATCAGAAAAGCAGCTTTAATAGATTAGTTTAAAATTTTATTTCAATCATAGAGTAATAAATAAAAGAGAGATGTTGAACGTGTAGCGTTTTGTGGCACAAAGTTACCACTAGCGCCTAGCTTGGCTACTGGTATAAACTAGCTTTCAAGACGCGCGCTTTTTGGAATTGGAAGTTTTCAGCATATGCGTAATATTGTATTAGTGGGAGTAGGAGAAAAAAAACTCTGCTAGTGAGAAATTACTATTAAAACAACATTTTTTTACAATAAAATATCGAAAATAACCCAAACGCAGTCAATAAAAATAAAATAATACCAGACAAACAAATAATCCACACTTATACACCAATCTACCTGGAGACATCTTGAAGCACACACCAATATATCACACGAACAATGTTCGAAATACCACTTTTTCACATAACTAGAACTTTTAGCACATCTTCCTTATTGTCTGCAAGAAAAACGATAAAATGAAAAATATTGTTTCCATTATTTTACTTTTTTAACTTGCCTATAATGAGTTATAATAATTCCTATGATAATAATAGGTGCCAATGTTAAAGATAATCAATTTAAATAGAGAAAGACCAATAAGAATTAAATAAAAATAGTTCAGAAAGTGACTAACCTCAAATTAAAATACTATTGACAATTTTCGTGTGGTAAGAGGCGTGGTTTGTTAGTTCAGTTAGTCGCTGTGATGCGCCATACTCAACTGGCTGCGCACAAACTTTGTGCCAGTTTCTTCCATATGTTTTAAAACCTCTCTTTTATTTATTACTCTATATATTCAAAATAATCGACTATTTATTTGCCTTATTTAACATTTCGGGTGTACCTAAGATCATATTAATTTTTGGATCAAGCGTACGTTTTCAATTTTCTTCGACCACGAATACATAAAATTATTGGCAACTTGTTGATAGCGTGGGACGAGGTTAAGTCGACAATTTTCCGCGTTTCCTTCACCGAAGCACGAGGCAACATTATGATAATTTTAAACTATTTACCCAAGTCATGATAAAGGTCTCCGTTTCATCCTTTCGAATTTCGAAGTGCTTTATACGAAAGCACATTTTAAAGTGATTTTTTCGTCGATTTTATTTGATTTTTGGGGTATAAAATGGATTTTTACAAGGTAGTTGTAAATAATAAGGGATGTACACCAGTGCTCTCAAGAATGTTAACATACAATAATTATAAATACCTTCACAAATAAAAGCTTCTACGCTCCTGAAATAGAACGATAAGTACGTTAATAAATAGACCCAATTGAAAGGCATTGTTGCCGGATTGTAGAAAGTGTAATGAATTTAACGTAATAATTTCTAAATTTCATTCCAAGTTTGGCAACCGCTTACAAAACACCAAGTACTACGAAAACAAACTATGGTCTATTTATGATGATCTTGGTTACTCGTGTTCGATTTTATCTCATTTATTTATTGAAATCAATAGATATATCTGAAATTTTAAATATTTGCTTTTTGGGTAACTAGATTACTTCCTATCGCTTATTACTATATATTCTAACTCATTATCGTACTTAATTATTTAGCTGTAATCTTTTGTTAATTAATATTTATTCAAGCTTCCTTTAAGGTTTAAATTAGAAAAGGCACAAACATTTTTTGGATTCTTCCATCAACTTGGAAGGTAGGAATATAGTCTGGTTAGGTTTCCCGTACTAAAAACCTCATATTGAAGCAACAGTGAACACATACATAAAATTCTATATGTCTAACAAAGAACAAAGAAGTTTGGAGTGGTATATACCTTATACGCCGTATTCTCGGCGATTCCCCTCCTATGAAATTTTGAAAGAAGAGGAGCAATTTTGTTCTCCTGCTTTGAATCACACGAATCTAATATTTTCATGCGAATCGCATGCGCATAACGTATTTTACATTGATATGTCATTGAAATGTCATGAATCAAAAGTAAGATACTTTTATCTACAACTGTCATGTAACGAGTACGATTTGACACTATTATTAGTGTCATAATGACGTATATTACCGCACTAGTGCGTTTTTGATTACATTACCGCACTAGTGCGGTAATGAGAATCTAGAAACATATTATTACCAGAATTAAATATTTAAAATAGCACTGGAAGCTGCATTTTCAATTTCCGAAAGGAGATTGTCTTCGCTTGAACTCATTTTTATAGATTTTTGTTCATTCAAATTTGAAAATTTGATGACATAACTAATTTATTTTATTTCCACATCCTTGTTTGTCTTTGATGATATGGTCACAAAATATGATACACAGTAACCCATGTTTGCAGTCAATATTATTAAAAATACGTTGGATTGGAATTTTTTTTTATTTTTATAATATAGGTACTGTTGATGATACTAATAAACAGTTGTAGATAAAATTTTGTACGTAACACGTGTGATAGGAATTATTAACGCACTTATGTGATTACACGACTCGGCCTACGGCCTCGTCTTGCAAACTTCACATGCGTGCGTTAATAATGTCCATATCCCACTAAATACGTAAATAACTATTATTTATATTTACTGTTTATGCTCAACCAGAAAAATTGTGTGGCTTCTTCCTGTTGTATATACAATATATAAAGAATAATTATATGTATGCATATATTTATTTACTCTATCAAAAGTGAAGTTGACTGGAGCTTCCACAATATTTAAACGTTCAACTTGTATTGGGTTCATTTCCAAAATTTCAGAGTCTATAGCTGAAAGAGGCTTCGCTGGTTCACCACCCCCTGTGCCAATGGCATACCGTTTAGCAGCCACAGCTTTTGATTTGGTATTTTTTTTTCAAGTCTTGCCAAGTCTAAAAAATTATATATAAGTAATACAATTGACAAAGTTGAAATAATTCAAGTTACTTTTCTCCACTGCCGCCATTCTTTTTGAGCACCATTTGGTATGCTATTTAGATTATTGGCCAGTTCTTCCCAAAGTGTTTGGGCCTTTTTGAATGTGAAACCATTTGTAAATCTTCATGCTCCTTCATAAACTGAGCTAATATATCTTTTTGCGCAGAATTAATTGAAGGTTTTCTGTCCATTTTTATTTTATTTTATATTTGAAAGTTTGAAAGATCAAAAAAATTAAAATGACATATATCAAGATATGACGTTTTCTTGTTACTTTTAAACTACTATTTGAGCAAATGATCTACCACATACATTACAATTCATTGATAACATACGGCAACAATGTCCAAGTATTTCGCATGGCCCAGAATGCGGTTCAAAATTTCATGAGAGCAAGGAACGTTCCTACTCGCGTGAGAGAATACTCACTTCTCTCAACTATGTTCTATCGATGAGAATAGGCGTCCTGAGAAGTTTGCAGGTCCATTTAGTTTAGTTTTACATCTTACAGTTGACGAAAAACTAATGACAGCTGTCAATATATGTTTGTTTGGCTTTGTTTGTGTTTCGTCAACTGAGATGCAAAATACCCCAAACTAAAAAGATCTCCAAACTTTTCGGGTGATAAAAGAACTCAACCACTTCCTTTAGCGACTAACCTTTTTCATTATTTTTTATGTTGGCAGCAATTCTCTTGTATAGAACTCGTCCACTGTCTCTCTGTTGTTGTATAGCTTTGTCCCTTTCACTCACACACAGATTGGATATGAAACATAATAATGAGCAGAATCTGTATAAGAATTAAAAATAAATGATTATAATTGTTTTTCGTAAAATAATAAGGTATCTAACGGACTCTAGGTCAGGGCTGAACGGTTGTATGTCTTCACAGAAAAAAATAGTGCTACAAATCAATAAGCTTAGTCAACTAATGTGAGCGGAGAATATTTCCGAAAATAAAGAAATATCAATTATGGTGATTAAGGGTGTGAAAAATAATGTTTATATTGTTGTAAACAAATTTAGTTGAAGTTATCGAACGATTTTTATATTTGATTAAATTTTTTATTACAAATATAATATTAGAGCTCAACAATATTATTACAAAAGTCTGACATGATTTGAATTTACAAAAATATAACCTAAGAATGGGAGTCTCACGTCTATCTTCATGCTGCGAAGCTTAGAGTTTGATTTTGTCCTAAGATCTTGCCAGTATTTTATAGATGGAAAGTTTTTTGTGCCCGAAACAGAAAATTATGAAACTATGGTAGAATTAGGGTCATGGATTGTATCCCGTCTCTTCTATATGAGAAAAACAGCTTGAAAGAGAGAGAAAGAATAATTCTGCGTGGTCAGCGAGGGTGTATACTTATTTCCCGAGGCTGCAAACCACTGTTGCCGGATGAAAGTGTTTTGTTTTACCTAATACCTAGTGCATGAGCTCAAAAAAAAGTCAACCATAGCGAGAGTGTAAATAACAAAAATATACACACATAAAACCGTCGACCTTTTGCGCCGTTACCCACAATTCCCTCATCCACCCTGAAGATGTCCTTCGACCTTTTTATAAATACATTCTTCGGGATCGATCAATTCTAAGAATCAAGCCAGCAATTCCGTAGAATCAATCGTATTAGGCTGTGACCATCTGCTTCGCACTCAAATATAGCAAAACAAAACACAACCGGTCTGTTCTTCTCTCGACACTCTGACACAGTGCCTGGGGGTAGGCCGTTTTGTATCATATAAATCAAGATTACGCGTACGCACGATACCATGCCACGGCAGTTAGTTTATACTGTTATTTTGTTGTATTTCAATGGCATTCTCTTCTCTTTCTATGGAGACTTTCGTTTTCTTTAGCGGGGTCAATATCTTGTGGTTCTTCATTTCAAAACATAAACGGAATATTTTTTAAAAAAATATTCCTAATTTGTTGTTATTTATGTTCAAACTATCCCAAATTTATCATATTTTGTATATGTTATATATAGGTATAACTTTCATAACCGTTTTAGTTTTATTTTAATCTCCTCTTGGACATCCCTTCCGTGGACACACTGTATATGGATAAGTCAATGGTAATGCCTTAGAGGCAAGTCGAAATTTATGCAAAATCTAGGAATATTTTTGGACCTAGGTGCTCATAACTAACTAACTCCTGAAGAATCTTCCCATCGTAGCTTCAATTCATCAAAATTTATTTGCGTTTTAAGAAAATAATTAATGATTTTTAAACACATCAAACTTTTATTAAAACTGAATGACCAAAAAACAAATGTGCTCCACTAAAAAAAATCTGGCTACGCTCAGCAGGAACCAAAGAGTAATAAATAAAATAGAGATTTTAAAACATATCGAAGAAACTGTCACAAAGTTTGTGCGCAGCCAGTTGAGTATGGCGCATCACAGCGACTAACTGAACTAACAAACCCTGCCTCTCTAACCAAACGAAAATTGTCAATATTATTTTAATTTGAGGTTAGTCACCTCTGAACTATTTTTATTCAATCCTTATTGGCCTTTTTCTATTTAAATTGATTATCTTTAACATTTGCACCTATTATTATCATAGGATTTATTATAACTCATCATAGGTAAGTTAAAAAAAGTAAAATATTTTTCATTTTATCGTTTTTTTTTTGCAGACAATAAGAAAGATTTGCTAAAAGTTCTCTAGTTATGTGAAAAAGTGATATTTCGAACATTGTTCGTGTGATATTGGTGTGTGCTTCAAGATGTCTCCAGGTAGATTGGTGTACAAGTGTGGATTATTCGTTTGTCTGTTCTTATTTTATTTTTACTGACTGTTTTTGTGTTATTATCGATATTTTATTGTATGAAAAATGTTGTTTTAATAGTAATTTTAATAGTTTTTTCTCCTACTCCTACTAATACAATATTACGTGTATGCTGAAAACTTCTAAATTCATAAAGCGCGCGTCTTGAAAGCTAGTTCATACCAGCAGCCAAGGTAGGCGCTAGTGGTAACTTTGTGCCACAAAACGCTACACGTTTAACATCTCTCTTTTATTTATTACTCTATGGCAGGAACTAAATTTTATTTTAAAAAAAGTTGGGAGGATACAAAACTCTCGACAATACCGGTATTATTTTTGATTACCTCCTGTATGATTCTTAAACAACTAAATTGTAAATGATCCTCGTATTCAGCCAAACTAATTATTTTTCTTTTAAGTAATTTAATATGTTTGTAACACTTGGGGAAATTTTACTGGATGGTATTTCTTAGTATACAACCAGACGGTATTTTAAGCCTATCGATCAGATACAGAGCTGAGTGAATCCATAATAGGGTCTAGTCTAAGAACGTCGAAGTGTCAGTAGTAGAAGAAGCGTTGGTGGAGTTACCCTCGTTGTCCATCGATTAACAGTTAAAGCAGCCTGGTTTTTTGTGGATCTGTTCGCGTTAGTCGCTGCCGTCCCGATCGAGTTGGGGCTAGGAGTGCTGACGCAGCCGAAGATGGCATAAGCCACAGGCGGCGGCCACCACTGGCGAGGCAGAGGAGGCAGCCAGCCAGCCAGCCAGCCAGCGATTTCTGCACTCTGCAGTATACCCGAGGCCTTTGGGCCAGTGAAACGTGTGTATTGTTCACTAGTTTTCTCTCATCGAGTTCCTCCTGGTCTGCGCCAAGACACAGACGCGCATCGACGATATACTTGGACGTCCCTGTCGACGAGGTTCTGCTTGTTGCGACATCATCGAGACACACACTCACACACCACGAGGTATTATTATTATCAGTAGTTCTGTAAGTTTTAGTTTCTTCAACGCCTACGGGTACACACTATTTTAAACATTATAAGGTCAAACAAAGGTTAAACTTCTTGTAGATGGCCTATTTTACGTCATATGTTTTTCTTGAATTTTCTGTAAATACCTCCGGTCTGAACACCGATAGTGATTTATTTTTACAGCGACGTCTACCAACACTGTTGATTATTTCAACACATACGAGGGTACTGCGGAATGCTATTCCTAATTTTTAAAGTTAATTGAATATTTTAATTTTATTTTAAACATCTGCGATACATATTGAATTATTCATATTATTTATTATAGGTTTTAACATTAACGTGTATCTAATTGTTTATAGACCGACATTTTTGTTCCCTTTTTGGAAACCGTTCTTGTTGGCTTCTTCCTTCTTCTTTACCACCTTTTTCGGACAAATTTTGGTCCTATTCGTTGTTATGATCTTCCGTACATCACTACTACTATTTTTTCATGTACCTCATTTATTCTTATATTATATTTATAACAAATGGTATTTAAATCTAACTGCTCGCTTTTTTTTGTACTTCCAGCTTCATATTCTTGGATAAATTACTGTTTTTTCTAAGCTAAATAACTGAGGTAGATGTAAAAAATTAAAAACACGAAAGTATTTGTTAGTTTTATGCAAAATATTTGCAAAGATACGAGATTAATTTCTATTTGAGTAAGATTAAGTTACAAACAAAATTATTTTCATACAACTACTGGTGACTGGATACAAATTTTTTTTATTTTTATACCTAACATAAAAATCATGTTAGTTTGTACGAAATATTTGGTGATAATAATGTAATTAATAATTATCAACAAATATTGATTTATCAAAGGTAATACCACGAGTGCTTCAAATTTTATCGATAATTTTTTCTTTTCCACGAAAACTTGTTTATTTGGCAAAAATATGAAAACAAACCGATTTGATAAAATCACGACTCCGTTAGGAGGAGTGATTTTATCTAAATTCGGTTTGTTTGAATGTTTTTGCCTCAAATAAACAAGTTTGAGTGATGAAAATAAAAAATTATGTGATAAAATTTGAAGAGCGAGTTGTATTTGGGAAGATTATTTTTTTCAACAATTTAAAAGGATTTTTGAAAGCGCTTTTAGTTGTCAATAATGACAAATTCAAAGTAAAATTTTGACGTTTCGATGTAAACAAGGTTTTATCGATGAGGAAGCATAATTATCAGTATAATACCGAATGATTGGCTAGAATAATGTATTGCTATTGGTTAAAACCACCAAAATGTCAGATTTTGACAAGTGAAAAAAATAATCAAAGGTAATACCACGAGTGCTTCAAATTTTATCGATTATTTTTTTGACTTGTCAAAATCTGACATTTTGGTGGTTTTAACCAATAGCAATACATTATTCTAGCCAATCATTCGGTATTATACTGATAATTATGCTTCCTCATCGATAAAACCTTGTTTACATCGAAACGTCAAAATTTTACTTTGAATTTGTCATTATTGACAACTAAAAGCGCTTTCAAAAATCCTTTTAAATTGTTGAAAAAAATAATCTTCCCAAATACAACTCGCTCTTCAAATTTTATCACATAATTTTTTATTTTCATCACTCAAACTTGTTTATTTGAGGCAAAAACATTCAAACAAACCGAATTTAGATAAAATCACTCCTCCTAACGGAGTCGTGATTTTATCAAATCGGTTTGTTTTCATATTTTTGCCAAATAAACAAGTTTTCGTGGAAAAGAAAAAATTATCGATAAAATTTGAAGCACTCGTGGTATTACCTTTGATAATTTTTTCTTTTCCACTCAAACTTGTTTATTTGGCAAAAATATGAAAACAAACCGACAAGTTTGAGTGATGAAAATAAAAAATTATGTGATAAAATTTGAAGAGCGAGTTGTATTTGGGAAGATTATTTTTGTCAACAATTTAAAAGGATTTTTGAAAGCGCTTTTAGTTGTCAATAATGACAAATTCAAAGTAAAATTTTGACGTTTCGATGTAAACAAGGTTTTATCGATGAAGAAGCATAATTATCAGTATAATACCGAATGATTGGCTAGAATAATGTATTGCTATTGGTTAAAACCACCAAAATGTCAGATTTTGACAAGTGAAAAAAATAATCAATAATATAGATAAACAGATTATTGTTTACCTTTCGATACATTTACGCAATCAAAAGAATTTGGAAGGGGCTTATAGAAGGTTTTCTAGCATTGTGTTTATTCAAATCTGGCTAAATATATCATAGAGTTGAACTTCACCCCAAACGTTTTGAGTTATGCCAAAACCGACCAAAATAGCAAAGAAGAGCACTATAAATATGGTAGAGGAAAATGCTTAGAAAAATATTTGGAGGAGTTAAAACTTTTTAACTTGGAAGTGAAGTTTCAAGTGTAACTCGTAAACGAGACTTTCGATTAGTTAAACCATAATTCTATAGAAAGGCGCGTGGTATGAAGAGGGTCATAGATTTTTTTCTTGTATTCTGGGTCCCGGGTGAAGATGCAAAACAAGAATTTAACTGTAACAGAACGTACCGACCACCTTGGTGAATAATGTTCATGTATATGAGGATGTAATATTGATATCTAGTTAGCCTAGACCAGTTCCATGCATAAACAGAATATTGCGTTAACATAGCAACTAACAATAACTCATTAGAAGTGTCAGTGTCAATTGAAAGAAAAAAAGGAAGGTTTCTGTGTAAATCCCCGAAAATATCGATGCAGTTCATGACATTACATTACTATTCGACATTACTGACCACTCTACGGGAAAAAATTACAAAAATCTCATGCTGCCAGGATTTAGTGTTTGTCTTACTAAAACACCTCCCTTATTCACCAGATTTGGCTCCGTCCGACTATCATCTCTTTCCTCAACTGGAAAAGAGTTTGCAAGGTCGTAAATATTCTTCCAAAGAGGAGATAATAAAAGCTGTGAGAGTCTGTATCCAATTGAGAGCAGAATATGTTGAGGTATAGAATATTTTGACATTGAAATTTTCTTTGGTTCCATAGTAGGCTAAGTTTGGTCTTCACAGTTGATTCCGTATTTTTGTTCTACCATTTCGTAGAACAGACCTTCATGAGTTAAGTGCTTCATTTTTATTTTTTTTTGTAAAAATTCTATTCAAAAGCTATTAATAATTAGTTGTTTTTGTTGTCGCCTTTCTACATTAACCCATTGTTACAGAGTTCCCAAAGTATGTATATTCATGGAGGATATTGTCAAGGATTTTATAACACACATGCATGCAAGGAAATTGATAATTTCTAAGAATTTTTTTTTCTGTAAATATATAGCAAGGAATATAATTTTTCAAATGATTCTTCGATTATGTCAAATGTTATGGCAAATTAATGATAATACAGCATTAAAAAAGAAATTTTTTTTAATAATACTTTGTCTACAAGGAAAAATCCATTATGTCTATTATTTCGTTCCATCTTAGTGCATAGAACGTACAACTTTGGCCAATATATGAGTAGTTATCTCCGGAACTGTAAGAGATATAGAGTTGAGGCCTAAAATTGATAAAAAGTCTTCAATTTACCAAAAAATATACGTCCCAGCGTTTTGAGATCCATCATTCAAGTAAAACGACGAAAAACAAAAAAAATGGATTTTCGGGGGGTTTTCTGGGGGATTTACAGTTCAATTTTGACCCCCCATCGTTTAAGATATCAGTGGGCATCCTATATTATAACCCAGCTTCAAAATTTAGCTCTCTAGACCGAGTTTTTACACGTAATGATCCCTTTGCTTTACTTTGTGGTTTGATTTGATAGAAATAAAATTGAAAAAAACAATAAAAGTATGTAAGTAAGCGATTAACAATTGAAATATCAAAATAAATATGTGCCTTTTTTCAAAACAAACATTCAAAAAGACAAATAATACGATAAAATAAATGATAGGTAATCTTATTTTTATTGGTAATACGTTTATACCAAAAGTACTTGAACAAACATAAGAAAAGTTTACTATTTTTTAAAATCGCATTACAAACATCAACGTTACAACTTTCCATTGCTTTATATGTACAGGGTTATTACAAAATAACCATCGGGTTTGACGTATAGAACAATAAACCACATATCTATATAAATAGCGGCACCCTCTAACTTCAAAACGCGCTTGCAGAAGTATCTTGAGGTATCAAGCGCATGCTCATGTCACGTACAAGTCATTAAAATGGCTATAGTAGCCGACCCTCAAAATCCTCGTGACCTTGAAATGGGCTCAAAGTGCGTTTGAGGCACACAAAACATCGATATCTTCAAACAATTTCGAGATATTACAGATTTTCCAGATATTTAACCTAAAATTAGTTTATTTCTTTTGCCTTTACCATTATTTGTATCTGGAAGAAACCAAATTTCATGTTAAGTGTAACCTATTTTTATCAGTGAGAGTATTTAATGTAAGTATTAAACATGCTTAATATACCAATGTACGTACAGTGTATGTATTCTTTTCATAGAATTTTTGGATAAAACCCAAGAAAACACGTATGTTCAAACTAGCAACAGAATTAACTGCTTACTTCCTTTGACCTTGAATATAGAAACATTTTCGGAAAAAAAAATAATTCGTTGATTTCGAATATACAGAGTGATAGATAGTTGTACGTTAACGATTGCTTTCTATAATGTTGCTTAATATTTTGCAGCTAGGCAAATTACAGATCTTTTTTTTCTTCTATTATTTCAGTTTTTTGTTTATTATTTGAGAATAGGTGAACCATATAAAATTGTCAGCGAAAAAAACCATGGCTAACATCTTCAGCATAAATATCTACAAGAAACGGTCATTTCAGAAGTGGGTTCACCAGAAGTGTGATCCATCAACAAATAGAATTAATTATAAACAATTAGCTGCAAATCTAATAGTAATATAAATAAATTCCGCAAAGTAAGAGTCCAAACAGTGAATTATATAACTGGGATTTTAATTATTCTGTATTTCGATTTGATATTCTCAACTTCAGTGCACTTATTCGTATAAGAAGCTATTTAAAAATTCATTATTGTGGTCTCCAACAATGCTCTTTGTTTCAATATCGTATAATGATCATTAACGTTATTAAAATATTGGAAGATTTGAAAGACTTTAAGTGTATGCGAGTGTCTGGTTCACTACGAAAATAGTTCTTGTCGTTTCTGTGTGTGCTTTGCTTCTATGTCAATCAGAATAAGGTCAAAATTGTAATTTTAGATGTGTCGATTGTTAAAGACTGCGGTGATTTGATTTGTTACTGTTTCGAAACGCAATAAGGTCTATGCTGATTTTAATGAAAATGAAGATTATTTTTCATTTTGCTACGCATTCTGTTAACCTATTTCATAAATTATGTAAAAGAGACCTAGAAATTCATAAAAAAAAAGAATCCAAATCGTATACTTGAACTTGTGACCTTTTTCAGTTTTATAATATGGTGAGGGTTAGATAAACTCCATTATTTCAGAATATATTTTTTTAACAAGTTTTCAATACTTTTACTTTGACATTTATTTAATAAAAGCTGTCAAAGTTATAGTATTGGGCGGAGTAGAATTCAATATCTCTGGCGGATAAAATTGTAATTGTCGCAACGAGTCAAACAATTCGTTTTGCATTTTTTTTTATTATATGCAAGTCAACGTAATTACCGTGAATTCGTACTTTATTTGTTTAATTTTGTGTCAGTGACAAGCTTAAAAGTGTGTTTCTCTATTCAACTCAACTGTCATTATTTCTGAGGTTATATTCTTATATAATTAGAGGTATTATGAAAGAGGTTATGTTATTCTATTTTTTGTTTTCATTGCACTTTTATGAAAGTGTCACTTATTTCCTCTATAGGTACCATACAAAAATATACGGCCAGCATTTAAAAGTGCCTGTCCCTCATTTATGCACCTAGAAGAAGGCTCAGTATTTACAAATTCAAATAAACTTTGAATAGTCAGTGTAGACCTAATCCATAGTTACAAAAACAAAGAGAAAATAAGTCGGTATTAAAGATTTAAAATATTATTTAATACAAACGTACCTTCCCTGTAACTTTTGTAGATATGACTATATCGAAAATAAAATAAAAACACGAAATCAGTCCTAAACTTGTTTTATTTTTGACAAATATCAACCATACCTATTACTCCAAAAATAACAATATTAGGAGTCAAAATTTAGTTTAACAACACAAAATACTAAAGCACAATCAAAGAAAAAGCAAAAGTTTCACAAAACACACACTAAAAATAACTAAAACAGCAAAATAAAACCACTTAAATACCAAAAGGCAGCTGATTTGTTTTACTCGTTGCTAAGATGACATTGACATTTCGGGGCGCCATCTATCGAATTCTACTTTTCCCAATAGTAGATTTTTTCCGAGTGAGCCATTTGACAGGATCCTCCTGAAATTTCAGTTCAATATAAACAATTTTGAAGTATTTACAAAACTTTTTATGTTAAAAATACGTTTTTTCGAAAATTACACGACATCATTTGAATATATAAAAAATCTTAGTCGACCAGTCGATTTCTCATCCCAAAAACTCCTATTTTTAACATTTTTTATTATGAAATTAACAGAAATAAACAGAAATTAGATCTCTATAGCCCATACGCCCAATTTGTTTCAACATCAACTATTTAAAATGGTCCAATGTCATGAAATATTAGTCTCTCTCAAAAGAAGTATCCTCAAGAGAGGCCCCCATGCGAACCAGATTACCAGAGATTCGAGACCAGTGAGTCACGGGATGACGTGTTCGAAACTTCGTTCTGTTCTGGCACGGTGTAGCGTGTCTTTGAAAGCGGAAATAGAGGATAGATGTATAATATTTTAGGGCGTAGCAATGGTACAAGAAAACTACACTGAAAATAAGTGTCAAGTACATATTCATAGAATGTTGTGTTACTATTTTCATCTTCTAACAAATACGATCAGCTTTTATGTTGCTCGTTGTCTTATCTCAACTTGTTCAACAAATATACGTATATACTGTATTATCTGATTTCGAAATATATTTCCTAATTTATCTGCTTAGACTCGCTTTCTACGTAGTCATTTGTAGATAATATGGATTAAGCTAAGCTGAGTTCACACAACAAAACTGCTGTGAATAATCGAGAGAAATCCAAAACTTTCTTATAATAGTATATTCTTCAACGAGAGCATTCTACACAAGTAAAAGACTATACTTTCTCCACGACTAAAAAAGGAAAGCTTCCAGTGAGGATCGAACCCCAATCGTCCGCGCCAGAGTCAACTATTTCTACCACTAGGCTATAGAGCATGTTTATTTTCAAAAAGGGATACGTAACATACAGAATTCTTTTTCATTATTCACTGGTGTGAAGAATATATATCATTATTTAGCTAAATATGTGAAAATAATTTGTGCGTTATTATTTAGTCATGGAGAAATTTTATTATTAGATTTATATTTCTTTCTAAAGGGTCGTATACACGGTACGGTAAGAATGGCTGGTCGCTGTGTAAAATGACAGAAAAAGAGTCTTTTATTTGTTAATGTGTGAAATATATCGGGATCGAATAATATTATGCTGAATGTTAACTGAAATTAGGCAATCCAGATTTAGTGACCTAATATGGTCTTTAAGGGCAAACTATTTTGACAGCTGCTCAGTTTTGTGTTGCCTATTCTATTAGTGTTTAAATGGAAACTATCCACCCAATATCATTCTGAAGGCGTCGTAAATCATATAAATGGGGATGTCTTCTTGCTCATATATGCAGATAACAACAACTTACTGTAAAATTATTAATAATTGACTTTTTCTTTTCCAGGATTATAAGACTAGAATTTCGGTAAGTGGATGCATGAAATATAGAATAATTAATTGTCAGGTCGAACATTATGTTACATAAGTCAATTTTTTGCTGGGTAATCATCTAACGCAAAGTTTAATTAAATTTGTGTTAAAAATGTGTATGGAAAACTGAGATCTCATAATACGAAATGTGAAATTGAGTGAAATACTCATTAGAAATACCAATTATTACTTTGAAACTGTCTGGGTGTTGCTATTGTTATTTCTTCACTTATCAGTTAACCATCCTCAATATTTTTTTGTTTCAGTAAACATTTTAAGCTTGTCGTATGCATAAATAAACAATTTAACAACTTTACTTTGTAATTATATTGCTACATAATTATTTATGTATAATATAAAACCATCTATACAGGATATTTCCAAAGTACAGTCCTCTCCAACTTCACGTCATGACATTCAAAAATTTTTTTGGCATCTCTCTTTCCTTTGCAATATTGCCTACTGTGGCTATGCTTCCCCATCTCTGTTCTTGTTTTAAATCAACTGAATCCAGATTTTCTACTCTCACCTCTTCTAATCGATCAGCTCCTACTTTTTGACCCATTTTTGTTATCTAACATCATAATTTTACCAGAATATATAATTTGCACGCCCCTGTTTGTATTAAATGTGACACTTAAATGTTTTTATCAATGTTTGTATCAATATTATCTGTCAGAATTGGAATGCGTAAAGTCCTATTTTTCTATTCACTTTCTTAATTAGATACATAGACAATAACAAAATAAAACAATTGCAGATAAATCATTACGTTAAAAAAATTAAACGTAGCGGAAGATGGGTAATTTCCGGTTATAAATTCTCTTTTGGACACGCAAAGGCAAAGAATATTGTTAAGTACATAAAGATGTAATTGACTGGTTTAACCACACTTCTTCGTCTGATTACCATTGAGACCTTGGGGATTTTTTCTATTGTAAATATTTTAATTTTTTATGTTTTTATAAGATTAGGTCCATCAATTTATAAAATTTTGACAATATACTTTGCTTTTTATGTGCCACTGTCACATGTGTATTAAATTTGTTCCATATTGTTGTTCCACACTGTATATTCTATTTTATTTAAAGAATATTGTGGTATTATGTAAGGCTAGTAGTAAGACTGTTTGATATTAAAAAGGAATTATTGCGAGTTACTGATAGTAGTTATCAGTTTTCTATTTTTTTTCAACATCGTTATCAGCGTTTTCTTGTGATATGTAGACCGTGTTTAAATTGCATGGTAAATATTTCTATGTTCTTCGCTGAAACTTGTTTGAATTCTTATCGAAAATTGTATTTTTTTTTGAAAGCAGAATTATTGTTAAAAAATTTAGCGCACAAGAATACAATTTTTCTTATGTAAGTGTATACAATTTCGTGGTAAATGGTATCTAAATTTTTTTCCATGCTACTGGGCGGAGTAGAATTCAATGAGACCTCTGGCAGCAAAAATTGTAATTGTCGCAACGAGTAAAACGATTCGTTTTGCATTGTTTTCGTATTATATGCAAGTCAAAGTAATTACCGTAAATTCGTACTTTATTTGTTTAATTTTGTGTCAGTGACAAGCTTAAAACTGTGTTTTTCTATTCAACTCAACTGTCATCATTTCTGAGGTTATATTCTTATATAATCAGAGATATTATGGAAGAGGTTATGTTATTCTATTTTTTGTTTTCATTGCACTTTTATGAAAGTGTCACTTATTTCCTCTATAGGTACCATGCAAAAATATACGGCCAGCATTTAAAACTGCCTGTCCCTCATTTATGCACCTAGAAGAAGGCTCAGTATTTACAAATTCAAATAAACTTTGAATAGTCAGTGTATACCTAATCCATAGTTACAAAAACAAAGAGAAAATAAGTCGGTATTTAGAAGATTTAAAATATTATTCAATACAAACGTACCTTCCCTGTAACTTTTGTAGATATGACCATATCAAAAATAAAATAAAAACACGAAATCAGACCTAAACTTGTTTTAGTTTTGACAAATATCAACCATACCTATTACTCCAAAAATAAAAATATTAGGAGTCAAAATTTAGTTTAACAACATTTCGGAGCGCCATCTATCAAACTCTACTTTTCCCAATAAACACTCAATAATTTGACAGTTTTGTGATTCATTTGATGCTTTCGATTATAAACATAGGCACGACTAGGGGAAGGCTAGAGGGTGCTAAGTCTTTCTAAAATGCCGAAAGCCAACTGCCATAGTATTTACTATGAATTATTTAATTTTGACAAAAGTTTGGGTGGACCAGAATTTCTTTCAGCAGCCCACAGTGGCAACCAAAAGGTTTTTTCTACCTGCGATATAGTTGGGGCTTCAACCCCCCAAAAATATTATGCTAGCTGCGCCTATGATCATAAACTTCACTGTTTAGTTACCCAAAACAGATTAGACTGTTACATCATATAAAATTCAATAATGCGCCCTCTAGAGGACATAAAGTCAAGTACTAGTCACAAATTTGTGCGATATTCTCTGGACCAATGCTGGATTTCGACATCACGTCATCAAGTCACTGTGAATAATTAAATTTGAACTTGTAATTAGTCTAACAAAACAGAAGGTTTTTATCTCTTATTTTACGTTGTAAACAACAAATTCCATAAAAATTAGCGTGAAACTGAATAAATACAACCGCGTCATTTCAGCTTCGCATGACTCAGATTTTGTATTTGATCTGGAATCTTAACGATTCATCATAAGTACCTACCATTCCGTAAAATGTTCCTCGATAGGTGCATTTATTCAAATCGTCTGATAGTGCAGTTTATAGTAACCTTGAACATCAATAAATGAATGATATTATCGATGTACTGGGGAACGACGATATGTTCTACGATAGACATTTGGTTTTGTGACAAAATGACAAAAGTTGATAATAATTCAGAGAAGCGTTTACTCCGTAGTCTGACTGACAAGTGACAAGTACACTGTCAGCTTTCGATATATCATGAACGTACTCGTTATGTCATCAGTCATTCGCGTTCAACCAAAAATGACATAACGAGTGCGTTCATGATATATCGAAAACTGACAGTGTACTTGTCACTTGTCGACGGAGTAAACGCTTCTCGGTTGCGTTTGTGAGTGCTGTGAAATAGTGTATAATGTCAATTGTTTTTAATTTTTGTCACAAATTTGGCTAGTAATGAAAAAAAAAGTATAATACATCATAGTCATGATTATTAAACACTTTTATTACGTAAAATACCAAGTTTAAAAACATATTTAATATTCGAGGTGACCCCATACAATTAGCTAACAGTCTACCGACTATAAAACTTTGTCAGGTGACCTTTGCACACTTCGAAAGTAATTAGTTTGACATTGGAGAATTGATACAACAGAACTACTATTTGCTAATTGCGTTTGTACCCATCCAACTTAACTTCTTTCAGGTGCAACGTTCAAACTAACTCGTAGAAAAAAGAATACGTGATAATGTTTAATAGAAATGGACAAAGAACATTGTCACTTTCGATGGAATGTTGTTCTTGTTAACTTACAACTTCATCGCTACGATTTTGAGGAGGCTTTCATTAACATTATTTTAAATAAATTTCTGGTACATGACCATTTTCGTACGATCGTTAATATATATTAGTTTAATTATATGTCGTCCTTGTATACATTCAATATAAAGGTTTTTGGTGGAAATTTATTAAAATAGATAAAAGATAACCCGGTAATTATGGTTGTTTAAATAAATAAATTAACTTGTGACGTAGTTTTATCATTTAACTCGACATTCTGACAACTGAAAGGAATTCATCTTAGCTTATGTTTTTGAAACGTCAAATGGAACTGTTTAGTTCTATGATGGCAACCAATTTTTATCTTCTTTTTCAACTTTTACCCTGTCCGATTCTTCTTTTTAATCATTATACTTCCCTGTCAATAATTTTGGTGCTTTTTCTATGGTTATATTATTACATTTTTAACGCAAACGCTGTCACAACTTTTTGATATGTCAAGGTGTCTTCCATATCAAAGAAAAAGCAATAATTGACGTTTGTACAGATGACAGAAGTCCTTTGGGATTCACTGATTATTGTAAATTAATTGTAACTACGCTTATAAATAATCATTTGGTCAAAATTGAGTCTTTTGCTTCCCTTAACTAATTCATAACCTCAATAATGTCGGTGTTTTGATAGAAACTGTGTTTGATTTCAACTAATACATTTCCAGATCGTTCAAACTACTATTAAAAGAATTTTTCACGATATAAAATGATTTCTTACTCTCCTCCCTAAAAATCCTTTTAACATTTTAGTAGGTACGCCTCTGCTATCAATTCTCTGACAAGTGTTAATATTTTCTTTTAATAAAATTAACTATGACGTTTCATCGTAGCCAGCTAGACGTAACTTCAATCCTGATGACCTCTAAAACGAAGAATGTCACATTGATTGCATAACAGTGAAAAAAACATGATCTGCCAAACGTGAAGGTCATTCTTCGGTGACATAGTTTCCTATTATAGCTAAAAAATGCAGTAGATGATTAAAAAAAGACTCGAGAACGAAAAAAATGGCTTTGCTTGAAGGTAAATATATCTGAATATCCCTAATCGCGGATTTTTAAAAGACACTTTGAATGACATTTGGCAAGTAGAGACATGAAGGTATTTATGAACGGTTTTTTTTTAATTAATACTGTTAAAAATGCGCTGTTTCTTAAGATCATTTGTATGTTTTAAGAACTCTTCTAAAAATAAACCAAGATAATGAAGTTAGTTACTTGGAGACTTAGTACATTTATATAGTTCATTTAAAAAGCATTCTCTGAAGAAGACGTTGTAAAAGACTCGACAAAAGTTCCTCTCGGTATTAGGAGAGCATATTATATTCGCTGGTGTATACGTGAGGAGGCATACACTGGTATTTAAATTTAAAGTAGTGTTGCCAGATTTAAAAATTTAAAATACCATGCCAGATATTTGTTCACAATAATTGTAAAATTCGAGTTTCTTCTTTATTTCATTCATTAGTAAATAAAATGCAAGTGGTAGAGTCTACCACTAGTACTCTATTGTACCAATGTTGGTAGAGTTTTCAGGAGAGTTAGTACTTGACTCTATCAATGAAAACTGGTTTCGTGGCGCCGCAGAGATGATCACATCTTGGTGATGGTTTTGCGTTTTAAGTTTTCGTATTTTTATCAAATGAAAATGATAAATAGATATAAAACGTTTCATATGGATTTTAATAAAGTGGAAATAGGTTCAGAATCTCCTCAAAGTCATAAATTAATAAAAATTGAAGTTTACGAATAAAGGAAATTCGATATACAAGCCAGAGGTGAATTTTTATCTGCTTCATAGCTCCTTAGCATAATACTCCCTCAAATCATGGAACAGCTCTCCATAGCTTGTTGCCCTAGGTCCATATTGGTTACTTTGGACATCCTACTGCGTTGGGTACCTCCAAGACTATGACCTGGTGCTCGGAAATGGTGTTCTACACATTTTCCAGCTCTGACCATGACAGCCTCTTAGGACCTATCCAATTTCCTTCACCTGCTTCTAACTTGTACAAAATTACAACATAGTTTTCTTCAAGTCGTCAGACCATATCCTTCATGGACTCTTACCCAATCTTTTTATAAATTTTATAAGTTATAGAAATCATTTTAAATCTGTACAGGAGAGTTTACTGATATTATGTTCAACTTGGCAACTCCGTTGAAATCGTAGCCAAGTTGATTATATTATTATCAACAGCGACGTAGATGTTCGCTGGCAAACGCTTAGCTTTAGCACCAGCAAGACTTCCTTGAAATCTTCGGACCCGATTGCAAAGTACATGCAGCATTGTGATGAACGACGTAACAGAGCTATAGTTAATTTTTCATAGGAAATCACACACGCACGACTCTCAAATGCAGATTTCATGGAATTCTTTATTGTTTATTAATCATTACTGGGTTAGTCGTTCGGTGATTCATTTAAATGCATGCAATTTTCATGTCTTGGATAAACATTGAAATAAAAAGCAATATATTTAATTTTTCAAAAACGTCTAATTAGCTTCTTACACTCGTCTAATTGGTGCTAATAATTTCGTTTTCGTGATAAAGAAACGAACAAAGGTCTTTTCGCCTGGGCCAGTAAACATGCTGGTTGATAATATTCGGCGTTAAAAGACAAGGAAGAACTGATTAACATCGATTAGCGATATTCGTAATGTATATAAACATAAACACATTAGTTCCTTGAAGGTCATAAGAGCATATCATTATATTATTTTGTTGTAAAACTAGGTAACCAGTAACGGAACAAATAAGGTTGGGAAAACGGGCTTAGCCGTGACCATTTTAAATAAAATACGGGGTCTTGATGATAATTATAAAATGCAAAAACTCCTCAATGGCCTGTACGATGTTTTGAATTATTAAGAACCACTTCCAAGACAACTGTTGGGCTCCAAATATTCGTTGGTTTATTTACTAAGATTGAAATAGATGAGGCTTTTACTTGATGTAGATCCATACTCTATATCTACATGATATTTCAACAGCAAAGAACTAAATATAATAAAACAAATAGCTGTTAATAATAATTACGATCCAAATTTAATAGATAATAACCTTCGATTCGAAAACATAGGTACTCTTGGACAAGTATTTTCTTCTGATAAAAACAAAAATAACCAATTTAGAACTTACTTTGTAATACCATCTTTAAAAATTAAATCATTTTTAGAAACTTTAGACTTGAATATTTGCTTCAAAACCGATAACAATTTATCCAAATTCATTAAAAACAACAAATCCAAATCTTCTAAACTAAATAAATCAGGAGTTTATAAATTAAAATGTGGTAATGACAACTGTGATAAAATTCATATAGGTAGAACTTTTAGGAATTTTAAAACTAGAATTTCAGAACACAAACGTAGCCATGACAACCAAAAATCTGATTCCAACTACTCAAATCATTTATTAGCAAACCAACACTCTTTCGATTCAAATTTTGAAATTTTGCATATAGAACCTAAATCCTTCAAATTAAATCTTTTAGAAACCTTTGAGATAAATAAAAACAAATATTCAGATAATCTTCTTAACGACCAAATAGATATCAACAATTCTCCCTTATTAAGCCTTTTTACCTAAAAAGGTTCCTGTAGGATTGTTGTGAATGAGTTTCCAGGTATACTTGTTAAATACTTTAGTTAATCCCATATTTAGACACATTTTTTCCTTTTTATTTTATTTCCATGTTCATAATTTTATTGTTAATATTCGTCTAATTTAGTATTAGGCACTGTATAAATTGAAAATTTCTCATTATCCCTCCATTCGTTTGAAAAAGCTACTGTGTTAGCGAATCGCGTCACAACTTTAAGTTGAAATATTATGTAGATTTTAACAAATTAAAATTGTTTTATTTCATAATTTAGATTCCTAAGAGATTCTTTTAATAAAAGACCAAGGAAATATTCAGATTCCTCTGTAATAATATTTGAAATGATCGCACCAAGTTTTGCATTAGAAATTAAGTTTTATTCTCGCGCACATAAAAATAGACCACATTATCTTCTACATAGTCGGTAGGAGATATTTTAACCAGCTACTAACATTGTGAAAGCAATAGGTACAGTAAATATTTGTCAATAAAATTTTCGTAAAGGTCTCCTTCATAAACTGCGTGTGAATTTGTACATTATTACGCTTATAGAGGTTGGACCACTATGTATTTAGTTGCGTAATATAAGGAGTTTGCGTAATATTTTACTAATAAACAGGAGTGAAAATAGAACGCAGATATGAAGAATCCAAGGTTTTATTGAAGTGTTATACTGATAACATTTTCTAAGCGACAATTTTTAATAGAAACTGTGCCTAACCTTTGTCGTCGTTTTTTACCCCAGAATATTTGGTATAATTTAAGACCATTCTTTTCGTAGCACCCTGTATAAATCAAATTTTAATATCTTCAAACAATAATCGTACGTAGGTAATAAATACGTGATCCTATAGTATATAATATATGGTGATCCTTGTACGGTGATGTATCCTGAAAAATAGCCCTTAACAACAAGATTGCGGTTATGCAGACAATACATCGGCGATACATAAATTCTTCAAGGTCAAATTAATAATAATTAATTGTGTATTGTTTATTTATTTTAATTTTTAACTACTTTGGTATGGTCGACGATAAAAAAAAAAACAATTTTAAGAATTCAAAGTCGAAGAATAAGTACAAGTTTGCGACTTACGTAATTTTAGTAGTTTGTTATTTGTATGATTTAAAAATAAGATGGAGGACTCGTCGGTTTTTATAGATTTACTTGTTTTTAATTTAATTTACTTTTGAATGTTTATCTTTTGATTAATAAGGGAATTTTTTAAACATTTTTTCGGATACAAACAAATTTGAAATAGTATGACTCAATTATACGAGAGGGCGAGCTTATGTGAAAAAAAAACAATATCTGAGCGAAATAATTTGACTGATTTTATGAATTTCCTCATTCTGGCAAGAAACGCGCCCTCTTTTGATGACTAAAATTAAAATGGTCTTAATATACCTAGTCAAGTCCACGTGACATCATTTGACAGTTGCTCTGAAGATAAATAAGCGCTCTTTTCACAAAACGTGGTTCTTAATTATTGTTATTTTGATCGTATGGAGTTTCTTTCTTAACAATTTTTAAAAAGTTTCAAGTATTTTTGAATAATTTTCCGATCTCTTTTATTTAAAATAATATTTTGTTTTGAAGATGTCATAAAATTTTAAAAGGCGACCGAGTGATTTGAATTTGCTTACTCGATACAAGATTTAATGTCTTATTTCAAACTACTCGGTTAACGATGCATGTGCTCAAAATGTTTATAACTTGTCCAATATCTCGATTGCAATTTAGCTACGTGATGAGAATCGAAAAGAAAATGTTAATTCTGTAGTCAATATTTTCTTTCGGTAATAATAACGTACAAATTATTTTTACATACTTAGCTACATGATGATATATATTCTTCACACCAGTGAATAATGAAAAAGAATTCACTCTCGTTAGCCAATCACATTCTACTATTATCAGAATTCACGCTTAAATGAATTAAAATAAATAAATCAATTCGTCTCTTTTAAAGCGTCAAATACCAAATAATGCAAATCGATTCTGACAGCGCTTCGTTTGAAACGTCAAAATATTGATAGAATCATAATTTTACGTATTATTTAGAGGAAAAATTGACAAAATGGGCAACAGTAGTTATATTTAGTTATAACTCCCAATTATCATCTGTAAATGTAAAGGTTTCGATTAAAACTGTATGTTACGTATCCCTTTTTGAAAATAAACATGCTCTATAGCCTAGTGGTAGAAATAGTTGACTCTGGCGCGGACGATTGGGGTTCGATCCTCACTGGAAGCTTTCTTTTTTCTAGTCATGGAGAAAGTATAGTCTTTTGCTTGTATAGAATGGCTAATATTCAACTTGGATGATTCTCCATCCGCGTGAATAATAGCCATCATTCTGCACTCTTTGAAGAATATACTATAACTAATCTCAATCTCATTAATCCCAAACAGGCCACTCCACTTTTCAGAACTTCTGTCTGCATTTTTAACCTTAGTCGTTTATGTAAATTACGAGAGATGGGATGAATTAAACTAAGTTCAAAAAAAGTATAGTAAGGGGGAACGTTTTGGGGTATTGGCTACTACACATGTTTCCACTTCTATCTTATAGTGAAGGCGACAGTTATCTCTTAAAAGCCATCTTTATTTGCTAGTTTTTAATATTTTTGACGATTTTCTTTACTAATTTTTAAACAGGAAGCATACAAATACTTAACAAATAGTGTCTTCCGTAATACAAATCAGTTTCTTGGCCCATTTAAAGTTAAAGATAATGGTTTACATTCAACTGTCACGAAAGTGACAGGAAATGACGATGCAGGAAGTGGTCTACAGACATATTCTAATGTCTTGTGAGATAGATAATACCAAAAGGGAATTCGTTGCTTTTAAAATTGTGCCACGAGAGTGAAATAAACAATTTAGGCTCAATATATAGAAAACTTGATGTTTACTATAACTAGCGGGTAAAAAAATAAATATTTATGGGCCAAATCCGGTCCACGGTTTCAATACGGCGACTCAGCGGCGTAGATAGGGGGTGGCAAAAGTAAAAATTGGAAAAGAACAGGTAAAAAATATAAAATAAATAATGTAACGACTAAAAGCTAGGCTTGTGTTATAGATAAAAATAAATGAATACAGGGTGTCCCACGACGAGTGAAAACTATCTGTATATGGCAAAATACTTTTAGTAAAATCATGAAAATTTCTACGTTTGGGTTTTCGGATACGATCTTTTCAACTAAAATATTTTCAAAGATGGCCGACTTCCGATTCTACCGGAAGTCGACTGTAACTTTGTTATTTTAAATGGAACACCCTGTAAATTAATACATTTTTAAAATCTACGTAATATTTTAGTATACTTTTGTCTGAAAACTTTTTTCAAAAAAATGCACACTTTTTGAGTTATTGATTTTTTTGTAGAAAATTTGACCGCTGAAGACCCTTATAAATTATTTTTTTACGAGGAGACCCTTGAAGATATGAAAATGGTTTCTGTTCAGTGGCCTTAAGCAAGGTCAAACGTAATCGAATCTATGTTGAAAATTTTTCCATTTTACACAGGGTGTGTATAAAAAGTGTTCAAAGTTTAACTTCATAAATATCAAATTTCTTCATTTTTTTAAATAGAACCACCCTGTTTTTTCTATTTTAATGCATTCAGGAGAAAAAAATAAGTTAAGTTCATGTATACTTTCCTATACCTAAACCTTACCGTTATCCAGATATTAAATGTTTTCTGTGAATTTTCAGAGATGCAGGTGTGGTCTAAATTTTGATACAAGCACTAAGAAATAAAAAAGTCTTTTTCTTCATCTGTCTCTAAAAAAAATCAAATCAAATTGTTTTTATTAATCCTCTTCCAACTTTTAGTCGTTTCCGAGATATTTGAGGTTTTAAATTGTTATTATATTTTTTAACAAGTTTAAATTTTTCATGTATACCTTTAGTAGGCTTTGTAATAAATGACGCTTATTTAACTGACATTAGTTAACATCTAGAGAAGATTGTGAGCTAAGAATTCGAAATTCCTTCAATTCCCTTTCTGAGATGATAATTAGCCGTGCGATGAATGAAGGTACTGAGAAGGGTTGAAAAATGCATTGAAGTTCAAGGGAGCAATTTTGAACATTTACGTCAGTCTATTTTTCTTTGGCTTTTAATATTCCATAAAATTTTGTAGCATATCTTATTATTCTCACAAATGGTTTAACTCGATTAACTTTTGCTTAAAATGAACCGAATAGCTTCAAATGGGCTTGTTATCAATAAAATATTCTTTCGATTTTTTTCACATTTTTTTGTAAAACTGAGTCATCAAAATAACAGGTGGAATTTTCAGCTCTTAAACTTTCTCCATTACTTAGATATTAAAAATTGAAAATGGAGCTCCCTTAAAAAGCGGCAGAGCGGACCGTGACGTCACATTGCATGTCGGGGTATGATATTCGGCATTACACCGCTGCGTTTTACATGAGAAAGTTGGTTCCAGCTGCAATATCTTCAAATTTCAAATAGTTAGTGGTTTTTGCTATTGAAGATGTATTCAGTACTTAGATACCGGATTTATTGAAGCAGATTTTGGAAATTTACCTGAACCCGATGTCTTTATGGTGATGGACTACTTTAATAAAAATAATAAAGAGTTTACACTTGGTTTTTGAATTGAAATTTCATAACAATCTATAATACATTGTACATTTTCATATCACCCTCTGTAGGGAATATGAAGTTCTCAACTCTCAGAGTGGAGCATCCAATGCACGAATGGCTAATAACGGTATACTTTTTTGTATAATGCTACATACTCTGGAAAGTGGCATCCCAAAATCGTCTGCTAATATCCCATACGGTGAATTCAGATTGATATTTTTCAATGTTAAAAAGATATCAAGCTTGTCTTGCTCGCATTTGTTAGTTAAAAGGTCACAACCAATAATGAATTATTCGGAACTCCTAGATGAAGCTTGGGATTTTTTTTTGTATCAATTAAAATGTTCAATATATTGTATTTCTTCCGACCTATAAATATCTGAATAAAATAAGTTATTCGGATCTGGCAAGCTTAAATCTGACGAAGTTTATGTGATAGAAGAACCTCTGGTGGATATTGAAAACTCTTCGTTGATGGGTTTTCGTATTTTTCCAAACGCGATTTCTTCATTTTTCTTTTTTAGCCATTTTTCGCCTCCGCATTGAATCGCCTTGAAATGTACATAAGCATTAATGCAAGCCTGAACCCTTATTTTCCGAGATACCTATAGACTCCATTCGTGTGATATCCATTGATTTCCTCCTGTACTTGCCTTCCTCCAGGGGTTCTATTTTCTGAGCTTAATGACAAATTACTGTGCTTTAATTTGTAAAAACTGTGACATGACTTTTAACTAAGCGTTTTTGACAGTAAAAAAATCGCGCTATTACTACAGGATTTAGTAACTTTTCCACTGTTCATTATTTAAATGTACATATATTTTTCTGGTGCATTCTTGGATGTGCTAGGAATGTCGGGAACCAAACAGTACTTATTAACCACTTCTTTCTCACTCATTAGGTGTATAATAAAATAAAGAAACAGCTCAATCCACAGTCCAGCGTTTTGTTTTGTTAACAAACAGTACACTTCCATATAGCCCTCGACTTGCGGAGTTTCAAACGTTAGGTATGGCACATGCACTGTGACGTCACAGGTAACCACGCCCCGTTTTCGTTCAATCCAATTTCTTTAATTAATTTGAGGGCTTAAACGTTCACGGAAAAATCTAAAATTTTGGGAATCCGTTTAAAATAAGTTCTAGTTTCTATTTTTGAATTAAAAATTTTTTCTTGAACAAGCCCATTGTTAAGTATTCTTTAAACAATGTGCGGTTTCGATCGCGGTCCATCTGGATATCTTATTGCAAATAAAGCACATGTTCTTGTAAAAACTTTGTCATATTTACCATGTATTAAAAGTAAATTCACATAATAATTTTTATTTCTTAGTGCTTGTATCAAAATTTAGACCACACCTGCATCTCTGAAAATTCACAGAAAACATTTAATATCTGGATAACGGTAAGGTTTAGGTATAGGAAAGTATACATGAACTTAACTTATTTTTTTCTCCTGATTGCATTAAAATAGGAAAAACAGGGTGGTTCTATTTAAAAAAAATGAAGAAATGTGATATTTATGAAGTGAAACTTTGAACACTTTTTATACACACACTGTATAAAATGAAAAATTTTTCAACATAGATTCGAATACGTTTGACCTTGCTAAGGGAACCAAAGAGAAACCATTTTCATATCTTCAAGGTTCCCCTCGTAAAAAAATAATTTATAAGGGTCTTCAACGGTCAAATTTTCTACAAAAAACTCAATAACTCAAAAAGTGTGCATTTTTCGAAAAAAGTTTTTAGACAAAAGTATACTAAAATATCACGTAGATTTTAAAAATGTATTAATTTACAGGGTGTTCCATTTAAAATAACAAAGTTACAGTCGACTTCCGGTAGAACCGGAAGTCGGCCATCTTTGAAAATATTTTAGTTGAACAGATCGTATCCGAAAACCCAAACGTAGAAATTTTCATGATTTTACTATAAGTATTTTGCCATATACAGATAGTTTTCACTCGTCGTGGGACACCCTGTATAACATGGCAATGAAACAGTAGAAGAAGAACACACACATGCAGTTTTCAGGGACGAATTCCATTCGCAATTATCTTTAGCAATAAACAGATGCTCTAACAATTTATAAGTCGAATATATACACACATAAAAATGCTATTTTGGTGCGTTGTGTTACATAAGTCGCACACAGCGTGATGGATCGAAAGAAATAGGCCACGTACGAAATAGTTGTGCCAATAGAGAGGTAGCGTTACAAAAACTAGAATTCGAAATTAGATTCCAAGCGAAGGAAAAAAATATATTATTAGGAACTTTTTGACCTTCCTAAGTAGAGTGAGTTTTATAAACATGTCGTTGTTTGTTCATATCTTTCTTGTTTTTAAAAACTCGGGGAAAATTTACCGAAAATTTTAATATTAAGGCTGCATTTTTAATAAAAATTCATTTTTTTTTTAAATATCCCAGCTATACTCGGATAGTTTATGTCCCAATATTTATGTATCACCCTGTATAAAGAAAATAACTTACTGGCTCGATAAAACCCAAATTAATACTTTAGCTCTATCAAAATAGTACCTAGAAACCTTAGAATAAACCCTGGTCTTCCTATAATCCTCCGCAACATACTAATTTTCACGCTTTATCTATGGCCTCGTTCTAATTAAGCATTGGCATGACACGAAGTGTGCTGTGTATTTTACTTCTCGATGACGTTTCTAATGCTACAGAATCGTGTGTCACTGAAAGAAGACCCATAAAATGAAGCGGCCACACACGTTTGTAACAATCACTCAAGGCTATTGATAAAATAGTCAATCAATGACATACGTAGGGATATCGGATGGTAAAGGGAAACAAAATTTGTGAAAATTATAGAAGTCTGCTGCTAATCAATTATTATAAAAATCTTGCTTGCCTAAATCGATATATCTGGACTGAACAATGTTCCTATTCGCTTAAAATTCATTTCCATATATGGTTACCAGGATCCTGTGTGTCTGTGACTACTATAAGGGGGATGGGGCTCCCGAAAAAAACAGAAAAATTGCCTCGAAACCGAATATTGGAATAAGGAAGTAGAGTTTTCCCTAAAGAACCGATTTTTTTCTTCTTTGCAGCAATGACGAAGTAAAGAAGAAAAATTAAGACAAAATATATGTTCTTCAGAAAGTTTTACTTTCCTAGTCAATTATTTGGGACATTCCAATCAATTTCTTTCTTCACGACTAAATAATAACGCACACATTATTTTTACATATTTAGCTACCAGTGAATACTGAAAAAGATTTACTCTCGTTAGCCAATCACATTCTATTATTATCAGAATTGACGCTTAAATGAATTAAAATGAATAAATCAAATCGTCTCTTTTAAAACGTTAAATACCTAATAATGCAAATCGATTCTGACAGCGCGTCGTTTGAAACGTCAAAATAATGATAGAATCATAATTTTACGTATTATTTAGAGAAAAAATGGGCAACAGTAGTAATATTTAGTTATAATTCCCAATTATCATTTATAAATGTAAGGGTTTCGATTAAAACTGTATGTTACGTATCCCTTTTTGAAAATAAACATGCTCTATAGCCTAGTGGTAGAAATAGTTGACTCTGGCGCGGAAGATTGGGGTTCGATCCTCACTGGCTTTCTTTTAAGTCGTGGAGAAAGTATAGTCTTTTATGGTGGGTTTATACACTTTACTTAATTTTAGTTTAGACGTAAATTTAGTGTTAAATTTAGACTTAATTTTAAAAACCATATACTTCAATGGGATGGTTTAGTCATAATTTGTGTTTGTGTTAAATGTAAGGGTTGACCTTGAAAGTGCTCAATAATTGAAACCTTCACACTAAATTTAAAGATAAAACTAAATTTTGTTGATATACACATGCGCTGATTGACAGAGTGCCACGTCCATGAAAAAAATTTACCAACAATACATAAACATGACAAGAACTCAACAGCAAAAGTGCTGTTAGGCAAACCATCGCTCTCTTGTTCTTGCGTATCATTATAATTTTGATAAAAAATAGCCTTTGCCAATAATAACATGTACTCTGTGATAATAATAAACACATAAACACGAAACAAGTTAGAATTAGTGTCAAATTTCAAATGCTAAGTATAAAAATCCCCAAATCCCATTTTATACGCATGCGTAGCATTAAATTAAAAAATGAATTAAAATTCTGTATAAACACTTTAACCTTTGATAAGATTAAGTCTAAATTTAACACTAAATTTACGTCTAAACTAAAATTAAGTAAAGTGTATAAACCCACCATTACTTGTGTAGAATGGCTAATATTCACTTCATCCGCGTGAATAATAGCCATCATTCTGCACTCGTTGAAGAATATACTATTACTTTTGTTTAGTACATGTCTTTATTTTAAGATTTTTTCATGATAGGGGGGCTATTTTTTTATTTTGCTTTGGTGTCTGTCAAACAAATGCAAAGAATCTACTGGACCCACATATTAATCTCCATGACCCAAATAGGGAAACGTAAGAATAAATTTATTTTGAATATGGGGTTCCTTTTTTGGCGGACATATGAAAAAATAAAATGAAAAGTTGAGCAAATTATAGGGTGTGACATATCAAATAAAAGGGCTTGTTACGAGGATAGCAAATATATAATTTTAAAATTTTTAAAATGGATAGTTTTGAAGTTATTAAAAAAACTAAATGACAAATTGATTATTTTATATCCCTTTCTTCTTAAATCCTTAAAATATTTAAAAAATAACTGCTTCCTTACAGTTACAATTCTCTTTTTTTTTGTATAAATTCGCTAAATAATCATAGAAGAGTCTTTGACATGGACAAAAATGTTGTATCGACAAAATAGTGTGTGGACTGCTATTCGAAAGAAGTCCAGTAAATTGATCATCTTTATTTTAATTTCGACAGCGACACACTTAGAGCTTCAAATTAAAAGCACATTGTTTAGTTAAAGTATATAACTTGGCAGAAGCCATGTTGAAGACATAAATTAGATTTACACGATGAACAATACATTAAAAAATTTTATGTAAATTAACATGACAAGAACAAAGTAACATTTAGATTCTAATAGACTTAATAGAATCGATCAAGCTTCACCATATACGAGAGTTAAACGTTGATTTTATTAGTTTGTTTTATACAGTGTATACCGACATATAAATATACAGGGTCATTTTTATTTAACAATCAAAAAAACGTCTTTTTGCTCTTTATTTATAATGTTTTCAATACTGCGCCAATTAGATGGGCTTAGTGGTTTTTCTTGTAAACAATATAATTATTATTATTATAAAAAAATTATAATGGAATTGAATCTATTAACTTTGTACAGGGTCACTATAATTAGTCGTGTAACATCAACTAGTACTACCAGCTTGAACTTGTTTCATTGTAACTTTCTTATCAATTCGTTTCAATAATCCCAACATGTTATCGACGTCGTTTGTTCTTGTGCATTAATAATTCTAAAAGGAAAAAAGGGGTCAAGGAAGTGGTCGGGGGCCAAAAGTCAATCAATGGAATTAACATACAATTGTTGGGCATTAGAACGTCTCCACATAATAAACTGAATTTTGCTGATACATATTCAACATAATTTCTTCATATAAAGAGGTAAAATGTTAAATATACAGGGGGTTTAGAAACTAATCTATTAAACAAGCTGATCTTTTGAATTAAAAACCAGCTCCTTCGCCATATTTTGAAATGTTTTATATTTTTCATGTCGAGGGTATATTTCAAAAATAATCATTTTAGATTATTTGGATTTCTAGCTATGGTTGGTTATAGGTAAAATCACGTTTTTCTGGTTGTAACACTAATTTAAAAGAACAAAAAGGCAGTTTTTGACCTGCAATCAATTTGAACATTCTCGTTTTTGTATACAATGGTTGAATCGGGGACATAAACGTCAGATACACGTCACGCAAGTATACTGGGATGGATTAAGCTAAAATATATTGAAAAACGGATTTAAAAAATAACTAAGGACGAAAAATTCTATTATAGTCGAGTCTGAAAGTTTGTATAGGGTTAAAAGTAAAGAAATTTTATTAAAATAAGAAAAGATGGGCTCTCCAAAAGACAGTAAATAATTCCAATCGTTTTTTCGTTTTTAATTTATCAAAATATCAATCGCAAATTTTGGGAAACAAAAAAAATTTAGTTTATCCGGTTTGAGTTGTAATATATCATCCCACTCGCAGATTATTACTAATAGAAGAAGCCCTGTCACATAAGATGAGCCAATTATCTCCCGGTACTCCTCATGGGGGGTAAAAATCTATTTAATGAAAATAAGTTCGTTTATATATCAAAAATGTTGTTAGAATACATTTCAAGGGTTCAATAAAATTAAAAAAATGTTAATATATTTATTCTAAATAAGAAAAATCGACTCACTACTAGTTTCGATAAGCGATTACCATCATCAGGCTTTGCAAATGAAAAATATGACATACCTTATTAGATTTTAAATTCTCAATTTTATTTTTTTTTCTATCGCTAAGTCGTAGTACAATCCTGGATGTAACTTTGATAAATAATTCAGTCAGGGAATAAATTTACTGGTGAATGTTATAGAAGACAAGAAACGTTCGATCCATTTTTTTTTGTTTCGTGCTTCGTGTACCAACCTAGTGAAAAGCACATCGATTTTGTGCAATAACTGGAAAAGCATTTTTTCTTTTGCTCTATAAATAGGACAGAAAAAAAATAGATTACTAGACTTTTGATAAATGTTTTAGATGAATTTTTGTTCATAAATCACGTAGATTTTGTTTTGAGTTAAACTATGCGTCAAAATATGAAGAAATTGAATAATTTTTTTGTTTTTCTTTTCGTGAATCATCGTTGTTATCTCGGAATGCTCCAAAATACCTTTTAAATAATTGTTCACCACATTTTCTTGAAGTGACCTAGAACCGTGTCTTTAAATAAAAACAAAACCTATTTAAATCTATATTTTTCCGATATTTCTTGGAGGTGGTTAGATTGGTTCTCGGGGAAGGTGTTAGTATATGATTTATCAAGTTTTTGTATTCATTGGCTAGAAAATAATAGTATATTCTTCAACGAGTGCAAAATGATGGCTATTATTCACGTGGATGAAGTTTCGGAATCATCCAAGTGAATATTAGCCATTCTACACAAGTAAAAGACTATACTTTCTCTACGACTAAAAATAGAAAGCTTCCAGTGAGGATCGAACCCCAATCGTCCTCGCCAGAGTCAACTATTTCTACCACTAGGCTATAGAACATGTTTTATTTTGAAAAAGGGATACGTAACATACAGTTTTAATCGAAACCCTTACATTTATAAAAGATAATTGAGAGTTGTAGCTAAATATAACTACTGTTGTCCATTTTTTTCTCTAAATAATACGTAAAATTATGATTCTATCATTTTTTTTGACGTTTCAAACGTCGCGCTGTCAGAATCGATGTGCATTATTTGGTATTTGACGTTTTAAAAGAGACGATTTGATTTATTCATTTTAATTCATTTAAGTGTAAATTCTTATAATAATAGAATGTGATTGGCTAAACGAGAATGAATTATTTTTCATTTTTGGTTTCAAGACACTCTGTATAATTTAAATTAATGAATAATTTAAAAACATCATAATGAAAGGTATGCGATAAAACATCAATAAATTTCACGAATGCAACTCATCAAAGTATGAGTAAATTTAATGAAAAAAAAAACGTGATTTCAACGAAATATTTTTGTTGGTTGTTCCAGATCGCCGAGGTGGAATTAGCATGTCAGTGCCTTCGATGGTACATCGATTAGGGAGTTCGCTGATAGTGCGCAGCATAGTAAGCGGAGACGCTCTCTACGATCGTGACGACGTAGAAAACATCCTCGACGACGTAGACGACGATTCAACACCGGGAAATCACGAAGATCCCACCGACGCCGTCGTCGGCGAGCGTCTCAACAAAGAATTGCCCGATTGTAAAGTAAAAAGAAACTATTTGTGCGTCGGCTGCGACTTCTTTACGCAAAACCCTCGCGTCTATCTCTATCATTTACGGGACGTTCATAATGAAAAAGTGAAAATCTACGAGTGTCCGAATTGCCTGTACGCCTCCAAGCACTTCCAGAAGCTACTGCGTCACACGAAGATGGTGCACGACGATGCCCCCTCTAAAAAAGTCTCCGGTGAAGACGGTCCCGTGGAAGACGAGCCGCAAGCGGCCGTTTTCAAGTGTTCGGTGTGCACGTTCACCGGTAAAACTCCCGCGATGCTCGCCAAACACGAGCGCGAAGAGCACATCAAAACGAAATTCTTTCGATGCTCCAAGTGCACTTATGTAACGCATATCAAAGCGCGTTACACGAAACACGTCAAGTACCATTCCATGCCGATGATTAAGTGCGAGATGTGCGATTTTCGAACGCCTTACAAATGGAACTTAGACAGGCATTGCAAGAACCACAACGGACACGGTGCCTTCAAGTGTTCGGCGTGCAATTTCACCGCCGACATCAAGCAGAGTTTGACGGTGCACGAGATGAACCACCACGTGCCGCCGGTGGGTCAGGCGGCGGGTTTGGGAGTCGGGAGACGGCGCAATAAAGTCGGTGCCAGCGATACCACCCTCGCCGAAGAAATCGGACAAGAACGGCAAGCGCAAACTCAGGTGAGTACATCGAATATTATTTCAATAAAATATTCAAATTTTAAGTATTTGATAAATAGCTTTTAAAAGAACGTATATTTATCAAAGTTTATTGCGTGACAAAATTGAAAAGTCGCGTCATCTTCTAAATTAAATTTTCTTCGAGTATTTCGGATCGACTCTAAGGATTTATCAAGTTATTTATAGATTTCCTAATTGAATAAGCGAGGTTATAAATTGAAATTTTTTTTATACATCGAAATAACAAAAAGAAATTTGTTTTTTTTCCAACGTTTCACAGTGGTTTATTAAAATTTTGGCAGTTATTTGTTTTCCTGGCACCTTTTCACTGTCTTACGTTTAAAATATCAACTTGAATGGCTGCGAGAATATAAATGTTTTTGACGTTATCTATTATTTGAATTGTTTAAGCCAAAAATTCATTGTATAAACAACAAAAAGTAGATAATATAAGCTTTACAGAAGTTATCATCTCTGCGTTAAAGTGGCTGACAAGTGACAGTTTGGGTCGTGCGCAGTTTGTGGTACGGTTAATCTTGTTATAGAGGGACTAAAAATTAATGGTAGTACTTCATATAAAATATGTGCCTTCATTTATAAACTAAATGTACACTTAGGGGGTCAATTTCTCGTCTCAAAAATCCCCCCGAGACGAATTTTGAGCATTTTTTATGTAAAAAACATTTTTTTTTGTCGAAAATTTTGAAGTAAAGAGTAGGTGTGGAAATATTTAATATGAACTGGCTTCGTTATCTACCTTATTGCTGGAAATAATGAACTCAAAGTTCTCTAGAATATGAAAAATTTTCCCCTGAAGACTATTGAAGACTAGAATGTTCTATCTATCATATTAGTTGAGTTATGAGTAGGTGTCTTTAGTTTTAAAAAGTGGATTTTCAAAAATTTCATGACTATTTGGGGGAGAAAAAATGATTTTATACAAAAATAGACTGTGGCATTCGATTTTTTGACTCAAAAAACCCCTCCAGGCGAATTTTGTGTATTTTTTTTATGTCTAAAACGCTTTTTTTGTCGAAAATTTTGAAGCAAGTGTTAGGTATGGAAATATTTGATGTAAACTGCCTTGTGTCAACTTCTTTCCTGGTCAAAATTATGAACTCAAAATACACTGGAATACGTAAAAATTTCCGCTGAATCGATTGCCGAAGACTAAAACGTTCTATCTATCATATTAGTCGAGTTATGAGAATCTTTAGTTTTGAAAACTGGATTTTCGAAAATTTCATAACTTCATTTGGAGGAGAAAAATGATTTTGTTGAAAAACAAACTTTGGCAGTCAATTTCTGGTCTCTTTAAACGAATTTTGAGTATTTTTTCATGTCAAAAACATTTTTTTTTGTCGAAAATCTTGAAGCAAGGCAAATATTTAATCTGTCCTCTCCCATTGTACTTTCCATCCAAGTCTTCGTTTAATGGGTACTGAAATATCGTTCAACGGTAGTCGTAGTAGATGGAAAAGCACTTAAAATAAGAAAATATGTGAAAAATTACTAGACCCTTTTTTCAAAATAGACACACCAATTGTTCAGTCAGTTTAGCTCCTCCATTCCAATCCTATTATTCGAATTTTCATGCGCTGAAAATCAGTTCAAATTATGTGATTAAACATATAAACAAAAAAAGAGAAAACCTTTTCACACGTACTTGACCGTGCTACAGTACTTTGCAGAATTGTTCATATTTATCAGTTTTATTTTACTTAAAATCCGGCACGTTTTCAACAAAACAACGTGTACAATTAAAATCACAAGGAATATTTAAAATTGTAAGAAGTAATAGTCATCGAAAACAATCGCTGCTTTAAATTGTCTTAAAAATATTTAATCTGTACATGAAGTTCACCATGAATTTAATTTGTTGTTATTATTAGATTGGAATTAAATAATACTACAAATATCTTCTGTATGTTCCTTGTGGTATATCATTCATTCTTTTTTTTAAATTTCTTGGGAAATTAAACCACAATATTTTTGAATTCTTTATTTCAACGTTTCAGTAGCGTTCCAGCTACCGTTGTCAAGAAAAATAAGTAAAAATTGATTTTTATCCCTAACTGACACAACGGAAAAAAATTTGACAACTAGACAATCAAAAAAATTTTGAAGTGTAAGACTGCAAAATTTTGTTATCAAATTTTTATTAAGGTCCATTCATAGTAGATCATTATATTAATAAAAAAAAAACATCAACCCAATGATTTTTTACATCAATTTTGCTCCGATGCTCGAAATCATTACCACAATGCTTTTAAAATATTACTCAATGTACGAGGACGTAATATGAATGCTTAGCGAACATTGATTTCAATCAGCAACGTTTCATGTTAAAATATTGATATTAATGACTTTGACATGGTTTAATGTCCTAGTACATCGATTCTATGCCTAGTGAACATCAATTGATTAATAAAATAGAAATCAATCGATTATTGAAAAACATTACCTAATCACCTAATGTGTATTAATTGATAATCTGAAATATGTAAGCATTATCATAATGGAAAAAAGTATCAATACAGAATGGATCAAAATAAACATCTACTTTGGAAAAATAAAATCCTTTGGTAATTTAGAATCCTCACATATGTTTATTTAAAATTAAAAATATAAACTTCACTTACTATCTAAAAAGCTACATAATTTATCAATTTAAGGAAATGAAGAGGTAGGTATATATTTCTTTGATACTTGTTACGTCTTCACCAATTTTTGTAGAGTATACTTTAGTTGTTTGGCGTTTTCCTGTTATATATTTTTTCACTGTTTTGCCTGTAGGAATAACATATCCATGCAATGCTCACAACACTGCTGCATGGCGTCCATCTGCATATAAAATCAATTAGGTATATCATCCATATAATCATTCCATATTTATAGTATAAGCTACCAACTGTCATCTGGTTGGACGGATATTAGTTTTGCAGAAATTTGAAAATATAGAATTAAAATTAGTATTATCAAAGCTGGTTATATACATCACTTACTTTCATTCACGTCTTGGCTTAGTTTTTGTAATAAACCCATCATAGTTTTATCCTCAAATTTTCATTGGATATTTTTCCATAGCTTTGTTCACAGCCAATTACCAAGCCATCGGAATTTTCAAAGGCACTAGAGAAATCCATGTTTATCTGGAATTATAATGAAGAATGAACTACAAGTGAAAATAAGTTTAAAAAAATTAACATTTGTCTCACCAATTTAAATCCTGAATGTTAATTATAAAAAAAAAACATGTTTCAAAAATGGCTGTAGTAGATTCTAAGGATTTATAATTTCTTCCAATCTGTGTTTGCTGCAGTGATCTATTTTTTTCCTCAGCGTCTTCTCCTAGAACTAAAATATAATAATTTGCTTATAGTTTACTATATATAGTAGGTACGGCTTATTCGAGAGACAATAATAATAATTTTCTAACTTACTTGTCTATAGGTATACAGGATAGGTTTCCTAGAAAAATTTGGAATTGCACTTTTTTGTTTTTTCACTTGTATTTATAGGTATATTATTAGCGCACTTTTGTGATTGACGGAATATATTAACAAATTAACTAGGACTAAATATTATAATGCATATTATTATGACGCGAGGACTAGGACTAGGAGACGATCTTTCGTTCTTTCCGTTCTTTCCACGTGAATTTAGCGGGAATCGAGCAAATGTTTAGGTGGTGGGAGACAACAAGACGTAATATTAATGTATTTGGACATTAGCTCAACGTATTTAATCATCAAGCTATGTTTTTTTGTATTATTTAATAAGTTTGGGCATTATATTAATGGTAGAGGTACATTAATTGATGTCTATAGGCATTATTGTAATGATTTTTTATTATTAACTTATAAATTTTAAAGTATTGATCTATGGACACTGACATTATTTTGTCTCATTGTGCAATGATTAACTTATGTCCTCTAGGTGATTGGTTTAATGTAAATTATCCTGGTATTGATGTGAAATATCATTATCTTGATGTATTTTGACACAAAAATAATTAAATTCTTGCATTAGTTTAATGACCAGGCATACATTGTGATAATCCAAAAAAATATCATCTAAGGTTTTTTAAGCATCATCATAATCATTGCATCACATAAATACTATTAAAAGGGCATTATTGTAATGATTTTACGTTGATGATCATGGGACATTAATATCACGTACGATATTTTTTTCTGTGATAGTCTACTAGAAATGGAATCCAGTGAAGTGCACGTTCCAGGAACGGTTTTTTTAATTGGGATAGCGCATTTTTTTCGCTTATATTGGAAATGTTGTTAATAAAACGCGTTTCTTGATACTTTTTTTGTGTATGAATATTTAAGTTTTCAAAATATATGTATATTCAGTTTTGTGATTTTGTGTATTGAAATGTGTATCGATTAACAACTATTCAAATTATAAATCATAAGAAAACCTGGATAAAAACTTATGATGCTATCCTGATAACGCAGGTAATTGATTATTGGAAATTTCTCTTTCTAACATTGGTAACCAAATTTGACTACATTCGGCTGAAATACTAGCTACACATTTATCTGCATTTAGTTGTATTAAAGCACTTTTTTTGATTTTTCGTCTTTTGTTATTGGGTTCTTTTAATATTATTTTTGACGAATCCCATTGAATTTGATGACCCTCTTCCCAAGCATGTCTGCAAATAGCTGACTTAAAGAATTCCCTATCTTTGATATATTTTTTGTGTTCGTTAATTCGCACTTTCAATGGTCTAGATGTTTCACCTAAATAAAATTTGTCGCATTCACATGATATTTGATATATGCAGTTTTTTGAAGATTGTTCTTCATTCTTTGGTTTCGTTTTTGTTAATATTGATCTTAATGTATTATTCGATTTAAAACTAGTTCTAATATTGAATTTATTACCAATTTTTTCAATTCTTTCTGAAAAACCCTTAACATATGGTATTGTCAAGTTTCTAAAAATTATGTTAGCTGAATTATTAATATTATTGTTATGGGGTATTAACAATGAGTCCCTCTCTATATGCTTAATCTCCTTATTTACAAATTCTGCAGGATAATTATTGTTATTTAAAACATCTTTTAAAAAAGTTTTCTCCTTTGTAAACTGATCATCACTAGAACAAATGATTCTGGCCCTATCGTATAAAGATTTTACTATCCCTTTTTTAACGCTTATAGAATGATTAGAGTCAAAATTCAAATATCTATTAGTGTGTGTTGGTTTGCGGTATACACTTGTTTCATACCCTGTAGATGTTTTATTAATTAGAACATCTAAAAATGGCAAAAAATTGTTATTTTCAATTTCAAATTTTATAGATTCCTCTCCTTCATTTATATTTTTTAAAAAATCATTAAGAGATAGTAAATCATGAGGCCATATTGCGAAGAATTCAAAAATATTGTGGTTTAATTTCCCAAGAAATTAAAAAAAGAATGAATACTACAAATGTTAGGTTAAGATTCACATCAAACCCAGTATTGTTATTAAGTAGCAAACATTTTGACACTCTTGTTAGATAAATGATAGCCTCTTCAACTTTGACATCAACTTCTTCGATTTTAATTATTTGATCCAAAGCAAATCCTTTTTTTATTAGTTTTCTTTTTAATTGCCTTCAAAAGTTTAATCAAATGCATAAAACAATGTAAATAAACCAAATCTTTGATACGTTCATCGTGGTATTTCCCATCAACACAAATGGATCTCAAGGATGTATATGAATATTTTATAATACCACAATTACATATGCTTATTATGCAATATTTTAAAGCAATGTCAAGGTAACATACTTTTTTTTTCATTTAATAACTAATTTATTTTAAATTGGAAGATGGGATAAAAAGGCGGCGTAAATTTAGCCAAACTGATGCTTCTGTTGTGTACTTTGACATTTTTAGTGTAAACGTTAAAAATTATAGAGGGTGTAACACAAAGGCAGGTCTTAAATCATATCACATGTTCTGGGGCTAAAAATAACTCGATCCAACCCAAGTTAACCTAGTACAAATGTTCATGTGGAGAAAGTTACAACCTGGCTGCAATTAGAAATCATCAGAAGCCATTGTTTTTCCAAAATATTCGGTTTTCGTTAGTAAAACGGTGCCGACTGTGTATTTAAAAAAATGGGGGCCATTTCTAGCATCTAATAGAAACTACACATTTGTAAATAAATAAGATTCAATCAAAAATTTGGGACCCTCGAAAAACTTGAAAATTCATTGACTTTAATTTTTGTTAGTCGAAATTTTTGAAGCATAATGAAAAATAGACCGTATCTCGATAAAAACTGATCATTGTAAAAAGTACTAGGGGACAAAAAAGTTTCAAAGATAATGTGTTTGAATAATGGTGCCACAATAAGCATTAAATTGTAACGTACACAAAAATTTTGGGGGTCTTAGAGGTTCTCACCTCCCATAAATTTTTAACGGGTTGCAATAATTCCTTAATTTATTTAAGATGCTTTTATCATAAGAAAACCACTTGTCAACTTTCATTATAATATGTCAAACAACTGTCGAAATATTTGAAAAAATCAATTTTCATTTGGTAACTTCGAAGGGTTGTAACTTTTTTCGCATGCACATTTGTATTAGGGTAACTTGAGTTGGATCGAGTTATTTTTAGCACCAGAATATGTGGTATGATTTATGACCTGCCTTTTTGTTACATCCTGTATAATTTGAGAAAATATTGTCAACTGCACAAATCCACCTGTATTTATTTCAAAAGTTATTTTTTTCACTCTGTATTTAGTATTTGATAAAATAAAAAATTTGTTCCTTTTTTTTTCTACGTCCTTGGTGATTCTATCTGTGAAAAATTCATTCTTAACCAGAAATATCTTGAGTGCTCGCCCACGTAATGACTAAAACGAAAGAAGATCGCAAAATAGGCATCGTTTATAAATATACATCTCTTGGATAACTTCACCTATATACCTATTGAGTAATTTATTTCCTATTTCGCGTAATAATTTCAATCTAAAATAGAAAAAAAAATTGCTTAAAATCTTGGTTTAGATTAAATTTGTAGGCGGATGAAGGATTTGTTGTTTGAATTTTTTTTAAATGTATCTGTCAGTATTAACATAGACGTTTGGACATAAATAGATGATACCATTTCGTTTACCATCTCAATATTGTATGCTTTTTTTGTTTCTTTTGATGCTCATGTCGATTAATATTTATTTGGTCAATACGATTCCATAGGTGTAGGCAGTACACTTTTTTCTAAGGAACACATATCATAAAAAAAAACATTTTTTCAACTTTGACCCTGTATAACTTTGTCAATCATGATACCGAAGAATGAAAACAATGTTTCTCCGCGACTAAATAATAACGCACAAATTATTTTTACACATTTAGCTAAATAATGATATATATTATTCACACCAGTGAATAATGAAAAAGAATTCACTCTCGTTAGCCAATCATATTCTATTATTATCAGGATTCACGCTTAAATGAATTAAAATGAATAAATCAAATCGTCTCTTTTAAAACGTCAAATACCAAATAATGCAAATCGATTTTTCTGACAGCGCGTCGTTTGAAACGTCAAAATTATGATAGAATCATAATTTTACGTATTATTTAGAGAAAAAATGGACAACAGTAGTTATATTTAGTTATAACTCCCAATTATTATTTATAAATGTAAGGGTTTCAATTAAAACTGTATGTTACGTATCCCTTTTTGAAAATAAACATGCTCTATAGTCTAGTGGTAGAAATAGTTGACTCTGGCGCGGGCGATTGGGGTTCGATCCTCATTGGAAGCTTTCTATTTTTAGTCGTGGAGAAAGTATAGTCTTTTAATTGTGTAGAATGGCTAATATTCAATTGGATGATTCCAAGGAAACTTCATCCGCGTGAATAATAGCCATCATATTACTAGTTGGATTCATTCTTCCTGTCAGTTTTAATAAATGAAAACTAAAATTCTACACGCTCTAAATATTCTACAGTATCGTTATTTTTCTTTCAGCGCTCGATCTTGTTTTTTTGGAGCAATGCCTAAGCTACGAATACTGGGCCTTCCCACGTATCTCTACCCGACTTCAATTTATTTTTCTAAAACGCTTCCTTTAAACAATGAACCAAAGAAAAATGTCTGTTGCTATCGAGCGCTAATTTAAGAAATGCATGACGCTTGTACTTTTTATATATTTTGCACGGTATTGAGAAAATTAGTGTATTTAGAATTTTATTTTTATTACTATCGTTGTATATCAGTCAGGAAGCAAGAATATTTACAACTTTTCATGTTACTTATAATATGAAAATTGTTTGCTTGAAGATATTCCTTTATAATAATTAACACGGAAAATTTGTAGAGGGTGTTCCATTTAAATAATTGGGATAGGCGATTATTCACAAGATGCGACAAAACTGTCAAACGCCAACCAACTTTTTCAACGACTTTTCCTACGCCTTAGCGTTTGACAGTTTTGTACAGTAATCCCTACGTCGCATCTTGTAAAGATAAGCAAAAAGACGACCTTCTTTATATGATTTGCGACAAGTTAATTCATTTTTCGAATTGAATTGTTCTGTATATTGAAGACCGAATTAGCAGATACTTCCCACGACATACTATCGAAACTTATACATAGTATACTTTGTCCTTCTTTGGTAAATTACTACTTCTACTAACAAAATTAGCGAGTGATCTAAAAAAAATGTGCTTGCCACATGATAGAACAATGGTATAATCCTTATTTTTAGAATTTACATAAGAATATTGTGGGTTTGAAGATTCAGACATCGGTTGTTAATACTAAACATCTGCTTTAGGATAAATAAGATAATATACTTATGGTTATTTTATTATTTTGCATTATTTTTATTAGAAAATATTTAGATCACTATGTATATACGTTGGTAGAACCATTTACTCCGACAAATGTACAGATTGGGAGTCTTAATGTGACAAGCTTTCGACAGTCTGATAATAATATATATTATGCAACCACTACAAAATAATCCACTCTGAAAGGTAGACAACCCATTTCACTTGTCACACGGAACAGTGTTGCATAAGTAAATGTGAATATTATAAATTGAATCTGCCGTTTCGTTGATAGTGTCTCTAAATTGTTTATTCGTGCTTTTTCTTGACTATTTTCTATGGAACGGTAATTATATCTTTCACACTTGGTTGTGGTAAAATGGAAATTACGAAAGTGCAATCACTATTACCAACATATGAAAAATTAGTGGTTTTTGTACAAATCGTATAGGCGATTTTTAGCGAGCTATCGGTTATAACCCAGCGGTTACTTTAAGTAACAGGTGTTTTTTTATCATAGTTCAAGCTAATAGAGTGACGGCGACGATTTTGTTATTGATTTTGGACAAACTACACCCTCGCGTAAGTAATAATTAACTAATTACGCATGAATTGCAATTATATTGAATCTAACTTCATATATTGAACAAGCAAAAGTAACAAGATTGTAACTAAAGCATTTTTGTACACATTTTAAACGCGAAATTGATAAAATGCAGTAACCTGTGAAAGGATACATTAAAAAAGAATTAAAAACGATTTACTGTTGATGAAAATTTCACTTAACTTTCCTTGAAATTTTCAAATGTACAGCAATAACGTGAATCTCAGGTTAGACAGTATTTTTTGCAAATAAATATTTTCCCAGTTAATTTATGCTTAACACGACTCTGAATTAATTATGAATTTTTAAATTCGCACGTAATTATTATTATTCTTTAATTAATTAGTTGCAAGAAATAAATAAATTAACGTCTGGAAAAGTTGTTAAAACGTATATAGGTACTAGTGTCGTCACGTTGATTATTTATTTTATTACGTAACGTCTTTATTGAAACGTACCGTATATTTATTCTATTTAATCTTGTTAAAATTATAATATTTTCTTTCTTTTCGTTCTTTAATTCCATGGTGAGCTGTCTAATTTCTAACCTTATTTTGTCATATTTCTTCTGTCTTATTCAAATTTTTGCGCTAATTCGACATAAATTTTCTAGAGGGTGCCATTTTTTAACGTTCTTGTGTAATCACATCAAGATTTCTGGCTACCAACTATGAAATACAAACATCATGTTATTATTAATAATAGGAGAGTTCAGTCTAAGGTCAGTGTGGCCAACAAAAAGTGTTTTTTTTTGACAAGAATGACAGTTAAAGTATGCCATTCAAAACCTCAAGATTTTTACATGCTTTTTATCATTGCAAACATCTATTGCTTTATTAAAATAATGAATGGCAAGTCACCATTTCATTTCTGTTATTCAGTCACTAGTTAAGTCAAATGTCAGTTATATTTGTTTTTGTTGATATTCATTTTTAATAGTGTATGTCACTTTTAGATTTTTGTATTATTTCTAGTTAGTTGTATCTCTATTCTTCTAATTACTTTTTTCACTGACATCTGACATAAGAAGTGACAGATAACAGAATATGCCAAGAGCCCTAGAATTATTGGCCACCGATATGTTGAGTATTCAGCTAAATTCTTGTCAGAAAAACTACTTTCTGTTTTCCACACTGACCTTAGACTGAACTCCTTTATTTCAATTTTTAATTTGAAATTATCTAAATTTAACTTTTTCTAGACCGGTATATTAATATACCCGTTATTCTGCGTGTCTATTATTCCCAACTCTATACTTTATCAGTTCTTATTTTAACAATTTTCACTTGTACCTTCTTTTAATACCTCTACACATGCCCCATTGATGACGATGTAGGTGTATCGGTCTATTGTCTATAAGCGATTGTATAATTCTTATTAAATTGCTCCCTACCACCGCTCAACATACCTCTGACACAAATAAATAATAATGTTGTTCATTATTCTAAGTCAGTATTTCCTATATGATATTTATACTCGGCATCAAGTGAATTAATAAATGATTCATTTCGCCTGTCGGTCAAGGTTTCAAATTGCATTACGACATACGTAACGCAACGCACTATTCGCTTTAGTTAGATCAAATTTGACAGTGGCACAGAACGTAAAAATCGTTTACCGCGCTCGCTCCACCGTTCTGTGTTTGAAAATATATATACCACGGTCGTATTAATAAGCTGATAGTTTAAAGGTGTATTTTTGGAAAAATTTTAAACGCTAGGAAGTAAATATTATGCAAGAATTATGGTAGGCAAGTGAAGACGTGTGACATCTTTTTGATTTTAGTGAAGGATTTTTTTTATCGGGTATTTTAAGGTGAGTTTTATTGGTAATTTGGTTAAAATTCATTATTGATAAAAGTTTGTTACACAGAATATAGTCATATATACACGTAATATACAAGGAGATTAAAAAAAGATTTGATTTTGAGATAAGAGTTTAATATTTCTTGAAACTTGAGTTTACTCTCACTCTTCTAAACAACTTTCCGTCGTGTACAGAATGTTGTCTTATCAAATTTTGATGAAAACTTACTTTACATGATGTTTTTTTAAAACCGGACAACTTTTATTTGGGTACTTAAGTATCAAAATCAAAATTTTTATGGCTCCTCGTATATTAGATGTGTTGATGGTATGCTCTTTTCCAAAATATTTCGTTTTGACGTATGCCAACATGATTTATCTAGGAGGAACTTTTGGATAAAGGCAAATTAGGTTAGATGAACATAAAATCACATTTAGTAATCTAGTTTTTTTGGATATCCTGTATATACATGCAAAACACGTTCATTTTTCTAAATTCCTTTGACCCTCTTTATAAACTTGAAGGGTTAATCATTTCTACATCCTAAATACCAAACTAAAATTTGAAAAAAGTATATTTAGTTTTTGATTTCTCTTATTCTTAGTCTCCCTGTATATTTATTTTCATTTATTTTTCAAATTAGTGGAAATCAAGTTCTACTTATTATTAAAAATCTTTGTTGATTCTTCTAAAAAATATACAATAATTATAATTGGGTAACGTTTACTTCCTCGCGAATTAAAAATTTCTCAAAATAAATAACACGCTATAAATAAAGCTTCTATCGCGTGAAGCGGGATATTTTCAACTACCAATTGCTATATTTCTTTTCATCTGTCAAGATAACTTAGATGTTTTTTACATAAACATTTTAAAAGCCAAAATTGCTTAGAAAAATACCTAAGTTTCTCGCGAGTACTGAAACTTTTTGCGTATTAGCCAGATGCAATAACGAAGAATTCGAAATAAAAATAATATCCAGTTTTTGAAGGTTAATTGAAGCACTACCGTCAAAGCTGTCAGTGTAATGGGGTAAACAATGCTAGCCCAGATAAAATACAGGGTGTCCCACTATATTTTAACGGCTTATTACTCGAAAATGGGGAAATATATCGACGTGCAGTTTTCGCTAAACTTCTTATATTTGAAATATGTTACTTTATAGTGGGACACCCTGTATTGTGCTAACCCCCATTCATTTCAATTCACATGCTGTAGTGGCTATTTGGTTTGTTTTCCCCAATCCAATTTTGATCAAGAAGAAAATTTCAGAAACAATTGGAAACTTTTTCCCAGGTCGTTTAGTTTTTCCGACGCCTTATATAAATATCAATGTTTCATATGTTGGAAGAACCAACATCCTTTTGTAGTTCAATGCTGGGAAAATATTTCCATCAAGGCCAAATTTGTTCATCTTTAAATCCATTGCTCAAGGCGGTCGCATAGATATGAAAATTGCCAGACTGTGGTGAAAAACGACATATAAAAAAACTTCCCAAATTAATTAAAGATGATTATTTAAATTCAAATTCAATTACTATATTGAAATTCACCATACATGTCCTAATATCAGTAATTTTCAAATGGTTAATCTTTAATTACATATCTTTTACTAGAAGGATCTTGAAAATTAACAATAATCGAATGACTGCGCCAAATAATGTTTATATTTAATTTTTCTATCGAAAACAATAGAATGTAATAACCCGTTTTACCAGCAATTAACGTTTTACGTAATAAAATAAGGATGCAGAAATTTCCACTTTATTTTATTCGTTCGTAATATATTTGGTCACGAGATTGTTATTTAGTTGATAAATTGATATCTTTAAAATCTGAATTACTTATACCTGACGTCCCATTCTATTATCAACTGGCGAAAGGGTAAAATGTAACATATTCTTTAAATAGATGTCAAGATAGTCATATTATTATCAATATCATACAAACGTGGTTGAAGATTTCTACCTACAAACGGCTGAAATTAAACGATATTCCAATAGATGTCGCGCAGTCATTCATCGCGTAATTTTAAAGTTATTTTCCAGCAATTTTTTACAGATACAAAGTTGTATATAACAACGTTTATGGTTCAATTAAAGTAAAATTGGATAGTTAAACACATCATTAAATATAAATTTAACATTTCATCAATATTTCACGTCATTATTTGTCAAAAGTTCGTCACCAACCTAAAGTTAAAATATCCTCTATTACATATTAGACCCAATCATAGTTTATCGTAATCTCTAAGGCTAGCTTAGGAAGTTAGTGTTGTTCTAATTCAATGAAGGACACGTAGATAATATCACAGTCTGATCAGCCTAATTTACACTTAACTGTATTATTTGAATAAGATTCAATCTCCCGTTTGTATTTACTACTACTACTACTACTACTACTACTAAGTTGCAGACGAACCTTGTCCTGGACAAACTCAAGCCAAGGTTCCGGCACTGATGCCACTGGCGGGCCCATTGTGCCATTCCTGCTACCTAGACATCCATAAAGCCGAGCCCTTCAATAAAGGCCACAACCTTTTTCAATGGATGCCTGCTTGTGTCTCCAGGGGCCAACACAGGGACTCCGAAGACTCGCCTGCGTAGTACAGCCCAGTGTGGACACTCTAGGAGAACATGGACTGACGTTTCGTCAGTCATGCCGCAACCCCTGCATAGGGAACTTCCCTCTACTCCTAAGTTGTGGAGGTGTTTCATCATACAGCAGTGCCCCATTAGGAGTCCTGCTATCTTCCTTAGCCTACTTCTTGGTAGTTCAGTAGCTGCTCTAGCGTGTCCATCAGTCCATCCCTTCAGTAAAAGTTTGGATTGCCTAGGGCCCTGCAGAGCATTCCAATGAGCGAGGTGCTGATTCTTCAGCCACTTCTTCGTCTCCTTGCGTATTCTTTGTTTTGTTAGGCCCAAGGTCGGGCCCGGGCCGCAGAAGGGAGCTGCCGCCCCCTCCGCAGCCAGCCCGTTTGTATTTACACTAATACCTGATCACTAGAGGACGCTAAATAAATTAAAAAGTTTCTCACATAACCAAGTTTTGATCTGTCATTTATGTATGTATTTTTTGGGGTAACATTCACTGAGACCTAAAAGATCTATTGCGCCCCCCTTACTTCTACTTTGTCTCTGAAACTAGTAGCTCCTTTATTCCCATTTCCCTGAAGAATTTTAGGGTATCTTCAGGCTTCAACTTAGGTAAATGTTCTATTCAATAATCTCCCAGGTACTGTTCTCTAGGATTCTGGAGTGCTGTGCAGTTGGAAAGTATGTGGATGGAGGTTTCTTCTTCATGCCACAATATTTACATTCTTCTTTCACTATTTTGAGCTTTTTCAGGTTCCTATTCAGGCGACAATGTCCCGTTAAGATCCCTGTTAAAACTCTTTTTGCAGTTTTACTGTGACTTGTGCATTCATTCAACAGGTTGTAGTCACCCAGAAGAATCTTCGATTGTCTAAGCCCTACTAGATCTTTCCAATCGTCAGATCTTCTCTTTCCTTCGGCTTCCCCTAGCTACATCTTCTAATATTACATTGGAGCTGATTCTGCAAAAGGGTACAGGCCCCCAGAAAGGCATTTCAGTCTCTCTCTTTGCTAGTTCACCTGCTATTTCATTTCCTTCTATTCCAGTGTGTCCTGGAATCCATAGTAAGGTAACAGCCTAGTTCATTGAGTTTGTCTAGGCATTCCCACACCATTTTTTAACTGATTACACAAGAACTCAGTGCTTTAGTGGCTGCTTAACTATCCGTCATTATGATAATCTTTTGTCTTCTGTATCCTTTATCAATATTGAACTGGTGGCACTTTCTTATGGCGTAGATTTCCGCTTGAAAGATACTTGGGGTTTTTTCAAAGCTTTCCTGCCCCGAACACTCCTATCCCAGTTCTTCCTATTGCTTTTGAGCCGTTTGTGTACCATTGAATGGCATTCTTTCCAAGTCTGGTAATGGTATATCTGTTACTAAAACCTTCTTTCAGAAAAAAATTATAAATATACCGCAAAGAAACACCAACAGACAAATCCCATCAGTCCTTGAGGTGTATAGTCTGGATCTGAGTAAAATGTGAAAGAAATAGAGTGACTATTATGGATTTTATTAAAAAAATGATGTTGGATCCGGTCCTGCGAGTAAATACAAACACAAAAACGTTCAAAGTATCGCATAGGTGCGCCATACCTGCTGATACTGCTTATCAATTGTGCAGTACCTCTATCGCGATGTGATATCATACCCAACCGAACATTGGGTGGAACATTTTTGTTTTCATTACATCAACAGTTTGAAATGTAGTTTTGTGCAGTATTAAAGTCGCGTTTTTTTTCTGTGTTACAGGTCGGCAGTGAATCGCTCGACCAAGTATCGCACACAGAAGATATCGAAGACAGAAAAATTTTACCAACCAAGAAAATCAAACTCGAACCCAGCTCCGATTTTATAAATCCCGAAGACATCGTTCATCACGCCAATGGCAAGATTTACTTTAAAAATAAATGTAAGTACTGCAATTTCAAGACAGCTTGGGACAGTGAGATGGTCAAGCATGAAAAAAAATCACACAATATCAACCAGGAAGAACGGAAGCCGATGATAAAGAAGCAATATAGACCGGTACCCAATCTAATCCCGATTCCTACACAGAACTCTTTATTAAGGAAGCTGAAAACTGAGGATCCAGGAGAACCGGTCATGAGTCAAAAGGACATAAACGATATATGCGCCAAAAGCTCCAACAGCGTTCTCAAAGACTTCGCCTTCCTTTGCGGATCCGAAGACGTATTCAAAACCTCTACTCCCAAAGTACCTGATCTCATACCTGCTGCTGTGTACAATAAAAATTATACCTCACCTAAAAATAAGATAACCGACGTGTTTAAACAAAAGAACGCTTCGTTTTTCGACAGCCTTAGAGAAAAATTGGGATCGCAAGGAAATCTACTATGTAACATTTGTAACCACGAAAGTAAGTGCCTTACCGAACACGTCAAACACCAGCATTGCTGCGGCAAAGAAATCAACAAAAATCAAACTATAATTCCGCTTCAAAATATCAGTTCGTCGAGATGCCAATTTTGCAGACAACGTTGCAAATCCAGCTCCGATTTATTCAATCACATGCAAAAATGCCCGGAAGCTAGAAAAGCTCAAGATTTATTGGAACCTAAGGAAGAAGAAGAATCCGATACGGAAGGGGAATTGAAAATCGACGAAACACGAGACGAAACAGAAATAAAACCACACCCAATGGAAAATAAAGTTTTTGTTTGGAACGATATAGTCGTACCGATGGATATAGAGGTCGACGATTCAAATTACGAATACACCGAAGACAAAATCGACGATAACGTTTCATTAGATCTATCAATTCGAACTCAATCACCGTTGGATAGCGAAAATAGCGGCTTAGGACAAGAATCGACAACTCCTAACAGTATCCATCACTCTCCGCCGCCTAGTAATGAAAAAATCCCAACGCACGGCAACGACATCTCCGTAGCCCAACACAAACGAGTCTTCAAATGTCCCCATTGCACTTTTTGGGCGTCGACTGCTTCTCGTTTCCACGTACACATTGTGGGCCATTTAAACAAGAAGCCTTTCGAGTGTTCTTTATGCGCGTACCGATCTAATTGGAGATGGGACATTACCAAACACATAAAATTGAAATCCGTAAGAGACCAAGCTCACGAACAAGCTAAAGTTTTAATGACCGACGAAACTGGAAGAAGAAATTATACCAAATATAACAAGTACCTGACGGAAATCCCCGTGACCAGCGAACAATGCATGGACACTAGCGGAGGATGCGGAACAAGACCGAAACATCACGATAGAAATTCTTCACCTACGACAAATAAATATATTTTACCGAAATCGTTTAAAACTGCGAATAGCAATAATGAATCCGGCGGTCTTTTGAAAGCAGCTTCGCCTTTGAGGCATACGTCGTCTTTGAAAGTTGCCGACGGATCTTTTGTCACCGAGATAGTGGATAAGAAGAGGAACAGCAGCGAAGGAAAACGGACTTTGTTCAAATGCAAGAAGTGCAATTTCAAGTAAGTACTTTTAATTTTTTGAAACGTTTAAATTTGTGCTTAATTGGAGGGTTAAATATAGAGTAGTAAATAAAAGAGAGATGTTGAACGTGTAGCACAAAGTTACCACTAGCGCCTACCCTGGCTACTGGCATGAACTAGCATTCAATACGCGCGCTTTTTGAATTGGGTATTAGTAGGAGTAGGAGAAAAAAAAACTCTTCTAGTGAGAAATTACTATTAAAACAACATTTTTCATACAATAAAATATCGAAAACACCACAAAAACTGTCAATAAAAATAAAATAAGAATAGACAAACAAATAATTCACACTTTATACACCAATCTACCTAGAGACATCTTAAAGCACACACCAATATCACACGAACAATGTTCGAAATATCACTTTTTCACATAACTAGAATTAGCAAATCTTCCTTATTGTCTGCAAAAAAATCGATAAAATGAAAAATATTGTTTCCATTATTTTACTTATTCAACTTACCTTTGATGAATTATAATAAATCCTATGATAATAATAGGTGCCAATGTTAAAGATAATTTATTTAAATAGAGAAAGGCCAATAAAGAATTAACTAAAAATAGTTCAGAAGTGACTAACCTCAAATTAAAACAATATTGACAATTTTCGTGTGGTAAGAGGCAGGGTTTGTTAGTTGAGTTAGTCGCTGTGATGCGCCATACTCAACTGGCTGCGCACAAACTTTGTGCCAGTTTCTTCCATATGTTTTAAAAATAGGTTAATTATTGTTTGCATATAGAGTGACCAGAAAAATGAACTATATTGTCGACCTTTGACATATTTTTCACTTCTATATACTTAACCCTGTAGATGTTTTTAAATCCCATCTATACTAGATCTATAACCCGACCAATATAAATATTGTTCTTACGTCACTAACAGTCCATGTTTGAATACATTATCCAATTGATGAAACTGTCAGCTGTCACTGTCACTGTCCTGTATACGTAAATATTCTCATTTGCTGTCAAAAATGTAACTAAAAGACCATTTCCAGAACACATGTGTTTGACAGGTCGGTCATATTTGTGCATATTGTGCAAAAATTGACTGATTCGTCTGCATTTTTTTTGAGTAATCTTGAAAATAAATCGAAGTAAACAGAATTGTTAAGATATGAAGCATTTTGCAATTCGATAGATTGAATTAATTATCTTGTAAAGATTATTTGATAACAAAGATTATTTAACAATATTTTAACAAAATCTATATTCTAGATTTGGCAATAAAAAAGAAAATGAGGTTTATACTCGAATATTTCCTCTCACTTTTGACATCTCTGTATCCCCCGTCTATTAGTTGAGTTTTAGGAAATTTTTAAAAACCTCAAACTTTCTGAAACTTTGGATAATGTGGTAACGTTGAAATATGGTCCCTCTTAAAACGACCTAATACTTTCTTCTTCTTATTGTTCTTTTTCTTCGTTATAGAAATGTCTTTATACACTGGCAGGTGTTTATATTTGGAAAATTTGCTTTTAATTTTGAATCACAAAATAAATTCTAAAGCATTAACTATTGATAAAATTCCAACGAAACAGAACTCGTAAAGCACGACTTTATGGGAATTTGCAAAGTAAATTTGACACACAATTTTTTTCCGCAAAAATTCCTCTTGTGTACATTCTTTTTTTTCTAAGCATTTTCCAGTTGACATGCATGCTCGTTCAAGGTTACTTTTTAAAAAACCTTATCGCTTTTTAGAACGACAAAGTTTTGTTTTCGCCACGAATTGTTGCAAAATATCGATCGGGAATTACATGCATATGTCGATAATTTTTTTTATTGCCAGGTAAACTGTTTTTTATGGATGTATTTTTTCTTTTTAGACAAAGAGTTTCTTATCGCATGTGTGGGTAATATGTAACCAAGGTTGGCAATTTAGAAGTTACGATCACGCGCTACTTAAAACGTAGATAAACGTCTTCATCACTTATTATATGAAAAGACTGTTTGAACAACCTTATCGTTTACTCGGAATTTACGAAATATAACGTCAGTCTGAATAATTGTGAATCTAATCTTTTGGAGACATATTATTTGTTAACGCTTTCTCAGATTCTACCACTCCTTTAACCAAAATATTCTCAACAACTCCCTATCGATTATACTGAGTGAATTTTTATACTTTTGGCAAAAACAGTGGCGTAACATTTGATATCATTGACAAATATAATCCACAGTTTTTGCTTTGCTTTTGCTGGACCTATCTTAGCTTATGTCATGGTTGCCTATTATTTTATTACTATGTAAGTTCGGTGTATCGGGTGGGCCATATCTTAGGTTCGGATTGTAGTACAAACAATTTATTACAAAAGTGGCCACGACACCAGCTACAGAGTGTAGTGGATGAAACGCTTCAGAGGGGTTATAAAAATTGTATTTTGCATACTCCAGCTGTATATGTAGCGAGACGGATCTAGAGATGACTTAGCAACAATCTTATCTAAATTATCTAATCACATTGACTAACATTTACCAAAAAAATAGGTATCTTTTGAATTAAATCGTTCAACAGACATTCTTAATTACTTTAGGAAATAAACAATTTACCTTTGAAAATATTTAACTTGTGACCATATATATCTCTGTCAGATCATAAGATTTGAAATTGTTTATTTGAGGAATAACATTTTTTTACACTAGTATAATAACAACACAAAAAACACTCGAAAAAAAAAACGATATATTCACCTGGAAAATAAAAAAAGACGAAAATATTTGCGAAGAAAACGTCTTCGACAAATAAAAAAACGAGTTAATTGCTCAATATTATTATCTAGTAACAAATAAACTAAATAAACATTTTTTTTGACAGCGAAATACTTTATTGTAAAATGGGGATACTGTCATTTCCACCATTTTCCAACTTAAACTATTTATTATTACTTTTGACATATTTTACACTATTCTAAACATATCTGAAGCTACAATTTTTCGGTAAGGGGCGAGAAAACAATGCCGATCCATTAATAAAATTACCAGTGGCGTACAAATCCTTTTAAATCTAATAATCAACTTGAATTCCTTTTCAGGGACGCTTCTAGGGATATCCTTTTGCAGCACGTGAAAGGTCACTACCAACAGCACTCTTTGTCTTCCTCGCACCAGCTGGGAACGTCATTACCGACGTCACCTTTAGCATCGCAGGATCGAGCATCGACCAGCATCGTCATCGGAGACATCAGTAGCGTAGCACAGGATTTGAGTTTAAGGGGTACGAGTCCTGATAGAGATGAGGCAAGTGTAAATAACATAACTGGTGGGAAGGGTAGCGGCGGTTCTGCCCCCTTCCGTTGCGGTCATTGCAACCAGGTATCTAACTGGAAGCATGTCATCCAGGTATACTAACCCTTTTACTAACAACAGTAACTTTTCATTTTGTTATGTGGATCATTTTCGATTTGGCGTAGTTGGGAAGGTCGTTGTTTATGGTGGAAAAATCTTTTATTTACCAAAACTAACCCTGATAAATTTCCTTAATTCTCGAATAATTCCCGCTGGAGCTTGCGACGCAGCTTTCAAGAAAAGCGTAAAAAATTCGGAGCGGGAGTCCTTACGGTGATATTTGTTTTAGTTTTGCTCGCTCAAAAAAAAATGTAGGCATAAAAATGGTAGGAAATCTTATTCCATACAGGTAACATTTGTTATTTTGTTTATTTAAGAGACAACTATGAAGAAAATTACAAAATCGAGCTGATAATTTGAGGTTATGTGAATTCAACAGCAATATAGTACCGACCTAGCTACGCCAATGCTTTTTATCATTTTGGAACTTCATTAGTCTTTTTTAAAGTTCATATTACAAGGACATTTTGTAAATTATAAAACGAGTTAAATACTATTTACTAACTATTTATCTATAATAGTTGCGTGACGTGGAGAAAATTTTACATTTTCTGCATTTCTTGTTTTTTTTTTAATAAAAAAGGAGTCGTCCTTAAATTACAGATAGCAGCTACACGAGCTAATGGCGAAATGTAATTTATTTTAATTACTTGACAATAATTATTATTAGAAAAATAAGAAGAAAGTCCACGTTATGTTCAATTAAAACTTGAAAGTCCAAGAAAAATTGGTAAGGTAGTTTAAACACTAGTTTAATGCTATTTTACAAATTAATTCTTGAATTATTTATTTCATAATTTACATAAAACATCAGTTTTTAATTTAGCAACGACTAAAGTTTGTTGTAGTGAATTAAATTTATTTTTTGGAGGATATAAAAACAATTAAAAAAATAAGTCAAGAACATAAATGATTAGTTGAGATTTTGATTAACTAATATTTTCTGTAAAATATACCCCCCAGTTCACACAAAAGTTACTAGGTGTCGCTAAAAAACGGATTGTGTCAAATCATTTACAGCAACATGAAGTTGCACAAGTCCATTCAATAGAGGAGTTCAGTCTAAGGTCAGTGTGGCCAACATAAAATTGTTTTTTCTGACAAGAATGACAGTTAGGTCTACTATTCAAAACATAACATCTATATTGCTTTATTAAAATAATGAATACACCCCCGAAGCGTATATCTTGAAATTTAAAATGACTTTTTAGCTGAATACTCATCCTAACAGTGGCCAATAGTTCTAGGAACTCTTGGCATGTCACCATTTCATTTCTGTTATTCTAGCTCTGTCAAATGTCAGTGAAAAAAGTAATTAGAAGAATAGAGATACAGCTAATTAGAAATGCTACAAAAATCTAACCGAAAACGGACATACACAATTAAACGAATATCAACAAAAATAAATATACCTAACTGACATTTGACATAACTAGAGACTGAATAACGTAAACGAAATGGTGACATGCCAAGAATTTCGAGAATTATTGGCCACCAATATGTTGAGTATTCAGCTAAAAAGTCATGTTAAATTTCAAGATTCACGCACCGGGATGTATTCATTATTTTAATATAGCAAAATAGATGTTCGCAATGATAAAAAACATGCAAAAATCTTATGTTTTGAACGGTAGACCTTAACTGTCATTCTTGTCAGAAAAAAACCGCCTTTTGTTGGCCATACTGATCTTAGACTGAACTCCTCTATTCCACATAAACAAAATTAAATATTTACTATTATTGGAAGTCGTCAAAAATCAGTTTTTTGTACTCTTGTCCTTTTCAAATGACATTTATGTTCCCCACAAATAATCCAATTTTTTAATAATAAAAAAGAACAAGTTATAAATATTCACAAAGTCTCTATTTGTAGGTATTTATTTGTTGTAAAATTTCTTAGACCGGACCTGTAGATGAAATTAAATTTTAATTATCAAACTCGTGCAAAAAGTCCTTGGTACAATACTAATATCAATACGTCCATTCAAATAACCTATGGTTAAATATAGACTAATGAAGTGTTTATGTGCCTGTGCATGTCTTTTTAGAAACAATTACTAATAACCATAAATATATTCTTCGAAACATCGAACAAAACAAAATTAACTACTGATTGTCTCACAATTTTTTATCTAGGTACTGGTAGTAGATTAAAAAAATATAAATTTCCAAAGGGAATGAAGTATTAAATTACATTTAATGTGATCTGTAAAGAAAACTAGTTGATTTTGGTTGGTATCTATCTCTTCATATGGGAAGCTAAGTTTGGAAAAATACAAATAACATATTTGGCACCGATAAACGACGAACGCCACTGTCCCTTTATAACATTTTCAATTAATTTTATTGCTTACAAAATTGGGTTACCTGGAAAAAAACGATAAGAAATATAAAGAGGTGATAAGAACAAAAAAAAAATGTGATTTGTCAAGTGTACTATTCAACACTTCCCGATAATTTTTAATGCGTTTTGAAACTTATAATGTTGAATAAAATATACAGGATGACGTATATTACAATCATTTTTATAATTAAAAATAAACGTACAAAGTTATGCAATATAAAACTGCACTACTCGTTACTATTGTTATTTTTATCTTGAAGATAAGAGTTGAAATGAAAGTCACATTTTAAATATCTTAATTTTATTGATTTATATTTAAGATGGTCGCCTTGGTATGTCCAAATTGTTCATTTCATTATTCCCGCTTATACGTATGACACATTATGACATATATTACCAACAGAAATTGAAGAAGAATATTTATGCAACCATTAATGACTGATTTTAATAACCTAATAGATAGGCAACATCTTTAACAATTAGATATTTTGTAATTTTATAATGTAATCGTAGAAAAGAGATCATTTATTGTCTGGTTTTCGATATTACATAACGAAATTAAGTTATGTTGCATGTAAGGGCCACTTTTATACAATGAGGTTAATATTTGGAGTTAAACTATGGTAAAAATGCAATAAATGTTCGCTCTTTTATAAAACTTGAGCTTAAGCATGTAATCGTTCCTCAAAGGAGAAGAATTAACCTAACTTTACCTTACAACCCTTATCTGACGTCATTAACCCTAGTTAAAGTGTTGTGGTTAACTCAAATTCATAAAATGGAACATTTGTGGGTTAGGTTAGGTTAGTAGGAGATAACCTCACTTTATAAAATGACCTCTTAATGGTTGTAGCTTTGTCGCTTGCTTCTTGCTTTCGCTTAAATGTAGGGAATGTCCAACTAAAGTGTACTTAACAATGTTTTAACTTCAATTTTCTTTGCAGAGGCACTGCAGATTAAAACACAATGGGGATATCCGCGTCATAAGCAACAAATACGGCCAAGAAAAAATTGAAATTGAAGAACTAACCGACGAACCCGACCACATCGACGTCGTCCAAAACGGATCTTTCAAATGTACTGTTTGCCCTTATTCCAACGACGATAACGCGGAGTTTCAACAACATCTTTCCGGTCACGTAGCCACCGAAGACAGCATCTTCAAATGTTTTTATTGCAACTATTACGTTAATAGAAAGGGAGACCTACACGATCATCTTCAATTACACGGCATAACCGAACCGGAAGATTTCTTGAATAAAATGGCTGAAAAATCCAGCAACGAAGGGGAAGGAAAAAAATTCAAATGTTCCACATGCCCGTACGTTACGAATTCCAAGTCGCAGTACAAATACCACAAACAATTCCACAAACCGAGAGGCGGGCAGTACAGTTGTGATCGCTGTTCTTACAACGTCACTAAAAGACATCTACTCCATCAACATCTTAAAGTGCACGGCATCAACGTTGCCAATCACAAACAAAACGGCGAAGCCATGTACTTGGACGACATGACGGATGACATTGAGGAAGTGTCGCCAACTTCACTTAAGCTGGATCTGCAAAATTTACCGGACATACCCTTAGTTTGGGTATCGAAAAACGGCAAATTTTCTAAAATGTTCAAATGTAGATACTGTCCTCACATTAATTTGAGAAAAGTGAATATACAGGAACACGAGAAAATGCACAGTATACGCGAAATGGGTATAAAACCGAATTCGAAAAATAGAGAAGTAGAACACAAGTGCACCGAATGTAATTACATTTGCGCAAACGCTGGCGTTTTATCTTCGCACTCCAAAGTCCATCAAGGATTATACGGAACAGTCCATCGACTTGTGGATCCATCGAGAAGCGACGAAGAACAAATTAGGGAATTGAGCAGAGAAATCGGAATAACCGAAACTGCTCCTGTCGCGCAAGAGGATTTCGAAGAGCTGATGGATGTAGAAGAAATTGACAGTTCGTCGGGTACAGGAACAGCTCTTTACTTCTGCAAGGACTGCCCTGCTAGATTTCTCAAAGAAAACGAATTCGGAATACACAAAAGATTCCACGGATCTAGATTGTTTTATAAATGCGATCATTGCACGTATACTTCAAGAGAAAAAATCCACTTAACCTCACATTCAAAAGTACACACCGGCGAATACCAAGACAGAACCAAAGTATTGCAAGACATGTACGCCATCAGTCCGAATTACCCTCGAACAGCAACGAAGATGATTACAGATGAAAACGGCGATCAAATTTGGGTGGTGATGGAAAAACCAAACAAAGAAATGAGTACCTTATGCAGCATTCTAAGTAAACCCGTGAAATCTTCTCAAAACGTGCCATTATCAGGAACGGATTTGTTCCTGCAAAAATCAGAAGCCGAAGCGGCCGCTCAGATGTTACAAGAACCGTTTCCCACTAGAATAACAGACTTTGACATCGCAGAATTGATGCGTGGAAATCCGGACTTTATCTACCAACCGATCATGAAAAACGGTCGGTTGAAAGAAAAACGGTACAAGTGCCATATGTGCCCAACGGCGTTCGAAAAGAGGGAACAGTATAAAGTACACTTGGGCCTACACGGATCCAAGCAACGTTACCAATGCGAAGACTGTGATTATTCTGTCAAATATTATGCTAACTATGTACAACATTTAAAGAAACATAAAATGAACAACGACGCAGTCGCAGCCAGGCGTTCCAGCGATGAAGCTGATCTGGAAATCGACGAAAGCATCGAAGATACAATCAACCAAGATGAACCCACTAACGTAGATGATGATAAACAAATTATAGAAGATAAAAATTTGTTCTTTTGTCCTTTTTGTCCGTATTTCAGTGCAAAAAAGGAGACGGTGTACAATCACCGGAAGCGTCACGCTTGTGTGTCCGGTACAACAAGTGCTTGTACTTGCGAACACTGTGATTTTACCGTGCCACAAAACAACGCTCTACGTGAGCATGCGAAATTGCACTTTTTGCCGAGTAAACGGCATCAAGTAGATGGGTTCATGAGTTGTGATAATATGAAACTAACCGAACAAGATGGTACAGAAACCAAAGTTATCTTCGAAGAATTTTCGCCACCGATAAAAACCGAAGTAGCCGATAAGTTTAATAATAACGAGGGTGAAAAACAATTTTATAATGTACAAACAGGTGAATTAGTCCAAGGAAGGGAATTTAGTGATAAGCAGACTTAAAGGGTTTTGCAAAATGGAAGTAACTTAGTCCGACTTCTAGTGATAATTGTAATACCTACATTAATTTATCGGATATCTTACTTAATACATTTTTATCGTGTTAACATTGCCTTAGTCATAGAGTATTTTTACAAAAAAGTATTTTCACACGATGTTAGAAAAAGAAATTTAATACTGTAGTATTATATCACCAATTTTCATACTTATATTATGTATATACCTTGTTCTGTTAGAAAGTATTAATTTTATGTTCATGGGGTTTAATGCCAAAGCATTCAATGCCAAAATTTGCCATACCTTTATTGTTGTTTTTGTTTTACAGAAAGAGAGAAATATATTAATTAAAATGTACTTTTTATTTTATTTTCCTTCACCCTTCATACACACACCGAACACACCATTGTTTGTGTCGTATCAATTTCTCTGTACATCAAGCACACCATACACATAACACTTAGATGTTGTACTCTGTGGTTCATTATTAAAAGCGCCACATTTGCTCATTATTAAAAACAATTTCCTGCGCCCGATAAGCATTCATAAATGTAAGTTGTCATCAAACGAATTGATTATATATTTAGGTTATCTAGTGGTGTACAATGTTTTTACTTAAATAATTAATTGCATAACCTTCCATAGGCAACTCCTGATCTACCAGCTTTATTTGTATAATTGGTTGCATAACCCTCCGTAAGCTTTATACATAGGTAGGTGTTAATTCAAATTTCGCGGGAGGTTATGCTCCAAGCTGCGCACTACGTTGTCTCTCTTTTACGAGATTGACAATGCATTACTTCAACGACATATTTCGGAGAACTGTTCTGCTGAATTTTCTGCCATCTTTTTTGTTGTGAAGTGATTACACTTACGTTCTAGGAGGTGCTTGATATTGAAACGTTTGTGTTTTCTGATTTATTAACAATAACAAATGGATATGAAAATATATTTGACTGCTCCCCTGCAGGTAGATAAAATTTGTCGGGCATGTTTATCGGAAAAAGGGGACATGAGACCATTATTTGGAGCTTGTTTGGATGAAATGCTAAATTCATTTGCGTCTATCCAGGTATGTAGTACCCAGTTAGTAGTTATCAGATCTTGTAGAAAACGAATTTTAAGTAAGGCAATCATTAACAAAGTGTTGCATAATTGCTTCAATAAACAATCACTAATAGAACATTTTTTTGTTGATAGTAAAAATTTAAAAATTTTATTAGTATATTATAGGTACAAAGAGTATTCTGTTATTTTACTTGAACAAGTTGATTATGACTAACTGTGTTTATTTAGGTTGCTGAAAATGATGGATACCCAAATCTCATGTGTGTACAATGTGTACTGCAATGTAGCCGAGCATATACTTTCAAACAACAATGTGAAAAATCTGATAATATTCTTAGGCAATATCTCTCTCCAGAATTTCAGGTAACACTTGAATTATACTTCAACTGTATATCACATAGATTTTATTCTTTTGTTTGACATTTTATATTTTTCAGCAACAACTGGCTGATACAATTGCTGAAAGACAAAGAGAACAAGCTAAGCAGGAGCTGCAAGAGCAGCTGCAGTTTTCTGATGATATAGGTGCTGTTATAATTGAACAAGAAATTCCAGAGTTTGTTACATATACCGAACATCAATTAGATGTAAGACTCTTTTTTTAAATAATAATGCCCTACCTATGCTAATTGTTTTTTTGCTGTTTCATTTCACTTACAGGTAAAAGATGAATTATATACCATAGAAGCTACTACTGTAGCAGAAGCTGATACTGAGGTACTCGGTGATGAAATTGTACTACAACTTGAACCCAAACAAACAGAAGATAGTAAATACAAATACACCTGTACTAAATGTGAACAATCATTTGCCCTGAAAGTTGATCTTAAGGTTAGTAAGTTTATTTTTACTAACAAGGGAATATCAATATAAACTTTCAGGTTCACATGATGTCTCATCCAAAAGATCTTGATTACGAATGCCACATTTGCGAAAAAGCTTTCAGTGAAGCTAGAATTCTGAAACGACATCTTAAAATCCATCTAGAACAAAAACCCCATCAATGTGATCAGTGTGACATGTCTTTTGCTGAAAGTTCCAATTTAACTAAACACAAGAAAAAACATACCGGGGAGTTGAGGAACATTAAAGGAAAACCACATTTGTGCTCTGTATGTGGCAGGGCTTTTAAATGGGCTTCCAGTTTATCGAAACATATGAAGTACCACACAGGGCATAAATTACTTTCCTGCGAATATTGTGGGAAACAGTATGTTGAGGTTAGAATAATTATAAAACATTAACTGTAATTTTATCAGGTAGAATTATTATTTTTCAGGCTAGAAGCTTAAGAATTCACATTAGATCTCATACAGGCGAACGTCCTTATGTTTGTGAAGTCTGTGAAAAAGGATTTACTCAAATTTGTAATTTAGAAAAACACCTTCGGGTACATACCGGAGAAAAACCATTCCAGTGTCCTGTTTGCAATAAAAGGTAAATAGATATAGCGTGTGGCAACACTGCAGGTCTCGCCATCTTTATTTGTGTCAGCTGTCAAAATTCTGTTTTAACTGAACAATTCTATGTCATCTGTCAAAGTTCTGCATACTGCATTTCGTTTATCTGTTTTTACTTATGTATTTTTGAACAATTCTGTCAGCTGTCAAGCTTTAACTCAACAATTCTATTTCGGCTGTCCAGTTTCAACTATACAATTCTATGTCAGCTGTCAAGTTTTAACTGAACAATTCTATGTCATCTGTCAAGTTTTAACTGAACAATTATATGTCAGCTGTCAAAGTTCTGCATACTGCATTGCATTTGTTTGTTTTTATTTTTTTCGGCAGTCCGCATGATTGTGTATATTATTTTTTAGATTCACTCAATCAGGCTATGTCGGCATCCACATGCGTACCCATACAGGGGCGCGACCATACGTATGCGGTACGTGCGGCAAAGCTTTCGCCGGCTCGAGTACTCTCAACATTCACAAACACGTGCATACTGGAGAAAAACCGTACATTTGTCAAATTTGCAATAAGTCGTTTAGCAGACACGAAACGTTGATTATCCATACTAGATCGCATACAGGAGAAAAACCGCACGTCTGTCAAGTCTGCAATAAAGGTTTTACCAGTTCGGGATTATTATCTGGACATATGAGAACTCATACTGGCGAGAAGCCGCACTCTTGTGACAGTTGCGATAAAAAGTAAGTATTGTGTGCTGATGTTTGAAATATGTAATGATTATTTTTTTAGATTTGCGAGTTCCAGTAGTCTGAAAGTTCATATGAGATCTCATACCGGAGACAAGCCGTACACATGTAAAGTATGTAACAAGAGCTACTCGCACTCCAATACTCTTCAACAGCACATGGTTACGCATAGTATTAAAAGTGATGTGAAATTGGAAACTGTTCACGTAACTGTCGATAACCAGACGATCCAAGTTCAGGCCATCTCTTCAATTTGAAATAGTGCAATTATATAAACGATTAATTTGAGTTGTAAATAAAATAAACATTTTCATGGTTTTTTTATTAAAATATGAGATGCATCATTGGAGATCGTAACCAGCACATGTTTCAATGCTAAAAATCCCCTTAAAAAAAGAATATTTCACGTTCAATGGTTTCATCACATCATCTGTGGTTTCATTGAGTTGTCACTTTTGATAGTTGACACCTCTAATTTAGTTGTGACATTGAGTTTTTATTTAAACTTTAAAGTTATGAAGTTTGCAAGAATGTGATTAATAATAACACCTCAAAATTGACCATATCCTCAATCATTTACCAACCAAACTTTGTAAAAATCTTGAGGGCTGTTTTTGTCAATTATTACCTATAAGACGTTCCACAATCACTCTGTATATTCAAATCTATGTCCTTTTAATACTCGTGTTACTTACAAAGCTTCTCCTAAGATTTTATCATAAGTTGTATTCCTTTTTCTTAATGACATTGAAATGTATGTTTGGTTGCCTACACAGCAGATAACCCATTATAATGTATATATGCATTAATGTATGTTTTTGTCTAATTTTGAGAACTTTGATAGCATATGTTAATACACGGTCGATGGAAAATTAACATTGTTTATTAAAACTCGTATTCATATCTATGGTATTTAAAACAAACGAATAACGACCGTATATGTCATAATATAATTAGAACCAATCAAATCAACTGCAGCCGCAGCCATTTTTTGTTGCACTTACGAGTTTGTACATTGTGTTGGTGTGTTTAACAGTGATTACGTATATTTATGAAATGTTATTCAAGTAATTAATATTTTATTCATTCTATTTCACATTTTCAATGCATCATTAGTTATCATACACAAAAAAAGTATCAAGAAACGCGTTTTATTAACAACATTTCCAATATAAGCGAAAAAAACGCGCTGTCCCTATAAAAACCGTTCCTGGAACGTGCACTTCACTGGATTCCATTTCTTATAGTAGACTATCATATCGTTGAAATGTCATAAAATGAAATATTTCATTTAACATTTTACCGGGGATGATCTACTATGAATGGACCTTAATAAAAATTTGATAACAAAATTTTGCAGTCTTAAACTTCAAAATATTTTTGATTGTCTAGTTGTCAAATTTTTTCTGTTGTGTCAGTTAGGGATAAAAATCAATTTTTACTTATTTTTTCTTGACAACGGTAGCTGGAACGCTACCGAAACGTTGAATTAAAGAATTTAAAAATATTGTGGTTTAATTTCCCAAGAAATTAAAAAAATAATTAGTTATTATATTATGCGGTATTGTCTTTATTATCAACAAGTATAAGTATACCATGCCATTTTGGATGGTGGCTATCCTAAGAGCTTTGTGCTGCTTCTGTGATATTTGTAAACTCATATTCATCATAAGAAATCGAGAAAACCCCTTCATTTTACTTTATTTCGTTTTAGGGCTTTTAAAAAGTGCTGGATAATGGAAAGAATGGTGCAGTTCAAATGGTATTGGGATGGAGCCTACGTCATGAAGTTCAAATGTAAGTGATTTAATTTTTATTTTCTTTTAAAATATCTCCTTGTTCCTTTTTGGATTATATGATATTTAGATATATAGAAAGAGCATTTGAGATAATAATTAAATTCGAGGTTTTTGAGCCTGTTCAATATGATGCTTGACATTGGTTAGGTAATTGATGGAAATCCATTATTACTTAATACAACAATTAATATATTGTTACCAACTTAATGATTCAGAAGCCGGTTCTGTCGTGAACTATAAATGTTGGCGCATGCGATCTTTCTAGAATATTCCATAACAGAGCACTTCTCATCTAATGCCATTGAATTTTGACAGTTGGCACTTCTTACCTAGTGTCGTTGAATTTTGACAGTTGACACTTCTTATTTAGTTTCTTTAAAAAAAACATTAAATAATCTCGATATTTATAAATATATTTTGTATAAATAAACAATAAAAATAGAATAAAATAAACTCATTTTTGACTATCTTTTGATACTGTCAAATCAGCCTTTTCCATTTTATGTTTCCACATCTTGTTAGTTCTTCTAACTTGAGCGGCCAAATTTTCCACCTTCGTCACCCAGTCTTCATCATCATCCATTTCCTCATCCGAATCATTCTATAAGAAACAAAAATTTAACATTCAACCCTATTCTATAAAAAAAAAATCGAAATTTACCTTAAAATTAGGAGAGTACCAATCATTAACACAAGGACTTCTACAAGGACTTTCCTCATGTCCTGAAGATGCACCTTGCGATCCCAAACTCCAAGGCGATTGACAAGATTCTTGCGCAACTCTTAGAGTATCTATGTTTCTCGAAAAAGGTCGTTGCTGGTATTCACGTGGATATTCACTGAAATAAACTAATTGTAAGAATTCACAGTTGAATTAAAAAGAAAATTTAAATATATTGTTAGTAGTTGACAAAAGAGACAGCCAAGGTTAAATTTCTGTTGCATTATTTCAAGTAAAGATTAAAATTTCATTATAGTAGTTGGTTTAATAACAAGGCATCTCTACCAGCTGACAAGTTGACACTAATGACAGTCGCCTTGAGTACAAAAGCTCCGCTGTTCTTTCATAGCACGGCATGTCTACCAACTGACAAGTTGACACTAATGACAGTCGCCTCGAGTACAAAAGCTCCGCTGTTCTTTCATAACAGGGCATGTCTACCAACTAAAAAGTTGACACTAATGACAGTCGCCTTTAGTACAAAAGCTCCGCTCTTCTTTCATAACAGGGCATGTCTACAAACTGACAAGTTAACACTAATAACAGTGCAAAAGCTCCGCTGTTCTTTCTCAACAGGGCATGTCTACCAACTGACAAATTGACATTAATGACAGTCGCCTTGAGTACAAAAGCTCCGCTCTTCTTTCATAACAGGACATGTCTACCAACTGACAAATTGACACTAATGACAGTCGCCTTGAGTACAAAAGCTCCGCTCATCTTTCATAACAGGGCATGTCTACAAACTGACAAGTTGACACTAATAACAGTGCAAAAGCTCCGCTGTTCTTTCTCAACAGGGCATGTCTACCAACTGAAAAGTTGACACTAATGACAGTCGTCTTGAGTACAAAAGCTCCGCTCTTCTTTCATAACAGGGCATGTCTACCAACTGACAAGTTGACACTAATGACAGTCACCTTGAGTACAAAAGCTCCGCTGCTCCTACATTTTCAAGACAAATAAACTTTGTTAAGTTTTCCTATTGAGGAGAGGGTTCAATTAGTGAAAGTTAATAAAGCTTAGAAAAACAAATCAATCGCATTCAATAATTATTTCCTACATACTTATTTTGTAGCTTTAGCGCATCAATAATCTTACAATAATCCCTCTCTTTGGCCATGGTGTACTCGTTAATTTTTTTCTGTTCCTTTAACCACAACCGAAAGTTTTCCACGACACTTTTACTTTCGTAATAAATATCGTCGCGGTGTTTTTTAACCTCACTTAATTCGACCTCGAGGGATCTAATTGTATTCTCGTTATACCTTTGTTGACCCTCGTAAGACGACTGCAAAGTTCTTAATTCGTGCAGCAGGTCTTGATTTTTACCGTGGAGCATGTCTTTTTCTTTTTGTACCATTTGAAGCTCCAATAAATATTGTTCGACTTGGGTTTTTAGAAGTTGACTTTTCTGTTCGAGATCCGTTACTGTTGATTGCATTTTTGTACTTTGCGAATGTAATTTTTGATTCTGAAAAATGTAACAGTGAGAGGGATCAGGAAAGGTTGGGTTTGTTTTGAGGTTAGAGTCGAACTTACCTCCATATTTATAGCACAATGTTGTTTGAGTAGCCTATTTAATTGTTCTTTTAAAACGTTAATTTCTTCTTGAGCGCATGCCAATTGCACGCATTTAGAACCGTTAAGTTGTTGAGAATTTCTTTCCACCTCGTTTAATTGTAACGTTTTTAATTCTAATTCTCTTCTAAGGGATCCTAATTCTTTTTCGAATTGTTTGGATCGTTCTGTAAAATGCGTTTCGTCGACTTGCGCCACTCTCAGCCTATGAAAAGGTAACCAGAACTATTTATACGTTATGAAACTCATTAGGTGCGTTTTTTTACCGAGATCTCAGCTCTGATATAAAGGCATGAGAGATTGACAGATTTTTTCCATAATCCCTCAAAGCCAAAGAAAATTGTGAGTAAATAAAAATGACCTGGCACAGTACCGATGTGAGCTGAGATTAACTGAGATTTGAATAAAAAAGAACGCACCTATTAAAGCACCAAATATGACAGTTGACAAAAAAGGGGTGGTGATCGAATTCACGGAATACTATAACAATCGGAAGGAACTCTCTCCGTCGGCTCCTTTGATCTATGTCAGACAGAATTTAAATGACACTTGAAAGCTGTTATCCTAAAATTATAGCTGGCAACAGCTACCTAACACTTGCTAACGAGATAAAAAGAAGCAACAATCTATGCGTGACCTAGGCAACGTCTAAATGTGATCCTATTTTCGATAGACTGTCACTGCGCACAAAAGCTGCGCGTACTTATTGTTCTATGACAAAATTGTGTCAAAATTCAGTGTTATGTCTAGTTGATATATAAGTTTATGCATTTTTACCTGTCCATTAATTTTTGTTTGAGCTCGTTATATTCTTTATCCTTTTCCAATTGAGTTCTTGAAATTTCTTCGACTTGGAACTCTTTTTGTCTAAGTTCCGTTTCCATTTCTTTGTTCTTCGTTTGAGAATCGAAAAGTCTACTCTTCAATTCTATTACCTGCAAATAAATATAAGGAAATATAATGTTAGTCAAAACTATCTAAAGATAGGTACCTACCGCTCTTTTGAGATTCTCGACAACCGTTTGATAAAAATCCTTTTCGCAAGGACAATTTGAACAACTATCTTCCTCCACGTCATTTGCGTCAAATGAATCTGCTTCGGCTATAAATTGTTCAATGTATTTTTTACATTCCTCTCTGTTACAATTGCTTTTAAACGGTATGTCTTTCTTCGTCAGTGTTCTGTTAAGTTCAGTTAACTAAAATATATAAGGAACAATTACACACACTGCTACCAATAGGATCTATATTTTTAGTCCGAAAGATCTAGGCTTCTAGGAAATCATGTTTTTTACCTTTTACCACTTACCGTCTTTTTCAAATCCCGAATAATTTTCCTATACCGAATGATCTCCAAATCTTTAGCTGCGTCTTCTTTTTTGCAAACCGTATATTTTTCATGAAGTCTATCGCGTTCTTCTTCACATTTCACCAATTTATCTTTAAGTTCCTCGATAACGCACTTCAAATAATACTGTTTATTTTTCTGTCGATCCTTTATATCTTTCAACTCTCTTTGACAACATTTCAACGATCTATGTTGATTATTGTACGCCATTTCGATTTTGCAAAGTTCCGACGTTTTTTCCTCCAACAAATCCTTGAGATCCGTCAACTTTTCTCTGCAACATTCGATTTGATTTTGACAAATGACAGTTACTTCTTTTACTTGACGGTTATCGTATTCGTATTGTTGTACGGCCTGTTGAAATTCGCCAAGAGTTTCAGTTAGAGAAGATATTGTATTTTGCAGCTCTTTATTTTGGCCTAGTGAACAACTTAAAGTGTCTTTTATATTTTTTACTGTTAGACAGTGCTTGCTCAAGTTTATTTCTTTTTCGCTTATTAATTTTTCTAGTTCGTTTATCTTGGTTTCGTTTATTTGATTCATTTGGTTTTCAAGAAGTACTTTTTGCTCAGCTGCTGCTAATTGCTTAGACAACTTTTGGTTCAGATCTTGTATGTTCGCATAAGCTGATATAAGCTTATTGGATTCCTCTTGTGCAGAGTCATGGGATGTTGTCTGTAACAAATATTGAACGAACTATAGTTACTTGTGCCGGGAGAGGTTATGTTTTAAAAGAAAAGAAGTATATTTGGTATATCAACGTTAGATTTGATGACAGACGGTGTACTCCATGGTTCTCATGGTTCGGAGCAGCTTGTTATTTTAATATAATAAAAGAAACATATTTTTATGTTCCCTCAAACTATTGAGCAGTGGTTTATTCGTTACTTTTTTGAGACCTCATTTTATTTTTGAATATAAATAATTAAAAAATGTGATACAATAGTTAGTAAATATATTTTTATTAATAAATATAATAACAAATCTAAATTCGTGCCAAATCAGACGGTGTACCTGAAATCAAACAAATATTTAGGTATTTATCAACAAAAATACTTGTCCAGAGTAGTAGAAGAGGTCCAAACTGTAATAAAAGGTGTGGATAGTTCAAATTTGTACAAACTAGTCAAATTTGACTACCAAATTCAATAAGAAGATGAATGCAATGTTCAAAATCAATTATTTACTTATTATTACACGTTTCCCCCTGTATACTAAACTCCACTTCCGCGGATTATTCGTAAATCTACCTACAATGCGTTCCCCTTTAATAGTCCACAAACACAACAAGAATATTGCTTAGCATACATTTCAAATTGTATCACTGAAAGGCGTTTACTTAACACCGGGTTCAAAATTATAAAACACTCAATAATAAACTATAACTTAGTTGACTCACTCACCAATAAACCTTGCAAATTTTCCAGCTGTTCAGCCATCATGGTCATTTCCTGCTTGAAATACTGAATAACTTCTTCAAAGTTTTTCTTCTGCTTCAGTAATTTTTTTAAATGACATTTGCATTGTTGTAATTCATCCTGAAATAATTGCAAAATTGTTTTAACGACAATGTTTTCAAAATGTTTAAAAGTATATGGAAGCATGCATTAGCAGATATAAAAACATATAGCAGATATTCATTGTACCTCTGAATTTTTTAATAAAGTGTGATACTTAAAAAGTTGATGATCCAAACCCTCGACATCTTGAAGACTGTTGCAATGTTCTAGTTCCACGTTGAAATTCAGTTCTTGTAGATTTTCGTATCTGTCATTGATTAGGTCAAGCTGGAACAAGTAGAATGTCAAAATCGAGTCCAAAAGACTAAAGAGTCGGTAACAAGGAGAGGACAATGAGAAAATCTTGGGGATGAATTAAATCATCTTAGCATAGTATTTATAAAATTCAGTTTTACCTGTTGTTTTAAATGATATTTTTCGGTTTCGTTTTCAGTTATTATTTCATGAAACGTAGCTAGAAGTTTTTGTTGACAGTTAACCTACAAATTATAACAAAAATTACAAGAAACGTCCATTTTAATAATAATAATAATAATAATAATAATAGTTTACTTACATGCTTTTCTACTACGGGATTCAACTAACATGCGAAAAGAAATAAATAAAAACCAAGAAACAACATATATATTTTATAGGTATATAAATAAAAAAGGTATATAAGTACACCAAATACTGAAAAATTAATATTGCACTTAAAATAAATGTTAATTACAAACTTATTAAGTATCGATTTAAAATTGCTTTCTCAAGAAATGGTTAAGAAATAAAAATAGGGAAAGGAGCACGACTTTAGGGATTTATTAGTGATAAATTGGCGCCCAACGTGGGCAAATTATAGATTATAGCTCTGGTCTCTGGTATTAGAAAAAATAGAAAATTGACTGACTATTTTATTTGCAGCAAACTATCAAGCACGATGAATAGATTTCGAAAGCCTATCACTTTGGATGTATTGAGTCAAAAAATTGTAAAATATTCCAGCATAGAACAAAATAAAAAGCTTATAAACACACAAAATGATCAACAGAAGAAGAAAATAAGAAATTTGACACTAAAGACCTACATTTATATAACAAAAATCTTTAAATAAAAGCTATTTTAAAATGCAACAAGAAGCCTATCCACAAATATTATCTGCTTACTTTGTACTGTTAAAACAACACTTGTTTTTAATACTAAATGTTAATAAATACTTAAAAAATAACGAAACACCACGTGTCACATCAAATGTCATGCACTGGTTTTTGGTTATTGTTCGTTGATTTCGATTCAGGCATGCCGAACCATCTAGAAGTCCAGGCGACACTCACATTATCATTGTATTTTTGTTTGGCACTATCTAGTTCGTTTTTTGTTGTTACCAAAACTTCTTGAAGATTGTTTATTGTTGTGCGTTGATTTTCAATCTAAACAACAAAAATCATTATCATTTAATCCTGTGCAAGCAGGAAGTTGACCATATTTAAAAAAAATTAGTTGATGATGGTCTAGGAAGAGCGAAACGTTGTTACCAAAATTTAAATATCTTTTTGTCATATTGTTATATTGTGCAATTTAACGGTTCTGTTGATTCTTTTAGTGGGAAGTAAAACCTGTATCCCCTTGTATATTTTATGAACAAACTTACCTCTAATTTGTACTTTTCTTCTGTCGTTTCTAATACGTTGATAGTATTTGTATACAAGTCCACCTATTCGATGAAGAAATTAAGGATTTAAATTAAGAAGTATTCAAATACATTTAAAATAATCAAATATAACAAATTTTTTATTAATGAAAACTTTATTAAAATCCAATAACTTTAAAGAATCGTAAATTAGAAATTTGAAATTCTGCTGAAGCAAAGGATAGCGTGAAATATAAGCAGTGAAATTCCTTTAGAAGTTTGTAACGGGTGAGTAAATAAAGTTCGAGGTTGTAAATCTGAAATTATTCACTAACTAAGGGAAGAAAAGGTTGAAAGCGTCCCTTGTAGTTCATTACAAGATAAAAATTTTATGTTAGAAAGTTCTTTGGTATCAAGTTCTAAAAATAATGATAATGTTTTTATACTGAATAAATGATTTTTTGTTACAAAATGACGTCCTCTCTTATTAGATCACCCGTTACAGTAAGCTCTCCACCGTCACGTGACTTAAACGTCATCAAATCAAACAAAAACATGGCATCCGAATGAAATAATAGAGAAGTTCAGTCTAAATCAGTATGGCCAACAAACAGTGTTTTTTTCTGACAAGAATGACAGTTAAGGTCTACTGTTTAAAACATAAGATTTTGCATGTTTTTTATCATTGAGAACATCTATAATGCTTTATTAAAATAATGAATACACCCCAAAAGCGTATATTTTGAAATTTAAAATGACTTTTTAGCTGAATACTCAACATATCGGTGGCCAATTATTCTAGGAACTCTTGGCATGTCACCATTTCATTGACGTTATTCAGTTATGTTTATGTCAGTTATATTTATTTTTGTTGATATTTGTTTAATTGTGTATGTCCATTTTCGATTAGATTTTTGTAGCATTTCTAATTAGCTGTATCTCTATTCTTCTAATTACTTTTTTCACTGACATTTGACAGAGCTAGTGACTGAATAACATCAATAGAATGGTGACATGCCAAGAGTTCCTAGAACTATTGGCCACTAATATGTTGAGTATTCCGCTAAAAAGTCATTCTAAATTTCAAAATATACCCTACGGGGGTTTATTCATTAATTTAATTAAAGTAATATAGATGTTCGCAATGATAAAAAACATGCAAAATCTTATGATTTAAACAGTAGATCTTAGCTGTCATTCTTGTAAGAAAAAACCACTTTTTGTTGGCCACACTGACCTTAGACTGAACTCATATATTCCCGCACAATTGAAATTTAAATGGATACTAACTTTTGTGATTTAGATTGAAAGGAATTAAAAGTAACTACAAAACAATTGGTCTACAATTCACGATAAAGTCACGTGACATTTTTATGAAAAATATATACTTACAGCTATTTGCAAATTGCTCGCTCTTCTTTCCGCATCCAAAGTTGACGTTTCCAACTCACTTATCCTATTTTTTAATTGGTGTATACACAAACATTGTTGTTGATTTTCATTCCGTAACTCCGCATCTTTACTTCTCGCAATATCCAATTCTTTTTCGATATAATTCAGTGCTTCTTTTTGAGATTTTATTATGTCTTCTTTATTTTTCAACTGTTTAAATATAAAGTCAAACAAACAATAGATTTTTTTTTAAATATTTCTTACCGCTACACCTAATTCATCCACTTTCTTTTCACTACGATTCAACTTATCTTTCAATGAAACTAATTGATTTTCCAAACATTGTACGTCATTGCAGCTTTTTTCTTGTTCTCTTTCCTGAAAACTCTGCAATTCTTGCTGTAACATTCTCAACGTTTCCGCTTGAAATTTAATAAGTTCATCTCTTTCGATCAACTAAAATACGCGTTCAATTAGAAAAAATAAAATCATTTTCTATTTGTTTACCTTTTGGAAGTGTTCTTCTCTTGCTTCGCCAACTTCCGTTTGAACCTGCAAACGATAACTTTATTTAAATGGTTCTACAGTCTACATTCCGTCGAGGCTTAAAAATAGACCATTCGATTTCTTGAAGTATTTTTAGAAATGCATTTTTATCAACGCATCAGATATAAGAGAGAATGCGGAAAATGTATGTCTCGGTCATCGAGGGTTACAGTCTATTGGAAAAATATTGATACAAACAGTCAAAAAATACACTTACCTCAGTATTATCACAAAAACCTACTCGTAGACTATGTTTGCATAACTTACACAACTGAAACAAAATAACAAAAATTACATTTCAATAAAATGTTTTGGTGGGTATAATTTTTGTTACACCCTGTATAAAATTGTCTATTTACTTTCAATTTTCCCTTTACATCACATATGCAAAGTTCCAATTCTTTGATTCTTCCTTTTAAAGCTTCACATTCTTGATTACTCTGAAATTGTTTCAAATAAATTGTTTATATTTTATATCAGTTATTAAAGATAAATTTATTGTTTACCTTTTTTTGTTCGTTAGTATCACGTAAGCAACATTCTAGCTCTTTAATTTTATTGTTTAAAATGATATTTTCCGAATATTTCAACTGAAAATAATAAAAAAATTCTTCAATTTTCACAAAACATAAAAAAGATCAGTAAACTTACTTTTGCTTTTTCGTTGGCTTCACATAGACAATCTTCTAGTTCTTTGATACGTTCGTTGAAAGTGAAAGTTTTAGAAGATTTTTCCTAAAATAAAAATAATATACAGTACGTTTACAATAAGTCAACCGAAATAAGTAATACAAGGTCAGACATTTTCTAAAATAAGGAAAAAACAACAACAAAACTATCAAGTGATTTTACCTTTATTCTTTCATTAGCCTCACATAAGCAATCTTCTAAATCTTTGATTCTTTCTTTTAAGCCACATATTTCCGAACATTTTTCCTAAAAAAACAAAATTTAAAATTTTGATAATTAATTTAATCGAAAACAAACTTTTTCTTCGACTTCTTGGAGTCTTCTACTTTCTTCTAAAGTATTACGAAGTTCATCTATAGTTTTATTTAATTTTTCTACCTCCTCTTGAGTAATCTATAAATAGAGAACAGTAAATTGGTCATTCAAATGTTCCTTCTTCCACTGATTAGGTAGGAAACGGGAGGATAGGTCAATTAGAAAACTATAACTGGAAAACAGTACCCCCTTTTGACTAACGCCCATGTTATCCCAGAATCCTTTTTGCTTATCTACTAATAACAATTTTTTTTTACTCACATATGAGGTAATATTTATTTTATTTCTTTGATTGTCAATAGTTTGCATTAAGCATCTGTTCTGCAAAAAATCTTTGGTTAAAAATAACTAAATAGTTTGGAATTTAGAGTTACCTCTTCTTTCAAAGCTAACAAATTTTCGGTTAGTTTTTTATCTTTTTCGCAATCACATTTTTCCTGTAATATAAATGTAGTACAATATATACCACTAAGTGGTTTTTGAAGGTGATATCAAATACAGAGTGAGACAAAATTAAAAAAATTTTGGCCTCAAAAGATTGATCCTTAGATGTTTATTTTAAATAATTCAGGGTGTTGATTTCATGAAAATTTGTACATAAAACGGGCCCAATAAACATAGTAAAAATTAAATAAATAGAAATTTATTTTAATATATAGGAACCTCCATTTGAAAAAAGACTGTTATCAATATGTTATCTCTTCATGAAACACCATGTATATAAATATTCGAAATTAATTTTTAAATGTGAAGTTTTACTTTATGAATAACTTAACGGACTTTTTAAAGTTTGGAGTAAAAGTAGATCACCCTGTATTCCAATTCTGCCAAATTAAAATGTAAATAATCGTTTTACCTTATTAAAATGTCTGCTCAATTCGTCCATTTCATCCACTAACCTACACTAAATTATCATTGCGTTAAAATAAATCTTAAAAAAAATGTTTTCTACCATCTTACTTTATCGACTATACATTTTTCTAATTCTACTTTTAGTTTTTCGGTCTGTTCTTTCAAATTCTTATTTTCACAATTAATATTATGACATTGTTCTGCTATACATAAACCTTGCTGTGCAGTTTTCTGGTATTTTTCCTTCAATTGCTGCTTTTCTTGCAGCTAGATGCAAAAATAACAAAAAAAATTATCTCAAGGTCATTATTTTCATACAATTTTTGCATCTTGTTAAGCGCCTTTCATTATTTTCGCCGATAAGTATGGAGGTCATTTTAATTTAGGGTTTTTTACATCCTACAGTTGGCATAAATAATAGTAATGTCAACTGTCAATGTCAACACATATACGTTTCTTCATCTTTGTCTTACCTGGATTTTGTTCATATTTGACAGCTGTCATTAGTATTTTTTTGTCAACTGTCAACTACCTAGACTCATTTTTGAGCGGATATAATATGGCTCATTATTTTTTGCATCTTGTTAAGCGCCTTCCCATATTTTCTCCGACTAGTATGTAGGTCATTTTAATTTAGGGTTTTTTACATCCTACAGTTGACATAAATAATAGTAATGTCAACTGTCAATGTCAACACATATACGTATCATCCAATTATTATTATTCAACATTGTTTGTTTGTGTTTCTTTGTCTTATCTGGATTGTTCATATTTGACAGATGTCATTAGTATTTTTTTTTGTCAACTCTGTCAACAACATAATATGGCCCCACTCTCCTCCGAATAATTATATTGTTTTGACTAATTTAATTCCCTATTAGTGAAAAATACATACAAAATTATTAAATTCCTTTTCTAAATTCTGAACTTGAAATTTTGTTTCCCTGAGCTTTTCTTCTATAGCTAAATTGCATTCTTCTAAAGTATCTTTGTCTTTTTTCAATGTGAGGTTCTAAAAATATGATTTATAAGAATATTTTTATATAAAAAAGAAAATTGTATATACCTCGGATTCAAGCAAACGTTTTCCATTTTTTAAACAACAAATGAACTGTAAAAATAATGTAAAATGCATTACAGACTGTGGCTGACTTTTCTTTTTTCGTTAAAAATCAATAAAAAAACCGAAACTCTAACTTTGTCTTTATTTTTTGTAATTGTAACTTCCTAACATTTCAAGAACTTTCTTTCTTCTTTAATTTTTGTTCTAACATTTACTTCATTGATTTTGCACTAAATAAAAAGTATCAATGTTAAAAATAGAAACAAGTGTTCCAAATAACAACAATATATACTGGGCGAATCGTTAGGTATGACCTTACAAAAACATTTTTTTTGTGAAATTTTTTTGGGTCAAAACCGCCACCATATAAGAAAGATTTTGCACCGTTTGATCAGACTCAAGTAGCTAATTAAAATTATTATTTCTTCAGTTCTTACAGCCGAATCAGCTCTTTCTTCCAAATATTTCAGTTCGACGTCAACTTTAAAAAGTCTCTTAATTAATATTTTATTTAAAAGAAAAATTTCTTGCAATTGATTGTGTTTGATATCGATTAATTTGTTCAATTGAATTATTTCGTTTTCCATAAAACTGTATAAATTTTCTACAGACGATTTATTTAACATTTTCAATTGTTGTTGAATGTATTCGCTGTTCATTGTTTGGGATGTTTCGGTGGATTCTTTCATTTTTTGTTCGAGATATTCCAGCGACAATCGAACTTCGTATTTTATCAATTCTAAATCGGTTTCCTGAAATTTTTATTATTAAGGGATAACTGAAGGCATCAAATAGTCAGAAGAATCGAAAAATGTGCGGCAGAGTAATTTGAAATTTTTAGTGGACACCCTGTATATAGGGTGTTTTCAAATGACAGTTACATGTAGATACCTCTCGTAAAATTGAACAAAATTATATAAATATTGAGGGGTACAGTTCATTTACTTTTCGAAATACGGGGTGTTGAAGTTATAAAAATTTAAATGTTTTTATTTGATAACTTTAAAATGGATGAATAAATTGATTTGAAATTTGGCAGGTTGTTTTTAAATGTAAAAAGGCATATTTTGATGAAAAAACATTTGTCAATGCTTGATCCAGTTGTGTACATTTGGAAAAATATGTCACTTTTCTCCTCCCATTTTTCACGCCACTGGCATTTGTGGCAATTTTCAATTAATTTTGTATTTCTCAATCTTTTTCACGTAAAAAACACAAAACCTTCACATATCAAAAAATTTGTAGTTTTCAAGATATTTAATGTTTTCATGAAGTTTGCAACATCATTTTCAATAATAAAAACAAAAATTTGGAAAAATATTTTTGAGAGTCTTCTCCCAATGTTTAAGATGCATTGCTGCTTCACAAATTAGTTTCTGATACATATTTCAACCATTAGCAATTTGAAGATTATTAAAAAATATATTTACCTACGACCCCCCCTGTAATCAGTCAATAACACACAGTCGGCGCTAATGTAATGACGTCTATTACGCACGGTAAAAAAAACGCACAGCTGTAAAGTAAATCGCACGGCTTCCCTAGCAACATCTTAGCAACTGTCAATAGACGTCACCATTTTATTCAAAAATCTGACATAAGCCGTCAAAACATCAAACTTAGGTATAGGCTGCAATAGCGATTTGCGTAAGAACTGTCAAGAAACTTTTAAAACACTTTTATTATCCTTATAACTTATAATGGTTTGTGTATTTTGTGGAAAGCTTTATTCAATTAAAAAATGTCGAGTGAAAGTGAGATGGATTTAATATTATCATGGAAATCGCAGAAATAGCCAAATATTGTTGATGTTGTTCAAGTATTATCAATAATAAGAGTATAAATACATGTAGAAGTAGGTCGTAGGTAAAGTATAGTACGTAACTGGTGTTGTAGAGCATTTTACGCACTCACGGAATTACGCACTCGCCGCTACGCGGCATCGTGCGTAACTTTTCCATTCGTGCGTAAAATGCTTCTTACCACACACGTTACGTAATATACTATTATTTTATTATTAAAAATTAGTTTGCAGACTTCATGAAAACATTAAATATCTTGAAAACTACAAATTTTTTGATATGTGAAGGTTTTGTGTTTTTTACGTGAAAAAGATTGAGAAATACAAAATTAATTGAAAATTGCCACAAATGCCAGTGGCGTGAAAAATGGGAGGAGAAAAGTGACATATTTTTCCAAATGTACACCACTGGATCAAGAATTGACAAATGTTTTTTCATCAAAATATGCCTTTTTGCATTTAAAAGCAACCTGCCAAATGTCAAATCAATTTATTCATCCATTTTAAAGTTATCAAATAAAAACATTTAAATTTTTATAACTTTAACACCCCGTATTTCGAAAAGTAAATGAGCTGGACCCCCCAATTCTTATATCATTTTGTCCAATTTTATCTACATGCAAACGTTGTAAGTGTCATTTGAAAACACCTTGTATATTTTTTTTTATTTCAAGAAATATCAACGTTATTTTCAAGCAATTTTTGTCAACGCAGTTCCCTTTAAAAAATATTTAAATACAATTTTTATACAGCTACACTATATATACAAGATGTCCCGTAAAATTTACTAGAGAGATTTTAAGCCACATAAAATTTTGACATACGTTAACGCTAAACGTTAAACTGAGCAAGCGCAGTCTTTCCAAAATAGCGGATGTCATTTTTGATTATTTTAGTTTTTGAAGCCATAACCTGTGAACGACGTTATACGTTAAACGTTATTTTTTTGGTGTAACTAACGTCAAATTTTCTATTTGTTCAATTTGATTTGTACACATTAATCCATGACATTAATTGTGGATAATATAGAAAATATAATAAGAGGCCGAAATGATCAAAGGACTAATAGACCACAACTTTAAGGGGCGCTATTGTTCAAATTAGAATATTTTGATAGCATACATCAGACAAAATTAATGTTAAAAATCTGCGTTGATAAGTTAAAACATTCAAAGATGTTTATGGTACATTTTGGAAGCCAAAATATAATTGAGTACCTATTGAAATATATCATTTTAAATCATTTGTGATAAGTTTCAATACATTTTGGATAGTTTTTCATATTTTTTCTTTCATTTATCGAAATAAACATAATACACTTGGCAGTTATGTCAAGCCTCACCGCTTAATAAAGTTTCGGTTATTTCCACGTTAATAACGGAGTACGTTATCGCTTATTAAGGTGATCGGTTATTTTTTTACTACTGCGCATGAGCAGAATAACCGATAACGTATAACGTTGACCAAATAAGTGGCTTAAAATCTCTCTATTGACTATACAGGGTTGCGCCATATTAGAATGATTTTGATGTATATATTTATCGAATAGTAGGTCTAAAGTAGAAAAATAGTTAACTATGTAGGGCTAATTCTTACCAGTGTAACAATTTTTTCCCTCAATTTGATAGAATCTTCCTTCAAAATATCATTTTCCTAAAAAATTATTATCTACACTCCGAAAATTTAAAATATGTTTTTTCTTTTCTAATTCAAAACCACTTTTTATTCAATTGTTGCACTTCCTTTTATTGAATTCCAGATTATTAACATACATTCTAACAGGAATATGTTTTGGAACGCAAACGTTTCGTCGTTTTAAGCAATCTTCATCTTCGGATTCCAAAGTATCTTTAGATGTACCCACAAATGTATTCCTTCTGCTAACTACAGCATTCGACACCGTCATTTTCGATCTCTCTTTGATTTGTTTCAATAAAGTTTGACACTTTGTCAAGTCATTTTCTGATTTACACAAAAACAACGAAGGATCTTTTTCAATTTTGTCTTCAAAGTTGTTTTCGAATTTCAACCTACATTTTGTACAATTCGCTATATGTTCATTGACAACTGTTTCGGATTTTTTTAATTTATCATCATTAGCATCATGACGCAAATAAATGACAGTCGATTTCCCGGACTGAACAATTTTTTTTGTATGATTTATAATGAGGACTTGTTCACCGTTTACTTCTTTTTTCAACATATCGATTGAATGGGGACTGTCAGGATTTTTGGGATAGGGTTTTTCAGGGTAGGATATCTAGGAATAAATACAGGATTCATATGAAACATTGACAGGAAAGAAAAAAATTTACCTGTTGTTTGAGTTGCTTGATTTCTTTTCTTAATTCTTTGATGATATCATCTCTGAATGCGGTTTGTTTGTCGGCTTGAATGCATCTGTCTTCAAGTTCTTGGCATTCCCGTTTCAATTTAAGGATTGTATCGTGTTTAGAGGCCACTTCTTCGGTTAAAGCTTGCCGCATATCGATCATATTCTAAAAAAGAAAAATATTAAATTAATGTTTAGACATTTAATTATATTTTACCTAAAACGGCTTTCCACAGCTTAAAATTCATCGATTTTTTTTTAATCTTCACGATTGCAGTTTAAAAAACTGTTAAAGAACGAACAAAGCTAACAATCATAGAAGATGTACTGGAATTTTCATCCTTAGAACTGTTTATTGTTCAAATTCGGATATAAATGAACCCCTTTAATAAATTTATCGCACGCCCATGGTGTTTAAATGAACATTTTTGAGAAACAATTAATTCCCCATGTAAATTTCAACGTACAACCTCAGTATAGAATTTTTACGACCCTATAAATGTTTGCAAACCAATTTAATAAACCGAATAACCCCTTTTAATATTTTATTGTACGACCATAATAAATGAATTTTTTTGCAAAAAATTGACCCCCCTTAAAAATATCATCGCACGCTTATGATATAGAAGCTTTAATAAGTAAAATGATCTTATGGATAATGTAACACCTTTAAAAATTTTCATCGTACGCTTATGGTAGATAAATTTGCACACAAAAATGGATCCCTCGTAAAAATATCCTCGTACACCCCCTTGGTTAATAAAAATAGAGGAGTTCAGTTTAAGGTCAGTGTGGCCAACAAAAAGTGGTTTTTTTCTGACAGGAATGACAGTTAAGGTCTACTGTTTAAAACATAAGATTTTTGCATGTTTTTTATCATTGCGAACATCTAGATATTGCTTTATTAAAATAACGAATACACCCCCGAAGCGTATATCTTGAAATTTAAAATTACTTTTTAGCTGAATACTCAACATATCAGTGGCCAATATAGTTCTATGAACTCTTGGCTACTGACATTTGACACAACTAGTGACTGAATAACAGAAATGAGATGGTGACTTAGCAGAAGTTCCTAGGATTATTGGCCGCCGATATGTTGAGGATTCAGCTAAAAAGTAATTTTAAATTTCAAGATATACGCTTCGGGGGTGTATTCATTATTTGAATAAAGCAATAAAGATGATCAAATGATAAAAAACATGCAAAATTATTATATTATATTAAACAGAAGACCTTAACTGTCATTCTTGTCAGAAAAAAACCACTTTTTGTTGGCCGCACTGACCTTAGACTGAACTCTATTCAACTCCCTTGTTAACATTTTACCGTCTTCCCTCGATATAGAATATTTACCTTCTGTAAATTTTCACATTCATCTTGTTTAACTTTCAATTCCCTTGATATCCTTTGGCAATCTTCCACTTTTGATTCTAAAGATTGTATTGTACTGTAAATAATATATTATTTTCAAAAACTACCACTGCTAGATAATTTCGTTAAATACCTGTCTTGTTCTTTATTCCTCTGGTCAGCCTGTAAATAAATTGAAAAAATCTGTATAATTCTAATGATTTTTCGTTGATAAATTTTTAATATTAAATATCAGTAATGGTGTAAAGCAGCCTGTTTCAAGGTAAAAATGAACCTTGATTCGACTGCTAATAAGTACAGCCATTTAGAAAGAGTTTAGTGTGGTCCCAATCACAGCGCCTCTTAACGGGACCAATTGAAAATATAAATAATCAAACGCACACAAAAAATGTCATGAAAATCGATCTGGTGAACTCGATTGCAGCGCCACATACCGAGACTAATTGTGAATCTATTCAGGGACTCACAGAGTTACCATAAACACACACCCCCAACCCAAGGATATTAGATGAGAATTCTTATCTAATATCCTTGCCCCCAACCCCCTGTTGCGGCGTTGACAGATGACATATATAATACACAACTGTATGTATTTTTGACGCAATTCTGTTTAGAATTATCATAATTTCTCAGTGAATGAAGCAGTATTAAAAGCATTATGTATTTATTTCAGATAAGCAAGTAACACCTTAACCTTAACAATGTTAATAAAGCAATTAATATTTGCAGGTGAAGCATATATATTGTATATTTGCCTACCTTTTTTGAATCGCTCTGTACATACCTAAAAAATTTAGAGTCAAAACATTATAAAATATATTTAATTCTGTTTGTCTATGAATATAATGTTTCCACCTTTCAAATTAAAATAAAATTTACCCATTGAAAAGTTTTCCTTCGGCTCTGTCACCTAAAAGTTCCTGCTTTGTTATTTCATAAAAACTGAGGCCCCCCAAAGACAATTCATTTTCATCTCTAACTCTTCGCATTAGTTCCAGCAAATTCTTCAAATCACTTTCTAAATTAAATATTCTTTTTCTTGGTTCTTCTAAAATGTCTTGGGTCGAGTCATGTTCTCTGTATTTCTTCATTACCTAAATAAATTTAAAATTAGTCGCAGTCTAATTTTGATAGGCCACTTACATTGCATCAAAATATTTTATTTCAAAATCATCCAAGACCAAATTTGGCTTGCTTCTGAGTAGGTATATGTACTTCAATTCACAATGGCATATTTCATATTTTATCACAAATCCATGGATTCACTTTTACTTACCAAAATTGTTCTCTCCTCAGTGAACCTTTCGTAATATTATTTAAAAGTAACATCTTACCTCGCAAATACACTGTGCACTTCTTTGTAGCTTCTCTTCCAACATTTTAACTCTTTCTGTTGCTTCTTGTTCCAGTTCCTCTACAGCTCTAACTAGCATTTCATTTTGTTCAGTTAAATCACCTATCCAGTCTTGTTGAAGCTTAATTTTTTCCTAAAAACATAAAGGGTGATATTTTGACCATCTATAGTAAATTGAAAACTTGAATTATTTAAAAGGATAACTATTAGCATTGTCTAATATAAATTAGGTACTAGGTATAAGAGTATAAGACTTGACTTTGATGTAAATTAAATAGTAACAATCTTTAAATAATTTAAAGATTATAACCTGTAAACAATCTCCACAGCTAGAATTATCTATTTCATGCATTTTTTCTTCATAAAGTCTCTTAAACTCATTTATAATATCCAAAGTTTTTGTTTCACCACACACACCATTTCCAACTGGCATTGTACAGCCATAAGACCTTCCGCCAGATCTATTAATAGTACACATCTTTAAATAAACTAAACTAGTAAAAAACGTAAAATTTCTGTAAATGATAAAATATATTCTTTGTAAATAGTACTAAATACTGTCATAATTTGACGTTGGTCTGGTTCTTCATGACCTGCTATATCCAAGAGATGTTTGCCTTGAGCAATGTTGATATTTCTGGGCCATGAGCTTTCTCTCTCACTTCTGTACACGGTAGCAAACACACAGATTACTCATCTCCCTACCTTGACGATAGTACAATAATGAGGTCATTTACATTTATCTCATTAATTATCTTTCATTCATCAGATCCCCTGAAGTGTCTACTCGTCCAAAAGCACGCTACCAAACAGTACACACGTTACTCAAATATAAATGACACTTTTACAGGGTGAATAAAAACTGATTTGAAGGATAGGGATAATAAAACAATTTTTTTTTAAATACCTTTTTATTATAAACACAAACATTCCTTTGTACTTTGAAGATAATAATTTAATATATCTTAGAGAGCAAAAATAGGCAAAAGCTAACTGTACAATTATGTATATTGGACCACAAAGTTCAGATTTTAATCATAAAATGAAAAGAAACTTCAATTGTATGATGAAAATTTGGCAATTGATACCTAAATGTTAGAAAATATTTCACAGGTAGATAAAAGCAAATCAGATAAAGACACATCTATTTGTCTAAAATGTTGGCAGTTGTAATTGACACTTTCCTACTAATAATAGCAATACCTCTCATAATTAATTTGATTTCCTTTTAATAATATCAAATTGTGTAAGAAACAGTAACATTTTTCCATCTGTATACTTAGATATTTCAGGAGAGATGTGTGTGAATTTTAACAACATACCATATAGGAAAACAATGCAAGTTATCTCCCAAATTTATGTCTTGCATAAGGTTTCTGGTACCTGTCCCTTTTTGTCATAGAACGCTGTTTATTATTACTATTATTAGAGTTTACAGTATTGATACCATTTAAAGTTTTATGTTGGTATTGTTGAATGACTGGGGGTTTTGTTGCCACAGTATCGTTTATTTTTAATTCATCTTCCTTTTTCTTTTCCATTAATTTCAATTTGGCTTCTATTGCTTGAATTTGTGACATTCTGTCAGTTTTTTGACCAGCTAATGACATTGCTAGGGCAGGTATAATTATATCTTCTTTAGGCTTTTCTACTTCTTCCTAAAAACAAACATTTCAAATAATATATTTTGTTTTAAAATATATAACTGCTTACATTGTTAACACTGTGAGCCCATGTAACAGAGATGTTTTTTTGTCCAACTAGTTGATTATTCAACATTTCTTTTGCAATAATGGCGTCTTCATTTAAGGCATAAGTAACAAATGCATATCCTCTCGGTTGTCCAGCTGAAGGTCCATTACGGTGTAAAATTAAGTCAAACTTTTCAATGGTACCATGTTTTTGCACAAGTTTCAAAAGTTGATACCAATAAATAAAAACAATGTGTAAGTTAAAATGATATTTGAACATCAAGCAATACAATATTATTTGGTTTCTAATATACTAGTATCCCATTATGCCTGGATCTATTAATAAGGATGAGAACTAGGAGCCACAGCTGTTTTAGTATTATGTTATCTTATACATAAAAAGTAAACTTACTCAGTAACCTTAGGATCTAGATTTCCAATCCAGAGCCTTCGATCTTTCATGCAATTATCGTTATTAGAAATACCATCCATAATTGTAACCAGCAGCGTTTCGACAGAATTTCAAGTCAACATTATGTACAAACTGTATAATATTATAATTGTTTATGTTGACTGTCTGTATATGAAAATTTAACTGAATTTTGAATAAAAATTAGCTTACACAATTGATTTTTTTTAATGTCAATATATCATGTCAAATGTCAAAAGAAAACTGGGATCATAGAAATAAGCTGCAGTGCAAGTTATACACTGCTTAGAGTGGTCTAGAGTAGTATCATATTGTTTTTGGTCTAGAAGAACAGGTTAAACTTCAACAAAAAGATAGATTTGTAAATAAACCAAACTACTTGCACAAAATAATTCATTAAGGATCCCTTTCATGTCCTACCTGTGAAGATACAAATATCATTAAACAAGATAGTTCATAGTAAATTTAAGTATAAAGTGACGAAATAGAAATAAAAACTATGAAGCTGGTCGCAATAGTCAATACCGTAAGGTGGAGACAAAAAAAAATGACAAGAAGAAGAAAGGGTCCCTTTATTTTAATGGACTATTTTGATAGGCAACCAAACATACACTATAACTGGCTTCTACACGATTAGATTAGACTAGAGATAACATAGTCCTCAAAATAAGTTACTTTTTTGGTACATCCTGTACAGTTAATGGAAAAGTATTGAAACAAACAGTCATTAACAATTTCGGACAATACCGTATCTCGATTGTTGTTTGGAAAACTCTTAATTATTATTTCAATTAATTTTTATCATTATTTTACTTTTTTTTAATTGCTCAAGCATATATGGATTGACGTACACTTATAATATGTTTATTTTTATGTTATTTGGATATTGTTTTTGGATTGTATTGTTTCTGAAAAATTATTGCAAGATAACTACCGTCATAATTTTGTTTACATCGTCAGAAGACATTTTTGGCGTAGTACTAAGTACTTATTCACTACTGCTATTAAACTTGTCAACAACCCACATCTACATACGTGATGATACAGATATTTGAAAACAATATTTTCAATCGAAATTCAATATGTAGAAATACGATTAAATTGGATACTGGGGATTTTTTTAGAAAGTTGTATCCTTGTTTTTATTTTCTACTTCAATAAATAAATCAAGTAGGTACGAACGGATTAAGTTTAAATAGAATAATATTTTAAGCCAATACTAGAAAGACGTGATAATATATTCAGGACCAGTGGTGGACCAGGCTAGTGGTAAAACTTTTAAAGTGGACTGCAATTTTTGCAAGTTTGAATATTACCCTTATGTACTATAACTACTCAATCCCTTAAGAGATGGGATGGAATCAAACTATGCAGTTGTAACGTTTATTTTAATTTATATTTACAACTAATTAATTTATATTTACAAATTTATATGTACGGTCCTTAATTTACTAATTTATATTAAACACTTAACTAACTAACTACACTAATTTATATGAACGTCACTGATTAACACTTTATTGATCGGTTTGTCTTTAGTATAAGCACTACAGTGTCCATCTATGCGACTATGTCTCAACTATCTGAGTATTGTTGACTGTTCACTGTTAACTGTTTAACTGTTCTTCTTCGCCCTGTGCGGCGATGCTTATATTTATATCTGAAATGTAGATTTCTAGAACACTCCCGATGTTTTGTCGCGACGAGTTTCTGGACTGTTCTCGTCGGCCCGTAGTCTCGATCATCGTCGAAATCTCTGGAATATTATCGGTTACTTAACTTGATGGGACGCAGGGCAGGTAATCATAGTCGTCTCATGCGGGAATTTCACTGGGACACTCGCGTAACATTGCCCCCTCTTTAAGAGACAGTTCCTCCTGGAACTAACTAGGAAATTGAGACGAGATGACTGTATCGGCAACTGGTTCCTTTGTTACATTTTCCAGTTGCATGGAAGTAACATGCGACCGTCTTCTCCGTTGACTGTGCCTCCTGAGAATGTCCGCAGACAAGTACCTGCACTTCGGTGTCTCGGAAGATTACTTCTACCATGTTACGGATTATTCGCCAATCTAAATGCCTACATTCAATCTTGGGCATGGCTAGCCTATGAACGTTTAGTTCAAGCACATGCTCTCTCAAGTTTAGTAAAGCTTCCCAGACATTCTCGTACGTTGGTCTTTCGTCGAAGGTGTTTCTCGTCACTAGGTGGAAATTGTAACGGGTGCCATCTTGTACCTTCAAAGCTTTACCTGGTACTGGTAACTGGTTTTCCAAACTTCGTGCGCCACTCTTCTTTATTAACAGGGATGGTCCCAATCTCGCTGATGGTTAGATACTACTTTGGACAAATATTTGCCAAGAGTTCTGTTCATTCGCTCAACCATTCCGTCCGACTGTGGATGTAGAGCAGTAGTTCTCGTTTTCTTCATGCCGAGCTTATCACAAACTTCCTGAAACAGCTGGCTTTCGAAGTTTCTGCCCTGGTCGCTGTGTATTTCCAGGGGCACTCCATATCGGCAAATGAACTCCTCACAAGCACGTCGGCAACAGTTGCGGCTTCTTGGTTTGGAATGGCATACGCTTCCACCCACTTTGTGAAATAGTCCATCACCACCAAAATGTACCTGCTGCCATCTGCTGTCGGTGGAAACGGTCCGGCAATATCCAGGGCAATGCGTTCAAAAGGGCTTCCGACATTGTACTGCTTCATAGGAGCCTTTCTTCTCCCGTGCGGTCCATTGGCCGTGGCACAGGTAGTGCATTTCTTACACCAGTCCTTCACATCTTCGGAACTGTGCATCCAGTAAAACCGTTCTCGCACCCTCTGGAGGGTCTTCTTTACACCTAGATGTCCTCCTGATGGACTGTCGTGTAATTTCTGCAGTACTGCTACTACCCTTGATCTTGGAATAACCAACTGTCTTCTACTTCCGGAACCATCATCGTTCTCGATTACTCGCTGTAGCAAACCATTTTCCAGAACCAGCGAGTCCCACTGGGCCCAATACGATTTCATCGTTGGCGAGTATCTTGAAATCTCCTGCCAAGTAGGTCGACAGCTTTCCTCTTTCCAATGTCGGATTTTCTTCAAATCGGGATCGTTCTCTTGCTCCTCTTTCAGCTTTTCTGGTGTCCATTCGTCGCTTCTTACCGTGGTTCTTCGAATCGCAGCTTCCTTAGCTTCTGTTTTACTGCAGTGGGAGCATTCTGCGGGACATGGTCTTCTGGACAGGAAGTCATTGGAACTTTTTCGGGTCGAATCTTCTTTCCGAAGGTCGACCTTTACTAGTTTTTCATGCTGGATGTCTTTGTTTGTAGCAGTTTTTGGTCTCTTGCACGAACTGCGTACATGTCCCCTTTTTCTACAATTCCGGCATCTCACAGTTTTCGGCTTTTCATTTGAGATGCTTTTCATCATGTTGACAAGCTGGTCGAGCTTATTCTCAAATTCTTCGTCTGCTACAGCCCTCACCTTATCGTATAGTCCGGAAGCCTGTGTCCAGGGCTGCAGAGAGTACGTCGACCAGTGTCTTATGCCGAGCCAAACGTAGAGTTCTCTGCATTTCGTTGTCACGAACTCGTCGATGAATGCCTGAACCCCTAAACATTCCATGACATCTTCCGGTGCCCATGGATAGGCAAACCGCACCATCCTTGCAATGTCTGCTTCGAATTCCTGCAGAGTTTCGTCACGTGTTTGTTTGCGGTTTTTCAGCTGTGACTGGTACAGATGCTCCAGGTGTTCCAGGCCATATCTCATATTCAGTCGCTTTTTGAGTTGTTCAAAATCATCGGTCTCTTCTACTGGAATGGTCTGAAGGATATCCATAGCGTCTCCTCTCAGGGCAAGAGTTAAATTTAATGCTTTTTCCTTCTCACTCCAGTTGTTTGCCTTTGATGCCGCCTCGAATTGCTTGAGATAGTTCGGCCATGACGTTTTACCATCGAAAGTTGGCAGTTTCACTCTACTGTTGAAATCGTTTTCTATTTTTGGCTTCAACTCAACTTTCTCTGCCAGTTCTTCGTTGTTCGGGGTTTGTCTAGTTGTGATATACGAGCTATTACTAGTCTTCTTTTCGATTGCCTCGATTTTTTGTTGCATTTCTTGCTCCATTCTTTTAATCTTTTCTTCCATGGTAGAAATATCAGTCTTCATTTCATTTTTCATGTCCGGTATTTTATTTTCTATGTCCTCCGAAAGTTTACTTTCCATGGATGAGATTTCGTTTTTCATGTCAAACATTTTATTTTCTATGTCAGACGAAAGTTTACTTTCCTTAGATGAAATTTCATTTCTTATATCTGTCGAAATTTCGTTTTTCATGTCCGACATTTTGTTTTCCATTGAAGACATTTCGTTTTTTATATCTTTCGAAATTTCATTTTTCATGTCTGACATTTTGTTTTCCATTGAAGACAATTCTTTTTTAATGGAGGATGTTATAGAGGCGGACGCTTCGTCGGTGAATTCGAACGTTTCCGGGTCCAATCCATTGTTAATCATAGCATTTTTCAGTCTATCCACTAACACCGACTTGGTCCCACTTGTGTCCAATTCGTAATCCTCCAACTCTCTTCGAAGTTCTGAAACTTTCAATTCACTAAGTTTCTTCGCCATCTTCCTGTATATCCCACTTCTGACACCAATGTAACGTTTATTTTAATTTATATTTACAACTAATTAATTTATATTTACAAATTTATATGTACGGTCCTTAATTTACTAATTTATATTAAACACTTAACTAACTAACTACACTAATTTATATGAACGTCACTGATTAACACTTTATTGATCGGTTTGTCTTTAGTATAAGCACTACAGTGTCCATCTATGCGACTACGTCTCAACTATCTGAGTATTGTTGATTGTTCACTGTTAACTGTTTAACTGTTCTTCTTCGCCCTGTGCGACGATGCTTATATTTATATCTGAAATGTAGATTTCTAGAACACTCCCGATGTTTTGTCGCGACGAGTTTCTGGACTGTTCTCGTCGGCCCGTAGTCTCGATCATCGTCGAAATCTCTGGAATGTTATCGGTTACTTAACTTGATGGGACGCAGGTCTGAGGGGTCGCAGGGCAGGTAATCATAGTCGTCTCATGCGGGAATTTCACTGGGACACTCGCGTAACACAGTCTTACCAGGATCACACTGGGCGATCCTGGGAAGCTGGCTCCGAAGAAATATTTGGCGATATGGCGATGACCAGGAAGAACCTACGTATAAACAGTGGGATTTCTGACTGGCCACTGTCAACTAAGGAAACACCTCCATACTATGGGGCTAGTGGACACACCTCTATCCAGGATGTGTGAACAGGAAGATGAAACTGTCAGACATACGAGTGTCCAGAGTTATCGTCAATAAGAGAGTGTGTGTTTGGTGAGTCTTGTCCTACACCTGCTGATATATAGAAGATGTCCCCTTTTGACCTGTCCACCTTCTTTCTTTTCACAATGGGTCAAACGTGGCCTAAGTGCTGTGGGGGAGAGGGGAAGATACTTAACTTTATTAGAATCGCGATTAAAAAAGAATATTAAAACAAAACTTGATAGTACAGCAAAAGTGGCTCAAATAAAACGTATGATTTTTCTACGATGCTCACGTAGGTATTCCGCATGCATGAGCTGATGAAGATCATCGTAAAGCCGTTGCTATATGCAATCACCTGACCTGTTATTCGCAAGCGCATGCGTGTTTCCACCCATCACTTTGAGTATAAAGATCTATATCGATGATTTTTTAATAGTTTTTTATGTATTCATTGTATCTAAAGTAAGAAAATGCTATTTTTCAATATTACACCTATATTGTAAAAGACTCTATTTTAATTTACATATTGGGATTAATCGAATGAAAGTTACAAACATTATAGGTATTCATAAGGCATCGTAAACTTCAATTTTCAAGGAAATACAGTATCAAATTTCATTAAAATATTTTCCACTCATTATCAATCTGTTTCTGCTCAGCGGGTCATTATTTACTGCCAATTAGTTAAAAGAACCTGATAAGAGATGGCACTAGGTGTTCAATTATTCAAATTTTGAACTATTATTCATGTAAAAATTGGTAATAGAAATGCCCTTAAGACTTTTTGGTTAAAAGGGACAAAAGGTAGAAATCTATAATTAAAAATATACTAAATTCCGTAATATTTAGAATATCTGTTGCAATATTTGTACTTATTTCATTTTTATTAAATATTTAATAATATACACAAATGTATTATTTTGATTTGAAACTAATGATAAGATTAAAAAGTTTAATTCATTTATTGGGCTAATTTAAAAGAAAAATAATCCTCGTAAACTATTTGAATTTTGATAAAAAAATACAACCAAAATTATTTCTCACGAAAAACTTGACTTAGACGCCAAAAATAATGTCAACAAACTATGTATTAGATAAGAAGCCATTCCGCAATAGAAAATTTGCGAAACCCGATGACTTGCTGATAATATTTAAGCAGCTTAAACTATCGATTTACTTCATTTACTGTTCTACAACTAAACCAGGAGCTACCAGCAATTAGTGCGTTACAGTACAGTAAATATTATTATTAAAATTATTTAAATGGCTACAGCCGTGTCGTTTTTAAATGAAGCAGGTTTAACTTCAGTTAAAGTAACCAATCCTCCATTGAAAAATTCACCGGGAAACAAAATAATAAGCTTGGACGAAGTTTCATGGCACGATAATTGCAAGGACTGTTGGGTTATTATTTACGATAGAGTGTACGATATTACGGAGTTCCTGGACGAGGTAATTTTATAAATTTCTTATCGTTATTAGGTGGAGAAGTGAGTGAAATTTTAGAGGCACTAGGTTAGTACAAAGATTATTCTTATTTAAAAGTGCATTAAGGTTTTTTTTCGAAAAATTAACTGAAATTTCGGGAGGTTGCTCTTAAAAGACAATTCTGCAGGTGAAACTTAGTGTCGATGTTTGAATTTTGAAATTTTTTGTTTATTTTTCATTTTTTCTTCTTCAATCCTACTTTTTTTTAAATAAAAGCATTTGTAAGGTAATTTGTCAAAAAATAGATACTTAAATATCCATAATTACTTATTTACTGTAATTTTTTAATAATAATGTTTCAATATGACGCTTATTATTTATACAATGGATCCAAAAACATTCCAACTTTGCTTACACCCATTTATTTTCTAATAGCATCCTGGAGGAGGTGAAATTCTTTTAGAATACGGTGGCAGAGAAGCAAGTGGGGCTTTCAGAGGATCCGGACACAGCACTAGAGCAATAAAGCTTTTAGAAAAATACTGTATAGGGGTACTACCAGTTCACGAAAGAATTTTCAGAAGGCCTGGTGGTATTGCGCTTAGTGATATGCCAGAGTGAGAGATTTTATATCAAGTGGGCCGAGTGTGCAGTGTGATAATATGTATATGGAGCTGGGGTAGCTCTGATCAATAGTTTTTAATTTAATTTATTATTAAACAAAATTGTATGTAAGTAAATATGTTGTGTGATTAATAAATATAGAGATAGAGGAATATTTAATTTTTAAACCTAAGCTGTATTTTTGAAATGAAAATTCTGACATTTAAACGTTATAAAATGCATTTATTTCGATAGTAATACGTTTATGTTGAGAAAATTGATAACCTCTTTATAATTTTGACAATCCGTGCACCAGAAAATAAGTTTATTATTTTTGTTTATGAAAATAATAAATAACACGTGTTTGAATCATATTAGGTATTGCCTAAGTCATTTAATCTCTTTTTCTAAACAAAATATTGATTTCTAAATTGGTGAATAAGATGCATTATTGCCAGGCAAAATACAAATAAACTGTTAACGATCCTGACTCGGTAGGCAACACAACTTACAAGCAATACTTGTAGGGATACAGATGATACAGATTGCTGTAAGTGAGGACTATTTGTTTTCATTTTATGGTAATTTTTGCGGTTAACTTTATGAAATGACTAAGTCAAGATAAGCTAGTGGTCAACTTTTTTCTTGATGCTAATATGTAAAATTTTATTTTATATCCATATTTTGTATACCTATACCCAGACAATGTCATTTTTAATGAATGTAGTGTTCATATTATTACCATTATCAGTTGTATACACTTGTTATGTTCCTCAAAACTCTAATTATACAATAGTTTTAAATAAAGTGGATGTAAACGTCTACCAGCTAACGTCAAATCGAAAACAATGTTCGAACATTATAGGAGAATTTTCGGGGTATTGTTCTTGTGTTTACTGTGAAATATCTATAACGAATTTAAATGGTAAGATTATAAGAACTTTCACCGAAAGTTACGACAGACGACTTAATACTACGGGGAAAGTGTGTCAAATAAAAACTACAGCTGATATAAGGGCGGATAAAATAAATTTACCGAAAAGAAGAAAAGCTTGTTATTCTAATATTATATTTTTACAAAAAGATGTTTACGTTTGGGAATATAAAGTAGATAACTATTTAAAATTGTACCAAGGTGGAGTAATTGAATGGAAACCTGTTTATAAAAGATCGAAAAAACGTATATTACAGTTCACCAGCAAAAATATTACGTATTCATTGAAAATATCATCGAAAAATTCAACAGCAGATCGAAAATTTTTGGTTTTTAAAACTATAGAAGCTTCCACGTTCGTTGATTCAAAGTTAGCGTTTTATTTAAGAAATTTGACAAGTATTACATTAGAGAAATGTCAAAAAGCGTTACCAGGTAGGCATAAACAGCCTGAAGAACTCATTTCGCGTTCGGATGAAACGTTACCATTGCGATATTACTCCTCATTGAAGCAAGTAATTTCTGTAGAAGACGAATTATCAGGTAATTATGTTTCTCGTAAAAAGAACCCACTTGAAGTTGCATGCGATCTATTATTTGAAGTGTTTATGATCGAAAGTGAAGCATGTTTATCATTTTCAGTAAATGGATCTTCAAATACTGAAGAAAAAGTAACAAAAAGTCCAAAGGAAAATGAAAATATTGGATGCGAATGTGAACTTAGATTTTATTTATTACTTTTGATATTTGTCTTCGTTGTTTGGTTGATTGTTATGATTTTTTGTATTTGGTATATTGCTTTTACAAGGAGAACTAACAAGATTAATGACGCGAAATTTTCCTATTCACAATGGTTGAGGTCTAGTATCGTAGTTAAATATTTTCTTCATAAGAAATTCAAAGATGATGACGAGGAAGTAACTATTTTCGAACGGAGACCATATTCTACGTTCCACTTCAGCGAAGGAAATTTTATTTAACGAGTTTTCCTTTCTTTTCCCAACAACTGTTATCTTTTTAACATATTTCAACCGATCTAATAGTCTTAGGTTAGAAATAGTTGACATAATAAACTACATTGAATATAAATACATTTTATTAATCACATGGTTACAGGAAAAATTTTTGGCACATCAATGGAATAATAGTCAATAATCTTTGAATTATTAATAATACTTTAGATGAATAATATACAATCTCCTTGAAACCAACATTACAACAGTGTGTATGAGCGTTGTAGAAAGGTATACCTTCCTGCTATATGAAAAGTAGGCAACCTAAGCCACTTGCGACACATATATGTTGCATAAATGTACATGTGCTACTGTGGTGGTTAAACTATACTCGTGTTTAAACGCAACGTTTTATCTACAACCGAAAAATATTTACATATATAATTTTAAGGACTACGGATTTTTTATTTTCTCTTTTTTTAAATAATTGAACTACAAATTAGATTGTACGCTTATGAGTTAACACGTCGAATCTCTTAATTTTCTATATTTATTACATAATTAATTTAATTTATGAATATAAATAGACAACGATCTGTACTCAGCATTTGCAATATAAAATATTTCATAAGAATGAGCTTGTTATATTAATCTTAATAGTCACATCTCACAAGCATTTATTTTATTAATACTATGTTAATACTGATACTCAATGGAGCGTTTTCAATTTTTAAATTACGTCATACCGCACCATGTTGTCGAAAAAAGTCACTTCAAAAAATCTTCTTTTATTAACCAGTCCAAAGTGTGTTGGTAACAGGTTATCTATGTTGGTAATATTGTTTTCCCTAAATTCAAATTCCATGTTAGTCATCTGTCACAACGGTTTCGGTCATATTTCGCGTCGGGTTGATATTTTATTTTTCCTTAGTTTTAAAGTGTATATTTATATCAGTACAAATATTTAAACAGTTAGTGAAGTGATGAGTGATAAAGACCTAGATTTAGTAGTCGTTTTTCGTCGAAATAGTGATAAGTGGACATAAAAAGTTCAGAGACTTCAATCATTGTTTTCAAAGAAGTAGTAAGTAAGCATGTCAATAAGTTATCAACATTTGGTGATATCATAACTAAATTGAGAATTTTACTTATGAAATTATAGTTTCCATACTTTCCCCACGTTCAAACGTAAATCTAATTTCCATTTTCTTTTTATATACCTACATTTTTTGCCGATTTAAATAACTGAATTAACTCGAGCAACAATCAAATAATTAACATAGACTAAAACGTTGTCATCGATATTTGTACTTATTTCTATTTCTACACATCATCGAATATAGTAACCAAATAATAAAGACAGAACCACCAAAAAGATACAAATTAATCACTGTTGATTCTCTGGGCAGCTCACATTTGAAGTAAGCATAGTTGTTTGGTTTAAATGTTGCCTAGAAACCAATAAAAGTTGACTTAATCATAACACTAACCATGTTTATTATTAAGTTTATTATAGTTACATACATCAATAAGACTTTATTTAAATACTTACCAACAAATAATTTGGATTATCTTTATTTCTCCAACTAAAGCTGGGTATAGTTACTTCAAGTCCTTCTCCCACAGGCAATGCTCTAGTACACCCATGATGTGTATGACCAGATAACACTAATCTTGGTTTCACTTGATTGAGTAACTGATAAGTAGCTTCTTGACTTAAACATTCCCAACGTTCTCGAAACCTTTCCTGTTTTATGGGAAATGGAGCTGCATCAAAATCGTTGCACTCCATGTCTGACTGTCTGTATAGAGGGTAATGCTGAAAACATGCCAATAGTTATTTGGAATATTCACAATGTTAAACAAACAAAATGCTAGAAGTAACCCAAATTAAAGTTATATACGTAGCAACATCAAACAAACCTGCATTAATATTGGTCTACTATATTTTTCTAATTTCATACTAGGTGTACACTTTTCAGTGTTCGTTCCTATGGAACACTTTAAAATTCCTAAAATGGACACAAAGTAAATCTCAATATATTTGTTCATAAGCAAATTCCTTACTTTCAATTCTTGTTAGTTGTTGTTCAGCTGGTTTACATAGGAAGCACCCATCTTTTTCTAAAGCCATACTATTTACAAGGACAAAATGATTACCTCTGAGACTAATCATTCTAACAGCTGGAGCATCAAATCCATTCACAAACCTTTGATTCAAGTATGGGCTTATCCTAGAGAGTAAATGATGTAATTGTGATTAGATATTAATAATGTTCTTACCCATAATGGAAGCCTATATCGTGATTTCCAACAGCTACATACATTTTTGTTCCTTCAGGTACAGCAAATAAGCTATGGAATCTTCTTATATAATAATCAAACTCAGCATTACTACAGTACAATCCTTCATCAGTTAAATCTCCTAATACAAAAACTAAATCAGGTTTGTGTAATGTCATGGCACTTTGGAAGGCTCTGTACATTTGCCATTCTCTTCGTAACTTATCAAACCAATGACCCTTTCTTGATCCCAATAGATGTGTATCTGCAATAACCATAACTCTAACAGGTTCTTCATTGGAAGGTTCTATAGATTTGTCTTGTTTTTGAGGGTCTAGAATGGGCCAGTCACACTGCAAATATTTTGTTGTAAAGTCCTAGCTGAAACTTTGAGTGATAATTTTATGAAACTTACACTGATTTGTACTGAATAGAAAATAAGATATTCGCAATAAAAGAACAAAAATGATATTCCACAGCTAGCTTTCACCAAAAATTTTAGGTTAGGTCGCATTATTTGTTTTGAATTGTGAATTTGACTTTTCATAAGTGAAGTTAGTGAAGTGAAGATGGCACTGTAATTTTATAAGCAGCCAGCTGTACTGGATTGTATAACTGGTTGCATATCGTAGTCACTCATTTGTTGATTACCGGTTATATTTGATTAAAAATATTTCATTTCAGTTTGGACCATATATATTTACTGACCACCCTATAGAAACGGGCTTGGTATTAAAATAAAAAAACGGATACTTAATGTTTAATTTTTATTTAAATTGCATATGAACAGTGTAAAACAATTTTAAATTATTAAATTCATGTGATTGTGGCATTTACTTACACATTTTTGTCCCATTCCAAAAAAAATCTATTTTTAACAATAGTAACAAAGTTATTTTAGAATTGAAACATTGATATATCACTAGAAACTTTATATTAACAACAAGAATAATACAAAACAATGAAAAATTATAAAATATGAATTAAATACTGTAATGGCGTTAGTTTTTTAAAAAAATTTAAATATTAGGGAATATAACAATTGTATGATAAGCATTGAGGAAGTATTTTGACATAATAAATAATCGGTTTTCAAAATATGTCCAAAAACTAAAATAAGGGAATCACAATTTGCTCATCATGATTTTTGGGAATTACAAATTGTCAAAATGAAAAACTGACATAAAGTGACAGCACAAAAACACTAGATTTATGTTTTTAATGAAAAAAATATTTGCTTATTTAAATATATAGGTACTAACGTCATTATAATATTACAATATATTATAACAAATTTATTTTTGATACAGCATCTATTAACAGATATTTTTCACCACTAGTGGGTTATAATAACTACTTACAACAAATAATTAAACATGATGATGAAGTTAATAACAGGTTTCAAACATTTCAAATTTGACATATACATTTCTTTTTTATTTTGTTTTAGATTGTAGAAATTTGTTTAAATTTCTTACTTGGATTTCAATAAAAATATTCAGATCTGTTATTTAAACTATTTGATTGTTTATTATAAATACTAAAGTTACTTTATAGGGACATTCTGTATATTAAATAGTTTTTTTTGTGACGAGAAACTCTTGAAACCTGTCTTGATTTACCCTGTTTATATATACAGGGTGTTTTCAAATGACACTTACAACGTTTGTATGTAGATACCTCTCGTAAAATTGGACAAAATGATATGAGGATTGAGGGGTCCAGCTCATTTACTTTTCGAAATACTGGGTGTTGAAGTTATAAAAATGTAAATGTTTTTATTTGATATCTTTAAAATGGATAAATAAATTGATTTGATATTTGGCAGGTTGTTTTTAAATGTAAAAAGGCATATTTTGATGGAAAAACATTTGTCAATTTTTGATCCAGTGGTGTACATTTCGAAAAATATGTCACTTTTCTCCTCCCATTTTTCACGCCACTGGCATTTGTAGCTATTTTCAATTTTCAATCTACATGCAAACGTTGCAAGTGTCATTTGAAAACACCCTGTATATAGATATATTATTTATTGATATTTTTTTAAATAAAACGTAAAATTTATTGCCGACTGTAACAAAGAAAAGTATACGTCTTTTTATTGAATTAATATCCTAAAAATATTTAACAATAATAATAATTATTCTACAAACAAATCACATACGTCATCGAGTAAATCTCAAACAATCACCTTTACGACTTTCAAGGTTAAACGTGATCAGATCAGATTGGATTATTCAGTAGTTCCCTGATTCTTATTTTTTTTTATTATTATTATTATGTATATCAAATTGCGTACCTATTAATATCAACAACAATATACTTAACAATAGCGAAATAAGATAAACAATTGACTGCATTGCGATAGGTGATATTAAAAAATATTTGACAAAGTGTCTCACTACGGTTACCGATTTCAACAATTATTTATATATCAATAAATTAGTTAAACCAGATCACCAACTCGCCCGATTCAAATCCATGCGATTTATTTTTTGGGACTATTTAAAATTATTAGTTTTTGCTTCTCCAATACAAAATCGTAATCGGTAGTGGAAAAAATTTTGTTGAAACAGGTAACAAGTGAGCTTTTTTATTGAATTTTACATGAACTTATTACAGTTCCATAAATTTTCATAAATTAAGAGAAATTTCATTAAGTACTGTATAGCTTATTATCTATTTATTATACAGTACTTATTAATATTATCTTCTTAATATTGAATTGAGCAAAAATTTCAAGATTCTCATACAAGCATTCAAACTGATATTTAATTTTTTTATTTCATAGGAAGATATTAAAAATAAGTGTTAATTGTAAACACGCCATTCAAATTACAATATTTCCATTATTATGTTAGAACCGTTTTACACGTACGAGAATTATTGCGAAATTTACTCTGAAAATTACTCTGGTAATTTTCATAATAATTTTGGAAACATTTCACTACTTGACTGTTTTACACATAATATTTTTACCACAATAAATTTCATAAGAATTCATGCCATACGACTGCGCAGTGAGATTGTTTTCGGGATAAGTTGTCATGGTTACGATTTACATATTAACAATTCTGAATAATCAGCTGTATTGGAACCGTTTATTTGATTGATTATTTATTTTATTAATTGAGATTTGCATTTATGCCAAGGTTTTGGCTTTCCTAAATAAAGAAAACGACAACAAATAATGACACATTGACGCCATTATTGTTTTTATTCTATTTTTGGCTTCTGCGTCGATTCTCACGCACTTTCTAAAAATATAGAACGTGTCAATATTTTTACTCCGAAAATTTTGGCAATAATTCTTTGACGTGTAAAACAGCAAAAATTATTCTTATGAAAATTTTCAGAGTAAATTTCGCAATAATTCTCGTACGTGTAAAACGGTTCTATAATGGGTTAAGAGCAACAACAATCGAAACCACTTGAATATAGGCAACACATTTTACATGGAAGTAATTTAACAACCTTGAATAAGTCCACCCTTAACCCATCACTTTTTTTTATAAATAACGTTCAGATAAATAATCAATGGATATTTTTGGAATAATAAATGTCAAGGTAGCTTTTTCAAAATATTTTAAAATTAGTCGCATCTTCCAGAACGCCGTGCCAAATCAAATATACTTTTTTTTTAATGGGATACCCTGTATTTTAATTCAATACAACGGAATACAGCTTCTATATCTTGGAAACATTATACAGGGTGAGACAAAACTCGAATACATAGGTTTCACACTTTGTTGTAACATATCCCCCTGTATAATTTTTATTGGTAAATGAGTGATACTTGATTATTTTAAAAAAACAACTTATATAAATAAATTGACAAGTAATTATTAGACCTATATGATTAATATCACTTTTTATATGATTTTGATAATTTTTAGTTTAAAAAAACTACCTTGCAATTTTTTATGGTGGGTTTATACACTTTACTTAATTTTAGTTTAGACGTAAATTTAGTGTTAAATTTAGACTTAATTTTAAAAACCATATACCTACTTCAATGGGATGGTTTAGTCATAATTTGTGTTTGTGTTAAATGTAAGGGTTGACCTTGAAAGTACTCAATAATTGAAACCTTCACACTAAATTTAAAGATAAAACTAAATTTTGTTGATATACACATGCGCTGATCGACAGAGTGCCACGTCCATGAAAAAAATTTACCAACAATACATAAACATGACAAGAACTCAACAGCAAAAGTGCTGTTAGGCAAACCATCGCTCTCTTGTTCTTGCGTATCATTATAATTTTGATAAAAAATTGCCTTTGCCAATAATAACATGTACTCTGTGATAATAATAAACACGAAACAAGTTAGAATTAGTGTCAACTGTCAAATGCTAAGTATAAAAATCCCCAAATCCCATTTTATACGCATGCGTACCATTAAATTAAAATATGAATTAAAATTCTGTATAAACACTTTAACCTTTGATAAGATTAAGTCTACATTTAACACTAAATTTACGTCTAAACTAAAATTAAGTAAAGTGTATAAACCCACCATTAAAATGAATGTCTTAACGTTCTAAAGTTGTTTTGCGATTAAATATTTTCTTAGATCACTGCGATTGCAATGTCAGGAATATAACAGTACATTATATTAAAGCGTTAAATAATTTTTATCATCTTTATATACATAGCACCTATGACCTATTTACATATACATATAAATTGATTTTTTTTCTTAGCCAAAATGTGTAGGCATTAATTTGAGTGATTTTATTTATTCTTTGCAGTTAATTTGCCAAAAAAATGAGAATTTTTTTTTGGAAAAGTATTGTATACCGAGTGTCCATAAATTATTTTATGAGCCAATTTTTATTCTCTGGAATGACTAGGTTTATTGGAGGCCATATTAAACTAATTTCTTTTTTTTTTTTTCATTCATTTTATTTTATTTAGTGTGACTAATCGAAATTATTTTGAATTTGCGAAAAAAATTTAAAAAAAATACACTAATATCAATATCATAATATCACGAATTACGTTCTTTTGGATTTTGGAATTTTGTAACGCACGTTAGAGTTAATATTTTGAAATGATCAAAAAATATTCTTGTAGAAAATTTAATGCTCTACAAAAAAGGTCTTTTACGGTTTTTTGATATATTGACTTTTCCAAAGGTTATTAAACCCTAAAGTTGGATTGCTTTTAAATTTTTCTCAGTCGAGTTTTTTTTCATTTTTTTTGCATTTACTACAGTATAATGCATATTTTTTCCACACTATCAGAAAATGGAGATTTCAACGAACAAAAATCCCACCAACTTTTTGAAAAAAGCTGATATTTTGACGTGAGAATTTTCGATTGAAAATTAGGATGTTTTTTAGATATTAAGTCAAAATAAGGAGAAAAAAATAAATATTTCAAATCAAATAAATTCCAGTGTATTTGGAACATAATAAGGTAAGTGTTCACAAAATTTCGTGAAAAAAATATATTTTTTGAAAAAGAAAAATGAAAAATCAAAAACTTGGTTATTTGAATTTTTTCACATAGATTTTGAGGTTATGTGTAAAAATTGTTGATACAAAAGTTGTAGAGCTTTTTATTACTCACAGCTTTGCCATTTAACTTTTTTCCATAGGACTTGTACTTTTGCCGGAAATCGCGATAAACCCTTAAAAAGAAAGACAAAAATAATAATATTCGATTTTAGTTTAGATACACGCATATGGCCTTGAATTTTCATTCATTTATTTGTTGTAAAGAATAAAAAAAATCACAAATCCAACTTTTACAAAATTTTGCATGAATAAGCTCTATATGATTTTGTTATTTACCTAAACTACTTATTACTATATAAACAGTTCCATTCGCACTTAAAAACTAAATTAACATTATATACATATCAGCGCACAAAAATCAACAGTGCTTTGCAAAAATGCAGTGAAGGCAGACATTGACATATTCGGGTTCTTAGTAGGTATTTATTATATAATCTTTTGGTATGTGTTTAGTTTATTCTTAACCTATAGTAACAGTCAAAAATTTTAGTAGATTTTTTTAAATATATACGTGAAAACGACATAACATGAATAGTATATTCTTCAACAAGTGCAGAATGATGGCTATTATTCACGCGGATGAAGTTTTGGAATCATCCTAGTGAATATTAGCTATTCTACACAAGAAAAAGACTATACTTTCTCCACGACTAAAAAAAGAAAGCTTCCAGTGAGGATCGAACCCCAATCGTCCGCGCCAGAGTCAACTATTTGTTTATTTTCAAAAAAGGATACGTAACATACAGTTTTAATCGAAAACCTTACATTTATAAATGATAATTGGGAGTTATAACTAAATATAACTACTGTTGTCCATTTTTTCTCTAAATAATACGTAAAATTATGATTCTATCATTATTTTGACGTTTCAAACGACACGCTGTCAGAATCGATTTGCATTATTATTTAGTCGTGGAGAAAATAAAATAGTGTCACGACACGTTTTTGAATTCATAATGAACTTTTCAGCCATCAATATGGTAAAAATACACTATAACATCATTTTTTTCGCTCCACCCTTAAATTTTCGATCAATATGCCTTCAAATTTGACGAAAATTATTGATAAAATCATGAAAAAATCATTATATTAATAATTAATGTTAAATAATTACGTATAATTTAAATAAAATCTACCGAAACTGTCATAGGTATGTGTATAAATAAAAATAACTTTATTCAAGGATATAGATACCTCTTTTCGCGATTTAAATTATTTGGCACAGCTTATTTTATTTTTATAATACTGCATTTTTATAAAATTATTAAAAAAAAAAAATCGATTTAAAATATATATATTTCTTGTATATGTACATTGTGTGATTTTATGATTTTATTCTTCTATCCAAGTGCCTCTCCCTCTAGAATTTGCAATTGTGTCACCGATTGTCATATTTTAAACATTTAATCCTTTGGCCTTCAACAGATTGTTATGACTTATCAAGCAGGTTACATTTTATAGAAAATAAAACAAAATCCAGTTAAAAAAAATTGAAGCATTCTATCAAAGCAAATTACACATTTTTTTATATTCCAGACAATATTACCGCTTTGGTCAAAAATATTTATCATACAGGTTTCAAGACTAGCTTACACTATGTATAGATATATTGTAAACTACCTACCAGGTTATTATGAAAATTTGGCATCATGTGATCCTTGTTCCAGAGCAAATAAGGGGGTTGTTAGGGTCCTAAGTCAATGTGAAAACATGAGAAAAAAAAAAGCAAAGTTGTCAAGCTCACTTAAAGCGAGTCAAAATTAGAACTAAAATGACCCAATTACAGTATTTTGCATTGGCACCATCTGTGTCGTTCAAAATGATTTACGACATTATTGTCTGAAATATAAAATGATGGATAACACTTTCTCACAATGACACCTACTTGTATAAAACCAGTTGATAAATACATTTTGGTACGAAAGCAAGCGCACAGTGACATATTTAAAATACGACGATTATAATATGCACGACCAGTTTGCAGCTTACAATGAAAGCAATATTTTTTTTCTTCTTCACTGAAGCTGTACACAACAATAACTAACAATATTTTATGGTTTATTACGATGGTTTCAATGCATATTATAGTTAGTCTTCGTTAGATAAATGCTTGCATATGAACAAGATAATTTGGAAAGTTTTGGAGCGCTTTCAGGCGAGATACTTTGTGGCCGGCTACAAGTGTCTGAAAAAAATGACGCGGCTAAAAATACATTTAGAGCGATTTCAGACGAGATACTTTGGGGTCGGCTATTAGTGTCTGAAAAATCACGCGGCTAAAAATACATTAAGAACGCTTTCAGACGACACAAAGTATGGTCGGCTACTAGTGTCTTAAAAAAAATCACGCGGCTTGAAATACATTAATAGCGCTTTCAGGCGACACAAAGTCTGGTCGGCTACTAGTGTCTGAAAAAAAATCACGCGGCTTGAAATACATTAAGAGCGCTTTCAGAGGACACAAAGTCTGGTCGGCTACTAGTGTCTGAAAAAAATCACGCGGCTTAAAATACATTAAGAGCGCTTTCAGACGAGGTACTTTGTGGTCGGCTACTAGTGTCTGAAAAGAATCGCGCGGCTGAAATTTTTCAGACACTAGTAACCGGCAATAAAGTGTCGTATGAAAGCGCTCTTATATTGTCTAGTCAAGTGTATTCAGTGTTGAGTCAATTCTACATATATTTCTTTGAATGTTCTCAATCTTTAGACATATGCAAGCATCACTAATTGCTACGACAACTACGCAGCCAACTTGAATCTCCATCGTTTGCCTGCAGTATTGAATTGTGTGAGATAATTTTGGTGGCTGAAGAGTTTCAAGCTGGTCTTTTATTATACAAGTGATATGTAGTAAATCGTAGATCGTAGATCTATTCAGTCGGTTGGCGACTCGGCCCCGGAGGGTCGCTAGGGGGGAGGCTAAGCAAATGTTAAGCTTCCAAGAAGATCAAAGCCGTTGGTTTTGGCTCCGTGTTGCTTTTTTTCGCCTCCACGACTAAAAATTCGATTTCCTCTCGGTCTCGACGAGAATAACATTCGGCGATGAGGCGGGCCACGTCTTGGTGCTGGAGGCCATCGACGCGAGTACCGTCGACCTGGAGGATCAGTTGGCCGACTTCCAAACCTCCAGCGTAAAAAGCAGCACCGCTTTCCTGTAAATTTAAGATATATACAGGGTGAGTCGGGAAATAATGTTAAAAAACGATAATAATAAACGATAATTATTTAATAGAAAAAATTGAATGTATTACTCGTTTTCCCGAAGCACCAAATTAATTCAACGCACGTATTTTCATTATACCGCTGATAGTAACAAATGTATAACAATTAATTTGTTATTGGTATGGCTCTCGGCGATACGGAGACAAAAATTAATTAAGAATAATGATTATTTATTCGCAGCTGGAAATGAAACGCTCTGTGAGTTTTGCGCGATAAACGATGTAGATTCGAGATGAGCAAAGTCGGATTAGTAATTATTGGATATTATGAGTAAAGAGTTATTGTTTATAATAAATGTTTAATGATACCGTCTTCTATTACAATGACTATTCTTAACGAGCATTAAATTTCCTTTAAAAACCATTAGTTGAAAGTTTTTTTGACACAATAATAACCAAGATACAGGTGGTCAAAAAAAGGTCAAGTTTCTGAAAAGGTATTTTTCGGACTATTTTTGGTTTTTTGACCATATCGTCCAAACTATGTTGTTTAGGAGAATTCTGAAAAATACACGAGAAAGGGCATTAAATTTCCTTTAAAATTCATTGGTTGAAAGTTTCTATGACCCAATAATAACCAAGATACAGTTGGTCAAAAAAAGGTCAAGTTTCCAAAAAGGTATTTTTCGAACTATTTTTGGTTTTTTGACCATATCATCCAAACTATGTTGTTTAGCAGAATTCTGAAAAATACACGAGAAAGGGCATTAAATTTCCTTTGAAAATCATTGGTTGAAAGTTTCTATGACCCAATAATAACCAAGATACAGTTGGTCAAAAAAAGGTCAAGTTTCCAAAAAGGTATTTTTCGAACTATTTTTGGTTTTTTTGACCATATCGTCCAAACTATGTTGTTTAGCAGAATTCTGAAAAATACACGAGAAAGGGCATTAAATTTCCTTTAAAAATCATTGGTTGAAAGTTTCTATGACCCAATAATAACCAAGATACAGTTGGTCAAAAAAAGGTCAAGTTTCCAAAAAGGTATTTTTCGAACTATTTTTGGTTTTTTTGACCATATCGTCCAAACTATGTTGTTTAGCAGAATTCTGAAAAATACACGAGAATAGGCATTAAATTTCCTTTAAAAATCATTGGTTGAAAGTTTCTATGACCCAATAATAACCAAGATACAGCTGGTCAAAAAAAGGTCAAGTTTCCAAAAAGGTATTTTTCGAACTATTTTTGGTTTTTTTGACCATATCGTCCAAACTATGTTGTTTAGCAGAATTCTGAAAAATACACGAGAAAGGGCATTAAATTTCCTTTAAAAATCATTGGTTGAAAGTTTCTATGACCCAATAATAACCAAGATACAGTTGGTCAAAAAAAGGTCAAGTTTCCAAAAAGGTATTTTTCGAACTATTTTTGGTTTTTTTGACCATATCGTCCAAACTATGTTGTTTAGCAGAATTCTGAAAAATACACGAGAAAGGGCATTAAATTTCCTTTAAAAATCATTGGTTGAAAGTTTCTATGACCCAATAATAACCAAGATACAGTTGGTCAAAAAAAGGTCAAGTTTCCAAAAAGGTATTTTTCGAACTATTTTTGGTTTTTTTGACCATATCGTCCAAACTATGTTGTTTAGCAGAATTCTGAAAAATACACGAGAAAGGGCATTAAATTTCCTTTAAAAATCATTGGTTGAAAGTTTCTATGACCCAATAATAACCAAGATACAGCTGGTCAAAAAAAGGTCAAGTTTCCAAAAAGGTATTTTTCGAACTATTTTTGGTTTTTTTGACCATATCGTCCAAACTATGTTGTTTAGCAGAATTCTGAAAAATACACGAGAAAGGGCATTAAATTTCCTTTAAAAATCATTGGTTGAAAGTTTCTATGACCCAATAATAACCAAGATACAGGTGGTCAAAAAAAGTTAAATTTTCTAAAAATATATTTTTATTGCGGTTTTCCATGGTTAAGATGACAAGAAAATCCCTAAAGGACAACTATAAACTCACATTAATATTTATTATCCTCGGCAAAGGATGTTTAGTATTTGCTCCTCCTTCTATCGCTATCCCGAGAATGGGTTTCGTCTTTTTGACGGTTATCCTCAAGTTACCTTCCTCATCTTGAACCACTTTAGCGGGATCTCGATGTTCCGGTAACACACCGTCTCTTGTTAACCTCTGCATTGACTGGTGCCGCCTCATACCGCCTTCGGTTTCTAGTAGATTCTGTTCGTCCTTCATATCGAAGCTTCTGGAAAGCTTGTGGGCCAATTCCTAGAAAGATAAATTCGATTTAAAAAAAGGAAAATTTTGTTCTGTAATTGGATTTGTTGATACAGGAGGCTTCTTTGGTTGCGTTGGTTCTACTGGAGTGAAACTGGTACTACCAAAAGAGACTTTATACTGGACGTCTACCTCAAATCATTCTTTCATTCCCGCTTGTCGTCTTATTAGCCACTTCCAATCCCCAACCCTGGACGATAAGATAATTGACATCTGTCAACGGCTACCTAGATTTAGAAAAGTGGCTCCCTTTGACTACTTTTTGTTTCCATATCTATGGTTTTAATGCCTTCCGGTATTTATTGAGAATGCCTTACAATAAATCTTGACTCGTATAAATTTCTTATCTTAAATTGAGAAATAGAGCCAAATAATCATAAATCACCGATAGTATCTTCTTTAATTCATATTATTTGTACACATAACAGATTTTTTTTAGCCTTTGCCAAAGTATATATTTATCTGGTTAGGAATATTTTATCTACACCAATTTTGGATCGTTCTCAACAACATAATAAACATCCAACTCTATAATCATCATAGGCGTGACAAATTTTTTTTTATTCTTAGCTGTGCTTGTGCAAGTATTATCTAGATTCTAGATGACGCTGTTTAAATTTGATGTTTTAAGAGTAAACTTGTTGAACTGTATACCCTCGTTGACTTAGCTGTATTCCATAGACGTAGGAGGTTGTAATTTAACCGTTTTTATATTCATACAGTTGGTTAGAGGGATTTGGTGTAAGCCTATGGTGATAATTGGTACCTTTATCTACCAAAAGCACGTTTTCAATAAGTACTGAAGATGAGAGGCAACGTAATTTGAATAACCTGCATTTTTCAGCTTTAATTATCTTACTAGGTACGTAAGTACTGATATGAAGTACCGAATTGTCGAACAGATATGGGAAGGGTGTAATTTTAACATTGAATTGGATAAACAAGAAAAAAATATCGGGACTGAGTAATTTTTCTTGTGTAAAAAGATTTAGAAGGGATTCATTGGTTAGCAAAAATTTTCGTCCACCATGGTCGTAGAATGGAATTTAAAAAAGGGTTTTTTCTCGTTTTTCATCTTGGCATCTTACTCTAAATTCCTAAAAACCTGAAATTAAATATAATACTAAAATATAAATAATGAGAAATTTTAAAAAACCTAAAAAATACATAATATTTAAAAAATTAGTTTATATAGGTAAATACATTATTTATTGATTATTTTTTATAAATTTTTCTCCAAACAGTGCACTAATATTCTAAAGTAAACAACATGCCCCATGCTTAGTGTGGACGAGAAAAGTATATATCTTGGTACCAGTGGTACTTCGACTTTCTAATTAAATTCTAGTTTTTAGTGATACGTGTTATTTTATGTGGTGGAAAGTTTTGTGAATTCAAAAAACTACTACATAGAAAAAAAAATAGATAAAAAATGCTAAAATAATTGCCAATTGGAAAAAGTATAATAAGTAAGTATTCTGAGTGATTCAGTAGCTTTATGTAGAGGTTTTTCTAATAAGCGAAGCAATTTTGTTCCAGAAATTTCGAATTCCTTTTGTACTTACTTTGTTTAAATTTTCCTGAAAATTGTGTTTTTGTTTTGTTCAGTTTTTTGTCAATAATATACAATAAATTTAAAAATTATGTAACCGAAGATTCTATTTGTGCTATAAAATACAGGGTGGTCCATTTGAAATGTGAAGTGTACCTAATACTATGTAAATGTTACATTTGGTACACTATTTTCAGTGTTTGTGAATGGATAAAAATAGGCTAAACCCATATGTTGGCCCCAACCCGGGTGGTACTACCGGCACTTGATAAAAATAAAGAATTTTACAATGAAATCGATGCCAAACTTTGAAAGTGGCTTAAATATTCGTTGTGCTCCCATTGCATACTTAATGAGGTTATACAGAGTGTTCATTTATCTTCAAAATATAGAACTTAAAAACATTATTATTTTTCATGATAACACTTTTTGATTTCTTGTTGAAATAACCCTTTTGTTGTTAGATTGGTACACCCTGTATGTAATTTTATTTTCCCATAATTCAAATTTGAAGTGGAATACAGGGTGTCCCATTTAAATAATGCAACTCTGATCTGGTACACGCTGTACAGATGCTATTTTAAAATATGTGATACTTGATTATTTCCAATTTTATTTTTCACCTTGAAATATAATTAATGTCTTTTTCTTACTCAAAACATGATAATTATCATCTAAAGAGGATTATTACAATCATTCCTATTAAAAATTTCATTTATCACTGAATGGAAACGATTATTCATGTGGTCTTGCTAAGTGTAACTCCTAGTTGCTACTTTATATTCATGCCAAAGAGATACAAATAAAAATTTAAGAACATGAATAACGTGAGTACAATATTTACACTGATACAAACAAATTGTTAGTTTTTATCAAAATTAATTAGCAAATTTACGAAGCTGATAGTGACAAAATGTAAGGAAATGTTTTTGAAAAAGTTCTAGAAGAGTACTCCATACAGGCTGTTAAAAAAGCCTTAACTTCATTATCCAAATGGAACTCGGACCTGCCCTGGGGAAAACTTTTTCAAGAGGACCTATTACCAATAGATTTTGTGCCCAAACCTCTACCAGAATAATTATTTTTTAACAGCCAGGCGGCTTTAAATTCAACAACTTAAGGTGTAAAGAAAGGAACTTGTACCTTGAGCGTGAAACATTTTGTAGTATGCCAGCGGCATCGTGAAAAAAATCCGAAAATGGGAAGGAAATTTGGTGAAGCCAACTTTAGGGCAAAATGCATTTCGCGCACTACGCCAAGCTTCTCTTGGTGCTTCAGGAATCTGGTCTATGTAACATGGTCAAAGTAGACAGTAGATCCTGCAGATTTTGCCAAAGTCTTAAATAGCTGGAGCAGGTCTACTTGGAGCCTGACCAGATTACAAGCATTCAAAACACAATAGACTAGATCTCTTGGATAGACAAAAGATCTGGTGATAAGGTCAAATCGACCCCTTTCTAAGTTTTGTGACTTCTAAATGGTCTAGAAAATTTTTGAAGTATCTATTAAAATGAAAATGAGTCGGCATTTCAAGAATTATAATTTCTTAGTGTATTTTTTTCCTTTCGCGACTTCACACGCAGCAATTGTGCAAGTCTTATGAATAAGAAGTAGAATCTGGTAATAAAATACATACATATTCAATGTCTATGTACTGGGTCTTCGGCCCACTCTTTAACAGAACAAGAACTTCTAGAAATTTATTATTATGATTTATCGAAAGAGACGTTTTCAAACAAATTGCCCGCGGCGATATTCAGGATTAATAATTGTCGCCGGCAGACGATTCTTCTTCTTCTTTTTTATTCGATTTTTTACTGTATATAAAGCTATTAAAAACTCATCAAGTCTGGAACGCCAGGCAAGTTGACACTAGGTTGACACGACTGAGTTACAAGTCAACTTTTGTTATGAAATTCTTTCAGTTTATTTTGTTGTTATCGCGTAACTTCACAGTTATGTAAAGTTGAAGCCAAAGATACCTAAATGAGTACAACTCAAATCTTGAAAACTCTGTATAACAATGGATCGTTTCGGAACGAAATATTCATGAACTACAGAAAAAGTACCTCGGAAAATAGAGAAAATTGTAAAGCGTTACTATCAAAACATCCTGTATGAAAGTTGAAAAAAAACAGTGTTGTGTGTAAGTGATTGTGGTAAAGTCAAAATAGTGTTTGGCGCATGCTTTTATTTATTACAAAGTGCTTTCGAGGTACTAAAACTTACAAGAGGAGTGCCCCAGTACCAAGACTTCACTTTCTGCGTCCACCCGCCTAAGCTAGACCGTAGGCCGCCGAGGTACCCGCTCTGCAAACACATACACCTACCGCTTTACATGTCTGCCTGATATTCGATTATACCTTACGGTACCATTAGGTTATGGTGCCGTCGGGTACCGCTCGTTCACAAGCATGTTGTATTGTTCAAAAATACATCTTTACTGGCTGGTACTCACTCGTTTTGTATTATTATACCACTTGCTTGTGATATACGTACCTGCTTGGAAGTGGAGTTACCACTTTATACAGGGTGTACCAGGAGTTCGTACCAAAAACATGGAAGGTGAAAGAAAGAACAAATAGTACTTTAATAATTGTGAATAAAAAAACCATTTTTCATTAACAAATATCTCATCTCGTAAGTTTTTCGTACTCCTGGGACGCCCTGTATATTGAAATATTAATTTTAGACTAGGAAAATTGGAAAAAAAATTGAATAGTACCAACCAATGAAAATGTTTTGTTGACCAGCAACTTACATCCATACATACAAACATATATTTTTATTATAACGAAAAATGGTTAATATTTGGTACTGTGAAGAAGTACTTTTTTCAGTAGACACTATTGGATACAAAAATATGATGACTATATCGTTTGTAGAAAAAATGCTGTATGCAATTCACTCATAAAGAGCCTTTGCATATTTTAAATATAATAAAGGCATGAAAAATGGTATAACAATTTACACAAATTGTTTTTAACGAAAAATTTTATCACACTGTATAATTTAATAGCAAAATTCATTTGGGGCTTTAATTAAATGTTTTGGCTTAATGATTGTTTCTTGTGGTTCCCTAATTCAAAAGGTAACGCCAACTGCGTCAGACTGTCAGTACCAGTCTCTTTGCAAAAAGGTATTCTGCAATTTACCACGAAAATTAAATTTCCTTAAAGTAGGTATAACCAATGTTAATTTGATGACCCATATTTTTAATTCCATTGAAGAAAGAAGCCGCCCAATGGCATGCATAAATTTTTTTTATAAATTCGAATATTGGGAAATAATGTTTTTCAAATGTAATTCAAATGAATATAGTGGATAAAATTAACCTGCATCAAATTTGTAATACAATTATCAGAAATTACAGAATTTTCTTCTTTCAAACACGCGTATATATTTAAAACAACGCGTTGACACTGAACATGTAAATCTTTGTTTTTAAATTCGGCCCTATCATCATTTATTGCTAAGTCATTTGCTTGTGGCGCCAAATTATTAGATTCCCGCGCTTCATCTTGGACTGTCGTTTCAAATGGTCTGCACCCTAAGCCCATTAAATTTTTTATGTTATAGTGGACCACTTCAGTAGCTACCCGAATTTTTTGATATTATGAGCAATATTTCACTCGGTAACTGGCAGGTGCCCCTGCGGTGCCAGATTTTCATAATATATCGGGCATACATGAAGCTGTTCTAATTAATTTCTCTTCTTATAACAGTTTCGAGCGACTTTTTTTAATTCTTACAAATAAATTTATATCATATATTTTTTATTAAATATTTCCAAACTAGTTTTCTAAGAAAATCATGAGCTAACAGTATTTAGAAGTAATGGGAAACATATGTAAAATGAGCACAACAATTTCAGAAAATATATCTGACAACATTGCTTTATTTTATGGTCCTCAAACTAACTTTGGTTAAAGTATACCAATTAAAATATGCAAATTTATAATATTTTTTATCATTTAGATTATAATAAACTGAAATTGAACAGTACTTCTATCTCGTTCACGGTAACAAACAGGTAGTCAACCTTTAGCTGGTGGTACCCCATATAACAATCCTTCCGTGTCGTAAGTTGTTGAATAACCGTAACGTTGGTCATTGTCGAGAACATAAATTCGGCCTTTTTTGTAAATATAAACACACATTTCTGTTCCTCTGTTACTCGATGGTACTTTGTGGTACCATTATGGTACCATCATCAACGGGTACGTTTACCATGGTTCGTTGCGTGGTATGTCTTCGGCTTGAAGATGTAATACAATACCCAGAAGGTTTACTTGGTACGATCGTAATTCTTTTGTGTTCGATCCAGTATTGTAGATAATTTTTTGTGGTACATATTTGCAAGATTTTTTATATTAGAAATACCAAAATTAGATTTATTTCTTTATATTTTGTGTTTTTTTTTTATATTTCATAACAATGGTTCAAAAATATTTATGTATTTGACTATATAACTGCGCATGACATATTCAACTCCACATAGGTTAAAATTTTGTTTTTATTTTGTAAAATTTTCATGCCAATCATGTAATTTTTAGCATTTTAAATAAATGATACCATACTAGTACCATGAAAGTTCTTCTATGTAAATAACCTGCTTCAAAAATATGGTCTCCTGATACAGGGTGGTATATATAGGTACCACTGGTACCATTGCGACTACAGTCTTGCGGGCGTAACTAAGACTCAGAAAACCTTGGCTCTTTGTTTAATCGAAAGGGTCTGATAATCCATTAAGAATTTTTTACTTTAAAAGTAATTCTCTACCTGAAATTTATATTTTCACCCAAAAGAATTTAAAATTGATACAAACAAAAATATTAAAAAAGAGTCAAATATGAAATACTTCAATTTTCCATGTGTATTTAAAAAAATAATTGTTAGAAATTTTCTGCTAGCAATTTTTGAAAAATAAATAGATAATAAAAACTTATTTAAATATAAAGTTTTCTTTGCTATTTAAATGCTCTAAAATGTGACAACCAGCAATAATTTTCTCAATAAACTCAATTTTAATTTATACAACAATTTTTCTAAAGTTAAACCCAACTTAAGCATTTTCTTAACTTTTTCAGCGACTCGGCAACACCGCTCTGCCACCTGTTCACGCCGTATCGTACCTGCCAGGTAAGTCAGATACCTCTTCGCTTCTTATATTCTCCTAATAATAAGGTAGTCGTAGTACTTACTTCCAAGGGTACCACCTATACGAAATACGTTGGGTACTACCTCATCGAGATGTGTTAGGTAAAGGTAAGCTCTCGAAATTTATACGAACATTTAAATAAACTACTCCAGTGGGTGAACCTAGACCGCGGTACCTGCGAGGTACCCACTCTCAGCACGCTGCGGTGCGGAAAACGTGATTTGTTTGTTTGTTTTGTTCAAGTAACCACAGGTGCTTAATTTATATGGTTCGAACGAACAGGGTTGCAAAGGTTGGAGGCAGGTGAAGAAATTTTAGTTGAACGATCTTAATAATATAGCAGGGGATGTCAAAATGAATTTAATGCTTATGGAAAGAGAACGACGACGAAGAGAAAATTTCTTAATATGTAAAGGTTATGTGTTTTTTACGTGAAAAACATTAAGGAATACAAAATTAATTGAAAATAGCCACAAATGCCAGTAGCGTGAGAAATGGGAGGAGAAAAGTGACATATTTTCCCAAATGTACACCACTGGATCAAGAATTGAAAAATGTTTTATTATCAAAATATGCCTTTTTACATTTAAAAACAACCTGCCAAAAATTGAATTTATTCATTCATTTTAAAGTTATCGAATTAAAACATTCAACTTTTTAATACTTCAACACCCTATATTTCGAAAAGTAAATCTGCTGGACCTCTCAATCCTTATATCATTTTGTCCAATTTTACGAGAGGTATCTACATGCAAACGTTGTAAGTGTCATTTGAAAACACCCTGTATAAGATACTTTGAAGGGATTTCATGTCTACGATACACTGCTGTTTTGCCGTTCAGCAACCGCAGATTCTGGTATATTCGCTGTAACCACATAAATAGTTGGCCTTTTGAAAATTGTGGTAAAACATACTACAAGTTGAAAAATACTCGAGAAAATATACAGAAATGTGAAAGCGTAGGTCGCGTTTAACACATAATCAGAAGAAAACAAGAAAAAACGTTTACAACAATAAATATCATACACGCCAACCCAATTAAATATTACATATATCTAATAAAACATTACATAATGATATTTTCCAATAATAACCTAGTAATTTAATTGTTTATGAGGAAGTTTATGTCTGCTCGGTGTTACACATACATCCGCGTATGACTCATCGGTTGATGTTGAATGACTATGCAAAATAACGAATAAACTTTTACATTTTTTTCTACAATACGCGGTTATGAAATATGAGATCGGAGAAATTGTCACCAACGCCTTCGACCATGTCACACTTTTACGTTGAACTTTATCGGTTTCACTGTCTTAAGCGGATTTTTATTAATAATTTTTTATTATGGAAAGTAATTTTTTGCATTTTCTTAATTTGTTAGTCCCTAGACGCGTTTTTCTCTCTTAAAAAGGTTCAGGTGTATTGTTTTATTTAGCAAGTGTGAATTCCAGGAATCTAGAATTATCCCCAGATACTCGACCTCCAAGTTTAGACACAGCTGCAAGTTGAAGAGGCTTGACAGTTATAATCTCTTAAGCATAGGCGCAACTAGCATAAGATTTTGGTTGGCTGAAGCAAGTGCCCCGCTGAGGGTGCACAAAGAGATTCTGGAGTTTTGCATTATTTATTTTTTCTTATTCATGTACTTTTGGGGCTTGGCTGGTTGGGGGGCTTTGCTAGTTGTGCCTATGCTCTCAAGGTTCGATTTTCTATACCTAGTCCATTTCTATATACGATAAGCAATGAAGCAGAACTTAGTACGGTCATTTTCAAAAATTATTACAGAAGAATCTAAATATTAGAAAAAAGTTTGGACAGGCCAGAAGCCCTGTTCACTCAGTCGTATCATAAGATTATTTTTTTATACTCTTGGTACATAAATAACTATTTCAATTAGTACCAATTTTCCAAAAAAGATTTCATTGATTTATTTCTTGAAGATAGTTAGTTTGCAAAAATTTCGAACCACCATGGGCGTACATTTACTGTTTTATAAGGGGTTGATTTATTTGTATACTTACATTTCTTTCTACCTATTTTAGAACTTGTAGAACTTCAGATTAAAATAGAATTTTCCAGGTAATAAAATTAGTTGAGTTGTATTTTATATCACTTGACAGTGGGAGCGTAGTCACGAATCTTTTGCAGATTTTAATGAATTAATCATCTGATAAAACCTTATGACAAAATTTTCAAAGAAATATTATGAGATAATTTCGATATCTTGGATAAGGTGTGAAAGTTTTAATCCAATTATAGTACGTATGTTGACTAGTCTTATTGTATGAAACCGGAAGTAAAGTTAACAATGGACCACGCAGAATTCACTATAACTTCAAAGCAAACAGCTGTCAAAAAACATGGCAACATCTGTGGAATCAAGCAAAATTAAACACTGTTTATGTTGGCATCAAATAAGAGTCTTGTTCCGAGCTGGCTAAGGTAGATGTGATTTTAGCGCCTGTTAGATTTTTAACGGCCTCTAAATTTTAAAGGACTGGTTACAGAATAGACCCCTAACTCTGGAATCGTTTGTCCAGGGTTGCCGGTTTTATTAAAAATCTACAAACACAAGATTCTATGAAGAAACTTTTAATAATATAATTTTAAAAACTATAAAAAATGAATAAATAAAATTGATTGAAAATAATGTTATACACCGAATTAGCATGTCTAAGGGAATTGTTTAAATAAAAGACATTAGATAATTCGGTATATAAACAAAATACTGAAATTAGAATATAAAATTTTATCAATATCACAATATACAGCAATTTTCATTTGGTTACATTTTTTTGGAGTCACAAAACCAAATGATTAGCAATTTTCTTAAATACCAATTAAAATCCCGTCTTTAAAAAGTTAAAAATGATATTCCGTCGAATTCAGCAATCGATTTTTCGCTTCATCCATCACTCTATCCTTCAATCCCTTTTTTTTATCGATAATTTCCATAAAATCTGTTTTGCTGAGACTGTATAGTTCACACGGTGTTATTGCTACAATACTATAACTTCGAACCTATCAAACATCATTCCAAATTAAAACAATTCTTAATACATTCATACAGTGTGTTTGAATGAGACGTAACCCTATTCAGATCTTAAATTTTCAAGTTACTGGCTAAAATTCGAATCAATAGAGCCACAATAGGGTACACGCATATTTCATACTTTGCTTAGATATTAATTTGTAATAGTAAAGTTGATATCAAAAATAATAATAATAGGAAATAAACCAGCTTCCATTTTAAATTACTTCCAAATTTCAAAATTAAATTCAAATTTCAATGCACTTTCCAACCAACACCCGAGGATTTCCGAGCGCTACCGATAATACATGTGATGTCACACTTTGTTATTACTTCTGTCAATATGGCCGGTATTGCACCAGGTTATGTGTAGTTTTGTGTTTATATTGTATTTTAATTAACTATTAATTGCTTCATCGACGTAAAAATATCATTTATATGTTTTTTTGAGACCATTACGTGTTTGTGTGTGCTTTTTTTATTTCTAAAAGTCAACTTAAAGTGGAAAGTGGACATAAATATTCGATATTTCCGAGGATATTTTGAAACCTTTAGAAGAATATTTTATTTACTAGTTCAGAGACGATTCTTTCATATTTTATGAGTAAAGATATGGCTAGCGAAGGTTTTGTAAAAGCACAAACTGATAACTTGCCCAAATGCTGCTTGAATTTATTAAGCTGCTTTAATGCTGAAGAAATAGAAGGAGTTGAGGCATTTTCGTAAGTATAATTTAAACTTTGTATTATACAGATTGCGAAAATCCTTATGGAAGTGTGCCGGGTCGTACAAGTGCGAGAGAAAAACAGCTGAAAGAGAGAGAATTATTATGCGCGGTCATTAAGGCGTGGCCGAATGTTGATTGCCCCCCTAATTTAACCACTGTTGCCAGAAGGGCATATTAATTTGTACAAATGATATTTTTCTCTCGTTTTCGTTGACTTTTAGGTAAAACAAAACACTTTCATCCGGCAACATTATCTTTTACAGAGAGAATTCACATTTAAACTGCCAGCCTCGGTAAATAAGTATACACCCCTAAGTTGAAACAAAGTGATGACCGCGCACAGTTATTCTTTCTCTCTCTTTCATATATCCTTGTCGTACTTGTGTAATCCGGGGCGAGGCTTCCGATGTAATTTTCGCAATCTGTATATGATATATATCAAATATATTTCGATAACGTATAAGAAAGTCACTGTCTCACGAGCCGTTTCCACTATTTTTCTTACGAAGGTCACAAAAACTCAGAGCGCGATACACGATACACGAATAAGGATGTAAACAAAGAGTGACGTCAACGGTTGGGGCAGCCATCTTTATGACGTAAAACGCGTTTTGGCAGACTTCCAAATTTTATGATTTTTAAAGTCGTTTCAAAAGTAAAGTTGATATTTTTTTGAAAAAATAAGCATGCTAGGTGTTGGAGACCTGATGAAGCCTCAATTCCCACCAATAGCAAAATTTATGCCTGTACCCAATTAATAAAGAAATGTTAGGATTCAGAAAAATGGTTCCTATGTAACTTATACCTCGTGAAAAAGCATATCCATTTCTCCAAAGCAGTCGCCATCCTCGATATGAGCTACTTCAACTCCATGGTTGTTATAAACTGCGAGTTTGCCATAATAAACAAAAAACATATTGTGAGCAGGTTTGTCAGCAATAACTAAAAATAAAATTTAACAATTAAGTCTCAGGAGTGTATGTCTGAAAAGTTGCCTGCTCGTGTGATATGTGTCGCGTACTGACCTACAATATCGTCTGGTAGGAATATCTCCGATCTCAACTTGGTGACTACATTGATGAGAATACTTCTCGGTAAAATTTTCAAAATATAAGCTTTAATCAGATAATTATGGACAATGCTGCACATAATTTCTTCTTTGATCGTATTGGAAACCATGCAATTGATTTTTCTTTCATTGTAGAAGTTATTTTGAAATTTGAATTTGAAATACAACAAAATTCTCTCTTTCAAAACCACTGACAGACCTAACAACAAATTAATATATATCTGCAGCTTCTAATTTGTTCAAAATAGTAGGTACTAACCTCTATAATGGATATATTCTTTAAACTGATTGAGTAGATCTTCGTTTTTGCTTTTGGCACTGAAAAATGTATTCCAAACTTGAAAAACTTGAGCGTGTAGGAAAAGATGGATGCACAAAGCGAAAAAATAGCTAACAATAACAACCACAATGATCCATTTGCTGTGAAGCGGCTCAATACCTTGACTCACCATGAACAATATCAAAGTTGCAGATATAAAGTCGATATCACTGTCGTGGACGACTCGAGCACCGGTAAGTATGTCTATGTGATAATTTAAAATAAACATCAAAGAATAAAGAAATAAAACCACCACGACATATATGAGAATACATCTGATTGCTTTTAGATGGTAACTAGAGAAGTCTTTGTAGTTTTTGAGTAGTTCGAAAGCGTTTAAAAGTCTTTTTAACCTCAAAATCCTTATTAAACCAAAATATCTCATATAAATGACGTAAGGATTTCTAGTAATGATATACGCCAACAGGGAAACATTCGGCAATAAAGCTATCAAATCGATTATAAAAAAAGATTTCAAATATTGTTTTGCCACTTTATCCAAACTAAGAACAGTTCTGTGTTTGAAGACGTCGTAATAACCTTTGAAGAAAAAGTGTATCATATCTATTGAATAGATTAGGTCTCCGATACATCTTCTGATATGAAACAGATACAAGTATTCTTCGAATATGTACAGTGTACTGAGAAAGTATATGATGAACATATATAGATACAGCCAGGCCATCAAGTACTCCCAAAATAAATTGAATAAGCTGAAGGGATGGATCGTTGTTTTGTAATGGATCAAGTGTCTTGTTTGCTCGTTTTTCCTTGAACTCGACGATTTGAAATAAATCAGTGTTGTTGGATGCTTTGAGCTTATTGTTATCCTAGAACAAGCAAAAATTTTAAAACTACACTACCATAACTCAAAATTCGCCCAAACAAACTTCAAATTAGGTGTGTACAAACGATTTTCTGCAAAATCAGTTAAAAATTATGAAGATACCTGTAAAAAAACCATCTTTTAATTTGAATAAACGTCCCAGAATTGAATATATAATGCACTATCTCCTTTTCGTTAGTTTTGCTTTTTACAACGTCTTCGTGTGTTAAACAATGTTGGTTGGTAATAAACTGCTTCGGAAATATTCTCATTTTAAAATATTTTCAATCTTTTTTGTCAAAGAATGACTTATAGTTGACGTACTCGAACACGGCCGTAATGATATTGATATTTTTATTAATAAAAAGAACTAGGGAATAGTCGTCCTCTGTTATACTCAAAGATTTGCTCCAAATTCTCCTTTTCGTTTGACAAACTTCATCATTCATGATACATAAAGCTTGATTCATGTCAATTTGACAGTTATTGTTTAATGCGACATCAAAATATTAAGTATTTAATGTGAAATTTTCTTACAATGGCTTTTTTAAAAACCGTTCCTAAAATTATCAGGCCCACAGTTTCTTCTATATCAACAAGAAACTGTTCTGTAGAACCATGGAAGAAGCTGAATTTTACAGATAAAGTAAGTTTACATTTGCAAAAATGCTAATTTTTTGGCAACAAATTCTTTCTCTATAAAAAATGTTGTTCGTGGTTTGCTTTCAAGCAGATCTTGTACATCCTCCCGAGGAGTTGTACTCCTAGGTCATCGTCCACCATGTCCTTTCTAGGAAGGTGAACAGGTCACTAGGAGACATCTACTTTATATTGGCAGGTGTAGGCCAAGACTCACCGAACACAAACTCTCTTATTGAAGACATCCTGACAGTTTTATCTTCCTGTTCACACATCCTGGATAGAGGTGTGTCCACTAGCCCCATAGTATGGAGGCGTTTCCTTAGCAGACACGGGCCAGTCAAAAATCCTACTGTTTTTCCTGGTAATCGATAAATATTTCTTCGATGCCAGCTTCACTGGGTTGCCCAGGAAGATCCTGGCATGCATCTCTTAGCATGGGTGTATGTCTATTTCAATTGACAAGGTTTCTACCACAGAAGATTTAGATTCTTCAGGAATAGTAACCCAACCAAAATCTGGTTAACATAAAAATTGGGCAGGGTCGAAGGGGAATCAAACTTTTGAATGTATTTTAGGTAGCTGTAATTACTGGAGGTGCATCTGGTATAGGATATAACATCGCTAAAGAGTTTCTCACACATGGAATGCTGGCTGTCAGTATTATTGACAAAAACAAGCAATTACTTGAAAGTAGTGCGAATAATCTTATAGAAGAATTTGGGGAATCGAAGGTAATTCAATATGAAGCAGACGTTTCGGATGTCGAACAAATGGATCATGCGTTTAAAAATACTTCTATGTACTACCAAGTAAGCAAAATATTTCACGCTAGAACTCTTGGTAGATGGATAGATATAGAGAGGATTTTTAGGTTATTGACGTGATAGTGAATAATGCTGGAATTTTAGACGACACCAATTGGGAAAAACAACTGAATACCAATATGAGAGGATGCGTTATAGGGACTCTATTAGGTATGCAATATATGGCCAAATCCAGTGCCGGGGAAGGAGGAATAATTGTAAATGTAGGATCGGTTATGGGTATTATACCATCCACTGGATTTCCTATACATACTATGACCCAGTTCGGTATCACAGGTATTTTATTTGAAGAATTTATATGAAAAATAAAAATAAAACCATTACTCACGGTCGCTGTTTTCAGGCTTCACTAGAGCCTTAGGTTCAAGTAAACTGTACCAAAGAACGGGCGTCAAAGTTTTCGGTTACTGTCCTGGTTTAACCGATACCGAGCTTCTCAAAGACGACTTAACCGACAAAGCCATCAATCAAAATTTTTTCGATGAATTTCAAGCCGAAACAAAATATTGCAATAAACAAAACCCAGAAACTGTAGCCAAGAACCTCGCCCATATTTTAGACCCTGCTAAGCCCGGTTCTATTTGGGTGTCTGAAAACAATGAAATGCCCTACGAAGTGTATTATCCTGGTGCTATAAAAAAGAAAAAAACCAAAATCGAAGAAGGTGATTAATTCATTTTTTGATTAATTTTTCTTGCTATTATTTTGCTTTTGAATCCTGTACAAACACCTGTCATAAAACCTCTCTACTATCGATCATTTTCAATGCGCCAAACATCAAACGTGTTGGCGAGCGATCGCCTCTCCATAAGCCACTTGCTGATCAGTGTCGTATCTACACCTTGCCAAACGCCAACAGAACTGAAGGACAGCTAAGCTAATGATATGCATTTATACCCCCTGTATGTAGTGTATTGAAGTGTGTATTGAAAATGAGTTTGTGCGCATGTGGGCGGGCTCGCCATTACGTTTGGCGCTTGCAGTAGAACTTGAACAGAATTAAACTCTAAATTACGATTTCAGATGAAGCTGAAGCCGACGAGCAAGCTCTTCAATGAAAAACTTGAATTTTCAACGAAATATTCTGTATGCATGTTTTTGTAATATAAAAACAATAAAAATATTTCTGTATTGAACATTATCTGAAATTTTGACCTTTGAAGACGTTCTACAAATTCTGCAAACTACATATTTTGATCTAATTTAATTCCGATTAAAATTATTTTATATAAATGTTGGGTGGTCGGGTGTTTCAAGGTCAGCGTATTAAACAAACTTAGTTTGCGCTATTCGTACATAAATACGTTTACAATTTAATTGAAACTATTGATATCTAAGGAGTGGATCGCCTTGAATGAGGCGCATCAAAACAATTGCAATTCAATAATATATTTTTATTTATTAGGCATTGTATGGTAAATTTGCAAATCGGTGATTCTGGAATTTTTTTCAGTCACACCGTTGCAGACACGTTACTTCGTTTATCAATTACTAGGCGTTACAAGAAAATACTCTAGCATGGTTTGAACAAATTTTTTATGATTTGATATAAGTATACCTACAGGGTGGAGTGATAAATATACTTTACGTAGCAGTAACAAACATATTGTCTTGAAACATTTCAACTGGTACCCGTATAAAACAACAAGTTTATCTCCGTGAATCGAATTTGATTATTTATTGAAGGAGTTGCTGCAGCAAATGAAAAATTAAACGATATGTTTGTGGGATTTTATTCATTTTTCATTTTCAAATTCATGATTGTAGCTCTTTTTTCCATTAAAATACGCCCACTCCATGTTAATCAGTGTACGAAATCTGCCACAGCACTTATTTATATATAGCGATGTTTATATAGGTACTGTATACCTTCTTCAATAATTATTTTACTTTTCTCGATAAATCTCAATAATTTTTTTTCCTTCTTCTCTCATTGGTGGAAGCCTTTCTACAGCTAGCCGCTCGTGCTTGTCAAACGTCAGATTTCCATACTCATCGACAAGTGGAAAATATTCTACCACATTTCCACTGCTTTCACTCTGTAGCTGTATTTTCATTATATTTTTTAACTAAATATTTAATTAGTATTGAATTTGGTGTGAAAGGACATATAAATTTAATTGATCGTTGCCAACTGAAAGTTCAACGCGTATAAAATACCAAAATAATCTTCCGTTACTTATAAACGATAGGAAAAAAAAAGAAATAACGTCGTTTTGGACTTGAAGTGTAATATATTTATCCACCGTTAACAGATGTTGTGAAAACAAGTGATTAATTAACGGAAATTTTTAAAAAATGATGAAGAATATTGTGAAGCTATTATAAAACATGATATGTTTGGTATTTACATCAATAAGAACACATTTTACGTAGAAATTTTTACATATACATTAACCCCTTAAAAATACACCATCGTACGCACATGTTACAGAAATAATAATAAATAAATTGATCCCCCATAGGAAATGTTTCGTACGTTAATGTTAGTTTTTACTACCTTTTGATAAATTTTTCTCGTACACCCATGATTTAGGGGTGTTAATAAACATGTTATAGAAATATTTATAAATAAATTGATCTTTCATAAAAAATATAAGTATTTTTTATAAAATCAATTTGTACGTCCATGGTATATGAAATTTTTTGCATTCAAATTAACTTTTGGAAAATTTTACCGCACTTCTTCGACGTCCCTATAAATTTTGAAATTTTTGGATTGAGTAAAAGTCAAAAATAATGTACTAAATATATTATTTTCCTACGACCACATAGGAAAGTGACATATATCGCACTGACTAGTTCTATGGAAAGTAACCTTTATTCATACGCGTACGGAAAAAAATCTTATCCGTACGTGTGCGGATAAAAAAGCTGTCAAATTGAATGTTGAAATGCTAGTCTTTTTACTCCGCAAATTAATATGTATATGTGAAATGCTTATTTCCTAAGTTGATTTGTCCATATAATAATATAATATTATTTATTTATTTCATTTAAAATTAAAAAAAAATTAAAAAAAATACCGAGCCCGGACTCGAACCACCCTACTGTTTGTCAAAAAGCGAGTCTACGGATGCCTATACCGCTCGGCCATCCCACTGTTGTAGCTCATGGTTCTTGTCCAAGATACTAATAAGCGCTGAGGAAATATACACACACAAAATAAAAAGTGTTTATATCGACATTTATTGGACTTTCATGTTATTGAAACAATAAATATCCATTTTCAATTATTTGAACAATGAATCCTTAAAATAGCTAGTTAATACTTTCAATCTCCTACAGGTAGGCAACAAGTTAAGTGTGGTGCTAATAATAATTTTACTTTTAATTTTCACAGCAAATAAATAACTAATTTTGAACCGCAATATTTATGTAAAACTGTTTCCGATGTTCTGTTTGTTGTAAGTTGTTGAAATAAATGTTCGTAATATTTTATATTTTGTGTACCAATATTAATTCTAACTCTTTTATAAAGGTAGGTACTTTTTTCCATTGCATAAAAATCACAATTTTCTGGGCCACTTTTAAAGGTAAGTAATCAAAACCATATAAAGTATTTACAAATACACATATGTAAAACCATTTCATTTATAACAACATCCTTAGAAGATGACCCTATCATTTGTAAGCCTATTTGCTTCATGTGAGTAGATAATTATAATATGTCTACTGGTAGACACAATGAATGGATGAAAGTGAAGGTTATAATGGAATGAAAAATAATAGTTTAAAATTATGCAAATTATGATTTTTTTTATTATAGTTCATTTAAAAGTTATTGATATAGTTCATATAATACCGCTCTTGGTATCGTTTTTGATGGCTTTTAGGTATTTTATTTGCCATTTTGACATATATCTAACCTTAAATTTAATCAACAGGATCGTATTCAGCCAAATTCGAAAAGGCTTTGAAACTAATAATTACTAGTTTCTTTTTCTAACTGAAAATATTCGAGAAATTTTAAAATGCTCATGTTTTCCGTGTATCTGGGCATATTTTTGAACAACAATAAAATGCAAAATACCGACACATCATTAAATGTAAATTAGGATTAGAAAATATTTTTTCTAATTTTGACATATAAAGTGACACTTTTTAAAACTGATTGACGTTATGAAACGTCTTACTTTTTGTAACTAGTTGCATAAAGTAAAATTTTATGCAACTGGTGACGAAAAATGTATTTAAAAATTAGTGACAAAAAGAATTATTCTATTTATTAAACTGCTATAATAGTTCAGACCTTAACATTGGGTAAAGTGTCCATAATGTGGAAACTTTTAGATCTTTCTTACCCTCAAAATATGCAAGTAAAACTTTCTCATCTCGCTAAAAGCCTTCCGTCTAGACTTTTTTACAAAATGTCAAACTGACAACTAACTTGAAGTAACAGCAACAAACTAAATTTATGTTTTCCAAATTTTTATCAATAAGGTATATGAAATTTTATTTTTTTATTAGGTACTTTCTTCAAAATTAGAAAAAATCTTGTATGCAATACGTAACGAAATGAAATTTTGTGTAACTTGTGAGTTTTTGCGAAACTCACTTCGTTCGTTCCGCAAAAATCTCACGCGTTACACAAAATTAGGCATTTCGTAACTGATGGCATAAATAGCTATTTAATTACCTCTTCGGTACTTATTTTACGATTATAAAGATCTCAATGAAATTTGTGATATTTATAAGTATGTAATTTTCAAGTAGGTATAATAATTATAATTGTATAACATCAAAAATGATACATCGACCAAAGATTAAAAATAATAAGGCGAAACGATTTCCTGGTCAATGTTGATGTGTGAAGACAATCGTAACCGGATAACTGGTTGTAACTGTATATCTTGCGAAATTAATTTATTTTCGATTTTTTTTTTAAATAAAATTAATTGTTCATACGTTGATACGGTATTAATTTTGTTGATAGTTTATTTTTCTCTAGTAACTATTTATTTATAAAATAATAATTTTCCTTTTTAATTTTTTTATTTTTATTTTTTTCCTTTTTTATTTCATTTCCTTGTAATTAGATCATAATTTTATTGTTAATATTCGTAAAATTTAGTATAACGGCACTGTATAAATTGAAAATTTCTCATTATATCTCCATTCGTTTGACAAAGCTAAGTTTTTATTTCATAATTTAATAATTATCCACTTAACTATACACCCAAATAGAATAAATTCTAATAAATGAGGGGGGCCTGTTGGTAAAAACGATTAAACAGGTCAATTTTTATTTTTAATTTTTTTTTTCAAATTAAAATTATCTAAGTTGTCATGTATCAAATGGCAGTGGCCAAAACCAACTTTCTTATTTTACTTGCAACCCCCTGTATATTATTTATTTTCCGGATTCTTCAGATGACTGATGCATAATAAACTGTTTCCTCACTAGGGTGAGGTGAGGCTGATATAAGGGAGGAAAGTTTGTACTTTCTACAGAGGTAGGATGAAAATATTTTTTCCTCCTACCCTTATAGAAAGTACACACTTTCCTCCCTCAAATCAGGGAGGAAACTCATACTTTTTCTCCCAGGGAGGAAAAGTACTTTCCTCCCTAGGGAGGAAAGTATTTTTCCTCCCTCTCATTTCAAGTAAGTTGTAAACGATGAAACTTGTGAATTCATTATATTCATATTGTTTCCATAATTTCTAGAACATCCTGTATATCCTGTTTTTTGGTAAAAATCAAACATTAATGGTACTTCAACGTAGTTCTTCAATACAAATTTCAACTTCAGGAATCTTAGATAGGTATACGTTTTTTGAGTTCAGAATAAGAAAAGCATAGTATGCTGTGGCTCACTGACAGTAAACACGGCGATTGACTTTTGTGGTGCAAAGTTGCTACATTAATTAAACTTGGTTGAATTTTTGAAAAATGGAGAGCGATTCAAGTGATTTTGAATGTCCTAATACACCACCTAATATTAAGGCACATGCTAACATAGCGTCATTTACCTTACTACCACAAAAATCTAAAGATAGGTATGAAAAACAATATACACAATATAAGCAATGGGCTGAATTATATTCGTTACCTATTTGTGTCGTGAATAAATTTAAAAAAAAAGTGGGTAGGAGGAAAAATCATATGTATCACATGGGAGTAAAGTGCCTTTTCCTCCCTTGGATGTTTACTGCCCTCCGCTTCGCGTCGTGCAGTAAACTACATCCTGCGGGAGGAAAAGTGTCACTTTCCTCCCTAGTAATACAAATAGCTATTTCTGCTCTTGGTATTTAATAGGGTATATTATTTGACTAATTTTTATTATTTGTTTTTAAACGTAATTTTTGTTAAAATTTCGTTGGATTAGTGGATTATTCGGAGATCTGGCAACACGGTAAATGTAAAATTTTAGCTGAAATTTTTATTTGGAAATATTTTCTATTCTATCTATTTGCCTACCTACCTACATTATCTATAATAGATTCTATATAGGTTATATATTAGGGTGTGTCATTTTGAGGCGATAATTTTTTTTTTACTGCTATACCAGAAAATCTTGTAGTTTATAGAAAATAAAAAATTATGCCGCTGGGCTAAAGGTTATAAGTCCAATGGCGGCTTAGCTCATCAAAAAATTCGATTTCCCATTTAAATAACACAGGAAAAAAAAATTTTTTTTTTCAAATGGACTTTTCGTTATTAAAAAATTTTTTTTTCGAAAAACCTTCTTATGGCTTTTGTAGGTAATTAAATTCTCTACAAAAATGTTTCTGTGGTCGAAGACTGTAGAACCACTAGTTTCGAAGTTATAGCCCGTTAAACGGTAACATTTAAAAAAATACACATTAAATTCCATTTAATTTCAATTTATCTACTCTTACATGAATAATTTAATTTTATTGTACATTTTTGAGCATTAAAATTTTTAATTTAAGTATTGACCCGTTTCTTGAAACAAGAAGTCAAATTATTACTAATTAATCGTTATAATTACAAAAAATTTCATTTTTTCATTTATCTAAAAATGGTAACATTAATGTCTTCGAAACTAGTGGTTCTACAGTCTTCGACCACAGAGACATTTTTGTAGAGAATTTAATAACCTACAAAAGCCATAAGAAGGTTTTTCGAAAAAAAAATTTTTTAATAACGAAAAGTCCACTTGAAAAAAATAAAATTTTTTTCCTGTGTTATTTAAATGGGAAATCGAATTTTTTGATGAGCTAAGCCGCCATTGGACTTAAAACCTTTAGCCCAGCGGCATAATTTTTTATTTTCTATAAACTACAAGATTTTCTGGTATAGCAGTAAAAAAAAAATTATCGCCTCAAAATGACACACCCTATTATATATAGGGTGTCCTAGGACTTCGTACCTAAAAACCTGGAAGATGGTAGAGATAATTAAAATAATTATAGTACAATTATTATAGTACTTTTAAATTCCAATCATTCATTTGTCTGTATTCTTTGTCGATGATCTCCAAAGTTTTTGTTACAAAGTCCCCAGACATCATCATAACTTGAATTCATATATGTAACATAATTGACCAATTTATGAACCCATTTAAATTTCCACTAACTATAACTTCACAAGTTTCTAATATTCTACAACTTTAAACTGTCATAATCCTTCATTTATATTTGCAGGTGTTAGAAGGGATTTTAAGCCACTATCATTAAACCAAAACTAGTTTACCAACCAAAAAAAAAATACTTGTTAATTAAACTACCTCATTCAGCAATAAAAAATTCTTACGGCATGTATGACATTCACAAATATTTCTATATAAATCAGTCTTAAGAGATGAAAAACTTGAAGAAAAAAAGCTATGTTCATTACACTTTTTTTATAATTTTTTTTCTCTAAATTAAATTGGAAGCACTAGATAAATATACAAGGTGTTTAATAAATCAGAGGTCTGGTAGATCGATATATAGAGTCACTGTACAAAATATGACAGAATATTAGATGAATGTCTGCAATTCTTCTTTTTTATAAACGATATTAAAAGAAACTGTTACACAGTTTTCGCATAAAAAAAAGTGAGAGATAATGGATTTCAATCAATATAATTCTTAATAAAAGAAAGTTGAAGGCGCTTTGACCGTATTGGTTTCTTTAACACATTTTCCATTTCTTCGAAATGAAGAAAAATCTTATAGTATGTTCCACAAATATACAAGCTAGGCTCAATCACATGAACATCGAATATACAGGATGAACTAACAACTCATTTGGGTTTATTGCGCTTTAACAGCTCCAAACACTGCTCAGAATCATCGACAAGAAACTAATCGTCCGATAGCTGTCAAATTTTGACAGGAATCGTTTGAAAGTTAGTACTAACTGAAAATCAATTGAATCAGGCTGTGGAAAAACTGTTTCAATGACGCAAAAATAGATTTTCTCCGCGAAAAATATTGGGAACTATAGTGCTTGAAAGGTATCAACATCCCTCGCAGATTAGTTAGTTTTTGTATACAATTGTTGGTGTTTGGTTATTATTATTAAATATCATAAAAAAATCTCCGAAGACTGATCTATACGTAATCAATTGTTAAACTAAAAAAAACTGTAAATATGGCAACGTGTATACTAAACTCACCTGGTCCTGTAGATACGTTCAAGTAAGCATGGAACAAAACAAAATGCAATCAGTCGGAGATAGTCAGTTGGTCGAGTACCGGCAAAAGTAACGTACCACGCTTATTTATTTCATTAGTGACATATACCTGCTTACTCGCTTACGTATATCAAGTGAAAAATCAAACGGGCTCAGATCTGCCGGTGATCAGTGATTTTATTGAAGGTATGTATTGTTTTATTTATTTTTTTCGGTTAGTTATATTTTTAAATATTTTTTTTTGTATATTAAATATATTTAAATATTTTTTTTTTGTATATTAAATATATTTAAAAGTACTTTTAGAAATAATATAGGGGGTGTGATTTGAAAAAATATATTTATTTTTAATTTTTCGAAATTTTCAATGAAATGAGACACACTGTACAGGAGGAAACTATTCAACAACATATCTATCTATTATAATATTTTATTAGGAATTAATTAATTATTATTATTATTTATTATTGAAGGTTTTTTTGTCCCAATGTCTGAAAGCTGAATGAAAAAATTATTTTCCTTCATGAAAAATATCAAATAATTATTATTAAAATAACACACATTTTTTTTATTATTATTAAAGTATTATTCACGTAAACCGTAAAATTTGCCCAGTTCGATTTTTTTCCTTTTCTAATATTTTTTATTTAAATAAGTAGGTACATAAAGTTATTATCTTGTAAAAATTTTATCACAATATAATTGAAAATTTAGCAAATTAACTCAATTTTGCAAAAATTTTATAAAAATTTGAACCCAATACAAAAATTTCATCATAAAACATAAATAAATGCGTAATTCACAAAAGGTTCAACGCTCTGTATAATTAAATAGTAGTAAAGAATAATAAATCTTTCAAACCCGTTTTTTTTATAGGACACTGTATATTTTTATTTTGTGTTTAAATTTTTTTATTGTAAGGATTTAAAAAATTATCTTTTAGTTGTTGAAATTCCCATTCTACTCTCTGTTAAACAACAATGAAAGCTTCTATTATATAAATGTCTATCACCTCAAATAAATAAGAACAAGTTTCTTCGACAACTATCAATAAATCCACACCATTCTTAAAATTTCCAGACCGGGTTCCTTGTAATTTCATTCGTGCCAGCAGTTTTCACTGATTTATAATCGTGTTCATTCGACTCTAACATACCACCTAGCGAGATTTCGGGTAATTCAAATTAAACGTGATTGTCGAAAAGAATTTTTTTTCAAAGCCCAGCCGATTGTCTTGTTTGTTGACAAATGAAACAGTCTTTTTTTTTCTGAAATTTTATACGATGTTTCGTAACAAATGCTGTAACAGAAATCATCTGAACACCTTATCGCTCTTCTTCATCTCTTGAATCTTTTAGTAATTCTCTATCCTCAAAAATATAATCTCTGGGATCTGCATACTCTGCAACCTGACTTATATCAACAAAGGAAGCACGGGGTGTACATGTTGGAAGATACAAACTAAACATTCAGAATGGAGCCAAGTGCACATAAAAACCCTCGAAGATGCTGCCCAACTACATAGTCAATCTAATCATGGGTCAAATGAAGAGCTATGCACATCAATGGATGAACTTATTTGTTGATTATTCATAGAAGAGGACGCAATTTCTGCGCGCAACAGGGATTTCTCCAAGAAGGAGCATCAAAGAATATTTTTATTAACATAGGTACCTAAAACTTTCGTAATAAATATTTTCTTTTCTATGTGACTGCACTGGCATTTCTTGTGACTGTCGTTTCCGAGAATAATAACAATACAAAAAAGTAAATCTTCGAACTCTCTCTCTTCGCGACTATAGACAAGAAAAAGGCCCCCTCGCCCACGAAACCTCGACATGTTGACTATTAAATTAAATTACAACGTCATTCAATATTCAATTGTTTCTTTACGAGTCATTCAACAGTTGTGCATTATATGTAAACATTTTTTTTTCGTTGTTTTTAACCACGTGCCCCATGACCTAGTTATGTTGAACCCAGCTGCGTACCATGGTCAATGCCGTGTCAACAGTACCATACCAGACCTTGTTTTACCATTTTCGGATTTGTTTGTTGCTTGTTTTTCCGATGAAGAGACGTTATTCTTGTTTACACCTCAAATTCATTGTTTTGGTTTTGAATAATTTATTTAATCTATCGCCGGTTTCCAATGCTGTATCTCTGGAAAGGAAAAAGTTGGCATATTGCGGTTTGGTCAAAAAGGTAGCTTATATATTTGAGAATAACATATCCAATTCGCGTTGAATGAAGTGATCGTTTTTGAGAAATCGCAGTTTGAAAACTGAGACCTGAAAGATCTATTGCGCCCCCTTACTTTTACTTAGTTTTTGAAGTGAGTCTCTGGAACTAGTAGCTCCTTTAGTCCTATTTCCCGGAGGAATTTCAGGATATCTGCAGGCTTCAACTTAGGTGAATGTTCCTCTTCTATCCAGTAATCTCCCAGGTTCTGTGCTCTAGGATTCTGGAGTGCTGTGCAGTTGGAAAGTATGTGGATGAAGGTTTCTTCTTCACTCTTCTTCCTTCACTATTTTGAGCTTTTTTAGGTGCCCATTCAGGCGACAATGTCCCATTAGGATCCCAATAGTTTTTGTTTAAATAAACAAGTACAATTAAATAGATTAATAGTTTATTTTAAATGTTTCTGGACTCTTGTTGTGGTTGTTTTTGAATTAGATTTAGGAATGGGTTCTCATTAAACCCTTAATCTTTTTCTGGCTAGTATTTGATCTGAGTAATGGGTCCTCATTAGACTCTAAATCAGATCTTTCTCATTGAAAACATCTCATATTGTTTTTTAAATACTATTCCTCTCTCTATGATGATATTCATATTTATCCATAACATCATCAAGCTGATACCATATTGTCCATTTGTTTATTTTAGAAAAGAAATGTTTCTGAACTTTTGTTTGTGGTTGTTTTAGAATTAGATTTAGTAATGGGTTCTCATTAGACTCTAAATCAGATCTCTTTAATTAAAGACCACTCACATTGGTTTTGAGATATAACTTGGTATACATTTGATTATTATTTTATTTTGGATTTGAACAGTTTTTAATAACTTCTGTAATTTGTTTTTACATGCTTCATTGCTCGAACGGTTATTGTATTTGGAGTTTCCTTTGACTATTAATTAACTATCTAGTTTGAATTAGATTTGGAAAGGGGTTCTCATTAGACCCTTAATCTTATTCGTTTTTGAAATTAGATTTGAGTATTGAGCTCTCATTAGACTTTAATCAAATTAATTTTCCCTTATTAGATGTGTTTTGTTATTGGTTATAACCAGACTAAATTGTTTATTTAATTATGTTTTTTGGAATCATTCTCAGAAAATTCATTTCATTATTTTTTGCATTAACATTTTAATTGTTTAAATTGATTTGTTTACTTTTGGATGTCTTTTGACATATGAAAATTTTCTACTTTGAATCAGATTTAGTAATGGGTTCTCATTAGACCCTTAATCTTTTTCAGTATTTTATAATTTGATAGGTTCCCATTAGACCTTAATATCAAATTTTCCTTTAATTTCATTTAGGAAGTTTACATGTCTGTTTTGGGACATTTGAAAAAGTTTTCTACAGTGTCAGTTTTAAACTTTTGTTAGAATGATTGAGTTCCATGTTCACTGTCATTTGTCATGTGCTAAATTTTTAAAATTGAAGGAGTGTCACTTCAACATCCGTTAGATGAACACGTGTTCGGAGTTCAGTTTGAAATAATTTTAACAAAAAAATTTTTAATAATGTTTAATATCTAGATTCAACAAACCCTAAACAGGGGATCATTTTAATTTTAATGTAATTTTAATTCATGACGTCAATGTGTTGTCTAAGTTTCTTGTATAAATTACCTGACGAGTAAGTAATTCTTTATCTACTTCTTTTATATTTTTCAACTTTCTTACTTACTTGCAGGTAAGCACTGAAGATGGCTTAATAGCCGAAAGCGCTCTGCTATTTTAATAAATTAATATTTACACAGAATACGAATATGTTTTCTTGACTTTCGAGTCATGTGTACTCAGCTATAAATTATTCACCATCCCTGTTAAAACTTTGAGCGCAGTTTTACTTTGACTTGACTACAATAGGTTGTAGTCACCCAGAAGAATCTTTGATTGTCTAAGCCCTACTAGATCTTTCCAATGGTCGGATCTTCTCTTTCTTTCGTCTTCACCTATTTCTTCCAATATTACATTGGAGCTGGAGATAACTCAAAGTTACTAATGCACCTCGTACAGACAGTTACTTAGTATTCAAAATAATCTTATGATAAATATGTGTTTTTTTTCTACCTTACCATGTAAAGATTGGTTATTATACAACAAGTTACTTTCAAATCCATAAATAAAATGCACTTAAATATTCATAGAGTTGTTCAAATTGATTTTTACATAACTTTTTACATAACGTCTACTTGTATAAAATAAAGTAATATTTCCCAGTACTAATTATAGAAATGGAGAGAAAAAATTTAACTACAAACTTGTGTGATTTCAACTCTTTTGGTGGTGTGGTTATTCACACGATCGCATAAGGCTGTGTTGACACGAGCTTTCGCCTTGTAGTGTTGCATTTAAATTTAGTTTGTCTCCTAACAGGCGTGTTCGTGAAGGATTGGGTTGCATCGCAAATATAAACTCACTTGAATATATTAAAAACAAAATTAAAATACTATGTTTAATGTGTATTGTTAACGCTCCGTCAGACGAATGAAAATCTCTATTAAATCGTTATATTGCTGGATTTAGTTATTTAGGAAGAAATCAATGTTTTTCCCTCTAACAAAACATTTCAAAGTAATTCTAAAGGTAATTCCAGCTTGATAGATTTTTTGCGGTTTTAGTAAATAGGTAATTATTTTCTTGAATTTATTAATTTTATAATTAAATTACAAATAAGGAAGAATTAATTATTCATGGCGGGTAGATGTAGAGAATTTCCATGGTCGTTTCTATTATTTTCTTTTACATATTTAATCACTACCGACTTCATTTGTTTCCTGTGTCTTCAAGTATATAAACAAGTACCGGTAAGCAGTTGATATTTTCGAGGTTCAGGAGTACCTATTTTGAAAAAAATGACTAGTCTTTGAGATTCAGACGCTAAAATGATTTTTTATAAATGAAATAATATTTTAGTTGAGTAGTGTGATATTATTTGAAATGTGAATCAAAATATCCGAGAATGAAACCTACTTTATAAATAAGTACTACTACTTTTAACAAAAAAAAATTATTGTTACTATTTTTCCATTAAATATAATAATATATTATTCATATCATGTATTTATGAATAACCCTGAAAGAGGTCGATATTCTTGGTTATACGTAACACTAGAAATATATATTTATCGAACAAGACCTTGCCCAGAGTAAAAATCTACAAGGAGCTTGAATAATACTTTCCTTATAATCCCATTTTTACATAATAAAGTAATGAAAACAAGCTAGGTGTCTTTTACTTTGAAAAGGTAACGAGGTTGATGTCATAGAATAATTTGAGATGAATAATGGGAATTTGAAGTAACAAAAATGAGGAATTTTTGGGATTATGGCCATATTTTCCGTTTCAAGCTTAAACTGCAATTAGTTAAGTCAGGATGAAATGTAAAACTTGGCTTGAATTATGTATGGATAATGGCCGTTTGCACCAATTGATATTTAATGGCGGTATTTATAGTCGCTCAGAAAAGTGGTACTCAAGTATCCCTTAATGAAGTGACACTTGGGTAGCACTTACCCCTTCCTTGATTACGTGTTCTATAGTAGAAGTTATGTTACACTTAGGTCATACTTGGATAAGTGACTCCTAAGTGTTCGTTTAGAAGGGTTTTCAGTTGTAGTTTATTAGCAGCACTGTCAATTTGACATTCGGGTTCAAAATTTAGTAACTTTTAGTAGTTTTCGATGGTGAACTTGCAACCTATCTTTTTTATATTTCAAATTCCACGTTTGTTCCGGGTTCTGCTTATAGTGTTTCGTTTCTTTTCTAATATTTTATTAAACACGTATTCGTAGGAGTAGAGTTTAGTTAAAAACGCCTATCTTTTCAAAAATTGTAATAATGTCGGCAAAACAGTGTTCGAAAGCGATTTATTCTACGAAAGTGAAGGCATTGCTTGTATCATTAGTTGATACATTTAAGGATAAGCTAGAATCAAAAAAAAACTGATGGCACAACAAATGCTATTGAAAATAAGACGTGGAAATCCATTGCTGAACAATACAACAGGTTCTTGCCTATCACGAATATAACGCTTTTCTAATTCATGTCCATTTTCATTATCTTCTATATTATCAATATATTCTAAAAAGTTGTCTAAATTTTCCATTTCAGAGGAAATGCAGGTTTTGTGTACAACTGAATAACTTTATAACGTCAATTCGATTTAATTGTGAATACTTTGCCTATAAGTATCACTCAAGTGTTATATCAACCACCCTTAAGTTTGAGTGCCTCTTACTACATCACGTGACTTTAAAATTGTGTCTATAGAACAAGTTTACGAAGTTTCCGAGCTAAGTGACATTCAAGTGCTGTCCATAGTGACTATAAATACGGACATAAGTCGACTTGAAGTTAAGTGTCACTTTAAGAAAGTTTTGTTTTGTACCATGAACAAATTGTCAATTTAAGCTGCACCTAGCTAAGCTTAGATAATGGCTCGCTTATTCTCCACTTATCCTCAAAGTGAAGATTTCTAACTTAACTTTCTTGTGTTTTGATTGATATATGTCAATGTTCTTCCTCTTTTCGGGTTTTCGTTTTCTATCTACCAATTTCAGGTGTGTTTCTTTTAATTTTTGAAGAAGGATGTTTATGGAGAATGATTTTTTGGAAGTATTGGAGATTCTTGAAAATGGATGTCCAAAAAGTCAGTTTTTGATCTTGTTGGTTTTGTTCTTTGATTCGTCCACGTAAGCTCGTCGTGACACCCTGTATACTCGTGAATCTATCTTTTGACATAATTGAAGACGTAATAGTTATTACCGTTGCGTCTGTTAGACAATCAATAACAACTACTTAAAGTGGTGTCATTTAAAATACATTAAATACGGTTTATATTTATCTGATATTACCAAAACGCCTTTAGCTTTTTACAATGAGCAGTTTTACGGTTTCGAGAACATTGTCTTGATACCGTTACTAACCAAGATATTCTTTTAAACCCGTTTTAATTATATCATTTTTCAGATAACTAACGACACACAAAATAAAGACTGTTTTTCTGATGACAAAATGTACCAAACATTTTTTTTTGGCATTTTAACGCACTAAAGATTTGTCTGAACAATTAGGTATGAAAAAAAAAACGGTTTTTTATCCTTAAGTAGTGTCAAATTCCTAGAGAAGGTGTCACTAGTTGCAGATTCTCTCTGCAAACCAGGGGAAGTCACTCTACAACTTCCATAGTCACCATTCGACCACCTACCAGCTAAACCCTTAAGCAACTCCTCGCCTATATCCGCGGAACCTCCGAGGAAGCATATTATCAGGATTAGAGCATTGAGCACTCAGCCATTAAAGCACTGAGCTCTTGTGTAATCAGATCCAAAATGGTGTGGGAATGGCTAGACAAACTCAATGAACTAGGCGAGAACAATATACTTACCTTACTATGGATTCCAGGACACACTGGAATAGAAGGAAATGAAATAGCGGATGAACTAGCAGAGAAGGGGACTGAACTACCTTTCTGGGGGCCTGAACCCTTTTGCGGAATCAGCTCCAATGTAATATTGGAAAAAATAGGTGAAACCGAAAGAAAAAGAAGATCTAGCAGAGATCCTATCGAGACATTGTCGCCTGAATGGGCACTTGAAGAAGCTCAAAATAGTGGAGGAAGAAGATCGCAGATATTGTGACATGGAAGAAGAAACCTCCATCCACATACTTTCCAACTGCACAGTGCACAGCCCTCCAGAATCCTAGAGCACAGTACCTGGAAGATTACTGGAAAGAAGATGAACATTTACTTAAGTTGAAGCCTGTAGATATCCTAAAATTCCTCCGGGAAATAGGACTAAAGGAGCTACTAGTTTCAGAGACTCTCGCTGGCTTTAATACACTCTTCTCTGATGCGTCTCTACTATCAATTTGCAAACTTTAAATATCGGTAAATAATTATGATTCAATTGATATGTATTTAATTACAATTTTAATTAACGAAAAATATTTCTTGTGAATATACGGTTAATCATTTTGTTCGAGTCATTACAGATATACTGGCCATTAATTTTTATGGTATGCGATAACAATTTATTGGAATTTCACTACCTATTTGTTCAATAATGACATTCGGAATTATTTTCCCATCGATATGAAAAAATATTAGATTGGCCAAATGTTTCTTAACGGTACTCTGAAATTGTCCTTCATTTTAAGTTAAGCTGGACTAAAAAAAGTAAGAAATACATGGATTGAGACATTCTAATGTAAACAGGTGCTTCAGACAGATCCACTACAGCTTTTCGTTTGCAAAAATAATTATAGATCTAACCATAATCTCGCAGGTACTGTGCTCTAGGATTCAGGTGGAAAGTATGTGGATGGAGGTTTCTTCTACATTCTTCTTCCTCCATTACTTTGAGCTTTTTCATGTGCAAATTCAGGCCACAATGTCCCGTTAGGATCTCTGTTAAAACTCTTTTACTTTGACTTTTTGATCTCTAAGCCCTACTAGATCTTTCCAATGACCAGGTTTTCTTTTTCTTTCGGCTTTACTTGAAGAGGTACATCCCTGCTTTCAAAAATTTTGTATTTATTAAAAATACAAATCTCCATTTCGGAAACTCATAATGGTTGATGTTAATCTAAATTGCAATATCTCTTGTTACGAACATCTGTGTATCGGTACATTTATCAAATTAAGATATTTTCTCACATCGACCGTCCAAAAAAACTTGCAACTGACAGTAAAAGATTGTTGGAAATAAAAAAAGCAACGGAAGGCTGTATCTTACTAAGTAGAAGCTTTTAATCGAGGAGGCCATCAAATTAAAACCTATACACCCTATTATTACTTGATGATAGTAAATTAATTTGCTCTTTTCATAATAACCACGATGAGTATTAAAATTAGCCAGCTAGATTTTTAATCAAGTTTAGTTTTTAAATTTTTTTTGCCATGTCATGATTGCTTCATATAAAATCCATGGGAAATTGAAAATAAAAATAGCCACTGTTTTCTGTGAAATTGTCGCTTGACAAAAGTGTAGTTAAATATCCTTAGGGGCATATAACCCGGAAAGTAGTTGTTTCTCTCTTTATCCGAAGGGATGGGCTTGTTCAGGAAAAAAATTTTATTTTGGAAATGGAAACTAGAACACATTTTAAATGGAATCCCAAAATTTTAGATTTTTCCGCAAACGTTTAAGCCCTCAAATTAATTAAAGAAATTGGATTGAACGAAAACGGGGCGTGGTTACCTGTGACGTCATATTGCATGTGCTATCCCTAACGTTTGAAACGCCGCGAGTCGAGAGCTATGTGGAAGTGTACTGTGTATTGCATTGTATATTTTGTAAGAAAAAAACGCTGGACTGTTGATTGAGCTGGTCTCTATTTTATCATATAATGAGTGAGGAAAAAGTGGTAAATAAGTTCTGTTGGGTTTCCGACTGTCCTAGCACATCCAAGAATGCACCAGAAAAATATATGTACATTAAAATAATGAACAGTGGAAAAGTTGAACTGAAGCCTGGAGTAGTAGCGAGATTTTTTTACTGTCAAAAAAATAGAGTTACAACGCATATTTAAAAGTCATGTCATATTTTTTACAAACTAAAGCACAGCAATTTTTCATTAAGAACAGAAAATAGAACCCCTGAAGAAAATCAAGTAGAGGAGGAAATCAAATGGATATCACACCCTGTAAATAGCTTATATAATATAAAATGGAATGATTTATTATGTTGTTCCCCTGTTTTTCTTATATACATCAATATGTGCCTATAATGCTACTTCATCCAAAAGCAAGGCACATAGACAAACTTAAATCTGACGAAGTAAATGTAAAAGAAGAACCTCTAGTGGATATTGAAAACTCATCGTTGATGGGTTTTCGTCTTTTTTCAAACGCGATTTCTTTATTTTCTCTTTTTAGCCATTTTTCGCCCCCGCATTGAATCGCCTTGGAACGTGCATAAGCCTTAATGCAAGTCTGAACCCTTATTTCCCAAAAATACCTATAGGTTCCATTCGTGCATTGGATGCCCCTATCTGGAGTTAAGACCTTCATATTCCCTTCAGAGGGAGATGTGAAAAGGTACAATGTATTATAGATTGTTTTGAAATTTCAATTCAAAAACCAAGTGTAAATTCTTTGTTTCTATTAAAGTAGTCCATCACCTGAAAGATATCGATTTCAGGTGAATTTCCAAAATCTGCTTTAATAAATCCGGTACCTACTTAAATCTTTAATAGCAAAAACCACTAACTTTTTTGAAATTTGAAGATATTGTAGCTGGAACCAATTTTCTTATGTAAAACGCAGCGGTGTAATGCCGAATATCATACCCCGACATGCAATGTGACGTCACAGTCCGCTCTGTCGCTTTTTAAGGGAGCTTCATTTTCAACCTTTAATATCTAAGTAGTGGATAAAGTTTAAGAGCTGAAAATTTCACCTGTTATTTTGATGATTTAGTTTTACAAAAAAACGTGAAAAAACCCGAGAAAATATTTCATTGATAACAAGCCCATTCTGAATCACACTTAATGGTTTATTTTTCATTAAAAATATCGTGCATTGTAATCAACAATAATGAGTATAATTGTACTAAAAATAACCTTGACGAGTGCATTGACTTGTTTATTAACAAAATTACGTAATTTTTAACCGAAAAAAATACATAGTACAGTCAATATAGGAACATAAACCAGTTTTCGATTTAGGAAAAAGTTTACCAGCTAAAAACCATTTTTTTAATAATTTCATGACACTATTTGAATGGCAAATATTAATATTCTTAAAAAAAAATCTTTTTCCTATCGATTTCTCCTTCCAAAAAACCCATTTTACAAATTTTTGGCGTTTTTAGCTTCATCTGTATGTATGTATGTTTGTAACGCAACCTTTATTATTGATTTTTACCCATTTTAAACACTCAGATTAATTTGAAATTTTGCATACTTGTCAAAAACTAATGACAATACAATATAGTACCTAAAATATAGAGTGTTTTATTTATAACACCAACTTTAAACTCAAATCTCACCAATTTTAACGCTCAGATTAATTTGACTGGACTATAAACCCACATTAAATTATATTTTTTGTGTAATTATTGCCTAAACAGGAAACTGTTCAAGCTCATTATGTTTTAATTCTTTTTGGGAAGTCGGATGAAACTAAATTCAGCTTTATACCTTGAATGACTGCTGTATTAAAATTTCGAACGGTTTCACAAATTACAATGTTAAAATCTTCAGAAGTATACCTAAAACCATACGTCCGGCAACATCTCAAAAACAATAATTCAACCTGAAGAACTTTATGTAAGAGAGCGAATTTTTAAATTATGAATGAAATATTGTTCATTTTCATTGACATTATAATCTTCGTCGAAAAGAAAAGTTAATAAATCTCGTTTAAGGATGCAATGAGATAAATTTCAAAAAAAAAACAAGACTTCGAATGGGGTATTTTGTCGGCACCTGAAGTGCTAAAATTGTGAATTACAAGCGACAAGCAAATTTATCTGATAAAGATATATTATTTATACTAATGGTATACTATAAGCAGTGTTTATTTGAATACCACTAGAAGTAAGGGGAAAAAGTACGAGTAACAAGCGCAGAAAATGATTTTGAATTATAAATTTTGTTTTATTACTGTGTATGTATGTATTTTTGAGGTAACATTCATTGAGACCTGAAAGATCTATTGTGCCCCCTTACTTCTACTTAGTTTCTGAGGAGAGTCTCTGAAACTAATAACTCCTTTAGTCCTATTTCCCGGAGGAATTTCAGAATATCTTCAACTTAGGTAAATGTTCCTCATCTCCCAGTAATCTCCCAGGTACTGTGCTCTAGGATCCTGGAGTGCTGTGCAGTTGGAAAGTATGTGGATGGAGGTTTCTTCTTCCATACTCCATACTTCCTGCTCTTAGCGCAGCTTTACGCAGTTTTTACGTTTATGCATTCATTTGATCTCAACAGGTTGTAGTCACCCAAAAGAATCTTTGATTGTCTAAGCCCTACTAGATCTTTCCAATGGTCAGATCTTCGCTTTCTTTCGGCTTCACTTATTTCTTTAAATTTTACATTGGAGCTGATTCCGCCAAAGGGTTCAGGCCCCCAGAAAGGTATTTTAGTTCCCCTCTTTGCTAGTTCATCTGCTATTTCATTTCATTCTATTCCAGTATGTGTCCTGGAATCCATAGTAAGGTAACTATATTGTTCTCACCTAGTTCATTGAGTTTGTCTAGGTACTCCCACACCATTTTGGAACTGATTAATACATAATTACTATGTTTTTTGAAAAATAAAACATTTTTCGAACCCTTTTTTTTTGTAAATTAGCTCAAGAACCGCACAAGGTTGAATGCGTGTTCAACGAAATATAAATAATATAATTTTATTTCACTACCTACTTTTTTGCTTAGATTTTGTCAAATGAGAATTTCGAGCTGTTCGCCCTTTATTTTAAGACCATCCCCGGTATTTTCCAATAATTTAATTTATGTTATGTCCTGCTACGTCCATTGTAAACGCTTTAAAGAATATAAATCGCCTGCCAGAGAACAATTTATACAGAACAATTTTAAATCATCCAGATCGGTTTCTTAAAATTAACGACGAAAAAAATTCTAAACTTAACATATTAAAAAAAAGTTTCGGATGTATACGAAAGCTGCGCTTACCTAAAGAAAATGAAAAAATAAAAAAAGAATTTAAATTGTGGCTATCGGTTCCGATTTTATGTGTTTGTATTATACAGAGGCTGGTGAAGAAATTTTTGCCAAGGTATTAAATTTTCAAATACTTATAATAATTTTTTCGATAAGTGGGATCAATACCACAATACAAATTTAATCCTTGAAGAGAAAAAACATCAAATTAAATAGTACTATATAATAATTAATCCTATTTTGTTTGCTAAAATAATATTTATATTATTTTGTACCCCCTACACCCCTTAACTACCAGTCGCTGTGGAGAAACCAACAAAATCAAAAATTATTATCCCTTTCTTGTCTTGTATGCGTAAAATATCGAACCAACAAGGAGATCGTGGCGGTAACAGGCCACAACGGTGAGTCAGGACACGAATCTTTTGACAAGTTTGAGTTTATGACACCAGATCGCAGTTATAGACCGAGGAGGGTCGTTAAAATCATTATAAAAGTGAAAATTATTTTTCGATAACTGATTTTATGGCTTATACCGACACTAATTAAAAGAAATAATCGTGGACAGAGAAAAAAATGTTAAATTTTTGATGTAAATAAAGTTATACGAGATAAGATAGGGATTTTCTATAGGAATTACTGGATCTTCCAATATACAGGGTGTCCCACGACGAGTGAAAACTATCTGTATATGGCAAAATACTTATAGTAAAATCATGAAAATTTCTACGTTTGGGTTTTCGGATACGATATTTTCAACTAAAATATTTTCAAAGATGGCCTGTAATTTTGTTATTTTGAATGGAACACCCTGTATATTAATACATTTTTGAAATCTACGTAATATTTTAGTAAACTTTTGTCTAAAAATGTTTTTCGAAAAATGCACTCTTTTTGAGTTATTGATTTTTTTTGTAGAAAATTTGACCGTTGAAGACCCTGATAAATTATTTTTTTACGAGGAGACCATTGAAGATATGAAAATGGTTTCTGTTCGGTTGCCTCAAGTAAGTTCAAACGTAATCGAATCTATGTTGAAAAATTTTCATTTCATACAGGGTGTGTATAAAAAGTGTTCGAAGTTTAACTTCATAAATATCAAATTTCTTCATTTTTTTAAATACAACCACCCTGTTTTTTCTATTTTAATGCGTTCAGGGGAAAAAAATAAGGCAAGTTCATGTATACTTTCCTATACCTAAACCTTTCCGTTATCCAGATATTAAATGTTTTCTGTAAATTTTTAAAGATGCAGGTGTGGTCTAAATTGAACTATTTGTTTCTTCAAATTTCAATTTTTGGTTCAATATGTTTAGACTGCACTGTACACTGTACAAATTTTTCGTAATTAATCTTAATCTTGAAAAAAATCACGCGGTTCACTACATTCACGAGAAATAACTTGAAGAAAGTATATTTTTTGAATCTCAGGAGGTCATCTTACCATGATTAATTATTTAAATTAACTTTTACTTTGATAAAGAAGTTTTCACCTGTGCTGATGTTATTGAAAATATTGGTCACGCTTCATTTAGAATAAAAAATAAAATTTAAACATATGCTAACTGTAAGAAACCATAAATTAAGCATACTTTTCGTTTTAAAAGAGACGATTTGATTTATTCATTTTAATTCATTTAAGCGTGAATTCTGATAATAATACAATTTGATTGGCTAACGAGAGTGAATCCATTTTCATTATTCACTGGTGTGAATGAAACATTTTTTCTCTTTTCCTTGTTCTGCATTTTCGTGTCTCACTAGCTACACTGAACGAAAAAGGTACGTTATATTAATAAAAAAGTACATCAAATCAATGAACATCAACATTAATTTTCAGCCGATGAGCTATATCGTTAATACAATGAACGTTCGTACGTTAACTTTTTTATTCATCAAGTTATGTTCAATGTACATTGAATCAATGAATAAAGAACATGGATCTATGACTTCCTGTTATTAATATAACGAACCACATACATTAACACAATAAACGAGAAGCATGGATCCATGACCACCGGCCATTAGTTTATGATTGCTGTACGTTAAATCAATGTACAATAAACATTGATCGATGTTCACTGGTTATTAATATTACGAACATAAAAATAATGTGGTAGTACTACAATGCAATATTTTTTTTTAGTTTTAAGGTGCAACATTGGCTGAAAATTATCTTATATGTCCATTGATTTGATGTAAGAACCAGTATCTGCAAATAAGAATACAAAGAAGTAAAACAGTCCCAAAAATAGCTTTTAATTATATAATAAGTACTTATTTTTCCCCCAAGAGGGTTTCATGATAATTTGCTTCTTTAATTCTGTCTTTAAACAAAAGTTACTACTAGGTGTAACATGTTATATTGACAAACAATTTTTGTATTTTCAATATATTTCCGCTGTATAAAAAATATAATATACCTACCTAGAGAGTGAAAATGTTAACTACTTTTCGCATTTTCTATTCACTTTACACTTACTACAAATTCACACATTTTATGAACTTTTGGCTTTCTAGTGGTACATCATGTCTACAAAATGACTTTTCTAGAAAGTTCCAAAATATTTTGCTTTCCAAAGGAAAGTCAAAGTTATATAAGAAAAATAATCTCAAAACATAATAATATGTCTACTGCCTTAAGAATATGGAGAAATTTATATCCAATGTCTTCAAAGTAGACGAAAATATTTGGAATTGTGTTAATGTCTTCACCAGTACACAATATAAAAAGCTGAATAGACATTTTTCAAATCTTCAGGTTAGCAATATGGTCCTCTACTTCTTGTTGAGTCTTCGTACAAAACAAAAATGACTCCTGGGAATCTTTGATTGTGTATTTTGTGTGAGTGGATTTCCCCCCAATATGTACCTAAATGAATATTTGAAATAAGTTCACTACAAAAAGAAAACTAAAAGAGTACTCACAATTGCAATATGAAGATATTGTCTATTCGTTGAAAAAATAGTAAATAGTCTATCCTCAATAAAATGGCACAATTTTACCCACTAAAAAATTCAAATCACACAAAATTCACAACGGAGCACAACAAGACTGTGGTTAACCCTCTCGAGAAACAAAAAGACTGAAATATTAGGCGCGAAAATGGTCACGTATTTTGTTTTCTATGTACGCCTTTACGTAATATTAATGATTACAATCATGGATCTATGAACGGTTTACATTAACTTTCGCGCGCTATTCTGAGTCCATGTAAGCTGTTCGTAATATTAATGTTTTTAGTTATGGATCTATGAACAAGTATCATTGATTTTAGCGCCTTATTAGAAGTTAATGTTCAAGTTCGTAATATTAACGTTTAGCAAACATTGAAACAATGAATACCGTTTATGGTGTTTATATGTATTCTGTTCGTAAATCCATAACAAAAATTTATTGTTTTAAAGACGAGCAACATCAATTTAATAATTCTCAAACGTTGATTCAATGAACTTTTTCATTGCACCAATGAAAAAAATAATCAATTTTTGATGTTTTTCGTTTATTGCTTAATGTTAGGTAATTCATTGTTTCAGTGTACTAAAACATTAATCCATGATCAGAAATCATTGTAACAATCACCGATTCATAATATTAATGTTCAAAATATTAACGACCGGTGTTCATTAATTTTACGTACAAAATTTCTTTCTGTGTAAAACAACTACACTTAACACCACTTCATGTCTAATTAAGTAACTCTATTATGTTTGTGAGAAAAAAGAAATTAATTACAGTCACTCAAATTGCCTTTTGATTAAAATATTTAAGAAACGTACATTATTTTTAACGAGACATGTACATCATTAGACCAGAAGCCACATAAGTAGATAAAAAATATCTACTCACTCTTCACCTAATTTACTCGACAACTCTTAAATGAAAATATCTGACAGAGCGCAACTTCCCATGATCTTTAACCTCTTTGTATAAATTTTCACAGCCGGCTCAACCACACAACATATAAATCCATCGGATGAGTTCTTGAATGGATAAAAGTACTGTTTAGTAGAGAAGCTAAATATAACATTCGGTTCTACTTGTGTCTAGTAAAGGTTGCGCTATAAAGTGAACACCCTATATCATTAATATATTGTTTTGTCATCGATATTTGACAAGTGTACAAAGGTTGAATTGAATCTGTTCGTTTAAAGTGGTTCAAAATCGAGTCCGGACATACATACAAGTGAAATTAATATACAAAATAGTAATTTCTAGACTTTTTTCCACCCTGTATTCATTATTTTGGAAAATTCCTCACAATTTCATACTATATGATTATTTTAATTTTCGATATTAGATGTACAACTATATTACTAATTTGCGGTCGACAATCGCTCGTACTATAATTTTCAATCTTCTGAGAGGATGTTAACTAGTTAATAAAGTTTGATGATAATGTCAAAAAGGACGAGGTAGACTTAACGATGGGCTTTCACGAAACGAGAAGTTCTATTTGAATTGGCAAGAAAAACGGAAGAGGACAACAACAGAGATGTAACAAGAACTTTTCAACACACATTACGAACTGAAAATTATTTTCTCCACGACTACATAATAACGCACAAATTATTTTTACATATTTGGCTACATAATGATATATTATATTCTTCACACCAGTGAATAATGAAAAAGAATTCACGCTTGAATGAATTAATAGTTATTTATGCAACAAGTGCAAAAAGTGAGTGTTTTTTGCACGCGACGTGAAATTGTCCAACGAGGTCTTTAGGCCGAGTTGGACAACACGTCAAGTGCAAAAAACACGTTTTGCAAGAGTTGCATACAATATTTTTTCTAAATTCATGCAAAAACTGGAAAATTAGAATATAAATATGTTAAGAGCCTAAACTAACCTAATTAAAGTCAACCCGTTCTTCTTTTTTTGTATCTTTATGGCCTCCACCTTGTCAGAACTCAATCATAGCTGGTTTTCGCCTTGACCATTTAAATTTTAAATAATTAAAGATTTTTGCAATAATTGTAACTCGTTGAGACTAAGTAGTAAGATATACATATATTATTGTTGTATTAAAGCAGGATCAGATACTTGCTATGGATTTTTATTTAATTTAAATGTTTATGTTTGTCATTAATCATCACAAAACTGACACAAGAATGACAGATGAGTGCAATAATAGTTATTTACGTAATTAGTGGTATTTTTAATAATATTGACTGCAAACATAAGGTACTGTGTATCATATTTTGTGACCATATCATCAAAGACAAACAAGGATGTGGAAATAAAAAAAATAGTTATGTCATCAAATTTTCAAATTTTAATGAACAAAAATCTATAAAAATGAGTTCAAGCGAAGACAATCTCCTTTCGGAAATTGAAAATGCAGCTTCCAGTGTTATTTTAAATATTTAATTCTGGTATTAATATGTTTCTAAATTCTCGTGTCTTTTAAAACGTCCAATACCAAATAATGCAAATCGATTCTGACAGCGCGTCGTTTGAAACGTCAAAATAATGATAGAATAATAATTTTAAGTATTATTTAGAGAAAATAATGGACAACAGTATAGTTATATTTAGTTATAACTCTCAATTATCATTTACAAATGTAAGGGTTTCGATTAAAACTGTATGTTACGTATCCCTTTTTGAAAATAAACATGCTCCATAGCCTAGTGGTAGAAATAGTCGACACTGGCGCGGACGATTGGGGTTCGATCCTCACTGGAAGCTTTCCTTCTTTAGTCGTGGAGAAAGGCTAATATTCACTTGAATGATTCCAAAACTGACTTGCTGCGCTGGCTCGTTTTGGAAACTTCATCCGCGTGAATAATAGCCATCATTCTGCACTCGTTGAAGAATATACTATTCTACTACTAGCCAAATTTAAGACAAAAATTGAAAATAATTTTACGAAAGGTATATTATATTCGTCTTCTTTTTTATACAATCCAAAAGACTCAATTTGATTGAAATGGGATACAAAAATTGCAAAATTCAGATAAAAATATTTGCTTTAGTACGTACGCCTATGGGTCGATAGTGATAAACTGGCAGTTGGTATATAGTGACTTATAGAAACGCCGCATATCGAATAGTACCCCGGTATACCCTTGATGGTACTTGAAGAGTACCGACCAAGACGGTCAATCTATGAGGTCACACAGGTGTGCAACAAACAACATAGCGACTCGGCGGCTATGGTGATTATATTTAATTGCTTTTCAACAACAGATAATCTTCAATATAATGTAGATACTTTTATAATAATAAATTGTTCTCTCGATATTCGTTCGATACGAACAGAATTTATATAAATTTATTCCCACATTATTGAAATGAATAGCTATTTGTATAACTAGGGAGGAAAGTGTCACTTTTCCTCCCGCAGGATGTAGTTTACTGCACGACGCGAAGCGGAGGGCAGTAAACATCCAAGGGAGGAAAAGGCACTTTACTCCCATGTGATACATATGATTTTTCCTCCTACCCACTTTTTTTTTAATTTATTCACGACACAAATAGGTAACGAATATAATTCAGTCCATTGCTTATATTGTGTATATTGTTTTTCATACCTATCTTTAGATTTTTGTGGTAGTAAGGTTAATGACGCTATGTTAGCATGTGCCTTAATATTAGGTGGTGTATTAGGAAATTCAAAATCACTTGAATCGCTCTCCATTTTTCAAAAATTCAACCAAGTTTAATGAATGTAGCAACTTTGCACCACAAAAGTCAATCGCCGTGTTTACTGTCAGTGAGCCACAGCATACTATGCTTTTCTTATTCTGATCTCAAAAAACGTATACCTATCTAAGATTCCTGAAGTTGAAATTTGTATCGAAGAACTACGTTGAAGTACCATTAATGTTTGATTTTTACCAAAAACAGGATATACAGGATGTTCTAGAAATTATGGAAACAATATGAATATAATGAATTCTCAAGTTTCATCGTTTACAACTTACTTGAAATGAGAGGGAGGAAAAATACTTTCCTCCCTAGGGAGGAAAGTACTTTTCCTCCCTGGGAGAAAAAGTATGAGTTTCCTCCCTGATTTGAGGGAGGAAAGTGTGTACTTTCTAAAAGGGTAGGAGGAAAAATACTTTTCTTTATAGTGCCTGTAAATATTTTGGAAATCCAAACGATACCCGCCTATGTATTGCGTTGATATCACCGTGATACTTAGACTCTTGGTGGTCTATAAAAATGGTTTTCTGGACCAGGTGATTGATAGACCAAGCAGCGTTCTATAATTGGGGTCATTGGATCATGATAAAGAACGATGGGGTCGAAGATTTAACCACTTAGACTTGGAAATTGAATAAATCCAAATCAACTCAATATAGATAATTAGATAATTTTATATCGAATAAAATCATAAATATATGTACTAAAACTCGAAACTTCTTTGATATTGCTCGTTATTTTACAGTCCAATTAAACTGAAAACTTTCAACATATTCAGAAAAACCAGCAGTAGAGTAGAGTAGACCTACTACTACTAAGTGTGCAGGCAAGCCTTGTCCTGGACCAACTCCAGCCAAGGTTCCAGCACCATTCCTGCTACCTAGACATCCATGAACCCGAGCCGTTCAATAAAGGCCTCAACCTTTTTCAATGGATGCCTGCTTGTGTCTCCAGGTGCCATAACAGGGACTCCAAAGCTCATAGGGAACTTTCCTCTACTTCTAAGTTGTGGAGGTGTTTCCTCATGCAGCAGTGTCTGTTAGTAGTCCTGCAGTAGAAGTTTGGATTGTCTAGGACCCTGCAGAGCATTCCAATGAGCGAGGTGCTGATTCCTCAGCCACTTTTTCGTCTCCTTGCGTATTTTTTGCCGCCCCTTCTGCAGTCAGTGCATCCGCCATCTCGTTGCCTTCAAAACCAGAGGGGGCTGGAATCCATTCTAGCCGCATCACGTTCCGCCTTGCAAGATTAGCAGAGCAAGATTAGACCTCGTCCCTGCCTCCTGTAGTTGGCAACGTCAATCGCTTAATTTTAGGACCTAGTGACTCCTACACCCATGCTCAAACCCGTAAGAGATGGGATGGAATCAAAGGATGCAGTCCTAGTGACCTGTCCACCTTCTGGGAAGGACAGGATGGACGATGACCTTGGAGAACAACTCCTCGGGAGGATGTACGATGGGTCACATGTGGCCTAAGTGCTATTAGCCTACACTCACCCGCTCTACTCTACAGATACAGATACAGTTCCAATTGGCATAATATAGGAACCGTTTTGGGTGCGTAAATTCGAATTTGGAATAGTTCTTGAACAGTTTGAGCGCGAAAGACATATAGCGCTTGCGCGAACGGTTCTATCGCTAGTTATAACAAAATAATCACATTTTCCTTGTGTTAAAATATGCAGATCTAGTCAAGGTCCCTCATTTCGTGGCTAATACCATCCTCTCCATCGATGCCTATGTTTTCATGGTTGGAGAAAGATCTGTATACTATACACTGTATTGAAAATGGCTTTGAAACCAAGAAATATCGACTAGCACCATCAATTTAGAGAACATTTGTAGTATTTTGGTTTGGAGAGTAAATATTTGCAAAGCCATGTAAGAAAGATATTGCTTCTGCTGCGGCCTTATTTGAAATAAGTAAAATAAAGACCTGACGGACCTGTACACACAACTTTTCACTTATTAAACGCGAGAAAAAGCGACTGGTAGTTTTTAGGCGTTTGAGAAGCTTATGGTAATTAACATTTTTTGTTTGTCGGCGTTGCAGCGGGTCTAGCATTGAAGAATCTGCATGACGGGTATTATATGCTATTTATTTTTATTCTATTTGAAATAATTCCCGGTCTCAAGGTCAATAATGAACCGAGACCAAGAAGGCACTCGCAATTCACGTATATCTAAGAATTGCAAACATTGTATTTTATAGGCAGTTTTCTAAGAGACCGTAAATGAGTTTAATGGAGCTCTGCTAATGCCAATTATGCTTCAGTCAACATTTATTTGTTTTGAGGAATTACGGTTCAGTTTTATGGTTCCAAACCATAGTAAATCCGCACCTTATCAACGCTAGGGTCTAAAACTGCATTTATAAAATTATAAAAGTAAGGGTCAAACAAGGCAATAAGATATCGAGATCTAGTAAGTTAGTTTTGAGGTTTCAAAATATTCTCACCATAAAACGTTTATAAAAACAGATGTTATGTAACGGAATATAATAAAATTACTGTAAATGTGAATGAAATACTTGCAGAATACAAAAAAGCAATAGAAACAGATTTAAAAATTCAAATGAATAGAATAAGAGTTACCTTTAAGTTTCTGCATCCAGCTTTGCGCCAACGGAAAACAGAAACTTCAATTCTATGCTTTTGAAAAGAATTCCGTTTTTAAGGTCGCAATTGTTCTCAATTTAATTAATAGCAGATAAACTAACAAATATGGGAGATGAAACACCCTTTTGGGGGTGATTTTTTAAAACGGGTTGTTCTGTATCTCTATTTTTCCCAAGTACCCCTATTATTATAACTCAATAAAAACTAAAAGAATCATGACAAATTTATCACTGACATCCTTTACGTCTCCTATACAAGTTTTATACGATCTTTGTCATGGTGGTATAAAGGTCATAAAATAAATATTTTATGAACCACCCAACAATCATTACGATATAATTTTATGGGTATTTTAATGTATTTGCGGCTAAAATCTATTTGTCGATGTACGTACTCTTCTTCTTCTTCTTCTTTGTGCAACATAATGGATGTTACAAAAAGTTTCTTACAGCTCGAAAAACTCTATACACTTTTATAACTTTGAGCTGATACATGAATTATTAGAAAGTATAAAAGTATAAAGTATAAAAATTTCTTTTTTGTGTTCTACAAGTTCTAAGATAGAGATAGAGAGAGGCTGAGGAATGAAGGTATAAGGATAGACCTAGAAGTGCAATCCACGTCAAAATTTATAAAAGGGAGACAGTTGTAGCATATGAACGAGAAAAGACCAGTAAAAAGTGTTTAGAAAAGGGCACACCAAAAAAAAACGTGGGTCAAAATGATCATGAAACCGTCTCTTAATATCATATATTAATATATAATTTCTGACTATTTTCATTTATTTTTGTCACATATTTATGTACAAATTTTATAAATTTGTATGAAAATGTCTTCAGCTTATGATTGGAATTATATAAAGTGCATTTGAGTGTAAATGAATAATCTTTGTTAAAATTCCGTTTTCTGGTTTATACTAGTTCAAAAACTTTCTCTAATATTTCCCAACCGAATTAAAAACGAATTTACCGTATAGATTCTTATTCAAGTGGAGCACTAAACTTATATAAAATGTTTTAGTTTGGTTTATTATAGTCTATTTGAAAATGATTGACAGCATTAGTAAAAAAAAGCTTTTAGTTCTTAGTAGACATACATATTTAATTATTATTTATATCGTTATCTTAAGTTTCCCAATATTACCTTACTATGGATTCCAGGACACACTGGAATAGAAGGAAATGAAATAGCAGATGAACTAGCAAAGAAGGGGATTAAAATACCTTTCTGGGAGCCTGAACCCTTTTGCGGAATCATACCCAATGTAATATTGGAAGAATAAAGTAGTAGTAGGGCTTATACAATCAAAGATTCTTCTGTTGAGATCAAATGAATTCATGTCAAAGTAAAACAGCGTTAAATGTTTTAACAGGGATCCTAACGGGACATTGTCGCCTAAATGGACAACTGAAAAAGCTCAAAATAGTGAAGGAAGAAGAAACCTCCATCCACATACTTTCCTACTGCCTAGCACTACAGAATCCTAGATCACAGTACCTGGGATAGAATAGGATAGAAGAGGAACATTTACCTAAGTTGAAGCCTGCAGATATCCTAAAATTCCTCCGGGAAATAGGACAAAAATATATTCCACTTCATAATTCTAAAGGAGTATGTCAGGATCGGTCTAGTCTTAAATTTGTTTCTTTGTATTTCTTTTTAAAAATACACCCTCCCTTTTACACGCCAATTTCAAAATATTGAATATAAAACTGTACTTTTCATAAACAGATACCTAGTGATAGAAATATTGTGAAATGTTCTATACTATCTTCTCCAGCGATCGTAACAACAACGATGTCACCCAGAAACAAAGTCTAATTGGTCATTGTTTGAACTTTCCACCACGATGTGCGATGTAACGGTATTCGGTCAGTTGAGATTGTGGTAACTTACCTTGACTGACTGGTTCATTAAGTCACTCGGTTAAACTAGGTCCTCTAAATATGGCCAAAGAAACGGCGTAGACTTCTTTCATTGATAATCGATTTGAAGACACTTTGTTGCCACTGCGGTTATTTTTCATTAAATTCAAGTATTTTTGAAATTGTTTATGTAAACTGGTACTGACTGAATCATCCTTGCTCCTTTTGGTAGAGGTGGGGAATTACAAAATTTTTCTGAGCACTAATAATCAATACTAACGGTTGTTAAAAGTGCCAACGTTGAAAAAAATAAGAGACTATTAAATTCCATAAAAAATATTCTCTTATTTTTATTACTTTTTACAGTTCCCTAATTCAAAAGGTAACGACTTTTCCGTCCGACTGCTCTTCCAGTTTCAATCTCATATTTACTGATTTGAACATCAAATTTCAATTCCGGATTTGGCAACAGTGTATTTAAGATCATTGTAAGTTGTATCTTTTTCCTTGCGGTCCTCAAACTGGTTTTTATTTGTTATTAATAATCGTTTTTTTTTTAAATCTTTTTCCTTATTTTAATTAACGGTTTCTGATTGATTTATTATCGGATGTAATATTAGGAATAGGTCCGAAATTATCTTGTTTATAAAACTGTATTTTAAATTTAATACCCATAATTATGGTCAATTATAAATCAAGACAGCCGAAAGCGTTTGAATCTTTTGTATGGTGCTTTATAATTTGGTTTTAAATTTATGCCTAGACATTCCCTCACCATTTCTCTTTATTCATGAATTAAGCCTTTATTTGACCACCATGTATATCCGTTGTTAGTACACATACTCACAGCCTAATTAACAAAGAACAATGTTACTCCAAACGTTTGTTAAAATCCAAGATATCTAGAGGACCGTAACTCATTGTGATCCTTTCAACATAATATCGACTACAAAAGACTTGATTTTTTTTTATTATGATAGAAAAAGTCTTTGTTCAAACTGTGAAAGTTTTGATAGCTTTCGTGTCCTAGAAAATCTTCAAGAGCTCTTCATAGACTAAGAAAAATTTGTTAAGAATTCTCAGATACAAGATGGTACGTGAATAATAATCCAAACTTTTCGGCATTTTTGTTTCCCTATACAGGCTGTATCACGACTACCTTACTCTAAGTATACAGGGTGGTCCTTTAAGTAATTATTCATAGAAGTATCAGATCTTCACTTTAAAATATTGTGATGAGATACAGGGTGTCGAAAATGTAATTTTTATATTGATTTTTCCCGAAATATTACGGTGGGTGTTTTTGAATATAATGAATCATAATTTTGTGAATACACGCATCTTAAAAGATGAAGTGTTGTTTTTCTTACTACCGGATGATTATATTTTTTGCCAAAATGATAAGAAATCGCTCCCATTGTTCTTATAAGTACTATACTTAATTGGTAATTCCTTCAAATTGACACAGTAATCCATCATGTACGATAACAATATTATCGATAGATTGAACCATCTATAAAAAGAAAAATAATGACAGAAACGATATCAATCAACAATAATTTTTGTTATCGGTAATACGCAGTTGAATATTGCATAGTTTATTTTTGTTGTTTAATCCTGTACACTGGTTTTTGAGTAAGTAATCCTGGCCTAGCATTTTAATGTTTTTAATTGAAAATTTGTTTCTTAATGCTTAGAAAATATATGCGTATACAGAGAGTGTCTCAAAATTATTTTATAAAAGCAAGTTAACCCCACTGGAATGAAACTTATTTTCTGGAACATTTTCACTCTATGTTTGAATGTAAATAAATGAAATTTTTTCAACTTTTTTCTCAGGTAATCGATCAAAAATGGAATCCTGGTTAGTAGACGTCAAGAAAGTACACATTCCTCGACCAAAATGCGGCAGTCGTTGCTATGGTTACGGCTATCCCACGGAACCTCCGAAAGATTACGTTAACGAAGAAGTTAGGGACGATTTCAAATACAAAAATTCCTCGAACATGGTCAAAGCAACCGAAAATATCAGAAGAGCATTGCAAAAGTTGTAATGATCTAATAATAATGGTCTACGATACCGTTTGTAAATATATTTTATTGCTTATAGCAATATCTATAGCTTTGTAGCCGCTTAAAATATTTTCTTAAGCATCGAACAGTGTTAGATATTAACGCTGTTTATATTTATATATTTTTATTTTCAAAATAAATAGTTTTATTTTTTATTATTATTGTTTTACATTCGAAAACATTGAATCTAAAACCGTCTCCAAAGACATAATTAACATCTTTGTATTGCTAGTAGAAAGGCGAATCAAAATAACTTGGTTTTCCCTACGTTCAAGTTGCACAAACTGTTTTTCAAATGTCAGTTGTCATTTTTAGACCCTAAATATATCGATTTCTATGGCTCCAGCCACAGAACTAGTGTTTATTTCCTTGATGTAGACGATTTTATTTGCTGCAACGCTGTTTATATTTATATATTTTCATTTTCAATATAAATAGTTTTATTTTTTATTATTATTGCTTTACATTCGAAAAAATTGAATCTAAAACCGTCTCCAAAGAAATAAGTAACATCTTTGTATTGCTAGTAGAAAGACGAATCAAAATAACTTTGTTTTTCCCTACTTTTAAGTTGCACAGACTGTTTTTCATATGTCAGTTGTCATTTTTAGACCCTAAATATATCGATTTCTATGGTTCCACCCACAGAACTAGTGTTTATTTCTTTGATTTTGACAATAGGGTCAATTTTGGTCCTATAAGGGTAGTATATATTTTTAAGCCGACCCACGTATAGTTCACCAACTATTAAATATATTCGTATATCACTGTATATACCACATACCCGGTATGTACGTATAAACAAAAGCCTATTATGTTCCAAGACGAACATACATCAATAGATAAGTTGCGAATGCCTAGTTAGTAATCTCATGTGATCAAAATCGATAGAATTATTGGAATAGTTCGTGTACGAGATCTCAACTTACATATAGTTAGTTCTCTGCAAATTATACTTGTTTTTAAGTAATAAATATTTGCCGGCACAAAGGGTTTCCTCTGTATATTTATTGTGTATTGAAAGTGGACAGTCGTCGGAATGTGGAGGTTTCAATAAATGACACGATTTTGAATTGATGGATATTTAGTTTTGACTCAAAATGGTAGATTGACGGAGATATGCAGATCATTTTGTCCTTATAATCATTCCAAAGTCAATGGAGAGAGATTTTAAATTTCACTGATGGCAAACGGCGCCCAACGCGCTATGCAAATCCTATTTTTTTCAAATCGCGAAAATGGACAAGTTCTGTTTAGGGATATTTAGTCCTAGTGATGTAGGTTGGTGATTTTAAGTCGTTTAAACGTGGAATTCTGTTCCCAGTGGAAGGGGCGGTAGCAGACGTCTAGGCCCCAAGCGATTTACGAAAGGGTAAGGCACGCAGCACGAGTCATGTTGCCGAAGTGCTAGTGACAACTGCATAGCTTTTGGCTTGCTATATTAAATGATACACGAACATTAGAAATAACTTTAGAAATAAATTTGAATATAAATCAGACTATCAATTAAAAATGATAAGGTTATTTTAGAAACATGTACATAGACCTGTGATATATCTACATTTCATAAATGTTTCCGACTATATATTTTTTGTTTTAAGTCTGTGAAAATGCTTTTTAAAAATTGATTAATTTTGATAATAATAACAATAATCTGGTTATAACATTTAACAAGATAACATGAGTGTCTTTTGAAAATTTTTAATAAAAGCATTTTTAACTCAATGTAAAATTTGACAAAGTTTCCATTATCTTTAGTTTTATTGCCTTATAATTCATATTATTCAAATAAAAATCGATCCACGAATATCTTTTTTCAAACCTTCCCATCCTAGAATGTAATACTGGCAACAGTGTACACACATCCAAATAGAAAAGCATACAACAACTTACGGAATCAGGATAATCTTGTTGGTGTAGCGCTGTCGTACTCCCTGTCCTCGATTCCCCTGGACTGGAATGTCTCCTACTTCTCGCTTCTGCAGGATTATCTTCCTCGCCACTGACATATTCCTGTTGAAAAAAATCAACAATCCGTCCAGTATTTTAAGATATAAAAAAACTGTCATAAACTATTATTAATAAAAAATATTTTTTATGTATTGAGCCATCCGGTATACACATGCCTTCGATTTTATTACAGTGTGTTTACTTAGAAGCTGGTATATGAAATATGTGAATTATGTCATCGTCATTTTTGTTGGTTCTATTTGCTCTAGAAAAAAATTTACTTCACCAGCTTGCAAGTGAAAATATCAGAAAAATATCTATTAAAATGGCTATTCTACTCGAACAATCAAACACAGACTCGGAGAGTATACAAGGTGTCGCTTTTGTTTAACCTCCTGAGCGTTATTTGAGAAATTTTGTAGAATAAAATTTCAAATGGTCAGAAAAAAGGGGTGTGCAAGTGGAACATGATAGAGATATGTAGGTGCCAGTGCTCTAAAAACAAAATAAGCCTCAGAAATAAACTAGTCTAGTGCTTATTTTGCGTTTCTACAAGCCCACGAAGATAAAAAAGAGAGAAAAAAAAAGAATAAAGATTTAAAAACAGCAGTAACCTGATTTTGGCGATCTTCGTCATTTAATTTTCCTGTAGCACTTGCCGGTCTCACTCTAAAACGGTAAAACATTTTAATATGTTTTTTCTTGCACAAGTGAACTGTCAATTTTTGAAAGAATAGAGTCAAGTGCACTGCTCTACACTACTTTTAAATAGTGTTACAAAATGGATATTCAATTTTAATTTTAAATCTGCAACTTCTATTCTGTTAATAAAAATGGAATTAAAATCGCATTTTGGATAGAAGATTTTCCTCTAAATTTTTCTACAAACAATACCAAATTAATTACCTTGTTGGGTTTTTGTCAGCAACACCCATTCCCAAACCTGAATCTTCGCTAGGTGACCGATGATAGTTACCTTCATTTTGAATATTTATACTGGGTGGTTGAATTTCACCGTATTCCTAGATTAACATCCAAAAATCAGTTGAAAAATATTTTATTAACCTTTTTGGACCGCGCCACCACTGTCAAGCTACACTTCTCGAATCACCCTGTATATTGGACACTAATCTTGTCAAATACATTGTATATCTATGGCATATTTTGCTTTTTTTTCATAAATATCGGTCCCAAAAGGGTTTATTTTTTCCAAATTAAAGAAACAGTGATCTATTTTATAACTTCATATAATACTAAATGCTCATACAATTCAAATCTAATTAAAATTCTGGCAAAAAGCAGTATAGCTATTATAGCTATCATACAATAATATTTATATCGGTCAATTCTACTGATATTTATTATGTTTAGATTGAATATTTTGGTCTTCTTGTGGCGTCAGGTATTTACCGACAGACGGTTGCGATCGTAATGCCGGTAAGCGGAAGATAATCATGAGATCATATCCTAAAATCATCACCCGCCACAGTGGATCAGTTAAGACCCTACTGAAGACGATCTTCAAATTTTCGTCTTGTTAACTTCATATAAATTGTTACACCGATATGTACTAGTCGTAAACACCGACATCTGCCGGACGGAAGATAAAGTTTATATCTGGCAAGCTAACTTATCGATTGTCGACACCGGGTATCGAGCTACGTAGAACATCTTATAGATGGCTCCACACGTTGCCATTAAGTGATTTTGTTACTATTTGAAAAAGTTTATAAAAATTTTGTCTAATATTAATATATAATGGTATTGAAGGTGATTTTTCCATGTTTCTGGATATTATCTGTACAAGTGTGCTAGAGTATGGCCGCCTAAACTTTATTATGCAAACTGAACAGTGTAAGAATGGTGGTCTATATAGTAGGATCATAAAAGGGAAAAATTTCTAAAGTGTCCCACTACATTATGATAAGATTGGTGCTGGATACATGTATATTAGAGGTGGAAAATTAGTTAATTATATTTATTTAATTATTGTTATTTAGTTTTTTTAAGTTTAAGTAATATAGTACATAATTGTGAGATAAAAAAAATCATATTTCAACTAAGAATATGTATTAATCATCAATAAATTGTGAAATAAATACGAGATTTGATTCTCATAATTATGACTTAAGTTCAAGAAAGCTTCAAGCATGAATAGAATCTTATTTTATGGTTCACTGACTTACTATATATTAAATAAAGTAGTCACCTTTTTGCCTTGAGTGAAAAACGCTTTTAGCTAACAAAATATATTTCCTAAAGCTTTCTTTTTTTCAATAGTTAAGATAGGTAAGCAATTACATAATTAATATTGTTATTAAATATATTATTATCATGTTCGCAACAAGCACCACATATGTCTATCAATAATAATATAATCAGATATATTTTAAGAAGCTTAAAAATATATTCTACTTTTAATTATTAAAAGCCTTTTAAAGATGCACAAAGTTCTACAAACTTACCTCGTAACCCGAATATATGGCATGGTTTGAATCCGGGATTGGCATTCCTTTTCTCTGAAACATTAAAAATAATATGGAGACTATATGCAGATTAAATAAACATGTGTACCAAGTTTAAACATGTTTTACTCAAGATTGTTTTAAATAAACTAAGCTCCGAACCCGGAAAACTCAAAATTTCTCAATAAACTAACAGTTTCCACCATTTCAAACCTAGTATAATATCCATAAAATAAATCCATTAATGCAATTAGAAATAGAGAAGGTATGCAACTAAAATTTATCACATTTGTATAACAAATTGCATAGCTACAAGATGCTGCTATTAGCGCCATCTCTTCGTTTGTATGGAACTAAAAACGAGATTTGGTGTCTACCCTGTGTTTCAAACTTCTCGGAGTAGGAAAAAGAAAAAGACAGCTTTGTGATTGCCCTAACCATGGCCACTACTTAGATTTGTGGAGTTTTGTGAACAATGTCTTGTTCTACTTATGATTAAACTCCGTGAACTGACTCATTGCCGACCGGTGAAAATTGGTTGTTTATTATTATTTATTTCGTGAGTTTTTGAGTGTCTATCGGACTTCGGTGCATTTTTGTGTAAAATGTGTGGAAGAATGGAAGGTTTGAGGCCAAGTTTGAATCTTCATAGGTAAGTGACATTATTATATTGTTAGCAATTATTAATTATTATATAAGTTGAATTGAATTTATACAGTTTAGTGATTTTATTTTACAATATTGAGTACCTATGAATGTATCAATAAATGATACCTTTAAGGCAAATTATAAAAAGTGTGGTGATAAAAACTAGTTTTTATATTGATTTTGTTTTTTTTTTTCAATTAATAAGCCAGGCTACTATTTTCATGTAGTTGGTCGCGATCAGTTTTGTAATAATTGTTATTTTATTTCAATAGTCTGGGCGCTTGATATTCAATTTGAGTACAATCCTCTCTCAGCAAGAATGCTGAGTACAAATATGAATTTTAGGGGGCCAAATCTTAATTTTAATATTAAAAAACGTTTATTATGAGATTCTTACTTACCCTAGAGTGTCTGAAATCGTGTTCCCTAGGATCTCTAATTCTAGAAGACTCGACATCTCTTCTGTAAACTAATTCGTCAAACTTTACGCGGTCGTCTAGAGCTACAATTTCTCTTAATTCGGTCATTAGTGTATACTGAAGAAAAAAAAATATTTTAAAAAATATATAAAATAGGGCCAACTTTAACAAATATTGTTCTTACTCCACAGAGAAAACATTTTATAAATTAACATCTATAACCATAGCTGGGCAGTAACTCGTTAATCCGTTAATCGTTAATTAACGAAGTTAACATTTTGATTAACGGATTAACTTTTAAGTTAACTTTTAAAAATGTTAACGGACACGTTAACTTCCGTTAATATGCAGAAGTCCGTTAATCGTTAATCCAATGCCTACTATCAAAGTCTATATATTATTAAAGAAGTCAGCTCACTCTTTTGATCGTCGGAAAACGCCGGCATTTTTTGCTGGGAGTCGTAAATCATGTGCGACACCTGTTTTTGGTAGTATACGAGGGGACGGATGGTGAATTCATTTGTGAAGGAATTTACCGGGTGCAATTAGAAAATATGTTGACTTTATTCTTGTTTTGAGAAATATTGGAAACTTATATAAATTATATTTATATATATATATATATATATATATATATATATATAAATATAAAATAGCTACTATTATTGGTAAGTAGCTTTTTAGAAATTTTTTTTAACCGAGGAATGATTTGAAAAAAATCATCAACATAGACTTCCGAGCGTATATCTGATAATACTTAATAACTAATACAGAATGAACATAAATAACACAGTTTAGCATCTACTTGGGACAAAACGGATACAAATGAACAATTATTTAGGTCAAGTCCATTTGAAGTGTACTCTGTAGCGTTGTATTGAATAAATAAATAAAAATAACATGAACATTCTTAAAAATTAATAAATACTTGAATATTTATAAATTTTTTAAGATTTTCAATTTAGGATGTTCCTTATTCTTTCTAAATGTCCTTAGTGAGGAATTTGCAAATTTAAGTGTGTAATAGATTCGCACCCTTGTATATAAGGACAGCAGGTATTCCCATGGGAAGTTTGGGCAAGGATGCGAAAATGCTACAGTGGACAACTTGGTCTTCAACTTCATTCCTACATCATCCTGCACACATAAATCATTGAAATTTTCAGTGAATATATTTTCTAAAGAAATCATATATTCACTGAAAATTTTTGGAGGAACTGTCAAGCCTCCAAACCGTCCCTGCCTTCTACCTTCATAGACTTTTTTTTCGCAGAATGATGTGGATTGGTCAGAATCTTCCTTATTACAAAAGTTTAGACAAATTTTGCATTTTTGTTTAACAAAACATGATAATTGTTTATGAATTGCAGTATTGTTTCTACAGAAATCAACGCAAAAATAATTTCCACAAGAAGGCATCGCACACAATCAAAAACACAGCAGATAACGTTCGCACAAATTAAAATTCAAAATCACTTTCTTGGGCGCACCCGATACAACGTTCAGCTACACCACCGTGTAAGTCAAACAGAACTGAAAAAATCAATAAATACACAGCGGCTGTGCCTTTCGCCGCTGAGAGGGTGAGTGTCGGCAGGAGGGGGATTCTCGGGTCGTCGAGAGAGTGGGCTGACTTCTTGAATATATAGACTTTGCTACTATTTACCGCACGGCACCGCGGTGCGGCGCGAAAAACAGGTTCAGACAAGTATGAAATGAATGACAAGTGCCGGGCGGCTCGTGGCAGCGCGTGAAACAAAAACAAAACTAGATAGGTATATTTGGCCGGCGCGTGCGAGTGAGAAAACTGCGAAGAATTTTTTTTCGTTTGATCATTTTATTACTTAGCGCCGGTGCTTACAGTGACGAGTGTTTTGTTTGTGTAATTTAGTTAGAAAAAGTGTTAACTTCCAGAACCTAAACCAATAAGTTTTTTAAGTTCACTAACGCAACGATATAAAAATGTAATTTTACACATATTAACGGATTAACGATTAACGTTAACTTGCGTTAATTCTTCCGAAATGTAACGCTTTAACGTTTAACGAAGCTAACTTTTTTTGTAGCGGATTAACGATTAACGAAGTTAAATATTTGATTAACGGTGCCCAGCTATGTCTATAACCAAAAAGAATTGTTAATATTTTGAATCTAATATAGGTACAGGGTGAACGTCTTACTTTATCGGGTGTATTAAGAAGTTCAGTCATCACTTGTACAAAGGCATCTATGGTCATGTGTCTAGCTGCGTATTCGTCAGTATAATAGCACAGGGTGGTGAATTCGGGGCGACTTAAAATTATTCTTGCTTTCTCTTCCACCATTTGAAGCGCTGCCGCCCATTTCCGAGTCGTTTGGGCAGCTCTGCTTCTGTAACAAAACAAAAAAAAGATTGTAGGCAGATTTATTTTTTATATTTCGAAATTAGGGGACCTCTTGCTTGTTAAGAGCTCCATATTGAATTGCGGTTATTGACTTACCCTGGACTACAAAGGTCCCAGTCTCTATCATAGGCAGTGCAGGAATGAGGGACCTTTCCAACGTCCCTCACGACTAAAGACATCCGTTTATGGTATTTTAGTTGAGCTACAGCTTCGTCATGGGTCACATCCATGAAGGATTGGCCGTTTACTTCCAGGATTTGGTCTCCAACCTGGAACAAATTCACGCATAATTAAAAATTACATTAAAATGTAGGATTCAAAACCATTTGTTAAACCATGGAAATTGTTCAATTTAATTTCTGATCTCTGATTTATATTTCCAACGCTGAAACGTATTTCACAAAAATTAGATTAGATTTTCCCGGAAAATCCTCCATGTGTATCACATACCAATGATCATTTCGATCAAAAAACAGATTTTTTATAAAGAAAAAACAACGATGGAACGGTTTTGCACAGATTGCGTTTAAAATTTGCGCGATTCTCACAAAAAAATTGCATTGGATTGCATGCAACTAAATCGCATTTTGGATCGCAGTGCCGCACGTAGTCATTTTTTTAGAAATACGGCAACAAATTATTATTTCTGTTTTGTGTTATTAATGAATTAAATCTTGAGTAGTACTAGGCTGTATTTTCTCAACCCGAACCTAATAAATTCTAGTGGTCGTTCATTTGGACGAACAAATCTTTAATCACTCGGGGGGGTAATTACCCTATTACCCCCCCCCCCTTGTATCCGCGCCTGACCACCTTGTAATTTGAATCCTTTGGCCTTGATCAATTTTGTCAATTTCTTTGATAACCCACTGTTGTCCGCCAATGCTCCAATCATTTGAAGATTAATTTGAAAAATTTACTGGGAAGTATTTATTTACCACTTGCAGTACGTTATTTCCATTGAGCCGATAGAATTTTGTAAACAAGACGAAATCCTTTGAAGTCTCCACCATTTGACGTGACTTTTGGAAAGCGACAAAAAAAGCAGCATATTTGTTGAAGTCTATAAAAGTTCATAGTTTGAAACCGGTCCATATTCTTATAGTAATCAATGTTAGAATCTTCCATTTTTTGCACATAATGATCCTATAAATGTACGTATTTATTTAAAAATCCTTTTTGGTCCTTATCCAATATTTTATCTCACGGCTCACATGGACAGATTATACACTCGCTTGGATTGTCCTTTTTTTTATCATTATTTGAAGGTGAAAGGGTTTTTGTACGTTCCAAAAATATTATTGCCTTTGCTGAAATAAACAAAATCTACTGCTCTGTTTTTGTTTATTTTGAACTAATAAACTATTTAATGGTAAAATTGGCACTGAGCCAAATGACATTCATATTTCGATTTATATAAAATAAAACTCTGGATAAAAACTAGTTATCATGTGATGGTGAGAATTTTTTTTAAATTTTACTATTCTCCAGGTCAATTATTGGTCATATTTTGTATATTTTGACATTTCTGTACCTAAATTATTATTTTAAATATAATATTCAAAATATTCAAGTTGATATAAAATTAATTTTTCTCAAAATTTCGGTTGAGTTTTAAAGACGTAATAAACAAAATCACGATTGCATCCGTAATATTAATAGAGATGGGACTGAATTTAACTCAGTTCTAGTAATTTTTTTCAATCATCTTACCATTAATCCTGCTCTGTCCGCGACGGAGTCCTTGTCAACGCCAGTGATGAAGATTCCTAAATTGTATTCGACGCCCCCGCGGATCATTAGCCCTAAGCTTTGTCCTGGATCTATGCAAAGGTCAACCTAGAACAAAAAGGATCATGTTATTTGTGATACAGGGAATTATTCCAAAAAATTAACTTTTTGAATTTTTGGGGTGACATTCACTATGTGACCTAAAAGATCTATTGTGTCCCCTTACTTCTACTTAGTTTCTGAGGAGAGTCTCTGAAATTAGTAGCTCCTTTAGTTCTATTTCCTGGAGGAATTTCAGGATATCTGCAGGCTTCAACTTAGGTAAATGTCCTTCTTCTATCCAGTTATCTCCCAGGTATTGTGCTCTAGGTTTCTGAAGTGCCGTGCAGTTGGAGAGAATGTGGATGGAAGTTTCTTTTTCGTCCACTATTTTGAGCTTTTTCCGGTGTCCTTTCAGGCGACAATGTCCCGTTAAGATCCCTGTTAAAACTCTTAGCGCAGTTTTACTTTGACTTAAACATTCATTTGATCTCAACAGGCTGTAGTCTGCACCCAGAAGCTTTGATTGTGTAAGCCCTACTAGATCTTTTCAATGGTCAGATCTTCCCCTAAATTTTTACTTTCAACTCTGTTTTTTCACCATTAATAATTGTATAATAAAATTTGGAGAGCTTTTGTTGGAATTGCGTTGGAAAATGTTAGGTCCGCCTATGTTCTTACTCTGCTCAATTATCGTAAATCTCGTCTCCCATATAAATTGCCTTATTTATGTCTAAGATTTGCTTCATATTGTGGTAGAACCCCTCTTCGTACTGATGGCTTTTACAATGGTTATTTGTCAACTCATGCAAATGTAAAGTGATTGGGATGCTCTGAAAACCAGTTGCGGAGAACACTTTTTTTGTTTTACTTTCAAAAATTATTCAATTAGTAATTAAAGATTGAAGTGCCTCAAAAGATGGCAATTTTTTCGTTTATTTAGGTATGGTAGATGGACATTTTTGTATGTAAATAAACCTCTTAAAATTATTTCGTACGCCTATGATGAATATATTCCCCCCTCTCTTGTTTCTTCAAATAACTGAATCCCTTACAAGTCGATATTTTAACTTTTTCCTTTTGCCTCCTATTCAAAAAAAAAATTATAGACAAAAGAGGTACTAAAAAAAAGCTATTTTTCTATATAAAATGCATTGGCCGCGATTGGTGAATTGCCAACTTTCCCGTTTCCCAGGATTTTCGCAATTTTCCAACGAATTTCCCAACTAACAAAGCAAACAATGATCACACCAGGCTATCTACAACCCCTATCTGGTTTCCACTTCATTTCGAAGTTGTTTACCAAGTAAAGTATGTATATCTAGGGCGGGGAATATAACTGAAACTGCCATTTTGCAACTACATCAAATATTGCAGTCAATTGAGCGACAACTGATAGTAAATCAGCCATAAAATAAATTTCAATCTGAAATTCACCTTTAATTACCCACCAAATACATAAATACAATAAATTTAAATTCACCGAAGGAGAAAGGAAATTACAGCGACATACAACAAGTGACATATGACAATTGACATACAACAAGTGACATATGACAAGCGTCATATGACGACATAAAAAAACAACTAAAAGCTACAACTAGTTGAAAAAACTCACCCTTCGTATGCTTCTGTCTTTGCTTGAAGCCCTACCATATCCATACCTTTGGGGTGGAACAGGTCCTGATCTGGTGTATTCCATGGGAGGCGACACTGGTCGACCGTGTCTATCCATCCATGAGCAAGTTTGCCTCATTTGCCACTGTGCTCCTCCTCCATAACCTGCTGCTGGTAAATTGGGCGATCGAACTGTCATGCTTAATTTTCGACAGGATTTTAGCATCTAAAAAATAGAAAAAAACATTTTTCAAAATTGACAACACTCCGTGGTGGAAACATTTTTTCGCAGACGACCTTTTGCTACGCGTCCAATTGTGCGCGACCAATTTTCGGCGACATTATGTATATTTTTCGAGATATATACTTTTTAATAAACATTTTAATTAATAGAAGAGTAAAGGTAATTGGTGACATGTCAAAAAACGGTGTATAATATATAGGGTGCGTGAAAAAGTGACGAAAAATTCACAAATGTCAAATTATCTCAAATTAAACTTGCATTTTTTTTCTTATATTCAAATCTGCAATGAAAAATTCCCAGATTGATATCAGGGAAATAAAATCAGTCAAATGTCATTTTTCTTCACTCTATTTTGCGTACAAGTATCTGATATTTACCGAAAACACTGTAGCCATTACAGTTTCCAATAAATCTTCTGTAAAAGCTTGAATGGTTCATAAAAATGAAGTATGAGGTATATTCTCGCTAATACTATCCGTATAGTACATTCTAAAAAGTTATATAACTAGTTTGAGTGGAAAAATGTTATAAATTTGCTTCTCTATCTCAAGAAAACATTTTTAATGAATGAAAAGTATCCAGTCCACATTCGACTTGCAGTAAATAACTATGTATGTATGTATGTATTTTTGAGGTGACCTAAAAGATCTATTGTGCCCCCTTATTTCTACTTAGTTTGTGAGCAGAGTCTCTGAAACTAGTAGCTCCTTTAGTCCTATTTCCCGGAGGAATTTCAGGATATCTGCAGGCTCCAACTTAGGTAAATGTTCCTCTTCTATCCAGTAATCTCCCAGGTACTGTGCTCTAGGATTCTGGAGGGCTGTGCGGTTGGAACATATGTGGATGGAGGTTTCTTCTTCCATGTCACAATATCTGCATTCTTCTTCCTATTTTGAGTTTTTTCAGGTGCCCGTTCGGGCGACAATGTCCCGTTAGGATCCCTGTTAAAACTCTTAGCGCAGTTTTACTTTGACTCATGCATTAATTTGATCTCAACAGGCTGTAGTCCCCCAGAAGAATCTTCGATGGCATAAGCCCAATTTTTCCATTAGTTTTTTTTTTCTTACTACATTCCATTTAGCCAATCCGTTCCCTGCATTAGCTCAGCCCTATTTTGTTCAGGTGCTCCAAATTGGTTTGGATGAACGAATTTCTATTGGACCGTCTGTCTGCCAACTGAATACCTCACTTTATATAGCTAATCACATTATATGGTTGTAATACCATGGTAATTAGTTCGTTAAAAACAAATTGATGGTGCTTTGAGAAGACGGTTAAACGTTATCGAGACCAATTCCACGGAAATTTGACAATTTTGTTAGCTGATCTGTCCAATTTTAACATTTTTCAAGTCTATGCGGCTATTTATCGATTATATAATTATTTAACCAACAATAGTAACAATTTAAGGAATTTCGAGGTGGACTGTCTTCTGTGGCCCACTCTGTATATATATATATATATATATTCTTAATCTGTACGAAGAAAATTTTGTAATTTGTGAAACTGGGAAAGTACCAAAATTTAAGATTAATGGAAATTTATCTAATCACTAGTCCGGTACTGGCTGTTCTTTTATTAGGCTGGGTAAGCGTTATGAATACAAATAGGATAATTTTCCGGTTCATATTCCTAGAATATACTCCCCTTAATTTGCTCTCTCTTTCGATCGTGTTATAATTTCTCAAAAATTGCCCTCGTTTTATCGAGTTTTATCCGACATTGAGAAAAATCGACGGGAGATTAAACTATTAAATTGTCTGACTGTGGGTAGATTAAAAAGAAAATTCTTGAAATTATTACAGAGTTTCGATAAAAACTATCCACCCCACATGATTCTTTACGGGAAATTTAAAAAATGCCTCAAAAATGATATTTGCTCATATCGAACCGCTTCCCAAGACTCTGATAGTTTCTGGTTTTCACTAATTTTCTTATTGCTTGGATTTATTGACTCAAAATACAGTGGGATACGTAAAATTTTTCGCTGAATCGATTGCCGAAGACTAGAACGTTCTATCTATCATATTAGTCGAGTTATGGGTATTTTTAGTTTTGAAAAATGGATTTTCGAAAATTTTATGGCTTCATTTGGAGGAGAAAAAATGATTTTATACAAAAACAGACTATGCCAGTCGATTTTTCGTATCAAAAAACCCCTCCGGACAAATTTTGAGCAATTTTTAGGGCAAAAATGATTTTTCTGCCGAAAATTTTGAAGCAAGGGTTAGGTATGGAAATATTTAATGTAAACTGCATTGTGCTAACTTCTTTCATGATCGGAATTATGGAATCAAAATACACTGGAATATGTGAAATTTTCCGCTGAATCGATTGCCGAAGACTAGAACGTTATATCTATCATATTAGTCGAGTTATGGGTATTTTTAGTTTTGAAAAGTGGATTTTCGAAAATTTTATGGCTTCATTTGGAGGAGAAAAAATGATTTTATACAAAAACAAACTGTGTCAGTCGATTTTTCGTATCAAAAAACCCATCCGGACAAATTTTGAGCAATTTTTATGGCAAAAATGATTTTTCTGTCGAAAATTTTGAAGCAAGGGGTAGGTATAGAAATATTTAATGTAAACTGCTTTGTGATAACTTCTTTCCTGTTCAAAATTATGGACTCAAAATACATTGGAATACGTAAAATTTTCCGCTAAATCGATTGACGAAGACTAAAACGTTTTATCTATAATATTAGTCGAGTTATGAGCATCTTTAGTTTTGAAAAGTGGATTTTCGAAAATTTCATGACTTCATTTGGAGGAGAAAAAATTATTTTATAAAAAACAGACTGCGTCAGTCAATTTTTCGTCCCAAAAAACCCCTCTAGATGAATTTTGAGCATTTTTTTGTCGAAAACGATATCAACTGTAAAAAAATTCTCATTTCCAAAAATAATTTCAATGAAAATGTTTCTAGATACTCCTGAGACATCCGGTATAAACGTTTAATCCATTCAATCGTCGTCTTTTCGCTACTCGATCAAAAAATAAATCATCACAATCCAAATTATTCACAAACGCAAAAATTTTTAACACACTTGATGACTGAATAATACCAAATTAATGATTAATTACAGCATAATGGTATTGTTCATTAATTTGTATCGGACAATTGAATTGGACTGTTGCAAGAAACTTCCCATTAATCATTTCGCCACCTGCACAATGCAAGATACAATCAAAAGGCGTAGGAAGAAAACTTTATTCTGGGATTTTAAAATGTTTTTCCACAATTAGCTGTGAAGATGACAGCCAACTAAGAAGTTGAATTTTACTTTTAGTGGTTAATAATAAATTATTTTCTATTATCAACCTAGTTCAATAATGAACTAATTCAAAGATTTTGATAATCCAGAGATAGTAATTTCAACAAAAAAACTTGTGCAACATAGTTTTGTATACCCAGGATATTGTTTATAACAAATTTGCTGCATGAAACTGACTATTAATAAATAAAAACGCCATTAGTTTGAAATCCGCGCTCAACCAAAAGTGACAGATGACATAATAAGGAGTCTGACTTGTCAGTCAGCTATTTTTAAGTTGGCTCTCGCGATATAATTTTGGTACTCTGTCAATGGAAATAGCCTTCACCACCTTGGCGTATAATATACCATATCATATTTGTTGAAATTAACTATATATATTGTTGAATGGATCTATATAAAATTAATTACTTCCCTACATATCTATATTTTTGTTGACAAGACAATAATTGTACACTTGTTCGGAAAACAATATTATGCAGTAAAATCGACCCGGATCGCTGGAAAACATGTTTATTCATTTAAAGTAAGTTAGCCACTTGGTTTTAATTCCAACTCTACCTGCCGATTATGCTTGAACGCCTCATTGAATGTAAGAGAATAATAGCTCTCCATTAAAAACTGAGAGCTAATTGTGTATGTTTCTTTGTAAGTGTTTTTTTTTCATATAGTTAACCTGTTAACTATGTAAGTCGTTTCCCTTTTCTTTCGTTATAAGTAGGGGAGCGAGGGGCTTGTTGTAACAGTTTTCATTAAAACTAATATATCTTGGAATCTATTTATTAAATTTCTACTAAATAAATACCATACCTATTGGTCATTATTTTACAATCAATTATTTTCTAGAAGAAGTGCAGTGTTACAACTTACCTCGTGCTTGGGACAAGTTGTAACATCTACCGGGGCAAGTACCTAGTAACGACAAAAAAAACGACAATAATACCTCTAATCATTTATTCTTTGTTTTTTTTTTAAATTGACATCTTTCTAAAGTAAGTATTACGTAATTCTTATCAAAAATCAACTCAAATACATTTTTTAAGTAATCAACACTTAAAAATTAAGTAATTAACAGTTTTATTTAGTTAAACACTACTTATAATCATCATGGCACTTTTAAATCACAGTAAGTAATTAAATTATTCAAGGTATGCTCGTAATTATCTCTTCTTAATAGCTATCTAACAAAGTATTATACTTATGTAAAAATCAACATTTGGTGGCATGTAGTAACACGTTACAACAAGCCCCGGGATTTTGTTACAACTAACCCTTTGGTATGATTTTCAACATTTATCAAGATAACTATTTAAACAATTTAGCAATCATAAAAACTGTTACACATTATCAGAGATAGATAAATTTGAATGGAAATAAGGTATAGAAAGTTTGAAATTAGTCAATATTAAATACGCAAACCGAAATTTTACGATAGTACAATTTTATATTACCTGGCAGAAATGAAGCAAATGCACACTTCCCCTCAATGCACCGGCCGGCAGGACATTGGCTATGGCAACATGATGCGGCGCGGTTTATAGGTTAAATCGAGTCAAAGAAATACTTTAATAGCGTTTAAGATCCTATAAGTGAAAAAGGCCTGTTACTACTTACCCCTGTTACAACAAGCCCCTCGCTCCCCTACCTGTATTGTTATTTTACAATAATTAGTTGTATTTCTATTGGCACTTATAATCATGGTTAGAAATATGCAGGGTCAAAATTTTTAATTTCTCATTATACCTCCCATTCGTTTGATAAAGCCTCATCAATTCAATATTTTGTTGTTGTCGATAAGTAGTTACCAAGAAAGAATAATGTGTACAAAAGCGGCAACTATTTGGAAACATCCTGTATAGATGTTAGCTTATGTGTTACAATTCCGCCTACTATATATTTTCTAATGATAACGTTCTCTTTTTTTGTCGACTGGCTAACTATCCACTTCCCTATCGAAAACTTAATCAGCACGCCATCCCGTTAAAATATTGATTCTTCAGGTATTCATTTAGAGAGAAAAATGGAACAAGTATTGTGAATAAAAAACTGGAAGGACTAAAGAAATATTACGTGTTTGTACAAAATAATTCACGAAACATTTTTGACTGTATTTCGATTTAACAGTTTTTACGTGGGTTAAATTGTATAAATAATTATCAATTGTCTAACTTTTGATCATTATAAATATTAAAAAAAAAAAGCTTAGTAGGGTGATGTTTTTCTTATTTATTTACCGTGGGATTAAATATACAGGGCAAAGTCTTTTTAAAACCATTTAGAACAAATTTTGAAATTTCTTAACGACCAAATAGATATCAACAATTCTCCTTTATTAAACCTTTTTACCTAGAAATGTTCCTGTAGGATTGTTGTGAATGAATTTACAGGTAAACTTGTTAAATACATTAGTTAATACCATATTTAGACACATTTTCCCCCATTTTTATTTTATTTCCATGTAAATTTTATTGTAAATATCCGTAAAATTTAGTATTAAAGCACTGTATAAATTGAAAATGTCTCATTATTATACCTGCATTCGTTTGAAAAAGCTACTGTGTCAGCGAAACGCGTTACAATCTTAAAGTTTAAATATGTAGATTTTAACAAACTATTGTTTTATTCCATCATTCAACAAAAAAATACACAAACTCCAACCGTTTAAGCCTGTTTACCTTAAAAGCACGTCATCCATCATCTCCGCTCATCTCGTTGGATGTAGTTGATGCGGTATTCAAAGGCTGTCAATCCTATGATATGATGATGTATCGATGAGTTAGAGCGTTTTACCTCAATTCTTGGTTGTGTATCGTCAAAAGTATAATAAAGAAAAGCTTTTGATGGTATTCGAGACGAGATTTCGGTTAGTATCATAAATGGAACATGGATATTGTGTTTTAAGCTGAATCCTTGCGTTATACTCTATATATAGTGAAAAGTAATGGTAATTTTCACACTTAGAAAATACAATATCGTTATTGATTCTGATGTTTAATACTTATAATTTTGTTTAAACTGTGCCGTATACGTATACCCTTGTAAATAATTTTTTTACGAGGAGACCCTTGAAGATATGAAAATGGTTTCTGTTCGGTTGCCTTAAGCAAGGTCAAACGTAATCGAATCTATATTGAAAAATTTTCCATTTTATACAGGGTGTGAATAAAAAGTGTTCAAAGTTTAACTTCATAAATATCAAATTTCTTCATTTTCTTAAATACAACCACCCTGTTTTTTCTATTCTAATGCATTCAGGAGAAAAAAAAAATAAGGTAAGTTCATGTATACTTTCCTATACCTAAACCTTACCGTTATCCAGATATTAAATGTTTTCTGTAAATTTTTAGAGATGCAGGTGTGGTCTAAATTTTGATACAAGCACTAAGAAATAAAAAAGTCTTTTTCTTCATCTGTCTTTGAAAAATAATCAAATCAAATTGTTTTTATTAATCCTATTTCAACTTTTAGTCGTTTCCGAGATATTTGAGGTTTTAAATTGTTATTATATTTTTTAACAAGTTTAAATTTTTCATGTATAGGCTTTGTAATAAATGACAGTTATTTAACTGACAGTAGTTAACATCTAAAGAAGATTGTGAGCTAAGAGTTCGAAATTCCTTCAATTCCCTTTCTGAGATGATGATTAGCCGTGCGACGAATGAATTTTGTAGCATATCTTATTATTCTCACAAATGGTTTAACTCGATTAACCTTTGCTTAAAATGAACCGAATAGCTTCAAATTGTTAGATATTCTTTTAACAATGTGCGATTTCGATCGCGGTCAATCTGGATATCTTACTGCAAATAAAGCACATGTTCTTGTAAAAACTTTGTCATATTTACCATGCATTAAAAGTAAATTCACATAATAATTTTTATTTCTTAGTTCTTGTATAAAAATTTAGACCACACCTGCATCTCTAAAAATTTACAGAAAACATTTAATATCTGGATAACGGTAAGGTTTAGGTATAGGAAAGTATACATGAACTTGACACCCTGTATATTTTAAACAATTACTAGCAGAAAGGAGCCGTTTATACAGTGTGCCACCTGATATAATAAAATACCTAATTCAAATATTAAGAAGGGATATAATTAAAAGAAAAATACAAAAAATTATACATTTACTAGTACTTATTAATTCTCAAAATAATATTTGTCTCTATAAGTTTACAGCTTTCTATCACAGACAACGTTGTTTTCGAGGTTATCAAATTATATTTGGAAGAACTGTTTACGAGCATGTCGCCTTCAAGTCTGTCTTTTAGGTTTTCATAAACTTTTCCCTCAAGGACGAAATAAAAACGAAAATGATAGAAAATACTATTCATATAAATAAATCATCATTCATTTCGGCTTATAAATATAACTTATTATTTATACTTAATTCTTATGTTGTCGTGATGGGTTGAAATTAAAAAAGATTTTGTGTTTCGTATCATGAAAAGACATATTTTTTCTGTATTTATTAAAAAAAGTTTAACTAACAAAATTTAAAAATGAAACTCTTACTTTTAACGCCTCTTCGTGTGAAACTCCAGTGAAGGGAGTTCCGTTCACTTCTAAAATAGAATCTCCAGGACGTAGTCCAGATCGTTCAGCTACACTACCCTCTTCGACTCGCGAAATGTACACTCCTATACCTGAAATGGAATACATGCAGGAATTATGTCACAACAATATCTTATAATGAAAAGGAAAATAAATGAACCCCTTTTGAATTTTTCAGCGTACGTCAATGATGAATAGAATAGATCTTTTAGGTCTCAGTGGATGTTACCCCAAACATACATACATACATACATGGAAGAAGAAACCTCCAGCCGCCAATGGAATTATTATTTTCCACTTTTTGACCATAACGAATTCAACAGTAAAAAGTATTTTCCTTATTAGCTTTTTTAATATTAAAATTTTGAAAAAACTAATAGAGGTGGACGTTGAAGTATTTTATTTTATTTTTTTTATTTTTAACAAACATAAAACAAAATATTGTGACCAAAAATACGATTCAATTAGCTAAAAACTTTCGCAGCCAACTTTAATTTCACGGTATCCTCCCATATCAGTGGACCTTTTCAACCAAAAATCGAATCTAACTAAAAAGTTGCTCAGATTACTTTTGTTTTTACTTTGTCTGCCTTTATAACGAGACGGAAATTTTATTTTAATTGCAACCAGAAAATTATGGTTACAAGCGGTAACAAGAGAAGACGAGAATTTAGCTGTGGTTTCTCTTATTGAAAACACAAATCATGATAGGAACATGTGGAACTGACCACTGGAACACATTAAACTCCTGAATATTTGTTAAAGCTTCAAGCCAATATGACTCAAGAGTCTCTGCTACGATACGGTACGTGTCGTATCGCTGTCGTGTCTTGTCGCTCTCGTGTCGTTTCGCAATCGTGTCGCTTTCCTGACAATGTCGTATCGTTGTCGTATCGTTATCGTGTCGTTGTCGTGTCGTTGTCGTGTCATTGTCTTTATAACCTTGATTCACATTATCAGACATGCAACGACACGACAAGGACCGACAAAGACACGACAGTTTCGGCAGCAATTCACATTATACGACAGATATTCGACATATCGACGGGTTGTTTGTACACTGAACCAAAAGTGAACATAAATACAACGAAAATATTCATTAAATTAATGAATCAAGTTATTAATATTGAGCCGATGAACGAGTTCATCAGTACAATGAAAAGTGATTCATTTACTCTATGTGTTCATTATATTGATGAATAGTATCCATTAATATAAAGAATAAGTTTCATTATTGCTATTTAAACGGTCTATTCAGTTTAATGTATCATTTCATTATTACAATGAAGTATGAAATTAATTTAAAGAATGCGAGTTCATTGTTGTTATGAACGCAGTCATTGTTGTTATGAGCGCAGTCATTGTTTCAATGAACAGACTTGATGAATTTAATGACATTTTTCATTAATTTAATGTAAGTTATCTGAATATTAATGTACTTTTTCATCTAATTAAGGATATTTTTTCATTAATTCAATGTAAAAAATCTTCATTCTAATGAACACTGTCATTCATACAATGAAATAATTCAATAACATATTTAGTTATACAGGGCGTTCAAAAATATGTCCATATTAATGGTAACTCTGACATCTTTGTAGCTACAATCTCGTCAAAAAAGACAAACTTAGGGTATTTTACTTCTAGTAGGTATGCTCAAATTTTTTTTTCATTTCAAAATTTTAATATACCTATGCTTAGAAAATACTACACTATTTCTCCATTTAAACAAGCTCCTAGCTACAAAGGTAACAGAATTACCAACAGTGTCGACTTATTGATGAACAGAGTGTATTTTCCCATTATGACAAATAATCTTCTTCCAGAAATTCTACGATGTGTTTGTTAATTTTTCAAAATTATTGCTCTTTGCACTGACAATTTGATAGTTCTATTGCCTATTCACACTATGTGTTTTCAACATACCGACAATATTTTGGAAAAGTTAGGTAATGTAATAAAAGTAGTTTTGGATAACTAAGATTTTTTATTGTTTTGACTGATTTGTCAAATATTCGCACAAAATATGTACTTTCCTATTCGTATTCTGTCATGACATGATATTAAAAAAATACTTTTCAATATAAGAATAAAATATCAACGATTCCGTCGGAAATTTCAGATCAAACAAGTAAATTATTTGAAACATTTGTTCTCTTGAGGTAGTTGATTCTATCTTCAATTTCCTGCTGGTTTGTACCAAGAAAGAGAACCGATTCTTGAGAGTCTTTTATGGTAACTTGGTTGTGGTTTTCTTGCCGGACGCAATATCTTTTTTCACAACTTTATTGGTTGGTACAAGATAGCCATGTAACGTCCAAATCAAGGCTGCATTGCGACCATCTGTAAGAAAATACAAATCAAATGTCATATCACTGAAAGTCTTCCTAGCTTGAAAATAAAAAATGTTATTTCATTATGCTTACTTTCAGTAGTCGATGATTTGTCATCCTTCAACTTTTCCAACAGTTGTCTAACATTTTTATCTTTTATGTGGTTGTCGATAATTAGAAAAGAAATGATTTTTTCAAACACTACATCCCATTCTTTCAGCAATCCGTCTTTGCCACTAAAGGCCACTTTGAAATCCATGTCGATCTAAAAAAAAATTGATTTTTGCCCGATTTCACCAACCAGTTCCTAAAGTTAGGTAGGTTATAACTAAATCGGATTTTGGAATTGCTAAATGTAATTTAACGTTTCACCACGCGATAAAAAATACCTGTGGATAATAGGAAATACTTAATATTATCATTCTCAGGTATTTTTTAGCGCTTGGTGAAACGTAAATTGCATGAATTCCTAAACCATCAGGTATTACCCAAATAAAGAAAATGGTAGGTGGAATTGTGCGTAAGGAATATTACAGGAAATATACCTAATGGTAAGTTACTTACCAGTCGATACCCCGAGGGATTTCTATAAAAAGGCCACTTCTTCAATATATGTCTGTATCGTTAGACTTGATAAACTCTAGACGGAATTGACAACAAGCCTTCCAGGTACTATCAAGCTGCTCCGTTGTTAAATTGTCAAACTTTATTGCTCGAAGGCAGCCCTCGGCATCTTCTTCTGGTTCTAGTAACCCGCAAAGTATAATTTGATTCAACAACGGATTAACTACAATACAATAGGAATTAAGTATATTTAAAACATTTTATATAATAACCTTATTAACTCTTACCTTCTAATCAAAATAAATTAACGTTTTTCTCCTTTTTGATCCCACGCAACACTAGGTCACTAATATTCTTTTCACTGTCTACCTACTGTATGCTTTGGTAGGTGCCGGACAGAAAGCCTCAATGTGGCGGTCGCTTCGGTCCTAATATTAATGAACACGTTCATAAATACAATGTAATTATTCATTGAGTTAATAACATTGTTCATTAATACTATGTATAGTCCACAGATCGATAGTCTAGTACATTAATATGATGAATTTGTATTCATTAAATTTTCAGCATTAAAACAAAGAACGCGCTCCTTATATTAATGAACACATACATAAATGTAATGTATAGTATTCATCAAGTGAATAACATTATTCGTTCTCACAATGTACAGTTCATTAATCGATTGTTTACTACATTAATATAATGAATGTGTATTCATTAAAGATTCATCATTAAAACAAAGAACGCGTTCATTTTTGCAATGAACGGCTGCTTTATATTGATGAAAATATTACATCAACTCAATAACTAGATAACCATTATAATAATGAACGCAGATTCATATTATTAATAAATGAGAGCATTAATCTATGATTTACAAATTATTAAAATAATGAAAAAGTTCATTGTTCCAATGAAACAATGGTTAATTATCACCGTTCATTAATCTTATGAACAATAATTTTTTCAGTGTATTCTTGCCAAGAATGTCGGTCCGCTCCGTCGTTGCCTTTACGTGTCGTTGCCGCGTCGTTGTGGGTTAGTGTGTATATCAATATTATTTATCTAAAAAGAATGGTTTGTCGTGTCGTTGTCGGTTCTTGTCGTGTCGTTGCATGTCTGATAATGTGAATCAAGCTTAAACTGTATAAGTTACGAATTCTTACGGATATATAATGTTTGAATTGGGAAATTTTTGAATATCTAAGTCATAAAAAAGTTAAGGATACTAAACATACCAGCATCCTTTCCTCCCTTAACGCAAATCCCGAACCCGTGAGTCCCATCCTGAGGCTCCCTAACCATCGTAACCGTTCTGGTGGTTAGTTCGTGTACGCTAGGCGCGTAAGCAGCTCTGTAGTTCGGTTCCCTGTTGACTTGGTGAGCCGTAGATGGAGGACTACTTGCCGGTGACCTTCTAGGTCTTTCAATTCCTGTTTTAGCTGTGGATGAAGTTGGATTGTTGGAGCCGAAGAGGCGTAGAACTTGTTCAGGTGAAATGGGGCGTTTCTTATTGTTCGAACTACGACCGGATGTTGTACTGAAGTTAGGGTTTGAACCCAAATAGGTACCTGAAAATAATAAACATACATGGGATAAACGTATGTTGGAACAATTTAAAAAACTTACCTCTGGGACTACTTAAGGAGTTATAGGCATAATCTCTGCTAGAATGGTGTTGCATAACAGAACTAGGTCGTTCCACGATAGTATACGAAGTACCCGGTGGCGAATAGTACAGTCCGGAACGACCCCTTGAATAACTTCTCGGACTACCGTTCGTTGGACCGAGTACGTCTTCCGCTTCGGCAGGTATCGGCGCTCTGCCTCCGCCACTTCTTCCGGCCGTGTGACAGACGTAGGTAGAGCGAGTACCCATCGGTTGGGTACTACTACCGCCATAATGTCCGCCACCCAGGTCTGCCAACTCGGCGTACTCTTCGTTACCGCCGCTGGTTGGGGCGCCGCCGGCGGCGCGCATCGCCCGCTTCTACCTCTTTTACGTTTTTTTATCTTTTTCTTCTTCTTTTTCTTCCTCGTGGTCTCTTTTGGCTGGCTAGGTGCAGCTAGCCTCCACGCTATCGTCACGAATATGTCAGCTGCAAACAAGAATATATATTCAATATACAAAAAAATTATTGTTTTTTCAAAACTGGAGTAGTCAGAACCAGCGCAATAAAATTGAACTCGTTGGCTTAGAAAATCCGTATAAGTTATTAAACTCAAATGAATGTAAATGATCCGCTTAAAATTCCAAAGTTGTATTTATTGAATAATACTCCGCCTCGACATCTTAAATCGGTTGAACAATCACTGATTCCAATTTAAATGATAAACCATTTAATTCCAATATTTTTGTTGTAAAAATTTGCGTAGTTGAAGCTGTTGTTCAATATCCAATCAATAGATTTACCACGTACCTACTAATCACGTCTTTTGTTACTCAAAACCCCCATAGATGGCGACACTAATTATATTCGCGAAAATTGCTCTGACTAATTAACTAGAGCTATTCATTATTTTGAAAATTTAACAGATCCATCAATGGAAATATTAAGGGATGATCTTTTGAAACATTATTTTTCATCCCCAAATAAATTTAACATCAAATTTTGCATTTCTTCTGTACTCCTGAATGTCAGAAAGTGGAGTGGAGTGGAGTGGAGTTCAGTCTAAGGTCAGTATGGCCAACAAGTGTTTTTTTCTGACAAGATTAACAGCTAAGGTCTACCGTTCAAAACATAAGATTTTGCATGTTTTTTATCATTGCGAACATTTATATTGCTTTATTAAAATAATGAATACACCCCCGTAGCGTATATCTTGCAATTTAAAATGACTTTTTAGCTGAATACTCATCATATCGGTGGCCAATTATTCTAGAAACTCTTGGCATATTACCATTTCATTTCTGTTATTCAGTCACTAGTTATGTCAAATGTCAGTTATATTTATTTTTGTTGATATTCGTTTAATTGTTTATGTCCATTTTCGATTAGATTTTTGTAAAATTTCTAGTTAGTTGTATCTCTATTCTTTTGATTACTTTTTCCACTGACATTTGACGTATCAAAAAAAACAATCATGAATTTCTCACACACTGATTTTCTCTCATCCCTTCTATATGTTATTTTTCTACCTTCAAACACCAACTTTGCAACAAATCCCAGAATTAATTAAAGTAGCAGATGGCGCCATAAAATGGTTCACTGATTTAATAAAGTAAGTGAGATGGAAACTTCCGAACCTAACCTACCTCATAGAAGCAATTCGATGAAATCTGAAAAAAATAGAGCTTTCCTTACACATTTTTACGCCTGGTATTTCAAGTTGCAAAAATATTAATAGATATTACAATACAAGCAAATACAGGTATCGATATAGTGATATTGAAAGTATCAATTCTTCCTTTTTAAAAGGAATGAGGTTTTAGGAAAAGGGAATTGACCCAGAATATTCTTAAATGTTGATGAAACACATCCATGGAAATAGTGCTTTAACAATTTGAAAAATCAGATGATAAATAATTGTTTTTGTTATTAAATACAAAAGGCAGCCAGCATATACATAAATTGATGACTCTCCGGTGATTGAAATATGTAAAATATAATCTCGGTATTATTCTAATAGTTCTCTCTAGCTTTTTCTGTGGAAACATAAATCAAAAGCGACATCTAACATGACATTTCAATTTCATGTGCTAACTAACCGACGCCGAAGACCATCGTTTACATTATTCAATATAAATGATTCTGTCTAATGTTGCAAAAGATCAACGCCTGTTCTTTGTTAGAAATACCTTTGTCCTTCTACTATTTGATGGTCTAAAGTGGGGTACCTACGCGAAGGAATACAAAATATTCAGAATTTGTGTTCTTTTAATCTATTATTTTTCTTCCTTCCAAACTTTAAATGCCAGCATAGTTTTTCATTTTTCTATTATGCTTCGAAAACGTGACAAGCATTCCAAAGAAAGGAAAAATAATAATATCTGATCAATTATTCATATTTAGACTAGAAACCATGTTAACGATAGGAAGTAGGCAATTTTTTTTAAATTTGGATAAATTAAAACCTCATGAGTAGTGGTTGAATATAGAAGATTCATCACCAATGATAATTTTATGAACAATTTATTAAATTGTGACTTTTGCAATGCACAATGCTCCAATTTCACGATATGTGACATGTCCATCTTCCCATCTACATAAAGCATTGACTTTTTCCAATGTAACTGTTGCTGTTGGTGGACATGGAATTCTTGGAGAGAACATTTTGAAATTTGATGTTATTATAAACGACTCTCTTAAATCCCACAACGGATATTAATAAAAAGTTACAGTTAATCGAATACCAAATTTCATAATTCACGCTAAAATTTTCCACTTCATTTGTTCCTCTTGGACCTGAGCCATTTCCAGCGACAAAAACTTGATCAACAGGTCGACAAGTCTAATTTAATGCTTGTTCATTACAGTCCAAAATAAATTCACCTACCCTGCCAGCGCCTATAGAAATTTTATTTGAAAAGTTCAATATTGTGCATCAACCAATAATGGAAAAGTCTTCTACAGACCCATCGTATCGTAATATGAAATCCCGAATATCAAAAGCAGGCTTAATGGTTGAGATAATTTAGTCTGGAACTGTATTATCTATAATAAGGGGAAATTGCATCTGGACAGTGTCCGTTAGAGATGTGTCCACTCGAGTTGTGCTCTGCCTATAGATCGTGATTCGTTCGTTGGGTTGCCATTTGTTATTGTTTATTTCTTATTGTTAAGTACTATAAGAAGAAATCTATTGCTTGGGACGTATTTCAATCGCCAGTAAGTGGACGTGTTAAGTGTAAATAGTGTGGAGATTCTGTCAAATGTGTAGGAAGAGATTATTTCAATTTACTTGTAGATCACTTTTATTTTTGACATCCAGTTTTCCTGGTTGATGTAAATACGATTTCTCAAAGGTTTTGATAGACAAAATAATGGGAAAATTAACCATACAACACTTTTTAAAGAAAAATTTTACCGATAAATTCACAGTCATTCACAATTTTATTGTCGTTTTTATGCACGGAAATAACACCAGCGTGATTGGAATCAAAAAATCTTTTAAGAATTTTAATAAAAGTATAACAAGTCTCCGTACTAATATTTTATGACTGCAGTAGTTGCAAAAAAATTTAAGGTAAATAACATCAATAAGAAAAGCAATGTAGATGTTTTTAATAGGCCTGCTGGCAGCACGCGTTCCAGGTTTCATTTCATATCCGTCATAATAATTTTATGGATTTTGTGGGAAACGTAGGGTGAGGCGGAAAATTGAGGTTATTATGTGTTAGTGGTGAGGCCGCACCTCATGCAAGGTCTGTATTGTACATTACCGATACGGAGTGGCGTGTTGGTAACAATAATTTCTTAAAGACTTGCTTGTTTGATTTATTTTGCGTAAAAAATTTCAAATACTGGCGAATGCGCTTGATTGTCCGCCAAATTTTAAAATGTTTAAACAAGGATATGAAATTAAGATCATGGTATGAAGAATTTTGGGGAATTGTGTACATAAGCAAATTATTTTGGTATAACGGAGGGGTTTTTGAGGTGAAAGTTTGAAATTTTGGAACGATTAACGGATATTACACAAAATAAAATTTCAATTTAAAATAATGGCGAACGCGCTTGGTTGTCCGCCAAATTTTGAAATGTATGCAAGTGGAGCTGCAATTTGGGAATTTGTGTACCCAAACAAATAAATTTAGTATATCGGGGCTTCATTTTTGTGGTAAAAGTATATGATTTCGGTCAGATATGTTGGACAAGAGATTTTACGCAAAATATAATTTCGATTTAAAATTATGCTGATTACGTTCAATCGGATAGAAAATATTTATTTTTTGGGTTACGGTTTCGTGAAAAATTGTCACATATGTTGGATAATATTTCTACTCTATTTGAAATTCTGGCGAGTGCTTTTAATCAGCCACCAAATTTTTAAATTTGGGACATGATTGTTCAGTTTTGATGCTGTTGAGATAATACAATTAAAGTTAAATGTTAATAAATGAAAATAATACTGAATCTGTGTGGAAAATTCCATAGTTTAAATAGTTAAATACTTTCAAGCATTACTATTGTAATCTTATAATAATTTATCATTCTGATGTATTACCAAAATTTGATAGTTAATGGTAAAAAATTGTGTATTCTTCAACGAGTGCAGAATGATGGCTATTATTCACGCGGATGAAGTTTCCAACGCAGCGAGTGAGTTCTGGAATCATCCAAGTGAATATTAGCCATTCTACACAAGTAAACGACCATACTTTCTCCACGACTAAAAAAAGAAAGCTTCCAGTGAGGATCGAACCCCAATCGTCCGCGCCAGAGTAAACTATTTCTACCACTAGGCTATAGAGCATGTTTATTATCAAAAAAGAATACGTAACATACAGTTTTAATCGAAACCCTTACATTTATGAATGATAATTGGGAGTTATAACTAGATGTAACTACTGTTGTCCTTTTTTTCCTTGAATAATACGTAAAATTATGATTCTATCATTAATTTGACGTTTCAAACGACGCGCTGTCAGAATCGATTTGCATTATTTGGTATTTGACGTTTCATAAGAGACGATTTGATTTATTCATTTTAATTCACTTAATCGTGAATTCTGATAATAATAGAATGTGATTGGCTAACGAGAGTGAATTCTTTTTCATTATTCACTGGTGTAAAGAATATATATCATTATGTAGCTAAATATGTAAAAATAATTTGTGCGTTATTATTTAGTCGTGGAGAAAAGTATTTCCACTTGTACATAGTACTTATTTCTTCTTAAGGCACTAACATGTCTATCGACCTGTTCCGATTTGACGAAATAATTTCGATTTTACCGCTTGCCGTCATAGTAATAGTTCTGTGATCTAAATTTCTCTTATCGTTGACCGTTACGACAATTGACAGATGATGTCAACGCTCGATTCTGTGGGGTGGTTTTCATCCTCTTTCCGTTACCGACCCTTGAGTAGCAAGGACGTATCTTTCTACCGTCTCTTACATTTAATTGTTTTACCTTAAATTGCTGTGGTAAGCACAGCTGCCAGGTTACCCCTGCAAAAATACCGTTACTGCCAGGATACCCCTGCCAGGTTACCACTGCAAAAATACCGTGACTGCCAGGATACCCCTGCAAAAATATTTTTACTGCCAGGATACCCCTGCCAGGTTACCACTGCAAAAATACCGTTACTGCCAGGTTACCCCTGCAAAAATATTGTTACTGTCAGGATATCCCTGCAAAAATACCGCATAGGTACTACTAGATTCCGTTACATCACAAGACATCTATACTTCCACCCTGACAGCTATACTTCAACTCCAAGACATTTCTACTTCCACTCCGACAGCTTTACTTCAACTTCAGGACATAAGCTAAGTACCTTAAAGTACAGGTTTTTTACCTTTTCTTAATGTTACCTAAATGGCAGAATAAATTTAATATTTAAACTTCTTTTTTTTAAATTTCTTCTATACCCGGCTGTAAGAGCTGTAGGGACTGTGTCCGGGTTTATGTATGTTTGGAACTTTTTTATTTTTTTTTAACTTTAAGTAAATTCTACAAGGTGTTTCTACCTTTTTCACCTTAGTTTCTTATCTTAAAATTAAATTATCTTTTTTCGTCGACGTCTAAAAAGGTAGTGGCGCCTTAAGTTCTTATAGTCTGTCAACCCTCTGGCATACCTAGTGTGGCATCAACATGGAGTCGATCCACCCTTGAGAGAGTCTCTAGCCGGGATCTGTCTCTTAAGGAGAGAACTAGTGTTACAAGGCTACAAAATTAAATATACCATTATAACTTATTGCCAACAAATGTCATTATTCACTGTCATGTCCCGATAATGTTAATTTTTAAGGTTTTTTCTCTTTTGAATTCAGCTTTTGTCTAATTTTTTTTATTCAGTGACTTCGGAGACTGTTTGTAAGCGACGCTAGACTTTTTGGGTCGAATGTGGGATTTTGTCAGAATATCGTTGCTATTTCGGCCCGCCCACATAACCTTGATATTATATATTTCTTCCAGAAATGCAAAGATCAATTCCTTACAGTTATAGGTATAGTCTATAGTCGATAAGTCGATAAATAACGAATAATTAGAAAAAAAATTCAAATTACGTAGAGTTTCCACTTACGTGAGCTACTTTAACTTTTAAAATAAGACTGGAATGCGAACTTCTAACTCACTTTTGTATGTAAATGAATGACTTATGACCCATAACACACTGATGACAACAAACGTTTCAAATTATAGAGAATATGGAAAGCCGGACTTCAAATTATTGACTGTTGGTGGTCACAATATATCTATCATTCCCTTAACTTCGAATTACCTATAGGACCAATTTAGTATTGATTTTATTCAGTTAGAGTCAAGTGACCGGTAAAAAATTCAAATTATCAAGTCATTATTTATAAGAATATAAAATCGGATATTCCGTTAATTTTTTCAACTCTGTAATTTAATGAAAAGAAATTAAATTCATTATTAAAAGTGTCAACTTTCTTAAACACTGATTTGTTTGGTTAATTTTGCGTATATATATATAACTTTGATTTGAAATAATGGCGAATGCGGTACCAACTCGAACACGCGGATTCTATTTGAAATAATGGCGAATGCGCCTGGTCTTCCACCGAATTTTGAAGTGTTCACAAGTGGAACTGAAAAAGACCTTCAATCATCATCTGTAAGACATTTCTAATACTCTGCAAATTACAAAAACCCAGTGACTCAAAATATATATAAATCATATCCAATCTATAGCCTTCAAATTCCCCTAAATATAATTATATCCAATTTAGAGTAATTTTTTTTCATTCTTTGAACTTATTAAGTATTTTCAGTCATATAGTATTGATGTTTGTTCCACTTTGTTTACTTGCGTGTCTAAAATAATTGGAAATCTACTGCTAATGTTTTAAAGCGAGCATTTTTGTCGATACTATAATCCTCCATTTTTCATTTAAGCTCCGTTGAATCATGATGATGTTGAACCTTTCACCATATTCAACGAATTCATTCATTATTATTGAATAATTTTAGTTCAAATTTATATCAAAATTTCTTATTTATTTATTTTACTATCATTATATTTCACCCTTGAATCATCACAAAACCGTATTATCCTTCAAACTAATCCTGCTCTGGAAATAGAGTCTTAGAATGGAAGAAAATACGAGATTTCTTTCATGTGTTTCGCTTTGTAGATCGAAAAGTAACGTAGAAGCACTATTTAAGGAGGATTTAGGCTCCAAAGCAACCAGGATTATTTTTCATCACATCTGTGTTTGCTGTCCTTACTTTATTTTCACGCTACGTTCTTCATTTGTAGCAATCAAGACGAAACTTTTATTATTGCTTAGAGGGTTTTTTCATAAAAAATAACCTCCTCAACCCTTATATGAGTTACATGATTGAATGGTCTTGATCAGCTGTAAATTTCTGCAGTTGTAACTGACTTTCGTCCCATCTCTTTTTTTTATTATCTTCAGATGTCAAAGATAATAATATATTATGTATTTGCCATGAAGGGTATTGAGTGACGCTTGAAAGTTTGTATAGGTATCTGCAAAGGAGGTAGTTGTTGTTACCTATAGTGAACATCAGTCTGTTCCTTGAATTTCAAAGCTTTGACAACTGAAACCCGCTTTATTTTGTAGCTGTCAAGTGTTCAAAGAGTGAGGTCATAGATAGAAGCCATCTCGAGTATAGATAGCGTTTTGGCTCGAAATTCGCCTAAATTGTGTTGTAAAAATGTGAATATATTATTTAAATCATTTATTTAATGTAGAAATAACATTTAAGTCTATCTTCTTTTTGCTCCTTGTGGTGTATTGGTTGTTACTTTTTAAATAATTTCATATAGTCCTCAACATACTGTTTGATACTCAATAAATCCTCTACCGAACAGAGGGGTTGAACAATTTTTAAATTATTGAAACAACACAGTAAAAAAAGGCATACAAATGTCAAAAATCAATTGGTTTCTTCTATATTTTCGTAAAACTGTCATTTTGACGTGTTATTGTTATATATGTTATCCATTATTACAAAAAAGTAGAAATCTCTCAAAAAAAAAGGAGTGACTACTGTATAAAATCGGTTTAAATGTATAAACTAGTTCGGTCTGGATTGGGTTTTATACTCCCCTAACCTATTGTTTAATATATTTAATAGAAATATTAAATATATCTTGCTTTTTTTGTACCACTCACACTTTGTCTGCAAATCTTCATGTTATCTTGACCTCATCGTCTCCTCGCTGTAAAAAGGCATCATTTCACCACACACTTCGTTCCAACGAACACCAAAAAAAAAATTTACATACCACCACTTGTGGCCCAATTAAAAAAATTTCACATCAAAACTATAAAATATGAGGAAAACTTTGAAGACAATGAAAAAAATTCGAACAATTCGACCCCTACAGCCGGTAGAAAGGAAAATTAATTTTTCCGCTACTTTATGACCGGTTTACGACTCGCACTTAATTTCTTTATTGTACTATTACAAACAAATTGACAGTATCGCGAGGCGATGCATCAACGCGCATGATTTTTTTAACGCGGCAGACCTGAACTTTCAACTAAAACTGAATGCTGAAACCAGCGAAGGCCGGACGTTTCGACCGCCATGTTGAACATGCGTCTTCAGTAAATTACGTCACAATCAATAGAGAGAGCTTGAACTCCAAAGGTGAAAAATTTTTAATCTCCATTGATTATTATATTTTTTCTTGTGGAAATTAATTATTTATGTTATGGGTAAAGTGGTAAACACAATCTATTGTATTTTAGTCTCAAAAATTGGTTCTTGACCTATTTTTTTGGTATTAGTCTCTTGGTGAATTTTAGACTCGACAATATAGGATTGAACAAACAGGAATACACTGACGAATATTTAGCATACATCCGAACAGATCCAAACTGGTCTTGGATTGCTTTCAGTAACCCTTAATCCTCCTCAAACTACTCCGGAGTGATGTTTACTAGATCCCCGGTAACACCCTAACAAAGCTAGGGTCCGAGACTACACTGTTCCTCAACCTTAACCTTAAGAATAACAAAACATCGGACGTATCAACATTTCATGAGAAGCAATACGCACTCTGGTGGTTTTAGTGTATACTAGTTTCTGTCACATTGTTTTCTAACCCCACTTTTGATCTAAACTGGTCTTGGATTGCTTTCAAAAACCCTTAATCCTTCTCACACTGCAACAATGTGATCTTACTAAATCCCCGGTAGCATGGTTATTGTAGACAATGTTATGGCAGACACCCTAGGGTCCGAGACTTCACTGGTCCTCAACCTCAACGCACTCTGGTGGTTCTAGTGTAAACTAGTTTCTGTCACATTGTTTTCTAATCCCACTTTTTCCATCCAACATTATATAACCATTGCATTGAGGACCTTTTGACCTTCTACTACATAACGAGAACTTTCAGTCCCTTCAACATACCTTTGGGCCATTTTTTTGGTTTATAAAAAGTGTTTTATAGCTAGATTTTTTTCTAACACTGTATTTTGTATATTTCCATTTTTTTCCAAATACTGTATATCAAAAATCGTACGCGAACAAATACATTTGGTGGAGGTCGGTCGGCTGCTATGCAACCACCTGATTTGCTAACGGCAAGTGCTCTTTCGTCTCACTTTGACCAATGACTGATATTGTTTCCTCATCCCTTACTGACACTGCTTATTTTCTTTTAGGTTTGCCAAAGTATACTGGGGCCGAGTGTTAAACGAACAAATTCCAGAGGTAAAAGGCTTCTTCATAGATCGACAAGTAGACGAAATAAGGAAAATAATCCACGTCCAAACAGCTAAATAGACTTGATATTTTTTTAAATTCCATATTGAAATTATGTAAATTGTATATTGGTGGTTTGAGGGATGGTATTTGAATTTTAACATTTTTATGTACCTACCTACTAAATTTATAGTTATACTAAATTGAAAAATGTCTTAATTACTATATTAACTGGTTCTATTTGAAACCAGTCAACTATTTGTGATAATACTGATAATAGTTTTATAATAATTTGATGTATTATTTATAACTCTCTTGAAATACCATTTAGGGTTTTTTTTTTTTTAATTATAAAATAAAGATACATTTACAAGTCTATCAATAATTTATTTATTATAATATGCAACTTAATAAAGTATAAACACACTTATCCCTGTAAGGAATAACAATAATCTGCAAAGTCTGTAGATACATAGCTTAGACCAATAACTGTATGGTTATGGCGTATTTACCGCCATCCATCAATGGGTAGCTCAACCATAGATAAAAAAATACTTAAGCTCAACTACACTTCAACTCAACAAAACTATCTTTTTACACCAAAAGAGTCTTGTTTTCCTCAATAAATAATCCACATTATTAAAGTATCATGGGGTATTGAAAATACGTTGTTTAAACGAGAGTGGGGCCAGGGTAGGGGATCTCTGAAGGCGCATGGGTGCTGCCACATAAAAAGTCCCGTCAGTACTAAAATTTGTAATTTGATGAAAACTGTAACGCCATTAGTGGTAGTTGCAGATTCTTCCACATACATATTAGCGCTGACATTCTAACCTCACAACCACTGACAACTGCTTATTTGTGTGTGTGTTGAGTATTCGTATTTGGATTTCATTGTTTATAGTGGTACTTTTACTTTAAGAGACAATGTCAAGAATATGTTTTGTGAAAGACTGTAATGTGAGGTGCATACGGTAAGCTTTATCTTCATTTCAAAACATGTTCCATCAAATAGAAAGTGACAGAAGTAGTACTTATTCTTCCATACAACTTTGAACTTCCCAGCATTATTGTTGAATTCCTAACATTTATTTTTTTTCATGTTTGTCATTGAAATATGTTTCATTTATTGTATACTTTTTTTATTCAATAAAATATGTAAACTTGATGATTATTGCTTTATTTTTCGCAATTCAGGCATTATATGATCCATTTTTTGACATTTCATTAATTTTACTTGACTTTTCATTGTTATTATTGTAATATCAATCTAATGTTGAGTAATTTTGAATGAAATATCAAAAAATGGATCGTGAATGTCATTTTGCAATAAAATTAAAATTACAGTAATTTTGAATATACCGCAAAAAACTGTAAAATTACAGGAATCTTCTTTTTCGGCTGTTAGCGAAGTTCACAACCTGATTTGTGCCATAGGTACTGACGGGAATCTCAAGGTAGCGCCACCCGTATGAATAGAGGGCGCCACGGGTCAGTTTCCCATCTATAAGTATTTTTTTATCTATGAGTGGGGCCACCCACCACTGGCTTTGACAACGTTTTCGATGACTTACTTACATACCATAGAGCAATAACTGTATGATTATGGCGTAGATACCGTCATCTACTAATGAGTAGCCTAACTACACTTTTCAAACTCAACAAAACTATCTTTTTACACCAAAAGAGTCTTGTTTTCCTCAATAAATAATCCACATTATTAAAGTATCATGGGATATTGGAGTTGCGTTGTTTAAAAGAGTGGCCCGCGCCCGTCCTCCACTGTTTTTGCCCACGCTTTCGATGACTTACTTATATACCTTAGAGCAATAACTATAAGACTATGACGTAGATAACGCCATCTACGAATGAGTAGCCCAACTACACTTTTCGACTTTTCAAACTCATCAAAAACCTCAGCAGAGAAAGTAAGGAAAGTAACAGAAAAGCATCTGGGTAATAATAATACACATGTATAATACGAAGGTCTTTTAATAGAAAAATACAATAAAAATAAATCTTCTTACATTGTTTCAGTATATATATTTACAATGTTTTTTTAAGTACCAATAGGGGTTACAGAATTCTTTTTATACAAAAAAATTTAATATTCTAATACAGAGAGATACACAAAAGTGTCACGTTTTAAACACTTGGTCACTTGGGAGAGCAAAATTGAAAAATCAACGATCCTAAATACAGTAAAATTGACTAATGAGTTTATACATTATCAGTACAATACCTACTTTAGTATTTCTATACAACGACCTCAATTTTAGTTTAAAGCTAAATAATTACACTGGTCTGCAATTTAATGAATATCATGATTCGTAGAATATATTTTGAAGCTGGGACAAGGAAGCAGTATAAATGCAAAGGATTTTGAAGAAGGAACTCTCAGAATAAATCTACTGAGACAAAGATAGAACTGGAACTGATAACTACCATGTGAGTAGATAGATTTGAGGAATGAATTTTTGCAGACCGGTGTTTATAGTTTCAGATTTCACCCAAATCCAGTAGCTAAAAATTTTTTGTAATGAAATATTTTATCTACTGAATTAAGGGCAAAAACACACCAAACCAGATCTAAATTATTGTTATACATTAGTGACATGATATGATAATATCTAATACTTTCATTTTACAATGTGTTTAATAATAAGGTTAAAAAAAAATGGCACCATTTTTTAATACTTGTTTATTCGGAGCTAAGATGAAAAAAATTATTGGTTGTATTATTAAACACACTGTATACACAAATTCAGCATCGATTTATACACAAACTTAGAGATTTATATCCCCAAATACGTCAAATTATTATGGTTCTTTTTCATCAGGCCATTTTAGTTTGAACGATCCGAGCGCCACCCATCAAATTCGCGATAATGTGTAGACCTATCAAGGCAGAAATTCGAGAAAAATAATCTCATTTACTCCAATTAGACTGTCCTTAAGACATGTTTTCCTCAGTATTCACCATTCGCTTACATTCCAGGAGTTTCTCCTTCGCGCTACTGGGAACCAAACAATTTTACCAGGTATTAAAATCGTTGCTACTATCGCTAGCGACTAAATTCGCCTGTTACTAGTAGCGCTACTCGGTATCTGCTACCCAAATTTATTCCCTATTCGCTCCTTTACTGGTTGTCGAACCTCTTTGACAAGCAACTGAATCGTAATTATTATTTTTTCAGGCATGGAATGAAACTCTGAAGGATTTCACCATGAAACATGTTTACAAAATTCGTCGAGGAGTAAAATCGCCGCTACTTTTGTCGCTGGACAAGACAACCGATTCACGTATTCAAAGGCGAGTGTTTTCATTAAGAATTAATAGCTGCTTCCAAATTGATTAGATAGTTCTCAGGTAGGTTATGTTGTTGTGGCAGAATTACCTTATGAACACAACAAGCTTTGAGATTGCTTTATGTTAGGTTCATGTTTGTTCTAACTAAAATCCTCTAATGAATACGCAACTCAAAATGTGTTTTAAATATTTTAAGTTTTATATTTAGGGTTAAATCTTGTAGTTTAAAATAGTCTAGATATTGCATTAAAGCTGAAAGCATTTATTTCAATTAAAATAATTTATTAAAATCGATCCAAATTGTTATAAAAAAAAATCATTACACAATCAATTGTGATGACGAAAAGAGTATTTTGTGCTTTTATCACAGTTGTTATTTGTTTCTTGGATTTATTTGTCATAAACAGCTCACAAATATATAAAATTTCTTCTAAATTAAATAAGAAAATAATAGTACCTAGTAGGTGCTCGTTTTTTTTACAGAAATCTCCTTGTAAGTACACTCCACTTCACATCAGAAGAACCCACTAAGAATTTGCAGGCTTTGAGACCGATATTGATGTTCAGACTTTAGTGGGTTCTTCTTATTTGAAACGGAGCCTAACAGTTGAAAATTTTGGGTGGTGATAGTGAATCAACAAACAAGAGTGATTAATAAAGCCAGTTTCCGACAGAGTAAAAAAGAGATGAAGAGAAGATGGAGAACAAGTTAAAGTAACTGGAAGTTGCAGGTTTGAGCAAAATTGTTGTCGAATAATTGGATTGTTTCGGTTGTGTTGGATATGAAACGTATGCCAAGGCTAGAAATTTGTCAAAGAAAGTGTTAGAGAGCTTCCAGACCAAACACTTGAACGCCACAAACGCACTTGTGAGACCAAGGTCACGGTAGCCTGAGTACCAGACAATGCTTCTGCATCGTCGCTAAAACGACAAAAAGTACACAGGACACAGAAATCTCTAGGATGGTGGGACTGGGACGGGCAGAACACTTCATTAGAAGACATTGACCACCTTTTACGTCAAAGAGGTAGTGGGTACATAAAAGGCACGCAAAGACAGGGGAAGCAGAAGACTTGACAGGACAGAGATAGTACATTGTACATTCAGTATTTCTGTGAAAAAAACGGGCACAAAAATAACACACAATTTCCAAAACGTCACATATTTTGAATATCAAATACTTTTTTTTTGTCTACAAAACAAAAAAATCTTACGACTTATATTTGCTCTTCGAGTTTTTCCCTTGAGTAGTAGCAGCATCCTTTTCTTCGGATTTTTTAGGACGTAAGATGAAATTTAGATTGTACTGGGTGTTAACTGCGTAGTATACGTTCGAATTCGGAGGTAGGACCATTTCTGCAATTAAACATATACAAATTACAAAAATTTTATTTGAAAAATCAACACGATTAACTCACCTTTATCCGGTAAAACTTGAGCTAAAGTGTACTGATCCGGATTTCCTTCCAATCCCAATTTGTACATCGCGTTTCGGATCACTTGAGGCGTCCTTTCGTTATTACTCAACATTATACTTTTATACAGCACAATACCGTCAGTTTCTACACTCTCGGTTTCGTACGTCACTTTTATTATGTAAAAATCCGGATTACTCTTCTGCGATTGGTTGCTCAACGTTCCCGAACTGTTGTGATTCGCAGGTATCTGTAACAAGAGCAAAAGAAAAGAGAAGTTAGCGATTTGCTTAATGAACAAGTTCTGTACAAAGGAATTGCTACCAACATAAAAAAAAAATACTGAAAAAGGTTAGTCGCATAAGCAATGACAGCTGTCAACACATATTCGTTTCATTTCGATGGTATTTGCAATAATAAAAGCAGATCAGAGTATCACAAATCACAAACAAAGATAGAATAAAAATTGGTATCCAATATAAGTACCAGAAACATAGACAAATGACAAATATGTGTTGACAGCTGACAGTAGTTTTTCGTCAACTGTAAGATGTAAAAACCCCAAAACTAAATAGACCTGCAAACTTTTCTGGTACAGCATGGGTGGTAGAGGGACTAAAAACACATAAAAATGACCAAAAATTGATTGGAAAAACCACTTCCTTATACGATCAACTTTTTTCAGTATTTTTTTGTTCGTTATGTTGGCAGCAATTCCCTCGTCCATTGCATTCTGACCGCTCCCCAGTCCACATAACGACATGAAAGAATAGTGAACGTGTAAGAGACCAATTTAGCCAAAAGGCTTATCGACGACCTACTCTACCTAACTCCTCAAGTATATTAAGAACCTGGGGTCATTTCAAAGGGTCAGGTTCAGCTCATTAACTACTGCTATTTTGTTGCTCCAGTCGTTCCCGAGAAATGTGGTAACTTGGGTGCACCCTGCGATATAAGTAAGCCTGGAAGAATATTCTCACTCTTACCTGAAGTTTATTGTTCGCACTACCCGAATGCGAACTATTCAACGACACATCCAACGATGGTAAAGAAGAATTACTGCTGGAGCTCGACATCTGAGACGGACTCAATTTCCTTTCCAAACTATTATGCGGCGAACTCGGCGTACTATCAATGTCGCAATAAAATTGCGAACTATTACTACTCGACGTACTGGCTATAGAATCGTTTTTCTTGTGACCCGACGTGCGTTTTTTCGTTTTGGAATTGTTAACGTTATTCGACGGTTCGATTTGACAGCTAAGTTGGTAGGCCTCTCTATCGTCCAATACTAGAATCGTATCGAACCAACGGTCGAATGCCGGATCTTCCGTGAAATGGTAAGCATTTGCAGCACCTGAAAATATATTAAAGTAATATTATAATTGGAAGTCATAATTATAGAATAATTGTCACCACAGAGTCTTTGAAAGTCAAAGAACAAAGACCGTTTACAACTACTTCCCTGACTAAATGCCACGAAGGACATTGAATTACATTTCAAAAGTTAAACTCAGTAATCCGGAGTTATCGTCAATAAGAGTGTGTGTGTTTGGTGAGTCTTGGTCTGTACCTGCCGATATAAATGAAATGTCTCTTAGTGTCCGGTCCTGTCCACCTTTCTGGGAAGGACATGATGGAGGGTGACCTAGAGGAGGAGATCTCTTTGAAAGGATATACAATGGGCCACATGTGGCATAAGTGCTGTGAGCCTACACTCACTCTCAAGATAGTCAAGCAGCCATTAAAGCACTGAGCTCCTGCGTAATCAGTTCCAAAATGGTGTGGGAATGCCTAGACACACTCAATGAACTAGACGAGAACGATATAGTCACTATGGATTTGAGGGCAGTGGGATAGAAGGAAATGAAATAGCAGATGAACTAGCAAAGAAGCTGACTGAAATACCTTTCTGAGGGCTTGAACCTTTTTGCGGAATCAGCCCCAATGTAATATTTGAAGAAATAAGTGAAGCTGAAAGAAAGAGAAGATCTGACCATTAGAAAGATCTAGTAGGGCTTAGACAATCAAAGATTCTTCCGGGTGACTACAACCTGTTGAGATCAAATGAATGCATAAGTCAAAGTAAAACTGCGCCAAGAGTTTTAACAGGGATCCTAACGGGACATTGTCGCCTGAATGGGCACCTGGAAATGCTCAAAATAGTGGAGGAAGAACAATGCAGATATTGTAGCATGGAAGAAGAAATCTTAGAAATCAGATAACCTGGAAAATGCCACAAGACGGTATGATGAGAAAGTACAACTTTTCGAAGAAATTCGTTACAGAATTCACCAACAAGAAGGAATGGGATCCGAATACCATTACCAGAATTGGAAAGAATGCCATTCAATGGTACACAGATGGCTCAAAAGCAATAGGAGGAACTGGGATAGGAGTGTTCGAGCCAGGAACCAAACACTCCGAAAGCTTGGGAAAAACCCCAAGTATCTTTCAAGCGGAAATCCACGCCATAAGAAAGTGCGCCCAGTTCAATATTGATAAAGGATACAGAGGACAAAGGATTATCATAATAACAGATAGTCAAGCAGCCATCAAAGCACTGGAATAGAAGGAAATGAAATAGCAGATGAACTAGCAAAGAGGAGGTCTGAAATACCCTTCTGGCGGCCTGAACCTTTTTGCGGAATCAGCTCCAAGGTAATATTGGAAGAAATAGGCGAAGCCGAAAGAAAGAGAAGATCTGACCATTGGAAAGATCTAGTAGGGCTTAGACAATCAAAGATTCTCCTGGGTGACTACAACCTACGGAGATCAAATGAATGCATAGGTCAAAGCAAGACTGCGCTAAGAGTTTTAACAGGGATCCTAACGGGACATTGTCGCCTGAATGGGCACCTGAAAAAGCTCAAATTAGTGGAGGAAGAAGATTACAGATACTGTGGCATGGAAGAAGAGACCTCCATCCACATACTTTCCAACTGCACAGCACTCCAGAATCCTAGAGCACAGTACCTGGGAGATTACTGGATAGAAGAGGAACATTTACCTAAGTTGAAGCCTGCAGATATCCTAAAATTCCTCCGGGAAATAGGACTAAAGAAGCTACTAGTTTCAGAGACTCTGCTCACAAACTAAGTAGAAATAAGGGGTCAAAATAGATCTTTCAGGTCTCAGTGAATGTTACCCCAAAAAATACACACATAAATACATACACTCTCCATACTCTACAGATAAACTCAGTTTCTTAGATCGTGAAAAGAAGTACTCACCTTGCAACAACTTGATCTGTGCCAACACCTCGAACTCCTTCCTCCTCTTATCGAAATTTATCAACCCCTCGGTAATGGTGTCCGGTATGGCGGTATCGATCATAGTGAGATCCGTCAAAAATGTCCCCAAATACGGTATGGTACCGAAAGATATATTAGCCACGTGGTGATTTTGTTTTTGGAACACCTTTTGTAGATGTTTGTCGTTCTCACCGAAGGTGTCCGCGAATTTGGCCGTACCTTCGCGCATCAGTAATTCTCGTTGCGTCATTTGATTGTTGTCTTCGCTGAATATCCGAGCCAGTTCGTCGAACATTTCGATTTTTTCCTTCGGAATGGTTTGCCATGTTTTTTGAAGCCTGTAAACGAATGTAATTAATCAACTTGAACTATTACTTCACTCTGATTTATTACCTGTAAATGGGATTACTTTGTAATCCACTAATGATGGATTTTAAGCTGGAAAAATTTTTGATAAGCCTCAGTTCTTGCGCTATGTCTATCCACGTTGAAATAATGGCTGCTCTATCGTTGAATTTTAAACTGGGATCGACTAGAATAGAAGATATCACACGAAAAGACACCGCGTTGAATTGGTTGACTGTAGCTAAGACAGTAGCAGCTTCATGGGATCTACTTTTGTCCCTTCTAGACCAAACTGCTCCGAGGCATTGATGAGGTACTAACTTCTTGAATAAATCCTAAAATAAACCAAAAATATAATTGGGAAACTAAGACATGTTTGTTGTAGCAAAGAACTTACCACATCCATTCTTGTGAGTTGCTCGGCGAAATGGCGTACAGGTACATCTGGTAATTTATATACTCTCCATCCGGCCGCCACTGAACGCATAGCGAAAGCAGGAGGAGGAGGCACAAGAGGATCCACTTGAGTTTCTCTTGTATATCTACGAATGTTTTTTTTTTGTTTTATTTTGAATAAAAATTTGAAAAATCTATATTGTTGTTCTTACCTTTCTATTCTATGTCTTACTTTGGCATCCAGCTCGGTAGAGGGTAAGTATTCTTCGCAGAAATGCAACAGATGACGAAGGGCGGGATGATTGGGTGGATCTTTGAAATCTTCTGGGTAACTGTCGAGCCATACGTGTAAAGCGGATATTAAAGTTCTGAGAAAAAAAAAAAAAAGAAATCACCTTTATAATTGAACCCTATTCAAAATTAATTGGTATTCAACAAATACAGATTGCGAAAAACTTTATGGAAGTATGCCGGGTTATACAAGTACGAGAAGAGAAAAACAGCTGAAAGAGAAAGAATAATTATGTGAGGTCATTAATTTTAGCTTAGGGGTGTATACTTATTTCCCGAGACTGGCCGAATGCTCATTGCCCCCCTATTTTAACCGCTGTTACCAGAAGGGCAGATTAATTTGTACAAATGATATTTTTCTCTCGTTTTCGTTGACTTTTTTTCGAAGTCATGCACAATAGGTAAAATAAAATACTTTCATCCGGCAACATTGTCCTTTACAGAGAGAATTCACTAGTTGGTGGGTAGGGGTGCAATGAAAATTCCGCCAGCCTCGGGAAATAAGTATACACCCCTAAGTGATGACCGCGCACGATTATTCTTTCTCTCTTTCATATATCCTTGTCGTACTTGTATAATTCAAGGCGAGGATTTCGATGTAATTTTCGCAATCTGAATATCATGTGCGTACGTTAAAATTTTTCCAAGGGTTCAATTTATTTGTAAACATTTTATAATTATATAGACACATTTTTAAAGTGGGCGATAAAATACGATAAAAAAAAGCTTTTTGAAGCCAAGTACAATAATAAAACAAAAGGAATTTTACGTACTATGTTGATACCGCGTTTCTAGTTCATGTGATTATTAACGTGGGACGTAAAATGTTCTATTTTAAACCTAGTAAGCTCCCTACGATTTAAATTTACAAATTACAACGCAATAAAAACAACTGCATTAGTACTAGTGTTGTTGATTTTTGATTGTTTTGTTCGTTATTTGTTCAATATTTTTTTTATTTTAGCGGCATTTATTTATATATTTGTACACTGACCTATAAAAATAAACTTCCTCATTATTGTTTTTAACATATTCTTGCAAAAAAAACAGCGTTCTCAATTACCTATGTAATTAAATATTCTTGAGATAAGAAGAAACAACTAATTCCCGGGCGATAGACCCCGGCGGACATTGAATTACACTTCAAAGTCGAACGGGGTCGATATTATTTACAAGATTTAACCAAACATTCTTCTCAGATCCCGGACTAAAGAAGGCACTATAATCACAAACAATTCCAGTAACGGAAATGTTAAAGTTGTGACGATAGCGACATCTTCACCTTCAACCGCAAACCAAAATTCAAAAAATTTGACAAGGCTTAGAAAAATGAAGTATTATTTTTATGGGAAACTGTAATAATACTTGGAATAATAGTATTTTATGCAACGAACATGTAATGATAGCCATTAAGACACGAGCATATTGTAGGATACGAAACGAGCCGCAGGCGAGTTTCGTATATAATATGCGAGTGTATTAATGGCCATTACATGAAAGTGGCATACAATATTTTTTCTACTCCGGTTAATAAAAATTATTTAATCAATAATCATTGGTTAAATCAATTTTAAATATAGTTACTTTTGAAAATCAAAATTATTTGACAGCTATCAAATTAAGTGTCACTTAATATGTCTGTTCGCCTGCAATAAAAGTGTAGCACTGAGCTATATAATTTTGAAGAATTCAGGTCTATCTGTGAAAAAATACGTATAAAATTACTAAATTTGGGAATATCTATGTATATTGCATTTGTAAACTGCAAGAAGCATTAAAACATAATTAAAATAAATAAAATCGTATAGCTCAGTGCTACACTTTTATTGCAGGGAACAGACCTAATATAATTAATTTCAGAAATGTCAACCAGGTATCCATGGCTATATACTAAATATTGTGCGAATGTCGCATTCCTATTGGCTTAAAAATCTGTATCATAATGAAAATCTGTATCATAATGAATTTCATTATGATACAGATTTTAGTCTTTTAATAAGTATATTATAAAACAGGAGTAGAAAAAAAATATAATTGATACCAAAATTTTATAAGAGGAAATTAATGTTTCAATATTTTAGTTGATTTATTTCCACGTTTTAAATTTAATAAAAAAAATTGTTCCAATATAATATTATCAGCCATTTTAAATGTTGTTAATATTTACCTTATCAAACAACTTAATGACTCACCTAATTAATTTTTTTTTATCGGTTATCGAAGCAGTTGCCATGCAAATTTATTATTGTTATTTACAATTTTAATTAACAGTTTAAACTAAAAATAAAACCACAATTTTATACTATTTTAAATTCACACTTTGGTATAGTCGTCGCAAAACTTATTGTGTAGCTATCTAATCGCATATCCCCTTTAAGTTGCGGAGCTAAACTCTGAGAGGTATTAATATTATTTTCTGGTGGGGTATATACTTATTTCTCGAGGCTGGCGGAATGTTCATTGCCCCCCTACCCACCAACTAGTGAATTCTTTCTGTAAAGGACAATGTTGCCGGATGAAAGTGTTTTATTTTACCTATTGTGCATGACTTCGAAAAAAAGTCAACGAAAACGAGAGAAAAATATCATTTGTACAAATTAATCTGCGCTTCCGGCAACAGCGGTTGAAATAGGAGGGCAATAAGCATACGGACAGTCTCGGGTAATAAGTATACACCCCTAAGGTGAAACAAAGTACACGCCTTAATGACCGCGCACAATTATTCTTTCTCTCTCTTTCGGCTGTTTTTCTGTCGTACTTGTATAACCCGGCATACTTCCATAAGGAGTTTCGCTATCTGTATATTTTGAAGGAATTAACCGACCTCAATATTCCGGGAAATTTTCAATTATATCATCAAGAACCTTCCAAAACTATCAATTAAAAGCGTTGGTTTTTATTTTAAATTTAATCGCTGGTAATTAATAATGATGTAATTAAATGAAACGAAGGTAGTAGGTAAATACGATAAGCATGTATATATAAAATTATCATAATCACCGATTTCCGTCAATTATGTGAAAACCTCATAACCATGACAACACCGCAAAGTTTTGCGGTATAATTTTATTGCAAATCTATCGATGCAAAAAAATATTCTAACTTATGGGGGTTTATTATTAATGAATATAGTTAAAATTTTGCAATATGTGAGAAAGTTTAACCTCAATTTCCTTGGTTTATGTATTAAAATGATTAAATGAAACAGAATTATTAAAAAAATAGTATAATTTCTCACTTACTTCCTATGTTGTTCATGTTGATCCGGTTTGCCGTTTTGCGTTTCGGACAATTCAGCATACCTTTGAAGCAGGAGTTTCAATACTTCTTTGGGAGTAGAAAAACTTCTGTAAGTTGCCAGAAAAACGTTAATGTATGTCGTCTCCAACTCCCCATCATCGGTAGAAAGAGCCTCTACCAATTTTTTCAATGTACCGGCTTTTACAAAACGCACTCGAACTGTTTCCCACTCTAAGTGGGATATTTCATCATCTGAGTCCTGAAAATGGAAAATTCTGATTCAACAGAGGTTTTTGATAATGTAAAGCTTTACACGAGCGCGAGATTTCCCACTTTTCTGACTTGTCCGCAAGACGAGACATAAACATAGTTTTGAAAATATTCTAGCCGATACCGAAACCACTTACTGTGAAATCAGTCTCGTTTCTGACGGCACGGGTTTACGAGATACGAGGCGAGACACGAGATTACTGGATAAAACTGTATAATAAACATGATAACTGGGTACGAAACAAGATGTGGGTATACTGGCTACGTTACGAGACAACTGGATACGAAACGAGACGTGGGATTACTAGATACGAGTCAAGACACGAGATAAAACTGTATACTAAATTTGATAACTGGGTACGAAACGAGACGTGGGAATACTGGCTACGTTACGAGACAACTGGATACGAAACGAGACGTAGGATTACTAGATAAGAGTCGAGACACGAGATTACTGGAAACGTTACGAGATAAAACTGTGTACTAAACGTGATAACTGGGTACGAAAAGAGATAGCACTTGGGAATACTGGCTAAATTACTAGACAACTGCATATTAAACTTGAGAACGTAACTACGAGACCACTAGTTACGAGACAACACACAGGATTAATGGATACGTTTCGAGATAACTAAATACGAGAGGAAATATTGAATTACTGGATACCAGACGTGACAAGTCAAAACTTTTCCAACGAGACCCAGACTTTTTTTCAGAACTGAAAATATCAAAGTCTTTATTTCGTCTCGTGAGAAGCTTCAATTAGAATGTCATGTAAGGAGAAGAAAGGATTTAAATATTCATTAAACCGATACCGAGACCACTTCGATTCTGCTGGCACGGGATTATTAGATACGAGGCGAGACACGAGATTACTGGATTTCAAATGGTTACGAGACAATACGTGGGAATACGGGCTACTTGATTACGAGAGGAGGTATGATACGAGAAGTGACAAGCAGTTAGAAACGAGACCTAGACTATTACCAACTAGGTTTTTTTTCCAGAACTGAAAAGATTAAAGTCTCGCTTTATTTGTCTCGTGAGAATCTTCAATTCGAATAAAATTTGTCATACAAGGAAGGATTTAAATATTCATTAAACCGACCAATTACTGTGAAATCAGTTTCGTTTCTGGTGGCACGGGATTATTAGATACGAGGCGAGACACGAGATTACTGGATTTCAAATGGTTACGAGACAATACGTGGGAATACTGGCCACGTTACGAGACAGCTGTATACTAGACGTAACTGGATATGAAAGGAGACCACTGGTTACGAGACAACACATAGGATTATAGAATACGTTTCGAGAACTGATTACGAGAGGAGAAATGATACGAGAATAGAGACGAGACGTGACAAGTAGTCACAACCGAGACATAGATCAACGAGACTTTTTTTACAGAACGTCTCGTGAGAAGAAACTGCGATTGGAATAATTTATGTTATTCAAGAAGAAAGGAGGTTACGGAGCCATTTGAATTTATTTCTGTAGAAAAATAATATATGTACATAGAAGTACCTATGTTAAACAAAAATATAAACTTCAACAGTAATTCCATTAAATTCTGTTGAGACTGGAATTAAATGTACCATGTCGTTTTAAACAGCGTCTATGTAATTGGCCATTAAGCGAGTTTCCTGTTTATTTAAAACTACTGTAATATTGTGATGATGAGGTAACATTGTTATTCTCATTTGAAAGAGGATATAATAAAAATGTATCGAATAAATTGGAGCAGATGAGTAAACAACAATTTAGATTCATTATATAATTTTAATAATCCGTATCATAGTCAATGTCGACGTTAAAAACGCATATCAAACAGGATCGGATCTGCCACAATGTACGAACTGTCTGCTGTCGTTATTTACAAATATACAGGTCAGTATTTATAGGAAATCTTGGATTTTTCTTAAAAAATTTTGTATAGACTCAAAATTTCCTATTTTTGCTTTTTTTCGATCAAAAAATAATCAAAAAAAAAACTCACCGAATGCGAAGACGATAAACTTCTGGTTGGTCGGTGGTAACGTACTTTTTTGAGGTAAACTGTATAGAGGGCGCCATCTGCTTTCTCTTCGCCCCACAATCGCCATGTGGGCTGCTGGAAAAAAACAAAAACTGCATAAAGAACTGAGATACAACACAATGTTATTATCAATAAACTGCCAGATGTGAAAATGCTTTAATGGACCATTCAAGAACACGTGACTTTGACATGTCGATCATATTGTGCTGGGGGGCACAACCCAATGGATTAGTCGAAGTTGTGTGTCTTTGCATTTTTTGTAATTTGGAAAAATCTAGCTGGTAGTGAAGAATTTTATCTTCCTCAAATACTACAATTAAATTGCTTCATCCTCTTCATCTCTTTTTATAGTTCTCTGGGTTTAGACATCCTAATTCCACCGAAATGCCTCCGTTCATGAAAGGATTCATTGTCCACAATCCTTTTCTATAAATAGATTTCAAATTGCTGTCTGAATTGGTAGTATTGTTTGGCCAATAGACATAAACAAGCACACACATGTATATATTTAGAAATACAAGATTACCTACTACTATATAGACTGGATAAAATAGAGTCACAAAGACGTATAAGTGTTTTGTTATATAACAAAACAGAATGAAGCTAGAAAAGCCAGGATGTCTGAGATTTGAGATATTATAATGTCTCTTTGAATGAGTCATTGTATTTCCTGTTGGATATTCAATTAGATTAAAGATTTTGAAACTAAAACGTCGCATATAAGCTATTGGTGAAAGAAGAAAACATTTCTTGGTAAGGGTTTTTCTTATTTTTCTTAGAAGAAAAACTATGTAGAGATTGTTGACGACTCGACAAGGGAGCAGCTTGATTTTTTTTAAATTAACAACAAAATTTACTTACAATTTCTTCACAAAAACACACGAAACCTTCCACTTGATGAGGACATAACGTTTTCCCATTTTCCGGCATTACAAAATCAACTCACAAGGGAAATTTGAAACAATCCACACACAAAATTCGGAATAGAATCGATAACAATTCCACCAAAACTAAATAATCACAACAATAGCTTAAAAATAACAATTAAAAATTGTTATCGAAAACGGAACATTCGTAAAAAATAAAATGACATTTCTTACCAACAGTACGTGCTAGAATGAATCATAAAAACAAACGAATGACTGATTACGACTTGGAACTGATAACGTTTATTGGGATTGTGGTTTTTTGCACATTTTTTTAACGTACAATGAACAGAAACCTTAAAACCCATGCACGTCATCAATTTTTAACAATAATCTACAATCTAGATGACGTACAAATGTACTGTGCGTCATAGTGCTTCAACAAATCAATTTGCAATTGAAGCATAACTCTCAAAACTTCTGAAAGATATCTACCTTTTACTAATAAGGCGCAAATACGCCCCTACTAATTACAAACCAGTAATTCAATGTCCTCCGTGGCATAAAGCCAAGAACGGAAATTTATTTGGCTTTTACTATATTTTTAGATAATTTTTCCTCTATCCTCATGTCACTTCTACCATAAAAAGATTTGATAAATTGACCTTTCATCTTTTTTATTTTTTTCCCTGGTAAAAGTAAAATAAATGGTCAATTTCCAAAGTTATTAGTGCCCACGTAAATACAGTCTACTAAGTGAAGTGGGAGTTCAGATACAGCTGCCGGATCTAAATCGGAGACATTTTAAAACTAGAATTTCAGAACACAAACAATCCTTTCCAAGTCCATAGTAACGGATAACCCTGTATATGTTAGTCTTCAACTAATCAGTTACAAGTTTATTTCAAAAGTTATAAATAAAGCAAACAAAACGACACCAAATCGATTTCCTGTAAACTAAACTATTTATGCTTCCCTCGGAATCAAAAACAAAAAGAGAAAAAACCAAGAAAGGAAGTATTACAGTGTCACGGAACAAGCTCGGCTTCTATCGATTAGATGATTCGCATTTTTTAAATGGGAAGAGCGGATGTGAAAATAAAACTTGAATATGATGAATTGCTTAAAAATATTTTGAGTACTAGATTGATAGTAAGGGAGAATGCGCTTTGATCCTATAAATCTAAGCGGCTAGGTCAATATAATATGACTATTTTCACATGCCAAAAAAAATTATGCTTCTCCGTCACTGACTAAGCATCTAATCGCTTATTCGTCCACCACATTCTCCAGATCTTGTTTTTAGCTATTACTTGATGTTAAAAACAACATCCAAGTTGAGTCATTTCCTCCAATATCCGTTAGAGTAGGTTAGTGTTTGAATATTTTAAGTTCTGTGTCAACTGTCACATTTGCCGTATCATGCCAACTGTCATGTGTCATCTCTCAATACCCAAAACCAATCAGGAGCTAAGGGAGGCATGACTTAGAAGCTGTTCACCGTTTCAATTTTATTTGAAATCGTAATGTCGCGTTATTAGTAGCAAACAAACACATAGTTGAGACCCAATATATCTGTGACATTTGTATGAAGACCATTTATAGAAAATATGAAAGATAACCCTCTTATATACACAGTGTGTTTGGTGGTGTTTTTCTTTGTTTCAATAATTTCAATTATACAACACTTGAAAGGAGAATATGTTGAAAGACAAACAACTATGCAAACACTAAAAGGAAAGCTCACGGCAAAAACAGGTGACAAGCTTCAGTGATTATTGACAAAGAATATTTTAAAGTAAACATACATACAAACATACGAGTCCACGGCAGCTGATTAGTAAGTTTTTTTTTCAGTGTTTCATTGTGACTTAATCGGCTGTAATACATTGTATATTGTTAAAAACTTGTGATATATATATATACGGGATGTTTCAAAAGTAATTTAAAATATTTTCGTGGGCGATTTTTCATTCAATTTTCCCTTAATTAAAGATCACTTAGTTATTCAATTGAATACATTCTTTAGAGAGCAGAAACAAACGGTAGGTACACAATTATACAACTACTATAATTGAAAAATGTATTACTTAATTGCTATTAACTTTGGATCAAACTAAGTTATGGGAAAATTGATTAAACCTAAGGCCAATGATCTCTAGAAAAAATAATATTATCAGGAGTTTTAATAACACAGAAGTATATCTGGAGGTTCTCCAACATAATATTAATACAGGTATGGTAATGTCAGTCAATAATACAGGGTGTTCCAGCCGAGAGTGACCCATTTTAAATGCTTATAACTTTTATATTAGTTGTGTTAGCCACCTGCGGTTTACGCCATTCCTTTTCTCTTGGCCTAAAGTTTTTTCTAGTTGGTACCAAATTTTGTCTACAATTATACAGTGGGAGTAAAAAAATTGCCTTTTTTCGACATTAAAATTTTCAACTATTTTTAATGGAACACCCTGTATATTGCAACGCCATAATTAGGAGTCGTGTCCAAGGTATCCATATACCAATAAACATCGGACTTGTACCTTGAGGTTTTAGCAGCAAAAAATTAAAATAGTAGTCTGGATATTTTAGCGTTTAAATTTTTAAATCACGTTGGAACAGGTAAACGTGATTAATCCAAATAATGATATCTGGTTTGTTCATCGTCGAATGAGGTTGAAAACTTTCAATAGTTTTATGGAATTACCGCCAACACTCGGTACCTTCTTTCAACCATTGTTCTATTGTTTTTGTTACAATTTCACCATAAATTGTCCAAAGTAATACCACGAGTGTTTCAATGTCACACGACACGAAATGTCCACAGGAAGACATAATGTGCTGTGATGGTGAGAAAGGGTGACTCGAATGGGCCTGCACTTTATAGATTGCGAAAAAGCTTATCGAACCATGCAATTTACATAAGTATGACAAGGAAATATGAAAAAATAGCTTGAAAGAGAGAGAAAGAATAATTGGGCGTGGTCAGAGAGGTGGGCGTGGTATCTGCGCTTCTGGCAGCAGCGGTTAAAAATAGGGGCAATAAACATTCGGCCAATCTCGGGAAATAAGTTTATACCCTCGATGACCACGCCCACTTATTCTTTATCTTTCTCAAGCTGTTTTTTCTATATTTTCCTTGTTGTACTTGTGTAAATTGTATGGTTCGATAAGCTTTTTCGCAATCTGTATGTATTTTCGACGAGGAGCAAAGCAGGATGGTTCAACGTAAGATGCAGTCACGTGTAGAACATAATATTTTTTCTATTTTAATAAAATGTATATTTATTCTAATCTTTCAAAAAAAATTATGTTTAGATTGTTTTGTTAATTCGATATCCTATTGCGGATTATTTTAAGAAGCTATAACGTATTTTGTTACTGAAAACTTCCGTTGTTTTTCATTTTTTTTTGCATAGTAAACGATTCTATTCTTAGATTACCTAGAATGTAAAACTCATCAAATTTGTTGTTCCTTGTTAGTAGTAAAGTTTAATGTTTCATTGACAAGTGATTCATAGATTTAATTTTACCTTTATTTACAATTAAATAAAATATTTAATGTATAACAATAAACATGATAGTAAATAAAAGCATAGAAGTAGAGACAAAAAATAAAAAATATAATCTCACTTTTTCGCAGGGGCCCCTAATTATCCCCTAATTATTATATATACCTAATATGTTTGGCCCCTAAAATGTTTCTTGGATTGCAGTAAGAAATGGTTAAATTTTTTTCCCTTTCATGGACTCACCCTGTAATTTTCAAATTCAACTCTTATTTTTTATGGTATGGTATATTTATTCCTTTTACATACTTTGAAGAGGGAACATTATTTTTTATATTCCTCCAGTATTATCCAATGATTGTCTCTTGTCGAATCAAGTCTCTATAATAATTTTTTTCTACGCCAATGAAAAGTTATACGGGATACAAATCTCGACGCGGAGTTTTTTTTTTGTACATTCAAGTCAAGTGCAATGACTCTGTAAGAATTTTATTATAAATTACTAATGTTTAGTAAACAAAATTGCTTCATGGCCGCGAAAGCAAGCCAGAAATTCTGAAAATATTGTGAAATTTTTAGATCCAGCGAAGCGACATTTTTAATTCCGAAGTCAATCTTTCAATGACAGAATGTTTGATAAATTTACTCTAAGTGATAGACATCTGTTCTTATTTAAATGTGACACACTGACTGAAAGATTAAGTGAAGGAAAAACAACGAATTCTGCAAAAAAAAATTATTTATTTATAAATATTGATTTGTATCAATTGGAAGCAATAAAGATATCATTATTATTATATATTTATTTTATACTGGATACTATATATGATAACTACTAGATTACACAAAAATATATTTGCGTTTCCCCTATAATATTAGCACCTATTATTTCATAAATAATTATTGTTATTATAAGATTTTTCCATGTTATATCAAAAATATTCCAAATTAACTTAGCCCCTATAATGTCAGATCTAGTAATTCAGAATCATGTATGAAAGTAACCAGAAAATGTTTCAAAATGTCAGCGCCCTTATAATATATTGGTTTTTATGGCATTCTTAAAATGTTGCATCTGGTATTTGCCAAACAAAAAGATTTGCAAAATTACATCAAAATGTTACCGATGTGTTGAAGCCCCTATAATGCTGGATGTAATACAGATTACACAAAAAATTAATTGCGTAGCCCCTATTATTTCATAAAAAATTACTGTTATAAGATTTTTCCATGTTATATCCAAATTAGCTTAGCCCTTATAATATCAGATCTAGTAATTCACAATCATTCATGAAGATAACTAGAAAATGTTTTAAAATTTCAGTGCCCCTATAATATATGCGATTTCATAGCACTCTTAAATTGTTTCACCTGGTATTTGCCACACAAAAAGATTTTCAAATTTACATAAAAAATTTCCCGATATGTTGGAGCCCCTATAATGCCGGATGTAATACAGATCACACAAAAATATAATTGCGCAGCCCCTATTATTTCATGAAAAATTATTATTATAAGATTTTTCCATGTTATATCCAAAAAATTCCAAATTAACTAAGCCCCTATAATGTCAGATCTAGTAATTCGCAATCATTTATAAAAGTAACTAGAAAATGTTTCAAAATTTCAGTGCCCCTTAAAATGTTGCATCTGGTATTTGCCAAACAAAAAGATTTGCACATTTACATAAAAAACTTCCCGATATGTTGGAGCCCCTATAATACGATGGGGTTCCTATAATATGAGACCTATATTTGGGAAAATGAAATTGCGCAATATTGTGAGAATTACATTGTCAAACAAGGTATATTTTCTTGAATAAGAATAATTTCAAACATTTTCTCTTTCTTCTGGATCAATAGTGTGACATGCAAGATATTAGATGCGCATGGTGAGGCACATTTTCTAGTTAATAATACCTCGCTACACAATACCTTTTAAAGTAACTTGACACCGTTTCTATGGAATCCCTTTTTAAGCAGTTAATATATTAGAAATACATGCTCCAGTGAACTGCATTATATTTTTTCATATTTTTCCTTATACTATACAATCTGCAGGTATTGATATACACACAGCTTTTTTTTGTTTTATCTACATTTTTTGCACCTGCAATTCACAATATAAGAGGTGGAGGATATTCTGTTAACGAGCTATAGGGCTTCAAAGTTTGAAATTAAAAATGGATTTTTCATTTATAAAGGGCGAATTTTAGGACTTTTTAACCAACTTCCTTGTCACATTTTTAGAGCCTCCAAACCCTGATGAGAAGTTACACACTTTTAAATTTTATACCAGCCTCTTGTTACACAATGTCACTTTCCGGAAGCCCCTATATATTAATATATTTTTATGTACGACAAAGTAATGAATGAAAATTTTTCTAAACCCGCTTTCGCAAAAATCTATAATTGACAGCCAAATATGTTCACCAAATCTTGTTAAGTCCTCTTATGATAAAATCTAACGGTTATTAGACACAAACTCATACACACATCGAGACAAGAAGAAATTCTTTAGAGCAACTAGTAAGGTTTTACTTCTTCAAATATATGGCATTGACCTGGTAGCGGATGTACCGAATATTGTACATAAACTAGTGCTAGATTATTATTATTATTTATAGGTTCCATTTCTACGTATCGTTCGCGCAGGTGCAGTGTTTCTTTCGCGTTTCAAATGATTATAGGATCTAAACGTAAAACCCTTCAAGGACAGCCGGAAAAAAAGAAGAATGTAGATTTTGTGGCATGGAAGAAGAAATCTCCATCCACATACTTACCAACTGCACAGCAGTACATCCTAGAGCACAGTACCTGGGAGATTACTGGATATAAGAGGAACATTTATTTATCTAAGTTGAGGCCTGCAGATGTCCTGGAATTCCTCCGGGAAATAGGACTAAGGAGCTACTTTAAGAGACTCTCCTCAGAAACTAAGTAGAAGTGGGGAGAAAATATGCTTCACGTGATTAAGAGACGTCTCCAAGTCCTGTTCGTATCCAACGAAGTTACAAATTGAACATAAAAAAATATGTATAAGTTGATTCTTATTTTATTTTATACAGCTTTTTATTTCTCAAAACAACGCGTTAAGCACGTTTTAAATCTGTGACACTATATACGTGGTAACATCTGGCAAGCATAAATCAGAAGATTTTTTTATCTCTCATTAAGAGTGCTTGAAGACATGAAATTTTAAACGAGAACAAAAAAATTGAATGTATTTTTTGAATCTTATTTTTCTAGTATATTCAAAAAAGCTTGATAATTTTAAACCGTTAACGTTAACTAACCTGGTTATGATAAACCTTATTAAACTTTAAAACGATTTATTTAAAATATTTACCACATTTTCACCGACAAATACGATAATTTAGGTCTTTGAATTTCAACCGCTAGACTGCAGCTGCTGTAATGGTTATGTTTGTTTTTGTTTGGTTTTGTTTAAAGCTATTTCTGCCATTTTCCTATTTTCTCTTTCGCCGGTTTTCTTAGGATTGTTCTGAAATTGAATTAGTCTGGAAGATTTTTTTTCAACTCCGTCGAGAACGTTTTTAAAATTGCATTTCAATTTGATGGATTGTATGGATAATTTGAACAAATATCATGTGACAAATTTAAATTTTATTATTATCTATACTGTGTGTTTGTCACCTAAACGCCTCGACCAATTTTGACGGCAATATGCAAAAGCAATGTTTCGACGGACACGGATTTTTGTTTTTTCATCAAAAGATTCCAATTGGATATTTGGTCCCCCCCTTAATAAAAAAATCTGCGCCAGCCTATGATCTGGTCGAGTAGTAGACCCACGAAATATATTGTTTTTCCGAACCTGTTGAAAGGCGATTTATTTAAAAAATTCACTTTACATTTCCTACACGTTTTCCTTTGTCTTTGGGGTTGTTGAGAAAGGACAAAATTTTCCCCAATGTCTCTTGAATTTTTCATGAAACTCGTAAAATAAAAACGATCGCTCATATTCGTGATAAAAATGATAAACAACAATTTTATTTATGTTCCTCTAAAAAAAAACAAAATGAAAAAAAGTCCGAAGAACTGTAGGGTATTCTTCAAGATGTGTTTTTGCCTGCAGGGAAGATCAACACCCTGTATTTTCTATACAAAGACGAAATAGACATAAAAAAATTATTACAGCTTGTTCGACTCCCATATTTTCAATTGTGTACATTAAAAATAAACTAAATATGTATATCAATACATCAACAACCACTCAATATTTTAAACGGATTGAAGTCAAAAAAATCGTTCAGATAAAAATATTCGTATGTACCTAATGATAAAGTAGCATCCAGGAATTTTTATTTAAAAAAATAAAACATTTTTTTCATATTTTTTTTTGCGGTTCCCTAATTAAAAGGTAACGCTGGTCGCGTACGACTGTTAAATGTGTATAATGCCAGCTTTTTGGTGAATATGTTTAATGTATATTAATCTGGGATAAATAGGAACGAACCTAAAACAAATTTCAACATTTTAAGGTCGTAATTATTCGCAAATGTTTTCACAAAGTTTATCCTTGGTTAAATAATTTTCTTTTAATTCGAAATACGCAAATTTGTGAGAAAACGCCAACTAACTACGTACTTCCACATAACAATGAAAACCTTGAGTTACATATCAGATTCATTATGGATTTTCCTGCGTATTATTAAAGATTTTTCTTTGGAAATTACTTTGAAAATAATCAGACTCAAGTTATTTATACAACGAGCTGGAAATTTTCGGAATTAAAAAAGAAATAAACATCAAAATACAATCAAGAAAAATAATTTAGTTATAATATACAGGGTGTATATGAATTCATGCGAAACATTTATAATGAATCTCGAAAAAAAAGGTTTGATATTAAATTAAGTAAGGGTTGATAATTTCACCCCTTTTAACATATCAGGATGGTTAAAATATTGTCATAGGAAAGACCCATCTTAATTTCACACGAACAATCATCCCCTGATTCATAGGCGTGCCTTGAGGTTCACCCCAATTCACAAAATAACAATTTATTGATAATATTTTATAATTTTTAAATTTTAACGTTTTTTCAATAATACGGGGAAGTAGTTTTTTTATTTTTAAAATGAATGACGAAAAATTAAGGGGCGCGCAATATTTGGCCCTCCCCCTAATAAAAAAATCTGTGCTCTGTGGCTTAAAATCTCACAAGGTTTCACTATAAAAAATTGGGGGTATGGACATAATCGACTAGAAAATAACGATATGGTCGGAAAGAACAGTTTGTTTGGTTTTTGAAAAGCAATTATGTGGTTAATACATTTTCCAAATCATCGACTCGCGGTAATTCGAAAAATAACTCGTTCTGTGAGTTCTGTCATAGATCGATAACCTGATTCTAGTTTGGAGTGACTAACATTCAGTGGGGGTAACTAGTACAATAAGTATTAAAAAAAAACTGACAGCCTAGCGAAATCGTCGTTACCTTTTGAATTAGGGAACCGAACCAAAATGTCCATATTATTTTCTTTGGCCTCATCATCCAAAATGTATGTGGACCGCCTGCTACTATTAGTTAACTTTTTATCGAAAATACTGGTGATATCACGTAGAGGTCATGATCGTATCAAACTTTTATAGAAGTTAATCTTTTAAGAAACGACTCGTAAAAAGATTAACTACATTTTTTCTAAAAACTAAATTGCAGTAAAAATTTGTGTCGATAATGAGTTGACGTAAATAACTGTATGATTAAATATTGTACATAATATAAGTTTTGCTTCAAGTGTCACTAATTTTTTTAAGGTACTGTACACTGAGCCCCTAACTTGTATAGGGGGCTCATTGAATTTAAAAAAAAAAATAGGAATGTTGTGTTTATATGATTTGGAAATTCTAATAAATATTAAAGAAAATTTGACAGTTCAAAAAAGAAAAAAATTAACAAAAAACTTGAAAATCAAAACAACCAATTTTATTGTTTAACATGTGCCGACGAGAAGCGTCTATTTTGAAATTCTATCACAGTTTTTATTATCTAAACATGCATTTATTTATAATTTCCGCTCTAAAAAATAAATATTTAAACATTCGTTCTTCATTCAATGAAGATAAACTATATCGAAATTGCACACAGCGATTCTGATTCTACCCACATTGAAAGATAAAAATATAAATATTTCACTCAACATCCAAAAAAATTATGTTGAACAATATACTATTGAAGCACTAGTGGGCAAAAAAGAACTGGTTTTTCCAGTAAATAAAGTTTTGGCTTTTGCTGAACGTAGAAGAGAGATTTTTTATAATTATGGTTATATTAGGGTATAAGGTTGTCCTTTGATGTCTCCGCTGTTTGCATAAATATATTAAGAAAAATATATTTCCATAGTTAGAAATAAGTAATCATGATAATTAAACATTTCTACAAGGTCTGTTAATCACATGCTGCCATCAATTCATTGCTGAATAATTATCACCAATGTGATAAAAAAAATTTACACATTTTTGCAAATTGGAGTTAGTACTGGACCATTCAAATATTTTCATTACGGCCCATGATATTTTTAATTTGTCAGAGATCCCAACACTGGGAACATTTGAAAAGTCCGTGTCCAAGTGTCCTGTATATTATTTAAAAAGGAATTAGGTGGAGCAGGTGATGGAACTAGGCCGTAAAGATTGTTTGGTTTTTACCCAGTGCACAACAACAAACATGTTATTCTGATCAAGTTTACAGCAAAAAGATATTTAAATTTTCAGGTGGTCTTGTGGTGAGCATCTTGCATTAAAGCAGATGTTCGACGTAACATAATTTATAGACTGGGGTCTTAATAACATGTTCCGTGTATATAACCTACATTTATATTATTATATTATATGCCTTATTTACATGCGATGTATGAATATTTATTAATAAAGAAACTTTGTTATTATAAATTAAAATAAAAAGTATGTGTCAAAAATGTCAACCAAGATACTATTTTTTAAACAATTCTTTTGACTTCACTGGCTGAAAAAACTTCCTATAAATCTGTGTTACTATGCCCTTCAATTCCCATAGATTTCACAGAATTCTAAAAAATATAACGAAAGGAATCTCTTACCTTAACATACCACTTGGTTGTTTTCTTATTACTTTTCCTAGGTCCAGTACACACGCAAAATCTAAACCTATTTCTCCTTAAAGTCTCACCACTTTTTTCCTTAGAAGGACTTTTGTTAACGCATTTGGAAGCAAAAAGTTTTGTTTTTTCAGTTACACTTTGATAAAGTTCTTGTTGAAAACCTAGAGGCGATGAATTGGTCGGCAACAACATTGATTTTCGAGTAAATTGAAATCAAAATAGACACTATTTCAATTCATATTTATAAAGTAACCGGTATTAATATCGCGTTAATAGACTAAAATCGATAGACCAGGAGATTCCAAACAACGCTATTGCATACACTCAAACACTCTTCGATTTACTAAAAGTACTAAACGAGTTTTCTACAAATGTCATACGAGACGAGAGAGCGTGTTGTTCCACGGCGTGCGCTCTAAAGACGCAAGCGCTTGTCGTTTAATACCAAATACGGGGTACAGTCTATATTTTATTCCAAATTATAAAGAAACTATACAAATTTTTGTATATTAAATATAAAAGATACTATTCCACTTAATAGTTATTTATGCAACAAGTGCAAAAAGTGAGTGTTTTTTGCACGCGACGTGAAATTGTCCAACGAGGTCTTTATGCCGAGTTGGACAACACGTCAAGTGCAAAAAACACGTTTTGCAAGAGTTGCATACAATATTTTTTCTAAATTCATGCAAAAACTGGAAAATTAGAATATAATATGTCAATAACCTAACCTAACCTAATTAAACTCAACCCGTTCTTCTTTTTTTGTATCTTCATGGCCTCCACCTTGTCAGTACTCAATTATAGCTGGTTCTCGCCTTGACCATTTAAATTTTAAATAATTAAATATTTTTGCAATAATTGTAACTCGTTGAGACTAAGTAGTAAGATATACATATATTATTGTTGTATTAAAGCAGGATCAGATACTTGCTATGGATTTTTATTCAATTTAAATGTTTATGTTTGTCATTAATCATCACAAAACTGACACAAGAATGACAGATGAGTGCAATAAATTATTTTTTCTACTCCTGTTTTATAATATACTTATTAGAAGACTAAAATCTGTATCATAATGAGATTCATTATGATACAGATTTTCATTATGATACAGATTTTTAAGCCAATAGGAATGCGACATTCGCACAATATTTAGTATATATAGCCATGGATATCTGGTTGACATTTCTGAAATTAATCATATTAGGTCTGTTCCCTGCAATAAAAGTGTAGCACTGAGCTGTACGATTTTATTTATTTTAATTATGTTTTAATGCTTCTTGCAGTTTACAAATGCAATATACATAGATATTCTCAAATTTAGTAATTTTATACGTATTTTTTTACAGATAGACCTGAATTCTTCAAAATTATATAGCTCAGTGCTACACTTTTATTGCAGGCGAACAGACATATTAATAAGTGACACTTAATTTGATAGCTGTCAAATAATTTTGATTTTCAAAAGTTACTATATTTAAAATTGATTTAACTAATAATTATTGATTAAATAATTTTTATTAACCGGAGTAGAAAAAATATTGTATGCCACTTTCATGTAATGGCCATTAATACACTCGCATATTATATACGAAACTCGCCTGCGGCTCGTTTCGTATCCTACAATATGCTCGTGTCTTAATGGCTATCATTACATGTTCGTTGCATAAAATACTATTATTGAACTAGTGCAATAAAGTACCACTTTTTCCATTGAATGTGGTTCACAAAAGTGTTGTTTTTTGCATGAATGTAGAAAAAATTATTTAAACTTGCCTTTAAAAAACTGACTATCATGTACCTTGATATATTTATCTCATATATACAATATATCTGTTTATAAAAGCTTCAGAGGATCACCGAAATATTGAATATATTTAAAAAAATTTATATTAAAATCATGGAGACTAAAATGATAAGTGTTGATGCCCTGTTAATAGCCTGTGTCGCGTATGATTACCCTAAAGTATCATCAATCAATTTTTTTCTGAAGAAAAATGCGTCAAAACTAATGACGCAATGATATAATATACGCGGCAACACACGAGCAAATTGATGATATCCCATTCTTAAAAACAAATTTTAAATAGTACTTGTGATGGGATAAAAGTTACCTACAGGAAATAATGATTTATTTGTTAATTGTTTTATCCACTCAAAAAAATTAAAGTTGAACTTTCTTGCGTGATTAAAACACTTTAAATGAATAATTTTTGTGCCCCGTCAGAACGACATCCCCTGAAATTCAAAATCAAGAGAAGGCTCTCATATTTTTTTCAACTTTCCAGTGCAATCACCCATACTAACATTTTACATTGGATGTAGTAGGTATCAAATTCCATTCAGTACCAATCGTTACCTATCACCATTAATTTTCCGTTTTTTTTTTTAATTTTAATTTTATCTTGTCCCAGTTTTATTACAATTGAAGTAGTGCCATTGTTCAATGTCAATTCAGAGTAATTCATATTAAGAGAAAATATCACAAAATTTTATTAAAACTGATATTTACACCACAAAAAAAGGTAAAACTTCTTCTTTGTGGTAACGTAAATTATATATCCTCTTTAGTTTTCATTATATACTTTTACTAATTTTAAAAATATGCGTGTTAAATTTTTACTCTTTTCAAACTTCATTATAAACTAAACAATACAGAATATAGTTGTCAAACCTTAACGAAGTAGATACGAATGATTATTCTACTAAACATTGGTACATGTCATGTCATTAAGCAATTATTAGAATAAATGCCAAATGTAAAGAAATATTATTAGCTCTCTACATTTATTCAATTAGGTAAAAAATATACAAGAATTACTAATATATTTTGAATAAACACTATTGAACAGGTATTTTGCTTTGTATTTTATCATACAACCCAATTTATCTGACCCTGCTCACAATCCCTATAACAGCTTCATTGAGCTCATTATTCTTGTTCATAACCTACATTTTTAATAAAAAATCAATCCCTTTCAAATGCTATTAAGAAATTATACCTATTATATCCTGTTACATATCTATAAAATCACTTCTTAAGCAGGCTAAAACCATAGAAATTTCTTATACAGCAGTCTCTGGAAATCAGACAAAAATACCCAATCCAATTTCCTATAATTAGACCATTATTCTCATTATATTTCATAATAAGTAGGTTGGCCCTTTCATATACCAACCAGGATGTTTAAGTGATTTAATTTACCAACAAATAACATAAAGAATACCTTGTCTTTGTATGGCACCTGTGTTTATTTATTAATATATTATTATTACCATCACTTGAAATACTCAAAAGAGTATTAAATTTCATTATTAAATAAAAAATAGCATACACTATCCACTATTCAAATCTCAAGAAGGAATAATTTTAAAATTCTATAGGCACAATTAAATTTTCCCACGTTAGATAGGTACTTCAAGTTTACAGTTAAATTTAAAACAATAGAAAGTTTATAAAGTAAAACCTTTGCAAAATATATGCAATTAATCCAAGGTTAGACTTAGTTCAAAATAATTTAAAAAATACTGACCAAACTATCGTCATCATTCATTTTTTCCTTGGCATTTTGATTTGTTATTTTTCTTCCAGTGCTGTTCTTTTGGAGTAACAGTTCGACACATCAAAAGTTCTCGACATTTAAAATGCCTTATATGCTTTAGACACGATTATTTCATAATAAAAATCATTAATAAACACAATCTTGTGATTTTTAAACGGGACACTTTCCAACGCAAAGAACCGTAAACATCTGTCAAATATAAGGGGTTCAACAAACCACGTAAACAAGGTGAATCTAATGAAGCACTACTCAACCGAAGAATTTTAACAGTTTGAAACAATTTTCACTGAATTTTAAATAAACTTATTAAATAATTAACACTTGTTACACTATTTTAATTTATCCGGTAGCGCAGCTTTCACCTGCAACTTTTTAATTACCTGACGTCGTTTGTCACTGTCATCAATGTCATGCCAAAATTCTATTACCAACATTGAGAAATTAAACTGATTGAAACCACAACATAACCTCAACTTTATTTACAACAGTCAACAAAAAATACATTTTTTTACACCTTCACATGTTTTAACTTTAAATTTGGAACAAGCTTTAAAACTAAATGAATATGCACAATTTACTGAAGGTAATTGCTGAAGAATAATTATCTGAAGTGTAAATCGATGTTTTTAAACGTCATAAACAAACAAAATGCGTCACAACCTCTAAAAATAGTGGAACCACTTGTTGTAATAATCTATTTTGACCGTCTTCTTGATATATCTTCAGTCCATAATTTTTTACAAGATGCGGAAAAATTCACTGGAACAATGGGTTAATAATCTTCCTACTCAAGAAACCTCAAAAAATCCCCAGGGATCTAGTATTCCTAAGATTAACAATAAAACTAAATCTCTTTCAAGAGACTATTCATTTCAATCAGATGATGGAACTAGTCACTGTTCCAGTGTAGAATCTGTTTTGGAATTACGAAAACCTGACCCAGAAGAAGTACTTTTAGAACTTGGTTTTGGCCCCAAAAAAAATTCTGAAAAAATTAATCGGATACCTTCTAGATTTTTACAGCCATCTAAAGTAAGTTTAACTCTATCAATAGTAGCTTCAACTGATCTGTGTTGATAAATAATATTTCTTTTAATAAAATATATTTGTATTTTTTTGTAGTTATTACCACATATAGATATAAATAAGTTTTTAGAGGAAAATGGATCAAAGGGCATAGAATCAAAGTAACTAGTCTGCAGCTAAACTTGAAGTAACTTTAAAATAATATATTAATTATTTCAGCTCTATCTCATCCACACCATCAAGAACCAGACCTAGATCAAATTAATTATCAGCAGAACAAAGAAAATTACAATCAGGTTCAATTAAATTCTTAATGGCTGCATTATACTAAACTTTTTATTAAGTACCTACCAGTTATTATGTCATTTACCTGTTTATTGATCCAAAAAATGCAGCTAACTATTTTGTGATCCCCTTTTTTTTCAATGTTTCACTATGTGTAATTATAATATTTAAAAGATCAAATATTTACGTCAGTATTGAACATTTTTACATTCCAAAGTACGTTGAATATCTATTTGTATATGAATTACACTTACCCATGTACTCTAAATGCTCAATGCATACAATAATCTGTCTATCAACATTGCATAAAACATTCCATTATAAATAAGAGCAATTTTAGTGATCAACTTATCTTCCACCATCATTTTCTGGTGTCTTTTGGGGTGAGATCCCATTCCTTCTGGTTACTGTATTTAATTTCTTTAAAAAGTTCTACTCTCCTGTACTTCTATTCTTTATATTCAGTGAGGTTGTCATTATTTGACCTAAGTAGGGCTCTATGAATGGATGATTAGGTTGTTGTTCATATACTTCAGTTGTGCTTGTTAGTGAGAAAGTTATTATTTTATTGGAATTTGGTGGAAAGATTTTTGTACAATCTACATATTATTTTATAATAAATAAATAAGTTTCTTGCTGCTACTTGCAATAACAGTATTTGTAAGATTTCAAAATACTCATTGTAATGTAAAATTAATATTATTAAAACTATTTTATGCAAAAATATTTTCTCAAAGGTATTAATTGTAATAACAAATTTTATATCAAGGTAGAACCTATAATTGAATTCAAAAGTTGACAAAGTTCCAGTGATTTTTAGGATTATATAAATTAAGACTGGAAATATTTTTATTCCTTATTTGAGTACCACACTGTATATCAATAGGAAATTGAATTATCTTGCCAATTGGTAACCAAATTCCTGTAATTTTTTTTATATAGGAAACTATGTGATTTGTAATTTTAGAAAATGTGTGTTTTTATATCAGATCCAGTTCAAAACTTTCCAATATTATATTTTTATATATTTATTGTATGTATTTTAACTATTGAATAGAACAGAAATTTCAATATAGGTGCCTATCATCAGTAAAAACATTATCATTGTTAATTGAAAGAAACTTTTTTTCCTTATTGTTTATTGTCAATTTTTTTACAATGATAATTGAAGTAATTTTTATGTAGATAAGTACCTACTTTCGAACGTGAATAATGAGACCAAAATAGTTCAAATATACCAAAAAAATGTACTATTTCCGTTATTTTTATTTGTTGGAGTCAAATATATCTCAATAAAATCTTGTTAGTTTCATTTATCCGTAATCTCTGAACTAGTGGAAAATTAATATATAGATCGTCGAATTGGTATACACATGATACAAAGTTATCAAACACAAAAAAATATCTCCTTGACCTCCGATTTTCAACAGTAAAATCCACAACATGCAAGCAAATTTGAATGATTGTTTTCAATCCTTTTACAATTCACTCCATGGATATAAGTATTCAACTAATTCTGCTTTTATTAATTTCAAGATTTTTACAAAGTAAAACAGCATCAAATAAAAAAAAATCCTCTACATTCTTCAAATCAATCTGTTAGGTCGGTCATGCGTATAAATATTTACAATGAATTACATTACTAGGGGCCCAAAAAGTAGTTCATGAAATACCTAAATGCAAGAAGTTCGGTACACACTTGTGTAACAGGCAACTTTCAAGACAAACTTTTGTAATACAGACAGTTCACGTTTATTGTTTCACTTGGAGGATGTATTGAGATTTTCTGAAGGTACTTTTAATTGTTTATTTATCAAGAAAACCTAACGTAGTACATGTGAGCATATATGTTTATTTATAAATTATAAGAACATATTAATAGATTAATTATTTTATTATATATACGCAGAAAATTATAATGGTTGATAGTCTTAAATTATACCGTTATTAATATCCACTTAGATTATGACTCATCGCACGGTATAACAATTCAAAACTACTTTATCAGTTTGAATTTCCCTCCTCAGTTATGATTTGCCTCGCTGTCAATCTAGGTCCTACCTACGAGTACGAGAAGTAACTTTTGTATAACAGCACAACTTTATCTCCTTAAAATATTTAGAAGAATTGTACGAAACACAAAGTGATTCTTTATGAAATCAAAAATATGTTATTTTGGTTGCGGATATCCATAGAATTTGTAGTACTATCCGATTATTAATCAGACAAGTTAATTATTCGGAGACTGGACTCGTAGCCACTTTGCTGACAAAACGAAACGCCGAGGCCGAAGTGAAGCTTCATCGCAAGCAACAAGGATACGGTGGTGTTTAAAAAAAATGTGTTTCGTTATCTACATGTACCGGTATTTTTAGGATTGCAATTATCAAAATTTTACCATTTGCTAGGCAATATGGCATCTACTCAAAGAATTAATTTATTTGTGACCTTTGTGGAGAAAGATGGACCCTTTTTAAAATTGTGGGGACAAACGGATAAAAACAAAGCTGCATTCGTGAAACAAATCCTTTCTGATGTCGCTCCGCACTTTGATCTCGGCGCGGAACAAATATCAACAGATCTTTTAGTTCCCGGTACATTAGTATGTGCAAAACATAAGGATAAAAAATACTACAGAGCAAAGATTTTGAAAGCATTTGTTCACGAAGGATTTGTAGAGGTTAGCTTTATCGACTTCGGTAATAAGGAAACGGTATCATGCGATGAAATGAGATTATATCGTAACTTGACGCCAATAGTAGACATTCCACCACTAGCTGTAGGATTCATAATTGCAGAAGCTCACTGTGTAGGAGGAGGAGAATGGAATGATCTGGTTTTCGAGACTATAGCCAACGAACTCAAAAATAGAGAAGTTCAGTGCACATTACTAGCTCAGTCCACTCATCATTACCTTGTTCGGATATCCATTGAAAGTACGAACTATTTGGTTGAAATTGAAATGTTTTTCAACTTTTTTTATTTCTTTTTTTGTAGGCACTGACATCTGTAATCTTTTTATACAAAGAAGATTAATGCAACAAATTTCTTTACAAGCACAACAAGCTGTCTTATTAAGTATGAGCATGCAAAAACAACCTACTCCTCAACCTATTGAGACAAACTCGGCTTCTTCTGGAATTAATACCTACAAAGCTTGTACTCTAGAGCCAGGACATCACTACCCAGTATATGTCTCTTATGTAAACGATGGTCCTTGTCATTTTTCTGTACAGCTGAAAAAGACTGAAGAAGTTTTGGTTAGTCTTATGAATGGAATCAATGCCATTGATTTGAGAATATTGGAAGATATTCCTATTCCTGGTACTATTTGTTTAGCAAGGTGTCAAGAAGATAGCAACATATGTAGAGCAGTAGTTACTACAGAAGAGGATACACAATTCAAAGTAAGTTTAATAAAGATTAATGATAAAAATAACATATATTTTATTTTCAGGTATTTTATGTAGATTTTGGAAATTATGAAGTGTTACCAGCTGAGTCTTTGTATCAAATACCCTTTAAATATGTTCTTCCCAAAGTAATGGCAATTCGATTCTCCTTAGCTGGTGTAGAAAAATCAACAGTCACTTTAGATATGCAGCATGCTTTCAAAAAGTTCGTAGATAACAGATTGTTGCACATGAGAGTTTTACCTTCACCTACCCGAACCGCTTTGCCAAAATGTGAGCTATGGGATCCAGAAACAAACATTAGAGCAATTGATGTTGTAATGAACGCTGCAAAGCATGCTTACCCAGAACCTGTAACACTAACAAGAGGATTCAGCCAACAAGTTAAAGTCAGCTATGTTTATAGTTGTAACAGGTTATATGTACAATTTACGAGCAAAGAAAATGATCTGATGTCTCTTATGGAGAACCTGCAAGAATTATGTCAAAGTAACAATTTCATGGAAGCTTCTATGATCAAACCACAAGTACCTTGTTGCGCTCTCTTCAAAAGTGATGGTTTATGGTACAGATCTCAAGTTGTCGAAGTCTTGGGTAGTGATGTGAAAGTAAGGTACATTGATTACGGAAATGAAGAGTTGATGCCAGCTTCACAGTTAAAAGACATCGATGGTGAAATTTTAACGGTAATTAGACCACAAGCAATTGAATGCTGTCTTAACGGTTATCAAAAGATGGAACCGGATGAAGTAAGAGATGGTTTGCTGGAAGAATTGATATTGGAAGGAGTTTTTACTATGAAAGTTGTGGATATGTGCGATAGAAAAGCTTTGGTTGATTTGTTTGATGAATCTGATTACAACGTGGCTTCGTTATTACTTGATAAATTAGCCGCTGCAAAATCACAGGTGAGTAAAACTTACAACTACATTTTGTATTAAAAAAATTTAAAATGTGATGCTATTGTATTGTAGATGGGCCCTGTTTTGGCCGTACAAGCTGGTAATAAACTTGAACATAGAAAATCTTATACACAACCACGAGAACAGAATTTCAAAGATAAACCTTACAACTCTGGACGGTAAGTTTGAATGTATGTAATGTTTTATTGATTTACATTTAATTTTTTTCGTAGTGATCAAAAAAGCTGGGACAAACCAAATGATAGAAATGAAAAATCTTGGAGACAGGATACTAGAGATAATCGGTAAGTGAATATGCATATTTTATTTTAGTTTTTTCCTTTTTAATGTTAAATAACACTAAACTTATGTAGTTATTTTGAAATAAATAAATATGAAAACATTTTTTTTACAAGCAATCCTAAGGGATCTTTTAAAAAAAGGTAAGCAAGGCACTGTCAAAAAAATTTCTCTTGTCTGAAAAATTATATCATGTCATTAAACTTTTTATTTATGTCTAGAAACTACGACAAAAATACGAACGAAAATAATAAATAATAAAATGATGATAAATGACCATAAATGATGTAGAAATGACAAAAATGACGTATACATGTCAAAAATGACTTATAAATGTCTAAAATGACTTATAATTGTCTAAAATGACGTATAAATGTCAAAAATGAGGAATAAATGACAAATAAACGCCAAAAATGTCGTATAAATGACAAAAATGGCGTAAAAACTAAAAAAATGATCTATAAATGATAAAAATGACGTATAAATGACAAACATGACGTATAAATGTCAAAAATTATATCATGTCACTTGTTATTTTTTCTAGAAACTACGACAAAAATACGAACGAAAATAATAAATAATAAAATGATGTATAAATGTCAAAAATGACTTATAAATGTCAAAAATCACTTATAACTGTCTAAAATGACGTATAAATGTCAAAAATAACGAATAAATGACAAATAAATGCCAAAAATGTCGTATAAATGACAAAAATGGCGTAAAAACTAGAAAAATGATCTATAAATGATAAAAATGACGTATAAATGACAAAAATAGCGTATAAATGACAAAAATGACGAATAAATGTAAAAATTATATCATGTTATTAAACTTTATTAATTTCTAGAAACTACGACAAAAATACGAACGAAAATAACGATACGAACTCTTGGAGACAAAATAACAAGGGATTCAGGTTAGTAAAAACCCTAAAAACATTTACATACTTTCTACTTTCATCTATAATATATTTTCCAGTCCGAACAGCCGACTCGACAAATACAAAAACCAAGAAGACACTTGGGACAACGGTGACAATAAATCTAACAACAATTCCAATTGGAGTACTTCAGCACCAGCAGTTTCCGAAAACGCTTGGAACGATTCTAATAACACTGAAGCTCAAGAAGATAGTGGATGGGGAGATAGCAACGAAGATAGAAGAAACAACGACTACAAAAGTAATCGAGGAGGGTAAGTTTGAAATTTGTTTTTATTAATGTGATTTTCAATATAATTTCTTTATAGATTTAATGATAAAGGAGGTCGAGGAGGATTCAACAATAATAGAGATAAAGGAGGTTTCAATGGTGAAAGGGATAGAGGCAATTTTAACAGAGAAAAACCTAGAGGAGATAGAGGTGGTTCCTATAATGATAGAGGTGGATTTAGAAGCGATAGGGGTGGCAGAGGAGGTGGAAATTCACGAGATGGATATAAACCGAGAGATTTTAAAAAGTGAGTATCAATTTTTTCTCAAATACCGCATTCTAGGTAGGATAATATATATTTTTTTAGGGATGGTTCTGAAATGAGTTCGAGTGGTTCTGAAAAAAGCTTCCACCGAGGTCCTAGAACGAGCTCCCGCGCCGATGGTGGACGTGGTGGTAAAAATTTCGACAAACCGAGGAGTTCGTTTAAAGATACGAGTTACGGAGGTGGTGGAGACGCTTGGGATAACGTAGCATCGGCTGAAAATTCTTGGAACGTCAGTACGGTTGCTTCTATCATAGATGCAGCCCCAGTTGACGCTAATTTTGTAAATTATGAAGTTGTTGGTAGCGAATCTAAAGTTGTTATTAGTTGGTTCCATAATCCAGGATTATTTTATTGTCAGCTACTTGATAATCAGGTTGGTACATTTGAACTACTAACCGGTATAATTTTTATCAATTCTAATATTACAGGAACAATTCAAAACTATAATGGAAGAAATCCACGATTATTACAAAGACAAAAAACCGGAAAAAGCCGTGCAAGGATCTCCTATTATAGGACTTTTTCCTGAAGATAACGTATTGTATAGAGCAAAGGTTTTAGACGTAATAGGCAATCAATATAAAGTTCAATACGTGGATTATGGCAATGTTTCAACAATTTCCAAAGTATGGCCGATCGATAAAAAGTTCATGATTCTCCCCGCTCAAGCTATAGCTTGTTGTTTAAACAACGTAGGACCAGTAGGTGAACAATGGTCCGATCCTGATGGTTACAGCAGCTATTTCGATAAAGAAAATTTCATCTGCAACTTTGTTAATAAAGACGAAGAAAAGTAAGTTTTTTCAAAAGTAACTTTCTTTGCTATTTCACCCTTTTAATATTATTTTCAGAACCTTCGTTAATCTAATTCACAATTCGGAAGACGTTTCTCAATTATTAGTTCAAAACGGGTTAGCGATATCGACTGCATCGACGGTACCCGATATAGAAATCCCAGTACTTATCGGGCAACAATTCAAAGCTACCGTCAAGAGCGTCAACAATTTGAGCGATATTATTTTGGCGTTGGAATGCGGTTTAGCTGTCAGTTGTACCATGCATAATTTGGAAACTGCTACCGAAACATTCGAGGACACTCTTAAGGGTCTTTTGGAACAACAAGTGATTGTTTATGTGGATAACGTCTTGGAAGATTATAGGTAGGGTTGTGAGAACATTTTTCTGACAATGTCATGAGTTGCATGATGGCGTTACTTATATTACTCAACCACATTTAAGGTAAAGCAATTAAAATAATGATAAATCACCATAAATGACGTATAAATGACAAAAAATGACGTATACGTGTTATTAATGTTAAAAAAGACGAATAAATTCCAAAAATGTCGTATAAGTAACAAATATGATGTATAAATTCCAAAAATGATCTATAAATGATAAAAATGACGTATAAATGACAAAAAATGACGTATAAGTGTTATAAATGTCAAAAATAACGTAAGCATTTCAAAAATGATCTATAAATGATTAAAATGACGTATAAATGACAAAAAATGAAGTATAAATGTCAAAAATGACGTATAGATAACAAAAATGATGTATAAATGTCAAAAATGACCTGTAAATGTCAATAATGTATAAATGATAAAAATGACGTATAAATGATAAGAAATTACGTATAAATGTCAAAAATGACGTATAAAAGTCAAAAGTGACGTATAAATGACAAAAATGAAGTATAAATGTCAAAAATGATGTATAAATGTCAAAAATGATCTGTTAATGTCAATAATGACGTATAAATGATAAAAATGACGTATAAATGTCGCAAATGACGAATAAACGACAAAAATGACGTATAAATGACTCGCTACGAGTCACGTAAAAAATTTTATCTAATTCCGCTATCAAATGTGACACTTTACGTTACTCTTTGACGTTAGGTAACGTCACATTTTTCATAACCTTCAAAAAACGGTTATGAAAAGTAGTAAAAACAGTTATGTAAAGACTTTACATAACTGTTTCTGACTGTTTCCATAGTAACACTTTGATTCTACCTTAATATTTTCATTCTAACTGGAAATTTTATTAAATATTATAAAAGCGCGGAATTAGATAAAACTTTGTACGTAAACACGTTATGAAGAGAGCGATATTGCTCAACTCGCGTAATTTGGCAAATATTACGCTCATTGAACAATATCGCACTTTTCATAACTAGCTACGTAAATATCTATTACATCCCTAATTATAGGTGAGTACGAAAAATATGCACCCAAAGTAAATAGAGTTGGAATCTTTTTTCTTAGTACAGTGGTAGTCTGTCATTTACTAGCACCGACTGACGTTACTCCTAGTTTCTGACAATTTTTGGAGTGTTGTTATACGAATTTAAATTCATAAGCTACTCTTAATATTCTTCCAGGCTGGAAATTACACTTTACGATACATCAGGCAACAAACATGCTATACTCGAACCCGATGAAGGCTCTTACGAAACCGTCGACATTCCGTGCCCCTTACTCATTTTACGTTCCGTCATTAGCGGTTACGTAACTTTCGCTAACGAAACGTCAATTTTCGTCCAACCGACAGAAGTGGCCGACCAAGTAACTACACTATTGGATCGATTATTCGAAACCTACGATGGAAAACCCCATGAAAACACGATAATACCCGAAGAAGAAATGATTTATGCCGTTCATAGCGACGATACCAATTGGTATAGAGGAAAAGTTATCAGTTTCGATGATGAAAAAGCGGAGGTTTGCTATCTGGATTACGGAAACTCGGAAAGTGTTGCTTTTGCGGAGCTGAGAGAATTAGAAGCTCAATTTTTAGATATTTCTATTTTAAGTGTACAGGTAAATAATAATATTTTCTTATAAACTCTTTAAATATTATTAAAAATTCATTTTATTACAGATTACAGTTCCTTCAGACGCTAATGCATTCGTCGATAAAGATGTAAGAGCAACTATTTACTTCGGTGAAGCTGGTTGGGAAGGTACCGTAGAAATTCTAGATGTAACCAATGCTGAGACCCCTGAAACAGCACCAGTCGAAAGCGAAATTGCTGAATCTACTTCAACCGACATTGAAATACCAAAAGAAATTCCTGCTGGTAAAAACTTGGAAGTAGAAACTTCTGAAGCTGCGAATACAGACAAAACAGTGCCAATGATAGGAACTTCGGTAAGAAATTGTTCATATCAATAATAAGTATTCTTCTTATGTCTCCTTTTAACCAAAAACCAATAATTTATGTAGATACACTGTTCAAATACTGTTTATACCAACTTTATCAATTTTAGGATAGAAAGTTATGAAAAAGCTTATCGAACCATGCAATTTACACAAGTACGACAAAGAAAATATGAAAAAAATAGCTTGAAAGAGAGAGAAAAAGAATAATTGGGCGTGGTCAGCCCACACCACACCCCTAAGTGATTACCACGCCCAATTATTCTTTCTCTCTCTCTTTCAGGCAGTTTTTCTCATATTTTCCTTGTCGTACTCGTGTAAATTGCATGGTTCATTAAACTTTTTTTTTTAAGTATATAAAATTATTTCAGGTTGTCGTTAGTCACATAGATTCCCCTAGCGACTTCTACCTACAATTTAACGAAAATCTCGAAGCTATAGATACTCTACAAGCCGAATTACAAGAACAAATTGAAGACATGGAAGTTCTAGTTAACCCAGCACCGGGTGTTCTCTGTGCCGCTCCTTATTCCTTAGACCAAATGTGGTACCGAGCTGAAGTCTTGGATGCTGATGAAGACATAACGACCGTACGATTCGTCGACTTCGGCAACACGGATGTCATTGATAACAGTACGACGCAAATTAAGACGTTGTCTCAAAAGGTAGGAACGTTAAATATTAATATTTGTTATGAACATTTGTTTATAGTCTATTTAATAACCAGGAGGAGTAATTTGAATAGCTTTATTCACATCACTAAAAGTAATAGTAATAAAGTAATAAATAGTTTACTTTTTGTATATATTTGTTGAATTAAATATCGTTAAAAACCACTAATAATTATTTTTGGATCAACAAAACTGTTTAAAAGAAATTGTGCAAATGAACTACTGTAAATATCGATAAACGAACAATTTGAAATTTAGATTTATAGAGTAGTTCAAATAATATAATTTTCGAAATGTTTACTGTAAAAGAATTTCTATAAATCAATAACAAATTATAGTCGATTTAATAACCAGGAGGAGTAATTTGAAAAGCTACCAGATTAGTTTCTAAATGGCGTGTTCCGAAAAAGTAGTAGCAGCAGTTGTGTTCCAAATCTATTAAATATGACTTGATTGATGAAAAAATCAGCCACGCATAGTTATAAGTCGACTTCTCGTTTGTCTAGTATATTATTTTATACCCAAGCATTAATCAGACGGGTATTTTGTCACATGTAAAACTTTTTCCTGTTTTGTATTCAAACTGAAAGATTAGAACATACACATTACTCTAATATGGCTGTTTTTAAGTAGCAAATAACTGAATGCCAGTGAATGAAATAAAAAAGAAGAACTAATTTTCTAACAAAACCTACATTTTTTTATATCTTCGATAGCTTGTAACCTCCATATAGACTGATTTTGTCATGTTCAGTTTCAACGAAACTGAGTGAAAATGAAAAAATAACACAAAATTAATTATATTTATCTGTCAGAACTGTCAAAAATGGAAATTATCAGCTGTCAATGTCAATGCTAGATAGTGTTGTGTGAAACTGGATGGAATCTGACCAATCATAGGTCTACAGAATTACCAACTTAAATTCAAATTACTCCTCATGGTTTTTAAATGAAGTATAGTGTTGTGAAAGTAGCTTTGAAAGTGTCGGATCGGTATTTTAGTTCAAAAGCCAACTATTTATGCGGCTACAGTAAAGATAACGCAAGAGAGAAAGGGATTATTTGTATTGGGGATGTTGAGAAAAGGGAACGAGGAAATATGAAATATCGGGATTGAATCATGATATATTATTTTTTTCTTTAGCTTTTATCATTAGCGATATACGCAACGAGATGTTCGCTAAAAATAGAGCCCTTAGAGGAAGACTGGAGTCCTATAACTCAGGGAGTTTTCGAAACGCTAACCAACGAAGGGAATTTAACGGCGGAATTTTGTAACCAAGACGAAAAGTGTACGTACGTCGAATTGTATTCGAACGGAGTTAACGTTAAGGACGCTCTAGTTTCGGAAAATTTGGCGAAACTTATCACCACAACTACCGAATCAAAACAGGTAAATATTCGAATTAATAAAAAAAATTTATTTATATATTTATTTATTTATTTTCAGACCGGTTTCGTTAGCCATTTTAATTCCCCGTCAGAATTTTGGATACAATTAGAAAGTTGCGTGGACGAATTAGAATGGATCGCCGAACAATTGAACTCGGCCGAAAATTTCCCGGACTTAACCGACTTAACGCCCGGTACTTTGTGCGCCGCCCTTTTCTCCGACGATCAAATGTGGTACCGAGCCAGAATTTTATCCAACACCGCTGCAGGAGTAGAACTACTATTCATAGATTACGGCAATTCTTGCACCAGCGCGGATTTGAAACAACTCCCTGAGGATTTAATTATCACTGCTCCACTAGCTATGAAATGCAGTTTGCAAAAAAACGAGGGTATACCGAGCTGGACGCCGGAAGCTTCTGCTAAATTTATGGAAATTTCAGCGGACGGTCAAACTATTTTTACTGTTAAAAAGATTTCCACCGGCGAAACTTCAGTGGTGCAACTTTATTTGGAAGAAAAAGATGTTACAACCATGTTATTACCTAGTACTGAAAATGGGTACGTTAAAGAAATCGAAACGCTGGAGAATTTGAGTATAGAAAAGGAAAACGGTGAAACGGTCGAAGAAGTCGCTTTGGAGCCGTTGGAAGGACAGAAATTGGAGGAGGAAGCTAAAGAGAAGTTGGAGGAGTTGAACCAGCAAGGTATTGAGGGTTAAACTATCTATAATTTTTTTTTTTTTGAGGATTGTTTCTTGTTGAAATATCAGTTTACTAAATTTACTTTTTTATTGTCTCATTTATATGTATAAGTAGTTCATTTGTCTCTCTGCTTTTTAGTAGTTTATTAAATAATTAATCAGGGATGATAAATAATTCGTAAACCTTTTTTGTTCAAGTGAAAAATGAATTTTGAAATAATTTAGAGCCTCTAAAATCCTCACATTTCATTGAATATTGTTTTTTAACCAAAAAGCTATTTTCTTAGTGCCTTTTTTCGATTAATTAATTTTTAAGAGTAGTTCATTTGTCTCCTAGTACTCTACTATACCTTATTTAAAAACCAGGAGGAGTAATTGGAATTTAAGTAGGCAATCCTGTAGACCTATGATTGGTCAGATTCCAGCCAGTTTCACACAACACTTTTTAGCAATGACATCAGATGATACTTTTTCTGACAGATAGATATATTTAATTTTGTTAATTTACTTCGTTTCGTTTAAACTGAACATGACAGCATCTGTCTATATGGAGGTTACAAGCTATCGAAGATTTAAAACAATAGGTTTTGTTAGAAAATTGGTTCTTCTTTTTTATTTCATTCACTGGCATTCAGTTATTTGCTACTTAAAAACAGCCATATTAAAGTTATGTGTCTGTTTCAATCTTTCAGTTTGAATACGAAACAGGAAAAAGTCTAACATGTGACAGAATACGCGTCTGATTAATGCTTGGGTATAAAATAATTCACTAGACAGACGAGAAGTCGACTTATGACTATGTGTGGCTGATTTTTTCATCAATCAAGGCATATTTAATAGATTTGGAACACATTACTTTTGCGGAACACGCCATTCAGTTACTAATCTGGTAACTTTTAGTGATGTGACTAAAGCTTTTCAAATGACTCCTCCTGGATATTAAATTGACTATAATTTGTTATTGATTTATAGTAATTCTTTTACAGTAAACATTTCGAAAATGATATTATTCGAACTACTCCCTAAATCTAAATTTTAAATTGTTCGTTTTTCGATATTTACAGTAGTTCATTTGCACATTTCTTTTAAATAGTTTTGTTAATCTAAAAATAATTATTAGTGGCTTTTAACGATATTCAATTCAACAAATATATACAAAAAGTAAACTGTTTAAAATTTTTATTCTTCATATTATTTGCTTATATAATTTGAAACAATTCTCATTGTTGTTTTTTATTATTTTCTTTAAAAAACTTTTTTGTAAATCTCGTATATATCTTTTTATAAGGTATATACATTGTTATAGTTGTATATTATTCAATTCCATTTTAAATGTTGCAAATAACTTATTTTGTATTTTGTTTGTATGATTTAAATAAATTGTGCAGACCCAACAGATGTCCAGTTTATTTTGTGAAATGTGTAAACCATTTTTAAATTGTTTCTCATCACTATTTATCGGGAAAAAAAGTTGAGTATCTTCAGGATTAACTTAGTGTCGTTTGAAAATTTTTAATAACGAGACGGTTCCAGAAATATTTGCAAAAATCCTCGCTGGACATCCATTATAATAGTCCGTTACATTTGATACAAATGCTCCTGCCTTATCTTTAGTGACAAATGAACTACCAGTACAAAAACACTCAAACTTACAGATAACTCAACAATAATGACATAAACTTGAACGTTCCTTTCTCCGTGTGTCAAATAGTGACATTGGCAACGGTGAGAGGAACGTCAAATTTATAAATCAGCATTAAAAGATGTACGTTGAAGTGACTGTTGATAGGACAGAGCATATGTATCGTTTTCCAGTAAGTATGTTGTGTATTTCGCCAAGATATTATATTAACTATCATACCGAGCATGTAATAACACTGTATAAATTTAGAGTGCTTTTTTTTCGGTCCAGGAGTAGAAATTGGAATTTTTTTGGGTATTTCCACGATGGGATCGGAAAAAAAACACCCTAGTATAAAGATTTTCCAAATTTAATACTGTCAAACTAGTAAACTCTGGAAATATTAATAAATCTCTCATGGTGTTGGTTTCTAGCAGTTATAACAAACTAATATAATCGTGATGCCGTCTTTGTCTCTCTTACCTTCAGACCTGAAATGGACTCAACCAATAATAGTGAGTGAGCTGATAAATGATTGCTCTTTCGGCTCCAGATTTTGAAATCGACGGTTCTAGACGAGATATCCGGCTCGAAGGACCAATCAAACGGAAGCTGTATATAATACTTGAGCTTCATTGATTTTAAAACTAGAGTCAGTCAAACAAAGAAACACATCTAGATTACTTTTAACTCGACTATACTTACTGGATTTCTCTTAATATTCTCAAAATACATCCAAAAATCTATAACAATAACCCTTCTTCAGTCTATTTTCTTTACCCTGTTCATATCTCAATAACTAATTAATGAAACATGAGTTTTTGTTTCTAGGTTCCACCCTGTTCCAAATCGAATTCGTTAACGAGAAAACCGTCAGGCTTTATCTTCAAGGGAAAGATATCCGTCCATTGCTAGGAGGCTTCATTAACCCTGCCTTTAATCCTTTACTCGACAAAGAACAACAAAATTCGATCACTGTTGAAAACGCAGACAAAGAAATTCATGTACCAACAGAAAGTTCTATCGATATAGAAGATACTAAAATTTCAGAAGAAATAGAAGATCTAGCAAAACAAATTGTTTCTGAAGAATTAGATTTGAAAAAAGAAGAATCGATTGATAGTAATGGAAAAGAAGATAGTTTACAACAAAACCCTACCATAGTTGAAAACGATGATAAAAATGTCAATGTTCCTGCAGAAGTTGCTGGTAGTTCAGAAGAAAAAGAACAAGACGAAGCGAGACAAATTGATTTGGAAAAATCAGATATGATTGAGGAAGAAACGAAAGTTGTTGGTGGTTCAGAAGAAAAAGAACAAGATGTAGTGAGGCAAATTGATTTGGAAGAATCAGATACTGTTAAGGAAGAAACGAAAGTTGTTGGTGGTTCAGAAGAAAAAGAACAAGATGTAGTGAGGCAAATTGATTTAGAAGAATCAGATCTTATTAAGGAAGAAACGAAAGTTGTTGGTGGTTCAGAAGAAAAAGAACAAGATGGTTCTGAAGAATCAGTGATTCAGAAAGATGAATCAATTGATATTAAAGAAGCAGAAGATAATTTGGAACAAAACTCAACCATTGTTGAAAATGCAGACAAAGATGTCAATGTTTCGGATTCTGTTCCAGAATCTACATCATCGAATGTTGAAGAAAAAGAAAAAACCAACCAAGATGAAGCAAAACAATTTGATTCGAAGGAAAAGTCAGTTGATATAAAGAAACAAACTGTTACTGATGGATCAGAAGAAAAAGAACAAGATGTAGTGAAACAGTTTGATTCTGACCAATCAGATTTAAAGAAGGAAGATGCTGATGATATTGAGGAACAACCAGCAGATGATTTTAAAGTGAAGAAAGATACAACTGAAATTTCTACTCCAGAAGACTCAGGAGTTACAAAAGATACAAATTTTTCTGTAGATGCAACTGAAGTTGAGTCTAAACTGGACCAACTAGAAGAAACAGTGAACTTAATAGCTGCTAGTATCGAGAAATCGGGAATAACTACTAATGAAGATGAAAACGTATTAAACGATGATGCACCTAAAAATTCACTGGAAAGCGATAATCTATCCGAATTTGAATTAGGTCCTAGTGACGAAGAAAAAGAAACCGTTATAACTTATGAATCTTTAATTGATGATTTCAAGACGTATAGCGAGAGAATTAAAACTGAGACGGACATTTTAATTGGAAATGTACAAATGTCAATGAATTGTGATATTTATAATGCGACACAAGAAAACGTGTTGACAGATAAAGTAATTGGTTCTGAATCTGTTGAAATTGGCGAGATATCCAAGAAGGATGAGAAGATTATGGAAACTAGTGTAGAAAAAAATTCTGAGGATCATGAAATTGCAGATAAGGAGGATTTAAATAAAAATGATGAAGTAATTGATTCTGAATCTGTTGGAATTGGTGAGATATCCAGGAAGGATGAGAAGTTTATGGAAACTAGTGCAGATAAGGATGATTCAAATCAAAAAGTAGAAAGTCTTACTAAAGATAGTAAGACTGGAGAGAAAACAACTAAAAAAAGTGTACCGAAAGCTACTGGCGATAAAAACAAATCTAATAAAATCGCTGATAAGACTTCATCAACATCCCAGTCAAAATCAAAAATAGATAATAAATCGCTACCAGCGAAATCAACAAATTTACTATTGCGAAAAAATGTCAGCTTAAAAAATAAAGAGGAATTGCCAACAAAAGAAATTAGCCCAGTGAAAACCAGTACATCGACAGATCTAAAGAAAAAACCATCAACTAAGTTAACTCCAAGTAAATTGAATTCAAAAGCAAATCAAGAATCTCAATTAAAAACTAATATCGCATTACGTAAATCTGATATTAAAAGTAATTCTCCAAAAACGTCTCCATCCAAATTAACCACGGAAAAGATTTCTCCGTCTAAAACTGAAGTTTCTGCCAAACCACCAAGCGATAAAGGAGATTCTCCAAAACCACTCAACATAGTCGGTGACGTTCTAAGAGATATCGTTGACTCTGCAACCGAATAATGAAGATACTTACCTATTGCAAGAAGCTTGAAAAGTAGATTTTTTTATTTTTAATTTTACTGTTTTGTTATAATTTTGCTGTTATTAGTTTTAAGATGCGAATTTATTTGATTCATTTTAAGTTCAAGACGATGTTTTAATTTTGATAATAAAACTATTTCCATTTAACAGAATTTCACTCCAACAGCATGTTGGGAAATTAAAATAAGGGAAGTTATTGGGTTTCTACCAATGTCCACTTATGTAATCTCATTTTGGCCAAAGAATTATTAAATTCGATTTTTGATAACCCGACTGCATAAATTATTTTCCTCAGCTCAAAGATAAAAAAACATAACCCCACTAACAGCATTAGTAACGACTATCTCACCATCCCACGTTTTACTTATAACGATAATTACAGGATTAGGGTAAGGAATAGTCAGCGTTCAATGAAATAAATATTGAATTTTTCAAAATTTTATTATTTTTTTGGGTTTGTCCCATCAACAAAGTCAATTTATGTAAAAAAAGGTTGATTGATGATACAATTTTCAACTTTTTGTAAACAAATGCAACTCCATAACTTCCAGTATATCCCGTAGCAGAAAATAAAGGCAGAGATGAAATTTCTGAAAAAGAAAATTTGATAAATGAGAACAGGTATTTTGAACAGTTGTTTTTTGCTTTGCAAAATTTGTCCAAATCAATTGCAGACACTGGACTGGAGAACACTGCCTATTTCTCTTGTAGAATTTTTGTTTGATTAGACAAATTGACAAAAAAGCAGTAGCAGAACACCAACAGAATGTTGGAAATTGAAGGGCATAATAAACCTAGTAGTTTCAATTGCAAATAACTTAAAATTTCAGTGGATACATGTATATAATATTCGACTTACCATGTGATTTATTTAGATCTCGCACGCATCTTCCTGCGCTTTCGCTTTAGCCTTCGCATACGCTTCTTACGCCACTGAAAACAAAAATTTTCATTAAATACAAGCAATAGCTATGACAAAATTGAAAATCAAGTATATAGAAATTTTGTCTTGTGCTCTTAGACCGCTACTGTTAGGAGATTCACAGTGCAGGTGGAAACACAAATTTATATACCCTCAGTTTGTGTGATATGTACTCTGAATAATAGCGTACATATACACATTCCAAGGGGATTTTCAAGAATTAAAGATACGTTAAATTCAACACTTCTAATTAGTATTCAAGAATATTAAAAATAGAAAGCGTGGTAGTAGTTTTAATAAATTCAAATTCGACTTAGGTTAAACATAACTGAACAATTTTTAATTCTACATTACTTTCATCAATTAAAACAAAATACAAAACGTGTAAAAACAGAGAAAGAAACATAATGGATTCATTAAAACTTTTGTAAAATATCAACAAATACAAAAAAATATTATTATACACTTACCTTAGCTCGCATTTCAGGTTTATTAAAAGAAGCCTAGCTTCAAAAAACTAGACGATTCTTCCAATAAAAACGAATTTATACGTGCAGTTCTTGCAATGTACAAAACTAAAATGGAAGAGACTTTAGTATTTTTGACAGAATATAAAGGCTATGTCATGTCAATCGCATCGCAATGCAGCCAACATACAGAAAATGAAAATGGTAATCACAAGCGAGAGCGCACATCTAGCTTTGTGGTTTGTACGGCTGCTCTTATTTGACATGTATTGTATTTGACACGCATACGTTTCAACTTTGACAGCCATTTGAGCGCGAAGTAAATAGTAGATGAAATAAAATGAACATAATTAGTGTTAGTGATTTCTCTATGGAGTAGTGCCTGGTGCCAGTTGTGTAGTTGCATCTGTGGTAGTTTCCTGGTGGTTGGAGTCTATTTTTCAGTACAAATGAATTCTTGTTAGTAAAATACAAATTTTATTTTAGAATTAAATAACTACTGCTCAAGCTACTAGATAACATTCATATAACATTTAGGAGTGCTTCTAGAAGAATGGTAAGAATGAATACAAGATCTTCAATACGACTTTCTGAAAAGAATAAAACACAACAATTTAGGAATCCCAATTCAATGTGTTATTATTTTGAGAGTGATTCTAGTTCTGACGAAGAAAATTTCGAATCAGAATGTTATTCGCGAAAACATAAATCAAAGACTATTCCTTGTACTGGAACACCACCAAAACAGAAGAAATTAGAAACGACAAGTCCAAAAGTTACTACTCCTTCATTAGAACGACTAAGTATTGTAAGCCCCACCAAACCAAAGTCAAGTAGGAAAACTTTATTCAAGGAAAATTCTGCTAAAATTACTCAAAAGGTACAATGCTTCAACAATGGTAGTAATAGATTTATAATTTTTATTTTTATTTTAGAAAAACAAAAAGATTGAAACTGATACTTCTGATGATAGTAGTGGAGAAATAGAAGGACCAAAGAATACAACTTTATACCAAAGTGCTAGAAAAGCACTTCATGGCACCCTGCCAACTGAAATGCCAGGGAGAGAAAGAGAACTGAAGGAGTTGAGAGATTTCATAGAGAAACATATTGAAAATAGTACATCAGGCTCACTTTATATTAGTGGACCACCTGGAACTGGTAAAACTGCATCTTTAAATATAATACTCCAAGATGAGCAGGTGAGTCTATAAAGTTATAAAAATTTTTATTTGGCCAAAATGTGACATTATTAGATTATATAATTTTAGATCTGTTCAAGTGTGGATCATGTATATGTAAATTGCACTGCAATCAAATCTCCTACAGCCATATATTCTAGAATATGTAAGGAATTAAACATTAAAGTTAGTGGAAAAAGTGAAAAAGACCATTTATTACAATTAGATAAATATTTGAAGAAAAAACATACACCAATGTGAGTACCTATAATATGCATTACACACATTAATTGTTGATATTATATAATTTCTTTTTTCAGTTTGTTAGTACTAGATGAAATTGATCAATTAGAAAGCAAAAATCAATCTATTCTTTACACAATATTCGAATGGCCTTCTAAACAAAATGCTCATGTATTACTAATAGGAATAGCAAATGCCCTCGACTTAACTGATAGAATTCTCCCAAGACTTCAGTCTCGCTGTGAGCTCAAACCAAATCTAATGCATTTTGCTCCATACACAAAACCACAAATTGTTGAAATTTTCACATCAAGGCTACAATCAGCAGGTGTATTGGAGATTTTTTCTCCACAAGCAGTACAAATGTTAGCTGGTAAAGTAGCATCAGTATCTGGTGATGTAAGAAGAGCTTTAGATATAGGAAGAAGAGTTGTAGAATTAGCAGAGCAAAATAAAAAAAATGGAGCATTAAAAGCAATTGAAAACCTGGCGAATCAACTTGTAGAAGAAGAACTAAAAACCGTGGATCTGAAACAAGTATTGAGTGTTTTAAATAACATTTATGGTACGTCTCAAAATCTTGACGATAACACAGACGAATCGTTCCCATTACAACAAAAAATAATCATATGTTCATTGTTGTTGATGTTGAAAAAGAATAAAAGCAAAGACATTACGGTAGGAAAACTCCACGAAGTGTACCGTAAAGTTTGTGATAAAAGAAAGATTGGTAGTGTCGATCAAGCAGAGTTTGTGGGGTTATGTTCGTTGATAGAGACGAGAGGTATGATAAGCATTACTGGAAAAAAGGAACCTAGGTTGAATAAAGTTGGTTTGGTGTGGGATCCAGAAGAAGTTACGAGTGTGCTGAAAGATAAACAATTAATTTCAGAAATTTTACAAGACGAATCCTGTTTGGGGAAATTTTAATTTTTGGTTTTGAATTTATTTTAGAAATTTTGCAAGACGAATCCTGTTTGTGAAAATTTTATGTATGTATGTGAAGATTTTTTGTTTTTAAAAGTTGGACAATAGGCCTCTTGCATAGATTTTTATTTTTACCTTAAAGTATTCTGAAAACCTCTTAAAGTATAATAAATATCCTTCCACATTTTTTTTTCCAAGAAGTACTCAATATTATCTCATGAATTCCCTAAGAAAGTTTCACGAAGCCCTTTAAATTTGACGTCACACGAAAACACAATGAAATTGGTCGTGACGTCACAAGGTACACCTGTCGTCCGCTAAATGTAAACTTCAAATCTGGTTTCCCGTTTATCCATTTTAAAAGCATTTTTACTTGAAATATTTTAGCATCAATTTATTGTTTAATAGTGTTTAGTGTTGTGTTTCTTTGTTTATCGTTAATTTTAAATATTAAGATGTCTGAAGGATTTTTAAAGGCACAATCTGATAATTTACCTCTGGGTCCTTTTTCGGAGTTTTTCTTCAATGGGTAGCTTAATGAATGTTTTTCCAAGAGTGGAGATTGTTGTACTTCCACAACATGGCACGATACAATAACGATAAACCATTTTTTCTCAAAAAATCACCAAAATCAACGTCAAAATTAACTTTGATAGACGTCAAAACTTGGCATAAGTACCTTGTGACGTCACTGTTGCATGAAATGTGTTTTTGGCGGCATTTTAGTCGTTTGAATTTCAATTATTTATTACGACTTTAATATCAAACAAAATTTGAAAATATTCCTGTGGGATGATATTTACGTATAATTGATCATTTTAATGCAATAAAAAAATTATCTGCAAGGGGCCTATTGTAATGGTTGTTTTTCAATAATAATTTTAGTATTATTTTATTACTTGAATAATATTAAATTTTTATAAATTTAATTCATTTTATTTATCTTGAAAATTCATATAAAAACAAATAATTAGCCTTCACATTTTGATCTGTTGTGTGTAGAGGTGGACTTGGCGTGCAGATCAATGCAAATACCCTTGCAAGCTGAAATCTGTCAGTTGCCAAAGAAGATTCACAGATATAAGATTTTTAGGATAAAAAGACGATTATTTCATTTTTCGTTACTTTTCTGCTTATCACAACGAATATTAATTTACCTTTACCAACTGTGAATACAAGTTATCCTCAACAGCCAGGGCAATTTACAGCTAACTAGTTGGCAAAACTTCAAGACGTTGTCAGATCAACTGGTAAAATTATTCAGTTTGTTTTGACGTTTATTGACATTAGAACATCGTCTAATCTAGTTTTAATTCATTGTTTCTTTGAGATTGAAAAAACGGTTGTTTTCATAACTACCTAAGTTAATAAAATCCCGAAGTAGCTGAACAATAGATGTCAAGAAATGGAAACATCAGATTGACTTCTAGTTTCCGTTAAATAATGAAAAAAACTATATCTTGGCAACATCACAAAGCTAATATCCTCATTCAAAAACCAGTGGTGATTTGAATTTAAGTTGGCAATTCTGTAGACCTATGATTGGTCAGATTCCACCCAGTTTCACACAACACTTTTTAGCATTGACATCAGCTGATAATTTAAATTTTTCATAGTTCTGACAGATAAATATATTTAATTTTGTCATCGCATCTGCTATTGTTATTCTATTAATTTACTTCGTTTCGTTGAAACTAAACATGAGAGCATCTGTCTATATGGAGGTTACAAGCTATCGAAGTTTTATGGTTCTTCTTTATTATTTCATTCACTGGCATTCATTTATTTGCTACTTAAAAACAGCCATATTAGAGTAATGTGTATGTTATAATCTTTCAGTTTGAATACGAAACAGGAAAAAGTTTTACACGTGACAGAATACCCGTCTGATTAATGCTTGGGTATAAAATAATCTACTAGACAGACGAGAAGTCGACTTATGACTATGCGTGGCTGATTTTTTCATCCATCAAGGCATATTTAAATAGATTTGGAACACGACTGTTGACTACTTTTTCGGAACACACCCTTTAGTAACTTAGTGATGTGAATAAAGCTTTTCAAATTACTTCTCCTGGTTATTAAATGTTATACAATTTATTTAGTTATTCAGTTACAATTAAAAAATAAAACAACTTTTATAATATAAAGCTTTATATCAATTGCCAAATATTTATAATAATAATAAATATAAAATGGGACTTGGACTTATTTAATGGGAGCACCCACCATACTTTTACTACGTATTTTACCACCTGATTTAATTACCAAGTTATTCCCCTGCCACTGTGCTACACATTCCGTATTAGTTTTCAAGTTCACTTGGAGTTTTTCCCAAACTTTTTTCTTGGGATTAAGTACTTCATCTGGCTTTCCATTTTCAAAGTTATCTACAAATACTCTTTCTCCAGGTACAGCATTCTCTGGAGGTATAAGAGTTTCTACTTGTTTGGGTTCCTCTCTAAAATAATACATAATTTCAACAATCACAATAAATGTTTGATTGTATCAAGTCACTTACACAGAGGCGCATAAAACCATTCCTTGAGATTCTATACCTCTCATCTTGGCGGGTTTAAGATTACACAGTACCACAACCATCTTGTCTTGCATTTCCTCTATAGGTACAAAATTAACCAAACCACTTACAATCGTCCTAGGTTTTTCTTCTCCCAAGTCAATTTTTTCAACATATAAACTATCGGCTTCTGGATGTTTTGATACTTCTACTATTTTTCCTATGCGTATATCTAGTCTACTAGGTGTAATTTCATCTGTGGTTCCATTTTGAGTGCTAGATCCTTCTAGACGATGGAAAATATTTAAATCGAGAAAACTTGTAGGTTTTAAATAGATTACTTACTTTTACTTTGAGTAGGGTAAGCTTTCTCTGTCAACTTCTTCAGGTCTGGAGTATCGAAGGTTTTTCTAATGGGATCTAGTAATCGATTAATATAGATTTCAACAGCTGCTTTTAGATCACCTGGATGAACGATTTCTTTAGCAAAGGCCTCTTCTAATTCATTATAAACTGAGAAATTTAAGTTGCCTCCGTATTCTTCTTTACGAGGAACAGAAAATTTCTCGTCAGGTTTTAGCAAAGGAAATAATACATGTTTGGAGAAAGAGAGTAAGCCATTATTTTCGATGTTTCCCGGTTCACAAAAGGCTTTTTTAAGTTTTTTTTTAACGTTAGCAGGTGAATCCAACAAATCTATTTTACTGTCTTCTTCTGAAGATGACATCTTTGTTCCCGTGAGCCCAGGTACTGAAAGCAAAATTCCCAATTCAATATTTAACTTGACTGAATATTTTTACCTACCCATTGGATTCATAAGATGGGCCCTTTTCTTGTATCCCAGTTGTGGCAAGTACTTTTCAGCTAGTGTAAAGATTTTTCTTTGATCAACTCCACCAAATTGTGCATCAACTTTAAGATATTCTTCATCCAAAGCTTGTAAAACTACAGAAGCAATTAATGAATGCTGAATAAGTCAAACATTATTAAAAAGAATAACTTACTAGGATATAAAAGTCCACTGAGCAAAGGATTATCTACTTGTTTAACAACTTCAGCACCAGCCTTTTTAGCATCATGTTCAGTAACAACTGAGGTCATTTTGTAAACATCTAAAGAATATTCCCTTGATAATTCGTAGTCTGTTCCTTTAACAAACTTCAATTTATCAAGTGGAACTCCTATGGAATTGAGCATTGCTTTGATACTGTGTTCATAGTACTGAACTCTAAGTTCTAATAGTTCCCAAGGTGCTTTCATATTATCTAAATATGCATGAAGATCTACAATATATTTTTTTTATTAGATACTTATGAATTAAGAAAAATATACATACCTGCAAAAAGTATTGTTACTTCTACGCCAGCTCTGAGAAAGTCTGCAATTTTGGACATTGGTACAAAATATGCAATATGTGGTTTGCCAGTAGTAGCTGTACCCCAGTAGAGTTTCACATCTCGTTCCTTTAATATTTCTTTTATTCTATCTTCTCCTAGTACTTCTTGAAGGTTTCTAGATATCAGACCATATTTTTCATCTGGTGTTAGCTGCTGGACCCCTTCCATATTTTATGGTTATTTCAACAGTAAAGCTTTATTTAACACTTGCAAGCTTTTTGCTTTTGAAATGTTTAATAAAGTAACTTTAAAATTGCAAAATAATTGCTACAACTGAGTGCTACAAGTTGTAAGGTTAAAGAAGATGCTAGAGAGAGTAGAGTAACCATCTATGGAGTAACCTCTAAAAAGATCATTGAAAAAGAAGAGCCACGTATTAATATAGGTTAGAAATTTTGACATTTTAAAAATGGTGATGTGTATGTGTTTATAATTCGTGTCAATTCATAAAATTGCATCTACGTGAAAATGGTAAATTAAATAATGAAATTTATTAAGCATAAATAATCGTATTTTATAATTTCAGCCTCTTCGGTTAGATATCAAAAGAAAGCTAACTGCTCGTTCTGACCGGGTAAAATGTGTAGATCTCCACCCCACAGAACCCTGGATGTTGTGTTCCCTTTACAGCGGAAATATAAATGTTTGGAACATTGAAAATCAGCAGCTTGTAAAAACATTTGAAGTATGTGATTTGCCAGTAAGAGCTGCAAAATTTGTACCCAGAAAAAATTGGATTATTGGGGGATCTGATGATATGCAGATCAGGGTTTTTAATTACAATACTTTAGATCGTGTGCATTCTTTTGAAGCTCATTCAGATTATGTTAGGTGTATCGTGGCTCACCCTACCCAACCTTATATTTTAACTTGTAGTGGTAAGTATAATGCATAAGGTGGATAATTGAACTATAATGCACTGAAAGTGGTAATTGTTGATACATTTGTTTTATATAGATGATATGCTTATCAAGTTATGGAATTGGGAAAAGTCGTGGGCATGTCAACAAGTTTTTGAAGGCCATACCCACTATGTCATGCAAATTGCTATTAATCCAAAGGATAACAACACATTTGCCAGTGCTTCATTAGACAGAACATTGAAAGTATGGCAGCTAGGAGCATCAACGGCTAACTTCACTCTTGAAGGCCATGAAAAAGGTGTTAACTGTGTGGATTACTATCATGGGGGTGACAAACCATACCTTATATCAGGAGCTGATGATAGATTGGTGAAAATTTGGGACTATCAAAACAAAACTTGTGTTCAAACTTTAGAAGGACATGGCCAAAATGTCACTGCTGTGTGTTTCCACCCTGAGCTACCAATAGCTCTAACAGGTAGTGAGGATGGAACAGTAAGAGCATGGCATGCCAATACTCACCGACTAGAAAGTAGCTTAAACTATGGTTTTGAACGAGTTTGGACAATATGTTGTCTAAGAGGATCAAATAATGTTGCATTGGGGTATGATGAAGGCAGTATTTTGGTTAAAGTTGGCAGAGAAGAACCTGCAGTCAGTATGGATGCCAGTGGAGGAAAAATTATTTGGGCCAGACATGCTGAACTTCAACAAGCTAACCTTAAAGCACTTCCTGAAGGTAAGTTTGTACATTATTATCTTAAGATTTGTTATTATTATAATTAACTTTTCAGGTGCTGAAATTCGAGATGGTGAACGCCTTCCAGTATCTGTTAAAGATATGGGAGCTTGTGAAATTTACCCTCAGACTATTCAACATAACCCCAATGGTCGTTTTGTAGTCGTTTGTGGAGATGGTGAATATATAATATACACAGCTATGGCTTTGCGTAACAAAGCTTTCGGTAGTGCACAAGAATTTGTTTGGGCTCAAGATTCTAGTGAATATGCTATAAGAGAGTCCGGTTCCACTATTAGAATCTTCAAAAATTTCAAAGAAAAGAAAAATTTCAAATCTGACTTTGGTGCTGAAGGTATATACGGTGGTTACCTACTGGGAGTCAAATCAGTGTCTGGTTTAACTTTCTATGATTGGGAAACTCTTGATTTGGTTAGAAGAATTGAAATCCAACCAAAAGCCGTGTACTGGTCTGATAGTGGAAAACTAGTTTGTTTGGCAACTGAAGACAGTTACTTCATTCTATCTTACGATTCTGATGAAGTACAGAAGGCTAAGGATAACAACCAGGTTAGTAAATGAAAAGTTTGTGATAATTTTTGAGACCAAAAAAAAAATTATAGTAGGATGAAACCCATTGGAAGAGGTGGAGAATGTAACAAAAACGGAAAGAAAAATAAATTACGGGCGATCTGAGGTCGGGAAGGGGGAGGGGGTGAGTTTTTAAGGGTAAAAAACGGTTAATCTCGATTTACGGTAAAACTGCAAGTCTTATGAAAAAAAGTTAAATGGCAAAGTTGTAGGTAATAAAAAGATCCACAACTTTTGTATCGACACTTTTTTTACATAACCTCAAAATTTATGTGAAAAATTCGAATAACTGAGTTTTTGGTTTTTTATTTTTATCTTTTGCAAAAAAATTTATTTTTACACAAAATTTGGTGAAAACTCATCTTTGTATGTCCCAAACACACAGTAATATTTTTGATTTGAAATATTCATTTTTTCACTTTATTTTGACTTAAATATCGAAAAAGCACCCTAATTTTCAATCGAAAATTCTCACGTCAAAATATTTAATTTTTTTAAAAAGTTGGTGTGTTTCTTATTCGTTGAAATCTCTAATTTCTGATTTTTCTTTATTTGCATTTTCTGAGCACATTTACCATAGTAATGTATATTTTTTCTTATACCATCAGAAAGTAGAGATTTCAACGAATAAGAAACACCCCAAAATTAAAAAAAAAACAGATATTTTGACATGAAAATTTTCGATTGAAAATTATGGTGCTTTTTCAATATTCAAGTCAAAATAAGGGGAAAAAATTAATATTTTGAATAAAAAAAATTACTGTATGTTTGGGACATACAAAGGTGAGTTTTCACTAAATTTCGTGAAAAAATAAATTTTTTTGCAAAAAATAAAAAACCAAAAACTCAGTTATTCGAATTTTTCACATAAATTTTGAGGTTATGTAAAAAAAGTGTCGATACAAAAGTTGTGGATCTTATTATTACATACAACTTTGCCATTTAACTTTTTTTCATAAGACTTGCAGTTTCACCGGAAATCGAGATTAACCGTTTTTCACCCTTAAAAACTCACCCCTTTCCGACCTCAGATCGCCCGTAATTTATTTTTCCTTTAATTTTTGTTATATTCTCTACCTTTTCCAATGGGTATGTATCATCATTGTCTAATATAAAGAAATAGTCTGACAACCTTATGGGCTAAAAATTTAACAGTTTTTCGGTAGTTCGGATTGGACGTTTAGGTGGCGTAGATTTAACGAGTAGATGGCGCTGAATATAATATTTCACTTCGAATTATACTTCATTTAAAAACCAGGAGGAGTGATTTGAAAAGCCTCACTCACATCACTAGAAGTTACCAGATTAGTTACTAAGAACCGCTTTACACGTACGAGAATTATTGCGAAATTTACTCTGAAAATTACTCTGGTAATTTTCATAAGAATTTTGGAAACATTTCACTACTTGACTGTTTTACACATAATATTTTTACCACTATAAATTTCATAAGAATTCATGCCATACGACTGCGCAGTGAGATTGTTTTTGGGATAAGTTGTCATGGTTACGATTTACATATTGAAATTTCTGAATAATCAGCTGTATTGGAACCGTGTATTTGATTGATTATTTATTTTATTAATTGAGATTTGCATTTATGCCAAGGTTTTGGCTTTCCTAAATGAAGAAAACGACAATAAATAATGACACATGGACGCCATTATTGTTTTTATTCTATTTTTGGCTTCTGCGTCGATTCTCACGCACTTTCTAAAAATATAGAACATGTCAATATTTTTACTCCGAAAATTTTGGCAATAATTCTTTGATGTGTAAAACAGCAAAAATTATTCTTATGAAAATTTTCAGAGTAAATTTCACAATAATTCTCGTACGTGTAAAATGGTTCTAAAGGGTGTGTTCCGAAATAGTCGTGTTCAAAATCTATAAAATATGCCTTGATTGACTTGACGGAGAAACTAGCCAATCATAGGTAGCCCTTATGTACTGAGAAAATTGAGATGAGATGTAAACACAGGATGTAAACAAATCTGTGAAACTTTTGTATCATTTTGATTGTTTCGTATTTGATGTTCTCAAGAGATTAAAAATAGATATTTCATTGTACAGTTATATTGAAGGTCTCTTTTTTAAACTATATTGAAAGTATTTATTTTATAATTGTGGTAATACATGAAAATATTAAAAGATATAACTTCTATATATTCCAGTAAATCGGTGTACATATTCGACAAATTAAAGGTGAAAATGATCAAAAACTTGTGTATGGGATTTTTTACAATTCCACAACCTCCACATGAAATCATTATCATACTAAATGAGACCTGGACTAAATTATTGTTAATTAAAAGTCAACACATATTGTTAATAATTTATTTATTTATTTATTATAATTGTGGTAATACATGTAAATATTAAAAGATATAACTTCTATATATTCCAGTAAATCGGTGTACATATTCGACAAATTAAAGGTGAAAATGATCAAAAACTTGTGTATGGGATTTTTTACAATTCCACAACCTCCACATGAAATCATTATCATACTAAATGAGACCTGGACTAAATTATTGTTAATTAAAAGTCAACACATATTGTTAATAATTTATTTATTGAAAATATTCTACAACTTTGCTTCACAAAATATATTACAATATTTCATAATAGTAGGTATTAAGTTCCTTATGTATATTCCAAAGTTGTACACAATACAAATTCATATGATAAATGTTATGTATAAAATCTCATTCATCGGTTTATATGTATATTAACAAAAATAATAGTGGAAATATACAATGCCTCTACTTAAGCAGGAACCATATTGGAAACGTTTTCCTTTTTTTCAATTAACACACTCTATTTTTTTCACAACTAAATAAATTTGCCATTTTTATTGTAATTTTATAAATACTAACTCACTCTGACATTCACTGAGAAATACTTGATATCGGTGTACATTGAATTGTGTCAGATAAAATCATTAATACAGAAAGACTGATTAATAAATAATCACAAAACCTTAATTTTCATGCTAAATAACTGGAATTTGAATATTTGCACACATGCATATTTGAATATAACTTTTAATTCAAGATTTTCTTTTGTAACAAGATTAAGAAATTTGTGAGTTCACTAATATTTTCCTCAGTATTACAACCAAATTGTGACATTTCGAAAAATATCAAATATTAGAAACTTCAAAATAAAATGAATCAATATGAGTCCATAGCCACGTGAAAGTAGTCCATGTTATGTTATCACTGTAATATTGACATGATTGGGTGAAGTTGTTCATATGATAAAAAATGAGGAAATTTTATTTGTTCTTGGAGCTGTAAAAAAATTTAATTATCTGTATCAGAAGATTCTGTTTCGTCTGACCTTCCAGTGTTGGCAGATATTATTAAAGGCTCTATCATGTCATCCGTCATTCCATCCAGTGTGGACATTTTCTCCTCTTCCTTGATGACATGTACACATTTCTGCCAATTTGTAAGAGTTACATTTTCAACTGCACTTAATAACAGGTCTTTGACATCTGCCAACTTAAAAGTTGTGTTTTTAGCTGCCACCTCATTTTTTATTTGTGCCCATATCAATTCAATTGGATTTATCTCACAATGATATGGTGGCAGCCGTAATACAACTTTGTTAGATTCTTTTGCCAACATACAAATTATGGTTATCTTTATGTTGTCGAATCAGGTATAAGAGTTCACACCTTCTCAAATTTGTCTTCTCTATGTTGTTTTATGGATCTTAAATAGTTCAAGCTCCATCGACATATATCGTCACGCTCTATCAACACACTTTTTCGATTTCTCTTCAAATATCTAAAAATATATTATATGATAATAAACAGTAGGTACATTTGACTCTTCAAAGTTACACACTTACTTGAAGTTAATTTGTTTTAAGAAAGTAAATAAAGATGACCGGGACAATTGTAACAAATCTGAGCGTTCCTTCAAAGCTTGTAAAATTTTATCAACTGTAGGTAACTCGTTTTAAAAAAAAAAACTATGAACTATTCTTCGAACTGAATTTTTATACCCTTCATCAAAATTTTTAAGAAGTGAGGGTCTTCCACCAATATTTTTTGGGCTGGTAATTGTTCCACTACTACTGTATTCTTTCAGTGTTCGGTAAACTGTTGACTTTGCTACTCCTGTAAGAAAAATGATCAGCATTTAATACTACTCTTAATTTGGAAGTTATTATGATAACTTACCTGCTGTTTGAGAATTTTTTTATATAATATCAACAATTTTGGTATTCGCCTTATCATCCAAAATTTGTTTATAGGTACATATTTATTATGTATTGTTTTTCTGACATTCCTAAATGGCCTAAACTTAGCCGTTTTCGTGGTTTTGGCGAAGTACGCGAACAACTGGTACTTGGAGTAGAGTGATCCATGATCGCAGAAATTCAACACAGGAGTTCTGAAAAGAACTGTCTTAGCGTAATAGAGTGGAAAACTAAGTAAAATGATGAAATAACTAGGAAACGATAACGATGATGGAAACAACCACATTTATATGTCAGAACTGTCAATTATCACGAGATGTCAATGTTAAAAAGTGTTGTGTGAATCTGGGCGGAATCTGACCAATCAGAGGTCTACAGAATTGCCAACTTAAATTCAAATCGCTCCTCCTGGTTTTTAAATGAAGTATAGAAAAGATACCTATTTATTTTAAGTGATTATGTTTTTAAACGCTAGATGTAACTGACGACAATCTGTATTAATAATTGTGAGTCTATTTTCGAAATGAATCTACCTGTTTTTGAAGGTCATTTATAATAACCACACCACCCTTAGGTAAAGGGGGAAAAGGTTTATAGTTATCTCGCATTTATCGATTATTTAATTCTTGTTGTACTTGCGTGGATTGGTATTTTGAAGAATTGTTGTTATTTTGATTATTATACGTAAATAGTAGTTGGATGGAATAGAATACAGTTTATCAAATAAATATGCTAATAATGGATGGTTCTGAATTATTTTTTCGTTAGTTGCAGTCACAAAGATGATATACAAACAGAGCCTACATGTTTCCAAAATAGTTCACAGACAATTAATTGCTATAAACTCACTTTTTTGGACAGTCTTAATTACTATTTTTTGAAGAAAAACTTACCTACGCATTTTTTATCCTTTTTCAGTAGAGATATACCTAGGTGGGTAGCGAACGGAAAGTAAAATACCTACTATAATATGATACAATATGCGATTGAATCAAACGAAAAACAAACGTAGCACGTGGACGTTAATCCGATATACAGGGTGTATTCAAATGACAAAATGATATAAAGGATCAGTTCATTTACTTTTCGAAATACGGGGTGTTGAAGTTATGAAAATTCAAATGTTTTCATTTGATAACTTTAAAATGGATGAATAAATTGATTTGATATTTGGCAGATTGTTTTTAAATGTAAAAAGGCATTATTTGATAAAAACATTCGTCAATTTTTGATCCAGTGGTGTACATTTGGAATAATATGTCACTTTCTCCTTCCTTTTTTCACTGACATTTGTAGCTATTTTCAATCAATTTTATATTCCTTATTTTTTTCACGTGAAAAACATAACCTTCACATATAAAAAAATTAGTAGTTATCAAGATATGTATTTAATGTTTTCATGAAGTTTGCAACATCATTTTCAATAATAAAAGCACAATTTTGTACAAACATTTTCGAGTCTTCTCACAATGTTCAAGATGCATTAATTGCTGCTTCACAAATTAGTATCTGATACATATTTTAGTAGTTTGAAGGTTATTAAAAAAAGATATTTTTTTATTTTATTATTAATAAATTAAGTTGCAGACTTCATAAAAAAAAATTAAATATCGAAAACTATACACATTTTTTGATGTGCAAAGGTTATGTGTTTTTTACGTGAAAAAAATTAAGGAATACAAAATTAATATAGAGGCCACTGATATGTTGTGTATTCAGCTAAAAAGTCAATACTAAATTTCAAGGTATACCCTTCAGGGTTGTATTCTTTATTTTAATAAAGCGATATAGATGTTCGCAATGATATCAAACATTGACATGCAAAATCTTATGTTTTAAACAGTATACATTAACTGTCATTCTTGTCAGAAAAAACCACTTTTTGTTGGCCACACTGACCTTAAACTGAACTCCTCTATTAAAAATAGCTACAAATACCCAGTAGCGTGAAAAATGGGAAAAGAAAAGTGACATATATTTCCAAATGTACACCACTGGATCAAGAATTGACAAATGTTTTTTTATAAAAATACCAAAAATACCCTGTTTTTCAAAAAGTAAATGAGCTTATATGATTTTGTCCAATTTTACTAAAGGTATATACATGCAAACGTTGTAAGTGGCATTTGAAAACACCCTGTATATCACAATAACACAGTATCGTATCCTTTTTAAAAGAAAAATTGTTTGATAACATTTGCCAATTAGATTTGTTCTTGTAAAACTCAGTTATTTTTTGTCAAAAAAAAATAAATTTTATTTATGATTTGGTATCTAAATTTTATCTAATACGGATCTGTATTTTATTATAAATCCGACCAGAAACTGATTCCAGAAATTATTTTGAAATATACTTATCTATACTCGTAAAATTTTGTTAGGTTGGGCTATTTATCTAGGTAGAAATTTTTATTCAACTTTGATAAGTAGAAATGTATTTTGTTATGTTTATTTTGAGGGTTATTAATATTTTATTATAGAGCCACCTATTGGTCAATAGCATCTCGTATGCACAAAAGCTTCTGGAAGTTTCAAATTTCACCGTAATTTAACTTAAGCCGCCACCTCTCAATATGTATGCATCTCTCTTTTTAGGGTCTCTGTTATACTCACGAGGTTGACAGACTATTTCTTTATATTAGACAATGGTATCATCCTACTATAATTTTTTTTCACTTTTTACCATTTTAAAAATTATCTACCCTGGTCCAATTAGAAAGTTAATTAATGTTCATTTAATAGGTAGCTGATGACGGAGTAGAGTCCGCATTCAATCTGCTAGGTGAAATAAACGAATCTGTACGAACAGGTCTATGGGTGGGTGACTGTTTCATCTACACAAACGCTGTCAATCGTATCAACTACTTTGTCGGTGGAGAATTAGTTACAATAGCACATTTAGATCGTCCCCTATACGTACTAGGTTATGTACCTAAAGACGACAGGTTATACCTAGTAGACAAGGAGTTGAGAGTAGTTAGCTACCAATTGCTTCTTTCAGTGCTTGAATATCAAACAGCCGTTATGAGAAGGGACTTCCCAACTGCGGATAGAGTGCTCCCTTCAATTCCTAAAGAGCATCGAACAAGAGTAGCGCATTTCTTGGAGAAACAAGGTTTTAAACAGCAAGCTTTAGCTGTAAGTACAGATCCTGAACACAGGTTTGAACTTGCCGTTGCTTTGGAAGATCTTAATACAGCTAAAAGTCTAGCGCAAGAAGCTAATAACCCACAGAAATGGAGTCAGTTAGCAGAATTAGCTGCAGCTACTAATTATGTGGAATTAGCTAAAGAATGTATGCAAAAAGCTCAAGATTATGGAGGGTTGTTACTGCTAGGGACTAGTTCGGGGGATGAACAGTTGGTTCGAACTCTAGCAGAAACTACACAGTCTGAAGGAAAACATAATTTATCTTTCTTATCTCATTTCTTAGTAGGAGATCTTGATAAATGTTTAGATATTCTAATAAGCACTGGGAGGTTACCGGAAGCAGCGTTTTTCGCTAGGTCGTACTTCCCTGACAAAATTACAGAAATAGTCGAACTTTGGAAAAATCAATTGTCGACAATCAATAAAAAAGCTGGTCAAAGTTTAGCGGATCCTAAAAATTACGAGAATCTTTTTCCGGGTCTTCAAGAGGCTTTAGTAGCACAGACGTTTTTAGCAGAAAATAATAGAGGGTTATCCCCTGCGTCTATAGCTACTACCATTACTCCGAATCATGAAAGAAATATTTTAGCGGAAGTAGAAGCTCAGCTCAAGAACACTGGAATATCGTCAAATTTAAGGAATAGTGATCATGAAGCGGAGGCAAGCAGTAACACGTCAAATATTAAGTAAGTACAATGAATGGAATATAAGGATACAGTTATAGAGTTTGTTCAACCATCCTTTGCTGTTACGTCATAATCAGAGACGTAATCTGCTGTTTTATGTTTGTTTTAAAACTATTTCACACTTAACCTCTAAATTATAATCGATGACATATATTTAGAATAGTGCAGTTCAGTCAAAGGTCAGTTTTGCCAACAAGAAGTGATTTTATATGACAAGAATGACAGTTAAGGTCTACTGTTTAAAACATAAGATTTTGCATGTTTTTTATCATTGCAAACGTAAAGCGTAAATCTTGAAATTTAAAAAGACTTTTTAGCTGAATATTCAACATATAAGTGGCCAATATAGTTCTATGAACTCTCGGCATGTCACCATTTCATTTCTGTTATTCAGTCACTAGTTATGTCAAATGTCAGTTATATTTATTTTTGTTGATATTCGTTTAATTGTGACTGTCCATTTTCGATTAGATTTTCGAAGTATTTCTAATTAGCTGTATCTCTATTCTTCTAAGGGCGAGTTGTACCAAACGCCTAAACTCGGTTTAATGTTAACTGATGATTAGACTGATGTAATTGTTGATAATAAATACATCAATCAGACACAGTCTAAACATCAGTTATCATTAAACCGAGTTTAGGTGTTTGGTACAACTCGCCCTAATTAATTTTTATACTGACATTTGACATAACTAGTGACTGAATAACAGAAATGAAATGGTGACATGCCAAGAGTTCATAGAACTATATTGGCCACTGATATGTTGAGTATTCAGCTAAAAAGTCATTTTAAATTTCAAGATATACGCTCCAGGGGTGTATTCATTATTCTCATAAAGCAAAATAGATGTTCGCAATGATAAAAAAACATGCAAAATCTTATGTTTTAAACAGTAGATGTTGACTGTCATTAATGTCAGAAAAAATCACTTTTTGTTGGCCATACTTACCTTAGACTGAACTCCTCTATTGTTGTCAAAAGTGACAAATGAAATTTTCGTCGACATTATTCGAGAAATACGTTAATGACGTCAAAATTCCGTCTCATCCATTTCATGAATGAGAGATCAAGATGGACAATGTATGACCACAGAGTACACCATCTAATAAGAGACGAAAGTTTTGTCGATTCCATTCCTTCGAAATCGGACTAACACGATATTAAGCGGAAATACGTCGAGGCAATGGAACATAAACTAGCTGATACACTGATGGCCACTTGCACCGTCATTATAACAGTGGTTTAAAATTTAACTATTAGTTCACTTTGAATTTTGGCTTGCATCGCGATTTAAGCCACGGTTAAACTCTTCTAAACCACTGTTAAACTAAGCCACTGATTTTGGAGGCTTAAATTGATAATGAACCACAGTAGTATGAATTCTAACCTAAAAAACACACAAAACTGATGTGTATAACTTCAAAAAATACTATGTGCGCTCGAGTTAGTTTTTAGTTTCTAAAAAATGGATTTTTGGTAACACGACAACGACATATTCTTTGAAGATGATATGGATATATTGGATATAATTGATATGGGTTTTCCACGAAGGGTATATGATAGAGCCAACCACTTCCACAACATGGATAATCTAATATTTTTCAAGAGATCTTGTCTCTTGAAACCAACCGTTCTTTATCTGTTTCTTTGTTTTCAATAATGCTTTTGTATTTTGATATGATATCAATGAGATGGGATTTTTCATTTGGTGAGAAATTTGATGTTCGCACCCGTTTTGCGCTGGTGGAGGTTGAATCTATTATTACTTATGCCTACCCTTGTGCTCCAGAAATTAGGGACACTTTATTTCGCTAACCTGAAGCAAAAATTTCACCAAAATAGGAAATACCGGTGACTGCCAGGAAATAAATAATTTTTATAACCTCAAAATATCATTGTCTGACTGAGACAATCTCAGACTGAAGTTAGGTGTTAGTACCAACCGATTGTAATTTAGCAAAACTTCCCCAGATTGATTAGTTTATTTTAACCAAGAACCCTTAAATTACGGTGCAAGTGATTGTAATTTAATCGATTGTTTAAATTTTAACAGTGTGTTATTTTAAACAGTGAGTTAGCGAATACGGTGCAACCGGCCATGAGAAAAGTACTATTATATCAATAAATATGCATTAAACATAAAATATATAATCCAAATTCACAATAGAAACACTGTTCACTATAAAACTATTCAACTCTATAAAATAATACACGGAGAAATAAGGGGAATGAACGAAAGTGATGATTTGACATTGACAGATGAACTAATTAATTCACGCATGTGCACACAAATTTGCTACTTTCTTTCGCCTGTTGTTAGGTGGTGTACTCTGTGGTATGACGTAACGGCAAAGGATAACCTAACCTAACATCGAACAGGTTTGATTAATAGTACTTATATTTCTTACAGCCTGCCTGATATTCAGTCAAGTAAAAGCTTGCTAGATCAAGATGATGACGATTTAGATTTGGATGACGTCAACATTGACGAGAATATCGATACAACGGTAAGTTTTGATGAAAACTATTCAAAAAATATAACAAACTTTTAGTCAATTTTATTATTCTGATATTCTTTTGTTCCAGGACATCAACATCGATGACGATCTGTTGAGTGATTGAAAATAATTTTTGCTACTACATACTTAGTATTAAACTGTAAATTCTTCATTCCTATTATTAAGAAAATAAATTATATAAGATTTTAAACATTTATTAATATTAAAAAAAAACTATTTGGTTTTTATTATTTTTATACCTCATTTAAAAACCAGGAGTAATTTGAATTTGAGTTGGCAATTCTGTAGACCTATGATTGGTCAGATTCCGTCTAGTTTCACACAACACTTTCTAGTATTGACATCAACTGTCAGGACTGTCAAAAATCAAATACATTCATCTTATGTTCACAATATACATTTAAATAATCTACTGAACAGACAAGAAATCGACCTATGGCTATGGGTAGCTGATTTCTTTATAAACCAAGGTATATTTAATAGATTTGGAACACGACTGTTGACTTTATCGGAACACACCCTTTAGTAACTAATCTGGTAACTTTTAGTGGTGTGAGTAAGGCTTTGCAATGACATCTTACAGTTGGTATGGTTAGCATGCACCTGCTGTTAAACCAGTTAAAACAAAACACTTTTAACTGCTTATTAGTTAAACTTCATACAGGGGAGATAAAAAAACTGCAATGTACAAAATAAAAATGTGGTTTTATTTATTATAAAAAAATTAAAAATCCCACTTTGACATTCTATTATGAAATTAAAAAATAGATCCATTGAATGAATTGAAAGTGGAAGACACATGACTATTTTCAGTAGACGGCAAATCTGTATAAATAACTGGAAAATATTGAATTCTACCACTTGACCATCCTATTGACAAACATGCTCCAGCTTCAAAGTCTTGAAGAAAGCTAATAGTGCTCGGTTTTTCTTCAGGCAAACCATTAATTAACGAACTAAAAATATATTTCAATCACTGTTATAAAATTGGATATTTTGAACACTTACCTAGCTATCAATTGCAATCCATGTTGCCTAACGATATTAAAAACAGCTATACAATCTGTATCTTGAAACATAACAGCTAGCAATTTGCCTTTTGGATCACTTTCCATGCATTGTACTATTCCCCCAACGATAACGCCATCTATGTCAACTTTACTTATATCAAACATAGGAAGAGCTTGATTGGAAGATGCGTCAGAGTCCGAAGTGAATATTAAATCGTTTTTAACTATTACTCCGTAAATTATTGGTTCTGTATTAGTGGCAAACAAAAGATTTGTACCGCAATTTGACCAGCAAGCTGATTGAACTCTGCCACTCAGAACTGTCCATCTTTCACATTCCCAGTTACGACAATCCCAAACTCTACAAATACATGACTTATTAGTAATAAAAATACTTTAGTGTTAGTGCACATACCTGAAAATAAGACTATTTGTACAAGTCAATAGCTTTTCGCCAGTGGGAGACCATTTTATTAGAATATTTCCAGAGCCACCAGATCTTTTCAGAAGACTAGTTTTATCCAATTCCACATCCCAAACATATATGGTACTATCACATGCAGCTACAGTAACTAATTTATCACCTTTGAGAGACCAAGCTATACTCATAACAGGTCTGTGATCTTCTCTTTGTAATATTGTTGCATTACTAATTGACGGTCGAGCAAACTAAACAAATCAAATAATAGTACAATATAATTTTAGTGTAAAAATCGACTTACCAAAGAATTAGGATCAATATTCCATACAATGATCCCGTTTTCATGCCCCACTGCAATTTCAGTATTTGACATGGGTCTCCATGCCACACAAGTAATATGTTTTTGTAATTTACACCTCAATAAAGGAGATACTGAATTAGAATCACTGCTGAAAATTCTCACACTGTCATCACAAGTTACTACAGCAGCTTTAGGACAATAAGGATGCCAGGAAATACATCTAACTGTAGTATTAAGCCAATTCCTTGTTTGTGAATAGTTACCTATTAAACTAGGACCGCTGTATCTCAAATTTGGATTAATTAATAACCTAACTTTCCTAACATATTTTATTAGAGCTAATATTGCTTTAGATGTTCTTGATATAAATAAGCGGTTATGAGATGCTGCTGTATGTAATGCTTCAATGTAACCTTGTTCGTAATAAATTTGTGTTAGTTGTTTGAGAAAAGAAACATCAACTGGTAAAAATAGGGCTTTTCCTTCATCACCTGAAGTTGTTGGATGCAATAAATCTCTTGTAATGTGAATTTTAGGATGATGCTCTAACTACAATCAATTTATATTAATATTATGTATATTTTTTTTTCCATAACTTACTGTATTCGTAAATGCATTCAAATTGGCTATATCAAAATTTCTGGAAAACACTCGCCCGTTTATTTGACATAGAGACATTTGTCCATCTATAGGAAGCTCGAAATCTTGTAGGGTTCTCAACATTGTTATAAATTAATTATTAAAATAGAACATTCAAAAATAAACGATCATCAATTTGAATTTTTAAGGTTATGTTATTCCTGTCAACTGTCGGCAATTCTGGACCACAGAAATACATATTTAAAAACGGAGATATAGAAATTTGAGCCCACAGAAATAAATATCCCGCATTTCCGTTCTCCAGACAATCGGCCCCCCTTTCGAAAGTACTTTTCAAATGTAGTTTCTATGCACAAAAATTAGGTGGAAGGTGAAATAAAAAACGTAGGTATATTGTCAAAAATATGGTATTTACAAAAAAAAACAATAAATACAATTTTCACAGAAAATATCACTTTCAAATTTCCTCAAGAGGTAACAATTGGTTAAAATGCGAAAAGCACATTTTCTGTCGACATCTCATATAAAGAAACTCGAAAGGTACCTAAGTATTAGTGACGTCAAATAATGTAAATTGACCTTATGAAATAAATATACAATCTATTTGAAAACATTACTGCTACCTTCATTAATACCATCCAAACAAGACACATATTGACAAGAAAATTTAGAGCTGTAAATATATTATAAAACTAAAAAGTGGAAAATTTAATTCACTTGTTTTTAATTCAAGACTAATGGCCGTATTCACCATCTTCAACTCTAATCATGATTAGGTAATTGTGATTAAATAAGTAATCTTGATTAAGTCAAATTGCTATTCACCAAATTGTTGTTTGGTAAAATTAAGCAATCAGGGGTTAACTTTGATTTACAACTTGGCAACATGGATATTTTCTCAGTGTCACCACCCAAAATACGAATGTTTTAGCTTGTATTGGCAGATATTGCTAACACTTTACATTTTTAAGGATCGATTTAACCTTACTGGATTGTTACTAAAAAATAAAAAAAACCTTTTAATTCAAAGTTACTTGGTATTTTATTTGGGACTACCCTACTGGGGTGGTATAGTCATCATACTAATTACAAATAGGCTTGATCAGTCTAAATCTTTTATAAAAGTATTCATCCATTGTTTGAAAATAATTAGTTCTTTCCCACTGAATAGGCATGATGACAGTCAATAAGAATCACTAAAATATTGATTTGATATAATTATTTAAGATACAGAGATTCTACAGAAATCACTTATTTTTCATTTTCATGTGTGATTACATTTATTTTAGTAAAAATATAAGCACAAAATTGAACCATCCGCCATCTTATCTCAAACACCAATCAGAAGAGAGTGACGTCATGCTTTCGCAGTTCCGACCAGAACCAAATCCGAACTTCTGTTTTGTCGTCTTATCTCTATGGTTTTGTATTTCCTTTGTTACTGTCAGATGTAATCTGTGGTGACTGTCAGTTACTATGCAGTTACTGTTGGATTTGCTTGGTTCACGGTTGCTTCGTTCATGTGATATTTTCTCGTTATAAACTATTAAGTATCTCTGTTTTTTATTACCACAAAAAACCGTTTTTTTTAAAACGTCCAAGAAACATTAGTTATGGAACAAGGTTTCGTGAAGGCAGATAGCTCAAATTTGCCAAGAATCGATTTCTTCATGCTGGGAGCATTTTTTTCGTCTAACGATGACTTTTGTTCAGCTGAATTTCGAAATGTTAAAACTTCTATGTAAGTATTGCATATTATATTAGTAATTATAACATAATCTAGAACTCATATCATAAAATTAATTATACATACACATTATTTGTACTTGTATTTAGTGCTTGCAGGTTATGCTTATATGAAAATATTACTAAAACTAATACAATTTTTTTTTATTTCAGATCATCACGACCATCGTATGGTGATGACGCTGTGAGCTATGTACAGCTCAAACGTGATGGAAAAATGTGCATAGTAAAGGGAAAAATTTGCCCAGAGCATAAAATACATGCAAAATTGTATGCTGTCACATTAATAGTGGATGAGGAAGAAGAGGTTATTATATCCATTCAATGTCACGATTGTGTCGCTTCTAGTGGGGGCTGCAAGCACTCCATAGCATTTCTCTTGTGGATCCACCGAAGGAGTGAAGAGCCATCCTGTACAGCTGTAGCATGCTACTGGAAAAAATCAAAACTATCCTGCGTTGGAACTAGCCTGAAAAGCATGTCGGCGAAGGACTTGTCGAAAGGGAAAACTAGCTTGCCATCAAATCCTACAGTTCTCGAAAAGTTTTTAGATATGGGAAAAAAACGAAAACTGAATAATTGTGAGTTATTGAAATATCAACCTGACTATACTCTTAATGATACTCACAGTTTATCTATGCATCAACTTGTGCTCAAGTATAAGGAGAAGTCCTGTGAGACATTCCTGGATAAAGTGAAGCTATCTAACAAAGCTATTGTTGAAGTAGAGGTAGAGACCAGGAAGCAGCACCAAAACAGTCTTTGGTTTGAACTGCGTTATGGCAGAATAACAGCATCTCGAGCCTACGAATTTAGTCGGTGTAAAACGAAGGATGGTACTATTATGGCATTAATAATGGGAGGGAGTATACCAGACACACCAGCAATGAAACGTGGTAGAGTTTTAGAAGATGAAGTGAGAAAAACTGTCAGCAATATACTGGGAAAAAAAATAAAAAAATGTGGTCTCTTTCTCTCCAAACAGTACCCAATGATAGCTGGATCACCAGATGGAATTTGTGGTGATTTCATTGTTGAGGTCAAATGCCCCACAAGTGCAAAGACATATAAAAACTATGTTAACAATGACAAACCTACTGCAAAGTTTAATACACAGATGCAGTTGCAAATGTATTTGACAGGACTGAAAAAGGGATACTTTTGTGTGGCTGATAGTGATTACACTACAAATAAAAAAGTGGAAATTATCACTGTATTGTTTGATGAAACATACATGTCTGATTTCCTTAAGCTTTTAGTGGGCTTGTGGAAAGAAAATGTGTACCCAGTGTTGCATAAAAGTGTGTTGTAAGTAATTTCACAAGTCTTATTCTCAAATACCTTTATATATAAAATAAAACACAGATTATATCCAGAACATTTATTAAAAAATACACAATGTATATCGGATGTTCATGATTATCAAACAAGATCTGACTTCTATGTACCCACGGTTTCAAATTGTTACAGTCAGAATGATGTTTTTCACAATGGACTTATTATTATATACAATATTATAATAGCTTACCCAATGTTGTTAAGAAGGCAAAAAATGTAAAAATAGTTGTTAGAGAATGTAGACAGTTTTGTAAAAAAATGTGTAGATAAAAAAGTGTTTGAAAAACATTTGAATTCACTATATTGTATCATGTGTAATATATATTGTCATATTTGTTAGCACACGCTATTATCAATAAATTATTATTGTATAAATAAAATGCACAAATGATAATTTTGTAGTTTCATTTGATTAGAGAGTCCTGCAAATTTATCAAAGCACATGCAATTACAATAATATCATCAAGTACCTTTACAAAATTTGTATTTAAGCATGCATGGGGCTTCAACATATTAAACTCTCTTAACCGTCTAATTACTCTCTCAACATGTATCCTCAAACTAGCTATCTGCTTTGTTTCCTTGACTTCATGTTTTGATAATTTAGCTCCAGTGACAACACTTGGGGGTCGTACAAGATGCACACCAGCAGTAAATAAATATTGTTGTACATGTTTGAACCCTCTGTCTGCCATCACACACATACCAGGCTGTAAACACTTAATGAAGTCACATGATTCGACTAAACATGTATCGGTGATTCTACCTCCATAGCCTGGTGAAATATAATTTACCAAACCATTTGGTGTACAAGAGACCAGAAATTTTATAGTGTTGCATTTTTTGTATTCCGACCATGATACTGCTTGATTAACACTTTTAGAAGGCTTTTGCACCTCAATTTCTAGACAGTCTATTATGCAACTTGTGTTGTGAAATTTATGTCTGAAGGCCATTGGCAATGTACCTTTGGTTAAATCTTTATCAAGAGTTACAATAAATGGTTTCATAACACTAGCTAATACTGGTATATTTTTGAAAAATATTTTGCTTGCATACGTTGTACTGATAGAAAAATCATCGGCAAGCTCTCTAAATGTGCTATTTAATCTAATTTTTTTCAAACAAAGCAGTATATGGTTAGTGGGAATTCTCGTCTGTTCTTCAATTATGTCTAATAAATAAATACAACATTTAGGAAGACCTATATAAGAACGTGGGCTCTTCATGATTTTCATTAAAGTGTATTTCAGATTTTTAAAGGCCTCTTCTTTTTTTGTGTCTTCGCTTAATTCACTGCAGTCTGAAGTGGATTTCATCTGAAGAGATTTTGTTGAAGGTGATGCTTCTTGTTGAGATACAGATGGTGAATATGAAGTATCACTGTCAGATTGTTCTATTTTTGAAAATTTAAATAGGCTTGATGTCCCTGGTTTAGTAAAACCACAACTTTTTATTTTAAAAGGAGATGTTGATACTGAACAGCAATCAGGTTTCATAGGTGATGTTGACTGGTTTACTAATTTAAATTCTGTCTGAACAGCTTTACTTCTAAATTTGTGAGTTATATATACTTGTACTGCTTTATCACATGATTTTGCATAGATAATAGGTCCATTGTCATTTTCTTCTAATGTTTCTAATACTACAAAATAAAAATAGAGATATTATAAATATATAATATGCTACTGTTGAAGTGTTTATATGGTTAGTACTCTATAGACTGGTTGGATAGTATACAAAATATGTATATAATAAAAATATCCAATACTTTATAGGTATTCCATTAGCTATGTAAACATTTGTAGCATTACTATATATTACACATAGATTTATGATAAAGTGAATTTTTATTATGAAGCAAAATTAGCATTTGGTGTAATATCATTGATGGAGAAAAAGACAAAAAAATGTTACTCGAACTAAAAAAATGAATGTATTTGTTGATAAGAGAACTGAGAGAATAAATTGATATGTTCTACCTGGAGTTTCTGATGAAGTGTCTACAGAATCTACATGTATTGTAGGTGTACATTTTTCTGCTAAATCTTTTTCACTTTCTTCAATCTGCATCTTCCTTTGTTTTTTGGGAACACATGGTTGTTCTGTAGTATTAGAAGTCCATGCTCTTTTTTCTGGTTGCCATTCAAATCTTGTGGGGACACACTCTGACTTCATGCGCACTTTTGAAACTGTACCCATTACTTGATACTGAATATAATTTTCCATATCATTTGGTAACTAAAACCGGAACAAAGTGTTTAGATAGTCACTAAAGTAGACAGTAAATAAATGAAATATAGCCGCAAACAAGTGATTGGCAATTTTATTGAAGAATCTTGATATTTTATTAACCACTTATTATTATTATATACTGATCAAAGTAAATACTCACGTCAAAATGGTCTTCGCAGAAATATATGACCGAATTTGATGATACAGTTGCTGGATCTCTTCTTGCAAGATTTAGCCACCTATCTCTAACCATTTTTTTCATTGGAACGTTAACAAATATCTTGTTCGGAGTTTTTATTGATGTATTCTTACATTGTGGTACCGCACACCATCGATACACGTTAGGATTCATCACTATGATAACTATTCGCACAAAATGATAACTCTTCTCGAGGATATTTGCAATAATAAAAGCAGATCAGAGTCTAACAAATCACTGTATCAAAATAAACTTTTAACCTGCAAGCTGTCAAGTGTTTGAAGTTTGACTGACGATTTTACTACATGACACAGATCATAGATAACCTATCGACAGTTGACGCAGTTACGAATTGATGACGTCATAGAAGGACGCCATTACTATTATAGCGTTTTGGCGCATAATTTAAAATGTGTTTTTAAAAGTTGAATTTTTCCTTTAAAAACATTTTCTTTTACAGAAATAACATTTATTGTAGATAAAATATATACGTGAAAACATCGTGGAGCAGTTTTTCAAATTCAGTCATCATGCCTATTCTAGTAAAGTCATCTGCACTAATGTCCATAACGTCCAAATCATCGTCATACACAGCTGATCTTCAATATATTTGTAGGTTACCTATATTGTTTGATTGTTATGTTCACTTCTGTCAGAATAAACGACGATTATCTTTAAAACCGCTCAAATTTGGCCGATTAAGTTAATTTCTTGTTTAAGCACTAATTCTCTGATTAAAAAATTGGTGAATACAAAATTAGCTGCTTAACCACAATTAAAAGTTAATTGTAGATATTTTACTTTGGTGAATACGGGCATAAGGCATACATTGTATAACTAAAACATAAATGAATACAAATGACTATAATGAGAGATTCACTTCAAGCAAAAATGATCATACATTAACATTACTAAAAAATAATGTTCAATGTTTTCTTTCTCAAGCAAACCAATTAATATGAATGAAAATGTCTTCGAAGTTCTTTTGACTATTGACATTTAGTGCTAAATGTCAATAGTCAAAAGTTCTTCTAGATCGATGACCTGTCAATTTGTTACAGTTATTACAGTAGTTCATTTAAAATTTAGATTATACCATAGAGTAATAATACTTTATGGTTTATACTAAACAATTTAAAAACACGATTATTTTTAATGTTTCAACTGACGAATTTACTTGAATTGTACAAAATAGTCTATTCAACAGTACAATTTTATATAAAAATATAAAAACATCTTATTATTGGTCAGTTAAATACAATCTAAACTGGCTATGAAGATACTTTACTACTACTCAGAGTGAAAATACAAAAAATTATAGCAGCTTACAAGTTATTAAGAATTTTATTCAAAGCCTAAATGAAACATCCAAAAAAAGCACAATTTTTATTAAAAACATTTTACATTTAAGAATTCTAAAAAATTACGAAATTCTTAAAAAAAAAATAATATAACTAGATGTTCAAATAAAGCAACGATCTTACTAATTGAACCACACCATTAGTGTCGTCTTCAAGACGAAAAATTTAACACAAAGCAAATTTGCTGATCACAGTTCGCTTAAATATCTCAATATTTTATATTAAATATGGATGTATGTGACAATGCGAGTGGGAATCTTCCAGAATAAAGTGAAATGTAGCATTAAATGATACTTTGGACAAATGCACAACTGCTTTTCATTAATAAACACTGTACTTTGTTATTTCATCACATTTTCTTATATGCTTTGAATGCCGTGCATTTTGAGCAATTCCTTCAAGTGAACAATTTCCTCATCTTTTTCAGCAAGCTGCATTTTCAGTTGCTTTATTTGCTCATTTTCCGTACATTTCAAAGTTTCTAATAACGTGGTAGTGTCAGGACGAAGATCGGGATTTTTATTGATCAACTTTAGAATAATTTCCGACATTTGTGGATATGTTACTAGTGAATTAGACGAGATTTTACCTTTACGGAGATCAGTAATATAGTGAACACGTTCCATGTCTGTATTGAAATTTTCTACCAATTCAAAGACGACTATCCCCAATGAATACATATCACTCTGAAATTAACAAATTGTTCACTATATGTTAATATATTTGAGAGAAAACTCACTTTTCTATTACATTGTCCTGCTAACTGTTCTGGAGCAGCATATAATCTCGTTCCGAAAGCCAGACTATGACGCACACTTTGCAAAGGGCAAGCCAATCCAAAATCTCCCAGCTGTATCAAAATTTTACCGTTTTCTACTTGAATAAAAATATTACTCGGTTTAATATCATGGTGAACAATGCCTTTAGAGTGAATGTACTCTAAACCTAAAATTAAAAAGTTTTTTTACATTTATTACCCTATATTAATTCGCAAAAGTTACCATTTAATAATTGGAACAAAATTTGTTTAATACTATTATTTCTAATGACTTGCTCATTTTTAGAAACTATGGCTTTGGCAGGATCACTGACACAATTTCTCTTTTCCAGCCACTGCTTCAAAGTACTTTGACAAAGTGCCATTTGTATGTAAAGAGTAGCCCACTTTACTTTTGTTTTGTTTACAGCTTTTATTTTTTCTATTTCCTTGAAATCAAGTTTGCACATGGCCATTTCTTCTTCCCCTTCAGAAAGACTCTTCCTTTTTTCACTCCTAATTAGAAACATTGTTTTTTTTTAAATAATTTCTCTCATTATCAATTTACAGATCATAGAAATAAAACAAGGCAGTTTAATTAAAATCTGATAAGACTTCATCATAAAATATAAATATCCTTTAAACTTTTATTAAATACTAACCTAATTTCCTAAAAATTACTCACCTTGATACCTTTGACTTAACAGAACTTGCTCCACTAACACTATGCTCAAAGTCAATCTGAAAATCTGTACTATCTTCACCATTCTTAGTAAAAGATTGTGTGGTATCTTTATGGTAAATATACTCAGTTTGGTGTGAAATTGATGTGAATGATTCTGTTTCCTTATGTATGATGGCTTTACTTTTAGGAGGACCAATTTCTAGCCAAGCTCCTTTATACTGAACTATATTGGAATGGTTCATACTGGCAAATGTTTTTACTTCAGAAAGGTAGTTTCTAACAGACTGAATACCTTCAGATAAAATAGGAATTTTTTTAACAGCATATTCAGTTCCATCTAATTTATGTTTTACTTTATATACCTGTCCAAATCCACCTCCTGCAATATACTCAACTTCCTCGAATTCTCTATGATAATGTGAATTGAAGTCAGCCTTAGGCCAAATGGGACTAATTGGTAGTTTCTTATCGCCATTTTTAACCGAAGACAAAAGATGTAATAAAGCTCTTTGATACTGACTTCGCATACCTTCAAATTCATTCATCTTGTAGCTCTCTCCAATAAGATTCATATTGTACAATTTATCACATATCACTTTGTACATAATCTCAGCTTGATGATCATCAGTTTCGTATATTGTGCAAACTTTTTTAATAAGTGATTCTATTAGTATACTAACAGGGGTGGAAATGTTAGGTTTTGGGACAACCCATAATGGTTGGGGTCGTTTGTCTTTTGATCCAATATTTTTACTGTTTGTAGGAGAATTTTCAACATTTTTATCATCGTCATCGTCAATGTCGTTATTATTAAATTCAACTGAGATTCCATTAGAGTTGGTCAAATTGGACATGTCAAGACTTGATTGGTAGGTACAAAAATATTCATAGATGAATTGTTCAACAGCTATAAAATAGGTTTACTTATGAAAATAATTCTTATGGCACTAAAGATAAAAATTGACAAATACATTGAAATATTCTGTATAAAATACAAATGTATTCATTAAAATTTAAACATAACCTCGCTTTATCCACTTATATGTCACAAACACAAGGCTACTATCTTCACTACACTACACAAAATTGCGCGCAAGCTCCTGCAGCCTGCTCCGATAAAATAAATGTGCCTAAGCCTTCCAGCAACCGCTAAATTTTGTAAAGGAGCAGCTAATTAAAAACTTTTAACAGAGAAAACAGATTGTTCTAAATTAATAAATATAAAATAAAATATGTTTCTCAAAGACCTACATAAAAGGAGTATTAAAGACAACAACCATAATTTCTATCGAAAAATGTATAAAATTATGTTGGTTAATATATCCTTATTTTAGTTACCTTCAATAGTACAATTTCAACACTGCATAATAAATAAAGTAATGAAGTAAATAAAGTTATCAATAATTACTCAATAAAAAACGTTCCTCGTAAAATGAGACAGTTACCTATTACATTCTAGAATCTAGACTATTCCAGATTCCACTTGTATGCAACACATCATACAAAAAAAATAATTTCATATCAAAATTACTAACTGTATTTTATTTTTCAAAAATGTATTATTTAGAAAAAACAGCAAAGAATTTTGTAGTCATTTTATTGAGCAGTTTGCAGTTTTCTTTAACAATTATTAATTGTTCGTTGTGCTACGCTGTTACTGTTAGCACGGTATAGCTCCGAGCAAGGAGTAGTATTTAGAACGGTTCTGCCAATCTGTCAGTGTCATTAAAACGTCAAAACAATCACCATGAAAAACAGTCAAAATACTTAAAAAATGTTTTTGTTGATTTTGTATGCTGAAATAATATTCTTCAAGAGCGAGAAACTTGTAATTGTGTAGTGGCAAACCAGTAATAATGGATATATTTGTGCTCAAGGTTATATTCTTATAAAATAATTGCTCAGTTCGACAATATGCGTACTCAAATAATCAATTATTCGCTGACGGAAATCGTGATATGTTTTATTGTTGTGGGATATGCGGCTGTGGATCTGGTTCCTTGTGATAAAACTCGACGTATATTCCAAAGTTCTTGGGGAATAATAAGTGATGGTCCGGCTGGTTCAAATTACACCCAGGACAGTCATTGTGAGTGGTTGATCAAGGCCAATGACAGCAACAAATTCATTACATTAAAGTTTCAAAGTATGGGTACCGAATGTTCTTATGATTATGTGTTTGTATACGACGGTGATTCTTTTAATTCTCCTCTTTTGGGCAGCTTTAGTGGAAAAACTGAACCACAAGAAGTAATAGCAACCTCTGGTTACATGTTAATTTTATTATATAGTGATACCAACTATGTACTGGAAGGATTCAAAGCAGAGTTCTCAATTACTGATTGTCCCAACAACTGCTCCAGTCATGGTGTATGTTATGATCATCGTTGTGCTTGTGAAACTGATTGGGGTGGTTATGATTGTTCAAGAAAACTGTGCCCTGACAATTGTGGTAGAAACCTTAGTCATGGACATTGTGACCAAGGACAATGTGTTTGTAGGTCAGGCTACTCTGGAGAATCATGTACCTTGTATGAATTTGATTCTGTTGGAAACAAATGGCATTGGTTGTCCCATTCTGAAGGAGGTTTGCAACCACGTGCAGCACATTCTGCAGTGTACATAGAGATAACTGATGCTTTATATGTTTTTGGAGGATATAATCTTAATACTGTTCTTGGAAATTTAGAAATTTATAATTTTCAAACAAGTAACTGGAGAGATGAACATGGGACAATTATTCCAGATACAGGATTAACCAGCTCCATAGAGCCTGGTTCAATAGCCAAATTAATAGAACATGCTGGGCCTGATTGGGAACAAAAATGGGGACTCAATACCAAAACATCTTTTCTAAGAAATTTATTGTATGCTGGAACTGAAAATACAACACATATCAGAAGAAGGCAAAGGCATTCCAGAGTCCCAGATCAACATAAACCTGTTCCTAGATATGGACATTCTGCTTGTGCTGTTACTAAAGGTTTTGTTCTTTATGGAGGAAAGTTACATAATGGCAGCTTATCTAATGATTTGTGGTATTATAATGTTCAAACTAGATTATGGCAATTAAGAGCAAGAATATCAACTTTACTACCACCACCTTTAACAAGACACACTCTAACTTGCATTGGTAATGTGATATATTTATTTGGAGGTAGTACAGAAAATGGAGAGTTTTCTTCTTCATTGTATAGGATAGAGCTTTCTCCTGAATTGAATGAGTATTGGGAAGAACTAAAACCAAGAGGAGGCAAACAATTAGATGTTAGAGTTGTAGCTCATACTACTACATATCACCCAAATACAAATTCTTTAATTGTTTATGGTGGGATTGTGCCAGGTGTTGCCAGATTTTCTAAATTATCAGACAGGGTGTTTGTTTTTCAATTGGATAATTTACATTGGTCTGAGATTCATTATACCAGAGAACATTTGAGAGAAAAATTCGTACCCAGAGAAAGAGCTTTTCATTCAGCTAATATATTTGGAAATTATTTAGTTGTTTTTGGGGGTTATTCCCACAGGCATAATAAGGAAGAAATCTGCTATGACAATCAGATGTACCTGTACCACCTAGGTTGTCACACTTGGGTAAACCCTGACATCTTGGGAAAGTCCAATGACTCCAGGTATCCTAAGCAACAAGGTAAGGAATAGTAGTTTGTGCAACTAGTGTGGATATGATGGCCATATCGCACGAGGACGAAGTTTGAGCACGACATCGTAGGCGGAGTGCTCAATCGTTCGAGTGCGATATGGACAATCCACACGAGTCGAACAGTATATTTTTTCTACGACCCACTTGAAAAATCTGGAATATAAACATTTTAATAAACTGTAATCTCGACTGTAATATAACTTCAATCTCAAAATTTTTAACAATTTTCATAATTTTACCAATCAATATCAAGCGGAATAATTATTTAGAAATAAAATTAACAATAAAAAAATTTTCTTAATTGGGAATCGAACCCTGGACCTAGCGCGCGATAGTTAAATATGCTAACAACTCGACTACCAAGGTTATTTATAACGTCACATAAATTACAAAATTTTATAAAAGCTGACGTCTATCAAAAGTCTTCTTAAATACCCATTTTATTCTGTTTTCAGTATTTGTTGTTAATTTATACGGATTGTTTTATTCATGTTTATTATTGTAAATAAATATTCTTGATCCAGTGCTTCTAATGAAGCCTTTTTTTCGATAAGTTATTTTGACGTTTTTTTGAAATTCAAAGAAGGGGAGTTGACGAATACTAAACGCGAATGCTGATTGGTGGATTTCATATACGTTCTAGGATGTATATGAATATATACGTTCAGTTAACTGATATGGCCTACATTTCCATTCTGTAAAATGTGCAAAAAATGGATAATATACATGTGGGTGTAGAAAAAATTATTATATTGTCATACTTACATAGTACATAATATCCTCGATAATATCAATATAATGGGATTATACCTAATTTGAAATGCATATATAGTTTTAGTGATTCTTAATTGGGGAAATTTGGAAAGTTAACTAATACTAAACAGTTCATTAAATATAACAATTAGATTTATATGTGAACCAATAAAAATTATACAATTGCATAATTATGATTCATACAATAGGAATTTATTAATATGAAAAACTACATTCTTTACGTTGATGCAAAACAACAAATTACACAAAAACATATGTAAATTAACCCTTATTAATTCTAGAGTACCATCATATTTATTTCTACCTTTTGTAAACAAGTTAATTACATTTTATTCTAGAAACAAAGCAATTTAAATGAACCAGCCAGTTAAAAATAATGAACAATTCTGTTTAATTATGTCATTAGTTTTGCAACAATAATTATTTTTAAACAAATTACTGTCTTAACGTTTACTTGTTTTTTTTTTGGAACTGTATATTATGCAATACATCATTGTCATCATTGTTTTTTATCATCACATTTATCACAACAATCATATGACTGTCAAATTGAATGTCTATCTTCCAAGACTCAATAGAGAAGAGTGGCAGCTTAGTAGGTACATAAGCACTACATTTAAACAGGTTTTTATTATAAACTAATTAATGTATAATAGACACCTTTATGTCACAATACTTGTTTATGAAATGTGTTTTGTATTTTTAACGTGAAAACTATACATACCTATCATTTTTACATCATATACTGGGTGTTCCAAAAAATCTAGCATGTATATATATATATATATATATATATATATATATATATATTATTTCAGGCGTATTTGCGCATGCTTCAGCCGTCCGAAACGAAAATACTTTACTGTTAGTCGGAGGTTATCACGGAAACGTAAACGGGGACCTCTTAGCTTATACATTCCCTCCAATGGTGGCAGCACGTAAAGATGCCGATTATTATCCGGAAGCCGCATGTACGCGACACAAAAATTATGGAGAATGCTCCGCAGATCCGGAATGCGGATGGTGTTCAGCTGACGAACAATGTTACGGTAGAACTATTGGAGCCAATTGTACTACGAATCTACAAACTACTAAATGTCCAGGAATATGTCCGGCGCTCGGAGATTGCCATTCTTGTCTCATACACGGCCATGCTTTACCACAGAATAGGCCTATGATGTCAGCTGCACATAAATTAGGTATTTGTTTTATATTTTCTATTTTCATTACAATTGTATTGAAAACCAGATGAATATTTTTGATTTATGTTGTCAGGTTTAGAAGAATGCACATGGTGCGTACAAAACGCGAGATGCCACCATAAAGACGATAATTATGGTGTATGTGGCTTACAAGAAGATAGTCCGAGTCAAATACCAGGATGGTGGGGCGCTAAAGGAACCGAAGTGGTCAAACCAGAGCAATGTAGGGAACTAGACAAACGACCGGGGTTGACGTTTGTCAAATATCATTATCCAGTCAATTATTCTCAACCTGACAGTGTTGCAATTATAAATGCCACAACAGTGAGTTATTATTACTTAATATTATTGTTGGGACTGTACTAAGGATAATAAACTAACTAACTAATGTCAGTTGTCACACTTTTTATTCTTTTCACCTGTTCCAGACAGCTGTCAACTGTTGACGACAGTTCTAGATGATTCTTCTTTTTCATGGAGCTCTACATATCCTTAGTACAGCTCCGATGTAATTAGATGATTTCTTTCTTTAAATTGTTGCGTTTTGTTTTTGTTTTTTTTTTCAGGTCGACTTCGTTAGTCCAACCAGCACCCTACCTCGAGGTGATTTTTCCAGCGGTGGCGAAATGGTCGCGAGGCTATTAGGTTTCCTTAGACTTTCTTCTTCCTGGCAGGAAATGTTGAATGTGTGCGTAACTTTTTGTTCGGCCACTTTAACAGTTTCCGATAATTTAGTAGCGAACGTTACACCGGAAGTGACCGAATGCAAAGCCGTTAGATGGCCGGACAATATTACTCTGGATAGAATATCGGTGGATTTTAAATCGAAGAAGACTGTCAATATTCAAGCAGCTTATTCGATTTATATGCAACAGAGTAAGATGGAACTGCTACATTACAAGGATTTCGCGGATCCTCAAAAGGTAATTTATGAGGTTTTATAATCATGATGATTTAATGTTAAAGAAATATATCTAGATTAACATAGTACATTTTCTATACGTCAAACATGTTCGATTAGCAAGACCATAGATATATATATATGTACCATGTGACAGTTGACATAAGCGGATTTCTGGCGAACGTTACATTGAACAGTAAGTTCACGTGACGTCACAAACTATTTTGATAACAAGCTGGTGGTAAAACAATAAACAAAGCGTTCAGAACACGTGGTACTTAATAGTGAGTTTATGCTGGTCTATAATTATAGATTATGTTTGATTTTAGTTGGTTTTTGATAAATTATTGATCGTGTTTATGTTTATTGTTTTACCACTAGATTATTGTCAAGTGTCAATTGTCGTGGACGTGCCCTATAAAAAGTTCAATTTCAGGTCTTCACTTTCGAATATTTAGAACCCTACGCGAACGGTACTTGTGAGCAATACAAAAATTGTCTACACTGTCTAACAGATTCACAGTGCGGTTGGTGCGAGTTGACAAATTCCTGTCAATCGCGTTCCGTGGAAGAAGAAATCAGTTGTTCCGTTGATGGTAATTGGAAGTATTTGACATTGCTACCGAGCGCTTGTTCGAATTGTTCCAATTACATATCCTGCGATTCTTGTATTAATTCCCAGTTGTGTGAATGGTGGATTGAAGACGCTCGATGTCAACGAATCGGTCAAAGAATCGACGCAGCTCTCTCTTTAGACCAATGCCCTATACCTTGCCATATGAGGACTGATTGTGGATCTTGTCTTGATCAAAAAGGTAACTTACAAGTACCGCTGAAACTTTTAGTAACCGATTTGTTCGTAGGTCGTTGCGTATGGTGTCAAGCTACCCAACAATGTTTCAGTTTCTCCGTGTATACTAGTGAATATCAATTCGGATTGTGTCGCGAATGGATGGATCAAGCGTTTCCGCTAGTAGCTAGACAAGAAAACGGAATACTTCCGGTACCTAAAACGCAAGAACAATGTAAAACTTGTTCGATGCACACAAACTGCTCGACTTGTTTAAGCTCTCTAAGCTGCGGTTGGTGTTACAACAGCACAAATCCCATGACAGGTGATTTTAATTTAATCTATCCGGCTCGAAGGACCAAAATAATTGCTTATATTTCAGGTGAATGTGTTCAGGGTGATTTTAACAATCCCCATGTTAATTGTTCTATAGTGCTTAACGCACCAGAAGCTAAATGGGCGTATGCGCAATGTCCGGACGTCGATGAATGCGGATTAGGTTTACACGACTGTCACGAACAAGCTATTTGTACAAATACTGACGGATCTTTTAGCTGTCATTGTCGTAAAGGGTATGTACATTACGAGGAAAAAACTTTGTTCGACTTAACTAATTTTATTGCAGGTATATTGGAGACGGTAGGAAAAATTGTCATAGAACGTGTTTCAACGTTTGCGTTCATGGTGTGTGTCAAGGTGAACCTGATTATTCTTGTAAATGTGATATAGGATGGTACGGAGATGACTGTTCGAAAAATTGTGGTTGCAATAATCATTCGGCTTGTCCAAAAGGAGAAAACATCTGCGAAGAGTGTATCGATAATACGATGGGAGAATATTGCGAGCTGTGTAAACCTGGAAGTTATGGAAACGCTACAACCGAACAAGGTAATTAAAGACGTTTATTATCAGTTGATTTTATATCGCCATTTTGTTAGGTTGTCGAAAATGCGACTGCAACGGACACGGAAACAAAGCATTGGGCGAGTGTAGCATGAAAACCGGGATCTGTTTTTGCGAAGATAATACCATAGGAGATCATTGCGATAAGTGCAAACCGAAATATTTCGGCGATCCGAAAAATGGAAATCAATGTTATTATCAGTGCGACAGAGGATTTCTTAGAGATTCTATCGGTCAAGGGATCAGTTCTATGCAGACTTATATACCTCCTTGGGGCGGTACACCGACACGGGAATGTTTGTGGATCATCAAACCGGATGTCAAGTACGGTTCGCCAATTATACAACTTCAGGTAAATTTTTTGTTATTTTTTTTCATTATTATACATATTTTCTGCATATAAACCGTTGATTTCTAGGTAATATTTTGCTCAAATCTTGTCTTTTTATAGCAAATAGTGTAACTAACCCAATCGAACGCTTCTAGGAGTAGGTATACAACCAAGAGTGTTAAGTTCTGTGGTTTTAGCGTCCAAGGTCAGTATGGCCAACAAAATGTGTTTTTTTCTGACAAGAATGACAGTTAAAGTCTACCATTCAAAACATATAGTCAGATGCAGTTTTATCGTGCGGGTCATACGATTCAACAAAGACATACTCACAGTTTTTGTTTTCTTTTATTGCGTTCAATTATAAATTCCAAATAAAATCCGTAAGATAAATAAGACAGACTTATGCAATTTTAACGGGAAAAAGAAGGATGTATATTTAGTTTTCAGCGATTCTAAAAAGTCTTTCACCAGCAGAGTTTTTATTTAAATATGTCAGTTTAGTCAATTTGACAATTCAAAGTGACATTATGAATAATAAGTAGCAACTTTTCGTGTTTTTTTTGTATCCTCAAGCAAAAAAATGGTACTTAGTTTGATAGATTATTTCGAGAATGAAAGAAAAAGTGTAAATTCGTCAATCAGTGAAATCTCACATTTTGGTAACCTCTGTGTTTTCTGATTTGATACATATGGTTAGTGACCTTTGAACCCGCACGATAAGAGTGCTTTTGACTATACATTCAAAAATTCTTATGTTTTAACCTTAACTGTCATTCTTGTCAGAGAAAACCACTTTTTGTTGGCCATACTGACCTTGAACGCTAGAACCACAGAACTAAACACTCTTGGTTGTATACCTACTCCTAGAAGCGTTCGACAAAGTCAGTGTCATCCGTTCATTTTGGTTTCCCTTCCATATCTTGATGAGAAAAAATTCAAATATTTTTCAGATAAATTCGTCTCAATTAAACATATCTTGTGGTGAAAATGCCGTTTACGTTTTTGACGGTCTACCAGAACTCGTAGACATGGGTAGCCAAAGTCCATTATCCGCCGTTTTTTGTACCGAAGAAGCCTTACCTCTGGCTACTGTAGAATCCAGAACAGGTCCGTACTAAACAAAAAATATAAGCTGTATTTTTTAAACAGTTTTATTTTTTTTAAGGACAACTAACTGTTCATTATAAACAAGGACAGCCTGGAGAAAGTTTCAGCGCATTTTATAAAGTAATTAGTTGTGACAACTGTCGACCGCCTAGAGAATGTAAACACGACCAGTGCGTGTGTCAAGATGGTTTAGTCGGTTTTAACTGCGAAGAACGAATTTGCTTGGACAACTGTAACCAGGATAAAGGACAAGGGACTTGCGACAAATCCTACGGAAGGTGTTTATGCAACGATGGATGGACGGGCTCTTCGTGTGATGTTAAGTAAGTACTTTTTAATCCTGTCATTTGTCAGTTATTATTAATACCACTTTTTTTACAGAAAATCCAGTACTCAACTAATTTTCACCGAACTATTCAACACCGTCAAATTATCCGATTCTCTGGAACATTTCCGGAAAACTCTACCGCGTTTCGGACACACCTTAGTGTCAGACCGTCGAGGATCTCTTTGGATGTTCGGCGGTTATTCCTTATCACACGGTCCTCTTAACGACATAAGACTTTTCGACACAAAAAATTTAACATGGATGCAAGTGACTATAGAATCAACACCGGACGCTAAGATGCCGATGGGCAGGTATTTCCACGGTGCGGATATCGGACATGCGCAGACTATATACGTATACGGAGGTCTGTCCAAGAAACACAAAAACTACCGGAATAGGACTTTGGATGATTTTTGGCAGTTTGACATTCAGAATCAAAGGTTAGTTCATATATTAATGAGTAATTAAAAAAAATTTGCAAAGTTTCTCATATTTTAAAGTATTCCTTTTTATTAGGACGATGTCCTGTTCAACTTTCATTACATATTTTTGATGGTATTTTCACTCTTAATAGCTCTGGTACTAGAGCTTCTGAACGGATGATATCTACCTTGTACTGACGAGGCGCAAAAACGCCGAAACCGGTCTACAAGTGATGTTGTCTCTTCTTATTACAAATGGTCTGTATATAGACCGAGAAGTAGTGTGCTATACAGTTCGAGAAAAGAACTATATTGCTTAGAAGTTAACTTGTGCCATAAACAGTATATTTGGTCAAAGTACACCGCCTGTCATACGATTGCGAAAATTACATCCTAACCCTCGCCTCGGATTACGCAAGTACGACAAGGATATACGAAAGAGAGAGAAAGAATAATTGTGCGCGGTTATCACTTAGGGGTGTATACTTATTTTCCGAGGCTGTTAAGGACAATGTTGCCGGATGAAAGTGTTTAGTTTTATCTAATGTGTTTAGTTTTATCTAATAGTGCATAAGCTCGAAAAAAAGTCAACGAAAACGAGAGAAAAATAACATTTGTACAAATTAATCTGCGCTTCTGGCAACAGCGGTTAAAATAGGGGGGCAATTAACATTCCGCCAGACTCGGGAAATAAGTATACACCCCTAAGGTGAAACAAAGTACACGTCTTAATGACCGCGCATAAATTATTCTTTCTCTCTCTTTCCCGTCATACTTCCATAAGGATTTTTGCAATCTGTATATGCGCTCCTAGTTTAATCGAAATGTTCTTAAATTTTGTTGCTTATGGTGCAAGTCAACTTTCTATGTTCCTTCCTCGCACTAACTTCTAATTGTCTTTAAGGTGGAGCGAAATTGAAAAGACTGACGTATGGCCCCCGGCTCTATCCGGCCACACTTTAACTTACCACAAATCTCAAGAAAGCCTCATCCTTATAGGAGGCATATCGCCTCAAACTGGCTTTTTGAATCTCGTGTGGGCTTACAAATTCGGTAAAGAACATTGGGTGCCTTTGAATACGCGCGGGCCTGGACCGTTGGGGATATACGGACACACGACCGTTTACCACTCGCAAAGCAGCAATTTGTTCGTGTTCGGTGGGATGGTTTATGAAAGACAGCTCTCTACGATCTCGAATAATTTGTATATGTTTAATTATGAAAATAGAACTTGGACGCAGTTGAATAATTTGGGATTGTCAGTGCATTGGGTGAGTGTTTTCAAATAAACAATAAATAGAAAATGTCAAACTGTCTCAATTTTAGCCGCGTCCCAGATTTTTCCATTCAGCAGTTACAACTGAAGACTATATGATGGTAATGGGGGGGAAAATTTATCCATGGAACACTACCGACACTTTATATGCTTATTCTTATAATTGCAATCGATGGATGAACTTGATGTCAAATGGTAAGAAATGTATTTTACATTATTAAAAAATTACTGCATCTATGCAACTCGTAGTGCATTACTGTATATAAGTTAGCTGTAACATGTAATGAACGAAGGCCGATTCCTCTAAATAAAACAGAAGATTGTTTAAACGTCATTTTGGATTCCATGTTTGTTTAAAAAACGTCGTTTTGTCTATGTGTTTTTATTTTTAATTGTGTTTAATATCGTTGTCTAGCCTTATCTCTACACAGGTAAGATAATAATAGATAGTTTAAGTTGAAATTTAACCCCATTTTTTACGTTATTAAAAAATTACTGCATCTATGCAACTCGTAGTGCATTACTGTACATAAGTTAGCTGTAACATGTAATGAACGAAGGCCGATTCCTCTAAATAAAACAGAAGATTGTATAAACGTCATTTTTGATTCCATGTTTGGTTAGAAAACGCCGTTTTATAAATTGTGTTGTGGAAAAATGAGTTAACATTTCATATCAACAATAAAAATAAGTTTCTCACTAAAGTTCTCAATTTATAGACGTGGAAAAAATCGGTCCGTTTCCAACGCAGACGTTCGCTCAAGGAATGACAGTAGAACCGGACGGTGACGCCATCTATACGATAGGCGGATGGGGAATAGATACTCAAAGCACAGTTCTACGAATCGAACTACCGACTGATTTATGTAATCTCTTGCCGAGACGAACAACTTGCCTTTACATGTCGGGTTGTGGTTATTGCGCATATAAAAACGACGATAATATTATTTCCGAACAATGCCATTCTAATATTAAGGAGTGCACTTTGGAAACTGCAGAAAATGGTAAGTTTAATTGAGGAGTTCAATCTAAGGTCAGTGTGGTCAACGAAAAGTGTTTTTTTTCTGACAAGAATGACAGTTAAGGTCTACTGCGAACATCTAGATTGCTTTATTAAAATAATTAATACACTTCCTAAGAATATATCTTGAAATTTAAAATGACTTTTTAGCTGAATACTCAACATATCGGTGGCCAATAGTTCTAGAAACTCTTGGCATGTCACCATTTCATTTATGTTATTTAGTCACTAGTTCTGTCAAATGTCAGTAATATTTAGTTGTATCTCTATTCTTCTAATCACTTTTTTCACTGACATTTTACAGAACTAGTGACTGAATAACAGAAATAAAATGGGGACATGCTAAGAGTTTCTAGAATTATTGGCCACTTATATGTTGAGTATTCAGCTAAAAAGTCATTTTAAATTTCAAGATATATACTTCGGGGGTGTATTCATTATTTTAACTGTCATTTTTATCAGAAAAAAACACTTTTTGTTGCCCACACTGACCTTAGACCGAACTCCTCTCTTGAAATAAAACTTAAATTTGCTTCTAGCGTCACTGATAACAAATCAAAGTCAAGTGTGCTCGTTGTACAACATATACGAAACACCACCCAGCAACTGTTCAACAATACAAGATTGTACCATATGCCTACAATCGAGCTCTTGTTCTTGGTGTCAGGGAATATGTTCCAGTAATTTGAATAACTGCAATACAACTTTGGCAAATTGCCCTTTCAATAAATGTACAGCTACAGATTGCGTTCAGTGTCATCAGATGCCCGGATGCGATTGGAGTTATTCTAGAAGACAGTGCGTGTCAGGTTAGCGGTAACATTTTACATAATGAATTATTAAATGTATTAAATTTTTTTCAACAGCGTCCCAAGAAGCAGAAGCCAATTCGGTAGCGGTGTGTCCTCAAATTTGTATCAATCTCGCTTCTTGTTCTTCTTGCCTGGAAAATCCCGATTGTCGTTGGTCGACTCAACTCGACGAATGCGTTACCGAATCTTATCAAGATGTTTATTGCGCTGGTGGCGTTTGTGGATTAGTTCTTCTACCCGATGACCGGCAACATTGTCCCGAACCCTGCAACTCCTTCACGCAGTGCTCTAGCTGCTTAAAACACGCACCTTGCGGCTGGTGCGCAACGCCTGGTTTGAGCGGAGAGGGATTCTGTACCGAAGGGTCTAACGAGAGACCGATGCTGGGTACTTGCGAGGAGGTATTTTTGGAAAACCATAGAAAAGTAGGGGTGAGTTGTTAAAAGTTTTTTATACCTCATTGTTGGCAACTCTGTAGATCTCTGATTTGTCAGTTTCACAAAACACTTTCTAGTATTGACATCAGCTGATAATTTCCATTTTTGACAGTTCTGACAGATAAATATAATTAATTTTTTGTTATTTTATTATTTTCACTCAGTTTCGTTGAAACTGTTCCTTTAAAAACTTCAGTAAGCAATTATATTAAATATCTGCAACTATGGATCATACTTGGAGTACCAGTTTTTTGCTTATTTCGGTAAAACAATGTAACGTCACTTAGGACCGTCAAAATCAAATATATCCATCTTAAATCCACAATAAACTTCTAAATAATCTACCAAACAGACGAGAAATCGACTTATGGCTATGGGTGGCTGATTTCTCCATCAATCAAGGCATATTTAATAGATTTGGAACACGACTGCTGCTACTACTACTTTTCCGAAACACACCCTTTAGTAACTAACCTGGTAACTTTTAGTGGTGTGAGTAATGCTTCTCAAATTACTCTTCCTGGTTATTAAAAGGACCAAAATTACTTTTTTTAAATTATTGTTTCAGGAATTGGAGGATATTGAGCCGTTGGATAATGAGACGTATAGTTGGCATTACGTAAAATGTCCACCGGAGGATGAGTGTAATAATGGACATCACACTTGCGCAGTAGAATCGGAGATTTGTGTAGATTTGGAGGAAGGATTCGAGTGTAAATGTGGAATTGGGTATAAGGCTGGACTTAGCGGATGTGAACCTGTTTGCCCATTAGGTGAGGATTTTATTAAACGTTCATATTGTGGTATTATTAAGGTTATAGTTCGGTTAGTCTTAATATTAATCAATGACGTGTGTAGAAAGCTTTATTGAAGAAACTGTGTGATAAAATAGAGGAGTTCAGTCTAAGGTCAGTATGGCCAACAAAAAGTGGTTTATTCTGACAATAATGACAGTCAAGGTCTACTGTCTAAAACATAATATTTTGCATGTTTTTTATCACTGCGAACATCTATTTTGCTTTATTAACCCCCGAAACATATATCTTGAAATTTAAGATGAATTTTTAGCTGAATATTCAACATATCGGTGACCAATATAGTTCTATGAACGCTAGGCATATCGTTTATGTTATTCAGTCACTAGTTCTGTCAAATGTCAGTGAAAAAAGTAATAAGAAGAATAGATATACAGCTAATTAGACTGACATTTGATATAACTAGTGACTGAATAACAGAAATGAAATGGTGACATTCCAAGAGTTCATAGAACTACATTGGCCACTGATATGTTGAGTATTCAGCTAAAAAGTCATTTTCAATTTCAAGATATACGCTTCGAGGATGTATTCATTATTTTAATAAAGCAATATAGATGTTCGCAATGATAAAAAACATGCAAAATCTTATGTTCTAAACAGTAGACCTTAACTGTCATTCTTGTCAGAAAAACCCACTTTTTGTTGGCCACACTGACCTTGGACTGAACTCCTCTATTAATGTTTTGTTTTTGTTTGCTTTGCTAGGCTGTGTTCGTGGTCAATGTATCCAACCTAATAAATGTCTATGTGATTTCGGTTACGTCGGAGCTAACTGCAGCATCCAGTGCCAATGTAACGGTCACGCTAATTGCGAGGGTCCCGACAAATTGGATAAATGCTTGGTGTGTCATAATAACACAATGGTGAGTTTGACAATTTTTCCATAATTAACTAATAAAATAATATTAAACTATATATTTTTTTATTACAGGGAGCTCAGTGTGAAAAATGTAAACCGCTTTTTGTTGGAGATCCGGCAGACGGTGGTGTTTGTTTATCTTGTTCCGACTATTGTCACGGGCATAGTTCCATTTGCGTTGATAATAGTACTGAAATTGATACGGGAGATTATATAGATTACGAATTTTTAAACAAAACGTTGAAAGAAGGACCAAAAGCCAACGCGAAATGTCTCAGGTGCGGTAACTTGACCTCCGGTGCCAGATGTGACGATTGCATCAAAGGTGAGCTTTTGTTTGACAATACCACGGAATACTATAACAATCGGAAGGGTCTCTTGCCATAGAATAATAAGTACGCGCACCTTTTGTGCGCAGTGACAGTCCATCGAAAATAGACGTTGCCTAGATCACGCCTAGATTGTTATATATTTTCATCTCGTTAGGAAGTGTTGCCAGCTCTAATTTTAGGATCAAGTGTCAAAGGAACCGACGAAGAGAGATCCTTCCGATTGTTACAGTATTCCGTGACAAATAATTCGACGTACTTGTTTATATTTCAGGTAATTTCCGTGGAACTGAGAACCACAGAGACTCGTGTCGACCTTGCGACTGTCACGGTCACGGTGACACGTGCGATCCCATACACGGAGACAAATGCAACTGTCAAAACAATACTGAAAGTGACGTTTGTCGGGGCGTGTCCGATAAAAATTCCGCGCATCCTTGTTGGATGGTGCAGTGTTCTAAATGCAAAGAAGGTTATTTGGGTACGCCCACTTCCGGTCATCAGTGCTATAAGCAAATGCACGTCGATAATAAGATGTGCTTCGATGCCAAACCGATGGGTGAGTGTATCTAGAACTAGTGATTCCAATAGGTAACTTTTTTTATTGTAGATGAATGTAAAATTAAACCTAACCCTCTCCATCCCGGCGAAGTAGTTTTCTTCGTAATCCAACCACGTTTTATGAACGTCGATATTCGTATTATAGTCGACGTTACGCAAGGGAAATTGAACGTTTTTATGAGCACACACGACGACACGTACGTAGCCAGTCGTAACGTTACCAGTGGTTTTATCGATGTCGATATCGATAGTATGTACGGACATTGGGAAAATGGAACTTTAAGATCGAAAGATGTATATTTGGAGAAAGAAGCGGTGGGATTGAGAACTTACATTACAATATGGCAGCCGAAAACTATCTTATTGGTTAGACATTTACAAGATCGACTCGTTATCACTTTACCAGAGGTTAGTTACTAATTTATAACATTTTGTTGATAACTTATGAATATTTTCTTTCAGGAGTTTCATAGTTTAGAAACGACTCGATTTTTCTTGGTATTGCAGGCTCTTGAACCGAGCGATTCGGATAAAAAAGTGTCATACGGTATTGTTTATTCCCGTCAGGACCAACTTCACATCGATCTTTTCGTTTTCTTTTCCGTCTTCTTTTCTTGTTTCTTTTTGTTTTTGGCAGCGTGCGTGGTTGCTTGGAAAGCGAAACAAGCAGCTGACGTTCGGAGAGCGAGGCGGCGACACGTCGTGGAAATGCTGCATATGGCGAAAAGACCGTTCGCCACTATTTTATTGAATCTTAACGGTAAAACAAAACCGAAGAAAACGGCTCATTATGATCTGAGACCGATTGCTGTGGAACCAACTGGTGAGTATGTTGTAACTTGCTCGGTTATTGGAATTTTTTTGTTTTTTTGTTACAGAAGATAATGTAGCAGCGGTAGCGACGGTTTTTATTAGTTTACCAGGAGATAAAACCTCCGTGAAGCTAGCTCTAGCGTCTTCCTTGATATTATTAGCGAGGCAGTTTCCCACGAGTGGGAGGATATTTTTGAGGAGGCGGTCTATACATGCCGCGCCGCCTCTATAAGTTTTTATATGTTTTTTTATATATATATTTTAAGTTTGTTATTATTTATGAAAAAATAAAAGAAAATACAAATCTTCTCAGTGACTTTTTTTTCAAAATCTCGAGACCTAAAAGATCTATTGCGCTGAGTAGCTCCCTTAGTCATATTTCCCGGAGGAATTTTAGGATTTCTGCAAGCTTTAACTTTCCTCTTCTATCCAATAATCTCCTAGAACAATGTCAATGTAATATTTAGTTTATTTAAATAATAAAAACTTCAACAATAACACTTGGCGCAGTCAGTAAACTAGAGTTTGTTCAACCATCCTTTGTCGTTACGTCATACATTGTCCATCTTGATCTCTCATTCATGAAATGATGCCATTAACGTATTTCTTAACTAATATCGACGTAAATTTTACTTCGTACTCTTGACAGTTCAGTTGTCATATTTTATAAACAAAAGGGCGTGGCGTGGCGTCACAAACTATTTCGACAACAAGCCGGTGGAGGAATTTTAGGATTTCTGCAAGCTTTAACTTCCCTCTTCTATCCAATAATCTCCTAGAACAATGTCAATGTAATATTTAGTTTATTTAAATAATAAAAACATCAACAATAACACTTGGCGCAGTCAGTAAACTAGAGTTTGTTCAACCATCCTTTGCCGTTAAGTCATACATTGTCCATCTTGATCTCTCATTCATGAAATGATGCCATTAACGTATTTCTTAACTAATATCGACGTAAATTTTACTTTGTACTCTTGACAGTTCAGTTGTCATATTTTATAAACAAAAGGGCGTGGCGTGGCGTCACAAACTATTTTGACAACAAGCCGGTGGTAAAACAATAAAAAAGCGTTCAGAACACGTGGTAGGTACTTAATGGTGAGGTTATGTTGCTTTATAATGATAGATCGTGTTTGAGTTTAGTTGTTTGATAATTATTGATCGTGTTTTTGTTTATTATTTTACCACTGGATTAGTGTCAAGTGTCAACTGTAGTGGACATACCCTCTATAGGATGAGCTAGGTACTAAAAAAAACTTCATAAAAGTCATCTAATGTGTCACAGACTTCAGATCACAAATTTATGAGAAGCAATGGATGGATTAAATTGCCATCTTTCACTTTCTTAACTCATATGATGGTTTGTTAGGTTAGATTAATAAAACTTCTGTCACAGATCAAACACGGCTAGAGAAAAAGATACGGTTTCTACCATTCCTCTGATCTCCAAGACACTCAGTATAATATCAAATACTCACTCGATATCCCAAAGTTTATTTTTTCATTTCACGTTTCAAGGAATCTAGCTATAGTTATTATAACAAAAATAAATTTTGTATTAACAGCAAAGTATTCTAACAATCATTATACAAATTACTCAAATTGCTTAAGGCCTTTCAATTTCACGGTATGTTTTCAAAGTACTTACCAAAATCATTTTTAATTAACTGTAAGAATTTTAAATAGAGGTCCCAGTTGTGACATATGGTTATAAATATATCTTTTCATACTCACCGCCTCTAAAAACCAACGATGCCTTATACAGGGTGGCTATCATCGAACGTTACCAAAGTATTTTAACACAAACTGATCCAGAATTAATATTATCATACGGGACTTTGCTTGATATTCCAAATTGTTGAAAAAGATCAGATGAAGAATTTACAGAGGTCAAGGCGTTAGTTCGGTAATATTCATTTAGTCAACATTTAACAATAATTTTATCTACGAAACTTCAAAGATGTATATTATAAAAATACCTACTGTGAGTTTTGGATAATACTTCTCGGTCTATATGCCCCGTCGGACATTGAATTACACTGGGGATCCGTATGATTTACAATATTTTTTTTTAAATATTAAAAAGTATTAGCCTTCCTGTATATCTTTTATATTCACCGCCTATCATACCGGGAGATCCGATATATAGAGATGATGCACTGCGAGTTAAAGTGTTCTTAACATGCCGGCACGTAGGAGCCCCTAGGGGTCCGCACAGGTGTTAGCGCTCTCCATCTTGCCAGCACCTCTTTTCGGATCGAGCCGGTTTCATCAAACCCAATTACAGGGCCGGTTTTATCAAAAGATTAAATTTAGAACAATGCATTTTTATTGCTCGTAAATAATGTTCCTTACAATATCATCCGAGAATAGAATAGCTTCTCTCTGTCTGTTTATGAGAATTTCTCGGTGTTGGTCAATTGCACCAACGTTTTTCGTATACATACCTAAATATAATACTTGCATTATTTAAAGAATGAATACGTCAATGACGAAATAATTTAAACTTATGTTGTTTGGAAGAATGTTATAGATTGTTAATTGCCCTATTAATACTCGTGTTAGTTATTCGTTTTTCTAATATTTAAAAACGAAAAATATTTATTTGCTTCATAGGTACTGTCCAAAATAAATCATGAGATTAAAATGTATGCTTAGTTGCCTACACCACAGGTATTTGGGTTGCCTGAAAAAAAATTACTGTTGATTAATGTAAGTCATGCATCAATAGAGGTCATTAATGTATGATATTGTCTAATTTTGAGAACGTTAATAGCATTTTATATTAATACACGGTCGACGGAAAACTAACAATATTTGTATTCATATCTATGGAATTCATAACAAGACCGAGCAAGTTTAAAACAATTAAAACAAACGAATAAGGACCGTATATGTTATCACATGATTAGAACCATTACCAAAGCCAACTTTTTTTGCTGCAGCCAATGTCATTTTTTTTGCATAGAAAAATTAATATTTTATTGATTCTATTTCACATTTTTAATGCGTTATTAGTTATTTTATTATGTGGTACTGTGTTTATTATCAAAAACTAAGAATTTTACATTGGTATATAAAGGATTATTAGTAAGTATTTAGAATTTGTCTTATCTATTATAAAAGGTGGTCATTAGGTATTTGAATAACGTCGTTTATGTACCCAGGAGGTACCTACGATATTTTTAAACTATCTCGGAATTGGTATCTTGAAAAAAACATGCCGATGGTATTTTTATGTCTATATAGACGATTATAGGAAAGTATTGAGGTAGGCAGAATTATTCATGTTCCTATAAAATACCAAGTAGGTATCTACCTTAAAATATTGTGCTGCTCCTGTGATATTTGTATTAACTCATATTAAATCGAGAAAACCCCTTCATATTACTTTACAATTTTTAAAATAAGAGTAACAAGTCAATCCAGTGCGACTATAGCAGTTAGAAAACAAAAATTAACTTAGTTTGAAAGTATGTAGGTACTGACATTTTGTTTGGTTAATGTTATGTATGTTTATATACTTTTTCGACATGGACAAAAGATTTCGATGTAGATCATAAAAATTTCGGTGAAATTGATATCGATTATGAATTTTTTTCTATAAAACAATATTAAATTATAACGCTTTCATTTTGTTATTTTTTTTACAGATTTAATTCGCTTGTCTCGGTACTTGAAACACGGTTTGCCAAAAGGTAGGTGGTTGTTGTGACGGATAACAAAAATAGAATTTAAATAGAGATTTAAAATAGTTATTGAAATGTTCTTGTTAATTTTTTAATTTAATAATTAGATTTTTATTATTGTTATTCAAAAAGTATGCCTGAAATGTTTTTTCGTGTAGGTACTTATGATATTTTTATAAAGAAATGGAATATTGGAAACACCCCAGCAAGAGAATATTTTTATTTGGATTTTTTTGAGTTCCTTTTCTTTTCAGGTCAAGTATTTTTCAGCGCAGCATAATTTTGTGAGCAAATCGATTAATATTTAGTAGTAAAGTAGTATAAAGACAATTTAATATTTTTGAATTTCAATAGAGCAATCAAAACAAAACAAAAGTAAATAGACAATTTTTATCTCAACTTTAGGTACCTATAACTTGAAAAGAATTTTTTTAAATTTATTTTAATCATCTATATATTATTTTGAATATTAGTAAGAAACTAAGTGAAATTATTTTGTTTGAAATATGGATACAATCTCACAGAAATTTTTAGGTAAATGGAATGTTGCAGGAAGCTCAAAAGCGAAAATTTGGGCATAGAAATAGACAGGACAGAATTAAGGGTGTTTCCAATTTAAACAATTTTTTAACTGTTAGGTACATTATTAATTTACTTTTTTAACTGAAATTTTTTTGTGGTTACACTTATTTTCAAATTTATGTGTGTGTGTTTAAAAAAAAGTTTGTCTGATCACATATTTTTCCTTTGAGTACAATAAGGACTTAAAGTTTTTGAAAATCACTATAATAACACGAAAGCTCAGGGTACTGGCTCGAAGTTGCTCTAACATAGTGGACTTTATGTGGGAAATTTATGTGATGTATGCTAGTAAGGTCTGGTTTAGGGCTTCTAAAAAGTGCTAAGTGCTGGATTATGGAAAGAATGGTGCAGTTCAAATGGTATTGGGACAGAGCCTGCGTCATGAAGTTCACATGTAAGTGTTTTATTTTTAATTTACTTTTAAAATATTTCCTTGTTCCTTTTTGGATTATATGAAATTTAGATATAGAGGGAACATTTGAGGTAATAATTAAAAAACGATATTTTTTTAAAGTCAGTTAATTTTACGACTTTTCTATAATACTGTATGTTTGGTTGCATATTATAGGTTCATAAATATGAATTATTAATTAATGATTTTGTATATGTATATATATATATTAATATAGCTCAAAAATGAATGATAAATAGAAAAAATGATGTAGTGTACAACGTAAAAAATTATGTTTATATACTTTGCGAAAATAATAAAAGCGTTGATAATCATGTTGAGATATTGCGAATTTGGGTAAAATTAATAAATATTCTTGTAAGATACCTCACGTGCTTCATTAACATTAAATTATTGTAACAATAAATAATTCGGTACGTTAACTCGAGCCCAGTTGATCTACGACCTGTCTCACAAGCTTTTTCTTATTATCGAACAAGATATTCGTGATTTAAATCACTTTGGTGGGGAAATACGCTGAAATACCTTCTATTATATGAAATTTATGGTACACGCATCTAAACATATATATTTGCATTTGCCGCTTTGTTTTACAAAAGAAGAAAACGAATCGCATGCTCATCATAATATGCGGGAGGGAGCTCTATTCTCTTCTTCTGTTTCTCGCGTATCTATATCTATTTAATGTCTAAAGAACGGAACACGAAAGGGAATCGGGGGTGTAAACATTGTATAAGCTCCTTTATAAACAACGTTTTTTATAGGGATTCGAATTTGAAAAAAAATAGTTTTTAATTTCACTTTACACTATTTTGCTACAAAATTTTCGGTACGTCAGTGTATTTGCTAATTTTTATCTTTATCCTAGCTCTTGGTCCGAGCTTGAATGAAGATTTCAAAGTTAGATAGGAAGGTTGATTGAGTTAAGTCATGCAATACCATTAGAGCAAACACGGATCGACTAAATTTATTATTACGACTGAAGTTTTTGATTTGCCGCCGATTAAAGTGTAAACGTGATGTTATTTTTCAAATGGATACGTAAAATCGTAGGTATATTTGGTGCTTCAATGTCACTTTTAACTTGTTGTCTATTACGTTGGCTATACCTAACCACAGATAACGGGCTTTTCGGATGAAACTAACTTCAGTTCAGTCAAAGTACAGAATAACCAACGAAGTAGGGCAATTTTCCACCAATTTTCTAATACGTACGTGCTGTGTGGGTTGTCTACTTTACTTTAGAGAGCAGCTATGAATAAATTAGCTAGAATGTGAGTAGATTGCAAAATATAATGAAGTTAAAGAAATAGGAAGAGTTCAGTCTAAGGTCAGTGTCCCCAACAAAAAGTGTTTTTTATAACAAGAATGACAGTTAAGGTCTACCCATAGAGAAATATAATATATTGAGAGTTGTCAACCCTGCAGTAACAGTTGGCATCACGTTGATCGAAGCGCACCCCGAAGAGGTGGTGGAACTAATTTTTGAAGGCGGGATATTTAAATTGGTTAGTTTGGATAGTGGGCAGGTAAATTTTACAATTTGTCTAGAAATTGTTTATTATTATAATTATTTCATTATAAAAAATTGAATTATATTTAATATAATTTAATTTTTTATAATGAAATGATTATAATTAATAAACAACTTTCAGACACATTATTTAGATAAATGAAAAATGAACACAAATTTAATTTTTTTATTAAACTGCACATAATAACATGACATAATCTACATCTATATTATTAATTTATGAAACATGAACATACGTTTACTACTTACATTATATTTAGGAAAGTTAAGCCAATATCACATCAAATTGCACATTATTTCAAAGTTTTTCACTAAAACTGCAAAAATTTCAATAAAAACGAGTTAGAAAGTAGATTCTCCAGACAGGAACAGGTCTGAAACAAAATAAATAAAATGCAGTACCATAACTTACAAATAAAAAAGAATTATTTTTGTTTGCTAGTTCTCTTGCGAAGGTAAAACAAATCTTAATAAGTATTTTGCATAATGGACCTGTAAATGCATTATTACCAACCAAAATGATCTTTACAAAACCTTTGAATCTTGGATTTAGAAAGAAAATTATGAACCACTGTTTACTTTGATTATCAGATGGAAGTTTGAAAAATGTTTTATTTTTACTACGAAGTGGCCAAAAATATTTACTATTTCAATTTTTTGCAATACATTTATAACGAGTTATATCTGGTGATGATATTTAGAAGGTTCACTTACTGTTATTTCCTTTATTAGAACTAAAATCCTAAATAAATCTTTGAGTAAAATAATACCACTCACCATTTTGTTTTGTTGACACACTCTCTTGTCTTGTCTTTCTTGTTTGACAAGCAGAAGCTAGATTCACACCAGCCAATGTATGATAGATATCGTATATTTTTATTTTTAATAACTTAAAAGTTGATATACTAGGATATTTTATAATATTTATCGACATTGAAGGATAAATATTGCATTGTAATGTAATTTATAATATTTTAAACTATTTTATTCCATTTCCCTTATGTAAAAAGTCTTGTAGTTCTCGCGACCGCAGCGACTCGATGCGCGGGTGGTGGCGCAGAAACGTTATGCCGTATACCACCTATGCTTCAATCCGTCTCTTTTTTATTTGTCTATGGGTCTACCATTCAAAACATTCGACTAACTAGAAATGCTACAAAAATCTAATGGAAAATGGACACAACAAAGATAAATATAACTGACATTTGACATAACAAGTGACAGTTTTTGTAGGCCACACTGACTGAACCACAGATAAGGCTGAACTCCTCTATTGCGATTAAAATTTCGACATGAAATCATCGTATATAATATTAACATGTGATAAATTATAAATAATTTAATTGAAAATAGTCAAATAGATTTTTATTATTATCCCATTGTAAAGATCCCTATTTATAATTTTCAATCCCATTATTCATACCAAGTTATTGATGTTTCTTTTGTTAAGCTCACAACAAAATGGATTGGTTTTATTGAATAATATGTTATACCGAAGAAAATCTGAATACAATGAAAGTATAGGAGTGTTTAAAAAAATAGTTCGGGTGATTAAAGATGTCTAGTTAATTAAAATTTTGTTATGAACACTTCAAACGTAACTAACCTTACTTTTGGCCGAAATTAAATTAAAAGATTATAGAACTGTTTTTGACGGATAGGAACAAAAGTTTAAAATATTTATGTATGAATTTATGTCCCTTAGTGCAAGCGCAAATTGAAGCAATTATTTTTCTGAAACTTTCGGGCAAGATTTTATGTCACTGTACGCAATGAATAGCGAGGGTGTGAAATGAGCCGTTTTGGCCTTTTATTGTTGTAGCCAAGATGCTCAATATTTTCATTCACTGACTCACTATTTCGAATATAATATACTCACCCCAAACCGCAAAGATAAAATCCCTCAGTCAGTTTTATATCCTCAATTATATAAAAATTGATTTTAAAGGCTGAAATGTCAAAAAGGTTTGCTTTTCCCGCTGTGTCTGTCAATTATATGTGTCTAAAAGTGTGATGCTGTCATTTTACCCACAAAAATGTTTAAAATTCGCGCTCAACCAAATATGACTGATGACATAAGAAGTGCGTTCATAATATATCGAAGACTGACAGTGTACTTGTCAGTCAGACGTCGGTGCAAACGCTTCTCGTGGTGCGTTTGTAAATTATTTTTAATTTTCGTCTTAAATTTGGCTAGTAGAGGAGAAAATTGTATATACACAATGGAGGCGAAGATATTTATAAGCCTTGCACCTTATTCCTGTTAAACAAATAATATACACTGCTCACAACACAATAACATTAATTTTACTCTTGTCACTTGTCAACCACGTCATTTTAATACTAATAATTTAAAGTGAAAACCATAGACAAATAAAAAAGAGACGGATTGAAGCATAGGTGGTATACGGCATAACGTTTCTGCGCCACCACCCGCGCATCGAGTCGCTGCGGTCGCGAGAACTACAAGACTTTTTACAAAAGGGAAATGGAATAAAATAGTTCAAAATATTATAAATTACATTACACTGCAATATTTATCCTTCAATGTCGATAAATATTATCAAATATCCTAGTATATCAACTTTTAAGTTATTAAAAATAAAAATATACAATATCAATCATACATTGGCTGGTGTGAATCTAGCTTCTGCTTGTCAAACAAGAAAGACAAGAGTGTGTCAACAAAACAAAATGGTGAGTGGTATTATTTTACTCATAGATTTATTTAGGATTTTAGTTCTAATAAAGGAAATAACAGTAAGTGAACCTTCTAAATATCATCACCAGATATAACTCGTTATAAATGTATTGCAAAAAATTGCGATAGTAAATATTTTTAGCCACACAATAAAACATTTTTCAAACTTCCATCTGATATTAATCAAAGTAAACAGTGGTTCATAATTTTAGGATTTCTTTCTAAATCCAATATTCAAAGGTTGTGTAAAGATCATTTTGGTTGGTAATAATTCATTTACAGGTTCATTATGCAAAATATTTATTAAGATTTGTTTTACCTTCTCGAGAGAACTAGTAAACAAAAATAATTCTTTTTTATTTGTAAGTTATGACTTATGGTACTGCATTTTATTTATTTTGTTTCAGACCTGTTCCTGGAGAATCTACTTTCTAACTCGTTTTTATTGAATTTTTTGCAGTTTTAGTGGAAAATTTTGAAATAATGTGCAATTTGATGTGATATTGGCTTAACTTTCCTAAATATAATGTAAGTAGTAAAAGTATGTTCATGTATCATAAATTGATAATATAGATGTAGATTATGTACTGTTATTATGTGCAGTTTAATAAAAAAATTAAATTTGTGTTCATTTTTCATTTATCTAAATAATGTGTCCTGAAAGTTGTTTATTAATTATAATCATTTCATTATCAAAAATTAAATTATATTAAATATAATTCAATTTTTTATAATGAAATAATTGTAATAATAAACAATTTCTAGACAAATTGTAAAATTTACCTGCCCACTATCCAAACTAACCAATTTAAATATCCCGCCTTCAAAAATTAGTTCCACCACCTCTTCGGGGTGCGCTTCGATCAACGTGATGCCAACTGTTACTGCAGGGTTGACAACTCTCAATATATTATATTTCTCTATGGTGAAAACACTATTAATAAACGAATAAGCTCAATAATGATCGTTAGTGAATCTTTTTACTGTATTCATTATAATTTTACAAACTTTTTTTCACTTTTAAAACACAAATAGGTATAAAATCAAACATAAAAAAGTTCATATACCTAGGTACTGTTAAATTTATGTACCCTGTACATCTGGAGAACACATACGACGTTGTTATTTATAAATTACATGTTAAAGCATCAAATTGTTGTCCGCCCGTTACATTTAAACTATCTTTTGTCTGAAAAAAATGGACCATTCTTCGCTATTGTGTCAAAAACGAATTTAATAACTAAGTATAATTAATAATATCCACTGTACAAATATGTTTGACGGCTCGGTTATTGTAAATTGAGCTTGGCTTTTAGTTGTTGGGAGTAGCTAATGGTCCGAGAAACGGTGTCTCGTAAGTCGAACTTTAAAATTCCGAAGAGCTCACATTTCTTTATAGTTTTTTTGTAGTTTAAAGGATGAAACTAAAATATACACTGTGTCCTCTTAACCTCACACCATATGGGAAACTTTTTTATAAAACGTTATGCAAAATTTACTTTACTCTTGAGTTATATTCATATTTTTCGCCAAACCTCGTATAATACTGAAAAAAATTGATATCTGATGATCGTATTCTAGGTTTTGGAACATGCAGAGCATTTTATGAAGAATAACTTTTTCTTCTAAAATTGATAATAAAAAAGTTATACGTATAGTGCGAACTTACATGACTTACATTCTTTTGTCGAAAATACACTCCTGTTATAAAAATTACTTATAGGTACAATAGTCACTTCTTCTTCGTTTTTATGCACGGAGGCTGCTGCCACTTTGTCCTTTAAGAGATGTTTTGTCCCACAAGATTGCATCTTTTTAAATTAACTTAGTGACATGTTGATTTACGGTTTGTGGGCTTGGTTTATTTTTTCGCTATATTAATTTAAATTTAAAACTCAGTTCTTCTAATAGTTCGGTGGATACCTAATTCTCCTTGATATAATTGACCGTGTTAAGCGGTGAAACTATAAAAGAAACCGATTTAATATGTTAACGTGCTGGATAATTGCGATTTTTATTTAAATAATGATTTATAGGTAACATATATCTGTTTATGTTTGTACAGTAGTACTGTACTTTTAATATGTATAACAATTTACAAAAATATCTTCCAAAACTACGGACTTTACTATACCTATAATAGAGGAGTTCAGTCCAAGGTCAGTGTGGCCAACAAAAAGTAGTTTTTTCTGACAAGAATGACAGTTAAAGTCTACCGTTAAAAACATAAGATTTTTGCATGTTTTTTATCATTGCGAATATCTACATTGCTTTATTAAAATAATGAATACACCCCCCGAAGCGTATATCTTGAAATTTAAAGTGACTTTTTAGCTGAATACTCAACATATTGGAGGCCAATAATTCTAGGAACTCTTGGCATATCATTTCTGTTATTCAGTCACTAGTTATGTCAAATGTCAGTGTAAAAAGTAATAAGAAGAATAGAGATACAACTAAACTGAATAACAGAAATGAAATGGTAACTTGCCAGAAGTTCCTAGAATTATTGGACACCGATATGTAGAGTATTCAGCTAAAAAGTCATTTTAAATTTCAAGATATACGCTTCGGGGATGTATTCATTATTTCAATAAAGCAAAATAGATGTTCGCAATGATAAAAAAACATGCAAAAAACTTATGTTTTGAATAGTAGACCTTAACTGTCATTCTTGTCAGAAAAAACCACTTTTTGTTGGTCACACTGACCTTAGACTGAACTCCTCTATTAACAAAGTACCTTTACTCTATTCCTCAATGTACAGTAAATGTCAAAGGCCAATACCAAGGAAGACATTTTTCACACGTAATGAAATACCAGTTAATGAGAAATAATGAAACTACGACCGTAAACTAATGCTCAATGAGTCGAAGCATCATGAATTTCAAACACCCAAGTCTATATTACCAAGGAATAAGAGTAGGCAGGTAATTTACCACATGATATGTTTGCTTAAAGGCAAGACTCTCCCTATAACATCACACCGAAACTACCAGAGATATAGTTCTGGAGCAAAACTGTTAAAATTTGTAGAAATACCAAGAGGATTTAAGCGTATAATAAATAATGTCTAACACTGATCCTAAAAATTATTTACAGAGCTGTAGCTCCATCGAAAATTCGAAGATGTCAAAGATAATTGTATAGGCAACACAAAATACTTGTCATAATTAAACCATATATAGGCAACACAAAATACAGATACACTTTTTGTTGCGTATGTACCATAATTACTCAGTATATTATTGTAAACATTTATTTGATTAAACTTTACATAATTATTTGGAATCACCAGAAGCAGCTCTGTAAATACAAAAAAAAATTGTGTAAATAAATTAATGTTAATGTAAACCACAAACGTTCCACGAACTAGCCCCTCAACTATAAAGTTAGACAGTGATAAACGTATAGACGTCGGTCTTGGCTTGATCTTAAGCCGTAGCGGCATAACACAGAAACGACTTGGCCCTATAATTAAAGGAAACTCATTTGTGTTGGACTGACACCTTAAAGATAGGCATTTAGTCAGCTGTCAGCGGCAGCCTTTGTACCTGAGTACCATTCCAACAGACGCGCGAGCTTACTCACCTATCCAACCACTGGCGGATGAAGAAGATTGTTTTTAAAAGGCGTTAATGATAGAAAAGATGATTTTTCTCTTTTTACATTTGAAATAAATCTCGATAAATTGAAAGATATCGATAGTATTTCGATTATTTCCGTGATTTTGTTGTTTAGAAAGTCGTCGTTAGCTTTATAAGGTGTACTTTGATTTAGTAAAACTTACAGGGGGTGCGCGAAAAGAAGATACCTATTTTTAAAAATTAAAATTTCCCTTTTTTAAGTATTTACTTCTCACTTACCGCATATTAATTTTATAAAATGTCTTTCGACCGAGTGTGTTACGCCATTGTAGTCGGTTCTACCTGCCGTAAAACAATTCAGCGGTTAACAAACTGGTGAATTTAACGTGTGGGGCGGAGTTTTGTGTTTTCAAAGGTGAGAGAGAATTTGCTTGATCCAACCGCCTCCTCTCGCGGAATGCGCGAAGACGAGGAGGGGTCGCTTAACGTTGCGGCGCTGCTAGAAACGAGTAACGACGCATACGGCGACGCCTAGTCAGAGACGTCGGTTCAGAATTTTTTTTTCAGAGTTTGTTGAGGAAGTTTTGGTAATTTTGTTAAAAATAATGAAGCAGGGGAAGTAAATAAGCTGTTGGATCAGCTTCTTCTTTTAAGATTTTGGAATTCCATCTTCCTATCTAAATGAGGCACTGCCCTTTCGATACCCCAACCTCATTATCATCGAGAATGCTTGGGAGCAGCCTTGCATTTCCACAAGCAAACCCCTCTAGCACTCCTGCTTTGACATCAATTTCTTCTCCAAGTTCTGTAAGTGTCTTGAAGTTTTTTATGGCATAGGTATAATAATAGGAAAAAATATTAACCACTAATAGAGATATTCAACTTATCAGTTGGCTAGAAGAAGCAATTATTGTCAACTTCACAGCTATACCTCATTTAAAAACCAGGAGAAGTAATTTGAATTTATGTTGGTATTTCTGTAGACCTTTGATTGGTCAGATCCGGTCCAGTTTCACACAACACTTTCTAGTATTGACATCAGCTGTTCCTTTAAAAACTTCAGTAAGCAATTGTATTGAATATCTGCAATTATGGTTCCTTCTACTTCGATTACCAGTTCGGTAAAACAATGTAAGTCATTTAGGACCGTCAAAAATCAAATACATTCATCTTATATCTACAATAAACATCTAAATAATCTACTGAATAAACGAGAAATCGACTTATGACTATGGGTGGCTGATTTCTAGATCAATCAAGGCATATTTAATAGATTTGGAACACGACTGTTGGCTACTTTTTCGGAACACACCCTTTAGTAACTAATCTGGCAACTTTTAGTGGAGTGAGTGAGGCTTTTCAAAATTACTCCTCTTGGTTATTAAATGGACTATAGTAGTAGAAAAAAAAAATTTTATGTTAATTGTTGGGTGGTTGGAATTTTGTGCATGTTTGTACTTGGTACATATCCATATTCTCATCATTTTTCTTCCATCTTTTCCTTTATGTAAGCGAACACTATGAGTATCAACTATTCTTTCCAACTTTTGCAATTTACTGGTCTCATCTATAAGTATTTGTTTGCAAATTATATTTATGTTCAAAGACATAAACACTTCTTTTTTTCTAATTGACATTTTCCCATCTCTGTACGTGTTCGTATTATATTCTTCACCGTGGAAACCAGTTAGTTTCTGTCATAAATTTAACAAATGAAAGTAACTGTGTTTTGACCATATGTATTGTTAATAATAAATATACAAGGTGACCAGAACAATAATCAATAATATTATCTCCTAGATTTATTTGAATTTGTAGCATTATTTCTTTCCAAATTTTTGACGTTAAATTCCAAGACACTGTATATACAATATGTGGTAGATGGCTGTGTGAAAATTTTGATCTTGACTTGTACTTGTACTACTTGTAATGAAAGCTCGGGCTTGCATGACTGATAAATAATCAGCATATTAAAAATGCCATTATGCAGATATAAACAAAAAAAAAGCAGTCCACTTTTACACATTCGATACTCCCGATTACGATTTTTCCAGCACCAACTACTTTTTAAATATATTAAATTAAAAAAATTTACTGAAAAGTAAAAAGTAACCATGACGAAAAATAATAATGTGTAATTTTGAAACTAACTGCATTCATAGAGGCGCTTTGTACGAAAACTTGTCCACTATATTTAACAAAGTTTTGATTACGGTCATTAGTCCTTGTTTTTGAATAATAATTTTCTTGTTAGTAACAAATCCTGCGGGTAAGAACAAAGTTTTTAGGCTCACTGCTTGATATTGAACAAAATTATGGTAGGTTTTGAAGTTGACCAGCTTAGAAATTTGCAAAAACCCCAACCAAATTCGAAAATGCTATGAAATTAATAATTATCAGCTTCTTCTAACTGAAAATACTTGAGAACTTTCAAAATGCTGATGTATGCCCTGTATCTAGGCATATTTTTGTATTATTTGAATAAATATAACAGTAAGATTAATATTTAGTTTTCATAAATAATAATTGACCCTGTATGTATGTATCACTGAGACCTAAAAGATCCCCTTCTAATAAATTTCCTTTAGTCCTATTTTCCGGAGGAATTTTAGAATATCTACATGCTTCAACTTAGGTAAATGTTCCTCTTCTATCCAGTAATCTCCCAGGTACTGTGCTCTAGGATTCTGGAGTGCAGTTGGAGGTTTCTTCTTGCATACCTCAATATCTGCATTCTTCTTCCTCCACTATCTTGAGCTTCAGGTGCCCATTCAGGCGACAATGTCCCGTTAGGATCCCTGTTAAAACTTTTAGCGCAGTTTTACTTTGACTCATGAACTCATTTGATCTCAACAGGCTGTAGTCACCCAGAAGAATCTTTGATTGTTTAAGCCCCACTAGATCTTCTATTTCTTTCGGCTTCACCTATTTCTTCCAATATTACATTGGGGCTGATTCCGCAAAAGGGTTCAGTCCCCCAGAAAGATATTTTAGTCCCCAACTTTGCTAGTTCATCTGCTGTTTCATTTCCTTCTATTCCAGTGTGTCCTGGAATCCATAATAAGGTAACTATATCGTTCTCGCCTAGTTCATTTAGTTTGTCTAGGCATTCCCACACCATTTTGTAACTGTTTACCCAAGAGCTCAGTGCTTTAATGGTTGCTTGCCTATCTGTCATTATGATAATCCTTTGTCCTCTGCATCCTTCATCAATATTGAACTGGGCACACTTTCTTATGGCGTGGATTTCCGCTTGAAAGATACTTCCATGGCTGCCGTTGGGCATGTTCTCATTGCTCCTGTAATGCATATACAGGCTAGTCTTTGAATTTTGGAGAGGTTTGGTTTGGTCGTTAATAGGCTACTGCTTCAAGCAAATAATTGACCATAAACAACAAAGTACAGACCTGACAAGAACATATTGCCAATACAAAAGGTACCTCTGCATATTATTTTGAATGCTGTAAGTACTCTCGATTGATAAGTCGCGCTTGCGCAAGATCTGATCATTAACCAATCAAATTTTTTAAGTCAAAGATTAGCGTTAACGTTCATTATTGTGATATTTTTATTAGCATTAATGACAGACCTGCTTTTTCCATTTGAATTAAAAAAAAACGCCGTTCATTGGATTTTTATTTCTACAAAATGTAGACTTTCCTCGGGTTTAATTATGAAGTGAGGTTTCAACAAACCAATTGCGTAATTTGAAATCGTATACTGTCACGATTGGTTGGCTTGATGGTAAACTGCGGTTTTAAGATGTTGTAACAGTATTGTAAAACAAATAAAAGATATATTAAGAAGTCATCCGAGATGTAATTTTATTGGAAATACTTTGCTACGGGCAAATAAATTGGAATAATCACAAAAACCATTCGAGCGGATAAATCGATGGAAAATTTAAATGGTAGGTACTGTTAGAATCAATTGTAAATCAATATATAAAACGACGAATAGAAAAAAATGTGTTTGGAATGTGATAATTTTCATTTTTGTGAAAAAGTATATAAAAATTGCGAAAGATATATCTGCATGCAAGTCTTTGGACCTTGCTTAGTTTCAGCATTGGGCTCCTTTAGCCCTATTTCCCAGGGGAATTTTAGGACATCTGCAGGCTTCAGCTTAGGTAATGTTACTCTTCTATCTCTTCTAAGTATGTGGATGGAGGTTTCATCTTCCATGCTTTGACTTATGCATTCATTTGATTTTAACAGGTTGTAGTCTCCCAGGAGAATCTTTGATTGTCTAAGCCCTACTAGATCTTTCCAATGTTCAGATCTTCTCTTTCTTTCGGCTACACCTATTTCTTCCAATACTACATTGGAGCTGTGATTCCGCAAAAAGGTTCAGGCCCCCAGAAAGGTATTTTAGTCCCCCTCTTTGCTAGTTCATCTGCTATTCAATTTCCTTCTATTCCACTGTGACCTGGAATCCATAGTAAGGTTAGGTATATTGTGGCCTAGTTTGCCTAGGTATTCCCACACCATTTTGGAACTGATTACGCATGAGCTTAGTGCTTTAATGGCTGCTTGACTATCTGTCATTATGATAATCTTTTAAATTGTCCTCTGTATCCTTTATTAATATTGAACTCGGCGTGGATTTCCGCATGAAAGATACTTGGGGTTTTCCCCAAGCTTTTGGTTCCTGGCCCGAACACTTCTATCCCAGTTCCTCCTATTGCTTTTAAGCCATCTGTGTCCAATAGAATGGCATTCTTTCCAAGTCTGGTAATGGTATTTGGATCCCATTCCTTCTTGTTGCTTAATTCTGTAACGAATTTCTTCGAAAAGTTTACTTGTTCATCATAACGTTTTGGAAAACTTCACGTGGCTTCTTTTTATGTGAAACATAGTCTACTTATTCTTCTGTATCAGTTTCGTATGGCTGATTAATAATAAATTATTTTTTAAATGAACTTTCAATTAAAATCTTTCTTAAAAATTAAATACACCTCATCCACCTTCTTCGAACAAATTATCTTTCTTAGACACACTTTCTAATCGAGTCAACTGCGCCGACGACATCAAACAATAATTTCTTTCAATTACAAATCATTATCTTCGATCTAAAAACTCGAACGTCGAAAAAAATTCTAGTAGGTTGCCCAATCGGCGATCATAATAGTTAAGGTCCGACTTCATTAATTCGATAATTAAAACGAGATAGTTATGGATAAGTGGGGGCTATCCTATTCTTCATAATTACCATTTTGGTTAATTAAAGTTTAATTTGTATTATGACTAATTACAGACTTCACAGGTGTTGCAATAATAGTCGGTTAAAGTATTTCTTATGTGGAGATCGTGACTACCGAATCACCGATATTGGTAAACTATCGAAATTTCACAAGTTTACAAAATAGATTACACCATAGAGTAATAAATAAAAAAGAGGTTTTAAAACATATGGAAGTAGCTGGCACAAAGTTTTTGCGCAGCTAGTTGAGTATGGCGCATCACAGCGACTAACTGAACTAACAAACCCCGCCTCTAACCACACGAAAATTGTCTGTATGTCAATATTATTTCAATTTGAGGTTAGTCACTTAAGTGTTATTGTTATTTTCGAAATTTTATTGTATGAAAAATGTTGTTTCAGTAGTAAGTTCTCACTAGTTCATACCAGTAGCCAAGGTAGGCGCTAGTGGTAACTTTGTGCCACAAAACGCTATACGTTCAACATCTCTCTTTATTTATTATTTTATGGATTACACTGTTTCACAAAAATGTAGTATCTGTGGAAAAGGGGGATCATGTGTAGATTTTCTGTAGCAAATCCCAGTCACATGTGGTCTAAGTGTGGTGAGACTACACCCTCCCCACTCTACAGATACAGATAGATACATTAACAGAGACAATTCCTTCGGTTTGAAAGAATACCACAAATTAATTAATATCATTTATACCTATTTATTATTATTTTACCTGGCAGCAATAATTTAATTAACAATCTATTGTTTATACTATTTCTGTGGGACTTGAGATGTTTTATTCTTTATTAATTTAATTAAATAATTAATGACTAATTATTGACGAATTGAAATAGTTCACAATGTAAGAAATAACAGTTTTGTATGAATTGGAAAATAATTGGCTATTGTAATCTTAGAAATTTGAAATAATATTTAATTATCTACATTTCTTTGAGTGAAGCATAAAAATGTGTTTAATACTGAATATTTTTTCCTACAGACGACTCTTGACAGATAATATTCGTTTGAAAACGACTTGAAGGAAAAAAATCATCTCTACATCTCCTTCGTTGTCATTTTACTAGTTCTTATTATTATTTCTCTTCCATAGACGACTTTTGACAGATAATATTCATTTGAAAACGACTTGAAAGTTAAAAATCATCTATACATCTCTTTCGTTCTCATTTAATAAGTTCTTATTGTTGCCGTCAATTGAACTTTTATAACATTTTAAAAAAATATAAAAATAACAAAGTTAAAACGTGACAAAGCTTTTGGTTAGCTATAAATAATAATTTATAGTTTCGCATCCTCTTTAGTGTTAACTTGCTTCGCCACTGTTTTGTTTGTTTCTTTCCTTAAAATGCTCTTCTGGGAATTATTTTTCGATTAGAGCACACAAAAGAAAGATCATAAGTTGATGTCTGATGTCTTTTGAGACGTTTCGTTCTTCGACAATTTTTTATGGTCTTAAATTTTACCTGTGTGTGTGTGTCAAATGTGTAGTTTAACAATATTTCAATAAAACTGTTCCAATTTCAAACCAACAATTCTGCTCGGTCTAGCCTCTATTAATTACTTTTTAAGTTGAATATTTCTCATTTTTTAAATCAGATATGTCACATACAGGGTGTCAATTTTAAGAGAGAGGGAACTAAAATGACATTAGGGAGAACGCTCCCCCATAAAGGAGACCGCTCCTAGTGACCTGTCTACCTTCTTGGGAAGGATAGGATGGACAACTCCTCGGGAGGATGTACAGTGAGTCACATGTGGCTTACACTTACCCTCCCTACTCTACAGATTGTAATTGTATATAATATATAAGTCCTTATGGGTACCCTTGTTTTGAAAAATAGTAGATACGACAATGTAAAGAATTGATGTTAATTTAGGTGTTGGGCATCCAAATATTTATAGAACATTTGGCACTCTAAATATGTTATTAGTATACACTTCTAACACCTTTTTAATTTGACTGCCTGTAGTTATGGGCAATTATTACAGGTGGAAAAACTACCTGGCCACTACTTATCTTTCTATAGTTTTCAGACGAAATTATAATGGTTTTGAAATCGAACCTGCCGCATGTTTTCAAAGCACCTGGTGATTACTTTTGCCTTTTAATTTAAGATGCTAATTTAATTTTTATAATAATTTATAGGTATTATATATTAAAACGTTTTTCTTTTCAACACGCATTCTTTTTCAAACGTTTGCTTAACGTTTCCTTATTTCAAAAATTTTAATGTGATGTCAACATTATATTATATTCTTCACACCAGTGAATAATGAAAAAGAATTCACTCTCATTAGCCAATCACATTCTATTATTATCAGAATTCTCGCTTGAATGAATTAAAATGAATAAATCAAATCGTCTCTTTTAAAACGTCAAATACCAAATAATGCAAATCGATTCTGACAGCGCGTCGTTTGAAACGTCAAAATAATGATAGAATCATAATTTTACGTATTATTTAGAGAAAAAATGGACAACAGTAGTTATATTTAGTTATAACTCCCAATTATCATTTATAAATGTAAGGATTTCGATTAAAACTGTATGTTACGTATCCCTTTTTGAAAATAAACATGCTCTATAGCCTAGTGGTAGAAATATTTGACTCTGGCGCGGACGATTGGGGTTCGATCCTCACTGGAAGCTTTCTTTTTTTAGTCGTGGAGAAAGCATAGTCTTTTACTTGTGTAGAATGGCTATTATTCACTTGGATGATTCCAAAATTCACTCGCTCGTTGAAGAATATACTATTATTATACAGCGTCATCCAGAAAGTGTGAACTTTATGGGAAACTCGTGCCCCTTACTTCTATACATAGTTCCTGAAGAAAGTAGAAACTTTAACTTATTCAAATGTCTCTCTTCTATCCAATAATCTCTTGGTGTTGTCTTCTTCTTTCTTTACCATTTTGAGCTGTTTTAGATGCCCATTCGGACGTTATTTTATTATTATACGCCAAAAATATAAATTTATGTAAATGAATTCCAATTTTATTGGAAAACATTTTTGTTTTCGTTGCAATCCATCAATTTGCATGGAACTTTAATATTAGGTACATTGTTTTTTATCATACTTTAAAAAACAGATGATATAAAATATATAAATACCGTAGAAAATTTGACACTCCTCAATTTCGTTTCGCTTGAACGGTTTGGCCAGCTGCACACCTGATCAAAAATGATGTTTTGTATTAATAATAAGGCAGCTTGGAAAGTTATAATTTCGAAAATTTAATTGTAGTTGTATATTCTTATATAATGGAACTAGAGTACCCGACAGACGTCCACCAAAAAATCAATCCATAACAGTTGATAAAAAACATTTACAGCCAAACACATAGAGCAATAAATAAAAAAGAGGTTTTAAAACATATGGAAGTAACTGGCACAAAGTTTTTGCGCAGCCAGTTGAGTATGGCGCATCACAGCGTCTAACTGAACTAACAAACCCCGCCTCTAACCACACGAAAATTGTCAATATGTCAATATTATTATTTGAGGTTAGTCACTTTTGAGCATATCTATATGATATCTATTTTTATTCAATTCTTATTGGCTTTACTCTATTTAAATTAATTATCTTTTTCTACATTCATGCAAGAAACAACACTTTTGTGAACCACATTTAATGGAAAAAGTGGTACTTTATTGCACTAGTGCAATAAAATATTTTATTGCACTCATCTGTCGTTCTTGTGTCAGTTTTGTGATGATTAATGACAAATATAAACATTTAAATTGAATAAAAATCCATATCAAGTATCTGATCCTGCTTTAATACAACAATAATATATGTATATCTTACTACTTAGTCTCAACGAGTTACAATTATTGCAAAAATCTTTAATTATTTAAAATTTAAATGGTCAAGGCGAAAACCAGCTATGATTGAGTACTGACAAGGTGGAGGCCATGAAGATACAAAAAAAGAAGAACGGGTTGAGTTTAATTAGGTTAGGTTAGGTTAGGTTCTTTTTGCATGAATTTAGAAAAAATATTGTATGCAACTCTTGCAAAACGTGTTTTTTGCACTCGACGTGTTGTCCAACTCGGCCTAAAGACCTCGTTGGACAATTTCACGTCACGTGCAAAAAACACTCACTTTTTGCACTTGTTGCATAAATAACTATTAACATTGACACCTATTATTATCATAGGATTTATTATAACTTATCATAGGTAAGTTAGAAAAGTGAAATAATGGAAAGAATATTTTTCATTTTATCGTTTTTTTTTTTTAGACAATAAGAAAGATTTGCTAAAAGTTCTAGTTATGTGAAAAACTGGTATTTCGAACATTGTTCGTGTGATATAGGTGTATGCTTCAAGATGTCTCCAGGTAGATTGGTGTACAAGTGTGGATTATTTGTTTGTCTGTTCTTATTTTATTTTTATTGACTGTATTTGGTTTATTTTCGATATTTTATAGTATGAAAAATTTTGTTTTAATAGTAATTTCTCACTAGCTGAGGTTTTTTCTCCTACTCCTACTAAAGCAATATTACTCATATGCTAAAAGCTTCAGAATTAAAAAAGCGCGCGTTTTGAATGCTAGTTCATACCAGTAGTGGTAACTTTGTGTCCCAAAACATCTCTCTTTTATTTATTACTCTATGTACATCACAGACAAATCCAGGTAAAAAGTGATTCGTCTATGGATTACGAAGGCTTTATCATTTTAATACCCTCTTATTTATAAAAATAGACATTAGACATGTTATGTTCAAGATAGAAAACCTAATAATAGTACCTAAGTTTTTCGGGTGAGAATCTTTTCACGAATGACTGATTACTATAAGTATCTACCTACTAAATTGCAAAAAAAAAATTCAAAAGGAAATTAAAGAAATCAAATTCGGTACCGGATGTTTTGGAACAACAATAATAAAATAAGGAAGCAAGTAAAAATCATTGTCTTTCCAAAAAAAAATTCGTTGAAGTTTTTCTATAATTATAATTTTAAATTGTTTCACTACCAAAAACGTAAATTTTCAAAATAACGCTGAATTTAAGATAAAAATTTAATAATTATGACAAAAAATTACGTCACTCTGTATATATGTATTAACTTCTGTTCCAATCACAAGCAGCTAACTATTTTTGACAGTTAACAACAGTAATAATAATAGACCTAATCGTTCCAACCATCTTCCTGTATAAAATTTAAAGTGGTGCCACAATTTCGAAAATTTAAAACACTTTCTCGCCCCTTAAGTATAATTTTCGAAAGATAAAATAAAAATATTTACCAATAAACTAACACTAACTATTAATCAGATAAAAAACATTTCCATTTAAAAATAATAAAAGCCCTTAATTATATCAAAAGAGTAACACCATATGGAAGACTAAACTGAAAAAATAATTATAGTAAACTCGAGTTTTAAACGCGAAGTAAACTGATGGTTGTGTTTGAGGGCTTTTAACCTAAAAATTAAAAGGTAATTATGATAATATTATATAAAGACAATGCGGCTGATATTTTAATTTTACTTTTGCTCATTATTTAGTCGTCTATAGAATACGTTAAAATTTATTCATCCTCCCTAATAATTGTGAGCTTCTAGACTCAGTAATTTCCTAAATATTAAAATATCAAACTTTTCTTATCCATTTGCTTGCTGGTGGCCAAAAACAGATCAAAGGAAGGCTGAAGTGGAACTAACAAAATTTCAGAGTCTTCCATGTCTGTGTATACTGGGTGTGCAGTAGAATAATTCAATATCGTTGTAATTTAGAATGATTAAACCAGAAAGAAAAGGGGGGATGAATGGAAGAGAAGGAATGGGAAATAAGAATGACAGACAAATGAATTTTATTTTATTTTTTCACCCTGTCAAATGAATATACTATAATTTTACTATAAGTACTTAAAGGTAGGCAATTACTATGAATAAACATTATGTTACAACCCACATAATATGCAAACTCGATAAAAAAATTTTATATGACAAAAAAAAAACAAGAAGAAATATGAAGAGGAGAGACGAGGTGTCTGAGTTGAAAAAATAGACTCAACCATCTCCCAATATATATAAGTTTTATATACAGCCTTATAAGCATGACTGGTCGGTGATTATAAAGTCAAAGTAGCACGTTATGCCCCGTGATTAAGGTGGTTAAACTTGCCGCTTAATTGCTGTTTACCGAGCCCATTCGCGCGTTTGATCTGTTGAGATCGCGTCCGACCGCATATACCGTTCTGTGATTATTATTCGAGCCGACAAAACATCTCGGTCCTAGCTACCAATTGAAGCCTTCACAGCTTCGGGATAAATAACGACCGAACCGACCAGTCGGTCCTACATCCAATTATTTTTTCTTTTCTCTACCCCGCACATTTACTGATAATCACTAAAATGGAACTCGGAACTAATATATTTACTTTGTCTATGATTTTATAAGCAAACACCACTTTTTTTCTACATTTTCAAACGTTTCAATCTGTTTTTTTTTTCTCGTTTTTAATTCAATATAAAAAAAAAATACATTTAAGAATGTCAAAATTTTGAGGTTAGAAACACAGAACATCTGAATGTAGACCAACGTCTTTAAAGTACATAGTTTACCCACTAAAAATATCGGATAGTCAAGCAGCCATTGAAGCACTGAGCTCTTGTGTAATCAGCTCCAAAATGGTGTGGGAATGAACTAGGCGAGAACAATATGCTTACTATGGATAGTCTCTAAATCTTTGACGATCTCACTATTTTGATGATCTATTGCTATAACATGTTCACAAAGATCTCATCTGTTAGTTTCCAGTCCTCTTTGGTGGTCTCTTTTCGGCAATCAACTGGTTATCATAGATATCTTTATCGAACCTGGAAAGAGCAGAGAATATATAATTAATACTTTTTGAAGTGTAGTATTTGAATCTTTTTGTCTATACTGTCGTCTAGTGTATTCATATATATGGAGTAGATATAATTAAAGGTGTTCAATGTCTTATATTTGTTTTGTGCCATATCCACATAAATATTACTTAGTTTTTTACCATTGCACTGAACTGAAGTCATAACCTGGAGGAAAAATATTATTATATCATTTTTTGTTATGAATTAATTTTGGTTCATAAACATTTTTAAGGCACATTATTTAAAATTGTATGAAGAATACCTGGTGATGACTTTTTGTGTTAGCTTATTTTGATTTTCATGTCTGGAAGATGATCCCAGCCAGTAGAAAATATAATCAATCGGTCAAAAAGTTAACAGCCGACGGAAAATATTCCCCACCGGTTTACAGGATGTTTTCTACCGGCCGCACCCTGCTAGAAGTTTGTCTTTACTAGCAAAATAAAAATATACAAACAGTAACAAATAAATACAAACTCAACAAAATCTTAACATCTAGGTACACACATTTATTACAATATTTATACGAAAATATTAAACATTAACAACCCAATATCACCACTATTTTACCAACCCCTACTACCCTCAAGCTTTAGCATGCAAATATTAAACCCATGCAGTTAAGAAAATAAACATGCAAATGTAGTTAGGAGGTCATATCTATAACTGTTGAGATTTCTGGAACAGAAAATCAAACAAAATTCATGGATTATTCGATGGAATCTTCGTAGCCTGTAATAGAGTGTTAGTGTTTTGAAAAGACAGCCTATGTCTTTAGAAAAAATAACCAGCTCGTAAAAGAAAGAGAAGACAATATTCAGAAAATTGAGGAACGACATAGCTTACATATGTCTTTGGAAAAATATCCAGCATGTAAAAGAAAGAGAGGACAATATTTAGAAAAATTAGGAACGAAATAGATTACCTATGTCTTTAGAAAAAATAACCAGCTCATAAAAGAAAAGGAGGACAATATTTGGAAAAACTAGGAACAGCATAGCTTACCTATGTATTTTGAAAAAAATAACCAACTCATAAAAAAAGGGAGGACAATATTCAGAAAAATTATGAACGAAATAGCTTACCTATGTCTTTAGAAAAAATAACCAACTTAGATGGAAGTTTGTCCCCCCATGGCTGGAAGATGACCCTAGCCAGTAGAAAATATAATCAATCGGTTAACAATTTTAAAACCGACGAGGTGTGAAAGGGTGTGCTGAGAGTAGACCTTAACTGTCATTCTTGTCAGAAAAAGCCACTGTTTGTTGGCCATACCGTCCTTAGACTGAACTCCTCTATTCAAGTTAACAACTGTATGAGTGTCTTGACATTTCGGCATTACAACCAACCTAAACTTGATTTCGTTTCGTTATGTCAAAATTGAAAGTTTCATTCTATCATGCCATGAAAATGTTTCTCGTCCTGCAACAACCAAAAAAGCAATTTTCCGTTTTTTCATTCCTGAATTTATTTTTCAAAATAGAAGATACCAGCGAAGAAAAACTCAAAAAATATTTCAGCCCCATAAGTATCACAGAAACAATCGTGCAAGCTGACAAATACCACGAAAACGAGAAATATATAGAAGTATACGAAACATTGGATAGAATACGACTGGTTAACGATCCGGAGATACTGTGGAGGATAGCCAGGGCATTATATAACTTGAATTTAACTAATAAAAAGTTGAAAAAGGACACAAGACGAGCGATGATAGAAGAAGCTTTATTTGTATTACAATTAGCGTTCGGAAACGGCGGAAATAACAATGCCGAAGTCCACAAATGGATGGCGATCATTCTAGACACACATTACGGTCTGATGAACCTTGAAAAGACAGTAAAATTCTCCCCTTTAGTAAGAGAACATCTAATCAAAGCCTGCGAATTAAACTGCAACGATTTCACCACGCATTACATGATGGGAAAATGGTCGTTTCAAATGTGTCGTTTAAGCTGGTTTCAAAGACTTATCGCGAAATATCTAATCGCAGCTGAGCCTCCAACATCCGAATACCAAATCGCTTATAAATATTTGCTAAGAGCGGAAGAATTACGACCTCGGACTGTACTAGCGAATTTGTGTTTACTCGGTGAAACCTGCATTAAAATCGGGCAATTCTTTAAAGCCAAGCTCTATTTGAATTTGGCCGTTCGTTTACGTCCCAAAGACAACAACGAAAAATATATTCTTCACCGAGCGAATTATTTGATGAGGAAGTTGGATAAATATGATTTGGGGAAAAATGTGTTATTCTATGATCCCTCAGGTTTCAACGACCAATTGTAATTTTTAGTATAACTATTTTCTTTTTAATTTAAGGTACCTACATCTCACAAAATATATACTTATATAGATCTTCGTTTTTTCCATGTTCCTTTTGAATATTAACATCAGATTTTTTATTATTTCAACATGCTACTAGCATCCGTGGGAAAATTAGTACATTTTTGTTATACAAGAATTGTTGTAAGTATCCTCTGTTTATTAACAAATTCACTTTAGTATTAAATAAAATAAGAATAATTTACTTATATCCTAAGGTGTTCTTTTATACACTCTTTTATATCAGACACTCTTGATGTACTGGGTAATTCATAGCAATTGATACATAGGCTAAGGACGGATTATTTGAAACAAATATGCTTCTTTATTATATTGATGTATTCGAAGATACAGGCTGGTAAAGAAGAGCATAGAGAAAATACTTTAAAAAAGAACATTGGAGAAGAACACCGAGAAAATCCTTAAAAAAAGGAAATCGAGAAAATGAATTAAAGAAAAACATGCCTTGAAGAAGAACAACTAAAAAATGCCTTAAATAAGAGCATGGAGGAAATGCCTTGAAAAAGAATATCGAGAAAATGTCTTGGAGAAGACTATCGAGAAAATACCTTGAAGAAAGAGCATGGAGAGAAAACATTTATTGTATCTTTTACCACATTAATATTTGGTGCAAATGTAGGACCCAACAGTTGAGAATCGCCCTGTATATTTTATTTCATACGGAATTTAAAAACATGGAATTTCCCTAAAATAAAAAACCGGTTGCTGTATAATTTAGCGCAATAATTGCAGCTACAGATCACATAAATAAAAAGAAGATCGATTTTTAATGTATCCATTCAGCAAAGCAAAACGCCGGAGATATCATTCCGAAAACGAAGACGAGAAAAAAAAAAATTAAGTATAGAAAATGGTATGGCGTGTATGAAAATTATAAATGTTTGGATATTCAGGTTGTAATTCAAATAACAAAGCGAATTTTAAATCTTAAACTAATAATAAAGCGCATATCGGGGTTTATCTTGACGTGCAACTGACGGGACACGCAACCTTTTCGAAAATGAAAGACCACGAATCGCAGAGCCAGTTTTGTTTAGCACTTCTACAACACTTTATTGCATTATTCAGGCTATATTGGTATTTAGAATGTTCTACCTAATAAGTTTAATTACACTTTACTCCATGGGCTCACATTTAGTCAACATTTCTATATTCAAATAGTAAATAAACGTTCACCTAGTACCATGCCAGAATATCAACCTGGGCACAGATTATAAAATAGAACAGATACGAATCCCGGCAAAACATCAAAGGATTTTCAAGTCCGACTTCAATGACCTTGGACCTTTAACTCGGTATGGCCGCGATGTTGTCAGTTTAAAATATTTTCATAATTTCTTACCAAATTGCAATGTTGACTTGGGGACAATAACAGTTTCCAGTGCCGGCTCTTTACTTTTCTCTCCGAATAAAATTTATTTGGGCAGTCTCTGTATGGACAATACACTCCGCCGTGATGTTTATTCATTTTATAAAAATAATATACTATATTTTGATTTTTGAGCCAAGCCGTCACGGTTATTGTGCATGGTTGCCAAAGATGGTTTGTAAAAAAAAGTATATATTTATGGTATGATTTTAATACATTATAATCTTTTAAATGGTAGAATTCTTTCAATGTTAATGAAATTGATTTAAAACAAGTAATTGTCGAATATTTGTATCTGTATATCCATCACACTAAAAACAATGCTTATAAAATATTCGACCTATGATTGTGAATTAAGGGAAATATTATGCAAATTGATAACCCTGTTGAAAAGTTTCGCGAAGCGGCCCGAACGAAGTCGACATACGACGATGGACCTTTAAATGGGTATGTCCACCCATCTCTCTCTTTTTTACTGTTCTCTGTCAAGCTTTCTCATCTGTTCTCTTTTATAATCTGTGACCTGGGTGAGTGTTTGACATATTTATACTTATTTTGACAGAAAAATGTATAGTTTTCAAAAAAACACACATCACAGATTACAAACATAACATTGAAGGTTAGATTTTCACCTTTTCGCCCCAAATGACATACCGTATGTCAAAATTATCAATTAGTGTTTGTTTTATGAGAGATTTCGAAAACTTTCAATAGTAAAGTTCAATGGTAATACCTTATATGCGCTTGCGATATCTCTTTAATAACAAATAAAATTGTGTTAAATCCCACGGACTATTAATTACGAAAACGTGTTTGAAAAGTTTGCGTGAGGTTGACAGTTCTGTATTCTGTAACTCGCCTGTTCGCCAGTGTACATGTTTACTTTAACAAAATCAATATAATTCAAGTAGAACTTAATTTTCAACTTGTTAGTCTGAATAATGCTCCATATATCTACTGGAGTTGTTCAGCTTTTTGTTTATTTGTATGTTTAGTTCGCTTTTACAAACATGCAACGAATACCAAACCTACCAATTAAATGAGATCCTAATATAAACAGTAGATAATTATTGTAAATGGATAAGTACGGTTCATTTGAAACCTTTGTGATTTTTCCATTTTTTTCTTTCTATACGTTGACAGGTTGACGTTAGTGCAACTAACTTTTTTGTAATGAAGAGTATAATATTGAGGTTAGGTGTTTTGAATATTTTATTTTGAGCAGCTTAATAAAAGGTATTTGGAAGACTTGCAAACATACCTAGAAGATGTATAAATGTATGTATGTATTTTTGGGGTAACATACACTGAGACCTGAGAGATCTATTGTGCCCCCTTACTTCTACTTAGTTTCTTAGGAAAGTCTCTAAAACTAGTAGCTCCTTTAGTACTATTTCCCGGAGGAATTTCAGGACATCTGCATGCTTCAACTTAGGTTAATGTTCCTCTTCTATCCAGTAATCTCCCAGACACTGTGCTCTAGGATTCTGGAGGGCTGTGCAGTTGGAAAGTATGTGAATAAAGTTTTCTTTTTCCATGCTACAATATCTGCATTCTTCTTCCACTATTTTGAGCTTTTTCAGGTGCCCATTCAGGCGACAATGTCCTGTTAGGATCCCTGTTATAACTCTTAGCGCAGTTTTAACACCCCCTAATTTTTTATTGAAGTATTCTTACTATTTCTTTTTTTTCCGCCTTATTTTTTGGTACTGTGTTTCTCTTTTTTCTTTGAATTCCACCTCTTCCTCTCGCTGATGTTCCTCTGCGATACAATACCATTAACTCTATAAAAATATTTGTCTGAAGTGGAGAAAGAAAAAAACGTAATCTCCGGTGTAACAAATTAAATAAATATCTATTATCTGGCTGTAAATAAAATGATTGCTTTCTTATACTCTTTTATTTATTGTGTTCTTCGAGCCGCAATATTATCCGCTCCCACAGCCATACAAAACGAGAAAAAAAATCTTTTTTTAAATCAAAGACGGAGTCAACAGAAGCCAAAAAGAAGGTGATGGAAAAATCTGGTTTAGTTAAATGTTTTATATTTTCACTTCTGTAAATACCAATAGCTAAAAGATTGGTTGATTAAAGTGAGTTTATTCAAAGGAAAGTGAAAAATTATTTTTCTCCACTACTAAAATAATAACGCACACATTATTTTTACATATTTAGCTACATAATGATATATATTCTTCACACCAGTGTATAATGAAAAAGAATTCAGTCTTGTTAGCCAATCACATTCTATTATTATCAGAATTCATGCTTAAGTGAATTAAAATGAATAAATCAAATCGTCTCTTACCAAATAATGCAAATCGATTCTGACAGCGCGTCGTTTGAAACGTCAAAATAATGATAATTTTACGTATTATTTAGAGAAAAAATGGGCAACAGTAGTTATATTTAGTTATAACTCCCAATTATCATTTATAACTGTAAGGGTTTCGATTAAAACTGTTACGTATCCTTTTTTAAAAATAAACATGCTCTATATAGCCTAGTGGTAGAAATAGTTGACTCTGGCGCGGACGATTGGGGTTCGATCCTCACTGGAAGCTTTTTATTTTTAGTCGTGGAGAAAGTATAGTCTTTTACTTGTGTAGAATGGCTAATATTCACTTGGAAACTTCATCCGCGTGAATAATATCCATCATTCTGCACTCATTGAAGAATATACTATTCAATTTAAATGTCAAAAATATTCATAAAGCATAAAGATTCTCAGACGTTTCACTTTTTGCAACAATTTTCTTCTATAGTAACTATCATTTAACTCCAAATTTGTATAATTTGAAGCAAATTTAATAACAAAATATTTTCAGAAGGTACAACCTCTAACCCTTCCTTGCTGTCATGTCCTTGTTTCAAATACCAAACTGTTATACCAAACAACGAGTTGTTCAAATTGATTTTTGTACCTTTTACACAACTAAATTTATTAAACGATTAAAAAAGACCTCCTACTTGAAAAGCCGCTTTCTTACACTTTAGCGCTTTTTGTGAACAAGACAATTTTCTGGCGCATTTACACTAACAGAGTGTTTAAGGAGCTCGGCTTTTTTTATCATCGAAAAAATCCTTTCAGAACCTTCGATGTAAGAGAAATATACAGTACCGGATTAGGTTTATTACTATTTATCTTCGTTTTAACTTAAATTATATTCAAACAGATCATCTAAATCACGTAGTTTCTGAGTGTCCCAATTTTTTAAGTGAGTTGGATAACCGACCTTTCGAACGAGGCCAATGAAAGAAATAAAAGAAGAGCTGCGCTAAAAATTAAATTTGTTTTTTATTTCTTACATCAGTTAATTGGAGAAACTGCCCTCTATTATTACGTTATCTTTCAAAATAATTTTTTAATTATGTTGGTATTTACTAAATAAATTATTTTTTTCAAAATTATTATTAATTTTTGTCGAATTAAACTTGACATTTACAATTGACTGCTCTTTATATATATTCGCCTCGAAAGACATGGCCAACTTTACTTAAAATAAAATTTTATTTCGACAAGGAGCACCAAAGACACTACCCTTTTTCCTGTGAGCAGTCGTCCCAGGTGGGGACATACATCTAAATTTTGTATTGTATTTTTACTCCAACTTTGGATACAAATCAATCAATGCCACTTTAAGATCTTTATGCAAGTTACAGATGGTTGGTAATCATAAGTAAAGATATCGTTCTTATTGTCTAAAATATTTACGAACTTTTAGCACATTTCAATATGCTAGAATTTTCCAAAATTTACAAAAATTTTAAGGCAAGTGATACAGATCCACGATTGAATGAAGAAATAAATGAATCTATTGATTATGAATCTTCCTTCTACAATAGATATGGATGAGAATTCAATGAAAGAAATTCTGAAGCTCGCCCAAATTTGTCAAAATTGAACATTAATTTATAGTATGTATGTATTTTTTTTGGGATAACATTCACTGAGACCTGAAAGATCTATTGTGCCCTCTTATTTCTACTTAGTTTCTCAGTAGAGTCTCTGAAACTAGTAGCTCCTTTAGTCCTATTTCCCGGAGGAATTTTAGGATATCTGCAGGCTTCAACTTAGGTAAATGTTCCTCTTCTATCCAGTAATCTCCCAGGTACTGTGCTATGGGATTCTGGAGTGTTGTGCAGTTGGAAAGTAGGTGGATGAAAGTTTCTTCTTCCATGCCACAATATCTGCATTGTTTTTCTTTTTTCAGGTGACCATTCAGGCGACAATGTCCCGTTAGGATCCCTGTTAAAACTCTTAGTGCAGTTTTACTTTGACTTATACATTCATTTGATCTCAACAGGTTGTAGTCACCCAGAAGAATTTTTGATTGTCTAAGCCCTACTAGATTGTTCCTATGGTCAGATCTTCTCTTTCTTTCGGCTTCACCTATTTCTTCCAATATTACATTGGGGCTGATTCCGCAAAAGGTTTCAGGCACCCAGAAAGGTTCTCTTTGCAAGTTCATCTGCTATTTCATTTACTTCTATTCCAGTGTGTCCTGGAATCCATAGAGTTTGTCTTGGCATTCCCAATTTATAGTAAATACTATGCCCATTTTTGGAAACATTTTAATTTTATAAAATCAATATTTTCTTCTTGAACATTATATATAAATATTTGGGAGGAGGTTGAGCTTTTTAGAGGAGCTTCGCACCTCTCAGTCCCCCTTTTTTTTTGACTAGGAAATCCAAATAAATGTAGAATTTCTTCCAATCTACACGGTATAGTTGAAGAACAATCATTTAATGGTTAAAAATGAATAATCTTTAGATTCGACTCTGTAATGAGTAATATGAGATTCTCACCGAGATCACCGCAACCAACAGTCCGTAATACGAGCATAAGAAAGAAGAAGATAAAATATTCGAGGCATCGACAATAGAGCTTATTGTTGTTCACTCGATCAGCTAGTTAATAGATAAATTATATGGTTTTACGCTCAATCACAGACTGATATGATCAGCTGTGTGTGCATTGTTGAGCCGACATGGGCTGTGCCTCTTCAAATTTCATGCGACATTAAGTCAAAATAATGTAATTTATCAAGAGAGAACAGCGAAAGGATTCCTGTTTCAGCCCAGACAGCAGGGCGGGACCTGCGATGGGCAAGGGCGTCGGTAGGGTAGAAGGGGAGGTTGGTGTAGGTGTTTGAGGTGAAGGGTGCGCGTATATGCGTGGAAATTTAAGTGGTAGGAGATGTTGAGGTCAAGGGAACTCAAGAATTAAATCCGGTACGCTCAAGTGATTTAATTTCGTCAGCGAAATGTTTTAAATTTGATTTGGTTAGTTAATTTAAGGCTTTAATAATAAATATAAAATATAATATTAATTATTACTCATTATGATATGATAATTAGAATGGGGGGGGGGGTTGATAGAAATTATCAAACATATGGGAAAAACGGCTGGACATATGGCTAGACAGGGCTCAGAACAATCTAAAAAATGGATTTTTCATTCAGAAACTTCTTCGGTGGATAGAGCAGATGCTGGAATTTACTCCAGGAACCCAAGAGCACAAGTTTGTGTACCATTGGGTGATGGTGTATCTACATATCAGGCCGAGATATATGCTATCTTGGAATGTGCGCAGATAAACCTAGACAGAGGTTATGTGGATCGACGCATAACCATATACTCATACAGTCAGGCAGCAATTAAAGCCATGAGTGGGTATTCCAGCAGCTCAGAACTTGCTGATCTTGCAAGGCAAAACGTGGTGCGGCTAGAATGGATTCCAGCCCACTACTCTGGTTTTGAAAACAACGATATGGCGGATGCACTGGCTGCGGAAGAGGCGGCAGCTCCTTTTTGCGGCCCGGGCCCGACCCTGGGACTAACAAAACAAAAAATAGGCAAGGAGACGAAAAAGTGGCTGAGGAAACAGCACCTCGCTCATTGGAATACTCTGCAGGGTCCTAGACAATCCAAACATCTACTGAAGAGATGGACTGATGGACACGCTTGGGCAGCTACTGAACTACCAAGGAGTAGGCTAAGGAAAATAGCTGGACTCCTAACAGGGCACTGCTGTATGAGGAAACACCTCCACAACTTAGGAGTAGAGGAAAGTTCCCTATGTGGGGGTTGCGGCATGACTGACGAAACGTCAGTCCATGTTCTCTTAGAGTGTTCACACTGGAATGAACTACGCAGGGGAATCTTCGGAGTCCCTGTTATAACACCTGGAGACACAAGCAGGCATCCATTGAAAAAGGTTGTGGCCTTTATTGAAGGGCTCGGCTTCATGGATGTCTAGGTAGCAGGAATGGCACAATGGGCCCATTTATTTTGTAAGTACATATGGCAACAGCGGTTAAAATAGGAGGCACTGAGCACACGTCCATCGCTAGAAGACTTTTCGCAATCTGTATACTGTTTGGTCTAAAAGAAAATGGCAAATCAAGCAAACTATTTTGTTATTTGTGTTGATATATTTAATTGTTATTGCGTTGTACTGGTTGGGGCCGGTAGTTGTTATAACTAATTAACTTTGTTAAATCCCTTTATTTTATCCATAAAAGGAAATTGTTTAAACGTAACTTTAGCAATAAAAATTTAATACCAGTTTCTCGGAAATATGTACTTTTAATTTTGATTCGAGTAATTAGAATGTTAATTAGGACAGTCGTTTACTGTTTTTACTCTAAAAGTCCGTCGGTTGAACACAATTTCACTACAGCATGATAGGATAGTGATTAATTGTTTGAAGGCTCTAACGAAAACTAATTACATGGAAAATTAATGTACTTTTCATTGTAACGGGGACCATTTTTGGAGTTACCAAACATTTTTATGCTAAACAAAAGTTTTTAATAGAAGAAATCAAGGGTCGTGGACAAAGTATAGTATTTTACTCGCAATTTATGGCCAATATTAACTCGGGAGCCTTGCGCCCCTCACCCATCGTGAATATTCGCTATCATAAATTTCTCGTTTAATAATATACTATTAGTGAGAGTTATTGGAAAAATTGTAGAATTAAAAGTTATTTGTTTATAGTTCAATGAAAAATATGTGAGTTAACTTTTACCTCGTCGTATGACAAGTACACTGACAGTCTTCGTTCTATAGATTATGAACGTAATTCTTATGTCATCGGTCATTTTTAGTTGAGCGCGAATTTTAAACTAATGGCATTTCAATTTCAAGAAGTCATAGAACAATAAGTACGCGCAGCTTTTGTGCGCAGTGACAGTCTATCGAAAATAGGATCACATTTCGGCGTTGCCTAGATCACGTCAAGATTGTTGTTTCTTTTCATCTCGTTAGGTAATGCTAGGAAGCTGTCGCCAGCTCTAATTTCACAATTTAAAAGTGTCATTTAAATTCTGACATACATCAAAGGATCCGACGGAGAGAGAGATCCTTCCGATTGTTATAGTATTCTTTGACAGTACCTTCCACTAGGAGTCCCATTATCTCCAGATGTACTTCTACAAACTAACAAAAATGTTTTCTTAAGTAATTTATTACCTCAATTTGTATCTGTGGTTATTAAAAAACGAATTCAATGGAATGAACATCTGTGAAACTAAGCTGTGAATACCATCATCTTCGACCATAAACTTATTTAAGAGTGTTTACCTCAAAAACGTTGCACACCTTGATTAATGAGATGGGTTCCAATTTGTAGGTAGCTTACTATAACTATGGTTCTTAATCAGGGCCGAAATAAAATACATCACCTTCCATAAAAAGTCAATTTGCGGCCTTAAATAAAAGCAAAAAAATCCACTAGGAATGAGCAGAGCTTTGAGTGTGCTTGTTGTGTGTGTGTGTCTGTTAAACGCTGGGCTGGGTCGAGCTTTTGATCTCAGAATTTTAATTGGTTACGGTTTGGAGAATAACCTGTGGTGTTAATATGTTATTGTGAGGCCAGGTGTTGATTTTTATAAAGTAAAAAACATTTTTATTACTTTTTAATATCAAATATAATATAAGATTCAATTGCGTCCAAAAATATACAATACATACTATAATAAGACACATTGCTGCTAGGAAAGGTACGTCCGCATCCTATTTTGAAATAAGTAAGCACTATTCTAATGAGCAATAGATAAAATTAAACTAAGAAAATGTTGTTTAGAATAGATTTTATAAAAATTTTAAATTCTGGGTTTCTGTTTGATGCGCCTATAGGTATCTCCGGCATTTTTCAAATCTTGACATAATGACTGCGCTCGGCGGCGTTCGTGTTCCTATTTGTCGGTCAAAAATGTCCTTTCCGACACCTACCTCTCGAGTCGGTATGTTTGTTTTCGATGATACACCACTACATTGATGCTCTTTTAATCAACACCGCATTCTCGTGTTTTAAAAATTCCTTCTCGGCTCTAGGTGATTTATTATGGGCCGCCTATTGTTTAGAGCGGTGGGGTGCAGGTAAATGTAGGTTTCCTGATCGACCAGGTGTACAAAAATAGGGCGATAAAAACTGCACCCAGCTTAATTGTGTGTTATATATAATTTAAAAATTAGTCTTAATTTTTTAGACAACTGGATGTTGAGTAGGTAAAACATTCTATTTCTATGATTTTTATTTAGAACTTGAATTTCAAGTCAGAATTCACAGCATGAATTTGCAATTTACGAAAATTTTTAGTTTAAAATGGGGCTTTGAGGAAATGTATACTTTTAAATGGAAATAGGTATACTACAAAATTTACAAATGGAAATGGCGATTAAAAGGAATTTAATGTTGAATCTAAGAATCTTACATAATGTACAGCATTTTATTTTAATGATTTTTCTCGAATTCATGGTCAAAAGTATTGATTTAGTTGAAATTACAGCTAAAACTGTAAGATTTGTTGAATTTCAAGAGGGAATTTACAGCTTGAACTTACAGTTTACGAAAAATGACAGTATTCAATGAAAACACTACAGAGTTTACTGTTGAACCTGGCAATTTCAAGGAATTTACAGTTGGAACTGGCAATTTACGAAAATTTACAGTATTCAATGAAAATACTACAAAATTTACAGTCGGAACTGGCAATTTTAGGGAATTTACAGTTGGAACCTGTCAATGTATGAAAATTTACAGTATTCAATGGAAACACTACAGAATTTACAGTCGGAACTGGCAATTTCAAGGAACTTACAGTTGGAACTATCAATTTCCAAAAATTTAGAGTTGGAACTGGCAACTTCAAGGAATTTACAGCTGGAACTGGCAATTTACAGTTGAAACTGGCAATTTACAGTTGAAACTGGCAATTTCAAAGAATTTACAGTTGAAACTGGGAATTTTAAGGAATTTACAGATGGAACTGGCAATTTAAAGGAATAACCAGTTGGAACTGGCAATTTCAAGGAGTTTACATTTGGAACTGGCGATTTCAGGCAATTTACAGATGAAACTGGCAAATTTCAAGAAACTTGCTACTGGAATTCAACTAATTTGGAGAGTGTGAATAAAAATTCTTCTTTGAAAATATTTTTTTAGTTTATCCAGAAATCCCCAAACTTTTGACCTTACATTAAACTAGTCCTACTAGGTGCAGAAGAATATTCCGCAAAATACAACATTAGTTTTCTGTTTTCTCTGTTGTTATGTCCGTTCGTATAGTGAATAGAACGCCCCGCGAGGATGCTATCGAGCAGTGTTGCCATGTGGGCGTTCTTATTGCAGTTTCAATATTGGCTGTGTAAAATACACGCTGTGCGATTTGATACGAAACGTCTGTAGTGAGCTACGTACTTGCTGTGAAATTGTCAATGTGTGTAAAATAAATTGCGCGATAATTCCTTTTGCTGGTTAACAGAAATTGACTAATTTATTTATGTAGATTTAGTATTAAACTACCAAGAAACAACTCAAAAAACAAAATTTTCTTTATCTCTTTACTTTTGCTGCTTGGCAAATAAGCTGGATTGGAATGGATATATGTTTAGTATTTAATAATAGGTTGATTGTAGGTTTATTGTTTACGTTACACACCTGGAAAGATAAAAGTTAATCTCTAGTTGATTTACGATTTAAGACTTGCACTTTATGGACATTGGACATGGATCGTATATTTAAAATTGGTGCTTTAAATTGTTTGGTTTTGTAGTAGGATTGAACTAACTATAAAACACAAGCAATAAATTTTAATGTATTCTAAACTTCTCTCTCAAGTCGCTTTAAATGTGATGTATTTAAGCTTTTTAATAACATTTTATTTAGTCTTAGTAAGAAAATTTGTGGGTTATGGGCACCTTTAGTTTTGAAAAGTGGATTTTCGAAAATTTCATGACTCCATTTGGAGGGGAAAAAATGATTTTATACAAAAACAGACTGTGGCAGTCGATTTTTCGCATCAAAAAACCCCTCCAGACAAATTTTGAGCAATTTTTATGTCAAAAATGATTTTTTTGTCGAAAATTTTGAAGCAAGGGGTAGGTATGGAAATATTTCATATAAACTGGTATATCCTAGCTTCCTTAATAATCGGAATAATAAACTCAAAATACAATAGAATACGTAAAATTTTCCGCTGAATCGATTGCCGGAGACTAGAACGTTTTATCTATCATATTAGTCGAGATATGAGCAACTTTACTTTCGAAAAGTGGAATTTCGAAAATTTCATGACTTCATTTGGAGGAGAAAAAATGTTTTTTTACAAAAACAGACTGTGGCAGTCGATTTTTCGCATCAAAAAACCCCTCCAGACAAATTTTGAGCAATTTTTTTTCAAAAAAAAGTTTTTTTGTTGAAAATTTTGAAGCAAGGGGTAGGTATGGAAATATTTCATATAAACTGGTATCTCCTAACTTTCTCAATAATCGGAATAATGAACTCAAAATACACTAGAATACGTAAAATTTTCCGCTGAATCGATTGCCGGAGACAAAATACACAAGATGAAATTGGGGGACAAGGAATTAGAAAATCTAGACTAGGTTGGTACAGGACATATTTTCAGGAAACTGAGTAGAAAATGAAGAGGTAGACAGTGAGTAATAAAAAATAAATCAGTAAAAAACTGAATTAAAAAATGTCTATCATAATTAAAGAAAGTGAAATAATACTTCTTATTCAACCATATAATTTTTAACCAACTTTGAAAGCATCAACTCATTTCTCATAAATTTATGCTACCACTTACAAGACTAATTGCAATAGTTATCTGCTATTGTTTAAGAAATGCTTGTAAAATTCTAAATGGGTTGAAATACGAATGTTAATTCATTTATTAGATTTAACGATCCGTTAAACATTATGAGAAAGGTACTATTGTAAAATTGAAGTGGACGTTTTACATCAACAACTTATTATCATGTGATTCATGCGATTCATATTTACAGTAATAATTGACGAGTTTAACAGGTGACTTCAATGTTTTTATTAGTTTGTTATTGTTTTATTTACATATGGTTGAAGAATGATGGTAATTTAATTAGAAATTATTAAAAAGAACAATGAACTGAAGCGATTGTGGTAGATTTGGTGGTCAATGATATTTTAATACACATAATTTTGCAGAAGACTGTCACTTTAGGTGTTTTTGGGCATTTTAATATTAAACCTCACTGTGAGAAGTGCTTGTGAATAAACTGGAGTAGCAAGTATGTTAAATCCTGTGTTAGATGTATGTACAGGGTGGAATTTCAGTGATGACATGCTAGCAGTTGTACTGAAATGTAAAAATAGCCTCAACTTTATTTGCCAAAATGCAGACACTACCAAAAACCTAATTGGATATATACAATGGCGTGAATTTGCTGAATTTTTGATAAATACTCGTGCGGAACGAGACTCGAGACAAGACATTCTACTTTTCCTGCGAGTCAAGACGAGATTTTCCAAAGTCTCGTCTCGTGGGCGTGGCTAATTGAAAACTAATGAATTGAAGTGTCAAAAATTTTTATTACAGCTTACTCAGGGATACTTAGCGCTTATTTCAGAACGTTCTATGGGATTTGTCATGAAAAATTCACACTTTATTAACCCAGTCTCTAAATAAACAGACTACAACTAGAAATATAATTCAAATTATGACTTGCATGACTCGTGATATTAATACATTGACATCATGCTATTTTTAATATTGTTAATGTAATCAGCGTATTGACAACAAAGACAAAAGGTGTGTTACTGACGATTACTTAACTTTACGCTGGATTATAAACAATTGTTGGGAACAATAAAAAACATTAAGTGGTAATAAGACAAAGTTGTCATCGATGGGCGTTGAAATGTGATCGTATCTTTAACGTTTATGTATTGAATCATTAAATTTTTACACCCATACTATCGATAAAACGTAATAAAAGTATGAAAATATTATCATTGTAAATTATCAATCATGGGAATTAGAAAATAATGAAAAATTAAAGGGGTTTCAATGTTGGGTGACCTCAAATTGTTGTTTTCGTTGAAAAAAAAAAGACAAAAGCATTTTCAGCAGTGTTGTTTATAAATCTATTGTGCAAAAAGTATTATGGCGATAAATTTCATTTTTCTGCAGTTGAAAATACATATTATTGGCTATTATATCCCGGAAAATTAGTTCTTAATATGTGAAATTAAGGGAGCTTTTGAAAAAAAATGGTAAATTTTCAGCGTTTTTCCAGCTTTTCTCGGTGAAAAATGCTCGGATCAGGATGTTCCAAAAACCATTTTGTAGGTTTTTGCATTCTCTACAAACGATCATTCATGAGTAACGCGATTTACCCAATACTTTTTAATATATCCACAAAAAACTAAAAAAATACCTTTTTTTTAATAATAATTGTATTGTTTACATTTTTAATCCAATTATTTAAAAACAGTTCTATCTTTATTAAAATCTTCTGTGGTAACTTAGATAATTAATTTGAATAGCATTTTTTTTGCATTATTACTTACCCATCAAATCACTTTGGTCAAGGTTTGGTGAGTACGGCCCACGCCGACTAGACTTCCACCATGAAATTTTTATTTAATGATTTCGCAAAGGCATTTCCAACACAATAGATCTACAAAGGCCGCTTCACATCATGGCCAGTATACACAAAATGAAATACTATTATGGCATACAAAGCGGTGGGCAGAGAAAAAAATCTTAGAGCTACAATGGATTACTAATAGATGTGCTCAACTGGAATTATGGTCGGCTGTTACTAGATTAATTAAATTTTAAATAATGCGTTGTAAGAAATATTTGAACAGCAGTTTGTGCGAAATTAGTTCTTAATTTAATATCGTTCAAGATGTTTTTTGTAAAAAATATTAATTAAATTAAAATAAATGTACGCTGGAAAAAGCTTACAGCTTATGTTCACCTATTTTATTTGAAATTTTAATTAAGTACCTGAAAGGAACAAAAAACACCAATTGAGGCAGCATAAATTCAAATCGGGTTCTTATGTAAATTCTCCTTGTTCTCTATACAGTTCTCGAAGTTAAAGTGTGAAACTCGGCAATAAAAGTTAACCACATTTTTACGACGTCAATAATTTGGTATAAGGAGCTGACAGGACGTAAACCGGCCTTTGTTCAGCGCCTTAAAATTGACATGCGTCAAAGAGACTCTGTCTTTGAACTCACTGCAAATTTTCTATTTTTTTTATTTATTTTAACAAATGACTCAACTCTACGAATTTTTGAGTCACTTTCATAGTTTGAACCAAGTTTGAACTAGGCGAGAACAATATAGTTACCTTACTATGGATTCCAGGACACACTGGAATAGAAGGAAATGAAATAGAAGTTGAACTAGCGAAGATGGGGACTGAAATACCTTTCTGGGGGCCTGTACTCTTTTGTGGAATCAACCCCAATGTAATATTGGAAGAAATAGGTGAAGGAGAAGATCCTACCATTGGAAAGAACTCCAGAACTCCTTTCTGAAACCTAACCTAACTGCTAAAAAAATATTCTTGCTTTTAGTGTAAAAAAAACAACACTAAAAAAACAAAATCCAGTAAATCTTACTTTACTATTATTACCTAAAACATAAATAAATCTCTTATTCTCATTTTACTATACAAATAAATAAATCTATGTTATGTCCCATTGTTTAATTTGTGACAGTCCAAAAACCGAGATCGCTTAAGTCAACATGACTCTTTATAAACCATAAAACATATTTGGGCCCTTTTGAAAAGGCCGATGGTTAGGTGTCTGTTAAAGCATATTATGATCCAAGCAGGAGGCATGTACTTTTAAGTCATACAATAAAAGCCCCGCAGCTTTTAAGGTGTTTGATACACCGCCCTGGTGCAGGGTCGGCTTTATTAACAATTTATTGCATTTAATCAGACTATTTATTATTTAATATCATTAATAGAGCAATTTAAAGTAGTAAGTTCTTTTAATAATAATAATAATAATAATACATTAAATACTTGTGACTTTACTCAGTGTGGCCAACAAAAAGTGTTTTTTTTTTTACTATTTAAAACATATAAGATTTTTGCATGTTTTTGATAATTGCATTGCGAACATCTATATTGCTTTATTAAAATAAAAAATATACCCCCGAAGCGTATATCTTGAAATTTAAAATGACTTTTTAGCTGAACAATCAACATCTTATGTTTAGAATTGTAGACTTTAACTGTCATTCTTGTCAGAAAAAAACACTTTTTGTTGGCCACACTGATCTTTAAAAAAATGCCAACGTTCATTATCGTTCGGATATCTTAGGAAATATGCTGCTAATTTATGACAGACAATCTCAATCCAATCATAAATGAAATATAAATGTCGTTGATGCCCAATTTCAAGTTTTATGTATTTTTTCACTGTGTATAGGTATATATCCGAAAATAAAGATTCCAAAAAACATTAAAACGAATATAAAAGCGTATAAAACTTTTTATACACTCAAAATTCATTTTATTCGGTATTTACTCTGTTTTTTTTGTACATTCAACGGATTTGTGTTTAAAACACGACAAGCCGCTAGATATATTCTTTACAAAAGAATGTTTAAACCAATCTAAAAAGAAATCTCAACAATTGGTTTTTATTTTATTGAAATTGATCTTTACAGTTCACGCCGATTAACAGAGGGTATCTAGCGAGAAATTCAAGCGGTTTATATAAACAACCGTTTAATATCATGGAAACTAAGAAATATTTTTTGTTTAAACCATAAGAAATATTACTTAAAATAGTAAACGTAAATTTTTGACTGATTTCAAAAAAATATTGTAGTCACACAGAAGAATCTTTGATTGTATAAGCACTACTAGATCTTTCCAATGGTCAGATCTTCGCTTTCTCCTAGCTTTACCTATTTCTTACAATATTACATTTCCGCAAAAGGGTTAAGGCCCCCAGAAAAGTATTCAAGTCCCCCTCTTTGCTAGTTCATTTGCTGTTTAATTTCCTTCTATTCCAGTGTGTCCTGGAAGCCATAGTAAGGTATATTGTTCTCGCCTAGTTCATTAAGTGAAGAAATACAGTAATTTATATAGTTATTTATTAAGAAAAGACCTGCTTTGCGTATAAAAATGTGTGTAGAAAAGCGTGTTTTGCGTAGTGATTGTAGGAAACATTTTTTTTCCATATTCAAGAGTTGTCTTTTACGTTTTATTTATATCTAGAAAAAAATACAGTGGATAAATGATTATTGATGGTGAACATGAAGAAATTTAAATGGTGTTTGCGAAGACTTCTTATAAATAAACCTTTAAATTTCATGTTGATGAGCAAAAAAACAATTTGCAATAAATGGTGTAAAGCCAATGGCTGCGGTCACTGTTACTGTTACACTATTCAAATATTTAACACCAATCAAACGAATCAGTTTTATGTTGCGGTTTTTCCATTGGAAAACGGTATAAATTTGAATTAACAAAAATAAAAACAACTAAGGTATTTACTTTTTTTTTCTTGAACAAAATTTTTCAATTAAAGATTAACCAGGAAAAATGTCCAGTTGCACATGCGTAAATACATTCTTGTGGCCGATAATTTTCACAAGGTTTTATTCGATTATAATTCTGTATCCAATAAACGTCGACGAGCATTATCTATTATATGGACAACGCCATTTTATCACAAAATCAATTTTGTATAAATTCCATTTCGAAATTAATTTTCCCTCTTGAAGAATTTTCTATAAACACCGCCAGTTATTACTAGAAATACCATAGGCGTAGAGAATAACAATTTAAAAATAAACTTTATCCCGAAATATTGAGAAGGATAAGATGCAGCTACTACTTTAGCAATACAACCAGTAAGAGAAAATTCCAGGTTGAGATTGCGAAAAAGAGCTTGGAAAATAATTTCAGCAGTGGCTGATTTACTACAGCCCTAGTCCCGGTTTGATGCGCCGCCCTTTTACTAGCCTCTATCGTGTCAAACTCTTCATATTTTGATAATAGATTTGTTTTTAAATTATTTTACACTCCAATATCGCCAACAACGAGAAACCAATACAAATCAGTCAACTCGGGAACAACTGTTATCATCGTATCGCTCGCAATGTGAAAATCACGACCAACAACGGGAACAACTGTGAATAATGAAGCGCTAGCAACGTAGAAATCACGATGAGCAGCGGACAACGTCAAAAGCTGTAAATAATGAAGCGCTGGCAAAGTGGAAATCACGAACAACTGGAGCAGCTGTGAATAACGAAGCGCTAGCAACGTGGAAATCACGATGAGCAGCGAACAAGGAGAACAGCTGTGAATAATGAAGCGCTGGCAAAGTGGAAATCACGAACAACAGGAGCAGCTGTGAATAACGAAGCGCTAGCAACGTGGAAATCACGATGAGCAGCGAACAAGGAGAACAGCTGTGAATAATGAAGCGCTGGCAAAGTGGAAATCACGAACAACAGGAGCAGCTGTGAATAACGAAGCGCTAGCAACGTGGAAATCACGATGAGCAGCGAACAAGGAGAACAGCTGTGAATAATGAAGCGCTGGCAAAGTGGAAATCACGAACAACAGGAGCAACTGTGAATAACGAAGCGCTAGCAACGTGGAAATCACGATAAACAACGAACAGCTAACGTAAAATATTAATGCAAGGTTCATTGAAAAAGTACTGTTTAGAATAGTATATTCTTCAACGAGTGCAGAATGTACAAAGTATAGAAAAATTATAAAATTACATTCCAACGATTTAAAATATTTGATTACAGCTTCCATCACACCCCTTGAGGTATTGCGTAGTGTGTTATATTTACTATTAAATCAGGAAGTTGAAAACAAAAGTAGCTGGGCATCAATGGTGACATACAATTATTTGAACAAATCAGATATATTATACAAGTTCCAACATACTCATACTCTTCGCCTTGCTCGTACAATTCTCGTTCGGATCGACAAGGCTATAATAATACCAAATTACATATCTGGGGTTAAGTAATCACCTTAGACAACTTTATATCGCACTTGTATTGTCTTTTTGAGGCTTCAGCGATCGTGACTACGAGCTACACGGTATAAAGGTAGTTATTATAGGCCAGCTTGTGAAAACTTCAGAACGATATTTAGACAAGGGATTGACGTTTCATAAGCAATAAATGAGGTTTCTTACCACCTTAAATTCAATAGAAGAGTAATTTACAATTGAGATTGGACGAAGATCATATCTGAAATCACTATTAAGAAATTACAAATATTACAATAGACAATGGACAAGGGATTGACTGTACTGAATCCTTAAAAATTACTAAATGAGGGTTCATACTGCTTTAAACTTGTTGAAAAAAGTGGTTTGCAATTTTGGCAGCAATATGAAATGAAGTATATGTCAAAAAATCACAATATACAAGTTACTGTTGCTCCAGAATTCTTTAAAAATACTAGTTGAGGATTTTTACGACCTTAAACTCAAGATTTACAAGATTTACAATATTTGCTGTGAGATGAGATGAATACTATGTCAAAAATCATTATTAAAAAATTACAAATATTACAATGAACAAGGGATTGAAGTTCGAGATCTCTTCAAAAACGCTAGATGAGTGTTTTTACGTCCTTAAACTCGGAAGAGAAATGATTTGCGATTTTTGCTCAAAAATCGCTATTAAAAAATTACAAGTCTTACAATATACAAGTGACTATTGCTCCAGAATTCTTTAAAAATACTAGTTGAGGATTTTTACGACCTTAAACTCAAGATTTACAATATTTGCTGTGAGATGAGATGAATACTATGTCAAAAATCATTATTAAACAATTTCAAATATTACAATGGACAAGGGATTGACGTTCGAGATCCCTTCAAAAACGCTAGATGAGCGTTTTTACGTCCTTAAACTCGAAAGAGAAATGATTTGCGATTTTTGCTCAATAATCGCTATTAAAAAATTACAAGTCTTACAATATACAAGTGACTGTTGCTCCAGAATTCTTTGAAAATACTAGTTGAGGATTTTTACGACCTTAAACTTAAGAGAGAAGTGATTTACAATATTTGCTGTGAGTTGAGATGAATACTATATCAAAAATCACTATCAAAAAATTACAAATATTGTAATCTTCAAGGGATTTGCGTTCAATTGGAAATTTTGATTATGATGTGTCTTTTTCTGCATAATGTCAGATTCATTGGAGACAAGCAGATACCTGGAAAGCTGAATTGTCATAACTAATTCTCAGTCATAAAAATTATAAGAGAGAATTCAATAATTTTCAAGATTATTGGTTAATGCTTAAATCTATGGTTGTTTAAGTATGTATGTCATGAAAAATAAGAGACTATACAGAATGGGGCTCGATATTGTTCTTAAAACCAAAATTATTATATTCAAATCACTAGAAACCGGCCTATTTTTGACTTGTTTATTTGCAACTGCCAAACGTACACAACGTATGCGGCTAATTGAAATGAACAAGGTGTAGTTTATGAATATTGGCTCAATGATTTAATGATACTAGCTTTGTCGGGAAAATTTGTTTCAAACCAATGTACCTACGGTTAAAATATGTTATAAAAACAAAACGAGAAATGAGAGATTTTCTAACTAGATTTTAGTCGAGTTGCGGGTCATAAATAATTATTGTAAGGTAAAACTTTTGAGATGAATAAACTTTTAATTGTACACAATATATTTCTGTGGAACATGCACAATTAACAAATAAATGAATGCATGGAATATGGTTATAATGTAATGGGGCATATTCACAAACTCACAAGTTGACAATATAGACAGTCCTTAAGTAAATGCAAACAGGCTTAAAATATTTTGTGAAAAACCGGTTGTTTATCATCAGATTCATCAGGCGCCTGTCATATGGATTTGTCCAACGTTAAAGGAATCGTTTTTCAATAGCAATTTGCTAGTTTGCGTGACATATTGTAGCCGCGTTGAAGCTTTGACCGTTTTCCCATTTACTTTAAAGATTGCTTGCTTTGTTACTTGTGCGCTCTGTTATTAAGATGATATTATGATCCAAGTTAATTGTTTTCACGTATTTTTTATCACAGCCATGGGTGTATCATAATATTAAGCAAACTGACAATCTTATACCGCCTAATATAGACATTCTAATTACTAATCGAATTTTTAGATAAGTATATTCATAAATTTTTTTTTGATAGAGCCGAAATACGGTATATCTAATATATCGTTCGAATGGAAAGGAGGAGGTTCGAAATTCGATTATTAGTAAAAAAAACACGAGCTAAAATGATGAGAACAGTCCAAGCACAATTAAATTATTTTCTCCACGACTAAATAATGGCGCACAAATTATTTTTACATATTTAGCTACATAATGATATATATTTTTCACACCAGTAAATAATGAAAAAGAATTCACTCTCGTTAGCCAATCACATTCTATTATTATCAGAATTCACGCTTTAAATAACTGAATCAAATCGTCTCTTTTAAAACGTCAAATACCAAATAATGCAAATCGATTCTGACAGCGCGTCGTTTGAAACGTCAAAATAATGATAGAATCATAATTTTACGTATTATTTAAAGAAAAAATGGACAACAGTAGTTATATTTAGTTATAACTCCCAATTATCATTTATAAATGTAAGGGTTTCGATTAAAACTGTATTTTACGTATCCCTTTTTGAAAATAATCATGCTTTATAGCCTAGCGGTAGAAATAGTTGACTCTGGCGCGAACGATTGGGGTTCGATTCTCACTGGAAGCTTTCTTTTTTCAGTCGTGAAGAAAGTATAGTCTTTTACTTGTGTAGAATGGCTAATATTCACTTGGATGATTCCAATAATAGCCATCATTCTGCAATCGTTGAAGAATATACTATACCTTAAGTACACTCAGACTTACTGCGCCAATATTTATAGAGAGTACCCGATTCTTCATTCTGGCTGCATGGGTACAGCCCAAAAGCCAAAAAAAAAGAATATACTATTATTTCATTTCTAAAAACATTCGAATATATTCCGATTCCTGGCATCTAAGGTCATTCAGGAAAAACAAGTTTATAAAAAATTTCTAAATCGTTTTTATAATAGCTTTTAATAAAGAAGCATCACCGCAACATTATAGGTATACGTTACGAAATACATGGGCGTAGGTATAGGAGTTAACAGAACAGCAGATATTAAAATATAAGTAAAATTATTTGTCTCGGTTTTGGTCCATTTAACATAGTTCACTTAATGAATGATTTCTATCTGCGCGCTTAAAATTCAGGTGCCTTTTACTATTATTGACTAATTTGTAATATTATGTAATTTTTCACTTCACAAGTCATTATATTAACACCTTTCACCTACGTCCATGTCTAAACGCCTCTCAAAAACACACAAAAACATTTAATAGTAGTCTAACTTTTCAAATGTCCTCTTTGTTATTCAAATAAACCGCGTTTGAAGTGTCCGCCCATCGGTAACATTTCAAAAATGGAAAGAATGAAGTCTACTTTGTATTTCATATTAGTCAGTTGTATTTTTATAATAGAGAAATTAGAAGTGTATATTAATCACAACTTAAGATTATTTTCTTACACGCGATATTAATATACTTATTTACAATTTAAATTTTTTTTCTTTTAAATGTTCTTTTAGTTTTTAATTATGTTAATAAAAAAATATTGTATACATTAATTATTTGAGTTTATGTTGTACATTAAATGGGCAGTTTTAACTCACATTAAATATGAATTATGTCAGTACAGCCACCTCGAAAAATTATGAATGGAAATTATGGTAATTTTTAATTACTTTTCATTTACATTATTCAAGCAGCTTCCTGGGGTTAGTAAGGGAAAATTAGGACAATAATTTTCCAAAATTCCGCTGGAACTTGCGACGCAGCAAGCCAGTCATGGAGCATTTGAATTTGGACTATTTTACGATGCAAGACTTTTAGGTGGTTGTCGTTTTAACGAAGTATTCTCCCTTATTAATAACATTTTAATAATGACAACTGAGTTATAGTTTCTATAGCAGTTTTCTACTAAGTTGAAATTTAACCAAAATGCAACATTTCACATGTTTCAACTAAAAGGATAAGTTGCCTTTAGCGGTTTCAGCACTATTAAATCCTATTGTCAGTAATGGCTTCGAAATGATATACACATATATTCACAGTCTCGCAAACACATATTCTACCCCCAAGCGTCGTTAGAAACCTTCACGGGTCGTAATATGACAATAAAAGAAAACTCTATACAAGGGAAACGGTAATAAATTACTCAATTTTAAAAAGTAATGACGCAAATATGACATTATGTTCTAAAAATTAATGTTCAAAAATGGCAGTGACTAATCGTAACGTCAGTCGGTCTTTAAAAAACATTGAATTATTTGTTAAATCAGCAGATATTTCTAGAATAATTAATTTTAGTCCAAAAATTGTAGGAAAACCTAAATATCCTTGTTAAAACTTTTAAATTCTTTGAAAATTTATAAAAATTATGGGAAAGCTTAGAAAATGTTCGTAAAACCTGATAAACTTCTGAAAAATGTTGTCAAACCCATGAAATTGACTGGAAAACCTAGAAAATTTTAGATATACCTAAAAAATCCTCGTTAAACCCGATAAATTCCTGTAAAATCCATAGAAATTGCCTAGACAATTTAGAACATAATATTAAAACCTTAAAAACTCTCGGAAAACTTGAAAAATTCCTGAAAATTGTTGTCAAACCCATGAAATTGACTAAAAAACCTAGAATCCTCCTTAAACTTGATTAATTCCTGTAAAATCCATAAAAATTGCCTAGAGAAACTAGAACATAATATTGAAACCTAAGAAACTCTCGGAAAACCTGAAAAATTCCTGAAAATTGTTGTCAAACCCATGAAATTGACTGGAAAACCTAGAAAATTTTAGATAGACCTAAAAAATCCTCCTTAAACTTGATAAATTCCTGAAAAATCCATAAAAATTGCCTAGAGAAACTAGAACATAATATTGAAACCTAAGAAACTCTCGGAAAACCTGATAAAAACCTGACAATTTTTGTCAAACCCATGAAATTGACTGGAAGACCTAAATGTTAGATAAACCCAAAAAATCCTTGTTAAACCTGATAAATTCTTGTTAAATCCATAGAAATTGCCTATTAGAGAATTTGGAACATTATATTAAAACCTAAGAAACTCTCGGAAAATCTGATAAATTTCTGACAAATCTTGTCAAACCCATGAAATTGTCTGGAAAACCTATAAATTTCTAGATGAACCTAGAAAATCTTTGTTAAACTTGATAAACTCCTGGAAAATCCATAGAAATTGCCTAGAAAACCTAGAAAATTATATCTAAACCTAAGAACTCTCAGAAAATCTGATAAACTCCTGAAAAATCTTGTTAAATATTTTCAAATATCTTGGAAACCTACAATATTTTGGAAAAATCTTCGTAAAACCTGATAAATTCCTGGAAAATCTTGTTTAAATGATTTAAATTGTCTCGAAAACCCAGCGTATTTTAGAATACCTGATAAACTCCCAGGAAAATCTCGTTAAATCTATAGAAAAGGCCAAGGAAACCTAGAAAATTCCCGAAAAATACTGCTCGATATATAATATATAATATTATTTATAGAGAAAAGCTCAATTCGTTTCACAGTATCAAAAAGACGTCCCCCTTTATATGATTTTGGAAGCCACTAAGTACCTATACTACCTGTTTATATACTTAAAAATCTCCGTCCGGCTATCGGATTATTAGTCACGCCGTTAACAACAAACAAATCATTGAAGTGCAAGTTCAGATGAGTTCTTTTAATGGTTCGAAGAATATAGTGGAATTTTTTTGTGTTTAACATTTGTAAATCTCCCGTCGTAAATTAACTTTTAGAAGATATCTCGCAATTGTGACATTTATATTCTGAGCTTACAGCGATTTGTCACAAAAGACTTTAAGCAACATATTATATATGTAACAATTGTTAGATCGGCTTTTGTTGTAGAATATTTGTAACAATAGGTTTTAAATTCTTTCACCACACAAAGTACACTTTCTACTCAAAATTAAAAGGCTGCTAACGTTTAACTAAGAAAAAAACATAAAAAAAATAAATTTGGTAACTTTATACAGTGTGTATTATAAATAGGATTGTAGCAGATATAGAGATTCATAATTTTCGAGTAAGTTCAGCAGTAAAGTGAAAATATGTAGACATATTGTACTGCATATAGTTTTGTCTTTCAAAGGAACTGGCAACGCAGCTTTTCTGAACAAGATCTCTTTAAAATCCAATGAGTTTTTCATTTAAAAAAACTTAATATACCAATAAAAAAAGGTATATAATAATAACGGAACCTTTAACACTTCAGACAGATAATTCAGTAAGTTATTCGCCCCTATATACTATAATTCCCTATATTAGTGATCATCAATTAATCACGAATCTCGAACAAAATACGAAAGGGAAGATTATTCTTAATTATAGTTGGGTGATAATAATATTGTAGATATCAATTTCTTTATTTCCGGCCTCGGTAACTTCTTTAAACGTTTTTACAGTCTACAATTTCTTCCGGTCGATGTTGAATGTATCATTGCGTTAATGAGTGGCTTTGGTTGGTTGGAAAAAAATTTTATTGTAAAACAATCACGGTTGTATTGAATATTATTAGTCACATGCAAAAAACCGAATATTTTGCACCAGAAGGTAACAATTTAAATTCTAGTGAATCATTATTTAAGCCCTTACTTTGTGGAAAATAACGTTAGACAAAAAACAAGTCATTGGAATAGAAAATGATAAAAAATGATGACCAGACTGAAGTTTTCAAGGAAAACAAATATTTTTCAACAAGTGATAGAAAATCTGGAAAAATAATAAAAAATAGTATATATTAGAGAATTTAGAACATTATATTAAAACCTATAAGAAACTCTCGTAAAACCTGATGAATTCCTGAAAAATCTTGTCAAACCCATGAAATTGATTGGAAAACCTAGAAAATTTTAGATAAACCTGAAAAATCGTCGTTAAACTTGATAAATTCTTGGAAAATCCATAGAAATCCCCTAAAGAATTTAGAACATCATATTAAAACCTAAGAAACTCTCGGATAACCTGATAAATTCCTGAAAAATCTTGTCAAACCCATGAAATTGATTGGAAAATCTAAAAAATTTTAGATAAACCTGAAAAATCGTCGTTAAACTTGATAAATTCTTGGAAAATCCATAGAAATTCGCTAGAGAATTTAGAACATTATATTAAAACCTAAGAAACTTCCGGAAAACCTAATAAATTCCTGAAAAATCTTGTTAAAGCCATTAAAATTTTCCTGGAAAACCTAGAAAGTTTTGGAAAATCTCCGTTAAACTCGATAAGATCCTAGAAAATCTTGTTTAAAATATTGAAATGCCTCGAAAACCTAGCTTATTTTAGAATACCTGATAAACTCCAGGAAAATCACGACAATTACACTGTCAGTTTTCGATATTTATTTGTCCAACGTCTAATATTTTTGTTTCAGTGTATAGCGAAACCCGAAGAAATGCTACAGAAAGTCTTCGCCACTCCATCCCACCTGACCAGACTATCAATTAGGTGAGATTGAACTAAACATTTTCTCCACTACTAGTATTTGTGACAAAACTTAAAAATAATTGACCTTATAGAATATTTAAATGCTAAAAATATCACATCGAAATTGCGTTTAGAACACAACACTTTAAGTTTACTCATTAATAGAGAAATTTAACTTCTCAGCTAGAAGAATAAAAATTGTCAACTTCACAGCTAGTAGAGAAAAAAAAAGCATTTCTCCACGACCAAATAATGACGCCCAAATTATTTTTACATATTTAGCTACATTATGATATATACTCTTCACACCAGTGAATAATGAAAAATAATTCACTATCGTTAGCCAATCACATTCTATTATTATCTGAATTCACGCTTAAATGAATTAAAATGAATAAATCAAATCGTCTCTTTTAAAACGTCAAATACCAAATAATGCAAATCGATTTTTCTGACAGCGCGTCGTTTTAAACGTCAAAATAATGATAGAATCATAATTTTACGTATTATTTAGATAAAAAATGGACAACAGTAGTTATATATAGTTATAACTCCCAATAATTATCATTTATAAATGTAAGGGTTTCGATTAAAACTGTATGCTACGTATCCCTTTTTGAAAATAAACATGCTCTATAGCCTAGTGGTAGAAATAGTTGACTCTGGCGCGGACGATTGGGGTTCGATCCTCACTGGAAGCTTTCTTTTTTTAGTCGTGGAGAAAGTATAGTCTTTTAATTGTGTAGAATGGCTAATATTCACTTGAATGATTCCAAAACGAGCGAGCGCATCATCCGCGTGAATAATAGCCATCATTCTACACTCGTTGAAGAAATTACTATTATTGGCTCACTTTAAACTTTAAACAAAAAGCCATTCCAGAAAAAATTGCGACGACATATTTTGAAGTATTATCCGTTCTAAGCTGAACTGTTTTTTTTTATCAAAATCATATTTACCCATATTGAGATTAGCACAATACAATTTGTCACAACAAAAAGGCATTATCCGACATCCCTTTCATGCTCATCAAACACAGAAAATAAAAAAAAAATCATGTATTGTCCCCTATAGGATGAAATTCACCCATCGGAAGAAAACTAATGTTTCCCATATGGAAGATCATGACTAATGTGCGACACTGTATTAGTTTTCAATAAAAGTCCATAACGTATCAATTAGTAACGCGCAATGCTCGATTGTTATTATTAATAGAATGTAATTTCGGTCTAATATTTTGTCAACTAAGCATAGGGGTGTGTCAAAACATCCCTCAGTTGCATAAATCAATTTGAGCAAAAGGAAAGAGCGGCTAAAGTTGAAAGTCTTGTCGATCGCTTTACGATGGCAATTGTGGCTTTATGTACGGTTTGTTACCACTAAGGTATTACAAGGGAAAGTACAATTACTTTTAAAAGAAAAAGCAAGGAAATATTTATGTTATTGCTTTTTTAATGTTTGAACGTGAACACCGAAATACCTATAAAGGGGTTGGATTGTTTTGTTTATAAAGTCTAGTGAAACTCATTTAAAATTCTCTTCAATTTAAAAAAAAATCTACTTCCAATGAATTGTTTTTCTATAGGGTGTCTCGAAACTAATCTTTACATATTTGCAATGAAGTTTTTGTCGTTAATGAAATACAGGATGTTGATTTTTTTTTGTAATAAACGACTCTAACTGTGAGTGAAATTTATTTCTACCAGGGACTCTAACTGATTATAGTTAAACTACCTCTGGAAGGGGCTATAAAGTTAATGTGACCATCCCTAATTTTAGTTTGCACCCTCAACAGTACTCGATTCGATTCCAGAATCTTTGAACGTTCGCGAAAACGTTGAATGGATTTTGTTGATCTTATGTGTAATTTTTTAGGTGATGTGCACTATCGAGAGGTTTAAAAAGCCCGTGAAACGGTGAAGATCACCATGTAGTTTGTGATCATTTTTATTCAGTGAATTTTAACTAATTTTTATTTTTAATTGACACAACCTATTATCAATAGATTATTACAGTTTCCTGTAAACAGTCATGCTAAATAATGAAATAAAACAATATTAATTTGTTAAAATCTACATTATATTAAACTAAAAGTTGTGACGCATTTCGCTAACACAGTAGCCTTTATCAAACGAATTATAATCTATTTACATGGAAATAGAATAAAAAAGGAAAAGGAATTTGTCTGAATATGGGATTAACTAAAGTATTTAACAAGTTTACCTTGAAACTCATTCACAACAATCCTACAGGAATCTTCCTAGGTAAAAAGGTTTAATAAGGAAGAATTGTTAATATCAAGTAGGTCGTTAAGAAGATTATCTGAATATTTGTTTTTATTTATCTCAAGGGCTTCTAAAATATTTAATTTGAAAGATTTAGGTTCTATATGCAAATTTTCAAACTTTGAATCGAAAGAGTGTTGGTTTGCTAATAATTTAAATGATTTGAGTGGTTGGAATCTGATTTTTGGTTGTCATAGCTACGTTTGTGTTCTTAAATTCTAGTTTTAAAATTCCTAAAAGTTCTACCTATATATAAATTTCAGCACAGTTGTCATTACCACATTTTAATTTATAAACTACTGATTTATTTAGTTTTGAAGATTTGGATTTGTTGTTTATAATGAATTTGGATGAATTGTTGTCGGTTTTGAAGCAAATATTCAAGTCTAAAGTTTATAAAAATGATTTGATTTTCAAGGATGGTATTCCAAAGTATGTTAAGCTTCTTAATTGGTTATTTTTGTTTTTATCAGAAGAAAATACTTGTTCTAGAGTATGTTTTAATATCTTTTATTATATTTAGTTCTTTGTTGTAATTGTCAATATTCAATGGAACTGTTAGAAGTCTATATCATATCATACTATTGAAAGCTGCTAATTTATGACTGACTGGGTGGACTGAACTATTATGAATTGTAATATCTGTATGTGATGGTTTGTGAAATATAGAAAAATCATGTCTATTATTTATATTTGAAATTGTAAGGCCTAGAAAGTTTATAGACTTATTTTGTTTAATTTCTACTGTAAATTAGATATTTTTATGTATTGAGTTAATATAAGTATTGAAGTTATCTGGATGTCTCTTAGTACCAGTGAAGCAAGCTAAAATGTCATCTACATATCAGTGCCAGTAAACAAATTTTTTACTAAGGGGGTGCTTATGTATTATCTTTTCTTCTTTCTTTTAAAAATATTTTATCTAATCAAGCTAAGTAACAAGTTTCATTTATTTCATCTCATCATAAAAAGTCCCAGCTCACTGTGAATGAAACTGAAAATAGTAAAAACATAGAATCAATTTATATAACTATTATTACTCCCATTATAGCCCTGTGAGTTGAACGAAACTGAAGAACAATTGCCCCTTTTATGTGGCGCCCATGGCAAATAATGTACTTTTACCACTTGTTAAAACGGATGTACTGGGGATTTACCATAATAACATGCTATTTGATTGATAAATACATAGTGAAATCTTCGTAATTTTGTAATTACCCATGCTTTACTCTCGTTCTGACGTTTAGAAATATTATTTGCAGACTAGTTTTCAAATAGACAATTTAATCATACGAGGGATAGATGAAATATTAAACTTTGGTACATAAGATCGCCAGTTAGGATTTTTACTTTGACCTCCTATGGTCAGATCACTTTTTTTCCATCTTTGCTTATTTCTTTCCTCAGAAACTAAGTAGAAGTGAGGGGGCAAAATAAATCTTTTAGGTTTCAGTGAATCTTACCTCAAAAATACATATACTGTTGTTAATAAAATTTTTGCATCTGTATTTACTAATTCTTCATCAATATACGACTTTATCTACACGAGATCATTCACATACACACAGTCTTTTTCCACCAGATTACCCGATACATCTTGCCGATTATCTTACCTGAATATATTCATGATAGCATCTCATAATAACAAGGTAGGATGTTATCTCTTCGAGTTAGAATTTGTATACGCCCTTTTTTGACCCTTGCCAACAGAAAAATTATATCCACTATATACGAAATAAAACCGCAAGATGTTTCGATGACCAGTGTGGTGGTTGAAAAAGGTTATTTTGTACAAACAATTATTATATTATTAAATATTAGTTTCGTATTAAACTTCGTTGGTTCTAACCACAGAATTAACGTTACAAAAGAATCTTTTGAATAGTTATTCAGCTGTGCAAGCTTGGTTATTTTAAAATGTGTAATTGGTATTTAACAATGCTGTTGCCACGTGAAATTCACTGAAATTGATTGATATTCATGATAATTAGTATTTATAGGGTTATTTTCATGTCTCACAATTTTCATTTGGCATAAAATGAGTAAAATTTTAACATTTCTTTGGACCTACTCACAAAAACCCTGAGGATAAAGTAACATTGAAAGCTCTAGGCTGGATTTAATAAAAAATTACACGCTTCTTTACAATTTTATTCTTCCTTGTGCACATAAATCAACTAAAGCACATATTTTCAATATTTTCTGCCTCTAAATGTTTCTTTTGTGGACGCCTATGTCACTGTCGGTTTTCGAAGTTTTTAAATTTGATATAAAGCCCCCTTAATCAATAGAATGTTTACGAAAATTGGTAGGTAGACTATTGTGATATAATAGATTTACCAAAAGCGGTATTTGAACATTTAGCTTTGTTGAATTTCCAAGGAATTTTTATCATATATTTCTATTTTCGAAAAAAATAGTCGAAGGTTGGAAAAAGAATGCAATATCCTGGTAAAAGTTAAGGTATGGGCAGGAATTATTGGAAATCACATCATAGGTACCTTTTTCTTTGATTGCAACATCTCTATCTGTAGAGTAGAAATGGTGACTGTTGGCTCACAGAACTTAGGCCACATGTGAGGAGTTCTCTTTCTTGGTCATCCTCCATTTCGTCCTTTCCAGGAAGGTGGACAGCTCACTAGGAAACTTGTCCTTTATATCGGCAGGTGTAGGCCAAGACTCACCGAGCACACACTCTCTTATTGACGATAATTCTGCATAAGACATACCTGACAGCTTCATCTTCCTGCTCACACATCCTGCGTAGAGGTGTGTCTACTAGCCCCATGGTATGGAGGTGTTGACAGTGGCCAGTCAGAAATCCTACTGTTAAACGTAGGTTTTTCCTGGTCATTACCAAATTTTTTTTCGGCGCCAGCTTTCTTGGATCGCCCAGGATGACTGCATCCTTTGATTGCATTCCATCTCTTATGAGAATAAATCTTTTGCCATGATTGCAACATTAATTGGAGGTAAATATTTAGAACTGCTCCAAAATAATGCCAGCCAACTTTGACAAAGTTAGATGTCTTTCACGCTTAGTCACGCCTGATCTGTTGAGTAACGCTAGAAGACTGTTGTTGTGCCACACTATATAACTGCTAATTATCTAAATAATATTCAATAAGATGATAAACAAATTATGAAGATATGTAGGACAAATAGAGTTAGTGCTAGAGCTTGTTTTATTTTTATAATTAATATATAATGACACTAGTTGAAATTGTAGATCAAAAATTATCTTACAGAAGTTTTATCATCGATTAATTCCTAATAAAAAACATTTTTTAATAATAATAAGAGACTTCCGTAATGCATTACAATTATACCAGAAATTATAGGTAGATATACAAGGGATATTCGAAAAGAAATAAAGTCTTTCACTGGTGGAATGTTCGATGAATATATTGATAAGAAATTTTCTCGGTTTTGCAGTTATTGGCTTAAGCTTTACTTAAATATGATAATTGTTACAGAAAACTGTAATTATACAAATAACTATACGAAAAATTCGAATTATTTGTCATCTCCCATCTCCCAGTTTCAAGATCGTATGTTTAATATATTTTTCCATCTCTTATTCGCGATGCTTAACGAAGATATATTCATGAAAATTCAATGATTCGTTCAAGAACAATGGATCAAAGCACAGAAATGGCGGTAGTAGGCAGTAAAATTAAGTATTTTCAATGGTTTATGGCAATTTTGCGTGCCGAATGTATCACGAAAAGAACGGATTTCATAGAAATTATCAGAAGAGGGCATCAAAGATGTTATTAATTAAGTTCACAATAGGAAGGAAATCTGAATACCATAAAACAGTCTATTGACAGCAAAAATATGGAACGATCAGATAATGAATCCTTAAATATTGTTAAGAAAGCTTATTGTTTAAGTTATACAGGGTATGTATACTTCTAATGCTGAAGAACTTCTTAAAGAACTTCAAAAATACATCATTAACTGAGACCTGAAAGATCTATTGTGCCCACTTACTTCTATTTAGTTTCTGAGGAAAAACTCAGCTCCCTTAGTCCTCTTTTCCCGAAGAAATTTTAGGATATCTACTTACTGGCTTCAGCTTGGTAAATGTTCCTCTTCTATCCAGTAATCTCCCAGGTGCTGCGCTCTAGGTTTCTGGAGTGCTGTGCAGTTGGAAAGTATGTGGATGGTTTCTTCTTCCATACCACAAAATTTACATGTCATACTTCTTCCTCCACTAATTTGAGCCTTTTCGGTTCAGTTCTTAATGTATTTTGAGCCGATATTCTTTTCAGGCGATAGTCTTGTCCGAAAGCGCTATAATAGCTCTTGCACAGTGTTGTATAGCTGCAACTTATGCCTGGAAATTCGTCACATGTTACCTACTTTGTGATTCTAGTTTTTCGATTCACTTTTTTGAATTTTTGTCGTAAAGCTCCACTTTTTAGTATGATAACACGATTTTTCTTTACCTTCTCGTATTTTTCTTCATTGCAGACGACATATTCTCAATTTTTGTACCTCTTATTTCCTTTATGTCAGTATCTTTCAACTCATAAAAAAAATTAAATTCCTTGCAAAAATTTCAACAACATTTTTAATCGATTTGCCCATTAAAGCTCTAACCAATTTCACCATAAACCATAAAGTCGTACAGACTAGTCCACTTTTGTGTCGGCTTATCACATAATATATTTGTTTACGAGCCAGAACAAATCGCATTTTAAAGACAAGCATCACAACAAGCCCTTTGCTTAACCATCCCATTTGCATAATTATCAATGCTTCGCTGACAACGGCTGAAAAAATTCCAATAGATAGATAATTTTATGTCTGGAATTCGTATCACTTTCAGATTTATAGGAGGAAACATAATTTTTTGAAGGAGTTTCTTCGACAGTATCAAAAAATGGTTAAATTGAATTTTATTTAAGAGCTATTATGATGCCTCGCCATTTTGGCCCCAGCTGAAATCTTCTATTTAGTTCCTGCATCCTACAGGATGTTTCAAATAGTTTGAACGTTCCTTAGTATATATATATATATATATATATATATATATATATATATATATATATATATATATATATATATATATATATATATATATATATATATATATATATATATATATATATATATATATATATATATATATATATATATATAGATTGGAATTTCTTGAATTTTCATTAAAACTTTTCCAATTTTTCTTATTTTTTGCTAATTGTTGCCTCAATCCCTGTTTTGTCTCAAATGTTTTATATCCTCGATTATTTTTGATTATAGGTATAGTATTACTTTTTTCTTTTCCTCTAGTATGTCACATATTTCCCTCTACAAACTCTGTCATAAGCTTTCCCAAAGTCTAAACTCCTTAGTACTGATCTGTAATATAAAGTGGGGGGAACTTTTCATTAATTAATTATTTTTATAATTATTAATAACTTTATTTAGTACGTTTTTATATTACTACCAATGCATTCAGTAAATAATTTATACAGACATGTAATAGCGGACAATGTACAGGGTGATATTTATTGATTTTCGTTCTTAAAAAAAATTATGTAACAAATTCTATACTTTTTGTTGTATTTTTGAATTTGGATTTCAATTTAATTTGAATTAAATTAATCAAATACCCAGACGATGAGGGTCACTATTGGATGTCACCTTCTTAAATGCAGTGTGGGTATAAATATTATTAATATAATATCAATTCCATATCAATGTCTCCAAAATGAAGTTAACATGAAAAATTTAACAAAGATCACCCCGTATAAATAACATTAATGTACATAATTACAATAAAAAATAATACTAAGTTCTGCTATTGACAAAATCTCTAATCTGAAATGTGTGTAATTTTATTTAAATATCTAGATAAATGTATTTTATATATTTCATTTTTATTCAAAATCCAAAATAAAAATGTCCCAATTAATTTTTGTTTGTTAAAACAACAACTCTGAATTCAATATTTATAGTAGGATCAATTATAATTATAAACAGTATATTTCTATTGGAAAATAGTTTTGGCATGAAATTTTGTTATTCAAGATTAAACTATATATCCCCTTTCACCAATATTCCGACCTCAGCATTCAAAATAATATAGCCGTAAGAATTTTAAAATCATTAGAATTTCATTGACTGAGAGACACCCAGTACAAACTTAATTGTATTGAGATCAAATGATTTCGTAGATAAAATAATAGAAGTGTCTTTCATGGTTACCCTGTCCCAGATTAAATATAATAAATATAAAATTTTCAAACTAACTTTATAATCAGCACATTTTTATTTTGGATTTCTATTAATTTTATGAGAACATTCATAACTTAATAAATATTATCACATTTATTTATATTATATACTATATATTTACATAATATCGCATCCAGGAACTGTACCTTCTTATGTACAATAATAATTAATTATAATAATAATAATAAAACGTCGTGTACAATTCATGTGGAAGAAAACTATGTCTCTATTTCATAGAAATTATATCAATAAGATGTGATGCCTTTAAAATATTTAATTAAATAAAAATTATAATGATCTCATAGAGTGGTTTTTCTCTAAAAGTCTCCAAAAAGCAATTTTTACAAAATTCTACGCTAGGAGATCGTTGCCAGTATCCCAAGGCTCATCCACGTTAAAATCGACAATAAACTATGACACAAGAAAGAGGTATATAAATATCTGGAATGGTGGTAGGTCACATCTGTCTATTTATTTAAGTATCTATCCAACGGTTTCAAACTCAATGAACTAGGGGAGAACAATATACCTTACTATGGATTCCAGGACACACTGGAATAGAAGGAAATGAAATAGCGGATGAACTAGCAAAGAGGTGGACTAAAATACCTTTCTAGGGGCCTGACCCCTTTGCGGAATCAGTCCCAATGTAATATTGGAAGAAATAGGTGAAGTCGAAAGAAAGAGAAGATCTGATCATTGGAAAGATCTAATATTGCTTATACACAAAGATTCTTCTGGGTGACTACAACCTGTTGAGATGAAATGAATGATGCATAAGTCAAAGTAAAACTGCGCTAAGAGTTTTAACAGGGATCCTAACGGGACATTGTCGCCTGAATGGGCATCTGAAAAAGCTCAAAATAGTTGTGAAAGAATAATGCAGATGTTGTGGTATGCAAGAAGAAACATCCACATACTTTCCAACTGCGCAGCACTCCAGAATCTTTAATCTTCTAAATTGAACATTTTCCAAGTCTCCTGTATAACTTAGAGATTCATTCTACACTAATTTTGTTTAATAAAAATTAATATATTTCACATACATATTCCAAAAGTAGCATTGCATTGCAAACATCTCCTACAGATTTGAAAAAAAATTACTTGGATATATACAGTTGTAAATTTTAAATAAGTAATCATTATAGTACTGTTATTTGTCACTATTTATGTTGAAGTGGAATCAAAATATTATTCAATGTATGAATAACAAAATTTTTATGTTACCTATAAATATTGAGAACGTATTATCAGTCTATGTTTCTGTATATTAAAGGATTGCAAATTTAATATAACTTCCTTATAACAGGACTAAAGATTGAAGTGAATATAAAACAAAAAAAAAACATGTAAGTGTAAATTGTTTTAATAGGAAGTCTCAACCCATTATGGTGGGTATATACGATACGATTTTACGATAATGCTTCACAAATTCCTAACGACATCTAGAATCATACTTTAATTAGAAGCGCCTTCGCCATTTTGTAGCCCAGGTGCTCCTACCACAATTTTAATTATATTCAGAAGTGGGAAAAATTAATTTTTAAGATTTTGCTGGATATTTAAACTTATAAAGTCTGGTTTTAAGGTAGAGGAGCTATATGGATATGAAATTTAACTGGTCAACAAGCTTTTCTGTTTGTACATAATTTTAACAGCTGAAATATACACCTTATACTTTTTATAAATTGATAAATTAAGAGTTGAGCTTTTGTTTTTTAATTATGAATACTTTCCAAATTAAACTGAAACTTGAATTTGAAACAGTACCTCAAAGATTCCATCAACACCAATTTATATTGTGTTGTGTTTTTTAAAAGAAATTAATTATGAAACTAATCAGCTTCGTTCGAATTTTAAAAAAGCATCACATCGTCATTTTACATGCAATTAGAAATCTTTTTTGTTTCTAGACAATAATATCCTTTGTATATTCATTTAGAACACAATAAGAATTATATTCAAACAAAAACATCGAATTTCATATTATTCTATAATAGCAACAAAATAAATACTTAATAAGAAAATCACAACAAATGAAGTACGTACTTTTAAAACAGTAACTCAGTCTTAGAACTCCCAAAGAGTTACAGCTTCCTTCCAAAACTTCCTCCAAAATGAATCACTTTATAACTGCGAAACTCTAAACAATTCTTCCGCCGAAGCAAGTCCATAGGCTTCGTAGTGAGCAGCAGGAGGCATTAGAGCGATGGGGTTGGTGAAAGTGAAGTCGTAAGAAGACAACATCCAAGGATGAACGTGGGGCACCATATGCGTTGCACTAGGAACCACTGGAGTAGGTTTATCCGGAGATATTAAACTTTCTATGGTAAAAGATCTTTTAGGTCTTATACAGGTGACGGAAGTTTCGGGAGATTTTGTAATATTAGGCGAAGACGGTTGCGGCATCACTACCGTCGGATGTGCTGCAGGATTCACATCCATCGAAGGATTTGGAGGCGAGAAGAATATCCTATTTATATTCGTTAGTGCTGCTAGTTCATTTTCCAGTATTTCTTTATCACTTTTTAGTAGTTTGAAGCGTTTTCTACGCCTCAGCAAACTGCCGTTCACGAACATATCAAAAGCTGCAGGATGTAAAGCCCAATACGCACCTTTTCCCGGCCTATCCGGTTGACGGGGGATTTTTATAAAACAATCGTTGAACGATAAGTTGTGTCTTAAGGAATTTTGCCATCGCTGAGTGTTTTTTCTGTAGTACGGAAATCTGTCGGTGATAAATTTATAAATTTCCGATAAAGGAAGCATTTTTTCCGGCGAGTTCCAAATAGCCATAGCTGTTAAAGATATATACGAATAAGGAGGTTTTTGGTCGCCATAGGAGTCCCTAGACGGCCTAGGCATGTTGAATTATCACTTATAACACACTGAACAAACACTGAACGACTCTGAACTGTTCTGATATCAACTAAACAACTGTTTGCACTGATCGCTCTTTCGTTTAGTGGGTTTAGACTGTCGGTGAACGCCTCGCCGAACGACTATTGGCCGACTCAGAACAATGGCATTTTCAGCCAAACCTTTTGGTTAACGCCTGTCGTTTTCAGAGGTTTACACCGAAGCCAATTGCCAACGAGGGCATCCTCGAAGAGTCGACCAATAATGCGGTCTTTTCGTATTTAATAATAAATTGCTTTATTTGAGTTAGATTCATTTAATATGGCTGATGTAGTTAAACGAAATTTATGTTATCATTTCGAGAACAGCAAGTTTGGTAAACACACCGTTAGTCCGAGTCATTGAAAAACATTTTATGGTTCGGTAACCGTTTATTAGCTCGTTTACCAAAATGTAAATTATAGTTTTGTTATTGGGTTTGTCGAATTCGATGTTTTCGATGTAGTCGTAATGAATGCGCGGTCGATGGGGCGAATTTTGAACGTTATAAGGTCAATAAGCCGGTAGGTAGTCGGCCATTTTTGATGCTATTCAAATTAAATAAGCTACCCAACTGTTTCCAGGGTAGGATGCTATAAATCCTTGATATTAAGACTATTTTCGTTTATATTTTCATTCAAAATGTGCTTTTTCCTAGCAGTCGGCAACCCATATCCTAGTTGCCGGTCAGGAATATTCCAAATTTTGAAAAATGACTCGGACTTTTGAGTATCTAGACCCTCTCTGATATAATACCTCATTACCCTTATTGATTTACCCCGTATAATTACCTAAATAAGTTAGTTTCCATTATCTTCTCCACTGGGACTCGCAAGAGCTAGAGCGCTTCCAGACGAGTCACTTTGTGGTCGGCTACTAGCGTCTGAAAAGGATGGCGCGGCTAAAAGTACATTAAGATCGAGCGCTCTCACACGAAACACTTTGTGGCCTGCTACTAGTGTCTGAAAAGAATGGCGTGGCTAAAAATACATTAATATAAATATACGCATTAACACGAGACACAGATGAGGAGTACGTGGTGTTTAATGTATTTTTAGCCGCAAGATCCTTTTCAGGCACTTTGTCGCCGGCTACTAGTATCTGAAAAGAATCGCGCGGCTAAAAGTACATTAAGATCGAGCGCTCTCACACGAAACACTTTGTGGCCTGCTACTAGTGTCTGAAAAGAATGGCGTGGCTAAAAATACATTAATATAAATATACGCATTAACACGAGACACAGATGAGGAGTACGTGGTGTTTAATGTATTTTTAGCCGCAAGATCCTTTTCAGGCACTTTGTCGCCGGCTACTAGTATCTGAAAAGAATCGCGCGGCTAAAAGTACATTAAGATCGAGCGCTCTCACACGAAACACTTTGTGGCCTGCTACTAGTGTCTGAAAAGAATGGCGTGGCTAAAAATACATTAATATAAATATACGCATTAACACGAGACACAGATGAGGAGTACGTGGTGTTTAATGTATTTTTAGCCGCAAGATCCTTTTCAGGCACTTTGTCGCCGGCTACTAGTATCTGAAAAGAATCGCGCGGCTAAAAGTACATTAAGATCGAGCGCTCTCACACGATACACTTTATGGCCAGCTACTAGTGTCTTAAAAGAATAGCTCGGCTAAAAGTACATTGAGATCGAGCGCTCTCACACGAGACACTTTGTGGCCTGCTACTAGTGTCTGAAAAGAATGGCGTGGCTTAAATACATTAATATAAATAGACGCATTCACAGGATACACAGATGAGGAGTACGTGGTGTTTAATGTATTTTTAGCCGCATGATCCTTTTCAGGCACTTTGTCGCCGGCTACTAGTGTCTGAAAAGAATCGCGCGGCTAAAAGTACATTAAGATCGAGCGCTCTCACACGATACACTTTATGGCCAGCGACTAGTGTCTTTAAAGAATATAGCTCGGCTAAAAGTACATTGAGATCGAGCGCTCTCACACGAGACACTTTGTGGCCTGCTACTAGTGTCTGAAAAGAATGGCGTGGCTTAAATACATTAATATAAATAGACGCATTCACAGGATACACAGATGAGGAGTACGTGGTGTTTAATGTATTTTTAGCCGCATGATCCTTTTCAGGCACTTTGTCGCCGGCTACTAGTGTCTGAAAAGAATCGCGCGGCTAAAAGTACATTAAGATCGAGCGCTCTCACACGATACACTTTATGGCCAGCGACTAGTGTCTTTAAAGAATATAGCTCGGCTAAAAATACATTGAGATCGAGCGCTCTCACACGAGACACTTTGTGGCCTGCTACTAGTGTCTGAAAAGAATGGCGCGGCTAAAAATACATTATTATAAATAGACGAATTCACACGAGACACAGATGAGGAGTACGCGGTGTTTCATGTATTTTTAGCCGCATGATCCTTTTCAGGCATTTTGTCGCCGGCTACTAGTGTCTGAAAAGAATCGCGCGGCTAAAAGTACATTAAGATCGAGCGCTCTCACACGATACACTTTATGGCCAGCTACTAGTGTCTTGAAAGAATAGATCGGCGAAAAGTACATTGAGATCGAGCGCTCTCACACGAGACACTTTGTGGCCTGCTACTAGTGTCTGAAAAGAATGGCGCGGCTAAAAATACATTATTATAAATAGACGAATTCACACGAGACACAGATGAGGAGTACGCGGTGTTTCATGTATTTTTAGCCGCATGATCCTTTTCAGGCATTTTGTCGCCGGCTACTAGTGTCTGAAAAGAATCGCGCGGCTAAAAGTACATTAAGATCGAGCGCTCTCACACGATACACTTTATGGCCAGCTACTAGTGTCTTGAAAGAATAGATCGGCGAAAAGTACATTGAGATCGAGCGCTCTCACACGAGACACTTTATGGCCAGCTACTAGTGTCTTGAAAGAATAGATCGGCGAAAAGTACATTGAGATCGAGCGCTCTCACACGAGACACTTTGTGGCCTGCTACTAGTGTCTGAAAAGAATGGCGTGGCTTAAATACATTAATATAAATAGACGCATTCACAGGAGACACAGATGAGGAGTACGTGGTGTTTAATGTATTTTTAGCCGCATGATCCTTTTCAGGCACTTTGTCGCCGGCTACTAGTGTCTGAAAAGAATCGCGCGGCTAAAAGTACACTAGTGTCTTTAAAGAATAGCTCGGCTAAAAATACATTGAGATCGAGCGCTCTCACACGAGACACTTTGTGGCCTGCTACTAGTGTCTGAAAAGAATGGCGCGGCTAAAAATACATTAATATAAATAGACGCATTCACACGAGACAGAGATAAGGAGTACGTGGTGTTTATTGTATTTTTAGCCGCGCGATTCTTTTCAGACACTGTACAAAGTCCACAGACGCAGATAAGGAACCTATTTGTATTAATGTAGTTTTAGCCACACGATTCTTTTCAGACACATAGTAGCAGGCCGCAAAGTGTATCGTCTGAAAGCTCTCTTTTTGTATCTCACAACTAATGAGATTTTACCCAACAAATTCAGTTTTTTGACACCCGATTAGTTATAAAATACTTAATTCCATCCGCGACGGTTAGTCATACAAAGCATATATCTGCATGCTGTTCCACCATCTTCCAGACAAACACAGTTTACATAGTCCAAGTCTTACCATATAATAGTTGTGACTACAGTCTATTAATATGTTTGTTGGACAACGCAACTTACACTTGCATTCCAAAGTTCAAGAGTTCTTCATTTTTATTTTATTTTATTTATGTTCAACAGGTTTTTCTACCTTGTCACGTGAACATATTGAATGATAGGATTCTTAGTTATACTTCATAGTTTTTTATGCCCACCAAAAGATATTTCCAAATTCATATGTATCAGTCTATCAATATTATTTGCTAGTCTACTTATATGGCAAATAGGAGGGTACCTATGTCTTTATTTTTGGGTAACTTCAAATGGTTTTATCGACAATCGTTTACTAAAAGTACAAATGCCCTTAATAATGTTTTACAATGAAATCATTATTATTAGTTTACGCCTGTTAGTCAAAAATAAAATGTTAAATGATTATCGCTCTCTGGAAGCCCCCACTGTTATGAAATTCAGGCAAAGGTGCTATTTTTTATAATACAAACATCAAAAATCTATTCTGTACTTTTTTTTCCATTTCTAAATATACTTATGTTCTATCCTAATTATTGAAGCAAACTACGTAAGCTGGTCTTACAGAAAAAGAATTATTTTCTGTATATCTGAAAGTTTGCCTCTATAATGTATCCTAACATTCTATACAACACTCCTAAATCCTCTTCTTCATTTCCACGGTTTGAAGTTTTTGGTATGGAATTCTGAAACACCCTGTATAGATTTAAATAATGTTATACACGTATAAAATGTGATGTGATATAAATTTAATGCGTTCATTTTGGGTTCAAGCTGTTCTGTACCAGTTCCTATACAAGCTTAGGGTGAGAGAAAGGATGTAAATGTATGAAGGGTCGAAAAGTTTCAGCTTTTTAAACAATTTTTTCATGCTGCAAACAGCTTATAAGCGAAAGTAAGAAATCTATTAATTTAAAACAACACTTAATCTTGAAATAAGAAAATAGCAATAAAATATGTGAGCAGTTGAAATGTCTACCATTGGTAACAAAAGTTTTATTGAAAATAGAACAATTAATTCATGAGGATATTCTAAACAATCACTTTACATGAAACGAAGGCAAAACCATACAATTACAACACTAAGTAATTATATAATTACTTGTAATTTCCTACGAACAGAACTACCTCAAATAATACGATATTTATCAATTTTAATAGTAAGTTTTGTAAAAACGTTGTTAGCATTGCCGTAACACTTTATTTTTTCCAAATTATTAACAATGTTGAGTTTCACTGGTATGTCCATTTTCCATTGGATTTCTGTGGCAGTTCTAGTAAGTTATATTTCTATTTTTCTAATTAATTTTTTCACTGACATCTGACATAACTAGTGACAGATAACAGAAATGAAATGGATAAGTACCTACATTGTTTCAATAAATAGTAGATATTAACAAATGTCATTCTTGTCATATAAACAGATCATGTAAAAAGATGTTTTAAACGAAAAAGTAATGATTACTTTTTCAATTAACCAATGTCAATGATTTTTTTATTGGTACTCCACTGGAATATATAATGAAGGATAAAAATTATAATTATAACTTTATGTTCGGACAAAAGAAATATCTACTAGCATTATATTCGATATAAAGATCGTTCACTTTGTTTCTGCTTAATTATTTTCGACTTTCTATAAATATGTGAAATATAATAATAGTATATCGATAAAGATTTCAAATTACTGATATTTTATAAATAAAAGTTTATAAAAGAGATCGTTCTCATTACAACAATTTCCTTCGATAAAATCTATATAGTTATTGTTTTTATAGACACATAGATTTCTTTTAATATATAGATAATAATTTTAATTATTTAAACTTTCAGTAAGTTATTATAAATTACGAGTTGTGACAGAAATGTATATATGAATGTATTAGTACCTCTCCTGGTGCACAAATAACAGAAAAGATTTTGTGCACGACTAAATAATAACGCACAAATTATTTTTACATATTTAGCTACATAATGATATATTATATTCTTCACACCAGTGAATAATGAAAAAGAAGTCACTCTCGTTAGCCAATCACATTCTATTATTATCAGAATTCACGCTTAAATTAATTAAAATGAATAAATCAAATCGTCTCTATTAAAACGTCAAATACCAAATAATGCAAATCGATTTTTCTGACAGCGCGTCGTTTTAAACGTCAAAATAATGATAGAATCATAATTTTACGTATTATTTAGAGAAAAAATGGACAACAGTAGTTATATTTAGTTATAACTCCCAATTATCATTTATAAATGTAAGGGTTTCGATTAAAACTGTATGTTACGTATCCCTTTTTGAAAATAAACATGCTCTATAGCCTAGTGGTAGAAATAGTTGACTCTGGCGCGGACGATTGGGGTTCGATCCTCACTGGAAGCTTTCTTTTTTTAGTCGTGGAAAAAGTATAGTCTTTTACTTGTGTAGAATGGCTTATATTCACTTGGATGATTCCAAAATGAGCGAGAAGCGCGAAACAATTTACCTAAGACCTTCACCAAAGAATTTGTGAATTCAAAAATAATCTAGTCAAATACAACTCTCGAGTTCCATAAATTAGAAAATAATTTGACAGATTCTGCTCAAACTTGTTGCAATTCTTGCAACAACTTTTCAAAAAATCTGTCAAATTATGTTCAATTTATTTTCACTTTCTTGTTATATTATTACTGAAAAATTTGTCAGCTTCTCTATGAATAATTCCAAATTACCAGTGCGTACTGCTTCATCTAGGTACTGCCATCTTTATACATTGCTTATAAAAGGAATAATATAGTTCCTTACAGATTACTCCATTCTCTTTACAGTACCACTGTGAGTTGTGACCAAATGCAGCTATTACTTTCTAGATGGCGCCACTTTAACATGTACTACTATGAAACTGTAAAAAGGCAGTACCTACTAATATTTCATTCAATTGTTTGTGTTTGTGGGATGGGCAGTAGAATCAAAATCCAGTAAATATATTTCAGTGCCATTTTAAATATTATATAAAATATAATATTGTAGTACTTCACAGCTAACTTCTATTTAAAAAGTACTTATTATGTTGATAGGCCAGAAAATGCATAGATGGCGGTAGTTGCCAATATTTAAACGTTATGTTTCTAGTGTATTATTGTGGTTGGTATTTAGTATTCAATTGGTACTATTTTTATTGAATAAATGATTTTTTTGTTTGTATTTCACTTGTTTTCTCTCCTCCCTTTGTGGCGCCGTCTTAAGAGGCATTAAAAAGTTTTCCGAAGCCTCAATTCTTCTTATTCCTCAGTTTCTTACCAGCTTAGAATCCGAAATAGAAATAAAAATGAAAATTCTTTTTGTTTTTTTGTCTTTTTATTCAATTCTATTTTTCTAAAACAATTTTTCAACAACAATTTCATTAAAATTTCATTTATTTCTTCTAGAGGAAATTACTAAAGCTTATTGTAATGGATTTTGCAATATAATAATGAATAATAATAATAAAAATATAGACAATTAACATTCAGATATTAGCTCAATTGAACTGATATAAATAAAACATGAAATACCAATGAATAATCCTTTCATCTTGTCTCCTCCCTTTCGCGGTTTCGCCTAAAATTTCTGGAATCCCTTTTACTGGTTAACAATTTAATAATACTTTTCACATTTTTTCCCAAATTGAAGTGAGATATCACAAAATCCATTTTACAAGTTTTTCTATTATTATTTAAGTAGGTCCTGGAACTAGAGTTTGAAGTACCTTGCAAAATATATTAGTTAAACTGTGATTCACAGGACCAATAGCTTAAAGTTAATGGCACCTAAATTTAAAAATATTACCTATAAATAAATTAGTTTGTTACATCACAATTTTGTTTCATTATAGATTATCTAAATAAATTACAGCAAATGAAAATTATGCTTGACTGGACTCAGATTACCCATTATTCAGTACTTAACTTACGTTTACAAATAACGAGAAAGAATTAAGGGAGCAAAAAGTAAAATTGTTATTTCTAACAACACTTTTAAAATATAAAAATGTTACTACGTGAAATCTTTCCATAATTATCAAATAAAATAGCTAATTTTTCAAAAAAAAAATGAATAAAACAGTATAAATTGGCAAGGATCGCATATGCATAGTTAGTTCAAAGTGCGGAAACATCTGAATATCTCACAAAAACGGATGTTTTGACAGGTTTTTTTTAATCTCTAGTTTTCCATACTTCAAACTAACACCGTTAACATCGAGAACTCTCAATAAGGTCTAGGATCATAAGGAGTCGATTTAAAACCAACATATCGATTGTTTTTTCTATGCTGGAATCCTTTACCAGGAGCTGCATTGTAATAAATAACTCTTCTAATACCAAAAGGATCAATATATCCAAAACTACCAGACCTCTTATCACCTGGTTCTGTTTTTTCTTCATGGTAAGCTCGTGGAATGTAGTATCTAAAGCCATCATTAGTTACAGAAACTCCGTCATATGTAGAGTATCTATTATCAGATCCAACGAACGGTCTTCCGTTTCTATCCAAAGGATAAGTTGGTCCATTTCTAAATCTATAAGTATCTTTAACTTGACGAACATATGGATTGTACTCAACAGAATTCGAATCAACCTCTTGCGAACCACCGAAATCAGCTGGAGAATACGTGGAGGAAATTGGGGAATAGAAACTACGTTCTGTACCTTCAACATAAGGTGATGGAGTTGATTCGTAGTATTGTTCTTCAATAGATACAGAGCTTGGGGTGGATTGGATGATATTTTCATTTAAGAAGCTAAAGTTGTTAGGAACATATCCGTAATTTGTTCTAGCAAAGCTGGGAGGCGTAATATCTACAATAGGCTCTCCCGTTGGAGAAGCCGTTTTTAGACTTTGATCCACATCAAAATAGTTTGGTGAAGCTATAGGTGACGGTGTGCTACTAGGAATAAAATTAGAAGTAGGTGCAGAAGTACTTGTAGGAATAAAAGATACGCTTTTATAAGGTACCGTTACAACAGGTCTTCGATTAGGTGTCACCAGAGTACCAGCAGAAGCTGGATATTTTTTCGCTGACTTTATAGCATCTCCGACGTTTGTGCTTGTTCCGACGAAAATATTTTTCGTTTTTAAAATCCTGTAACCTTCATTGTCAGCTATGTAGTCGCGTTGTCGAAGCATTCCTGCAAAAAAATTATTTTTAGTACAAAAACTGAGTTTTAAATGATTCGCCTACCATCTGCGTCGATCCAGGCGTAGGTTCCAACAACGGTGCCATCTTCGAGTCGTTTTTCTTTTCGGTACTGACCGCTGTCAGTTTGGTATCGGAAAAATCGTTCGGGTCCTTCGTCGGTTTGAATGTGGTATTGGTGAGGAGATGGTGTCTCCCATGCTGGTGCTGATGATATAAGTGTTAATTGTACTACCTGGAAAAGACGTAATTATCATTAAAAAGACTGGATGATAAAGAAAAGCTTCCAGACATCAAATTTGGTTGTAGTGACTGTATAAATCTGAAATATTGGACCTTTCTTGGAGCCCTTGATAACAATAAAGTTTTTCAATGCAATGATGTGGGCAATACTTTGAATTGAAGTTTAATCCTGGAATATTGGACCTTTTTTGGAGCCCTTGGTAACAATAAAGTTTTCCAATGCAATGATGTGGGCAATACTTTGAATTGAAGTTTAATCCTGGAATATTGGACCTTTCTTGGAGCCCTTGGGATTTGGTTGCCACTCTTTAAGTGAGATAACAATGAAGTTTTCCAATGCAATGATGTGGGGAATACTTTCAATAGGGTACAGGCATAAATTTTGCTATTGGTGGGAATCGACGATTTATCAGGTCTCTTAACACCTTGCATACTTATTTTTTCAAAAAAATATCAACTTTACTTATAAAACGACTTTAAAAATCATAAAATTTGAAAGTCCTCCAAAACGCGTTTGACGTCACTGCTGACGTCAAATATTTAAACTTACTTGTTTACATTCTTATTCGTGTATCGTGTATTGAGCTCTGAGTTTTTGTGACTTAATTTGTTTTTGAAAGCTTTAAAAATTGATAAACCCAAAAAAAAAACTTCATATTCCAAGTATTGCATTGTTCCAAAGTGTAAATCGACATCTAGTAAAACTACAGACAAAATATCACTTACTTTACCTAGTGGAGCAAGCAAAAATGCATAATCATCTCTGGAAGTATGCTAGACCCGAGAGCCCTACACCAACCACAAAACCTTCGCTAGCCATATCTTCACTCAAAAATTATAACGGATCGTCACTAACTATAAACTAGTAAATAAAATATTTTCTTCTGAAGGTGGATTCATGCAACATCACTTTATTTAACTTATCATTTTCACCTCGATTTTCACTGAAATTTGTCGAACTTCTTAAGATAAATTAAATAATTGTTTGAATGCTTGTGTTATTTGTGTATACTTCATCTTATTAAGATAAGTTAAGTTGAATAAAGTGATGTTGCATGAATCACCTTAAATGTTTCAAAATATCTTCGGAAATATCGTATATTATGTCCACTTTCCACTTTACGTTCTTATAAAATTAAAAAAGCACACACAATCACTTAATGGTCTCAAACAAACATATAAATGATATTTTCACGTCGAAAAGTTAATTAATATACAATAATAAACACAAAACTACACATAACCTATGCATTCTTCTTCTTCCTTTCTTTTTAGAGCTATGTAATGAGGGATAATCTACCCAAACCAATGCATTATTGGCCATGGTATTTCTAAATATTTTACGTCACACGTATTCGGAAATCTTCGGGTGTTGGTCGGAAAGTGCATTGAAATTTGAATTTTATTTTGAAATTTGGAAGTTATTTGAAATGGAAAGTGGTTTATTTCCTATTATTAGTTATTTTTGATATCAACTTTACTATTACAAATTAATATCTAAGCAAAATATGAAATATGCGTGTACCCTATTGAAGTGATTAGTATGGCCGCTCTTAGCTTGCCACTTTCGGATTAGAAATTTATAGAGATACGCTGTTCTGCATTACTCCAATGGTATTTTTGGACGACACATGGATATTTGCGGAAGGTGATATGACAAAATATTCTTGTCAAGATAGTGAAAAACATACTTGTATCCGTCTTTCGATCCAAGTATATGTATAAGCATAATTCTTCTTGTAAAATAGTGTTGAACTAATTTCAAAGAAACTGCAGCATAATTAAAATGATCATTATATTTATTAAAATTATTGAATCTGACTTTCATTGACTTTCCGAAGTAATAATGGTAATTAAAATTATCACGGAATATTAAACAAACCACAGTTTTTAATTGGATTCATTAGAATGATTACAAGCGTGAAATATACTTAAAAGAATAAATTGAATAATCAGTGATTATTGATTAATTGAATCTGTAGAATTTGTCTCCAAAGTTGGGGTGGAAGTTGTCTAAGAGCTTGCAGTGTTTGGGGTGACTTCATAGCAAGCTAACGCTCTCTGTAGCTGGTCTCAAGCGTTCTAGATGCTATTAAGTTTGAGCGATAGAGAAATTTTCAGATGCTTTAAACTTAATATGCATATATACAGATGGCTCAAAAATGAAAGGAGGCTCAATGGGAAGCAATACCAGCGTGGTTGAAACATAGCTGGCTGGTACCTTAATTGCCACAAAAGAACTGACCAGAGAAGAAATTTCTTACAAAAACATAACAATCTGCACTGATAGTAGACAAGGTCTATTGGCCTTGAACAGACAACGTATTATATCTGGCCTGCCAATATGTCTCCTAGTGACTAGTCAATTTTCCTGGAAAGGACAGGATGGACGACATGTGGCACAAGTGCTTTGAGCCTACACAGGGAGGGTGCTACTAAAGATACAGATACATAAATATGCACCAAAATAAAAACAATAATACTTCTCAAATTTTATTTTATTTATGATTAACTTACAAAAATTAATCCTCTCCATTGAGACAACACAACAAAACTAAACTAATTATTTTGTCATCTAAGACAAATATTTGATACGTTTTATCTCAAAAATAATCCAAACACATTAAACTCTATTAATGAATCTAAATTTCAAAGGTTTAGTAGGAGACGCCATCAGCTCATGGGAGCTCTTCATATCACCGTAGTTATACTCGATCCTAAATTTCCTGCAAACCTTCAAAATCAACGAAGCAATTTCATTCTCGGCCATTTCTCGAGCAAAACAGTTTCTAGGTCCATAACCGAAAGGCATGGAAGCAAAAGTTTGGTGTTCGTTACCGAAACCACCGGTCGCATCACCGAACCATCTTTCCGGTTTGAACTTGGTGGCGTCTTCAAAGTACTCTTCGCGCATGTTGTTCAAATGAGTAGCGTAAAGAACGTGAGTACCTTTTGGAATGCGGTAATGATGGATGATTACGTCGTTGCTTAATACTCTGCTTAAAATTGGGATTGGTGGGTCCAATCTCAAGGTTTCTTTCATGCAAGCTTGTAGGTACTTCAGATTCTTCAAACTATTAACGGTGATCTCTCCATTGTAGTCCTTGATTTCTGAGTATAGCTTAATCTGGCAACGAGGATTTCTGGCAAGATGATAGAAGAAGAAAGCCACAGAGTGGGCAGTGGCATTTGCTCCAATCAAAAACATATCCAATAATACGGTCATAACGTCTTCTCCAACGATGTTCTCTTTCAACAACAGATGCTCAATCAAAGTAGGTTTTTCTAAAACGGCATTCCTCGCTTTTTTTTCTTGCAAACCTTCTTTGGCTAAATTGACGTACTTTGTCAGTACACCATCAATTAAATCGCAATTCTTAACCAAGCTTTTCCAAGCTGGGGTTTCTATGAATTTCCACAGGTGAAAGCCATACTCTAGTTTTCTTATAGCAGCTGTAGCTCCGAATAATCCATCTAGTAATCTTCCAGGATCAGAAGGAGGACTTATTCCATTTGGTTCCAGAAATCCCAGTTTTTTATTCAAAGTAACCGAACAAAGACATTCTAAAGCCCACTTGAAGATTTCTACTTTGAAGTTTCCAGGCATTTCTTCTTGTTTATTTCTAATAATAAGCATTCTTTCGATGAAATCTGAATTGTTTTGATCAATGCTGCTTTGTTGCTCGGCTACGATCGCTTGAAGAGGCATTTCGATGGATTTCCGTAGTTTTTCCCACTCAGGTCCGTACGTTAGAAAAGGTCCTGCTTGTTTATAATTCCTGCATTGCAGCCGGTATTTTTCAACTGAATCCAGGCACGATCTTATCGGATACGGACCTTCACTCTGGAATACTGCACTAGCATGCTCTGGTCTACTCAACAAAACAACGTCACTTCCGAATGCTCCGTGAAGTCTGACAACAGGGCCATAGACGTCAAAAAATTTCTTGAAAAAGGGAGCGTTGCCTCCCCAACTAAGAACTCCTCCAAAAAATTTTCCTCCACTTAATAAATATTGTACGACACTTACGGTTATTTCTGTGCCCATAATGGGGATCATTCCCCAAAATTTTGATATAAGTCGCAAGCTGATAGGTCCGGGAATGTCATCGAATGATATAGTTTCGGTAACTTCTGGTAGTTTTTTAGACTGTGGGGCCAAGTAAGGACTAGCTACTACTACCGCTTCTTTTGGGGGGGCAGGTGCAGGTGCAGGTGGTTTGACATCGGCAGCATCCGCTTTCGTTGCTAGCGCTTGCTGTTGAGCTTGAGCAAATTGAGCTGTGCGAATGAATCTTTTTTGATCGACGAGTTGCCTTGCATTTTTCATGCAAGACGGGGCAATTTTCATGTTATTCGACCACATATTTCAACACTTTTCACGTTTTTCTTTTTTGTTTGACACTTTAAATAAACGTATTAATTTTTGTAAAGAACTGTCATCTTTTCATCACAGGCTGCTGGATAAGATGGCTATTTGAATATATTGATAGTAGGCATAAGATATTTCAATATATTCATAATATATTCTAGATATGAATTCCTCGAATAATTACTGATTTTGAACAGAGTTTTATTTAGTTTTGTTAATTGTAAAATAAAAGCATCAATTATTTTGGTTAAGAATAATTGTCATCTTTTGACAGAACAGAAAATCAAATCAAGAAGATTTGTGGTTTAGTTCCGTAGCTATCGAACGTACCCAAACTACCCGATGCAATTTTTTTCTGTGGGACCAGCTAGAGGCAGCAACTACTTTTTTATTATTATTTATTTATTATATACATGAATATTAATAAATGATTTGGATTAAGTATTATAAATACAACTAAATAATGCACTTTTGGTTTCTACTCTCCCAAATGGTAACAGCTGTCACATAATTTGTAGCTGTCACTTTATGTAATTCAACCTGTCCGCCATTTTTGATCCATTTGTCAAAATAGATAAATTTTTTTTTCACCTATAATGTTAAATTGCCACAAATCTATTATTAAATTATGTTTTCTATGATAAAGTCTTATATGAAGCATTCGTTACAGCACAAAAGGAATATACAGGGTTATCCGTAAGTGATGGTTCGAACTGAAATTGAAAATGCATTGTGATTAACTTTCAGTGAGCCTAATAACCCATTCATAGGTATGTAGACTCTTTATATATTTCACTGTGTTTTCCCATTTTTTCAATTGCTTGTGAATAAAATCAATCAACGACCAACGAAAATTATTGCTACTAGTTTCGGTAAGATATTACCAGCATCAGGCTATATAAAATACGTAAATAATTTGCATTCGAATCTTTTTTATATCGGTTATGTCATTCTAACTTCCCGCTCGCGCGGATATCAGCTGTAGATACTTTTGCTCCCAGTTATACTGCCATAGGGCTTTGGAATAATTCCGGTTTTATTCGTAACAATTTCTCATAACGCTAGTGAAAGTGATCTAGTGTATCGAGAAGTCGTAAGAGTAAACATTGTCGCAAAAATAAAAGTAGATGAATACCAAATGAATACAGGCCCAAACAGGGTGATTAAAAAAATTATATTATACTGTCAATTATTTTATACAAGAGTTATTGACTATTCAAGAGCACATATCACTAGGTGGCACTAAGCCCAACTTATAAATTTGTCCAAGTAGCATGCAAATCTATAGACAATAGAGGAGTTCAGTCTAAGGTCAGTGTGGTCAACAAAAAGTGTTTTTTTCTGACAAGAATGACAGTTAGGGTCCACAATTCAAAACATGAGATTCTTGCATGTTTTTTAACATTCTGCAGCTAGTCTAGCCACTCGAAACAGATCCTTCTAATCCTTTTTTTTTTCTTTCACGTCACCATTCTGTCCTACCTTCACATTATCTAAAATAATCTGTACATTTTTCAAAAGTTTTCAAGGTATTCCACACTAAAAACTAGGTTAATACCACTTTATTGTTGTCGCTAACTTTAGCTTCATTATTTTCAACAACTGGTCTATTAGAACTAGTTTACAATTTGTCACCCGTGATGAAATATGTTACAAAACACACGCTTAGGATTGATTACTGTGTTAGAATAAAGGCCGTTCACTATTATCTCACTTGATCACCGATCATTATTTCAAACTATTACAGTAGTTGTAAAAGAAAACGAACCATAAAGATGGTGCATATTAGAAGGTAATTGTTTTATTAATAAACACAACCAGCTACTAGACATTTTATATTACACATCTCTATTAATATTTTGTTAAATGAAGAATCTTTGAATTGCATAAGTCCTACCAGATCTTTCCAATGGTCAGATCTTCTTTTTCTTTCGGCTTCACCTATTTCTTCCAATATTTCATTGGGGCTGATTCCGCAAAAGAGTTCAGGCCCCCAGAAAGGTATTTCAGTCCCCTCTTTGCTAGTTCGTCTGCTATTTCATTTCCTTCTATTCCAGTGTGTCCTGGAATCCATAGTAAGGTGATTATATTGTTCTAGCCTAGTTCATTTAGTTTGTCTAGGCATTCCCACACCATTTTGTAACTGTTCACCCAAGAGCTCAGTGCTTTAATGGCTGCTTGACTATCTGTCATTATGATAATCCTTTGTCCTCTGTATCCTTTATCAATATTGAACTGGGCGCACTTTCTTTTGGCGAGGATTTCCGCTTGAAAGAGCTTTCAGAGTGTTTGGTTCCTGGCCCGAACAAATTTATCCAAGTTCTTCCTACTGCTTTTGAGCCGTCTGTGTATGTACCGAAAAAGTAAAATATCGCTCAATGAATCTTCACTGTTTCCACACCCAAAATGCTATGAATAAAGATTGTAAAATCTAAAATTATTTTTTAACATACCGAATTCCAACTGGAAAAACTGATATGATTACATTTCGGTCACACCTTTCTGTTGTATTATATCTGAAAGAACTTTCACTCTTACTTATTTGTATTTGAAGATTGACTCACCTTGAAAACTCACTTTTCGCCCGAGGGTTTTCCAGTTTGCGAGCCTCGTAGCCGCTATCTCTTTCGTATTTACGTAATTGTAGCAGACGACCGAGATATTCAGATAGGATTTGATTAATAATAATTTATGCTTTGATTTGATAAAAACCTTCACGTTTAGGCTGGAAGGTAAATAAATTAGAGTGAATGTATTGTTTTTGATAATTAAAAGAGCTTTAGTATCTATATTATGTAATAAAGCTACTCTCTTTTTAAACATTTTAAATTTACGGTTATTTTCTTTTATGTCCTTTTAAAAGAACGATTCTAATTTCCATCTAAACTACAATTTAATTCGTTAGAAATTGTCTGAAGAGGTGTGTGTGTGTGAGAAGAAATCTTTTATGATTATAACTATGTTCCGGTTTGTCCTTAATTTCAATTTATTTATGTTTCCAGTCGATTACAATTTCATAAAGGGGAATGTCTTGACAATAGTATAAATTTTTATGACTTTGCTCCCTTCAATAAGACCAAGAAATCTAAATTTTGGATAGGTGTGAGCGAAAAAATGAATTTATAACCGATTTATACTCGTATCTAAGTGAATATGACAATGTTGGATTTGTTTTTCTACAGAATTTGAACTGAGATCATTAATCTGACGTGTTTATGTTTTTTGATAGCCTCAGACTCTATTAAAAGGAATGTAGATTATAGGTGTGGAATTAATAATTGATTATATTGTTATTTTAATAATTTAGGACGGAGGTGAACTAGTAATTTGAGAAAAAAATGTTACTTGAAGAACCTTGCTCTGCATATCTACTTTTTCTTGCGATCTGGTTTCCTTGAGAATAAATAATATGTTTCAAAAATAATTGATAAAACCCTTTGGAGTTCCAAACGCCTAGATTACATAGAGTACATTGTAGCCGATTTTAGGCGAACACAACGGCTTAAGACTCATTGAATGGTGCCATAGAAATATACATAAGAAAATTATAATGTTGACTTGATATATTTTGATGTAATAACCGTTGAAATATTGAAATTAGTAGTTAAAGTGTACATAGAATCACTATCTAATAATAAAGTTTTATGTAGTGAGAGATTTTTTAATAATAACTCTCGATTTTAATATTTATATCCGCTTATGACATTCAATTTAAAAGCTGGAAAGGTTAATACATCACACCTTTCCAATTTAAATGGTAAATTCACATGTATTTATTAGAAATATTGAATAATTAGAAACATTTTTTTATAATAAAATCGTAAAACTGCTAATTCTCGGTCGCCATAATGTCTATACCATGTCTATACGCTGTCTTTATTGGTTGAACCAATAGAAATTTTCAAATTAGACACCTACAGCCAAATAAAACACATTACTAAAAACATCTACTTGACACCTCTGACACAGAACTAGAAGTAGCTACTTCATAATTGTGATGAGAAACTAGATTCCACAGAACAAGAAGAGTTTATAAACCTTTGTTCAACCCTATGATTCTCAAAGAGCATGCTGCAAAGCAAGAGACCAAGAATCAGAGATGGGATAGAATCAAAGGATGCAGTCTTGCCAGGATCACCTTGGGCGACCCTGGAAAGCTGGCGCAGAAGAAATATTTGGCGATAACCAGGAAAAACCTACGTTTAACAGTAGGAGTTCTGATTACCTACCTTTTATACGGGTAGGCGGAAAAAATGTGATTCAATCATAGCATTATTACACAATATAGAGTAAATATAATGAATTAAGACACTTATTATTTAATTTTTGATCCGATTAAAATATCGTGTACTATTGTTCATTGTATCAAATAAAAGTAAAAGCTTCCTATGCCAATGACCTCTAAGCTCATAAGTCACTTGATAAAAGATTAGAAATCAAAATAGTACCCTGAATAGGTATACCATTTTCTAAACAAATAAATCGTTTGTTGGATGGTAGAAGGAAAGTTGAGAATACATATTTGTATCACCAAATACGTAAGGAAATACTTTTACTTCTAATTGAAAGAAGAACCGTTTTTCTTTTGTTTTATTATTTTAATTTCACTTTCATTCATTTCCAAACGTTAACACGATTGTAATATCTCAACCATGGTGTCAATAGCACTTTTAATTAATACAGTTTTGTGAATTAATTTACGTATATAAAGAATAAGAAGCAAAAACAAGCTTTAATGTTTTTTTTAACTGGGTAACAAAATGAGCAAGCACCTACTCCTACTGGAGCTAGATACATAACATCTCTTCCCCTAGGGTAGAATTCTCTTTAACAGGTTCACATCGTCAAGAGTTTCACAATGCTTGGATAACGTAGTGGTATAGGGATCAAGTCTTCAAGTAGATGAATCACTTGGAGAATGCTGGGCAACGAGACTCTATCTACTGCATTTGGTCGATATGTCGTCTCCTTTACTTGAACTGAATAGTTAACCTTGATTCACATTATCAGACATGCAACGACACGACAAGGACCGACAAAGACACGACAGTTTCGGCAGCAATTCACATTATACGACAGGTATTCGACATCTCGACGGGTTGTTTGTATTCTTGCCAAGAATGTCGGTCCGCTCCGTCGTTGCCTTTACGTGTCGTTGCCGCGTCGTTGTCGGTTAGTGAGTATATCAATATTTATTTATCTAAAAAGAATGGTTTGTCGTGTCGTTGCATGTCTGATAATGTGAATCAAGCTTTAGTGTCAATCCTTGTCCAAGATCCTTCCAACTGTTCGGGCTTTGGTAGATTCGTACAGCTGCAGTTTTTCCTGGTGGAAATTCTTTAGTATAGAATGAAGTTTCACTTTTTTTTGGTAACGGCTTTAATAGATTCAGGTTTTAGTATGTTCAGCTTTGATCTTATTTCCCAGCATAAGAACAGCAAGGCTAAGCTGTATTCTGTGGTGATGCTCACACCTAGAAGACTACGGGATAGATAAAACTAAATAATTGCAATATAATCATAGTTTTGTTATGTTTTTCACTGTAACTACATTTGCCTTCAAGTTCCTGGTGAATTATTTTCATGATCATATCTCACGTTTTGACCTTGACATCACTTTTATGTATTTAATTTATTAAATCATTTATATTTTAACAGTGTACAATTACCGAATGAGAACAATCACTTTAAAAATTTCATAAAAAGGTCAAATTACACACGAACGTATATAATATACAGTGTTGCATCAAGGAATTATCTTTGTCAAATGTCAAATGTTTTTGACGTCAGTGCTTCATGAATTTATTGAAGAGGCTACACAAAAAAGCTTATTTTTTCATTTTCCAAAATTCTATTAAAATTTAAACATCAACTACATATCGATTATATTCTAATATGAATTTATAAATTCAACAAGATGGCGTTCTTCCACCAATTTGGAACGAATTGGCATTTTTAAACCAGCCTATCCATACCATAATATGTCTAACGACTATATTAATTGGAAAAAAAGCTGAAATTGAATATCTATTAAAATTGTATGCTGCATGTAAACACGGAAAACAAAAAAATGCATTTTTGTACTTGTTCCTTTCAATTTACAAGTACGTAGTAAACTTTACAGCGGATACTAACCATATTTTACAGGTCCATCAATATTTAAATTGAATTTAAACTTAATTTATACAAGTTCATGAAGTGCAAAAAGACACTTTATGTATATGTTTCCCAAGACTCTCATTCCTTTTTATTTTCATGGGATGCTTTGGATTTGACAGGCACCGCTAACTGTCTTTTTCTTTTTTCAAACATTTTGCTTTCTTTATAAATTTATAAAAAGGCTCCCTAACCACCTTGAGAAATGAAATTGGGGACTAAATTTAAATGATAGGTACTATTAAAACCATTAGAGCGCTTTCAGACGATACACTGTGTGGCCAGCTAATAGTGTCTGAAAATAATCGTGCGGCTAAAAATACATTAAACACCTCCTATTCCTTATCTATGTTTCGTGTGAATCTATTTATATTAATATATTTACAGCGCGCGATTTTTTTCAGACACTACTAGCTGGCCACAAAGAATCCCGTCTGAAAGCCTTCTTGATATAAATATATTCCTTATCTGTGTATCGTGTGAATGCGTCTATTGATCTTAATGTATTTTCAGCCGAACGATTCTTTTCAGACACTTTGTGGCTGGCTACTATTGTCTGAAAAGAATCGTACGGCTAAAAATAAATTAAACACCACCTATTCCTTATTTGTGTCTCGTGAGAATCTATTTATTGGAATGTATTTTTAGTCTCGCGATTCTTTTCAGACACTAGTACCGGCCACACAGTGTATCGTCTGAAAACGCTTTTATTATTAATGGTAACCGCCACGTGTTGAAATTGCTCTACATTTATTTTCAATTTAATTTGAACTCTTGTTGGTAAAAGCCGGTCAAATTGCACAATAACTTATCAAAACAAAATCTATTAATGATAAGATCGCAATTTTAATCTTCACCATAACAATCAACGAAAACAAATGATTGTCAATTTGTCAGTCACGTTTGAAGCGTTAGGAACTCTGTGACCTCGTATCTATATTTTATTGGAATATTTATAATGTTTACAAACGTAAAGAATATTTAATGAGTGATATATACCATGAGAAATGTATGAAAAAAAAACTCAATGTCAATGTCACGAAGGCATTTAAATTTAGATCGGTGAGTAGGCTAAGTATAGTTGTCAATATCAGGGGCGCACTATATATTAGTCAAAATTGTGCTGTTGTAGAAAATACTATAGTTTTAGAGCGCTTTCAGTCGAGACACTTTGTGGCCGGCTACTATAGTGTCTGAAAAGAATCTCGCGGCTAAAAATACATTCTTATAAATAGATTCTCACTAGACGCAGATAAGAAATACGTGGTATTTGATGTATTTTTAGCCGAGCGATTCTTTTCAGACACTAGTAGCCAGCCACAAAGTGTTTGAAAAGAATCGCGTGGCTGAAAATACATTAATATAAATAGACGCATTCACACGATACACAGATAGGGAATCTATTTATATCAAGAGCGCTTTCAGACGAGATTCTTTGTGGCCTGCTACTAGTGTCTGAAAAGAATCGCGTTGCTAAAAATACATTGATATAAATAGATTCACACGAAACACAGATAAGGAATAGAAGATGTTTAATGTATTTTTAGCAAACGATTCTTTTCAGACACTAGTAGTTGGCCACAAAGTGTCTCGTCTGGAAGCGTTCTTAGACCCAGTTTGATATAAATGAATATAAAAATGATAGGAATTAAGAATTGTTAACGTTATGTCAACTTTCTAGTACTGGCAGTCGAAAATTGGCTCTCGAAATAACACATTTTGTATCAGCATTGGTATTAACTAAGAAAATATAAAAAATAAATATCTTGATTACTTTTGACACTCTCCTCGTATTCGATTAAAACAATTCTGAGACTACCTTTAAGTGGTTCAAACGCTGGCAATTTGCATTGGAGAAAAAATTGTTTAGTAACATACAACAGATCGTGGGATGTCGATTCGTGTGGGACATATTTCAAAATTCATCTAGACATATAAGGAAACATTGGGCAAATTTTATTATGAAATAACTTTACAAAAATAATCGAGATTTTAAGCGAGAGATACGATACGGTGGCTTGATGGTTTAGCTTATTAAAAGACTGCAAAGATGATTGATCAGGAAAAAAATGTTGGCTTTTGTTTATGGTTTGTTGCATAATATTTAGTTGATGGATATGAAATTTGTGTCAATTTTTATATAATACAGTCTCTCAGAAATTTTTGACAGATGCTTTGTTGATTATAAACATTTGTAAAAAAAATGGTATCAACTTATACAATGTCCGCCATAAAGTTGGAACCATATGGGAATTTTTTTTATTATTGTAGTTAAATAACAGCTTTGGATAGCAATCACTTCTGCTTCTGAAATAACTTAAAATGGGCCAAGTCAAAGTTGACAGGTAACATCTGTCAATTGTCAAGTTCGTAATTTTGGAAAAAATGTCCTAAAAACGGGTCAATTTGTTAAAATTTCGAAAAATGTTACTTGGAAATTATGATTCTAATCGCATTTTATGCTTACGTGCCGATTTTGAGAAAGAAATTTTGATGTTCAATAAATTTCATATTCTCGTACTTTTTAATTCACCCCAGTATCTTGCTACTTTAAAATCATTTGAAACTCTTTAAAGTAGTATAAGGGCTACCATTCCATTGCATATTGTGATCATAATATTCGTACGTAAGCTGGTTTTGAAGATTATTGATATTTTCAACTAAAAAAGAGGTATCTGGATTATTTTCCAAATTTCAAAAAAATCAGAAATTGTTTTTTAACTTTTTCTTCATCAAACTTTAGTTGGAAAGTACAAAAATGAAGATGTTATGAGGGAAGAGTGGGCAAATATACCTAGGCAGTTCTTACTAAATGCTGTCAGGGAATTTACCCGTCGAACAGAAAAATGTATGGAAACCGAAGGAAGGCACACGGAGATGTATTTTCCTTTAAAGTGTTCTATTTATTGTTTGTAATTTTGAAGTAGTCGTTATGCGTTAAGATATTCAGATTATAATTAAAACCATTTTTGTACTAACCAACTAAAGTTTGATGGAGAAAAAGTTGAAAAAACAATTCTGATTTTTTTGAAATTTGGAAAATAATCCATAGACTACCACTTTTTTAGTTGAAAATATCAATAATCTTCAAAACCAGCTTACGTACGAATATTATGATCATAATATGCAATGGAATGGTAGCCTTCATACTTCAAAGAGTTTCGAAGGATTTTAAAGTAGCCAGATACAGGGGTAAATTAAAAAGTACGAAAATATGAAATTGATTGAACATCAAAATCTCTCTCTCAAAATCGGCACATGAGCATATATAAAATGTGATTAGAATCATGTGATTAGAATCATTAGAATGGTGACCGTCAGGGAAAACCATAGTATAGGGCCCGCACAGCCGGCAGCGTAGTAGCATATCACAGCTCGCAGGCATTATACCAATGAGCACGAGGTATAATGTAGATATGCCGTCTTTCGGAGGAGACGTAAAACCGAGGTCCCGAGTCCATGGATGTTGGGCTCGTTAAAGAACGCTACCACTGGTTGGAACACCAGTGGGTTCGCCAAAATTTCCGGTTGGGGGTAGAGTGCTCCCGGCGTCGGTGATTAGCCTCAGTCGCAGAAATAGGCAGACGTTAAAAAAAAAAAAAAAAAATAGAATCATAATTTCCAAGTAACATTTTTCGAAATTTCAACAAATTGACCAGTTTTTAGAAATTTTTTTCCAAAATTACGAACTTGACAATTGACAGATGTTACCTGTCAACTTTGACTTGACGCATTTTAAGTTATTTCAGAAGCAGAAGTGATTGCTATCCAAAGTTGTTATTTAACTACAATAATAAAAAAAATTCCCATATGGTTCCAACTTTATGGCGGACATTGTATGAACCAAGGTTTTGGTATAGTCACTTAAAGATAAAAAACCAAAAATGATGAAAAAAAAATGCTTAAAAATGTCCTCTTTTTCTTGTCATACCATTAACCCAATTTTCTTTTTTAGACATTACTGAAAACAATGCCAGTGAAATTTTTTTTACGTGCTGGAATGCTATAATGGTGATGTATTTATTTTCAAATCGTGGTCCGGAAGTTGTGTGGTCAATTGTTTCGTATTGTTTAACACTGTAATTACATGAACTGATTGTTTTCACACCAAATTGTGTATGAAAATCGAATAATTAAAAATTATTTTTCGATTTCCAGCAATTTTCAATTTTTTCAATGTCTTGCGCTCGCTGTTTTTTATCATTACACCTATTCCTCACAAAGGACATTTACCTCTTTAATTAAAGTGATTTTGAAAGTATTTTTGGTTAATTTTGCTTATCTGCTTCTTCATTTATTGTGTTTTGTTCAACAAATTAAAAGAAAGTGAAGTTATATTGATTATTTTGAATCAGTGTGACAATGTTATTCTAGTTAACAAAAACAAAATTGTTAAACGGTTGAATCTAACTACCGCAGATCTAACCACAGTGGTTCCAACAGTGAAAGTTGATGAATTACTGTTTTCATTAGATATATATGGTATTTAGTTGGTAAATATTAAGTCCTGAAGTAAAAAACGATGCTATTTTTTTATAATCTCACATGTATAGTGATATATTGAACAAAAAACAGAGCTACATCATCACAAATACGCCGAAACAGTTCTGCTAGGTTAGGTTAGGTTAGGTTATGTCATGTCCTGTGATTTACCTAAGCGCCGAAGCTTATTGTCCGCGAAGTAGTCACTAAATATTTTTTAAAAGCTTTGTAATAATATGAAATATATTATCTTCCATTCCTAATTGTTTATCAAAGCTGATAAAAAAATTGTCATATGCTTTGTTTTGCTCAAGTAGGAAGCAATACTAAATATTTGCAATAGTTCGTTTTTAACGTATTTGCCTATACAAGAATGCATCTAAATTCCTCGAAGAGTGAGTGGATATTTGTTCAGTTTCATAATTCTATACAGATGTTGATTTTCGTGACCGCTTTTATTTACACACCCATCATTGTTGATCCAATTTTGACGTAAATGACTGTCAGAGAATGAAATATAGAGATAAGTAGAATGATGTTCTCCTCTTCAGGTTTGTTCATGTTGTTTGTTAGTTTCATAAATAAAGTAATTTAAAATGACTTTTTATTCAAAGAAGGTGAAAAAATCTGTAGTGGCGGAATTTATAGTTATAACCAAAAAAAACCGTTACATCATTATATTCCTTCCTAAAGTTATACTGAGATTATTATTATTATCAATATACGAATCTCGTAACAATACAATAATTATTTATATTATTGACGTACTTCCTTTTTTATTTTGTTTACAAATTACATTTACATGCCTATATGGATAAGTAACTGGGTGTTTTTGTCATAAATATTCATTTTAGACATCCTTTGTGGTTTTACGAACAAAAATATTATTAACAATTATAAGGCATGATGTAATTTGAAGCATTCCCAACCATAATTAATATGGCCGTCAATTTAAACGACACAAGATTCTACAAAATGTGGCTGACAGAAAACTGACTTCACCCCAAGCTAGATTTTTCTAAAATACCTCTCAGCACATGCCAAAACACCCAAGGCTGCCCTCCAACACAACATGGCCAACCAGTCAAATTCACGTGTTTTGGTCTATTCATGCGTGATACATTTCCACTTCCACGCGAGAGATTGTATTGTTCTGAATCCCAATTCATATCGAGACTTAACAAAATTTTCGAAAGGGCCTTGAATATTTGAATGCGTGCTACTTGAAAATAAAAATTAAGTGATTTCTTTGTTTTATTGAACAATGCAAATAGTGTTTGATAGTAATAATTTTGCACATATTATGTAATAAATTGTTTACTATTAACTACACTAGAGTTCTACTTGAATAGATATTAAAAAATGATAAACCAATGTCAAGATTCATCATAGAATTGTCAGTTTCTTCACACAAGCTCACGTACTCACTACGCTAAGAGTTTTAACAGAGATCCTAACGGAACTTTGTCGCTTGAATGGGCTGAAAAACCTCAAAATAGTGGAGGAAGAAGAATGCAGATATTGTGGCATGGAAGAAGAAACCTCCATTTACATGCTTTCCAACTGCACAGCCTTACAGAATGCTAGAGCACAGTACCTGGGAGATTACTGGATAGAAGAGGAACATTTACCTAAGTTGAAGCCTGCAGATATCCTAAAATTCCTCCGGGAAATAGAACTAAAGGAGCTACCAGTTTCAGAGACTCCCCTCAGAAACTAAGTAGAAGTGAGTGGGCACAATAGATCTTTTAGGTCTTAGTGAATGTTACCCCAAAAATACATTCTACACATACAATTTATGTGAAATAAAGTCCATTATAGTTAAAGGTATTAAATCTATCTGTCAAATTTACAGTAAATTGAACAGCAGGTTACTGCAAAATCGATTGGATTAGTACCAATTTATAAGCAATTTTCTATGTCTATATAACTTTATTTGGCGTATTCCAATTATAGTTGAAAAAATTAGAACTTCACGAAGGTCATAAATAATGACAATTGCATTGCCACCGACAATCAAAAACTGTTAAACGTTCAGTTTTTTGTACGTAAGTAAGAATGAAATAATCGAGGTACAGCAATAAACTGGGGAGTTGTTGGTTACAAAGTGACTCAAACATTTATCTTCTGTATATATTTCATCCTCTGTATATTCCTTATGATGTATATTGTGAAATATTCATTTATTTAAATATAGACTACTCTACCTTATAATTTTTCATACTATTTTACTCATCTTAATAGTAGTTTGTGCAACTAGTGTGGATATGATGGCCATATCGCACGAGGACGAAGTTTGAGCACGACGTCGTAGGCGGAGTGCTCAATCGTTCGAGTGCGATATGGACAATCCACACGAGTCGAACAGTATATTTTTTCTACGACCCACTGGAAAAATCTAGAAAATAAACATTTTAATAAACTGTAATCTCGACTGTAATATAACTTCAATCTCAAAATTTTTAACAATTTTCATAATTTTACCAATCAATATCAAGCGGAATAATTATTTAGAAATAAAATTTAAAAAAAAAATGTATTCATTGGGAATCGAACCCTGTACCTAGCGCGCAAGTACCTGATATTATAACAACTCGACTACCGAGGACTGTTTACACGAATATCTATAACGTTACATAAATTACAAAATTTTATAAAAACTGACGTCTATAAAAAGTCCTCTTAAATACCCATTTTATTCTGTTTTCAGTATTTGTTGTTAATTAATACGGATTATTTTAATTATGTTTATTATTGTAAATAAATATTCTTGATCCAGTGCTTCTAGGGGAGCCTTTTTTTCGATAAGTTATTTTGACGTTTCTTTGAAATTCAAAGAAGGGGAGTTGACGAATACTAAACGCGAATGCTGATTGGTGGATTTCATATACGTTCTAGGATGTATATGAATATATATGGTTCATACAACAGCCTTTTTGGTGTGCGTCATCGTTTGTGACGTATATTCGGGTTTTGGGTATGTCGTTTATTTCATTTGCTATTTTGACACATATCTAACCGTAAATTTGATAAATAAAATCATCAGGATCGCACTCAGCAAAATTCGACAAGGCTTATATGAAATTAATAGTTACCAGCTTCTTTTTGTAACTGAAAATACTTGAGAACTTTCAAAATGCTGATGTTTTTCCGTGTATCTAGGAATATTTTTCTATTATTCGAATAAATATAAAAATAATATTCATATTAACTTTTCATAAATAATAATTGACCGTGAACAACAAAGTACAGACCTGACATAGAACTGTCAGTGGGACAGTAGAAAAAGATGTCAGACACATTGACAATACGAAAGGTATATCTGCATGCCTATTTTAAATAAAGAAATTTCTCACGATTAATAGGTCGTGCTTGCGCTTGATCTGAACATCAACCAATCAAATTTTGGTAAGTCAATGATTAGGATTGACGTTTGTAATAAATTTAAACGAATCATTATTGCGATATTTTGATTAGGATTATTCAAAGACCTGACTTTTTTTGCATTTCTTTCCACGTAATGTGTTAGAAAGACATTAACAAACGATGACGCACACCAAAAAGGCTGTTGTATGAACCATACGTTCAGTTAACTGATATGGCCTACATTTCCATTCTGTAAACTGTGCGAAAAATGGATAATATACATGTGGGTGTAGAAAAAATTATTTACCTGACATCTGGCAAAGCAATTACCATTTATTATCTAAATAATTATTTTCCAAACAATACTTTTCAATATCCCCTCGTATTTAAAAGCGAATTTATATCTAAACAGTAAAAAGTTACTCGGCACTATTAAGGTAAATTTTTTTATCAAAAAAACTTGCAGCGAGCGATCGATAACCATAACATCGTATCACTCATGACGAGACTTGACTTATAGTTGTAACAAAGGAATAGATTTGACAGTGGCAATGACAGTAATTAATTATTTCGCGTCGGGCTATTACCAAGTGAATATTGTCGAAATAAGAACAATGAACAATTATTAAAATATTAGGTACCTACTAGTGATTGTGCAAGTGGAAGAAAATTGCAATTTTGTTGCAGAAACGTGAGTTTTTTTATAAAATATTCTTTTATACTCTATTTTGTAATGTATTCACATTTTAATGATTGAATTGATGGATAGTATGGATAGTACGTTATATAAAGAGTAATTTAATACATTATCTTTAAGTAATTGTGTTAATACATTATAGATAGGTAGTTAAGTGATTTTTGACAAATTTTAACATGTGCATCAAATCATTATTGCTAGTAGGTCTAATAATAATTCTTATATAGAAGAGGTGTGAAAACTTTTATTCATTTCATTGGTGAGGTTATTCTCGCTATAGGAAATCATATATTGTGCTGCTAAATACCAAACTTAACAGTTGTTACCAGAAATAGTGGTATGATTGACTAATAGTTTTAGCGGCGATGTCAGCTGGTGTTTATTTCCTTGAAGTTGAATTAATTTTGTAACTATTTATTCTCATTATTAACAAAAAAACAAAATTCAAATAATAAACGCTAGAAGATGTTTTATTCAGTCTTCGGTAATTTAATTTCTGCGAATTATCTGGTTTTTTCTTGTTAATACGATAATATTTTTTACTATATACTTACATAATTATTTTATATAAATTTTAAATGTATCCTTACATCACAAATCAATTTCCTCTTCAAGTGATAGTACTTTATATCTATAAAGGTATGACGGTCTTACAGGTTTTTTTAATAATTTTTTTGAAAATGCGTGGTAGACAACAGTAACTTTTTCTTTTTTTCAGTCCATAATAATATTAAGAAATATTCAAATCAGTCGTTGAACAACTGTTTATTACTTTTACTTTTATGAATATAATAATGACACGATATGTATTTATATATCAATATTTACTGTAAATTAAAATTAATTGAAAAAAAAATTGTTGAGAATAAGCCATCCATTTACAATATTTTACATAAACCAATTAAAAAATGCGAAGTTTAAACAAAATATTAGCAAAAAAAATAGTTTTGTGGGATATTGAGTTAAGTTTTTTCGTTAATGAGATACAGGGTGAATAATTACTCTCCCCAGGTTATTATCAAATGGAAAGTGGTGAGTAATTTCAAAAATTGCCGCTGTTTGGAGCTTTGTGCATCTCATATTATACAGGGTTTCTCATTATATTTTGTCCCCCACTTATTTTCATTAATTTTGATAATAAGTTTTAAATAAAAGTTTTATAATTTTATCTGTACAGACTAAAAATGTAACGACAGACTGAATTTTGTATACAGGGAGTGCCCAATTAAATGCATCTTTAATATTTTCAAACCACTTGTCTTAACGCAAAAATATAGTGAATGTTTTTAATTACTTTAGCAATGGAAATAAAATAATGTTTATACCTTTTCCCAACATTTTTTTATCGACAAATATGGTACCATTTCTTGTAGCCACTTCTAAAATAGGTTTGACAGTGACTAACAGCACTAGAATACACCAACACAGAAAAAATATATATATATAGTTCTCGCAAAATTTAGCGGGGGCTGTTTTATCAAGTTAGTACTGTAGCTAGCGGTACTTACTACCTTAATTTCTAAAAAGTAGTTGTATTAGTGAGTTGGAATTTGAAAATTGAGGATTTTAGTTGAGTTCAATGTACGGTTTTTTGAATGTCAATATAGTGAACCAGATTTTAATTTAGAAATCCTAAATTTGCTCAGGGTTGATAGCATTTATACAATCCCTGAAGCTATTAGATTCAAAAAATAGAGTTAACTGCCAGTTTGCAAGTATTAGTGCAGTTCCAAGCTACCTCTATTCTCAGGCAGGGACGTACTCACTAGAATTGTGAAATGAATAACTAAATAGAGCTTCCATTGATTGATTAATGTTCATTTTCTTAAATTTTTCCAATTTTTTAAAACATTATTATCTGCAAAAAATAATTAAATTGAATAAATTACATGAAATATGCATTTGACGTTAGCTGAGCTAGTTTAAAAATAAAAAATTTTAATCTTTTAATTTCTTTATTTAATATTGCGGAATATTTTAGGAGGAACATCCATGTCATAAATGATTTACTGAGTCAAAAGCCTTTTTAAAATTCATGAAAAAAATAAATATTATTTTTCACAAAAAAATAAAACAAAAAATACTAACCAGTATAAAAATGTAGTACCCCAACATATTCCCCAGCGTAAATCGTAAACAAACAAATATTTTGCCTCACGCACCAAAAACTGCACTCTCCGCAAATCGAATGTTTACACAAAACTGACCGGTACCGCTTTTCCGAGCTGTATATCAGATCAGAATAGTTCCAGTACGGGCAGCCAAGATTCTCCGGTACGTCGTGGCTGTAGGCGTACCACGCCAAAGTAGTCAGAGGTCGCGAAACAATGCAAGGTTGTGCTCTTAGTCACTCCAGTGCATTTGTGCGTATGTATATAGGGCATAGGGAGATGCTTATTGTTTTTTTTTCAATTTATTTATAAGTTTATAGTTCTTACCATAGTAGGGGTAATTAAAAATAAATAAATAAAATATTTTCCTTAAAATTTGGGTGCCAAAAAAACTAATATGGAGCTCCACTATATTTTCGTTAATTTTTATTTGGCTGCCAATGACGTGATTGAAGTTTATTATACATAATTGTTTTTTTAATGAATTGTTGCAATTTTTTTATTGACGTTTTATGTTTGTCAGACAGTCGCTATAGAAATAACAATATTTGACACGTAAAATAAAACCTAATAATTGGAATAAATTATTGTGTTATATTAATAACATTCCTATGTATTAGAAAGTTTCTACAATGTGTTTAAATATATACAAGGTGTTTCCAAAGTAAAATGAAATTTTATTGTTTATGAAATAATATAGAGTACTAAATGTTTTTATTATTTTAAGAAATAACTTTGTGATAAACATAAAATGAGTACATCTCATGGCAAATGTTCAAAAATCTCTCGATTTCGTTCTAGGTCGTCAAATAATTCGTTGAGTTTGTAAAAGTTCCAGTTTTTTTTGTAAAAGAAGATGCAGTATGGTAAAATTCTACAAGTTTAGAGATAATAAATTTTTTCTACATTCATGCAAAAAACAACACTTTTGTGAACCACATTTTTAATGGAAAAAGTGGTATTTTATTGCACTAGTGCAGTAATAGTATTTTATGCAACGAACATGTAATGATAGCCATTAAGACACGAGCATATTGTAGGATACGAAACGAGCCGCAGGCGAGTTTCGTATATAATATGCGAGTGTATTAATATTTTTATGATTTTACTATAAGTATTATGCCATATACAGATAGTTTTCACTCGTCGTGGGACACCCTGTATATTTATATATTTTTTTGTTCCCATTTTTGAGACTTGACAAAACTCCTGTATAAAATTATATTTTTCACTTGAATTGATTACCTTAGACACTTCCAAATAAATGTGTACGTAACTTCCCATGTATTTTTTGATAATTTTGTATTCATATAGCAAGGTTACATACACGCATTTGCTAACCAGTATTTAGTAATCGAATAGAAATCCAGGCAGGAAAATTATGGGTAATGTCATTGTATTAACAATGAGTGAAATACACTATGTAGTTTGAAGTTATTAAATTTTTTTTGCTTATTTCTATTTAATAATCAATATAAGTTTACTTTTTCTATGACTACTTGGTAGTTCCATTGTGTAACGTGAGATATTCCTTGTCGAGATTTGTTGCATAATAAACAAACTATGTTTTTTTTTAGTTTGTTGATTTTATCTTTTCAATACACTGATAAAAAAACGACACCACACTTCCGAGTTACAGAAAAATTTCCTTGAGGAATATAAGTTTAAGGTCAAAACCCCATTATTATACGTACACGAAGGATAACAATTCCAAATGAGCTCACAATCTCTCTAACTGTGTGAAAATAATTGAAATTTAGGTCCCTACAATCCATCAAAATTTGTACAAAATATATCAACCAATTTAAAAGTTACTGGGATGGTTCATGACTTATTCACATCCGCTATATAAATTCATATCGAGAAAACTAAAGACTAAAAATATTTGTTTTTAGTTACAGCATGGCCAGACACTACAGAGTGAGCAAAAAACTAGTTGACACGTTGACAGAAGAAAGGTGAGTGTCTTTTTATGCTTGTCCTTGTTTTTATTCTTGTCTTTTATTTAAACATTTGTATTAGCCGTTTTGTGTATTTTTTGAACCCAGTACGGCTCTGTCTCTGATGGTATCTGCTGTTACAGGGTGCAACTGAACTGCACTAAATTGTCGCTGTCTGTAGACATGTCATTAATTGTTACTGGGGTGGCCCATAACTTATTCACACCCGCTATATAAATTCCCATCGATAAAATTGTTTTGTTTTTTAACAAAATCTTGCCCGATATTTCAATCAGTTTATATGTAAATTTGAAGACCAAAAATATTTGTTTTTATTTACAGCATGGTGAGACACTACAGAGTGAGCAGAAGACTATTTGACACGTCGACAGAAGAAAGGTTAGTGTCTTTTTATGCTTGTCTTCTATTTGTACATTTGTATTAGTCGTTTGCTGTATTCTTTGAACCCAGTACGGCACTGCCTCCAATGGTATCTGCTGTCAATGGGTGCAGCTGAACTGCACCAAATCCCAAAAAAATAATTCAATTTGAAGCTGTCGCTAACTGTAGATATGTCATTTATTGTTCTTTCTGTCATATTATTTGAATTACAGCATTGTCTAACTAGATGATTCTTTTATAGTAACACTGTATTTGTTAAATACTATTCAACAGCAGGTCGTTTTCCCAATAACGCCAGTTGTTTTGCAAATAGTCAATTTCATTAAACAATTTCCCAATCCAATTACCACCTATATACTGACTGACCTTTTTTTTTTTAATCAAATCGTTATTTCTTATTCAGTAATTATCACATATTTTTACTAAAGCAAAACGATACCACTTACCGCAGAATAATTTGAAAAACTATCCATTCTGATACACATTATCTTTGAAATATCATAACAAATATCGCTTAGAATTTTCTGTATGGTATCAATAAAACGAAACTCTAGTTTGAATAACCAACCTTCAACTACAATTATTAGTTTCGATGCACTTTTCTATTATATAATTTCAAATGCTGAACTAGTATTTAACCTAGTTGTATATAATAATTAAAATACTATCAATAGCATCGGTAATAGCAGAGAGAGAGAGAGAGAGAGAGAGAGAGATAATCAACTTCAACTCTTCACCCTGTATAAGTTAGAAACAAAAGGAAAATCAGTGAAGTCAAGAGGTCACCGAAACAAGGTTTCTTTAATGCATTTCAATTACGTGGAAACGAGGCTAGGCGATTGGGTGGACAACATTTACAAATATTTATAGATGACATCATTTTTCACGCAACTGAAACAAAGACTCTGAGAAACGAAATTATTTGATCTACTATTTAAAACAAAACGATCATTTCAATGTATTTTCTATAATTAAAAAAAAAGTAGCAATCGTAGGCAGATCTATATCCACTCTTCTAGTCGATAAACTATTCTTATATGGTTCGTGCAGACAAAAAATATACAAGACTGCTTCAGTGGCTGTTGACTAGCAGTTTTAGCAAGGCTGTACGTGGGATTTAATCTATTTCACGTAGTAGTTTTATTTCAAACTACAAGAAAAAGGATATTACAGCCTTTAACGAGATGTAAGAACATAATTTCGCGAGTAATACTGAGGAGTAATCAAAATCCAGTTCTGTTCACGTTGTGTAGACGTGGAAATAAGAGTAAAAAAAGCAGTTTTTTGCATTTTTCGATCTAATTTTGAGGTTATGTTAAAAAATTATCAACACAAAAGCTGTAGATCTTTTTGATATCTATAACTTTTATAATCAACTCTTTTTTCTCAGACTTCAACTTTGGCCGGAAATTACAATAATATCTTTTTTTTTTGTTTCTACAACCTCCGCTACAACTTAACACTTCAACAACAACTTTCTTACGAAATAAATTTATTCTTAATACAGTTTTTTTAATAAATAATAATAAATCTAAATTAATTTACGGGATACCAAACGAATTCGAAATCTTTAAGCCCAAACGTCTTTTCCGTTTTTTCATTTGGAGTATCGGGTGAATCTAAACCAAGTTTGATAAATTTAAATTTGGGTCTGAATCCATTTTCGTCGGCAACGTAAGTGACTACTCTGCTAATTCCATCTCTACCGTTAACGAAGTATCCTCCAACTTTACTACCATCTTTAAGACCCATTTCATAATGACCGTGGAATCCTACTGTGTATTTAAACTTGTACAAGATATTGGTGACATCTTTCACCTAAAAATCATATACATAGAATCAATAATTCTAAAAATACAATGATCCTTCGCAGTTTGCTGTCACCTATTTCAACCAAACTTCTTCTGACTCATGCTAACAACATAATTACCCTAAACACAGCAATACACTAGACAAATTGTACACAGAAACTATTCTTAATGAATGCTCACCTCTATACCATTTGGTAAACCATCCACCATTCCCGGATATTTATCTTTAATAGGAATATCCAGAGGTTTCTTGCCCATTACGTGGATCACGTTATCTGATACCATTACTGGGGGAAGCTTAGCTATATCTTGTGATCGGAGCAAAGGATTGGGTCCGTTTGAACTGATAGATGGAGCCAACAAATTTCCAAATCTGTCTGGAATTATTAAATTTATTGATACAAAGTATCTGAGATCTTACTAATAACTTACCTCGTGACAGTTTATTAGTTTTTCCTGCTATCGATTCTACGGTTAAATCTGGACCTGCACCATAAACCACTCCTGATTTCTGTCCTCCAAATGTTTGATATCCACCAGGTGCTTTATTATCAACTCCAGCTGTGAATACATTTGATGTTGGAACTGTTCCAAATGATGGTATATCTCCGAGGGCCTTATCATTTGATGCAGAAAAGGAATTTGCTGCTCCTGGCAACCTTTGTACTGAAGGATGTTCAGCATTTTGACTTTGAGTATTTCTGCTACCTTGTTGATGCTGACCATTTTGAGTTGGTCCAAATTGTTGTTGTTGGCTGTTAGTATTATCAAATGTTTGGGAGGATTTTTCTCCACCACGTGGGACCAAGCTACTAGTATATACTTGGCCCTTATCCTGTTGAAACTGGCCATTTTGAGTTGGAACAAATTTTTGTTGTGGAGCGTTAATATTATCAAGTGTTTGGGAAGATCTCTCTCCAGTGGCTGGGACCAATTTTTGTTGTGAACCATTGTGGACCAAGCTACTAGTATATACTTGACCCTTATCCTGTTGAAACTGGCTATTTTGAGTTGGAACAAATTTTTGTTGTGGAGCGTTAATATTATCAAGTGTTTGGGAAGATCTTTCCCCAGTGGCTGGGACCAATTTTTGTTGTGGACCATTGTGAACCAAGCTACTAGTATATACTTGACCTTTATCCTGTGGAATCTCACTTTTAGGAACTGAACCTGAGTTGAAAGTTTGTGGTAATTTTTTTTCGGGAGATGGAACAATATTGTTGTTATATCCAGGTGGTAGCAGTTCCGTATCAGATGGTATATCAGAGAATCTATTTTGTATGTCTGTTATTCCTCCATTCTGCTGAGTGTTTTTGAAAGCAGGGTTTTGGAAGGTGAATTTAGTACCAGGTTTTGCAGTAGGTACCAATCCGCATCCTCCGCATGCTGGTCTGATGGTACTCTGTGTGGTAAAAACATACGGAGCTCTTTGAGTGCTCACTATGACTTTTTGTGATACGGTTGGCGGTGGTGCTTGTTGAAGTTTTTCGGATTTTTGTAGAGATATTGGTAAAGGTTTAGCTGGTTCTACTTGATTGGGAAGATTTGCTTTTTTGAGGTACTTTGAAGCTTCTGGAGATATGGGACCAAGAGCTGGTGATCCATCTAGCGCTGTTGAAATGCATAAACAAAGTTTTTAAAAATACTGATGTGAATAGATGAACTGAACTATACAAAAAAATGATAGAACTTTAAATTATATAGTTTGAAATACTTACGTGCGCTTATACGTATGTTTCTCATGCTTAGAATTTTGAAGTCTCCATTTTCGTCGGTAGCGTAGACAGTTACATGATAAACTCCATCAGCTGTGATGAAACCGAATTCTCCTTGGATTATACCATTTTGATCTGTGAATATTTATACAAATCAGTTGTTGCAGAAAAGGAAAACATATTTCGAAGCAGTATAAAATCGTTTTCCATGACGCCTTCATAATTGGAGTATGTTGCCAAGTATTTGAAATAGTATGAGCATCTAGTAAATGTGAAAAATCTTCTTTTAATTTGGTTAAAGGCAATGTTACAGTAAAACAAATTGACCTTTACCCTGACGTCACACCTACTAACCTCACGAAATGAATCAAGGAGTCAAAAATGGCTACTGTTACTTTGTCGTGTGCGTAAATACGTACACTAATGGTTTATTTTGTCAGTATTTTTTTGCGTTATAAATAACTAAATATTGCTGTTGGTTGAAGTCAATTATTACTGTTCCAAAATAGACGAAAATTTAGATAATATTCCTATAATATTTAGTGAAAATTATTTTGTCTGCTACTATAATACTCAATTTTCAATAACAATATTATAGGTTACAAATATATATTATTATTCAAACTTTGATAATGATCAGTGGATCAGATATAAAATAAGTGACGGAAAACTAAGGGATAAGCGGAATGTTTCTTTATAGAACTGATACACGAAAAAAGTATTCTGTAACCATTAACGAAAGTAGAAATTTATACGAATATTTCTTTTGAATGAATCTATTCAAATTTGAAACAGCACATAATTAAAGGCTAACAAAAGCCATTGGTTATCATAATAAAAAATATTAATTCATGGGTAGTAATAAAGTTTTGTATTCAATTAAACATTTATTGTCATTTTGAAATTTACCATACAAATACATATATAAGTATATTTAATATTCATCAGACTCTGAAGAGAAACTGTCACCTACATTAATAGTTAGTGGCTCCACTTCAATATCACACATAACTTTTTCCCTATCGTACCACTTTCTAATAAGTGCTTCAGTATGGTCCACACATTATGCCCACATGTATGGTGTACATTGCTCTAAAGCTTCATTCCACATTTCTACTTCTTTCTCGTCACTGGATCCATCTCTACCAATATGTTTATTGTAGTTCAATTTACAATTAGCCCAAATTAGCTCAATGGCATTAAAATCACAGTGGTATGGTGGTAACCTTAATACTTCATGTCCATGTTCTCTTATTATTCCATCTATAATATAAACATTTTGCTTTCTATGCTACTTGTAATAACTCTGGTTTTGTCATTTTTGGATAAAAAGTAATCTCATTTTCTCTCAACCAACTGGCAATTTCTACTTGTTGATGTAGATGGTTGTTTGTTTAAAATTTCACTGTGGTATGGTGCATTGTCCATTATTATAAGTGATGGTTCCTCTAAATTAGGCAGTACCTGTGTCTTCATCCATTTAGTGAATAATATTCTATTCATTTCCATGATAATCAATGGTTAAAGACTTTGAACAGAAAACCAAACTTGCTTCTGTAACAAAGCCTTTTGAAGAACCTGCATGAACAATAATAAATCTTTTTCCATCATATCCTTCAGGTTTAGGATCACTTGATATTATTGTCTTGCCAACTTCTTATTTTATTTCCTTTGAAATAAATCCATGTTTCATCTAAAAATATTACTTCCCTTGGATAAACACTATTTAAATTTTCCATATATTTTCTCAAGAAGCAAGCTCTGAGTGAAACAATATGGTTACGTTCAATAAGGGCTCTTCGGTTATCATCTTTTTTAAATTTAAACCCTATTTCTTTCAACAATGTGCTTAATGATGTTGTACTACATGTGACTATTTCCTTGGACTTTATCTCACAATTTAATGTTCAAAAGGTTACTGGTTTTCCTGAAAATTAATAATTATTATTTACTATCTATCTAATACTTATAGGTACTTATATTTTGTATTACTCATTGGTTAATTAATTTAAACTCATCTTCACTAGCTTGCTAAAATGTTATTATACAAAATATATACTCACATTCTTTGTATATCTCATATATGGTACTGCGTATAGCCATTTTACTGCCATCAGGTTTACTGCGAGTTTTGCTCTTCTTTTGTAACAAAAAACTAGGATTATTTTCCTTCTCCTTTCTAATGGCATAAACTGTTTATCTTGATATTTTCAATGCTGCTGCTACTCTCTAAAATGAAAAATTATTTTAATAACATTATAATATGTATGAGAAGTTAGATTTTACCTCTTGAACATTCGAAATATCAAAAGGTCCTCCATTCAGTTTTTCCATTTTGAAATAGTCACACAAGTTTAAAACAAGTTCTTGTGCTTGTGATTTCAGCATTTTTCCTGGCATGTTCTAAAACAAAGTAAAATACTGTTTAATTTGCTCACAAGGAAACACATTTGTCATAATCTGTAAGAATTCACACACAGAATTGAGAAAGATGAATGTGTGTACCTAATAAAATGAACTATAAATATTTATATTAAATATAATATTCATTGAAGAAACACCACTACCTTTATAAACCTTTTTATAGAAGGATATAAGTGTTTACATGCAAGTTTCTTCCTTATCTCTTGGCTGTTAAAGTAATTCTTACTTTGGTTAACCATTATAAATTTAACATAAATGTTCCCGTTACACGAAAACTCAGTCATAACTCAGTCACTGTCTACTAAGAAGTGAGGTTAAGTTGAAAATATTCACTAAATGCAAAATAATAAATTTTGTACTTACCGTAAAATGAAAATAACAAATTAGAGGTTTTCAAAAAAACAGATTTTATAGAATTTATCTGAATGCAAATGATAAAACGCTTCGAACAAAACTCGATGTATCAAAATAATGACAGTTGTCATATGAGGTCAAAATAAATTCTTATGAATACAACCGATTAATCGTTTTTGGTGCTATCTCTTTTCAACATTTGGAGGTCATAATTAGAGTTACAAAAGAGCGTATGTCATTGCTTGAAAGACAAGTGTACGTATATTGTGTGATGTGGTTTTACTGTCAGTAGAAAGGGATGAGCTATATAAAGTTTGTGTTTACTACTGTTCATTGTTAGTGACGTCAGGGTAAAGGTCAATTTATTTTACTGTATTAGTTATTGTTTGCAAACAATCTTTAAACGTTGATGACGCTTTTTAAAATTTCTTTCTGAAAAAGTAGATTTTCCAGCAGATTATGAATAAAATATGAAACAAAGGAACGGTTTTTATATTAGGAACCATAATTTTCAATTCATTGTTATTCCTTTAACCTTCTATGCCACCTACTTCAAATTACGTTACATTTACGCCGACGGTGAACAATGGGGAAGTGAAAAAAATGCAGGGGCGGCTCATGGTAAAATTAATTAAGGGGTTTCCGTTTACAAAAAGTGGATTTTTTCTAAAAAGAATGAAAGTTAAGGTCTACCAATCAGAGCATAAGATTTTTGCATACTTGACATATCGGTGGCTAATAATAATAGGAACTCTTGGTATGTCACAATTTCATTTCTGATATTCAGTCACTAGTTATGTCAAATGTCAGTGGAAAAAGCAATTAGAAGAATAAAGATAAAACTAACTAGAAATGCTACAAAATCTTATCAAAATTGGACATGCACAATTAAACGAATATCAACAAAAATAAATATAACTGACATTTGACATATAACTAGTGACTGAATAACAGAAATGATGACTTGCCAAAAGTTCCTAGAATGTTTGGCCACCGATATGTTAATTATTCAGCTAAAAATTCATTTTAAATTTCAAGATATACGCTTCGGTGGTGTATTCATTATTTTAATAAAGCAGTATAGATGTTCGTAATGATAAAAAACATGCAAAAATCCTATAATTTGAATGGTGGACCTCAACTGTCATTCTTGTCAGAAAAACCACTATTTGTTGGCCATACTGTCTTTAGACTCAACTCATCTATTGTATTCAGGGTTCGTGGAAAGGTTTTGAAAAGTTATTTCAAAAATGTCAAGTGACAATACCCAATTTTTTCTATTTTTATAAAAATCTTTTTCCATAAATAAGTTTAAGTTCACGTCATTTTTGGCCAATCAAGATAATGAAGTAAATACGTTCACGAAGCAGTTCTAGCTTAATTTTCTGTAATATTTCGTTTCATTTTACGGTTATTTATATTTAAATTAATATAAAAAGCTATTACTCTTGACATCTACAACACGCCTTACTAAATTGTCAACTCATTTGCAGGAAACTGTGAATAAAGTAAATAATATAAAGAGCATTAATACTTTAAATTGAATTGACCATTGTAGTTTGAAAACACTACAATACCGTCTCTGAAAAACCTGGGCACGCTTCACGGATATTTCCATTCGAACAAAGCTTCTATAAACCTTTTATGAAGGGCTTTCATCCCAGCTTATAGAGTTAATATTGATTTTTATACGAGATATTGTTTGATAAAAAGGTTTTGTGGTATTATTCCGCCCTATATATAACAATGCTTTTCAAAACTTTGACGACAATATAAGAATAATTAATCGAGAAGGAATGAAATTTTATTTTTGCCTGGTAGAAGAAAAAAAAAACGTTTTATAATCATTAATTATTTTGCTTTGTCCTCTCGGTTACCGACTTTTCATGTGTTTAAGAAAGTTTTGACCGGAATAAAAGCTTTTGTGTGAAATTAATTTTAAATAATCCAAGTATATTGTTAAGAAAACCAATGATTTATACACCGAAACCTGATAATTTAATTTTGGAATAAGTATGTCCTTTAATTAAACGTCAATTACTTCACTTGCAATATTTTTATTAATAAACCATGAAACTGTTCTCTCAGACATCTCTTCGATTAACTGTGAACTACTTTAAGACAATATATAGTTATCTACTATAAGTATCATCAACGAACATTAACATAGACTGTTCGTTGGTATCATTTAGCTTCGCTTAAAAAATAAAAGATGTCTATAAATATAGAATCGCCATTTTTAATCCATAAAAAAATTTTGTACCTTTTTTCTCATGTCTATGCTGTTGACCATCTATAGTAAATCCGAATTCATACGGTCTTCCTTCGTCGCTATCCTTTTGGCATATAATTACTTCCAAGGTGATTATCATACACATGAAAACCTTAAATAAACAAAACTGTTAATTTGCATTGAATACAATTTGAACAGTTAGATTTTTTTCATCATTTGATTTGATGAAGGTCGATTGATATTTATATAAATTGAAAAAAAAATTGTAATAATTGAAATAATTTTCTTTACATTTTAACTAACGGTTGTATTAGTATTTGTATATAATATTTACGAGCTTATATTAATAAACCGGATTTAGCCTATTGAATATTATGACTTATTATCGATGAATGATTATTATTGTAATATTTATATAAACATTATACCGTGCACTTTGATAAATAAATAAATGCTTAGTAAATTGCACAGCATTGTTTAGAGCACGAATGCATTGAAACATTAATATTGATGTGAATAAAACAAAGAAAAATATGCCGCAAAAAAAGATTTTAACAAAACACGAATTGAAAAATATTAATGAGATGTGGGTATCAATATTTGACCCATAAGTCTGGAGACGTTGATAGACATGCCTATTAGAGGAGATCTGGATCAATATGCATACAGACCAGCCCTCAGAGTCAGCCCCCCATCACCTAGTACCTACAAGATGTAGAGTATTAGTGGCAGCTTTTCTTGGTATAGAGGGAGCTTCTAACAACACTCCCCATGAGGGAAATTCGTCAAAAAAGTTGACGAAATAAACTGCAGATGGATAGACTGCATGTTAAAACACCAAGTGATCTTTTCAATCTTATTGATTGGTGAAACATTATCAGCTAGGGTCAAAAAAGGGTACAGGGAGGATAAAGGAACTAATACTAAATAAACATTTATTTTATTTATCAATATTCCACTTAAATCTAGTAATTACGTAAACTTACTTTAAAAAAATGTGTTAATTGAATGTATTGTACAAGTATAAAAAGCTTCCCAAACAGCTTCAAGCCAAATAGATGGCTAAACATCATTAAGTGGCTTTTTTTATTTGTTTTATGTCACCTTCAAGCAATTTATTTCATTCATTAAATCTTGTATAAGAGAAAATCTACCGACAAAACGTAGAAGTAGCTTGGAATGAAATAAAACACAAAATTCAAGCATTCAAACAAACAATTTCAATAAAAAAATTATATAAAAAGCAACAGAAACAATATACTATTCGGGTGACATTTTTTTTCAGCTGAAACCAGTTACAAAACAATTTTTCAATATATAGATGCCTTCCCAAACACGAAAACACAAAAAATTATCTGTGGAAATTTCGCTGAAATCAATTAGATGGGGCCCTTTGATTTGTTGACGTTTTATTAATATAAAAACCTTAAAATATAAACAATGTGGAAGTTGAGTTAAATCCTTTTCCTCTATTCTTATCAGCTTATATCGCTTTGAAAAATCTCAAGAAGCAAATCTTCACTATGACAAAGATTACAGAATAAAAATTTATTCTGTTATCTTTGACTATGATTCCTTGCCTTCTACTAGCCCTGTATTTAGTGCCATATATGTCTCCCAAATATTTGAATTTTTCTACTTGTTCACTTTGTGTGTTGTCTATCGTAATTTTGTGTATCGATATTTGTGTTTTCTATTACCAGTATTTTGGTTTTATTTGTGTTGATTCTCATGCCCTCTTCTTCCATATAAAATATTAAAGAAAAAACTCTTTTTGTACAAATGAATAATATGTCACCAAACCCTATCAACAATTACTCTTAAATCCATCTTTATTAGCCTTGTGTACATATTTCAAATACATTTATCAATTTGTTTATATAAAATTATAAACATTGTAGGCCAAGAACATAAAAGTAAGAGAATGTACTTCTATATATATATAATACATACGATTAATTGTTTTATTGAGAATTAATTAATTTGATTATTTACCTTGCGACTAAACATTTTCATATAATTTGATCCACTCACAAAAATTGATAAAAGAAACTATATATCACTTGTCACAACGCATCAAGCTCCCGAAAATCCTGAATAGAAGAGTTGATGGCAATCAATGAGCCATTGTTTTGTAATCTTCTTCCGTTGAAGATTCATCAACATCTCTTTAAGAGTGTCCCCCGCCGATGGGTTTTACTATTGCGCGTTTACACAGGGGGATATGTATAATTTCAATAATTCAATCAATGTGAGAGTGAGAATTCTCTTGATATTGAAAAACAATTAAAAATATCAAATTTATCATATTATTTCTTAGAACACGAAAAACAAATTACATGATCCTGTAGGATCACAAAGCAATAATAGGCAAGTGTCAGTTTGGCAATTTATCCACATCTACTTCTACTAGCTCTCAGCAGCAAGATGAACAGAATACTGGATGCCGTCTGTCCGGTCCTGCTGACAGTGTGAAACGGTGCTTAACATTTTTGTAATGTAGAGAGCTTGTTGTAGATAATTCAATAGTCAAATTCAAGCAATTATCCCCTTAATAATCAATCATTTATGTTCATAATAATAAAAATATAAAATAATCAAGTGAAAAATAAATAAGAAAATGTTTGAGGTATTGATAAAATATTCTATTATATGGGAGTCCTTGAAAATTTCTCAAAATATTATACAAAAATGGTGGCGATTGTATTTTATGACAATAGGTTGTTGTTAATATAATTTCAAATTAAAATATTTGTATAATATTGGTAAATATTATCTAGCTACGCCACTGTTTCTATCGAACGTATTATTTATGCGTTTCGAAAAACTTGTTGCAAATATCAAGTATTTTAACAACAAATGAAAAACGTGACATTCTTTCCTGACAATATACTAATTTGTTATGTGTTTACTTATGAATAGAATTCTTATCAATTATCATATAAAATCAGTGTCGTTACAAGAAAAAAATTGACTTAACTTTGCATAGCAGCGGATGTTTTAATTTGTTTTTAAAATAAATTTTGCATTTTATCCAGATAATATTAGTTTTTTTAAATAAAAGATTTGCTACAAATTTTGAAAAAGTTACTTCCGCCATCTAGTACTCAATAGCAAAAGTAAATTTTAATGAAGATTTTCTTATAAAGAAATCTGTTGTACAAGAGCTGCAACACAATATATCGAATATTTCATTATTTAAAAATGCCATTATTCCTCATTACATTTATTTTTTATATTAATAATTGTTAAAAAATTATATACACTATCGCCATCCTGTTACCAAGTTACCCAACCTTAACCGCTTTTTAATGGTTTCTGTCATTTTAAATAGACGAAATCTGCAGCGTGAAGGAAACTTTTCAAATGTGACGCAGAACTGTTGCTGCTTCTGGCATTGAATAATAGATGTCGCCAGTATGTTACGCTTTTAATAAACAATTGATGAGAAAGCCGTTACTTTTATACACGCGTCCATCAATAGTATTAAATTTTGAAAAATTAAATTCGAAACTTAAACAACAGAGGAAGAATTATTATGTTTTGCATTTAGATCCATTACTACTTTTATTCAATGGGTAAATGGAACCTTTGAAGATTTTGTATTGTATTTAGTATTAGTTATTATGTCTTTTACTCTTTAGATAAATTCACCAGTATTAGTATTATCCTTCGTCAAATTACATAACTATATATTATTTCACTATCTATTTTTAAAGATTATGCTTAAAACCGTTAGCAATAATCCATTAATTTTTGCATTCCATTTGATAACATAATGACGTGGTCTTTTGAACGCTGGATTAATATTTATGAATGATTTTGTTGAAACACTCACATAGAATACAATTAGATATCTAACCATAAACGTACCTATCTATTTATTAATCTTCTTCATTCCCAAATGGGGGGTGTACCAGAAGTTTGGACTAGGATCTTGGTAGATTAAAGATGGGATGAAAATAATAACACATTTAAATTTGTGTCCTATTCTCTTCTATAATAAATGGACTGTCTTCAGGTCCAGGTTCAATGTGGTCAAAGAAAAACAGCAATCTGTAACTTTTTTGTGGGAAACTGTGCTTCACGTATCCTGATTTTTCTCTCTAGAATTAAATCATACAATTTGGGAGATTAAGAAATTAATAAGGAAGATTCACATCTTGGTGCGCCACTGTATTGAAGAGGACGTCGTGCGTGAATAGTATGTTATAAGTGACCGTTGTAGTATTGACATGAAAGCCTTTTCAAGGTTATATCACGGATACCTTGATTCGTCTTTACTTTCAATTTCTATAAATATCGATAAATTAACGCTATTCACAATAAATAATTAATCAAATTATTTTTTATTTGTATAGAACTGTCTAACCATGGACATCAGATGGGGTTTTTGTTTGGATAGGTCATGTAAATGAGGATCAGCACTAACAAGTGTAAAAATGTTTGTATCGGTTCATATCAAAATTAACGAAATATTTCACAACAATTTAATAGTAAGTAGTCTTGCTAATAGTATTATTGGGTAATAAAATATAATCGTATAAAAAATGCTGTTAGTTTAGTATGACTAATTAAATTGTACTGTTTTTATTAACAAATAAACCTAAAGTTAATTAAGATAATGAACTATGACATGTTTTTTTTAAAGAGGTGTATCTCTAAAGGTTAGTTTTTGTCAGAAAGAAAGCTGTTTTATGTCTACGGTGGCCTGTATTTGTAATTTATTTGACCTGTCCCAAGTATTTCATAATAAATCCTATCCCTCGTTTTTTCCTCCATCTGACGATTCCTATCCTTCTTAAATTCTTCTCCACTTCCTTCAGCCGTTTAGATCTGGGTCTCCCTTGCCCTCTCCTACCACCTGGTTCCTACTGTAGCATTGAGCTCGTTCATCTTCTCGCCATTTTATTCTTTCTCTCTTTATTTTCTTTATTATTATATATTCCTCTTTCATTTCTCTCAGTATTTCATGATTCATACCCTAATTTAATTGGTCAAAAAAATCCTCTATACACAAAAATTATATAAAATATTGGTAAAGATAAAGAGAAACGGTACATACACATACATATTAAATAAAACACAAAGGATAAAATTGATTAAAAAAAAAAACAAAAAGAAAAATATTTGTGGGTTTTATCAGTTTTGGAATAATTTTAAATAATCCAAATGATATACCTACTTTGAGACAAATTATAAATAGTACTTTGACAGTACGATATTTCCTCCCTGACACATTCCATTAAATCTATCAAGCTAGCGGGTCAACTATTGCAAAAATCAGCTGAAAAATTGTCGGTTTTATGCGTTTTTTTGCCTTTTTTGAAATTCGCTCCTGTTTAACCTTATCCTCAATCAATCGACTTGCTAGAAAATGTAGTTATTTTAAACTTTAAAATTTCACATATTACATAATATATCATCGGGATTATTTAAAACGACAAAAAACAGCTATTTATATATTTGATCACTACGAATCACGCACTTCATTATTCTAATGGCAAATAACAAGTATTATACTGTTGACCTTTCGAATGAATAAAAGGTTACCTATCTTCTGCGGGTATATATTCATTTTGTACCTTATAATTATTATTTAGATAATAGTTTAGTGATGAACATCGGAATGTCTCAATTATCCAACAACTAGAACATTTATAGAAGAATTGGATTATTATTAATGAGTCATGTGATATTCAATCTCTTTTTTTTGGTTTCTAGCGACACTAAATGTGACACAAGATGTGACGAAGAAAAGGAAAGCTTTCTCGCAATCCCCACAGTTCAGAATCATTTTCGGGTATTTTGGAAATATTTATACTTTATTTATGGCTTATTACATAACTTTCTTTTCAATACATTTAAAGTGCAGCTTGAACAGGTTGTGGTAGATGAGCACCTTCAGCTCTAAATCCATCTTTATCGGCGATGTATTTAGTTTCGTAGAATTCTCCATTCAAACCGGGGTAAAGGAAACGTCCTACGACTGAAAGTGACTCGTCCTTCGTTCCTGCATTTTCAATCACTGCTTGTTCTTCTTTTATTTGCCCATCACTTGTTTCTACCCTGGAATTTCAAGGTTTAAGCATGACCAGTAATATATTTGAAGCTGTTGTATACTTACGAATACTGGAAGCCATTTCCTAGGTTACTTTCGCTGTCGTAACGGAGGATTTTGGCGTTTTTCGAATTGTCGGTGGGAATGGTTTGTTTGATGGCTGGATAATTCGGCTGAGGCTGAGAGAATGATGATGAAGGGTTGTAAAATTGTGGAACATCTGCAGCTGCAAGTACAGCTCCAACGACCAACAAGGAAACTATAAACTGCAATAACAAAAATTAAAATTAATATCTAGTTTCTATATAGGTTGTGAAAAAGCTTTGTTCGACATACGAGTCACCTAAGTACAACAAGAATAATATTAACAATAATACTTGAAAGGCAGAGATAATAATTGTTAGCTCAATCTCCTCTACTAAAACAGGTGGGCGCGTGTTCATTACTCTTGTATTTAAAGAATTGTGTTGCCAAATGTAAAAGTGATTCCAAATTTTGCCTACCGTGTCTATAAAATTTGGGCTTCTGGCAACAGCGGTTAAAATAGAAGCACACCCTCCTGTTATAGTAGAGGCTATTAGTAGTGTTGTTTATTATATTTGTTTATTATAAAATCGTATGCCAAACTAAGCATTTTCTCAATTTGTATTTAATTTTTCTTTGTCAAATTTCAGGAACTTAGAATATATTATTACCTCATTATAAAGAATTGTATGATGTATTTGCTGTGCAATTTGATAGTAATTATTTTAAAATTATTGGGATTTAAGCAAGCAAATCGGTTGTACCAACAAAATGTCAGATCGGTTAACTGATAATTTGATGAGTTTCTTTGCGAACATTTATATGAATTAAGTAATAATTATTTTGAAATCGTGCGTATTGTAATTTTATTGGAAAATGCTTTAATTGTGATAACTAATAATAATTTTGAATATTTATTAGAAAAATTAGACTCAAAAAGGTTTTGCTGGAAGTGAACATAACTCCGTAGTTTTGAATAAGTACAAAAAAATTGAGATATTGTACATTGTTTCATCACTTTTTACGCACCTTGTATACAATAGTCTTTATCTCATGAACCGTTAGAGCTAGACTGTTCATATTTTTACAGATTATATATTTCTGCACCCAGAAATAAAATAAATATTGAAAAATATCGTTTGATACAACTATACAGGAATGTGACTTGCTTTGGGAAATATTAGAGTAATTAAAAAATATTATTTAACAAAAAATTAAGAAACTTCTATAAATCTACTGTTATAGAATACTCACCACATTCATTGTGATTTAGTAAATTCAAAAAAACTGTTATGTAGAGACAAGAACGGACTCTGCCAAAATATTTATACCTGTTGTTGTTTTAATATTCGTATCCCCTGTAGGTGTGGCTTGATGTCGTAAAAATGTCTGGATTTTTTTGTAATTTACAGAAGCTTTGACCTTTTAAATTAGTTATTTAATCGATATTTAGAATAAAATCAATAATTCATATTGTTTCGATTCGGAGATCGGGATGACGAATCAACGAAATTGGCATTTATTTTAAATAAACACCGTGGACAAATAAAAATTTAATAATATTTAAAAAAAATTATTTTTCTAAAGATCCGCTTAGCCGCACTAGTGCTGAAAGTAAATTTGAGAGTTTTTGAGGAGTATATTGGACAAAATGATATAAGATTTCATGAAAACATTAAATATCTTGGAAACTACAAATTTTTTGATATGTAGAGATTATGTGTTTTTTACGCGAAAAACATTGAGGAATACAAAAATAATTAAAAATAGCTACAAATACCAGTGGCGTGAAAAATGGGAGGAGAAAAGTGACAAATTTTTCCAAATATACACCACTGTATCAAGAATTGACAAATTTTTTCTTATGAAAATATGCCTTTTCACATTTAAAAACAACCTGCCAAATGACAAATCAATTTATTCATCCATTTTAAAGTTATCGAATTAATAAATGAGTTGGACCCCTCAATCCTTATATCATTTAGTCCAATTTTACGAGAGGTATCAATATGCAAACCTTGTAAGTATCATTTAAAAACACTCTGTATAATTTTAATTTATAGCTGCGATTCACTGAAACAGGTACAATTATTAGAATTTATTCAGAAATTAAAGTGACATTTATCCCAATTTACTCCAAGGCTATTCAACAAATATTTAAAAAAAATATAATAAAAATTTCCATCTCCAATTATAAAATCTACAAGAGCTCAACAGATTTCTTGAAACTATCAATAGCGCAGTAGAGCAAAAAATGAGCAAAAAAGAAAACAAAATTCGGTTTATGTAACAGGTGTACTAATAAAACTAAGTCATATCTTCTAGACAAATAATTTTATGATAAATGCGACCTCGATAAAATATTCAAAATTATTTATAGACTTTTTTGAATACTAATCTTAATCTTTCTTTATATTTAAGAGCCACTGACACGGGAACAATTTTATATGTCATTAATATGTATTATTAAAAACATCATATAATCTACAATCACTGAGAAAGACAATAACTATACCAAGTTTGTTAGGGATTCTAGAAGAAGTATATAGTGTGAACTATTAAAATACTAAGTTTACAATAAAAGAAAATAAAAAAAAATGCAGAGAGAATATGTAAGAGGAAGTGAAAAACAGATGAATGTCCTTATGGATTACGAATTTTATTAAAAAATCTTCACAGAAACGATAGAGCTTCAAATTGATTTGTGATAATGTAGACATAACTTAACCTTTTGTACCAAAGGTGAATCTTTTCTCATTGAACGCAACCCGTTACGTATTATGTGAAATTTTCTTGCGTGAATTTCGATTTCAACTAGGTACTATTTAAGTGTTGCAATTTGCCTCAAGTCTCTTGTAAGGATAGATATTAAACATCCTGATATCCATTTATTCATTTTATAACCTGTAAAAGTCTTACCTGTATATACCTCTGGATAGTTTAGGTAATTAATGAAAGAAAAAAAAAACAAAGATCATCACATTTTTTTTACATAAAAATACCTCCAATTGTCCTTGTCTTTATTCTTCAAGATTCTTCATGAATCTATCGAACCATTCTATTAGATTCAGTTGCACAATCATTTGCTAAATTAACATTATGTCATAAAATTTTTCTTCCGTGGAAGATTTATCGCTAAGAATACATCATTTGACAACTGTTTCGACGACACGACGTAAATCCTACGCCTAATAATTCAGGCCAATTATTATGAGCTTTAAAAGAATAGAAGAAATGTTCGATGAAAATAAAAAAAAGACGTTGAAGTCGTGAAAGTATTTTAGAACTTCAAAAAGAATTGTAAAACTGCAAGGGGCTGAAATAACTAAAAGTACACATCATGTACAGGATAATCTATCGCCGATATCTAATGGATTATATAAAACTAAATAATGGGAATAAGGACATGAAAAGAAATCGTCGGATTTGTGTTTAATGTCGATATCGTGAGGTTGACAATTGTATGCCACCCACGTTTAAATAAATTCGTCGGATGCTGTTATACATTAACAAATAATGTACACACTTTTATTCGATTTAACAGATATACGAGAAAAAGAAATTCGAATTACAAAATTTCATCTCTCACATGTAAGTTGATTTTAATCGGTTTAAAAAATAATGAAGAGTATAAAAAGCTTGGAAAATAGGAGCACTGAACAATATTATCAGTCAATTAATTATTTTAATCTTTCAATTGGAGTTAGGTGCTGGCTACAGCGGTTCTTGAGCTTGGGAATCTCATAAATTTTGCTTTATTCCCAAACCATGCCATGGAAGATCGATTTAAACTGAGCGAATAGATCTAAGAGCTTTGGGCTTTCGTTCTTAACCCCGTTCATAACCCCGTGGGATCAAAAAACAAACAGCTAGCTATAATATATTGGTTATTTAAGGGTTGGCAATTGAAATCCAAATTTTGCTGGAAATGTTGAATTTTCATGATGTGGGAGATTGGAAAAGGACTTTGATAGTTCACCAAAGTCACCACTACAATTTTTTTCGGGAATATTGTTAAATAATCGTCATGAATATAACACGACCTTGATAAATTGTCTTGTTATATTACCTCAGATTATTTTTTGGGGACATTTTTCAACAAGGGAGACAAAATAGTAAAACTCTACTTCCTCAGTCAAGAATTTGGTCCTGGGTGTTTCTTAAAATCCGAAAACAAAAATATATTTTCCAGAATCATTTATTAACTTTTTATAAAAACATATTTACATGATAAATATTTTAAAATTTGTCGATTGAGCTAGGTTCTTATTTTGGGATATGATCACCAACTGGTTGGAATCCATTTTCATCTGCTGTGTACGTCACTGTGTATGTCACTCCTTCCCAAGTGAACGAATACGATCCAGATACCTTCATCAGCTCGTTTTCAGTACCTTGACCGCTCAGTTTTCCTACTTCTTGTTGTGATATACCGTTGCTCGTTTCAAAACTGTAACAAACCATTTTTTTTTAATAACAATAACAATTTTTTATTGGAGCACTTACTCGAAGTTGTATCCATCTATACCAGAATTATCAGAGTTGTATTTGGTTACTGTTGCGTCTTTGTCGGCTCCTTGAGGGGCGGCTACTATGACGGAAACCACGACGGCAAATAAAATAATCTGGAAAGATGTAATAAATCAATACGAGTTCAATAAAGTTTTGGGTACCTCAGACTTTATTTCACCTGCACTGTTTATGTGAAGAGACAACTGGTCCTTATCGAGACTTTAAGTCGAGTTTCATAATAGTCAAATCAATGTAAAGTCGACTTAAGGTAGAACATAACCTCAATCAACATGTGGCAAAACAAATTGCTATAAATGCCATTAAAGCTACATTCCAATTAACACATCTGGTGGAAATTGTGAGCAAAAAAAGTAATTTTTAAGTTTTAGGGTTACCAAAATACCTTTCTGGGGGCCTGAACCCTTTTGCGGAATCAGCTCCAATGTAATATTGGAAGAAATAGGTGAAGCCGAAAGAAAGAGAAGATCCATAGGGCTTAGACAATCAAAGATTCTCCTAGGCGACTACAACCTGTTGAGATCAAATGCGAATGCCTGCGCTAAGAGCTTTAACAGGGATCCTAACGGGACATTGTCGCCTGAATGGGCACTTGAAAAAGCTCAAAATAGTGAAGGGAGAAGAATGCAGATATTGTGGCATGGAAGAAAAAAACATCCACATACTTTCCAGCTGCACAGTACTCCTGAATCCTAGAGCACAGTACCTGGGAGATCACTGGATAGAAGAGGAACATTTACCTGAGGCCTGCAGATTTCCTGAAATTCCTCCGGGAAATGGGACTGATGGAGCTGTTTCCTCAGTAACTAAGTAGAAGTAAGGTGGCACAATAGATCTTTCAGGTCTCAGTGAATGTTAATTACCCCAAAAAATACATACATACATACAGTGCGTCGCAGGACTTCCTGCCCAAAACTTGGGAAATGAGTTGAGAGAGACTAAAGATAATTATAGTACTTCATATACCTTATTCCGTTCGTTAACGTCTTGAAAAATGTGAAATAATAAAAAAATACTGAATAGAATAGAAATATAGCTGTGTGAATGTCTACCAAACCTTTCTTGGGTAGTGAAGTAAATATTAAAAAACTAACAGGGGTGGAATATGAAAAAATTAATAAAACACTTTTTAGTATATCGAAAAAAAAAAAATAAACTCACCAATTTCATTTTAAAATTTTTTATTAAATCCTTAAACACTGATAATACCAACTAACAATACCGATGGGTAAGAATCTCTTTTATATATACCTTTTTTTTTTGTAAATATACTTAACGAAGATTACCTCGCTGACATTTCACTCCCCCTTTTCCGATGCACATCTTCATTTCGCTTAAATCGGCATTGTGATGCATTCAAAAGTTCATGTAACGTTCGTAAATCCAGCCGCAGGGAATATGCAACTGAAATACGCATGACGACATATTTTCAAAAATTGTCCCAGGATATTTTTACGCATAAGCTTTTTCCAAAAGATGTTGCTTCTTGAAGATTTTTAAAGTAGAAATTTGCGTTAGAATAGTAATTGTGTCTCTATAACATCACTCATTTGTAAATACTTATTTTGTTTGATACTACATGAATTCTATTACCAGTAAATATCATTTAAGCGATGCTAAACCAGAAAATACGAACTTACAAAAGATTGACGTCACTCGTTTGTGGTCGTTGTTTTAGCGGCAAACCTTAGCTCCTCCATATACTGTGAGAGTTGAGGATTTTCCTCCACATCATTGGAAACCTTCTCAGCCTAGTCAGGCATTTGCAGTATGTGTAGTGAGGTTTCCTTATATTCTTGGCAAAGCCTTCATGTGATTGTGTCTGCCAATTCTTTGCTGAGGCTACAGTGTGCTGTACGAAGCCTAACCAGGATCCTGATTGTTTTCCCATTCTGGCTCAGTGGAAACCTACTTCGTGAATTTTGTCGAGGGTTCCTTGACGAACCCTTTGACCTGTTTGCTTGATTTTTGAACCATCTGTAAGTATTTTACAAACTTTTGGTGTGTTTTTAAATCATTTTTTTAATTTGTAAAATTTTTAATTTCATCACTACTTGTAAGGGATAAATTTGACCTTCTTTATTTAGCAGGAATTATTGAAATGTTACATAAAAATTCTACTTATTATTGCGTAAATTTTTTTAATATTTTTCTTATTATCCCAAATAAGGAGAGGCTTGTTTTTATGATAGAGAATAACTACTGGGTGTACACTTTATATTACTTTCGCTATTGTCGGCAGCAATTCATTTATTTATTTATTGAAAAAAAGTGACAAAAAAACTTTTATGAAGAACTTAATTTTTACAACTAGAAGCTTCAATTATAAACTAATAAAAAGATCGCATGTTAATAAATTAAACCAAAAGTAAGTGTTAATGTTATTATCTTCATCTTCTTCATCGTCGTCTTCCTCTTCCGATCGACCAGCAATTTCGCTCACTCTTATCATCACTTTCTTTGTTATCATTGACATTAATTACCGCAATTACCATAATATTCAATCATTCACGAGTCATATGCATTATCTTCACCCAAAGAGAGAACCACCACCATTCTTACAGCTGCAGAATATTACAGTAAGTACTTCATCTGGTGTAGGTGATGGAAATGTTGCTTCTTCCACTGGTGCTTCATTTGTAGTTGACCATTTTGAATTGGTAGAGCCCTAATTGTAATTTTCGATGGTATAGATGAGGTTTGGATTGAAATGTCACAATATCCTCATCTGACATCTGTTTGACGTGTAACTTTCGTATTGGTGTTAATATAAGAGAGTACACAACGTTTTATTGTCCTATTTTATTCAATACATGTAATTTAATGACACAAATTTAATTTAAAATTTCACATTTTCGAAATAATGTTCGACGACTGCTATTAATCTATCGCGATATAGTTTATTATCTTCCAAAGAAACACTCGACAACTGTTTTCCGAGGGATTTTATATCCTCTACATCATCCAGATTTGGCGCATCTTCATTTTTCACGTAATCATAATCCATGTACGAACAGGCATACGCGAATCCATAAAAAGAGTATTTTTCCCAATGATCTTTTAAAGAAGAAAAAGAAAATATTTGATCAGGATTATTATTTCCTAATTTTAACAAAAATGTTTTTAATTCTTGATAATAATAATTGAATAAATATTTTGATTGTGATAGTTCAGTTTTGGATGCGACGCTGTAGAGAAAATATGATAAATCTATTACTGGCGAGTGATATCGAGTAATCTGCCAATCTAAAAAGGCTGCATTAGTTGGTTCAGTCTTGTTTTCTTGCTAAAAATTATAAAAACATTAATAAATATGAAGATTCTGATTCATACTTTAAAAAGCATTCCATAGATAGCAATAAGGAGGGCAGGAAAATTTTCATATGTATGAGACAATGAATAATTTTTACCTTATATTTAAACATAAAATTGTTATTATGACAATCAGTGTGCACTATCACTTTGTTATCAACATCTGCGTCAAGAATATCAGCAATCTTTTGTTTCATATCTGGTTTTGTCAAGTCTTGAAACTTATTGTATAATTCCGTCTTATCAGATTGTTTTAAAATTTTTAAAACTTTCGTAACACTGTTTTCAAAAAAGTCTCCCATTATTTGTAGTGCCTCACTGCTTGCTCTAAATCCACCACTATCAATTAACTTACTGAAATTTTCTTTCTTTTGTTCCTTGAGTGAGAATGATAGAGCGTGAAATTTAGCAAAGTTTTTCAAAATAAGTTTGATATGTTCGATATTCATTGTGGAGTTTTTTGGATGTAAACAATATCCTTTTGTAGATAAATTTTCTAAAAACAATATATCCATATCGTCATCACTGTACGTGGCATGGCATTCGGGTAATACATCCAAGGGTTCTTCAATATTTTTCTCAATTTCATGTTGTTTAAACAATTTAACAATTTGGTTGTAAAAGCAAATTTCTGTTTTATAACAATTCCTCAAATAAGGTATTTTTCGTAATGCTTTTTTAGAAAATTTCACAGCTAAACTTAGTTCTTGTCGCTTTTTATCATGATTTGCGAATAAAACTTTAACGAATACCACATCTGATGCATATCCTTCAGTTTCTCCACTTTTTCCTTCTAGATTTACAGAAAACTGTACGTAATAATCTGCTCTTAAACCTTTCCTCACCCAACGAACAATTTCATGGTCCTGCATTGTGTTATTTATTAAAATATTCAACTTCACAAACCCGTGTAAATTACAGACTGATAAAAAGTGAGATAATAATAATAATATGTAACAAGTTTCAATTTCAAGCAGGTTTTTAAGGTCGTGACAGTTCTGGGCGGTATTAACAATATTTTTAACTGAATGCGTGTTTTATTTAACACTCAGAAACGAGACTCACCTTGATCTTATTTTTTAACCTTAATACGGAATTTTGACAGAATAAGAAGATAATTTTTATCTGGAAATATTGTGTCAATTTGAAAAGGTGAACTGGAAATTCATCCTCCTGAACTATCAAAGTTTGACAAGTAACAATGATTGATATTTATTTGGTCGTTAAGAAGATTACCTGAGTGTGAGGAAAGAGTGAATGTGTGCAGAGTGAGAGGGAGCAAGAAGAGCGAGTAAAAAGAGCGAGTAAGAAGAGCGATAAAGAAGAGAGAGTAAAAAGAGCGAAAAGAGGAGCGAGTAAGAAGAGCGAGTAAAAAGAGCGAATAAGAAGAGCGAAAAAGAATAGCGAAAGAGAGGAGATAGTAAGGAGAGCGAAAAAAAAGAGCGAGAAAGAAAGAGCGAAAAAAGAGCTAGTAAGAGTAGCGAAAAAGAAGAGCGAGTAAGAAGAGCGAAAAAGAGGAGCGAGTAAGGAGAGCGAGAAAGAATAGCGAAAAAAAAAGAGCGAAAAAGAAGAGCGAGTAAGAAGAGAGAGTAAAAAGAGTGAAAAACAGAAGCGAGTAAGGAGAGCAAAAAAAAAGAGCGAAAAAAAGCGAAAAAAAGAGCGAAAAAAAGAGCGAGTAAGATGAGCAAAAAAGAAGAGGGAAAATGAAAAGCAAAAAAGGAGAGCGAATAAGAAGAGCGAGTCAGAAGAGTAAAAAAGAAGAGCGAAAAAGAAGAGCGAAAAAAGAGCGAAAAAAATTGCGAAAAAAGAGCGAAAAAATAGCGAAAAAGTAGAGCGAAAAAGAAGAGCGAGTAAAAAGAGGGAGTAAGAAGAGCGAAAAAGAAAGCGAAAAAAAAGAGCGAAAAAGTAGAGCGAAAAAGAAGAGCGAGTAAGAAGAAGGAGTAAAAAGAGCGACTAAGAATAGCGGAAAAGAAGAGCGAGTAAGAAGAGCAAGTAAGTCAATTGTACAAGGACCTGCAATATTTCAGTAAAGTGGAAAAGGGTCGCTCAATATAAAATCTATTCTGTCAATTCTGATCATAATCCATTGAAAATGTATTCAATTTGAACAAATTTCAAGTCATCATGTGAGTTATCGGATATACAGTTATATAATAACAACTACCATTTAAAGTAAATGATGCAATTTCTCAACCAAGATCCGTTTTCATGGACATATTTATTGATTTGTTAATCTTTTTATTTACACGATTATAATGATTGTCGTGAAGGATTCTACCTATCGATATCAGCGTGTGAAGAATGTTTTAAAAGTAAGGTTGCTGTCTCATTACTCCGGGTCACTTTTGTTCCTTTTATACAAAGTGATTTGTATACTAAAAATTCAATTATTTTTCAATCTGCCTTTAGATTATCAGGTCTAGTTAAAAAAAATTGTTTTCCTCTTTTCTTCCTTCTGTATGCTCCTTATATATTTTTTTCAATGTTTCTCATGTATTGGTATAACAATATATGACATTATACCTTCCATAATACTTCCACCCAGTATAGAATCTAGTTCCGTCATATCCGTTTTAGTAATGAATTAATCACAAGCTCATTATTTAGATCAATTTTTGAAAATATAATTTATATAGTTGGTATAAAAACTGGTAAGCCGGCTCTGACTCTCTATATTAGGTAATTTTGGTTGCCTATGGTGTAGGAATACTCCTGGCTATTGAAATTTCTTTTAAATTAATATAGTAGGGAGAGTGACGAGCGGGGGACATCGCCCTTTTATCACATTTAACTATTTTCTTCATCCACCTAATTTTTTTGTACTTTCGTAGGTGAGCAAGAGAAAGAAGAAGAGATGAGATGATCAAAGACGACCGACCGAGAAAGATAAAGTGACGGAAACCAACAGAAGACAAGGAGAAGAGTCAAAATAACAGGAGGCGATTTTTTTTGCATGTACCACTCATACTTTGGTGTTGTTTTAGGGTACCTCGACTGTAATCCTCATATGTCATGTAATGTGTCATTCCATACAATAGAATCGCCTTGTATACGAGTATCGGAAGTAGGTAACTAGAAAATGCACTCAATGAACACTGTCAATGATGACATTGCTAAGCTACTGAAATGTAGATGGCGCCACACTAATGACACTTTCTAGCTTCCTATTTTTCTACCAATGCTACTTTTGACTGGCGCCGCTAGATCGCACATGAAGGTATGTCGATAAATGTAGTTTTCAGAGATTAAGAGAAACGCGTACGAAACTCAAAACTGCATTTATCTTCATGCATTATAAATCTGGTTGTTCTTTTTTGATTAAATGCAATTCAAACTTCCAATCTTGTTTTACTAAGATAGCTGCCGCTTTTTTTTCTCGGATTCGCACGAAAGTGGCGCCACCTATCGGAAAGCCCGTGAACTGATTTTTTCAGTTCACAGAATTTTCAATAGATGGCGCAGTTTTTTCTGGGATTCACACGAAAGTGGCGCCATCTATCGGAAAACCCGTGAACTAACTTTCTTTAGTTCGCAGAATTTTCAATAGATGGCGCTGTTTTTCTGGGATTCACACGAAAGTGGCGCCATCTATCGGAAAACCCGTGAACTAAAGAAAATTAGTTCACGGGTTTTCCGATAGATGGCGCTGTTTTTCTGGGATTCACACGAAAGTGGCGCCATCTATCGAAAAACCCATGAACTAATTTTTTTCAGTTCACAAAATTCTCAATAGATGGCGCTGTTTTTCTGAGATTCACACGAAAGTGGCGCCATCTTTCGGAAGACCCACGAACTAATTTTTTCAAGTTCTCAGAATTTTCAATAGATGGCGCTGTTTTTCTGGGATTCGCACAAAAGTGGCGTCTATCAAAAAACCCGTGAACTAATTTTCTCTTATATGTCGCTGCTGCTGAGTTTCATGCACATGCAAATGGAAATTTGAATAAAAATACAATAATTGAATAGGAAACTTTTATTGAAAGTACACAGGAGCTTAAATTGATACACACACACACAACTTGTTGCGTTAGATCCTATCGTAGTGATACTTAATGAGGAGGATATAATTATTGGAGATATGAGCTCCTAGGACTAGATTAGGCAAGGGATGGATGTCTTTAAGAAGGACAAAGTGAAAGGACTGTTTTAGGGTTATTGGTCTCTTCCCATGGAAGGTAGAACACTGACTGGTTGGGTCAAGTAAAGGATGTGAAAGGACTGTTTTGGGGTTATTGGTCTCTTCACATGGGAGGTGGAGTAATGACTGGTGGAAAAGTGAAGGTCGATGTGAAAGGACTGTTTTGGAAAGAAAAGCGAAAAAGAAGAGCGAGTAAGAAGAGCGAAAAAGAAGAGCGAAAAAGAAGAGCGAAAAAGAAGAGCGAAAAAGAAGAGCGAAAAAGAAGAGAAAATAAAAAGAGCGAAAAAGAAGAGCAAAAAAAGAGAGTGAAAAAAAGAGCAAAAAAAAGAGCGAAAAAGAAGAGCGAGTGGTCTCTCCACATGGAAGGTCTAACAATGATTGGTTGGGTCAAGTGAAGGATGTGAAAGGACTGTTTTAGGGTTATTGGTCTCTTCCCATGGAAGGTAGAACACTGACTGGTTGGGTCAAGTAAAGGATGTGAAAGGACTGTTTTGGGGTTATTGGTCTCTTCACATGGGAGGTGGAGTAATGACTGGTGGAAAAGTGAAGGTCGATGTGAAAGGACTGTTTTGGAAAGAAAAGCGAAAAAGAAGAGCGAGTAAGAAGAGCGAAAAAGAAGAGCGAAAAAGAAGAGCGAAAAAGAAGAGCGAAAAAGAAGAGCGAAAAAGAAGAGAAAATAAAAAGAGCGAAAAAGAAGAGCAAAAAAAGAGAGTGAAAAAAAGAGCAAAAAAAAGAGCGAAAAAGAAGAGCGAGTGGTCTCTCCACATGGAAGGTCTAACAATGATTGGTTGGGTCAAGTGAAGGATGTGAAAGGACTGTTTTGGGGTTATTGGTCTCTTCATATGGGAGGTGGAGCAATGACTGGTGGAGTCAAATGAAGGTCGATGTGAAAGGTCTGTTTTGGAGTTATTGGTCCTTTCACATGGAAGATAGAACAATGACTGGTTGGGTGAAGTGAAGAACGTGAAAGGACTATTTTAGTATAATTGGTCTCGTCACATGAAAGGTACAACAATGATTGGTTGGGTCAAGTAAAGGATGTGAAAGGACTGTTTTGGGGTTATTGATCTCTTCACATGGGAGGTGGAGTAATGACTGGTGGAGTCAAGTTAAGGTCGATGTGAAAGGACTGTTTTGGAGTTATTGGTCCCTTCACATGGAAGATAGAACAATGACTGGTTGGGTGAAATGAAGGACGTGAAAGAAATGTTTTAGAATAATTGGTCTCTTCACATGAAAGGTACAACAATGATTGGTTGGGTCAAGTAAAGGATGTGCAAGGACTATTTAGTATCATTGGTCTCTTCACATGAAAGGTGGAGCAATGACCGATGGAGTCAAGTGAAGGTCGATGTGATAGGACTGTTTTAGGGTCTCTTCACATGGTTAGGCTAAGCCAATCAATTAACCACTTGTAGTGCGATCTTGCGGCTCGTGTAGAAACTAGCTGAGGTAGAAAAATAGTTAACTATAAGTGAAATCAAAGAGTTACCATCTACATTTCACTAACAATATAATATCAATGTTGCCATGTTCCACCTAGTTTTCTACCACATACCTACTTTCGACACGAGCCACTAAATCGCACCACAATATGATCCATCGCAACATGGGGGCACGCATAATTTTATAATTACACATTTCAGCTACAATTTCACTTGAACGTGATATAATTGAATTTTTTTGAACGGTATATACACAGCTTATCGATAGTTTTTATGTAAGACAATCCAACTTCACCACAAATTGTTCTTCTTGGATTGAATTCAACTCCTTCGTGTCCTTATTAAGACCGAGATATATGCTGATGTCGTTACTACAAATAAAATAATTAATTAATAATTGTTGGAGAAAAAATAAAGATTTTAGATTTTGTTAAGGTAGATTTTTGAAAAATTCAACTGACGAAAATTATATTCTAATATGAGATGTATTTTTCAATTCGCTTAGTCTTATTATTATATTTACTGTTAGAATATTATTAATAATTATGTATACTTACAGACGAATCTTATTAGAATCAGAACCCACAGTTCCTCCATTGCATTGTTTTGATATTTCCATATTCCAATAAAATAAACTTAGATTGACATGTTGATGTTTTTTTTTCATCGACTTTCCTGAAAAACAAACAAATTGTTATAATAAGTACTTTAACTTATAAATAAAACAATTCTTGTTGAGTTAAACTAAAAATTTCTAATCACAATTGAAGAAGGCAACTAAAATAGGGCATGTCTACCAACTAACAGGTTGACACTAATGACAGTTGCCGATTAATTGGATACATTTTAGATTTGTAATTTGGTAATATTGATTGAATGATCCTTTTTATCACAAACAGTCAGATATAGCCTCCGAGTTGTTACAAAAATAAAAAATTGTATAAAAATCTGAAACGCTCATGAATAGATTATGAGATGCGTGCTCCTTCTTCGACCTTATGAATAAGAGATTATTGGAAGTGGACAAATAGGAAGCAGCAAATTAAGAATATTAATTATATGTTTTATTTTGTTTAAAAGTTATTTAATATTTTATTTAGTAGGTCGTTTGGATCCACACATAATCAGGTAAATAGAAAACAAACTTTTTAATTATTATGTAATTGATTGTAGTAAAGTCAGATTAAAACGAGATTCTCACTTAAAACGATGATATATGAATCTAAATAATAATAAAAGAAATATTACTTATATTGGATTATGTTAAATAGGAGAAAATTTTCTCGATATGTGTGGATAATCCCCAGGAAGTGTCAGTGGGGCTATAGTTTTTTTTGGATACCTTATAAATTGTGAAAAAAATTAAATTTTTTCAATAGTTAGAAATATCAGTCGTCACCATAAAGAGAAAAATGTCACTTCAATTTACAATTTATGTAAGTTTTTGAAAATTTTATTTTATTGAAAATAGTGATATTGTGTGAAAAATTCAATGATAAAAGCGCTTACTATCAAGATTTTGTTTCATATAGTGTGTTCCAACAAATGTGATACGATTGGACAAAAATTGTTGATAAAGGGTGGCCCTGACTAATAATTGTGTGCTTGTAGTCCCCCCAAATGTCTAGGGGCGAATCCCATTGTTTTGTTAAAATATGTTAACAATTTATATAATATTATTTCAAACACTAAATCAATTAATGCGTTTTAAATTGACATTATAATTTACATTTATATTCATCAAAAGCAGATTAAGCAAGAGTTTGTCTTCTTTTGTAGTATCGTCAATTTTTTTAATTTACACTACACTCAACTATTTGGCGGACAAATTAAGAAAAGTAATACTTGACAATTTTGGAATGAACATAAATATATTCGTAAAATCATCCACCAACTCTAAAATAACAATTTCACATTTTTTTTCACAGATTCTAATAGAATTGATTGTTACGCGCCTCGCTTATACTCTAGATGATTCAATATTTGCCAAAATTTTGAAATTTGATTATGAGGAATTTGGAAAAGGTCCTTATCGCTATGGGTGAGATTTTTATATCATACAGCAGCATTTCCAGGACAATATAAATATTTTTCGGAATATATTTCAGATTCAAAAGTAGTGATGGAATAATAAAAGAAGAATCCGGCGAAATCCATTATCCAGGTACAGATCATGAATTTATGAAAGTCGTAGGCATGTATACATATCCAGGTCCAGACGGAGTAATGTATGAAGTTAGATACACAGCTGATGACCAGGGTTTCCATCCTGAAGGTGACCACATTCAAGTACCTCCGTTCGTACCGTGGATTCACCATCCTCATCTAGATAATAATAACGATATAACCGATAACGAAACTGGTGAACAAAATTCGGACGTAATTAAAACCACACCGAAACCAAATATTGATTATTTATTATCTTCTCTTAGTAGTACAACCTATTTACCACCCAGAGGTACTACGCCAAAAAATGAATATACAACAGTGGGTCTTATATCACCACCAATTACTTCTGGTTCTAATTTACTATTGAATACCAATTTATTAGGAGAAAACGATATGACTAATCCAGCAGCGAACATAGCTAACGTCCCATCTCAATTAAAAATGATTATAGGAGCAAATGCATCAAAAGGATTAAGATCCTTCCTTTCTACTAACATACAAATACTACCAGAAGGAGATGAATTGACTGTTTCTACTCCTTCTGTTACTATTCAACCTGTACCGGGAATTAAAGTTGATTTGTCCAATAAAAATACTCCTAAACTTTTGCAGATAATAGGAGACCATTCGTTGAGTACACCTAGACCGAATCCAGAGATAAATTTCCATTCAACCGCTGAATCGGAGACTTATCCAAAATTTGCAACTCCTAAACCAAGCAGAAAAAGTATTTCGAAAACATAGCTGCAAAACAATAAAGCCAGTATTGGACCATTGAGCTTTTAATGGTCGGTTCAAGTTGAAACTATGCTGGAGAGGGACTCAGAGACCCAATAGCTTTCACCAGTTTTAAAAATCTCTTTTGAATACTCAAGTTATTGATCTTACGAAGAAATTACTAGTTTATATTCATGAATTATCTAAGTTGTCACATTGAAAATAGTTTTCAAGGTTGTATTTTGGTTTTTTTATAGATTCTAACCTCCAAAAATTAGAGAGTTGAATATTTTAGATGATTACTCTTAATAAATAAAAGTTTTTTGCAGACATTGAAGAAAAGAAATAGTTATTATGTCATTTATATTTCATTAATCAATGTTAGTTAGCATTTACATCGGATACTTTTAAGACATGTAATTATTCAATAAAGAAGGTTATACCAACAGACATTGAACTCATTGTTTTTTATTGATGTTATTATTATTATTATTTCTTATTAGGACATTTGCTTCTTTTGATTTGTTATTTACCTTTTGTTCGATATTTATTATTATATTTTATTGTTGTTACCCTACTTTTATCATTGTCTTTGTTATTTTGAATAAATATTTGAAAAAAAAAACATTGAAAACTTTCAGTTTTATTACTGTACAGTATATACCACCCAAGTGCTAATATGGAGACTATGATTTTGTCTAGTTTACTGCAAAAAATTCGATCATGTGCTTTATCAAGATCAATATATCACCACGGTTATTATATACTAATATGTGACGCAGTGGAATAATAATTTAGTTTTCCAGCTCTCCAGGTGGCATTACTCTCGTGTGTTCAGCGTCCACTCTCGTCGCACATATTTAGTTGCATTTAGGTGACAATATTTATACATAACTTATTGAAATATTAAAATAAAAAATCTTCCATATTATGTATTTTTAACTTTGTCCATGAAGACAAGATAAATTCTCATGACCCTGACTAATAAATTTAATATTAATATCCTCATAAATAGATCCGATATATGCTTATAATTTGATTATGTAAATTCTGCTTAAAAATATTTGTCTTTGTCGTTACAAGAAGTATTGTAGTAAATAGTTATAGATAAATAGTATGCAAACGGAAAAAGTTTCAGTATCCTTGTTTTTGAATGAAATTTCGAATTTTCAAGGACACTTATGAAGAAATGAATCTAATTTCAAAAGATGATTTTGCACTATTTGTTGAATACCAAGTTGAAATGCCAAATGTTACTCATCTTAGTTTCTATGATAATTTCGTAATGAAAATAAATATTTCCTTAACCGGTATACTATTTCATATTTACATACAGTGTGGTCCATAAATACTAATAAAGTATGTTACAGTTTTCTGTATGTATATTGTCGTATTTAAACATTTATTGAGAGTTTGTTTAAATCAAAATTATTTTCATTTCAACGGAGAGGTTTATAGCAGTAAAGAGGGTTTGATTATGGGAAACCTTCTCAGTACCCTATCATCAGAAATTTTCATGGATAATATAGAAAAGATAATTCATAAACACTTCTTAGTAAAAATTTTGTTTACTGGCACCGATATGTAGATGACATTTTAGCTTGCTTTACTGGTACTACGAGACATTTAGGTAACTTCATTACTTACATTAACTCAATACATAAAAGTATCGAATTCACAGTAGAAATTGAACATAATAAGTCTAGACTTTACAATGTCAAATATAAATAATAAACAATATTTCACAAACCATCACATACAGACATTACAATTCATAATAGTTCAGTCCACCCAGTCAGTCATAAATTAGCAGCTTTCAATAGTATGATAAACATAGACTTTTAACAGTTCCATTTAATATTGACAATTATAACAAAGGATTAAATATAATAAAACAAATAGCTGTTAATAATAATTACGATCCAAATTTAATTGACAATATCATAAATAAAAAGATACGAAAACATACTCTAGAACAAGTATTTCAAAAATAATCAATTTAGAAGCTTTAGATTTAAGTATTTGCTCCAAAACCGATAACAATTTATCCAAATTCAGTAAAGACAACAAATCCAATTATTCAAAACTTAATAAATCAGGAGTTTATAAGTAAAAATGTGGTAATGGCAACTGTGATGAAATTTTTATAGGTAAAACTTTTAGGAATTTTGAAACTAGAATTTCAGAACACAACATGACAACCAAAAATCAGATTTCAACTACTCAAATCATTTATTAGCAAACCAACACTCTTTCGATTCAAATTTCGAAATTTTGCATATAGAACCTAAATCCTTTAGAAGCCCTTGAGATAAATGAAAAAAAAATATTCAGATAATCTTCTTAACGACCAAATAGATATCAACAATTCTCCCTTATTAAACCTTTTTACCTTGAAAGGTTCCTGTAGGATTGTTGTGAATGAGTTTTCAGGTAAACTTGTTAAATACTTTAGTTAATCCCATATTTAGACACATTTTTTTCCTGTTTTATTTCATTTCCATGTAAATAGATCATAATTTTATTGTTAATATCCGTATGATCTAGTATTAAGGCACTGGATAAATTGAAAATGTCTCATTATACCTCCATTCGTTTAATAAAGCTATTGTGTTAGCGAAACACGTTACAATTTCAAGTTTGAACGTGATGTAGATTTTAACAAATTAAAATTGTTTTATTTCATAATTTAGTATAGATCTACAACAAGTAAAAGTCTCATTTATTCGATTATTATGTCATCAAATTGATGTAAAATATTGAAAATTCCGTTTTTTTCAAAATAATTTCCATAAACCAAACGTGGGGACGAACACCATTTATTTGAAAGTATATAAACACCACATAACAGCTGTATCATCACTCAGTTTTTTGGTGTACAGAAGATGATATTCAAGGCGGTGAGTCTTCACTACTTATAATCTAGGACATATTAGAACCATTTTGAATAACTACGCAGATGTGGTAGAAATTTCACAAACCATCACTTCAATTATTATTGTAAATATAAAATAAGTCATTAATGCAATAGCTTTTTAATTGGTTTTTGATTACCATGGCTGTGTTATGTGTAGTTTTCAGTTCATTTTAGTATTATCAGATTATTTTTTTCTTAATTTATTTTTTTTTTATTTTCAAATCCAATCAGCCTAATTGAGTTGAAAATTTAAAGATATAACAAATATAAATTTCTGTAAGTAAAGTATTTAGAATTAACTTTATAATAAGTATTTGATTCCAGAAAAAATAATTAATTTGACCTGAAATCCAATCCAAAAAAAACCTATAGGGTAGCAACGTTTTCTCTTAGGCTGCAAAAAAAATCCAAAATAAAGAGCAAAAAATGCTTCTCTGGTCACGGTGATTAAAAACCTCCTGTATTTGGTGCTTAAAATTGTATAGTTAGTTGATAGCAAAAGTATGATAAACTGTAAGAAATATTTTTGCTTGCAGTGCACTTGTGTATTAAAAAGTTCATCCCATAATTGAAAAAACTGATATTTTTCAAGAGGGTAAGTGTTTAAGAAGGCAAATACTTCCAAACTTGTGATCCTACTGGTATCTTTTACATAACTACATGAAATTAAATCTCTTTTTTCACTGTCTACTTCAATTATTATTTTTAATGATGATGATAGCACCCACTTAAAATTTTCTCTTATATTTTTCATGATGATCGAAAAATTGTCGTATTGTCAAGATTATCTGGGTTCATCTTGGAATACTTTCAGAGTAGAATTTAGTTGTAGATTACATAATTGTTAATAATGTTCAATTTAAAGAAGAGAAAGTTCCAAACCTTCCTACATATTTGTGTTGAAAATATGTTTATTTAAATATCTTCTGTATGTTCCTTGTGGTATATTATTCATTCTTTTTTTAATTTCTTGGGAAATTAAACCACAATATTTTTGAATTCTTTATTTCAACGTTTCGGTAGCGTTCCAGCTACCGTTTTCAAGAAACGCTACCGAAACGTTGAAATAAAGAATTCAAAAATATTGTGGTTTAATTTCCCAAGAAATTAAAAAAAGAATGTTTATTTAAATTAGAAAATAATCTATTATTATGATTCTGTAACTTGCCAATGCATCTTGCTCCATTGTATTCTTATCACTTTATAAACATTGTATTGTATTCGTTAATATCTGCTGATATTATTTAGATCTTCAAACTTTAAGCCCTGATAAATTTCCAAGATTATTATTTGTAATAGATTTGTATAATACGAAGTACAGTCCTGATTATTTCGTCTGAGAATTGCCGGTCTCAAATTTTTTTCAACTATAATTATACAGTTCCATCTTCATATGAAAGTTAAAGAATTATTTTCAACCATCAGCCTCTGTGAATTCCAATGGAAGGTATTTCTTTCACAGAAACTATTCCTTTTTATTGGAAATCATTATCTATTTTTCCTGGATTAATATTTTTATTATTCTTATCAGTAAATAAAGTTCTGTTTATTTGTCAAATTTTCAAACAAAAAGATTTTTTTATTGATATTTATTTTATATTTAATAAAAGAATAATAATGTTCAGGTCAAGTCCATGCTTAACCTTTATAATATATAAAATATGACATCTTTGACATAAATTATATACGAGTATACTTAAATACCTAACATACTTTTGGAATAAATTAAAATAGAAAAAAACATTCTCAAGATCGTCTACATCCTAAAATAAATTATCATCTGAAATTGTTAAAATAATAATCAGATTGACAGGCAATACCTTTGATTTTCATCATTGAAGCACTGAGCTCTTGTGTAATCAGTTCGAAACTCAATGAACTAGGTGAGAACAATATATGTAGTCACCTTGCTATGGATTCCAGGACACACTGGAATAGAAGGAAATGAAACAGCGGATAAACTTGCAAAGAAGGGGACTGAAATACCTTTCTGGGTGCCTGAACCCTTTTGCGGAATCAGTCCCAATATAATATTAGAAGAAATAGGTGAAGCCGAGAGAAAGAGAAGATTAGACCATTGGAAAGATCTAGTAGGGCTTAGACAATCAAAGATTCTTCTGGGTGACTACAAACTGTTGCTAAGAGTTTTAACAGGGATCCTAACGGGACATTGCTCAAAACAGTGGAGACTCCCTCGCAATTGAAGGACAGTAAATGAAGCCTAACTTTTTGTTTCGTCTAAAATTTTGCCGATAGATTAACAATCTCCTGCTTTTGTCACTTCTTTAGCTGTTGTTTTAAAAATTAATTGATATTTCAACAGATAATAGCTGTATGCCTGGTGTTGGGACTAGCTAGCGCCAGACCATCATCTTCAATGGAGGATAAACAGCATGTGTCCAGACAGTCTAGACAATCCAACGACGAATATACCAACGATAATTATTTCGCCAGAGGAAACTTTGAAGATTCCAGGAAGGCTCGAATCAGCCAATATAATTATGATAATATTGGAGTTGGTGCCTATAATTACAAGTGAGTTTTTACTTTTTACCAATACTTGAAGGATGTTCCTTCTTACTAATGCATAGCTCCTCAGGAAAGTCTCAATGACTAGTAGCTCCTTGAGAACTGTGGAGGTTTCCTCTTCCATGCCACAGAGCCTAAAGAAAGGGGTTAGATTCAGAATATTATGGGGATCTAAAAGATTCAAAGGAAAAAGTGGTCGTCCTTCAAGGGGGCTTTAAATTTCACAATTTCAGGAAACCTTCCACTTTTCCTTAAGATTCAAAAAAGCAAAAAAGGAGTTTATTCCATACATTTCCATTCCTTATATGCCTGAAGCTTCCATTTTCAGCTGTGCTACTAAGAGGAAATAATGAATTTCCCTTCAGCTTTGAAATTTTCCTAGATTTTCACCGATTTTTATTTACTTTTTAGTGTGACTCAAACTGACGGAATCTATAACGAACAATATGGATCACTAGAAAACGAAGGCACTGACGAAGAGTCTTCCAAAGTGGTCGGTTACTTTGCATATCCAGGTCCCGACGGAGTTTTCTATTACACCGAGTATATTGCGGACAAAGATGGTTTTAGAGTTGCAGGAAATCATATACCACCAGCCGCTAATGTAAGAAAAGTCGGACAGCTTGGAATTCCCTCTGCCGCGATAGCTTCCCTTGCTGGAGGTGGATTAGGTTAATTTTGAAAATTATTCAGCTGCATTTTTTTTTCACGAAATTAAAAAAAAATAGCTCAACTTTATATTCAGTCTTTTTAAAAATTTTTTTTTACCTTGAAAATGTTTTCAAGAACTGATTGTACATAAAATAGCTTAGCTTATATTTAACAATAAACTTATATATTTTTTAGTCAAATTTGTTTGAATTCACAATATCCTGAATTAATATATATAAGTTTCCTCTTATAAGGAGGTTGACTAAGACCCTATAAATTAGTACTCTATCATTCATTAAACCTGCGGAGATTACTTAAGTGGTACGTTCTTCTCCCATGTCATTTTAGTTCCCCCTTTCTAACCTATCAGCTATGCAAATCTTGGTCCAAAATTTTAACAATTAGTAGAATACTGATAAAATACAGGATGTTTGTTATTAGAACAATTTTAACGGCCTCTAAATTTTAAAGGAATGGTTACAGAATAGACCCCATATTCAAGCTAATTGAAATTTCTTGAAACTATAAATTCTGTGGAGATCGTATCTGCAATTTTAACCAGATTGAAAAAATACATGTCGGCGTTTTTTCTTTGTATTAAATTCATTGGAAACTATGAATAGCACTCACTTTTAATAGGAAATTGATAAGATTAGATCATTATCTCTATATTATATTTCATCATGCAACACATACTATATATAAAATCTGCTGGAAATTATACATATATTCGTTCAACGATCATAATCGATAGAGTTTATTTCACAACAATTTTGACAAAATGAACAAATTTATATTTGCATTCCTTCTACTGGTGTCATTAGTGAATCTATTGAACGCAGCGGATCTCACAGACTGTCCAAATCCTGGAAGAGCGTGAGTTTTTCAATTATGTTCATCTTACAAATATTAACATCTGACAAATTAAAGCCAGTGTCATCTGCATTTGTCGTTCAAAATGTAAAAGCTTTGTTTTTATTCATTTTAGCATTACCGTAGTATACGATGAGGAAATATCAACAACTGTCGTTGGTAGTACAATTAAAGTACGTGTTCCAGATACATTATTTCTGAAGAAACCCATAACGTGTATCACAGTAAGTATAGTCCATATAAGGCCGGCTACTCACTACGCGAGACTTGACAAGTACTTGGCAAGTAAATTATGAAATAAAACAATTTTAACTTGTTATATCTACATTATATTTAAACTTAAGTAAGTAAATTATGAAATAAAACAATTTTAACTTGTTATAACAAGTCAAGTCCCGCGTAGTGAGTAGCCGGCTTTATACTTGAAATATGCCAAGTACTTGTCAAGTCCCGCGTAGTGAGTAGCCGGCTTATTACTCTTCTTGGTGTACGTCATAGTTTGTGACGTATATCCGGGTTTTGGGTATGTCGCTTATTATATTTACTATTTTGACATATAGCTAACCTTGACTTTAATAAATAAAATCGTATTCAGCCAAATTCGAAAATGTTATGAAATAATTATAGTAATGGAAAATATTTTTAAGTGGCCATTAACAGGAAACTGTCATCTACTTGAAAATATGTACATTTTCATAGGTTGTCCTTCTGGCTTCTTCGTCCGGTAAAAGAGATCATAGGTAATCACCACAAGCTTTTGCAAGCAATGTTAATTATACATATAACCGTTCACTTAAGTAGAAACAACTACTTCTTGGGTAATATGCCCCAAAAGACATTGAATTATACTTTTAAGTATATAATCTACCAGATTTAACCAACCATTCTTTCTATAAGAATTGACAATAGTATTACAATATTCCCTATTCGACAGAAATCACTATCAATACATAAACGTATTCATTCCACGACAATTTAGGAGGAGCAACTGTTCACGATTTTGAACATTTTCCTCACCTTGATTGATATTTTATATTTATTAGGTCAACTTTTTTGCATTTTGCTTATATTAATTATTTTTAGGTTTTTGATAACGAAGAAAGTGAGAGCATCCCAGTAATAGAAGAAGGAGGTATCAACTATCAATATGTTGTTATATCCATACAGCCATTAATATCAGAATTACTTAGTTTTAGAATTGTTGTTTATACTGACTAATTTTATATGTACTATAATTTGTGATATACATATTATATTATAATTTTTCGCAATAAATGTAAGTTTCTCGGAAACTACTGATTTTTTTTTTTGTAAAAAGAATCTGATTGAGTACGTGGTTTCACAATACAATTTTAAGGTTATGCAAGAAATATAGCATTCATTTAGAACGCTTTCGCAGGTTTAGTTTAGGGCTGAGCGGTATATAGACGAGCTCCAAGTGGAAAAAGAGTCAGAAAGTACATATTTGAAACTGTTTCAGCTTGCTTTTTTAATAACGATTCAGCAGCTCGACGAACATTTTTCTAGTCTGTAGACCAGCGAAAAATCTTTAACTATCACAAAAGCAAATTTTATATCAAAAAAGGCATTTAAAATATGATTCAGACTTCACTGATAAAATATCTATTGTTATGTATCACATTATCTTGCATTAAGAAATTTCAAATAATTTCTTTCAAACCCTTGCTGACTAACATAATACCCTTCTTTACGTTCTGTCACACTGGGTAAGTTTATGATTTCTCTTATTGATACTTGCTGAATTTATAAAGACAGACCTGTGCTTCTTACCACAGATAACCCAAACCTGCTTACTAATTTTCATATAAATATATTTTTTCTACATTCATGCAAAAAACAACACTTTTGTGAACCACATTTAATGCAAAAAGTGATACTTTATTGCACTAATGCAATAATAGTTATTTACGTAATTAGTGGGATATGGACATTATTAACGCACGCATGTGAAGTTTGCAAGAGGAGGCCGTAGGCCGAGTCGTGTAATCACATAAGTGCGTTAATAATTCCTATCACACGTGTTACGTACAAAATTTTATCTACAACTGTTTATTAGTATTATCAACAGTACCTATATTATAAAATTTGAAAAAAATTCCAATCCAACGTATTTTTAATAATATTGACTGCAAACATAAGGTACTGTGTATCATATTTTGTGACCATATCATCAAAGACAAACAAGGATGTAGAAATAAAATAAATTAGTTATGTCATCAAATTTTCAAATTTGAATGAACAAAAATCTATAAAAATGAGTTCAAGCGAAGACAATCTCCATTCGGAAATTGGAAATGCAGCTTCCAGTGTTATTTTAAATATTTAATTCTGGTATTAATATGTTTCTAAATTCTCATTACCGCACTAGTGCGGTAATGTAATCAAAAACGCACTAGTGCGGTAATATACGTCATTATGAGACTAAAAGTAGTGTCAAATCGTACTCGTTACATGACAGTTGTAGATAAAAAATTTTATTGCACTCATCTGTCATTCTTGTGTCAGTTTTGTGATGATTAATGACAAACATAAACATTTGAATAAAATACAAATCCAGAGCGAGTGTCTGATCCTGCTTTAATACAACAATAATATATGTATATCTTACTACTTAGTCTCAACGAGTTACAATTATTGCAAAAATCTTTAATTATTTAAAATTTAAATGGTTAAGGCGAAAACCAGCTATGATTGAGTACTGACAAGGTGGAGGCCATAAAGATACAAAAAAAGAAGAACGGGTTGAGTTTGATTAGGTAAGGTTAGGCTCTTAACATATTTATATTCTAATTTCCCAGTTTTTGCATGAATTTAGAAAAAATATTGTATGCAACTCTTGCAAAACGTGTTTTTTGCACTCGACGTATTGTCCAACTCGGCCTAAAGACCTCGTTGGACAATTTCACGTCGCGTGCAAAAAACACTCACTTTTTGCACTTGTTGCATAAATAACTATTAATACATACTCACAATGCCATCTTTCAAGTGGAAGCAGAATTAATTATATTTGGTAAAACATTTGTGGTTTGCTATTTTACTTAGGAGTGAGTTTATATAGTTAAGAAACTGTAATAGAGAGGGCATGATTAAAAAGTTTGCTTGTAATTAATTGTTTAATAATTATTGTTAATAACTCAAAAACTAATATTTTCTATTATAATTGGCTTGTAAAGAAAAAAAGGGGAATTGTTGTATTCATAATATGTGTTCAGCTCTTTGAAGTTTTGAAGTTCAAATAACACAAACGTATCTATTGCAACCAAAAATCAGATTTCAATTACTCAAATCATTTATTAGCAAACCAACACTCTTTCTTTTCAAATTTTGGAAATTTGCATTTATAACCTAAATAATTCAAATTAAAACTTTTAGAAGCCATTGAAATGGATAAAAAGGAATATTCAGATAACCCTTTTAACATGTCTCCCTTATTAAACCTTTTTACCTAGAAAGGTTCCTGTAGTATTGTGATTTTTGTTAATGAATTTCCAGGTAAACTTGTTAAATACTTTAGTTAATCCCATTTTTAGACACATTTTTTTCCTTTTTTATTTATTTCCATGTAAATAGATCATAATTTTATTGTTAAAATATCCGTAAAATTTAGTATTAAGGCACTGCATAAATTGAAAATTTTTCATTATACTTCCATTCGTTTTGTAAAGCTACTGTGTAAGCGAAACGCGTCGCAATTTTAAAGTTTAAATATTATGTAGATTTTAACAAATTAAATTGTTTTATTTCATCATATACAGTTTTTGTTGAACTACTATCATTCAATTTAAACAATTCAACCATATTTATTCATTTTTAAATACCTAACATTTTTCACTTGTTACTTGACACATGCTACTTGAAATAAATTTAATTTATCTAAATATATTATTATATACGTCGGACAAAGAAATACTATCATCTGAAATAGATCAGATATAGCTTGAAGAATGTAAAGTATTACATTATTTTATAGATAATATAGATTGATTGATTGCATAACTTAAATTTCTTGGGCTCAAACTAGGTCTACGTGTTTGAATAACGGAAATTGAATGGACACTGCATTAATTTGAAGTTACCAAGCAACATAAATTGAACTATGGCAATTCAACTCATGTATAAAACATCGCATACGCCACAGTGCAATTGTCACTTTGACAGCGGTAAAAGCTAGCCGAAGCTAGCTGAAACTTTTACAGCGATAAATGCACTTGTGGTTTTTTCACTTATGCATTTGTTACCATGATAAATGATTTGACATGTTTGTCAAAAACTTATTGAATTTCTAAACACTAACAATGAGCCGATTCATTGAATTGTCCTGCCGAATTACACTCGATGTTTGTATTGATATCGGGTGAATTTGTATTGTTCAACTTCTAAACTGTTTCCTTTAGCAATTTGACTTAAAAAACTGTCAACTGTCAATCAACTGTTAATAGTTGACAGTTTTTCTCGTCTAATTGCTAGGCAACAGTTTCTCATTGAACAATCCAAATTTACCCTATCAAATACAAACCTCTCGTGCAAGTATAGGTGACAAAATTCTAACAAGTCAATGGCATGTTGTGGTATCAGAAGATGGTAAACCAAATAATATGTAATAAAATATCAACCTGTATGTCATGAACTGGCAGAATACCTAGAATATCACATCATATATATTTTTGGTATCTGATTTACTTCAGTGAATTAGATAAAAAAAACAATAGATACTCAAGAGCTGAAAAATTAAACAATAGATACTCAAGAGCAGGAATTTTTTTTCGAAAGATATGCATCGGATCGAAATCCATGGTCTTGTCATTGTACAATTTTTAATATTTATCCTAAATAATATAAGTACTTATGTGTTGGTATTCAATAAAAAATAATCCTCGGCTTTGAAGTATTTTAGAAATGGTTCTTTTTTGCACTATAGTGCAACAAAATTTTTGTTGCACTCATCTGTCATTCTTGTGTCAGTTTTGTGTTGAAATCCAGAGCAAGTGTCTGATCCTGCTTTAATACAACAATAATATATGTATATCTTACTACTTAGTCTCAACGAATTACAATTTTTGCAAAAATCTTTAATTATTAAAAATTTAAATGGTCAAGGCGAAAACCAGCTATGATTGAGTACTGACAAGGTGGAGGCCATAAAGATACAAATAAAAGAACGGTTTAAGTTTGAGTTCCCAACATATTATATTCTAATTTTCTAGTTTTTGCATGAATGTAGAATAAATGCAACTCTTGCAAAACGTGTTTTTTGCACTCGACGTATTGTCCAACTTGGCCTGAAAAGGCCTTGTTGGACAATTTCATTTCGCGTGCAAAAAACACTCACTTTTTGCACTTGTTGCATAAATAACTATTTTTGAACCTCAATGAACTGCAGAGAGGGATATTCCAATGCAAAAAATGAATAAAATACGTACTTTTAACGAGTGTAGGTAAAGTTGAGACCTGTGAAAATTTAACATGTGGAAGTGAGGAACAGTCTGCTGAAGCTTTAACAAGATCGTCACAAACAAAGACACACACTCAAGAAAAGGCGGTTAAATATGTGCAAAGAATCAAATTTAACGAAACCGATTTATATTCATTGGAATAATAATATTGAGTTATTAGGTAGCAGGGGAATAAAAAATCGCAATCTTCTGACAACGTTGAGTCTACAATTAAAGAAGAAGAATTTGTAATTGGACGTTTCATCAAATGGACACTCTTCTAGTTATGGTAGTGTGAATGTTTTACCAATAGATTGGTCTTTTGAGAAAAGTCTTCCATAACTACATAAATGAATTAAAAAAAATCTAACTATCAGAGTGATTATTGAAACCTCTCAAACTTTAGCCTGACTTATCAAGCAATTGTGAGATAACCATCGATTGAATCCCTATAAAAGGCTACTGATTTGGAGTACAAAATATAATCGTCTTCTGCTCTCATCAAGATGTACGCAAAATTTGCATTGACAGCTTTGTTTGTATGCTCACTGTACAACAGTGCTTACAGTAGCTTACTTGAATGTGATGATACTGACAATCCGTAAGTAAATCTTTTGATACTTAATTTTTTTGTAATTGTTCAATTTGATTTTATTTCGATTCATTGTAACCACATTAGAATGCAATGATGGGCCTAGGCAAGGTGCAAAGACTTGCTTGTCTTAGTATTGCAATGTGCATAAGAAGCACGCCAACGGCAGCACTAGAAGCATCTGAACGGCTTCCAAAACACACAAAAAAACACATTATTATTCGTTATTTATTTTCACTTATATTTTTAGCGGTGAGCTTGTAACATCCATCATTGAAAACAGCCCAGCAAACAGTAGATTCAGTCTTAAAGCACCCGAAGATGGAAAAACATTAACACCAATCTCATGCATTATAGTAAGTATCACAATCATACCAAAGGAATAATAAGAATAAAGTTGAAATCAAATGATCCCTTCCGTTTAATTTGAAACACTATACAACTAAAAATAAAGCTGATTCTATAGTCACCTAAAAAAAGAGATCTAAGCTACAGATGGTACACCCTCTTTTTGATAATAACATTTTCCTATTTTTTCTTTTAGTTCAAGTCTAAAGAGAATAAATATCATGTTGAAATAGTAGACGGAGGTCTTGGCGCCGACTTCGTAGAATTGGATGTATACGCTATCCATGATGATGATGATGATGACAGACGTCATGATGATGATGACGATGAATTTGCATTAGCTTACCAATTCAGCGTTTTCAGAGAATATGACAGACACCATGATGATGATGATGATGACAGACACCATGATGATGATGATGACAGACACCATGATGATGATGATGACAGACGTCATGATGATGATGATGATGATCGCAGACACCACTAATTTTAAATATTTATAACAAAAATGATGTTGTTTATAGCTATCGCATTGTTCAATACTATTTGTCCCATCATTTATTGATTAATAAACGAAAATAATGTACACGGTGTTATTTCTATGCCTAAACATATTACATATAAATAATAATTAGTTAGAGAAAATTTTTTTCCAACAAAATAAAATGAAAGAAATAATGTGAACGTTTATAAATAACGAGGGTCAAGTTCTTCGTAGTTATCCTTGGATGTTGGATGATCATATCCAGGTAAATTATAGAGTTCCACCTAACAAGTTTTGTCTCCATACACAAAAGAAAATTATAAATACTCATTCCTTTTTCCGCTGTGTTAAATTAAGTATAACAGGGGGCGTTTCAGTAAGATGCGACACACTCCTATATCACACTGCTATCCATTTAAAACTTATGCAACAATTTGTGATTAAAATATTGATTATGATTTTTCAATAGTTTATTAACTTCTAGGTTAAGTGTATTATAGGTGGGAATTACAATAAAACGCTCATAAAATATAAGTAGTTTTATGAAATATTGCGAATACTGGTAAATGATTGATTAAAATTATTTCTCGATGTATACTTCAATATGATAATATAAAGATTCCATAAATCCAGGTTTAATTGTTATTTCAACGTAATTAAAACCAACACCACCTGGTCCAATCACAGGTTCAGCACTGCTTGATTCAAGATCGGTTACCTGAAGGTTGATAAAACTCAAATTAATATACAGAGTGTTTTCAAATGACACTTACAACGTTTGCATGTAGATAAAATTGGACAAAATGATATAAGGATTGAGGGGTCCAACTCATTTACTTTTCGAAATACGAAGTTTTGAAAAATTAAATTACATGTTTTAATTCGATTTTCTCCTTCCACTTTTCACGCCACTGGCATTTGTAGCTATTTTCAATTATTTTTTTATTCCTCAATGTTTTCCACAAAACGTTTACTTATAAAAAAATTTGTAGTTTTCAAGATATTTAATATTTTCATGAAGTTTGCAACATCATTTCCAATAATAAAAGCATAAGTTTGGACAGATATTTTTTTAAGACTTCTCACAATGTTTAAGATGCATTGCTGCTTCACATATTAGTTTCTGATACATATTTTAACCATTAGTAGGTAGAAGATTATTAAAAAAAATACAAAAAAAATATTCTTCCCATTTTATTATTGAAAAATTAGGTTGCAGACTTCATGAAAACATTCAATATCTTGAAAACTACATAATTTTTTGATATGTACCTAAAGGCTATGTTTTTTACGTGGAAAACACTAAGGTATTCAAAATTAATTAAAAATAGCTACAAATGCCAGTGGCGTGAAAAATGGGACAAGAAAATTGAATTAAAACATTTAATTTTTCAAAACTTCGTATCTCGAAAAGTAAATGAGTTGGACCCCTCAACCCTCATTCCTCATATCATTTTGTCCAATTAGGTATACGAGAGGTATCTACATGCAAACGTTGTAAGTGTCATTTGAAAACACCCTGCATATATTCTTCATATTTATTGTGTGAAAACTATTTAGAGTTTCCTTTTAAGGAAAAATATTTGTAATTATTAAAGTTACTTACATGTATACAATTGATATTTTTCGAATAAACTCCCTCTGATGGAGCCGTAACATGAATAACTTCGTTTAATCCTCCTTTAACATAAAGGTTGTACACTTCGGTACCTCTGAAAATATTTTATTATTTTTTAGAGTTAAACAACCATCGAGTCAGACCTGTGCTTTTTACTTTATAATGGCTAGTTACATTGAGATCAATCTGTTCTATTATTATCAACAAAAAGAAATATTGCAATAAGATAAACATTTAGATGATTGAAATTAAAAAATAAGTTGAATGTCTCTTGGAAATAAATCAATGGAAGCTTAAGAAAAATAAGCACAATTATAATTTGAAATATACGTCCAGAATAAAAATGAATACTTACGCTTTGGTCTGATCGGGACATGATTCAGTACTGTGACTTTTTGCAAAATGAAGTACAGTACAAAACAGCAAAATTTTTCCAATGTCGGCGTACATATTTCTAGATTAATCGAACTACTATTAAAATTTCTGCAGTTGTGTATGACTTTCCACGACTTGCAAAACTATTTATACAAGTTTGAATAATCTAATAGCTCCACTGATAGCAAACTTTTTTTTGTACGGATATTGACATATTATATTTTATATCAATCGAAAAAAAAAAAAATAGATAATTACTGTTTGTTTCACGAAAACAACTACTCAATGACAATAAACACTTGTCGAACAAGCTATCCTTATTTGAGAACAATTTGGCACTAATGTAACACTCTTTCTTATTGGCTTTACATACGTTTTGCTTGCAAGCTGCGTCGTATGCTCCAGAGAAATTTATTCAGGAATTAGGGGTCGATATGTTTTTATCAGGGAAATAACATTCAATATTAAGGGAAAATTTTAAGTTAGGTAGACTACTATTATTGTACTTGTAACCCTCTTTTCCTAGATTACTCAATAGTATATTATTAAACGAGCTATAATTCACGGGTGGGTGACGTTTGCGTCACGAGCCGCAGGCGAGGGGCGCAAGTCACCCAAGGGAAAAGAGGGTTATAACCACGACGCAGCTTGCAAGCAAAACGTATGTAAAGCCAATAAGAAAGAGTGTTTCATTAGTGCCAAATTGTTCTCCAATAAGGATAGCTTGTTCGACAAGTGTTTATTGTCATTGAGTAGTTGTTTTCGTGAAACAAACAGTAATTATCTATTTTTTTTTTTCGATTGATATAAAATATATGTCAATATCCGTACAAAAAAAAATTTGCTATCAGTGGAGCTATTAGATTATTCAAACTTGTATAAATAGTTTTGCAAGTCGTGGAAAGTCATACACAACTGCAGAAATTTTAATAGTAGTTCGATTAATCTAGAAATATGTACGCCGACATTGGAAAAATTTTGCTGTTTTGTACTGTACTTCATTTTGCAAAAAGTCACAGTACTGAATCATGTCCCGATCAGACCAAAGCGTAAGTATTCATTTTTATTCTGGACGTATATTTCAAATTATAATTGTGCTTATTTTTCTTAAGCTTCCATTGATTTATTTCCAAGAGACATTCAACTTATTTTTTAATTTCAATCATCTAAATGTTTATCTTATTGCAATATTTCTTTTTGTTGATAATAATAGAACAGATTGATCTCAATGTAACTAGCCATTATAAAGTAAAAAGCACAGGTCTGACTCGATGGTTGTTTAACTCTAAAAAATAATAAAATATTTTCAGAGGTACCGAAGTGTACAACCTTTATGTTAAAGGAGGATTAAACGAAGTTATTCATGTTACGGCTCCATCAGAGGGAGTTTATTCGAAAAATATCAATTGTATACATGTAAGTAACTTTAATAATTACAAATATTTTTCCTTAAAAGGAAACTCTAAATAGTTTTCACACAATAAATATGAAGAATATATGCAGGGTGTTTTCAAATGACACTTACAACGTTTGCATGTAGATACCTCTCGTATACCTAATTGGACAAAATGATATGAGGAATGAGGGTTGAGGGGTCCAACTCATTTACTTTTCGAGATACGAAGTTTTGAAAAATTAAATGTTTTAATTCAATTTTCTTGTCCCATTTTTCACGCCACTGGCATTTGTAGCTATTTTTAATTAATTTTGAATACCTTAGTGTTTTCCACGTAAAAAACATAGCCTTTAGGTACATATCAAAAAATTATGTAGTTTTCAAGATATTGAATGTTTTCATGAAGTCTGCAACCTAATTTTTCAATAATAAAATGGGAAGAATATTTTTTTTGTATTTTTTTTAATAATCTTCTACCTACTAATGGTTAAAATATGTATCAGAAACTAATATGTGAAGCAGCAATGCATCTTAAACATTGTGAGAAGTCTTAAAAAAATATCTGTCCAAACTTATGCTTTTATTATTGGAAATGATGTTGCAAACTTCATGAAAATATTAAATATCTTGAAAACTACAAATTTTTTTATAAGTAAACGTTTTGTGGAAAACATTGAGGAATAAAAAAATAATTGAAAATAGCTACAAATGCCAGTGGCGTGAAAAGTGGAAGGAGAAAATCGAATTAAAACATGTAATTTAATTTTTCAAAACTTCGTATTTCGAAAAGTAAATGAGTTGGACCCCTCAATCCTTATATCATTTTGTCCAATTTTATCTACATGCAAACGTTGTAAGTGTCATTTGAAAACACCCTGTATATTAATTTGAGTTTTATCAACCTTCAGGTAACCGATCTTGAATCAAGCAGTGCTGAACCTGTGATTGGACCAGGTGGTGTTGGTTTTAATTACGTTGAAATAACAATTAAACCTGGATTTATGGAATCTTTATATTATCATATTGAAGTATACATCGAGAAATAATTTTAATCAATCATTTACCAGTATTCGCAATATTTCATAAAACTACTTATATTTTATGAGCGTTTTATTGTAATTCCCACCTATAATACACTTAACCTAGAAGTTAATAAACTATTGAAAAATCATAATCAATATTTTAATCACAAATTGTTGCATAAGTTTTAAATGGATAGCAGTGTGATATAGGAGTGTGTCGCATCTTACTGAAACGCCCCCTGTTATACTTAATTTAACACAGCGGAAAAAGGAATGAGTATTTATAATTTTCTTTTGTGTATGGAGACAAAACTTGTTAGGTGGAACTCTATAATTTACCTGGATATGATCATCCAACATCCAAGGATAACTACGAAGAACTTGACCCTCGTTACTTATAAACGTTCACATTATTTCTTTCATTTTATTTTGTTGGAAAAAAATTTTCTCTAACTAATTATTATTTATATGTAATATGTTTAGGCATAGAAATAACACCGTGTACATTATTTTCGTTTATTAATCAATAAATGATGGGACAAATAGTATTGAACAATGCGATAGCTATAAACAACATCATTTTTGTTATAAATATTTAAAATTAGTGGTGTCTGCGATCATCATCATCATCATCATGACGTCTGTCATCATCATCATCATGGTGTCTGTCATCATCATCATCATGGTGTCTGTCATCATCATCATCATCATGGTGTCTGTCATCATGATCATCTCTATATTCTCTGAAAACGCTGAATTGGTAAGCTAATGCAAATTCATCGTCATCATCATCATGACGTCTGTCATCATCATCATCATCATGGATGGCGTATACATCCAATTCTACGAAGTGGGCGCCAAGACCTCCGTCTACTATTTCAACATGATATTTATCCTCTTTAGACTCGAACTAAAAAAAAAAATTGAGAATGTTATTATCAAAAAGAGGGTGTACCATCTGTAGCTTAGATCTCTTTTTTTCAGGTGATTATAGAATTAGCTTTATTTATAGTTGTATAGTGTTTCAAATTAAACGGAAGGGATCATTTGATTTCAACTTTATTCTTATTATTCCTTTGGTATGATTGTGATACTTACTATAATGCATGAGATTGGAGTTAATGCGTTTCCATCTTCGGGTGCTCTAAGACTGAATCTACGAACTGCTGGGCTGTTTTCAATAATGGATGTTAAAAGCTCACCGCTAAAAATATAAGTAAAAATAAATAACGAATAATAATGTGTTTTTTTGTGTGTTTTGGAAGCCGTTCAGATGCTTCTAGTGCTTCCGTTGGCGTGCTTCTTATGCACATTGCAATACTAAGACAAGCAAGTCTTTGCACCTTGCCTAGGCCCATCATTGCATTCTAATGTGGTTACAATGAATCGAAATAAAATCAAATTGAACAATTACAAAAAAATTAAGTATCAAAAGATTTACTTACGGATTGTCAGTATCATCACATTCAAGTAAGCTACTGTAAGCACTGTTGTACAGTGAGCATACAAACAAAGCTGTCAATGCAAATTTTGCGTACATCTTGATGAGAGCAGAAGACGATTATATTTTGTACTCCAAATCAGTAGCCTTTTATAGGGATTCAATCGATGGTTATCTCACAATTGCTTGATAAGTCAGGCTAAAGTTTGAGAGGTTTCAATAATCACTCTGATAGTAAGATTTTTTTTAAATCACTCATGTAATTATTGAACTAACTTGAAGAGTGTTGATTTGATGAGTCGTCCAAGCATAAATTATTGGTCAACTCGAATTATTTTTGCTTTTTTAAGCCTTCTTCAATTGATGACTTGACTTTTTATTGCACCATTTAACAAGATATGTCAAGATATAATGGTATACCTACTATTATTACACCTCATCGTTCACTAAGAAGAAACATACTTCTCTTATATCTTCTGTATGTTCCTTGTGGTATATTATTCATTCTTTTTTTTTTAATTTCTTGGGAAATTAAACCACAATATTTTTAAATTCTTTATTCCGACGTTTCGGTAGCGTTCCAGCTACCGTTGTCAAGAAAAAATAAGTAGAAATTAATTTTTATCCCTAACTAACTGACACATATGTTTTTATAGTTGTCAAATTTTTTTCCGTTGTGTCAGTTAGGGATAAAAATTAATTTCTACTTTTCTTTTCTTGACAACGGTAGCTGGAACGCTACCGAAACGTCGAAATAAAGAATTTAAAAATATTGTGGTTTGATTTCCCAAGAAATTAAAAAAATAATACTTCTCTTACTATTAGCCACGGCAGACAATGAATTACTCTAAGTTAAACAGGGTTGGTATACAGGGTGTTCCGCAATTAATGGAAAAAGCCAAGAGGGTATAATCAGATCCAAAATAATATTAGTACTTTATATAAACTTTTTTTTCTAGTTACAGTCCTCCAAAGTTTTAATTTTTCATTTGTTTTCTAAATTTTTATTTTTTGTACTAGTTATTTGATCTTTTAAAATTCACGGGAAAGCTGTGTATTTGTATGTTTATTTTGGAAATGTAATAGATTTACAGTAGTGCCTTGAAGCCAGGGACGGACTACTCGCAATACGATGTCCAAGATTCACCTTCAGTACTAGAAAAGGATATTTTAACGATAGCAGATGATAAAAACGTGAAGAACCTATTTCATGGGAATTAAATAGGTACGCAAACTACGTAATTATTATTTCAGTTTAGATGAACTATGGCATTTACATTTACACTATTGGTAGTGGAGGCCCTTTTTAATGGCCACTGCGATCAGGAGTCACCCAAGTGAATTATGGCCATAAATTGCGAGTAGAATACTATACTTTGTCCACGACACTTAATTTATTTATTAATAAATAAAAGTCAGTAACGATTTGGCATATTAATAATCTCAAAATGTTGTAGCAGTTACATTAAATATTTTGACATATAGAGATGGGCGATACTGTAGAAAGCATCAATACAACGTACCGTTATAAATATATTGTTTTAAAATACTTAATATTAGAAAATATCGTTATGAAAAGTATCAATACTAAAAATTACAATATTTTATCGATACGATATATGTCGGAATTAATTTCCTGAACAAAATACACAGATTTAATGGCGAGATCCGAATTGCATCCCAAAAATTCAACTTTTACCTGGCCAAAAAAAGGTCACATCCGAATTGCATCCCACCTCGAAAAAAGGTATTTACAAATTAATAACACCATTTCAGGTAAACTGCGCCGCAACGTTGCCAATTTGTGCTAAAATTCTTGAAATATAGTTTAAAAATCAATGTACCGATTAAAAGTTTAGGTAATTATTTGTATTTTATATATTTGGAAATAAATCAATTTAAATAAAAAGATACACATAAAAAGGATAAAAATGTATTAAACGTAAAATATCTAGTTAACATAAATAAAATAAACTTTTGCACTTAACATTTTTTTATGTAGATTATAGGTTAAGAGGTTCAATCTTTCATAACATACATAAAGGTACAATAATAACTACCCCATAACTAACCCACTTTGAGCAGTTTTAATTGAGTGGCGTACAAAGTACGCCATGCAACCAGTTGTGTGAAATGAAATGGTGCAACCAATTGAGGGTTAAGTAAACATTTGTTAATGTGTCAATAAACATTTTGAATGTTACAATTGATTAAGTATTATTTAGTATTAAGTAAACGTGACAACGCTGTTGGTTATTATCAGAACATACATTAGTTTTGCTGCTAAAATAAAATTGGTTAATGGGATGCAATTCGGATGGTCGTGGGATGCAACTCGGATGGTAAAAATTCTACCTGCTCTTAGCGGGATGCAATCCGGCCGTCGCGGATTTAATAGATTATTTCACATTGTAGGTACCCCCATCTCTAGTTCATAATACACTGCAGTGTATTATGAACCATAATTCACGACAGTTGATATATGGGTACTATATACCTTTTGTTAGGAGGTAAAATATTGACTTATTATTAGGTGGTCGTGGACAAAAATAATTTCTATTGTAATATTATGCTATTGTTAATAACACTCACAAATTATGTGTGCAATATTAACAGTGCCGTGCCAAAAAAGGGCCGCAAACAAAAACCGAGGATGAAGCCCACTTTAATTTTGATGTCAAGGAATAAGCTTATTTCAGTCTTAATGAAGAACTTGGATTTTTTAAAAACTTCGCAGTTCAAAGGCTTTGTTGAAGATATAGTTGATGAAGAAATGGAACATCTAAACAACAAAATTACTAAGCCTCCGAGGATTCCACTTTTAGAGTATCTGCAGCTAACTCGTGTAAAACAGTTTTCATATTTCCAAATATGGACACAGCATTGCGCATTCTACTATTCACAATTAGAAGAAGAAGATCATTCAACGTATAAATATTTCATAGGCTAGTTTTGTTGCAAATAATGAACTTTAACGATTTTATAGAATATTTGGCAGACTATTACAGTTCGTATTATTTTTATTTCACTTATTCATGTCTTTTTAACTCTTCTTTTTAATCTGGTTAATTAGGGCCGCAGGTAGGTACCCTTAATACGCTACTGGATATTAATTTGCGTATGAATTTTTTTCTTCTCACAATAATATCTAAATTAGATCTTTATTTTATCACACTGTTTCATTCATAAATATGCAAAAAGGATATTAGACATGTTGATTTTTATTCTTATCTCTTAAAATCTGTTTATTTTGAAACAATACCAATATCATTAAGATTCTTATAATAGGATATGTTGGTACCTATAAATTATGGTAATGGTAGAAGGGATCTTTAGTCCTGTAGATATCTTCAAGATGGAAACATTGGTATGTAAATTTTTTGAGATATTAGATGATTTGAAAAAAAGTGTTCCAGTTATACATCTATAATAATTTTTTAATATGAAATTCTTATTTTTTTTTTTTTGAAATTGATAAATTTGGAATTGTATTTTGCCAAAAATAACTTATAATAGACCTAGATAAAAGAGCATATTCATTGAATACCATCATCCCATCCAGGGAACAGGTGATGCATCCAGGTAATTCTGGAAACGTTTTGTGGAATCATAAAGATTTACATAAGAGGGGAAGCTGTCTAGTCATTAGTCAACTCAAGGACAAGGACACCTCCATACTAAGAATTTACTGAATAAGTTAGACAAGGAGCTCTCGTCCAGGCTGTTGGAACTGTAATAGAATAGAAATAGAATAGAATAGAAATTTGAAGACAATTACCAAGCTGGTTCCTGGTGACTGGACACTTTAACCTATATAAGGAAGCATCTGCACAGAATGAGCAAAGTAGGTGAATCTAGTGCAGAAAATGTGAACTCACATACTCTGAAGATCCCTCCAGAAGAACTGATGACCTATATAGAAGACACGAAGCTTCTGGAATGGAAGTAGGTAGACAACATGAACTCTTGTGGTATTCGATATTATAATTTTTTGACGTTACGACCACTCGGATTGTGGTTGAAGTCACCATTGAGCCAACGTGCTCTCCGTATTTCATTGCAAATCTATTTATGACTCCGTGGCGCAACGGTAGCGCGTCTGACTCCAGATCAGAAGGTTGCGTGTTCAAATCACTTCGGGGTCAAATTATGTTTTTGCTTCCTACAATGTTTTTTGACTTTCGTACATCACATTTAACGGCAAGGCACAACGTCAACGTAATTTCGTTTGCCGGAATGAATAGGTAGTTCGGAAACCTGGACCTGCTGTTCTGTGACTTGCAGAAACATCATTGTGGGTATCTTTAATTGTTTTGCAGGAATATTCCACAATTTATAATAATAATAGAATCAAGTCGAAAGTTGATGCTATTGGCATAACAATAGTAGAAAATTGGAAGTAAAAATTGAGAAAAAAATTTTGACCCCGACGTGATTTGAACACGCAACCTTCTGATCTGGAGTCAGACGCGCTACCGTTGCGCCACGGAGTCAATAAATCTTTTATGCCATTGAATCGATTCATTTTGTTTGGTTCACGCTACAAACTCTCTAATTATACTCATTCCAATAATTTATGCCTACGTTTTTTTCAGGTAATTCCAAATCATGATTTTGTGGAAATATTTATTGATTTTATCTATATTTATCGCTAAAAAAATTTCAAGTGTTGACAAAAATATAGTATATCCATAAAGACAAAGATTATACCTAAAAAACTTAATGTAATCTTTGGTATAGATAACTTCAATAGATCTTGTACAATAGATAAAGAAAATAATTGCTTCTTTTTTTTAGACATTCTGGTTTTTTTTAATGTTATTCGCAATATCGAGCTGCCAATATCCGAAATCTCGAGACCCGACATATCCAAATTATAGGGAAACCAAAATCATTAACCAAGAAAGCAATATAGGAGTACCAAATTATAATTTTTCGTAAGAAAACTAACCATTCGCTTCTATAATTCGATTGTAATTGAATGTATATTTGCAGATATGAAACTAGTGACGGATCGAATCGACAAGAAGAAGCCAAATACAAAGATACTGGTAATACAAAAGAACCAGCTTTAGTGGTGAGCGGATCTTATACCTACGTAGGTACAGACGGCGTAACTTATAAAATTACATACGTAGCTGATGAAAATGGTTATAGAGCGTCCGGAGAACATTTACCAACAAATTTACAATAATCTATAATTGTATTTAAGTATATTATGTCCCAAGGGCAGATATTAGTGTACTTCTCAGCACCTGAAGTGTTCGCATTTATGAAAAACAATAAACAAACAACTTCTTTTCCTTATCTGGGATGCGGATGCAAGTTTTTTTTGCTTCTTAATTCGGAACAGCGATAACATTGTGGAAATTAACCAAATGGAAATTGAGTGCACAGCAACAACTACTGCCCCTTCGAATCATGCTATTAAATTCAATTAATTAAGCCCTGAAGAGGCCTAGCTTTCCAATAACAGCAGTAAAAATTTTTGCTTCACTTGCATTAAAAATGTTTTGAGGACATTTTGTAGAAAAATGTGTTTTATCCAATCATATTTTTAGTTTATTTTTCATCTCTTTTACATAACAATTTGGGTATATGACGTAGTATTTCTAACAAGCCTCTATGTATAGAGTAATAAATAAAAGAGAGGTTTTAAAACATATGGAAGAAACTGGCACAAAGTTTGTGCGCAACCAGTTGAGTATGGCGTGTATGAAATCGACTAACTGAACTAACAAACCCCACCTCTTACCACATGAAAATTGTCAATATTATTTTAATTTGAGGTTAATAATACATTTACTTATAGTAACTTTTGATATCTATATTTATTATCATCATAGGTAAGTTAAAAAAGTAAAACAATGAAAACCACAATGTTTTTAATTTTATCGTTTGTTTTTGTAGACAATCAAATTTGCTAAAAGTGAAAAAGTGTGAAAAAGTCGAGGACAAAGTGGTATTTCAGCGTGTGCTTGAAGATGCCTCCAGGTAGTGGTAGATTAGTGTATAAGTGTTTTGGATTATTTGTTTTTTCTATTTTTCCATTTTTTTTGAATGTTTTTGTTTTATTTTGAATATTTTATTGTATGAAAAATGAAACCTCTTCTTCACTAAAGACTGAATTCGTGATTCGTTTGATAATTTGTTCAAGGCTGTTTTGTATGTATTATAGATTTATTTTATTTTAGCTGTTTGTTAGTTGGATTATTTGTTTGTCTGTTTTTTTCATTTTTATTGTCTGTTTTTGTTTTATTTTGGATATTCTATTATTTTATGGTATGAAAAATGAAACCTAGCTTCTTCACTAAAGACTGAATTCGTGATTCATTTGATAATTTGTTCAAGGCTGTTTTGTATGTATTAAAGATTTATTTTATTTGAACTGTTTGTTAAATGGATTATTTGTTTGTGTTTTTTTTTTATTTAACTATTTTTGTGTTATTTTCAATATTTTATTTTTTATTGTATGAAAAATGTTGTTTTAATATAATAATTTCTCACTAGCAAAGGTTTTTTTTTATTCTCCTACTCCTAATAATGCAATATTACGCGTATGCTGAAAACTTGCAAATTCAAAAAGCGCGCGTCTTGTATATTAGTTCATGCCAGTCGACAAGGTAGTCGCTAGTGGTAACTTTGTGCCACATAACGCTACACGTTCAACATCTCTCTTTTATTTATTACTCTATGCCTCTATGCATTTATAAGCGACGAAAATGTAGAGGTGGGAATACCGTTCCGCTATAGTTAGTGGTATATTCGAATTATCTTTGAGATATTTGTCTCATCTTGTATGGTGAGTACAATTTTCTTGGGTGCAATGTCTATGAAGGAGTACCGTGAAGTGATAAACGCTAACCGCTAAAATTCACATCTTCGTTAAAAGCAATAAAAAGTAGGTACTTTTAAATCTAATGAGTTGTTCTTACACAATCAAATACCGGTCGTATGTTTGAATAATTAATATTATCCTATGAATTTTTTTTGACAAAAGAGATTGTATAAGATGTATTACAACATGCGTGGTCTTTTGAGATTTAACTAACTACACATATATAGTTTTCTACTAACTATCGACCTTATTTACAAAAACACATTGGTATAGAGTGGCCTGTAGTTTGACCTTATACAGGTAGTTGTCATTTAAAATATCGTTCTGATGATGGAATTACAAATTCCCGTTACGTTATGTGACAATAGTATCATAATATTTGAATCCTTGCAAATACGACAGCTAATTTTCAAAGAATAGACCGTTTACTAAGAAGGAACATCTACTCTTCGGGCTTTGTGCCCCGACATAAAATGAACTACAGTTCCAAAATAACCAAAATCTAGACAAACTCCAGCTGTGTGATGCCAAGACTAACCAGAGCAGTGCAAGATATGATGCCTTCAATTAATAAAAATGTATTTAAAACAACCGACCGATCACAAAATACCGGAAATTTTTATAAAATTATGTATAAATTGAAATACAAATAAAAGTGTAGTGGGTGGAAAAAGAAAATATATTGATATTACGTAAAAGTGTCCAGATATACGCATGTACGCATATTTGTGTTACAAAATATATCGATTCATTGATGCAATATAAAAATTTTACAATTGGAACATTGACATAAAAATACCAGCTGTTCCTTCAGGCTATTACGATATTTGTAAATACCTCATTAAAATAATTACGCTGTTTGTTTGTGAGAAAAGTTTCTTATATTCGTATTTTTTTTGTTAATGATTACTATTAACTGTCATGCTGGATTTTTTTCGGGCCTGCAAATCTCCACAAACATACATAGTGATTTTTCATAATAAAATTATTATAATCAACTTACTATTCAAGGACTTTAAAGTTCTATTCATTACCTGTCATTTAATTTCAATTTGTAAAATTATATTGTTACGCGAATGCCCCAGTGAAATTCCCGCATGAGACGACTATGACTCCTCAACTCACTAGTCGAGAATAATCGATACTACCTACCCTGCGCTCCCCCGCCACTAGCCGAGAACTATCCAGAAACTACCTACCCCTCGCCATCCCACTCGCCCAGAGAGTTCTGGTCTATCCAGCAGACGAGAGATTTCTTCAATAAAACGGCTCGCATTGACGAATAATTATATAAAAAACAATTTGTTGTACACAAAAACCCTCAATAAAATCGACAAACACAAACAATATTAAAAAAAAAACGCAGAAAACGACTTAAATATGTCTAGAAACAGAAGAAACCATGCAATTAGAACGAGAGATTTCTTCAATAAAACGGCTCGCATTGACGAATAATTATATAAAAAACAATTTGCTGCACACAAAAACCCTCTCAATAAAATCGACAAACACAAACAAAATTAAAAAAAAAACACAGAAAACGACTTAAATATGTCTAGAAACAGAAGAAACCATGCAATTGGATAATAGTTTATTCAAAATAACACAAGCACCTACACAAAAAACAATAATTTGCTTTCAGAAACTAATAAGAAAACTTAACTAGACACAAAAACGTCCAAGAATAGAACATTTTTCCATAATTACACACGAAACTATTCCAAATATTAACTCTCAATTTTGGAGGAAAACGAAAAACACAAGGCAACATTTAAAAACTTTCAATTTCGCAAAAAAAAACACAACAGATGGCCCGAAAAAACACAGAAATCGTACAATTAGACCATATATTACACAAAAATGATCATTTGCACCAAAAAAAACACAAGAAAAAAGAATAAGACACAAAAACAAAACAAAATATTCAATAAAAGTCAACAATATTCAAAAACTCATCATATTATTACCTTTGACAGGTTTTATTATTTAAAAATAAGAGTTATTAACCTTCTCATTTCTCATGCGCCCCTCGTTTATTGTTATTATTATTTTCTCACTTTTTAGTTCGTTTTACGAATATGGTAGGTATATTGAAAATTTACTTTTTTTCTCGAATTGCCTACCCAATAAATCGAAGAACAAAAAAGTGAGAAATAATAACTGGTTATACATTTAATAACATATTTCCAGTCCAACGAGACGATTATATGATTTTTTCACAATTTGTTAACACTTTTATTAGAATATCGTGAACAAGCAGACTATAAATGTTGTAAGTATGTGCTATAATAGCCAACTATCCACGAAATTAATTGTCTTTCGACATACACAATATATATTGAACTTTATTAATTGATAAAATATTTTTTTCAAGCGTTTGTGTTGTGGTTAGGAAACTGCTTCTCTAATTGTAGCAAGCAAATTAGTAAGTATAAGAAAATAAAGTTCTTCAACAAATTATGCTGGACCGAAACGTTGAAATTGGAACTTAAACTACAATGGATAACAAAATAGAAGAAGTTTCAGGCTTTTTGACATAAAAATCGAGACTTTTTTGATGAATGATCTGACTTATCACAAGATTGGAAGATTGTTGGAGAAAGTTGATCTTTTTGGATCTGAAAATGATGTTGTTGTTCAATGAGAAAAAAAATAATCATAGTAATATAACAATAAATAGTTATTTATGCAACAAGTGTAAAAAACACGTTTTGCAAGATATGTATTCAATATTTTTCCTACATTCATGCAAAAACTGGAAAATTAGAATATAAATATGTTAAGAACCTAATCTAACCTAATCAACCTCAACCTGTTATTCTTTTTTGTATCTTTATGGCCTCCACCTTGTCAGTACTCAATCGTAGCTGTTGACTATTTAAATTTTAAATAATTAAAGCTGCAATAATTCTAACTCGTTGAGACTAAGTATTAGTAAGATATACATATATTATTGTTGTATTAAAGCAGGATCAGACACTTGCTCTGGATTTTTATTTTGTTCAAATGTTTATGTTTGTCATAAATCATCACAAAACTGACACAAGAATAACAGAAAAAGAACCACTTTTTCCATTAAATGTGTTTCACAAAAGTGTTGTTTTTTGCATGAATGTAAAAAAGATAATAATTTTCCAGATCTTTGCCAAATTATTTTGCTCCTCTCCTAACTAAATTCCGAAAAAGCATACTGTGTGTTCAATCTAAAATGATGGATCACAATTAGTGTGATAAGTGGGTCTAGTAGGTACCATCGCCAGTCGATTGCACTTTTACATCTGCCTCATGTCTTTAACAATTTTAAAGTTCATGCATGGGTATTATTCAACGCAAAGGTATTATTTAATATTAACGACACAATTTTTTTGGGGGGGATGGTGCTGGCCGTATAAATAGAATCGGCTATCTAACGGGGTAGTTAGTTCTTCTTTGACAATCAAAACAAAATGAATCCTATGGTATGTAAACGTTCAGTGATTTTGTGATTAATGTGCAAAAAATAGAAAAAAAAACTTTTTTATTATTTAGAAACTCAGGAAGTACGCAATAATTAAATATATATATATCAGTTCTATAAAAGCATTTTGATCTTTTTATATTTATTAATTTTTATTCGATTATAAGTAGAATTTAGCCATAATTTTTCTCATTTTCATTTATTTTTCAAGTAATTTTTACAATTTTTATCAATTATAAGCACCCTTAATTTTAATTGTCAAGACCAAACGACTTTATTTTCACTTATAATTGCACAAGAGGTTTGTATTTTATCGGGTTAATTTGGATTGTTTAATGAGAAACTGTTGCCTAGCAATTAGACGAGAAAAACTGTCAACTATTTTTAGGTTGACAGTTTTTCGAGTCAAATTGCTAAAGGAAACAGTTTAGAAGTTAAACAACACAAATTTAACCGATATCAATACAAACATCGAGTGTAATTCGGCAAGACAATTCAATGAATCGACTCATTGTTAGTGTTTAGAAATTCAATAAGTTGTTGACAGACATGTCAAACTATTTATTATGGTAACAAATGCATAAGTGAAAAAACCACAAGTGCATTTATCGCTGAAAAAGTTAAAGCTAACTTTTGCCGGTGTCAAAGTGACAATTACACTGAGGCATATGCGATTTTTTATACATGAGTTCAATTGTCATAGATAAAATTATCAACATTCCGATTTTATCTAAATATGAAAATGGGAACATTTTGAAGTTATTTGTCATTGTATTATTTTCAAAAACAAAATGTAGAACAGATTATCTTCAAAATAATATACTATGATAATATGAAAAAAAATTCAAGTATGAGATACAATCTGTGCTGAATTGTTCACAAACCAGATATATTTTTTTATCTAATTCTCAATTAGCGTTTTACTTTATCATTGTTGAAGAAAATTTTGGTCAAGGAATTGTTTCTTAAAGAATTTGCACCTGTTTTTCTTCCTTTGGGGATGAAATTTCGGAAAATTCTTCCTTATCAGTTAATTGAAGGCTTTAAAAATCAATAAAGATACGAAAATGACAACAGACAATCTTATTGTGCTGATATAGCTCCAGGTTGAATGTACTATACTTCAGTTGAGCACTGAATAAAAATATCACTTTCTAAAATCATTTGCAGACCATGATATAGACGGTCGTTTATTCTTTTATTTTATATTCATCCCATTTTTCAAAGATCACTATTATGTATAAATTACAAACAAAGGTAAAAGTCAAGCTTAATCTATCTGGTCATTAGAAGAACCTTTTTGCAGATATATAAATTGCGTAATTTGTTGAGAAACTTAGACAGCTTTTTATTCTTTATGGTTTTAATTTCTTATTTCAATAGAAAATAATATTTTTTTAACATAATATCATTATTGTTATGTCATTCATAATTATTTTCATTGTAACACTCAGTATTTGCATCGTGGAGGCGACGGATTGTTCGTTACGTGATCAAAATATTCCTCACTAACCTTTAGAAGGCAGCTACTATTAAACTACTAAGATTTACCAAAAGCTTATTCTTCTTATGTTAAAGATCCTCGCCTTGTCTGTACTTGTCGGTGTTACATTGGCCCAACAGCCTAAGGAAGCTGAACCAATCCAGATTTTACGATATGAAAATGAAGGTGTCAACGCTGATGGTTCATACCAATGGAGGTGAGTACTCACATTCCAAATGGTGTTTGAAACATTTCCCTTATCAATTGCTACCATAACCATCCCCCTCATCAGCTGTCGATTCCTTTTTTTTTCAACATATTTTTAATTTTATATTTTGTTGCAGTTTTGAAACTGCCAATGGAATAAACGCCCAAGAACAAGGTTCCATCAAAGACATTGGAGGTGAAGCTGGTCCAGAAGTTCAAGGACAAGTATCATACACTGCTCTAGATGGTACACCGATCTCTTTCAGTTACATCGCTAATGAAAATGGATTCCAGCCTCAAGGTAGCCATTTGCCAACTGCACCACCAATTCCAGAAGAAATTCTGAAATCTCTAGAATATAACGCAGCACATCCCGAAGAAGAGAAGGAAGAACAAAACAGGATTCAAAGAAGACAAGCGGCCGCAGCAGCTACATCACAGAACAGCAAAAAATTCAGATATTGATTATTTTGATGGGGGAACGTGTATAATTTTGTTTTTTGTATATATATTTTTAATAAAAACAATAATTTAATTATATCACGAAATCTTTCTATAAACTCTACGCAAGTTCTTGTATTGCATCTATTGCAATGAGATGAAATACCAAATATACAATAATAAGTGACAAAGTTTTTAAAAACAATATTAGCTTCTGAAACTGCATTTTTTCAATTAAAATATTCATTCCCGACACCCAGAAGTGGCAGTTTTTTTCAATGCTTCACTGCTAAGAGCAGCTAATCTGAGGAAAGGATTATTGTTTACCTTGTAAGATGATTTAAACTATCCTCTGCTAATTTATCAAGATTTTTCTATGATAGTGAGATTGTGCTGAATAAAACCCAGTGCCAACAAAAATAATTCTCAAAAATAATGTACTAAATAGAATAAGATTGCAAAATTAATGAGTCAAAGGAATAAAATAATCTTGACATCCTTCGCAATTGGACGAATGCGCATAGTTACGAATGGTCAATTTGCGAACATTTCCTGAAAATAGTATTCTTGACCACTCTTCGTAGAGATTTGCGAACATTTTCATTCGCGTAGTAGAATGAATTTGACAACTTGGCAATTTCTAGAGAATTTGCTAGTTCTGTGTCGTCAGATTATGATTAGATCGTTACTTAGGTTAAGTTTTTATTATTTGATAGAATATATCCATCTTGGATGAATCATTTCATTAAAAATGAAATATCTACTTTACAGAAATTCCCTCAAATTTTGCAAAATGTATATTTAATCAAAATATCACAAGGATCAATAGAATTGAAACTATTGTATTGAATAATTGGTTCATATCCAAGAAATATATGGCAAATAAACCAATTCCCAAAAAAAATTTTATAGCAGTGATTTTTTGATACCTGGATATAACCTATACACTCTGTAAAACGCATGCGTGAGTCATTTGCGAACAGCAAACACCACTCGTTGTAAAATACGCATGATAGCAGGACTTTCGAATGGTCTGAGTCCACATACGTATGATCGTTCGGCCTCACCTTGCCTCGTTCCCTTTCGTGCTCAGATGAATATGCGTTTTAAGACAATGTGCTACCATTACACACGGCACCTTTGTTGAGCACGGTAACGTTAAAAAACAGCTACTGTACGACACATTTCCACAAACTGCTCGACTGTAAATATCGCATCAAAGTTATTCTGTAGCCACAGACTGTACTCTGCAAGAGATCACTTTTGCCCCCCCCCATTTAAAGCAAGTTTCATGTCATGTCGAAAACATTTATTTTTTTGTGGAAAATTTTGAAGGAAGGGATGGGTATGGAAATATTTCTTGATTTCGTTAACTCTCATAATTTTTGGAAATATTGCCTGAAAATTCACTCATGTATGTAAAATTTTCCCCTGCATCGAGCTTTCTAGCCTTCATGCTTTATTCAGTTTTTCTTCAAATGAACTGGTTATTTGAATATAATTTCCAAAAATTTCAGTTATAAATTTAAAGTTTTGTAATTTTTACAAGAAATTCCATGTTAAAAATTCGGTTTTTTGACAATTTAATATCATTATTTTAAAATAAACGAATGATTTAATAAAATTGACTGTACCAATAGATTTTTCGTTACAAAAAGGCACTGGCTACAAATTTCAAGCATTTATCATGTCGCAAATGTTTGTTTTGTTTGTAGAGTTTAACCAAAGTCAGTTTGAGGACCATAAAATAAAGCAATGTTGTCAGATATATTTCTGAAATTGTTGGGATCACTATACATATTTTTCCCATTACTTCAGTATACTGTTAGCTCGTGAAGTTCTTAGAAAGCTAGTTAGGAAATATTTAATAAAAGATACATGATATAAATTGATTTGTAAGCATTGGAAAAAGTCCCTCGAAATTATTACAAATAGAGAAATTAATTAGAACAAATTCATGTATGCCTGCTATATTTAAGAAAATTTTGAATATCTGGCACCGCAGCTGCAGGTGGCCAATATCGCCAATCATCGAGTAAAATATTGCTTATAATATTACGGAGTTCTACGATCACTTCTAAGGCGGACCACTATAACATAAAAAAACTTTATGGATAAACGATGGTCTAGGCTTTCATGGGCGTCTGTCAATTCTGTTTGTATATCTATATGTATATTCAAAATAATATAGTAGTATCTATTTCTTGGTTGAGTGAGTTTAATGAATCAATAATATAATATTTATTTTTTCGTAGACTTAAGGGTAATTTTTGTGAATATAATTCATTTGTAATTAATTAGAATGGCATTTTGGAGACCATTTGAAACGACAGTCCAAGATGATGCACGGGAATCTAATAATTTGGCGCCACAAGAAAATGACTTAGCAACAAATGATAATGATGATAGGACCGAATTTAAAAACAAAGATTTACATGTTGTGTCGACGCGTTGTTTCGAATATGTACGCATGATTTAAAAAAGAAAATTCTGATAATACGGTTATCGCGAGATTTCACGAGTTGACATAAATCGGGTTTGCAACGATTTATAATGTAATTGGACTAAGCACTGTTTTAATCCACTATATTAATTTGAAATACATTTGAGAAACATAATTTCACAATATTTGAATTTATTAAAAAAATTATGCGCGCCATTGAGCGGCTTTTTTCTTCAATGGGATTAAAAATATGGGTAATCAAATTAACAATAGAAAGTCTTTAATTACGAATGCTTAGAGGACTTTACTTTTCTTTCTTATCCTTATGAAAAAAACATTTTCTGACATTTTGCTACTCTATTCGTATTGATAGATGAGAAGTTCTGTTGTTAAAATATTCCACTTGAGTAAAAAGTAGGTCTAGCATCATATAGCGACGACCGCCTCGAAGGCGGTTGTACTTTTACATTTGAATAAAATCTCCAATAATTTGAAATTCATACATAACCATTATTCAACACAGAATTATCATTCAATTTTATTGACATAATTTTTTGGGTGGGACGGCTTAGGCGGTATAAATAGATACAGCAACTTAACAGGGTAGTTAGTTCTTCGATAACCATACAACATCAAACCAAAATGAATCATATGGTATGTAAAAATGCAGTGATTAGTGAATTTTGTGATAAAAGGTCGTTGAAAAATATTGTTATGGTCCATCGTCATTCAATTTTGTAATAAAAAGTTCCTATTAACATATATGTGTGATAAGTTTTCTCGTCAATGACACCTCTAGCACGATGTCCGATGGGTCTAATTCAAGATAAAGGTTGTTAAATGATTAGACGAAAGTACCTTGGGGTCTAGGGTGTGGAGATCTTCTACAAGTCAATTAATTTAGCAGAAATTATACTTATCAAAGTTAGTTTACACAAAAATTTTATTTCTTTTAGATCCTCGTCTTGTCTGTGCTTGTCGGTGTTTCATTGGCCCAACAGCCTAAGGAAGCTGAACCAATCCAGATTTTACGATATGAAAATGAAGGTGTCAACGCTGATGGTTCATACCAATGGAGGTGAGTACTCACACTCCAAATAGTGTTTGAACATCACCCTTATTAATTGCTAACATAACCATCCCTCACATCAGCAATCGATTTATTTTTTTCAACATATTTATATTTTTATAGTTTTGAAACTGCCAATGGAATAAACGCCCAAGAACAAGGTTCCATCAAAGACATTGGAGGTGAAGCTGGTCCAGAAGTTCAAGGACAAGTATCATACACCGCTCTAGATGGTACACCGATCTCTTTCAGTTACATCGCTAATGAAAATGGATTCCAACCTCAAGGTAGCCATTTGCCAACTGCACCACCAATTCCAGAAGAAATTTTGAAGTCTTTGGAATATAACGCAGCACATCCCGAAGAGGAAAAGGAAGAACAAGACAGGATTCAAAGAAGACAAGCGGCAGCTGCAGCTCAACCACAGAAGAACAGTGGAAAATTCAGATACTGATCGTTTTATAAACGAGATAAACCAGTGTTATTTGTACACAATTTTTTAATAAAAGATTAATTGTGATAGATTTTCATTTGAATTATCAGTTGAGTATGAATTCGGGTTTCTTTATCAATGGTTTTATTTTCCATGTTAATAAAGTAGATGTTTTATCATAATAACTCTGCTAACAATTTTCTATAATCATCTTGCTAAATTTTAGTATTCTTTAATACTTGGTTGGCAGTTGCTGTTATGATATACAGGGTGCGCCAATTATTTCCACTCGATCTCTAGCACCGAAACTAAAAGAGGTATCAACAAGATTTCTTGTAGGTTTATACGGTGTCACTCGGACTACAATTGTAAAATATTTTGATGTATACAGGGTGGCTAATTTTTGTGGAATGAAAATCAATTTGGTTTTTTTAAATTGAACACCCTGTATACGATTATGTCTTCTGATTCTACTTAATATAAGCTTTACGGTAGTTTTTTGAATTTGTAAATCCGACGCGGCATTGACAAGTTATTCCTATCATAAGCAGATTTAATGAAAAAACAGCACTTCAGAAATATTAGCACAATAAACAAATTTTTTCAAAAATTCCTCCAAAAGGCTACTATGATGTAAATGAAACATACACTTACCACAATAATTACCCAACATCTTCACCTGTTGCACAGGGTGTTTGCCGATGGCGTGCAAATAGTCTAGTTTTCAAATTGCAATAACTTAATTTTTTCAAATGGGACACCCTGTATATTTTTTTTCAGCTAGAAGCTCTCCTTAATACACATTAGAAAAATATAGGGTTTTGGACATCTAACTTCACTATTTACTTTAATAATTTACGTTAAATGAGAAATAACATATTTTACACAATTTTTAATAAGAAAACAAGTTATCTATGAAAATGACAGTAGGTATATTTTGTTGTAGCATTAATTGTCAACATAAGATTTTGTATTATATCACGTCTACTATACTTAATCGGTATTAGGTATAAAAAATGGATTATAATAAGAATTATAGTGTTCAAGAAAATATTGATATGATATGGATACTGGGTGAATATCAAAAAAATGCGTTTCTTGCTAGTAGGGTCTATCGTCAAAGATACCCAGAAAGACGTCATCCACAAAAGGATACTTTTGAGAATTTAAAGAATAGATTTGATAGAACGGCAACCGTCAAGTATGAAAAAAATTCACGTGATGCTACAGCTGTTACTGTTGACAACGAATATAAAGTAATGATCAGTATAGTTGAAGATTCCAATGTAAGCACAAGCACAAGGCAATTGAGCAATCAGTTAGATATTTGCAATACCACAATTAGACGCATAATAAAGAAGAATAAATATCACTCTTACTATATCCAGCTTCACCAAGAATTGTTACCGCGTGATTTCGCGCGTAGAGAAGAATACTGTAGATGGTTAATAAACAAGATAAATACAGAGCGTAACTTTTTAAACAAAGTTTTATTCTCCGACGAAGCCACATTTCATAAGAACGGTTGTGTAAATAGACACAACTTTCATTATTATTCGGACCACAATGAACATTTACTTAGAACCACATCACAGTATCGATGGTCTTTGAATGTGTGGGCGGGAATAATAGTTGATTATGTAATTGGTCCCTATTTCTTTGATGGGACTGTAAATGGAGCTGCTTTTTTAAATTTTTTATAACTTGATTTTAGAAACCTTTTGCAAAATGTGCCTCAAAATTATCGCAACGGAATGTGGTTTCAATTAGATGGTGCCATACCACACTACCAATTGAATGTTCGCAATTGGTTAAATAGGGAATTTCAGGATCGTTGGATAGGAAGGGCAGAACCTACAAATTGGCCTGCTAGATCGCCGGGCCTTACACCTTGCGATTTTTTCTTGTGGGGTTTTATTGAAAATATTGTTTACAAAGAAGAGGTTACCACAAAACAAAATATGAAAGACAGAATTACTGCAGCATTTAGACAGGTGACCCCTGCAATGCTAAGAGATGTGCGTAAATCAATGAAAGAAAGGGCAAGAAAATGTATAAATGAAAATGGAAGACATTTTGAATACCTATTATAAATTTTAACTTTCAATATTGTAGTATTCTTACGATTAAACTTTGTAAAATTTTGTACTTATTAAAAATTGTGTAAAATATGTTATTTCTCATTTAACGTAACCCTATATTTTTTCAATGTGTATTAAGGAGAGCTTCTAACAGAAGAAAAATATACAGGGTGTCCCATTTGATAAAATTAAGTTATTGCAATTTAAAAACTAGACTATTTGCACGCCATCGGCAAACACCCTGTGCAACAGGTGAAGATGTTGGGTAATTATTGTGGTAGGTGTATGTTTCATTTACATCATAGTAGCCTTTTGGAGGAATTTTTGAAAAAATGTGTTTATTGTGCTAATATTTCTGAAGTGCTGTTTTTTCATTGAATCTGCTTATAATAAGAATAACTTGTCAACGCCGCGTCGGATTTACAAATTCAAAGAACTACCGTAAAGCTAATATTAAGTAGAATCAGAAGACATAATCGGAAACAGGGTGTTCAATTTAAAAAAAACAAATTAATTTTCATTCCACAAAAATTAGCCACCCTGTATACATCAAAATATTTTACGATTGTAGTCCGAGTGACACCGTATAAACCTACAAAAAATCTTGTTGATACCTCTTTTAGTTTCGGTGCTAGAGATCGAGTGGAAATAATTGGCGCACCCTGTATATTTAATCAAAATATTACAAGGATCAATAAAATTGAAACGATTGTATTGAATAATTGGTTCATATCCAAGAAATGTATGGCAAATGAACCAATTTCCAAAAAAAATTTTATAGCAGTGATTTTTTGATACCTGGACAACCTATACACTCTGTAAAACGCATGCGTGAGTCATTTGCGAACAACAAACACCACTCGTTGTAAAATGCGCATGATAACAGGACGTTTGAATGGTCTGAGTCTACATACGTATGATCGTTCGGCCTCACCTTGCCTCGTTCCCTTTCGTGCTCAGATGAATATGCGTTTTAAGACAATGTGCTACCATTACACACGGCACCTTTGTTGAGCACGGTAACGTTAAAAAACAGCTACTGTACGACACATTTCCACAAACTGCTCGACTGTAAATATCGCATCAAAGTTATTCTGTAGCCACAGACTGTACTCTGCAAAAGATCACTTTTGCCCCCCAATTTAAAGCAAGTTTCATGTCATGTAGAAAACATTTATTTTTTTGTATGAAATTTTGAAGAAAGGGATGGGTATGGAAATATTTCTTGATTTCGTTAACTCTCATAATTTTTGGAAATATTGCCTGAAAATTCACTCATGTATGTAAAATTTTCCCCTGCATCGAGCTTTCTAGCCTTCATGCTTTATTCAGTTTTTCTTCAAATGAACTGGTTATTTAAAGATAATTTCCAAAAATTTCAGTTATAAATTTAAAGTTTTGTGATTTTTACAAGAAATTCCATGTTAAAAATTCGGTTTTTTGACAATTTAATATCATTATTTTAAAATAAACGAATGATTTAATAAAATTGACTGTACCAATAGATTTTTCGTTACAAAAAGGCACTGGCTACAAATTTCAAGCATTTGCTATATTTAAAAAAATTTTGAATATCTGGCACCGCAGCTGCAAGTGGCCAATATCGCCAATCATCGAGTAAAATATTGCTTATAATATTACGGAGTTCTACGATCACTTCTAAGGCGGACCACTATAACATAAAAAAACTTTATGGATAAACGATGGTCTAGGCTTTCATGGGCGTCTGTCAATTCTGTTTGTATATCTATATGTATATTCAAAATAATATAGTAGTATCTATTTCTTGGTTGAGTGAGTTTAATGAATCAATAATATAATATTTATTTTTTCGTAGACTTAAGGGTAATTTTTGTGAATATAATTCATTTGTAATTAATTAGAATGGCATTTTGGAGACCATTTGAAACGACAGTCCAAGATGATGCACGGGAATCTAATAATTTGGCGCCACAAGAAAATGACTTAGCAACAAATGATAATGATGATAGGACCGAATTTAAAAACAAAGATTTACATGTTGTGTCGACGCGTTGTTTCGAATATGTACGCATGATTTAAAAAAGAAAATTCTGATAATACGGTTATCGCGAGAATTCACGAGTTGACATAAATCGGGTTTGCAACGATTTATAATGTAATTGGACTAAGCACTGTTTGAATCCACTATTTTAATTTGAATTACATTTGAGAAACATAATTTCACAATATTTGAATTTATTAAAAAAATTATGCGCGCCATTGAGCGGCTTTTTTCTTCAATGGGATTAAAAATATGGGTAATCAAATTAACAATAGAAAGTCTTTAATTACGAATGCTTAGAGGACTTTACTTTTCTTTCTTATCCTTATGAAAAAAACATTTTCTGACATTTTGCTACTCTATTCGTATTGATATATGAGAAGTTCTGTTGTTAAAATATTCCACTTGAGTAAAAAGTAGGTCTAGCATCATATAGCGACGACCGCCTCGAAGGCGGTTGTACTTTTACATTTGAATAAAATCTCCAATAATTTGAAATTCATACATAACCATTATTCAACACAGAATTATCATTCAATTTTATTGACATAATTTTTTTGGGTGGGACGGCTTAGGCGGTATAAATAGATACAGCAACTTAACAGGGTAGTTAGTTCTTCGATAACCATACAACATCAAACCAAAATGAATCATATGGTATGTAAAAATGCAGTGATTAGTGAATTTTGTGATAAAAGGTCGTTGAAAAATATTGTTATGGTCCATCGTCATTCAATTTTGTAATAAAAAGTTCCTATTAACATATATGTGTGATAAGTTTTCTCGTCAATGACACCTCTAGCACGATGTCCGATGGGTCTAATTCAAGATAAAGGTTGTTAAATGATTAGACGAAAGTACCTTGGGGTCTAAGGTGTGGAGATCTTCTACAAGTCAATTAATTTAGAAGAAATTATACTTATCAAAGTTAGTTTACACAAAAATTTTATTTCTTTTAGATCCTCGTCTTGTTTGTGCTTGTCGGTGTTTCATTGGCCCAACAGCCTAAGGAAGCTGAACCAATCCAGATTTTACGATATGAAAATGAAGGTGTCAACGCTGATGGTTCATACCAATGGAGGTGAGTACTCACACTCCAAATAGTGTTTGAAACATTACCCTTATTAATTGCTAACATAACCATCCCTCACATCAGCAATCGATTTATTTTTTTCAACATATTTATATTTTTATAGTTTTGAAACTGCCAATGGAATAAACGCCCAAGAACAAGGTTCCATCAAGGACATTGGAGGTGAAGCTGGTCCAGAAGTTCAAGGACAAGTATCATACACCGCTCTAGATGGTACACCGATCTCTTTCAGTTACATCGCTAATGAAAATGGATTCCAACCTCAAGGTAGCCATTTGCCAACTGCACCACCAATTCCAGAAGAAATTTTGAAGTCTTTGGAATATAACGCAGCACATCCCGAAGAGGAAAAGGAAGAACAAGACAAGATTCAAATAAGACAAGCGGCTGCAGCAGCTACATCACAGAACAGCAGAAAATTCAGATATTGATTATTTAGATGAGGGAACGTGTATAATTTTGTTTTTTGTATATATATTTTTAATAAAAACAATAATTTAATTATATCACGAAATCTTTCTATAAACTCTACGCAAGTTCTTGTATTGCATCTATTTCTATGATATTCAATTCAATTCAATTCAATTCAATTCAATAATTTATTGCTTCTAAAAAATATACATTTTCATAGCAAGAGTGAACAAATAAAATATAATACATTCAGTAAAAAAAAAAGAAAAAAAAGAAATATACCTATATATACGTACAATCACATACATACATACATATATACATACATATGCACATGTATACATACATAATATACCCATATAAACTGTGTAAGAGTAAGGAAACATTTCAAGATTATTCATTCAAGACAAATGCTCGGAGTTTTAAAACATTTTGAATGTGAAATGCTATAGCTTTTGCAGAGTTAATAGATAAATTATCCAATGCGAGGAGTAAGGAATTTGGACTTTGCAAGAATGTCAAGTCAGGGGGCTTCATAGAGCTACATATTAGGCAATCTAATAGGAGATGATAGATGGTTTCGGGAAGCCTTTGATTACAAATTGTACAGATTTGGTCCGGATTAATACGATATACCGCTCCCCTACAAGAAAATTTTATCATGTAATTGTTAGAAAAACGCAATTGAGCTATTGTTCTGGTGATATGGAGTGGAAGTCTCAAACGGAGGTAGTTTTGTGCAGATGTTGATATAGAAAATTTTTTAAATATTGTCAAGAAAGATGAGTTATCTAGAAGGTTACAATCTTTGGTAAAAAGTTTATTTCGGAGACGAACTAGAAGATCTTTTTTGTTGTTTCTAATATTGCAATATGTAATGTTGTCCCAAAAATTCAAAGCATCAATTTGACAAAAGATTTGTTTAATTTGAAGGGCCCAGTTATACCTTTTATCGCACTCTTCTAACTGTAATTGTCTTTTGAAACAGATTTTTGGTAGTCTTGTGTTATCCATTAATAATATCTTTAAAAGCCAGTTTAACGCTAATTTAAAAATGTTATATAACAATTTTACCCAGCCGGTTTCAAGCCTCAGTGCGAAGTCAGGGGTGTTAGCAGGTAGGAGGAGAACCCTTTTCAGGAATGTGGTTTGAATTTTTTCCAGGGCATCAGCATAGCGTAATCCCCAAATTGGAATGCCATTGCTCATGGTACTTAAAACTAGCGAATCAAATAGATGCATGCGTGTAGTCCATGAATCAATTTTAGCTTTAGCCATTACTGGGATTACAGCGCCTATGGCTTGTGTTGCTTTTGTTATAGCCGATTCAGACATTATTCGAAACAGAGAAGAAGACGAAAAAGTGACACCTAGATATGTGTATGATGAGGTTAGATCTAACCGATTAGAGTTAAATGTGAAGTAATGATTATCTCGCATATGATAAGTACCTCTCGAGAAACACATGATTTTGGTTTTTTCAGTATTGACTGATAAGATATTATTAGATGTGTATACTTCTAACATTTCAAGTTTGTTGCTTACATCAACTTCAGAGTCTGCCAAAATCACTAAATCATCCGCATATAATAGCATAAGAAGGTCATTGCTGTTGTCGATGTTAATGCCAACAGCCCCACTTTCCCTAAAAAAGTCTTCAATATCTGCTAAAAACAATGCAAAAAGAAGAGGGCTCAGAACTTCCCCTTGAAGAACACCAGTGGTTATGTTATGCGAACTTGTGTATTGTCCATTGCATTTGACACGCATATTCGCATTAATGTAAAAATTTCTACAAATATTGATCAGTTTGGAACTTATACCAAGTTTAAATAACTTATTCCATAAATGGGAGTGATTTACACTATCAAATGCGCGTTTAAAGTCCACGAAAATAGCAAAAACCTTACGTCTACGAAGGCGAAGATGCAATTGTATAGCAGAACTTAGGACAAATATATTATCGTTACAGCCACGCTCACGACGAAAACCCGATTGACATTCTGGGAGGATGTGACATTCTTCAGCCCATGTTGATAACCTGTCAAGTATTATATGCATGAAAGTTTTGGCAATACAGTTAACGAGTGCAATGCCCCTGTAATTAGAAGGATCCTCTATCGGGCCCTTTTTGTGAAGCATAATCATAACCACGTCACTCCAGTTTTTAGGAATTACGAGAGTATCTAAGATGGAGTTAAATAAGGAGCATAAATAGAGAACCCAATTATTAGGTAAGGATTTAAGTAACTCATAGGGAATACCATCTAGTCCGCTAGATTTGTTGTTTTTGCACGAGTTGAATACAGAATAAATTTCAGAAGTTGTGACCGGGTAATCGAGAAACGGGTTCCTAGCATCAAAAAATTCAGTATTGTCAATAACAGAGACAGGATAAAAGTTTCTGTAAAATAATTCCCAGGTTTCAACTCGTAGGTTAGAAGATCGAGAAAAGTTACAACGATAGTCTTTAATGGTTTTCCAGAAAATTTTAGAGTCTCTGCAATTAGAAAGTGTTTGTATAATATTTTGGTCATACTGTTTTTTCTTATTAGCGGTCAACTTTTTGTATTCTTTTTTGGAAGTCAAATACACATCTTTTAAGTGATTGTCATTAAATGAGTTTTGTTTACAACATTTTAAATTATGAAGGACTTTTTTCTTTAGTGATATACATTCTTTATCAAACCAAGGGTTCTTAATATGTGCCTGCGAACCTTGTGAAACAAACTGCACAATACCCAAATCAGTAGCGGCATCATTAATTGCAAGTATAAGATTCTCATGAGATTTTTCTACGTCAGAGATAGGTATTACACGAGGAGAATTCTGTAGAAGTAATTTATAGGGTAATATTAAGTGATCTGGTAATTTAAACAATTTGGTAAGGACTTCTTGGCTATTTATGTTAGGAGGAGAATGTAAAAAGTCGAGGTTTAGGGAGCAACAAACTGGAAAATGGTCTGATGAATTAAACAAATTATCTACATAAAAATCCCTTATCATGGAGAGATGCGGGTTATTAACCCAAACGAAATCTATAGTACTTTTGCCCAGAACATTCACTAAAGTAAATTTACCAGGGCGGTCCGAAATACTTCTACCGTTTAATAAAGAAAATCCGTTAGTATTCATGAAATCTATTAGTTGCCGTCCCCTTGAATTTATAGTTTGATCTAATGATATTCTAGTGTCAAACAGATTAGTGTTTTCAAAAATTTCAAGAGGAGCGTAATCTACGTTAGATATGCGCGAGTTAAAATCTCCTCCAATGATTATTAGAGTGTCATTATATAATTCTTGTACACTAGATAAAGAACCTTGAAACATTTCCAGAAGGTATAACAGATCCAAGTTTGGTTTGAAGTAAACATTACATACAATAAAATTAAAGTTACGATCAGAAACTAAACAAAATAACCACCAGGGAGAGTTTTCAATTATAGTGCACGAAAACTTTTTCACACAGAAAGTCGAAATACCGCCACTAGCTCTTCCTGTAGACTTCTCCTTTATAGCAACAGAGCTAATTACATTATACATGGACAAGTAGGAGGGGGATACTTTCATATCAATTGTTAACCACGTTTCCGAGAGACATAAAACATCTGGCATGTTGGTATCATTAACATAATCTAAAACGTTTCGGAATCCCTGACAGTTCCAAAAAACAATATTAACTGGATGCTATATTTGATTTTGTGTTTTAGAGCTCTTTAATCCGTATTCACGTACTGGTGACATTTCTTCTTCCCTAGTTCTTTTAGAAGACCCCGAAGCATGATGTGTGATAGGAACAATTTTTGGAATTTTGTTTATCTATGAGATAAAATAGTGACAAAGATTTTAAAAACAATATTAGCTTCTAAAACTGCATTTTTTCAAATAAAGTATTCATTCCCGACACCCAGAAGTGGCAGTTTTTTTCAATGCTTCACTGATAAGAACAGCTAATCTGAGGAAAGGATTATAGTTCACCTTGTAAGATAATTTCAACTATCTTCTGCTAATTTATCAAGATTTTTCTATAATAGTGAGATTGTGCTGAATAAAACCCAATACCAACAAAAATACTTTCCAAAAATAATGTACTAAATAGAATAAGATTGCAAAATTAATGAGTCAAAGGAATAAAATAATCTTGACATCCTTCGCAATTGGACGAATGCGCATAGTTACGAATGGTCAATTGGCGAACATTTCCTGAAAATAGTATTCTTGACCACTCTTCGTAGAGATTGACGAACATTTTCATTCGCGTAGTAAAATGAATTTGACAACTTGGCAATTTCTAGTTAATTTGCTAGTTCTGTGTAATCAGATTATGATTAGATCGTTACTCAGGTTAAGTTTTTATTATTTGATAGAATAAATCCATCTTGGATGAATCATTTCATTAAAAATGAAATATCTACTTTACAGAAATTCCCTCAAATTTTGCAAAATGTATATTTCATCAAAATATCACAAGGATCAATAGAATTGAAACGATTGTATTGAATAATTGGTTCATATCCAAGAAATATATGGCAAATGAACCAATTTCCAAAAAAAATTTTATAGCAGTGATTTTTTGATACCTGGATATAACCTATACACTCTGTAAAACGCATGCGTAAGTCATTTGCAAATGAACTGGTTATTTAAATATAATTTCCAAAAATTTCAGTTATAAATTTAAAGTTTTGATTTTTACAAGAAATTTCATGTTAAAAATTATGTTTTTTGACAATTTAATATCATTATTTCAAAATAAACGAATGATTCAATAATAATAATAATAATAATATATTTTGCTCTTTGTTATTACAATTCATACATGAACAAGGAGTAGAGATGGTTACAAATTGTTTGCTTATTATGTTTATCTAAAATTGAAAAAGAAGTAAATATAAAAAGTAATATGTGTTGAATAAATAACAATATAAATTGAATAGGAATAGAGATTGAGGTGCAATCAGTTATTCATTTATAATGAACGATCTTAATTTCATCGCCTCGCTGAGAAATTGAAATATCTGAATGTCTCCCGGATTTGGCAAGTATAGTTCTTAAGCCGTTATACATAGGACATGTCATAAGTATATGTTCGAGAGATTCGGGTGTTAATTGATTGCAAATTGAGCAGGTTAGTTTTGTCCTAATTGTATACGGAGTGTTATTTATATACAGGGTTTCCCACGACGAGTGAAAACTATCTGTATATGGCAAAATACTTATAGTAAAATCATGAAAATTTTTACTTTTGGGTTTTCGGATACGATCTTTTCAACTAAAATATTTTCAAAGATGGTTAGCTTCCGGTTCTACCGGAAGTCGACCGTTTTTTTAAATGGAACACCCTGTATATTAATACATTTTTGAAATCTACGTAATATTTTAGTATACTTATGTCTAAAGACTTTTTTCGAAATATGCACACTTTTTGAGTTATTGATTCTTTTGTAGAAAATTTGACCGTTGAAGACCCTTATAAATTATTTTTTTACGAGGGGACCCTTGAAGATATGAAAATGGTTTCTCTTCGGTTGCCTTAAGTAAGGTCAAACGTATTCGAATCTATGTTGGAAAAGTTTTTATTTTATACAGGGTGTGTATAAAAAGTGTACAAAGTTAAACTTCATAAATATCAAATTTCTTCATTTTTTCGAATACAACCACCCTGTTTTTTCTATTTTAATGCATTCAGGAGAAAAAAATAAGGCAAGTTCATGTATACTTTCCTATACCTAAACCTTACCGTTATCCAGATATTAAATGTTTTCTGTAAATTTTTTGAGATGCAGGTGTGGTCTAAATTTTGGTAAAAGCACTAAGAAATAAAAAAGTGTTTTTCTTCATCTGTCTCTAAAAAAAATCAAATCAAATTGTTTTTATTAATCCTATTCCAACTTTTAGTCGTTTCCGAGATATTTGAGGTTTTAAATTATTATTATATTTTTTAACAAGTTTAAATTTTTCATGTATACTTTTAGTAGGCTTTGTAATAAATGACACTTATTTAACTGACATTAGTTAACATTTAGAGAAGATTGTGAGCTAAGAGTTCAAAATTCCTTCAGTTTCCTTTCTGAGATGATGATTAGCCGTGCGACGAATGAAGGTATACTGAGAAGGGTTGAAAAATGCATTGAAGTTCAAGGGAGCAATGGACGAGTTCTATACTGCCAACATAACGAACAAAAAAATACTGAAAAAGGTTAGTCGCATAAGGAAGAGGTTTTTCCAATCTAGGTTTTGTTTTTCTTATACATTTTGAGTCCCTTTACCACCCATGTTGTACCCGAAAAGTTTGGAATATTACCAGAGAAGTTTGTAGGTCAATTTAGCTTGGGGAATTTTATATCTTACAGTTGACGAACAACTGCCATTTATTCTTGCCTACTTAGCTTGTCCTGAAGTTGAAGTAAAGCTGTCGGAGTGGAAGTAGAAATGTCTTGGAGTTGAAGTATAGTTGTCGGTGTGGAAGTATAGATGTCTTGGAGTTGAAGTATAGTTGTCGGTGTGGAAGTAGAAATGTCTTGGAGTTTAAGCAGTGTTGTCAGAGTGGAAGTAGAGATGTCTAGAGATGTAACGGAATCTAACGGTAACCTGGCAGTAACGGTATTTGCAAAGGTAACCTGGCAGGGGTATCCTGGCAGCTGTGCTTACCTAGAAGTTCAGGTGGATTAGGGATATGTAGGAACTTGAATGTAATGGGGCACATAATGTTGGTTTAGCTTTTCAGGTAAAAAAGGAAAGCAGTTGTTCGAAATAATGAAATTTAAATTTACTGAAAGCTTTCCAACATATATGTCCCATTAAAAACAGTAAAAATTATCAGCCAAATTAAAAAAGTACTAATGACCTTCAAGTATTAATTATAGTAAAAAGTTATGAATAAATAAATAAACCATTTCAAAGAATAAAATGTTGTGGTACAAGTATAAAAGAAATGTAGTTGACCACGTGGTATGTGTATATTCGTCTATCTCTGTAAAAAAATAAGAAATGCACAAAAAAATTATATCAGCCACTACTTAAGAAAAAGCTTGATAAATATAAATTATAATTTTGGACTCACCATAGCAATTTGAGGTAAAACAATTAAATATAAGAGACGGTAGAAAGATACGTCCTTGCTACTCAAGGGTCGGTCGGTTATATTTGGTTTGTGGGGTCGGTAACGGAAAGAAGGATAATCGAGCGTTGACTTCATATGTCAATAGGGAAGAATCTCGGAGTGGGCGACATCTACAATTAATCGTTCGAAATACTCGGAGGGTGAACAACAAACTAACCCAAATGTGTTTATATGGGTGAAGTGTGAGATTTTTATACAATTTTAAGTGATTTAGGTCGAAAGTGATATATTTTTACGTTATTTTATGAACAATAGTTGCTTCAAATAAACATCAAATCTTAAAATGCAGCGGATTGGAAGAGATAATGAGGTAAGATCACGCAAAATGTGCTCAGTTCCTCAATGTGCAGTACTTCGGATATTTCTCTACATAAATTCCCTTTGAATCCCAAGGCAGTAAAAAAATGGCAAAAAATCTTGAAGATAGGGAAGCCTATCTCAAAATTTATGCTTGTTTGCAGCAAGCACTTTCTGAAAGGATTTTTTTGTGGTGAGTTCAATAATTTTTACTATCAGATTCTCTTCACTTCAATTTTAATTTTTTATCATTCAATATATAGTTACCTCCACAACACAGAGGGAGCATTTGAAAAATGGATCCTTTCCTAGCCAGCACCTTCCAGTGACTAATTATTAACATACAAAAAAATATATATATATGAAAGTGACCGACAGTAAGTGAGAACTCAAAACAATTGGGTACTTCTGGTTTATTATTTTTGCTATACCATATTTTATTCTATATTTTTTCATTTAGTCAATTAGTATTATAAATGTTTCTTTATTCGTATTCTGCATAAATTAGATAGAATGATATGAAAAGCAAAATTTGTTTTTATTATTGCATAGTCTTCCACCTATTTATAATTATTGTGCAAAACCATACATACCTTTGCTTATATATAATGAAACAATAACTTTTTTATATTATTTATTTATTTTTTATTGTGATACAATACATCTTGCATAATATGATCTGGATGCCTGAAAATAAAAACAAACAGCACATAAAAGAGAACAGGTAAGTCAAACAGATAAAGCTTATTTCTCTCCAATCGAAATGGCCGATATGTCATTTTAAAATTAAATTATACAACCTCTCCTTATTACTTGAATCATACACTGGTGCACCCATTTGTTCTTTTACTTGACAATATCTTTCCAAAAATGTTGCCAAAGCAGAATCCCCTACACCTGCAGATTTAAAAAAGTGCTGATGTTCAACATATTCAAATGACTTAATTATTGTTCGTTTTCATTGTCTAAAACTTACTGTAGGCAAGAAGATTGAAGTTTTTTTTGTTCAGTTCAGCTGTTGTATTGTATCTTCTTTTTTTTAAATTCCTGGATGACTAAATGACTGAAATGATTCTGGCCTACTGATTCTCCCTATGTCTTTTTTCCTTTCCCTATTTTTGAGCCAGAGATCAGTAAAGCTTACTGGTTCTAACATCTCATATCTGAAACATGAAAAAGAGAGGAGGCAAACAGGGATGTGTGGTGTGTGGCTACTTGTTTTCTTAGGTCATTGAGAAAACTTATTTACCTGTTAATATGAATCAATGTAGCAATAATATCCTTGCAGTGTTCCCCTAATCCTGCTTTACAGGAACATTGACAAATTCAGGACTCACTGAGTTTCATAATGGGGGATTGTAATATTGTTGGAGATCTCATACATAAGCTAATAACTTAATCCAGAATATCCGAAATTGATATCTCTTCTTTCACAAGCATTATTAATAGATATCTTATAACACAAATCCAGCAATACAACACAAAAATTTCGAAGACGAAGCTAATATCTAATGACAGAATATTTGTTGTTCACCCTCCGATCCGACATTTTGGATTTCGCAGCGCCATCTCGCGGTTCGTGATTTTTCCCTATTGTCGTAACGATCAACGATAAGAGAAATTTAGATCACAGAACTATATTGGAAGTGGTTACTATGACGGCAAGCGGTAAAATCAAAATTATTTCGTTAAATCGGAACAGGTCGATAGACATGTTACAAGTTCGATACACATGTGGTCATTTAGGCTTGGTTTTAAATATACGACACCTTAAATAAAATATGTAAAATTTATATGTACCCTTATAAATAGCCACATGCTACAATCATCGACAATTTCAACAGATTTTATTTCCTCAATATTCCTGGAAATCAGTATTAACCCTTTACTGCATTTTGATGCATATTAGCAACATCAACTAAATTTTGCATTTAAAAATCTATTGAGAATTCAAAATAACGATAGACGCTTTGGTGCATACTTGCAACATATCGTATACAGGCTTCCATGGGCGTCTGTCAATTCTGTTTGTATATCTATATGTATATTTAAAATAATATAGTAGTATCTATTTCTTGGTTGAGTGAGTTTGATGAATCAATAATATAATATTTATTTTTTCGTAGACTTAAGGGTAATTTTTGTGGATATAATTCATTTGTAATTAATTAGAATGGCATTTTGGAGACCATTTGAAACGACAGTCCAAGATGATGCACGGGAATCTAATAATTTGGCGCCACAAGCAAATGAATTAGCAACAAATGATAATGATGATATGACCGAATTTAAAAACAAAGATTTACATGTTGTGTCAACGCGTTGTTTCGAATATGTACGCGAGATTTAAAAAAGAAAATACTGATAATACGGTTATCGCGAGAATTCACGAGTTGACATAAATCGGGTTTGCAACGATTTATAATGTAATTAGACTAGGCACTGTTTTAGTCCACTATATTAATTTGAATTACATTTGAGAAACATAATTTCACAATATTCGAATTTATTTAAAAAAAAATTATGCACGCCGTTGACCGGCTTTTTTCTTCAATAGGATTAAAAATATGGGTAATCAAATTAACAATAGAAAGTCTTTAATTACGAATGCTTAGAGGACTTTACTTTTCTTTCTTATCCTTATGAAAAAAACATTTTCTGACATTTTGCTACTCTATTCGTATTGATAGATGAGAAGTTCTGTTGTTAAAATATTCCACTTGAGTGAAAAGTAGGTCTAGCATCATATAGCGACGACCGCCTCGAAGGCGGTTGTACTTTTACATTTGAAAAAAAACTCTAATAATTTGAAATTCATACATAACCATTATTCAACACAGAATTATCATCCAATTTTATTGACATAATTTTTTTGGGTGGGACGGCTTATGCGGTATAAATAGATACAGCAACTTAACAGGGTAGTTAGTTCTTCGATAACCATACAACATCAAACCAAAATGAATCATATGGTATGTAAAAATGCAGTGATTAGTGAATTTTGTGATAAAAGGTCGTTGAAAAATATTGTTATGGTCCATCGTCATTCAATTTTGTAATGAAAAGTTCCTATTAACATAATATATGTGTGATAATTTTTCTCGTCAATGACACCTCTAGCACGATGTCTGATGGGTCTAATTCAAGGTTGTTAAATGATTAGACGGAAGTACCTTGGGGTCTAGGGTGTGGAGATCTTCTACAGGCCAATTTATTTAGCAGAAATTATACTTATCAAAGTTAGTTTACACAAAAATTTAATTTTTTTAGATCCTCGTATTGTCTGTGCTTGTCGGTGTTTCATTGGCCCAACAGCCTAAGGAAGCTGAACCATTCCAGATTTTACGATATGAAAATGAAGGTGTCAACGCTGATGGTTCATACCAATGGAGGTGAGTACTCACACTCCAAATAGTGTTTGAAACATTACCCTTATTAATTGCTAACATAACCATCCCTCACATCAGCAATCGATTTATTTTTTTCAACATATTTATATTTTTATAGTTTTGAAACTGCCAATGGAATAAACGCCCAAGAACAAGGTTCCATCAAGGACATTGGAGGTGAAGCTGGTCCAGAAGTTCAAGGACAAGTATCATACACCGCTCTAGATGGTACACCGATCTCTTTCAGTTACATCGCTAATGAAAATGGATTCCAACCTCAAGGTAGCCATTTGCCAACTGCACCACCAATTCCAGAAGAAATTTTGAAGTCTTTGGAATATAACGCAGCACATCCCGAAGAGGAAAAGGAAGAACAAAACAGGATTCAAAGAAGACAAGCGGCCGCAGCAGCTACATCACAGAACAGCAGAAAATTCAGATATTGATTATTTGTATGAGGGAACGCGTATAATTTTGTTTTTTGTATATATATTTTTAATAAAAACTATATTTTTAATAAAAACAATAATTTAATTATATCACGAAATCTTTCTATAAACTCTACGCAAGTTCTTGTATTGCATCTATTGCAATGAGATAAAATAGTGACAAAGATTTTAAAAACAATATTAGCTTCTAAAACTGCATTTTTTCAAATAAAATATTCATTCCCGACACCCAGAAGTGGCAGTTTTTTTCAATGCTTCACTGATAAGAACAGCTAATCTGAGGAAAGGATTATAGTTTACCTTGTAAGATGATTTCAACCATCCTCTGCTAATTTATCAAGATTTTTCTATAATAGTGAGATTGTGCTGAATAAAGACAGTGCCAACAAAAATACTTCCCAAAAATAATGTACTAAATAGAATAAGATTGCAAAATTAATGAGTCAAAGGAATAAAATAATCTTGACATCCTTCGCAATTGGACGAATGCGCATAGTTACGAATGGTCAATTTGCGAACATTTCCTGTAAATAGTATTCTTGACCACTCTTCGTAGAGATTTGCGAACATTTTCATTCGCGTAGTAAAATGAATTTGACAACTTGGCAATTTCTAGATAATTTGCTAGTTCTGTGTCGTCAGATTATGATTAGATCGTTACTTATACTCGATTTGAAATTGGTTGATAGTAATAAATCATTAAAATCCGTCAAACACGTATACAAAGTGGTCCACCTAAATTGCCAAGTTTTAAATAGTATATACATTGAAAGTATAGACCCTTTTGCATTTATTAAACTTTCCATTCCTATAGATCTGATAAGGGCGTCGAATACAAAGCTTAACCCGAGGCTCGAACAATAAGCGGTAGGATTCTACCTGTGATGTTTTGCACTCATGCACGTGCTTTCGGGTGGGTTTTAGTTTATATTGAACACAATAATTATATAATTTAGTGAACATTCGGATGTGTGGCATAATTTGTTACCCTTGTATTTGAATAAATATAATATTAATAACAATAAAGCAACCAATAAACAAGTAAATTTGGAAAAATGTATCTATTTGAAATTCTATAAAATTTATAGTAAGTCATTACATTTCTTCGCTTTAAATTAATCATCATCAGAAAATGAAATATCTGAGGGACTGTCTTCTTCCCCTAAATTGATAATAAGTGGTTCGACCGTTTTCTCCTGTAAACTATCCAAGTGCCACATTTTGTCGTACTCTTTTATCACATATGCTCTATACATCTTTGCCACTTCCCCGCGTTGACTTCTTGAAGCGCTTCTTCAAAGAGTTTTTGAACATCACTCATTTTATAAGTGGTATTTGTTCTAGCCACATAACCTTCCACATGAGCCCATACCAGTTCGATCTGATTTAATTCGCAATGGAAGGGGGGGAGCCGAAGCACTATTATATTTTGTTTTTTGGTCATTCCGTCAACAACATATTTTTGAAACCGATGTTTATGGGTGTTTACAATTGATAGCAACTCCTTTTTAACCATATTGTCCTCAAATTGTATTTGTTTCTCCACAAGCCACTCGATAATTTTTGCTTTTCGCCAAGAAGTTGTAGGCATCTTCTCCAATCTTCTGGAGTGATACGGAGCGTTATCTAACACAATGACGGAGCCAGGTGGAATCAGCTCTATCATTTGTAATCGCCTGTACGAACTGATTGGAATGATAATAGTCCACCTTCTAAAAAGCCATTAGAGCTACCGATGTGAGTTATAATTAATCGTTTTCCTTTTCCAGAGGGCGAATTTATTCCTGTTGATAGACCGTCTAAAAATGCTTGCCGGTGAGAAGTCACATTTTTGTCTGTCCATATTTTTCCAACTTCGTTCAGCCATGTTTCGTCCGAATAGAAACTTGTTTTGTTTTAATTACGAAATTGTCTTATTTTTCTCAAATAATTACGTCTCCAACACACTATTTCATCTTTTTCGAGCAAATGAGACTTCCGACTATGTTTTTCCCATCTAAAATTCATTTCTCGTAGAACTTTCCATAGTTTATCTCTTTTGATTGCAGGAAAGTCTTCTTTTACTGCCCCTAAAACTCTATCCAAAGTAGGGATCTCCTTATTGAAATAGAATGAATGCACCTTTCGTATTATGATGGCCTTTTCGTCCTCATCGATCGGTATTGTTCGCCTTCCTGGAGATGGTTTTGGTGGCGTCACGGTTCCTGTCTTTTCTTCACGCATCAGCCTGTAGATGGTTGCTTTTCCAATATCTGTCATCTTTGAACAAAGTTCCACTGTAGAATCGATACTTATTGCACTTTTTTGATATCTAAGTGCATTAAATACATTAGGCACAATAATCTTTTCACTAATGCTTAGCGCTGATTTGTATATAAATAGAATTAGCTGTTTGTAATTAGCTTGGAGCTAAATAAAGATTAGGTACTTACTTACTTTTTTAGCGCTGATTTCGCAGCTCGCTTAACTGGAATAAATCCTGAAAGACTCTCCATTTTCAAAAATTACCCAAATGTGTGTCCTAGAATACACGCATTAGGTTTGTTCGCTCTTAAAATGACTCACAGTTTTATACCAATAAGTAGAGGTACCTACCTACCTACCTACCTACCTACCTTTTTCGTAACAACCTGAAGTAACATTGTGTATTAATTGTTCCCGGAATTCTCGGCATAATTATTTTTACCTGTTATGACAATAATGATTACTAAATTATTCGGATAAGTAAATAGGATTCAAACCGGCACGTCAGGTAGGTGCGCCTATGGAATCGGCTGCTAAAAATGATTTATTACTATCAACCAATTTCAAATCGAGTATAGGTTAAGTTTTTATTATTTGATAGAATATATCCATCTTGGATGAATCATTTCATTAAAAATGAAATATCTACTTTACAGAAATTCCCTCAAATTTTGCAAAATGTATCTTCAATCAAAATATCAAAAGGATCAATAGAATTGAAACGATTGTATTGAATAATTGGTTCATATCCAAGAAATATATGGCAAATGAACCAATTTCCAAAAAAAAATTTATAGCAGTGATTTTTTGATACCTGGATATAACCTATACACTCTGTAAAACGCATGCGTGAGTCATTTGCAAACAACAAACACCACTCGTTGTAAAATGCGCATGATAGCAGGACTTTCGAATGGTCTGAGTCCACATACGTATGATCGTTCGGCCTCACCTTGCCTCGTTCCCTTTCGTGCTCAGATGAATATGCGTTTTAAGACAATGTGCTACCATTACACACGGCACCTTTGTTGAGCACGGTAACTTTAAAAAACAGCTACTGTACGACACATTTCCACAAACTGCTCGACTGTAAATATCGCATCAAAGTTATTCTGTAGCCACAGTCTGTACTCTGCAAGAGATCACTTTTGCCCCCCCTTTTAATTAAAGCAAGTTTCATGTCATGTCGAAAACATTTTTATTTTTGTGGGAAATTTTGAAGAAAGGGATTGGTATGGAAATATTTCTTGATTTCGTTAACTCCCATAATTTTTGGAGATATTGCCTGAAAATTCACTCATGTATGTTAAATTTTCCCCTGCATCGAGCTTTCTAGCCTTCATGCTTTATTCAGTTTTTCTTCGAATGAACTGGTTATTTAAATATAATTTCCAAAAATTTCAGTTATAAATTTGAAGTTTATATTTCTGAAATTGTTGGGATCACTATACATATTTTTCCCATTACTTCAGTATACTGTTAGCTCGAGAAGTTCTTAGAAAGCTAGTTAGGAAATATTTTTTAATAAAAGATACATGATATAAATTGATTTGTAAACATTGGAAAAAGTCCCTCGAAATTATTACAAATAGAAAAATTAATTAGAACAAATTCATGTATGCCTGCTATATTTAAGAAAATTTTGAATATCTGGCACCGCAGCTGCAGGTGGCCAATATCGCCAATCATCGAGTAAAATATTGCTTATAATATTACGGAGTTCTACGATCACTTCTAAGGAGGACCACTATAACATAAAAAAACTTTATGGATAAACGATGGTCTAGGCTTTCATGGGCGTCTGTCAATTCTGTTAGTATTTCTATATGTATATTTAAAATGATATAGTAGTATCTATTTCTTGGTTGAGTGAGTTTAATGAATCAATAATATAATATTTATTATTTCGTAGACTTAGGGGTAATTTTTGTGAATATAATTCATTTGTAATTAATTAGAATGGCATTTTGGAGACCATTTGAAACGACAGTCCAAGATGATGCACGGGAATCTAATAATTTGGCGCCACAAGCAAATGACTTAGCAAAAATGATAAAGATGATAGGACCGAATTTAAAAACAAAGATTTACATGTTGTTTCAACGCGTTGTTTCGAATATGTACGCGTGTTTTAAAAAAGGAAATTCTGATAATACGGTTATCGCGAGAATTCACGAGTTGACATAAATCGGGTTTGCAACGATTTATAATGTAATTGGACTAGGCACTGTTTTAATCCACTATATTGATTTGAATTACATTTGAGAAACATAATTTCACAATATTTGAATTTATTAAAAAAATTATGCGCGCCATTGAGCGGCTTTTTTCTTCAATGGGATTAAAAATATGGGTAATCAAATGACCAGTAGAAAGTCTTTAATTACGAATGCTTATAGGACTTTACTTTTCTTTCTTATCCTTATGGAAAAAACATTTTCTGACATTTTGCTACTCTATTCGTATTGATAGATGAGAAGTTCTGTTGTTAAAATATTCCTCTTGAGTAAAAAGTAGGTCTAGCATCATATAACGACGACGGTTGTACTTTTACATTTGAATAAAATCTCTAATAATTTGAAGTTCATACATAACCATTATTCAACACAGAATTATCATTCAATTTTATTGACATAATTTTTTTGGGTGGGACGGCTTAGGCGGTATAAATAGATACAGCAACTTAACAGGGTAGTTAGTTCTTCGATAACCATACAACATCAAACCAAAATGAATTATATGGTATGTAAAAATGCAGTGATTAGTGAATTTTGTGATAAAAGGTTGTTGAAAAATATTGTTATGGTCCATCGTCATTCAATTTTGTAATAAAAAGTTCCTATTAACATATATGTGTGATAAGTTTTCTCGTCAATGACACCTCTAGCACGATGTCCAATGGGTCTAATTCAAGATAAAGGTTGTTAAATGATTAGACGAAAGTACCTTGGGGTCTAGGGTGTGGAGATCTTCTACAAGTCAATTAATTTAGCAGAAATTATACTTATCAAAGTTAGTATACACAAAAATTTAATTTTCCTACGACCACATAGGAAAGTGACATATATCGCACTGACTAGTTCTATGGAAAGTGACCTTTATTCATACGCGTACGAAAAAAAATCTTATCCGTACGTGTGCGGATAAAAAAGCTGTCAAATTGAATGTTGAAATACTAGTCTTTTTACTCCGCAAATTAATATGTATATGTGAAATGCTTATTTCCTAAGTTGATTTGTCCATATAATAATATAATATAATTTATTTATTTCATTTAAAATTAAAAAAAAAATAAAATAAAAATACCGAGTCCTGACTCGAACCACCCTACTGTTTGTCAAAAATCGAGACTACGGATGCCTAGACCGCTCGGCCATCCCACTGTTGTAGCTCTTGGTTCTTGTCCAAGATACTAATAAGCGCTGAGGAAATATACACACACAAAATAAAAAGTGTTTATATCACAATTTATTGGACTTTCATGTTATTGAAACAATAAATATCCGTTTTCAATTATTTGAACAATGAATCCTTGAAATAGCTAGTTAATACTTTCAATCTCCTACAGGTAGACAACAAGTTAAGTATGGTGCTAATAATAATTTTACTTTTAATTTTCACAGCAAATAAATAACTAATTTTGAACCGCAATATTTATGTAAAACTATTTCCGATGTTCTGTTTGTTGTAAGTTGTTGAAATAAATGTTCGTAATATTTTATATTTTGTGTACCAATATTAATTCTAACTTTTTTATAAAGATACTTTTTTCCATTGCATAAAAATCACAATTTTCTGGGCCACTTTCAAAGGTAAGTAATCAAAACCATATAAAGTATTTACAAATACACATATGTAAAACCTCTCACATCTACATAAAAACGCAAGATTATACATGCCTAATTCGGTAAAAGTATATCGCGTGGTCGTAGGAAAAATAGTGTACATAACTTGTGCGAAAGTGATTTTTCACACTCGTGGGATTGTCTCACTCGGCTGCGCTCGTGAGACAATACTTCCCACTCGTGTGAAAAATGTCACTTTCCGCACACGTTACGTAATATACTATTTTTTAGATCCTCGTCTTGTCTGTGCTTGTCGGTGTTTCATTGGCCCAACAGCCTAAGGAAGCTGAACCAATCCAGATTTTACGATATGAGAATGAAGGTGTCAACGCTGATGGTTCATACCAATGGAGGTGAGTACTCACACTCCAAATAGTGTTTGAAACATTCCCCTTATTAATTGCTAACATAACCATCCCTCCCATCAGCAATCGATTTATTTTTTTCAACATATTTATATTTTTATAGTTTTGAAACTGCCAATGGAATAAACGCCCAAGAACAAGGTTCCATCAAGGACATTGGAGGTGAAGCTGGTCCAGAAGTTCAAGGACAAGTATCATACACCGCTCTAGATGGTACACCGATCTCTTTCCGTTACATCGCTAATGAAAATGGATTCCAGCCTCAAGGTAGCCATTTGCCAACTGCACCACCAATTCCAGAAGAAATTCTGAAATCTCTAGAATATAACGCAGCACATCCCGAAGAAGAGAAGGAAGATCAAAACAGGATTCAAAGAAGACAAGCGGCTGCAGCAGCTCAATCACAGAACAGCAGAAAATTCAGATATTGATTATTTAGATGAGGGAACGTGTATAATTTTGTTTTTTGTATATATATTTTTAATAGAAACAATAATTTAATTATATCACGAAATCTTTCTATAAACTCTACGCAAGTTCTTGTATTGCATCTATTGCAATGAGATAAAATACAAATTATACAATAATAAGTGACAAAGTTTTTAAAAACAATATTAGCTTCTAAAACAGCATTTTTTCAATTGAAATATTCATTCTCGACACCCAGAAGTGGCAGTTTTTTTCAATGCTTCACTGCCAAGAGCAGCTTATCTGAGGAAAGGATTATAGTTTACCTTGTAAGTTGATTTCAACTATCCTCTGCTAATTTATCAAGATTTTTCTATAATAGTGAGATTGTGCTGAATAAAACCCAGTGCCAACAAAAATACTTCCCAAAAATAATGTACTAAATAGAATAAGATTGCAAAATTAATGAGTCAAAGGAATAAAATAATCTTGACATCCTTCGCAATTAGACGAATGCGCATAGTTACGAATGGTCAATTTGCGAACATTTCCTGAAAATAGTATTCTTGACCACTCTTCGTAGAGATTTGCGAACATTTTCATTCGCGTAGTAGAATGAATTTGACAACTTGGCAATTTCTAGATAATTTGCTAGTTCTGTGTCGTCAGATAATGATTAGGTCGTTACTTAGGTTAAGTTTTTATTATTTGATAGAATAAATCCATCTTGGATGAATCATTTCATTAAAAATGAAATATCTACTTTACAGAAATTCCCTCAAATTTTGCAAAATGTATATTTCATCAAAATATCACAAGGATCAATAGAATTGAAACGATTGTATTGAATAATTGGTTCATATCCAAGAAATATATGGCAAATGAACCAATTCCCAAAAAAAATTTTATAGCAGTGATTTTTTGATACCTGGATATAACCTATACACTCTGTAAAACGCATGCGTGAGTCATTTGCGAACAACAAACACCACTCGTTGTAAAATGCGCATGATAACAGGACTTTCGAATGGTCTGAGTCCACATACGTATGATCGTTCGGCCTCACCTTGCCTTGTTCCCTTTCGTGCTCAGATGAATATGCGTTTTAAGACAATGTGCTACCATTACACACGGCACCTTTGTTGAGCACGGTAACTTTAAAAAACAGCTACTGTACGACACATTTCCACAAACTGCTCGACTGTAAATATCGCATCAAAGTTATTCTGTAGCCACAGACTGTACTCTGCAAGAGATCACTTTTGCCCCCCCTTTTAATTAAAGCAAGTTTCATGTCATGTCGAAAACATTTTTATTTTTGTGGGAAATTTTGAAGAAAGGGATTGGTATGGAAATATTTCTTGATTTCGTTAACTCTCATAATTTTTGGAAATATTGCCTGAAAATTCACTCATGTATGTAAAATTTTCCCCTGCATCGAGCTTTCTACCCTTCATGCTTTATTTTTCAGTTTTTCTTCAAATGATCTGGTTATTTAAATATAATTTCCAAAAATTTCAGTTATAAATTTAAAGTTTTGAGCTTTTTACAACAAATTTCATGTTAAAAATTATGTGTTTTGACAATTTAATATCATTATTTTAAAATAAACGAATGATTCAATAATAATAATATATTTTGCTCTTTGTTATTACAATTTATACATGAACAAGGAGTAGAGATGGTTACAAATTGTTTGCTTATTATGTTTATCTAAAATTGAAAAAGAAGTAAATATAAAAAGTAATATGTATTAAATAAATAACATTATAAATTGAATAGGAATAGAGATTGAGGTGCAATCAGTTATTCATTTATAATGAACGATCTTAATTTCATCGCCTCGCTGAAAAATTGAAATAGGTTTTTCAATACCGAGATATCGTTTGAGGTTAAAAGAGCATCTAAATCATCTGAATGTCTTCCGGATATGGCAAGTATAGTTCTTAAGCCGTTATACATAGGACATGTCATAAGTATATGTTCGAGAGATTCGGGTGTTAATTGATTGCAAATTGAGCAGGTTAGTTTTGTCCTAATTGTATACGGAGTGTTATTTATATACAGGGTGTCCCACGACGAGTGAAAACTATCTGTATATGGCAAAATACTTATAGTAATATCATGAAAATTTCTACGTTTGGGTTTTTGGATACGATCTTTTCAACTAAAATATTTTCAAAGATGGCCGACTTTCGGTTCTACCGGAAGTCGACTGTAACTTTGTTATTTTAAATGGAACACCCTGTATATTAATACATTTTTGAAATCTACGTAATATTTTAGTAAACTTCAGTCGTTTTCCAAGATATTTGAGGTTTAAAATTGTTATTATGTTTTTTAACAAGTTCAAATTTTTGATGTATACTTTTAGTAGGCTTTGTAATAAATGACACTTATTTAACTGACATTAGTTAACATTTAGAGAAGATTGTGAGCTAAGAGTTCGAAATTCCTTCAATTCCCTTTCTGAGATGATGATTAGCCGTGCGACGAATGAAGGTATACTGAGAAGGGTTGAAAAATGCATTGAAGTTCAAGGGAGCAATGGACGAGTTCTATACAAGGGAATTGCTGCCAACATAACGAACAAAAAAATACTGAAAAAGGTTAGTCGCATAAGGAAGTGGTTTTTCCAATCTAGGTTTTGTTTTTCTTATATATTTTGAGTCCCTTTACCACCCATGTTGTACCCGAAAAGTTTGGAGTTTTACCCGAGAAGTTTGTAGGTCAATTTAGCTTGGGGAATTTTATATCTTACAGTTGACGAACAACTAATGACAGCTGTCTATACATGTTTATTTGGATTTGTTTGTGTTTGTGTTTCGTCAACTGTAAGATGCAAAATACCCCAAACTAAAAATACCTCCAAACTTTTTGGGTACAGCTTGGGTGGTAAAGGCACTCAAAACATATAAGAAAAACTAAACATAGATTAGAAAAAACACTTCCTTATGCGACTAACCTTTTTCAGTATTTTTTTGCTCCTTATGTTGGCAGCAATTCCCTTGTATAGAACTCGTCCATTTTGAACATTTACTTTAAAACATCAGATTATTTTTCTTTGGCTTTTAATTTCCCATAAAATTTTGTAGCACATCTTATTATTTCACAAATGGTTTAACTCGATTAACTTTTGATTAAAATGAACCGAATAGCTTCAAATTGTTAAGTATTCTTTTAACAATGTGCGATTTCGATCGCGGTCAATCTGGATATCTTACTGCAAATAAAGCATATGTTTTTGTAAAAACTTTGTCATATTTACCATGTATTAAAAGTAAATTCACATAATAATTTTCATTTCCTAGTGCTTGTACCAAAATTTAGACCACACTTGCATCTCTAAAAATTTACAGAAAACATTTAATATCTGGAGGTTTAGGTATAGGGAAGTATACATAAATTTGCCTTATTTTTTCCCCTGAATTCATTAAAATAGAAAAAAACAGGATGGTTATAATTAAAAAAATGAAGAAATTTGATATTTATAAAGTTAAAATTTGAACACTTTTTATACACACCCTGTATAAAATGAAAAATTCTCAACATAGATTCGAATACGTTTGACCTTGCTTAAGGCAACCGAAAAGAAAACATTTTCATATCTTCAAGGGTCCCCTCGTAAAAAAATAATTCATAAGGGTCTTCAACGGTCAAATTTTCTACAAAAAAATCAATAACTCAAAAAGTGTGCATTTTTCGAAAAAAGTTTTTAGACAAAAGTATACTAAAATATTACGTAGATTTGAAAAATGTATTAATATACAGGGTGTTCCATTTAAAATAACAAAGTTATTTTGAAGATATTTTTGAAAATATTTTAGTTGAAAAGATCGTATCCGAAAGCCCAAACGTAGAAATTTTCATGATTTTACTATAAGTATCTTGCCATATACAGATAGTTTTCACTCGTGGGACACCCTGTATATGTACAAATTTTCAACATGAGCAGTTCGCAATTGTGCCATTAATCTCTTGATATAGAGGGGAAACGGATATTTCATATAATTGGTGGTTTCAAATGGAGTGTGTTCTCCTAATAAGAATTTGTAACGAGAATTATATGTGCTAAGTAGAATTTTATTCATGTCTTCCCTATAGTTGTGGCTCAAGAACTTAAATAAGATATATTCTTCATCAATGTCCCCTATATGGGTAATATTTAATTCGAGCTGGCAATATTTTCCTAAACAAGCTCGAATTTGACTAATCCAATTATATTTCAAGTTGACATTATCAGCGTTATGTAGTTTTCTCAGACGGACAAGAGCTTTATGAGTGTACTTATCTGTTGTTCTCATGATTAGATATTCTATTCAGAAGCTCTATAGCTTGCTTTATAATAAAATAACCCAGCTTGGAAATATTAACCTCAGTTCTGATTACATATGCGGCTGTACAGTTTTGTAAAAAAGTAGGTTTTTTCCAAAAATTATTTTGCATTTTCTCAGCTTCTTCTAAGTAACGTAGGGCCCAAATACTGCTAGCATATGTAAAAGTTGGTACGACTACGTTTTTATATAGGGTTTTAATTGAGTTTAATCTGAACTGTGTGAACAATTTATGATTTTTAGAACTAAACCTTGAGACAGTCTTGCTTTCTGCTCACGACTTTTGAGGTTGTTCATGAAAAGTCCATTAAATGAAAAAATTACACCTAGATATTCGTAGGAATTCACTATTTCTATTTTAGAGCTTTTATATGTGAATTGCGGTTGTTTACCCAACTTAGATCCTCTTCGGAAGAAAATAATTTTTGTTTTTGATGTGTTAACTTCAAGATTGAATTTATCGCAGTATGACTCTAAGACTTTTAAGTTATGAGACATTTCAATTTGTGACTCAGCAAATAGGGTTAGGTCATCTAATGTTCATCTAATGCAACTCCTTTACTTTTATGGTTTTTGAAATAGCTATCCAAATCAGAGATAAATATGGAAAAAAGAAGGGGACTAAACGAGTCACCTTGTAAGACACCTTTCGTTATTTTAATTTTATCTGAGACATTGCCGTTTTGTTCTATATAAAAATGTGTTGAGTTATATAAAGAAAAAAGAATCGCGACATTTACGAAAGCCTGTTTGGCATTCTGGTAGTATATCACTGTTTTCCGCGTAGCTTGTAAGTCTTATATTGATAAGTTGTGAAAACAATTTTGTTTTGTGGTTAAGAAGCGCTATGCCGCGGTAATAGGGCATGTCCACGTGACGTCACAAACTATTTTGACAACTTGGTGGTGGCAAAACAATAAACAAAGCGTTCAGTACACGTGGTGCTTAATATTGAGGTTATGCTGATTTATAATGATAGATGTGTTTGTGAGTTTGAGTTTGGTTGGTTTAGCTTCTGAGTACCTACTTTTAAAGTTATTTTAATTATTGAGCTTGCATATTTGATACCATATAATATAGGTTAATAGTTGTTTGTTGTTTGATAATTTTTCAACGTGTCTATTGTTTATTGTTTTACCATCGTCGAATTGTCAATGTCAACTGTCGTGGACATGCCCTATTGTTTGGGTCGCCTAGTGGTCCTTTTTTATGGAAGTGAATCATTTTAGAAATTGCCCATGTAGTGGGTATTCTCTCTTCATATAAGATTCTATTGAATATATTTTTTAGATAGAATATCCAATCAATGGGCAGATTTTTGTAAAATTCGTTAGATATATTATCATAGCCAGGTGCTTTATTATTCTTTGCTAGGTTTAAAACATGATATATCTCTTGTATGGTGAAGGGAGTATCCATATATGGATGCAATACATCTGTGAAATGGGTGTTTACGAGTGGGGTGTGCTTAAAAAATTTTTATAGAAAATTAAAAATTGATCTATGTCTATAGCACTTTTTATGTTTTTATTTTTATTATTATTCAATTTTATTTCCATCCAGAATTCGTTGGGATTTTTCATATTTGCAAATTTCACTATCTGATTTTTTTGGTGAACGCATTTCTTATGTTTAATTAGTTTTTTATACTCTTTTTTAGCTGTGCTGTAAGCTTTTATATTGTTAGGGTTAAAGTTACTTTTCTTTGCAGAGCTTAGCTGTTTTTTTAAATTGACACACGATTTGTCGAACCATGGTTTTGAATTAAAGTACATGAACGTGTTAGGCTTATATATTTTTTCCATGTTCAAAAACCTACAGGATTTAATAATAGCATCATTCAATTGATTATCAATTTGTTCAATATCATATGTGTTTTGATTTAAGTTGTACTGTGATATTATATTTTTATATGCTTGCAATTTTGAATGATCCCATTTGTACTTTTTTGCAAGGGTTCGGGAGTTTGGAGTGTATTCACTTTCTAAATAATGTTGTATAGCTAAAGTACTAACGCAGCTTACGTGATTTGATATAAAGTCTGCGTTAAGTCCGAAATTTAATATATCGATATTGTTCAAATTAGTGCAAACTAAGTCGATTACACTGCTACCTGACTGACCTATTTATGTGTAATCACCTTGAAAATCGTCGAATCTACCGTTAAGTGTAATTATACTCAAGTTTTCCAATGATTCCACTAATAGCCTTCCTCTTAATGTAACGGTGCTGTCTTTTGTTTCGCAAAGTTCGATATTTAGCTGTATATTCTGAGGATCGCTATTTTTAAAGCTATTACGATGACCTATTCTGGCATTGAAATCGCCATATATATGATTAATTGATAAGGAGGGAATTACTGATTACACCTCTTACAGTCTCTTCTAAAAGTTCGATACACATGTGGTCATTAAGGCTTGGTTTTAAATATACGACACCTAAGATAAAATATGTAAAATTTATATGTACCCTTATAAATAGCCACATGTTACAATCATCGACAATTTCAACAGATTTTATTTCCTTAATATTCCTGGAAATCAGTATTAAGATACCTCCGCTACCCCTGCCTCTTTGTTTATCTCTTACAGCTGCGCTACAATAAAAGCTATAGTTATTCAGAAACTCAGGAAGTGCAGGGTGAGCGGAGGTAATCCAAGTTTCTACAAATCCTATTATGGAGAATTCACATAAATTACTAATATCTCGCGAATCGAAATCATCCAAGCTATTTATACCTTGACAGTTCCAAAACAGAATATTTAATTGGTTAGTGTTAGCATTTTTCACCTCATTATTTTTTCCTAACGAGAAAGAAGTCCAAACCACTGTTTTTAACTACATTGGCGTCGTCTTTTTTCTTAGTTAAACGTTTCCTTTTCTGGCTTTGCTTTGAAGTTGAGGAAGCTTGAGTTTGGTTTCCGGACTCGTCAATGATTGACTTTGATCTTTGGCTTGGGGTTTACTATTATTATTAACATAGACTTGATTGTTTCTAATAATAACTGCTTTACCTTGTACCTTTAAACCATTTGCAATCTTTCTGTTTTCCATTTTTTTCAATATAGTCTTCTTTATTTATGTCTTCGTTAACACTAAAGGATGTTCCTTTTAGGTTACGACAGTTTCTTAAAACTTCATATTTTTTGTGCAGCGATACTAGACTCAATACGATTGGCCGGTTTTTATTTCCTTTTTTTCCCAACCTTCGTACGTAATTGATTTCTTTGTAATCTATATTTATTTTAATCTCTTTTTCTCAAAATTCCACTATGGTTTGTAATAGCTCTGCATTGTGTTTTTCAAATTCTGGTATACCTCTTATGACTAAATTATTTTTTCGTTTGAGTTCATTGATTTCTTTTTTCGTTGCTTGTAACTCGTTTTCCATTATTGCAAATTTATCGGCTATTTCTAAAGATTTTGTATTAAGTTCTGTTTGTAGTTTGTTGATATTAGAGGTTAATTTATCTTTCAATCTTTAATTTCTTTTTTAATTTCTGAAGAAAAATTGCTTAGTTGGGTTGTTAATGTTTCTGAAATTCTTTGAAGTGCATCCTTTATAGTTAGTTCCATGATATTTAATAATTACTAGATTTATTCAGGTCTTCGAAAATAACTTTAGTCTGACAACTGTGGTCTGTGAAGCAGGTCTCTCGATACTTGGTAATTAGCTCGTCCAAAGGTCAGATTCCAGAAATATTGTTATTATTCTCTTAGGTATTAGGTATTATAAGTTATCATGTAAAACGAATTTTTAACTTACAGATGCTCCTAGTCTAATCTTGTTTCATCGATTCACATCAATCTTTATTTTGAATTGATCTATATCACTCAGATTTCACTGTTATCACAACACATAGAAATAAATTTGTTATCTATAAGCTGTTACTACTCTACTATTCATAAAATTGACTGTATACCAATAGATCTTCCGTTACAAAAAGCCACTGGCTAAAAATTTCAAGCATTTGTCATGTCGCAAATGTTTGTTTTGTTTGTAGAGTTTAACCAAAGTCAGTTTGAGGACCATAAAATAATGCAATGCTGTCAGATATATTTTCTGAAATTGTTGGGATCACTATACATATTTTCACATTACTTCAGTATACTGTTAGCTCGTGAAATTCTTAAGGCGGGTACTGACTAGAGCATTTTTACTCGCACGAACGACTTACGTGTAAAAATGATCAGATGAGGACGCCACGCACATACGTAGGTACGCGTAGCAATTCTACGCGCACAAATACGATCCGGCGGCTGTCGGTCTTTTGAAAAGATCAGAAGGTTTTCGTGCGCATAACATGCTCAGTGTGGACGTAGTTGTCGTTGTGTTTTGTTGTTTGTATCGTGAACTATATGAAAATGGCATGGAAAAATATCACTGGAACGACAATTTAACGCGCACTAATTTTATGCTAAAAATAATTTTCGCGGACAATATATTCGCTTTTGTGTGTGCACGCAATTTGTGCGAGTGAAAATGCTCTAGTCAGTACCCGCCTTTAGAAAGCTTGCTTGGAAATATTTAATAAAAAAATACATAAAATAAATTGATTTGTAAGCATTGAAAAAAGTCGCTCGAAATTATAACAAAAAGTGAAATTAATTAGAACAACTTCATGTATGCCTGCTATATTTAAAAAAATTTTGAATATCTCCAATATCGCCAATATCGCCAATCATCGAGTAAAATATTGCTCATAATATTACGAAGCTCTACGGCTACTTCTAAGGCGGACCACTATAACATGAAAAAACTTTATGGATAGGGGGGCTACTATTTCAAAACGATGGTCTACTCTAGGCTTCCATGGGCGTCTGTCAATTCTGTTTGTATATTTATATGTATATTTAAAATAATATAGTAGTATCTATTTCTTGGTTTAGTGAGTTTAATGAATCAATAATATAATATTTATTTTTTCGTAGACTTAAGGGTAATTTTTGTGAATATAATTCATTTGTAATTAATTAGAATGGCATTTTGGAGACCATTTGAAACGAAAGTCCAAGATGATGCACGGGAATCTAATAATTTGGCGCCACAAGCAAATGACTTAGCAACAAATGATAATGATGATAGGACCGAATTTAAAAACAAAGATTTACATGTTGTGTCAACGCGTTGTTTTAAATATGTAGGCGTGTTTGAAAAAAAAAAATTCTGATAATACGGTTATCGCGAGAATTCACGAGTTGACGAAAATCGGGTTTGCAACGATTTATAATGTAATTAGACAAGGCACTGTTTTAATCCACTATATTAATTTGAATTACATTTGAGAAACATTATTTCACAATATTCGAATTTATTGAAAAAAAAATTATGCACGCCATTGAGCGGCTTTTTTCTTCAATGGGATTAAAAATATGGGTAATCAAATTAACAATAGAAAGTCTTTAATTACGAATGCTTATAGGACTTTACTTTTTTTCTTATCCTTATGGAAAAAACATTTTCTGACATTTTGCTACTCTATTCGTATTGATAGATGAGAAGTTCTGTTGTTAAAATATTCCGCTTGAGTAAAAAGTAGGTCTAGCATCATATAGCGACGACCGCCTCGAAGGCGGTTGTACTTTTACATTTGAATAAAATCTCTAATAATTTGAAATTCATACATAACCATTATTCAACACAGAATTATCATTCAATTTTATTGACATAATTTTTTTGGGTGGGACGGCTTAGGCGGTATAAATAGATACAGCAACTTAACAGGGTAGTTAGTTCTTCGATAACCATACAACATCAAACCAAAATGAATCATATGGTATGTAAAAATGCAGTGATTAGTGAATTTTGTGATAAAAGGTCGTTGAAAAATATTGTTATGGTCCATCGTCATTCAATTTTGTAATGAAAAGTTCCTATTAACATAATATATGTGTGATAATTTTTCTCGTCAATGACACCTCTAGCACGATGTCTGATGTGTCTAATTCAAGATAAAAGTTGTTAAATGATTAGACGAAAGGACCTTGGGGTCTAGGGTGTGGAGATCTTCTACAGACCAATTAATTTAGCAGAAATTATACATATCAAAGTTAGTTTACACAAAAATTGAATTTTTTTAGATCCTCGTCTTGTCTGTGCTTGTCGTTGTTTCATTGGCCCAGCAGCCTAAGGAAGCTGAACCAATTCAGATTTTACGATATGAAAATGAAGGTGTCAACGCTGATGGTTCATACCAATGGAGGTGAGTACTCACACTCCAAATAGTGTTTGAAACATTCCCCTTATTAATTGCTAACATAACCATCCCTCACATCAGCAATCGATTTATTTTTTTCAACATATTTATATTTTTATAGTTTTGAAACTGCCAATGGAATAAACGCCCAAGAACAAGGTTCCATCAAGGACATTGGAGGTGAAGCTGGTCCAGAAGTTCAAGGACAAGTATCATACACCGCTCTAGATGGTACACCGATCTCTTTCAGTTACATCGCTAATGAAAATGGATTCCAACCTCAAGGTAGCCATTTGCCAACTGCACCACCAATTCCAGAAGAAATTTTGAAGTCTTTGGAATATAACGCAGCACATCCCGAAGAGGAAAAGGAAGAACAAGACAAGATTCAAAGAAGACAAGCGGCAGCTGCAGCTCAACCACAGAAGAACAGTGGAAAATTCAGATACTGATCGTTTCATAAACGAGATAAACTAGTGTTATTTGTACATAATTTTTTAATAAAAGATTAATTGTGATAGATTTTTATTTGAATTATCAGTTGAGTATATGAATTCGGGTTTCTTTATCAATAGGTTTTATTTTCACTTATAATTGCACAAGAGGTTTGTATTTTATCGGGTAAATTTGGATTGTTTAATGAGAAACTGTTTTCTAGCAATTAGACGAGAACAATTAACTATTAAAAACGCGACACCGAAGGTGGAGCGTTTTTAGGTTGACAGTTTTTCGAGTCCAATTGCTAAAGGAAACAGTTTAGAAGTTGAACAACACAAATTTACCCGATATCAATACAAACATCGAGTGTAATTTGGCAGGACAATTCAATGAATCGGCTCATTGTTAGTGTTTAGAAATTCAATAAGTTTTTGACAAACATGTCAAATTATTTATCATGGTAACAAATGCATAAGTGAAAAAACCACAAGTGCATTTATCAACAGTAAAAACACAAAAGCTTTTTTTTATCGGATAAATATCTCTTTGCAACGAAACAGTTTTGTCAATCACTAATTTTACGAGAAAAACTGACATGATAAAATCGCGACACCGAAGGTGGAGCGATTTTATCTAATGTCAGTTTTTCGAGCAAACTTAGTGATTGACAAAATTTTGAGTTGAAGAGAAATTTATCCGATAAAAGAAAAGCTCGAGTATTTTTTGGCAAGATAAATTAACGAAAGAATATATCGATGAACAACAACAATAATTATCTCATTGTCATTGTGTAAAAGTGACGTCCGCTTACTAGAAATTGAGGAAGAGAGGTTTTTATCGCGATTATTTTTTTCACTTGTCAAAATCTGACATTTTGGTGGTTTTAACCAATAGCAATACATTATTCTAGCCAATCATTCGGTATTATACTGATAATTATGCTTCCTCATCGATAAAACCTTGTTTACATCGAAACGTCAAAATTTTACTTTGAATTTGTCATTATTGACAACTAAAAGCGCTTTCAAAAATCCTTTTAAATTGTTGAAAAAAATAATCTTCCCAAATACAACTCGCTCTTCAAATTTTATCACATAATTTTTTATTTTCATCACTCAAACTTGTTTATTTGAGGCAAAAACATTCAAACAAACCGAATTTAGATAAAATCACTCCTCCTAACGGAGTCGTGATTTTATCAAATCGGTTTGTTTTCATATTTTTGCCAAATAAACAAGTTTTCGTGGAAAAGAAAAAATTATCGATAAAATTTGAAGCACTCGTGGTATTACCTTTGATAAAAAATGATGCACCTTTTTTATCGATGTCAAAGTGACAATAACATTTCCAGGCATATGACATTTCAACATTGAAGTTAATTTATCGCTGAAAAAGTTAAAGCTAACTTTTGCCGATGTCAAAGTGACAATTACACTGAGGCATATGCGATTTTTTATACATGAGTTGAATTGTCTATGTTAATAAAGTAGATGTTTTATCATAATAACTATGCTAACAATTTTCGACAATCACCTTGCTAAATTTTAGTATTCCTTAATACTTGGTTGGCAGTTGCTGTTATGATAACAACTTCCAAGACCCTTGCATGAAAATGGACTTGACAGCGCCGCAAAATTGTTCTAATGGACGAGTTCTATACAAGGGAATTGCTGCCAACATAACGGACAAAAAAATACCGAAAAAGGTTAGTCGCATAGGGAAGTGGTTTTTCCAATCTATGTTTAGTTTTTCTTATATATTTTGAGTCCCTTTACCACCCATGTTGTATCCGAAAAGTTTGGAGTTTTAACCGAGAAGTTTGTAGGTCAATTTAGCTTGGGGAATTTTATATCTTACAGTTGACGAACAACTAATGACAGCTGTCTATACATGTTTATTTGGATTTGTTTGTGTTCTTTGTGTTTCGTCAACTGTAAGATGCAAAATACCCCAAACCTAAAATACCTCCAAACTTTTTGGGTACAACATCGGTGGTAAAGGCACTCAAAACATATAAGAAAAACTAAACATAGATTGGAAAAAACAATTCCTTATGCGACTAACCTTTTTCAGTATTTTTTTGCTCGTTATGTTGGCAGCAATTCCCTTGTATAGAACTCGTCCATTTCTAGAAAAGGGGCGTTTTTTTTGTTTTGTTTTGACAGAGTAAACAAATTTGAACTTGAAATATTTTTGTGGTAGTTTATTTTTTCGCTTTGGTTACTTCACCTTTATTTCCCTGATGATCACAAATATTTTCAGTAACCAATGTCACAATTCTATTAAATGATGCTTGGCTTGCTGGAAAATGTAAAGTTGTCTTGGTAGCATACATGAGCATAAAAATTTAAAATGAGTAATACTTTCAAATGATTGGGAATATGTGTCGCCCGTCCATCAGGTAGAGAGTGACTTAATTCATTCATATCTCTCTTTATTAAGTATAAACAATGTTTTAAATGTAATACCTGGGAATTCGAAAAAATTACTAAAATCTCTCAAGTATTTTCTTTCAGTTCTTAAATTTTCTTTGAAAAAGTAACCATATTTATTAAAATCTTGACAAATATCTAGCAGCACACATATTGAATAAATAAAAAGTCTATATATGTACTAAAAATGCCATATAAATTCAAATTATTTAACACATAAATAGATAAAAACATTCCAACAAGTGTCAGACGCAAGTGGTTTTCGTTAACAGTGAACCACTGCTCAATGCTCATAGCCACTTGTCATTATGCATGGCAACTCTTTAGCGACTTTACAATAATGAATACCAATTTCGCGCTTAGTAACTGACCTTGAACATAACGACAATTCACAGTTGCTAATAACAACTTTGCTTAGTGAATAATAGCTCTGATTATTAGCTTTGAATTAAAATCATAACTAAAGGAGACTGAGCATACATGTTGTATATATCCTTTTTTTTCTTAAAAGTTAATAGTTTTCAAGATATTAACATTAGCAGAAAAACTTATACATCTTTCTTCACATTTCTATTTATTTTATTTTCAAATTATTTTTTTTTAATCTTAAGGTCTACTAATAGTTAAATATTTTTGGTATTAGTATTTCTAATTCTACTGTTAAGCAACGATCATATTATATACTTTGTTGTCATCTTCAATGTATCGGACTTTAATAATAAACATTATGTAATAAAAGAGAACGCAAAATGAATTCTCAACAATTTTTAATATAAAAACGTACTTAATGTGAGAGGAAAAAAATTCGTCATCCAATACCCATCGATGAATCTTTACCTTGAGTTTACGAATAATTCTTCATATCAATTAGATAAAGCAATTTGTTTAATTCAAATGTTATTTCTATATTTAACCATAATTGTATGTTCTCATATTTTGCTGTTGCGAAATACAAACAAATACTTAAAGATGACACTATTTTTTTTCTCCTACCTAGCCAGAAGTGTTTATAATCAATATCCATAATAATAGTGACAGGCTATGTAATTAATTAAAAATTTGATAAGCATTGAAATTTATTTAAATTTTAATGAACAAGGTTATCTGACTGAAATAGGAATAAATATTAGGATGTTTTTCACATGTCAATGATATACAGAGTCTCCCGTGAAGATTGGTAATAATTTTTATTTCATTTAACATGGATTTTCAGGGGGGCCTCTTCCAATAACAAAGTTGTTTTTGATACTCATGAAAATATATTAGAATATTTTGAAATTGACATTTGAAAGAGTGGCTGTGTCTTCTACACTAAAATTTTCATACAAAGAGGTACAAAAAAAGATTAAGAGTGGAAGTTTTGTTCCAGTGGCGTTCCTTATATTGTTAAATGTGAGCCAATAAATATGTTGGGGGTAAAAAGGGTGCTTAACCCCTTTCAAAAGCCTCCAGCTTTCAAGTTATTTTAATTTTGACAATATTCAAAGGAACAAAGCACTGTCAAAAACAGTTTGTAACAGTGGCTTACAAGAATTAATTTATAACGGGGATTTTTAAGAAGGAGAACAAAATATTTTACAATTTTAGGGTTAATTTTTTGAAGAAGTGTACATAACTACTTTCCTTATGTATACAGGGAGTTTCCGAAATTAAAATAATAATACAATAATTATTATTTGAAAAAATACATGTACCTATACTAGTAGCATACTTAGAAAGGAACAGGCTATACCCAAAAAACACTCTAGGTGAAAAAATACTAGAATATAACAGAGAGATCACACTGTATAAAATATATTTTACATAATTCTTTTAACGGTGATTCTATCTGGTAAAAATGTGCTCTTTTTGGTCAACTATGTAACTTCCAACGAAATTATGAGTAATAGTATACCTATGAAATGAATTCATGTAGTCTTGATTATTTCTATAATTGTTTAATTGCAATAAATTTGGGACGTTGCGGTTAATTTAATAATTTTTCTCTTACTTTTTTTGAAAAAATACAACTTTCTCTCCGATTGGCAGCAAATATTAATTTTGCTGACTGATATCAATCAGCAAAGTATTACTTTTCCTGCCTAGGCAGCAAAGTGGTTACTTTGCTGCCTGTGATTATACATTTCCATAGCAACCAAACAAAATAAAGAGATTGTGAGAATTGTAATAATCTGCAAATACAATATCCTCATGAACAATCGGAGAAAAAATTATATGTTCAACTTGGCAGCAAAGTAGATTGACTGCCTAGTTAAACAAATAACTATTTTTTGATTATTTACGTTTTCTGAAAAACGGCAATTATATTTGGTTCCTTCCGCAAATGAATTACATATACATTTTATACGTTCAATACGTTTTGATGTATTACTACGCAATAAATGAATTTCGGAGAGTCTGGTGTGTCATTCTTATTACTTTGGAATTAAAATTAGTGAATACGTAAATAATAATAAATACCATTATTGAATATTTTGGCTATTTTATGAACAGTTTGACCATGAAAATGAGTAAAAATTAAACAGGACCTCTTAGATATTCGCAGAGATAAGATGACACTTGATATTTTTGATTCCTAGAATTATACATTTTTTTATTTGATCAAATATTCATATTTTTCCATATTTTTTCTCATTAAATAAACTTTTTTGAGTCTGAGAGCACGTTTATACTATATTTAAAATTAATAAAAACAAGGTATTTAATTTGTTCATCAGTTGGCGTTTTAAAATTTAAAAAGTAAACTATTTTATTTTGTTAATTTTTGTGGTTTACTAGTCACTTCTTCTCCAGTTTCTACTACATTTTTAAGCATGACATTTCCTTGTACATTAGTTACTGGATTTTCCCCCAATTTATCGGAAAAGAAAACACTTTTTCCGCAAATCGCTAGGAAATTTTGACATTCCTGTCTTTCTTGAAGAAAAAGTCAGGACTTCCTTACTGTAAGGAAATGTCATTTCTTTACTGTAAGGAAATGATATTCCCGTACAGTTGTTAGTGTTCTACATAATCCATAAAACGTCTGTATGGATTTTCGTACTTTTCTCTTGATTTCTTTGGCAATAATTCTAATGAAGCAGTATTCACTGCCTCAACCAGCTCTGGAGGAGTCCCAGGAATGGAAATTTCATCATCACTTATCATTTTACTTTATATTTATAAGCGTCAAGTTTGACAATTCAACCTCAATACGTTTCCATAGTAACCCAAGTAATTTTATTAGGAATTTCAAAGCACCATTTATTTGGGAATAAAATTATCGCGTTTTTTTTAAATCAATCAATATCTGTCGAATTTTAAGCGATTTGCGGAAAAATAGTATGTTTACCTCGTAGGAAAAGCCACATTCCTGAACTCTGTGTTGCTAAGTCTCGACTTGCGCCTCGACTTAGCAATCTTCACAGTCGTCCAGGAATGTTAAGCTTTTCCTACCCGGTAAACAATGTACTATTTCGTGAAAAACGTTTAGATTATTGTTCGGAACAAACTGTTTCTAAAAACACCCTGTATGCTTCGGTTTATTATAGAGGACACAGAATTTATGTTGTGATTGCCAGGATTTCTCGCATAACTTACATAAACCGATTCCCATAATAATGATCGTGGTTGATAATTTACCTGGTACATATTTTTCGCCGAACTTTCTCATACACTCCTAAATATTAAAGTGAATCATGTGGTTTGAAAAAATACGCCATGCTTTCGAATATCCACTACCCAAGACAAGGCTTGATTTATTTCACTTACATATTGTTAATAAACATTTCTTTGTCACAGTGAGCCCTTACTTTTGGGAAGTAGAAAGTTAAAAAAATAAGCGCACATATCAATTTCCATCAGTAAGGATAGAAAAAGAAGTCATATATTCATTACACTTTCGAATACTTACCAGTGATTAGGTTATAGATAGGTTATGGACACGGGCTATTAAAAATTTAAGACTAACTTGACTGACATAATAATATATACATCAAAAACTTGAAGCCATATTTCCCAATTGTAATGATAGTATTTTGATTTTTTTCCCATGAATTTTTAATTATTATTTATTATCAAGTATGTCAGTCTATTTGAAGACAATTCACTCTACGTCTTTTATTATCGGCGAGTTAATATAGAAGTGTAATCTATTGATAATGTGTTATAACAATTATCGATGTTTATGTAAAATACAGTGGCGTTTATTTTGGCATAATTTTTTTTTTATCCAATTATGTATTATTAGTTACTTGAAAATAGATATACAGGTTGTAAGAAAGTTATTCTGTCGTAAAATGCAGATACTAGAAGTATTATAAAGAATGTCCCACACAATAATAATAATTCAGCTTATATAATTTTTCAAACTAACAAAAACCTATCCAAAATGAAGAAAAAACTGTACATTGAAGATAGGATTCTTTAAGTCAGATTGGGAAGAAGTTTATCATATTCAATGAGATTTAATATTGAAAAATCCAAATAATAAAAGATGTAAAATCAAAGAAAGTGCTTCAATACTTATATTAATTTGCTTCTCAGGAAGCTAGCACCCTCTGTGTATCAATTTTTATACAAATTTTCAATTAAATGAGTTATTTTCGAAAAATGTGTGATCTTATTTGATTTTGCTGTTATGCACTGTCTTGGAGAAAATACAATTTTTTTTTTAAATAATTGTCCATAATTTTTTTTACTTTGAATACTTGAGTTGCACTTATGCATATATTATTAAGCCAAAAATTTCAATAATTTTTCCCGGACGAACGCCTCTGACGTAATCCCCAGACATGGGTGTCATCTTCGTAGCTCGGAGCTATTTACTGCCATTTCGTAAATTTTTAAAGTTCATGTATGACTATAATTATCTGGTAAATAACATTACTTTTTTTGGATTGACCCCACGAAGAGTGGGGACCTTACCTTAAAAAATATAAATATCTTCATTTCGATTCAGTATAATATAGTTTGCGATTTATCACAATATATTAACGACAATATGAAATTGGTAGGTTATAGTGTAGTGCTTTTTATGGCTAATATACTGACATGAGTTTAGTTTAGTTAATTCACAAATTTGACTGACTTTTAATATTTTTTACTTTTTTTTTTATTTTTTGGAAAATTTAAAATTGCGTTCTGTTGAATATTTTTGGAAAATTGAACCACAATCTTTTTTATTCAAAAAGAAATATTTATATATAAAATTATTGTGGCTAAATTTCCTTAACATAACAGATGATTATAAAGAAAATTCAAAATATTTTTAAAATTAATTTATGAGAATTGAATATTAAAAAATATCATTGACCATCTACTACATAGAAGAACTATTTAAACATACTAATATTAATAGCACAAATAAATTATTTGAATATAAATATTAAACTTTATTTTCATTTTCAGATAATCTTCACATTTGCAATCTTTGCAGTGGTACACTGTGCACCTCCAGCAGCTCAGGAACAGCTAAACAAAGAAATTATTCCAATTCTTAAGTTTGAAAATGAAGGAGTTAACCATGATGGTTCTTACAGTTGGAAGTAAGTAACAAAATTGTGAGCAAAATAATCAATGATCTTTTAGATCCAAGGGTGGAGAAGAGCTCTGCCATACCTGACAAAGCAGTGCTTGATTTGTTTTTTTGTAGTTTGCTTCTCTGGATAAATAATTATTTATATTTATTTCAGTTATGAAACTGGAAACGATATTAAAGCCCACGAACAAGGAACGATTAAACAATCGGACAAACCCGATGAATCTGAATTAGAAGTTGTTGGAGGATATGAATATACCGACGCTAATGGTGTTAAAGTTCAGATTAGCTATATAGCGAATAAAGATGGTTTCCAACCACAAGGTGATATTCTACCGACCCCACCACCAACTCCACCAGCGATTTCAAGACTTTTGGAATGGCTCAAGGCTCATCCTTCAGAAGAAGATCAAAAAGAACAAAATAAAGTTTAAATTTGAATTAGAAAATATATGGCAGTTTATTTTGTATATATGATGTAAATAAATGATACATATTTTAATACTAGAATTTTAATTCCTTAATTCTACTCAACCTGAAGTAGACCCAGAAATGTAAAATGCAGTCTTATCATGCGGGTCAAACCATTCAACAAAGACATACTCACAGTTTTTATTTTATTTTATTGCGTTTAATTATAACTTCCAAATAAAATCCGTACGATAAATAAGACAGACTTATGCAATTTTGACGGGAAAAAGAAGGATATATATGTATTAAGTTTTCAGCGATTCTAAAGAAGCTTTCACTAGCTACATTTTTGTTTAAACATGTCAGTTTTGTCACTTTGACAATTCAAAGTGACAATTTAAATAATGAGTAGCAATTTTTCGGTTTTTTTTCTATTCTCAAGCAAAGAAAATGGTACTTAGTTTGATAGATAATTTCGAGAATGAAGGGAAAAGTGTAGATAATCTTACATTTTGGTAACCTCTGTGTTCTCTGATTTGATACATTCATGGTTAGTGACCTTTGAACCCGCACGATAAGAAGGCTTTTGACTATATTATCGATGAAGAAGCAGAATTATCAATATAATACCTAATGATTGGCTAGAATGATGTATTGCTATTGGTTAAAACCAGCAAAACGTCAGATTTTGACAAGAGAAAAAAATAATCACTCATAATTGCACGAGAGGTTTGTATTTTATCGGGTAAATTTGGATTGTTTAATGAGAAACTGTTTCCTAGCAATTAGACGAGAACTGTCAACTATTAAAAACGCAACACCGAAGGTGGAGCGTTTTTAGGTTGACAGTTTTTCGAGTCAAATTGCTAAAGGAAACAGTTTAGAAGTTGAACAACACAAATTTAACCGATATCAATACAAACATCGAGTGTAATTCGGCAGGACAATTCAATGAATGGACTCATTGTTAGTGTTTAGAAATTCAATAAGTTGTTGACAAACATGTCAAACTATTTATTATGGTAACAAATGCATAAGTGAAAAAACCACAAGTGCATTTATCAACAGTAAAAACACAAGAGCTTTTTTTTATCGGATAAATTTCTCTTTGCAACGAAACAGTTTTGCCAATCACTAATTTTACGAGAAAAACTGACATGATAAAATCGCGACACCGAAGGTGGAGCGATTTTATCTAATGTCAGTTTTTCGAGCAAATTTAGTGATTGACAAAATTTTGAGTTGAAGAGAAATTTATCTAATAAAAGAAAAGCTCGAGTGTTTTTTGGCAAGATAAATTAACGACAGAATATATCGATGAACAACAACAATAATTATCTCATTGTCATTGTGTAAAAGTGACGTCCGCTTACTAGAATTGAGGAAGAGAGGTTTTTATCGCGATAAAAAAGGATGCACCTTTTTTATCGATGTCAAAGTGACAATAACATTTCCAGGTATATGACATTTCAACATTGAAGTTAATTTATCGCTGAAAAAGTTAAAGCTAACTTTTGCCGGTGTCAAAGTGACAATTACACTGAGGCATATGCGATTTTTTAAACATGAGTTGAATTGTCACTCATAATTGCACGAGAGGTTTGTATTTTATCGGGTAAATTTGAATTGTTTAATGAGAAACTGTTGCCTAGCAATTAGACGAGAAAAACTGCCAACTATTAAAGTTAATTTGACAGTTTTTCGAATCAAATTGCTAAAGGAAACAGTTTAGAAGTTGAACAACACAAATTTACCCGATATCGATACAAACATCGAGTGTAATTCGGCAGGACAATTCAATGAATCGGCTCATTGTTAGTGTTTAGAAATTCAATAAGTTGTTAACAAACATGTCAAACTATGTATTATGGTAACCAGCACTGCGATAATTGATAAACAAATGCATAATTGAGAAAACCAGAAGTGCATTTATCGCTGTAAAAGTTTCAGCCAACTTTTGCCGCTGTCAAAGTAACAATTGCACTGTGGCATATTCGATTTTTTATACATGAGTTGAATTGTCGCTATAATTTTGCTAAAATGTCACTACTTTTACGTTTGATAGGAGAGATAAATTCGGATAAAGTGACTTACACTGCCATCTGCTACAGCAATACCGAACTAAATAGTTTCTGTAGTCAACTATCATCAGTTGTTCCAATTGTTGTATATTGTTGAGATAAAGATTGATAGATCGCGGCACTGATACCAAAAATGCCAAATAATATTGTAGAGTGAAATCATGTTGTTCAATGATTGATGATTATAGAATTTTTTTAACTTAAGGGCCAATGCGCTCTGATTTAACCGCGTAAGATTGGAAAGCTTCGAAATTTGGAGGAGGACAGACTCTGATTAAAATCCAAGCGTTAAACAAGGCGAGAGTCAGTCAGTACACTCTGTGCAAAATTGTATGTACTCCGTAAGATGTCGCTTCAAACCGTAGCATTAAAATTCAAATTCTTACGCACCTTCAATCACATTTTTCTCATTAATTAATAAACATAATGATTTCAAATTTCGACAGTATATTACTAGTGTGTAGCTTCGGAGACGATGCATATTTATTACTGCAGTGATAAAATATTAACAAAATCAAATTTCACAGCACAGAAACTTTTTTTCCAAAAAATAATATGCATCGTCCATTCACTGTAATGGTTCATATAAACCCTGAAATTTTGAACGTATTATCTTAACTAATAAGGGAGAAAAATGCGTTTGAAGGAAAAATCACTTATTTTTCAAATTTAAAGCAAATCTTAAAATGATTTCTATTTCTGTTCATACAAGTTTATGTATTGAGTAAATACCTATCAAGTTTCAATCACCAAAAAAAAACACATTCTACAGGGTCTTTTAGTACATTTTAGCTTTTTTGGCGAGAGCGCACACAGCGCATTGCCTCTTATAGGCGAGCGGCATACCCCCAAAAAGTCGTTTAGAAAACGAAAAAGTGACCAGATCACTTCTAATCGCTAAAAACCATGTTACTTTATGTTTTCGAGGGTGCTGAATACGAATATGACGTTTGTTTTTCTCTAAAATTGGGGGAACATTTTTAAAATATAAAATTAAGTGAAAAATGAGAAACATTTTTTTTCGCGAATATCGAACTTCAACTCGCTGCCATTCACGGAATAATCAATATTTTTCCATAAAAATTTTATCACACATTTTTGAACTCATTAGCAAGGCAGTAAAACATACCCGAAATTTCTCATTTTTCACTTAATTTTAGATTTTAACAATGTTCCCTCAATTCAAGAGAAAAACAAACGTCATATTCGTATTCAGCACCCTCGAAAACATAAAGTAACATGGTTTTTAGCGATTAGAAGTGATCTGGTCACTACCATGTCATTTTAGGGGTGGTTGCCGCTCGCCTAATAGGGTATTTATATTTATGAATTTATCTTTTTTTACTGACAAAAGTCTTTTATTCACTTGGTATGATTGAGGCCGAAGAAGACTATTGAATTCTTCTCGGATAACTTGATGGTTACTTTCTTGCTGCAGACTTTATCAAACTTAAGTGATATTGTAATTGGAGACTTTGTTTTTGAATGAATTTAAGAGACGATCCTTTCATATCCAGGCCATTGTCAAATTTCATCAAACTTTAAATCAAGAATATTTGCACTTTAATCTACAGAAAAAAAAATTCAATATGTTTTGTCTATTTTAATGCAAATGCGCTAATTGTTGTGTAAACAAAAATCTAATCGAAAGCCCCGCTGCAAATTATCGCCAGAGGTTATATTATGCGAATTTTTGAATTAATAAAAATAACGTCACAATCTAACTTCTCATCAAACCTAACATCGTGAAAAATCAATGCTAGAATATATCGTATTGCAGCTTCTTCTTCTATACATGTATTACTTTTTTTTTGTTAGTCACAAAAATTTACGTAAGGTTGTCAATGATGATGAAAACTTTCGACACGAGTAAATAAGTTAAATTTAATAATTGGTAAAAAGGGGGGTGTGGTTATGCATTATAAATACCTTAACGTTATTTGGAGACAGCATAGTTTGAGCTAACTTTTGTACACATCTCAAATACAATGAAATTGGTAGGTCTTTGAAAATAATTGTATAGTTTTGTGGTGACCAGCAGTGACATATTTTTGTGTTTTGTGAAAGAGCTAAAAGAATTATCGTGTTTTATTTAAAAAATTTATTTTCTTGGAAATTTAAAAGTATATAATTTTTAATATTTATTGATGCTAAGGCCCGCTGGAACATTATAGGCAGATCATTTTTGCGCATTTTAAAAAATAGATATATTTCAAGTTTTTGTTTTAATTAAATTTTATTTTTAAAATTTTTGGATAGAGAAAAAATGTTGCCTTTGTTACCTATTATTCCATGTAAGTGAAAGGGAGAAGTTAAAATTTTCAATTAATTTTTAGATTGCAGTTTTAATATTATTAGATTTTTTTGGTGTAATGTAAGAAAGTCTATGGAGATATTTTGGAGCTGGATATTTCTATAATTGATCCAGATTGTGATGAAAATTTATATAAAATGATTTATTATGACTTTTTCTTATTATCTTATTTATATTATTATTTATAAAAGATTAGGATCTCAATTTTTTAATAATTTCAAAATTTTATTGAGCTGTTTGATATTTACCGAGCTTAATAATTTTTTTCTACATTCATGCAAAAAACAACACTTTTGTGAAACGCATTTGATGGAAAAAGTGCTTCTTTTTTTCACTCATCTGTCATTCTTGTGTCAGTTTTGTGATGATTTATGACAAACATAAACATTTAAATTAAATAAAAATCCAGAGCAAGTGTCTGATCCTGCTTTAATACAACAATAATATGTGTGTATCTTACTACTTATTCTCAACGAGTTACAGTTATTGCAGAAATCTTTAATTATTTAAAATTTAAATGATCAAGGCGAAAACCAGCTATGATTGAGTACTGACAAGGTGGAGGCCATAAAGATACAAAAAAAGAAGAACGGTTTGAGTTTGATTAGGTTATGTTAGGTTCCTAACATATTATATTCTAATTTTCCAGTTTTTGCATGAATGTAGAAAAAATATTTTATGCTCTTGCAAAACGTGTTTTTTTGCACTCGAGGTGTTTTCCAACTCGGCCTAAAGACCTCGTTGGATAATTTCACTGCGCGTGCAAAAAACACTCACTTTTTGCACATGTAGCATAAATAACTATTATAGGTACATTTATTCAATATATTTAATCGAATACAATTGGAATTTCATCTATCAATTTTTAGATAAAAAAAGATAATTTTCAGTATTTACTTTTCGTATTTGAACATTCTTAACGAAATAACAATAATTTGTCTCTGCAACAAAAGTAACAGATTTTATCTTAATCCCCTTCAAATTTTAAATACAATAATATTATCAAATATTAAAAAACATGAAATAAAATTTATCAATTTTTTCCATATTCATGAAATAGCTTAAATTTAGTGAGGTCATCATTATCATAAATTAGGAGTTAAAATTAATTATATTAAATAATTTCCCAAACTTTTCTATATTTCCATCTCAGTAATATATGGAATATTATGAAATATACTAAACTCTCGAAGTTTCCAAGAACTCAAGGATTAAATGTTACTTCTTACCCATTTGTATACTTTCATTTGTGATACTTTTTTTTTAAATAATTGATTACAATATCTCCAAATCAATTATACATATTGCGGTATCGACTTCTCTTCTGTGTCCTCAATTCCAATATTTTTAATTTTAAATGTTGTAGGAACTAGGAAGTATTAAATTTCACACCAATCGAGATTCTAAGATTACCTTCGTAACTTTTGAAAATATCCTTGCTCTATTGACGACAAAATATCCTTAAAAATATTCACCCATTTTACCAACAATCTAGATAAAGATAAATTTTTTTCCATTTTTAGATCATCGTCACTGCTTTAGCCTTCCTGTCAGTCTGTTACGGACGCCCAGCTGATGCCCCAACCGCAAGCCAACCCCCAATTGCAATTGTTAAATACGATAATGAAGGAGTAAATGCCGATGGATCCTATCAATGGAGGTAAATTCTAAATATTATTAATTTTATTACGTTGCTTGTAAATTTTGATTCTAGTTTTGAATCTGCAAACGGAATCAAAGCCGAAGAGCAAGGAGCCTTCAAACCAGGTGCCAGCGAGGGCGAAGGTACTGCAGAAGTCTCAGGACAGGTCGAATATCCCGGTGATGATGGTAAACCCATCCGTTTAACTTATATAGCTAATGAAAATGGTTTTCAACCACAAGGAGATCACTTACCCACTTCTCCTCCAATCCCTCCAGCGATCCAGAGATCTTTGGATTTTCTGGCAGCCCATCCTGAACCACGTGACGGAGCATCTGACCTGAAATAAATTTTGATGTAAGATGGAATTTGACAATATGCTTCAAGCTAGGATTTTGTGAATTCTTGCTAGTTCTTCGTTATTTTATGTCTAGTCTTGGATGGGTTATTTACCAATTTTTATATTATTGTTTTTTACTCATTTAATAAAAAAAACATCAAAACGTCTCAATATTTATTCACTAGAAAAGCCTGTTCGAAACAAAGTGGAGAGAGAGGCAAATTCCCAAAAATTATTAAGAAATTATTTCAAACCCCTTGTATGTGGTGTCTGATTAAAAATGACTTTATTGTTGAAATTATTATGGATTCAATTAAAGAGAGATTTTTTATTATTTCGTCGTCTTCGATGTACTCGCAATTTCTATTAATGTTTGTGAAACTAAGAGTTGATTCAGAAAAAGGATAAATCGGACAGAGAATGTTTTGGAGAGATGAAAACTTGTGGGGGAGATCTAGTGAGACAAAAAAACTTAAATTTCTGGAGAAATATTAACCAATATAATGAAAAATTTGTATTTTATAAAATGCATTTATACGAAATTTTGAGAATATTGACAAAATAATTAAAAAATGTTCAACTGGAAATAATGTGGAAAGAAAATTACTTAATTTCGAAAGGTTTACCAGGGATTTCATTCACAATTTTTCCTCCTGAACTAAATAAATTTAATAAGAAAGAATGGTGTATACAGTTTAGCAAATTCTCCTGACAGTGTGAGATTCCCACTGCATATGCTTACCGAAGAACAAGAAAGGAAAGGATAACCTTATTCGCTCGGTATACGCTTGTTTAAAGGAACAATCGGAGACACAAATGTTAGCTAGGAGCTTTATCTTATGTGAAAGAGGTTATTTATTATAACTAGAGCATGGATTATACGCAAAATTTCATTGTCATTCCAAACTAGCTTCAACATGACAATAATTTGGATTGATTTTGCTCTACAGTAAATTTGATATTGTTATAAATCGAGTTAAATTTTTCGAAATGTTATTGTTTAATTCTACAAATATAACGTGAATAATATTTTACAGATCTCCCCTACATTTGTTCTTTGATAACATATGGTTCGTTAGGATTTTCAATGGTGAAATTCTCAAGCTCTTAAGAGGGTACCATATAAATCGGTTAATATGGTCAAGGAAAATATTAGTTAGAAATTTCACTGCAACATGAAGGTTATTCTTGTCAAGGTCTGCTTTTTAAAATAATTGAAAATAGTGCTAGAAATATATAGTGTTAAATATATTATTTTGCACGAGTGAAAAATGTACAGTTTATAGTTTATAAGATATTTTTTTGCTTATTTTACAGATATTAACAATACTTCACATATTAGATTGCTCAAGAGCTTATGATTTGTCACATTATCATCATCTGGATCAAGCGGAACCCCAAAAACAACCAGTTATTCCAATTTTAAAGTATGAATCGCAACAAGATCAAAAAAGCTGGAAATACAGGTTAGTAACATTCCTGCATGGTAATCTTATAAAAGAAATAAAACCTTTTCACTGTGCCCTTCACAAGCTTTTGAAGAATTATTTTTGCGTCTAAGTCTTCTAAAAAACTTTCTATTGAATTCAATGCATATATTTCCATGTATACACCTCAAACTCTATACTTTTATTCTTTGATATTCCAGTTATGAAACTGGAAATGCGATTCAAGCTGAAGAAGCAGGTTTTATTAAAAATTATGGCGATGAAAAGCACGAGTCGGTAGTTCAACAAGGCTCTGTAACTTACCACGATGAACACGGTCATCCCATTAAACTAACTTACATAGCAGATGAGCATGGGTTTAGAGCAGAAGGAGAACATCTTCCTACGGCTCCACCAATTCCAGAAGCTATTCTAAAAGCCATGGAAGAGGAGCACCAAGAACAACAGGTATAAAGTTATAACTTTTCTTATTACAACAAAAATACTAGGGATGGAATGGCACATTATAAGGATTTATATTTTTTAGGAACAGCCTGTCCAAGAAAATCCAGAAGAAAATGAAGATAAATCTGAATACGGACAAGAAACGCGAGTATACAGTCAAGCACAATCTTATTCAGATACTACACAATCACATGTTTCAAAAGAATCTAGACCAATTCAATCACATCAAGGAGTTCTTCATAGAAAATCATATCTACAGCCTGCCAATAAATCTCCTCATTTTAGTGGAATTACCAAACGTAATCATAGGTATTAATTTGTAATTAGAATAGGTTTTTGTTGTTGAATTGTTGTTATGAAAGTTATTGATAATATTACTATTTTTTTAATATTTTAGAATCTTGTTATATACACTAGAAGATTTTAGTACAATTTTAGGATTGTTGGTGTAGTTTTTTAAAATGCCTTGCTGCCTTGAAAATAATGATTTTAGAAGGGGTTACAAAGTAACTGGTATATTTTCACTAAAAGAATATAATGTCACTTTATTTTTGTTTCTTCATATGATTCTTCTTATCTTCTCTTCCAATCCTCGCTATTCGTTTTATTTACGTTTAAAACTATGAATAAATCTTCTATTTTCACCAATTCTATACATTTCATCATTGTCCATGTTGTTTTCATTTTCTTCTCTATTTAATTTTCATCACTTCTTTTATAATACTTAATTTAAGGTCATTTAATGAATACATTTTTATATATATTTGAATAAATTATCTAATTAATTGTAGCTTGCTTTTTTTTACGCATCTTTGTATATATGATACCTACCAATTGCCAAACAATAGGTACTGATATGGTACTTGAATTTTAGGGTTTTAAGAACAAAGGAAACACGTATCTATTATTTTGCGTATAGCATATTCACTTAGAAGAAAACATTACATAACGATCGATTATTTCTTTTGATTGTGCAAATGCATGAATTTTTTTAGTATTGCGTACAAAAAAAATGAATATTCATGCTAAATTTGAACTAATTGATATACTTATTTATTATATTGGTTTATGTTAAAAAAGGTGTTTTAAAGTAACATTTTTCAATAAAATACTGTATAAGAAATTATGCTTAGTCACATATTTTTTAACATAACAAAGATTTCAATTCAATATTTACTATTTTTCTACATCCTATTTAACTACAATCCAAGATCAAGTTATCTTTGGAACTATGAACAATAAAGGGACAGGATCAACGTCCTTATTGGCTTTCTGAAACTTTTTGTAAGGGTGGGAAGCGATCCTCAGGCTAAAATCGGAAGATATGTGGACCTACAAACAGAATGGTCTTGAGCCTTGATTACATACTTTGCTTCTAAGAGAACTGGGACACAGGCAGAGGAAATGAGAAACTTGGGATAAGGCGATCAAGGAATTTGAGAGTTTTTGTGGAAATTAGGTAGCTGTTCATAGGTCTAATGCAGATTTAATTATTACCTTAGTTGAATTTTGATAATTCTTTCAATGTTTATAACCAAAAAAGCATTTTTGCAACATTGCAAGCCAATATAGATGGTTAACGAATGGAGTATGGCACATTATCACCAATATTTTCAGTATATTCTATCAGTTTTTAATACGAGCTCCTGTGATTTTATTATATAACCTAATCAAACATAATTTTATTATTTATTTAAATTCAATTTAACTTTTAATTCTAAATAGTGTAATAGTTGTTTTCGAAAACAATTAAATTTTTGTATCCCCCTGATGAAATGACCTTACCCACTGAAACAATAGGTGTAGGGTGTGTCCAGAGATGAAAAGAAGAGCTGTAGGAAAATTCGAATAAGAGGGGATCCGTTATAAAAGACGATAAATAGTGAATAAGTGCTACTGTTTTTGGTAATAAAATTATCTATTTCGTGGTGTTTTAGCTGAAAGTTATAAACAAAAATGCTACTGGTAAGTGTAAGCAATAATAATTATTATGTTCAATTGTATTGAAATATTTGATTGAATAATTTTTGAATATTTTATTTAAATTATTACTGGACTAAATATGGAATATTATTTTTACTCTATCTAGTATACTGCTTAAAAAATATATGCTATATCTATTACACTCTAGATGACGCTAGTATATTAAAATGTAAATATTTAAAAATTAATTACAATAAACATACATACAATTTTTTCGCAGCTTTGATCAAGGTAATAAGGTAAATAGTATATAATACATATAAATGAGATTCCTGTCGTTAGAAAGCAATATACTATTTATTTCTGTTGCCTCTTTTTAATGTTATTTTATTGAAAAATAATAATTTTTAGGTTATAATGATATGTAGTAGTATTTCAAATATTCTGGCATTACAACAAAACTCATATCCAAAATATTCCCCTCAACAAAGATATCCAAGAAACCCAATAGTACCAATAGTAAGTGAATCAAACGAGCTCAATCCCGATGGAACTTATTCTTATAGGTAACAATTCTAAAAATACTACAACTAAAAATTATAAACATTCTTATTTCAACTTTCAGTTACACCACGGGAGATGGTCAAAATGTTCAAGCTCAAGGCTACCTCAAAAACGCTGGTAACAAAGATACGGAAGCGGAAGTAATCCAAGGCTCTTATTCTTACACTGCTCCCGACGGCACTGTTATTACCGTTACATATATTGCTGACGAATTTGGATTTAGAGCAGAAGGTTCTCATTTACCAACACCTCCTCCTATTCCAATAGCTATACAAAGATCTTTAGATATCATCGCGAAGGCACAAGGCAGACAGGAAGTTTCACGGACTGGTTATCCGGAAAATAAGTTTTACAGGCGTAATTTCAAGACTGGATATTCTAAATCAGTTCAATAGTAATAATTTTTTAATATTTTATTTCATTCTTACATAGATTTATTTAAATTATTATTGGATTAAAAATGGAATTTTATTTCTACTCCATCTAGTGTTGAGAAGCCCAACATAACGTTGAGTAGTGTCCTGCTTAAAAAAAGATGCTCTATCTATTAGGCTCTAGATGTCGCTAGTATATATTAATTACAATATAAACGCATATTTTCAATAGTAATACCCCTAGGGTCTTGATAATACCGAGATAATTTTGTCATAGAGAATGCTGAAAGCGTGTTGCTTGATAATAGACCAAGGCCGCAGGCCGAGGGCTATTATCCTTGAGCAACTCGCTTGAAGGATTCTCTATGACAAAATTTTGAGTATTTATCAAGGCCCGAGGAGTATTCGATAAGATAATTTTTTACTTTGTAGATATCAAAAAATTGATTGTCAATCTGACGTTTAATAATTTTAAATACACAATTTATTAGTTTTAATCAGTTTGACGTTTAACCAAACTGAAAACACGACATGTAGGGTATTATCGCTGTAATCCAGAGGTGATTGGATGAAATTTGACACATGACTTAAAATTAAGTAATTTGATTGGTTACTATATTTAGTAAAAAATTATCATTATAATCATAATAAACTATCTGCATTTCTTATTCTGCTGTAATGTTTTAAAAATATAATTAGATAAATAATGAAATAACATCTCATGTCCATCTAGTGTTGGGTAGCTCAACCTATAATTACTCAATCTGCTTTTTTCTATTACACTCTAGATGACGCTAGTAGATGTAATGTTTATATTTATTAACAAATTGAGATTTATTTATTGTGTTTGTCAAATATAATTTGTTCGTTTTTTAATATAGTTTGTGTTTTGATTAATAATTTTTACTTTCCAATTTATCAACTATAATTACTATTGAAAGTATCATATAGAAAACAATGGTGAATAGTATAGTTCTGTGATCAAGGACATACTAATAAATAAAGAATTAAATCGCAATTAATTACGTATGGATGGAATGGTATGCTTTGAAAGGATAATAGAATTGATAGCCTAATTGAAGAATCCAGATGATGCGATTAAAATATCATGATTGCGGTATTTTCAGGTTCAGCTATTGTATTGTTTATATGCAGCAACAATTGTTGTTGAAAGGGAGATTTATATCTGTTATTAAACATATGATTTTATTTCAAAGCATAGTTTATAATCTGTCTAATTAAGGTATTCTATTTCAAATAATATAATTTAGAAAAATAAAAGTAAAAGCTTTCAAAAAAATTATAATATAAATAATTCTTTTTTTATTAAGTAAATTATGAAAAATCTCAAATAAATTTCTAAATGCAATGCACGCAATTGAATTTAAAATAAGAAGATGACATTCTGTTCGCCATATTAGGTGGTAGACTGTTACGAAATTCTTCATTGATTCATCTAGCATTTTTATTGACTAATATTTCAAAATAAGTAATTCAAGAGGACAAGTTCTAGAAAAAAGATTATTTCCACTTAATAACAAAAGTGTAAATCTGACGGTCATAAAAGTACAGTAGATATTGTGACACATTTTTCTATAAGAAGCAATTAAGTTATTATCACATTCATACGAAAAATCTGATTGAAAAAATTACCCAAATGGAGAGTTATTGTATAATTATGGAGGTACAATTTCAAATTATTAAAAGCCAGTCAATCTCCAAAAGCATATATTTATTTCTGATTTAAACCAAGTAAAGCTTCAATTTAAATATATCTTAGCTTTATTCATACCACTCTCACTATGTTAACACGTTCATCAGGTGAATAAATAAGTTTGTACCATAAAAGATATCGTTGGGTGAACATTCTGGTGAGATCGTTAGGTTAGACGTTACATGTACCAAGTATTACGCAACCACATTTGTCTTGATATACTAACTTACTTCATGTGATAAAGATGCTTTGGAATTCCTTAACCTTTATACTACATTTACATATTTCCTATTTTTAGTTAGTCGAGATTCCTAACAGTTCAGGATTTGCAAAATCAAAAGAAAATATAGTTTATAATACAGAATTTACAATAAATTATTTCATTAATAAGTGTGGTTGTAGGAAAAATATTGTATATAACTAGCTAGATTTGCATAACGGCTCGTGCCATAAACTTCTGCGCTAGTGGGAAAAGTGACGCTTTGCGCACTAGTTGTACAAACTACTATTTAAATTTTTGTGTGAGTTCAAGTAATGTTTCCAAAAATATCCATCACATTGCATGAATTTTCAGTAAAAGAAGAATAAAAGCGTAGAGTAAACATCAATTCATAAATTCATATTATAATTGTTGCCTCAGTCGACTGACCTCAAAGTCTTTTCTAAACGATTTTTCATCTTAACAGCGAATCGCGATATTTTCTCTTTTCGGTTAGTAATCAATTTTAATTTGTCTATAAAACACCGATGAAACAAGATTGTTTGTCGTAGAATTAAGAAATTTTACCCAGGTCGAGTCTGTAATTATACCATTATACCCAAATTAGATTAAAATAATTAACATCAATTAAATATCATTTAGTAATATTTGGACAGACGTGGTCAGCGAAATATTCGTAAAAGGAGGTATTTTCATTTCATACCTCGTTACCCCCTCGAATAGCAAATAGGAAAACTAAAATACCTTTTTGCGGAATCAGTCCCAATGTAAAATGGGAAGAAATAAGTGAAGCAGAAAGATCTAGTAGGGCTTAGACAATCAAAGATTCTTCTGGGTGACTACAACCTATATTGAGATCAAATGAATGCATAAGTAAAAGTAAAACTGCGCTGAGAGTTTTAACAGGGATCCTGACGGGGACATTGTCGCCTGAATGGGCACCTTAAAAACCTCAAAATAGTGGAGGCAGAAGAATGCAGATATTGTGGCATGGAAGATGAAGCCTTCATCCACATACTTTCCAACTGCACAGTATTCCAGAATCCTAGAGCACAGTATCTGGAAGATTACTGGACAGAAGAGGATCATTTACCTAAGTTGAAGCCTGCAGATATCCTGAAATTCCTCCGGGGAATAGGACTAAAGGAGCTACTAGTTTCAAAGACTCTCCTGAGAAACTAGATCTTTTAGGTCTAAGTCAATGTTACCTCAGATACATACATAGATATTTTTATGAGATATAAAGACTAGCTCTATTTCTCCAGATAAGTATTTTTTCCCAAGAGGAAATAAAATAATCTTTAACTATTCACCATACCTTTCGTACAACTGTAACATACTGATTTCGATTACTTTTCTACGAAGACCCTCGTCACTTATTATCATAAAACCGCTTTATTTGATATACATATTAACTACATTCATTGAATTTAGATATAGTATAAGATTTAGAATAATACTGGTTAATTACCATACATGTTAAAATGGGTTAATGAATGAATATCGATATTCTGTAATGTCGTGCAATAAAGTGTTAACCTTTTATGATTACAGACTGACCATTGTATTCATAGAGAGCATCATACAAGTGGCACAGATATTTTATATGCACCTGTTGAGTAGGTGACGAGAAGATGGTCCAGCTCGCAGAACCGGACTACATTTTATTCATCTTTTTTTTAATAGGCCCTTTTTATTGCTTTAAATTGAAATATTTTATAGAAAATGTCCCTGTATTTTTGTTTAATGTCACTATTCCCTCTTTCTTGACGTCTTTTCAAATTTCGACATCTCATCTAACTTTGATATCGATATTGATATTCCCTTTGTTATTGCTATGGTTTGGATTATTTGTTCTGCTTTGGTATTTCTGAAATGTTCAAAGACCCCTTTGTAATCTAATTTAGATTCTGTAGCGAGAGGGTCTGCGAAAGAATGTAATTCAAATTAACAGGACCACAAAAAAATCTGAAAAGGTGACGGTGTAATGAGTTGTGCTGGTGGGCAGTTTTAGCACACGTGCAGTTCGTGATGAGTAGAACAAAAGTAAGAATGTTTACCAAAAGTTGAAGATTCTACTGAAAAAAAAAGAGTTTGTGAAAATATAGAGCCAGCTCAGAAGAAAATTTATGAAAGCAGTAAAGCCGAAAAGAAATAGTGGAGAAAAACTAATGAAAGATCACATTAAATTGGAATTTCAATGGTCAGTAGCGAAAAAATGAAATTAAAAGAAAACATTATGCTGTATTTGCAAGTTTTTTGTTTTATTTTTTCTCTTTCACTATACCTTGCTTTTGAACTAGGAGAAGCGTTTTAGGAAACCTCAACACAACACTTAAAGTAACTCGATTGGGTTGGGTAGTTGGAAATGTGTGTCGAAAGGGTCATGTTTAGAGTTATTGAACGTATGGTACTAGCTCGTACTGGGAAACAAACTTATGATCTAGACTCGTACTCAGCATGAATGATAACGTCTACTTATCCTAGCAGTTGGAAAAAAATTGTTGCACGCTATAAACAATTTGATGTTCTTCACTTTGTTCGAGCCGGTTCTGAATAGGAGAAGCTTCATCGTTTAACAAAGTTTTAACCTAATTAGGAGAGGCACGTTCACGAGTACGGCATTCTAGTAGATTGTTGTTGGATGATCTGTATCGGTATCATCTGTTATTATGTGGAAACAACTATTTATTTATTATTAATGACTTTAAATATGGTAATTAGAACGAAGTATCAATGAATTTTTCAAACAATGGAGGGTACAAAGAGCAACAAAGAGTAATCAAATATGAATTGTGTGGATTTTGTGAAATGATCAATGAAAGAAATTGAAGTTGATTGACGTATCTCTTTGTCATTTGTCACAAGTCGAAGAGTCAGAGTTTTTCTCCATTCCTATTATCATACCGTGCCAGCTTAAGCAGCTCTCGGTTATCAGTAGCTGATTTTTACAATAAATAGAGAAGTTAAGTCTAAGGTCAGTTTGGCCAACAGATAGTGTTAAGGTCCACTGTTCAAAACATAAGATTTTGCATGTTTTTTATCATTGCGAAAATCTATATTGCTTTATTAAAATAATGAATACACCCCCGAAGCGTATATCTTGAAATTTAAATTGACTTTTTAGCTGAGTACTTAACATATCAGTGGCTAATAGTTCTAGGAACTCTTGGCATGTCACCATTTCATTTCTGCTATTCAGTCACTAGCTCTGTCGAATGTCAGTGAAAAAGTAATTAAAAGAATAGCGATACAGCTAAATAGAAATTACAAAAATATAATTGAAAATGGACATACCCATTTGAACGAGTATCAACAAATATGAATATAACATTTGACACAACTAGTGACTGAATAACGTAAATGAAATGGTGACATGCCAAGAGTACCTAGAATTATTGGCCACCGATATGTTAAGTATTCAGCTAAAAAGTAATGTTAAATTTCATGATTTACGCTTCGGGGATGTATAGATTATTTTAATAAAGCAATTTAGATGTTCGCAATGATGGAAAACATGCAAAATCTTATGTTTTGAACGGTAGACCTTAACTGTCATTCTTGTCAGAAAAACACACTTTTTGTTGGCCTTACTGACCTTAGACTGAACTCCTCTATTGAGTATGGATCGAAGAAAGTGATTGTGGTATTGGTAGCTCAAATACCCTACTCATGAATTGATCTATAGGGTGTTATTCTGCAGATTGGGTTTCGGAAAAAGACTTGGATAACGATCAAAATCAAATAGGAAATGTATATAGTGATTGAGATACAGCCATTCCAAAACATGATCAGGGACGTACCAGGTCTACCCATCACTTTGAACAAAAGCACAAATAAGTGAATAATTATTATATGATACATCTATTTTTTTATTATTCAGTTAACTTTGTTAGTTGAAGTCAGTTTTATTTATTTATTGAGCTTTAGTTTAACATAATTTAAATGGAAAGTTAAGCTATGAATGTAGATATTTTGGAATTATTCAGTTCACTCCCTTAGATGTATATAATGTCGAAATGGGAATCTGAACAATCAACAATGTCGAAATGTATTGTCTCTTGTTACAATGAACCTGTTGATTTACGGTTTCGCTTGACAGGAATTTTTACTACACACGATACATCCATTTACAATTTTCTTGTAAAAAAAACTTCAATAGTCACAGTCTGTTTGAAAATTCCATACATACAATTATAACAACTATGTTAGAATGTTGTTTCGTTGGAAACCTCCACCAATATCGTAAAGAATCGATCGTGTGGTGCAAGATCCATTTACCCGAGTTGGGTGCATCTTTGCACTTTTAAATAATACGATGAATCGATCTGGTTTCGCTATTCTAAATATTTCGAATCCAGAGTGGGGTTGTTGTGACAACAATTAAGTATATATACTCGATAAAACTTAGGGATATCAGTCAGTTGTCGTGGTTTAGTGAAGAACTATATGTCAAAAATGAGACTGGTAAGTGAAAATTTAAAATGTAAAATTATTTCTTGTATAGTGAATATATTTTGGGTGAATACAAGTAGGGCACATGTAAGTATGTATGTACAAAAAATGTAGCCCCTTCAAGTGATTGCTACAGCCTCTGATTTCTTAACGAGAAGTATGGATTTGTGATATAATGTTTAAAAGATCTTATAATTCTCTATTTGAACTGGGAATCTTGCACCAAAGGTAGTACCAACAGCAGAAAGGTTCACTGACTTTACTAGGAGTAAAGTAAACTCAACAAAACCTGGAGAAAATATGGAATTACTTCCAGAATACAATATTAAAATTGAGCAGGCTTGGTTGAATGGAGAAATGCAGAATCCACTTAAAAAGAAGATATGGGAATGAAACAAGATGCTGATTAGATGGGGAGAATACTGACTTATTGTACAACAACAAACAGAAAAAGTATTAATGATGATCTGATAAATGAAAGGAAATAATATGGGTGCAAAAATACAAAAGGAATATGGTTAAGTTCCAGGATATAGCAGCACTGTATAAATTGAAAATTTCTCATTAACTCCATTCTTTTGACAAAGCTACTGTGTTAGCGAAACGCGTCGCAATTTTAAGTTTAAATATTATGTAGACTTCAACAAATTAAAATTGTTTAATTTTTTCATAATTCAATAATAATTTTATTATTTTTTTTTTCAGTTATTGCCTGTTTTTCTGGCGGGGATCTGCTCAGCTGCCCGTTTGGACAACACTTACTTACCACCAGGTGCAAAAGGGGCTGGGGGTGGAGCAGGATTATCTCCTCCGTTTGGTGCAGGAGGGGGTGGTTCTAAGACCGGGAGCGGAGGCTTTAGACCTGGAGGCGGAGGGGGTGGAGGAGGAGGAGGCGGCGGAGGAGGAGGAGGTGGAGGTGGAAAGTTTGGTGGTAACTAGAAAACTAATTTGGAATGCTGAAAATATGTACCGATTTTCATTGAAAGTTTGTATTTGAAAATTTATTATTAAAAGTAAAAAAAGTCGGTAGATATTTCATAATATACCGTGTGTCCCATTTTGAAGACAGCTACTTTTTTATTGAAATACTTCACAATGATACAAGATTGGTTTGAAATTAAAATTTTTTTGGACTCCGGTTATCAAAAAAGTAAAAGAAAATTTTGATGGCTCAAAGCAAAGCTTGCATGTATCTGTTTTCATTCATTTGAAAGTAATAAGCTCTCGATATATCAGAAAATTTAATGGGACAACCGGTATTATACGCAACTAATTGTGTGGCAAAACAAAATCATACACATAGTTACAAAAATATTATTTGCCAACGTGAAACAATTAATTTGGAAAAATCAAATAACTTTAATTTTTATTGTTTTTTTTTGTAGTGAAAAATGGATTATTTCTTATTGAAAAACGTTGGAAAATAATATGTTCATTCACAAAAATATCTACTCAAATTTACTCCACATAAAACATTAGCACTGGAAAGCAGCAACAAGTATCTGTTATTTTCAAAATTTTGATATATTATTATGTACACTCAAATTACGTTACATTATCAAAGGTAATACCACGAGTGCTTCAAATTTTATCGATAATTTTTTCTTTTCCACGAAAACTTGTTTATTTGGCAAAAATATGAAAACAAACCGATTTGATAAAATCACGACTCCGTTAGGAGGAGTGATTTTATCTAAATTCGGTTTGTTTGAATGTTTTTGCCTCAAATAAACAAGTTTGAGTGATGAAAATAAAAAATTATGTGATAAAATTTGAAGAGCGAGTTGTATTTGGGAAGATTATTTTTTTCAACAATTTAAAAGGATTTTTGAAAGCGCTTTTAGTTGTCAATAATGACAAATTCAAAGTAAAATTTTGACGTTTCGATGTAAACAAGGTTTTATCGATGAGGAAGCATAATTATCAGTATAATACCGAATGATTGGCTAGAATAATGTATTGCTATTGGTTAAAACCACCAAAATGTCAGATTTTGACAAGTCAAAAAAATAATCATATGTAATATAACAAGTAATATGATTATCATCGATGATGTTTTCGAGTGAAACCGAGCTGCAGATTTGTGCTGCTTCGGTTTTACGAGATATATCTTCGATTATTAATCATATCACGAGCTTATATTTAATGAGAGAATATAATGAATTTATAGTGACACATTTTTATATTTTCAATATGAACTGTCAATATGAAAAATTAGCCTTAGCAACGAACCAAAATAAGGTGATTATTTTTTTCACTTGTCAAAATCTGACATTTTGGTGGTTTTAACCAATAGCAATACATTATTCTAGCCAATCATTCGGTATTATACTGATAATTATGCTTCCTCATCGATAAAACCTTGTTTACATCGAAACGTCAAAATTTTACTTTGAATTTGTCATTATTGACAACTAAAAGCGCTTTCAAAAATCCTTTTAAATTGTTGAAAAAAATAATCTTCCCAAATACAACTCGCTCTTCAAATTTTATCACATAATTTTTTATTTTCATCACTCAAACTTGTTTATTTGAGGCAAAAACATTCAAACAAACCGAATTTAGATAAAATCACTCCTCCTAACGGAGTCGTGATTTTATCAAATCGGTTTGTTTTCATATTTTTGCCAAATAAACAAGTTTTCGTGGAAAAGAAAAAATTATCGATAAAATTTGAAGCACTCGTGGTATTACCTTTGATAATTTCTTTGTTTTTTATCATCGCTGTGATAGACATGTATCTAGGGAGATTCTCAATATAGATTGGTGGAAAACATGTCACGTGACTTATGAATTATATTCTTAAATATATGTAACCAGCTAAAATTAACCAGATACAACCAATCAAGTACTCACACACATCAACATATTTAGACAACAAAAATGATTCTTTGCTTCGCTAAAAATGATTCTACCATTAATTAGTGCATGAAAGCAATTTACCACTCAACAACAACAAAAAATGCCTTTAAACATGATTTTCATACAATATTTTTTCTAGTAATACCAAATGATCGTTACTGAATTTTATTTAATAAAAAAATTAAGGGTCGTGAACAACAATTTATGCGGCCAATATTCACTCGGGTGACTTGCGCAACTCGCCTGCCGCTCGAGACGCAAACGTCACTCATCGTGAATAATGACTATCATAAATTGCTCGTTAAATAATATACTATTTTTACACTGCATGACTGCAACTAAAAAAAAAGGATTCAAATCTTGTTTTCAAGCTTCGCTTTATGGAATCAAATTCATATTCGATTGTTGATAGGTGAATTTTTAGTAATTCTAGTTACCTACCTTGTTCGTGTTCAATTAAGTAAATGATAGGAAAATGTGTGAATTATAAATATTATAATAAGAAGTATATAAACTAGGAGGCTTAAGATGATGAATTTCTAGTAAACGTCAAAAATGTCTGTATGTTAAATGTTGAAAATCTCTATCTGAAGAACTATAGATAAAATCTATGTTTGTAAGTCACTTTCGAAACGGTTATTCTTGAAAGATGTTCCTACAAATGTGAGTAGTTCCATCATACGAAATACCCACCCAACCCAAAGTTAGTAGACATGAAAAGATCGTTAGGTGTATCGATGGAAAAATAAATAAAAAATTTGCGAATGTGGAACGTGATAGGTTGTACTAGTCGACGGTTAAGGTGATTACAAAATGTAGTAACGAAAGAAATGCTGTTAAGTGAAGATTTAATTGAGTTCATTATGCGTCTAGATAGATAGATGATCATGGAACATGTTGAACCATTTTTTTTTATATTCTTTCAAAATGTTCCATACCTTTTTTCCCCAAACTACAAACTTCAAAATTTGTCGCTTTAACACAACCCTTGTTGTTTTTTAGGTGGTAATGGTAATGGCAATGGCAATGGAAAAGGTGGTAATGGAAATGGAAATGGAAACGGTGGAGATGTCATCCCAATTATTTCCTATGAAAATGTTAACAACGGAGATGGAAGTTACAAATGGAGGTAAGAACAAGCCTATTCCTTTGCTGGTCCATCTGTTTTGGCAAATTCTCCGTCATCTATTATTTCATCTGCAAATTTCACTTTTCTACACTATGATCCTGTATCTATCCTTTCGATTTTTTTTTCAGTTATGAGAGTGGAAACGGAATCAAAGCTCAAGAAGAAGGTGAATTGAAACCAGGAGGCGAAGAAGGTATTCAATCAGCTGTAGGATCTTATTCGTACACTGCTCCAGATGGTACCGAAATAAAAATTGAATATACTGCTGACGAAAATGGCTTCGTACCAGTCGGTGACCACCTTCCCACTTCACCACCAATCCCACCAGAAATCCAAAAAGCTTTGGACCAAAATGCTGCCGAAGAAGCTGCTGGAGGTGGTGGTGGAGGAAACGGAGGTGGAAATGGTGGTGGAAATGGAGGTGGAAACGGAGGTGGTAATGGCAATGGATATCGCTATTAAATTGGTGAGCAAAAACTTACTACCTTATATGTCCCATATTAGGGAAGCCGCAAATTTGGAATCATTTAAAAATTGAAAATGATGAAAGAAGCAATTTTTAATCAATAAATTCCACTCTATAATAAATTTTACTTTAATTTTCAGAGTACCAGGACCATTCGTCGCGCAAGTTACCTTCTTTACCTGTTTTTTATAATATTATTTATTTATTTAACAACAAATCAATGTATATATCCATATACAATCGTTCATGTACCCGATAAGTTTTTCAATAGGCGAATATTTAAGAAAATCATGCTCTATTTAGCTTTAATTTGAGTTATTCCTTTATAAAAGCTGTAACTTATTTCAAATCAATCATCTTGTTTCTAATGATAATGAATATTAATGTTGACGACTACGCTATGTTAAGGTGCTGATCGATTTCGAGTTAGTTTTAAAATGTGAATTTGATTGTTGAGATAAGCTGTAATGTGTGTTGCTAATTCTATTTTTATTGTTGTATGTGTATAATTTCATATTCAATATTTATCAAACGCAATAAACGTTTCATTGTCAAATATATTTTTCACTTACCTATTTATAATCCCTACAAATACTTCCATTATATAATGAGAACACATTATTATTCTTACATCAAGGACCGATCTACAGTTAATTGAACTAGCAAATCATGAACCACCTGTATATTGAGCAAGGAAGGTACCAAAAGGTGTAATTCAATAGTTGTTGGAGCCTATAGCCTAAGAAGTAGTTGTTTCTGCTTAGTTGAACGGTCACTGGTTTTGAACAATTCTATAACTAATAATGTGACATCAATTTTTTATAAAGATTAATCCTTCTACACCTACAAAATTATTGAATGTTAAATCTAGCAATATATCCTTGTGAAAAAGATCGACCCAATGAAATAAATATTTTTTGAATAAATTTTGATGACAGTGTTAAATGGAGATTAAAAAATGATTGTGTTTACCAAATGAAAGGCGTTTTTTGTTGGGTAACACAAAACCCGCTGGCGAATATTTACATCTAAGATTATTATGATTTAATCATTCTTTTTATCGATTTTTATTATGACATTTGATTATACCAAAAAGGAAAATATAATATAATATACAATATAATTATTACAATAGGAATGTTTCAATAATTGCATAGTATTGGGGAGTTGAAACTTTCTTAAGTATAAATAATAAAAAAAACAGAGCCTGTCAACGGTTCTGTCAAAAACTTTACGTTGTTTCAATTCTCTCGATGTTCAAAATACATATTTTTATTCGGAAAAGACGTGAAGACATTATTGTGTATTTAAATTTTGGACTAAGTGCTCTATTTTTGAAGAAATTATTGGAATATGAAATTTTTTATGGAATTCGGATCATTACGTCCCACCCTATATAAGAAAGTATGTATGTATCCACTTACCATATAGAAGTACTTGGTGGTGAATGATTCAGCTCACCTGAAACAAAAACCCAACAATGAATTTGTGAAAATTTGTAAAATTGTATTGTCAATATTCACTAAGTAGTATTTTCGAAAATAGTAAATCAAAAAGTGTATAGATAGGGTGCTATAGAAAGTTATAGCGATACGGTGTCACAGGATGCGAAAGCTTGACAGAGAACAGTAAAAAAGAGAGAGATGGGTGGACATACCCATTTAAAGATCCATCTTCGTATGTCGACTCCGTTCGGGCTGCTTTGCGAGACTTTTCAACAGTGTTATCAATTGGCATAATATTTCACGATCATAGGTCGAGTATGTTATAAGCATTAGTTTTAGTGTGATAGTTATACACATACAAGTATTCGACAATTACTTGTTTCAAATCAATTTCATTAACATTCAAAGAATTCTACAATTTAAACGATTATAATGTATAGAAATCATACCATAAATACAGTGTGTCGCATTTAAGATGAAGACACCCCCATATTTTCACTGTTTGAAAGATTATAGATTTGAATTTTCGCAGAGTCATACATGTTGATGGGCCACATCTTTTAAGTTAATCAACTAAAATCTGAACTTTAATCTCAGCCTACTATGATTTCACAAAAAGGGTTACTTTTCCGATATTTTGCTTCGCGTTAAAAATATCGAAAAAAAATATTCGAAAAAATTGTTCAGAATATCATTTCAACCGCACATACCGAAATTCATCACAAAATTCGCATTTTTTATTTTTCAATTTTTTTGCCCACCCACATTTATTATTACAAAATATTATTCAATTTGATCAATATTTCTTCGAAAGTGCTGTTTACTCTACTAATATATTTGAATACATGACACTGTGTCAAGAATTTAATTTCCACGGCACAATAATTATCAAAATAAATAATAACTTTGTAAAATTAGACCAAAAAATGAAAAATTGAAAATGTGAATTTTGTGATGAAATTTGGTATGTGGGGATAGAATAATATTCTGAACAACTTTTTTCAATAATATTTTTCGATATCTCTAACGCGAAGGAAAATATCAAGAAGCGGTCCTGTTGGTGAAATCGTAGTAGGTTAAGTTTGAAGTTTACATATAAGTTGACTATTTCAAGAAATGTGGCCTATCAACCTCCATGACTCTACAAAAATTCAAATCTCTAATTCTTCAAACAGCGAAAATATGGAAGTGTCTTCATCTTATATGCAACACACTGTATATACTTTTTTTCACAAACCATCTTTGACAACCATGCACAATAACCGTGACGGCTTTGCTCAAAAATCAAAATACAAAACGCCATTTTGACACTCCAGTTTGAAGGTTGTCAATCCGCGATATTATTCGTGTTATTTGACTAATCGATTGTAGGTTGTGGTAATATTAAATGAAAATAGTGTACCTACATTAGTATATTATTTTTATAAAATGAATAAACATCACGGGGGATGAGTGTATTTGTTCATACAGAGACTGTCCAAATAAATTTTATTCAGAAAGAAAAGTGAAGAACCGGCACTGGAAACTGTTATTGTTCCCAAGTCAACATTGCAATTTGGTAAGAAATTCTAAAAAATTTTTTCACTGGCGACATCGCGGCCATACCGAGTTAAAGGTCCAAGGTCATTGAAATCGGAGTTGAAAATCCTTTGATGTTTTGCCGGGATTCGTATCTGTTCTCTTTTATAATCTGTGACGGTGTTGTGTTCGTCGGAAATTTCAGCTGTACTCAAACGTTATTTCCGCAGGGCGTTTAGAATTGCCCAAAATTTTTTTCTTTTGAAATCCTAAGAGCCAGAGCAGCCGGCCGGATTTATAAAAAACAGCATTTGTTGTTGTTGTTGTTGTTGTATGCTAACGAAATTCTTAAAATTCCTTGATTGTGAACACCAGTCATTATTATTCACAATTGGATTTGCTTAAAATCAATAAATAATTAATTTCAAACTTGACCCAATAATCATTTAAATGTAAAAACCAGATAATCTTATAAATAAAGTGTAATCTAATATTAAAATTAGATATATGTGTACATTTTTAAAACGAAATAAATTACCTTATTATGCCTGACTGCATTGACCAACCAATGTTATAACTTTGATTTAATTCAGTATTGTTTTATTTATAACTATGTATTCATATATCAACAGATAATAAAAAAAAAAGATTGTTGATAATATTTTGAAATGGGAAAAAAATGAAGTAATGCGAACTTTCAACAAAAAATGTCTGATTAATTTTTTTTTAATTAAGTATCGCGTGATTATTGTTCTCAATTCATTGTCATGATTAATTAAGGTTAAATTAAATTTGGAAAAATGTTTTACTACATTTCAATATACACTGCGTTATTTACCTATGCCGCATCTTAAATAACACAGTTACTGGTTTGATAAAGCTGTAATTCGGAAAATATGACAGATAGAACAATAAATGACATGTCTACAGACAACGACAACTTCAAATCGTACCGAATTATTTTATTGTTATGTAGTGCAGTTCAGTTACACCCAGTAACAGCAGATACCACCAGAAGCAATAATTGTTTCATTAGTCCATGAGCTGGCAATGTTTTTAACAATCAATCTCAAGATAACTAGTTGTTATCCACCCAGTTAGATAAAAACACCGTGCATCTGGCATTCTAGAAACTTGTGTTCAAGTTCCAATTTCTCTTCTTCTGTCAGTATGTCACTAGATATGTCAATGCAGTAGAACTACAACTTAATGGAACTACTACAAAAGTCCTTTAAAAAATAAACATAAGCGAACAAATAAAACTGACATCTGACAGAAATGAAATATTGTTCAGTATTTATACACCATAAAAAGGCTTCACATTTACAGCCGGTTTCACAATGTCGGGTTAACTCCTAGGGTCAATTAACCCTTACCTATAAGGTTACCATCAGATACCGTTTCACAATTGTGTCAGTTCGTCTATAGGCTAGCTGATTGGAAGTTCAGTAGTAATTTTTATTCAGTTGGTAGCAGATTAGGTATAATGATCAGATTTTATGGTTAGTGACATTTAAAATCGAAAAAAAAAGAAGAAGGAGTTAACCAATAAAATTAATTTACTCGTATTTGGTAAGTTGTAGTTTGTTTTAATTTTTTTAGCAGAAGTAATAATATAGCTGTATAGGTATTTAATGAAAATAATGAAAGCATATGGAAACAACCAATTTTATTCTAGAGTTATAATAACTCCCATTACAACTAATTATTATTCCAAATTGGTAATAAAATTATTAACTAGATCATATCTCACTCTATTATTTGGGTTTACTTTGCGTTGTTCAAGTTCTACAACATTGTTAGCAAAATTAATTACCATTTCTTGCTCAACATTTACAGAAGGCATTTCTCCATTTTTAGGACAAGCAATGTTGGGTGGTATGAATAAAAACGGAGTATATGCTAACACTAGAAGTATTAGCATTTTCTATAAAGTGGGTACTTCAATACTAAGAAGAAACTACATTTCAAAGTAGATACTTTAAATTTTTCCGGAAGTTACTATACTAAGTAGCACTCTAGTGAAAATGACTAAAGTATTTACTGCAATTTGGAGTAGCGACTTCTCACAGCAAATACTTCGATTTTAAGAAGAAATTGTAGTATTTGCTTAACGTTAGCGAGGTTGGTATAATAGCAGCTTCTTGAGAATTCTTCGGTTAAATTTGTTTGAAAATGGATGGATGGAAGGAAAATATACAGTGCAACGACACGTTAATGATGATATTTTGTATCATAAAATGTTCCGGTAACAGAAAATGAGGTGGCAGGTGTCATTTTTTTATCCAGCAGTATCTTGAAATCTTTTAGGATTATAACAAATGCTAATTGTATATTTATTGGGACTCTTCTTGACAGGGCATTTCTTCATATGAAGACAAGAAAAATAGCAAATAATATTTCGGGTAGTCTTGAAAATTTTTGGTAACAGCAATGATGGAACAGAAAATCTGATAAACTTGTCATGACCTGCATCCCTAGCAGAAGGAGTGGAAGATGCTGCACGTGTCAAAGCATGTACTACGGGCTAAAAAGTAGATACTACAAGCAGTTTGGTAAATACTTCAACGTTAAGCAGATTCTACCGGAACTGACCAGATGCTTCATGATGGAGCATATACTTTGAAGTAGATCTTTAAATTTGTAGTAATAGCATGTACTTCGTTTTTATTCATACCACCCAATGTGTTAAACTGCAGTTGCTACAATCACAGGCTGCAGATTCTCCAACTCCAATCTTTAACTCATTTCCAAGGCAGGAAACCTTCTTTTCCACACACCATACTGCCTCTCCACAACAATTCTTGTCCTGATTTGTGATTCGTTAAATAAAGCTTCTGTTTCACTATTAACATTTGCCAATGGCTTCATTAAATGATTTTTAATGGGGTAGCCACTATCCCCCACTAATAAACTGTCTCTAAATTCCCCCTATACGCATTTACCTCAATCGTTCATTTTGTACACTCAAAAAAATAAGCAAATAAATGCAGCAATAGCTTTAATTGTTAGGTTAGAATCTCCAGGTTATTATTATTACCACTAGATTTTCTGGTGGTTAAATATTCTGCGAGTTAACCATAACTTGAACCCTTTACTGAACAATGTGAAACACTTGTTTTGAGGTAACCAAGGGTTATTTGTTAACCTCAGGATAACTTTACATTGTGAAACCGGGCGTTAGTGTCAGGTTTCTTATAATTGACATTTATTCTCGTCTAATTGCTAGAATACAGTTTCTCATTGAACAATCCAAATTTACCCGATAAAATAGAAATACAAGATTTGTAGCTTATTTATGAAACTTTTGATTGCGTTTTTTTTTTCTCATGGTGGCTAATGAGCATTGAACTTAATCTCGAAGATCTGGCCAATAATGGCCCGCGTTCTGAGAAGTTTCGAAAGCAAACAATACCGAGACCGAAGGATTTAGGTAAATACGACATCTGACCTTAGTGGGAGGCAATCATTCAAAATATTTTTAGTTGACTTCGTTAGGCAGGGGAAACGAAATAATCATATATAAAGTTTTAAGTGAATAATAGATTTTTATAGTTGTAGATTTACCATAAGGCAGTGCAAGATTGTAATAAAATTAATAATAGTTCAAAATGAAAGTGCTAGTAAGTGAAGTGATTATTTAATATTAAAAATAAAGCTAGTTTTGTGGAGGGTTCGTGAAAAGTTTAAGCAGCAAGGTCATGAAAATCTCTATTCAACATAGGCGTGCGATAAAATTTTAAAAAGGGTTGATTTATTCAAAAACCACGTACCATGGTACAAAGATTATGGTAAAAGGAAATTTAGGAGAATAATTATTGCCTTTTAGAAAATTTCATCGTATACCTATAATTTGGGGAAACTTTTTCAAACAGCCCCTTACAACACTGCTCATAAGGGGAAGGATAAAATACTCTTTTCCTCACTCAAAAATTTAACGATAATTCAATTAAAGAAAATTCTTCAAATGAAAATGTGGAAATTCTTCTTATTTTTAGATAGTCATATCAAGTGTTTTGTGCATTGGTTTGACTGCACCTCAAGAAAACCCAGAAGAGTACCAAAAGAAGAATAACTTCATTCCAATCATACGACAACAACAAGAAGTCAATATTGATGGAACATATGAATACAGGTAATTTTTCATTGTAACAAATATACATAACATAATTACATTGTTTTTTTTACAGTTTTGAAACTGGAAACGGCATTATTAATGAAGAAAAAGGTTTTCTAAAAGACATAGGAGCAGAAGAAAAAGCACAAGTGGCTCAAGGCCGGTCTGAATATACATCCCCAGAAGGTATCCGAGTGCAGCTCAGCTACATTGCCGATGAGAACGGCTTCCAACCTGTAGGTGATCATCTACCGACACCCCCACCAATACCAAAAGCAATCTTGAAAGCCCTAAAATTCATTGCTTCTCTCAACGCCTTAAACAGGGTGGAAAATTCGTCCGATCCAGTCGAACAAGTTAATAACAACATACGGTGATAAACATGATATTTATTTGTTGTGATAATAATTAATTTATTAAGGATCTAATATAATATTTAAGTGATAAAATTGGTTTTATTATTTAATAAAAGAAAATATATATTGAACTCATAAAAAATGAAATGTATTGTAAGAATTTTTGCTAATGATTAAATCCTTTTTGAAAATTTTATGTTACACTAATGTGCTTTGCAAGGCACAATGGCGTACCAAAAAACACTTCCACAGACTCTACCCCATATTCCACAAACCGGCAGCTCTCAAACAAAATATAATTGTCAGTAATTCAACTATCATGGAAAACCCTCTTTTTTTTAAATGGGAAGTATAGGCTTATAATAAATCGTTTGAAAGGTCTCCTCATTCCCTATTCAAAAATGCTATAAAATTTTCAATTTATAATTTAAAATGGACGTGGATTTTCTATAAATATTTACAGTAATAGAAATAAAATCAATTTAATCCGTTTGACTTTAACACACTGTATGTATGTATTGTTGTTAGTATTATGCAACGGATGGTTTTAAGAATTTTAGAAATATATCTATTAAGAATGTCACTTGTCCTTGACTTCAATTAAAAAGACATTAATCAAATTTTAATTAAAACAAACATGTGTTTTTACCAATAATGTCAAATATAAGCAGTTTTTTTTATAAATATACGTTGCTCAAATATATCCGGTACACATTTTTAATCTCATAATTTTAATAGATCAACTTTTTGGAGTACATTTTGGTGTTTTTTGAATTGCCAATACAATCGATAAAAAATTAGTGAAACTAAAAGTATTTCACATTAAGAATACATACAAGAATAATAACATTTATAGTTGCTGGTAGCGTCATCTTTTCTCAAACAGTCCTACTAATAATTATATAGTTGCCTATAATATAATAAACAATTCATCTCCGTAAATTTCAAAAGAAATCTATTTTCTTGGAGATCGAAGGAGGTACTTAGTAGATTCCTACTCTTCAACTCACCAGTAGTACGCCTATTGGAAACTAAGTGGTAAGTACCAAGTGATTTTAATGGTAAAAATCCATTTTTAATCCAAATAACTAATATTCAAATGACAATTTTATTTATTTATTAATAAGTTTATTAATTTATACCTAGTGGATTCTATTTCAGTATCACAGCCACAAAGAATTTTTAATTTACTACACTAGAGACATCACCTTCATAGCTTCACCTTGTTTTATTGTAAATGGTGTTTAACCTGGGAGCAACATGTTAAGGAGGAGTTTTACCTTTAATCAGAAGAAGATGGACATTTGCCCAAGCTGAAGCCTGAAATTCTTCATGGAATATCATTGGTTGGTCAACAATTTTCAAAAACTTCTGTAGAAAGGATATTTCGTTAAAATATTTTACTTTATTTTTCTTTTTGATGTTCTATAACCTAAAATCTGCGTCGAAATCCCAATAAAAATAATAACAGTTAAATTTTTTTAAATAAAAAATATATTTTCTAAATTTACAGTAAAACTAAATCTATTGACGTTTGGGTTGCTCGTCATTTTCTTCGGGATGAGCGGCGTTCCATTCTAAAGACCGCAGAATAGCTGCTGGTATTGGAGGTGGAGTGTTATGATCTACTGGAGGAGTTGGGAGGAGATTTCCTTGAGGTTGGTAACCGAATTCGTTAGCGATGTATTTGAAGAAAACAGGGATACCTTCAGGACTTTTCCATTCAGCAGATCCAATTACTTCAGAAGCAGCATCTTTAGATCCGGCATTCTTTTGGGTTCCTTGTTCTGAAACTTTAATACCATTTCCTGATTCGAATGATGATCGGAAGTTTCCATCGATACCAACTTCGCTTTCTTGGCTGATGATTGGGACTATTTTGGGGTTGGCTACTTCTAGACTGGCGCCTAAGGCCACTGTTACCAACGCGGATAAAGCGATCTTTAAAAATTATTAAAAAATATATATTTATTTGGAATTTAACAATTTGCTGGTAAAATTAATTAATTGAAGTGAAATAAAAAGAAAGAAGACACGAAAAGTTAAATAATTGTGATAAATGCATAAGAATATCTCTCAAAAAATACCAATTAATAATAATAAAAATAATTATAAAGAAAATTGAAATATTTGAAATTTAAGTGATTTTAATAATTAAATTTATTAAAAAAATTTTTAAATAATTCACAGATTATTTTTTAAAGTAAATCAATAATAATGACACAAAATTTACATAAAATTCTATATCTAATATTATTTTAAACGATTAAAAACTTTCTTTTTTTAATAACTATATTGTTAAACAGAATTTAAAAGAACAATAAATATCTGGTAGTACTTACCACTAATTTCATGGTGTATGATGCACTCCTCAACTTAGAATATACTCACTAAAAAATTCGCACCAAATTTATACAAATCTTGATGACACAAATTTAAATTTACATAATATAGAGCTACTAGCAGTTTTTTTCGATAAGTGTGACGGGCAAGACCACGCCGTTTAAATTACAAGGTTATTGGAAGAATGGACCCCCGCGTTAGATAATATCTATTCAATTCAATAAAAGAGATTTTATGGTATAATTCAGCTAACTAAATGATATTACATGGTAGATCAATTAGTGACTTTAATAGAAATGATTAAATGGAGATTAGTTTAAATTTTTTTTTAAATAAAAAAAAATTAAGGGAAAAATAGTTACAATTATTTGGCTACTCAAAAAAATAAAGCATCATAACTGCTGGATGAAAAACGAGTTAATACAAAAACAGACTGTGGCAGTCGATTTTTCACATCAAAAAACCCCTCCAGACAAATTTTGAGCAATTTTTATTTCAAAAATGATTTTTTTGTCGAAAATTTTGAAGCAAGGGGTAGGTATGGATATTTAATGTAAACTGCATTGTGCTAACTTTTTTCCTGGTCGGAATTATGGACTTAAAATAAACTGGAATATGTAAAATTTTCCGCTGAATCGATTGCCGAAGACTAGAACGCTCCATCTATCATATTAGTTGAGTTATGAGCACATTTAGTTTTGGAACGTGGATTTTCGAAAATTTCATGACTTCATTTGGAGGAGAAAAAATCATTTTATACAAAAACAGACTGTGGCAGTCGATTCTTCGCATTGAAAAACCACTCCAGACAAATTTTGAGCAATTTTTATGTCAAAAAATTTTGAAGCTAACTCCTTTCCTTGGTCGGAATTATGAGCTCATGGTACTATGAATGAATTAAGAATGGCATAATGAATATTATAACTATGAGGGGACATACTTTTAATTTACCCAAAATAAACATTTCAAAAGAATTTATTATGAAATTAGGGAAAAAATATAACTGGGTAGGACAAAATGTGTCACATTTAACATTTAGTTAGAGCAACTTTCAGAAAATGAGTTTAAATCTTCAAATTAATCATTCCGTAATAAGTGTAGTTCGATCAAACCATTTTTGAACCCGGAATATGTGATATAACTTACAATCAATCTTCTCAAGACACCCTGTATATTAAATCAATTATTTAAAAAGAGAAATCACGGAGATGGTCACGAATTAATTGAAACTATCGAAATTCAAATTATTTTTGAAGCAATTCAAGTTATTAGTGAAAAAAATATTCATATCATATATATCAGGATTAAAAACCTGTTAGGATTTTCGTGAATATGATATATGGATTTAAGCTCTTTTCAAGATGTTATTTCAATACTATTTGCGAGGATTCTTTTAGTTAGAATCAATTTTTTGCTTGGATGTATCAGTGAGCAATTCATTACGAAATCTTTTGTAGATGTTGACTTGCCAGCCTGATTATCTTGATCTTCATATTGATAATAATTATGATACTATTTTATTATTGTATTAAAACATGCAAAATTTTTCATAAACCTAACTATGCTGACTTAATTGGACACAGGGTATCAATTATATAATAAACAGGATAATTAAAAATGATAAAATTATGAATTCTTTGTATTTTTCAATTCAACAAATATCTTTTAATAACATTTCATTTACTCAACTCGCCCTAAAATAAGATATAAAGTCGTTCATGATTATTTTGGAATATTTTCTGACCAAATATTCCACGTTATTTGGCACATAATGAACATAGGCGTGCCTACAGGGGGGGCAGGGTGGTCCATTGCCCACCCTAATCGGTCCATCCCAATTCCGAGAAAAGAGAAAGTGAAGGGCGGCAATATGCAAAAGCAATGTTTCGGCGGACATGGCTCTTTGTTTTTTCATCAAAAGATTCCGATTTGATATTTGGCCCCCCCCTAATAAGAAAGTCTGCGCACGCCTATGATAATGAATACAAAAGTATTTAAATAAGTTAATATTACAAAGTTTCAAACAATGTATAGAAAATTCCAAATATAGATATTACAATGAATATAGATGTCAATGCTGTTCACATGTATATCTCACTGGTTGTAAAAGAGGACAAGCTGTGCATTTTAATTGCTTTAATTAGTAATATTACAACAAAAAGGAAGTGAAAAAGATATTTTATATTATTGATATTTCAATAGTAACCAATATATCGAGATTCTCTTTTATCGTAAACAACTCCATCAATTCCACTTGTATTACAATTTTTCATTTTTCAAGAAAACTTTACAGAGCTGGTAAATGTTTTAGGCAAAGAATGTTCATATACAAGTGGAATAACCAGAGCTAGTTCCAAAATATGCAAATGGTTCATCAATAAGTCCATCTTTCTTAGATTTAAAAATAAATCAATACCTTTATTTCTGTTGAATGAGCATCAGAATTTATTTTTAACTAATTTATTCCATCTTGAAATCTAATACGATTAGATAACCTCATTTTGACCCCTGCCCTGGCCATTGATCTACGAAATAGTGTTACAAAAGTAGCGAGAAAGCAATATATTCGCTCACATGGGTGTTTCGAATTTCATCTATCAACAAAAGCGAGAGTGGAATTCCATCAAAGTCTCGAGTAATATCGAGGGCGTCTATAGCTAAAGGTAGGTACCGTTTTACACAATATGCAATTATACAATACTGTTATTTGCATTATTAGAGAATGAGTTTGATAAATGGATGAGATCGATGTTGCCGGTTTTCATTTTTCTATTTTGAAACGAACCACAATAAGAAAATGTCCAAGAAATATATATATATATATATATATATATATATATATATATATATATAGAGAACAACCTCAAGGTCAAAACATGTTTGGATGGTTGATATACAGAGTTCAATTGGATTCTCAGATCTCAGATCTCTCAGAAACTTGTTCCTAGATAAGCATGATCTGCTTTGATATGGGGACCCAAATGAGTAATTGAGAGTGTTTTTATATATCTACATTTAAAATAGTATGGCAACGCTGAACCTGATTCGTATGAAAGTAACAGTGATTTAAAAAGAAGAGTTCAAGGCCAAGATATTTTTTTACCTATATGATATTTCAATTCTCATGTTATTTATCGAATAAACTAAGTTCAGATGTTATGGTGTGAGGAGACAAAAAAATGTTTATTAGACTTATGAATGGAGTTAACTTTTTATGTTTTGATACCACTGTGAAATTATTATAATTTTATTATTAATTTGAGAAAACCAGTTACAGCATGAGAGTAGATATTTGATTATAGTTTCAAAATAAACTGGTGGATGTAAAATTTTTCGCTGAATCGATTGCCGAAGACTAGAACGTTCTATCTATCATATTAGTCGAGTTATGAGCATAATAGTTTTAAAAAGTGGATTTTCGAAAATTTCATTTCATTTGGAGGAGAAAAAATGATTTTATACAAAAACAGACTGTGGCAGTCGATTTTTCGCATCGAAAAACCCCTCCAGACAAATTTTGAGCAATTTTCATTTCAAAAATGATTTTTTTGTCGAAAATTTTGAATCAAGTGGTAGGTATGGAAATATTTAATGTAAACTGCATTGTGCTAACTTTTTTCCTGGTCGGAATTATGGACTCAAAATATACTGGAATATGTTAAATTATCCGTTTAATCGATTGCCGAAGACTAGTTTTATCTATCATATTACTCGAGTTATGATCACATTTAGTTTTGAAAAGTGGATTTTCGAAAATTTCATTTCATTTGGAGGAGAAAAAATGATTTTATACAAAAACAGACTGTGGCAGTCGATTTTTCGCATCGAAAAACCCCTCCAGACAAATTTTGAGCAATTTTCATTTCAAAAATGATTTTTTTGTCGAAAATTTTGAATCAAGTGGTAGGTATGGAAATATTTAATGTAAACTGCATTGTGCTAACTTTTTTCCTGGTCGGAATTATGGACTTAAAATAAACTGGAATATGTAAAATTTTCCGCTGAATCGATTGCCGAAGACTAGAACGTTCTATCTATTATATTAGTCGAGTTATGATCACATTTAGTTTTGAAAAGTGGATTTTCGAAAATTTCATGTCTTCATTTGGAGGAGAAAAAATTATTTTATACAAAAACAGACTGTGGCAGTCAATTTTTCGCATCAAAAAACTCCTTCACACAAATTTTGAGCAATTTTTATGTCAAAAATGATTTTTTTGTCGAAAATTTTGAAGCAAGGGGTAGGTATGGATATTTAATGTAAACTGCATTGTGCTAACTTTTTTCCTGGTCGGAATTATGGACTCAAAATAAACTGGAATATGTAAAATTTTCCGCTGAATCGATTGCCGAAGGCTAGAACGTTCTATCTATCACATTAGTCGAGTTATGATCACATTTAGTTTTGAAAAGTGGATTTTCGAAAATTTCATGTCTTCATTTGGAGGAGAAAAAATTATTTTATACAAAAACAGACTGTGGCAGTCAGTTTTTCGCATCGAAAAACCCCTCCGGACAAATTTTGAGCAATTTTCATTTCAAAAATGATTTTTTTGTCGAAAATTTTGAAGCAAGGGGTAGGTATGGATATTTAATGTAAACTGCATTGTGCTAACTTTTTTCCTGGTCGGAATTATGGACTCAAAATACACTGGGATATGTGAAATTTTCCGCTGAATCGATTGCCGAAGACTAGAACGTTCTATCTATCATATTAGTCGAGTTATGATCACATTTAGTTTTGAAAAGTGAATTTTCGAAAATGTCATGACTTCATTTGGAGGAGAAAAAATGATTTTATTGAAAAACAGACTGTGCCAGGCTCAAAGTTTTTATTCCACTCGATTATGAAATAATTAGAATACATTTCAATTCGAATAGTAAATTTTCTATTTTATTATTAATTTCACGATAAGATTCTCCATAATATCGAAAAGTTGATGAGAAGCAGTTTTACCAAATTCAGCTCTCTGAAATTGTTCGTTCTACTAATAAAACTCAATTATAATATACTTTCAATACTGAAAAATGGCTTTTCCGAACAGTATGTCAGCGATGAGATTATGGCAAAATTTAAATGAAATGAAATCTATTTAAATTTATTGATGCATAAATTATACTTTCCAAGAATTAATGTCAACCAACTCATTCAATTTATCCAAAAAGGCAATCGAGTCTGCGTACAAATCCTTCATAAAATATCAATCATAAGCCTATGACAGAAGGAATTTCTTAGAAATGAATCAATTTCCCTTGAAAAATATGTATCGTACGCCCATGGAAATAGAATATTTCAGGAGTTGAAACAAATTTACAGGATCACAGGACATTTAAACAGTCTAAATTGATTGTTCAACTTTATTTCAACAAACATAACTTTAAAAAAAAATACTCAATAAATGAATATGCATATTTAAAATCTTCTTCCAGAAGGAATCTTTTTATTTTGTCCATCTTCATTTTCTTCCGGATGAGCAGCATTGTATTCCAAAGATTTTAAAATAGCCAAAGGAATGGGCGGGGGAGCGGGAGCAACTGGTAAATGTGCACCTTGAGGCTGGAAGCCGTTTTCGTTGGCTATGTAAGTTAAATGGATAGGGGAACCATCTGGGGCGGTATATTCAAAAATTCCTTGAATTTCTCCAGTGTCTCCGTCCTTACTACCTGAATAATGGTAAATTACCCAGAGAGGGAAATTGTTTTTGGAAAAATATTGGTTGATTGAATAATAAACATTATACAGACCAAAAAAATACAGTGGGATAACTTAAGTTCAAATCACTTTCTCACCTGCATTTTTAAGTACCCCTTGTTCTTCTACAGTTATACCATTTCCTGTTTTATATGAAGAATGAAACGTTCCATCGAAACTAAACTGTCTATCCTGACTCAAAATCGGAATTATTCCTTTTTCTCTAAGCGGTCCTTGTGCAGCGAAAGCAGCGGAAAATAAGAAAGCAGTTGCTATCTGCAAAAACACGATCCTTCTCAAAACATCTTCAGCGCACTGAAGCATTTATTCGTTTAAAGAAAGTTAAAAAAAAAATGAAAAAACGCACTGCATTAGAAGAGATAGATAACCTTTTTAACAGTTCGTGACGCCAGACCCATTCGAAAATTTCCAAGCAATCGTATTAATTTCACTTAGATAATAATAATTGCAGATTACTTACAGCTATTCTCATCTTGTTTCAGTAGACAATACTTACTGACTTTGACATTTCATCTACCTATATTTATACGATACCTTGATTACTATTGAAATCTCTTGCACATAAATCTCTGTACCACTACAATACACTATACAGTGTGGAATATTTCATTGAATTAAGAGTATTCATAAAAATAATAATAAATAAAAACATTGTAATTTTAACTTTATACCATTCATACTAATAATGTATAATAAGCAATAAGAAGTATGTTTTTATCTTTTTGATAACATTTAGTTCATCAGAAAAGTCTGAGCAGGTAGTAGTTCCTTGAAGGTGTTGAACCCCCCCAGGTGTTGAACCTTGAAATTTAATAGAGTCTTGCAGCCTTTTCCAATAGATGCCTGCTTGTGTCCCCAGGGGCCATGACAGGGACTCCGATTCGCCTGCGTATTACAGCCCAGTGTGGACACTCTAAGAGAACATGAACTGACGCTTCGTCAGTCATGCTGCAACCCCTACATAGGGAACTACTCCTAAGTTGTGGAGGTGTTTTCTCATACATCAGTGCCCTGTTAGGAGTCCTGCTTGTGAGTAGGGGATATCTTCTTCCGATCCACTACAGCTTTCTGAGTTGTTCTTCTCTGGTTTGGTCGTAATCTTCAATTTCTTATTAAATTTTAACAAAAGTCCTTCTTCCAATATATATTATACACTATTGATAATTCTTTTGTTCTATTTTAGTGTATCCTAAAGGCAAGAGCACTAAAAATATTACTTATGTATTTAATTTTTGGTCGTGTACAGAATATGAAATAATTTGTAATAAAATTAATCTAATTAACTTAATCAATTATTGATACAACGGAATTCAATTGATTTAATAGTTATTTCAAAAATAACGAACATGGTATATAAGCAGTTGTTAATTATAAAGTATACAAAAGATTTATATCTGCGAGGAACTTTAAGGATGGTTAGTTCTCTTTGTTAATGTTATGCAAGTCCTATAAATGCCATTCGACGTTACTTCGGGCATTAGTGTCGTTCTGAACTACTTAGCTTTAATATGAAGTCACTGGTAAGTTTATATTTTACAAAAATCTATTTTACTATAAAAAAACAATTTTTTCAAAATAGAATACCGGTTTTTATTTGGCAATTGGAATTAAAGCTAGTAATTAATATACAGAGTGTCTTAAATTAGATGGAATAGATAAAAGGTTATCATTATCAGTTATTTTTTGCTGAAACAGTTGTAGTTTAAGCAGATCTATGGTACAATGACTTATTTTCGAGATATTAGGCGATTTTTCGAAATTGCTGCAGTCTCAGTTATCCCTTTTATCTCAAAATAGATATAAAAAATAGCAAAATAACTTTTTATGGAATAATCGAAAGATGGTTTGGAGCAGCAGGCATATAATTTTGGGGGAGCTCACTTTAGGAATTTTGACATTAACATAAAAAGGTGAAGATGTGGTAATTGTCGTGAAAATTAAAATTAAATTATAATTTCAGCATTATCCATTGTTTCTATAATTTACGACCTTGCTATATACATGGTGATGCAGATAAATCAATGGATAAAAAGATCTCGTAACTTAAAGTGACTGAGAAGTGAAGGTATAGCGTAAAGCAAGGTTTTTCATATCATTTTGATAGAATACCGGGTATATTCTCCCATTTTCGAAATATTTACGTTATATTGAACAGAATTGATTACCTAGCATTCCATACCCCAGAAATCAGAAACTTTTTAAATCAATACAACTGATTTATTTAAAAACAATTTATTCCATATATTTTTTAGATAATACTGACAGTTTTAGTCCACTTCGTGGTTTCACAAGGAGGCAATAGACGTATACCAAGTTCAGGACAAAATCCGGAAGGAAATGCAAGAACTGTCAATGAAAACTCCGAACTTAACCTCGATGGAACCTATCAATGGAGGTGAGTTTTTTCTTATATGCACTAGGGTGAGCAAAAAAACTTTTAATTCCATTATCATGATAATTTTCTTAGCTTGATAAATTTGTAACCTAAAATTTTCTGTTCCAGCTTTCAATCAGACAACGGTATCTCAGCACAAGAAATAGGACAAGTCAAAAACCCCAACTCTCAAGAACCCGCTGAAGAAGCGCAAGGTAACTTCCAGTATACTGCCCCAGATGGTTCACCGATCCAACTATCTTATATAGCCAACGAAGATGGTTTCCAACCAAGAGGCGCTCATCTTCCTGTTCCTCCACCGATTCCCATAGAAATCCAAAGAGCTTTGGAATGGAACGCTGCACATCCCGAAGAGGATGATGATGGCAGTGGAAGACCTAGAAGACTTTGAATCTTTCGTGTGTTGTTAGATTAATTTTTGTGATAATTTCTTTATTTCTGAAATTTTTAAAATAATATATTTAGAGTTTTCACTTAAATCTGTTTTTCATTCCCCCCGTTCTGTTAAATAATTGAAATTTTGTTTTTTGTTCAATGGAAATACGCGTATTGAAATTATTAAATACATAATTTCAATTCATTTACAGAATTATTATGCAATTGAAGTTTTTGAAAGGAGAAATACCATAAGTGTCTGATTACTTGGGAACGCAATGAAGATGATCATAATTTATCTTAAAATCATATAAAGTATGTATTATACTACCTTTTAGTTATACAACTGAACACACGTTCGAAACACCATATGTTTGAAAAGCAAAAACAGGTGGCGTGAGAAAAGCAAGGGATTCCTGAATTTTATGTAACTGTTTGGCGGAAAATGTCAATTGAACCATACTTATATCAGAAAATGATGAAAAAATAGTGGGCAAAACGCAAAAGCTACAAAAATTGAGAAAATAAGAACCGTAGAAGATGCAGTCAGCAATAAGACATTAGACGTCAAGAGGTTAACAGTTGATTTTTCATTTTTACAAATGCGCTTTCTATAGTGCTAATAAATACAAAATTTCACGCTTTTGTGGATATTTCCATCATAAAATCCAAGTTTTTCACCATTTGTCACTCAAAGACTTTGAATTTTCCAATTAAAAAGTGAATGACAAAGTTTCCTGTTATATTTTCCTATTTTTTTGGTAGTTCAATACCCTATCCTATATAACTAAATAAGAGTAAGAGAATAATATCTTTTGAAGATGCTGTTTAAATATTAATAAAATAATCACCTTTTCCACTCTCCGTCGTGGCAATAACTGCGTACCTAACAATCTATTTATAAATTAATATATAACCTCGAAAATAAACTAACATTTATTGAAATCGAAATAATATACTGAGGGTATTCAGCGCATTCTTGCATAATTTTTTATCATTAAGCACCGACCAGAGATCCACAACGTGACCATTTTTTTTCCACAGTACGTTCTAACGCTCAAGCACGATTTTAAATAACAGAAGATTAGAACGTGCTATCTCTGGGGCAAGGATTAAACTATAACGAAGGCTAAATATTATTACGCTTAAATCGATGCAGAGCTTTTTATGAAGAATACATTTTTCCCTAAAACTAATAATAAAAAAGTTTCCCATATGGTTCCAACTTACTGAGACATATTGTATATACTGGTTGTATGAAGAAGTTTAGTAGCGGTGTGGAAAATTCTAAGACAATTTCTATCACTTTCTCGTATGCGAATTTGTGATACAGATTTTTTCAAAGATCGGGCTACCTCTATTAATCACACACCCGGTATAATTAAGCTAAATGATACACTCTGTAAGGTAGATATCTTAACTTTTTTATTAATTCAATTGGCCTTGTGATGCAAATTCCTGTATCCCACTCTACTGTGTGTTGAGTTAAAGATGACACTAATAAAAATATATTTTCCATAAGGAGTGGTAATGGATATTTTGTTAAGTAGATATTAATTGACATCTTTGCATTGGTTAACATTTTGTGTTTGCTTCATTTAATAAAATGTAGAATGTTTTATTACTTTTTTTAATAATATACATTATTTCAGGGTTATCCCATGCAAATTATTTAAATTCTATCTCCGTTATTGAAATTTCGATGATAAATCATCGATATGGTGAAACTGAGTTGGGTAATTGTTTTGCAGCTGTTATTTTGGGAGTTTAAATCCCTAAAATACTGGGTGATCAGTTAAGAATGGATTTTCAACTTTATTTTTATCCATTTATTGCAAATAGGTGAAGCCGAAAGGAAGAGAACTGACAATTGAAAAGATCTAGTAGGGTTTAGACAATCAAAGATTTTTCTGGGTGATTACAACCTGTTGAGATCAAATGAATGCATAAGTCAAAATAAAACTAGGTTAAGAGTTTTAACAGGGATCCTAACGGGAGATTGGAGATTGAATGGGCACCTGAAAGAGCTCAAAATAGTGAAGGAAGAAAAGTGGAAGAAGAAACCTCTATCCACATACTTTCCAACTGCACAGCACTCCAAAATCCTAGAGTACAGTACCTGGGAAATTACTGGATAGAACAGGAACATTTATCTAAGTTGAAGCCTGCAAATATCCTAAAATTCCTTTGTGAAATAGGCTACTAGTTTTAGAGACTAAGTTAGATCTTTCAGGTTTCAGTGAATGTTACCCCAAAAATACATAAATACATACATACATAAATACATACATACATAAATACATACATACATAAATACATACATAAATACATACATACATAAATACATAAAAACATTTATTACAATCAAAGACATGTTTAGGCTTAATTATTTTAAGAATTTAATGTGAAATTCCAGTAGAATAAGGGCCAAACTTGCTAATTAGCACAACACTGGTTCTTATTCTGCAGTGGTGATTAAAATTTACGATGAAAGGAAAAAATATTGTGATTTAAATAAAAAAATAAAATAAAAAGTCTGAGCTCGTTCATTCATTCTATCAGTTACCGTTAGTTTTAGTGTAATATTAATGTATGAGATTTGTAAAATTTGGTGTTTAAAACGAGTCGATTATTTGCATAAACGTTGTTATGGAAATTAAATTTTTGGCGATAAGCGGAACCGAAAATATAACTTGCCATATCTTTTTATCAAGTATGAATTAAATTGTTTCCAATCACCATAAAAATTAACATATTCACAAATAATATACCGCCATTAAGTGTATGTAAGAGAGTCAGGTGGAATGTATGCCAGAAACAGAACAATTATATACAGCCGGATACCTCGCTTATTGGTCCACCCTGTATAAAAAATCTCATATGAATGGCATTAAAAATGGTTCCCTTTGTCAAAAAAATGACATTTAGCCTGTCTACAGCTTATCAGTTTAAAATAAATTCGATTCACTGACGAAAATTGATTTAACCTTTACCTATGTTGAAACAATGCGTTTATAGAATTCGCATTTAAATTATAATCTAAAAAATTAAATTTAATCTATAATTCACCATCGCCGTTTGGAGTTTAATTTCCTTGATGAACTGAACGCCTCAGATGTATCTGGCATTTATCAACTGAAAGCGAAAAAATTGCAACGACCATGACTTCTAAGAATGTCTTAAAGGCGCAACTCACAGTGTTTAAATCACAAAGAGTGTAATGATGAGAATATGTTCAGTGAATTAACATTAATTCTAACAATAATTTGCATCATTTGAAATAGTTTGCGCAGAAGAAATGAGTATGAAAAGGATGTATGTAAAAATAGAGTTTATCCAAAGTCAGTTTGAGAACTATAAAATAAAGCAATGTTGTCAGATATATTTTCTGAAATTGTTGGGCTCACTATACATATTTTACCATTACTTCAGTATACTGTTAGCTCGTGATGTTCTTAGAAAGCTAGTTTGGAAATATTTAATAAAAAATACGTAATAGAAATTGATTGTAAGCATTAAAAAAAGTCATTCGAAATTGTTATAAAAAGAGAAATTAATTGGAAAAACTTCATGTATGCCCGCTATATTTAAGAAAATTATGAATATCTGGCACCGCAGCTGCAGGTGGCCAGTATCGTCAATCATCGAGTAAAATATTACTTATAATAATACGGAGTTCGGGTCACTTATAGGGCGGACCACTATAACATAAAAAATTTTATGGATAGGGAGGCTACCCTTTTAAACGATAATCTAAGCTTTCATAGACATGTGTCAATTCTGTATGTATATTTATAAGGGCCGAATTTAAAAACAAAGATTCACATTGTGTCAACGCGTTGTTTTAAATATGTACGCGTGTTCGAAAAAAGAAAATTCTGTAATTTCTGAATGTTATTTAAGAATTTAATAGAAAAATTACCCCTCTGTTTGGAAAGCGATATTGAATAATGTCATAATGTAAGTTAAAAAACTTCAATGTAAGTCAAAAAACTTCCAATATACACGGCATATTTTATAAAACTTCTCATCAATTTGAAAGAAATATAAATAAAATAATTAACATATAAAATAATTGTCTAATTAGGAAAAAATTAGTGTGGGAACAACCCCAAAATATTCAATTTAATTAACATATTTCTCACATTTCTGCCGAATTAACCTCTTTATTTACCTTCCCTCCTACAACATTTAAATTACGAAAGTGCATTGGGCGCTGGCGTGCGAATTTCGTTGTCACATTCTTCATGTAGTCGTGATCAAACTGCATCCGTGATAATTCATGTAAGGTCGGTTTTTAATATGCTCATTCCAGAATCAAATGAATCATATTCGAGCCACCTTTTTACTATGCTATTATTATATGACGAAAATAATATGCATAGATTATTTTTTATCAAGAAAAATGATTCAAATTTTTAAAGTAATAATGATTTTTAACACAAAAGCTAGGAATTTATTTGGAAAATTTGCAAAAACTGTTTTATTCTCGAAAATTAACATTGGTAGATTTAAAAAATCGTAGAAGCCATAATAATGAGAAATTTTAGCTAAAACTTAAGAGACACATTTTCAAATAATCAATGAACATCTAAAAAAATCAACAAAGAATTATCTACTATAGTTTGTATACAGGGGTGCCCGAAAGTTAGGTGAACAAAATTTCGAGGAAATCTAAAAATAACATTGGGTAGGTACTTTAGAAAGTTTCCAAGTGAATTTTCGGGACCTACTGGGGCAGTCGATTATAATTTCTAATTTGAAAAAAATGGAAAATTTTTGACATTCACATTTCAAAAACTTTCTTAAAACAATGTTTGAGTTGCAGTTCCCAGAAAGAATACAATAGACACCTTATTACATACACACATAATTTCCATTTCAAAGGCATGTTAACATTCATATTTTAATTACGATACCAAGATGGGTGATGGCATGATGTGACATTCTTCATTATGTCGTGATCATCGTTTAATCTACGATACCACATACGATAAATAGGCTTTCAATATTTTAATCAATTATTTGAAATGAATCATCTGCATGCATACTTTATGTATTGTTAATGCAATCAGTTAATAATTGACAGTGGATGGATAGTTGGAGAATTATTTACTTACACTTTTGGACAAGGTATTGCGAAAATATGTTGAGTAATTTCAGGAAATAGTTAAAAGGAAAAAGAGGATTTTTTGAGTTTTCTTATCCAACACTTTAACTATGCTCTTTCTTTAATCATTTTAGAAAAGTGCTAACCAAATTTCTCGGATAGCATTCAAGGAGATGATGCAATCAGCATTAAAATATGATTTTCCTGTCCTTTTTCGTATTCATTTGTAACAACTTCCCACAGGAACTGAAACTCTACTTTTTCAAACCTCCAAAATAGGAAGTACTCGAAGTGGGTCACACTGTAAATCGATTATTTCGAGCTCTTACTATATACAGACACGTAATATTTATAATCAATATCAAGTAAACAACAAATTATTAAAATATAGTGCCTGTTTGGTATACGAAAAAGTTGTTTTATAAAATTCGTCAATCACCACACCTTACAAGTTAATAGTCTTCGCCATTCTGGTGACCTTTCAGAAGAAACAGATGCCTTACAACTAAAAGAAATGCATCTAAAAATTTCACGGTTGGTAAGAGGAGGGTATTGAAGATGATTCAAAGATGCTAGACCTGCGGTTTACTATATATATGAATTTAAGAACTGAAGTACTTGTGCTTAGTTTACAAGTGATCACTGAGACATTAACATGATTTCACTGGTGAGTTTTGTGGTGATAAGTTATATAAGAAATTTCTATATCATATTTTCTCATTTAAAGTACTAGGGAGTTGATAATTTTTGGAAAATTTAGTTGTTTTTTTTATTTGTTGAGTTATATTTAAGAAAACCTTTTCCCATATTATATAAATGATTTTGGGCAAGCTTTTTCAATTTAACATCAGATATAAATGAGAATCAAGCAGTACCTCCTTAATAAATAAAATAAATTATATTTTTTATGTAATTTTTTTCAGTGAATTCTTTTTCGTACTTATGTTGGGTATAAAAATATCATATTTTCCATGAAATGTTTGAATAAATGTAAGAAAAATTCTTCCTCTCCATTTAAAATCATGATAAAAATACCTATATCTACCAAATTTTGTTTACAGGGGTACCCAAAAGTAAGAACAGAACAAAAAATTGTAAGCTTTTATTAGGGATATTAAAATATATTTATGGGTATGTTCGAAACTCATGTGGCCAAATTAATAGATTCATATTATATAAAAATGTCGAGGAAACTTTAGTTCCTATTTTGAAAGTTTGAAAATTCAAAACGCAAGTTCGGTACCATCAGTTCATACCTCAGTACCTCAGTATTTCGTATTCTGGTTCAATTAGTTGTATTGTTTATGTGAACAGATCAATAGGCTTTCTCCTCAGGTTCTTTTTGAATAAATTTTCCCTTGTAGGATGTGCTGGAATGCAACAGCTTTTCCAAAGAGCGAACAAAAACCTTTGATGATAACTTTAAACATTTTTTTATGGAAAATAGTTAAAAAGTATGTAAATTCATTCTCAGGTATTTCTTATTGGATTGTTTGGATGTACTTTGGGGCAGTATAGGCCTAATGTAGCAGTTGGAGGAGGAGCAGGAGCAGCTGCCCGAATTTTAAGTCAGACACAGGAAGGACCAAACCCTGACGGATCTTATGCTTGGAGGTAAACTATTATTTTCATACTTTTAACCACGCCGGGTATAAAAATTATACTTTTTCCAGTTACGAAGCTGACAACGGTATCTCAGCCCGGGAGAATGGTAGGCTAAAAGCTCCAGAAACCATTGAAGCTCAAGGAGAATTCAAATTCACCGCTTTGGATGGAACTCCCATTCAATTGACTTACGTCGCTGATGAAAATGGATTCCAACCCCAAGGCGCTCATCTACCAACATCCCCACCTATTCCTGAAGCTATTCTCCGATCCCTCGAGTACAATGCGCAACATCCCGAAGAAGACGACAGCCAAAGACAACCTCCAGCCGGTGGTGGATTCAGAAGCGGATAATTCCTTTCGACGATAATGATATTATGCTTTTTGCTCTGTGGTATTTAATTTAAATGTGTGATGTTTATATGTTGTAATATATTTTTGTGAATAATAATTGGACAGTGTTATACCATACTGTTTCAACCCACATCACAGCCATTTTGAGCTAGACCCGTTTAAAGTTTAACTGACAAAAAAGGTTTAGATTTATTAATTAGGTTTCATTGAAAGCAATATTTGACCGTTTTTCAATAAGAGACACGTAAATACACTAGAAAATGATTCGAATATTGCAATATTTATCATGTTACATTTATAAAATGCAAAAATCTATTATTGCAAAATTCACTTATAGCATTTTCAGTATGTTTCATCTATGATAAACATGTTAAGCCACATAACACATAATGGCAAAATGAAAATAGAGGATTGTCTGAAATTTTTTTTTCGGTTAAGGAGCTTAACACTATATTGAAATATAAATTTAAAAACTTAGGCTTTGGTTTTCCGTGTGGCTTAACTTGTGGAATATAATATTTTATGAAAATATAGATAGTATCAAGAACGTGAAGTTAGTGAAAATATTGCGAATAATAATGGTTTTAATTCAAAATGTAATATAAACAGATTATTTAACACTACTAAATTTTCAAAATCAAACAAGTTTTATTAAACAAATAAATATTTCCAATTCTAACAAGTGGAATAAAAACATTACAAAAAGTCTTTTTAATTCAAAAAAACCGAATATAAGGAATTGAAAGAGTTGTTAATCCTCATCTGCGGTTTCTTCAACTTCAAAATCTAGTGTTTCTCCGAAACCCTCGACATCATCAGTAAAGGAAGACGTTCTTGTATTACTTAAAAAGTTATAGAAACTCCTAGCGTCAGAAGGAATTAATTTTAATATGTCCTTTAAGTCTTTTGTTTTGGCAGAAGACAAACTTCTCCCTTTGGGCCATAGCAAGGGTAATTCAATATCTTCAAGATACTTCATTTTTTTATTTTTCAAATGTTTTCCAATATCAACGTGCTGCGCAGTCTTCGAATCAATGTTTGATTTAAAAAAGAGCAGTAGAGGCTGACTTTTTCTCATTTCAATTTAAAAAGTATTCAGCCAGCTTATTTTTATTCCATTTATGTCAACCAATCATTAAGGGTTTAAATAATAAAAAAACCCACCATAAAATTAATTACGTCATATTATTTTTACAACATTCAAGCTTTCGTAGAAGTGGGATTTAGGCGTGATTAGGCGAAATTGGTGCATATTTTGAGGTTAAAAAAACTGTTTATGACAATAAAATAGTTTACTCACCTATTTATGTAAGTTGATTAACATTAGATCACACAGATGAATAATTATTATTATTCTCACTATAAACTTATATTTAAGAAATAATAAAACTAGCTGTTATGTCTTTTTAACAAAACTCACATTGCGTTGTCGAGAACATGAACAACAGTTGATTAAAACATTCAATTCGTCCTATTCGTCCTATTTGAAATTTTACCATACAGTGTTAACCCACATAACATATTTCGGTTCCGTAAATAGACCATCCAAAAGGCGAACAGATTTTTGCCATAATATTTCAACCCAGAATTGATACATTTAAAGCATTTTGAATAACAGTAGTCGAATTTTGCAATAATAAGTTATGGAGGGTTAACATAATCCCTCAAATTAAAACAGTACTTTATATAATCGACTGTTATTTTGCCGTAGAGAGTTAAGTGGTGGTTGATACATTAAAGCAATATTATATATATATAGGAATGTTCACACCAAAATAAAAATATGTATAGAGCACAAGTTACTAATATTCTCACTAATTTTTATCACAAACCTCAAAAAACAACATATTTTGATAACTTAGAAAAGAAAACACGAAGATTTTTGAAAAATAATCCTTCTCTTGTAGTGTCCACATCCGATAAAGGTAGAGTCACGGTTATTATGAATAAACAAGACTACCATGAATTAAGCTTGAAAATATTACAAGATCAAAAATATTATAAAGTCTTAAAAAATGATCCTACATCAACTATAGCTCAAAAATCTAATAAAATAATTTCTTCTTTAAAAAATAATAAATATATAAGTGAAATAGAAGCTAAAAAATTAACAATATATAATCAAGTTTCACCGAAGTTTTATGGCTCACCAAAAATACATAAAAAAGATTTAGCGTTAAGACCTATTACATCTTCAATCAATGCACCTAATAGTAATATTTCTAAATTAGTTACAGATATTTTATCTAATGCATATTGTACAGATAATGATTATTATGTTTTGGATTCATTCACCTTTGCTTCTCAGATAAACAATAAAATAATTCCAGACAATTATGTATTAATAAGTTTAGATGTAGTCTCTTTGTTCAGTAACATTCCAATAGAATTATTTAAACAAAGTATTAACAATAAATGGGATACAATAAAAAATTACACTTCAATTCCTAAAAATAGATTTATAGAGTTAATAGAGTTTATTTTTGATACCACATACTGTAATTATGATGGTACTTTCTACAAACAAATATTAGGTGCTCCTATGGGAGCTATCATTTCACCTATAGCTGCTCAATATGTTATGGATGAACTTCTTGACTCTTGTGTTCCTAAGTTGAATTTCCAAGTTACTTTTCTGAAAAAGTTTGTTGATGACATTATATGTGCTGTTCCAATTAATAGCACACAACATATTTTACAAGTTTTTAATTCATATAACAATCATATTCAATTTACTATTGAGGAAGAAATAGACAGAAGTATCCCCTTTTTAGATACAAAATTATGCAGACAACAAAATAATGAAATCTGGTTAGATTGGTATAGAAAACCAATGAATTCAGAAAGGTTCATTAATTTCCACTCATACCATACTAAAAAAATCAAAATAAATGTAGTTTTGGCTATGAAAAATAGGGTAGATAAGATCTGTCATCCATCAATGGTACAAAATAATTATAACAAATTATACAATATTTTCTTAGAGAATTCATATCCGACTAAGCTATTAAAAAACTTGATATTTAATACTAGAAGACAGGAGTCACGAACATCTATTGTAAATACTCAACAACTTAATGAAAATATACTAGTAGAAAGAGTTAAATATGTCACAATTCCATTCATTAAAGATATTTCAACAAAAATCATTAATGTTTTCAAAAATGAAAGTACAATCAAAATAACACACAAATATAATAACACAATTGGTAAAAAATTTTTTTCAAAATTAAAAGCTAAAGATGACATTTTAAAGAAATCAGGAGTTGTATATAAGATACCATGTGAAGACTGCGATAAAGTATACTATGGTCAGACATCGAGAGTACTTAAAAGTCGTGTCACTCAACATCAAAGTGATATTAGGTTAGAAAAACAAAGTTGTGCCTTAGCTGAACATAACATTTTATTAAATCATAAAGCTAACTTTAAAGACATTTCAATTGTATATAGTGAATCACATAACTTTAAAAGAAATTGCTTAGAGATGTTCCAAACAGTGTTGGATATTAACTCCTTAAATAAAAAGAGAGACACACATCATCTAATACATACTTATTCCTTTTTACTTAAAATGAATGAAGATAGTAATAATTTCAATAATACATCATCAGAGTCAATATAATGAAGTGAATTTTATAGTCTTGTTTATTTAGAATTTAGCATAATCACATCATCAATAGTTTCCGGTTATTAAAACTTTCTTTTTAACAAGACCAATTTTTCCTTGTTGGTATCACATGTTGCATTGTCTTTATTGGTGGCAAAGTAATTGATTGTGTGATGTGTGGTAGTCAGTGAGATAAAACAATGGTAATAAGAGTGATATTTGGGTTCTATCTTTATGAGAGTGACAAACTGATGAATTTAGACGCTGAATGTCACATGAGCCATGGTTTTTGTTGATAAGATTGTTGCGAATGGTTAATTTTGTTATGTATTGTCCTGGGATATAATAGAAATCTCGAATTTTAAAGTACATTTTTACAATTTATTGACCTTGTTAACAATTAAGATTAACACTACTTACAATAGTTATTGCTCATTTTGGCTTTGTCTTTGACATGTCCATTTTCTTTCAGATTGGATATCGCATATCTTTGGATCCTTATTGGTGGCAAAGTAATTGATCCCGAGATGTGCGATAGATAATGTTTAAGAACAATGGTAAAAGGGTGATGTTTGGTTTTTATGTTCATAAGAATGGCAAACTTGTGGATGTAAGAATTAGACATTGCATGGGCCATGGTTTTGTCATTGATAGGGTTAAATGGGTAATAAAGTTAGGGTTTTCTATATATTTTTTTTTTTTTCAAGTTTTGAAAAAAATAAAAAAATTTTATGCATTTGTAAATATCTTCATACTAAAAATTTCACAAGCCCTCGTAAATAACTTTCATAGTCCAATACAACTAATGATTTCAGATTGTTTATTAAATATTAATGGTACGCAGGTCAATAAAGAAAAGAAATATTATTTTATAGATATAAGAAACTAAGAATTTTAATTACAAAAATTTTGTCTTCTTGTTCGACTTCAATCAGATTTATAATTTACTATTCAAAATGTAACCTTTTTATCTACCACTTATAGTGGAAAATCTATTCATGTTTTTTAATGATGTTTTACTTGATTTGTACAAACTCACTTTGCACGTAAGTTTAAATTTATTATAATTTTTACCTGTTATAAGAACTTGTTCATATTTTAGCCTTGATAAAGGATTCAAATAAATCCGAAAGCTTGGAAGTAGTAAAAAAGAGTTTAATTTCTTAACCAGCCCAGATTGTGACGGAATCCCCAATAATTTAGTAGATTGTATATATATATATATATATATATATATATATATATATATATATATATGTGTGTAAATAATGTAATACCGAGTTACGGAACTTAAAACAATATTGTGAAATATATATGTCATTAACGGAAAATGTGGGTTAAATTTTTCAACATTTTCTTGAGAAAAAATTTTATTTTTCAAAAACTTTTTTTGCTAACGGAAGCTTTACTAATTTTAGCAATCAAAAATAATAAAAGGTCGATTTGTCAATTTTTGTGGGTTAACACACTATGGAATAACACTGTCCAATTATTATATATCAAATAAAACGATTTTTAATTGAGTGTAAAAACTTTTGTATTATTTATTGTGTATGAAATTACATTATACAAAAAAGGATGCAGCATGCGTGATCAAATATTTCCAGTTAGAAAAAGAAGCTTTGAGAATTTGGCTGAATACAATCCTGAGGATTGAATTTATAGTTATGGTTCACTAAATAGCCTTTTTGTTGTGCGTCATCGATTGTTAATGTCTTTCTAACACATTACGTCGAAAGAAATGGAAAAAAGGGCAGGTCTGTGATCAATCCCAATCAAAATATCACAATAATAAGCCGTTCAAATGTATTACAAACGTCAACCCTAATCATTGACATATCAATCGGGAGAAATTTCTTTGTTTAAAATAGGATGCAGATATACCTTCCGCATTGGCAATATGTCTTACATCTTTTTCTACTGTCCCACTGACAGTTCTTCTCAGGTCTGTACTTTGTTGTTTACGGCCAATTATATGAAAAGTAAATATGAATCTTATTGTTACATTTATTTGAATAATACAAAAATATGCCCAGATACATCGAAAAACATCAACATTTTGAAAGTTCTCCAGTATTTTCAGTTGAAAAAAGAAGCTGGTAACTATTAATTTCATAGCCTTTTCGAATTTTGCTGAATGCGATCCTGATGATTTTATTCATAGGGATAGACACGGGGAACATATCTGTTCAGTCTTGTTCCTCGTGTCTATCCCTATGTTATATATTTTACCTTCTCTCCGTTGCCCGTTTTGTGTGTTGTAAAGTCGCTATGAAAGGCACCTTAGCGTGAGAAATAACCCTGTACCTGTTGTAAGTTTCCATAACTAAGTAACCATCATTGAAGTTGATTAGGGCCTTGAATGGAGAATACTTATCTGGTCAATGCAGTGTTTAGAAGTTTAGAATATACGAATATACTTGTCTTGAACAATCTAAGTACCATAGCTAACCTACTATGCTGATTATTGTAACAAACAGTGCAACATTACAATAAATTCGTGGCTGTCCAAAGCCAAAAAAAAAAATTAAAATTTATTCATCAAATTTAAGGTTAGATATGTGTCAAAATGGCAAATAAAATAAACGACATACCCAAAAACCAGATATACGTCACAAATGATGATGTTTTTTCGTGTATATTTTTGTATAACTCAAATAAATATAACAATAAGATTGATATTCACTTTTCATAAATAAAAATTAATCGTAAACAACAAAGTACAGACCTGTCGAGAGCTCTTTTTTTCAAGTGTAACCATTTTATTTAAATTTGATGCCCAATATTTCTTCCACAATTAAGAATAATCAAGTCAGCTGCTTACAGATCGAAGCATTTATGACATTTTTTAATTATGCACTAGTGCTACAATCAATGCCTCTTATTTATCTTAAAAAAAAAGTTTTTCCTGGAGTTTTGTGAAAAAATACTAAATCGGAAACAGCTTGTTTCAATTCAATTCCTGAAACCACGATTCCCAATTTATGGGCTCATTATATGTTGATTGCCCCATGGACGTATAAATAAAGATGGACTTAGCGTACCAATACACACTACATGCAGACCTATGAAGCCAAATAAACGATGCTTTGTTATTGTTTTCTAGCAGTCGGAGTGGGAATCTTCATACTGCGGACAGTGGCGTTTCATTGGGATGGATACATTCATGATTGTAGGAATATAAATACATCACATTTGAAATTGAATATGAACTTTTTTATTATAATAATAAATTATTGGAAGGGTAAGGGTAATGTTTATTTTAAAACTAAAACAAGGAAAGCTATACAGACAAAATTATACCAGAAAAGTCTTAAATGTTTTATTTAAATCATTAGAGGTAACATGAATGAAAAAAATAGTAGTTCGTAAAAAATAATACAGATAATACAAAAATTACTGATTTTTGAATAAAATTGCTTTTGTGAGATGTTGGCGAATAGTGCTTTCTCTGTTTTTGTGGCAGCTTCATGGTGGATTCGAATTTTAAAATACTTTTTCAATATCAATTCCATCATTTTAATCCCATGATTTTCTATAGGGTCATCATCATACAGATGATCCTTAAAATCATCTTAAATGGAGTTTAGCGAATTGGCAATTATACCAGAAATTAAGGATAACTCCAAATTTTTAATATTTCCAAAAAAAAAAATATTTTTGTTCTTGTTAAAAAATCTGAAATTTTTCACACACTGTAATGACCAACTGTGACGCTACAACCACATCTAAAACAGTTCCATGTACTTGAAACTGAATATTCAAACTCTTTAACAAGCTCTTCAAATGAGGTTCCAAATTCTGTATTTTCTACAATAACACCATTTTCAATATTACTAGGTACTCTGCTACTACAGTGTAATATTCCAGTAGAATCAAGCTTAATAACACCTGTATTACCTGCTTCAACATCTTGGTGGATTAGAAGTCTCTTATAAGCATGTTCAAACTGTCGTGTTGTTGAGTTGTTACTGAAGCATAGCACGAAAAAATAATTCTAAGTGATCCTGTGATAATTTAAAGGTTAAAATATATTTAATTTGGTTTGAGTGAACATAATTATTGTACAAAACCAAAAGGCTCTCTATACACTCTAAAAATCCTAAAAATCCAGCTTTTCTACCTAAATCAAAAATGGGTTGGTTACCACATACTTAAGTGACATGATATAATTTTTAATTTCATACAATCTTGTAAAAAAAGTAAGAAATGTTCAACATAATAAGAATATTTTATTGAAAGTTTAAATAATTGAGATATAATAACAATTCATATAGCTAATATCTGATACTTCTCACTAGAAGATAGTCCATTAACTGTTTTATCTGTATTATCAGAATATTCTGAAAAATATGGTAGATGTACCACGTTTCTTTTCAGAAAAATTTTCTCTGGATTACCTTTTCACTAAAAATCTTCTGGTTTGAAATGTGCTCAACAAATATGAGCCAGTTTTGGCATATCTTCTTCCAGAATTTCAAGTACAGGATAGCCACTTTCTTCTCTGTTCCATATTTGTACGAAGCCTGCTATTTCACAATTTAAATTTTTATTTATTATAATTTTCAATACAATTTCCAATAAACACAACTTTGCATGTTTATGAACGCCACCGATTCTCACCTATGAAATGAGAGGTTAGAATTCAAATAATAAAGTTTTTAGCAAACTAAACATTGTCGCACCATTACTGTAGTGTTGGTTGAGTCACTATTACAATATCTAAGCTTTTAAAATAAATTTACTGGGTTAAATATAACAAACCACGCACCGAAAATTTAATAAACAAAGGCAGCCATCTTCTCACTAACATCAGAGGGAAACAAACAGTGTTGCTTAGTTTACATTTGTTTCGCCATATTACAGGCTAGGGACATCGTGTACATCACTTTAAAATTATAGTAGTAGCTAAATGCTGTACATTTTTACATTTAAAACAGATGAAAAGTCTCAAAATTGAAAGTCTTTTTGGATTTTGATAAAATTAAGTTGTTTGAATGAAACTATTTAAACTACAACTTGGCCTGGATATAACAAAAATTAAAAACGAAATGTGACAACAGCGATGTTTACTTTTATATTGGCTTCAAATAAATTCTAGCATGCTGGGTCCATCTTCATTTATACGTCCATGGATTGCCCCCCTATTTTAACCGCTGTTACCAGAAGTTAATTTGTACAAATGATATTTTTGTCTCATCGCTAACTTTTTTTCGAAGTCATGCATAATAGGAATTAAGTACACGCCTTGATGACCGCGCACAATTATTCTATCTCTCTTTTTCAAGCTTTTTTCTTATAATTTCCCTTTTCGCACTTTTATGATTCGTTTGGTTCGATAAAGATTTTCGCAATCTGTTTGTCAGAATTCAAATGATCACTCAGTATTGTGCTTATATTATCGGACCCTTCAGACTGAAGAGGCTAAAGAGATGTTTTTGGTGTAAACATTACGCGTTAAAATTCATCCCATCTGTCTTCTCCGCACTGTATGTATTGCGTCGAAAACTATTTAGAATAAAATAATTGCGAAACACTAAAATAAATTCACATTATTCAACTCGCTTATCCTTTTTTGGGAAAATTACGGTTTAATTATAATCTATAATTTAATTCTCATGGACTTGATGTGTGTTTGTCAACATCATAACCACAAATATCATCTTCGTTATGCTCCTGACCTTTCAAGAAAACCAGATGAGTTGAAATAAAAAATAAATTAATGAAATATGCATAAATCGCCTATATAATGAAAGTAGTAGGGCGTTTTATATAGTTAGTTTGGTGTGTGTATATAAACCCGAATTATTTAAGAGCAAAATACATTTGTGTACAATCTTGGTCAGTGATCGCTTAGTGGATTAAAAATGTTTTCTTTGGTAAGTTTTAATAATTTTTATATAAATGAGAAATAAATGGTTGAAAAACTTATTAAAAGTACAACCTAACAATAAAGTTTGTTTGAAAACTTCATTATCTAGTGCAGGGATATCCAAACTACGGCCCGCGTGGTTTTTTTATACGGCCCGCGTTGACATGACCTAGTAAGATCGTATTTTCTGGTGTTTAAAAGAAATAAAATATTCCCAGAATCAAAAAAAACATACTTATACATTTTATTTCGATTTCAGGTTATCTTTTTGGGTGTACTAAGCTGTTCTTTGGGACAGTACAGACCAAATCTTCCAGTTCTTAGACCAATAAGTCAGCCAAATATACCAATTGTCAGACAAGTTTCAGGAAAAGAATATGGTCCACTAATCAGGATTGTCGGCCAATCCCAAGCAGGACCTAATATTGATGGTTCTTATTCTTGGAGGTAAGTGTTTGCTTCTATTTTAATCAAAAAATTTATGATTATTTTTTTTTCAAAAACTTTTTCACCAGAGAATATTGAAATGAATTTTTAAGATATTTGGGTAACGCAAACACAAAAGTAAATATAAAAAATGTAATAAAAGATGTTATAAGCCGATGAAATGCTTTGAAATGTAGAAAAAATTTGAAATAAACTTCAAAAAACAGAAAAATGTCTAGAAATTCACCTTTTTCTCTTTTTTTTGAGCTATGAAACGGAAAATGGAATCGGTGCCAGTGAAGTAGGAAGACCAAAAGCTCAGGATCTCCAAGAAGTTCAAGGAGAAGTCCGATACACATCAAAAGAAGGAGTTCCAATTCAACTAACCTATACCGCTGATGAAAATGGTTTTGTTGCACAAGGAGCTCACTTACCCACCCCTCCACCTGTATCCGAAGCCATTCTAAGGTCCTTGGAATGGAATGCGGCCCATCCAGAAGAAGATGACTACCTTCGAGCCAATCCTACCCAATACAGACAGTAAATCAATTGAATAGATTGTGATTTTTTTTGTTAATTTTAGCATTTTATATTGAAATAGTGTAGATATAAGTGCAAAATAAAAGTACAATGATTTTTCAAAAATTGTTTTTCTTGAACCATTTAAAAAACGTAATCGAATTCTTAGTTTCTTGGTTATTTCACAAAGCCTGGCAACAGAAACACATCATCTGTGACTATATAACTATCACTGTTCATGATAGACAGCCTGGTGAAAGTAATAGGGTCCGTTTTTTACTTCATGGGCTTGAAAAAGCTGTCTTACTTCAAGTTATATGAAGTATTATTTTAAAAATAAAACACCAATTAGACAAATTATTCAAAACCAATATTCATCGTATAATGAACGCATTTCCACTTGAAGTTCACATAATTTTATGTTATCAGAAACTTGATAAATGACAGAGGCGTCGAAGAAAATGTTTCCTCACTTACAGGTATGTTGAAAAAGGCTTTAACCTCCAAAAATGTTACTATGTATAAGAGAATATCCTTGATTTCCTAATTTTTTTTATCATAATTTTTTGTTAATTGTTAATTAGTTCTTATTTGGTATTACTTTTTCTGACTGGGTGGTTTGTTTTGGGGAAAAAAAGCAAGAAATTCAATGGAGGCTACTGAATTAATTACAGTACCCAATCAAAATATCAATATCTGGAGTTTTAGCTGCAAGAGTACTACAAGGAATTTGTCAAGGGTTCATATTTCCTTTGATACAGCATTTATTGGCATTATGGGTACCACCAAATGAGAGAGGTTTGCTAGGAGGTGGTGTATTTGCAGGTAAAGATGGTAAAAAATTGCTCTACATAATTCAATGACATTTTAGTTCGGCTGAAGCAAGACAAGATAACTTGGTCTTCGGTAGTAAGAAAGTGAAATTTCAATGATTGAGAACCATTTTATTATTTTTAGCAAGACCTTTTGCAACAGTATTAGCTATGCTCTTTCCTGGTTACATAGCTGCAAGTTCATTTGGCTGGCCTTGGATATTTTACTCATGCAACGCATTAACTTTGCTTTGGTGTTTTTCGTTTGCTATTTTCTCTTACGAAAAACCATCAAAACATCCTTCAATATCATTTAAAGAACAAAAATATAATATAGAAAAGTCCGTTGATATAATATAGAAAAGTCCGTTGGAGTGCCAGAAACAATACACGTAGGTCTTGAATCTTATTTAAATTTTATTTACTCCAAAAAAAACTGTTACAGGCGATATCTACACCATTTAAAGAAATCTTTTCGTCCAAACCTTTTTGGTCAATAACTATTGTAACATTTGGAACCGTTTGGGGTCTGTAAGTACCCAGTCATTAAAACTTAATTTGTATGATTATTATCAACAATTTTTTTTTTATAGTCTGGCTTAATTTCGTCACTTCCGTATTTACTACAGTTCGCAGCAAGCTATATGTCTGGTTTCATATCAGACTATTTAATACGTAAAAATTTTTGGTCTATTGGTACTTCTACAAAAACTTTCACTTTAATAGGCTGCTTTGTACCGGCATTATCAATAATATTACTACAGATTATTGGGCCAGAGGATTCGACCAAAGCTATATGTTTGTTGACAATAGCAGTGGCTGCTTGTGGAGCGTATTTTTGTGGATATGCTATTAATTATGCTGATTTATCACCGAATCATTCGAGTGTTTTAATGGGTTTAAGTAATGGTCTTTCTCAGGCTTGTGGATTTTTAGCTCCTCTATTCGTCCAAGCTACAGTGAAACATTAAGTGAGATATTGATTGGGTATACGTATATCCGATAAGAAGAATTGTAAATAAGAAATTTAACTTTTAGGATGATTCCAGTGAGTGGAAGGTCGCGTTTTATACAACTGCTGGGATGTATATTGCCGGAGGTTTGGCATTTGCTGTTTTTGGATCAGGAGAAGTTCAGTATTGGGATAATCTACAAAAAAAAGGTTGTTTTTCCATTCACTTACTGGTGATTGAAATAATTGAAAACTTTATAATATTTCAGACAAACTACAAGCAGGTTCAAAATTGTTAAGTAACAAAAAGGAAGGAAGTGTGAAAGCTACGTTAAATGACAAATGATATCATACTTGTAGATCTAGGTTTTAGAATTCAATAAATTTTATGCGAAAAAACGTCGATGAAAAACACGTGCACTTTTTATACAGGGGTAGCGCGGTACCTTCTTAGCTAACGGGGGCTTTGTATTTGGTTTAAAATGTATTTAAATATTAGAGAGTTTTCGAAGCCGCTTAAAAAGCACTCCATAAATGAATATGAAAGTTATATAGGTACAATAAGAGTTATAGAACTATGACAGAGGTTTGCCGGACCCTGTATACTAGGAAACATATTGTATATATTTATCTCAATCAATTTGTACGTAAAGTCAAGTCAACTTTGTTTTTATTCTATTCCACAATTTATGTGGTACCACTTTCAAATTATTTTCCTCCTTCCGTCACTAAAACCGCATCTAAAACACGGGTTTGACATTTGCAAAACGTCACTTTAAAGTGCTAAAGGTTACATCTCGTTTATGTTTTGTTTCTCATACATCATATCAAGAGTATCTAATATTCCGTGATAATTTTGTAGTTCTGTGTCATTTTCTATTTCAATGACACGTCATTATCTGTCATAATGTAAATATAATTAAATAATTTTTTTTGCGGGCGTAGAAAAGTATTGTAAGCACCTCGTGTCGAAAAACATTTTTAGTCACTCGTGCCTCAAAATACTATTATTAAATATATTACCTTAATTATGTTCTTTTTGCGGGCGTAGAAAAAATATAGTATGCACCCAGAGTCAAAAACATCTTTAGTCACTTGTGCCTCAAAATACTATTATTAAATATCAAATATTTATTATTTGAATTGTTTTTTTTGCGGGCGTAGAAAAAAAATAGTGAGCACCCAGTGTCAAAAACATCTTTAGTCACCTCAAAAAACTCGTGACTAATTAAAGTTTTTAACACTTGGTACTTATTATACTATTTTAATTATTTTTTTGCGAGCGTAGAAAAAGTATAGTGAGCACCCAGTGTCTAATAGTATATTATTCAACGAGCGTGTAATGATGGCTATTACTCATGAGAATGAAGTTTGCGTAATCATTCGAGTGAGTAATAGCCATTACACGAAAGTAGAATACTATACTTTTTCTATGACTGAGTGTTCACCTATCAATTCAAACGAACGAGATATTTAGAGGATATTTTATTGAATAAACTTAATGCTTTATGTCAAACAATTCCATTTTGGAAGCTACAATGAAAATTCATTTATTGCTTACAATATTGATGGTGAAATTTGAGCAGTTGAATTCGTTTTCACTTTCTGTATCCATTCTAATAAAAAGTCAGCTCTAAATCACCTTCGGTAGGTAGGTATAGGTACTGTCAAAGTCAAATTCTGACATTTCATAGCGAGTCTGATTCAAACATTACACCGAACATAGTCGTGTGTAATGGCATTCTTTGACGGTGATTGGCCAGATAATCGTGTGTAATGGATCATTACACACGGGGCGTGGCTTGTTTTGTGTAATGCATCCAGTTACTCAAAAAAAATGTTACATAAAAAGGGTCCATTTCTCAACAGTCATAGAAAAAGAAATTTTTTCAACACTTGGTACTTGATATAATATTATTTCATTATTTTTATGTGTCAGAAAGGAGTAAGAATTTTTCAAAAAACTATATATTTAGGACCTATTTTTATATGTAAATAAATTACCTATATTTGGACAAAAAATTGAATGGTAATGGTATGGTATTATACCAGTAAAGATCACTCTCACGTTATTAAAATAAAAATATAGCTATTTGTATCACTAGGGAGGAAAGTGCCACTTTTCCTCCCGCAGGATGTAGTTTACTGCCCGACGCGAAGCGGAGGGCAGTAAACATCCAAGGGAGGAAAAGGCACTTTACTCCCATGTGATACATATGATTTTTCCTCCTACCCACTTTTTTGAAAATTTATTTACGACACAAAGAGGTAACGAATATAATTCAGCCCATTACTTATATTGTGTATATTGTTTTTCATACCTATCTTTAGATTTTTGTGGTAGTAAGGTTAATGACGCTATGTTAGCATGTGCCATATTAGGTGGTGTATTTGGAAATTCAAAATCACTTGAATCGCTCTCCATTTTTCAAAAATTCAACTAAGTTTAATGAATGTAGCGACTTTGCACCTCAAAAGTCAATCGCCGTGTTTACTGTCAGTGAGCCACAGCATACTATGCTTTTCTTATTCTGAACTCAAAAAACGTATACCTATCTAAGATTCCTGAAGTTGAAATTTGTATTGAAGAACTACGTTGAAGTACCATTAATGTTTGATTTTTACCAAAAAACAGGATATACAGGATGTTCTAGAAATTATGGAAACAATATGAATATAATGAATTCACAAGTTTCATCGTTTACAACTTACTTGAAATGAGAGGGAGGAAAAATACTTTCCTCCCTAGGGAGGAAAGTACTTTTCCTCCCTGGGAGAAAAAGTATGAGTTTCCACCCTGATTTGAGGGAGGAAAGTGTGTACTTTCTATAGGGGTAGGAGGAAAAAAATTTTACAGCATATAAGTTTGTTAATTCCCTGACAATAGACAGGTATTACCCATTATAAATTGCAATTTAACATACTCCATTTAACTGTCATCACAAAATAAAAGTAACATGTTAAGATTAATAAATGATTATTTATGGGACAATAGTTATAGGTTCAAATTCACAATTATCTCTATAATCTATGATAATTTTGTTCAGTTTAAACTGTCATATGTAAAAATGCATAAATATACCCACGCAATTTCCACATTATGTAATTTAAGCTCATAGTACTACTGCCTGTTGATTGAATAAGTAATTATTCAACGCTCATATATGGAATTGGAAAAATTGTAAATACCCTTTTAATAATTTTCCAATGACCCTTCATTTCCGAACTCTACATGATATAGGCAACTAAACATTCATAGAGCTAAACCATCAAAATTCATCGAGACTTGACCACAGTCCACAGATAACCTACTTGGGCTTGACCACAGAAAACCTACTTAGCCATGAACGCACACGTGACTTTATTGCACACGTCATCCAATGCTTAACATGTTGATACAAGATTTATTTTTTATAATACGTATTAAATATTCTATTCATAGTTTATATTTATAAAAAATCAGAAAAAAGTATACAGTCAATGGAAAAGTTTTATAAATAATATATTGAAAGTAATTGTCAAACAGTAACGTCAAAAAATCTCCATTGTTAATATAGGCTCTTGTAACAATTTAAAATAAACTTACATTTCTGGTAGGACGAAATACATGTTCATTTCTTCTCCAACACATTCACTAAATATTTTAATTGTTCATTGTTCTTATTTCGACGATTTTATAATTAAAAATTCACTTTTAACAACCCGACGTCCCGACGCGATATCGATAAGGTACTACTGTCAAGCTAGTCCTTTGTTTCATTAGGTATACGTATAAAGCCGGTCATGACTGATATGATTTTTTGTTAGTCGATCGATTGCTAGTTTTTTGTATAAAAAAGAAGTAAATAACGTCGGGCTACTGTTTACAATAGAATATTAAATTTCATGGTGTATACGAGGGGACGTTTAGAAGTACTTTTAGAAAAATAATTATTTAAGCAACTGATGAGTTAGGAGAAATAGAAATATGTTTTATTTTCATCGAAAATACATAAATATATTTTTATAAAAGTGCTGAGAGTCGATTTTTACAATTTTTTAAACTTTCTTGGGAGCTAATTCCAAAAATACTACAAATACCTTTTCTAGCTTTCCTTTCACTGTTAAATTGTATCAAAAAAATAATTAATACAGGGTATACCATCACTTAGATCCTAAGGAAAGTCTCCTTTAGTCCTATTTCCTGGAGGATACAGGGTGCTTAAAAATTCCTTAGTGTAATCGAAGCACAAATAATAATTTTCTCCTAGTAATATACCGGGTATGGAACAATTGCACTAATGAAGTGAAATTAAGTAAATCCTATGGTAATTTTAATCTTTCGCACATAGCCTGTCCAAGGGGTACCAACCGGTGAAATAATTTGAAGACAAATATTCTTTTATTAACAATAACAATATTATAATCGGAGTTTTACCCACACTTATGAAATGGAATTATGAAAAATTCAATATTCAATCATTCACTTAAGAAAATTAAATTTTCTTGCGTGGGTAAAACAATATTTTATACAGTTTTATGATAAATTATATATTATAACAATTATTAGCTATATTAAAGCTGATTTCACACATCACATTTACATCTTAGTGTGGATGTATGCAGACACATTTAACAATTATCAATTAGCATTGAACAATTAACAATTATCAATTAAAAATTAGTAAAACTGCCATCGTTTATGCAGACACAATTATAAATTAGGAGAAAATAGTAAGCACGCGCACAAGCCCGAGATTCTGGTTATTTACATTTACAATAACGCTATATTTTCATGTGTATTGAAACAATTTTGAAGATGTATAGTAGAATTGGAAAAGCTGAGACTTTTTTCTTTTAGTAATGATGCTGCTACACAACATAACCCTAAATCAACCACTTTTTCAATGAAAAAAGTGATATAAATTTCAGGATCTACGTACTAGTTGCGCACTAGATGAAAATTCGGTACAATTAATTCAAGAAGTTAAAACTTGGTCAGCTTCGCAATTGTTAATTGATAAATGATAATTGTTAATTGTGTGCATAAATGGAGTCATAGTGAAATGAGTACTTCAACTTATAATTGTTAATTGTTAATCGCTAATTTATAATTGTTAATTGTGTCTGCATAAATCAACACTTAGTCCTTTTTGTTACTTAACAATTCTGTCCCAGCTTGCTCTTCCAAATTTTTTGTGTTCCTTGCTTTGTCTAAAATGCAATAAAGTTTCCAATTATTTACAATTTTTCAAACTAAGGGTACACACACAAAAAAGCAGTACCAGTTTAAAAGAAACATGTCTGGCTCCTCTTCAAATAAAAATGGAAAATGCATTTCAAAGCAAGGGAATCAAGGACGAAGAGTTTGTGGTGAACAGTACCGACCTCTTTTGTCTGTGTGCGTTACCCAATGATTTCCCAGTTTTTAAATTGGTGAAAAATTACCTTGTTCTTGTAGATTATCCCAATATTGAACTTGTGCTGATCCAAAAACAGCAAAAGCCAAACCACCTACGATATACATACCAGCAGATGTATAAAACACGACCTTCCACTCCCTTGAATCTTCCTAAAAATTATATACAGGGTATCCCATGAAAATAATAATAATACTTTATATAAAATTTTTCCTCGCAACATTCGTTAACTTACTTCATCTTTTACTATAGCTTGGACGAATAGAGGAGCTAAAAATCCACATATTTGGGAAAATCCATTACAAAAACCCACCAAAATACTAGAATGGTTTGGTGATATATCTACAAAATTAATACAATAACCACCAAAAGCTGCTCCGTAGGAAGAAACTGCTAGTGTCAGTAGGCAAACAGCTAATGTTGACTCTTCTGGTTCACAAATCGGTATTAATATCAATGATAATGCTGGTACAAAGCAGCCTAAAACAGCAATCATTCAACAGAATATTATAGAAGTATAGTATATTCTTCAATGAGTACAGAATGATGGCTATTATTCACGCGAATGAAGTTTCCAAAACGAGCGAGCGCAGCGAGTGAGTTTTGGTATTATTCAAGTGAATATTAGCCATTCTACACAAGTAAAAGACTATACTTTCTCCACGGCTAAAAAAAGAAAGCTTCCAGTGAGGATCGAACCCCAATCATCCGCGCCAGAGTCAACTATTTCTAACACTAGGCTATAGAGCATGTTTATTTTCAAAAAGGGATACGTAACATACAGTTTTAATCGAAACACTTAAATTTATAAATAATAATTGGGAGTTATAACTAAATATAACTACTGTTGTCCATTTTTTCTAAAAATAATACGTAAAATTATGATTCTATCATTATTTCGACGTTTCAAACGACGCGCTGTCAGAATTGATTTGCATTATTTCGTATTTAACGCTTTAAAAGAGACGATACGATTTATATTTATTTTAATTCATTTAAGAAGCGTGAATTCTGATAATAATAGAATGTGATTGGCTAACGAGAGTGAATTCTTTTTCATTATTCACTGGTGTGAAGAATATATATCATTATGTAGCTAAATATGTGAAAATAATTAGTGCGTTATTATTTAGTCGTGGAGAAATACAATATATTTATTTACCTATCGAAGTCAAAGTTTTTCTGGCAGTTCCAATCGACCAAACACCTTTATCTAACAGATAATCTGATATACAGCCAGATACACAACTTACTACGAACTGCATCATATACGGCACGGATGAAAGCAAGCCAGACTAAAAAAATTATTGATAATAATCATGCAAATCAAGTTTTAATGACTGGGTACTTACAGACTCGATGTTAAATTTCATCGCGTACTTCAAATACATGGGCATTTGAGTTTGAAGAGTCCAAAATCCCCAAACGGTTCCAAAAAATGTTATAAACAAACCCCAAACCGGTAGGGATGAGAATATTTCTTTATATGGGGTTGGAATCGCCTAAAATAGTTTTATTGAATAAATAAAAATGTTTGTAAGAATACTATTGAGTGATTTAAGACCTACATGTTTTGATTCTGGACCTCCAATAGAATCCTCTATATATTTTTGTTCTTTGAAGGATATTGAAGGATGTTTTGATGGTTTTTCGTAAGATAAAATAGAAAACGAAAGACACCACACCAAAGTAAATGCGTTACATGAGTAGAATATCCAAGGCCAGCCAAAAGAACTGGCTGCTATGTAACCAGGAAAGAGCATACCTAAAACGATTGCTACTGATCTTCCTATAAATAATAGAAACGTTCTTGAAGATTGAAATTTCATTCGTTATTATTTTTACAACTGTAAAGTGATTAAACTTTGTATCAATTTTACCTGCAAATATAAAACCTCCTAAAAATCCTCTCTCATTCGGTGGTGACCAGAAAGCCAACAAATGCTGTATCATTGGAAATAAAAATCCTTGAGATATTCCTTGTATGATTCTCGCTGCTAAAACTCCTTTATCACCTAACGAAGACGCTATAATAGGAATTAGAAAGCCTGCAATTGAACATATTGACATTGATGATACTGCTAATATTTTTATGTTCATTCTGGGAATTAGCCAGCTGGTGAACATTTGCGAAGGGACATATCCCATGAAAAAAGACGATAGTATTATATTTTTATTTGTCCAATTGAAAGTCTGGAAATTATAAAAAAAATATATATTTAGAATACAATCAACAGATAACCGAGAGGTAAATAACTTTGGGGAATTGGGAAGAGAAGAAATTGAAAATAATGGAGAAAGAAAAAAATAAAAATCACTATTCAAAGTATCCTAGTAAACACTATGCGATCTCCAAAATATATGATCGGGTTTTTCAGGTCTTCAGCTGACATGTTTGAGAAATTTTGGAAATTATGTTGACAATACTTACTGGAATATTATTGTGACTAGTAGCATTTATGTCAGTCATTGCAATTACACCAACCGATAGACTGCTCCTAGTAAAATAAGCAGTAAATAGTAAGAAAAAAAGATTTATGGCTTGGATGTGTCGCTTGCCGAATCCAGGACCTACAAATTACTCAGTTATTTTTGACAGTAAAAGATATTTCAAACTAGAAATATGATAAGCATGTCAAATAACACTAATATATAGATGTTACACTCACTTTTACTGTTGTCTTCGACAATTTCGTTACAGATATTGATATTTTGATTAGGTACTGTAATTAATGCAGAAGCCTCCAATACATTCGTCGTCATTCTATACAGTTGTTTTCAAACAGAACCATGAAGCAAAAGTACTAAGAAGTATAACAATTTATAAAATAAAATTTTCAAATTAGATTCTGAACATTTTGTGCTTATCAGACACATTGGTGTCGGTAAATAATATTAAAAGGGTTTACAACAATATCAAATATGGTTGAAATGCTTTTGGGGATAATATACAAGGTGATTTGTGAAGAAAAATAAGTAATTTTTGTCTTTTTCTCCATTAAACTATCTCTTCAATAACCGCAGTAACTGTAATTTTGCTGGTTAACGGTAGGGATGAGAAAAAAATGCAGTGAAAATTGCAAATCATAGACATAAATTTAACAAACTCTGTCACAATTATTTAAATTGTATGCACTCAATTTATATGAAAATTACCATCATTGACTTACAACCTTTATTAAGGCGTAAAGAATATTCTAATGTTGAGTAACTCCTAACTACAAACCCACGTTGATATATCGAGGTTACAGAAAAATGCAATCTACTGTATTTAGTGTGGATCTATCCACACACTTTTAATTTCACTTAAACCACGAAGAATCTCTTAATTATCTGCTGGTACTGGCGTATCAGTTTTTGTTGTTTAACTGCTACTTTATTATTTCCTCCTGTCATGGCGAATATGCAATAAATTGTATTATAATCTTTATAATTGAAACATATGGTAGCATCACAAGTCCATAATAAAGAGAGGAATATTTTTCACGATTAAATGAAAGCTTTGACCTCTTTTGGTAAAGAAGATTGTGAAGTTGGATATAAAAAAGGAAGAATATAAAATGTCATGCAATATATAAGGGTAGTAAATTGATTTATCTACAACTGTCATGTAACGAGTACGATATGACACATTTTAGTGTCATAATGACGTATATTACCGCACTAGTGCGGTAATGAGAATCTAGAAACATATTAATACCAAAATTAAATATTTAAAATAACACTGGAAGCTGCATTTTCAATTTCCGAATGGAGATTGCCTTCACTTGAACTCATTTTTATAGATTTTTGTTCATTCAAATTTGAAAATTTAATGACATAACTAATTTATTTTATTTCCACATCCTTGTTTGTCTTTGATGATATGGTCACAAAATATGATACACAGTACCTTATGTTTGCAGTCAATATTTTTAAAAATACGTTGGATTGGAATTATTTTTAATTTTATAATATAAGGGACTGTTGATAATACTAATAAACAGTTGCAGATAAAATTTTGTACGTAACACGTGTGATAGGAATTATTAACGCACTTATGTGATTACACGACTCGGTCTACTGCCTCGTCTTGCAAACTTCACATGCGTGCGTTAATAATGTCCATATCCCACTAATTACGTAAATAACTATTACAGCTCGTCGTCAAGGGCTTTTTGGTAATAATTGATAATAACGTCCTTCAAAACAGTATTAAAATGCGAGAAAAAAAAATTATATGCCACCTGCTACGCCTCAGTGGAAAAAATATTTCTTGGTTGACGAGCTAAAATTAATGAGGGTTATTTCCAACAAAATATTAAAAATAATATATGTACACGTATACATTTGAAATTCAAATTCATTTAAACATGTTAACTGTGATATGGAGCTTAAAAAAGATAGTTGTTAAATGTGCCTAATTGTGATTCATACTAATATTTTAATATTTCCTAAAGAGAATTAATTCTGCTGGAGTAAAAATTCTATTAGAGGCTTCACTCATATAAAATTTCGATTTTAGAGGTTCTTATTGGTTGCTTCTCATAGCCATGTATAAGATATTTCACTAGTAGACCAGTGCCGAAACCTACAAAAATGTTAGAAAGGGAAAAAAATAATAGTACGTAGGATGAAACCCATGAGGTTAGGTTAGAAAAATCGAAAATAAAAATAAATTACGGACGATCTGAGCTCGGGAAATGGGAGGGGGTGAGTTTTTAAGGTTAAAAAACTACAGCAAAACTACAAATCCTATGGGAAAAAATTAAATGGCTAAATTGTGAGTAATAATAGTATATTCTTCAACGAGTGCAGAAGCGGATGAAGCTGGAATCCTCCAAGTGAATATTAGCCATTCTACACAAGTAAAAGACTATACTTTCTCCACGACTGAACAAAGAAATCTTCCAGTGAGGATCGAACGCCAATCGTCCAATCTGAGCTCTTGTGGTATTACTCCCGATAATTGGGAGTTATAACTAAATATAACCACTGTTGTCCATTTTTTCTCTAAATACTACGTAAAATTATGATTCTATCATTATTTTGACGTTTAAAACGACGCGCTGTCAGAAAAATCGATTTGCATTATTTGGTATTTGACGTTTTAAAAGAGACGATTTGATTTATACATTTTAATTCATTCAAGCTTGAATTCTGATAATAATAGAATGTGATTGGCTAACGAGGGTGAATTCTTTTTCATTATTCACTGGTGTTAAGAATATATATATCATCATGTAGCTAAATATGTAAAAATAATTAATGCGTTATCATTTAGTCATGCAGGAACAATGTAGGTACTATTAATATTTTCTTGATCTTTTGGTAATCCTGTCAAAAATGCTAAATTTCATCGTATCTTCGTATCTGGCAAATTATATAACAGCCAGTTACCTAATTCAATCAAAACTATACAATATGACTTAATGCCAGCGTTATGATGTTATGTTATAAAATGATTTGATACCCATTACGAATTAAATTCAAAATAAAAAAATGCATTATATTACATTCGTTCGCAATACTTGTCTTCCTATTTGAGAAGAGAAGATAATTGAAGACAGCATATCATTATTACCGGGTAAGTATTCAAATTTCAAACATAAAATGTATGAATTCATAACGAATGGGAAAAGACGCTCCTATTTGTAAGCCTGTGACCTTTTGTTTTATAAAAAATTTATCGAAAAAACAAGGATAGTTGCGGGGGATCGCAATTATTTCACTCAAGACCGCCTTCCTATATAAACTAGATCTCGTAATTTATTTATAAGCAGTGCATTTGTGATCAGTAGAGTATTATTATTATTATGAAAACTGTGGTAAGTACATTTTGGTTAAGAATGTAGATCGAAAACAGCTAAGAAACTGTCTTTTTCAGATACTTATAATCCTAGCTCTAGGTCTAGCTAGAGCTCAGTATTACAGACCAGGAATAGGAGGTCCTGCTATTAGAATTCTAAGCCAAACTCAAGAAGGGCCAAATCCTGATGGATCTTACAGATGGAGGTAGGTTTATGGTTATTTATGCAAAGAGTGCAAAAAGTGAGTGTTTTTTGCACGCGACTTGAATTTGTCCAACGAGGCCGAGTTGGACAACACGTCGAGTGTAAAAAACACGTTTTGCAAGAGTTGCATACAATATTTTTTCTAAATTCATGCAAAAACTGGAAAATTAGAATATAAATATGCTAAGAACCTAACCTAACCTAATCAAACTCAACCCGTTCTTCTTTTTTTGTATCTATCCACCTTGTTAGTACTCAATTATAGCTGGTTTTCGCCTTGACCATTTAAATTTTAAATAATTAAAGATTTTTGCAATAATTGTAACTCGTTGAGACTAAGTAGTAAGATATACATATATTATTGTTGTATTAAAGCAGGATCAGACACTTGCTCTGGTTTTTTATTTTATTTAAATGTTCATGTTTGTCATAAATCATCACAAAACTGACACAAGAATGACAGATGAATGCAATAAAGTACCACTTTTTCCATTAAATGTGGTTCACGAAAGTGTTGTTTTTTGCATGAATGTAGAAAAAATATATTGTGTCTCAACGTTAATTTAAATTTAATTATTTTTAATAAAATTATAGAATATATTGAAATTTAAATTATGTAGCGCCATCTTTGAATAATTTAATACGATAATCACAGAAATCTTTTTGTTTAGTAGTTTTGTGTTGGGCCACATATACTTTCACTAAATTCTAGTGGTATTAACGGTGTACAGGGTGTATTAAAAAGGCAGGTACATATTCTAGGGCTAAAAATAACTCGATCCAACTCAAGTTACCCTAGTACAAAAGTGCATGCGAAAAAAGTTACAACCCTTCAAAGTTACCAAATGAAAATTAATTTTTTCAAATATTTCACAGCTGTTTGACATATAATAATAAAAGTTGATAAGTGGCTTTCTTATGATAAGAGCATCTTAAGAAAAAATTGAGGAATTATTGCACCTTGCTGAAAATTTATGGGAGTTGAGATCCCCTAAACCCCCAAAATTTTTGTGTACGTGACAATTTAATGCTTATTGTGGCACCATTATTCAAACAGATTATTTTTGAAACTTTTTTGCCACTTGGTACTTTTTACAATTATCAGTTCTTATCGAGATACGGCCTATTTTTCATTATGCTTCAAAAATTTTGAGTAACAAAAATTAAAGTCAATGAAGTTTTTGGTGGGTCCCAAATTTTTGATTGAATCTTAATTATTTACAAATTTTTAGTTTTTATTAGATGTTCGAAATGGCCCCCATTTTCTTGAATACACAGTCGGCACCGTTTTACTAACGGAAACCGAATATTCTGGAAAATCCATGTCCTCTGACGATATCTAATTGCAACCAGGCTGTAACTTTTTTCGCATGCACATTAGTACTCTAACTTTGGTTGGATCGAGTTATTTTTAGTCCCAGAATATGTAGTATGATTTATGACCTGCCTTTTTGTTACACCCTGTATATTTATTAATTTTATTAGATAATTAAATACACTGAAAATGGATGCGCAATATGATAATTCTAGAGATTGAAAAGTTCTCAATGATACATCGAACATTTGAAGTTAATTATTCTTTAAAAATAATCTAATTATATTTTTTCGAAAATAAAAATTAATATTGACAAAATATACAAGGTGGTAATTAAGTTATTGTATATTTAATATTTTTTAAGTAAAAAGTATTAAAATAATTTGATTTTGAGGTTGTTTAAAAAGTCCAACCTCAATTTTCACCAACACTTTCACGTTCCTTTTTTCCAGTACACGAAATAAAAAAATAACATAACATTTTATTAAATCTTCCCAATACAATGACAACTTTGACACCCATTGCAGCGCCAATTTAATTAGTATAATCCTTTGATTCACAGCTACGACACGGAAAATGGAATTTCGGCCGAAGAACAAGGAATCTTGAAAAACAAAGGTTCTCAAAACGAAGCCACAGAAGCTAAAGGAGGATTTAGATACACCGCTCCTGACAACAGCGTCATCTCCTTAACTTACGTTGCAGATGAAAACGGATTTCGAGCATTTGGACCACATCTTCCAACTCCTCCCCCAATTCCACCAGCAATCCAAAGAGCGTTGGACTTTATTAGAGCTAATCCTGATCCTAGGTATCAACCTGATGGGAGATACGATGGTCGACAGTATTAATAGTGGAAAGACAAGCAATGGAAAAATATTATCAATATATTTAATGTTATAGCTAACTAGATAGTTTTTATATTTTTAATATAATTCATAGGATCTAATAAATGAGCATAACTTCAAACTGTTTTTATTTGTTTTCTGAATATGCAAACGACTGACATTTTGCGACCATAAATATTACGTAAAACAGTCGAAGATTTCATATAAATAAGATAACTAAGATAAGCATCTTCGTTTACGTAATAGTACCAAAATAAAAATAAAATAACTTTATTGAAAGCAACCTACTTAGCTAAATGCCTTTTAATCACACATTTTTATGGACACGTAATACACACCTTAAAATAAATTATGTACAAGGTGAACAATTACAGCATTTAGAATGTTCCATGGCATATGTAAAAGTGATGATTTGTATGCTGCTCTATAAGCGTCAACCCAGCACTGTAGTTGAACGCTTTTTATGCGATAATTGCAATGAAGCAGTGTCGAGCGCGGTTAGTATTTGGATAAGTGAGCATTGGGACGACACAGCGTTTAGCGGAGTAGCGTATCACAGCTCGCAATTAGGAGATATGTAGTCTTTTGGTAGAACAGAGGTCTATATTTCTTTGATGTAGGGCTACCACTAGTTGGGTTTGGAAAAATATACTAATTCTTTAAGATAACCCTACAAATGAAAGTCTAGTGGTATTAGATCGGGTGAGTGATTAGACCAAGCTATAGGCCCTGTTTGAAAACAAATTGCAGCTCTATAAAATAGTATCATAACTATACAAAGCAAAGTTGTCGAATAATAGTATATTCTTCAAAGAGTGCAGAATGTTGGCTATTATTCACGCGGATGAAGTTTCCATGAAGTTTTCTTGGAATCATCCAAGAATATTAGCAATTCTACACAAGTAAAATACTATACTATCTCCACGACTGAAAAAAGAAAGCTTCCAGTGAGGATCGAACCCCAATCGTCCACGCCAGAGTCAACTATTTCTTCCACTAAGCTATAGAGCATGTTTATTTTCAAAAAAGTATACGTAACATACAGTTTTAATCGAAACCCTTACATTTAAAAGTATAATTGGGAGTTCTAACTAAATATAACCACCGTTGTCCATTTTTTCTCTAAATAATACGTAAAATTATAATTCTATCATTATTTTGACGTTTCAAACGACGCGCTGTCAGAATCCATTTGCTTTACTTGGTATTTGACGTTTCAAAAGAGACGATTTGATTTATTCATTTTAATTAATTCAAGCATGAATTCTGATAATAATACAATATGATTGGCTAGCGAGAGTGAATTCTTTTTCATTATTCACTGGTGTGAACTATATATATATATATCATTATGTAGCTAAATAAATCATTATTACCTCATCTAATTCAACATTCGAAGAAGAAATTAATAATTTTTTTTTATTTATTAATAGAAAACATTTCATTTTATGACAGTTCCCGGTAAAGTCGTATTATTTGTGACCTTTTCAAAAAGGCAAGTAACATTATCATAATTACGGTGTTCGCAAATATTTTAAAAATATCAATTGCCACTAAAACCTTGCAAGTTACAACAACACTTAACGAAGATGTGCAGTAATAATAATAAAATTAATTCAACACAAATATCGGATATTATTATATGTTCGCCACTAAACAAACTGAAAAAAGATGGTGGGCATACCTCTTTGCAGGATGTGTAAACAGTAAGATGAAACTATCAAGCATGTCTTATGCGAGGGTCAGGATTTATATAAGAGAGTCTGTGTTTTTTGAGTCTTGGCCTGCTTGAGGCGTGAGCGTCACATTTGGCCTAAGTGCTGTGAGACCACACTCACCCTCCCTACTTTACAGATATACAATTTCAGTGATAATAATCGCAGGTGACATTATTTTTTCAAAAACTCCCATTATTATCAACTAGCCAACTATTTCTGCTGTACTAAACAAAGGATTAAAGATGCATAAAATGCACAATTGTTTATTGCGTAACTAATCACAGGGATTTAAGCTATTTTATAGAAATGCATCTCTGTGCGTTTTGTATTTTGCATCTGTAGTCTCGAAGAAAATGTTGCTGGCAAGAAACTTGGTTATTTTCGGTGCTATTGTAGTTGGCTGTGTACAAGCCAGACCTGCTGATGGTGACGCTAAAGCTGAAACACTGTCATCCAATAATGATGTAAGATTAGATGGATATAATTTTGAGTAAGTTCAATTCAGTTTTATAAAATGAGTAGATTATTTTGTTTATAAATTCCTATTCAAGTTACTGTAATCAGATTTTGTTCGGGTTATTTGTCTAAATAAATAAATAGTAGGCACTACAACCGGTAATCAAATATAAATTTTAGGATATTGAAATTATTGAACTGAAGAAGGCTCTGTGAGAACGAAACGTTGTACAAACTTTTAGGTGACGTTTTCTCTTATTCTGAATATATTAGAGAAAAAAGTTATATACAATTTTTTAATAATGTCAAAAACAAAAAAGTTATAAAATAATATAATTGATCGACAAATTTGTTTGAGATCTTAATATTGGTTGACCCTGTACGAAGACACGGAATATTATATTGTGAGATACCCACGCAGCATCCTATTTAATTTGAAGTGATATCATCACAAATTATAATAATACATAATAATTATTATTTTACGATAATCTGCAATTACAACCAGTTGTAACCAGTTTTTCAGTAAGCAAAGACTATCAATTTCATTAAATAACCATTTGTTAGTCATTATTGAAATTAATATATTATGTTTATCAACAAATATAAAAAATTAATAACTTATATAAAGGTTATAAGGTTGTTGATGAACTAGGCGAGAACAATATGGATTCCAGGACACACTGGAATAGAAAGAAATGGAATAGCAAATGAACTAGCAAAAAGGGAGACTGAAATACCTTTCTGGGGGTCTGAACCCTTTTGCGGAATCAGATCCAATGTAATATTGGAAGAAATAGGTGAAGCCGAAAGAAAGGGAAGATCTGACCATTGGAAATATCTAGTAGAGCTTGGACAATCAAAGATTCTTCTGGGTGACTACAACCTATTGAGATCAAATGAATGCATCAGTAGAAGTAAAACTGCGCTAAGAGTTTTAACAGTTCCAACTGCACAGCACTCCATAGAATCTTTGAGCACAGTACCTGGGAGATTACTGGATAGAAGAGTAATATTTACCTAAGTTGAATGCTGCAGATATCCTAAAATTCCTCCGAGAAATAGGACTAAAGGAGCTACTAATTTCAGAGACTCTTCTCAGAACCTAAGTGGAAGTAAGGGGCACACTAGATCTTTCAGTTCTCAGTGAATGTTACCCCAAAAATACATACAAAATTGTTAAAAAAAGTACTTTTCAAAAAGTAACAACTACTTTTATGGCTATATGCCACGACAGACATTGAATGACACGGGCCTAGGATATATGCACGATATATTAGATACTTCCAATCAGTGAAATGCATTTATTGAACATTTGGTATAATATCCTGCTAATAATAATTTTTTGAACTGTTTTTTAGTTTTGAAACAAGCAATGGAATCAAAAGAACAGAGACAGGAGTTGTTAAGCCTGGAACAGGCAAGGACGACGGATCCATAGATGTGAACGGATCCTTCTCTTACGTCCTTCAGGATAATACACCAGTATCTGTCACGTTTGTAGCATCCGAAAATGGATACAGACCGGTAGTGGTTATCGGTCAACCAAGGACTGGAAAACGATAGAAACAAAGAAAAATTTTCGCACATTTTTATACCTGACATATGTTATTAATAAAATATCCTTTAATGTTAATGTATATCTGAATATATTTTATCAAAATTTTGTTTAGTGTCATAAAAAACATCTTTTGCATCCCAAAAATAATCATTCCCATAAGTTAATGGTATCCTTCTGCTTTTTTTTATTTCTGTGGATCATTTCTAGTATTATTTACTTCATTTTGATCCACTTTCTCTCTCATTCCAAACTCCAAACATAATTCGCTCAAATTTTAATACAAGACTGTCCAGTATTTGAATATATGCACAACAGCGCCACCTATCAAATCCCAATGGCTTGAATGAACTTTTGGAATAATCAAGGTAGGTCCGACACTTGAAAAGTGCAATTGACCTACTAAGTATTTTATAACCATTTATTGATAACTTTAAGGATAATATTGAGAGAGAAAAATCAAGTCCAAATCAAATTTAAATTTAAATTCTTCTCTTTCGCAATTTAATCAATATAATTAATATAATAACTTACATTACGATTAATGGGCATAGCTAAATATCTGCCAAGGCAATATGTATTATAATAATAACCACAGTAAACACTAGGTAGCCGGCCACAAAGTATCCCATCTGAAAGCGCTCTAAAAGCTGTATGTACTCATGCGCAGCTCCGCTGGCAATATTGTTTTATTTAGAATTGAAGAAAAACTACACTGTTGCCATTAAAAATATTAAAATTTTCTTAAAACTCTTCAAAATCTTACAGGTTTGAAAGTTTCATAAAAGTCAAGTCAAAATCAAATCAAGGCTGTTCAATCTTGATACATTTCTAATTTCGAGCTCACCACATTATTTAGATAATATTTTAAAAATAACAATTAATCCGGATCTGTATTTCTTTAATTATAATTCCCAAAATTTCCTAAAATCAAATGATTTATAATCAACTGATGTCATCTCTAGCCCCACCAAGATCAATCAATTTTTATTTGAATATAAAAAGTTCATTCTGTCTTGGTTAGGTTAGTCTATTGGTATCTAACAAAAAAAAAACACAAAATGAAAGCACAAATTATTGTTTTTTTGGCTGGAATTATAGCTGTTTGTTGGGCAGCACCACCTGTTCCAGAATCCAAGATCTTAAGATACGACAGTGATGTGAGGGAGGATGGTTATAACTTTGGGTGAGTACTAAAAACAATATAACTTTATTTAAATTATTCATACTTATGTGGAGTCTGTCAAAAGTCAAAAACTACAATTTTACTCTTTTAGTATATAGCTGGGACTTACTTATTGAGAAAATGAGCCAAATTTCTAGCCTGGATATAAATTAATTTGATTTAAATTATATTTTCATTTTCAGATTCGAAACTAATGATCCAATCACACGAAACGAAGCTGGAAAATTATTTGTAATTTCACCAGAACAAAGTAACTTTAAAGTTAACGGAGACTTCGCCTTCAATTACCCAGAAGGAATTGGATTCCAAACAGTTTTCGAAGCTGATGAAAACGGTTACAGACCGAAAGTGTCTTTTGGTACTGCTGTAAAACCAGTTGTAGTATAAATTACTTTGTTATAACTCAAACTGTACAAAATGTAGAATACTGTTAATAAAAATATGAACGTTTCTATAACTTTATTTATTTCAAATAATCAATGTTAGCGTAGTCGCTAAAAGAGATAAAAAACTATTCTATAGTCACGGATTATAAAAGAGAACAGATACGAATCCCGGCAAAACATCAAAGGATTTTCAACTCAGACTTCAATGACCTTGGACCTTTAACTCGGTATGGCCGCGATGTTGCCAGTTTAAAATATTTTCAGAATTTCTTACCAAATTGCAATGTTGACTTGGGTACAATAACAGTTTCCAGTGCCGGTTCTTTACTTTTCTTTCCGAATAAAATTTATTTGGACAGTCTCTGTATGAACAATACACTCCCCCGTGATGTTTATTTATTTCATAAAAATAATATACTATTGTACACTATTTTCAGTTAATATTACCACAACCTACAATCGATTAGTCAAACAACACAAATAATATCGCGGATTGACAACCTTCAAACTGAAGTGTTAAAAGTGGATTTTTGTATTTTGATTTTTGAGCCAAGCCGTCACGGTTATTGTGCATGGTTGCTAAAGATCGTTAGTAGAATAAAGTATATATTTATGGTATGATTTTTATACATTATAATCTTTTAAATTGAAGAATTCTTTTAATGTTAATGAAATTGATTTAAAACAATTAATTGTCGAATATTTGTATGTGTATAACTATCACACTAAAAATAATGCTTATAAAATATTCGACCCATGATCGTGAATTAAGGGAAATATTATGCAAATTAATAACCCTGTTGAAACGTTTCGCCAAGCAGCCCGAACGGAGTCGACATACGACGATGGACCTTTAAATGGGTATGTCCACCCATCTCTCTCTTTTTTACTGTTCTCTGTCAAGCTTTCGCATCTGTTCTCTTTTATAATCTGTGTAAGTAAAGTAAGGATATTTTATTCACGTATTACCTACCTCTTGTACAGCATTTAAGGGCAACAAAGGACCATTATTATTCCTTTCTTGTTCAAAATAATTTACTAATGAAGCCACAAGTTCTTTGCATCGACTATTCTGCTGTTTGGGCAGAAGAAAATGCTTAGTTGTTTTGAAAAAGACAGTTTTGATTATAAATATTTGTCACAAGAAAATTTTATAAAGCAAGTAACGATAACCTCAAAAATCGATGACACTACACGAGTAGAAAAATCACAAACAAAGCGGTAACATAACATTATTTCTGGCAGTGACTATTTTACCGTCAATAATTGGAGGCTTCTTTCTATGAAAATTTTAACACAAGGATAAACCTAGGAAACTCTTCACTATTAAATATTTAATGTTTGGTGACAAAAATTTGAGAAACATCACAAAATTCATTATGTAAGCCGTGTAGAATGAAATAAAGTATTTGTATTTGTCAACTGTTATAATAAGATTATTAATGATCAAACTATTTGATAGAAATTTGTACTGCAATCAATTAAAATGAAAAACGAGTTTGATATTTACATCAGTACACATGAATAACACCATTACTTTTGTGCAGTATGTTCAAAATCTTATATATTCAAATTTCATAACATATAATATTAGGACCTTGATGATTATATACATTATTATGTAACTACTAATACTAACCTTTATCAAAACAACTAATTATTTCCCATGCCATTCTCACCTTTAACATATGTGTCATTATTTATGAAGGAGGTTGTTGTCGAAACGTTTATTCGATAAAATTGGCTATCGATACTTGAAATTCCTAATTGGCGATTACCTAATTAGAAAAAATACCGTAACAATATGGTAGAAGCTTTATTGTTAGAGGAAATTTAAATCAATATTGTATATTATCTGAATTGAAATACAAATCAATCAAATTTGGAAAACGTTCGTGGAAATATTAAACAAGGAAAGACAGTTGCTTTAAAAGCAGTAAATAGAGCACTTTCAGACACTTTGTAGCCGGCTAGTAGTGTCTGAAAAGAATCACGCGGCTAAAAATACATTAAGAAAGCTTTCAGGCGAGACACTTTGTGGCCGGCTACGGGTGTCTGGAAAGAAATACATTAATATAAATAGACGAATTCAGACGAGACACTTGTAAGGAATACGTGGTGTTTAGTGTATTTTTAGCCGCGCTATTCTTTTCAAACACCAAGTGTCTCATCTGAAAGTGCTTTCATGTGGCATTTAATATTTTTGGTCCAGCAAATTTCATTCAAATCTTATTTGTATAATATAAATAGGAATCATTTTTTTTTAATTCTTTTCAAAAAAATCTATCGAATAATTCATTAATTCAACACCCACTACAATAAAAAAAAACTTGTTTAAACAGGTCAGTAATAGCTGAATCGATCTACGAAGTATAGGTCAACCAGTAGGTAAATATTTTTTACAAAAATCACAGTTGAAAATATATGGCGCCATCTTATAAAAGAAATTACGTACTATAATTTTTATTTGTTTTAAAGATACTAAATTCCACAAAAATGTTTTTAAACATATATTCCTATCCTCATAAAATATTTAAAAATTCATTAAATATTTTGGAAAATCCGCCTCATTTTTGGCTCTTTTTATATATATTTTAATATTTAATATTTAACCTTGAATATATCTTGCCAAATTACAATCTTGAATTTCTATTCAGACCAAACTACCAAAAAAAAATGCAATAAACTATGTAATCTGTCGAATATCACAGATTATTTGGAATTTATTTTAAATTTATGACTACCAAAATTATTCGTGGGAGGTACACAAACCTCCCTCTACCAAACCCCTCCCTACTATAACTTCCTGGTGCATTGTCTTCACCAACAGATAAATTAGAAGAAAAAAATTATTTTTATTTAAAAAGTATTTGTCGTTGAAATAAACTATTATATCAAAATGATGTTGAAACTATTCATTTGCTTAGTTGTATTATGTGGTGCTTACGTCCAAGCTAGACCAGGTTTGCCAGAAGCTAAGATTTTAAAAAGCGACCAAGATGTGAGGCCTGATGGATACGATTTTGGGTGAGTTACAGGAGATGGTTGAGTTGAGACTGGAAAATTATTTAGAATTTAATTAAAATTATTATTATTAAGAGCTAAAAATTTGGAATAAAATAGATTGAGAATTAATTTTTTGTGTCCCAAAAATATAGTTTATCCTAAATTTTCTATATTAGGCTAGAACCACATGCTTTTACTGCCAAAAAATGAAAATATAGACATCTGTCTAGACTACGGGCATGTTTTTCACAAGCCCAATCATTAGTAAAGATTATCTTTGTGGTCAACGCAGGTAGCAGACACACTGTGTGTACAATTTTGGAACAATTAGGCAAACAAGTGCCTCAAAATTTGCTTAGACCATCCTAAGAAAATTTTGAAAGTCGTGCTGCCAATCTAGCCCTTCACATTTCACGAAAATTCTCTCAATAAAAAGGTAGGGAACAAAATGTTTGCAATATTTGATGTAAACCTGGGAAGCTAGAAAATTTTAAGTTATAGAGATATTGTTTTAAAAGAATTCGACTTAATAAGTTTATTCTAAGTAGCTTGAGGTTTTTTTTTTTAAATAATTAGAGATGCTTCAGAAGCAATTCCAACAGACAGGATCCGATACAGATACGATAATAATTATTGTGAAGCAGTGTCAAGCGCGGCTAGTACTTGGATGGAAAACACTTGCAGTGGCGTAGAGTATATTTATTATTTAATATATTTTTTTTGTATAGATTTGAAACAAGTAATGGAATCCGTAGAACAGAAACTGGCAGATTCACCCCGACAGATAAAGAATTGGGAGTTTTAACTGTTGATGGTGAATCCACTTACGAACTAGATCAGGGTATTCCGTTCCACATTTCATTTGTTGCCGATGACAAAGGATACAGACCCAAATACGTGATTGGACAAGGACAAAATTTCAATATTCGCAAGCAAATAGCCGCCTAAAATATCGATAATAATATATATTATTAAAAGAATATTTTTAAAAGCTTTATATTTATTTTAACAACATTCATGTTATTAACTTAAACTCGATTTCAGTTCAAGGAAAACGCAGCATCCTTGCTTCTTAATTTTCTTTTATTTTTACTTCACTCACGTATACCTGTAATTTGTACGTGCCCATTATACTATGCGAGAGCACAAAGCCATTCGTTCTGTGCTGGTTATAGTGGTATTGAGATAAACAATGTTTGCTAGCTTGTTGGTAATTGTTTATGGTGCATTTATAACAATAACAGAGTGTAGACCTAGCGCAGACAACAAAATATTAAATTACGAAAGTGAAATAAAAAAAAATGGATATAATTTCAAGTAAGTAATACATTAAACTGAATATAAGTATTTGTTTTTTGATTTTCAAAGACTCCGTAAGGTGTTAAAATGCTAAAATGACAATGTATTAGCACGAAAACTGTAAATAAAAAGGGGTAACAAGATTTACAATTACAGATTCAAAACGAGTGATGGTATTACAAGAGAAGAATCGGGCGAACCAGTGAATGGTATAGATGGAGCTTTAAAAGTGACAGGAAAATTTGAAAATATTTTGCCGGACGGATATAAAGTTTCAGTTGTATTCATTGCTGATGAAAATGGTTATAGACCGAAATTTACCATTGAAGCAACCGAAAAAATAATACCAGCAACATATTTCCATGCCGAAGGAGTGCTTATTAACAAATCTATTTCGTCCAATGCCATAGCTTCATTAGCTGGAGGAGGTTTGGGATAATTTAGAAAATGTACACGTTTTAACAATGATTTATGGAATTAAAGTGCTATAAATTTTTAATTTGTGAATTAAATAAAGTAAGGTTTATAGTTTCACCCACATCAAACTGTGTAAAATACACGTAACAGTTTGCCGCTTGAGAAATAGTGAAAGAAAGATGTGAAAGACACAAAATTTACTCCACAAGAAAGTGAGGCTATCAGATAATACTATAATAACTATTTTCTCAACCATTTTAATCGGCAATGTTATGAAATAATCGAGCGAAAAATATTCATTTTCAGTTCTAAAGCGTAAAGTAACAGTCCTCGGTATTTGTCATTAACCATTTTACTATTACTATAGGTAGAAGGGGTATTTTTTGGTGCCTTAATAGACAAATTGAGATACTGTTTTAAGTGTGGTATAAAGAATAGTATATTCTTCAACGAGTGCAGAATGATGGCTATTATTAACGCGGACGAAGTCCCAGTGAATATTAGCCATTCTATACAAGTAAAAGACTATACTTTCTCCACGACTAAAAAAAGAAAGCTTCCAGTGAGGATCGAACCCCAATCGTCCGCGCCAGAGTCAACTATTTCTACCACTAAGCTATAGAGCATGTTTATTTTCAAAAAGGGATACGTAACATACAGTTTTAATCGAAACCTTTACATTTATCAATGACAATCCCACTCATGTATAAAAATTCCCATTTGTGAATACAAAAATCGTAGTTTGCTATCGGCTAAATAGGAAGGAAGAGAATTTGCAAGTGGATAAAAATATCGGATAAATTACGTTACCGTAGCAACGCTAGCATTTACTGTTTGTTTATCAAGAGTTGGGCATCGCATCAGTTTGACAATTGTAAATGTCAAAAACAGAAAGAATTAAACAGCATATAACAATTCCAAAAAGTATGTCGAGATTTGGAAATATTTGCGAGGCAGAAATAGTAAGGGAGATTGAAAAATCAACTCCAGAAAATACAATAAAAACTCATTCCTCCATATGGAATCAATTTAGTGAATTTTGTAAACAACGAAACTTCAATTTGGAAACCGAACAGTCAGTGGAAAATGTGGCAGGAATATTGATGGACTGGGGCTTTAATATGAAGAAACAGAATGGAGAAGATTATAAAGAATACGTCTACATCAGTAGAGGAGCAAATTTCTACTGGACCAATTGTATATAATAATTGTATTTTTAACAATTGTACTTTCTAAACATTATATTTCTACTCATTGTTCGTTTAGTTTGTTAAATAAAGTTTAATTGAATTGAGTTTTTTATTCATGGGATTGTCTTACCAAATACCACGCGAGCTCAGATCTAGCAGGATATTTTTTCCGATGGTTTTCTCATACTTACTTTCATGTAGGTAATTTAACTCGATCTGTTCTGACAAAATCACTCGAGCTACGCTCTCGTGATTTTGTCAGAACAGCTCTCGTTAATTTGCCAATGAAAGTAAGTATTCGAAAACAACCACAAAAAATATCCGGCTAAATCTGAGCTCTTGTGGTATTACTCCCGATAATTGGGAGTTATAACTAAATATAACTACTGTTGTCCATTTTTTCTCTAACTAATACGTAAAATTATGATTCTATCATTATTTTGACGTTTCAAACGACGCGCTGTCAGAATCGATTTGCATTATTTGACGTTTTAAAAGAGACGATTTGATTTATTCATTCTAATTCATTTAACCATGAATTCTGATAATAATAGAATGTGATTGGCTAACGACAGTGAATTATTTTTCATTATTCACTGGTGTGAAGAATATATATCATTATGTTACTAAATATGTAAAAATAATTTATGGGTTATTATTTAGTAGTGGAGAAAGTTTTTTCATGAAAGACTACTTTTCATGTAAACAAAATTAATGTAAACAAAGAACTGGTCAACAATAAACCAGGCGTCTAATCGAATCAGTTATTTGCCTTTCTTCATCTCACTTGAAAAAAAAAACAAAAACAACCTTCGCATCTCCTTTCCGTTTTAAAACAGGTTTTTTAAAGACCAGTCTTCGAGAAGTTTCACCATTAAAAGAATTGATTTATTCGATAATTTTGTTGCAAACAATTTAAATATCTTTTTCATTGAGTAAAATGAGAAGTTTAAGATCGTACATACTGATTATTGTGTGTTTGAATAGTGTTTTTTGTGGCATTATCGATAGAGATGAAAATCTTCAAAGTGACGAAGAAAGTCAAACTGATATTATACCAAAGCTGATAGAATACGAAAAGAATTTAAGAGCAGACGGGTATGATTTCAAGTGAGTATATTAAATTTATACTGAGAGCAAAAGAATGTGCATACAATAGTAAAGTTACAGCCCTTCAAAGTTCCCAAATGCAAATTGGTTCTCTTCATGGTTTAATTTAAATTTAATGGTAAGTGAGAATTTAAAGTCGAGGTAGGGTTAGATGTGTTTGTACTCTCATGGGATGTCTTTTTGGTCAAGTTCCACGGAAATTGAGGAATATTAAGTTGCCACAACAATTTGAGAACGTATGGCCAAAATAAATATGGACTAATGAATTCTTTTTTGTTTACAGGCTAAAAAATGGTTGCCATTTAAAATGAATTGATCCTATTATAAAAATTGATGCATATGTTTTCTAAAATCGTCAAAATTAATTTCCGTCTTTATAGCCCGTTTTGGAAAAAGCATTGATTTTCGAAGCCCTAAGGTATTAAGCATTCAATTTTTAGCCCAATAATTTGAATTTTATTCTTTTTTTCAAAAGAATCAATTATCCAGTGAATTTAAATAAGCCACTTTAACCTTAAATATTTCATAGTTTTCAAATGAGTCGCTAGAAATCGGGATATCATCACCCAAAACAAAAATTACAGGCAAAAAATGGCCTTTTTTCGCATTAAAGGCGTTTTCGATTATTTACTTTTGGCTGCTAGTAGCAGCTCGTAGTGACAGAATTTCGTTCGTTTATTACCGGACGTGACGCCTAATCTTACCTTCCCCTTGCCCCTTGAGCACATACCGAAAAGTATGGGCTTCAAGCCATGGACATTAAATGTTTGACGTTTGTCAAGTTTGACGTTTATTTAAAGGTTAAAATTGTGCCGAATACGATTTAAATCTTACTCGAAATATTAAAATATGCAAAATTATATTATCAAACATCATAGTCGTAAACTGTTCTTCTAAAAACACAGGAAATTCATTAATAATATCAGATGATAGTTTGGATGATGACATGATATGACAAGTGGCTTTGAGAATCCTAAAAATCGTGTTCGTTTTACTCAAAAGTCTTGACGCACAAATGCTTGAAGCCCAAATAAACGAAAGCAACATAAGTTAATGCTAAACTGTCAACTAGCTGACAAACGAACAATGAACGTCAAATATTCAATCCCGACACCCGTACCCCATGAACTTTGGTTAAAAATCATTTCTCGAGCTATTTATTTTGTTTAATAATTGTTTATTTATTTTTCATAACCAAACCGTAATTTTTTGTATGCACATTTATATGTACTGAGGCAAAACTAGGCTTGATTCAGCCTTTTTTTATCCTCAATTTATGATCTACCATTTTTGTTACACTCTGTATTATTCTTACTAAATATATTAATTTTTTAGCATAGAAACAAGTGATGGATTTACGAAAAGCGAAAATGCAACGATCGATAAAGATGGCGTACTAAATGTTGAAGGTGACTATTACTTCAAGTTCCCCAATGGTCAGTTCGAGTTTTACGAGTACAAAGCCGGTGTTAAAGGAGTCGTGGTCAGTGTAGTTTTTGGAAATTCAATTGAGAAAACGAATAGAATCCCTTCTGCAGCCGTAGCTTCACTCGCTGGTGGCGGTCTTGGTTAAATTGAATTAGAAATTGTGATTTTACTCTTATTTCGTATTGAATATGGACAAAGTTGATTTCAAAAAGCGATTATTTGATAACAAACAATTTGTTTGTCACTATTTTTTTTGTGGACAATTATTTTTAAATAAAAGTGAATCAAAATAATGTCATTGTGTGGGTACAAAAATATTTAATTTTATCGCATCTAAAATATAAATTTAAAAAGGAATTTATTCATTTCATTGTGTGTACAATGTTTTATTGAATATATACAGGGTAGACACGATCTTAATGTCAAATTTCGGGAGCTGGTAGATTAGGTAAATATAAAAATGTTTGTTCAATAAATGTTTATAAATAATTTTCTCCACGACTAAATAATAACGCACAAATTATTTTTACATAGTTAGCAACATAATGATATATTTCACACCAGTGAATAATGAAAAATAATTCACTCTCGTTAGCCAATCACATTCTATTATTATCAGAATTTACGCTTAAATTAATTTAAAATGAATAAATCAAATCGTCTTTTTTAAAACGTCAAATACCAAATAATGCAAATCGAATCTGACAGCGCGTCTTTTGAAACGTCAAAATAATGATAGAATCATAATTTTACGTATTATTTAAAGAAAAAATGGACAACAGTAGTTATATTTAGTTATAACTCCCAATTATCATTTATAAATGTAAGGGTTTCGATTAAAACTGTATGTTACGCATCCCTTTTCAAAAATAAACATGTTCTATAGCCTAGTGGTAGAAATAGTTGACTCTGGCGCGGACGATTGGGGCTCGATCCTCACTGGAAGCTTCCTTTTTTTAGTCGTGGAGAAAGTATAGTCTTTTACTTGTTTAGAATGGCTAATATTAACTTGGATGATTCCAAAACTCACTCGCTGACATCCGCGTGAATAATAGCCATCATTCTGCACTCGTTGAAGAATATACTATACCCACATTACTAAATTTTTGACATTTAGTTCTTGGATACCATGTATGTCTATCTGAATTTTTGAGAACTGTTTTGGATGCCCTATGGTTCGTCTACAATGAAGCATGATCTCAAAATGAATCGTCAGTTGTCTGACTGACAAGTACACTGTCAGTTTTCGATATATCATGAACGCTCTTGATATGTCATCAGTTATTTTTGGTTGAGCGCAAATTTTAAGCCAATGTCATTTAAATTCAAATAATTTCATAAATATTCAAATAATATTTGAATTTGTCGATTATTGACCTAGGTTAATAATGGAAAATTATTAACCACTAATAGTAGTGGAAAAAAAATTTCTTTTTCCATACAGGTTTCATGTAAAAGTGACGGAGCGTGCATTTTCACAAATGCCAAATATTCCATTTTTTAAGGAGCGACCAATTTTTTCTTCTATAATTATAGTTCATCCTGTATATTATTAATTAAAATTTTCTCAGCCATGTGAAGGATGTTATTGCTCGCTTGAAATAAATTTAATTAAAAAGTGATATCAAACTATTTAAATATCTATAGGGGCCAGAACAAACAACTCAGTTAAGTAGAAGCATGGATTTTATTAAAATTTGTTTGTTTATAGCAATAATCATTAATGGGGTGAATCTACTACCAGCACCTCCAACGATTTTTACTTATCATGATGATAATAACCAGTGAGTTAACTTTTATTTACATTTTATTACTTTGTAATCTTAAACGCTATAACTATACATCAGCTGATAATTTCCATTTTTGATAGTTCTGACAGATAAATATAATTACTTTTATCATAGAATCCGCTCTTATTATTTTATCATTTTCACGCAGTTTCGTTGAAACAGTTCCTTTAAAAACTTCAGCAAGTTATAAACAATGTAAGATCATCTAGGACCGTCAAAAATCAATAACAATAAATATCTAAATAATCTACTAGACAGACGAGAAGTTTACTTGCGACTATGCGTGGCTGATTTTTTCATCAAACAAGGCATATTTAATAGATTTGGAACACCACTGTCGACTACTTTTTCGGAACTCTCTATTTAGTAACTAATCTGGTAACTTTTAGTGGTGTGAGTAAACTATACGCCGGAGGTCAGTATTAACATTTCATTTTATAATTGCAGGTTGAGTTCGAGAGAAGAATTGGATACATCACAGAAAGCACAAGAGATAGAGGAACATTTTGAAGACAGTAATGCTGAAAAAGATACAAATTTTATAAAAACTTTTAAAGCCCTCAACAGCTATGAACCATCTCAATCCACAGTAAATGAAATTTCCCATGCTGCGATCGAGTCCTTAGCTGAAGACGGGTTAAGAAAATAAACTTCTATTGCTATAGTGTGAAACGCTACTATTCCCAGAAATAGAACTATTCAATTTATTTTGTTAAAATTCATTTATAAACAGCTCCTGACATATGTAAAATTCCTGGGCACAGATCCCAGTGCCAAAATAAGATCCTGAACCTGAAAACTTTTTGAAAGAACAGCTTTGGGATCTGTAAATCACTATTAAAGTAAATTGTGTCACTACTTCACCAGTTCTCCAGATTGCTTACGGAAGTATGCCGGGTTATACAAGTGCGACAGAAAAACAGCTGAAAGAGAGAGAAAGAATAATTATGCGCGGTCATTAAGGCGTGTACTTTGTTTCTCTTTATTGGTGTATACTTATTTACCAGCCTCGGGAAATAAGTATACACCCCTAAGAGATGACCGCGCACAATTATTCTTTCTCTCTCTCTTTCATATATACTTGTCGTACTTGTGTAATCCGAGGCGAGGTTCCATAAGGATTTTCGCAAACTGTATACTTATTAAATGTATAATTATGTTCAATAACATAAGAAGTAATTAATAAAAATTAGTTATTTTTTTTAATAAACTGTAGTGCTCAAGTTTGACAAAAAATGTACACAGATAAGTCGTGGACAAAATATAGTATTCTACACGCATATACTGGCTTCGCAAGATTTATTTAACGCACATAAACTATACTCACTAGATTTATCCAGTAAATAAACATTATAAATTTATATCGATATAACAATCTAAATATCATTATTATTATTATAAAATATAATAAATTGATATTTTGACATTTAAATATTGTCTACCACTCATCAATATATATATATATATATTGCAATATTTAAATCTGACTCAACAATGTTATGAATCTTCACGTAGCGTTAAAGATGCTAATAGATGGCCTTAGCCTTTTTTGTACTGAAAAATTTCCAATCCCATTTTAAGGTGTAATAGACAATTATATAGTTATTCAGATTATTTAAAAGGAAACCATCCTAGACGGGCTTATATATATATATATACAGGGTGAATCACGACTAACGGGACGGAGGTTTATGGCGAAACGGTAAAAAATTTGAAATGTTTGTCACCTTAGTAATTTGTACATCCATATAGGCTACATTTTAAAATTATTTTGAAATATACAGGATGTCCCAATAAAGTGTGGCGTATCAAAGTTATATTTTTTCTCATGGAATACCCTATATTTGATTGCATTTTCTGATTGCATCCAAAAAATAAAGTACTGTTTCATGATGGTTCCATATACCTAAATACAAAGGGTTCCGAGTTATGCTGACTTTTTTAAAAATATGAACATTTCGAAAAAAATTAATAACTCATAGATATAATAAATTCTAGCGAATTTCCTCTCATAGCTCAATAGTCGGACATTCGTTGAATGTATTCCACGATTGAGTACTAAAACATCTCTTTTCAGGGTGTTCAGAATTATCAGTTGAATTATTAGCTTATTTCAAATGGAGCACCCTGTATTTCAATAATTCATCATATTTAAAAAAATGTCCTCTTTCGAATGATATAAGGGTGTCCTATACCTAGGTACTATACTTTTCGCGCAAATTACAATTATTTTCTTAAATTGTATGGTAAATTGATTTTAAAACATCTGCAATTCTCTCTAAATTTTATACTAATTATCTTGACAAAGATATTGTGAAGAAATAATGCTAATAAATATACATACTCATTGTTCCTGAGGTACACTAACTCTTTTTTACCGACAAGCATTTGAGTACATAATAAAACAAAAACACATTATTAATAAAGCAAATACATAAATACTACGAAACGAACAACAAATTATTGAAAGCAAAAATTGGAAAGTAACTATGATGGATGCTCCAAATGCTTGTCATCTTATGCAATGCAACACGTGATTCTGGCTCCAAACTATGTACTTACATTATTCATACATACCGGGTGTTATAGACGCGAAAGCGTCCAAAATTATTAATTTCATATTTCAAGATATTTTTATTATAACCCCATTCGAAGAAATCCATCTTGGTCAGTTCTGGTGACCTAGCTGGCCAATTACAATGACTTCCCCTACCTATCCATTTATGTCTTAATTTTCTATTAAGATAATTCCTAACAGCAGGAGAAAAGTGAGTGGGAAAAGTGATCTGATGCTAAGTCTAATTGTAACCACATTTTCTTTCTGATGCTAAGTGGTAGGTTTTCGAAGAAGATCTGGAAGATATTTTCCAAAAAACTCAAAAATTTTCTTCTGTCCAGGTATCCGTCAAAAACATATGTGCCGATAACATATTGGCCCACCATCCCTACCCAAACGTTTACACTCATCCATTTTATGGCTATTATAGTAATTTGTCATTTATTGCTTTTAATAATTTGTTGTTTGTTCCGTAGTATGTAAGGTATTCGCTTTATGAGTTTTTGTTTTATTATGCAGATGTTTTAAAATCATCTTACCATACAATTTAAGAAAATTGTAAATTGCGCGAAAAGTATAGTACCTAGGTATAGGACACCCTTATATCATTCGAAAGAGGACATTTTTTTGAATATGATGAATTATTGAAATACAGGGTGTTCCATTTGAAATAAGCCCGTTATAACACATTTAATGATCTAATAATTCAACTGATAATTCTGAACACCCTGTAAAGAGATGTTTAGTACTCAATCGTGGAATACATTCAACGAATGTCCGACTATTGAGCTGTGAGAGGAAATTCGCTAGATTTTATTATATCAATGAGTTATTAATGTTTTTCGAAATGCTCACATTTTTAAAAAAGTCAGCATAACTCGGAACCCTCTGTATTTAGGTATAGGGAACCATTATGAAACATCACTTTATTTTTTGGGTGCAATCAGAAAATGCAATCAAATATAGGGTGTTCCATGAGAAAAAATATAACTTTGATACGCCACACTTTATTGGGACATCCTGTATATTTCAAAATAATTTTAAAATGTAGCCTATATGGATGTACAAACTACTAAGGTGACAAACATTTCAAATTTTTTACCGTTTCGCCATAAACCTCCGTCCCGTTAGTCGTGATTCACCCTGTATATATTGTAAAGAAAGAACTAAAAACAAAAAAGAAAAACTTTAACACAGTTCAACACAGTAACAGAGTCTTTTAATAGAGGTTTAAGGTCAGTGTGACCATCAAAAAGTGTTTTTTTCTGACAAGAATGACAGTTAAGGTCTACCATTCAAAACATAAGATTTTTGCATGTTTTTTAATCGCGAACATCTTATGATGCTTTATTAAAATAATGAATACACCCCCGAAGTGTATATCTTGAAATTTAAAATAATTTTTCAGCTGAATACTTAACATATCGGTGGCCAATAGTTCCAGGAACTTCTGGCAAGTCACCATTTAATTTCTGTTACTCACTCACTAGTTATATGTCAAATGGTAAACCTTAACTGTCATTCTTGTCAGAAAAAACCACTTTTTGTTGGCCACACTGACCTTGAACCAATGGACGAGTTCTATACAAGGGAATTGCTGCCAACATAACGAGCAAAAAAATACTGTAAAAGGTTAGTCGCATAAGGAAGTGTTTTTTCCAATCTATGTTTAGTTTTTCTTATATGTTTTGAGTGCCTTTACAACCCATGCTGTACCCAAAAAGTTTGGAGGTATTTTTAGTTTGGGGTATTTTGCATCTTACAGTTGACGAAACACAAAGAACACAAACAAAGCCAAATAAACATGTATAGACAGCTGTCATCAGCTGTTCGTCAACTGTAAGATATAAAATTCCCCAAGCTAAATAGACCTACAAACTTCTCGGGTAAAACTCCAAACTTTTCGGGTACAACATGGGTGGTAAAGGGACTCAAAACATATAAGAAAAACTAAACATAGACTGGAAAAACCACTTCCTTATGCGACTAATCTTTTCAGTATTTTTTTGCTCGTCATGTTGGCAGCAATTCCCTTGTATAGAACTCGTCCATTCAATTCATTAGAAACTTTTATTTTTCTCAAACTTGCTTATAAACCATCAAAAAAATTCTATATGTACTATATTTAAGATCTCGTGTATCTATTAATATCTACAGTAATTAAAACAGATTTAAAATTTCACCAAGAATATTGTTCCATTGAATCCATTCATAATAGTTACTTTTATCAACAAATCTATCGTATCAAGGACATTTTGATATTGTTAATAAATTGTAATCGACTTTAAATATCTCCAGTACGCAATCGTAATAACAATTGAGAAGAAATTTGTAAAATGAAAACGGAAGTAAGGTTTGAATAGAGTTTGACATTGATATTAGAGAAGATAAAGGAGCTGAGGATATTTAAGCAAATAAAATGGCTGATCAGAAACAGTTGATGACAAAGAGTGAAACAAGAACATACGAAGATGGAAGTGTGGGTGAGTTTTGAAAAAATATTTAATGTAAGAACGTTTATTTAACTCTGAGGAATAATACTTTCTTAATATACAGGGGTTCTCACTACAAATTATTATTTTTTTCCAAAAAATATCCCTACTTAAGCATATTTAAGTCTGTAGTTGAAAAAATATTAAAATTGTTTGTCTTTAAGCATCATACAGGGTGTTTTAAATTTTTATTTTTATTTGGAACACAATTAGCTCATTTTCCATTCTATTTCAGTTAGATCTTCACCAAATCGCGAGAAATCGTTGAAAACAGTTTAAAAGCGCTTAAAAAGACTGAATAATGCACAAATACACTTCAATATGCTGTAGAACAAAAGTTAGCTCGAAATTGAACTATTTTCCATTCTATTTTAGTCAGATCTTGACCAAATCACGAGAAATCGTTGAAAACAGTTTAAAAGCACATGAGAAGACCAAATAATGCACAATTACACTTCAAAATACTCTAGAACAAAAGTTAGATTGAAATTATCTCATTTTCCATTCTATTTCAGTTAGATCTTCACCAAATCGCGAGAAATCGTTGAAAACAGTTCAAAAGCCCTTAAAAAGACTAAATAATGCACAATTACGCTTCAAAATACGGTAGAAAACAAAAGTTAGCTCGAAATTGAACTATTTTCCATTCTATTTTAGTCAGATCTTGACCAAATCACGAGAAATCGTTGAAAACAGTAATTGCAGAAATTAAAAAGGCAGCATTGGAAGAACTTATCTACAAATACGTTTTTATTGATAAGAGATTATAGGCTTGAAAAGGATATTCCAGTCGAAGAATTAGCAAAAATTACTACAACTTTCTTACCTATCGAAAATTTCACCAACATAATTTTTTTTCTTTTGATATTATATATGAAAAAATACACATTTCCAAGCAATATTTGTGTGTAAATTTTAGAACCTCCTCAATAATTTTGAATAATTCACCATGACACACAAGGAACGCATTTTAGAAAGGTTCATCCGGATTTGAATTCACCCACATCGACAAATAAGCATGAAATTTCAATTTATAACGTACCATTTGTTTCCACCCACATCATAGGTAGATGATGTACACACTAAACCCAGTACTACTTAGCTACAGGAAACAGAAAATCTCTGCAATGTTCCTATCGATCCTTTCGTGACCCTGCCATCATTTTTTGTAACAACAGGGTAAAATTTAGTAATAAATCAATGAAAAAATATCAGAATTAGTAGCTGTATATTCGTAGGTAATTTTCCTATTATATGGGAAATGAGAAAAATGTCTTACAAAAATAATCTTTCTCTTCACTTGCGTTATCCAAAAATGTTAGGTTAAGAGTCACTCAAATACATTTGAGTTATGATTTTACTAGGTACCGCTTAGGAAGGGAATCTACCCCCCTTACTTCTACTTAGTTTCTGAGGAGAGTCTCTGAAACTAGTAGCTCCTTCAGTTCTATTTCCCGGAGGAATTTTAGGACATCTGCAGGATTAGGCAATTAATGTTCCTCTTCTATCCGGTAATCTCCCAGGTACTGTGCTCTGGGATTCTGGAGTGCTGTGCAGTTGGAGAGTATGTGAATGGAGGTTTCTTGTCCCATGCCACAATACCTGCATTCTTTTTTCAATATTTTAAGCTTTTTTAGGTGCCCATTCAGGCGACAATGTCCCGTTAGGATCCCAGTTGAAAGAAGAATCTTTGATTGTCTAAGCCCTTCTAGATCTTTCAGCTTCACCTATTTCTTCCAATATTATATTTCGGCTGATTCCGCAAAGGGGTTCAGGCACTCAGAAAGGTATTTCAAACCCCCTCTTTGCTAGTTCATCTGCTATTTCATTTCCTTCTATTCCAGTGTGTCCTGGAATCCATAGTAAGCATATTGTTCTCGCATAGTTAATTCCCACACCATTTTGGAACTGATTACACAAGAGCTTAGTGCTTTAATGGCTTGTTGACTAACTGTCATTAAAAAGGGATAATTAAGTATTCCTTTAGCGTCACTTAAGTTTTAATTGAAGTTTAAGGCAAATGACCCTGAAAAACCGTAATAAAAAATATTTGATTTGATTGTAGGTCCCATTTTATTTTATTTTTACTTTTTCTTTCGTTTTAATACAATGTTTAAACGACCAAGACGATGGCCAGTATCATCCAGATAACGAAGGAAAATATATTCCTGATGATTCTGGAAAATACATCCCAGATTATAGTGGTCTATATCACGATGACGGAACTGGGCGTTACATTGGAGACGATAGTGAGTACCTAAAAGCTTTTTGTATAAAAAGGGAGGAAACAGCTAGTTCTCCTACTGAGGATAGAGTTTACAGAAATCATTCGAGGGAGAAAAAGGTGCTTCACCTCCTTGTTGTACATATGATTTTTCCGCCTTCCTCAAATATCAAAAAATAGAGTTGGGCGGAAAAATTATCTTTCCACATATACACAATAAAATTTGTTTTTGTTTATAGATAAATATAGACACCAGATGGATAAACAATACCCTTATATTTCCGCAAAAGCATTTGACTTGTTCAAAGATATCAAACCGAAATTAAAAATTGCTTCAGTTAAGAATCAATACGTCAAACCAACGGCTAGTGTGGTAACTGAAGTACCTGCCAAATACGGAAAGTACGATGATAACAGATGGAAGATAATAAAATTGGCTAGCGATGTTAACAAAGATGGATTCCATTGGGAGTAAGTGTTTTGTGCAATGAGGTGTTAAACTTAACAAAAATATGGCGTTTTCTCAATGTTGGTAGTTAGTGGTGGACAGAATCAATCAAAAATCAAAAATATATTTTTAGATATCAAACTGAAAACGAAATAAGCGGTGAAGAAAATGCTAAAATTCATAACAGCGGTACCAATGACGAGAGAATAAGTACCAAAGGATATTACCAATATACCGGCACTGATAATAAAATTTACAACGTTGAATATACCGCTGACGAAAACGGCTTCATCCCCAGAGGAAATCATCTTCATCCAATTTTACAAAGAGCTATATTAGAAAATTTGAACAGGAAACATGAATAAATACTTGTATTATGTAATATTTTTTGTAAAATAAAAATTATTATTTGAAAATTTCTTTATTTAATCCAGTGATTACGTTCGTACTCCGCTTCCCCCTACTGTAATATACAAAATTTGTCTTTCTTGGTCCATTCTGCATTACCAAATGTACAACAAACAACATTAAGTTTGATACAAAACTTACAAAACCTGAACTGCTACAAATTGCAAAAATGAATAGAAAAGTAAATGTGTATAAAATTGATGAGTTACTACGAGAACATGGTCATGAAGTGCTGAGACTACCACCATATCATTGTGAATTTAATGCTATTGAATTGATTTGGGCTAATTGCAAGTCATATTACAATAAATATATTGGTAGAGATGGATATTCAGATAGTTCTGTTATAAATATGTGGAAAGAGGCACTGGATCAATGTGATCAACAAATTTGGGAAAAATGTGTTAGACATACTCATGAAATTATAGAAAAGTGGTATGTCCGAGAGCAGAATATAGTTGATTTTAGCATTCAACCTATAACCATCGAAATAAATACTGGTGATAGTTCTGATTCTGACTATAAGGAAGATTAAATAATATATATATACAAAGACAGGAATATTAGGGAAACAGCAAAATTGTAAAAATTTACTCTTTCTTACATCATTTTCCAATCTTTTGGAATATCTTTATTTCCATTTTCAAGGATAGCATTTGAGATTGTATCACAAGTTGTTTTAAATGGTAAATACATCTAACAATAATTTTGATTTCCCCAATATTCCTGTCCTTGTACATTATTATTCGGCTAATATATACTGTAACTATATTCAAATGAGTTTTAAATATATATATTTAAAATATTTATTTTTTATTTTCACATCCTAGAATATTTTTATTTTCCATTGTTGAACCGTATGGGTGGGACGGCCCAATAGTAATGGTTGCCAGCCATAACCCTAAAAGGGCAATCTGATTTGCAAAGAGTCTACCTAGGAAATTGTTATTAATACTAATTCTTGTGCAAGTAACCCCATAAAACTATGGAATTCTAACAGTTTTTCCAAACTAAAGGTTTAGGTAGCACATTGCTAAATGGCTATAAAATATTCACAAAAATCTATCACACCAGCTTCAATAATAAATAACGCGCATCGTAATTTTAGCCACATCCACAAGCAATTGACGGCATCCACAGCATTGAACTACGACCTACGTTTTATTTAATGTATTGATGTATTGCGTGTGTATATTATTGATGACGCATGGGAAAAGATCCAACGAACCAACTGTATATAGACTGGACTAATTTCCTTTCGCCACCATTTTTTGTCCATCAAACGTGTTATGGTTAGTGTCGCCATCTACAGCAAGCACCTATTACCTTCACACAATTTGCATCTTACGCTATCCATCGAGAAATATTTCTACTCAATGCTAAAGTGGTTTAATTTATTTACAACATAATCCTTTCATTGTATATAAGTTACTATATTTAGGTAAAATTTAAAAAAAATGATTCAATGATATATTTATAGTAGTAAATATTAAAAACATGAATTAATGACAGCAAAAATAAGGAAAGTTTTTAAAAACAAGGATTAAAAATGGCGAAATTGATAATCTTGAAAGTAATAATATCAAAATAATCATATTATTGTTTTCAGCGATACTAATAATACTTTTCCAATTGTATGAATTGCAAAATCTCTCAAAATTAACAAAAATCCAATAAAAAACAATCAAAAAGATATAGGTCTAGCTATATTAGTCGGGCTGACACAGAACTCTTACTCCCAGGCGCGATCCCACTACTGCACGACGCGGGGACTTTTGGCTGCTGAGTTTCCTCCCTGGCCCGGTTCGCCCCTCCTTGGCAGACCTGGCCATCCCAGACTCCTCCAGGATGCCCATATCGAACGCCATGCTTAGTGTGGACACCCGGTCAACGTAAGTAATTCCATACCAGAGCTCCCGACCTCAAACCATCCGCTATACCTGGCCTCTAAGTAGCTAGATTACAGGAGACGCCACGCTCCCAGCCAACAATTATATCCGTAGCTGGCTTTATGAGATAAACTTTTGTTAAAGTTAAAGAGACGACGTTCTCTCGTATCGTCTCGTCTCGCATCTCTCGCGACTTAGACCAAATATAGTAAAAGCCAAGTCAAATTTTAACGCGTTTAGGATAGATTCTGTCATATTTGACACTTTTTGCGCACAACCTATGTCAAATGTGATAGAACCTGGCCAAAAACCGTTAAAACTTTGCTTGGTATTAACTACAGGGTGACCCATTAGTGTGACAAAGATTATCTCCTGTACCAATGAGTGTTGAAATCTGTCTTTTTTCTGAGACTTTTATTTAGTATTCTTTTATTCTGTAAAACAAAAAGGTTTATATCTATCTTAAGCAATGAATTTTAATTGCTAGTCAACTTTCCTAGATGCGACAATCATTAATGATATGACCTTCTAATCTAAAAACCTTGACCACCAATGCAATAATGTAATTTTGCAAATATTAACATGTTTATGACTTTAAGATTATATCATCTCTTCGATTGTGAAATATTCTACACTTATGCTGGTAATTTTAAAATTTTAAAAATCTTGGATTTTATTTTCGATGTAAAATGGGGGGGGAGTTATAATTGAAGGGATGACCATAGGAGGGAGAGAGTTATAGTTATAACGTCTACATAATTAGTAAATAGACAATCTATATAACCCAACGTAACCTTTTCTAATCGTACTATTGTCTAGCCTAACGTAATATAAAAAGTTATTGATTGTGTTAATTGACATACATAGCTTGAATTTAGTAAAAAAAATATAAGATAAATAAATAATTATTTAATATTTAAAGAGACATTGCTGTAACCATGTCATTGATTTTATTGATGCAAGAATAAATATTTCAGATGAATATTATTTGACACCCACAGACAGTTTAAAATAGTATATAATTAAATTTATGATAGCCATTATTCACGATGGGTGAATATTATGGCCATAAGTTATAGATTTGAAGTTACTGCCTAATATTCTCACACTTTTAGGTGAATTTGCAAACTGTATGAAAAGAGTATAAGATTAATTTTTTGTTTTACTATAATCTATAAAGTGATATTCATGAAAATTTATAATAGTGCTGTCAATATGTAATACGGAGATTCTATCAAGAATAAAAAGGAACTGAAGAAGCAACGAGATGCTACTTTGAATATGAAAGGAACGAGAGTTGTTGACTGTTGTATAGCAATAGTTTAATCGTTTGTGACCTTGAAATAAAAATATCACGTAGTCAAGATTGACGTTTTGTCTAAGTAAATGCCAACAAATACAAATATTAAAATGTTTTTTCTTGGACAAATTAACGCAAATATTTTGACAATTCAGGGATAGTAGTTCAACAAAAACTTGTGCAGCATATTATTGTATACAATCTTTGATGCTTTTCAACGACTGTCACTTGTAATTTTGACGTTTCAATGTCAAAGTTCTCTTGTTATATTGTTCTATTTTTTTTGTTTAATCAATAGACGTATACCAGTTATATGTCACACACTTTAGCAGCCCTTAACTAAAGCCCTATAATATACTGTGAACAAACTGCTTATTAAAATAAAAAAAAATTCTGTTTACATCCAACAAAACAATACCAAGAATTTTCGAATTTGCGCCTACAACAAACGTGTTTATGCACACAAGAAATATTTGTTGTTCAATAAAAAAAATACACATAATGCCATGCATGGAGTCAATCACTAAATTATTGCAAATGTTAACAATAAACTTGAATGTCTTGTATTGACTTGGATAACTGGACATGATGCCATTTATGAAATGTTGTAACAAATGCATAGAGATGCATCTTGTAGGGGGAGTTATTCCTTATACTCACATTGTCGTATTTACTATAAATACTAGCAGCCATTGTAAACATATATATTTAATAACAAATTACGTTTTGGTCGTGCTGGGAAAAAACAACATGGATTGGTTAAGGGTGAGTTACTTATTTTTTTTTTTTTAGTTAATAATGACTTTTTCATTGTGAAATTTGGATGAAAATATTTTTTTATAGTGACTTCAGTAATAACATAAATATAAATAATATATTGTTTACTGCAACTTATATTTCTATATTTTAATAATCTTAACGTTTACTAGCCTGGTGTGATACAAAAATAAAAAACAATAATACATTTTTTGTCGGCAATAAATTCTTTGTTCAGATTACATAATTTTTTCAAATTTTCAAATTAACAATTATTAATAAATAATAACTTGAGAATTTTATTTTTTTTCAACTTTCTTACTTTTTTCTAGACTCTCGCATATTCGAATTGACTTCAGTTGAAATAAAATTATAAATAATAGAGATAGAGTTCTGGAAGTTATAATTTTTCATTGTAAATTTTCTCCTCTTTACAAATATTATCTTGAAGTTCCTCAAATATTATTAATTTTCAAGATATTAACAAAAACCAAATACCTTCTTCTTTTCATTTTGATTTGTTTATATCTTTATATAATTTTTCATGTGCCAATACATTTTCCTAGGCTTTATTCCATTTTAAATGAGCCTCACGATCATTTCTCCTCATCTTTCGAATTTTCTATGTATCAACTACATATTTTCCTACAATTTCAATGATTTCACTTATATTTCCACCATTTTCTTGCAGCTATAATTATGCTAGAATTATGGTCAATGTTTTTTAACATTTTTATATTTTTTAGTTAAGTTTTTGCTTTGTTTGTGTTTGTCTAACTTATGGAGCACCTCAAGCGGAAAAGGATGCCAAAATTATAAGTCAAAGCAACGAAATCACCCCAGAAGGAGGTTATCAATGGAGGTAAGTATTAAAATTTAGTTTGAGTATAAAATAAAAAATAGTTTTGGTAAAAAATGTGATTCAATAACTGGATTTACTCATAAAGAAGGCTCGAACATTTTTGGGGTGTCATTTTAAAACCATTTTTTTTAATTTTGAGTACCGAATTATTATTTCCAATAATAAAAAACAAACTATATTATTCAAAAATGTTAATAAATATGCAATACTTTTAGCCTATACTCGTACTTGTATTTTTAAATAGATAAAATCTGAATAAAAGTGAAAGCAAGCTTCACTAAATAATTGTAGTCTGTTTTTGGCTATGAAATGCGATCGGATTTTCAAAAAAATCATGCAGCAACGTACTTAGTTCGAGCCTTATAAATTTCCTTGTCACCATGGAGTACATAAAATTTTTTCTCCACGACTAAATATAATAACGCACAAATTATTTTTATATATTTAGCTACACTATATTCTTCACACCATTGAATAATGAAAAAGAATTCACTCTTGTTAGCCAATCACATTCTATTATTATTTTAAAACGTCAAATACCAAATAATGCAAATCGATTTAAAAAATAATGATAGAATCATAATTTTACGTATTATTTAGAGTAAAAATGGACAACAGTAGTTATATTTAATTATAACTCCCAATTATCATTTATAAATGTAAGGGTTTCGATTAAAACTGTATGCTACGTATCCCTTTTTGAAAATAAACATGCTCTATAGCCTAGTGGTAGAAATAGTTAACTCTGGCACGGACGATTGGGGTTCGATCCTCAATGGAAGCTTTCTTTTTTTAGTCGTGCAGAAAGTATAGTCTTATACTTGTGTAGAATGGCTAATATTCACTTGGAGGATTCCAAAACTCACTCGCTCACATCCGCGTGAATAATAGCCATCAATCTGCACTGGTAGAAGAATATACTATGACACTACTAGTTAAATTTAAGGCATATATTAAAAATTATTCAGAGAAACGTTTACCCTGTCATCTGACTGACAAGTACACTGTCTGTTTTCGATATATTATGAACGCACCCCTTATGTCATCAGTCATTTTTGGTAAAGCGCGAATTTCAAACAAATGGCATTTTTATTCAAATAATTTTATCTCTATCTATTTCTTTCTTTGGATTCTCAAAATATATATTAACCACTAATAGAAAACAGTACTTATATTCCCATAGAATCGGATGTTATTCGCTAGTACGAACCTGTTATGAGTAAATAAATAAACTCGGTAATAACAATGTGTGTTTGACATTCAATGAAAGATCTTTCTTCTGTACCGAGAATCTATTCATTGTTTTGTCGTGATGTTAAGTAAATAACGAGCAAGTGGAGAAAATTAGAGGCTGTAAAGAAAAGATAATGATTACCTTGTAGGTACTTAATATGTTATGAAATACGCATATTTTTATTTATTTTTAACTACCTATATAATATGTTAATAGTAAAGACAATATTTTTCGAATAAAATTAATAGAATAGGTCGTGATTCCAATAACTGACAAGTTTTCCCTAATAATGACAACTGATGATGATGTTAAACAAAAATGTTTGGATATATTTTTGTGGTTCCTTTAAATCTGCTTCTTTTTTGTAAAAAAATTATTAACAAATGCATCATTTTACCATTTTATATTCTTTTAAAATACTCTAGAAATATTTGCGTGACAATACATTTTATTTCTGTTTAGTTTCGAAGCTGATAATGGTATAAAAGCAGACGAAACTGGTACCTTGAAAAAAACCAGCGATCCCGAGAATCCTAATGTTATAGTCGCTCAAGGAAAATACGAGTACAAGGACAAAGAGGGCAACACGATCTCTCTAACGTACACAGCAGATGACGAAGGTGGTTTCCAGCCTCAAGGTGCTCATCTACCGACATCTCCTCCAATTCCCCCAGCGATTCAAAAAGCTCTCGATTGGATAGCCTCGCAACCTTCAACAACGGAAAGAAGTGGCAGAAGAAAGTAAAACGGCAGAAGCTAAGAGGAATAGCATATTTATACTCTGTGATAGAAGAAGATTACTTTCAATCAAGAATATCATTTACGACCTTTTTATGACTTGGTTTATGATTAGATCTTCAAATTAGAGGGACATGTATCTTATTTTTTTTTGGAGAATTAATATTAATATTGTAATATATTTTTGTGAATAAAGGCATGAACATCTACAAATTTTCCAATTTATTTTCAATAAACTACCTAGCGAATTATTTGGACCAAAATATATACGACCAAATACTGCAGAAAATGAATACATGGCGTTAAATTGCTACTAAAATCGTCACAACTGAACATTTGATATGTTACTTTACATTTTGTGACGCCACCTGAATTGTTTCTGGATGATTAAATCAAAGGCTACATGGTAGCTCCACCACGTTCATAAATTCAGGTAGAAATTTTATTTTAGGGGATTAAGGTCACCGGTCAAGTCCATCATGCTAATCTTTTAATGACATCCTGTTAATGTTGGAAATTCCCAAAATATTAGTTGGGGTCGGTACCAAATTATTTCATTAGTCGATTTATCCTTCTCTGGTGAGTTTGATAATTTGTGTTTTACCTAACCTAACCTAACTTTACAGCGGTTATATCTTTTCTATGATACAAAATGTCAAACTGAATTATGGGCATATGCTTATTGGGTCCCAAGTAGCAGGTAGTTCAAAAATAGCGTGCTTATTGGGTCCCGAACTTTAGTCCTACCTGAATAATAATGTATGGATTCGGTCCCAGCCACCTGTTGTTAAACCAAATGAAAAACAGGTAGTAAAACTAATTTAAAAATTTGATATATTTATTACATTGAAATATTATTGTAAATCTGGTCTATTTTATTACTAAATAAGATAAATGGTTCACCAGTATTTGTTCCAATGTTTTTGTTTTTTAAAATATCGAAAGTTTCATCGATGTTTTTTGGCAATGCCGGCTGCATTTTCCTACGGGAGCAGTACATATACCTTCTAATATTTGCTACGTCATTTGTTGTAATGGTTGATGGCAGATTCTCTTGAAGTACACGACGAATAATTTTTGCAGGCTTTTCGGACAAGTCTTCAACTGCCTTGCGTTTGCAAGAAGAGCTTACAATTTGGCGATTCAATTTTTCTATATTTGCGCTATGACAATGCTCTTCAATATGTTTTGTCAAAGTTATATCTTTCCATTCACCCAAACTAAGTATATATGATTTACACTTTTTATTTGTACATATCCAACGCCTTTCTCCACTTTTTAAGCACTTTTGAAAACTATATTTAAAGTTATTTATCACTAAAATTTGTTTTCCTTTTTCACTTAAAATAATATTTATATTCATTTTTAAAATGTTTAAAACAACAGACAAATTGATCTGAAATATGAAATGCACTCGATGAAATATAAACAATGAATGAAATAGTATTTAATTTAAACATTCAGATACAATAAAAAGAGGGAGGATTGGATTTCCGAAAAGAGGTACATTTCCCCGAAGAATATCTTCAGGTAGTTAAGTACCATTGGGACCCAATACGCCTATAGATAAAGGGATTAAAATTTACACATTTTAATCTATGACCTGCCGGGACCGAATCCATCCACACCGTGAATTATTTTCTTCAAAAATTATAAACTCAGCAAAATATTTTATGGTACTATAAAGATTATCCTCTTATCTATTTAATCCGAGGGGGTGACCACTCAGTCAGAAAATGTACATGTATTGCCAAAATGATGCGATTTCCTGGCAATCACTTGGATTTTTAGCGATTGTCAAAGACTGCCCTAGAAATCTTGATGATTTACAAAGATTGCCATGGAAATAACTTTGATTTAATAGGACTGCCAACGACTGCACTGGAAATAGCATTGATTTCTGCGATTGCGAGATGATTGCGTGTTGATATGAGAGTTCATATTTGACATTATTATGGACGAACTCTAAAATTTTGATTAGATTATATATTTTTTTCATTTGGGTAGGTATATCGGAAAAATTTTGATATTCGTTGTCAGTTTTATTCACTTTGATCTTTCAATATTACAAAATTTTGGAGATCGACCTCCGGGTACCGAAACTAATATAACTGGTGTGGTCCACTTAGTATGCAACATGGAGGATTTTTTTATTACAATTCCTATTCAAATGGGAACAGTGTCAAAAGTAAGTACATGTCTGATAATCTTATCAGCGGTACATAGAATGATTGCAAGTTGAACAACCTACAGGGTAGGCCAAAAATACAAAAATTTTTCAAGATTAATGTAATAATATAATAATAATAATACTTTTATTGCTCTTAAAACAAAATAGTTTACAGCGAAAACTCTGAGTAACAAAAAAAACAAAAATGAAAAGAAAAACAATTATTACCTAGTATACAACACATGAAGGTAAAGAGAAAGAGAAAAAAACGATGGATATATAACAAAACAAATTGAAACCTATATAAAGCTTAATTATTCGTTAATGATAAATGATCCTAATTTTAAGATGTTCCAAATGTAACTGGAAATAATTTTAGCATTCAATGTGCTTAAATTATCAAGGGCATTAATGAAGAAACGAGTGAAGAAATCAAGACTCAAGTAACAGTCAAGCTTCGGCTTCATAGTCGAATATATTGGACAGTCAAATAGTAAATGGGATAAGGTTTCATTTACTGATTTGGATCAACTGTTTACGACATCGCTCTGTACGTGAAACGTAACCTGTGTTTATTACTCAGTCGTAGCTGGGCGATTGTACGGGTGATCTGTATGGGTAATTTTAACAATAAATAATTACTAGGCTGCTTAATGATAGTGAAATAATAATATAAAGGCAAAAATGAACAACGCTGCATCAGTAAAATATCGTCAACATGCAATTTTTCATAGTACTTTTTAAATATAATATTTTTATTTTTTTCCAACAAATTAGTATTAAAATTTTTTCAAATTTCAAGAGAGTCGGTTATAATGAAGAGTTGTTTGACTTCAAGAGTAATGTACCTTGATTTGAAAGAATTTTGAAAAATGGCATGAAGAAGAGAATTTTAAACACGAAGTCTTTTCGGAAAAAAAATTTTTGAAGCGTCTTCGTATAGTGCGTTTTTTTCATGTTCCGCATATACCTACTCCTATTAGAATTAACTAAAACCAAACAAGTTTTGATTATTTTGCTATTGACAGTAGTAGGCCCTAATAATCTACAGAGATTTTTTTTGGCAATTAGGTATGTTAATACTATTTGCAGACGTACCTACTTGCCACAGTAATATCGCCACAATGATTGCCGCGATTTCCGTATCAATGGGATTTCTCATGATTGCCAATGATTTCCAGCAAAATGTACATGTATTGCCAAGAGTGGTCACCCCCTCGATTTAATCCCTCGGCTTGAAATCGGTGGTGGAGCTGACCGGCCTTTTTCGTCTACCTGAGGTTCGTGGTGGAGTTGACATTCTCCCAAATCAAATATATTTTTGACTAAGGAGTTATACTCTGGACTAATAATTCACGTGGAGCCCCTGTATCAAAATGTAATATTGGAAGAAATAGATATAAAAGAAAAAAGCGTTGGATTGATCTAGTAAGACTTAGATAGTTAAAATTTCTTCTGGGTGAGGAGATCTAGTGAATACGTAATTCACAGTAAAACTGTTAACAAGGACACTAACGGGACTTTGTCTCCTGAATGGGCACTTCAAAGATTATGACACACAAAATCCTAGGAGATTATTGGGCAGAAGAGGAACGATTGCCTAAGAAAAGCCTACAGATTTCCTGAAATTCCTTAGTTAAATGGGACTTATTTTTTGGAAATCAAACCACAATAATGCTTTTTTATGTTTTTTTATTTCGGTAGAGTTCCAGCTACCGTTGTCAAGATGAACTAAATATTTTATAAAAGAAAATAGTATAAATAATATGTCAGAAGGAACATACAGAAGATATTTAGAACTAAAGAGATTTTCCTTAGGAACTATGTAGAAGTAAGGGGTAACAATTTGCTAAAGTTTACAATACTAATTTAATATAGGTGGGGATTTATATATTTAGACTGAAATTTTATACAGTATGGGACAGGAAATGTTACATTTGTCATAAGCGACAATGTGTTTAAGAGAAACAAAGAAACGAGTATACCAGAAGAAGATGATATGAGAAAAAAGAACAAAAATTATAAACAGGCTTCACTCCAACCTACAAATAACTTATTATATTTGAGCAATTTATGATATCCATTATTCACGATGGGTGACGTTTGCGAGGGCGCAAGTCACCCGAGTGAATATGGGCCATAAATTGCGAGTAAAATACTATACTTTGTCCACGACCCTTATTTTCTTCTATTGAATAAAAGTCAGTAACGATTTGGTATTACTGAAAACCTCAAAATGTTGTGACAGCTACATAAAAATATAATTTGACATACTGTTGATAATATTGACTAACCCAATAAAGTATGCATTTATCTATTAATAGAATTTAACAGTATTTTTACAATAAACACAAACCTCTAAGTAGCAAATAAATGTTAGATGGTATTACCCCAGCTTTCAATACAATGTTGTAATAGTAATATTTGTTTAACTTTATTGAAAACAAACAAAAAAAGGCTAAATTGTTTAACACATAAAATTTTAAGTTGTGAATCATATATAAATAGCTGATTTCAATTTTTCAATATTCAGTTGCATACAACTCTTACAACAAAAGTAACACATTTGGATAAAACAATGTTTTCTATTTTGGTAAGAAAATTTTTAATTTTTATGTACAAAAAATACAATATTTTTCTCAGAAATGAGAATTATATTTTGTAATTACCTTTTCTCCCTAGGTTTCTCTTTCCGCTCTCGTCTGCTTGTGTGCTGGTAGACCACAAGATCCTCCAGCAGTGGCTGCAGCTGCACCTGGTAGTGCGAGAAGTGAGCCAATTCAAATTGTAAATCAAACTGACGAAAACAACCCAGATGGAAGCTTCAATTTTAGGTGAGTAATATAAATTATCTACTCTTTCTTTGACGAATGTAATTTTGGACTAAAAAAATGTATTTCAATCCACTAGGTACATTTCCATTTTGTATAATTCATCATTCGACTTATTCTCTTGTTTTTTGAAATAATACAAATTATTTTTATTGCTTTTCACTTTCATTTGCATTTATTTATAATGTATACTTTTGTTACAGCTTTGAAACTGCCAACGGAATTAAATTTGAAGAAAAAGGATATTTAAAAGATGGGGAAAACGCTACAAAAATTCAAGTTATTGAAGGAACTGCTTCTTACACTGACAATGATGGAAATCCAGTTGTTTTGAAGTGAGTGATCTATGAATTAAATTACCATATTACTAGTTAACTTATTATTATCCAGAACTTATTTAAAAAAAAACAATTATTGTTGTAGATTTATTGCTGATGAGAACGGCTTCCAACCAGAAGGTGATCATATTCCCAAAGCACCGGAATCGGTGCCTGCGGGTCAAGAACGAGCACAGCCTCTTGCTGTAACCCAGCCTGCATCAGCTGCAGCTCAACCGACAGAATCAGCAGCAGCTGAGCCTCAGCCTGCTGAAGCAACTTCTTAATTGTTAAGATATCTACTTTATTTTGTATTATACTATTGCAATTATTGCTTTTCGTGAAAGTTATTAAATAAATGATTTTTTAAGTGATATTATATATATATAGATATATAGGTTTTATTTTTCCCAATAATATTTTGCTATTTTATATATTCTTCCCATATTAGCTTTGATAAGCCGGAAAAATTAATTTCAAACCATTTGATGTCTTCAGGGAATAACTATGAAATATTATCAAAGTAATTAAGGAACTTTTTCATTAGAGAAAGGTGTTGAAATGGAGGAAAAAGAGGTTTAATTAATTAATTTAATGAAATTAATTGAAATTTGACACGAATACCTACATAAAATTAAATTGTGAACAAAATGCAGAAACGGGCTTTTCATTTCATCAGTTACTAGTTATTATAATATGGGAATTTTACATTATTAATAAACCAAATATAAGTGAGTATTGAATATTTTATAAATTTTACTATTCCTTACTAACAATATGTGACAATTCCAATAGCCTACTTCATACAACTTTTTAAAGTTCTGAGACGCAAAATCAGGTCTAAGTTAAGTATAACAGTCATACCTACACCTTATGCAACTCTCATTATTGTAGTGTATTATTTTAGGTACTATTATGGCTTCAAAAGACTACAAAATTCCCCGATTCAGAAATCTAACACTTTATTTTAGAGAATACTGTCAAAGTACATCAATACATGGATTCAAATATTTATCTACTGACCAAAAAAGATTAAGCTGTGAAAAGTAAGTAAGCTGCTTAAATGTTATAAATAAAAATTTAAAAAAAAAATACATTGTAGGATATGGTGGATTGTTAGTATGATTATATCTCTCGCTCTTTGTATAACTTTGGTGTTTGATACGTATTTGAAGTGGCAAAATTCTCCGGTAATTGTCAGTTTTGCTACTAAAGAAACTCCTATCTGGCAAATACCATTCCCGGCAGTTACTATATGCGCAGAAACAAAGGCACAACCTAACAAGTTCAATTATCAAAAGTTTTTCGCTATGAAAAAGGAAAATCAAACGTTGGATCACGAAGAGTAAGATTATTTATACAAATGCAATAAGTACCATCATCATCATCTTTAAGAGCTACTTTTCAGTCTTCGATCTATCCTTTTCCTAATATCTACCTAAAGTAGCAAATCATGTGTTTAACAATGTTATGCTGTCCCTCTTCTTCCCCTCAAGATTTATCCTCAACAAACATAATCTAAATCAGCGGTTCCCAAAGTAGTGGTCCGTGAAAAAATTTCACTGGTCCACAGAATCGTACTCTTTCTGCGCGTAGAATATATTTAACACTTAAAAATCCTATTAGTGGTCCGCGGGATTTAAATTATGAAATAAGTGGTCCGTGAGGTCAAAAAGTTTGGCGACCGCTGATCTAAATAATCCTTTTTTCTTGTAACAGACGGTGTTGTTCATCGATCTGTCACGGTCTTAGTATATTTCATGAGTCAAAGCTCTTCACATTCAAAAAATCCCGTCATTCTCATGTATACCATTGTTTTTTTGACAAAAATTACCATTTTCTATTGGACATTATGCTTCCACATCTATTATCTTAACTCTAGCTTCTCATTCTTTAACAATATTATATTCTTCTGACAGATAAACATCAATTTTACTCTGTGTTTGCTTTTTGTATCAACTGAGACAGCATTTAAGTCTCAATTAAGCAGATACTTATATTTGTAGCGATAAGAAATTTGGTTTAATAAGCCTCTTATGTAATTATGATGAAACTTCAAATACTAATACTGCTTTTAATGGATCTGAAGAAGATATTCTACAATTTTACGACCAGGTACTCAGCTTCGAGATAATAGTATATACAGTTTCCAATAAAATACATTTTTTTAAAGGTACAACCTGATTTCTATAAAATAATATCAGACTGCAAGTTCATGAGAAAGCTCGTTGACTGTTCTGAATTGTTTGTTCCTATATTCACCGACGTAGGAATCTGTTATACTTTCAATATTTTAGACAGAGAGGTAATCTACAAAAATAATGTGTAAGTAATATCATGCACTCGTATTTTCACTATACTGCTGCAAATATCTTATCTACAAATAACCAAAGTTTCGATGGCCCACCAGTACCATAATTTAATAACCATCTTCCTGAGTGAGAGCCCCAATAAAACCAAAGAGAGGATTGGATCGCATTTAATGTAGTAAGAAAAAGCTACACCACCACCATAGGTGATTGTTGGCCTTAGTCGTATACCCCAGGTGTTGCCCATAATTTGACCTGAAGGTCTCTTGAGAGAAGCTCATATGTCGTCAAGGCATGCAGTATCTAACTAGACTCATAGAAGTATTTGTTAGGCCCGGGCCCGACCTTGGGCCTAACAAAACAAACAATACGCAATGAGACGAGGAAGTGGCTGAGGAACCAGCACCTCGCTCATTGGAATGCTCTGCAGGATCCTAGACAATCCAAACTTTTACTGAAGAAATGGACTGGGCAGCTACCAAGGAGTAGGTTGAGGAAGCAGGGCTCCTAGCAAGGCACTGCTGTGTGAGAAAACACCTCCACAACCTAGGTGTAGAGGAAAGTTCCCTACGTATGTGTTGCGGCATGACTGACGAAACGTGAGTCCAAGTTCTCTTAGAGTGTCCATACTGGGCTGTACTACGCAGGCAAATCTTTGGAGTCCCTGTTATGGCCCCAGATGGAGACACAAGCAGGCATCCACTGAAAAAGGTTGTGACCTTTATTGAAGGGCTCGACTTAATGGATATCTAGGTAGCAGGAATGGCACAATAGGCTCGCAAGTGGCCTCAGTGCCGGAACTTTGGCTTGAGTTTGTCTAGGTCAAGGCTCGCCAGCACATTTAGCAGTAGTAGTAGTAGTATTTGACTAGTTCTGCTAAGGATAGTTTTTCTCAGCTTTCGATACCGTAATTTTGTTTCTTAGAGTACATTATAAAAATTTCCACACTGCCCCTGCCAGTAATTGGAGCTTGGAATATGGATATTCCCTAGATGACGAAAAACTCACCTACCCCAGAAGGGCCTTATTTGCTGGAGTTCTATTTAGTCTGGAAGCCAAATTGACTGTTCATGAAGAAGATTTGGATTATGTTTGCAGAGACTCCATACATGGTTTCCAGGTATGGAAAATAGAGATAGAGCTTTTGTATTTGTCTTATTTTAGAAAATAGAGATATTGATTAAAATTGCCTCAAAAAAGAAAATGCTAATGGTTTAATTTTTTTGTATATTTCACAAACTAGATAAAATGTTTATTTATATTTATAATTTTGTAGGTACAAATATCGCATCCATCCAGAATACCCACACCAAAGTATCAACATTCCAAAGTTGGTCTCGACCAAGCTGTGATGATGACATTACAATTGGACAAGATAACGACATCGGACGCAATTAAACATTATCATCCAAGAAGAAGAAATTGCTATATGTCAAATGAAAGACCACTGAAATATTTCAAAATATACACACAACAAACCTGCAAGCTTGAATGTCGGACTAATTATACATTGCTTAATTGTAATTGTAGCGTTGCATTCATGCCAAGTAAGATACATTTGGGATATTTAAACAACTAAAGGTGGATTCATGCAAACGAAAATCTAAACTAACACAACGTATGCGTCAAGCTCTCACCACAGATCACCGACTGGTGGTTTGGGTTGTTATTGTTTTTTATGAGCTTGTATTACATGTTGAAAAGAGTGCGCATGACCGCGTGATGAATTTGATGTTGCATGAATCCATCTTATGAGTGACCGTTTACTCATTTTAGGAGAAAAATCAACGAGAATTTGCGATGGAAAGGATTATCATTGCGTGTATACAGCAGAAAGTGAATATTTTTAAAACTCTGTTTACCATAAAACTAAATTTTGCATTTTGTATTTCAGTGGAACAGCTGAACGCTAGTATCGAAGAAAATTTGCTGAAATTAAAAGGACATACTAAACGTACCGAGTGCGATTGTCTTCCAGTATGTTCTAAATTGAATTATCTAATAGATAGTGAACAAATCAATTGGGATTGGAAAAGAATACAGCCCAACTATACTGACGGGTAATAGATTTGATAATTTAAATGAAATCTAATTGAACAGTCCCAAAACCACTACCCAATAAGTGTACTGTGCGACATAAAATTGCCCGTATCTCTTAAACCGTTAATGTTATCGAGATGTCACAAGAGGACTGGATACATATCTCTAAAAACTTTAGAGCCCTATAGTTCGTTAACGAAGATCGTAGAGGAAAAATTTTATATAAAATACCATCATTATTTTTAGTCTTTCTATCACCTCCCAAGTTTTTGGCACGAATTTTTGGGACACCCTGTTTATTCCCCTCAAATATTCACTCTATTCAGCACAGCCTGCCCCTCAGCGAGTTCTATTTATAACGAACTATTCTCTATATCTCCATACTAATATATTGAAACATATTTCAGGCAACACATGTCCATGTTTAAAATATTCTTCAAGGACAACCAATTCATTACATCGGAAAGAAACGAGCTCTTCGGACCCATTGATTTTCTGGCTAACCTTGGTGGAGTACTTGGTCTTTTCATCGGTTTCTCCCTTTTATCGCTGATTGAAATTATTTATTACCTTACACTTAAATTGGCAGCTAATTTTAAATTGTTTGGTAAGAAAAACTGGTCTGGACACGTTTTATAAACCTTTGTGTAGATAGATTTAAGTGGATTGTTATTTGTATTTTAAGAATCGGAAATAAAAAGGTTTCGCTTTGAAATTGAATTTTCATTTCACAAAAATCGATAGACAAATGAAAAACAGTCGTATAGGAAAAAAATCAGGAGTGGTTGGTGGATTAAATATGAATCAAAAGCGATTTTTTATGATTTTCAGCTATTATAAGAGTAATGGAAAAATTTACAGACGTTTTGCAAATAGTACTCAAAGTTTTGGACAACAATGCAAAAGTGGACGATATTGTTAGAAGCGTACAAGATCTGTTTACTTCAATTAAAGAATTGGTCAATGTCAAAACATTATTAAATGAAGTTCCAATAGTTGGTCCAATCATATCAACTATAATTAGTCCAATTCTGGATTTTTTTGCTTCGATTGTTAAAGATACACCAGCTTTCGGAGAATTGTTATCACAAATGATTGTTGGACCAGGTAAACATACAAGAAGTTGATTCCAGAAAAAATTATTGTTCATAAAAAGGTTGTAACTTATAATCAACTTCAAACCAGTATTTTTGCAGCTGGTTTCGGTTAATACCATCATCAGGCTATAAAAAAATAATCTCGATGTTGCTATTAATACTTGGAAAAATCTTTTAATGGTGTTGAAAAAACAGATTAGTAGATTTTTATATTTGAAATTTCGAATTTTTTTTGTTTTAGAATATCCAGTAACGTTACCATCGCCTCCTCCAACAACCAAACCACCACAAACTACAGCTAAATCTAGATTTGGCAGATTTGGATAACACAATAATTCGAAATGGTTTTAAATATTTGGCAATAAAATTAATTTAACTGACATAAATTGTTTTATTATCAAAGCTTCCTCAATGCTATAAATTTTTCTTTAAATCGTATATAAAAAAGGTCTTTTCTCAATGTTTCGGAATTTTAAAACCTTCATCACCAGGAGTAGGCTACAAAGACAATTTTTGGAAAATACACAAACTCTGCAAATAATAATCTTTCGTGTAACCATTATTTGAATGGAAGGAAGGAAGGTTTAGAATAACAGTTAGACAATGTTTAGGAAGTGAAATTTATATTTAGTGTGGAATTCCCTAACCTAGAATCAGTAGTCAAGGGAGAATACCAGTTTACTTTCGTTCTTATACTACCGACCGACCCACAGTAAATTAAACCAGCAAAAATGTCGACCATGGACGTAAATATTATGAAAAATTAAAAAAACTAACGCAAATATAATGAATAATAACAACATGGCTGCTAAAACAAAATAAAAACCAAAGTGACTCTATTACAGTATTTTACATTTTCATTTAGTTATTACTGATGTCCACTGTGTCGTTAAAATAATTTATGACATTATTTATACCAGCCAGTGGAGTCGGAATTTGTGTTTAGATTTGTAATATGTTATTTCAACCATCATTTGCAGAATGAACAGTTTTTATAAATTGTAGCAAACTATAGTATCAAGAGTCATTTTATATTTCTTTATCTTCAATTTTTTGGCATTGAAAAATAGTACTCATTATTCATATAAGTAATTATTGTTCTTATTTTTGAATTAATGATTAAGTACCTATATTTTAATAAGTAGTCATATAAGTCTACAATAAAAAAAAATATTGCGTAGTCTATAGTTTGCTATATTTTGATGCAAGTTTAAATCGAAAAATACTAACAATGACCAAGATGAAATGCCTTCTGTTCGCTTGTATCACTGTGTTAAGCATTACATTAATTTCCGCAAGCAGCAGTAAGTATTGGAATTAAATTTTTTTTTTAAGTAATGTTATATAGCTTTAAGAAATTTATCTCAGTTGAAATGTTTGTTTCAGGCAAGATAAAACTATCTGGTCCCAGTCATATTAAAGAGAGGGATAATAATTATCCAGGTAAGTAATGAAAAATGGTTGAAAACAATTTGAAATTGAACCAAAATGAGCAGACAAAACTCTGCGCTTGACCAAAGAGGTAAATCTCGAGGGTAATGCAAAAAGGTGGCCGAAGATTGAACCACAAAGCAAAAAATCCAAATAAGCCAACCTTACACCGAAAATAGAATAAATATTTGGTGGCCTTAAGGCTACTTAGAGTGGCTTAGACCCCCCAGCCTCCTTAGTTGCGCCCATGAAACTCAATAACGTGCTCTATATTTCAGGATTCACCCAAATAATAAAAGCAATATCGGAAGTAATTGAAAATCTCTTAGCTTTTCTCACGGGAAATGGTTCTACAGAAGATATAACAAAAGCCTTCCAAGACTTGGCAACAGAAGTTGCGAGAATGGTTAGTGTTGAAGGACTTGTTGGACAAATTCCGGTTATTGGTGGAATTCTACAACCTATTGTAGGAATTATAGCAATGATTCTATCTCACACACCGCTTTTAGGAGGACTCATATCATTTGCGCTAGTAGGGCTTAGCCCTTAAAATTAGTTTGAACTACAACTGTTAAGATATATCAATTTTTTAATGTAATAAACTTTGTCATGACAATTTTGTTTTATTTTTTTAACAATTCAATCCAAATGTTGCGATTTGTGAAAAGTTTTATTGAATTCAATGTATAGTTTATAAATTTTGTATGTATCAGAGACCTACAAGTCCGAAACGAAAAAATTTGTCATTGGGCTTTGAATAATGTACATATTTAAAAAAATAAATCCTTTATTAAAGCAAAAGAATTCACTCATTATTGACAATAGGGTTAATGGCGTCTTCTTTGTTCCTTTAATAATACTCACTGCTTTTTATTGAATTTAGCCAAAAAAAACATGAAAATACTTATCAAAAGCGGAAGCTTCATTCTAGATTTCAAACAATAGACTGCAAGTATTTTTATTTAAAAGTATGAAAGGAATAACGGAGTCTTTGTTTTTTAATTTGTTTAAAATATTTTTTGCATGACGAGGATACCTATTAAAATTTAACGTTATTTGCTGATACGTGTGACATTATTATTATTTATAAAAATATACGCAAAAAAATTTTACTTTCATAAGTAATTAACCAATTACCCTATTGTCCTACTAATCAATTACACATGATCTTTTTTATTTGGTTAGTTGGTTAGTAGATATATTACACAATTTATTTATCCGTCGACCGTGTATTTACATGATATTAACGTTCTTAAAACTAAATAAAATCATACATTTATGATTCACCTAATATTAACCAACGATTTTCTGCAGGCAACCCAACACACATCTTATATATTGACATTTTGTAGGCAACCAAACATACAATAGCGTCTTCAAAAGATGAATCCTAGTATAGAATACTTCTAGTTTTTGACTTACCTATCGTTTTATTTTATTATTCTACAAAATTATTATAATTATTAGTGTTAAGACATCCAAAGAAGAATTTAAGAACAACGAAAACAGTGACATTTGAACCAGCGACTATCTCTATGACATTTCAGTGCAATTATTTATTTTTGAGAGTACTTTGTTGGTTAAATAACTATAAATTTAATAGTTTTTTTCTAGAACTAAAACTAAATCCATTATTTTTCATATTTAAAAAAAAAATCTATTTATTTCATAGGAAAACTTATTTTTTTACAACTGTCAAAATTAATATCGATAACGTACCAACTAACGAATTTCAATATCAATATTAGGTACTTCACTAACGAAGCTTTTAAGTATAAAAACCATTAATTTACAAAGTAAACGTATCAAAAATAATAGAAAAAGGGGATGTTTACGTAATTTTGAAAAATATTTTCCAAAAACAGTGACCGAACATCTACTACCCGGATAACGAGTTTAGTTTGACTAAGAAGTGTATACTTTAACCAAAGTTAGTTTGAGGACCATAAAATAAAGCAATGTTGTCAGATATATTTTCTGAAATTGTTGTGCTCATTTTACATATGTTTCCCATTACTTCAAAATACTGTTAGCTCATGATTTTCTTAGAAAATTAGTTTGGAAATATTTAATAAAAAATACATAATATAAATTTATTTGTAAGAATTAAAAAAAGTCGCTCGAAACTTATAAGAAGAGAAATTAATTAGAACAACTTCATGTATGCCCGATATATTATGAAAATCTGGCACCGCAGGTGCACCTGCCAGTTACCGAGTGAAATATTGCTCATAATATCGAAAAATTCGGGTAGCTACTAAGGTGGCCCACTATAACATAAAAAATTTAATGGGCTTAGGGTGAAAGCCTTTTGCTTACATTCATTAGTCTCATAGGCGTGTGCAATTCTAATTGTATATTTATATGTAGACCTATCTTCTGCTTGTTCCTTGTGGTATATTATTCATTCTTTTTTTAATTTCTTGGGAAGAAATTAAAAAAAGAATAAATATGTAGACCTATTTAACCTGTTTGAAAAAAGAAAATTCTGTAATTTCTGATAATTGTATTGTTACGCGAGTGTCCCAGTGAAATTCCCGCATGAGACGACTATGATTACCTGCCCTGCGTCCCCTCAGCCCTGCGTCCCATCAAGCTAAGTAACCGATAACATTCCAGAGATTTCGACGATGATCGAGACTACGGGCCGACGAGAACAGTCCAGAAACTCGTCTAGCGACAAAACATCGGGAGTGTTCTAGAAACCTACATTTCGGATATAAATATAAGCATCGCCGCACAGGGCGAAGAAGAACAGTTAACAGTGAACAGTCAACAATAATCAGATAGTTGAGACGTAGTCGCATAGATGGACACTGTAGTGCTTATACTAAAGACAAACCGATCAATAAAGTGTTAATCAGTGACGTTCATATAAATTAGTGTAGTTAGTTAGTTAAGTGTTTAATATAAATTAGTAAATTAAGGACCGTACATATAAATTTGTAAATATAAATTAATTAGTTGTAAATATAAATTAAAATAAACGTTACAGTATTACAAATTTAATGCAGGTTAATTTTATCCACTATATTCATTTGAATTACATTTGAAAAACATTATTTCACAATATTCGAATTTATAAAAAAAAATTATGCACGCCATTGGGCGGCTTCTTTCTTCAATGGGATTACAAATATGGGTCATCAAATTAACATTGGTTATACTTCAATAAATTGACGGTAGGGGCTTTTATACCGAATATATGTTTCTTCTAAGTTGAATGGTCACTGTTTTTAAAAAATATTTTTCAAAACTCTGTAACGCGCGCTAATTTCTTGGATATGTCCATTTGGAATAATCTTGTATATTTTTAAATATTATCACAATATTTGGTGTATTTTTGTCCAATTTTTTTGTAACAGCAATTACTTTTATCATCATTAAAAATTCTCGTTAAGTGAGAAGTAGAATTAATTGTTGTTTTCCAATACAAATAATTATAAATGAAGTATATACTTGAGCTTAATTCAGTACTATAACGTTCAACTGCAAGTTAAACCTTCAAAAATGAAGTTATTAATTATTGCAACCATTTTATTGACCCTTTTTGCCTTTGCTACTCCCTCAAGAACAAGTAAGTATAGACAGAAATACCTACAAATGTTAAAGATAATTTTTAATATCAAAATATCATAGTTTTATCATAAATTTGACTACCTAAAATACTTACATGTTTCTGATACTTCTTTCAATGCTCTCTTTTTTAGTTTTTATTATATTTTAGCACTTGAGACTTCTAGCAAAAGGTCACAAATAGAAGAAAGGCAAGGTGGAGGTTAGTATTTCAAATAAAATAAAATCACTACATTTTTTTCCAAACTTTTCAAAACGTATATAGATATATTATTATGATTGCGGCGACCGTTTTCCACCTATTGGTTTATATAAGAATTTAAAGAAGCTTACCTACTGTAATTTTTAAAAGAAAACTGTAACAGACCTTGGACAGCTGCTTAAAGCGACCACTACCGCTTCTAGACACATCTACCCTCGAATCCCTTCTGTTTAATGTCAAATTTAAGATCTATTTTTTGTAGGTTTAGTCGACATTTTAAAAGCTTTTGCAAATCTCCTAAAAAGCATCATAGGTGTCTTTGACGGTAATTCATCTGTGCAAGATTTGGTCCAATCAATTCAAGGAATTGTATTTTCTTTAGAAAAAGTAATAAATGTACAGGAACTTGTTAGTTTTATTCCATATGTGGGTCCATATATGGCGTCAATTGTTGGTAGTGTAGCTACAGTACTAGCAGATTCGTCAATGCTATCCGGTTTATTATCACAAATTTTAGTTGGACCAAGTGAGTAGACATTTGATAATAATAAAGAATTTGTAAGGTTTTTTTATTGTTTGTTTTTTCTTCCTTTAATGTTGGTCAGTGATAATGGCTAATTTTTTTTCATTTCAGCCTATTAAATTATAAGAAAATGATTATTTTATTGAACAGCTACAAGTTTTTAAATATATGTAACTATAAATTCGAGTCTAGGTTTGTTAATTATACACACTTTTCTTTGTTATATATATTTTAAGTACTCTTAATTTATTGGCGAGGAAACCTCTCCAGCAAAGCTCCCTATAAAGATTCATTTATTTAATCGTTTATGTGTGAATAAATAATTTGAAATACTATTTTTTGTCTTAATACAATAATCAACGTCAGACAACGGCTCTACTCAAAGCCTAAAACAAGCTGCTAGTCAAGGGAATACCTTACCGGTGGAATAGTGGTGGAAAGTTATTTCGCGCTATTGTTGATATTTTATGTAGCTGGTCGATTCTAACGTGCGCTGCGAGCTCTTTCAAACACCTGCACACTTCTAAACGAAACTAAATGTTTGGACAGGGATATTAGATTCTGTGATTGCACTTCCAGCTCTCGCTATAGCAGTTAGGAACTGGTTAGGCCATAATTATTCAGATAGATGGATTGGAATGGGAGGACCCATTAAGTGGCCACCTAGGTCACTATACTTACCTCCACTCAATTTTTTTTTCTGTATGCTCATCTTAGATGAACTGTTGATAAATCTCAATCGACGATTGACGAGGAAGAATTAATCGAGCATATCTATTTGCCAACGTTCGTACGGAGTTTGTGAATAGGTTGTACTATATAGTTTACAAAATAATGGGCGTGTAGGTACACTCTCTTTCACAAGTATGGAGTATTATGTGATATACACAGTATATATACAGCTGGTAAGCGAAGAAACTAGAAAATTTATCTTTTTTTTCGATATGACCACGTAGATCAGAGGTATAATGGCTGTATGAACAGCAATTATTTAACAATAAATTGCTGATGACATTGTTAAAAAGAAGACGTAAATAATGTCAATGATAAAATTGAAATAATCTAAGTACTTAAATACAGACATTCGGCTGAAATATCAAAGAAAATAGACAAAAGGAATATATATATATATATATATATACTAAGTTCATACTAAGTGTATACTAAGTTCATACGAACAACCAATAATAAAATAGTGATAGATTGGTATAGAAAACCATGCAGTTCTGGAAGATACATCAATTATTTATCTTACCACAAGAATTCCATGAAAGTAAATTTGGTCAAACAGATGAAGAATAGAGTGTTGAAAATTTCTGATAGTTCATTTCATAATAAAAATCTCAATATTTTATTCAATTTATTTAAAGAGAATTCATATCCAAACAGTTTAGTCAAAAATATTTTGTTCAGAACTAATACATCACTAGTTCCTATTAATACTAATAACACGGTACACAGTACTATCACTGATAACAATTTAACGAATAGTGCTCCATCTCAAACCTTTTTCACTTCTTTACCGTATATAAGAGATGTTACACCAAAATTACCTAGACTATTCAGTAATTTTACAAATATGAAAATAGCCAACAGAAATGTTCTAACAATTAGATCAATTCACAGTAAAGTTAAAGATAAAGTTCCTAAAACTTCTCAGACTAATGTTGTTTATGGTATTCCTTGTTTGGATTGTGATAAGTATTATGTTGGTCAATCATCAAGATCCGTTGGAGCTAGAATCACCTCACACAAAAGTGATTGCAGATTACATCCTGAAAGATGTGCTTTAGCATCACATGCTCACAAATTTGACCACCATATTAGTTATGATGATTTAAAAATATTATCAATAGAATCGAATTACAAGAAAAAATATTTTCTTGAAATGGCACACATATTTGAACAAAATGACTGTATGAATAAAAGAACTGACATAGACCATCTAAGTGAGATCTATTCATATTTATTAACAATAGATAAACATTTACATAGAAATGATAATTCCATCTCTCAAACATAGATATTTATAGTTTCAGTACCAACTTCAATTTGACATATGACATAAGTGTCAGTCAGTTTGATTCTAACCTGTAAAACTAATGACTGTGCTATCCACGTGGAAGTACTACAAATTTTAACAATTTTAACCGTGTACTTGTAATTTTAGTAATATTCTTTTTATATATTTTAATTTAGTATTGTATCAATCATTAAACTATGTGTCATCTAAAATATTTTATGTACATCTTAGTAACCATTCTCATCAAAGTTGTTGATTTGTTGATTTATACCATAATTTTATAGTTTCCCTGATGATGGAAATAAATAATTCCGAAAGCTTGGAAAACCTTTAAAGAGTTCTCTTTTACTTTGCTGCATTCCCCACTATTTACTAGTTCGTTTCTAACTAGTCAGCAACGACTACTTTCTTCCTATATATATACAATGTCCGCCATAAAGTTGGAACCATATGGGAATTTTTTTTATTATTGTAGTTGAATAACAACTTTTGATAGCAATCACTTCTGCAACTAAAATAACTTAAAATGCGCCAAGTCAAAGTTGACAGGTAACATCTATCAATTGTCAAGTTCGTAATTTTGGAAAAAATGTCCTAAAAACGGGTCAATTTGTTAAAATTTCGAAAAATGTTACTTGGAAATTATGATTCTAATCACATTTTATGCTTATGTGCCGATTTTGAGAGAGAAATTTTGATGTTAAATAAATTTCATATTTTCGTACTTTTTAATTCACCCCCGTATCTGGCGACTTTAAAATCATTTGAAACTCTTCAAAGTAGTATAAAGGCTACCATTCCATTGCATAATATGATCATAATATTCGTACGTAAGCTGGTTTTGAAGATTATTGATATTTTCAACTAAAAAAGAGGTAGTCTCTGTATTATTTTCCAAATTTCGAAAAAATCAGAAATTGTTTTTCATTTTTTTCTTTATTAAACTTTAGTTGGATAGTACGAAAATGGTTTTAATTTTAATCTGAATATCTCAACGCATAACGACTAGTGGTAGAAATAGTTGACTCTGGCGCGGACGATTGGAGTTCGATCCTTACTGGAAGCTTTCTTTTTTTAGTCGTGGAGAAAGTATAGTTTTTTACTTGTGTAGAATTGCTAATTTTCACTTGGATGAATGCGTGAATAATAGCCATCATTCTGCACTCGTTGAAGAATATACTATTATTAAACTTGCTAGTTTGATTATTAATGTCAACATGACAGCCTCGTATGATGAGATGACCTTGAAGTCCATTGGTCCTGTTTTATTTTTTAACCTTATCCACTCCATATAGAAAAGTTATGTGTATTAATTAAAATATTTAAAATGTCATCTAAAAATAATCTTCTCCATCGAAGTAAAGGTCAACATATTATGATAAAAAAATTAAAAAATGTTTAAATCCTGATCAACTAGTATTCTTGTACGTTTACCGACAATAATTTTAAAATTGACATTAAAAAAATAAGCTGTTTACAAGAATATAAATGAAATATTGACCAATTAAGATCCCATTCTCAAGAAAAAATAAAATAAAATAAAACCATGGCATAAGAAAAACTATTTCAACCGAATAAGTCAATTGGTAGGTATTTAAAGGAGTGAGGATCCGATGCTCCACTAGAGAGAGGGTATATATAGGGATTAAGCATTGATTTGTAATTTGTATATTTCTCAGTTTCGTCGACAGTGTAGAACATTCTGAAGAAGAGTCATGAAATTTTTGGTAAGTACCTTTCACTTACTGACCTTTGATATTATATATTTACATCGATCTCTTGATTATGTAAAAGCCGTACCGGCAGCTGCCTTGCCAAATGGAAATTTAAATTTCTCAACCGACCCATTTTAAATTTTTATAAATAAAAGGGTCTAAAATTCTTATACATCATTTTTTAAATGATTTGATTTTCATATTTTCTTATTTTTATAATCATATTTACAAAAAGTATAATACCTTTGATGTCACAAAAGGTTTCAAACCACGTCGTTCTGTGGCCGAGCCTTTAGAAAAAGTATTAGAATCTCTTGAATATCCCAGACATAACACATTTAACCAATACTTTTGTTTTGATTTAATAATAAATGTAATTTTGTAAAAATCGCTATGAAAACTGCATGAATAAGTCAAATGATTTCCATTTTTCAAACGGATTGAGATTTAGTTCTCTAATCAAGTACCTAAGTTCTGTATTTTTCTGCATCGGTTTATAACAAACAACTATTCTACCTCAACAACAGTCAAAGTATACTCGTGGGTGTTGCATCAGCTTCAAAGAAAAAGTTGAGATACTACAGACTATCTGATTTTCACTTTCGATATACTTATACTTACCTAAAACTGGTTAAAACTGGTTTTTTGATTCAGTTTAAAAACTTACAATTACTCGATCTACACTGACCGCTGTGGAAATAAATGTATTGCAAAGAGATCACTTCTAAATAAAGTAATTGAAAAATATTAAACTTGTCACCGTCAAATCAATATATTGAATCTCTCAAGGACATGTTATTTTTTAAAACAATTAAATATATCAAACTTATTTTCCAGTATCTTCTTCACAATTATAACTACGCGATTATTATAATTTATTACCACCTACTAAGGACGCCAACTTTCATAATTCCAAATTTCAACATTAACCGACCAACGCTAGAATTTTAAATGCAAATGCGATGACATTAAAATAAAACTATTTTCATTTTTGTCATCGTTTTGAGGAAACTGATCCTTACATTATGATGTAATACGTTTCCAAACGTAAAAGAATGAGACATCAAAATAGGTTTTTAGAGCTATCTACTCTAAACAAAAAATAAAAGTATATATGTTCCAAATTTATTTCAAAATAAAGAAAAGAATCTTTCACCTTCTAAGCAGGTATATAATATCTATTTAGGTATACTTCTGCATTCCTTTTGAGTCAAGGTTGTCGGAAAGAATGAAGAATGTGGTTGCCCATAAATAAAAGTTACGTAAACTTGTAAACAATAGACCATGTTTTCTTATCTAATTTTCTATTGATGAATAACACTTTTAGGTTGTTACTTCCTTTTGGTATAAACAACTAATATACACGAAAACAAATAAATGTCAATGACTGGGATAATTTAGAACTATAAAGGTGTTCCAAAAAAAAATAAAGGCGTGTAAAGAAATTTTGTTAAGAAATTTACAAGCGGTATATACCTAGTTATTTAGGTAATTTAATATGTAAAATAACGACAAACTTTTGACATTTTCCATATGCAAATAATTTTAATCTTATTTTAAATAAATATACCTACCATCATTCGATTTTTCGTTTATGTAACTAAAAGTTGCCGATACCTTCAACCCAGTGACGCAAGATGACAATTCACAATAATATTACATAATGAAATATATAAAGTTTCTTTTTTTTCCTGATAAAATAGTTTTTTTTTGGAAAATATTATTCAAAAATTAAATCAAGTTTATTATTAGCGAGTCCCCACAAATAATACAACACACATCTCATGCACTGTCAAACATTTATAGTATTTTATTGTTATTTTTTTAGATTGTTTCCATACTGGTGCTTGGAGCCTGCTTGGCCCAACCACAGAGAAGACCTCAGTCATATTATGAAAATAATAATCAGGAGCAACAGCAGAATACAGCACAAAGTTACCAAGAGAATCAATATCAACAAAACTCCGTACAGGATACCCAACGGGAAAACAAAGAATCTATCCAATATCAGGAACCGAAAGTAAAAGAAGTTATCAAATTCATTCCTATTATCAGATTCGACAAGGAACAAGGCGAAGATGGTAGCTATAAAGCATCGTAAGTAAAGCAATTGCGGATTCAAAGTCAACTGAACTATTTCTTTGTAGAATGTAGGTACATTGTTTATAACCTCAAATATCTTTTACATAACATTTCCATTATTTGATTGTAGTTTAGACGTTGTCTTTGTTTTTCGGTTTTTATCATATTTATAATTTTAAATTATTGCTAAATTGTATTTATAATACAATTTTTATGTCAAGGTTATAAAAGAAATAGTTCCTTTTCTACTACCAGATAGAGTATTGCTTATAATGAATTCCCAATTAAAACTAGAAAAACATTAACGATGCAATTATTTATTCTTTTTGCAAATAGTTATGAAACTGGTAACAACATAATATCTGAAGAAGAAGGATACTTGAAAGAGCTAGGACCAGATCCAGAAGAAGCTGGAAAAGTTCTCAGATCTCAAGTACAGTTAGGACATTTCATTTACACTTCCCCTGAAGGAAAAGTTATTGAAACTAAATACACAGCCGACGAAAACGGTTTCCACGCTATTGGTGATCACTTACCAACCCCTCCACCAGTTAGCCCCGAAGTACAAAAGGGATTAGATCTTATTTTCGCTGGAATCAAGGCACAGCAAGTAAGAAAAATATTTTTCACTCCATACAGGACTTGAATTGGATAATTGTAAATTATATTTATTTTCAGGAAGCTGATGCTCTTAGACTACAAGAACATCCCGAATTAAGAGACAGACCTGAACGATACGATGACGGGAAATATCGACAAGAGCAGTAGTTCCGCAAAATAATAGTTTTAGCACTTATATACCTTCTGTGATTACATCATTTTTTTTTATATTCTTCATGTACAGACTGAATAAAAACATCAAATACACTGTAAAGAACCACCGGAAATAACAAAAATAAATGTTATACATTGTGAATTGTTGGTATTTTTTTACGAGTCGAAATCCTCAAGATTTAAACCAAAATTTCCCATGCTTTTTTAGATTAATCCTTTTTTAAAATTGCCTCGTACGCCCATGATTCCGAAAACTCACATTTCTTCTTCCACTGCTGGCACCATAGAGAAATACAGTTGGTTCGTTGGATCTTTTCCCATGCGTCATCATTAATATACAAACGCAATAAATCAATACATTAAATAACACGTAGGTCGTAGTTGTAAACAAAGTCTTTGATCTGCCAACGACGGCAACGTACAGATTCGCGTTTAACCTATCGCCGACATTCATCATATGGCTATCTCTGTTTGTTATATTACGCTGTAATGGAACAAACGGTTTGATTTCGGGGGTTAAGATTCTGTGAGTGGGAAAGAGACGTAATACAAAAAGTAGTATGTGAATCATTTCATACATGGGAAAAGATTCAGCGAACAGACTGTATAATATATATTCGTTTTCTATTGTTTTTGCAAGTCAACGTAATTACCGTAAATTCGTACTTTATTTGTTTAATTTTGAGTCAGTGACAAGCTTAAAACTGTGTTTTTCTATTCAACTGAACTGTCATCATTTCTGAAGTTATGTTACGTTATGTATATTCTTATATAATCAGAGATTGTATGAAAGAGGTTGTTATTCTATTTTTTAGTTTTCATTGCACTTTTATGAAAGTGTCACTTATTTCCTCTATAGGTAGGTAGGTACCATGCAAAAATATATGGCCAGCATTTAAAACTGCCTGTCCCTCATTTATACCTACACCTAGAAGAAGGCTCAGCATTAACAAATTCAAATAAACTTTGAATAGTCAGTGTTTACCTAATCCATAGTTACAAAAAAAGAGAAAATAAATCAGTAGTAGATTTAAAATATTACTCAGTACAAAGGTACCTTCCCTGTAACTTTTATAGATATGACTATATCAAAAATAAAATATAAACACGAAATCAGACCTAAAACTTGTTTTACTTTTGACAAACATCAACCATACCTATTACTCCAAAAATAAAAATATTAGGAGTCAAAATTTAGTTTAACAACGCAAAATACTAAAGCACAATCAAAGAAAAAGCAGAAGTTTCACAAAACACACACTGATAATAACTAATACAGCAAAATAAAACCACTTAAATATCAAAGAGCTTATTTATTGTTATTTTATTAATTTACTTCGTTTCGTTTAAACTGAACATGACAGTATCTGTCTATACGGAGGTTAACTGGTTGTTCTTTTTTATTTCATTCACTGGCACTACATAAAAACAGCCATATTAGAGTAATGTGTATGTTCTAATCTCTCAGTTTGAATACGAAACAGGAAAAAGTTTTACATGTGACCAAATACCCGTTTGATCATCGTTTGATTAATGCTTGGGTACACTAGACAGACGAGAAGTCGACTCATGACTATGCGTGGCTGATTTTTTCATCAATAAAAGGCATATTTTATAGATTTGGAACACGACTGTTGACTAATTTTTCGAAACACGCCATTTAGTAACTAATTTGGTAACTTTTAGTGGTGTAAATAAAGCCTTTCAAATTACTCCTCCTGGTTATTAAATGGACTATATATGAAATGGTAGGGCAATAATAGAACAAAATTAAATATTGCTACAGGTATATTTGTAAAAATCATTTTTTTATAAATGTTGCATTATAAAAATAATCCGACTTCCTAACTATATGTAAAGTAATATAAAAATACCATTCTAATAAAAAATATATAAAATCACCCATTAAGAATTCCTTTTAATCAATTTCATCGAAATTGGAGCATCCGGCTTGTTAATGAGCAGAGATTTCGAATCCAGTTTACCACCATCCCATACAATACGAAAACTTCTGATAAGCTACAAATACTCAGGGATAAAAAACAATAATTCGAAGATAGTTTCACTCACTTTTAGCAGTAAAATAATCATATTCTGTTCCGCCAATCTTCTAGCTATACACGTTCTTGGTCCGTGTCCAAAAGGTAAAAGCAAAAAAGGATGTGGCTGCTTATATAAAGGGTTATTTTTTATCCATCTTTCTGGTAAAAACGTTTCAGATTGAGTAAAATATTTCTCTAATTTACAGGATATTTGATTTTGAGTAACCACAGTTGTACCAGCAGGTACACAATACCCAGAAAACTGTGTATCTTTTGGTAAAACTCTACCGATCCCTACAGAAATCGGTCTTAATCGAAGAGATTCCTTAAGCACTGCTTTAGTGTAAACTGCTTCGCTAAGTGCTTCTTCTGTAACAGTCGTTAATGTACACGGTAATAATCGACGAGCTTCCAGATAAATATTATCTTGAACTCGTTGATTGTTGGCAATGTGATAAAGAAGAAAACTTGTAGTATATGTTGACTGAAAAAAAAAAGAAATTTTATAAAAATAAATTACCAAAAAGAATACTCACTTACTGTATCGATCCCTGCTAACAAAAAATCACAAACAACACCAATAACATCCTTAAAATCCACCTCGGGGGATGATAGATAAGAATCCAATAAAGATGGATTGCTTTTATCCTGATCTTTATACAGAGAAATCTTCAAACTAATTAAATCTATAGCGACCCTACAAGATAACCTCAATTGTATTGTCTACAAATTAACATTATATCAATATCAATACAAACTGTTTTAAATGACTTACTGTTCCATATATTTCTGATTACGCTTCAATTTTTTGTATAGAGGAGTGTCAAATTTTCTCCATAACTGTGGACCGTTATCTGTTTTCAATATACATGAATTTGTTTCTAAAGCAGCTTCCATAACTTGAGAAGATCTTGAATATTTTCGTCTTTCGTGTGAAGTAAAACTATTGAATCTTACATCTAGTGTATTTTGACCAGTTACTGAAAAATAATTACATAAATTGTCCCATATATTAATTATAAATCAACATACATTCTAAAAAGAGCCTAGATAATTCCGGTAGAAAGTCTAAATTTGAAGTTTTCTTCATAGTTTCGACCATGATCAACCATTCTTGTACAATATTATCGGAACTATTAATAAATCTTTTCACAGATTGAATGCTACTTAAGCCCCTTTGGAATACACTACGAATACGCAGCCATTCAGGACCATTACTAAAAAATATTCAATGAAATATTTGATTTAAAAAATGTATAGTCTCCAGCATATTAATTAAATTTACTTCTTACGTGGGTAATAAACCTCCAGAATTATAAACATTTGGTCTATCTAAGCGAAATTTTTCTAATGCTAAATGACTTCTTCTTTGTGGGTATTTGCCTTCATTCCTAAACAATGTTTCAATGTCTTTTGGATCAAACAGCCATACAACATTAACTCCAGGAACGATTTCTTCTCGAACAAGTGGTCCAAAGGATTTATATTTCTTAAAACCATTAAAATGCAATTCATCAAATCTATAGTTTCCTGAAAATAATTTTTAAGTTTCTGTTCATACAATGTTATTACAGAAACTCAGTATTTTTACTAAAGCTAGATATTATTATTTTCAAAGATTATATATACATATTATACCATTCACACAATTTCATATGAAATTAAATTTTAGACAATATTCACCTATAAGTGGAAAATACTGATAAAGTGTTCCAATTGCCGGTAGGGATCTGGGACCTGGAATTGTTTCAAAAGTATGAAATTGTCTCCTAAGAAGATTGTGTTTTTTAACCCGAATTGAACTAAAGATTAGAATACTTTTCTTACAAAAATACATTTTTTAGGACTGATATCCTAACCTATAAAACTTCCTACTTCTTCTAGTTCTTCTTCTTTCTCACCAAGTTTTCACCGTTTCTCGATCTGCATTTTTCCGAGCTAAGGTAATTTACCACCACTTATGGATATTCTAAGACTACAGACTACTAGAATTATATTAGCCTTGGATGGGTTAAATATTGGAAAAAATGTTAAGTGTAACCCAACTTCAACCATTGTATCCGTAAAGGCACACCTCATTCAAATAAGAAAATTAAACAGGACTTTATAATGAAGCTAGAATTACCTATTCCATATTTCAAAAAGCAAGAAAATGGTAGTTTTCCACTTAAAAGTAGTCGGCAAGAAATATGTTTCAATTAAATTGAGTTTATCTTAGTTTCCGTAGGAGGAACATTAGCCATTCAGAAAATTTAGTTTTTACGGCAACACTGCAGCAAGTCAAGTGTCAAGTCATCCTCTTTCTAAGGGTATATTTACATTCAATTACGCGCGTGCAAAAGTTTGAAATTTTCTCGCTTGACATATGACGTCTCCATGTATCCATTTACATTGGTCGCGTTCATCACAACATAGCGCTACCGTAGCGATCATTAATTTTCTGCTGAACGCGTGTTTTGTTGACTGATCAGATTGAGCGCTGTGGTATCAGTCGCCATTTTTTTAATCAGAATTAAAATGCGCTACATGCTACCGATTGATGATGCATTAACTGTCATTTACGACATAATGTTAAAAACATAAAAATATTTTTGTTTGGAGATATTTTAGTTTGTATTTCAGTGAAAATGGATGAACAGATGGTGGTGACTTATGATTTTAATAATAGATTCTATAGTGTGTCAGGAAGTTCCACTCCGATGGGTAAACCACTGAAGAAAATAGTGTACAAATTAGAGAAAATACATTGAAAATACAGAAAATAATCTAAAAAATACTAGTATCATTAGAAAATACTCCTGAAAATACAAGGAAAATGCAGTGGAAAATACAGAAAATTTCTGTTGAAACATTTCTTAATCATATAATAATAGAAATAAAGATTTTCTCGAAGAAAATACTTGAACAATACCTGGAATATACAGAAAATAGTCTACATAGTTTCATTCAGTGGTTTACCCCTAGCTCCAAAGTGGTGTAAGCTTAATTTATTGCGATTAACTCCCATTTTTTAATGTTTAGAATACTTATTCCATAACTATTGACGTATATATCAAATAAAATTGAGTTGTTGTTGTTGTATTTATGACATTTGTTGACATTTATAGAGATAGTTTTATTAGCCCGTTCAGCAGAATTACGATCTGATGGATCACTCTAAACATCGCTACCTGATCAACTTTGTTGGGATGAACGCGACCATTGAAAATTTCAAGCTTAAGCAAAAGTAAAATTTTCAATGTAAATGGATACATGGAGACGTCATATGTCAAGCGAGAAATTAAGCACGCGCGTAATTGAATGTAAATGTACCCTAAGGTATATATGAGGCGATTTCGTCCCGTTTTGGTTGGTAGGGACTTGGGTTAACCAATTGGTAGGTCCTACGTCACCGCTATGACGTAAACTACCAATAACAGGCGAAATCGTTTGGTTCCCAGCGTAGCCCAGCTGGTACAGCTGATTGATGACATTGACATATATTTACAATATATTTACAAATAAAAAAAAGACAGAAACTACTTTAGACAAGGATAGAAAGCTACCAATTTCAGTAACCGTGCTGCAGATCTCGGTATGTGATTTGACAGACCAAAAAGGTACCAAAGTTAGATTGACGTCATCGTTTTTCGGAACGAAATCGATTGGTATGTAATTGACAGACCAAAGTGGGGTACCAAAGCGGGACGAAATCGCCTATGGTGTACTCTGTGATATAACTACCCACTGTAATGTCTGTAATATAAGTGCTATTTTGTAAAAATAAAAAGATATACAGTCCACTCAATATAGAAATATTATTTTGAACCAGTGAAAATTCCATAAAATAAAATATTGGTTTATTCAATAACTAAGGTGACCAGTAGCAATCGTCTTCGAAGCAAAGTGCTCCATCATAACCATAGTCATTTTATAGTCGATACATCCGCTTGAGCAGGTATCGCAGTCACAGTTGGCACCAACTGAGGATTTTGGTAATTGAACGGCAACAATTGGTCTTCTGTTGACTGAAATTAGAATAAGAATTGAAAGATAAGTTGGGAGCTGAAAGGTTAAATACGTTGAGATGGGTGAGACAATTGAGACGTGGGTACTAACAAGATTTTATTTTCAAAATAATCACTTTAAATAATAAGTTATAATAATGAAAAAATATCCAATCTAGTCAGTTAATACGATTTTGAAGGCTGGGATAAGAAAAAAGGTACTTTTTGTTGAATTAGCTACAACATTCAATTTTCAAGATTTTCCACTTTTTATTGCGATATTTCTATCAGATGGCCCTTCTTAGGTACCTAATATAAAAAAATAATCCGTGAGTTATTCTCACATTACTCAATAGTTACTCAATAAAATTCAGTTGTTTGAAGAAAATTGTCCTCGTCGAGCTTTTAAAAATTGATAAATTGTTATCTAAATTTTTTATCATCTTTGCTTTGAATAACATTGATTTGAATACTTTATCATTCAGTTGTTTATTCCGATTTTTCATCTCTTTTCCATTCGAATTCTTTTTATTTTAGGATTAAAATGACACATTTAAACGAACAAATTTTATTTACTAGTAACTATTTCAACTAAAATTTACCAGCCTCAGAGAGCCAACCAAGTCCAACCAGTGGTAGGGATCTTTATTGAGCACAATACCCATAGATTTGGGGCCTCAGTTTTACGTCTCCTCTGAAAAACGGCATACCTACATTAATATCTATATTTCTATGTCCGCACAATATACTTTAATCAATAATGGTTGTTGAATGATGCGTTAATAAATATGAATTATCACATCAGTAACCAGAAGAAAACTAATAAATTTGTTAGTTTGTATCTAGTTATTTTATATTCGATATATATAGAATCAAATTTTTCTCATTTTCCGCTCGATTGTAAAAAAATATCGTTTCTAACACATGTTGAAAGTAAATTTTGCGTTTTTTTACCTTCGATAACCTGTTATTGGACTACAAACCTATCAGGAAACTCATTCTGTGTACAGAGATGTGTCTTCCTAAGGAGCCATTGCGTATGAATGTGTAATTGTAAAATATTGTTTGTGAAGCGTTTTATTTTTGATACCTTCACTGTCAATGGATGCTCATAGAAATTTTAAGGACGTTTCCGATTTGTAGTACATTCTCAATAAAAAAAACAGCATATCACAACTTTAATTACTTATATTTATTGAAATTTAAGATTTTTTATAAGTGACAAATTTTAAGAAATTTTATTCATTATTCAGCACAGACACAACTGTTTTCGTAACAAATACCACCGACGTAGCCGTTCGAAACACAAGCGGTATTGCATGCATTGCATTCACAATCGTCACCAACGGAAATGATTTCTGCTTCGTGGAAGATGAATTTTTTTGCTGAGAAAAAAAAAATGAACTGGAGTTACCCACATATCGATATGAAAAGTGGATAAAAGAGTTTTTCTACATTCATGCAAAAAACAACAGTTTTGTGAAACACATTTAATGGAAAAAGTGATTCTTTTTTGCACTAGTGCAATAAAATTTTCATTGCACTCATCTGTCACTCTTGTGTCAGTTTTGTGATGATTTATGACAAACATGAACATTTAAATAAAATAAAAATCCAGAGCATGTGTCTGATCCTGCTTTAATACAACAATAATATATGTATTACAATTAATGCAAAAATCTCTAATTATTTAAAATTTAAATGGTTAAGGCGAATACCAGCTATGATTGAGTACTGACAAGGTGAAGGCCATAAAGATACAAAAAAAAGAACATTTTCTGTTTGATTAGGTTAGGTTAGGTTCCCAACATATTATATTCTAATTTTCCAGTTTTTGCATGAATGTAGAAAAAATATTGTTTGCAACTCTTGCAAAACGTGTTTTTTGCACTCGACGTGTTGTCCAACACGGCCTGAAGACCTCGTTGGACACTTTCACGTCGCGTGCAAAAAACACTCACTTTTTGCACTTGTTGCGTAAATAACTATTAAGTATAGCATCATCAATTTTTTGTAAAAAGAACACAAGTACAAACAATATGGGTTAGATCTAGAGTTTATATGAAAATTTTCAAAATACAATAAAGCAGAAATGGCAACAAAAATATACAATTAATTTTCTGGAAAATTAATAAATACATTTAAAAAAAATAATCAGCTGCAAAAATAAGTAAATGCTTTTATAGTATATGAATAATTACCTTCAGCAGAATTTTTGGCGCTGACTTCGGTTGTTGCGAGAACAACTACAGCTACTACAGCCAAGAGAACGAAAGTAAGTTTTGCCATTTTGTCAGAGAATTTCTGTATAACGCACTCAAATGAAAACTGCACATATTTATAGTAATTTGACAAGTACCTGGACTAACAGTCAAGTGGATTTGATAAAATTTCTTATTAGATAACCCAGTTTTAAGGATTTAAATTATAATGTCAATTTAGAATACGATTTTCATAAAAATATTTTTATTTCTACAAGTTGTTTTCCTCCTGAAATATTTTCATAGCAGGTTTTTTTTTAACACTCAATTACGATTCTACTTAAACGAAACTTAAAATTAATTCAACAATCGCCATTACTAATAATGATAACCATAGTCAACTATGTCTGTATGTATTTTGGGTTGACACACATTAAGACCTAAAAGCTCTATTGTGCCGCTCAGTCTTAGCTGCTGAGGCTAGTAGCCCCTTTGGTCCTATTTCTCGGAGGAATTGTCTAAGCCTGTTTCCAATGGTCATATCTTTTCCTATTATATTGGAGCTGCAGCTGCAACTGCTATTTCTTCTCTTTCCCTTCCCTCACAAAGTTATTCATTTCCATCATACCATCTTGTGAAATATTTCAGGTATTCTGATTCCTAAGAAACTATGAAGTGATTTTTTTCAATGATCCTCGCTTTTGAATCAAACACAAAACTTTTTCCACATCGTGTCAAAAAGGAAAATGTTTTTTCAAAACAATTAATTTTGCCAGCTTTGGAAATTTCTTCCTTTCCAATCGGTACAATATAAAAATAATTAGGGATATGTCCTTAGCATCAAAAGAAGAGAGAGTATTGATTTTGATAACGTGCTTGACGAGGTTGTGAAAGTCAAAACAAGGAGGATCAATTTGTTGTATGTATATTCCATTCGTGTATAAATTAGTGAAGTAGATTCTAATTTTTTTTTTAAATTGCTTACAAATGTATATATAGAGAATTGTCAGTTTGTTTTCTATTACATTAAAATACCAGTTGATTAAAAAATAAACCATATAAACAGTGAAATTTTTAAGATTTTCCAGGGAGCTCCCTGAACCCTCATACTTATCAATACATACCTTTTTGCGGAATCAGCCCCAAAGTAATATCGGAAAAAATAGGTAAAGCCAAAAGAAAGAGAAAATCTGACCATTAGAAAGATCTAGTATACAATCAAATATTCTTCTGGGTGACTACAACCTGTTCAGATCAAATGAATACATAAGTCAAAGTAAAAGAAGAATGCAGATATTGTGGCATGGAAGAAGAAACCTCCATCCACATATTTTCCAAGTGTACAGCACTCCAGAATCCTAGAGCACAGTACCTGGGAGATTACCGGATAGAAGAGGAGCATTTGCCTAATCCTGTAGATGTCCTTAAATTCCTCCAGGAAATAAGACTGAAAGAGCTACTAGTTTCAGAGACTCTCCTCAGAAACTAAGTAGAAGTAAGGGGGTACAATTGATCTTTCATTAGGTCTTAGTGAATGTTACTCCATACATACTTACCCTATATCAGTGCGAACCGCGAGAATACAGCAACTTTCACTACGAAGTAAGTAATTTAATAAAAATTGTACCCACTTTATTATCTTTGTTGATGTTTGACGAAGTGAAGACAAAAATATATATATAGAATAGTGATCAGACTCTTTCAAACGCCCAGTTAAATTTTTTAATAAAACACAAACATGTAAATTTCCAGTGGGGAATTAAAAAAAATTAGCTTTCAACCTCTTAGTTTATTTGGGACAACATATATTTATGAAGCAGCATTTTTGAAGATAACTTTATTAAGAATAATCTTCGATAACGACATACTCATGGATTTAATGTTAATAGCTTGTATCAATTAGACTCAAAGCTTCAGACAGATGGTAGGCAAGAAAAAAATGTAATTTTTTTCATTGATATATAAAAAAATATCTTTATCGTTATTTCATGTTGTCTTTCATTGTTGTCTTTATTATCCATCACAGCACAAATATTAATATCACGCTCGTTTATAGTTTATAGGTTGGATATACAAACACATTGATTTACAATTTTAAATAAATTTATTGAATTTTATGTTTTGAACATTGTGAAATTTGGAAAAGTATTTATGAAAATTTGTTTATTCTTCAATTAAAGTAAGCACAGTAGCACTCGTCTTGGTAACAAAGTCCTCCAACGTAACCATTTTTGACACATTCGCTTGAGCAGGCATTGCACTCACAGTTGGCACCAACTGAGTATTTGGGTGATGGGACGGCAATCATTGGACCTCTTTTGACTGAAAATTAGAATTAGAATTGAAAGATTAGTTGGGATTCAAAAGATTTTATACGTTGAGATAGGTGAGACAATTGAGACGTACCAACAATATTTAATTTTCAAAATAATCGCTTTAAATAATAAGTTATAATAATAAAAAAATATCCAATCTAATCAGTTGATACGATTTTGAAGGCTGGGATGAGAAAAAAACATAACAAACTGTCAAAACGACTGTGATTGAGAAAATAAAAATTTTCTTTATTGAATATCTCATTTGTAATATTTAGCAATAAGAAATTTGACAATTATATTTTAAATTGATAAATAAATACCTTTAACGGATTTGGCGCTGACTTCGGTTGTTGCGAGAACAACTACAGCTACTACAGCCAAGAAAACGAAAGTAAGTTTTGCCATTTTGTAGGAGAATTTCTGTATAACGCACTCAAATAAAAACTGCACATATATATAGTAATTTGACAAGTACCTGGACTAACAGTCAAGTGGATTTGATGAAATTTGTTATTAGATAACCCAGTTTTAAGGATTTAAATTGTAATGTAAATTTAGAATACGATTTTGATAGGAATTCAACAAAAACTCACAAATGTTTTTGCCGAGAAACATTTTTGCTCCTCATGGACCTGTTAAATTAACCTTTTAAAAATAAACTGACTCCTGTGTAGTTTAAACTCACTAATGTTTCGGGCGTTCCAAAATCGATTTCTAATAATTTATTACGAAACACCCGAATTGTTTCCTTTCCAAATTTGAATAAATATTCATTTATGTTAAAAAGGTCATGATGGAGGTCTCCAAGATATGGATCTAGGTCATATCCATCTGCATATCCGTAGTCGTCGTAGATGTCATTTGCTCCTGAAAAACAAAAAATATCATTTTTATTATATAGATTATTTTCACTAAGCTTCTTCATATCAATATTTTTTCCTTACGGGTATAAAGAAGGGAATAACGTATCAAGATCCCGGAACTTAGGAACTTACAGATTTTTCATTTATTAAAATAGTATATTCTTCAACGAACGCAGAATCATGGCTATTATTCACGCGGATGAAGTTTCCAAACGAGCGAGCTCAGCGAGTGAGTTTTTGAATTATCCAAGTGAATATTAGCCATTCTACACAAATAAAAGACTATACTTTCTCCACGACTAAAAAAAGAAAACTTCCAGTGACGATCGAAACCCAATCGTCCGCTCCAGAGTCAACTATTTCCACCACTAGGCTATAGAGAGCATGTTTATTTTCGAAAAAAGATACGTAACATACAGTTTTAATCGAAACCCTTACATTTATAAATGATAATTAGGAGTTGTAGCTAAATATAACTACTGTTGTCCATTTTTTCTCTATAATAATACATAAAATTATGATTCTATCATTATTTTGATGTTTCAAGCGACGCGCTGTCAGAATCGATTCGCATTATTTGGTATTTGACGTTTTAAAAGAGAAGATTTGATTTATTCATTTCAATTCATTTAAGCGTGAATTCTGATAATAATAGAATGTGATTGGCTAACGAGAGTGAATTCTTTTTCATTATTCACTGGTGTGAAGAATATATATCATTATATAGCTAAATATGTAAAAATAATTTGTGCATTATTATTTAGTCGTGGAGAAAAAAAATTCTACTCAGGAAATACTAGAACAGAAAGAAGGAACTCTCTAGCATACATATACATACGTCCTTTATTATTAATAATAAAAATAAAGCATTATGAATACAAATTATTTTATACAGTTACAACAATTAATAAATTGTTTATTAAACATATTTTCCTCATAGTAACCTTTCTCCCAAAAACTGGGAAAAGGGACACAACAAACCCCAAATCCTTTAGACCAATTAGCCTAACATAAACGATGTTAGGCTAATTGGTCTAAAGGATTTGGGGTTTGTTGTGTCCCAATTGACAACTACATTCGAACGGAAATCCTAGAGAGACTACCTCTCCACCCAGGTCAGCACGCTTACCGGGCAGGCAGATCTACGGAGACTGCACTGGTACAACTGGCGGAGGATATCCGAGGTGCTCTAGAGATCTAGACGAGGTGCTCTAGACAACCAAGAAACTGTAGTATGTGCATTTTTGGACATAGAAGGAGCTTTTGACACTCCACATGAGGCTGTCAAAAGAGCATTAAGCAGAAGAGGTGTTGTCTCCATCTGCACTACCAGAGGATGCCCACAGGGAGGAGTAGCATCCCCTCTAATATGGAGTCTAACGGTTGACGAACTCCTGTGTGGCTTGACGAATCTAGGAATATCCTGCCAAGGATATGCCGACGATATTGTCATAACAGCCAGGGGGAAATTCGAAAACACCCTTTGTGATATTGTACAACAGGGTCTGAACTATACAAATAGCTGGTGTAGGCAAGTGGGACTTAGCATCAACCCCACTAAAACCATCTTGATAGCCGTCACTAAGAAAAGAAAACTCAACCTCAAAACCATAAAACTTAATGGAAACGAGATTGAATGGAGACAAGAAGTCAAGTATCTAGGTTTGATTTTAGATCGTAAGCTCCTGTGGAACAAACACGAAAAGGAGATTACACACAAGGCGAAAATGGCTCTAATGGTTTGTAGGAATCTGGCAGAGAGAAATTGGTGCTGCAGCCCAAAAATCCTAAGCTGGATGTACACTGCCATAGTGAGACCAATTATCACTTATGGAGCCATTGCATGGAGCAGCAGAACTAGTCTATTGACAACGAGAGAAAACCTCTCCAAAATTCAAAGACTAGCTTGTATATGCATTACAGGAGCAATGAGAACATGCCCAATGGCAGCCATGGAAGTAATTCTCAACCTCACCCCTCTACATATGGTGGTGGAAAGTGTTGCAGAAAAAAAACCAAATACAGACTAAGTAGAGAGGGAATCATTAAAAGAAAAATCACCTCTTCACTTCTTAGAAATCAGACAACCTGGAACATGCCACAAAACGGTATGATGAGAAAATACAACTTTTCGAAGAAATTCGTTACAGAATTCAGCAACAAGAAGGAATGGGATCCGAATACCATTACCAGAATTGGAAAGAATACCATTCAATGGTACACAGATGGCTCAAAAGCAATAGGAGGAACTGGGATAGGAGTGTTCGGGCCAGGAACCAAACACTAAGAAAGCTTGGGAAAAACCCCAAGTATCTTTCAAGCGGAAATCCACGCCATAAGAAAGTGCGCCCAGTTCAATATTGATAAAGGATACAGAGGACAAACAATTATCATAATGACAGATAGTCAAGCAGCCATCAAAGCACTGAGCTCTTGCGTAATCAGTTGCGGCAGGCTGGAGTCACCCCTTTGTTTTTATATGTTTCTTTTGTTTTGAGCGCCCACGGTTAACAAAGGCGAGAAGCCGAAAACTCACCACTTCTTTCTTTGCCTTCACCGGTATAAGTGACCAGTGTTGCCAGTATTGGCGCTTTGGAAAATAAATTGGCGACCAGATTATAGCATTTGGCGCTTTCACAATAAATGCATGCGGCGCACACACGTAGAAATCAAAACTCTGAACAGGTGACAGTGTAGACCAGACCTGTGGTGTAGACTAAGTAGTTTTTTATCTATGGTGTAGACACATCTGTCAACGAATTGTTAGTGTCAAACGTCAAACAAAAAGATAAATATTACAGTAAAATAAAATCAATATGATTCAATATTCCAAATTCGAATATTAAAATTGTTTTGTTCCAAAATGGGTAAACATAATAATTGCAAAAGATCTTTACGAAAAGAATGCATATCGAAAGGATTGCATGAACAAAACCAAGGTAGATAAGGTATAATTACTTGATAGTCACTTTACAAACGAATGAACTTTTAAAATATTACAAACGATCAACATAGGTCAAATTGTTTTATTTTCCCTCAGTAACTGTGAGCGGTCATATTCTGACGTCACACTTTTCCGATTAATGACGTCATTACATATAGTGCAAGTGCAAAAGAAACATAATCAAATATGTTACTTTCTAAAGAAACGTTCGGCCATATTTCTCTATGGTTCGGCCATTATATTATATTTCTCTATGCGTTTGGCGCCCGCGTCATTGACGTGTGGCGATCTTGATTTTTAAAATATTGGCAACACTGTTTCTAAGCTTTTTCTAGAACATCTCGATCTCGAATTTTGAAGGAATGGTTGTCTAGTGGCGTGTTGCCGGCGAAAACTGAAATTTTAAAGCTGTAATCAAGTACAAAATCTTACTTAAAGGTAACTTTTTATTGTTTATTTTCGAAATTTCAAGCTTGTTTAATACATATTCTGCAATTTGCAATAATTCAATGTCAATTCAGATATCTTGATTGTACAGTGCCATGTGCTTTTTGTCGGATATATTTCAATAATTCATATAATAATATATTAGATTTTTGTTGAATAGTACCAATTAACGATGTTTAATAGTCCTAAGTATTCAACTTCAAAACTATTTAAACATTTTAAATCAAATTCTGTCACGTTAACCTTTCATCGAGGGTGCTATGAGCTGTAATTATTTTCAACTTCAGTCAAAAAAAATTAAGTCAAAAGTGATTTTGTATTTTTCAAATACTACTATTTTCCACTGCCTTTTCATTTTATAAATAAAATTGATAATTTTCCAGATGTATCGTCTACCCAGTACCGTGCGTTCTTTGGCCCTTCGCAAATCCCAACAATACAATCAAATTCAACGATGGTATGCCAAGGATGTCAGATTTGGATCAGAGGTCAGAGCTCTTATGCTCCAAGGAGTTGATGTTTTAGCTGATGCAGTGGCTGTGACCATGGGGCCAAAGGTTTGTTCTTATCTCTTTTACATAACCCTCAATTCTTTGTGGCTAGCCATAAATATTAATTGAAAATGCCACTTATACTATTTTAGTTTGTACTCACTTAAGTTGGAGCAGAAAAGTTATTACTCATATTTAGTTGAAAATTATCAATTACATAATTTTTCTATTAGGCAACAGTGATAATTTGTAAATTTTTATTTTAATTAATATTCAAAATAATCACATTTCACTATGACCTTGAATTAAAATTTATCTATAGGGACGGAATGTAATTATTGAACAATCGTGGGGCTCACCTAAAATCACCAAGGATGGAGTTACAGTTGCTAAAGGAGTAGAACTTAAAGATAAATTCCAAAACATCGGCGCTAGGTTGGTACAAGACGTTGCCAACAATACCAATGAAGAAGCCGGTGATGGTACAACAACAGCTACAGTTTTGGCTCGTTCTATTGCCAAAGAAGGATTTGAAAATTTGGGAAAAGGAGCCAATCCAGTTGAAATTCGCAAAGGTGAATACATGTTTTTGTTAATGATGTTACATTATTATTTATGCTTCAATGATTATAAAAATGGATCCAATTAATGATAGTTAACTGATTTCAACATATTATGAGAACATTTTAAATAATTTTCCCTAGGAATATATTTGTCATTTAGATGTTTAATTAATAATGTATTCAAGGTATCATTATGGCTGTCGAGGTAATAACCAAATCTTTGAAAAACCTTTCCAAACCTGTAACTACTCCTGAAGAAATCTGTCAAGTTGCCACTATTTCTGCCAACGGTGACAGCTCAGTTGGTAATCTCATAGCTGATGCCATGAAGAGAGTCGGTAAAGAAGGTGTTATTACTGTCAAAGATGGTAAGACACTCAATGACGAATTGGAAATCATCGAAGGAATGAAATTTGACAGAGGATACATCTCGCCTTATTTTGTCAACACAACCAAAGGTGCCAAAGTCGAATATCAGGATGCTTTGCTTTTATTGAGCGAAAAGAAGATTTCTTCTGTACAAAGCATTGTACCTGCTTTGGAATTGGCAAATGCACAAAGAAAACCACTTATAATCATCGCTGAAGATGTTGATGGAGAAGCTTTGACCACTTTAGTAGTTAATAGGTTTGTTTTGTTTAAAAAATGCTGGAAATATAATTTTTAATCTTTTTTATTTTTAGACTTCGTATTGGTTTACAAATTGCAGCTGTCAAAGCTCCAGGATTCGGTGATAACAGAAAAGCGACTCTCCAAGACATTGCCATCGCCACTGGTGGTATTGTTTTCGGCGACGACGCAAACATTGTCAAATTAGAAGATGTCAAACTATCCGATCTTGGTCAAACCGGTGAAATTTTAATCACCAAAGACGATACTCTCATTTTGAAAGGTAAAGGCAAAAAAGAAGACATTGACAGAAGAGCCGAACATTTAAGAGACCAAATCGACAATACCACGTCTGAATATGAAAAAGAAAAGTTACAAGAACGTCTGGCTAGATTAGCATCCGGCGTTGCTTTGTTAAAAGTTGGAGGAAGCAGCGAAGTGGAAGTGAACGAGAAAAAAGACAGAGTAACGGACGCATTGAACGCCACAAGGGCAGCTATCGAAGAAGGTATCGTTCCTGGAGGTGGTACCGCTCTTTTGAGATGCAGCAACAGCTTGGACGATATTAAACCTTCCAATAAAGACCAAGAAGTTGGTAAGTCTGAAAAAACTTTGCTAAACACTTTAATCTTGTACATTTTTTCTCTTTTTAGGAATTCAAATTGTAAAAAGGGCTTTGAAAGTACCTTGCATGACCATTGCTGCCAATGCTGGCGTTGATGGTGCAGCTGTAGTAGCTAAAGTCGAACAACAAACTGGAGACTTTGGTTACGATGCTCTTAATAATGAATACGTCAATATGTATGAAAGAGGAATCATCGATCCCACCAAAGTAAGTTGATTTGTTATCGTAAGTAGTTCAAATGCACCTTTATTGAACACAACCCTTGTTTTTGATTTGTTTGTACCATATGTAGTTCAAATGCACCTTTATTGAACAATACCCTTGTTTTTTATTTGTTTGTATCGTAAATAGTTCAAATGCACTTTTAATACCCCTGTTTTTGATTTGTTATCCTAAGTAGTTAAAATGCACTTTTATTGAATAGTTTCCTTGTTTTTTGATTTGTTGGTATAGTAGTAGTTCAAATGCACTTTTACCTTGTTGCAGGTTGTAAGAACTGCGCTTGTAGATGCTTCTGGAGTAGCTTCTCTTTTGACAACCGCTGAAGCAGTCATCACAGATATACCGAAAGAAGACGTTCCAGTACCGACCGGTATGGGTGGAATGGGCGGTATGGGTGGTATGGGAGGAATGATGTAAATGTTTCCTTTTTCTCTAGCATAGACTGTTGAACAGATAAATTCAGTGATCGAAAAGTGGACGATGTTTGTCGAAAAAGTTCCATTTTCGTCTTTGACAGACTCGAGTGTTTTTATTTTATTTTATTTAGTATTTCATTATTTCGATACAATAATTCGTGTTTATTGTTATTATGTGTGACACGAATTAAAAATTTGTGTGAAAGAGAAATTAATGTTTCCAATATGGCGGTCGAAGGTGGATTATATGGTACTTTGAGTGTTACTTGTTGAGATCGTCTTTGGTCGCCGAACTGATCTGCATTTAAATCTTACGGAATGATTGAATATAGTTTATAATGTCTCTCAAATGTACCTATATTGTTATAAATATATTGTTATGTAACTTTTTATTTTTGGTCTTTTATTTTTCCTTCTGTTGATCAACAGTTTGGAGCAAATCTGTAGATTACGAAGCTGTTATTTACACTCATAACTTTGGATGGAGTTGTACACCAAATTTTGCTGCTAGGTATAATGAAAAAACTATAAAAATAAACCTATCTATTATAAAAAATCACCTTTATAAAATAAAAAAGATCACTAAATCCAAGTTAACTAAAATTCCACTTTAAAAATCTGACACCCTTCCCTTTCTTTCCCAGTCTCCATATCTGGTAGGTTCTGGACCTCTAGGGCCACCAATTTCTCCTGTATTTGGATTAGTATTATCAGGCCAAGGTGGTAATGGTTCCTCTTCTTCGTTTGGGTGTTTTCCCATCTGTTCATTCAATTTTCCAATAGGTGATTTCTGTTGCAGTTTTTTTCTAAATTCTTCAAGTCTAGATGAGCCAGCAGAATCTTTAGTGGACGAAAACTTATTAACGCTTTCTGAAACAGTAGTTTAATAAGTAAACGACATTTTTATCTGCTTTTTCATTTTACTCACTTTCCCATGCCAAATAGGTTGGAGAAAATGGTGAATTTTTCATTGAACGCAGCATATACATCATTATACTCATTTTCATAACCAATGTTAGTACTGCAAAGCTTTAAAATTCTACTTACTTACAATTTTTTAAATAAATGACAATTCCAAGCAATTGACAAATAGCAAAGATAGACTGAGATAGACTTCAGAAATATCCTTTCAATTATCACATTTTATTTGTTTTTTTATAAATACGTTGCGCAACAAAATATGATTTGGAATTTGGATAAAAATTAAAAATCTGGCAATGTAGAAACTAGCGATTCTTTTTTTATTTATTGTTCTGCGCTATGCAGCCAGGAAAACCAAGCAAATATTGACAGTTTCGTTGCGAGACAGAAAAGAAGAATATGCATATCTTCAAATTCTTCAATCTTCATAACTGTATCCAGAATCCAGATAATATCCAGTCTCCATTGTATCATTGGTATCCAGTATCCATGACTATATCCCAATATTCATGGATACGATGATACGATCTTTTCAAGACTGAAACCTTTGGTCTTCACTAAACAAAATTTACAGCTACAACAGCTAGACGTCAAGAATTCTAACCTAACCCAATTATTTTGACAACTTATCAACAATCAGAATCGGCTTTCTTCCTTCTCTACCGTTACATGTACCATGTACATGGGTTCTCTTATGATTCAACGTCACTAAATTTATACATAAGATGTGGGAAGTTATTAAAAAATTGAGACGATTTGATGCATATCCCAAAACACTGGAAGATGTCCGAATTCAAACCTATGGAGGAGGAGCAAGTAATATCTAATTACAGTATTCTTAATTAAGCAATTTATATTAATTATCAATTTTGTTTTAGTAAGTATTATAAGTGTTATATTAATGAGTTTACTATTCTGGTCAGAATTTTTAAATTATGTGACTCCAGATGTTACAGAAGAATTATTTGTGGATACTTCTAGAAGTCCAAATATTCAAATAAACATTGATTTTATTGTTCCTAAGATATCATGTGACTGTAAGTAATTGAAGCTACTTTAAGGTAGTATAAAAGTTTCTCCATTTTGCAATTGTAGTTTTAGCATTAGATGCAATGGACTCTTCAGGAGAACAGCATTTAAAGATAGATCACAATGTATATAAAAGACGACTGGATTTAGAAGGGAAGCCTATAGCTGACCCTAACAAAATTAATATTACAATTTCAAAAAATACAACAGTAAGTTAAATTTGTATCAGAGTACATTAAAGTACTTCAACTTTAGACATATTTATTTCGTAGCAGAATTCTAACAAAACAGAATGCGGAAGCTGTTATGGTGCCGCAGATCGTTGTTGTAATACATGTGCCGACGTAAAAGAAGCCTACCGGGAGCGCAAGTGGGCTTTGGACAACATTGATGGCATAGATCAATGTAAAGACGAAAAACATAGCGAGAAATTAAAAACTGCTTTTACTCAAGGCTGCCAAATTTACGGTAGCCTTATAGTTAATAGGGTTAGTGGAAGTTTTCACATTGCACCAGGAGAAAGTTTTAGTGTTAGCCATTTGCATGTTCACGATGTTCAACCATTTTCATCTAATGAATTTAATACATCACACAAGATAAGGCATTTATCCTTTGGAGATAGAATAGAAAGCCACACGCACAACCCTCTTAAGGATCTAGAAGTTTATGCAAAAGAAGGTATGTTAACAAAGTTTGACTAATTCCTGTTGGATTGAATCTTTCAGTCAGTCTTATAGAATTGTTTGTTTTGAGACCATATATAGGTGGAGTTTTATTGAAAAAGCAGGTGTTTATTTTCACATTTAATTACAACTCAAAAATTTCAATATTTATAACATCGTTTAGTACTATAAATTTATTGTATAAATAGTAAATAATCACAATTAATTCATACAAGTCTATTCAATAATATGAAGACATATTATATAAAACCAGTGCAATATGTACCATGTTTCAACACCTTAAACCAGATCCTATAGCAAGAAATGTCCCAAATGATCCACCACCTTGAAGCATCACTTTGCCTACAGTATTTACTAGTTCTCTACCTCGAAGACCACCTCTGTAAAAAAGGTAATCGTTGATCGAAAGAACAGGTTCAAAGAGAAATTATTTAAAATACAAAAAATAATCCCTTGAAATATATCTCAATATTTTTTCTTTTGCAAAATTACCTAAGAGCTGAAAAGCCTCCAAATAAAGCACCACTGGCCATTCCAACACAAAATCCTAGAAAAAATCCCATTTTCATCCTGTCCACACATGAGGGACCTTGCTGTTGGTACATACCACCAGGTACAGGCATTTTAAAAATATTATGAAAAGTATTGCCTAATTAATTAAAATGGAATATCATGAAGATTAACTGAAACAATAGTTGGTTATAAATAAATCAACTTATAGATCATTTCTTACTTGTACATGTGATTGTGAAAAGTGAGAATTATTTATTAAAAGATCGAATGTCATTGATTTTGATATGTGTCAAATGTCAACTTCAAATTTTGTGTAGGCACTTTCTCGCTCATAAACATGTCGAATAATCACCCGTTTAATAAAGGTGACGTCAAAATCCAGCATGAGAAATATAATCCATTATAAACAATAATTTGTTTAAAATTGCAGGTTCGACGATGTTCCAGTATTACATAAAGATCGTTCCTACATCTTACGTTAGAAAGGATGGGACTATAATAAGCTCCAATCAGTATTCAGTGACAAAACATCAAAAAATAATATCTATAATTAGTGGCGAATCTGGAATGCCAGGAATATTCTTTCAGTATGAATTGTCACCCCTCATGGTTAAGTACACAGAAAAAGAAAGATCGTTTGGTCATTTTATTACAAATCTTTGTGCAATAATTGGAGGAATTTACACTGTTGCAGGCTTATTGGATAGGGTTCTATATCACTCCATAAAATTAATACAGAAAAAAATGGAATTGGGAAAATTTCATTAAAATTGTTTTAATAAAATTTTGTTTCATTTACCCATTTTGAAACTGTTAGTAGAACTGTTATGAACATGAGTGTATTTGAACCACTCTGTATTATATATTTTATATTGAATCTAGCTTATCGACTCGCCCTGTATTAAACAGGCCCAATTTATAGAAATGTGAGCTCTGTGATTCACAGATATCACAGATATTTTATAACAAAGTCCACAAAAAAGAAGAAAGTTTAGGTTATGATTAACGTCGTTCATATAAATAAAAGTCGAAGTGTTTGACCCTGAAATATTAATAAAATAATATTTAAAATCCAATAGAAAGTTTAAATTATAATGGATTTACTGGGATCAATTATGAACTCGATGGATAAACCTCCAACTTTAAGCGAAAAAGAGAAATTGTTATTAAAGAGTAAGTTTAAAATCCAATCATATTTCAACATTATAAATATTTTTTAATTCATAGTACGAAAACAAGAAATTGAGCGACGCCAATCAGAAGAAAAAGAAAAGTTAAAACGCTTTAAAGATCGTGTCGCTGCAAAATTTTCATCACATTTTAAAGATCCCAATAATATGACCCTAAAATTTGAACCCATGGACCAAATTTGTAGAAGCATAGTGTGAGTTTTTAAACATGTATTAACTTCTTAAGAAAACTCAATCAAGGGTTGGTGACAGCCTCATTTAAGATTTAATTTTTTTCTCCAGCCATGAATTAGCCGAATCAAATGGTTTATTATCATTTGCTTTTGGAGTGGATGGTGTAGATAGGTACATTAGAGTATATAGAAAAGATAACCCACCATGTGAGGATGAATTAGCTGCAAGAAGAAGAGATGAACCTTGGAATAATGAAATCAAGAAAAAACTGATTGAAAAAGTGAGTTAAATGTAACATTTAAGTCAGTTATTCTGTATTGATATTTTTTATAGAGGCAACATGACAAACTAGAGCATGAAGAAGAAGAACGCAGTTCGAAAAAATCTAAAAAGTTTGTACCTAATTCTAATTATAAAGATAAATATGTGCATCTTATAGGACAAGATGCAGCTTTGGATGCTGCTAGAAAAACAGAAACTAATAAATCTTACGGTTTTGGTAAGTACTAAGTAGGTGTTAATGAATAGTTTTTTTTTATTAAATCTTCAACTTCCAGTTCCCAGCGAAAATAAAAAGGATAATAGATCAATTGAACAAACGATGGCCGACATAAAGGCTAAAAAAAGACAAAAGCTTGAATCCAATGATGCTACACCACAAACTTGAATATTTTCCTTTCATCAACGTTGATTAACTCTTGTAATTTTAATATTGTTGAGTATTATATTAGCTGTAATTAATTCTGTTCTTTAGTCCAAAGAAATATTTTAAATTATAGACATTTAATTTTAAACAAGTGTACCATAAATTTTCTGCTTTTTTTATCTGTACCTTCAAGATATATCAATTACCTCATTCAGATGTCCTTTGAAGTCTTCAGAAGATACTAAAAGAGATGTGGTTTTATGGAAATACTACGGTAAGTATGTAGTAGTGATGTTTTTGAGGAAATAAATAATACCAATATTTATTATTTACAAATGTTTAATAGTGTATTGAATTATTTTATATTAATACTTGACAATGAATATATGGTTTATTTAAGATAAAAAGACGATGACATTGGACTTGGCAAAACAAAATATATTGTAATGTTGGCAAGCAGTAGTTTTTTTCTTTTTCAACTTAACATTAAAAACATTCAATCATTTACATATATCAATATATGTATCAATAATATTAATAATAATGAATACAAATAGCGATCACTATTAAGTACTTACGTCTCTTACAGCAGTAAGCCGAGAAGCAGGCCCCTATCTCGACATTTATTGTTCAGCTGCTTCGGCATTTTATTAACTACACTCTGCAGATTTGCCTAAGTAAATAGTTATGAGAATAATTGCTTTTTTAATCTTGGAAAAGCACAAAAAAACCTTGTAAATATTAGACGATGATCGAATGTTAATAAACGTCAAAACAAACTGGGGAATTTGCCTAGTTGATCTGACCATGATCTGACAACGTCTTGAAGTTTTGCCAACCTGTATTTACGTTTGGTGAATTAATATTTATTCTGATAAGCAGGAAAGTAACTAAAAATGACATCATCGTCTTTTTATCGTAAAAATCCTATAGTACATCTACAAAAAATCGGAAGAATACTTGGTTTTAGTATTTCTAGAGGTTGGAGATATTCCTTTTCTAAGTGCAACATATTCTTGCTGCAATTTGTTTAATGTTGGACATTCGTAACCTACATTTTCACTGTAGACTTTTTGAGAAACTTCTACCACATTCCCAAGTAAAAAGTCGGCATTTTTAGCCAAAAAGCTCCTTTTCTAAATAGAAACAAAAATGCAGATAACTGTATAATAAAATATATTCTTATAATATGATGAATACTTCATTAGAAATAGTCAAATAATAATTTTTTATGAAGAAAAACAACCTTTTGCACTTTTTTTATAACAACAGACCTAAAGGACATAGTAGCAGTCAACAAAATTACAATTATTAATAAAAATCGAATCACACTTACTTCTTGGTTTGTTTCATTTCGTAGCGCGTTGTCGTTATGTTTCAAATGAGCATCAAAAACGTTATAAAGCGTTTCGTCTATTATATACATTAATTCTGTAGTTTTTAATTTCATACAATCATTTAATAACTGTAAAAACATTTTGGTGAATGATAAAGTACTCGATGTCAATTGCAGCCAAGTATCGCCTAAAACCAACAACCATGAAGTTTTTTAAAGTTGGCAATATGTTTATAATTTGAAATACGACAGTTGACACTTGACAGTGACTTGACACTAATCCAGTGGTAAAACAATAAGCATAAACACGATCAACAAATTATTAAACAACTATTAAATATGCAAGCTCAAGAATTAAAATAACCTTAAAAAAGACTCAAGCAAAACCAACTAAACCCAAGCACGATCTATCATTATAAATCAGCATAACCTCACTATTAAGTAAGGTAAGCTATACACTGACCTGAAACAAAATTTTCTAAATGTAACCCCATCTGAGAATGTTCATGTATAAACCTGTTTAACGCCGATTTAGTATGTAAATTCATCGGATTCCACTTATCTTCTAGCGCTCGTAATTTAATCGAGTCTATAATTTTATCTCTCGCATCTTTTAATGCCTTTATTAACGAAGACCTCAAAGTTCCATCCAGTTGATAACACAACTCGAGTCCATAACTGTACAACTATAAAGATATTTTATTTAAATTTATTGCTAACAGTTAAGGGAAATAAATATTTACCCTTTCACATTGGGTTCGAACCAATACGATACATTCTGTTACTGTAGACAACGTTGTTTGAGGCATGAAGACTTGTTTGATAAAATGTGTTGTGAAAATGAGCAATTCACTACTGGCCCAAACAACATATGCTGAAAAATTAATTATTAACAAGACAAGGTCGAATTAAACTATAATTACCTGATGCACAAGTAGGTGAATCTGGAAAAGCTCTTAGAAATTCATCAGACATATGACACATATTTGTAAATACTACACTAGCTAAGTTTCTTATGTACGTTGTGGTAGAACCTTCTCTTTTTACCCTTTTACATTGAGTCTTTAACATACTACTACACAATTTAAGGAAAAGATTGCAGGACTGAAATATATGAATTAAATAAACGATAGAATAGAAAAAAAATTAATCTCTTACCTGAGTTTCCCTTCCTAATTGATTGAGTAACCTAACAGCTCTTCTGGCTGCCCTTAATCCTCCTTGTAAAGATTTATCGGGATTAACCTCCAATTCCTTCATTAAAACTTCAGTTAAACTATTTTGACGTTGTTCAACCTATTTAAATTAAAGGATAAGTGAAAACGTTGAATGGAAATACGATACTCACTTTTCTCTGGATATCAATTAAGATGTGATCATGTTTTTCGTTAGTAGCTTGTAACTGATTTATGTATTCCTTAGATTTCTGTAATAATGAGAGAGCTTCTTCAAAATGTCTTTGTGCTACACAAACGTCAAGCTCTTCAGGGATATCTAAAAACCATTCGGGATGAATTGTTCCTGCATCATCTTCTATATCGTCAAAAGCTGGAAATAATAGTTGATAAAACTAAGTTATGATCTAATATAAGAATTAATTACGATTAAAACTTGTAGATTCGATGGAAGCTGTGAGGGTTGGAGATTTGTCTGTAACAGACTCCCTTTTTTGTTGCTCTTGGGCTAATCTTGTTTTTTTTGCTTGATCAAACTTATCTAACCATTCTTTCTGAAAATAAATGGATTTAAGTCAGAATATACGAGCTAAGCATCTACTCACTTTGCCAGAATTAGATGAACATTGAAAAACTCTAGTGTCGGGAAAAATTAGCAATTTAAAAGCGTGTTTTACATTTCCCAAATCTCTAACGTTTACTACTGCTAGGCTGCTTAGATCATACATAATTTCATAAATGTACTTCATTAGTCCTCGGCTATAAGACACAAAGGAACATTTTATGACATACCATTTAAGTTATAAGAAATAAAGTCAGAAATTCTCATAACAACTGAAATCACTTACCTGTTAGAATTTCGGTTTGTAATCATGAAACTGTCAGTAAACAAATACACATGAACAGTTTTTAAAGACGTATTTTCTGTTGGGTCTATTTCTAACAAATCTCCTTCAAACAGCAGTTTTTTTCCATGTACTTCTAATAATTCCTGAAAATTAAATATAGTGTCACCAGCATAGTAATATGTTTATTTATAAAGTTATCAATATTCCTTACTTTACAACCTTCTACTTTCTCTAAAATTGCTGCTAGTTTTTGTTTGTTATCTTCTTCAATGTCCTTCTCAGTTACTTTATTTTCTCTTTCTAAGTTAATAGGTTGTGTATCCTCTAATATAGATGTTGTAGATAAAGCACTCAACAATGATTTTTGTTCTGAAAGTAAATGAGATAGTTGATACATCTCACTTTCCAAATCTACAATCTGTTAAGATTATTTTTTTCTATAATTATCAAGTAAAGATGATTAAAAATAGGTAATATACACTTGGTTAGAATTTAAAGCAAATGAATCAATTGTAATTGAATATAACTTAAAAAGGATACGCGATATTTCTTTGGCCGTTTCAATAAACTGCACATAATTTTCATAAACATTTTTCTTCAAATTATTACTGGTTTCTTCAGAGAGAAATTGAATCTTTCTTCGAAGATTCTGTAACTCGGATCCACCCACATAATTTTGAGATAAACTTTTGACAACTAAAATGAAAATATGTGAATAACAAATTATATGCTAATCATGTTATATTACATTTTTCTGGTATAAAATCTTTGCCACTTAATAATTTAAAATTAGGTTCTTTGGTATATTCCATTTTTATTTGTTTTGTTGACACTTAGATGACACTGATGACAGTTTTGAGTTTCTATTTGACATAATAAAATCCATAGACTACTAGAATGAGATAAATAGCTCATTAGAAAAATAAGTTTTATTATATTCAGCTACATCTCACTAGGTGCAAATACTTACAATATTATCTGAAATAAAATATGTAATCAAAACTCACTCACTTGGAGTATTTTAGAAAAAAATATAACTAATTAACGTTTTTCAATATAGATATAACGGCCGCGCTTCAAAGCATAAACAGCCAACAATACAATGTTCAGACATCATCTTTAATTTTCATAAAAAAATAGTTTGCCATTGATATCATAATTATATGATTACTTAATTGACAGTTATTGTCGAACATTAAATAAACACAAGATTTCAAGCCTGGTTGATAGCAGTGTAATTAATTATCAATCGTCATTAGACTCATTAGTCACCGTATTTGTTATTTGTCATAATTGTCATTTCATTGTGGCCCAGTTGTCACAAGGTTGTCAGTGTTTTGATTATTTTAAAATAAAAGTCAAATACAAAAAATGGCAGCGGAAATAAAACCAGCAACCCAATCAAATGAAAGATTTTGTACAACGAAAAAGCCAATACTTTTATCAAAACTAGATGCTTGTAGTGAAGAAATTAATGCTGCTGTTATTATACCCGGTGAAGAAGGTATCATCAGCGTAGCAGATGATAAGTACGTAAAAAGTTTTTATTCTATATATACTGTTGCACTGAAACGCAAATAAAATGTTTTACATACTAAAGCAGTATAATACATATTCGGATATTTCGGTAATTTTTAAATTTACATACAAGAGCAGATTTCGTCTTAGGAGATAATGATTAATTTCTAAACAGACAGGTGTAGGTTAAAATGGAAATACAATTATGTTTTTCAAGTTTTCACATAGTTTATGGGTATTAATTACAATAGATAAGCACTGGTCCAGCCAATACCTTGTATAATCAATAGAAGTAGTTGTGCGGCAATTTTCCATAAAAAAATAATGATATGAACATGATTATTATAATAATTAAAACTTACCCAGTCTGTCTAACTTATTATCTAAATGTAAAAATTTAATTTCATGTTTTATTTGCTTAAAAATCATTACATGGGAGAGAACTATTAATTAACACAAAACTTAATAATAAAATGATTTCTCAGAACATAGTTGATTATATATTCCACTTTGAAAATTCAAAATTTGGTAGTATTTTGGAAGTTTATCAGTAAATTAAGTTCACAGTAACTTTATTTTGTTTAAGGACTGTTCGGGTTTGGCTAAAAAGGGATTCTGGTCAATATTGGCCAAGTATATGTCAATATATGCCTAGTGGGACCACATCTATATACTACACTGTTGAAACTAGGCAACTTTTTATTGGTCAAGAAAATGGTACAGTGTCAGAATTCACGCTCGCTTCTGATTTCAATAGAATGATGCCCACAAGAGAATATTTATCACATCAAGCTAGAGTTACAGACATTATATTTGCTATTACATGTGAGTGGGTGCTGAGTGTTGGTAGAGATAAGATATTTTCTTACAATTGTACACAGACTGGAAGGAATCTCGGAACATTTAATTCAGAAGCTTGGTGTACAGCTTTACAGTATCCTTTTAAAATAAATTTTCTAATTTTCAATAAAAAAAAACTGTGTTTTTCTTAACAATGTTGTTAGATTTGATGCCCAAACAAAACATGCATTTGTTGGTGACTACTCGGGGCAAATAACAATGTTAAAATTGGATAACAATGGTGCCACAGTTATTACTACATTAAAGGCGCATTCAGGATCTATCAGATCACTATCTTGGGATAGTGATAGAAACATGTTGTTTAGTGGATCTTTTGATCATATGGTTATTGTGTGGGATATAGGAGGACAACAGGGTAATGCTTATGAGTTACAAGGACACCATAACAAAGTAAGTATTTATTTACATATGAAACCTTAAGATTGACATTTTTGTATTCATAATAATATTAGATCAGTTTATTATTGGACAGGGGAATTAAATTTGACTATTAAAATTTCAGGGTTTTGCTTGCCTTTTTTCTAACTGTCAAAAGTAGTAACAAGTGACATTTTGTCTTACAAACATGTCACTCTGTCAATTGTCAATTATTTGTTAATGAGCTAGGACCATGCTTCTAGCCAATTCCTTTTATTTCATGTATTAACTCTTTTAAGGTATCTAGTCTTTATTATTCAACAAGTACCAAACAATTATTGAGTGTTGGGGAAGATTCTGTTCTTGTCTTCTGGGATATGAATCAACCACGTCAAGAAACCCCAGAGTGGGTCGAGTCAGACTTATGTCAGCTATGCGGTAAGCCTTTCTTTTGGAATTTCCGTGCCATGATGGACCAAAGACAACTTGGATTCAGACAACACCATTGTCGTCATTGCGGTAAAGCAATTTGCGAGAAATGCTCTACAGGGAGGGTGACGATACCTTCTATGGGCTTCGAATTTGCTGTTAGGGTTTGCGAACCCTGTCATGTTGCACTTAAGGATAAAGAGTGAGTATTTAATGATGAATGCGGTATTTTTAACTGGAAAGATTCCATTTTTTTTTTCAACAGGAGACCGTCTTTAGCAACTTTCCATGACGTTAAACACGCCGTGGTTGCAATGAGTGTTGATGAGACAAATAAAAGGCTGATAACCGTCGGTCAAGATCGTTTAATAAAAGTTTGGGATATAACGGCATTGCTTTGAATTTTAAGTTGAAAATTAAATATATATATATTCTAATGTGATTGTACAATTTTATTAAGTAAGATAACAAAACGATCTTTGCTATAATTTGTTAAAATTAAATGTTTACATTATTATAATAATATATAAGTTCTATTAAAAATGTATATGTATTATAAATTCTGCTCTAACTATTGTTTCTCATTTATTTTGTAATAAATTGTTTATAAGTATTATTACAAAAATATAGTATTTTTATTTCTAAACCTCATTTAAAGTAATTTGAATTCAAGTTGGCAATTCTGTAGACCTCCTGATAGGTCAGATTCAGTCCGGTTTCACACAACACTTTCTAGTATTGACATCAGCTAATAATTTCCATTTTTGATAATTCTGACAGATAAACATAATTAATCAAGGCATATTTAATAAATTTGGAACACGACTGTTGACTACTTCTTCAGAACACACCCTTTAGTACCTAACTAATCTGGTAACTTCTAGTGGTGTATGTAAGGCTTTATTTTGTCTATGAACTCCTCCTGAGGAAAATGTTCATGTCGAAAGATATTTTTCAGTATCCATGACATTGTTCGTTTTAATTCAAGATATTGACTTGTGTATTAAATTTATTATTAATAAATTGAATTAAATTTTGTATGCGCAAGCGGCACAATATCTTGTTCGTTAAATCAATTTCTTTAGGTTGGTAAAAATGACTAGAAATTTAAAAAAGTAGTTGGCGCCGTCAACTCCCAGGCTGCTAAACCTAAGTTATTGTTGAATGTTTTATGTGTATACATTTAATTATAATTAGCATGATGTACCAGAATTCTTAATAATTATCCATTATTAATTCCAAAAAAGTTATTATCTTTAATATATTCGATTTTAGAGATAGTCCTAACTTTGGGAAGGTACTTAACCTTACAAAATTGGACGCTGTCAGATTAGTAAAAATCTTTGCGAAAATTGAGCAAAATGGTTTTTTTATAGCGAAAAACATCAGTTAGTAAAATGTGGCCCTTGCTACTTGATATGACCAAGGAAGAGTCTATCCAGAATCTACGAAATCTAGGTAAACAGAATTTTTCAGTTTTACTTTGTAATTCCTTAAAACAAGTATATAGAACAAGCTAAGGATGTAAATAATATAAAACAGCTTTGAAGAGCTTATAAGAATCATATATTGTCGTCAGAGATTTATTGAATTGTGTATTTCACTATTTGCTATTCTTCACCAATTTTTGTAAATACCTATACAGGTAATCATTTTTTTAGAATTAGAAGCTTATTCGTGTCTAGTATCTGCTTTAAGAGCTCAAGGACCTCTTGATCCAGATAAACGTAAATTGTTGAAAGACACTAGTTATGTTTTAAACATTACACAGGAGCGGCATAAGGCAGAAGTTAGAAGAGCAATTAGTGATGAAAAGTTGAACACAATAGCATATCAGTAAGTAATTATACTTTTATTTTATCTACTGAATAATTCTCTTTGTTAACAGTAAGTAAAATGTGAGAAATTTTGATATACTTTTAGTATAACTGGTCATTGTGAATCCTTGGAAGAATGGTCCCAAGAAGGTCGTAGATTAGTGCCTCTTTTACCCAGACAGCCTCCCCAAACACTGTACTCAGCTATTGCCAATGATATTGCAGAAAGTGCTAGTCAATCTAATAAATTATTACCATCACCAGCTAACACTGAAAGAAAAAGACCTGTCGTTTCTCCAATAACTACAATGACTATTCCAGAAACCAGCAAAAATATACCATTTCGTGTTCCTGAACCACCCAAACAAGAGGAAAATGTTAATAAAAAGAGGAAGCTGGCAGGATCTACAGATGCTGTTAATATTACCCAGCACTTGATGGCACCTAAATTGTGTCGGATTCAGCAACTGTACAGGTTAGTCATCAATATTTGAATTGTTTTGCATTGTTATTTTTTTTTTATTTTACAGACAAAGATCAAAAAGCAAATCTAAAGAAATAATCAAAAAGCCTGATCATGAACATATAGATGTGGTCCAACAACATAGAATGATTCAGTCGGTTTCCCAACCTCAAGCAGCCTCGTGTTCTTCACAACAATTCTTAAACCAAAGAATAAACGTTCTTCAAAATATCAGCTTGCAACCGATTAAAAAAGAAAACGCAGATCAAGAAGAGACTGACATTAACGACTTGAAAATACTCGAGCAATCTCTGATTCCACCAGTCCCTGTTTGTTCCAACGAAAATCAGGCTCCTGTGGCTAAATCAATTGCAAATTTCAAACCTAGTATAACGATTAAGCAGCCTCCAACTCAACTAGCAGGTCCAAGTAACGAAGCACAGAAAAACATTAAAATTACAACCACAAAAAAACCGATAACAAAAACAGTGAGCGCTGGTCAGAAACTAATAGTCGTTTCCAATGCTCAAACCATACCATCGAGCAGTATTCTACAAAGAACCCTTCAAATACCTTTCGTTAAAAACATTTCGATTAAAAACTTTGAAAAGTTCAAGATCGTCACCAGCAACTCCACTCCCACCAGCCTACAATTAACGAACGTAACAAACTCTGGAGTTAATTCGGTGAAACATAAAGTTGTTACGGTAAAAACGAATCCTTCTTCCAAAAAAGTAATTCCGCTTTCCCAGCTGCAAGTTTTAAATTCCAAAGGAAATATCAAAGTGCTACCTATCGGAAGTAAAATCGTGAGTAAGTCTGTGTCTGGTACATCGTCTCCTTTGTACATAGTGAATACAACTCAACAATTAACTAAAGCTACGCCAACTCAAGTCGTTTCTATGAGTAAAATACAAACGGAGAAGCTGGAAAATGTAATAAGTGAAGCAGAGGACGTCTTATCGTCTACTAGAGAGAATGGGAAATCTTCAGTTTTAGAGGATATATTGAAAGCGTCTGGAATATCAGAAGAAAATACAGTGGAAGATTTACAGGGTGACAGTGATGAATTCCATGTGTCGTCTGTTAAAAGTGAAAGTAGTGTAGTGGAAGATGTTGCTGTAGACGATGTTAGTGCAGTGGAAAATAATCTTGAGAAATATTCTGTTGTTGAAGAGGAACACGTTAAGGAAGAATGTGTAAATAGTGAAATTGGTGAGTACATGTTATCTTAATAGTTATTCTCTGCTCGTTATATTTGATGTTTTTTTTTACTTTGATCTTGAACTGAAACAGTTTAAGGTCAGTGTGGCCAACAAAAAAAGTGGTTTTTTCTGACAAGAATGACAGTTAAAGGACTTTTTAGCTGAATACTCAACATATCAGTGGCCAATATAGTTCTATGAACTCTTGGCATGTCACCATTTTATTTCTGTTATTCAGTCACTAGTTATGTCAAATGTCAGTAAAAAAAGCAATAAGAAGAATGGAGATACAGCTAATTAGAAATGCTACAAAAATCTTATCGAAAATGGACATATACAATTAAATAAATATCAACAAAAATAAGTATAACTGACATTTGACGTAACTAGTGACTAAATAGCAGAAATAAAATGGTGACTTGCCAAAAGTTCCTAGAATAATTGTCCAGCGATATGTTGAGTATTCAGCTAAAAAGTCAATTTAAATTTCAAAATGTATGCTTCCGGGGTGTATTCATTTTAATAAAGCAAAATAGTAACTGTCATTCTTGTCAGAAAAAAACCACTTTTTGTTGGTAGCATACAATGACACTTTCATTAGTTCACTTTTGGTGATTTATTGGTTATAATCATGCCAATGGATTTTAATGTTGCTTCAGTTAATTGCTATTTTGAATAATTTATTGTTTATTGATAATTAAATGAATTATGTACATTATTTAAAAGAAAAAGAAGAGATGGAAGTAATTGCTAACGAACTAATAGAATCTGAGAATTCCTTACTTGTGACCTCCCATTTATCTGAAGAAATAACAACTGAAGAAGTTCCTTTATCAGTTTTAATGGATGTTGAAGTATCGAAAGCTGGTGATATGGAGTGCAACTGATATTTATTTATTATTTATAATTTAATATTTGTATAATTGTATTTCATCTCTTTTTGTATATTTTTGTATGTTTGCTAGGTATTGTTGTTCCTTGAAATGACATTTTTTTTTAATATGGAACAGTTTTCACAAGAACTGTTTAGAAATAAACGTTTGCTCAAATCCTTTTATGATATTTCGTTGTTGATTGAACGGACATTTCATGTCATATTTATTTTAAATTATTATTCAATCTGCATGGTTTATCGACATTCGATTGTAAATAAATATTTATATATATTTTAATTTGTTTTATTTACATCAAATTTCTTTCGGGGAAGACTAGAACGGTCTATCTATCATAAAATGAGTATGTTTATTTTTGAAGCGAACACTGTTTGAAGGAGAAATAATGTTTTTATACAGAAACAGACTGTGTCAGTCAAGTCACCACCCCAAGAAAACAAAAAACCCTCGAGACGACATTTTTTGTTACGATTTGAGGTCATAGCAAGTATTCGGGATTTTCGCACTTCTACCTTCTACGAAGGATATTTTTCAATAGTAATCCAACCAAAAGGAGCGGATTTCCTACACTTTGCAGTAAAATGCGTGGATTTTGTCTTGTAACCATAGATAACATACCTGCAACTTCGGTTCATCGGTTGGCAAAACTGGTTCACAATGACATTTAATGGCAATTTAATCAAACTTACGTATTGTGGAGAATTGCAAAACAATTTAAATTTATGATCTTGTGTTAATTATTACTTTAAAAAATATCCCGTCAATTATTAAAATAGTAACCAAATTATCAGAATGGTAGATTATAGTAAGTGGAAAAATATTGAGGTACGTACATTATGTTATAGAACATTTTTCAAAACCATTATCCGGTAAAACTTATTTTAAAATCATAAATTCATAAATATAGCGTTTCAGCTACGTAAAGTTCGATTGTTATTAAAATAATTTGTCTTGATTCCAATTTTCAATGCAATATTTGTATGAACTATAGATATCAGATGATGAAGATGAAACTCATCCTAACATTGACACTCCTTCTCTGTTCCGATGGAGACATCAAGCCAGAGTTGAGAGAATGGAGGAAAGGCAAAAAGAATTTGAAAATGTTGAAAAATTGAAAAATGAACACATAAAGAAGACTTCAAAACTCAAAGAACAATTAGCAGAAGCCGAAAAAGCAAATTCCAACAATATAAACGATCTTAAAAAAGCTTTGCAAGATCTGGAACTTGAGGGAGAGAAGATTAAAAAGGAAGAGGAAGAAATGAAAAAGAAAGACAAGGTAAATTTACTTGTGGCTTTTGTTTTAAATATATTTTGCAATACTCTTATTTAGCTAACTCCATGGAATGTGGATACAATTAGTAAACCAGGTTTTGCAAAAACAGTCATCAACAAAAAACCTTCCCATCCAAAAGATGACAATTTAACTGAAGCACAAAAAGAAGCAAGATTGAACAAATTCATTAAAGAAAACGAGAAAGATCTCAAACACTTTGGATTGTTACAAAAATATGATGACTCTAGAGCTTTCCTCAAGGCCCATAACAATTTAGTCTGTGAAGATACAGCAAATTATTTGGTAGTATGGTGTATTAATCTAGAAATGGATGAGGTAAATATGAATTTGCAACAAATCTACACATTACTAATGAAAAAAAATTTCTTTTGCAGAAACACGATTTAATGGCACATGTAGCACATCAAACAATATGCATGCAATACATACTTGAATTAGCCAAACAACTGGATTACGATCCAAGAGCATGCGTTGATGCCTTTTTCTCTAAAATTCAAGTCGCCGAAGTGGAATATAAACAGTCATTTGAAGATGAATTACAGCAATTCAAAGCAAGAATAAAGAAGAGAGCAGCTGAAAAGATAGAAGAAGCTATGAAGGTACGAACTGAAATCATTTTTTCAAGTCAATTACTTTATTTTTCATTCTAGGAGGCTCTTGAAGAAGAAAGACAAAGCAGATTGGGGCCAGGTGGCTTGGATCCAGTAGAAGTATTTGAAACTCTACCAGATGAATTGAAAGCGTGTTTTGAATCGCAAGACATTAAACTATTACAAGAAACTATTGCTAAGATGGACGAAGAGCAAGCTAAGTACCACATGAAACGCTGCATTGATTCAGGTCTTTGGGTACCAGAAGGTGGGAAGAAAAACGAAGAAAATAAAGCAGAAGATGCTGTGCAAGAACCCAAACCTGACCAATCTACTTCTTAAAGACTTTAATGTAAATAAAACACTTGTTGATGAGTTGTATTTTGTATCATTGATTTTTTCATTATTATTATTTCTTTTATTGTAGCTTTATCACGTATTAAAGATCATTAAAATTGCAATATTATTCTAATTTAGTGATGCAACTACAAGCCATTTATGTCTATTAAAATATTCCTTTTCTATATTCTTGACTTTCATTGATTTGCCTTACAAATTTGAAAAAAAAAACGGTCACAGAGAAGATACAACTACTTCTCGACCTATATGCCCCTACAGACAACAAGTTGAAACAACAATGATAACACACTTTACTTAAATAATAAATGAAGCCTTTATTATGTGACCCTGTTTACTGACTTTTTGGGGGTATTACTACACAAATTCCTGGGGAATGTTTAATGAATTAGGTGGGAACGGGATCTATTATAGATTATTATCTTTGAAGGCTAACGAATGATGCTGCTGGGCAAGGAGCCGTGGAAAAGAGGGAGATGACAAATACCAATATAAAAAAAGGGAGTCAGAGCATAGAGTAATACATAAAAGAGAGGTTTTAAAACATATCGTCGTGGTAACCGCAAGAGGTCGTATGTCAAAAAAAATCGATTTCTGGCTTTTTGGATCTGAGTAACCGAAATCTCTAACTTCATGCATCGCAATAAGTTTTATGTCAATCATCCAACCAGGTACCGACAACGCATCTTGTTGCAATATGACGAAATTCGAACTAACGCAATTTGGTTACAGTAATATGTCGTATATCAGACTTGTTGTTACATGAAGTATACGCAGTTTCTTTGGAAATTAAACCACAATATTTTTAATTTCTTTATTTCAACGTTTCGGTAGCGTTCCAGCTACCGTTGTCAAGAAAAAATAAGTAGAAATTAATTTTTATCCCTAACTGACAAACTGGTTACAACAATAAGCCGTATATCATGAATGTGCTGATACTGTTTTTTGTTTCTCCTGAAAACTTTCCAAAATATGACATACGACCTCTTGCGGTTACCACGACGATATGGAAGAAACTGGCACAAAGTTTGTGCGCAGCCAGTTGAGCATGGCGCATCACAGCGACTAACTGAACTAACAAACCCCACCTCTAACCACACGAAAATTGTCAATATGTCAATATTATTTTAATTTGAGCATATCTATATGATATCTATTTTTATTTAATTCTGATTCTGACATTATTTAAAAAGTTGAGTTGAAAGTAATGACAGTCAATTAAATAAGTGGGTTTATAGTATACTAGTAAACGAGCAATTTATGATAGCCATTATTCACGATGGGTTACCACCCGTGGAAATATTGGCCATACCTAAATTGTGAGTGGAATACTATACTTTGTAATTTATTTATTAAATAAAAGTCGGTAGCGATTTGGTATTACTAACTCGGTGTTATATTATCTATGTTACTAACCTCAAAATGTTGTGGCTACATAAAATATTTTGACATTTGACATATATAGAGGTGGGCGATACTGTGTAAAGTATCAATACAACGTACCGATATAAATATATTGTTTTAAAATACTTAATATTAGAAAATATCGTTATGAAAAGTATCAATATTAAAAAATTACAATATTTAATAGATATAAGATATATTTCAGAAACAAATTTCCTGAAAAAAATACACAGATTTGATAGTTTATTTCATATTGTACCCCCATCTCATAGTCAGTGTATTATGAACCATAATAATTATTCACTCTAGTAGATATAGTATGCGGGTAGGTACCCTAAGGGTACATTTACATTCAATTACGCGCGTGCTTAATTTCTCGCTTGACATATGACGTCTCCATGTATCCATTTACATTGAAAATTTTAAGGCCCATCCCCAATCAATTTAGTGGCGAAGTGGCACTTCGGCACGCGTGCTTGGACAATGACGTTTAAACGTAAGTATCCTCAATTCAATTTCGTGCTAACATGCGCGCCAATGTGGAAGTGCAAGCTTGCAAGCTGTAAGCTTTTTCGGTGCGTGCCGAATTGTGTCATGCGCATTTAATCATGGAAAAAATAATTTAGGTACCCTAACCCTATTTCATTCTATTATCTTTGTAAACAAATATTTTCTAACATTGTAATTATATTAATTGGTTGTCTTTGATGCCATTTTTAACTACTTTTATATACTATATAATTACAGGCTGAACTTTTTGAATACCTCGTTACCTTAAGATAACAATGAAAATGCGCATGTGCGATAAAATTCAGGCAGACTGAATTGACTGTATTGAGCATGTATTGAGGATGGGTACCTATCCCGTTTTACAGCACGCCCGCTGAAGTGCCACTTCGATAGCAGATTGATTGAGGATGTAGCTTTACTTTTGCTTAAGCTTGAAATTTTCAATGTAAATAGATACATGGAGACGTCATATGTCAAGCGAGAAAATTTCAAACTTAAGCAAGCGCGTAATTGAATGTAAATGTACCTTAATACCTTTTGTACGGAGGCACAGATTACGGTAATCTGTGACGGAGGTAAAATATTGAGGTGGTCGTGGACGAATAAGTTTCAGGGGCACACTACAGATAAAAGTAACAACAGTGTATTATTATAAATATACAGGGTGTACAGCGTAGTTTTAATATTTATAAAACTCTTCAAATGATAAGTTGAAATTGTTCTAGCATTTGAATATGCCACTATTTTCGGTTACTAAATGTAACCTAAATTCTTCAAACACTTTTTAAAGTACTTATTTCTCAATGTTGATTTAATATACCAAGCTTGTCCAACTTGACTAATAAATTACTCTTCTCCAAAGTACCTAAAAATGTGATCCCTCATCTACCTCTTCAACTCCTTCGACTTACCAGTTATCGAAATATTGAGCCCTGTATATAATTAATAATCTATACTAGAAGAAAACAAACAAAAGATATTTGTTTCAATGCAAACTTCGCAACAGAAAACATAACGAAATCCAGATTGATAGTACCAGCAATAAAAAATTGTAGGTTATCCACATAACCTATATATATATATCAGTTTTTTTTTTTGGTCTTATGCAGTTCTAAGTAGAATTTCTATGGTGAGTTATCGATACAGATTCTTAAGTTCTTTTGTTTACCATCAGGAAAACTTTCGATAAAGTTAATAAATATTTTCTTTTAAATGATCTATTATTGTATTCATTATTTTCAGATGCTGCTAACATCTTCGTGGGTTCTTGACCTATTAATATTCTGCGGAATTTCAATAATTTCAATTTTTTTATATTTTACAAGAAATTTTAATCACTGGAAGAAACGAGGACTTTATTTTCCAAAGCCGTTACCTTTATTTGGAAACGTTTATGATTCCTTCACGTTTAAAACAACCATACATGAGGATTTAAAAAAATGCTACGACAAAACTAGCGATCCTTTTTTTGGAATATACATTTTGGACGAGCCTGTATTAGTGCTTAAATCTCCTGAATTGATAAAAGATGTCCTTATAAAGGATTTTTCTGTTTTTTGCGATAGAAGAGTAGCCACACCAAAACATCCTGATATGGCTTATTCGGTATTTTTCCTGAAATATAATTTATGGAAAAAAGTTAGAAACACAGTTTCACCATTATTTCGAACTTCAGTATTTAAAAATAATTATTTTCATCTGGCTAACACTCAACAAGAGCTCATTCAATTTTTACATAAAAGCTCATCTGGTGTTATCGACGCTAGATTAATTGGAGGACATTTTTCAACAGAATTCTTAGCCAGATGGTTTTTCGAACTCAATCCTCACTGTTTCGACGAAGAAGGATCTCTTTTCAAAGAATCCAGTCATAATATATTCGAATTTAATTTCAGAAACGCCATCATTCAGAATTTGTTTTTCATTAAACCCTCTTGGGTTTCATTTTTCGGATTGGATTTAATTAAAAAAACGGAAATTAAAGTTTTTAAAGATATGTTTAAAGCTTCAGTTAATGCCAAAGCAGGCAGCCATTATGGCAATTTGAGAACTTTAGCAGATTTAGCTAATAAAGGTGTAGAACAACTCGAAGAAAAGCAAAACAAAAACCCGGGTGAGTATAGGTAACTAATTTTGCTCAGTATTTGGAACATAAACACTCTGTGAATCTCAATAATTGTTGAATGCCAAGAACATCGTCACATATCGACTTTTTTGCCAACATTTCATTGTATTATTTCTCAAAAAAGTCTTTATTTTTCAAGGACTTCTATCCACAAGGTCCTACTTTTAAAATCCAGTGAAGACAATCATTTAAAAATATGTTTATTTTGTTTAGTTTTAGATATTGCAGTGTCCAACTCCATTTTCTTCTTAATAGCCGGCATAGAAACGTCAAGTACCATTTTATCTTTCACCCTATACGAATTAGCAATGAACCAAAAAGCACAAGATACGTTAAGGCGAGAAGTTGAAAAGAATTTCGAAAAACACGGGGAATTCAGTCAGGAAGGCGTTAAGGATAATAAATATATGGAAATGTGTTTAAACGGTAAGTATAGTATTAAATTATTAAGAGTAAATATCGAATAATGTTTTAGAAACAATGAGGAAGTATCCGGCTTTACCATTTTTGGATAGAGTGCCTATTTCCGATTATAAATTTAATGGTACAGATTTTGTTGTTGAAAAAGGAACGCCAGTTATTATACCATTTTATGCATTGCACAGAGATGAAAAATATTATCCCAATCCTGATAAATATGACCCGGAGAGATTCATAAACAACAATTTCAATGATAACGGTTTAAACTACATTCCTTTCGGAGAGGGACCTAGAGCGTGCCTGGGTAAGTTTTTCAATAGTTATTTACATGTTTCACTAAATAAATATTTTGAAAATATTATTCTTATCAGTATAACTACATTATTTGCATAACCTTAACATTTATAAATTTAAAAATCTTCCCCAAGTCATAACAAGTTATATTTAGGAATAATACAGCATTCACTGTCTTTTTTTTATATATAAATCCTTGAGTAATATTTATCATTCTATTATATAATTAAACAGTTGTGCCTGTATTGTATATCTGTAATAATGTAGATCGGTGGTTCATCTGTCATCGGCCACTTGTCCATTGTCACGTGCTTGGCGCAATCAATGGCGTCCCCGAACTTAACATTGTATGATGTATTTTTTTTAAAGAACATGATAATAAATAATAAACAGTCAAGCCAAAGAACTTTATTATTTATATAGGTAAATACTACATGGTGTCAGGTGTGGGGTTAGGTTAGGATGCTCATTATCTTAGACTGCTTAAGCGTTTAAGCTGGATTTATAAACTTGGCTTTCGCCGTTGGCGTCCGCCGTCGTCAGTTCGTAGCAACGACTTTGGCCATTCATAAACTTGCCGTTGGCCGTTACGAAAACTATCATAACCTCAATTTAATGTGTCATATTCATATAAAACTAACAAACTACTTGTTCAAACAAAAACAATCAAATGCCAATAAATGGCATTTCACATACGACGTACACCAGGTGACAGCTAAAAATCGTTTTGATTGGCTCTTCAGACTTGCTACGAACGGTGCTACGAGCGGCGAACGGTGAAACTTCCTGCATGTGCAACACACTGCAACACACAACAGTTTTGACATACAATGACCTTCGATTAAAAACTCACTTGAAACGTCAAATTATTCAAGTTACGGATGGTGAAAAGCTTCGAAAATTGTGGGGTTTATGAATAAATCAGCTTTTGGCACTATTTTTGGTGTTTATATATGATTGGTTTTCCTGACGATATATTTGATAAATAGGTATATATCCTACTATTTTAGGAAAAAGGCTTGGTTTGATGGGCTTATCTATCGTTATTTCGAATATATTAATGAAGTTTAAAATCGAAAAATGTGACAAGACACCAGAGAAGATCGAATTTAATCCGAAAAACTTTTCTTTGATGTCAAAATCTGGACTACCCTTACAAATTATTCCTCTTGAATAACATTTATTTGTATCAATTTTCTAAAAATAAAACTTTCTGCAATCAAATGATTTTTCATTATGCCTATTAACAAAAACTAACCCCATCTAGAACATACATTTTTAATTAATTTTAGTTTCATTTCCTTACTTCTATAATCAATACAATCCATCAAAGATTCTTCTTTCTGACTACAACCTGTTGAGATCAAATGAATGTATAAGTCAAAGTAAAACTGCGCTAAGAGTTTTAACAGGGATCCTAACGGGACATTGTTGCCTGAATGACGACATACTTTCCAGCTGCACAGCTCTCCAGAATCCTAGAGCTCAGTACCTGGTAGATTACTGGATAGAAGAAGATAAGTTGAAGCCTGCAGATGTCCTAAAATTCCTCCGGGAAATAGGACTAAAGGTGCTACTAGTTTCAGAGACTTTCCTCAGAAATTAAGTAGAAGTAAGGGTGCACAATAGATCTTTTAGGTCTTAATGAATGATACCCCAAAAATACATAGGTACATACCTCTATATGATTTTTTAATTCGGTAATTTTGGTTTTCACTGAACTCCAGTTCAATTTGTACAGTGAATACCTGAGTCAATAGATGCAAGATGCTTTTGTTTGATTTCTGAACGTCCCTGTATACACGTTGGCAGTTAAAGACAATCAGGTAGTTATGGACCTTGTGAATATTGGGTATTCATTATTTTTTTCAGCAATTTTAAGCGCCTTGATAATGAATTTATACATTTAAACATTTTAAACGGTTCTTTAATGTGATATTATCATTAGAATTAATCACAGACCTGCCTTTTTTTCCCATTTCTTCCAACGTAATGTGTTAGAAAGACATTAAAAATCGATGACGCACACCAAAAAGGTTATAATATGAACTCTATTGATAAAATTCGATGTTACTTTATCAAAAAATGTTTACCTTTGGCAAAGAGACAAGATAGTACTCTAGAGAACATGTAACTACGCGAGTTAGAAAGTCGAATCGCGTTATTTTAATTAATACCTAATTACCTAGACTCAATTTAAAATTGTAAGTTGTCCATGGTTGTTATTTATACAGTTTTAAGTTGAATATCTGAGGTAAGTCTATCGAAATTACGTACTTTAGTAGTATAAAGTGATATACTTTATATTGTAATAGTGATTTCAGGTAATTTAGAGTCTGAGACGAGTTTTATGACTGAAAGCAAAAAGTTATAGAGTGAATAAATACAAAAGTGTAATGTACAGGGCGAAATAATTATTAAAATACATAGTGGTTCATTTAAAATGTCACATATAGTATACTTTATAACATGCTAAATTCTAATTATATTCTAATCACTCAAGGTTTTTAAAATACTTATATAATACAAACTAATTCTTCAATTAAACTTTGAACATTCTGAAAATATATATTTAGGAAAAGCTAATTATTTTTTAATATTAATCATCATCACGCAAACATGTAAACAATAGTAGGTAATTTTGAAATTTAAAACTTCAAAATAATTTTTATAACTACCAGTGTTAACTGAATAGATTCTTAAATGGATGTTAAATACTGTTGAAGTTCTCTGGATAAAAAGTGTAAAAAAAAAGGTATTTATGTCACTATTATTGTTATCATTATTTTCGACTCATATAATTGTGAGTGTGATTCGTCAAAAAAGGCTACTTCACACACTTGTTACATAAATAACTATAGCTAGTCAACAGATTCTTCTGTTTACCATTAGGAAAACTTTCGATAAAGTTAATATTTTCTTTTTAATTATCTATTATTGTATATATTATTTTCAGATGCTGCTAACATCTTCGTGGACTCTTGACCTATTAATATTCTCCGGAATTTCAATAATTTCAATTTTTTTATATTTTACAAGAAATTTTAATCACTGGAAGAAACGAGGACTTTATTTTCCAAAGCCGGTACCTTTATTTGGAAACGTTTATGATTCTTTCACGTTTAAAACTACTATCCATGAGAATTTTAAAAAATACTATGACAGAACAAGCGATCCTTTCTTCGGAATGTACATTTTGGACGAGCCTGTATTAGTGCTTAAATCTCCTGAATTGATAAAAGATGTCCTTATAAAGGATTTTTCTGTTTTTTCCGATAGAAGAGTAGCCACCCCAAAACATCCTGATATGGCTTATTCGGTATTTTTCCTGAAATATAATTTATGGAAAAAAGTTAGAAACACTGTTTCACCATTATTTCGAACTTCAGTACTTAAGAATAATTATTTTCATATAAATAAGATTCAACAAGAGCTCATTCAATTTTTACATAGAATGTCTGGTATTATTGACGCTAGATTGATTGGAGGACATTTTTCAACAGAATTATTAGCCAGATGGTTTTTTGAAGTCAATCCTCACTGTTTTGACGAAGAAGAATCTCTTTTCAGACAATCCAGTCATAAAATATTCGACTTCAATTTCAGAAACGCCATAGTTCAGAATATGTTTTTTATCAAGCCATCTTGGGTTTCTTTTTTTGGATTGGATTTTATAGAAAATAAAGAAATACAATTCTTTAAAAGCGTGTTCACAGCTTCACCTACTACGAAAAATAGCTGTGATGGCTTGCGAAATTTAGCAGATTTAGGCAATAAAGGCGTAAAAGAACTTTATGAACAGCAGAACAAAAGCCCAGGTAAGTAATTTGACAGTTTAATTGAGTAGTTTGAGGAGTAGTTTGAGCATAAAGTACTAATGATGAATGCCAAGAAAATCGTCAACTTATCTCTTCTGTGTCGTATAATAGGAAACTTTTTTCCAACATTTCATTTTATTGTTTCTCACAAAAGTCTTTCTTTTTCAAGGACTTCTATCCCCAAGGTCGTACTTTTAAAATCCAGTGAATACAATCATTTAAAAGTATGTTTGTTTTGTTTAGTTTTAGATATTGCAGTTTCCAACTCCATTTTCTTTTTAATAGCCGGTATAGAAACGTCAAGTACCATTTTAGCTTTCACACTATACGAATTAGCAATGAACCAAAAAGCACAAGATACGTTAAGGCGAGAAGTTGAAATGAATTTCGAAAAACACGGGGAATTCAGTCAGGAAGGCGTTAAGGATAATAAATATATGAAAATGTGCTTAAATGGTAAGTATAGTATTAAATTATTAAGAGTAAATATCGAATAATGTTTCAGAAACAATGAGGAAGTATCCGGCTTTACCATTTTTGGATAGAGTACCTATTTCCGATTATAAATTTAATGGTACAGATTTTGTTGTTAAAAAAGGCACGCCAGTTATTATACCATTTTATGCATTGCACAGAGATGAAAAATATTATCCCAATCCTGATAAATATGAACCGGAGAGATTCATAAACAACAATTTCAATGATAACGGCTTAAACTATATTCCTTTCGGAGAAGGACCTAGAGCATGTCTAGGTGAGTCTTCACAGTATATTTCATCGTATTTTTTAACTTGTTTTTCCCTCGATTAAATTGTCTAAAGAACCAGTAATGACACCAAGACATTAATACATTTAATTTGCATAAATATAACATTTTTCAGACAAAATGTTTCTTCTTGCAAAACAAATATATTTATAAATAATAATGACAGCATTTTTATTTTTAATCACTTCTTAAACTTGAAAATACATTAATATTTAATAAACATATATCCATATATCTGTTTTAGGGAGAAAACTTGGATTGATGGCCTTATCTATTGTTATTTCGAACATATTAATGAAATTTAAACTTGAAAAATGTAACAAAACACCCGAGAAAATTGAATTTGAGCCTAAAAACTTTGCTCTAATATCAAAATCCGGTCTACCTATAAAAATTATCCCTCTTGAATAACAAATAAAACTTCCTATATAGTCCATTCAATAACCAGGAGGAGTAATTTGAAAAGCTTTATGCACATCACTAAAAGTTACCAGATTAGTAACTGAATGGCGTGTTCCGCAAAAGTAATGTGTTCCAAATCTATTAAATATGCCTTGATTGATGAAAAAATCAGCCACGCATAGTCATAAGTCGACTTCTCGTCTGTCGTCCGACTTTTTCCTGTTTCGTATTCAAACTGAAAGATTAGAACATACACATTACTCTAATATGGCTGTTTTTAAGTAGCAAATAACTGAATGCCAGTGAATGAAATAAAAAAGAAGAACCAATTTTCTAACAAAACCTATATCGTTTTAAATCTTCGATAGCTTGTAACATATTCAAAGCTTGTAACAATAGAGGAAGCGATGACAGAATTAAATATATTTATCTGTCAGAACTATCAAAAATTCAAATTATCAGCTCTAAAAAGTGTTGTGTGAAACTGGCTGGAATCTGACCAATCATAGGTCTACAGAATTGCCAACTTAAATTCAAATTACTCCTCTTGGTTTTTAAATGAGGAATAGAGGACCTGGAAAACGTAGGGGAAAGTCTCCTATGATGGCACAGATTGACAAAGCATTCTATCATAGGCCATAGGGGATATGCCATCATATGAATCTGTTACGTTTGTCTTTTTAATGCCCATGCTGTTGTTTATGAGAATTTTTCTTATTTTGTTACTTTTTTTTAAATAAAACTACTCTCAAAATCGAGTATGTGTGTCCTTGTATGCTCCAATGAATAATGATGGCAATCAAAATTTAAATGACTCTCATCAAAAGCTATTATAAACAGAATGTACACAGTCCAAACAGAAAACGTTTCGATTGCAAATAAGTAAATTAGAGCCCATTCAAGTTAAGTATGCCAACATAGGCAACCTTCCCCTAACTAAAAATACAAGAAAGACCAAAGCAAGATTATATTATTTAAAAACATTTCGGCAATTATTTAGAACTGTCAACAGAAGTAAGTCCGATTCTGTTGGTTCGGCATTGAATATTTGTGGATTTATTCTCTTTTATTTATATACTCTGTTATAAATACCTACCTCTTCTTTATGTTTGGTTAGTTCTACTTGATTGTACCTATAATAGATTATTTGAATTGAATTGAAAAAAAACGTAAGTTCTATTTTAATTTACACACAAATCTGTAATTATAATTTTTTAGATGGTTTTTGTATCTTGGACATTTGACTTCTTTTTGCTGTTAGCAACGCTATTGTTTATATTTTACAAGTACTCTACCAGAAATTTCGATTATTGGAAGAAACGTGGTGTGTTTTATATAAAACCCATCCCTTTATTTGGAAATTTTTACGATATACTTACTTTTAAGACAACCATAGCACAAGGTTTAAGAGATCTTTACAAACAAACTGATGAGCCTTATTTAGGAGTTTTCTTATTTGATAAACCAGTATTAATACTTTAGATCTCCAGAATTAATAAGAGCACGTTTTGATAAAAGATTTCGCGTCTTTTAAAAACAGAAGTTTAGCATATCCTCAACATAATCCACTAGTTGGAAATTATTTAGTTTTTCAAAAATACAACGAGTGGAGAAAAACCCGTAATCGGTTAGCTCCTGTTTTCACATCTTGTAAGTTAAAAAGCATGTCATCTATCGGATTAGATGTATGAAACGAACTTACAGAATATCTTGAAAAAAAATTTAAATTCCACACTCGACGCAAAGAATCCTAAGCATCAAATATACGACTGAAGTTGTTTCTCGATGTTTTTTCGGTATAAACGCTTTTTGTTTTCAAAAAGATCATTCAGATATACAAGAAATTTCCAGTAGGGTTTTTGAATTTTCTTCAAGAAATGCTATAATTCAAGGATTACATATTTTTAAACCAGAATGGGTGATTGGTTTAAATTGGATTTCATGAAGAGACAAGATCAAGCCTATATAGTGAAGGCAATTTATGAAGTTGTTAAAGTTAAAAAAGCGAATAGAAAAAATAACGCAAAGTGTTTTGATTATATAGATTTTCTAATAGAAGTGTCTGATAAATATGAAAAGAATAATAGTGCTTCAAACAAAGCAGGTAAATAATTTAAATACTCATAACCATCCTCGACAGAATTTAAATAGGCAACCAAACATACCGACATACTTTTATATAATCTAACAGGTGGGCAACGTTACCAGTAGAATTTGTATAGGCAACCAAACATTCCGACACACTTTTATATAATCTAACAGGTAGGCAACGTTACCAGTATGTTACAATTTTCAGCACTTATAGAGGTTTTATCCAATGCCCTCCAATTTTTTATTGCTGGTACAGAAACGACCGGAGCATTGATATCATTTGCATTATATGAACTAGCTATTAACCCCAACATTCAAAGTAAAGTTCGCGAAGAAATTACAAATAATTTAGAAGAGCATGGAGTCATTAGTTATGATAGTATACGAGGAATGGAGTGTCTCGAGTGTTGTCTTCTAGGTATGTTAATATGTCCCAACATTCTTTTACAAAACTTCAGTTTTATTCTTATTTTTAGAAACAATGAGGAAGTACGTCTCACTACAAATAATTGATAGAGTGGCAACAGAAGATTATAACGTACCAGGAGCAGATTTGGTTATTGAAAAAGATACTGTAGTGTACGTTCCGTTTCATGCAATTCATACAGATGAAAAATATTTTCCAAATCCCACAGCTTACTATCCGGATAGATTTTTAGGAAAATCTTTGAATCATAACATGAATTTTATACCATTTGGAGCCGGGCCTAGTGTATGCATAGGTGAAATCTTTAAATGTTCTTATCTTATTAATGTTTTTAACATTTACATTCGTTTTAGGTGATCGTTTTGCACTAATAATGTCAAAGCTAGTACTGGCAACTATACTATCATCATATGAACTGCACGCCACTGACAAGACACCCATTCCGATGGTGCTAGAAACAAAATGTTTTGTGTTCCAGTCCAAATTTGGTGTACCCTTGAAATTTAAATCATTACACAAAACCTAGATGGTTTATTTTTATTATTTTGTTTAATAAATATCTTTTTTGTTCGCATTTAACCAATTAATTAATTCCAAAATAAATAATATCTACCTAAACAATATCAATTTTTGAAAATGTTTTTCTCATAGATAAGTACTTTGTTATTCATATACTCATAATTACTGGTCAGAAAACAATAATTGTACGGTAATAGAAATTTACAAAACATACGCAGAAAATATAATTGAATATTATGACAAAACACACACGCGATGTCTTGCTGTCCATTTTTACCAGGACAGCATTTATCTGGTATAAACTATTCATTGAAAAAACTCTTTAATTCCTCTTAGAAATCAGAAAACCTGGGACACTCCTCATGATGGTATGATGAAGAAGTATAAAACTATGGTAGTGTACATGCGGCTTAGGATTTTTGGGTTGCAACCCCAATTTCTCCCTGCCAGATTCCTACACACCATTAGAGCCATTTTAGCCTTGTAGGTAATCTCCTTTTCGAGTTTGTTCCACAGGAGTTTACTGTCTAAAATCAAACATAGATACTTGACTTCTTGTCTCCATCATTCAATCTCGTTCCCATCAAGTTTTATGGTTTTGAGGTTGAGTTTTCTTTTCTTAGTAGAGGCAATTGTACACAGATGGCTTAAAAGCGATAGAAGGGACTGGGATAGGAGTGTATGAGCCAGGATCGAACTAAGCTTTGTGCTTTATCCCAAATAAACCAGACATTTTATATATTGTGAGAACACTGATATACTCGACAAATGTTAAATTGAAATTAGTCTGGTGAAATAAATAAAACTTGAACGAGTTTTAAGATATAGTGACTTTTCCCAGCTCAAATATCTCAATTTAAGAGACTATTCTCTTAAAGGTGCTAATACACTCCTGCGTGAGATGAAGCAGAATTTAAGTTTTCGTTAAATATATATAAATATTAACAATTTCCTAGGTTGCTTATACGTAAATTTTGTGCACACGACTTGGTAGAATCTGGGATTTGCGAGGTAAGTGATTATATCCAAACTGGTTGAATATCAAATTTGAAAAATAAGCGTTTCTAGTGAAAAATGCCAAAAATGGAAAAAATAGTGAAATTATCAAAAATGGAACGAAAAAAATAGTGGAAAATACCAAAAATAGGGGAAAGAGCGAATGTTTAAAGTAAAAATTGTGAAAAATAGGGGAAAAATTTTTGCCAAACCCATGTCATCAGAATAGAAAAGTCATAATAGTTTTTGAGTTATCGTGATTAAAAGTCGTGAAAAATTCGTTTTAAATCGGGTTTTCAGGAAAAACTCGAATACTTTTCACTCAATCGAAGAATGTATGGGAAGTAAATATAAAAAGTTGCGGCTTTTTAATCCAATACAAGACTTCTTAAGTATTTAGTGTTATTTTAGTTTTGTAAAGCTTGCACTCGATTTTTTTTCCATTTTTGGTTACGTCCCCTTTCTTTCCTCCTCCTTACTAAACTATATATAAATCAAAATTTGTTTTAGATGCTGTTAACGTCATTTTGGACAATAGATTTGTCGTTGCTTTTCACACTTTCCATTTACTTACTTTACAAATACGTAACAAGAAATTTCAACTATTGGAAAGACCGAAATGTCATCTACGAAAAACCCTTACCTTTCCTTGGTAACTACAAAGATGTACTAGCTATGAAAACAACTTTAGGCGAATGGTTAGGAGCGGCATACGAGAGAGCAAAAGAAGCTCCGTATTTTGGAATATTTGTTTTTGACGAAGCGAACTTAGTAATCAAAGATCCGCAGTTAATAAAAAAAATTATGATTAAAGATTTCAATTATTTTTCTAATAGATCTATACTGTGTCCTGAACATGATCAAATTACGTCAAATTTTTTATTTGTAATGAAAAATCCCGAATGGAAAGATAATAGGTCACAACTTTCACCAGTTTTTACTTCGGGTAAATTGAAAGGGATGTTTCCAATGCTGAACGAAATCGGTAAGATTTAGAGTTTTACAATACTTTATTGGCAAGGTTTATTCAAGGTGATCTACTGCAGGGGTAGGCAACTTACAATACACGTGCCAGACTGGTTGCCTAACGAACGTAGCTCGAACGAGCTGAGTGATGGCAGGCCAGTTGAATAGGATACTAGGGAATTTAAGACTGGTTTAGTAAAATCTATATTTATATTTATGGAAGATCGATTAATCCCCATTCGGTATTGGGACTATGTATGTATTTATGGGGTAACATTCACTGAGACCTACAAGATATATTGTACCCCCTTACTTCTACTTAGTTTCTGAGGAGAGTCTCTGAAACTAGTAGCTCCTTTAGTCCTATTTTCCGGAGGAATTTTAGGATATCTGCAAGCTTCAACTTAGGCAAATGTTCCTCTACTATCCAGTAATCTCCCAGGTACTGTGCTCTAGGATTCTGGAGTGCTGTGCAGTTGGAAAGTATGTGGATGGAGGTTTCTTCTTCCATGCCACAATATATGCATTCTTCTTCCTTTTTCAGGTGATCATTCAGGCGACAATGTCCCGTTAGGATCCCTGTTAAAACTCTTAGCGCAGTTTTACTTTGACTTATGCATTCATTCATTGTAGTCACCCAGAGGAATCTTTGATTGTCTAGGCCCTACTAGATCTTTCCAATGGTCAGATCTTCACCTATTTCTTCCAATATTACATTGGGGCTTATTCCGCAAAAGGGTTCAGGCCCCTAGAAAGGTATTTCAGTCCTCCTCTTTGCTCCCAATCTTTCTTTTTGGCTGATATTAGGCCCTGATCAAATGTTAAAACGGGTTAAGATCAAGTGGACAGTTTTTGTTGGATAATATATATATTTTTTACAGGTGAAAGACTGCAAAAATATTTATATGAAAACCAAGGAATTATAGAAGCTAAAGAAGTAACAGCAAAATTTTCTACTGATGCGATGGCTAAGTGTTTTTTCGGAATAAATTCCCACTGTTTTGACGACGAAAATGCTATATTTCGAGTACTAGGTCGGGCAGTTTTTGATTTTAGTTTTAGAAATGGTTTTACCCAAACAGCTTATTTTTCAATGCACAACGTTGTGAAATTGTTGAGGTTACGCTTCTTCCCAGCTTGGGTAGTTGACTATTTTACAAATAGTTTTAAGCAAGCTTTTGAGGCTAGAGAGAAGACGGGGCACAGGAAAAATGATTTCATTGATATTTTAAAAGATATGAAGAAAAACAATATAGATTTTGGTGAGTGTCATATATATTTATTAGGAAAATAAAAATAAAATGATGCCAATAGTGTACTCTTTATTGCCTAAAATACTCTGGAAAGTCAGTTCTCTATCCAGTTGCTCATTTTGTTTTATGTTCATTCAACTGGAAACCCTTTTTTCTCGCACAATTTTTCAGGTGTTTTGAAACTTCGATTAGCTCCTTCCTAGACCTTGCTATTATCATTGTTGTTGGTTTCAGATGTGGCGAAACTTGGAGGTGTTAGCATGCAATTTTTCGCAGCTGGATTTGAAACTACCAGCTCGACAATTTCTTATACCCTTCACGAACTGTGTCTAAACAAAAGTATACAAAATAAATTGAGAAGTGAAATTTTGGCAAACATTAAAGAAAATAAAGGAATTACTTATGAAGGTGTTGGTGATATGAAATATTTAGATATGTGCATTAAAGGTGAATATTAAGCATTATATATTATAGGTTAGGTATTAACAATTAAATGAACCTTCTAAAAATTCCGTAGTACGCCCATGGTAGATGAATTCTTTCCAAAAAATGTACAACCCCTTTCAAAGTTTTATCTTTCTTTCTCTTTTTTTATTAGTTAGGTAAATATGAACACCTTTTTTAGAAACACTAAGAAAGTACCCTGTTTTACCATTTTTGGACAGAACGTGCTCGAGTGACTACAAAATCCCCAATACAAATTTGACTATAGAAAAGGGAACTTCAGTATACATACCGTTGTTCGGTCTTCACTACGATCCTAAATTTTTCCCTCAGCCTCATAAATACGATCCAGAACGTTTTTCCAATCAAAATTGTAATGCAGATGGTTTGGTTTACCTACCTTTTGGAGAAGGACCGCGAAACTGCATAGGTATGCTACTTTTATCTATAAACTCAAGAAATTTTATTTAAACATTTATTTATGTTTATTCAGGTGAACGATTTGGTTTGATGTCGACGAAGTTGGGATTGATATACACTTTGACGAAATTCGAAGTGGAAAGATGTGCTGAAACACCCGACCCTGTGGTATTTGAAGCAAAAAGTCTCGTTCTTCAATCTAAAGTTGGTTTGCCGATGAAATTCAATTATATTCTTCCATATCCAGCATAAATTTCAGCTAAATTGAATATTGGATTACATTAATAGTTATTTATGCAACAAGTGCAAAAAACACGTTTTGCAAGAGTTGCATACAATATTTTTTCTAAATTCATGCAAAAACTGGAAAATTAGAATATAAATATGTTAAGAGCCTAACCTAACCTAATCAAAGTCAACCCGTTCTTCTTTTTTTGTATCTTTATAGCCTCCACCTTGTCAGCATTCAATCATAGCTGGTTTTCGCCTTGACCATTTAAATTTTAAATAATTAAAGATTTCTGCAATAATTGTAACTCGTTGAGACTATTAAGTAGCAAGATATACATATATTATTGTTGTATTAAAGCAGGATCAGATACTTGCTATGGATTTTTATTTAATTTAAATGTTTATGTTTGTCATTAATCATCACAAAACTGACACAAGAATGACAGATGAGTCAGGCGCGGATCTGAGAAGATTTTTCGGGGGTGGTAAATAATTTTATCACTGAATCCTGAATCATTCGTTTATTTAAAAAATAACAAAAACGACGGGGACTCGACGGACGACGACTGTAGACCGAACTGGGCCGAACGGCGAACCTAATAAATTCTAGTGGTCGTTCATTTGGACGAACAAATCTTTAATCACTCGGGGGGGGGGTAATTACCCTATTACCCCCCCCTTGTATCCGCGCCTGACATGAGTGCAATAATAGTAGTTTGTACAACTAGTGCGCAAAGCGTCACTTTTCCCACGAGCGCAGAAGTTTGTGGCACGACCCGTAAGGCGAGTGACGCAAATCTAGCGAGTGGGAAAAGTGATTTGCGTACAAGCTGTACACAATATTTTTTCTACAACCACATTTATTAATGAAAGAAATACATTAACTAGAGTATTTTCAATGTCCGAATTGGACAACTCAAAAGATAAATTATTTTCATCTTGGTTCATGATTACTAAAATAATGCTAAATAGATTAATGTTTTAATAATTAATAAATTAAAATAAATAATGAAATAGATAGTTTACTTACTTTTTAGTTTCAATTTAAAAATTGTATACCAAATAGAAATTCAATTAAGTTGAATTGTCAAAAAAAGTTGACAGGTCATAGGTAGCTTTGTTTGACATTTCGGTGCGGAAAAGTGCCATAGCGTGTACTTTTCGCATTACTTTTACAACGGTTATCAAAAGAATTGAGAAAAGGCCTGCTTTGCGTATAAAAATTTGTGTAGAAAAGCGTGTTTTGCATAGTGGTTGTAGGAAAAATATTTTATTGCACTAGTGCAATAAAGTACCACCTTTTCCATTAAATGTGGTTCACAAAAGTGTTGTTTTTTGCATGAATGTAGAAAAAATAATTTATGAACATTATCATTATGGTTTGGTGTCAAAATAAACGAAAAATACGAAATGCCTGTTTCATTTTATTCTTTATATCCTTAAAAATAGCCTGAAAGTTGCTAGAATACAGTTAAGTCTTCTTCTGATTGTTATGATCATTTCCAAGCAGTAAATTCATGATTTTTATCTATTCATGGTGGTTTTAATCAAATCCCCCCAAGTATAGAAACATCAATATAATTCATTGTAGACTTGAGAAAATTATATTTTAACAAGTATGGAAATTGTGAGGTTAAATATCATATTTGAGGTACCAAAAGTGACATATTTTGGTAGTTAGTCACGAGTTTGAACAGTCAAACTCGTGAAGTTGTCGCTAATGTATTTAAATATATGGAGGAAGAAAAATCTACAGGAGTGCTAAAAATGTCTCTCGATAAGTTGTATGAACGAGTTATTGCTGCAACGGGTGTGTCTGAATCAAGTAGGTATTCGAAGAATTATGAATGAAATAAAGGAAATAGATGCTGGTTCCAAAGCATCCTTTACATCTCCAAAAAAAAAGTAAAAAAAAGAAAAATCCTATGACCGACTTAGACGATGCATATAAAGGTGTACTACGTAGAATAATTATTGTAAATAATTTTACTGTTGACAAAATTGTGCCTACAACAATGCCGAATATTTTGAAAAAATTTAAAGAAACAAGATATAGAGGAGGAACAGATTCTCTTCGGAAAGTAGTAAAATCAATGGGCTTTCGTTGGAGAAAAACAAAAACCAACAGAAAAATTTTAATGGAAAAGCACGATATTCGTCAATTAAGAGTGTCTTATTTACGTGCCATTCAAAGTTACAGAAACGAAAAAAGACCGATTGTATATGTGGATGAAACATACATTCACAGTACTCATACCGTGGGTACTTGTTGGAATGACAATTCCAATGAAGGACTAACAAGACCCATATCAAAAGGAAAAAGATTAATTATTATTCACGCTGGGAATGAAACAGGCTTCATTGGGAAGGCTGAATTGATTTTTAAGTCTAATACCACTACAGGAGATTACCATCACGAGATGAATTATGAGAACTACAAAAAATGGTTGATTAAAAAATTAATTCCTAGCTTGCCTCCAAAGTGGGTGCTAGTAATTGACAATGCTCCTTATGATAACGTTCGAATAGATAAAGCACCTAATTCGAACAGCAGGAAACAAGATGTGATAGACTGGTTGAGATCAAAAAATATTTACTTTAATTAAACGTCATAAGCCAGCATTCATCACATATGAGATAGATGAACTGTTGACACAACATGGCCATAATATTTTACGATTGCCGCCATACCACCCAGATTTAAATCCGATTGAGTTGGTATGGGCATCTCTTAAACAAATGTGTCATTCAATATCACAGACGTTCAACAGTTATGTGATAACTTTTTCGACGAATTTGGTGCTGATTAATGGAAATAACGTTGTGATCATGCGATAAAGTGGGAAGAAAAGTTCATGGAAGGAGAGCCTTGGATAACGAAGTTACAGACAATTTTATCATCAATTTGGGTGAAGATTCTGAATCGGGAAGGGAAACGGAACTCAATGATTCTGACTCGGAATAATTTTTTTTTGTATCGTTGATTTTTATATTGATTTTATGAATTCCTATTTAACTATATAAATATTTTTTAATTTCTTGGGGCTCGACCAACAAATAAACGCATTTTACAAATTTATTTAGATTTATTTTGTCGAAGGTACCTAATTATTTACTCATTGTACTTAGTTAGTTTATCTGGATATTAATAGCTAGGTTATTTGAGAGAAAATTGTGTTAATAGCCTATTAACATTATAATGTCATCAATATTGGATTAGGAAGTACATTCTTTAACCATTATGTGATTAATAGATGGTTTGGGTTCTTTAGAATAATTATTATCGCTATCTGTGACAATGAAATATACCTAATAGGATTTACCTATTAAGAAAATTTATTCAGATTAAATTTTACTCATCAAAAACATTTCAAATACGTATTAGGCCCGTTTCACAAAGGACCGATCTTCGGTGCTGTTGATCGGTCGGCACCGATGATTATCGGTCGAAAATATTGTTTTCACATTTCAGTCGTCAACATGTATTTGAGAAGTACAGAGCATCGCGCTGTTGTCACGTTGTGTGTAAAAAGGTTAATAGAAAGGCAAAAGAAGAAACGATGCTCCAGGAGGATTTGGGCTCATCCTTTATGTTTACAAAGACCAATAAAAGAGGCTTTCGTCACCCTGTATTCAAATTTAGGAAAAGATCCACGAAAATTCTTTATGTACTTTAGAATGTCAATTTCTTCATTTGACGAACTGCAACACAAGTTAAAAAATTATTTAAAATTTTCAAGTTGTATTAGAGCTTCAATTTCTTCGGTGGAAAGATTATGTGTAGCACTCAGGTAAAGTATTTTAAAAATTCATCCATAAATACTCCATTCGGAAAATAAATAATCAGACACAAACAACACCGCATCAATACGGCCACTGATGATATGATATATGATACGCGTACATGTGAACAATACATAATATCTACCAATGACTAGGACCGACCGTCCGTCCTGATCATCAGTCGTTTGTGAAACGGGCCTTTTAGAATACAAAATAAATCACAAATTAGTTTCCTGCATTCACCCCTTAGTCCGCATCATCGTATGTTTGCCTTTCTGTTTTCCGAATACTTTCTCTGTTTAACACTGACTGTGGCTTCGCCATAGATAATACAAGACACGGTTTCGCGCATCTCGAAGTCCATAGATAACCAACAAAGATAAATCGAAGTCAATCGAAGTCCTCCCACCGTTCACGTCTCGATCTGTCCACTGTAGGTACTTTGTTATAAATACCATTAAATACCTACCTCTTCTTTATGTTTGGTTAGTTCTACTTGATTGTACCTATAATAGATTATTTGAATTGAAAAAAAACGTAAGTTTTATTTTCATTTACACACAAATCTGTAATTATAATTTTTTAGATGGTTTTTGTATCTTGGACATTTGACTTCTTTTTGCTGTTAGCAACGCTATTGTTTATATTTTACAAGTACTCTACCAGAAATTTCGATTATTGGAAGAAACGTGGTGTGTTTTATGTAAAACCCATCCCTTTATTTGGAAATTTTTACGATATACTTACTTTTAAGACAACCATAGCACAAGGTTTAAGAGATCTTTACAAACAAACTGATGAGCCTTATTTGGGAGTTTTCTTATTTGATAAACCAGTATTAATACTTAGATCTCCGGAATTAATAGAGCACGTTTTGATAAAAGATTTCGCGTCTTTCAAAAACAGAAGTTTAGCATGCCCTCAACATAATCCACTAGCTGGAAATTATTTAGTTTTTCAAAAATACAACGAGTGGAGAAAAACCCGTAATCGGTTAGCTCCTGTTTTCACATCTTGTAAGCTAAAAAGTATGTCATCTATCGGATTAGATGTATGCAAAGAACTTACAGAATATCTTGAAAAAAATTTAAATTCCACACTCGACGCAAAGAATCTAAGCATCAAATATACGACTGAAGTTGTTTCTCGATGTTTTTTCGGTATAAACGCTTTTTGTTTTCAAAAAGATCATTCAGATATACAGGAAATTTCCAGTAGGGTTTTTGAATTTTCTTCAAGAAACGCTATAATTCAAGGATTACATATTTTTAAACCAGAATGGGTGGATTGGTTTAAATTGGATTTCATGAAGAGACAGGATCAAGCCTATTTAGTGAAGGCAATTTATGAAGTTGTTAAAGTTAGAAAAGCGAATAGAAAAAATAACGCAAAGTGTTTTGATTATATAGATATTCTAATAGAAGTGTCTGATAAATATGAAAAGAATAATAGTGCTTCAAACAAAGCAGGTAAATAATTTAAATACTCATAACCATCCTTGACAGAATTTACATAGGCAACCAAACATACCGACATACTTTTATATAATCTAACAGGTAGGCAACGTTACCAGTATGTTACAATTTTCAGCACTTATAGAGGTTTTATCCAATGCCCTCCAATTTTTTATTGCTGGTACAGAAACGACCGGAGCATTGATATCATTTGCATTATATGAACTAGCTATTAACCCCAACATTCAAAGTAAAGTTCGCGAAGAAATTACAAATAATTTAGAAGAGCATGGAGTCATTAGTTATGATAGTATACGAGGAATGGAGTATCTCGAATGCTGTCTTCTAGGTATGTGTATATGTCACAACATTCTTTTACAAAGCTTGATCAGTTTTCTTCTTATTTTTAGAAACAATGAGGAAGTACGTCTCACTACAAATAATTGATAGAGTGACAACAGAAGATTATAAAGTACCAGGAACAGATTTGGTTATTGAAAAAGATACTGTAGTGTACGTTCCGTTTCATGCAATTCATACAGATGAAAAATATTTTCCAAATCCCACAGTTTACGACCCGGATAGATTTTTAGGAAAATCTTTGAATCATAACTTGAATTTTATACCATTTGGAGCCGGGCCTAGAGTATGTATAGGTAAAATCTTTAAATGTTCTTATCTCATTAATGTTTTTAACATTTACATTCGTTTTAGGTGATCGTTTTGCACTAATAATGTCAAAGCTAGTACTGGCAACTATATTGACATCATATGAACTGCACGCCACTGACAAGACACCCATTCCGATGGTGCTAGAGACAAAATGTTTTGTGTTCCAGTCCAAATTTGGTGTACCCTTGAAATTTAAATCATTACACAAAACCTAGATGGTTTATTTTTATTATTTTGTTTAATAAATATCTTTTTTGTTCGCATTTAACCAATTAATTAATTCCAAAATAAATAATACCTAAACAATATCAACTTTGTTATTCATATACTCATAATTACTGGTCAGAAAACAATAATTGTACGGTAATAGAAATTTACAAAACATACACAGAAAATATAATTGAATATTATGACAAAACACACACACGCGATGTCTTGCCGTCCATTTTTAACAGGACAGCATTTATCTGGTATAAACTATTTATTTTTTCATGTATCATTTCAATTGTAACAAACGCAGATGGAAAACAGTTTTTCAGGATTCATTATTGCAATAGAAAATTGAATTTTGTTGATCAACTGAAAAAAACATAATAGAATAAAGAACATTGAAGTTCAAAGATTAAAGTGTACTGGAATCTGGCAGGGAGAAATTGAGGTTGTAACCCAAAACTCTTATGGAGCTTCTAAAACATTCAATGACTTGCCTGTATAAGACTAAGTAGAGAGGGAATAATTGAAAAAACTCTTCAATTCCTCTTAGAAATCAGAAAACCTGGGACACTCCTCATGATGGTATGATGAAGAAGTATAAAACTATGGTAGTGTACATGCGGCATAGGATTTTTGGGTTGCAACCCCAATTTCTCCTTGCCATATTCCTACACACCATTAGAGCCATTTTTGCCTTGTAGGTAATCTCCTTTTCGAGTTTGTTTTACAGGAGTTTACTGTCTAAAATCAAACATAGATACTTGACTTCTTGTCTCCATTCAATCTCGTTCCCATCAAGTTTTATGGTTTTGAGGTTGAGTTTTCTTTTCTTAGTAGAGGCAATTGTACACAGATGGCTCAAAAGCGATAGAAGGGACTGGGATAGGAGTGTATGAGCCAGGAACTAAGCTTTGTGCTTTATCCTAAATAAACCAGACATAGTATATATTGTGAGAACACTGATATACTCGACAAATGTTAAATTGAAATTAGTTTGGTGAAATAAATAAAACTTGAACGAGTTTTAAGATATAGTGACTTTTCCCAGCTCAAATATCTCAATTTAAGAGACTATTCTCTTAAAGGTGCTAATACACTCCTGCGTGAGATGAAGCAGACTTTTCGTTTTCGTTAAATATATAAATATTAACAATTTCCTAAGTTGCTTATACGTAAATTTTGTGCACACGACTTGGTAGAATCTGGGATTTGCGAGGTAAGTGATTATATCCAAACTGGTTGAATATCAAATTTGAAAAATAAGCGTTTCTAGTGAAAAATAGTGAAATTATCAAAAATGGAAGGAAAAAAATAGTGGAAAATACCAAAAATAGGGGAAAGAGCGAGTGTTTAAAGTAAAAATTGTAAAAATACGAAAAATAGGGGAAAAATTTTAGCCAAACCCATGTCACCAGAATAGAAAACTCATAATAGTTTTTGAGTTATCGTGATTAAAAGTCGTAAAAAATTCGTTTTAAATCGGGTTTTCAGGAAAAACTCGAATACTTTTCACTCAATCGAAGAATGTATGGAAAATAAATATAAAAATTTGCGGCTTTTTAATCCAATACAAGACTTCTTAACTATTTAGTGTTATTTTAGTTTGGTAAAGCTTGCACTCGATTTTTTTTCCATTTTTGGTTACGTCCCCATTCTTTCCTCCTCCTTACTAAACTATATATAAATCAAAATTTGTTTTAGATGCTGTTAACGTCATTTTGGACAATAGATTTGTCGTTGCTTTTCACACTTTCCATTTACTTACTTTACAAATACGTAACAAGAAATTTCAACTATTGGAAAGACCGAAATGTCATCTACGAAAAACCCTTACCTTTCCTTGGTAACTACAAAGATGTACTAGCTATGAAAACAACTATAGGCGAATGGTTAGGAGCGGCATACGAGAGAGCAAAGATGCTCCGTATTTTGGAATATTTGTTTTTGACAAAGCGAACTTAGTAATCAAAGATCCGCAGTTAATAAAAAAAATTATGATTAAAGATTTCAATTATTTTTCTAATAGATCTATACTATGTCCCGAACATGACAACATTACGTCAAATTTTTTATTTGTAATGAAAAATCCCGAATGGAAAGATAATAGGTCACAACTTTCACCAGTTTTTACTTCGGGTAAATTGAAAGGGATGTTTCCAATGCTGAACGAAATCGGTAAGATTTAGAGTTTTACAATACTTTATTGGCAAGGTTTATTCAAGGTGATCTACTGCAGGGGTAGGCAACTTACAATACACGTGCCAGACTGGTTGCCTAACGAACGTAGCTCGAACGAGATGAGTGATGGCAGGCCAGTTGAATAGGATCCTAGGGAATTCAAGACTGGTTTAGTCCAATCTATATTTATATTTATGGAAGATCGATTAATCTCAATTCGGTATTGGGACTATGTGTGTATTTTTGGGGTAACATTAACTGAGACCTACAAGATCTATTGTGCCCCCTTACTTCTACTTAGTTTCGGAGGAGAGTCTCTGAAATAAGAAGCTCTTTTAGTCCTATTTTCCGGAGGAATTTTAGGATATCTGCAAGCTTCAACTTAGGCAAATGTTCCTCTACTATCCAGTAATATCCCAGGTACTGTGCTCTAGGATTCGAAAGTATGTGGATGAAGGTTTCTTCTTCCATGCCACAATATCTGCATTCTTCTTCCTTTTTCAGGTGACCATTCAGGCGACAATGTCCCATTAGGATCCCTGTTAAAACTCTTAGTGCAGTTTTACTTTGACTTATGCATTCATTCATTGTAGTCACCCAGAGGAATCTTTGATTGTCTAGGCCCTACTAGATCTTTCCAATGGTCAGATCTTCACCTATTTCTTCCAATATTACATTGGGGCTTATTCCGCAAAAGGGTTCAGGCCCCTAGAAAGGTATTTCAGTCCCCCTCTTTGCTCCCAATCTTTCTTTTTGACTGATATTAGGTCCTGATCAAATGTCAAAACGGGTTGAGATCAAGTGGACAGTTTTTGTTGGATGTTTTTCACAGGTGAAAGACTGCAAAAATATTTATATGAAAACCAAGGAATTATAGAAGCTAAAGAAGTAACAGCAAAATGTTCTACTGACGCGATAGCTAAGTGTTTTTTCGGAATAAATGCACACTGTTTTGACGACGAAAACGCTATATTTCGAGTACTAGGTCGGGCAGTTTTTGATTTTAGTTTTAGAAATGGTTTTACCCAAACAGCTTATTTTTCAATGCACAACGTTGTGAAATTGTTGAGGTTACGCTTCTTCCCAGCTTGGGTAGTTGACTATTTTACAAATAGTTTTAAGCAAGCTTTTGAGGCTAGAGAGCAGACGGGGCACAGGAAGAATGATTTCATTGATATTTTAAAAGATATGAAGAAAAACAATATAGATTTTGGTGAGTGTCATATATATTTATTAGGAAAATAAAAATAAAATGATGCCAATAGTGTACTCTTTATTGCCTAAAATACTCTGGAAAGTCAGTTCTCTATCCAGTTGCTCATTTTGTTTTATATTCATTCAACTGGAAACCCTTTTTTCTCGCACAATTTTTCAGGTGTTTTGAAACTTCGATTAGCTCCTTCCTAGACCTTGCTATTATCATTGTTGTTGGTTTCAGATGTGGCGAAACTTGGAGGTGTTAGCATGCAATTTTTCGCAGCTGGATTTGAAACAACTAGCTCGACAATTTCTTATACCCTTCACGAACTGTGTCTAAACAAAAGTAATGCAGATGGTTTGGTTTACCTACCTTTTGGAGAAGGACCGCGAAACTGCATAGGTATGTTATTTTTATCTATAAACTCAAGAAATTTTATTTAAACATTTATTTATGATTATTCAGGTGAACGATTTGGTTAAGTTGGGATTGATATACACTTTGACGAAATTCGAAGTGGAAAGATGTGCTGAAACACCTGACCCTGTGGTATTTGAAGCAAAAAGTCTTGTTCTTCAATCTAAAGTTGGTTTGCCGATGAAATTCAGTTATATCCCCCCATCTCCAGCATAAATTTTAGCTAAATTGAATATTGGATTACATTAAAATAATTTATGAACATTATCATTATGGTTTGGTGTCAAAATAAACGAAAAATATGAAATGCCTGTTTCATTTTATTCTTTATCCTTAAAAATAGCCTGAAAGTTTCTAGAATACAGTTAAGTCTTCTTCTGATTGTTATGATCATTTACAAGCAGTAAATTCATGATTTTTATCTATTCATGGTGATTTTAATCGTATCCCCCCAAGTAGGTATAGAAACATCAAAATAATTCATTGTACACCTGAGATAATTATATTTTAACAAGTATATTGTTTATTAGGAATAAAATGGGACGATTTAATGTGTATTTGGGGCAGTTTTAGGATAATGTATCACAAGTTACTGGACATTATGAGGTTAAATATCATATTTGAGGTACCAAAAGTGACATATTTTGGTAGTTAGTAGGTATGCCTTAAATCGAGAAGAAGACACCACGTATTCTTGTTGCTTAGAATTCGTTTGTTATTATTTTATAATACAACTAAAGTCGAGGTAGCTGTGAATATTACTGTCAGAAATCTTGACTATTGACAGAAAGTGAGATTGTGAGTTAAAAACCGTAGAATTAAGTGAATAATGAAGTAAAGTACTCATAATTACGGAAGTCACTATATTATTTATTGAAATAGTAATTTCAAGTGTGTTTGTGAACAATTTGGTGTTTACCTGTGCTGAGTAAGCATAAGCAGTAGCCCTATGGAATCCAGATAGTAGCAGAGGTGTGTATCCACGTTCGATTAAAGGTGAGCTATAAAAAACTATTTTCCTTTTCTTAAATTCCAGAAAATAGCACATAAACTTGATTTAAAAAATCGTAGAGATTTCCTCTGCATATATAACCTTTAAATTATGTTTTCGTCTTCTCTTTTTATTGGTAAGTCAGGTTTCGGTCAAGGGACAAAAGTTTGTATAGCATAAGCTGTACAGTGAGGTTGATATTCTGATACTATTCCGAATTTACTTGTGTACCATTCTCATGCTTTAATCGTTGTGTTTTCATTTCTATTAAATTCATATTGTTTTTTTTGCATTTCAACAATACATTTCTTGTGCAAATGTTTGCTCTTTTCCTTATAATGTTAAGGCCTGCGGTTATGTTAACAAAATTATTCTTCTTCCTTCCTTTTTTGGGCTATATCCTGAGGGATAATTTACCCAACAATGATAATATTTATATTTAATTAAAACATGGATAATAATTAGTTATAGACATTTATTCAATATTTTCAATTATTTTACACTTTCGTATGCTTTTCATACTATCTGTAAAATATGCAATTAATGATCACTTATCAATCTAGTACAAATAGGAAGAATACAGTTTGGAAATTATATTGGATTCACAAAATAGACAGTGATATTTTGGAAACGAAGGTTTTTAACTTAGATACTTGCAAGTATTCGGAGAAAAATTCACAAATCTCTTGGCATTTTTAAATTTCTGCAAGGGAAAATTTAGTATCTTTAAATCACATACTTTAAGTGGCATTTATACATAATATGGATTATTGTGGGCAGCTATGTTGATATGTTTAAATCACATAAAACCGAGAAAATGTTAAAACGTGACATTTTATTTGAGTACAGGAGATTTTAAAAATATCACTCTACAACTTGTTGAATAAAATCTACTTGAGAACAGTTTAGTCAAGTGTATTAATTGAAAGGTAGGACTACACAGGACTTTCCGATCAGTCAATTAATTAAAAGTTATATTAAAAAACCTCCATTTTCCGATAATTATGACTATTTTAGACATAGTTGGTTCGAATGGTCCACAATTTTGAAATCAACGATGTTCAAAGATACAGACAAACATAGAAATATGTTAATCTACTTTTAAGTCAAAAATCGAACGCCTGCATCCGTTTTCAACTAGTACCAATGAGAAATTACACCTTCCTACAAACAAACAAGTTGCAAGAATAATTTTTTAATACAATATCACAATTACACACTGCCTAGAGCACTGATGATTTTAATTCAGGTATTATAAATAAGGTTAAAGAAAAATTGAACTAGGTATTTCTAAAAAGTACCTATATATTTATATTGTTAAAAAAAAATAGTTCTTGCAACTAAAACATTATTCAACTGATTTTAATAAGGAAATATAAGAGGAAAACAATTAATTTTATACAAATTGATACTAGTAGCACCATAGTATAAATAGGTACATGCTCTTTGTGGAACTGTTTAAATACTTAAAAACCAAAAAAAAAAAATACTATATATACGTCAAAAATAATTGTTATAAGACGATTTATTAAATTGAATGTTAAGCAGAATTTATAATAAAGATCTGCTATTATTTTTGTTTTTGCTTTTTTGAGTTATCCTATCCAATCTGCACAACCAATCTCACAACTGGGCTACAGTTTCGACAAACGCGCCTTAAAAATCGCTGCAGTCGATTCTGTTGTCACACTGACCAGAGATAATATAACACACACTGACGTCGCTCAAGTCAAGTAACGTTGTAAGCCAGTAAACTAAGTAAAGTTGCGGAAGTCGCGCGTATCGTGTTAAAATTCGACGAGTGTCTCAAATAAATCGTTTTTTAAAATGTGTGGGGTTTTCGTTGGATTTTTTTGACGGTTATAACAAACAATTCGACGTATAAGAGGATATTACGTTGCTAAATGCTAGTGAACAAAAATTATATTCGAACACAACTTGGTAAGTATGGTTCCACAAAAAATATATGTGTTGTATTTTACAGTGTCTAGTTTTTTATTGGTGAAATGAAAGTAATAAAATATTGAACATAGTTGCATTATACTTATGAATGGACAAATTTGTTCCAATAGGAAGTTTTTTTGTATTTTATTAATTTCTGATTACTTTTACCAATAAAAGTCAACTATGTAAATAATATAAAATTATTCACAATACTATAGTTTAGATTATTCGGAATCCTAGTCAGAAAAAATAAGTTATTACAATTTTAAATGTTCATTTATTTGTTACTTGTTGAAGCCTATTATTCGTAACAAGTTTTTATACTCTCGAGAATATAAAAACTAATAAAGCAATTCGCATAAAAAAATTCCAGCAGGAAATACCTTTATAAAATTTATTTTTAATTATTGTAACTTTGAAGAAAAATAAAATGATTTACGATTTTCTGACTGATTTTGAAGATTATTAAAAATGACTTTTTCTTAACATTTCAATGGTTATTATTTCGTCCGATATTTTCAATAAAAAATAGTTTAAATGTGTCATATTAGACAGGGAAATATTCAAAATCATATTTTCTTTTTTTAGAGCTATAGGGCTCTAAAGTTGGGAATTAAAAAACCATTTATATTGAAAAAGATAAAGATTTTTTTTTAATTCAACAGTAGGAGAGTAATTAGTATACAGGGTGTGCACCTTGACTTTAAAAATAATGATAGCTAAAAATAATTATACATACAATTTTTTTCTTACTCTTTTTTTTAATGAGCTATAGGGTTTTAAAGTTAGAAATTAAAAAAAAATTATTTGAAATCGATATACTGTTAAATAGTAGATGAATATGTAGAATACAGGGTGTTTTACGACTTGGAGATTATAGAGAGAAAATTATAAAGTTGGGAAGTGAAGAAAATATTTTTAAACACGATATGGTTTCTTGGATTGAACAGTAGAAAGGTATATTACTATACAGGATGTCCCAAGACGTGCACGTTCTATAATTATTTTTAGTAACTCTTAAGTTTTGTTAGGTCCCTGGGACAATTTTACGCATGAGTTAGGAACATTATTTTTTCTACGACCGTATATACAAAAAATGAATTTTCTTGTATATATGCCAAGAAAATCATGATTTTATCGATTTTACATTTTCTTTTTGTTTTTCTATTTCAATTCCGATTAGTTTTCCGAACGTATCTAGAAATAAGTGTTAAACTTAACACAAAGCTATTTGGTACGAAAAATTTATAGTATATTCTAAATTCTATTAAAAAACACACATATAAAATAATATTTACTAAATATCAGAGATGATAAGGATAGTATAGGACTAGAATCACATGTAAAATTTATAAATATCATCTTAAACAATATCTATATCAACCGATATACAAACTAAATAATCTATTAATAATTAATTGTCCCTTAGTGTATTTTGATATCTTTATTTGGTCACACTGCATATCTAGTTTGGTTTTTGACAAAGATTTCTTAAAATAGTGGGAAACATTTTTGTGTGAAAATCATACTGATTTTTTTTTTGTAAAAAAATATTTTCTGAAAGAAAATTGGTCCCCACATATTAAATTCTTTCTTATCTCAAAACTAGACATGGCATGGTGTTTAGTTATGTTACCATTATTGGGAAAATACTTTTCCTTTGACAATTTTTAACTAGAGATTATTAATTTTACAGTTGGAGTCGACCTGGTGGAACATTTTTTGGTAAGTCTTGATTAAATTGTTATAAAATATTTGGGATATGTTTGGTTTTCAATTTAACCAAAAACATTCAATTATTTTCGCATAAAAATACCCTTTATTATTAAAAAAATTTGCATTCATTTCATTATTAACCATAAAACACAAAAAAAAAAATGAAAATTTATTTAAAAATGAGTTGTTGGATATAATTTTGTGCCGTTTTATAAAAAAATCTTCATAAATTATATTAAATTCATAATAATTTAGGTACTCACTTTAGAACCATATTAATTTATATTTTTAAGCCGATATAACAGAAGTTTGTCTTTTTACAGGGGGGTCCGTATGTATTTGTTCAAAATTAAATAAATTGATATAAAAAAATATGAAGATCTGACGCAACTCAAATATGTTTTATTGGTTGGGACCATTACTTACGGACTACCCTATATATTTTGCATAACTTCATCTGGATTTGAGGTTACGTAAAATTAATTTTTAAAAATGTATAAAAATACATAGTATGGATTGAAAATAATTGTTTATAGGAAAAGTATATTTCATAATATACCTATATATATTATTTTTTTTTACTTCTTATAGGTACATACATAAATATTTGATTATTGGTTTTATTAACAGGTATTAAATACAACTTCCATAAATTTGGTCTTAAACTTTCATACAGCAATATAATATTATTTTAAAACAATTATGATTCCAAAAATATACATATTTATAACAAACTAGCATATTTTCATGATTAAAGAATTAAAAATTCGTTCAAAATTATGTTGGCGAATCTAATCAAATCTTCAAAAGGTTTTCTGCTAAGAATTTGCATGTGAAAAGTGTCCTTGGTTAAAAAAAACATAGAACGCTGTCGTAATCAGCGCAATGTGTTTCATGATTGACGTTCTCTCTTCTCAGTGTTGACAACTTTGAACCGAGAAAATTTAACTTGTATTTCATTGAGATTATAATAATTTATATTGATCTAAGTTGGTGAAGCTGAAAAAGATAATGAAAACAGTGAAACTAGCTGTCAAATTTTAAATTTTGTTGATATTTGTGCCTTACAAAATCGTGAAAAAAGAATTTGTTATTATAGACATAGTATATTATCTAAATATTGACAAAAATACAATATTACAATAGAGGAGTTCAGTCTAAGGTCAGTGTGGCCAACAAAAAGTGGTTTTTTCAACAAGAATGACAGTTAAGGTTTACCGTTTAAAACATAAGATGTTAAAATGATTGCTTTATTAAAATAATGAATACACCCCCGAAGAGTATGATGTATGGAAATTTAAAATGACTTTTTAGCTGAATACCCATCATATCGGTGGCCAATAATTCTAAGAACCCTTGGCATGTCACCATTTCATTTCTGTTATCCAGTCATTAGTTATATCAAATGTCAGTTATATTTATTTTTGTTGATATTTGTTTAATTGTGTTTATCCATTTTCGATTAGATTTCTGTAGCATTTCCAATTAGCTGTATCTCTATTCTTCTTATTACTTTTTTCACTGACATTTGACAGAGCTAGTGTCTGAATAACAGAAATGAAATGGTGACTTGCCAAGAGTTCCTAGAATTATTGGCCACTGATATTTTAAATTTCAAGATATACGCTTCGGGGGTGTATTCATTATTTTAATAAAGCAATATAGATGTTCGCAATGATAAAAACCATATGTTTTAAACAGTAGACCTTAACTGTCATTCTTGTCAAAAAACCACTTTTTGTTGGCCACACTGACCTTAGACTGAACTACTCTATTGACACAACGATGTCATATGTCACTCATACGAACTCTTGCTTAAAACCAATGCTGCCAGATTTCTAATTTGGTGCTGAAACTTCTGAAATATTGGTAACTAAAGATATTGATGATTTATTTACTTGGTTTCGTTATTGTACACATATTTTTAGAGCCAACTTTTTCCAGTTTTTTCACAAACCAACCTTTGTAACTCATTTTTTTAGATTCTTATTTCTGTTTAAGTACCACAGATTATTTCTAAAATGTATTTGTGCTTATGTGGCGATTGTGCGGTGTTATTTTAATTAAAAATCAGTCAGGAAATGTTTAACAGAAAAAAGAATATTAAAAAATCAGCTGCGGCGAAACGTTCTCCGCCTGGGAAAATTCTTTCAAAAAATTAACAATAAAAAAATTCAACTTAATACAAAATAAATAAAAAAAATGTATCCTAAACATTTTCCCTAGCGTTTAGCTTGTATTTACAGCAACGACAAAAGATATATCTAGTGAAACTTTCTTTCTCAGAAACGTTGACCTCTTGTCAAATTAGAGTCGGGTCTTTTTCGTTCACCACTAAGATTTCGTCTTTTGTAATTTCTTGGAGTTTGACGATACATTTGTCTACTACGTTGTTGGAAGCAGGGTTTTCCTTGATAAGCGCTGACTCGCTCTTGAAGTTACCTCCCAACTTTGGACTTGCGCAGTTACTTTGAACCTTTACAAAAAAAAACAATTACTCAATTTGGAAGTATGGTTAACCTAGAAAAATGTTTTATATCAACCCAAACATACAGTGTGTAACAGGTAAAAGTGAGTTATATCTGAGATATTTTTTACCTGGGAAGTTGATGGTAGTGATTGATTGTCCAAATCCAACTCGTCGACAGCCGCATCAGAAGACCAACTCTTCTCCTTTCCTACAAATAATTTCCACGGTTTCTTACTACTTCTTTTAGTTTTTGGTAGGGTACTAGCTTTCTTGGCATCCAGTTTGCAACATGCACTATCTGATTTTTTCTTGCCTGCCAAAAAACTCCCGTAAAATCTTTGAAACTTTCTTCAGGAATTTTTTGGGGTTTTATAAATTCCTTAATAATGAATATATAAAATTTATTCAGTAGTAATACTATAAGTACTTCAAAATAATCAGGCTATACATCGATAACTTGTTGCACAATTACGATGAAAAGTGTCAGTTTGACAGATTAAATAATAATTATTCTGTCAAACTGACGTCTGACGAGCTACTCTACGTATAATCGGGTATTGTCGAAATTATACAACTAAATGTTTATGACCGTTTGCACCAATAGAAGCATGAGCCTAGAATAGTTATGGCGAGTATAAAATTTAAGGGTCGCTTAGTTGAAGTTCAGTTGCACCAATGTTTTTGCTCTGCTTCTTAGCGAATTTGTCAACCTCGGTATTTAAGTTGAGTTTTATTGATTTCTCTATGGTTTCTGGTGACTTTTCGTTTTTGTAGTTTGAAGTAATGAATTGAAAGCTGTTAAAAGTCAATTCTTTGGAAATCAAAGGATTTTATTCTTGTAGTCTAAATAAGAAAATTTGTTCGGCAAATTATACAGTTCAGGAAAAAGAATAACTCATATTTTATTCCAATTCTCCATAATGGTTTTTACGATTGTACCGTCTTCTTGGAAATCCATTTTCAAGAATATCCAATACTTCCAAATCATCCTCCATAAACATCACCTTCAAACATTAAAAGAAACACACCTGAAATTGTAAGACAGAAAACGAAAACCCGAAAAGAAGAAAAACAGTGACATATATCAATCAAAACACAAGAATGTTAGGTTAGAAATCTCCACTTTGAGGATAAGTGGAGAATAATAGAGCGATTTTCTAAGCTTAGCTAGGTGCATGCTCATGATACAAAACAAAACTTTCTTAAAGCGCCACTTAAATTTAAGTCGACTTAAATATCAATTGGTGCAAACGGCAATTAAAAAAGTGTATGGAAACAATGAAATGAGGAGAGCATACAGAAATAGAAGGGAAAGCACAGTAGTTGAGAAATTTGTGTGGAAAAGTATACTTTATCAAATGTATATTGTATGTGGAAAAAATCTTGTGTGGTTCGGACAGAAAGCTCTTTTTTACCGATTTTTACAAAAATCTCTTGATGTACACTATAAAATTGATTGAATTTTTATTTATAAAGATTTTTCAGTTGGCTATAAATTGAATTTACACAAAAATATTTGATTTTAGTTGAACGTTTTTGGCAGATTTACCTTTTTGTGGAGTGTTTTTGGAACAATTATTGTTCTTGGTAGCTGCTTTCATTATTTTCACCTTAGGTTCTTTATCCGACAGTCCTAGTCTATCCGTGAATTGCCTAAACCGCGAAAAAATCGATCGACTCGTCTTGGCATCATCTTTTTGCACAAAAATACTGTTATCACCACCCACTTGGTCCGTACAATTTTTAATACTATTTTTCCGCGTGTTATTTGGACATGCGGCGTCCTCTTTGGTTGTAGCATCTTCGTCATTGTTCGTCGTGTATGTTTTTTCACTAAACTTTAAAATACTCTTCTTCTCATCGTTTATCGAAGGAACTTTAACGGAATGTTCGGAATTTCTTTTGTTCAAATTTAACGTTTCTTTGGATAAAATATATTCGCTGTCTTCTATATCATATTTTTCTTCGTCGGATTCTTCTGATCGGTTGCTCGCTAGACCTTCTTCGAACTTTTTTTTAAGAGTCAAAGCGTACTCGTCCAAAAACTCGGGAGGATCGAAGGACAGTTTTTTGTTGCCCACCAAGCAGTGTTGATCGAAACTCAAACCACCACATCTAAAATAAAAATACCAAAAAATATTCATTTTTTATACTATTATCGAGCAATCAACAACTTTCTCACCGGAGTTTTCCTTTCGCAACCATCTTGGCTATTTCTGAATGATTGAGATGCTGAACTCTTTCTCTACTTCCTTTACGAGATCCTGGGTAGCTTTTTCTACCAGTAGTTGTAATACTGCTTTCTGTAGATATTTTGAATTTCAAAGCTTTCTCAGACACTTCTACTTCATTGGCAGTCTCCGAATCTCCGCTTTCGGTATCTTCTTCAACATCTTCGAGGCTTTGAACTTCACCTGGTCCCGAAACGGCATCGTTGTCTGTTATTTCTTCATCTGTTGACCGTGATCTGAAAAAAATGATCTAGATTGAGAACCATAGAGTAATAAATAAAAGAGAGGTTTTAAAACTTGTGGAAGAAACTGGCACAAAGTTTGTGCGCAGCCAGTTGAGCATTGCGCATCTCAGCGACTGACTGAACTAACAAACCCCGCCTCTAATTACACGAATATTGTCAATATGTCAATATTTAGTTCCCTAGGCAACTCTCAGTGACCAGCAGATCCTCCACACCTTGGATGTTTCTCTCCCGTTTGGTGGAGGCTCACCTTTATGTAGGACAGCCTTTAATTTATTCTGATTTTCCATATAACTTTGTGACCTTACTTCCTTTAATTTCAATGAAAAACGTTCCATAACGAAACTACAAGTTCAATTAGAAAAGCTTTCAGGAAATACTTCTATATCTTGAGAACTTTGAAGTCTTTATTGTGTAGTTTGGGAGCAAAGTCAACGTATTTATTGATATATTTTTGTCTCGGAATTCTTTGGAATGTCGTCAGTTTTCCTTTCCTGATAGAAAATTTAGTGCTAACATTTCTTTCGGAAAACGAAGTGGACATCAACGGTTATTTCCTGAGACTTTTTCAGACATTTCCAGTTTTAAGACATGAAATTAAAGGTATACATACTTTTCAAGCGGATGATGAGATTTTCTAAATAAAATATTGAACATCTGTCCTTGGAAATCGTTATGAGTTCAACGAATGAATCACCCTGTATATGAATATAATTTAATGGGAGCTACACTTACCTGGAGCGGGTCTGTTGAAAACTGCAACTCTTCTTCATTTTGACGTTGCTAGAATTAGATTTTGGCACATTTGTATCTGAACTTTGAGATGTCGGACTGTGATCGGCCAAAGTTGTTTCTACTATACTCTTACGATGCAGTCTTTCTTCCCTTGTTGCTTCATTAAGTCTTCTGTAGTAATCTAGCGCATCTCGAACCGGTACAATTATCAAATCCTAAATTGTTTGATAGACATTTAAATAAATCAAGATAGACATAAAAATATTATAAATATAATTGAGGATCGATACCGACTGCGCCACTTAAGCTGCTATCATTAATTAAAAATTGTTGTTTACCTGTAATTCAATAAACAGATCTCCAAGAGCCTCAAACAAAGGCAACAGCACGAATCCTATGAAAGAACACTGAGAAGATGGTTTGGTGATTTTTTCGCGGTCCATGAACGGCGTTACTGGCAACCCCTCCAATTTTTCAGCGTCACTTTGCTTGAAGAATTCCTGAAGAAGTTTATCGAGCCATGGTTCAGCTACGTCCATTGGTCTAGCTTCGTTGGATATGTCTGATACTTTTATTAGAACCATGCATAGCTGAAACAAGTTTTTGAGTTATAAGATGATAAATTAAAATAGTTTCTTGAGATAAAATAAAAAACCGGCCTTGATAAATACACGTATAGTTGAATTCTTTATTTTTTATATAAATACTCACTTGCTAATCATACCTCGCAAACTTAGCGACTCTAACTTAAGGATTTTCTAATCTTCAGTTATATAATACGTACAATATATTGTGTTCGGCTGTTTTTTACGACATAATAAAGGAAATATTAAATTATACGCCAAAAACTGTTCAAATCGACGTCAATCTATGGAAAAGGGATGATGTGAATCAATAATTGAGACAGTATCACAATATTTTAACAAAAAATGACATTTTACAAATTTCCAAATCCAATAAATATGCTCCTCGGCGTCACACTGTCTATTATTGTCTCGCCTATAAAACAAGTGATAATAGTGGTTCCATCTGTCGACACTCTACCCGAAGACAAAAGTTATCGCCTTATGCACATCAATGTAATCGCATCTTATTGAAACCGCATAATAGAGTAAGATCACAGAGCGATAAGACACAACTTATTTTCACATAAACGAAACCTCATGTTCTCAGTAGTGTCTTATGTTCTCAGAATACCTGCGCGCTTGTGGAGCTTGCCGAGTGACACCTGGGCAGGTACCAGGTGTGAAAGGTAACTAAAATTAATAATTATTTAACTTAAATTTTTATAGCTGATTTTTATATATATTTTGTAGAGTATTATTATAAAGTTATACCATAAGCGTCAGACACTTTTCATGGGCCAGAACTTTTGTAAGACGCTTTAAAGCTCTACAAAAAATAAATGAACTTAACTTATTTTTACATGTCTGACTTTTAAATATGTTGTTAAGACAATTGTTACGAAGTTATATTTAATTAGTCAGACAAAATTCATTGACCTAACACCCGTAAATTGCAAAATTACTCAGCCGTGAGTATGAGCGCGAAAGCATTATAGGTGCGTTTCGGAGCGAGTGAGACGGTCTTACTAACTCAGTTCCCCTTCTCTCATTCGTATAAAGCCGGCTACTCACTACGAGGGACTTGACAAGTACTTGGCAAGTAAATTATGAAATAAAACAATTTTAACTTGTTATATCTACATTATATTTAAACTTAAAGTGACGCGTCACTTTAAGTCACTTTAAGTTTAAATATAATGTAGATGTAACAAGTTAATAGTAGTTAGTTTGTGCAACTAGTGTGGATATGATGGCACGAGGACGAAGTTTGAATTACAAAATTTCATAAAAGCTGACGTCTATCAAAAGTCGTCTTAAATACCCATTTTATTCTGTTTTCAGTATTTGTTGTTAATTTATACGGATTATTTTATATTTGTTTATCATTGTAAATAAATATTCTTGATCCAGTGCTTCTAGGGAAGCCTTTTTTTTCGATAAGTTATTTTGACGTTTCTTTGAAATTCAAAGAAGGGGAGTTGACGAATACTAAACGCGAATGCTGATTGGTGGATTTCATATACGTTCTAGGATGTATATGAATATATACGTTCAGTTGACTGATATGGCCTTCATTTCCATTCTGTAAACTGTGCGAGAAATGGATAATATACATGTGTGTGTAGAAAAAATTGTTTTATTCCATAATTTACTTGCCAAGTACTTGTCAAGCCCCGCGTAGTGAGTAGCCGGCTTTATACGAATGAGAGAAGGGAACTGAGTTAGTAAGACCGTCTCACTCGCTCCGAAACGCACCTATAATGCTTTCGCGCTCATACTCACGGCTGAGTAATTTTGCAATTTACGGGTGTTAGGTCAATGAATTTTGTCTGACTAATTAAATATAACTTCGTAACAATTATCTTAACAACATATTTAAAAGTCAGACATGTAAAAATAAGTTGAGTTCATTTATTTTTTGTAGAGCTTTAAAGCGTCTTACAAAAGTTCTGGCCCATGAAAAGTGTCTGACGCTTATGGTATAACTTTATAATAATACTCTACAAAATATATATATAAAAATCAGCTATAAAAATTTAAGTTAAATAATTATTAATTTTAGTTACCTTTCACACCTGGTACCTGCCCAGGTGTCACTCGGCAAGCTCCACAAGCGCGCAGGTATTCTGAGCACAAGACACTACTGAGAACATGAGGTTTCGTTTATGTGAAAATAGGTTGTGTCTTATCGCTCTGGGATCTTGGACTAAACATGATTTTCGTGTATTTGCCAATTTTCACGATTAAAATTATTACACAGCTAACAACATCGACCTTCCATATAGATCCTTTAATGATGAGAAACGTGTAGGAATTCAATTAAACTAGGTATACAGTAAATAATGGGATCGGTATCTCTTACGATAAGGACAACACACATGTGGTAGAGGAAGAGGGAATCTGTGTCATGGGAATTCGTAGATTGTTGTCTCCCGTCCACTATAAACCTCTGCTATAAACCAAAAACGATGGCGAGCGTAGAGCTGCTAGTAACAAATATAATTTCGATATATATCCTTTGACGTTAATAACCTGTATGGTCTACCTACGAAATCATATCTGGATGGTTTCTAGGTGAAAATGAATATTATTTTGTGAGAATTTTGAGACAACTTTTACAGTGGAAAAATCAGTTTTCTCATGGAATATTCGGTTTCAAATTAGCTTTTGCGAAAAAGTAATATATTTTGATACCAAAAACCGTATATCGGAGGAGAAAAGTGACATATTTTTCCAAATGTACACCATTGGATCAAGAATTGACAAATATTTTTTCACCAAAATATGTCTTTTTAAATTGAAAAACAGCCTGCCAAATGTCGAAACAATTTATTCATCCATTTTAAAGTTATCAAATTAAAGCATTTAATTTCTCAATACTTCAACACCCTGTATTTCGAGAAGTAAATGAGCTGGACCCCTCAATCCTTATATCATTTTGTCCAATTTTACGAGATCTTCATGCAAACGTTGTATCATTTGAAAACACCCTATATGTACTTGGACATTAATTACCTGTATGGTCTACCTACAAAATCATATTTGGATAGTTTCTAGGATTAATATGAATATAATTTTGAGACTTTTGAGGGAAAAAATAAGTTTTCTTTTAAACATTCGGTTTGAAAAAATTTTAAATTAACTTTTGCGAAAACTATTAATTGTATAGAAAACTGATAAATCTCCACTATCACTGTCTACTTAAGTAACCATTTTAAAAATCATCAGATATAGTCTGTATCATTGCAGGGCTATACGTAATGCCTTAGAAACCGGACTTTTCTCAAATAATTTACGAATATCTACAAATGAGTAGCAAAAAATATACTCAGCAAGTAAATATTGTCACAAATAAATATATAAATACAAAGTATCGTTCTGTTTACGTAACATGCAGCAGCAACTGAAAATATAGATAAAAATCTACAATGCAGCCTCATAAATTATGGAAAATACTCTTTTATGCTGCTTTCTATGGAATTGGATATTTTTCTTGATGCAATTCTATATAGGTAGCTCGCCTGGTTTGGTTCGCGTGGTCAGGTGCAATTTTTATACTACACTGATGTTAAATTTTTATTGAAAACGATCTTAAGAAGTAAGAAAACGGTAATCTTGTCTGAATAATATTCTTCGTCCTAAAACGTTGATACATTTGAAAGAATTTAGAAATAAAAGCTGTAAAAAGTTATAAAAGGTGTCTCGTGAATAAGAAAATGACGACACTAGTTGTATACATCTTCATAGTTTAAGTTTATTATTTAATATAAAGGAAAACAGTGAACTTTAGAGAGATGTCAAATTTGACGGAAAATCTGCTTATTATATAAATATGAAATTGGAGTATGGAAGTAACAAAAATCTTTTTTCGCTACTTTTGCTAACATTAAACCATAATAAAATGTCTTAATTCGTCAAAATAATGATGACACTTTTTCTCGATTGCAACGCGTTGAAAAGATTGGCCAATTTATTCGACATCTTAAAACAACACTCTCCAATTTCCTGGATCCATTTTCCCTGTGTATCTTTTCCATTTTATCTTCTTTTTGTCTTGTTTTCGCCCCAGTGACACCTATCTGTTTTCCTAGACATTACAGATCGATCTTACTTTCGAAGATAGTGTTAAATGAGTTCCATATTCGCGTTGTCCTAACACCAGAGAATGTTTTTTTATTTGAGAATTTCGTGTTACGTATTTTTTATATAATCAATATTATGTAAAATTTTCTCATTTGGTTAAAAAATTTACTTTATTTGAAGATTATGAAATGATTATATCAAAAAACTAAATGTGCCAGTCGATTTCTCGCATCGAGAAGCCCTTCGTGACAAATTTCAAGCTTTTTTATGTCAAAAATTTTGAAGCAAGGGGTAGAAATGAAAATATTTCGCGATATAAATTTCCTTCCCTGAATCTCAATTCAAAATCCACTTCTATATGAGTCAATTGGTAGTCATTAGAACGTTCTTACTTTCCAATTAATCGAATTAAGAGTAAGTATTTATTTTGGAAGCAAAAACTTATTAATAGTAGAAAAAAATCGTGTCTTACTCACCAAATTGACATGTGCCTTATCACTATAATTGAAAACAGGTGATATTTCTTTGAAGTTGGTTAAAATTTCATTGTGCCTTGCCATATCGGTAGCTAGAATGCATCTTATCATCCCTTCTCGAACTTGCTTGAAATCTTCACTGCTAAATGCTTTGAATATATTGCAGTCATCATTCTCAAGTATTCTGAAAGCCATTAACACCTTTATCTCAATTTTGATAAACCTTCAAGTAAAGGCAGTGCTTTACCAAACTTTTAAAGTTAAAAATAAATCAAGTATTCATTTTACCTAAAAGCCACACTACAGTGGTGATTTTCCAACGGCGATATATCGTTGTACCGAATAGCTAATTCAGTTTTAGCATTTATTTGGTATATATTGTTATAACCAGGATGATCAAGATCATGGCAAATGCAGGAAGTTAATAGTATAAGGACCTCGAGATCGCCAATTTTCGATGGTAAATTCACACACCAGGATATTGCATACATCTGAAAAGAAAAATCTTGCATATAATATGCAGATAAGAATGCAAATTGTAGATAAGAATTGCAGGCATCTGTATCTGTAAAGTAGGGAGTGTAAGTGTAGGCTCACATGAGATCCCTCCCGAGAAGCTCTCCTCCTAGGTCATCGTCCATTCTGTCCTTTCCAGGAAGGTGGACAGGTAACTAGGAGACATCTCCTTTATATCGGCAGGTTTAGGCCAAGACTCACCGAACATACACTCTCTTATTAACGATAACTCTGGACACTCGCATAAGACATGCCTGACAGTTTCATCTTCCTGTCCACACATCCTGCATAGAGGTGTGTCTACTAGCCCCTTAGTATGGAGGTGTTTCCTTAGTTGACAGTGGTCAGTCAGAAATCCAATAAATAATAAATAATTGAAATTAAAATAAGTTAAATCAGAAAATAAAGCGCTTACTCACACTATAGCAAGTGATTCTCCAGAGTAATTGAAAATATCTACTTGTTTGCCAAACTAACAATTACCAAAGAATTTAACATAATTAGATGCCTCACTAAACAATACATTTTGATAAAGTTCGCTTCTCACACTCACGTGTAGTCTCGTATCTATACCTTTTTCGAGTAAACATCCGAGGTTTTATACTACATTTTCCAAAGCTTCCGTTTTCCCGTTGAATAGGCATAATATAACGGGATGTTACATACAATGCATCTTCTACCTTGTACGCGAACTTCCGATAAATTCTGACTGATGGATGATGCATTTATGAACCAAATTACAATAAAATTTTACATAAAAATTACCATAGTTATGTTGTATCGACCTTCAAATAAAAACGAGATGGATGGCGAAGGATTTTCTTGTTATATTGAAGTATTTTGGTTTCTTTTTGGGGTTTTCACGAGAATTAAGTACACTAGTGTAGTGCTTGTCTTGAGTGTAAGTTCCATAGAGCCTTTGGTGCTTTGACAGAGGATGGATTATGAGAAAACTTCAGTTGTTGACCTAGCATTATGGTAAATGAAACCCATCCAGTCTAAGAAGAATATTGGTTAAAATGGAATCTCAAGGTTTTCGGGAATGTTCCCTTTTTAATCCTTTGGAAGTGTGGGCCCCCCGGATGGGGGCAAAAAGATACCAAAATAAACTTACCTTTTGGAGGCTCTAGTTTCTAGTACTAACAAGATTTCTATAAAAATTGGCATATATGGAAAACAAGTTATCATACTTGAATATGTATATAATAATATACTGACCATTTGGGCAACGCAAAAGCAATGTCTAAAATTGTGGAAGGGCACATCGTTGTAATTTTTGTACGTTTCGTACAGGAAATTCCTCAAAGTAGATATGTCGATGGCGAATTTCGAACAGAGATCGTGATCCAAGTACATTTGTTGTAGAAGAAGCAGAAGTTCTTCATCTTCCCAGGGCCGTGCGTCGAACGTCGGCATCCGAAGCCATTGTCGAATGGCGTCGGATACTTGTGTATCACTAAAAACAAAATTTGAATAAATATACTAGGTGCGAACTTAAGTGGCCGCATTGTATATTAACACTGTCTCATAGTACTGTGAGAAATCTAGAAGCTAACTGACGGCCGTTTTTATTTGCCTACTCTGTATATAAATTAATCTCCGACTTGACAGAGGATTATTAGGAATTATAAGCATCTGGATTGTTTTCGATGGGTTTATTCCAGTTCTAACTTATCCCCACAAAAAGGCTTGCATTCCTGATGTTTTGGATTTGTTTTATCCTTTATTTATTTCCATAATTTTCACAATATCCCAGGAGATCGTACCAAAAACTCTGGAGTAAATAGGGATGCTTTAAATAATGATGGTGCTTCACATAAAAAATGTGTGCCCTAGTTCTGTAATGTATTGCAGATCGCCATATAATAAGTAAGCTCTGAAAGCATCCAAAGAGAATCAACATCCACTTTTTCCCCAACGATTGTCTTTTTTGATGTAGGAGAAAATTTTTATTGTGTTTCGAATACTCACCAAATATTAGCGAAATTTTGCTTCACTCTTTTCTTTACTGAATCACTCTTACGTCGATATTGAAGTCGACGACATTCTTCACTAGCTAAAGGTTCTGGAAGCTGTTTATAAAATCCTGGAACCAAAAAACATGATACTGAATCTTCTGTCCCCACAAATAATTGAAAATTTACTAATATAAACTCAATGTTTTACCTAATTACAGTTTTCATATCTATAAGACTCCTAAATGACTCCTAAAATGAAAACTCTGTATATTCATCCGTTCTATCTTCAAAAGATAAAAGAAATATCCCCACTAAAATGCCGGAAGTTGATTTAAGTTATTCTTAAGCTTTGTGAAACATTTTAAGTGGAATAATTCAAGATGATGAAGATTTAACGCGACAGGAATTTTACGCTAATGAGTTCAATCAAAACCAGACGTTGGATAGGAGTTGGGTTTACGTTTGTTTCATAACCTCCACATTATTTTCTCGTTGAAAATATACCTTGGATATGATATTAACAACATTAATGAATAGGGAAAATCTGCTTACATGTAAGTAGATGCCCAAGGCTGGTCCTGGGACATAGGTACCTTTAAATACGGTTCAATAGACAAAGAGGGTGTTTTTTAAAAATTTTGATGGATCCTTCTCATAAAAAAAAATCCTCTCCGTTTTATTTACATATCAGTTAATAAAAAAAATTTGCTTACATGTAAGTAGGTGTACAATGATGATTCGGGGACATAGGTACCTTTAAGTATGATGAAATAGACATAGAGAGTGTTTTTTTTTTTAAATTTTTGATGGATCTTTCTCATAAAAAAATTTCCTCTCCGTTCTATTTACATCTACAGTAAAAAAGAAAATTTGCTTACATGTTAGTAGGTGTACAATGATGATTCTGGGAGATAGGTACCTTTAAGTATGGTCCAATAGACAAAGAGGGTGATTTTTTAACTTTTTGATGGATCCTTCTCATAACAAAATTTTCTCTCCGTTCTATTAACATATCAGAGAATAAAGAAAATTTGCTTACATCTAGATTAGATTAGATTAGATTAAAATTGGAGTGGCTCTTTGTCCTATCCCACTGCGACCTTTGCAGATCTATTGTGGTCCTCCCTATATTAGAGCTCGATATCCAGCTTTATTCTTTTTATTAGACTTAATAGCCTGGTTACCGCCTCCTTTGCGTAGCTCTCTGCCTTCGGTTTTTCTTCCCCGAATAAGTGAAACCGCAACCTTGCTAGGCCTTCACACTCACAAAGTCACATCTAAGTAGGTGTACAATGATAATTCTGGTACATTTAAAGTGATCCAATAGACAAATTTTGATAGATCTTTCTCATGACAAAATTTCCTCTTCTCTTCATTAACATATACAGAGTGTTCCATAATTACAAACAGGAACAATATATTGTCGCACTCAATATATTTCAAAAGGTTAAATAGTGTGCAACAAAGTTTTTTTTCACCTAGTAGGTACATATATTGATCTAAATAAGGCTGATGACACTTAATCCGATTTTTGCTACAAAATAATTGTGGACAACTGCACGCTAGACTGGCTCATAAAAGCAAAAACAGAGATAATTTTGCGATATTATGAACATCATAGAAAGCAAGAGCTGTTGTTATTTGTATTATTAATATAGCGATTAATAAATTGAGATATCGTAACAAAGCAATTTTTGTCTACCAACGTAAACATTCAATTTGAGCGGTGTTGACACATTTACTAGAAAATACCAAAACGAGTGACAAAGAAAATATCATGCTCTATATAATTTCCCCGATCTGTCTGTCAAACTTGAAAAAATTCCTTCAAAAAACAATTATTTCTTATGTAACAAAAAATATATGGAAAAGTATCTCTCTTTCAATTTATCTTTTCCAAAAGACGAACGATTGCCATCAGTCTGTCTTTCTGGTTATGTAACATGATATCGTAAATGAAAAAGATGCGAAAGAAGTGAAAACAAGATAATTTGTAGAACAAGCAAAAAAATAGATGATTCAATTACCACTCAGACGCAGAAAACAAATTGGTCAAATGGAAACTTATTGAAAATCAATATTATAAGATGAAAAACACTAAGAAATTACTTAATAATTTGCGTTATGGAGTTCAGTTTGGTTTCAAGCACTCTAGTTTTCGAGATACAGAGCTTCTTAACGAAAAAACGTTTTAAAATTCACCGAATCAAATTTTGCTGTTGTTTTAACAAAAAAGTAACAACTCCATTGTTTTCTCAGGATTTCGGAATACATTAGGAAAATTAAAGTTCTCTTGTTTACTCAGAATATACGTTCTATTAATGACGAATACCCTGAGGGTTGAAAATTACATGATACGGTATGCACATAAATTGGCTATATTATTATCTCTTGTTTTTGAAATCTAACAAGTTAAGCAACATCATTTTGCAACAGAAAAAAGTTTGTACACCAAAATTTTGTTTCCGCTCTTAAATTTCACGATAAACAGTTTTTTAAATTTAACTTTCGAGGTATTTCCACAAAAAAATCAAGGAGTGACAAATCTGGTGACCGTGGAGTCTACTCAATACATTTACAATCAAACTAACGATGCTTAAGCAAGATTTTAAATGGGATTAGTGATCCAAATGGTGTTGTTGAAAAGAAAAATACTTCTTACCGAGCCAGCTCAGACTTTCCGTAGTTTCCAGTTTTTCTTTAAAAGCATCGACTTCCTTTTGAAGTTCTTCGATAGTTGAAGGAAGCGGTAGTTCCCATCGAAGTTGTCTTTCGATGGCAGATACTCGCGCTTCAAGGGATTTGAGATCAGCTCCGGTAGACTCTTGAAGCATGGCTAAGCCGTTGGCAGCTACCACTTGTAAAGAATACCGACTTTCCTGGAAAAAATATTATTTTTTGTAGAAAAGTTGAGGTCAACAGTTTTCGTTGGAACTCAGTTCGATTTTAATTTTCAAACGGAATGGCGAATTAATTAATCTTTTCGACAAAGGTCGAGGATTAGCTGTTTTACCGGGTATTCTTTTGTATTTTGAAATTTAGTTACGTATTTTGAAGCGTATTATTGTTGTTTCATCATTGAAAGCAAATTATTTAGATTTCGAGCGCGTTCTGCAAAACGTAAATGCTTTTGATGAATTGAATTTGTTTTCAATATAAAAATTATAATTCCAAAATTCGAAAAGGCACATATTCATAAAATTTAAATGTGGAAAGTACCAATTGCGACATTTTATAAGGAATTTTACCAAGCAATAGTTGAAATTCTAAATACTTACTGAGGAATTAGCAGGCAGGTCAGCGGAAATATTCAACAACTGCCCATCAATATTGTACAGTTTAAGAATATCTCTTGGTCCCGCTTCTGCGGCAGATCTGAATAAATCTGGAACAAGATAGAAAAAATGTCATTATACGAAAGTTATTTACATCAACATTGTCATTTTATTTCCACAAGGACTGGTTTTATGAAGGTAGTACTTAGCTATTGGTTAGAATTTTCACAAAACAAGTCAATATTAAACGAAAAACTAATAATAAAGTAATTATTTCCTGAAATAACCAATGTGAATGTTTCATTGACTTGTTTCAATATAATTACACATTTGAGAATTTAGACAAATATTTACGCGAAATGATAAATTCTACTAATTGGAAGTATGGATCGCATGTTTCGTTAAAAAATTTCAATTTATTATTTCAATATAACAATTAACATGTACCCGAAATAATGACTTTATTCTGTTTGGCTTCTACACAATATCGGCAAAATGTTTTATAGCTCGATCTGTCAGGTAGATAACTAATATCAGTTTCAAAATTTGACTTAGACGTTAAGCGATTGCAAAAGCTGGGTCAACTTGACCAAACGCCTCAATAGATAAGGCAAGAAGATCGTCAATACTATTCAGTTGAAAATGTGAGTGTCATTTATTAAATTCAAGGATAATGGGAATTTTCAGCACAAGCTGATTCATCGAGTTTTATTATGATAAACTAAATACCTTTTAATTGTCAAATAATATACAATATGTCTCAGTAAGTTGGAACCATAGGGGAAACTTTTTTATTATTGGTTTCAGGAAAAAATGTATTCTCCTTATAAAAAGTTCTGCATGTTCTAAAATCTAAAATACAATCGACAGATATCAATTTTTTTCAGTCGTGTACGAGGTATGTCAAAAAATATGAATTTTAAAGTTGTATTTTACAGTGTTATTCAAAAAAAAAATACCTGATAAACAATTAGAAAATTGGGAATAGTTCAAATGTCTTCCTAGATATTATTCTTTCAAATCTTCTATTAACTAAATTGAACTCATATAAATTCCATAAATAAATAATTCTCTTCACTAGATAATGTACAAAACAGAGAACATATTATTATTGTGTATATACAAATTTTTAATATACAGTATAGGTATATATGGAAATAATAAAAAAAATTCTAATTGCTCGTTCCATGAATGACGAATTATCTTGTAAAAGGAAATGACTGAATAAAACTGAGAAGATAATACTGGAAATTCTTTACATATCAACAGGAGAGATTTACTTTTTAGACACTGGGGAATTTATGATAATAAGTAATTTATGTAACTGCAATGCCGTACCTTGGCTCTTTATTGTATTCAGCTTTAGAAAATCCTTGAAAAGGCCAAGCTATATTAGCAATTATACAGCATACAAATATAAATATATATTTAAGCCTTTGAAAAATGTGTTCTTATTAAAAAATTAGCTATCATTCGTCACGATTGATGCCTACATAATCCACTTTTCATGGTTTGGCAGTGTTTTGAATTTATCGATTACGATTGAGGTTTTTTATTTATTTTCATGAAAGTTATTACCAATATTTAGCTCTTTTTCGAACACGGAATAATGAAACTTCATTTGCATTGTTTTTGAGTAGATGAGGCTTTTGCTTGTTCACTGTTTTTATCAATTTATATATTTTTTGTTAATTGATTAGTATTCTGAGCTATCAGAGTGTGAAATTTATAACATTGAATGAAAAATTTGAATGTAATAAATCCATTATAAGCCATTTGAATAAATTGTTGTACTGTAGGTCAATAGTTGACTAATTCAAATATTCAAACATAATTGTGTATAGCCAGGAGAATGTCTTTATCATATTTAATGCTTAAAATTACCTATTAATATAAAATTATTCGAATAAAAATGCCATTAGTTTGAAATTCGCGCTCAAACAAAATTGACTGATGGCATAAGGAGTGCGTTCATAATATATCGAAAACTAACAGTGCAGTTGTCAGTCAGACGACAGGGTAAACGCTTCTTTGAATTATATTCAATTTTTGTCTCAAATTCAAGTAACTGTATCCATTTTTTGTCAATTATTTATATTTAAAACAAAGTTTCTTATTTAAGTAAGTAATACATACTGTGGACATTGTGCTTTTATGAAGAAAATGGGATTTTTAATAAGCATAGCAATTAACTGACACGTCAAAATATGTAGGCTCAAGCAGTATCAATTAAATTTGTAAGTGAGCGTTTCACTAAAAAATATGTAATTACATTCAAAACTAAACCTTTGATACTGGAAACTACAAGTACATAATTTTTTTTCTACGGTGCAAAAATAATTTCCTGTATACTAAAGTCTGTTAATTAAATTTTGGGATTAAAATTGAGTCAGTTAGATTATTCCTTATAAATTTTCTTTCATTTATCTATAAATTTATGTTATTGAAGCTACAAATTACGGTCTCGATTGAAATCCTCCTTTCTCTTTGAATATTCAGTTCATGTTTAATGCTAAATGATGATCTAACAAAATTCTCATCTTAATTCTAACTCGACCTACGGCAAATTCGTACAATAAAGGAAAATTAGTCCAGATAGACCAGAAATAATGCTCCCAAGGTTTTATTTTCATCCCCTTTTTCTTTAGTTGTCCCTGTCTTAAGTATTCAGTGTCTATTTTCGATTCATTGTATTATTTCATTTCATTCTTTGACAGACGACATCAAGTCTTTGTCCAAGTATATGCGCAGAAGGAGTTTATTTTTAGTAGTTTTTTGAGGTTAGTAACCGTAGTCAACCGTATTGTCAGCTCATACAAAAATTAACAAATTTGGATAGGTATGTATTACTATTTTTATATCTGTAAGAACAATGTTATGTTGCTGACATTTGGGGAATACAAAGAGCACTTTGATCTGTTAATTACGTATATATGTTGTTATTTATTTGAGGTATACAACTATATTATTTTGCTAAATTGCTTAAGGGATAACTGAGTACTTTGATACCACATAATTGTATAGAAATGAATGCAATAGATGCTCAATAGACACAAACAAAGCTTATTAAATAAATTAAGGACTTAATGTTTTATTTGTTACTAGCAAATTATTTTTTTACACTGAACACTGTTTCCATGTGTATTTGCCCATGGTCGACCTTTTTGTCAGTATGGAAATCCCTCACTTACTTCGAAACATATACACTAACATCTAACGAAAATTCTTGTAATCAATATCTGGCTTTCTATCGACTTAAGTCTTTGCTAGGAATTATTCGTTAATTATAGTTTCAGATTGAATTTTCCGGTTACAAATTCTCAAATCGAAAAGTATTTATAGATCCTTTTAAGTCTTGGAAATTGGAAAGTTAAAATATATTTACAGATACAGGCAATAGCGATTTTCTTATGCTTAAATCTTTCACCGATAAAAGATTGATGGGAAAAGTTAGTAAAATGCAAAACCAATACAGAGGTTTTTAATAGTGCTTCATTTAGTAGTAAAGCTAATACATTATTTTACGACAATGTAAATCAAATATATTTTCTAATAATAGTAGAATTGAATCCAAAAGGAAAGATCTTGACGTTTTGCGAAACTGGATTTCTCTCTACCGAGTTTTCCCTGGAGATTTGCAAGTTCGCTTGATGGTTCGACGTGAATTAACTTAATTTCCCCATGAGAGGGTCGAAGGCCAACTGAATTTAGACTATTGAATGAATCAATACTATAGAATGATCAGTTGATGTATTCTATATTCAGAAAAAAGTTAGTATCACTTTCAGTTTTTCAAAATAGTACTTTATAATTTTAATTTGTAAGCAATTCTTCGTAAGAAAGCTTGTACTTCGATCCATTGCCGATTTCAGCCGAGATAACTTTCCTGACATAATATAAAACACGCACCTGAATCGCCTGCTAACCGAACAGGTCACGCTTTGTTCTTTATTACTTTGTCCTAGTAATATACGGTTTGGTTAATCTGCGTGAAAAACTTTGTTTATGTTATTTATGCACGTTACTTAGACAGCCATTATTTTCGATTGAGGACTGTAATTTTTATGAACCATTCATTTAATAAAGTATTAATAGATTCTAGAGATTAGTATTGCTTTTTCAATTCAGTTCCAAAACAACCAACTTAGTTGAAGTAGATTTATTTTCTTTTAAGTTTATAATACTGCTTTTATGTATTAGAATAATCCCATTCTCTTAGAGTTTCTATAAGAAATCGACGACATCTGAAACTCACTAGATTAGATTTCCAACGATTCAACTGGATAAAGTTGTTTGCTATAGCAATTGTCCTTATTTTATTTGAAATCTTTAAATTTCTCTTTTATAAGAGTCGCTTTTGAAAGATTAACTTTTTCTTCAAATATTTACTTCATTCCAAATTTACGTTATTGCCATGAATGCCAAGAAATGACAATCATAGCCAGGTAAGTTATGTAAGATCACTGGTTCCAGTGAGCAATGCTGCTATATTTCATCAGAGAAGCATTATTGCCAATTTCTGAATTAATAATTTGATTCCTTCATACCATTGTAGGAGAATAATGTATCCAATTAATCAACCCGAAAGACAACAGCCCCAATAAATAATGTTTGTGTTATCACGTGTAAACATCTTTGTCTGTATTTGATCATAAAACTGATATAAAAATAGAGCACGAATTGCTTTTATAGTTTTTTTATGGACACGACCAAATTGGTTCCAATGAAAGGTAATACATAATATTATCTTACAAGGGTGTTTTTTTACAATATCTGTCAGGTTAGAACAAAATATTTAATATAATTTTATTAATGCTGCAAGAATATTCAGTACAAGATACTCAAATGCGTCCAGAGGACACAAATCTGGTTATCATGAGTGAATATATAAATCGATTTTTCAATCTTACAATTTTCCAATACCTTATAACAACAAATAATTATTCGACAGCAAATATTTACTGAGATATTTTCGATCGTCGATATTCAATTTAATAAAACACCATAAAATGTATACCTTTCGGGATTTCGTCTCTGTCGTTACTTATTGAATTTCATATCGAAAAAAATCAACACGAATCATTTCAGAGATGAGTCTTTTGTGTGAGAGGATTTGAGGATGATGTTAAAAGGAGCCAGGTTTTCATCTGACATCAACGAGATTTGTATTTTCTTGAAATTTTCATTACGGAATATTTCGCTATTATTAAAATAAATTTTTGTTGTAAAATTACATTTTTTTACTAGATATTTTGTTGGAAAAATAGGCCCAATCTATAATTTTGTTTACATTTAGCTCTTTGATATTTAATTAAATATCTTAAACCACATTCAGCAGTTTCTGGAAAACAATTCTCAAAATAATCTCTATTATTTTTTCACTATTGAAAAATTTCAAATGAATTTTTCGACAGTTGAAACCCTATTGTGAAGCTTTTCATTTAAATTCCTTTAGGTAGTAGTGTATGTATGAATGTTGGATATCCGATTCAAGTATCTCTTTTTTTACTTTTTTCATCAGAGTCAAATGTATGGAACAAAATATCGAATAAGCCGGAAGTATGGAAAAGCCGGATGAAATCTGTTATGGATATATTATTCATTTTTATTGAATCTTCGATTTTCTGCCAATAGCTAATTTGCAAGTAAAAAAGGAACAGAAAACGAGACCTATATATGGAGTATCCATTTCAAGAAATTGTTTCTTATTTACCATCTTTATCTTTGTCTCTTTTTTTGTCACCATCAGCCAATGTTGAGAAAGTTTTATTAGCTTTAAGAAATTTTCTCAAATATTTTGATTGAGCTACCTCTAAGCTTTTGAAAATTATATTAAGTTGACAGGTCAATAATTAAAAGAGAAAATTCTGATTGAGTGATTACCATCCTGTGAAGAAAATCCCTTCGTTCTGGAGCATTAAATGTTCTGAAAGTTTCCTGGAATCAAAATATATTGGAGTGTTTAAAAAGTGAAATTTCCCTGAAAACTTCCAAAATAATATGTTGAAGAAAGTTGAAATTTATGTACATAAAAATAACGGAAAAATAAATCCTCACCTTTCTTTTTTTTTTAAAGATGTTTCACATCAAGCTTTGTATATTTTCCAAATCATTTCTTTTGTAAATAGGGAATACATCAAACATCGCAAAGTATACAAACGAAAATTGAAATTCGCTTTCAAGATAAATGGATTTATATGATACGATATGTTTCTAGCATTCTGTATCTGTAAAGTAGGAAGGGTGAGTGTAGGCTCAAAGCACTTAGGCCACATGTGACCCATTGTACACCCTCCTGAGTAGTTATCTCCCCTAGGTCATCGTTCATCCTATTAACGATAGCTTCGGACACTTGCATAAGACATGCGCAGGGTAATCCTGGCAAGAATTTGATTCCATCCCATCTCCGCAAAGAATGGGCAACGCGATCACCTTTAATCCTGTCGCTCCCTTTAACCCACCTCATGATAATATTGTTATCTGCCGATGCGCTAGATAAATATTGGTGACACTCTAGTACTAGCCTTGACATAATACGTTGTCTGTTCAAGGCTAATAGGGCTTGTCTACTGTAAGTGCAAATTGTTATGTTTTTGCCAGGAATTCCTTTTCTGGTTAGTTCTTTCGTGGCAATTGAGGTACCAGCCAGTTCTATTTGAACCACGCTGGTATTTTTTCCCATACTCCACTTAATCCTTAGGCTTAGTACTATGGAGAAATCTCCACATACTGAGCCTTCTTTAGTTTTTGCGTATTGCATTTTGTTGTTTTATTTGTATTCTGTGGGGTTTAATGATCGCAAACCTAGGTACAATTTTATTGCATCATTGGCAGTCTGCAGCAGAGGTAGCTCAGTAGTATTAGTATGATCTACAAGATTTAACTAACCTTCTGGCTTATAATTATAGAAGGGGCAGCATCACTTGTCTCCAGTAATTTGATTGAATTATAAGCTCTTATATCCAATTTAAGGATAGAATGACCTTACCTGACCCTTGTAGTCCAGGTAAGTGAACAGCGGCATTGCAAATTACTTGTGTTTTTAGCGTAAAATTTCCTCCACCAACCGGGCTATTGTGGAACTTTAAAAATCCGTGAAAACCTCTGTTACTTCCTAACAATCAATAAAAACTGAAGAAAATACTGCACAACGAAATATAAACCGTACGTACAACGTTAAACTTTCTCGTCTAATTAAAACTTGAAATTGATGTTCTCTGTAAATATACAACTTTGGTTTAATACTCTCTCGAGACGAGAAAAACGGAAAGTATGGAAAAGATAAACGTCATTTGCACGGAAATGGAGAAGGTGATAACTATATTAATTATGTCCTTCCATGTTTCTATTTCGTCGAAAGTCTGGCGTAGGAAGAGACCCCTCGTTCGGAATATTGCTTTTTTTTTTAATGACAGTAATATTTTAGACTTAAAAGGCTAACTTTACTGTGGTACTGACTAAACTCACGATAGTGAACACACAGCTTGGGCAACCATGGCAAGCTGGCGATGGCGATGATCAGGAAAATCTACATATAACAGTAGGATTTCAACTGAGGAAACACCTCAATACTATGGTGCTAGTGGACATACCTCTAAGCAGAATGTGTGAGCAGAGAGTGTGTTCGGTGTCTTGGTCTACACTTGCCTATATAAAGGAGATGTCTACTAGTGACCTATCCACCTTCCTGGGAAGGACAGGATGGACGTTGGTCTAGGAAGACAACCAATCAGGAGGATATTCAATGGGTCAGATACAAATACAGAACCCAGATCATTCCTAAGACTCACTCATCCTTGGCTATGGCGAATAGTAATATTCAACCAGTTATTATAAAAATATTTAAAAAGTAAAATAAAAACTTCAAAATTTAATTAAAAAACAGTGAAGAAAACAATTGAGTAATTATAGATTCTTGAGGAAGTTTTTAAATTAAATTTTAAACGATACTATCGAATTCCGGAAACTACGTCTAAATATTTAATGTTTGAAGTCCAAACCTATAAAACTCGATCTTTTAACATGGATTTGATGAGAGACAATTTCCTATTCCAATATATGAAATTGAAGTACCATTAAGTTTTGCCAAACACTCAATACTTGGACATCAAGAAGAGTCTTATAGACTTCATCTATCGATTCGATGTCTCTCTTTCGATTCCTTAGACCTGGAAAATCATCCATCAAATAAACATAGACTAGTCGGCTTTGTTGATATGCTGAATATTCAGTTTACGTCGAATTTTCAAACAGTTCAAGACTTTAGAATTGAAGTTTCATCAAGCCCACTGTCTAAAATTCAACCCTGATTATAAGCTGTAACTCTAACCGACATACTCTTCTTTCCTCGGCTTTCATTATCACTGTTTCCTCTTTCGAGTAGGAACTTCCGATTAGAGAAAGATATTTCAGAGTAGAAACGCCTCCGGAAAACTGTCTTTTCGAAGATTAATATATTTTTCACGGTAATATACGATCTTTTCAACTAAAATATTTTCAAAGATGGCCGACTGTAACTTTGTTATTTTAAATGGAACACCCTGTATATTAATATATTTTTGAAATATACGTAATATTTTAGTATACTTTTGTCCGAAAACTTTTTTCGAAAAATGCACACTTTTTGAGTTATTGATTTTTTTGTAGAAAATTTGACCGTTGAAGACCCTTATAAATTATTTTTTTATGAGGGGACCCTTGAAGAGATGAAAATGGTTTCTCTTCGGTTGCCTTAAGCAAGGTCAAACGTATTCGAATTTTTTCTGTAAATTTTTAAAGATGCAGGTGTGGTCTAAATTTTGATACAAGCACTAAGAAATAAAAAAGTCTTTTTCTTCATCTGTCTCTAAAAAAAATCAAATCAAATTGTTTTTATTAATCCTATTTCAACTTTCAGTCGTTTCCGAGATATTTGAGGTTTTAAATTGTTATTATATTTTTTAACAAGTTTAAAGTTTTCATGTATACTTTTAGTAGGCTTTGTAATAAATGACACTTATTTAACTGACATTAGTTAACATCTAGAGAAGATTGTGAGTGAGCTAAGAGTTCAAATTTTCTTCAATTCCCAGCTTGTGCTACTGAACGTTATACAACTATATGAAATGTGTTTCCTTGTTTTTGATTAATTATTTCTTCTTAACGATATTAAAAGTTTCTTCTATTCTTAATTTAATTAAAGGTTTCTGTTATTATAATCATTGTTTTTGCTCTGTAAAGGGATTTATATATATCTGTTGGGCAATACAGGCTTATTATTATTATTATCATTCCAAGTATGCACTTGCTCAGCACTTGCTGGTAATGTTCACCTATCCCGAGCGTGTGTAAACGCAAATGGGATTAGGCTCGGAAGTCACATATTTAGAAATTTACGGACAGTGTGACAGGTATTTATGATGGCAGCCTTCTGCAGATCGATGTTAGTATTTTTGTGAAGACCCAGTTTGGTAAGGCTATCTTGTAGAGTTTTGGGAATTAGTCCCGTAGATGAAACGATGATCGGTACCACCTCTATTTTCTCTGCATGCCACATCTGTCTTACCTCAATTGCAAGATCGGTGTATTTTGCAATTTTCTCGTTGTATTTGTCCAGAATATTGTTATTATTGGGTACTGCAACATCCACCAGATAAACCGAGTTAGCTTTTTTATCCACAACTACAATATCAGGCCGGTTATTCGTCACCCATCTATCGGTGATAATTGACGTATCGTAGTATAGTCTAAAATCAGCATTCTCTAGCACCGAATTCGGATGGTACTTGTAATATGGGGTGTAGGTGTTCACTAATCCAAATTTGTTGGCCAGCTTCTGATGGATGATGTTGCAAAGTTGATTGTGCCTGCGTAGGTAATCAATGTTAGCTAAGGCTGAACATCCCGACGTGATGTGTTGTATCGTCTCTGTTGTTTGGTGGCACCTTCTGCACTTGTCCGTAGCGATGTTTGGATCTTTCATGACAAATTTCTTGTAATTGTTGGTATTAATTACTTGGTCTTGAATTGCCGTCATAAATCCTTCTGTTTCTGGAAATAATGTTCCATCAGATAGCCACTTATTTGATGCTTCCTTGTCGATATGAGTTTGATTGAGGTCGTGATGATGTCGACCATGAAGCGCTTTCTGAGCCCACTCCACCTGTTTGTCAGAATCGGTAACGATTTCAAGTCTCATATCAGGGCTTACAAGATTTAAGGGGGAATAGTTTTTATCTGCTTTTGCGACCATCTCATGCAATTCAGATGTTTCAGCATTGACAATGAAGTATTCTTGGAGTCTAGATATTTGTTTGTTATGTAAATTAACTATGTCCACTAGACCTCTCCCTCCCTCTCTTCTTGGTAGTGTTGTCCTGATAACTGATGATGTCGGATGGTGACATTTGTGTTTGGTCATCATGGTACGGGTTGTTCTTTGAATATCCTCCAGCTCTGTCTTTGTCCACTTCAGAATTCCAAATGAGTATGTCAGGATCGGTATGGCGTAGGTGTTAATTGCTTTTGCTAGATTTCCTGCGTTCAACTGGGATTTCAATAAAGTAGTTACCCTTTGAGTGAACTGGCTCCTAATTTTGATTTTTGCTTGCTGTTGGTCTAATAGCTTAGCTTGCTGAAATCCTAGATATTTGAAGGTCTCGCCATTTTGCATGGCAGTTATAATATTCCCATTGGGTAGTAACACATCTCCGTTAACGATTTTACCCTTATCGATATTTAAGGTTTTGCATTTGTCTAATCCAAATCCCATTTGTATACCACTGGAGAATTTTTCAGTGATATTGAGTAAATGTTGAATTTGACGCTGGTTGGATGCGTATATTTTGATATCATCCATATATAGAAGGTGGGAAACAGTGCAGCTAGTGTTCCTGTTGGCTTTAAGTTTATAGCCGTAATCCGTATCGTTGAGTAGATTGGAGAGTGGGTTCATTGCCAAACAGAACCAAAGTGGACTAAGGGAGTCCCCCTGTAAGATCCCCCTACGGATGGAAATTTCATCAGTTTGGAGGTATTGGCCATTTATTTGTAACTGAAGGTTCGTTCGCCAGTGCTTCATCGCTGATTCAAAAGAAGTAACAACAGTGGGATGTACTTTGTAAATTTGCAGAACTTTCACAAGCCAGGAGTGTGGAACGCTATCAAATGCTTTCCTGTAATCTACGAAAGCCGTGTGGATGTTGCGCTTTTCCTTTTGCGTCTGTTTCAGTATAACTGAATCAATGATAAGTTGTTCTTTGCAGCCTTGGTGATCTCGTCTGCAACCTTTCTGTTCTTCTGACAGGATGTTATTATTATTATTATTATTATCATTCCAAGTATGCACTTGCTCAGCACTTGCTGGTAATGTTCACCTATCCCGAGCGTGTGTAAACGCAAATGGGATTAGGCTCGGAAGTCACATATTTAGAAATTTACGGACAGTGTGACAGGTATTTAGGATGGCAGCCTTCTGCAGATCGATGTAAGTATTTTTGTGAAGACCCAGTTTGGTAAGGCTATCTTGTAGAGTTTTGGGAATTAGTCCCGTAGATGAAACGATGATCGGTACCACCTCTATTTTCTCTGCATGCCACATCTGTCTTACCTCAATTGCAAGATCGGTGTATTTTGCAATTTTCTCGTTGTATTTGTCCAGAATATTGTTATTATTGGGTACTACAACATCCACCAGATAAACCGAGTTAGCTTTTTTATCCACAACTACAATATCAGGCCGGTTATTCGTCACCCGTCTATCGGTGATAATTGACCTATCGTAGTATAGTCTAAAATCAGCATTCTCTAGCACCGAATTCGGATGGTACTTGTAATATGGGGTGTAGGTGTTCACTAATCCAAATTTGTTGGCCAACTTCTGATGGATGATGTTGCAAAGTTGATTGTGCCTGCGTAGGTAATCAATGTTAGCTAAGGCTGAACATCCTGACGTGATGTATGTATGTATGTATGTATGATTGGGGTAACATTCACAGAGACCTAAAAGATCTATTGTGCCCCCTTACTTCTACTTAGTTCCTGAGGAGAGTCTCTGAAACTAGTAGCTCCTTTAGTCCTATTTCCCGGAGGAATTTTAGGATATCTGCAGGCTTCAACTTAGGTAAATGTTCCTCTTCTATCCAGTAGTCTCCCAGGTACTGTGCTCTAGGATTCTGGAGTGCTGTGCAGTTGGAAAGTATGTGGATGGAGGTCTCTTCTTCCATGCCACAGTATCTGCATTCTTCTTCCTCCACTAGTTTGAGCTTTTTCAGGTGCCCATTCAGGCGACAATGTCCTGTTAGGATCCCTGTTAAAACTCTTAGCGCAGTCTTGCTTTGACTTATGCATTCATTTGATCTCCGTAGGTTGTAGTCACCCAGGAGAATCTTTGATTGTCTAAGCCCTACTAGATCTTTTCAATGGTCAGATCTTCTCTTTCTTTCGGCTTCGCCTATTTCTTCCAATATTACCTTGGAGCTGATTCCGCAAAAGGGTTCAGGCCCCCAGAAGGGTATTTCAGACCCCCTCTTTGCTAGTCCCTCTGCTATTTCATTTCCTTCTATTCCAGTGTGTCCTGGAATCCATAGTAGGGTAACTATATTGTTCTCGCCTAATTCATTTAGTTTGTCTAGGCATTCCCTAACCATTTTAGAACTGATTACGCAAGAGCTCAGTGCTTTGATGGCTGCTTGACTATCTGTCATTATGATAATCCTTTGTCCTCGGTATCCTTTATCAATATTGAACTGGGCGCACTTTCTTATGGCGTGGATTTCCGCTTGAAAGATACTTGGGGTTTTTCCCAAGCTTTCGGAGTGTTTGGTTCCTGGCCCGAACACTCCTATCCCAGTTCCTCCTATTGCTTTTGAGCCATCTGTGTACCATTGAATGGCATTCTTTCCAATTCTGGTAATGGTATTCGGATCCCATTCCTTCTTGTTGCTCAATTCTGTAACGAATTTCTTCGAAAAGTTGTACTTTCTCATCATACCGTCTTGTGGCATGTCCCAGGTTGTCTGATTTCTAAGAAGTGCAGAGGTGATTTTTCTTTTAATGATTCCCTCTCTACTCAGTCTGTATCTTGTTTTTTCTGCAACACTTTCCACCACCATATGTAGAGGGGTGAGGTTGAGAATTACTTCCATTGCTGCCGTTGGGCATGTTCTCATTGCTCCTGTAATGCATATACAAGCTAGTCTTTGAATTTTGGAGAGGTTTTCTCTCGTTGTCAATAGACTAGTTCTGCTGCTCCATGCAATGGCTCCATAAGTGATAATTGGTACCACTATGGCAGTGTACATCCAGCTTAGGATTTTTGGGTTGCAACCCCAATTTCTCCCTGCCAGATTCCTACAGACCATTAGAGCCATTTTCGCCTTGTGAGTAATCTCCTTTTCGTGTTTGTTCCACAGGAGCTTACTGTCTAAAATTAAACCTAGATACTTGACTTCTTGTCTCCATTCAATCTCGTTACCATCAAGTTTTATGGTTTTGAGGTTGAGTTTTCTTTTCTTAGTGAAGGCAATCAAGATGGTTTTAGTGGGGTTGATGCTGAGCCCCACTTGCCTACACCAGCTATTTGTATAGTTCAGACCCTTTTGTACAATATCACAAAGGGTGTTTTCGAATTTCCCCCTGGCTGTTATGACAATATCGTCGGCATATCCTTGGCAGGATATTCCTAGATTCGTCAAACCACACAGGAGTTCGTCAACCGTCAGACTCCACATTAAAGGGGATGCTACTCCTCCCTGTGGGCATCCTCTGGTAGTGCAGATGGAGACAATGTCTTTGCTTGTCCTTGTCTCTGCTACTCTTGTGGTGAGCAGTTCCGACATCCATTTGGATGTTGTGCTGTCAACACCTCTTCTGCTTAATGCTCTTTTGACAGCCTCATGTGGAGTGTTGTCAAAAGCTCCTTCTATGTCCAAAAATGCACATACTACAGTTTCTTGGTTGTCTAGAGCACCTCGGATATCCTCCGTCAGTTGTACCAGTGCAGTCTCCGTAGATCTGCCTGCCCGGTAAGCATGCTGACATGGGTGGAGAGGTAGTCTCTCTAGGATTTCCGTTCGAATGTAGTTGTCAATTGCTTTTTCCATCGTTTTGAGTACAAACGATGTTGGGCTAATTGGTCTAAAGGATTTGGGGTTTGTTGTGTCCCTTTTCCCAGTTTTTGGAAGGAAGGTTACTATTGCCCTTCTCCAAGCTTCTGGTATATAACCCAGTTCTAAACTACTCCGACTAATTCTAACCAGATGCGGTAGAATTTCGTCTTGAGCTTGCTGGAGCAATGCTGGGAAAATTCCATCCGCTCCCGGTGTCTTGAAAGGCGAAAAGGTGTTCATAGCCCATTTCAACCTATCGTTACTACAAATGTGTTTGGCCATTGTAATACTTGCTTTCGAAGGTCTGTTATGAGCTTCGAGAGGATTGTCTCTCCTATTTGGGATGCTCCCAGGAAAATGAGTTTCTAGTAAGAGTCGAACTCTTTCCCCCTCATTTTCGGTATAATTGCCGTCTGGCTTTCTCAAAGCCATATCTGTGTTGACCCTACTTTTCGCCATGACTTTGTAAAGTCTTGCCGCAGCAGGTGTTGCGTCTACAGTGTGTAAAAGCCAAATGGAATAAATTCATTATTTCGGTTACTGTACATATTTATAAAAAATCCCGAAACACGTCAAATTTAAATTAAAACTTGACATTCTTTAACGTGAAAATGCAACCCCTACCTTCAACCCCCTTAGAATGACAGGTACAACCCCCAATTTTTTAAATGGGAAGTATAGGCTTGTGATATATCATTTGAAAGGTCTCTTCATTCTCTATTCAAAAATGTTATTGTTTTTAGATTTAATGCAAAAATTAACATAAAAAAAATTAATATCATGTTGTTACCGAAATTCGCTACAATACAATCAAAAACTAAAATGTAATGCAAAACGTAATAAAATGTAGAACACGAAAAAGAACTATGAATGTTAATGAAGTAGATGTTCAAAATGTTCTCCGCGAACGTCTTGGCAACATCCTAATCTCAAATAAAACTGTCTTCTAACATTATTTAACAACATGATATTAATTTTTTTTATGTTAATTTTTGCATTAAATTTAAAAACAATAACATTTTTGAATAGAGAATGAAGAGACCTTTCAAATGATATATCACAAGTCTATACTTCCCATTTAAAAAATTGGGGGTTGTACCTGTCATTCTAAGGGGGTTGAAGGTAGGGGTTGCATTTTCACGTTAAAGAATGTCAAGTTATAATTTAAATTTGACGTGTTTCGGGATTTTTTATAAATATGTACAGTAACCGAAATAATGAATTTATTCCATTTGGCTTTTACACACTGTATATCTTCACAGAATTTTCTGAAGCTATTTCTTTTAGCTTTTCTAATTTCCTTGTAGTAGGTATTTCTCACCTCGGTGTACCTCTGCCAGTCTCCGGTGAGTTTTGCTTTATTGAAAAGGTCCCGGGTTTGAGATCTTAGTTCTGACAGATGTTTGTTCCACCAGGGTGCATCTTTGCTGCTTTGTTGTTTTTGAAGAGGGCAGCTCGATTCAAACGCATCAATTATTGCCCTGTTCAGATCCTGTAGCTCATTTTCCAGGTCGAGATGGTGCTTAGCCCTTCCTTTTCTCTGGATTTGTGCTAAATTTCTTTTTAGATTGGTGTTATAAGTGTCCCAGTCTGTTTTTCTTGGTATTCTCCTGAGGCTTGCCTCTGGTATGCCCAGTTCTAATTTGAATGTTATGATACTGTGATCGGAGAGAGACGGTTCACCCGATACTCTCCAATCTTTTACTATTTGTCTTAGATCCTGTGATGCCAGTGTAATATCTAAAACTTCTTGCCTTACCCTTGTTACAAATGTAGGTGTATTCCCTATATTGTGGATATTAAGGTTTTTATTGAGGATATATTCTAAAAGTTGCTCACCTCTTTTGTTGGTGTTGCTACTGCCCCAAACGGTGTTGTGTGCATTGGCATCACATGCTAGAAGTAGAGGTAGTCTCTTCTCTTCGCAATACTTCACCAGCTTTTGTACCTCTGGGGGTGGTGCAGGCCCATCTCCCTCAAAGTAGCATGATGCTATCACTATTTCTTTACCCTCCTTCTTGTGTTCGAGGTATGCTCGAATTGGAACGAGGTCTCGAGTCATGTATTCTGAAAGACAAAAATAGTTAATATTATTTCTTATCATAATACATGTTCTTGGTATATCACTACCAGTGTGATATACTAGTTTAGCATCTTTACATGCTAATCCTCTTACCTGGTTATTATTAACCCAAGGTTTTTGGATTAAACACATCCCCCATTGGTCCTTGGTGAACAATCTTGTGATCACCGCCGATGCTCCTTTGGCATGGTGTGCATTAACTTGAGCTAAGTTAACACCCACCATCCTGTATGTCGTCTTCTTGGGTGTTTCCCTCCTTCGTCAGGGTGATGTCCCCTTCTGATAGAGTACTGTCCCCTTCCTCCGACACAATCTCCATTTCCTCCTCGGTCAGCGGCGACTCCTCCCCAAGGAGTTTGGAGATGTGCAGACTTTCTACACTCCCCGAGTCGTCACTGGCCTTGGAGGAAATGGAAACTTCTACAGTTTTTCTTTCCTCTTCTTTTCTGAGGCCATGTACGGGTATTTTCCCAAACCGGTAATGGATGGTGAACCCGTTGTTCTTGATTTTCTGATAGATTGTCTATTCCTGCCCTTAAGACTAGGCCATTGCCCTCTTCCTTCAGGTTGAGAACCTTCCACTGGTTTGTTTCCAAACCCTCGTTCTGCGCTTTGATTAAGCGAAGAAGTTTTCCTTCCTCTACGCCTTTGCTTCTTGGTAGGAAGATCGTGGCGGTATGCATTTTTGGGATGTCGTCTCCCTGGCACACCGTCAGTTCTGCCCCCTTCCAGCTCTCCAGCTTTGGTACTATCAACCGGAGCCATTCTGCAGTCTGTGGTGTTTCACAGTTGATTAGAACGACTCCTGGTCTGAAATGTATGCCACTAAACTGGAGTTTGTATTCCCATCCAGCATACATTTCTTCTATTATTGCGTTCTCCAGCAAGGTTTGGTCGTCCGCACTGAGGGTAATCTCAGGGTACGCCCTTGGGAGAACTGCCATTCTTTTCAGCTTTGCTGCAGCTGCATAGCTGCCAGATGAAGAGGGGATGACTGTTCTGTCCTCCTTTTTCTTCTTCGCCTGTGCTTGCGGTGCTTGGGCTGTCGCCATTCCCCGCTTTCTCTTTTCTCCTTTAGGAGGGATGTTTTTCTCCTCTCCTTGCTTCTTGCGTTCTGTAGCCTTCTTCCTTGCTTCCTCCGGTGTGAGTCCCTGTTCAAGGAAGCGAAGATACCATCTCACCCCCGCTCCACTAAGTCCACGCCTTAGTGGATCATCCCTTCCACCGGGTTTACTCAGTTCAGGAAGAAGGGGGGGTTTCTTCTTTTTTGTCCAGGATTTCTCCCGGAGATTTCCACCAGTTGAGGAGGTTGAGGGTATAGGTGCCCCTGCCTTTCTCCTCTCCTGTTTTTCTCTAACTTCCTCTACACGAGGTTTGCTCGCGTGTGAGGAAGATGCTCCTGTATTAATGGGCACTGTGGATGTATTGCTCCTACTTGTGCCCGGTTGCGGTACATGCCCGCTTGGTTTCATTTCTTTCTTCTTATTCATGGTTGATCCCACGAGTAGCTAGGGAAGCATAAGGTCCACTCCTGCAGAGCCCCGCATGCAGGAGTAAGGGTATTGAAACTGGATGTCCCCAGGTATCCAGAGTCCGCATATTAGCGATCAAGCTTCCCCTTGACCACGCAGTCCTCGGCATATGCTGTTCCACCTTGACTTGGATGGTTTTTATTGTGGTCTCCTTCCACTTGGCCAGCTGTTTAAGGCAAGCCCCCACATCCAGTGAATATACCTCATCAACCACCTTCCACTAGATACGGTTTATATCAGGCAGGTTTCCACAAGCAGTCTGCTGCTCCGACGATCCCGCTGACTCCGGCTATCGACCGGCTATCAGCAGACCCATCGGGACATCAGTCCCGACGTGATGTGTTGTATCGTCTCTGTTGTTTGTTGGCACCTTCTGCACTTGTCCGTAGCGATATTTGGATCTTTCATGACAAATTTCTTGTAATTGTTGGTATTAATTACTTGGTCTTGAATTGCCGTCATAAATCCTTCTGTTTCTGGAAATAATGTTCCATCAGATAGCCACTTATTTGATGCTTCCTTGTCGATATGAGGTTGATTGAGGTCGTGATGATGTCGACCATGAAGCGCTTTCTGAGCCCACTCCACCTGTTTGTCAGAATCGGTAACGATTTCAAGTCTCATATCAGGGCTTACAAGCCCTTATTATTATTATTATTATCATTCCAAGTATGCACTTGCTCAGCACTTGCTGGTAATGTTCACCTATCCCGAGCGTGTGTAAACGCAAATGGGATTAGGCTCGGAAGTCACATATTTAGAAATTTACGGACAGTGTGACAGGTATTTAGGATGGCAGCCTTCTGCAGATCGATGTAAGTATTTTTGTGAAGACCCAGTTTGGTAAGGCTATCTTGTAGAGTTTTGGGAATTAGTCCCGTAGATGAAACGATGATCGGTACCACCTCTATTTTCTCTGCATGCCACATCTGTCTTACCTCAATTGCAAGATCGGTGTATTTTGCAATTTTCTCGTTGTATTTGTCCAGAATATTGTTATTATTGGGTACTGCAACATCCACCAGATAAACCGAGTTAGCTTTTTTATCCACAACTACAATATCAGGCCGGTTATTCGTCACCCGTCTATCGGTGATAATTGACCTATCGTAGTATAGTCTAAAATCAGCATTCTCTAGCACCGAATTCGGATGGTACTTGTAATATGGGGTGTAGATGTTCACTAATCCAAATTTGTTGGCCAACTTCTGATGGATGATGTTGCAAAGTTGATTGTGCCTGCGTAGGTAATCAATGTTAGCTAAGGCTGAACATCCCGACGTGATGTGTTGTATCGTCTCTGTTGTTTGTTGGCACCTTCTGCACTTGTCCGTAGCGATGTTTGGATCTTTCATGACAAATTTCTTGTAATTGTTGGTATTAATTACTTGGTCTTGAATTGCCGTCATAAATCCTTCTGTTTCTGGAAATAATGTTCCATCAGATAGCCACTTATTTGATGCTTCCTTGTCGATATGAGTTTGATTGAGGTCGTGATGATGTCGACCATGAAGCGCTTTCTGAGCCCACTCCACCTGTTTGTCAGAATCGGTAACGATTTCAAGTCTCATATCAGGGCTTACAAGATTTAAGGGGGAATAGTTTTTATCTGCTTTTGCGACCATCTCATGCAATTCAGATGTTTCAGCCTTGACAATGAAGAATTCTTGGAGTCTAGATATTTGTTTGTTATGTAAATTAACTATGTCCACTAGACCTCTCCCTCCCTCTCTTCTTGGTAGTGTTGTCCTGATAACTGATGATGTCGGATGGTGACATTTGTGTTTGGTCATCATGGTACGGGTTGTTCTTTGAATATCCTCCAGCTCTGTCTTTGTCCACTTCAGAATTCCAAATGAGTATGTCAGGATCGGTATGGCGTAGGTGTTAATTGCTTTTGCTAGATTTCCTGCGTTCAACTGGGATTTCAATAAAGTAGTTACCCTTTGAGTGAACTGGCTCCTAATTTTGATTTTTGCTTGCTTTTGGTCTAATAGCTTAGCTTGCTGAAATCCTAGATATTTGTAGGTCTCGCCATTCTGCATGGCAGTTATAATATTCCCATTGGGTAGTAACACATCTCCGTTAACGATTTTACCCTTCTCGATATTTAAGGTTTTGCACTTGTCTAATCCAAATCCCATTTGTATATCACTGGAGAATTTTTCAGTGATATTTAGTAAATGTTGAATTTGACGCTGGTTGGATGCGTATATTTTGATATCATCCATATATAGAAGGTGGGAAACAGTGCAGCTAGTGTTCCTGTTGGCTTTAAGTTTATAGCCGTAATCCGTATCGTTGAGTAGATTGGAGAGTGGGTTCATTGCCAAACAGAACCAAAGTGGACTAAGGGAGTCACCCTGGAAGATCCCCCTACGGATGGAAATTTCATCAGTTTGGAGGTATTGGCCATTTATTTGTAAATGAAGGTTCGTTCGCCAGTGCTTCATCGCTGATTCAAGAAAAGTAACAACAGTGGGATGTACTTTGTAAATTTGCAGAACTTTCACAAGCCAGGAATGTGGAACGCTATCAAATGCTTTCCTGTAATCTACGAAAGCCGTGTGGATGTTGCGCTTTTCCTTTTGCGCCTGTTTCAGTATAACTGAATCAATGATAAGTTGTTCTTTGCAGCCTTGGTGATCTCGTCTGCAACCTTTCTGTTCTTCTGACAGGATGTTGTTTTGGTCCACATGTCTGTAAATACGGTTAGTGATGCAAGCCGTTAATATTTTATATATAGTTGGTAGGCAGGTTATGGGCCTATACTGCGAAGGATCGTGAGTTTGATGTGTTTTGGGAAGCAAGTGGGTCGAGCCCAGTGTCAGAAATGGTGGTGTATCTTCTGGATGTTGCAAAATATGTGAGAATGATGTTGCCATTGCAACATTATTATATTATTATTATTATTATTATTATCATCATTCCAAGTATGCACTTGCTCAGCACTTGCTGGTAATGTTCACCTATCCCGAGCGTGTGTGAACGCAAATGGGATTAGGCTCGGAAGTCACATATTTAGAAATTTACGGACAGTGTGACAGGTATTTAGGATGGCAGCCTTCTGCAGATCGATGTAAGTATTTTTGTGAAGACCCAGTTTGGTAAGGCTATCTTGTAGAGTTTTGGGAATTAGTCCCGTAGATGAAACGATGATCGGTACCACCTCTATTTTCTCTGCATGCCACATCTGTCTTACCTCAATTGCAAGATCGGTGTATTTTGCAATTTTCTCGTTGTATTTGTCCAGAATATTGTTATTATTGGGTACTGCAACATCCACCAGATAAACCGAGTTAGCTTTTTTATCCACAACTACAATATCAGGCCGGTTATTCGTCACCCGTCTATCGGTGATAATTGACCTATCGTAGTATAGTCTAAAATCAGCATTCTCTAGCACCGAATTCGGATTGTACTTGTAATATGGGGTGTAGGTGTTCACTAATCCAAATTTGTTGGCCAACTTCTGATGGATGATGTTGCAAAGTTGATTGTGCCTGCGTAGGTAATCAATGTTAGCTAAGGCTGAACATCCCGACGTGATGTGTTGTATCGTCTCTGTTGTTTGTTGGCACCTTCTGCACTTGTCCGTAGCGATGTTTGGATCTTTCATGACAAATTTCTTGTAATTGTTGGTATTAATTACTTGGTCTTGAATTGCCGTCATAAATCCTTCTGTTTCTGGAAATAATGTTCCATCAGATAGCCACTTATTTGATGCTTCCTTGTCGATATGAGGTTGATTGAGGTCGTGATGATGTCGACCATGAAGCGCTTTCTGAGCCCACTCCACCTGTTTGTCAGAATCGGTAACGATTTCAAGTCTCATATCAGGGCTTACAAGATTTAAGGGGGAATAGTTTTTATCTGCTTTTGCGACCATCTCATGCAATTCAGATGTTTCAGCCTTGACAATGAAGAATTCTTGGAGTCTAGATATTTGTTTGTTATGTAAATTAACTATGTCCACTAGACCTCTCCCTCCCTCTCTTCTTGGTAGTGTTGTCCTGATAACTGATGATGTCGGATGGTGACATTTGTGTTTGGTCATCATGGTACGGGTTGTTCTTTGAATATCCTCCAGCTCTGTCTTTGTCCACTTCAGAATTCCAAATGAGTATGTCAGGATCGGTATGGCGTAGGTGTTAATTGCTTTTGCTAGATTTCCTGCGTTCAACTGGGATTTCAATAAAGTAGTTACCCTTTGAGTGAACTGGCTCCTAATTTTGATTTTTGCTTGCTTTTGGTCTAATAGCTTAGCTTGCTGAAATCCTAGATATTTGTAGGTCTCGCCATTTTGCATGGCAGTTATAATATTCCCATTGGGTAGTAACACATCTCCGTTAACGATTTTACCCTTCTCGATATTTAAGGTTTTGCACTTGTCTAATCCAAATCCCATTTGTATATCACTGGAGAATTTTTCAGTGATATTGAGTAAATGTTGAATTTGACGCTGGTTGGATGCGTATATTTTGATATCATCCATATATAGAAGGTGGGAAACAGTGCAGCTAGTGTTCCTGTTGGCTTTAAGTTTATAGCCGTAATCCGTATCGTTGAGTAGATTGGAGAGTGGGTTCATTGCCAAACAGAACCAAAGTGGACTAAGGGAGTCACCCTGGAAGATCCCCCTACGGATGGAAATTTCATCAGTTTGGAGGTATTGGCCATTTATTTGTAAATGAAGGTTCGTTCGCCAGTGCTTCATCGCTGATTCAAGAAAAGTAACAACAGTGGGATGTACTTTGTAAATTTGCAGAACTTTCACAAGCCAGGAATGTGGAACGGTATCAAATGCTTTCCTGTAATCTACGAAAGCCGTGTGGATGTTGCGCTTTTCCTTTTGCGCCTGTTTCAGTATAACTGAATCAATGATAAGTTGTTCTTTGCAGCCTTGGTGATCTCGTCTGCAACCTTTCTGTTCTTCTGACAGGATGTTGTTTTGGTCAACATGTCTGTAAATACGGTTAGTGATGCAAGCCGTTAATATTTTATATATAGTTGGTAGGCAGGTTATGGGCCTATACTGCGAAGGATCGTGAGTTTGATGTGTTTTGGGAAGCAAGTGGGTCGAGCCCAGTGTCAGAAATGGTGGTGTATCTTCTGGATGTTGCAAAATATGTGAGAATGATGTTGCCATTGCTTTATGTAGACTGTCAAACTTCTTATACCAAAAGTTTTGGACGTGGTCAACTCCTGGTGTCTTCCAATTACTGGTACTCTTTATAGCTTCGGTTACCTCGCTTGTTGTCAAGTCAACGAAAGACATCGGTTCAATATTGATTTTTTCCTCCTCAGTTCTTATCCAGTGAGCGTTGGATTTATGTTCGACAGGCTTCGACCATAATGAAGACCAGTATTCCGTCAGCTCATCTTTATTTGGAGGACCTTGGTTCTGATTGTTTTCTGTACCACTCAGTTGCCTGTAAAATAACTTCTGATTGTTATTGAATAAGTAATTTTGTTGTTTCCTTTTCGTGCACTTGACATATCGAGATAAACGTTTGGATTTTGCCTTCAACTTTTGTCTGAGTGAATCCATATATTCAAATACATGTTGTTCATGTTGTGGGTGACCTGTATAAGTTTTGATTTTTCGATAGATCTTTCTCACTCTGTTTGTTAATCGCCTCGACGGTTTCAAGCTGTTCTTAAACTCTGTCAACTGCCCCAATTCCCTCCTGATGTCATCAATGGAACTTTCGAGCCTGCGTTGCCACCAGGGCTTGAGCTGTTTGTAGTCCTTACTCTGATTGTTTCCAGGGAATTGGATTCGTTGATTATGAATTCGAAGCACTGCCACCGCTCCACAATAGATGAGAGTGTGAAGTTGTTCCAGTGCTTTGCAGTCATTGGCATGGTTTTGCAATAGTAAGTTCACTGCTGCTATTATGCTGTTGGTACTCTTATTGGTTCGCAACTTGGGTAGTTTGGGCCGGTGTATTGGGTTGGTGCCATTAAATTCCGCTAGTGCTTTACAAAGCTCTGTATTATAGTCATTATCAGGTGTTTTGTCGCAATCAATGTTTGTTTTCTCAACGCCATTGTTGTCTTCTTGTGCATTTTCCGGTTCATGTGTATCATGATCGGTAATTATGTCATTCTCCTCATTTTGTAGGTCAAGGAGGACTTCTCCTCGAATTTGTTGCAACGTCGGATCGGGTAGTAGATTGTTTTTCACAATACTTCGACGCTGGTCAGCAATACGTTGTTCCGTGAGATGCTGGAATTCTGGGAAATGTTCAATGAATGCACGGTGGAGGGCGTATCTGTACGTTGTCATATCAGTTTCCATCTTGGTGATTTTGAAATAGGAGCGCATAATAAAAGAGTTCAGCTCAATAGTCCACTTCATGCGCTTCCTGGGCTTTCCGGCTTTTGTGGTCGTGGATGTGCCGACTTGCGTCACTCCAGAAACAGCAGAAGCCGGTGGATGAGGATTGGTGTTGTTTTCCTCATGAGTGTAGGTCACAGTAGCCCTACTCGGTGTCACGCTGCGCCTACCGCTAACCGAGGAAGAAGTTGATTCATCATTTTTCGAAGAAGCCCTTCTAGCACCAGCTTGAACGCGACAAGAGTTTAAGGTGTTGCAATGTCGATTCACCTGACGATTCCTGAGATTTAAAGTCCCGGAATTTACAATCGAATTATTGCTCCCCCCAGAATCCGTGGAGCAGACAGCCGATGTACTAGGTACACTAGCAGTGTGGGATTCTGAGCATTTCGCTCTACCCACCTGGGGTAATCTAGTTTTACAATTCGACATCGTGATTGTTGCATTTTAGACCTACTGCCAGGTGATAATTCAGCCGCTCCTTCCATGGAGAACAGACGCTGTCGGAGTACCGCTCCTTACATGGAGTCCGTCGTGTCCTGAAACTTACTGGTTTTGGTTCGCTCCGAGGTATTCAATTTCCCCGATACCTTTTATATCTAAAAGGCCTTCCCCTATCCACCACCTGGGGAAGCGCCCGATAGGGGACCAGCACCCCCACGGGACCATTATTATTATTATTATTATTATTATTATTATTATTATTATTATTATTATTCTGAGATGATGATTAGCCGAATGAAGGTATACTGAGAAGGGTTGAAAAATGCATTGAAGTTCAAGGGAGCAATTTTGAAAATTTACATTAAAACATCAGACTATTTTTCTTTGGCTTTTAATTTTCCATAAAATTTTGTAGCATATCTTATTATTCTCACAAATGGTTTAACTCGATTAACTTTTGCTTAAAATTAACAGAATAGCTTCAAATTGTTAAGTATTCTTTTAACAATGTGCGATTTCGATCGCGGTCAATCTGGATATCTTACTGCAAATAAAGCATATGTTCTTGTAAAAACTTTGTCACATTTACCATGTATTACACCTGCCTCTCTAAAAATTTACAGAAAACATTTAATATCTGGATAACGGTAAGGTTTAGGTATAGGAAAGTATACATGAACTTGCCTTATTTTTTAACCTGAATGCATTAAAATAGAAAAAACAGGGTGGTTCTATTTGAAAAAATGAAGAAATTTGATATTTATGAAGTTAAACTTTGAACACTTTTTATACACACCCTGTATAAAATGAAACATTTTTCAATATAGATTCGAATACGTTTGATCTTGCTCAAGGCAACCGAAGAGAAACATTTTCATATCTCCAAGGGTCCCATCGTAAGAAAATAATTTATAAGGGTCTTCAACGGTCAAATTTTCTACAAAAAAAAACAATAACTCAAAAAGTGTGCACCCATAGGCAGATTAATATGTTGAACTATTGACTTCTATTGTACTGCATTATTTCTCTTTAATGCTGTTCAATTAATTGAAATTTATGCACGGCCTCTCGCGTTATGCGATCCATTTTACGAGATATACAGAATGTTCAGTGATTTAACAATGATTGGTTGGAAAATATATCCCTGTTAATCGTCGTAATTTCTGATGATCGTTATCCATAGTAATGGGGTATCCAGTAGCCGATGGTAATAATTACTTATTCAATTATCTTGTAACTATTATACTTCAGCTTCGTTTTACCAATAAATTATCGAGAGCCTCTAACTGGAAAATTTGATACAATTTTTTCATATTATTAATCAATATTTTTCCAAAAAAGTTTTCAAAATAAACCTAAGAATAAATTAAATTGTAGTATTAGCATCTATGGATATAGTAAGATCTTTTAACATCCAAATGAACGTCGGAACTGCTCACTAGAGACGTAATAAGTGGAAGTGCTCTAAGAGTTTCAACAGGAGTTCCAGCAGGATTGAATGAGCACCTATAAAAGCTCAAAATAGTGGAAGGTGTGGAGGAAGAATTTAGATTCTGTGACACAGATGAGGAAATCTCCATCTACATAGTGGATGGAGAAGAAACCTATATCCATATACTTTCTAACAGTACAGCCCTCCCGAATCTTAGAGAACAGTATCTGGGAGACTACTAGATAGAAGAGGAATGTTTCCCAAGTTGAAGCCTGAAGATATCGTAAAATTCCTCCGGGAAATAGGACTAAAGGAACTACAAAGAGGGCACAGTGGATCTTTTGGTTGGGCATCAGTTCTATTTGGAGCTGGACTTACCTTTGATTTGATCCGATGGTGTATCGGATCGGAAGAGCGCAGTCTCGTGGCGCGGCCCCAAGCTGAAGAAGATCCGCACAAAAGTAGCGGGGTGGTCCATGAGCAATGAAGCACCGCCGAGCACCGACTCATGGCTCGTTGCGCGACCCTAACGACGCGCTTTCAAAGGTTCCCTTTGCCCATCGGTCACATGACGATGGCGTCGTTTTTATTGATGGTATTACACTTTCAACTGTTGCTGAGTTATCGGAAACTTCGTTGATGTAGAAAAAGACCATTTTTTTCTGAAATAAAAGAAAATTAGGTTAAAAATATATCAAGTTACACAGTAATAATAGTACAAAGCAGAGTTGAAAACAAAGGTAGTTGGAATATTTTCTAAAATTGTATTAGTTTGGTCCGAAAGTTTTATTTGAATTTCTGAAAAGCTCTCCTTGTTTTCCTTCTATTTGTAGGATAATTTATGTGTTCAATGTACAAAGAAGCTTTGAAATCAAATTGAGTGTTTTTCCAGTTTTTTTCCACGTGAAAGATTTAATCTGAAATTCAATTTCAAAAAAGTTTCAAAGTTGGAAACTTTCAACAAATTTAAATATGTAAAATATTGGAAATTTGGTAAAACTAAGCTATACTACAAGATAACTAGCGTTTCGATAACAACTTGAAAAGGAAATCAGATGTAATAATTGAACAAAAAGTAAATCAAACTAGTGAAAACTATACCATTAAAAGTTACTAGATTGGCCTAGCTCTGTATATTTATATTCTTCCTGCTTCGTCAAGGAGTTTGGAAGAAACGGTAATGATGACGAAAAAAAGTGGAAAACAAGAAAAACCTTGTCAAATATGTATGAGAAATAAGCTTAATTGCCAAATTTGAAGGAAATATTCTCAATATAAACGAAGCTACGTTGTTGTGAAATATTTATTATTTATATAATTTTACTTTGCAGGAGGAAAACAAATTCCAGACTATCCTGCTGTTCAAATACAGGTGAGTTGAATAATATTATTTACCTACGACCCCCCCTGTAATCAGTCAATAACACACAGTCGGCGCTAATGTAATGACGTCTATTACGCACGGTAAAAAAAACGCACAGCTGTAAAGTAAATCGCACGGCTTCCCTAGCAACATCTTAGCAACTGTCAATAGACGTCGCCATTTTATTCAAAAATCTGACATAAGCCGTCAAAACATTAAACTTAGGTATAGGCTGCAAGAGCGATTTGCGTAAGAACTGTCAAGAAACTTTTAAAACACTTTTTTATTATCCTTATAACTTATAATGGTTTGTGTATTTTGTGGAAAGCTTTATTCAATTAAAAAATGTAGAGTGAAAGTGAGATGGATTTAATATTATCATGGAAATCGCAGAAATAGCCAAATATTGTTGATGTTGCTCAAATATTATCAATAATAAGAGAATAAATACATGTAGAAGTAGGTCGTAGGTAAAGTATAGTACGTAACTAGTGTTGTAGAGCATTTTACGCACTCACGGAATTACGCACTCGCCGCTACGCGGCATCGTGCGTAACTTTTCCATTCGTGCGTAAAATGCTTCTTACCACACACGTTACGTAATATACTATTACCTACGACCCCCCCTGTAATCAGTCAATAACACACGGTCGGCGCTTATGTAATGACGTCTATTACGCACGGTAAAAAAAACGCACAGCTGTAAAGTAAATCGCACGGCTTCCCTAGCAACATCTTAGCAACTGTCAATAGACGTCGCCATTTTATTCAAAAATCTGACATAAGCCGTCAAAACATCAAACTTAGGTATAGGCTGCAATAGCGATTTGTGTAAGAACTGTCAAGAAACTTTTTATCCTTATAACTTATAATGGTTTGTGTATTTTGTGGAAAGCTTTATTCAATTAAAAAATGTCGAGTGAAAGTGAGATGGATTTAATATTATCATGGAAATCGCAGAAATAGCCAAATATTGTTGATGTTGTTCAAGTATTATCAATAATAAGAGTATAAATACATGTAGAAGTAGGTCGTAGGTAAAGTATAGTACGTAACTGGTGTTGTAGAGCATTTTACGCACTCACGGAATTACGCACTCGCCGCTACGCGGCATCGTGCGTAACTTTTCCATTCGTGTGTAAAATGCTTCTTACCACACACGTTACGTAATATACTATTACCTTATTTCTTTGAAAATTGAAAAATATCTAAAAAGTAATTTGGAAAATAAACACTTAACAATGCATTTCTTGAATTTAGTTTAGGTCTCGTTCAATCAAAGACGTGGGATATACCCTTCTACATTATATGTATGAAGGAAGCTCTTCAGTATAATGTTTAAAAGGAATTCTCTGAAATTTTAGAGACACAAAGTTAACGAGACTGCTTTGAAAATTTGAATAGTAATCATCTTGTAATGAAGTCGGAAACTTACGGGGCTAAATTTAGCGGAACAAATCATTTACTTAAAATGTTACGGTATGAGCGAAATTCACAATGTTCTGGTAAAAAATTCTTAAAAAACGTTAAATGAAGGAGAATATTTGATTTTGGGAATGAGTATCATTTGCGAAAATTTTAAAAAACGTGCTATTAATTTCAAATTATCTTTTTTGGTTGGAAAAAATTAATTTTTAATACAAAAGTACAAAGAAAAACCGTGGTAGAATAGAAAAATTTAATTGTTCTGGTGAAAAAGGATAAGATTGATTCATACCCACTGTTCGTTTATTATAAGATAATGAAGAGGAAATTTCTCGCGAATTATAAAAGCAGTCAACCCAATTAGGATTTTGTTCAACCACACTTCGCTTTTCTCTTGGAACAAAATAAGAATATTGCTACACAGAAACGTAAAGCTTAACATTTTTTTTTGACAATTTTATGGATATAATTATAGCGAAACTTTATTCGCTGCTAGAGGCGTTATATTTCTTATTAAAATAAAACTTTAACAATAATGACAAAAATTTTTACCAAAGGGTATAAAGTATATGATAGTTTTCCCAAATTAATACTCAAAAGTAACAAAAATTCACTTAAAATTAAGGTTATACTAATGAATAATCAGTATCTATAAATTCTGCATTGGTGAAAGTGGGTCCGAAATAAAAAAAGGTTGCTGCTTTAATATATTTTCCCACGCATGGTCGAAGGATTTTCACTTATTTGAACAATTCCTCTGGCGAAATTGGAAGAGAAGATTTATGACTTCGGTAGTAATTAAAAAAGAATACTACTTAAAAAAAAGGCAAAAACAATTCATGGTTAGGTGTTTGGTGGTAACTAAGACTTTCCAATCATGGAGTTCATTTGGAACTTTAAATAGAAAATCTTCCAAAAAAAGTAGCATTTTTGGCGAACACTCCAAGCTCCTCCGCCAAATATTGAAATTATTTTAAAATTTTGGCGAAGGTATCGCGCACTTTCGCCATATTTGCAGCTAGTTTTAGTTTTTTGTGTTGAATATTTTTTGCTTGAGTAACTGTTGGTGGAGCTGTGAAAACATTCAAATGCTATGCATAAAATAAACGTGGCCTGTAGAGTCAATCGAACTGTTCGAACATTTTCTAGAATCATAATTTTCGAACATAAAACGAATTAATGTGCCGTTCGGGTTTTAAGCTGTTAAATAAATCAAACTCCTCTGAGGTCGTCATCCGGTTAAATAATCCTCTATGGACTTACCGAAACCGATGTCCAACTAACGGGATTTTGTATAGTCCAGGGGGTCAAGTTTTGAAATAAGGTGAAAATCAATTCATATGCGAAATATTTCGATTATCAATTCACCAGTGAATTGCAATACCTAGTTTTCAAAAGAAGTGAAATGAAATTTATAATGAAATGAAATAAATTCACTGCTTCGAATTCAATTGACTTTTTTAATTTGGCAGCATCGCTTAGATATTACAAAATCTAGAAAAAGAAGAAAATGACTGTTTGTTTATAAAGACCGGATCAGTAGGTTTTAAGAAGAAGAAGAACTTAGCTAGTCACAAACTTGGAATCACTTCAACTCAAGCTAAATTCACACAATTCTAAGGTTAGCTTATATTGTTGACAACTCCTAATGTCATTATTACAAATAATATTGAAATTTAAGAATAGTTCTAGAATTTAAAAATTTGGTTATATACATTTTTATTCCTTAGTAGCTTTGTCAATAGCTGATATTCTTGTAGGAGCTACCAAAGTCCAAATGAGGTTGTAATAAATTTATTAGTTCACGAGCACCTTCCTTATGTAATTTATAAATTATAAGGAACTGGCGATCACTCAGATTGGAAGGATCTTGCCTAAAAAGATGTAGTAATGTTCTTGTTGATAATAAATCATGCTCCACTAGGTCCACTACATTGTTTACCACTATTTGCTGCAGTTCCTCCAAATTGGCCATTTCATTCAAAAAACGTTCTCGCGCGTGTTACTCTCACTCACTCACTTAACTATTATAATAATTACCAAATAGCAGACTAATAACTGCAAACTAGGATTGAAAACAAGAAAATTCACGTAAAATATATAGAAAATCACAACACAAATTCCGGCGATTCTAAAATCTCTGAATAATTGGCATGTGAAAAGAGCATTTCGACAGCTTGACAGCATCCGAATTATATTTGTGAAATATTTTCGAATTCGAATTTATTTCACACATGAAATTAGTTCAAAACTTGGGTTGATCGAAATATTGGCTAATTCACCTGTGAAATATTTCAAAACTTGACCCCCTGGTGCCAGAATATAATATTGTTTTATAAAAAAAAATTGATATCAACGTTTGGGAAAAAATGAACGTGAAACGTTAAACTAATTAATTTTTCTTCCTTTATCTTGAATGTCCTAGTTTCAGCTGCTTAGTTCAGTCTCTAGTTTTCAGTTTCCGGTGGGGAGGTTGTCACCCTCTAGGGATTTTTTTTTACTTTCTCCTCTGTCAATGAAAAGAAATAAATCTTCTTCAGCTAGAATTCTCGGGAAGTAATCATCAAGGTAGAAAATTGAATTAAATTGGATTAGATTTCTATTTCCTTGTAGCATGTAATCATATATCGGTTATATTCATTGGCAAAGACGAGTTAACGACTCAAAAATAATCTGGACCTGCAGAAATGAATCAATTCGCTATAGTTTTAGTTCAATTTATGGCCCACTAACTATGGAAAGCTGCCCACTATTTGCAATATTCAATTGACGAAATTGTCAAACTATTTACATAAGTTTCCACAGTAGGAGGTGAGCTTTTAAAATAATTGGACGTTAGCTAGACACTCCTGTATTTAATTGTATTTTCCTCCACCTTAATATTGTAATTTTTTAAATATTTCCATACAAAAAACTTCTATTTTAATTGCCAATAACTCGGGAACGAGTGCACTTGATTATTTCCCCATAAATCATGAGACTATCTGTATATCTAATGAGATTTTATCTATGCTGCAACATACTTGAAGCATCAATTCTGGTTTAAGGAAATTGTATATTAATTGAGTTCGGCTTGAAGTTTGGCGTTTTCATGAAACTCGTAAAGGTGATAATAATCTAAATGGGTTGAATAATCCTCTTCTTTCCTTATGTTATACCTATTTAAGTCTGGATATAATATTGGGAAAATTCATCCATAGCCATTTCACACCATTTATATTAATTTAGATTCTGGATAGTTTTGTTCATTTCTCGATGTGGAAAATTCACAAATTTGATGGAAATTATTTGTTACAAAGTTATTGGAATCAATTGTTTGAAAAACATTTGCTTCTAAGAGTGTTTTAAAAATTAAATCACCAAATAGTAAGTAAATCATTTTTTCTCCGATTGGCAGCAAATATTAATTTTGCTGACTGATATCAATCAGCAAAGTATTACTTTTGCTGCCTGTGATTATACATTTCCATAGCAATCAACCAAAATAGAGATTGTCGGAATTGTAATAATTTGCAAATACAATATCCTCATTATGAACAATCGGAAAAAAAATTATATGTTCAACCTGACAGCAAAGTAGATTGACTGCCTTAGCTGGATTCCTAGCCTCGCTACGCTCGGCTATGAATTCAGCTTCGGCAGTCAATCTACTACTTTGCTGCCTAGTTAAACAAATAAATATTATTGAATGTATTTACATTATCTCGACTTTTTATTCCTTTAAAATTTCTGTACAAAAATATTTTCTTGAATTCATTTTTGTTTCCAAATCAAGAACTTTCCTCACTCATTACACACCAAAAATATAATTCTTTTGAAGCGCGATCCCATTAGAATATCTTTTTGAAATAGACCGCATTGCTTAGAAATTTACTGTTCAAATTATGAAATAAAACAATTTTAATTTGTTGAAATCTACATGATATTGAAACTTTAAAATTGTGACGCGTTTTGCTAACACAGAAGCTTTATCAAACGAATTGAGGTATGATGAGATATTTTCAATTTATACAGTGCCTTAATAGTAAATTTTACGGATATTAACAATAAAATTATGATCTATTTACATGGAAATGAAATAAAAAAGGGAAAAAATGTGTCTAAATATGGGATTAACTAGAGTATTTAACAAGTTTACCTAGAAATTCATTCACAACATCAATCCTACAGGAACCTTTCTAGGTAAAAAGGTTTAACAAGGAAGACTTGTTAATATCTATTTGGTCGTTATATACACTGAGAGAAAAATCATTAACCATAATATAAAACTTGTATCATCTTTATACAAAAGGTATATACTATTTGTGACAAATCAACTATTATTTTGTGTTTATAAAACGCGTTTTTCTGGAAACTGAATTTGGATTGTTTAACGATTAAACATCTTTGTATATTGGTTATACAATTAGAATATATGCATTAAAATTCACTTGATTAACTATCACTCTCATTTTGTATAACTATAAGTATACGTATTTTTAAGCCAATAAAAATGTTGTATAATCATTATAACACCTGTTTTCAGGCCAATAATAATATTGTATGACAGTTATACAATTTCTAGATAATCGTTATTTGACATTGTTTTACTCTAGTTAAAAAGATAATATAACCTTTATACAAGTGGTCATTGAATATTATAAAATTTTTGTATACAATTTGGATAAAGATATAATAGACACGAATAAACAAAATTATATTTTCCACAAACAAACAAATAAACAAAAATGTATTCATCATGAACAAAGCGCAGAAAAAAACTTTCAGAAATTTCACACTTCTTGCCATGAGGGTCTCCAATTCCCACTTTTTCTTTTGTTTTTTGACGTTACTGGTGCTACCAAGTACAGCAACGTTAATACTGTTTCTACAGTCAGATCTGAAATTTGAAAATTGAGATATCAGAAAGGATAAGAGTATTTTTCAGCTGAGTTCGTTATATGCATCGCAGAGGCGACGGATTTTTTTGTCACGTTATCACAGATTAATTAATATGAGCAAATTGCTATTACTGAAAGTCTCCATGCTCTATATGTAATAAACGAACGATTCAGACTAAAAAGATTGATCATACGCAAATAACGAACTTAGCTTTTATAAAATTTGGCGATTTTGCGAAAAAAATCTCGCACCGACATGCATGGACGCCAGCCAACGACCCTACACACGCTTTAGTGCTTTAATAATAAACGATGGTTTAAATAATTAAATAACTACAGGTTAGTTTAGCTTACCTCTGAATAATTCTTCTAATTCTAATATCATTTTCTGACAATTCAAAAGCATCCTTTATTAATCGATATAGGCACTAACTAATAATAAACACACACTTCCGCTGTTAAAAGCTAAACAGTGATGGTCCTTTCTGAACATCTTAACCAAAAATCGATAAAAATAAACATGTTCATGTCATTGCAGGCATAATCCCTCCCTCTTCGCTAATAGCTAATTGGTGATTGGTGCGTATTAGCGGTAATTTTAAAACTAAGACAATAGATATTTTGTACGTATATAACCGAAATTTGTTTTTATACAACAAGTCAGATACATATTATACAACCAATACAACTAACCATATAATTCATATAAAGGCGGTATTATTGTGTTAAGAAACTGGTATAGTAACCCGTATATAATTTTTGTATTTTGATTATATACATAATTTGTGACAAACTTGTGGACCTATAAAGAGTATATGATTATTTTATATAACTTGATTCGGTATGTAACTATACAGAAAAAAAGTTGTATAGCAGTTATACACCCTCACTTAGAATAACATTTGTTTTTGCTGCAATATAATTGTATTTTGTCAATATTAGAATATTAATTTGTGATTATATAACTTGGGTCAGAATAAAAGTTGTATTGGGTGATTTTCCTCAGTGTAAAAAGATTATCTGAATATTTGTTTATATTTATCTCAAGAGCTTCTAAAAGATTTAATTTAAAAGATTTAGGTTCTATATGCTAAATTTGAATCGAAAGAGTGGTTGTTGGTTTGCTTATAAATGATTTGAGTAGTTGGAATCTGATTTTCGGTTGTCATAGATATCTACGTTTGTGTTCTGAAATTCTAGTTTTTAAATTCCCAAGAGTTTTACCTATATAAATTTTGTTACATTTTAATTTATAAACACCTATATACAATTTTCAACTGTTACATTCAACAACAAAACAAATTCAATGATAAATTTCTCCACAAAAAATTAATTTTAATTTGATAAATTAACTTCAATATTAAAATGTCATATACCTGGAAATGTTATTGTCACTTTGACATCGATAAAAACCTCTCTTCCTCAATTTCTAGTATGCGGACGTCACTTTTACACAATGACAATGAGATAATTATTGTTGTTGTTTCATCGATATATTCTGTCGTTAATTTATCTTGCCAAAAAAAACACTCGAGCTTTTCTTTTATCCAGATAAATTTCTCTTCAACTCAAACTTTTGCCAATCACTAAATTTGCTCGAAAAACTGACATTAGATAAAATCGCTCCACCTTCGGTGTCGCGATTTTATCATGTCAGTTTTTCTCGTAAAATTAGTGATTGGCAAAACTGTTTCGTAGCAAAGAGAAATTTATCCGATAAAAAAAAAAGCTCTTGTGTTTTTACTGTTGATAATAATTGTAGACAAATGTATCTTTTGAAACTATTGGAAGAGCACAAATCGTCAATAGTAATAAAATTAATACTATAACATTTAATATATTCGAATTATCAACAATCAAATACAGATTATAATCATCTAACTTCAACTCGATCTACTTTACTATGGATCCAATCATCCATATTAAATTATTCATATATCATTACGGTTCACATTTTCAATCAACGCGTAATAATGTCCAATATCAAATATGTCGTATTTTCAATGGTAATTAATCTAAATATTGTTGTTGGTTTCGGCTTGATTAAAAATAATGACATGATAATATTTTTATTTGCAATACCAATAAATATGGGATATTTTCGGCTCTAGATATTGTAAATTAATACATAATGAATTCAACAAGAAATGGTAGTTTCCTGAATTAAATTTAATTATACGGAGATTGATTAAATCGTTCTGGGATCGAAACCGCAACTCTCCAGAAGTGATTTGCTGATGTTGACGGGCTTTTGACATGTGCTTCAGAATTAATAGTTACCAATACCACACCACACGTGTTATGGATAGAAAAAATATAAATCAATATTGTTGTTTTTTATTTTCTGTAAATTTTATTTATCAATTCAAACTGAGCTTGCTTCGATATCCCAATTTGGACACACTGTGCTTAAAATTCGCGCTCAACCACGCTAAACCAAAAATGACTGATGGCATAAGGAGTGCGTTCATAATATATCAAAAACTGACCGAGTACTTGTCAGTCAGAAGACAGGTGAACGCTTCTTTGAATTATTTTCAGTTTTGTCTTAAATTTGGCTAGTAGTGGAAAAAATTGTATATAAACCATGGTTTTGAAGACATTTCTGAAAGCAAACCTAACAATTCTACTTTGAAACTAAATATATTGGCGCCCTGATTTATTCCTACCACAAACCAAATGAAACCCGACAAAAATCCAACCTTTCCGGTAAATCATATTAAAATGCAAATATAAAGTGTATTTTTTAGCGTCAGAATTTTGAATGCAACATGATGAATATCAACAAAAAAATTGGTGGCTAACGGACAGTGACGCCAAGTCGACGTAATCTACAATGAAGATTATTTTTGTTGCTAACACTTTTAAAACGAAAAATAATAACGATTCGCCTGGAATATCATAACAGGCGATCATATAATATTTCCTTTATCAAAACTGACGGTAATTAAAATGATCTCGACTGGAAAAACAATATACACGTGTCACAAATCATCCAATATTCCAATTATATCCGTGTTCGTTGGGAAACGTATCTCATAAATGTGAGCGGTTAATTAATCGAATATAAAATAAATGAAAAAATTGACCGATCAATGGAGCATAAATTTACTCTAACCCTCATAAGTATTGACGAAAAAACGGCGACAAGGCGACAGGACGACGTGTTGTAAGTACGTTCAGCAATAAATACACATTTTCGATTAATTCTGATGTTATAAAAAAGTGTATGTGGATCCATGTCATGTAAAATAAAGATATATACAAGCCTCGCACCTCGCGAAATAATTTTGGTGCTCGTAGTCTGTCATAAAATATTCTCACTTACGTCGTCTTTTTCATATTTAAGCAGTCACAAATTTTCAAGCCTGAATCTGTAGACATTTTTTGTGAAACTAACATAAACTTCGACTGGCACACATGTCTGAAGTTTTATTTCTCAAGAACTCTTAAACCATCCTCTAAATAGTAAACGGAATCAAAAGTTTTCCGAAAATACATTCAACTTTTATATTTGTAGCTTTAAACTTTTTAAAATATATATATCGTGGTCGAGGAAAGTTTGACAAAATAATATGTGTACATACTATATTAAAAGCTGGTAGCTATTCTCAATACTGTTAAATATTTGATAAAATAGGATAGTTGAAACAAGAAAGCGAATAGGTGAAATAGGTGGACAAGCATTGAATTTCAATGAAAAATAAAATGGTCGGATAACGTACTTTACAAGCCAGAATAATTACTGTAGTTTTCTTTTTCACGAGTCGCTGATTGGGGATATCGAGTTTTCTGTGGGTGATGATGATTCAACAATTTTTTGTTTTTTCCTCCACTTTTATTCGTTCTTCAAGGTTTGTATGTATGTATAAATTTTTTGGGGTAACATTAACGAGACCTGAAAGATCTATTGTGCCCCCTTACTTCTACTTAGTTCCTGAGGAAAGTCTCTGAAACTAGTAGCACCTTTAGTATTCATTTGATCTTAACAGGCTGTAGTCACCCAGAAGAATCTTTGATTGTCTAAGCCCTACTAGATCTTTCCAATGGTCAGATCTTCTCTTTCTTTCGGCTTTACCCATTTCTTCCAATACTACATTGGAGCTGATTCCGCAAAAAAGGTTCAAGCCCCCCAGAACGGTATTTCAGACCCTCTTTTTGCCAGTTCATCTGCTATTTCATTTCCTTCTATTTCAGCGTGTCCTGGAATCCATAGTAAGGTTCTCGCCTAGCTCATTTCGTTTGTCTAGGCATTCCCAAACCATTTTGGACCTGATTCCGCAAGAGCTCAGTGCTTTAATGGCTGTCATTATGATAATCCTTTGTTCTCTGTATCCTCTATAAATTGGCGCACTTTCTTGTGGCGTTCTTCGAGGTTTACAGCCACGTCGAATATGGAAAAAAGCTGATAAAATCAGAGATCTAAATATATAAATAATTTTGTAATAAATGTTGAAATTAAATATTATTTATTTCAACTCTATAAAATTCCAAAAATCCTTTGAAACATTATTCTAAAAATAAAAAATATTATTTTTGATATGACTGCGTTAATATGATTCTAACATGGATAAAAATATATATCGTGAATAATTCATCAAAGTCATTCTAAAATCGAACAGGGAAAAAAAGTGAAATTGTGATACGGCGCATTCCTTTAGGCTATATTAGGTGGGAGATTCATTTTCAACTTCGTAAAATACATTTTCTTTCTTCTTAAACTTGATTTTCTTTTATTCTCTAGACTTAAAAAACACTCGCACAATCGATTACAAAACCAGAGATAATAATTTCAAAAAATAATATATTTGTTCTTATCATTTTTTATTGAATTGGACCTTTTTTTAAATCGTGTTTGGTAGAGAATTGGTCGAAGAATATAAAACATTCTGACCAAGGAGGGTTTTTTTTTTATATATAGTCGAAAAAGCATTACTAGAATCCACGTAACCAAGTGTCAGGGGTAAGTAACCGTTCCATCCGTTATTGGACCTTTTTCTTTTTGATAAAAATGACATGAGATATTGTCTTTATACGGAATGAAGTGGTTCTGTTGAATTCGTTTTTTATTTAGTGTATATGACATGTCATTTACTCACCTAACTTGATTTGTCTCACCAAATATTTTGTAACAAACACAAGATAGCAGTTGGTTTTGACGTTATTTGCCATGAAAACGTTTAGAGAGCGACATTTTACTGTAAATAGAAAAGAAACGTTTTTTATACCATTATTTCTTTTCGTTTTATTGCAATGATATCAGGAATATACAGGGCGTTCGCTGCTTCATCTTTTTTTTTTAGCTGTTTGCCATCGAACTCTACAAAAGGTACTTAATATCAAAATTGATTTACTGAACAATAATTTTAAATAAAACTATAATTTTATCAATCTATTTTTGCAAATGTTTTTGTGGTAAATGTTGGTAACAAAACTCTATTATAATAATTATTAACGAATAACAACAGTTAGACAACATTTATTTCTATTTTTAAATAAAAACAAACAAATTTCCTTTGAATTGTTATAAATCCCTTTTTCTACTCCTGTTTTATAATATACTTATTAAAAGACTAAAATCTGTATCATAATGAAATTCATTATGATACAGATTTTCATTATGATACAGATTTTTTAGCCAACAGGAATGCGACATTCGCACAATATTTAGTATATAGCCATGGATACCTGGTTGCCATTTCTGAAATTAATCATATTAGGTCGGTTCCCTGCAATAAAAGTGTAGCACTGAGCTATACGATTTTATTTATTTTAATTATGTTTTAATGCTTCTTGCAGTTTACAAATGCAATATAGGTACATAGATATTCCCAAATTTAGTAATTTTATACGTATTTTTTCACAGATAGACCTGAATTCTTCAAAATTATATAGCTCAGTGCTACACTTTTATTGCAGGCGAACAGACATATTAAGTGACACTTAATTTGATAGCTGTCAAATAATTTTGAATTCCAAAAGTAACTATATTTAAAATTGATTTAACTAATAATTATTGATTAATAGTTATTTATGCAACAAGTGCAAAAAACACGTTTTGCAAGAGTTGCATACAATATTTTTTCTAAATTCATGCAAAAACTGGAAAATTAGAACATAAATATGTCAAGAAGCTAATCTAACCTAATAAAACTCAACTCGTTCTTCTTTTTTGTATCTTTATGGCCTCCACCTTGTCAGTACTCAATCATAGCTGGTTCTCGCCTTGACCATTTAAATTTTAAATAATTAAAGATTCTTGCAATAATTGTAACTCGTTGAGACTAAGTAGTAAGATATACATATATTATTGTTGTATTAAAGCAGGATCAGATACTTGCTATGGATTTTTATTTAATTTAAATGTTTATGTTTGTCATTAATCATCACAAAACTGACACAAGAATGACAGATGAGTGCAATAATAGTATATTACGTAACGTGTGTGGTAAGAAGCATTTTACGCACGAATGGAAAAGTTACGCACGATGCCGCGTAGCGGCGAGTGCGTAATTCCGTGAGTGCGTAAAATGCTCTACAACACCAGTTACGTACTATACTTTACCTACGACCTACTTCTACATGTATTTATACTCTTATTATTGATAATACTTGAACAACATCTACAATATTTGGCTATTTCTGCGATTTCCATGATAATATTAAATCCATCTCACTTTCAATCGACATTTTTTAATTGAATAAAGCTTTCCACAAAATACACAAACCATTATAAGTTATAATGATAATAAAAAAGTGTTTTAAAAGTTTCTTGACAGTTCTTACGCAAATCGCTATTGCAGCCTATACCTAAGTTTGATGTTTTGACGGCTTATGTCAGATTTTTGAATAAAATGGCGACGTCTATTGACAGTTGCTAAGATGTTGCTAGGGAAGCCGTGCGATTTACTTTACAGCTGTGCGTTTTTTTTACCGTGCGTAATAGACGTCATTACATTAGCGCCGACTGTGTGTTATTGACTGATTACAGGGGGGGTCGTAGGTAAAATATTTTATTGCACTAGTGCAATAAAGTACCACTTTTTCCATTAAATGTGGTGCACAAAAGTGTTGTTTTTTGCATGAATGTAGAAAAATAATTTTTATTAACCGAAGTAGAAAAAATATTGTATGCCACTTTCATGTAATGGCCATTAATACACTCGCATATTATATACGAAACTCGCCTGCGGCTCGTTTCGTATCCTACAATATGCTCGTGTCTTAATGGCTATCATTACATGTTCGTTGCATAAAATACTATTATTCCAAAAATTTTGAGCGAATGCTTCACTTGTTCATAGTTTTATGTCTCTTTTGCCATTCACCAAAGTAATAACTGAATATTCCTCGATACGAAGTCACCTCTTCAATATAATTTATGTATTTCTATTCTTCTACTTCAAGTTTATCCTGTCCAGGTCAACCCCTCGTGAGGGAGAGCGTAGATCATGCGTGGCATTTGAATTTTGATGGAATAAAAGTGGATTGAACTCGATCTGTCAGTCAAACGCCAGTTTTAATCTTTACGTTGTTGATTAAATTTCAATTTTCGGGTCTTTAGTTAAGCCTTTTTTCAATAGCGAGGTTGATAAATGTGTTAAGCACTTAGCTAAGAAGCAGAGCAAACTGAAACTGAGCTTAAATTTTAAACTCGCCATAGCTATTCGAAGAGCTTATGCTTCTATTGGTGCAAACTGCCATCATTACTCAAGGTTTGATGTTTTTGGACCTTTTTTCTGGATAGTATTGTGGAAGATACGGATGCAAAAGACGCTGTAAACGACTCTGTTTTGAAAATGTCTTTATAACCACACAATTAGAGGCCTCATGTCCATACAGTTTTGAAAATTTGTTCAATATATATTGCACGTCATCACAATTCATTTCAAGCCTTCTCTTTATTTGTCCATCACACTATACAGAAAAGAACAAGTAGGCTAGATCCATTTTTTATCTCAAAAAAATTTTCCGCCTGAATTATTCTGTTTTATCAACTGAATTTGATAATGAAATGAAGTAAATAAAAATCCAATGTATCGAGAAGTAATTTTCAAATACATCGGTTCGAATCATTCGGTTTTAATTTAAAAATGCATCCGACAAATTCGGAATTATTCACAAAGTTAATCCAATCGGATAAACAGAATGGATTTTTTTCCACGGTATTAACTTTTGTAAAAACCGTTAATATTCTTACATTTCAACACTTTCCTCATCTAATTCACCTCAGCGGTGATTATTTCTTCAAGTATATAAACAAGATTCAGATGGAATGATGATTTTGAACGTACTCTACGTCAAACTCTATTAGTTTAGTCTACTGAATAATTTGGTCACACTATCACGAAATACCTTGAAACTCGTAATATGTTGATACTAACTCCTGCTAGCAGCACTTTCAAAGCAAAAACTTTCTTGAGCTTGGACAGGAAGAATATCAGATATATCCATTTATTTATCACCTAGAGTAACAGTGGTCGAAAACATTGAGTGTTGTGTTTGTCTAGAAAAAGATGTAGATATAGACACCCTCACAACATTGTTACATCAAATCAACAATTGAAAATTATGTTCTGAATATTTGATAAAAAATGGCAACAGTCCTTAAATCTTGCGATTTTTCCTATAATCAATTTTAACGCGTATTTTTCCAGATATAAATGTTTTGATAAATCATCTAGGCCTTCATAAACAATCTCCCATTTGACACTTGAAATACCACAAACAACCTTCAATCAGCGATCAACATCAAACGCATATACAATTTTTAGACGCGACGAGTCGCTAGTTGACGTCAGCATCGTTTCCCTGGTTACCGAAACACGTCCTTTAGATAACGCTAAGGATTTGTTAAAATGTGTTATAAGTATATATGGGGTGATCCGATGTGGGTTGAAAAACTATTAAAAACCCTATTTAAATTTATAGAAAAATAACTAAACTTCATCAAGTTTAACGTTCTTTAGTTTTGTTTTATTTCCATTGATTTTTGCTCTTGTTACTTGGGTTTTAACTATATGAACTAGGCGAGTACAAGTAAAAAGGGGGACTGAAATACCTTTCTAGGGACCTGAACCTTTTTGCGGAATCAGCCCCAATGTAATATTGGAAGAAATAGGTGAAGACGAAAGAAAGAGATCTGATCATTGTAAAGGGCTTTTACAATCAAAGATTTTTCTGGGTGTCTACAACCTGTTGAGATCAAATGAATGCATGAGTCAAAGTAAAACTGCGCTAAGAGTTTTAACAGGGATCCTAACGGGACATTGTCGCCTGAATGGGCACCTGAAAAAGCTCAAATTAGTGGAGGAAGAAGATTACAGATACTGTGACATACTTTCCAGCTGCACAGCTCTCCAGAATCCTAGAGCACAGTACCTGGGAGATTACTGGATACATTTACCTAAGTGGAAGCCTGCAGATTTCCAAAAATTCCTCCGGGAAATAGGATTAAAGGAGGCACAATAAATCTTTTGAAGATGTGATAAAAGAAGCATTATTCGAATATGAATTATTATAAAAGCACATCAAAAGTGTAACAATCTGTATATAAAATAATCCAATTGAAAGATTGATTTATGTGTCTTTTAAAACTTTCACAAAACATCTATAAACATTCCATCTATTATAATATTCGAACAGACACTCTCATAATTCAATGTTGTTTACGTTATATGAAATAATATTTTCTTTAGATTAAAGTAGGATTTTCATCAAATATATCTTACTGCTTTTATTTGTAGGTATGATAAATTTAGAATTTTATCAAAGGTAATACCACGAGTGCTTCAAATTTTATCGATAATTTTTTCTTTTCCACGAAAACTTGTTTACTTGGCAAAAATATGAAAACAAACCAATTTGATAAAATCACGACTCCGTTAGGAGGAGTGATTTTATCTAAATTCGGTTTGTTTGAATGTTTTTGCCTCAAATAAACAAGTTTGAGTGATGAAAATAAAAAATTATGTGATAAAATTTGAAGAGCGAGTTGTATTTGGGAAGATTATTTTTTTCAACAATTTAAAAGGATTTTTGAAAGCGCTTTTAGTTGTCAATAATGACAAATTCAAAGTAAAATTTTGACGTTTCGATGTAAACAAGGTTTTATCGATGAGGAAGCATAATTATCAGTATAATACCGAATGATTGGCTAGAATAATGTATTGCTATTGGTTAAAACCACCAAAATGTCAGATTTTGACAAGTGAAAAAAATAATCGTTAATAACCTTCAATTTCCATTTAATACGCCACGTTTTTCCAACTCCTACCATGTGTCACTGACTTTGAAATTAAACGTCAATATCAATTAAATTCACTTGATGAAAAAAAGTTTACCTACGACCCCCCCTTGTAATCAGTCAATAACACACAGTCGGCGCTAATGTAATGACGTCTATTACGCACGGTAAAAAAAACGAACAGCTGTAAAGTAAATCGCACGTCTTCCTTAGCAGCAACATCTTAGCAACTGTCAATAGGCGACGCCATTTTATTCAAAAAACTGACATAAGCCGTCAAAACATCAAACTTAGGTATAGGCTGCAATAGCGATTTGCGTAAGAACTGTCAAGAAACTTTTAAAACACTTTTTTATTATCCTTATAACTTATAACTGGTTTGTGTATTTTGTGAAAAACTTTAGGTATTCAATTAAAAAATGTCGAGTGAAAGTGAGATGGATTTAATATTATCATGGAAATCGCAGAAATAGCCAAATATTGTTGATGTTGTTCAAATATTATCAATAATAAGAGTATAAATACATGTAGAAGTAGGTCGTAGGTAAAGTATAGTACGTAACTAGTGTTGTAGAGCATTTTACGCACTCACGGAATTACGCACTCGCCGCTACACGGCACTTTTCCATTCTTGCGTAAAATGCTTCTTACCACACACGTTACGTAATTATTATTATTATTATTATTATTCCCAATAATCAATGAGCCTTTTATTTCTTTTGCAGGCTTGATCAGGTCCTGTTCCAGGCGTTTATAGTGTTATTGGGCAGCTACCCTGTATGTTTCCTTGTCGATTATTATTAGAGATCCAAATTGTTAGTAAATTACTTGAGAATTGACAAATCCAAAGTATTTAACCAACTTTTTCGCATAGTTTAACGCCTAAAGAGACCTGAAACATTGTAGGGTGAGTAGTTGTAGCCCAAAAAAAACTTTGCTGATAAAATCCTGGACTCGCAACTCGGAAATTTCGCTGCCGCAATGAATGTCGCATGTGGTCGGATAAACGCGATGGCTTATGCTTATTTTTATTCCGTGGTAGTTTTAAGCAAATTGATTTAAACTTTCCTATTTCCATATGGAGCGAATAGTATTTTTTTTTGTTTTTGAATTTCGAACAGATTCAATAAACAGACTTTTATGTGAACTATACCGCAAATCGAAATGTTCAAACAATCGAATCAAACCGAATTATTCCCGATTCGCTTTTATTGTAAACGTATCGATGTTACCAAAAATGACTGATGACATAAGGAGTGCGTTCATAATATCGAAAACTGACAGTGTACTTGTCCACGAAAAAACAAATTATGCAAAATGATCTAAAACCTTTCAAGTTTTCATGTATTTTATCGGTAACTGAACTAAAAATCCATTTGAAATCGAATGTTTTATTCAGGTACACACACTTGTTATTTTTCGTTAGACAGCGAAAAAGTTATTTTTTAAAATACTAAAGCTTCAGGCAGCTTTACGTTTCAGTTCTCCAACATTGTGTCGATGACAGGACATTCGTTATTATCTATACTCTCTGTAAAATCCTTTCTAATTATCTCTGGAATCAATTTAATTATTTTGGAATCACTTACGGGTCAAAACGACTTGCCAAAAATGGTGATTCACGAAATTGTTTGATAATAAAAATGTTATACACTGTGTGATTTTTTGATAGATGTAATGAATAATTTCAACAAATAATTGAACTATAGTATATTATTAAACGAGCAATTTATGATAGCCATAATTCACGATGGGTGACGTTTGCGTCACGAGCCTGAGGCAAGGGGCGCAAGTCACCCAAGTGAATTATGGCCATAAATTTCGAGTAGAATACTATACTTTGTCCACAACACTTGATTTCTTTATTAAATAAAAGTCAGAAAACGATTTGGTATTATATTAACCTCAAAATGTTCTGACAGCTACATAAAAATATAATTTGACATATATAGAGATGGGCGATACTGTAGAAAGTATCAATACAACGTACCGTTATAAATATATTGTTTTAAAATACTTAATATTAAAAAATATCGCTATGAAAAGTATCAATACTGAAAATTTTAATATTTTATCGATACGATATATGTCAGAAACAAATTTCCTGAACAAAATACACAGATTTAATAGTTTATTTCATATTATAGGTACCCCCATCTCTAGTTCATAATACACTGTAGTGTATTATGGTTCATAATTCACGACAGTTAATATATGGGTAGTATTTTGTGTTGTTCAACTAAATTTTGACTCCTAATATTGTTATTTTTGGAGTAAGAGGTATGGTTGATATTTGTCAAAAATAAAACAAATTAAGGTCTGATTTCGTGTTTTTATTTTATTTTTGATATAGTCATATCTACAAAAGTTACAGGGAAGGTACGTTTGTATTGAGTAATATTTTAAATCTTTAATACCGACTTGTTTTTATAACTATGGATTAGGTATACACTGACTATTCAAAGTTCATTTGAATTTGTAAATGCTGAGCCTTCTTCTAGGTGCATACATAAGGGACAGGCAGTTTTAAATGCTGGCCATATAATTTTGCATGGTACCTATAGAAGAAAGAAAAGACACTTTCATAAAAGTGCAATGAAAACAAGTAATAGAATGACATAACCTCTTCCATAATATCTCTGATTACATAAGAATATAACCACAGAAATGATGACAGTTGAGTTGAATAGAAAAACACAGTTTTAAGCTTATCACTGACACAAAATTAAACAAATAAAGTACGAATTTACGGTAATTACGTTGACTTGCATATAATACAAAAACAATGCAAAACGAATTGTTTTACTCGTTGCGACAATTACAATTTTATCCGCCAGAAGTCTCATTGAATTCTACTCCGCCCTATATGTATCAAACCTCCACACCGAGAAAAAGATTTCTTTGTGACAATTAAAATCTCATTATGTCAAATAAATATGATTTTCCATATGGCCTAACTAATATTTCATTTGTATTTAAGAAAGGATTTGTTCCAAGTTCGGAAAGTAATATTGCTGATGAATAAAAACATATTCATTGTCAATAATAAAATGAATTATATATTGAAAATTATATTTATTCATGTAAAAATGCATCATATTTGTTTTGAACATGATTTATTAGGGTAGAATGACAAAATAGTTATATTAATCTTTGGAAGCATTTATATTGAATAAAGTAGTTTTCCAATAACAAATACTCATTTTTGCAGGCTAACTGTATTGTTTTATTATAAAAAAAATTATTTTATAGCAGAATAACATTTCTTCATCATAAAAAAATGTATTATCTCGTTAAAATATATTTCTTCACTATGAAAAAATATATTGTTTGGGTTACCGATATGTCTTTTATTTGTAAAAAATGTATCGTCCCTCAGCAAATTAAATTTTTTTGCTGGAAACAAATGTAACTTCCATTCGGTCCTCTATTTATGCATAAAACTGGTTAGTATAAAAGCAGGATAGAAATGAAAAACTTGTTGCTGAATATTTTGATCTATTAAATTGAAAACTTTACATTTTTAAAATAGGAACCGTACATTTATAAAATGGAAACCATACATTTTTAAAATTAAACATACCTACATAGTACATGATCTAAAACATAACCAAAAATGGTATCCACAAGACAGCCTTGTCCAGCCTAAGTGTGTTCATTGATGCTTTTCCCATAGTATTTTGGAGTAGATTTTACAGGTATAATTGAGAAATGTGTATGTTTGACGTACATTTTGCTTGCTTTCCATTCCTACCTACTTGAATATTATTAACATCATCAATTTCCTTACCTTCAAAGAGACCTCACAATTCTTGTAATCGCCATGAGTTTAACAATTCATTCATTTCTATTATCATGTCATTTTTGTCGAACACTTTAACCACAAACTTTACAAAAACAAAATAATCATTAAAATTGGACAAACTCATCTAATTTCACTGACACGCCAAACGATCGGTACGATTCTGAATAATAGGGCAGGGTGGGGTGAGAGTTATTTGTATTAATTGTCACATAATTTGTGGGCTAATGTGATTTCTTACAGGTGAAGAAATATGTGATTCGGAGTAAGTAAATTTTTTTCTCGTAACAATAAATGTACAATTATACTCAAATACTTATTTTTTCGGTATAAAGTAGATCTTATTTGAGGCTAATAATCTATAGGCTTATTTAAAAAATGTGAATTTCTGTCAAAACTTTGAAATGATTTACTATGAATATTTAATTTTTTTGTTCTAAAGTGATGAAATATTATTCAAGATGTTATATTTTTTTCAGGGTAATGAAAACAATTTTTACCCAAATAGCATCGTTATATTTTATAACAAAATATTATATTGTGCTTCATAAACTTTGGATAGTTTCTGAAGAACAATTGTATAAAGGTGCGCATGAAGAAGAACAAATTTCTTTACATTAAAGAAATCACACTCGAATAAATCATTGCTTTATATCAAAATTTCCCAATATTTTCACGTTAATATGGCCTCTTAATAATGAATAAGCAATGTTAGTATTAAACAAAGGGGGGTCAAACAAATCAGTTTATTTGTCTAGAAATAACTCTTCTCTCGGTGCAGTAATTGTTACATTTATTTGTCAACATACGCTGTTTTCTCCGGACTTTTTTTGTCTTTCAACTCCAGAAGAAACTCACATTGTTTTCAATAAAATTTTCTCGGACGTAATATAACAAGACCTCATTTATCAACAAATAAACTTTCCGATTTTCCTGCTTATAGTTTTTTTTTGGAAACTTAACGAGTTAAAATGAGAAATTGCCTTTCTGAACATCAATTTTCGAATTAAACGAGCTAAATTTACGAAGGCAAAACTTTTTAAGGAAAAGCCAATTTAATAAATTATGGTCGCGCGTTATATTTGATAAGATTGTGTTTCGAATTATCTAATTATCAGATAATAATTACTTTAAACCAGAAGGAGGCTCCATTAAAAAAAATGAAGTTAATTTTGTAAAATTTGGTTATTAAAATTATTCTAATTCAACTAGCTTTAGACATATAGTCTTAAAAATCATCTCCAAGCCACCTTTGTTACAATTTTTTCCCTTGCTGTTTTTCAACCATTATCATTGGGACATCCTATACATATTTTGTTATCCTCCGATTAGTCTATTCCCTTTGAATTTTGAATCAGTATTTCTAAACGTTAATCGTGTTAGAGTAATCTATTAGCGCTATTAATATTTAGTTAGTATAAATGTTAACAGTGAAATCCTTTTTGTTGTAAATATTTCTATTCAGTTTCTACTAATTATGCAATCCGAACGAATTAATTATAGAAACAAAACCTTGTTTATTTGATTAGTGAAATTTAATATTGTTTATACCCAGAGGCATTATTAATACCATTGTCAATTATATAAGCCAGACAAATTCATTGATCATAAATATTATTCGGGATTGATAAATTTTACTTCGTTTGAGATGGTAAAACCGTCTTATTTTAGGTTAGGTAAGTCTTAAAACCGATAATATGAGCAAAATTAAGTTGGAACAAATGGAAAGGATGCTTACAGGCTGTAATTGATAAGGAAGGAAACTTTCTGTGGGTTTTTCATCGAGTTTCAATGACAGATTTAACGAAATCGTCGTGAATCCGTTCCTGTTGAAATTGATCCTTCTTATTTATATGTACAGTGGACGGCTAATTTATGGAATATTATCATTATTTCGAGAACCGTCGAGTTTTGAGGGTAATTCCGAAACAGGTCGATTTTTGTTATAAAATACCCATCTTATAACGTACATGGAGTAAGGATGACGTCACCGGTGTGGGTGTAGTGTCGTAATCGTTAATTTTTTTAAATAGAAATCGGTATAATGCGACACCTCATTTGAAGGAGAATTTAATTCTCTATTTAACGACATTACATTTGTAACTAAAATATTTTTTTAAGGGTACAAAAACATTTCTTTTTTATTTAAATTCAACCAAATTACAACTAATGATTTAATTGATAACGTACCTTAAAGTAACCAAATTATGCATAATAATTATTTTAAATTAAATGTTAATCAAAAGTTTATGTCAATAGACCCCAAAATTTACAGAACTTAAAAGATAGAATTAGGCATGAAATGAGTCTCATTACTCCAGAAGTCATCCGCAATGTACTTGATGAATGTGTCCGTAGATTCGCATATTGTCAAGAAACCGATGGAGGGCATTTCGAACATTTAATTTAAAATAATTATTATGCATAATTTGGTTACTTTAAGGTACGTTATCAATTAAATCATTAGTTGTAATTTGGTTGAATTTAAATAAAAAAGAAATGTTTTTGTACCCTTAAAAAAATATTTTAGTTACAAATGTAATGTCGTTAAATAGAGAATTAAATTCTCCTTCAAATGAGGTGTCGCATTATACCGATTTCTATTTAAAAAAATTAACGATTACGTCACTACACCCACACCGGTGACGTCATCCTTACTCCATGTACGTTATAAGATGGGTATTTTATAACAAAAATCGACCTGTTTCGGGATTACCCTCAAAACTCGACGGTTTTCGAAATAATGATAATATTCCATAAATTAGCCGTCCACTGTACATGTAATAACAAAAACATATTGGCTAATATCATTTTACAAAAACAATAAAATCCATTTACAAACAAAAATGTTGTAAGCCTGGTATCAACCTGAATAGGTACATTTTTTTTAAATATATACGTAGGTAACCTCAAAATTTGACCTTTCAGTTCTTGTTTCCACGTTCCTTTTTCCTTGGATTTATTTATTTTTTCTCCATTTGTTTCAATAAGTGTATACTGACTTGATTTTATCAAATAGGTATCTCTAAATTCTAGTAAAGTGTCTCGAACAGATTAGATCTGACGTTTATTGTGCAATAAATTTGACCCGTGGAGAAATTCAGTTAATAATTATTACCAGTAGATCATTCCGGTATCATTATTTTATATACCTTAGTTATTTTCTCACCTTGTACACATAAATATCATAAGTGGAGATACAGATACAGATAAAAATGATGTGTGAACATCTCCTGAGCAGAGAATTCAACATCCCTTGGTGGATTCTTTTCATTTAAATGCTGTATACAAGTCAATAATCAGTAATTCTTCCATCCAACAAAAAATTTTAAATTAATTTTTCTTATCCAATATATCATCAATCATCTCTGCGTACGTGAATGATACCTTTTGAAGTGGTTCCATTATTAATCGTCAAAGTCGAGCACAATTTCGGTTTAATTAATATTAACATTTTCTCAAAGATACATCCAAACCTTTGGTGACCTGAAAGGGTTTTTCTGGCTTTAAAAGGTATTCGAAAGACGATATCAAACAACGGAAAGAATAGAAAGGAAATTTCATCGGATCGCTGACCAGAAGAATCGAAATTATCCGTCCAAAGATACTGTAAGATTATGAAAACTTCGATAAGTGTTTTTTTTCTTTGATTTCGTCTAATCACTCTGTAACAGTTAGTGCTATCTTTGTTCCAATTTACCTTATCAAACATAATAACAAAAATCTCAATGTTTTATTCAAGTTCAACAAACCCGGTACTTTTTTTTTTAAATAATTCTAATAAGATAAGGTCTTTTTTTATTTTGAAAAAACCACGCACACGACCTTGAGCGTGCCTGTACATGACAGCATTCTATCAATCGAGCGTGGCGCCAAATACACCTGTCCAACTTGTTTTTATGTAACCATTTATACCGAGTATTGCCACTAATCATTGGCGTACACTAGAAAAAAAACTGATAAATAAGTCCTAGGCACATAATAACGAAAATAAAAATACAAGCAGCTGTATAAATAGAAAATTCGCTTGCTTGTAGGTTATAGATCAGTCATGTGTCAAAATTTCCTTGGAAAACCATGTAGAAATTTGTTAAGGCTAGATAGAAATGAAGCCTTGGACTTTCTGACATTTCTCCATTAATTTGAATCAAAATAAGAAGAAGATTAATAGTTATTTAACCAACACCAACAAGTGTATTAATGAGTAGAAACCGATAAAATTTTAAAGGAATTATAAACAGTAACTACATATGAATGTAGTAATTAACGAGTTATTCATTATTCATTCAAAATTTCCCAACACACCCTATTCAATAACCCCCTAAGTTTTGTTGAAACGGTCCTTTTGAAGATTGATATTTCAGCTCACATCTTCGGTCCCATTACGATCTTTTTGTCTATTACCTCCGCTTCTGGCTGAAACTCCAAGAATCAAGTGGAAGCGAATTTATTATTTGAAATTAGGTTTCCCTTCTAGAGCAGACTTGTCATGAAAATAAAATTGGAAAGCCAATACAGCGCTTAATAGGTCGGCTCTCGATGCAATAAAATTCACTTAAATCAGAAAAAAATTCTTTTTTATTCATACTCCATTTTTTCTTGCTTCTCCTCTTTCGAACTTGGTATTGAATTAAAAAGAATACAGCGATTTCTGAAAGGTTTTAAGAGCGTATTTTCTGATGATTCATTGTGTTTTGAAGAAAATAATATTAAATTCCAAATTTTTCGATGGGAATTGAATTACCGAGCATTTCAAGAGTTACAAGAGAATTATTAGGGCCAGGAAGTCGTTTTGTAATGGGTTATGAAGAACTATACCTTGTTTTTAAACTAAGAGGAGCGATTTGAGTTCAAGTTGGCATTTCTGCAGGCTAATCATTGGTCAGATAGCCACAATGTTTTCAAAATAATGTGACATTTGCTAGTTGCGTTCGTCATTGTCTGGCCTCATTATGACTAGCTAGTGGAAAAAGAAGCCTGGATATCTAGAACTTCCTTCAGACTTCCTCAGGAACAAAGACATATCTTTTGCGTCTGCTTGGACGAAAATATCTGCACAACTACTTCCCACCAGAGAGATATGAGAAGTGTGAAGTATTTCACAAGTGGCGCTAGCAAAAATAGGTTGGCAGAGTGAGTTAGAAAGAGCTAAATCCTTAAAACTTCTATTTTCTGCTTTATATGGAAAAAAACTTAAGAGATAAGCTTTATTGTTATCAATGATGCCCACGTTATTTTTGTTTGCGCTTCCTCCACCTTCGCGTGTTTAAATATAGAGGTTGTCTTTACATAGACCATTATTCTTAAGTAGTGAAATTTATAGAAAATTAAAATAAAAATAAAGTGGATCAAGGTAGGATTTGAATGAAACGTTTTATAGGATACCACATTGTATGGAAGAAACTGGCACAAAGTTTGTGCGCACGAAAATTGTCAATATGTCAATATTATTATTTGAGGTTAGTCACTTTTGAGCATATCTATATAATATGTATTTTTATTTAATTCTTATTGGCCTTACTCTATTTAAAATAATTATCTTTAACATTGGCATCTATTATTGTCATAGGATTTATTATCACTCATCATAGGGAAGTTGAAAAAATAAAATAAAGGAAGCAATATTTTTCATTTTATCGTTTTTTTTTGCTGACAATAAGGAAAATGTGCTAAGAGTTCTCGTTATGTGACAAAGTGGTATTTGGAACATTGTTCGTGTGATATTGGTGCGTGCTTCAAGATGTCTCCAGGTAGATTGGTGTATAAGTGTGGATTATTTGTTTGTCTGTTCTTATTTTATTTTTATTGACTGTTTTTTGTGTTATTTCCGATATTTTTTTGTATAAAAAATATTGTTTTAATAGTAATTTCTCACTAGCAGCGTTTTTTTTTACTACTTATACAATATTAGGCATATGCTGAAAACTTCCAAATTCAAAAAGCGCGCGTCTTGAATGCTTTGTGCCACAAAACGCTACACGTTCAACATCTCTTTTATTTATTACTCTAGGCTGCTTTTATGCACGCGTTTGTTGTCGCCTGTCGCGTAGCCACAAAATACGCGGCGTTCTCCAAACGAATTGCTTTGTATGTACCATTTTATGCATCAACGTCGGTGAGCCGCTCGGTGCCTGTGTCGCGGCGTTCTCAAATTCTGTCGCCTGGAATTAGAGAACGCGTCGCGACAAGCGTTTTATAAATACGTTGAATTAAATTGGTGCTTTTATGCAACGCATTTATTGTCGCTGATGCTTCGATAGGAATTATTTTGCTAGTCAGTCTGCAGACGTGTATCGATGTGTGAAGACGTGCGTTGTTATCATGGAAAACCTCGATGTTGAACTATTTATCGACGAAATAGAAAAACGACCATCTTTGTGGGATTCAATGATATGCAAACACTCCAACGTCTCTGGCGTCTCTTTTTAATTATATGCTTGTATACCAAATATATAAAACACGGGTCCATTTTTCAATCAATACACACTTTCATGTTGCACAGTACGATGGCCGCTGATAATAAATTTTATTTGAAAGCGGCACGCGGCAAAAAAACGCTAAACAAAAGTTCCATTTTGTTTCATCTACAAAAGCCGCGTTTTTATGTCGCCACGCGACAGGCGACAACAAACGCGTGCATAAAAGCAGCCTATGAAACTGACCGTTTTGGATTTGTTTTCTTAAAAAATGAACTAACCGTGACACAAGGGTAAAGAAGTGAGTTTTATTCACAACATGTCCCACAATTTTCATAAGAAAGCTTTCACGGCGAGCAATATCTCTATTTTATCGACCGTTACATAACATCAATCGAATGGTCGCGTTCTCATAATTTTTCATCTGGAAAGACGATTATGGACACTTAGTATGCCAAGAGTCACTATATAGGAGTTGACTTTTCATATAGTTACGACCGTCGATCTGGATGATTTATGATGGCTTTGGAAAAGAAAAACCTTTTTTCTGGTTCATTCTTTTATAAAACAAAATATTTATCAAATGAATTAAAGAAACTCAAAGAAACCGACATAGTCTAGTGAACAAGTAGGTTTTTTTCATGCCTTTCGTATATTTTGCTTTCACTCACTCACTCGACAAAGAGAAAAGAAAACACGAACCATCTCATCTTTGCATGTTCAATTTTAAAGTGCCCTTACCCTACTTTTTTGCTAGAAATATGTACACGATATTTTTTGTCAGAATGCTCTAGTGAAGCTGCGATTGTTAAACTCACAACAACAAAAATTCAAGAAGGAGTTGTTAGAAATTCAAGTGAAATAATGGAACTGCTTGGGATGAATTTTAATAACAGATTTTAATTAAAAAATAAAAAATGTACATAAAAAATAATAAGATATTTTTTGTTAATTTATGTAGGTATGTTTATTGGAAATTTTTAATAGTGTACAAAACTGCTGGGTTAACGACTGACTATAATACCAGACTACCTTGAGAGAATCTTCGCAAAGGTCGGGCATTACCATCACAAGCGAGTAACAAAAAATAAATTGAGTTCCATTGGTTTGTTGGTCTTCATTTTATTGGAACATTTTTAACCAGTAAATTTAATAATCGGTCAAAATGTTTTCCTCTTATTATTTTAATCGGACAATTCAACTCATGTATAAAAAATCGCATATGCCTCAGTGTAATTGTCACTTTGACACCGGCAAAAGTTAGCTTTAACTTTTCCAGCGATAAATGCACTTGTGGTTTTTTCACTTATGCATTTGTTACCATGATAAATAATTTGACATATTTGTCAACAACTTATTGAATTTATAAACACTAACAATGAGTCGATTCATTGAATTGTCCTGCCGAATTACACTCGATGTTTGTATTGATATCGGGTAAATTTGTGTTGTTCAACTTCTAAACTGTTTCCTTTAGCAATTAGACTCGAAAAACTGTCAACCTAAAAACGCTCCACCTTCGGTGTCGCGTTTTTAATAGTTGACAGTTGTTCTCGTCTAATTGCTAGGAAACAGTTTCTCATTAAACAATCCAAATTTACCCGATAAAATACAAACCTCTTGTGCAATTATAAGTGAACAATGTTGTTGGAATTGAAAAATTATATGGTTAGGTTGCTGGAACAGAGGTAGCAAAAATAGTAGAAAGTATTAGTATTAAATATAACTAGTAGGACGACAATAGTTATTTAACCAACTAGTGTGGATATGGACAATCCACACGAGTCGAACAGTATATTCTTTCTACGACCCACTTAAAAAATCTAGAAAATGAACATTTTAATAAACTGTAATCTCGACTGTAATATAACTTCAATTTCAAAATTTTCAACAAATTTAATAATTTTACCAATCAATATCAAGCGGAATAATTATTTAGCGCGCGAGAATCTGGTATGCTTACCACTCGACTACCGAGGGATGTTAGAACAAGATATCTATAACGTCACATAAATTACATAATTTTATAAAAGCTGACGTCTATCAGAAGTTCTCTTTATTCTGTTTTCAGTATTTTTTGTTAATTTATACGGATTATTTTATTTATGTTTATTATTGTAAATAAATATTTTTGATCCAGTGCTTCTAGGGAAGTTATTTTGACGTTTCGTTGAAATTCAAAAAAGGGGAGACGAATACTAAACGCGAATTCTGATTGGTGGATTTCATATACGTTCTAGGATGTATGGTTCATACAACTGCCTTTTTGGTGTGCGTCATCGTTTGTTAATGTCTTTCTAACACATTACGTGGAAAGAAATGCAAAAAAAGTCAGGTCTTTGATTAATCCTAATCAAAATATCACAATAATGATTCGTTTAAATTTATTACAAACGTCAATCCTAATCATTGACTTACCAAAATTTAATTGGTTGATGTTCAGATCAAGCGCAAGCGCGACCTATCAATCGTGAAAAATTTCTTTATTCAAAATAGGCATGCAGATATACCTTTCGTATTGTCAATGTGTCTGACATCTTTTTCTACTGTCCCACTGACAGTTCTTGTCAGGTCTGTAGTTTGTTGTTCACGGTCAATTATTATTTATGAAAAGTAAATATGAATATTATTGTTATATTTATTCGAATAATACAAAAATATGCCTAGATACACGGAAAAAACATTAGCATTTTGAAAGTTCTCAAGTATTTTCAGTTTAGAAAAAGAAGCTGGTAACTATTAATTTCATAGCCTTGTCGAATTCTGCTGAATGCGATCCTGATGATTTTATTTATCAAATTTAGGGTTAGATATGTGTCAAAATAGCAAATAAAATAAACGACATACCCAAAACCCGAATATACGTCACAAACGATGACGCACACCAAAAAGGCTGTTGTATGAACCATATATGAATCATATACGTTCAGTTAACCGATATGGCCTACATTTCCCTTCTGTAAACTGTGCAAAAAATGGATAATATACATGTCAGTGTAGGAAATAGTTATTTATGTAACTAGTGTGTAAAGTAGCCTTTTTTGACGAATGTGACAATCACATGAGTCGAAAAAAAGGCCTTTACACACGAATTGCATACAAAATTTTTTCTAGTTTAAGTAATATGCCACTAGAATATTTTCGGAATATTTTATCATTTTATTTTTCCCACACTATTTGCGAAGTAATCTTCTGAGAGATCCATCTTTTATAATTATAATAATCTAAAATAACATCATAGTTTCCTAAAAATATTCAATACTTACATCAAAATACAATTGATTACCCTAGGTATAGTCGGAAGATCTCAATTTAAACTTTAATTGCCAGATTCAATTCACAATTAAAGAAATGTCAGTCACTTACCGCCAGCTTATACCTATTCAAATACCTATAACTGCCTATAACTATAGTCGAAGGCACTCTTAACGTGCGGGTCATACGATTCAACAAATACTCACAGTTTTTGTTTTCTTTTATTACGTTAAATTATTACTTCCAAATGAAATCCGTTAGATAAATAAGACAGACTTATGCAATTTTGACGGGAAAAAGAAGGATATGTATTTAGTTTTCAGCGATTCTAAAAAGTCTTTCACCAGCAGAGTTTTCATTTAAATATGTCAGTTTTGTCACTTTGACAATTCAAAGTAACAATATGAATAATAAGTAGCAATTTTCAGTTTTTTTGTACTTAGTTCGATGGATTATTTCGAGAATGAAAGAAGAAGTGAAAATTCGTCAATCTGCAGTGTAATCTCACATTTTGGTAACCTCTGTGTTTTCTGATTTGATACATATGGTTAGTGACCTTTGAACCCGCACGTTAAGAGTGCCTTTGACTATACATACATAATAATATTGGAAAATTTTCTTTACGCACTCGAAAGTGTGTCTAAAGTACCTACTTTACACACGGTAGTAGAAAAAATATTTATTAGTTCTATAGGTAAGTACTTACAGTAAAAAATAAATAATGACATTAAAATGGCACAGAGATGGTCGCTGGTTTAAACTTTATATCTTCTGACCTAAATGCAGATTACGGAACTCTCTCTCTCTCTTGAACCACAAAATCCAGCTTGAACCAACCCAATTCAGTAATTAGGAAAATTGACGGCTTCTCATGTGGTTTAAATAGTGAATAAAGGAATAAATTAGTGGAATGTTCAGGGTTATTCATTATAAATGTCCCAGAACTTAACATGGTTATTATTGCAAGAACAAAAAATGTTTGGAATAAAAGTTTTGTGGTTATAAACGAATTTTATTAAAGCATCAACAAAAGTACAGTGGCGTGCGTAGTTTAGGAGACAAAAAATTATTTGTTTTTTCAAATAAACACAAAATACATTGAGGCACTATTCCGATTTTTATTTTCATGTATATTACATGTAAATTTTCCCAGAGATATGAAAAAATTGTACTTCAAATTCCGCACGCATATCATTTACTCAAATATTTCATATTTTTAACAACAAAATGTCAAATTCCATTTACAAATTCTCTTCAGTCCAGATTTCCCATATCAAACCCATATTGCGTATGTGTTCTGCCTACTTAACAAACTTCAAATGAATTTACATTATTAAATTCCTAAGTTATTCAATTATTGCTCCTTTCCTTTCGACAGTATCACCAAATGGGGTTTAATATTATTAAGACGCAAATTTAAAATTAACTTTCTCATCGATATTAAGTATATTTTAATAAAAAGAATATAGTTCAAATCTTCTTGAATGTAATTTACATACCAATAAGTAATTCTAATTACTTTCGGTGAATATATCAGACGTATCAAGCTACATTAAGGTAATTGTATCCATCCCAAGGGACTCATGATACGTCATATATATTACAGAGGTCGTTAAACATGTATTAGGGTTCAATTGACAAATTATATCCAAATGCTATTATATAATTGTACAGTAATGGTGAATTTTAGGACATCTGTAGGCTTCAACTTAGGTAAATATTCCTCTTCTATCCAGTAATCTCCCAGGTACTGTGCTCTAGGATTCTGGAGTGCTGTGCAGTTGGAAAGTATGTGGATGGAGGTTTCTTCTTCCATGCCACAATATCTGCATTCTTCTTCCTCCACTAATTTGAGTTTTTTCAGGTGCCCATTCAGGCGACAATGTCCCGTTAGGATCCCTGTTAAAACTCTTAGCGCAGTTTTGCTTTGACTTATGCATTCATTTGATCTCAGCAGGCTGTAGCCGCCCAGGAGAATCTTTGATTGTCTAAGCCCTACTAGATCTTTCCAATGATCAGATCTTCTCTTTCTTTCGGCTTCACCTATTTCTTCCAATATTACATTGGGGCTGATTCCGCAAAAAGGTTCAGGCCCACAGAAAGGTATTTCAGATCCCCTCTTTGCTAGTTCATCTGCTATTTCATTTCCTTCTATTCCAGTGTGTCCTGGAAACCATAGTAATACCTTAGTAACATATTTAAAAATCTTTTTGTAAGGCCTTAAGGCATCTGCCAAGAGTTGTGATCCATGAAAAGTGTCAGACTCTGGATACCACTTTAGGTTACATGCATGTGAAAATAAGTTATGTTGGATCGCTCTGGGATCTTACTAATGTGATTTGAATAGCCGAGGCTTAGTTTACTGAGGTTTTTGGGTCGATAACTTCCCCAAAATTGTAGTTTCTTTACCCAGGAGATCGCTTTCAACATATTTGCTGCTTGAAATCACCTATAAAGATTAAATTATTTGAATTTAAATGTCATGAGTTTGAAATTCGCGCTCAACCAAAAATGACTGATGACATATTAAGGAGTGCGTTCATAATATAATATCGAAAACTGACAGTGTACTTGTCAGTCAGACGCTTCTCTAAATTATTTTTGCCTTAAATTTGGCTAGTAGTGAGAGAAATTGTATATACACCATGGTAATGAAGATATTTATAAGCCTCGCACCTTATTCCGCTCGTGGTAAAGCCCCCCGCGAAATAAATTTGGTGCTTGTTCAATAAAAATAATCCATCAATTCACCAGATATTCATTATAAATAAAGTAAATCTTACACCAAATGCTCAGCATCTCAGCCTTTTGGTATCGCACTGATGCTCATCTGAAGACAAATATCCTTATCAGAATATTTTATTCGATGCGTCTAATTTTGATCCTTGTTCATTATTACACCACAATATTAACTACATGAATCAAGATCAAATATCTCTTAAAATAAATCTCCATTAAGACAAACTTGCGGTCGTGGTGAGTCTGCGGGACATCGTCTGATAAGTTTTATCGACCAATTTCATATAAATGACCCTGAGGGAGCTGTTGGACTACAAGCTTCCATTTTTATATTATTCAAATCGATTTTAGAATGAGGAAATTTTATCAAAGCTTTGTAATGACAAGCGGAATCTTAAATGTGAAAATTTACGTAAATATAGAAGTTCAGTGTGACCAACAAAAAGATTTTTGCATGTTTTTTATCATTGCGAACATCTATATTGCTTTATTGAAATAATGAACTAGTGTCTGAATTACAGTAATCTGTTAATCTAAGCCATAATAAGACCATTTCTGCTTATCTTGTCAACTACAGTCAACTATTCAATTCTGTGATAAATTCAATCCTGCGTGTGAGAAGAAAATTCTTGATATCGATAATCGATTTGATCCCCTTGGTTGCTCTAATGATTCTTCTTAAATGTTTAACTCTCACGCTTGACCCTAAAGGTTTTAAATACCCCATTACACAACGAATTGAATAATTGAGAACCTTTTTTAAATGTTTAGTCATACTAAACACTTTTTTAGACATTTACCAGTCAGATATGGTGATAAATAATCGCTAAAATCATCTTCATAATATATTATATATTTTGTTTCATTCACTCTGTGAAAGTTCATATTACAACAAATAAAACAGTAGCAGAATCTCAAGAGAATAAAAGCACATATGAGAACAGTCATTATAAATATTTATCAACACATTGTTGTTTACCTACACCAAAGGTGTTCGATAAAATATTGCCACTGCTGGAACCTATGATTTATTTATGATATTGGAATTGCGTACATGTATTATTTGGAATAGAAAAGCCTGGACCGGACTACACTTATTTATTTATACTTTAACTTCAGTAAAAATTCAATATCCTAAACTGTATCAAAGCAAACGCTCACGCCACTGCATTGATTCATGTGTGGTGAGAATGGAGGAAACTAAAAATCCATTACTCCACTATTTTGAGCTTTTTCAGGTGCCCAAACAGGCAGCACTATCCAGTTAGGATACCAGTTTTACTCTGCCTTTGATCTCAACAGGCTGAAGTATATTATATGATCTTAGCCCTTTTTTCCTATCAAGACTTTCCACTTAAATGTTCGGTGAGAGCACTTTCTGAAGCATTTATTAAATTGGTGGTCGAATGTATTCATAGATTAATTATATCACGAGAAAGTTACAAACTAGTTTTATTAATAGTTAAATTTCCTTTGTAACAAATATCTATTTGCGGCAATCACTGTTAAAACTAAATAGAGCAACACTTGAAATCTCGGAGATATCCACAATCTATTGAGGTTCACTATATCGGTTTTGCGGTTATTACCGACATTCTACTCTCTTTATTATTCCACCCTTAGGAGTTACTTTGTTCTCAATTCACTTTATTATAGCCCTTGTAGCACCGAGAACTCACAGTCTCTAAAACCAAATATTGTTTCAACGAATGTATGGTGTGAAAATTGGGAGAAAAATCAAGAGGAGAATTTTGTTATTGGTACAGACACCTGTATAACGTTTTCAAACTTTAATTTTTAAATGGATATTAAGAAGAAAGAATGATTAATAATTTTAGTAACTTTTGATTCGAGTTCTTAATGTTTTGTTACAAATAATTTATCGCAATATTTAACGAAATTTTCATACAAAAATCCCACTGAAGAGTCTCATCAAAAGCCCGTTTGAGTTTCGGCTTTTGGAAAAAGATTATGACGTTGGAATGGTGATTAATTAATTTTTAAATCAGCTACTTCTTTTTCACTGAATACATGTTGCTTTAATCATTCGATTTTAAATTTATGACTGACTTTTGTATGTATATGTGTGCCCCCTTACACGAGGAAAGTCTCAGAGACTCCTTTTTCCAAGGAGAAATTTTAGAATCTACATTCTTTTTCCTCCACCACGTTGAAATTTTTCAGATGGAATTCAATAATGTTGTCTATCAAGCATCAAATAGCAAAGCTGTATATTTTATGAAATACCAAATAAGCATGGGACAATCAGCATAACAAATCTATTTTATATTGTATAAAAAGAGGAAATAGTTGATTTCTTTGTATGTCTTGGATAAACTATCAAATATTTTCTATATTGTTCACTATCAAAAGCTTTCTGTGGGTTTATACTTTTTTTTTTCAAGTTTTTTTTCAATTTCATTCTTTAAAACTTGAATTCTAAGTCCATGATCGCGTGCAAAAAATTTTTTTTTAATATTAAAATTAATAACAATATAAGAATGTTTTTCTTATTGACGTCAACCAAGATATACGCTTCGGGGGTGTATACATTATTTTAATTAATCAATATAAATGTTCGCAATGATGAAACACGGCAAAATCTCATGTCAGTAGACCTTAACTGTCATACTTGTCAGAAAAAAACACTTTTTAGTGGCCATATACTGACCTTAGACTGAACTCCTCTATTGATCGCGGAGCCTGTAGTTACCTTACTGTTGGCATTCAGGCTGTACGTCGTTCTTCTGCTCATAAAGCATTAGAAGCAACGCTAATTTAATTATTTATTACTTTTTATTAACTTTAACATTAATCTGGTATAAATAACCTGTTACATACTCAGCATTATACAATTTTCTTAATTCCTTGCACGTAAATATCGACTAAATTTTAATTAAAGCCCCCAGTGAAAGGGGTTAATTTGCTAATACTACAACCGTGAAATTTACGTCGAGCAGTGAAAAGAGTGTTTACTGTGAAATCCTCGGATCGTGTATAATTTCAGCTATAGTAGATTAACGTGTACTCAAACCAGACATTGGTGATACACAATATAAACCAATTAACTTATCCGAATGAGTTCCTGAAAAACGAGCAATGCAAAGTAATTAAATTACCAGCCTACACCCAGTTACGTCAAAGGACTGTTTAAGGACTCTTGCGGCACCGAGACACTCTCGACTTGAAAAGTTTGTTTTGCTGCCTCCAATGCGAATTGCACCTAGTTTCTTGTTGACCTGTACCTAGTCATTAGTGGATCTACCGGGACATTTACATATATTTCTTTTAAGTTTTTCATAATGCAAGTGGCATACCTCTCTGTAAAACCTCTCACATGCCATATCTCTTTCCCTCTACCGCGCCAATTATTCCCATCCATTCCACCTCGCCCCTCAACATTATCTCCACCACATTTTCCCTATTCGCATTACCTCCCTTAGCTTACCCTCAGGAGTATCCCTCTCTGCACCTACAGGAGTGGCCTAGCCCTCGCATTAATGGAAGAAATGTGAACTCTTTATTCTTTTACCGCAGAATTTTTCCAAAAACTTTCTTTTAGTGGCAGGTTTTCTTTCCTGCATTTCTAATTTTCTAAAATTTAACCAAGAAACGTGTCTCTCTGCGAATATAATTTATTATTTATTGCAATACTGATGTACATAAAAAGTGTTGTATACGTTATCAATCAAAGACCATCAAATTTAATGTATCTACATTATGTACATGATTACTTTAGCCATGATGAAATTAATGATAATAGTTATCGACATATTTGCATTATCACTTTCATCTAATTGTTCAAACACGTTTGTTAGAAATATATATATAATACATTCTCTTTTTGGCGAGCGAGGCATATTGATATTGTTTTTTTAATTGTTATAGCAGCCATGCCGCGTCTTGAGTGTTTGTGACAAGGTTAATTGTTATCGGGATATTTATGTATGGTACATAATAGTTTTATATAATAATTAATTATACTGATTTTGGATTGATTTAAAAATCATTAAGACCAGCTGGCAATCGAACGTAAGCACCTATTTGAAATGTCTGACAATGAAATTGTTTCCTTTTTATGAGTATCCTACTGGCACGTCTCTGGTACAATATTTTCAGTGTTTGGAATGGATAAAAATATGCTAAACCCATATATTGACCCTAACCCGGGGGTGGTACTACCTGCACTTGATAAAAAGAAAGAATTTCACAATGAAATCAATGCCAAACTATGGAAGTGACTTAAATACCTATTCGTTGGGTACTGCCTTTGCATACTTAATGAGGTTTTGTTACTGTAGGGTAACCGCACACAGTCGATTTTTAATTGTACAACAATTTAGTCGGCTTCTAATCAAAAGGGTGTGACGACTGCTTTTGATTTAAAAATTGAGTTGGTCCCCGGTTGTATACTGTGCGTGCGTACTTACATTACAGCTAATACCATTAGAAAGCCGACTAAATTGTTGTACAATTAAAAATCGACTGTGTGCGGTTAGTCTATAATCTTTCTGAAATAATCTATAATTGTTTTTGCCTCAAAAGCAAACACTAAATTCTTTATCATTTTATTTACAATTCTTATCCCAACTACCTAAAATCGAGTAGCAACCTTATTATCAAGTAATTATTATGTTGAACATGTGATTAGAATTTGATATATCATCTGAGTACCTAATATGCACTACTCATAATATTTCAGATATAACATTTTTTATCCTTGAAATTATTATTTATCAATTTGAAATGTTTGTTTGATAATATATGGAATTATCTGTTAAAATACCAAATGTTCTAGAAGTTACCGACATATTTTAACACTGAATATTGAATTGCGGACAATGGAAGACACTGAAAATCCGTTTTGTACAAGGTACAAGGTCATCTTTACACAAGAGATTTTGGTATTGTGGATAACCAATTGGATAATAAGTACAAGCTCTAAATCTAAACCGGAACCAAACAACACTCAACTATAGTCTATTTCAGAAAGGTGTAGAGCAATGAAACCTAGGGAACACAGCGAGTGACCCAATGAATATTCATTTAAGTCACTTTCATAGTTTGGCATTAATTTCATTATAAAATTCTTTCATTTTATCAAGTGCAGGTAGTACCATCCGAGTTGGGGTCAATATAAGGGTTTAGCCTATTGTTACCATTCACAAACATTGAGAAAAATGTGCTGGTGGACCTGCTTCAAAGCTATTTTTTTTCTACACACATTTGGTAATTTGTACAGTATGTGTGTGGAATTAAATGTGGAAAAGAGGAAAGCTTGCATTATTGATTGTTTTGCAGTGGAAAATGTGTTTAAAGTACGACACACCAAGTTCTAACGAGATTAATGAGATGGAAAACAAGTTGAAAGACATGGTGCGAACACTTCAAATGGATATTATTAATTAATCTCAAAATAGTGATTGCGCAAAGACAGATATTAGTTATTGGAAATTGAAAATTCCAGACAAAATTTCTCAAAGAGAAATTCAAGATTTTCCATTCACTTCCTTACTGTATTTTTTGTGTTCGTTGTAGTAGTGTAGAACTTTCTGCGCAGAATCCCATTGAATATTCAAATTCAATTCAAATTCTTACGCACCTTCAATCACATTTTTTTCATTAATTAATAAACATAATGATTTCAAATTTTGACAGTATATTACTAGTGTGTAGCTTCGGAGACGATGCATATTTATTACTGCACTGATAAAATATTAACAAAATTTATTTCAAATTTCACAGCACAGAAATTTTTTTTCCAAAAATTAATATGCATCGTCTATTAACTGTAATGGTTCATATAAACCCTGAAATTTTGAACGTATTATCTTAACTAATAAGGGAGAAAAATGTGTTTGAAGGAAAAATCACTCATTTTTCAAATTTAAAGCAAATCTTAAAATAATTTCTATTTCTGTTCATACAAGTTTATGTATTGAGTAAATACCTTTTAGTACATTTTAGCATTTTTGGCGAGAGCGCACACAGGCGAGGCAATGCGCAGGGTTTATATGAACCATTACAGTGAATAGACGATGCATATTATTTTTTGGAAAAAAAATTTCTGTGCTGTGGAATTTGAAATAAATTTTGTTAATATTTTATCAGTGCAGTAATAAATATGCATCGTTTCCGAAGCTACACACTAGTAATATACCTACTGTCAAAATTTGAAATCATTATGTTTATTAATTAATGAGAAAAATGTGATTGAAGGTGCGTGAGAATTTGAATTTTAATGCTACGGTCTGAAGCGACATCTTACGGAGTACATACATATTTTGCACAGAGTGTACTGACTGACTCTCGCCTTGTTTAACGCTTGGATTTTAATAAGAGTCTGTCCTCCTCCAAATTTCGAAGCTTTCCAATCTTACGCGGGTAAATCAGAGCGCATTGGCTCTTAATAATGTATGTTTTTGGAATTCTGCATGAGTATTCAGCTTCTCTGGTATAAAATTAATCAACATTTAGGTTCTACCAGTTTCAAAAGCGTCGCTGAAATTAACTTATACAGTTCTTTTTAAATATTTATATAAATATCTGCGCATTCGCGACAGGTAAGGTATTTTGACTTTGACATCTGTCAGTGTCACGCTTTTCCCTATTATGATTCGACAAAAGATTTATTAAAACAAACAATTGTTGGGATCTTCCTTCATATATCACTTAAACAATAATAGGAAACATTATTATACATATAAAATAATAATTCCGTAATTAATTTTGTATTTCAATAATGAAATGTCCACTGACCAAAAATTTTAATCCATTCCTACCATTAAAAATAAAAAACTACTTCCTTTAGTGCCAATTTAAATTATAATTTAATAATTTTCAACAATATCTTCGTTTGTATTTGTTTTAATCGTAAGCTTCGATAATATAATTAATAATATACACTGTGGGCGTTTATGTAAATTATTTCTCCATTGGATAAAACGATTGTTTGTTCTTATTTCCGGTACACGCTTTCATATGATTTATTTACGATAAAAAGTCCATGACTTTGACGTAATATTTAGTAACTTTCCTGCTTATCCGAATAAATAAAAATTCACCAAAGTCCGTATTTACGTCGATAGGGAGTTTACACTCTATAGGTTGGTAAGACTTCTAGACGTTGTCACTTGTCATATCAGTTTAATTTGACATTGTTGCATCTTATCCTCGCTTTTCACATAAATAAATACTAATAGGCGACTATACAAGCCTTTTATTGCAAGATTGACATTTCTAATAGATATTTTTAAGCGATTTCAAATAAAGTAATTGTAATTTTAATCATCTTTATATACAGTGTTGAATACCAGTTATATTTTGAAACAATATAATGGTTTTATGTGAACTAAGTTGGATTTAATAAGGAAGTTTGTTCATGCAGCACTGAAATAACGGGTTTTAAGGTGACGAAGGGTGTGGAAAAATCAATGGTGGTTACTGAATTACACACTCCCTCTTGAAATGCACGTAACAAGTTTTATGAACAAAGGTTTGCATATTTAGTCGTCTTTTCAAAAAAAAAACAACACTAAACACATTTTTTTGTAGCTAGACAAGCTACACAAATTTATTTATCTCAAGCTTGCCTTCTTCAAATTAGAAACTTGAGAAAAGTTTCAATTTCAGTTATTAAGTTATAAATCCCATCATGGAAAATTTGACATGGAAAGCTAAATGTTTACATTTTTTGTAAAATGGAAAGTGAAAATTTTATATTTGAAAAAAAAATGATGGATTTAAAGTGGGTTCACTCTTCTGCTCACGCAGCAGGTTCGTTGTACTTTCTGAGGGTCAGGACTGGAGCAAGCCGATCCATCAGAAGGATTAGAACATCCCAAAAAGTTGGGTGCTTGTTGGCTTGATGTAGGCAACGCGCAACAAACAACTCCGAGGGGTAGACTAAGGGTAGGAAACAATAATTAATAATATTTGTTTCCCCATTATGATTTTTTCCACCTCTAACTATCAACATTCAGCAATTATAATATTTTAACATCTCATTATTTCATACTTTAACTCTACAAATTAAAGCCGTTTGTCCTAGAAATACATAAAAGATTTGTTTATGAAATGCATTTTTCCTTGACATCTCAGACCGTATTTAGCATATCAACAGCAATTTTATTTACATGAATCTACATAAAACATGTTTGTACGAGTTTACATTTTCATTTCAGCTGTATAATGTCCTTTCCTGGTGTCAAACAATGACTCATTTACGCGAAATGGTCGATGTTTTGAACGAACTTCATTTAAATTCATACAAAGGCATTTGTAAGCTCAAAAGTTCTCTAGAGTTATATACTGTCAGATATTGATCTACCAATTCTAGATCTTTCTTTGTCAAAAGTTGTGGAAAAAAATATTAATAGTAAAAGTAGCCTAGAAAATCATTTTCAACCTCAAAATCTCACCACTAAGGGGTGAATAGACCTGAGACAAATACTTTCCGAGATAGTCTTTTATCTCGCTTAATGGTACACCCTGTACGATGAATATCAAACATTTTCCTAAACCTTTTATTACAAATTAAGGAAAATATCCATCCCTACTATTGGGTTTCTTTTTAATTTCAATTTTTCCATTTAAAATTACTTCTCGAAACCTTTTAAACATTTTTCAGCTTTAAAACTTGATAATTATTTACCTAAAAAACAAAAAAAAATTGAGCTAAAAGTGTCATGTTACAAAACGTCGTAGTCTACACGATATAAACCAGCTGTGATTGATGCATATAAGAGCGTCTTCTCCTGTCGTCAGACTTTCTGTTTCTCAATTAGATTAAGGAGACAAAGGTTCAATCATGTTAAGTGATGGTCATACATAAGCCAAACAATAGAGGTCGTGTAAGTAGATTCATATCTATTTATAACCGGATATGTGTAATAACTACTGATTTCTTTGGTTAACAATGTCGCAGATGATCAAATATACAGGGTGTCCCACGACGAGTGAAAACTATCTGTATATGGCAAAATACTTATAGTAAAATCATGAAAATTTCTACGTTTGGATTTTCGGATATGATCTTTTCAACTAAAATATTTTCAAAGATGGCCGACTTCCGGTTCTACCGGAAGTCGACTGTAACTTTGTTATTTGAAAATGGAACACCCTGTATATTAATACATTTTTGAAATCTATGTAATATTTTAGTATACTTTTGTCTAAAAACTTTTTTCGAAAAATGCACACTTTTTGAGTTATTGATTTTTTTGTAGAAAATTTGACCGTTGAATACCCTTATAAATTATTTTTTTAAGAGGAGACCCTTGAAGATATGAAAATGGTTTCTGTTCGGTGGCCTTAAGCAAGGTCAAACGTAATCGAATCTATGTTATAAAATTTTTCATTTTATACAGGATGTGTATAAAAAGTGTTCAAAGTTTAACTTCATAAATATCAAATTTCTTCATTTTTTTAAATAGAACCACCCTGTTTTTTCTATTTTAATGCATTCAGGGGAAAAAATAAGGCAAGTTCATGTATACTTTCCTATACCTAAACCTTACCGTTATCCAGATATTAAATGTTTTATATAAATTTTTAGAGATGCAGGTGTGGTCTAAATTTTGATACAAGCGCTAAGAAATAAAAAAGTCTTTTTCTTAATCTGTCTAAAAAAAATCAAATCAAATTGTTTTTATTAATCCTATTCCAACTGTTAGTCGTCGTAGATATTCGAGGTTTTAAATTGTTATTATATTTTTAACAAGTTTAAATTTTTCATGTATACTTTTAGTAGGCTTTGTAATAAATGCCTCTCATTTAACTGACATTAGTTAACATCTAGAGAAGATTGTGAGCTAAGAGTTCGAAATTCCTTCAATTCCCTTTCTGAGATGATGATTAGCCGTGCGACGAATGAAGGTATACTGAGAAGGGTTGAAAAATGCATTGAAGTTCAAGCGAGCAATTTTGAACATTTACTTGAAAACATCAGACTATTTTTCTTTGGCTTATAATTTTCCATAAAATTTTGTAGCATATCTTATTATTCTCACAAATGGTTTAACTCGATTAACTTTTGCTTAAAATGAACCGAAAAGCTTCAAATTGTTAAGTATTCTTTTAACAATGTGCGATTTCGATCGCGGTCAATCTGGATATCTTACTGCAAATAAAGCACATGTTCTTGTTAAAACTTTGTCATATTTGTCATGTAAATTCACATAATAATTTTTATTTCTTAGTGCTTGTATCAAAATTTAGACCACACCTGCATCTCTAAAAATTTACATAAAACATTTAATATCTGGATAACGGTAAGGTTTAGGTATAGGAAAGTATACATGAACTTGCCTTATTTTTTTCCCATGAATGCATTAAAATAGAAAAAACAGGGTGGTTCTATTTAAAAAAATGGAGAAATTTGATATTTATGAAGTTAAACTTTGAACACTTTTCATACACACCCTGTATAAAATGAAAAATTTTTCAACATATATTCGATTACGTTTGACCTTGCTTAAGGCAACCGAACAGAAACCATTTTCATATCTTCAAGGGTCTCCTCGTAAAAAAATAATTTATAAGGGTCTTCAACGGTCAAATTTTCTACAAAAAAATCAATAACTCAAAAAGTGTGCATTTTTCGAAAAAAGTTTTTAGACTAAAGTATACTAAAATATTACATAGATTTCAAAAATGTATTAATATACAGGGTGTTTCATTTAAAATAACAAAGTTACAGTCGACTTCCGGTAGAACCGGAAGTCGGCCATCTTTGAAAATATTTTAGTTGAAAAGATCGTATCCGAAAACCCAAACGTAGAAATTTTCATGATTTTACTATAAGTATTTTGCCATATACAGATAGTTTTAACTCGTCGTGGGACACCCTGTATATACCATCCAATTTAAAAGTTACTGGAACTTATTTATTGATTTTACGACCCAAAATTCTTTATTTTTGTACATTTCCAACAAGATTTGTAGCCAGGAAGGATAATAAACAAAAAAAAACAACCTAATGACTCATGGTAAGTTTTTTTCACAAAATTCATAGGCTCTCTTCTCATAATATTGAATTTGATAACATAAGTAAGTAGTTAAAGTCATTAAACCTTAGTTATATTTTCTTCTTTTATTTACAAACTAGAACAAGTGAACACCTACTCCGTAATTCTCCTCCAATCATTGTTTTATCTCCGCTCCATAAAGCGATAATTCCAGTATACATAATACAAATTCTCCATGGATTAACTTTGTAGATGGCATACTTTGTATGAAATTGAAAGTGGGTCTTGTTTTAGAGAAAAAGAGAAGAGAATTTGTATCCAAACTTAATAGAAAACCTAAAGAGATCCAATAAACTGAGAAAACATTCACTAAATGATCTATTACTGGTGAAAAACTGTAAAAAATTCCAGGATATCTGTAGCAGGCTTCAACTAACTTAAATGTCCCCCCTTCTAATAGGGGAAGTGTGCCCATGTTGGACTCCTTAAGGATATTGTCATATAACTTCTTTATTTATGCATGTATTTCATACTAATGAATATGTATTATTATAATTATGTTAGGATTCTAAGTATGATTAAAAGTATTTTTTTAATTTTTATTTTTTTTTTAATTTCAATAATTTATTTTATATTTGGTGAGTTTATTCAATTAAATGTTTTTTTTTATTAGTCAATTGAAATGATTTGCTCAAATTTATTCTTTATTTTATTTTTAATTTTATTATTAAACATAAGATCTCTCTCAGGGGATAAGTTTCAAAAACGGAAATTCACTCACCTAACAAAACTGGTTGCATAACATCTCCTCAATCGATTTAACTTTTGATTATTTTTCAAAAAAAAATCTAAACAAATTTTTTATAATGCAACAAACAAAAAGATCATTTATTAATCAATTTTAGAAGGTTTCATAAATATTAAAAATTTTCAAATATAAAAAAAACCTTTCCAAATAAAAATATAATTCTGTGAATGTGTATCGTCCTTGAAATTCCTAATATTTTACCAAAGAGTACAATGGTGTACTCTTTGATTTTACTACCGTCAAATGTCTGAATCTGAGTGAATGAATTCTCACAAAAAAAACAAATCTAATTTTAATTTTAAAATAAAAAATCTAAAAAAAATAACTACATTTGTATTTGGAAAAATTATGGAAACGTTTCCTTCAAATGTCAAATTATATGAAAATACTATTGTTAAATTATACTAATTTTTTACAGAAACTTATACTTAAATTGTCAAAAGAAATTACGAATAACACAATAGTTATTTATGCAACAAGTGCAAAAAGTGAGTGTTTTTTGCACGCGACGTGAAATTGTCCAACGAGGTCTTTAGGCCGAGTTGGACAACACGTCGAGTGCAAAAAACAATTTTTGCAAGAGTTGCATAGAATATTTTTTCTAAATTCATGCAAAAACTGGAAAATTACAATATAAATATGTCAAAAACCTAATCTAACCTAATAAAACTCAACTCGTTCTTCTTTTTTGTATCTTTATGGCCTCCACCTTGTCAGTACTCAATCATAGCTGGTTTTCGCCTTGACCACAGATTATAGAAGAGAACAGATACGAATGCCGGCAAAACATCAAAGGATTTTCAAATCCGATTTCAATGACATTGGACCTTTAACTCGGTATGGCCGCGATGTTGCCAGTTTAAAATTTTTTTAGAATTTCTTACCAAATTGCTATGTTGACTTGAGAACAATAACAGTTTCCAGTGCCGGTTCTTCACTTTTCTTTCCAAATAAAATTTATTTGGACAGTCTCTGTATGAACAATACACTCCCTCGTGATGTTTATTCATTTTATAAAAATAATATACTAATGTACACTATTTTCAGTTAATATTACCACAACCTACAATCGATTAGTCGAATAACACAAATAATATCGCGGATTGACAACCTTCAAACTGAAGTGTCAAAACTGACGTTTTGTATTTTAATTTTTGAGCCAAACCGTCATGGTTATTGTGCATGGTTGCCAAAGATGGTTTGTGAAAAAAAGTATATATTTATGGTATGAATTTATACATTATAATCTTTTAAATTGTAGAATTCTTTCAATGTTAAAGAAATTGATTTAAAACAAGTAATATATTATATTAAGTAATATTTGTATCTGTATAACTATCACACTAAAAATAATGCTTATAAAATATTCGACGAAATGTTTGCGCCGTTCATCAACTCCAGCACATTCAGTATGACACCAAGAGTTGCATTCTTGGCGAAGGATCCATTTTTCTCTGGATCGAGAATGGAAAAAAAGTTCGTTGCAATATATTATGTTCTCGGGTAAAAAATTGTATTTGTTTAAATCTAGAATCTTACTTAACGCAATAAATTAGACGCGTATGTTGGGTTTATTAAAAGCCTGGGCTCTGGCCAACGATGTGCTTTCTGGAGTTCTTAAACTCAACTGTGGATTACGCCTTAAAAAGCCTCTGATCCATTTCCATCCTGCCATTTTGGTTTCGCAATTGAAGGAATGTTTTCCTTACTGGTTAGGCCGAAAAATCGTATGAAAAATTGTGCAGAGAACGTAGTTCTTCGACCTCCTAAATCACCTTTGGAACTGCCTTAATGTTTAGCATGACGTCTCTGAAGTGTTGATACCGGAACATTGAAAGTTTTGGCAGCCACTTTGAATCCCATACTTTTATTCTCTATAGTCTATACTATGCAAGGCTTGCTGCATATTACGTTCCTCCCATTGTTGCCGTTTCTGGGTAGCCATTCTTATTAATATTAAAAATAATAAAATACCCAGAGTGGAAAGGTTGTTAATAATGCACTTGGTATTCCAATGATAGACCCCGATTGGGAGGGTCTATCAAAGGACGACATTGTTATAGGGTCCATCATAGGTTTAAAATCATATATACCCTTAAAATCTTCTAACTTATTTATTATTTATTTCAACTCAAAACTGAATGTAGCAAACGAAGGACAACATGCAAAACTATTTTACACATGAATGGCGTTCGTTTGCTAAACTTCTAAAATATATATATTTTTTGTACATATCCAACACAAAATTTTAGATCGACTTGCCAAAATGGATTTTATTTTATCGCTTCGTCCTAACCACCTGCACACGTACGAAAGTCGATGCCAACTTAGAAAACAACTTGATACACAGGCCTAATATGTCAGTTAAGCGAAAGGCGCGCGATTTTCAAAAATACAAGCTGTGGGCCACAGTGCCGTAACTAGGGCGTGGCAAGGGCGGCACGTGCCGCGGGCGCGAGATTTTGGAGGGCGCCAAATACTTGGATAGAAAAAAGGCTTTTTTCTACAAAAAAAAGGAAAGAACCAGATTCATTTATACAATAAAGAATTAGGCGTATTATGTAGTTCTAATCACAGTTTCCAAAAAAACAGCACTATCAATCAGTCCATATTTTTTACAGATTATAAAAAAAAATAACCGAGGCAATGCTGCATATCATCTGTAGAATAAGGCAAATTGCGTGGTTAATTACGCTAGGATCGCGACTAAGCCAAACTAGTTCAGATTCTGGTACTGCCAATTCTAACTAAATCATTTTCAGTGTTTCTTTTGGACTATAAGATGGTATGACTTGATCTTGTTTTCTGAAACGCTATTTTAAGTAAAATTAATAAATTACCTAATATACTTCTGCAGGGAACATCTGTAACGGTATTGGTTGGGTCTAATTTAATAAAAGGGCTTTTTGAGGAAATTCATTAAATCCCTTATGGGAAATTTGCTTGAAAATGTCCTTCAGAAAGCTAATCACACTTCTGAGTACATAGATATGGAACCAGAATTTACAATGAGAAGAAAGCGAAATGTTAAAAAAATGGTACCTTATCTAGGCGAGTCTTGCTGTGATGAGGCAACAAATTGAATATCAAATTGTAGATGTCATTTTAACTCACTTCAATTCCCAGTTTTGTGCTCTTCAGAGCGTTGCAGATGATTTTTATTTTCTTACTGGTAAATCACTTGAAATGTTTTCTGCAGATTTCATAAAATTTATCTTTAATTTTTGTTTTTTGTTATTTTACCTAGCTTTTTGCTAATTTTGTATTTTAGTTGGTATATCAATATCAGAGTTTTTTTTTGTATTTCAAGTTATTATATTTTATTATTTCATTTTTATGTCGACTTCAATCTTTTTGTACTTGCTTACACCAAAAAAAGGAAATTATTTAAAATAGCTGTTTTCATCTGGTTATAAAATGTATATAATAGGGGCGCTACCTTAACACTGTCCGCGGGCGCTAAATTCCTAGTTACGGCACTGGTGGGCCATCATAGGCAGGGGGCCGTCTAAGGCACACTTCCCCTAATCTTTTAGATGTTGTGCTCTAAGAATTTGAATTGCTGTACAATTCTTCTATGCCACATAATGTACATTCTTCTTTCTCCACTGTTCATATTTTTATTGAAAAAGTTTAATAATTCTTATCAGCTATAAAAATATTGAAGAATGTTACTTATCTTATCTCCCTTAAAACAAAACTGTAGACTATTATTTTGATTCATTTTAGATTTATGCAAGTGTTATAAACAATAATTAAATTGAAGTAATGTAAAATTCGATATTTTACTTGTGAAAAATAGTTGCTAATAAATGAATCTGCGAAAAGTTTCCTGTGCTACTGGCAGTAAATTTTTGGTTTAAGTATATACGGATATTTATATATACTGCATCATGAATTGCAGAATCAATTTTGCTCCTTTTCCATCAAAAAAGCAAACACAATTATTCATACCTACTAGCACCCTATGAACAGTGGCCTATGGGCTAGGCGGGGCAGTGCCCCGGGGCCATCAAGCTCAGGGGGCCGAATCCTTACCAGATGAGAGGTTGCAACCCCACTTTAATCATGATAACTCAGTTGAGCGAAATTCAAAAGTTATGCCTAGGGAATTCCCTTAATTTCTTTCGGTAGGTTGGCAGTGTTGTCAATTTGACGGATAGTGATATGTGCGTTTTATTGTGAATTCGAAAGATTTTTTTTCGAGAACGGTTAAAAAATTAATGCTGTATCGGGAGTAAGTAAGCTAATGTCAATAAACTTTTTTGTACTGGTCAATATAGAATATCGTGGTTCAATTTTATTTGATTTTACCACTCATATTGATGTCCGTTAAGTCAATAAGTCGTGTCAAATCTATAGATTTCGGCTAAAATGGCAACAGTGGTGAAGTATAACCAATGTTAATTTGATGACCCATATTTTTAATCCCATTGAAGAAAAAAGCCGCCCAATGGCGTGCATAAATGCCTGGATTTAGACGAAGTCATTGATACTTTTGCGAAAACTAAAGCTAGGAAAAAATTGTAAATATAATTAATATTTAGTCAGTTGGTAGGCCCCACCTTTATATAATAAACCCTTGAATCTTCTCTATTTCGTTTTATTACCTGCCCTGCAGTGCACAAAAAAGAGCGTAAGAAGTTAAGTAGCTTATCTTTTTAAAGTATTTGTATATTTCATATTTTTATTTGATAAAACATAATCAGTTAACATAGCAGTGGGGCCCCATTTTTTAATTTGCCCCAGGGCCCTTGGTTCCTAGCTACGCCACTGCCTATGAATATTCAAATTTGAAAGCATGCTTGATACTATTCCGTCTCAATAACACACACACACACAATCACAAAAATTTTATATGATAATTGTGCATTATCTCTACTCAAATAAAATCTGTTATCTATATCTATAAATTAACATATACTTATGGAACTGTCCCAAAAAATAAATAATTGCATTTAAAAAAACAAGGGTTAGTATTGCCCACTGTAATTTGGCACATCCTGAATTTTTTTTTTCTACAAATTCGCACTCAAAAATACAAATCGACATGCCCAAGCATTTTTCCCAACACGCTCTCACTCAATCGATATCGAATTTATTCCATTTTGCTGTGCCACACTGTATGTATATTTAAGACATAGAGTATATAATTCTCCCCAGAGTACCGCAAGGAACTTATCTAGAGCCGTTTATATTTTAATCTATATATAATTTTGTTCCTTAATTTTATTGGTAGTTTTTTCAATTTTTGCATAATTTTCAAACTTACCTTTTAAATGACAAATTCAGTTTCAACAACTTTCTCGTATCCTCACCAATAATAAGATTTTTAGAAAAAGTTCACAATTCACAAATAATACCAACAAAAACTACTCTATACTTTCAAGAGCAGCAAAGGTTTTATTTTCATAAAAAAAAAATTATAAAACAAACACAAAAAATCACAATAATTGTTTATTTGCGTCTTGCGTGATAAAATCCGATTTAATCGCGACAAAATTCATGACCGTTTACGTTTATCAACAGTGTCAACGATTTTTCAACTTTCGAAGATAAAGCAATAAATAAATTATTGCAATCACCGTTGCGGTACAAGGACCAACCAAGTTACTATTATAAATAGTCAGTCAGTATGCGTTCTCACAATAATATCGCGCTCATAGAACTGGCTTTTGGCGCCGCACCACACAGTTGCCAAATCGTTTGTAACGTTTGTTGGAGAGATAAGAAATGCTGTACGTATCCCATATCAAATAATACAGTGTTTAATCATTCCCAAAAACATGATCGATTTTTGATTTTAACTTACCATTTTTTAAACACATATGTTTTTCAAATTTTTGGAGAGTGCACAAGTTGATTCAACTTGGTACAGGGTAGACAAAAGCGCAAAAGTTGTTTGTTTTCTTAAATCATTATTTAGAAATATATTAAAGGAATTTATTTTTCAATTTGTCTTTAAAAAAAGGAGTCACTTCCTGCACCAGACGTTGTTCTGGATGAAGGACATTAGGGTTACCGATTGAAAGGCATGAATTTGGAGAAAAAAAAAAGGAAAAGGAAATAGGGCATTTTAACTAGTAGAGAGAGTTTAAACAAACTTGGTAATAGAGGAGTTCAGTCTAAGGTCAGTGTGGCCAACAAAAAGTGGTTTTTCCTGACAAGAATGACAGTTAAGGTCTACCATTCAAAATATAAGATTTTGCATGTTTCTTATCATTGCGAACATCTATATTGCTTTATTAAAATAATTAATACAACCCCGAAGCGTATAATCTTGAAATTTGAATGAATAACAGAAATGAAATAATGACATGCCAAGAGTTCATAGAACTATTGGCCACTGATATGTTGGGTATTCAGCTAAAAAGTCATTTTAAATTTCAAGATATACGCTTCGGGGGTGTATACATTATTTTAATAAAGCAATAAAGATATTCGCAATGATGAAAAACATGCAAAAATCTTATGTTTTTAATAGTAGACCTCAACTGCCATTCTTGTCTGAAAAAAACACTTTTTGTTGGCCATACTGGCCTTAGAATGAACTCCTCTATTGGGAGCAGAAAAAAAACTATTAAGATAGGTGAGAGAGATTCATGAAATAATCTTCTGGATTCAGATAAAGATTTTTAAAACAAACTTACATTGATTGTTCTTACACTTTTTCATTATTATTATTATTCGACTTGATACAAAATTCAATAGAACTTAACAGTAGTTGATAACAATAATAAACATTTTTTTATATAATAATATCTTTGATTAAACAAATCATAAAAGGTTATTAACTGAGAATAATATATACATATTATCAGTACCCACTTAATTCTTGTTAAAACAGACGTTCTACTTTTTCTATAATTGCATAAAATCCTCACCTTTCCCATTTCTATTACTCTTGGAAAAATGATCTTCAATCTCATCTCAAATACTTAACATTTTCACCTGAAAATCCAGTCCAATCCTGAAAATCAACATCTTCAATTTCTTTGATATTTGCTTTCTTTTGTTTGGAAGTCGAACGAAGATAGCAAAAATGCCAAGTCGATAAAAACAACATATATTTTCAAAATTACCCTTTCAAGGTGAGAATATTTTAATATTTGAAGTAGGATAATAGATCTTCATTTGTTTTTATTCCTAGATAGACGTCCAATGACAACGTCAAAGACGAAAACGTATAAACGCGAGAAAATACGAACGGCGTCGCGTTTTACGTCCCCGATGTTGCCGGATAGGACGATAAGTCTTTAAATACAAAAAACTCACATAAACAAAAATTCAGCAAGCTTATAGTAGCCTCATACAGAACTTACCAAGATAAGGATAATTCCTTGTCCACCTAACCTAAACTACCTAATTTATATTTATTTGTATTTTTTTCACAGGAATATGCATTATATTTTTTAAAATTATGCTTCTCTAGATGCATTAAATGGATTTCATTTCAAGCTAAAAAATAAAAAAAAACCACTACGATACCATTGTAAACCCCCAAAACGTGAATAAATTATAATTTTGACGGTAAATTTTTGGTAGTAAAATTGTCTGCGGAAAAATAAAAACGAAATAAGTAGATTCGATTTTTTATACCCTTTCTAATTATGAAGAGCAGTTTTCAAAAAATCTATATACATGGTGTTGTTTTTAGGAAAGACGAGTTTTGAAATTTTTTGTTAAGCCGGACCTGCATTATCTTTTTGGAGATGCTTTTGATGGAGTACGTCCAAATCTCAAAATAATATACAGGGTAACTCGGAAGTTATGAGGTTCGAAAGAAATAGGATAAAATTATAAAACACCCTGTATCTCGGTTATAAAGTGCAGCAGACACATTAAATATAGGTTTTTGGAACCACCAAAGTGATCCCCATCTACAGTTAAAGTTAGGCCCTTTCCCAATGAAACGCCCTGTATATTAAGTACATCCGGCTGTGGAATGGTTTTTCATAAAATGTACAAAACTGGAAAATAATTCTAAAAATTTCCAACGAAACTAAGTAAAAAAAAACGCGTCATTGCGTAAGTCGATAAAAAAACAATTATTGCTTTTACAAATGTGGGTTGCTTTTCTGCAAGTAATTATAATATTGATTATTTTTAGATATTGAAATAATATTTATATTAAATACGAAGTCACAATACTTACAGAATGATTCAGAAAACTACCTCAAACTTATATTACTACTTAACTTCATAATGGTTTAAAAATTAACAACAATTTCACGATCTTGTATGGCTTTTACCAAAAGAAATTGTTCAATTTGTAAAGAAACATTATTCCCCTCAAGCATAGGCAACCAATTCAGCTTTATTATGTGTGCAGAAATATATAGATAAGAGGAAGAATTGAACAAAAAATTCTAGCAGGTCGTTCTCAGCGAGCAAATTACTTTGCACAAGTCTTTTAATAATATTGAATTATTATATTTAATTTATTTTTTTCAAGTACACGTTGTGAATAGGTAGTACCCTGTATATTTTATCTCGTGTGATGCTTTTATTAATAACTTTTCTGGTATATTTTCGAACTTTTCACTCATATCCCAACTAAATGATACAATTTTTAGCATAAAAATTAGCGGAAAACTTACACAGAATTGAAATGTGGAAATTTTTAATGTTGTTGTTTATTCAGGGAACAGTTTGGTACTTTGCAAACTATGCTTTGCTTAATTAATATGAATAACATGAACACTTTTTCGATCTACAGGCTGTGTCAAAAATATTGGTCGTAGATTAAATCATATAGATATTCTGTGGTATCTAATGGGATGGAAATGAAAACAGATTCATTTATAAACAAAATTTACTTGTTAAAAAAATACGTTAATCTTAATATACTAAGTGTAACTCAATACTGTATACTTCTTTTTGTTTGTATATCATCCAATATTGCTTGAAGTTCTTCATCTTCAAACCTTCCTTCTAAAGAAGGGATAAGAGATTTAGCCTCTTCAGTTGTTTCAGGACACAAGTTAGCAATTGCGGCCAATTCGAATTTGTGTAGTTTTTTTGTCTGCATAAGTAAACTGAAAAAAAAAAAAAATTAGAAAAAATATATTTTAAAAGTGCTTCCTATGGCCTATACAGTTAATATAATGAATATTTACTTTCGTACAGCTGAAATTGTTTCTTTATTTTTGAACTTTCTAAATCTATCAGTGTATGTTAAGGTTTTCATAAATACATCTGAAAACTCTTGTTCATCCTCTGCAGATTCGTTCTGGTCCTTTCTGTGTTCAAGTAACATGTGTACTTCAGAAATAAGTAGAGTTTCAGCATTTTCAAATTCTGCAATTTTGTAAACATGTCATTTTTTGTAGAAAATATATCGCGATAACCTCTCAACATTTTACATACCTTGTTCATTTATTTCATGATGTAGATCAAAATTAAAAATAAAATAAAACCAAGTCAAATATAACATCATTATATAAAATAAAAAACAGTTAGTAGGTACTATTTAAAAATTTATTTTTCAAACACATTTTAGGCAATCAAGGACGCAGCCTTATTTATATATCCTTCCTGTAACAAAAAATCATACAGCTTTCTGGTTTTATTAACATCAATTTTCAATAGCTTCCTAGCAGTTTGCAAAGAAACAGATCCATTTTTTTTACATTCAGCTACCAATGTTTCCCTCAATTGGAAGTATGTAACTGGCACCAATCTCACTGTACTACACAAATCAGCTTCTTGAGAAGTCAACTTTGAATACCCTGGCATACCAGTAATTTCTATTGGAGCGAAACTTCGACGTCTGTTGCATTTTGTCAATAATACAAAATTTGAGTCTTTAGATGCTTTCCAATTTAAGGCTGGATCTTGTCTAAACAGTTTCAGAGCTTTTTTATTTGCTTCATGGACTTGTTTCAATTTAAAGTAGAGTCTGCCTTCTGCTAGAGACGTTATTCCTATTTTTCTTAGATTTATTAACCTAGAAAATAAATACATTGCTAACAAGGTTGACGAGTTTCTAAGCAAAAGACTACAATAAAAAAAAAAACAAATGATCTATCAAAATTGACAGCGTTCATTGAAGTTGAGTTAATTGTACTGGAGAGTTGAATCTATTTTTTTAGTAATTGAAAAATATGGTTGTAGCAGAGAGAACTAAGTTGATTCTCAAATTCAGAAGAAGACTACCACTAGCAGTACTGGCAATTTCTACATTAATTTTTCACATAATCTTACCAGTATGGAGAGATGATCTTTTAAAACCCACTGAAGAAGATAGAATTCAATACAAAAAGAATGTGGGACTCCTTAAAAATTGAGTAGTACTGCATTTTGAATAAAAGTTACAGATGTATTAAGATATAACATAAGAAAAGTACATATTTATCATTTATAATATGAAAGAAAAATCTCAATTTAAATGGTATGCAAGAAATAATTTACCTCGAAATATGAAGTTTTAATTCTCCAGTTCTGTGCATCCCTTCCATCAACATATCAAATTTTATGGGTTCACATATTTGCATAAACCTAACCATTTTTTCATATATATTTTTGTGTACAGTAAAATCATATCTTCTTAACCAAGAATGTGTTTTCCTAACCAATAAAAGGCCATGTTTTCGTATCAAAGTTTTCCATCTCTGCCTCTTTTGTAATCTCCTATTGTAAGCTTCAACTAAAGAGCACTGTAAGTCTGTTAAAAGTTCATACTGTGGATCATCCTCATCAACAAGTTCTAAATTTGATAATATATCTTCTGCACCTTTATCAAATTCAATTTCAAAATCAGATCTTGCTGGGTTATAACCTGCTAATGACTGAAATCCAACAGTATTTGATAGATATCTAGGTGGTTCGTCTGTATCATCAAATCGAAATCTGTAAGGCACTACTAACTCTGGAAATAATGCTACATTTGGATAATCTGTTTTAGGGAAACCTTCACAGCCTTTTCTATCCAAGTAGAAATATTCATAATGTTGTACAATTTCACTAACAGATCTTTTTGGCAATTCTTGAGTGATAAGGCTCCAATTGCCATAATTACTGATGCAATCCAGAAGTTTTAACTCTTCCTCTGCTGACCAATCTGAGTTTTCAAATAAAACAAAGTTTGTGGATAATACGCGATAGTCATGATCGTTTCGGTGATTTGAAAATTCTGCTCCATAAGAAAAACAAGCTAAACAGATATTCACTTTACACTTTTCACATAAAATGTACTTACTTTGTACTTCACTCAAACAATTTGCACAATAAGTTGAATCGCTGTTATGGAAAATATTACAGCTAGAAAATGTTGAGAGGTCATCTTCTGAAATTTTTAAATAAAAATTTCCCAGCTCAGAGTGAGTTAACTAAAATAATAATCATTCTTACCTTTGGGAAATTGAAGATCTGCTGCATCTTCTTCTGTAAGATCTGTTGCTGTGTTGGCCATCCTCAATAATTATTATTTAGGGCTTTTTCAAATCAAGTAGTATAGTATCCCACTTTAAACCCAATGGACAGGAAACCAAATTATTTATGTTTGGTTAGACTTATGGAGAAGAGAAATATATATGATAATAGGTATAGTGTTCTGAAGATTGAATGATTTTATTAAACTAAATTTGATATACTGAAGATTGGTTACTGCACATCTATTCTATAAAAAATTTTGAAAATTAGAATCAGTCTTCGTGATCAAACTATTGTCATTCTAGCAGTCACTTGTCAGCCATTGTATACCGATTTGATAGATGACAAATTAATACACCTCCTCACTCCACTCTTATATCTATGAAATCCTGTGTCCGGTGTTAACTCCACATAGAACTGAACCGGGACTCTGTACACTATAGAATTCTACCATCGACTCTGTTCACACGCCTTTTGTCGAAGATATCTTGATAAAAACTTCAATATATTTCATAGTATCAAGTCAGAAATAAAATAATACTTGTCAATAATGTAATACGAAGTGGAATTTTTTACTTCTGTCTACTGAAATAATAACACTGTAGTCATGGCCACCTCTATCAGTGGCCATGAGTGTAGTGTAGAAAGCGATTGGTAGAATTCTATAGTGTGCAGAGTCCCAGTAATAAGTTCTGGGCTACGTTCATAAACTTACTCGGAGTAAGGATAGTTTTTTATTTATAAATTCGAATATTTCAATGAATACATTTGAGAACAGTCATTTTAGAATTTGTGTTTTTCAGGAAGTGAAGAAAAAACAACAACAGTATGTCAATCTAGGATTATTTTGGATTGCTGAAATATTAGAACAATATGCAATGGAGGCACTGTATGTTTTACTAAGATTCAACTGTAAGTCCAAATAATTATTTTTGATATTCCTATTTAACCTGTTACTGGATATAACAATGTACCTAAGCAAATAGAGTTTTTTCTATCGAAAAATACATCTCACTAAATGAAATTTTGTACTTTAACTTCGTCATGTGAATATAAAATAGGTCTTTTTGTTCTATCGTCCAGTGATTGAATTTTATTTGTGTCCTAAGATATTATGAATTGAAGTCATGAAAAATAAATAGTTTCCACCCTTACCACGTGGAACCTTTCCGTAATTTTAAAATAAAATCAATCATATTACCTGCTACAATTTCATTTGGACACTCTGTATCACAACCATAAGCACCAAAGGGGTATGCAACTAAACAGACATGAATGGTGTATGCTTAGTTGCATACCCATTGGAAAGCACCAAAGTGGTATGCAACTAAACAGACATGAACGGTGTATGTTTGGTTGCATACCAATTGGAAAGGTGTGGTAATTTACTAGTAGATAAACAATGCCATTTGGATAGCTTTTTATTCTATAAAAACTACAATAAAAATTACTAATACAGTTAGTAATTCGAACATTTTGTTAACATTGTTAGCTGTAAAAAATCCAATGAGATATTTTAATTGTCTTTTCAATTTTAGATGTATGATTGTTCACAAGTGTTCGTCGATACAGCTGCTTCAATAATCAGAGTACCATGGACTAGTTGGATGTGGAGCAGATGGAGTTTATTTGCAGATGTACACTTCACAAGATTTTCTTCATTTATGAAGATCGATCAAAGTGTAAGATAGAAACGTCCGTATTCTTGGGGTAGAAAATGAGAGGAGTACCTTCTTTTCCACACCGAAGCCTCAGTGGTTGAGAATTGGATTTGTGGTTAACCACGAACCGTTACACTACGTTATATAACTCTTTTAATCGCGATTAAATAGGTGCCCCTTTCAAATTTTTCAACAAGACGCCACTGTCTTAGTTACAAAAATGAGGCAAGAAGTGACCCCTCATCCTGTCCATACGGACGCTACTGTCTCACTGACGTATAGTGTAATTCTTGTTAGGAGCGTTCCAAAGAAAGGGAAACGCTTCCAGATTATATGTACACTGTAAATTTTTTTAGTTCGTAATTTTGAAATAATGACTTGTTATATTGTCGAAATAAATGGATATCTTAAATGAACCTTTCGTATTATTTACAATCAACCAACCCCTTCTAAATGTGGAATTGAGTGTTAAAAGATGACCCATAGATGCTGTTAACTATGCAAATTTTTTGGAAATTGGGACAAAAGGGGGGCGTGGCTTGACAAAAATGGGCGGGGCTTAAAAGAAAAATGGGCGGAGCTTGGTAGTTCGAGGGTTTGTCACCAGATGGCGCTAGCTGTTTTGAGTGTTGCACAAAATGTCCGATAGGGGGCGCTGATCAATGTAATAAAATTAGCGCCATCTGGTGGTGACCCCTCCAAGTAGTGATAACCGGCAGCGCCATCTATCGGCCAGTAGCTGAACTAAAGAAAAAGTTCGAGGGTTTGCCACCAGATGGCGCTGCCGGTTATCACTACTTGGAGGGGTCACCACCAGATGGCGCTAATTTTATTACATTGATCAGCGCCCCCTATCGGACATTTTGTGCAACACTCAAAACAGCTAGCGCCATCTGGTGGCAATCCCTCGTACTACCAAGTCCCGCCCATTTTTCCTTTAAGTCCCGCCCCTTTTTTGTCAAACCACGCCCCTTTTTGTCCCATTTTCAAAAATTTTGATGCCGCGGATATCCACACTAGTCATTCGTATAGCTAACAAAATCTATCGGTCATCTTTTACTGAAAGCTGGTAGCGCCATCTATCGGTAAACCCCCGAACTATTTCCAAAAAGTTTTTGGGTGACACTTTTTAACGATAAATAAACAATAACCAAGGAGTTCTTCAAAATCGTTTTATTTATAAAAAATTCAAGAAATACATGGACAAAAGATAATTTAATTAGGGTAACATTGAAAATATCGACGTATTTACGGTATTCAAACATTTTTCTTTTCTTTCCATCTTCTCAATTTCTGTAAACAAATGGATTCTTCCAAACGGTATCATCATCTGGAATCCTAAAAGAATAACATGATCAGTAAAATCCAGTAACAAATTGATGTTACATATTTGTTACTCCGAGTAACCCATCAAACATACTTTTCTAATAACGTGATCCTACTCTTCTCTCGTCACTGGAGTAAGTTTATGAACGTAGCCCAGATTGACCTCTGTGGTCGCCGTCAGGTTCACGTCTTCTTCGATCATCTCACATCTCACCTCATCTGGGTGCCGATTCTCGGGCCAGGGAACAGCGCTCTCCGAGAGAAGAGATCTTTTGTCTCCATTTCGCTTGGTTACTCTGTCATTTCAGTGACAAGGACAAAAGATCTCTTCTCTCGGAGAGCGCTGTTCCCTGGCCCGAGAATTGGCACCCTGGTACGTTGCCAACTGGTTGCCAATCAAAAGACGATGTTCATATCTGAAAAACAACAACTGTATCAGAAAATAAAATCAAAACAAATGCGAAGACCACACGCCACATCAAATCAAATAAATAACGACATAGAAATGTAAATAATAGAATACGATACGGTAGACAGGTCAATACATACAAATACTATTCGATGCTGCCATCTACTAAAAAACCTTTCTAATAGGTATGCAACTAAATATACATTAATGCATTTTTAATTGCATACCTCTTTGGTCGAGAATATATTTCATATATTGATTGATAGATGACGCTATAGCACGCTAGCTACCATTTTTAATCCGTCTGTTTAGTTGTATTAAAAAGTATATTAAAAATATTCTGATTCCTAAAGTACTTTCAATAATCTCGAGGACGAAAAAAAGCCTAGAAATAAATTGGGAAGCTTGTAACTTGAACCAAAATTTGTCTATAATGTGGAAAGGTTTATGAACTTCTTTGTGAAGTTTAAGAAAGTTGAAATGCGAAATAAATTTCAAGTTTCGTGCGTGGGAGAATCGTAAATGTGATATAATAGTGAAACAGCAATAATAAGTAAATAACTGCGGATTTGATTACTGAAAATTTATTATCTCAACTAAAATGCAATAAAATTTATTGATTCAATTTGCTGAAAAGTAGTACAAGCAATATTTATATTACTTATGTATTTTCTAAAAATGAAATTAAAATGATCTGAACTCACATAGAGTGTTAGTTTAAAGGCACTTTCCTACATCATGTTCACCTGCTCTTACTTCCTATTAGGGAATGAAATATATTTCAAACTGGAGAGAAAAAAAAATGTTACCTTCTTGATTCGAGATTTAAGCCAATTATTTTCAAAAACTATACGAACCAGATCGTTCTAACGTTTCCTTAAGTGCATTTTTGCCAGCTTTGGTCATTTTAATTGTGGGAAGTGGATTTTATTTTATGAGTTCACTTTCGTATGCAGTCAGTTTTGTTTGGAAATAAGTATACCTTATACTAACTAGTAGTTAACGAATTTATACAGTGTGTATCACTTTTGTGATAAACGACAAAATAGTCATCACCATGTATTTAATTAAAGACCAAACCCAACAGCTTAAACAACACCTCTTGTTCATACCAAATTTAGATATTCAACCAAGCCAGATATCTAATTAATATATTAGACATTCTAATAATAATTTCTATATTTGTTCTAGATTTTAATACTTCTTGCACTGTAATACAGCAAATGTAAATAATTCATTTAAAAACTATGGTAAATATTTTTTGAGATTCGAAAAGATTGAAATCAATACCAAAATATATTGAACACTAGTCTATTACATCGACTGATGGTATTCCATATTTGTCAATAACGGTTAGCGGTTATAGGTATAAAGGAGAAAAGGTGGAACGCTTTTCCCACATACATCTTGTCAATTTTAAATTACTTCCTAACCAACAGCAAAACGTTTTATGCAATTGACATGGTCTCTTTGCGGCTGCCATAGAATGCACTACATTCTTCCAATAATCAAGTGCTTTGATCTTGTGAGAGACTGAAAGTAAAATTATGCCTATATTTCTCTCTCGCTAGTTGTTTTCAAAATAAATACATACGAGGTTAGTTTGACGGAAAGGTCACTGATGTTGGCAACAATTTCACTACGCTATTGCTGCTCTCGTTTATTTGGGCTTCAAGCCTTTGTGCGTGACGCCTCAGTCGTCAAGACTTTTGAGAAAAACGAACACGATTTTTGGGATCCTCAAAGCCACTTGTCATATCATGTCATCATCCAAACTATCATCTGATATTATCAATGAATCTCCTGTGTTTTTAGAAGAACAGTTTTCGACTATGATGTTATTGATAGTATAATTTTGCATATTTAAATATTTCCAGTAAGATTTAAATCGTAATCGGCACAATTTTAACCTTAAAATAAACGTCAAACCTGACAAACGTCAAACATTTAATGTCCATGGCTTGAAGCCCATACTTTTCGGTATGTGCTCAAGGGGCAAGGAAAGGTAAGATTAGGCGTCACGCCCGGTAATAAACGAACTAAATTCAGTCACTATGAGCTACTACTAGCAGCCAAAAGTAAATAATCGAAAACGCCTTATGTTTGTGATGTCATCTGTCAAAATTGTAAATAAATACTCATTTAAAGAAAACTGACCAGTAGCCCTTATCAGGCTTAAGAGTCTATCCAATTATAGGTCCTAGGGGTTTTGACATTTTATTTAATTCAATAATTTCTCCATATTTCGTATATAGTAGCTAGGAATCATTTCCAAAATGGCGTGGGAATGCCTAGACAAACTCAATGAACTAGGAGTGTAGTTACTTTACTATGGAGACTCCTGGACACACTGGAATAAAAGGAAATGAAATAGCAGACGAACTAGCAAAGAGGGGACTGAAATACCATTCTAGGAGGCCTGAACCTCAATGAAATATTGAAAGAAATAGGTAAAGCCATAAAAAAGAGGAGATCTGACCATTGGAAAGATCTAAGATTCTTCTGGGTGACTACAACTTGTTGAGATCAAATTAATGCATAAGTCAAAGTAAAGCTGCGCTAAGAGTTTTAACAGGGATCCTAACAGGACATTGTCGCCTGAATGGGCACCTGAAAAAGCTCGAAGAATACAGATATTGTGGCATAGAAGAAGAAACCTTCATCCACATACTTTCCAACTGCACAGCACTCCAAAATCCTAGAGCACAGTACCTGGGAGATTACTGGATAGAAGAGGAACAGTCACCTAAGTTGAAGCTTGCAGATTTCCTGAAACTCCTCCGGGAAATAGAACTCTAAAGAGCTACTAGTTACAGAGACTATCTTCAGAAACTAAGTAGAAGTAAGAAGGCACAATAGATCTTTCAGGTCTCAGTGAATGTCACCCCGAAAATATATACATACATAGTAGATATAGTATAATATTTGCTTGGCTTAATTAAAACGACTGGGATTTTTCGCGAGATTGGTAAACTCAGCTACACCAGCAAAACAAGATTTTACATAATAATCCGTATCGAGTATCTGGAGTATCTTTTATTAAAATTCTGCAATGTTAAACGTTACCGATTCAAATCCCCTCTAGTAATAGATACTTTTAGCATTTTTGTCAATGAAATGTTTGATGTAATCGTGTTATGGGAACACCTATAGGGATGGGGACTAAGCAAAGTGGGAAAAACGATATTATAGTACGACTTTATATAAATACAATTTTGATTTCACTTAATTGTCAGTGTTTCTTCAACTGTTACAGACTCTTCTTGGAAAATGCATCAGGTATATTTTACTTATATAGTGTAGTGTAATGTGTCTTTTGGTGAAAGTTTTCATTCAGTGGCAATATAATTTATTGTATCTTTGAAAATTTAAAGCAACTTGTTCTTGTTATTACTACTAGGTTAAAAGATAATTAATATTAAGATTTTTCGTGCAATTCAATCATTTATAAAACTACTTATTTCAAAAATTCAAGTTGTTAATTGGATATTCATATTTTTTTATTTTCATTACTTGATCAGTCCCTTACGCTGCCAATTGTTGACCAAGAATTTTGCTTGTTCTTGAAAAAGAAAATCTGAAAATCTTCAGTCAAATTTTAAGCTTTCCTGTATGTGTTATCAAGATATTAATTTCTTTTTCAGGTGCTATTCATTGTACTTTTTATAAGTGTGGTAAGCAGTTACCCTGTCGATTATTATAATCATGGGTTAACGTTGGTACCACATTCCTTACCAGTGGCACCTGTTGCATTGAAACAAGAACCAGCGGTAAGACATAACAAGTACTATTTTTAAAATAAATTAGGTTTTGAGGCACTCTCCAATAAAAAATCTGATATATTTTATAGTTATATGAAAGTTGGTTAATTGTATAGATCTATGAAATGTCGATTTGAACGATTATTGGACGAGTTCTGTACAGGGAAAATACTGAAAAAGATAAGTAAGTGGTTTTTCCAATGAATTTTCGGTTAGGTTAGGTTTCTTATGTGTTTTGAGTCCCTTTGACACCCATGTTGTACCCGAAAACATTGGAGGTTGACATTACAGTTGACGAAAAACTAATGTCAGATGTCAACACATATTGCTTTGGCTGTGTTTGTGTTTCTGGTACTTTATATTGGATACTAATTTTTATTCTACCTTTGCTTGTGATTTGTGAGATTCTTTTCTGCTTTCATTATTGCAAATACCATCGAGAAGAAACAAATATATGTTGACAGCTGTCATTAATTTTTCGTCAACTGTAAAATATAAAATACCCCAAATTAAATAGACCTGCAAACCCTTGATTAGAACTCGTCCATATTGAATCCTTGAATTTCATTGATTTTTTCATAATTATTTCTCGATAAGAGATATCACAACAGTTCTGTTAGTTTGTGCTGTTTTCATAATAGTTTTTAGGAAAAATAACAAGTCATTCTTATTAAAGGAATTAAATGAAATTTAATTGGCTTTCTTTCTAAATTACGTTACAAACTACCAAAAATGGTAGAAGAATGTAATAAAAATGAAGACGTCGACTATTTTTTTTACAAACAAGGCTATTTGGAAAGCTAAAGATCTTTATTGCTTTGAAATATCTGAAACTATTGCACTCTACGTGAAATGAAGAATCGTAATTACCCAATAAAAATATTACGTCTGCTACAGCTGTAAAATAATCACAGCATAGAAATCAATTTACATCGCTATTATTATATATTTTTTCGATAACACTTTTGGCTCACCCTTTATTATTTAGCATTAAATTTATTTATTTTTGTACAATTTCCAGGCTTATCCTAAATATCGTTTTGAATATGGGGTGAAAGACAGCCACACCGGTGACATCAAGGAGCAGTCTGAAGAACGCGACGGCCATGCTGTAAAAGGACAATATTCCCTCGTAGAACCCGATGGTACCATTCGTAAAGTACAATACGAAGACGACGGCCATAGCGGTTTCAATGCTATTGTTACAAAAGAGGGTCATGCTGTACACCCTTCAGCTCCAATTAAAATTAGCGCACCACTGTACCATCACTAATATCATAGTGAATTATTTTGATTTTTATGGTTGGTAGATATTATTTAGTGTCGCGATTTTTATTTGAGAGAAAAGAAAAATTTAGTAACTCTTCCTCCCAATTTATTAAAATATTTATTTTCCCAATCACTTTCATTGATATATCTGAAAAACCCTCTTTCACTTTTTGTCCATATTTCTGTGCTTCCTGATCATACTCATGCTTCTGTCTGTTTCTTCTTCCATCCGCTTTTTGCTTTACACATCTTCATCTTCACACTGTACTGTAAATATTTGGAGTGGCTTGTTGCTTACGATCTATTTGCTTCTGTTTAATTCTAGCTTATAATTTACCATGTAGTTTATATAATTATATTGTTATTATTTTATCCACATATTGTGTTTGCCAGTATATATCTAATAAAAGTTATATTTTTGTATTAAAAATGAATTTTATTATCAACAAACATCACTTTTGTTGGTTACCTGTAAATCCCTAACTTTTTGTTGGCAATTGTGGTTGTCATTTGTTAATTACAGTTTACATACACTACCACTACACCAACTTCAACACAACTACACTATTTTAGACATAATTGACGTAATTTGACATGAAAATGATACTTGAAACATTACATACGGAAATTTAACTCTGGGAAATGTCAATCATCATAGAAATGTGTTGCCAACACATGGCGATCATATGGTCGTAGCCATGTTGGATGAAAAGTACGTAGAGCGGTCGCTAGATGGTGTAATAGTATCGGAAGGTTGAATAAACAGAATTATGAGGAAATATTTGATAGATGCTTGGACGAAGAGTGCTGGGAAGAAATTATTCAACCGCGTTGTCGAGAATCTCATGGCAATCAATAGATGGAGTTTTAAAATCACAAAAGTTAATAAATTATTTATATTCGATAATATTTTCTCACGTGGGAGTTTTTAATGACTTCCTTTGGTTCAAAATTTTTTATAATTAAATTAAAGTTCATTGAAAATTAATTTTTTTTGAAGCCTTACACGTTTGATTAATGGGAAACTATTGATTTAATTATAAAGACACCACCAGTTGAAAACCCGTTTAATAAGAAACTGTCATAATAAATTTTAAAATAATATTAAGGAGTCCACTAAATTTATTGGCTTGATTTCCGGTAATCGCCTTATAAAACTGGATAGAATATACACGAAATTATGTAGACATTATAAAATTATTGATAAATTGACATATATATTTACATGATATGTAACTACTATATCACTTTGTTTCTTCCAGGGAAAATCTATAATAATAACTGAATCTTGATTCTCATCCATTCCACAGTATAATGAGTTACATAGTTACTAATTTATGGAAATAATAGGCTACATTGGTACATAAAGTGAATAACAGAAATACGACGAAAACGCTTAAATCCAATTCAAATTAATTTTGTGCTGTGCTGTGCATCTTATATACAGGATGTTCTACGATATTGATGGCTACTAACACATTTTCTATAAAAATTGGCAAAGATGGAGACCAAAATACTCTCCCTACACGCTTCAAGTCATATGTGTACTAGAATTGGTGAAAAATCATTTTCAAAAATTTCAGGGCCTACACAATGAGAGCTGCATGCTTTTTGTATCTACATTTTGATAGTTTAAACTTCAATTGTTCTGCATATGGTGTTTGTTACATAGTTACATATTAATTAACACTCGTACTTTCTTTTAAGTAACCGCGAATAATCTCTCTAAATATTGCATCATCTTTAGACCATAATGAAAGTACAGAAAAAAAAGAAGTATTTCAAATATTTCTCAATAGCTATTTAAATAACAAGATTATTAATAAGGATTATTAATAATATGGCTTTGCTTGCACGTTAATGATTGGGATTGTGTTAGTAACAAACTGAACTGAAGGAATTTTACAAATGTGATGTCTATAAAAGTTTTGCCAACTTGTGGACTGCAAAATTACCCTAACCATTAAAAATAAATTGTGTTTGGAGTTTGTTAATTTATATTTATTTTAATAAACAAAAAATGAACTAAATTTCACGTCATAGCTAGTCTTTTTTATAGTAAATAAACCATCCAATAATTTTAATAAAAATAAAAATCAAATTTTGTATAAACATTGTGGGTTGGAAACAATTTGCATATTCTTTAAATGGCCGCCATTATTTTCCCAAAGGATCTCTTGGATTTTCAGTTTAATTTGGTAGGAGGAATATAAAAACGCTCAGTTTTGCCGAACTGACCTTTCTTCGAAAATCGCGTATGTCGCAATCTTCCAGTTACTGTTAGCAGCTGTATGTGTAGTGTTTTCAAAAATGGCAATAACTAAAGTGAGTCTCTTTATTCAACATATTAATATTAATGTAGATAGATATATAAATTTGAAACTAGTTTATACCTAATAAATATATAAAAGTAGAATTGGAATAAACATAAATAAATTATTTTTAAATTGAATATTTGATTTGTGAAAAATTATTTTGATAATTTATCTTTAATCTTGTTAGTATATCTAAGTGAAATTCACTTGTGCAATATTTTTTAAACACCTTGTTTTTCGAACTAAGGGCCAGTTTCATAATCAACTCAAAGTGCCTTTAAATATTAAAGTTGGCTTTAAGTTGAAAAAGTGGTCCCATAATCGTACTTTAAGATAAAGTAGTTTCCTTTAACTTAAAGTGCGAATTTTTGAACTTTACAGAAGATAAAGTGGCTTTAAAGCAGACATAACCTAGTTTTCACGAAAAAATGATGAACATGCTTGATAGTTCTTTCAGCTTTAGTTCATCATCCGATGACGAAGTAATTTATTTCAAAAGAATAAAAAATTATTCAAAGAGAAAGTGTCACTTTGAAAGATATAATGATGCATTTGGATGATGCTGACGTTTTTGATCGCCAAAGCAATAATTTTAGGTTAGATAACTAAATTAAATAGTGTCTAAGGTATCGAAATACAAATTTCAGGGCTGCCAGCTTAGCTAAATGCTACTTATATTAAAAGAAGGTGCTACTTGTCTTTGTACCTGTATATCTTTTTAAAAATTTTCAACTTATAATTAAGTATTGATCTGATGTTAAATTTAGTCTGCTTAAAGTGAGTGTTATTTCATTTTTAGACTTTTCTCTTCCTAATTTTATCCCACATTCTTTGTGCATCATCTTTGCCGCTAATAAGTCGTCTTCCAAGAGACAGCATTCTTTTGGATTATACCAACTACAACTTCCATCCAGAAGGTCAAGGTACATATTCGTTTGGTTACGAAATTGAAGATCCGGAAAGTAACAATATACAGTTTAGGGACGAAGAACGACAATTTAATGGAACAATTGTTGGAAGCTATGGTTGGGTCAAACCAGATGGTAATATTATAATGGTTAGATATATTGCTGACCAGAATGGGTATAGGTAAGTTCTTTAAATTATCAAAAAAAAAAAAAATACAAAGAGAAAATGAGGGAAGAGCAAACAGAAAGAGGATTAAGGGTGAAAGAGAGATAAAGAGCTGGACGCGGCAAGTCAAAGTGAGAATCGCAGGGTAAGAGAGAAGGCGGAAAACGGTGAATGAGGCATAGATGCGATAGAGATATAGGGTGAATTAAATCAGTTGTAGAAGCTTAACAGGTATCATAATTTTTTTATTTTTAGAGCAGAAGTAGAGAGTTCCGAAGGTCAAATCAAGTTCTACGGACAGCAAACGCCGAATAATCTTGAGCAGTCTACGAAATCTCCAGCTATGATAAATGCTCTGTTTTCTAAAAAGTTTTATAAACAACAACCCATTCATGAACAACGTTCGAGACCTATTGATAGGTATTACGTAAGCCAGAACCCAGTTTAAAAAGAAAAAACAAATATTTTACAAAAATAATGACAATTATGAAAAACTAAGAGCTTTTAACCATAACCATACCGTTATTTTAATAATGTTTATCAAAACTAATGTTGATCTTGAATATTCTACTTTATTATTCTGTATCAAACTGGAAATGAATGTGAATAAGTTGTTTGGGGTACAACGAACTGGTTTAATATAAGATGAATGATTCTTTTATGGTTTACGGAGTAGTTGAAACTGCATTCACGCATATAAAAATGAACCATAATAGGAAATCTCATAAAAAGTAAGGTTATGTTAAGTAAAATAAAAGCTTATAATATATTGGATAAAGGGAGATCTATTTGAAGAAAATGATTATGCATTTTTCTTGTTTCTCTAAATGTGAACTTTATTTTGCATTGGCATACTGTTTTTAAATATAAATGCGTGACGTAAAATTTAGAGAGTGTAGAAAATTATTAAAATTTAATATATTTGATTTCAAGATTACTTTCTCGTTGGATTTTTTTAAATCATTTTTTGTAATTGTCTAGACTATTATGTATTTGTAGTATTGACTCAATTATTTTAGAGAAAGTCTTGCAGAAAAGCTTCATTTTCAGTGTCATTGATAGTATGTGAATGGACTTACCATCTGTACCTAACAATTTTTTTTTCCAAATTACAAACATGGATTATAAAATGGTATTTTTATATTAAAAGGTAGTCAAGCAAGTTCAGACCATGATTGTAATTTTATTTATAAATATTATTTACTTCTAGTAATAATATTTTGATCTCAATGTTCCGTCTCTTGAAATGTATATTTTAAGATGCAACTTATCAATAAAATTCTGTTATTTTCATCCTTATAGTTTCATTTCATTTAAATGTGAATCAGTAAAAATGTTTCCTTCGACATATAGGTACATTTTCATTCATTTATAAGTTTGGGCACTTGAACTGGATCTTTGTATCTACCTAGTTCCATTTCTGAAGCTTCGTGTCTTCTATATTAAGCACATTTTCTGCTCATAGGTTCACTACCTTTGCCCAAACGTTTCCTCAAGGTACAGTATCCATTCACCAGGTGGGAAACTGTCTTCAAATCGACATTTTATAAATAATTAATAAAAAATTATCAAAATTGAAAACTATTTATTCAATCAGGACTATGTATAACAACATCCAAAGCTAATGGCTTGGTACCCTGCTTGGTCATACCGTTGATATGATAGTGTGTAAGCATCAAGCACGTGCCGCTTCTACACATGTCTATTGGCGTATCGCCGAGTATCATCATTGGTCCAAAATATTTTTGACGGATTTTATTGGAAAGCGTTGAAGCTGCGACTGTGAAACTCAGATTTGTGTAGATATTGGAGGACATCCATATTACAATTTTTTCGTTTGAGCTTAAATAATATCAGTAAGAAATTTTAAAATAGCATAGTTTAAGCAAAGTTACCTCGATAACATTTGATCAGAAAAGGGGATGTAATGGTGATAAACTCAATAAATAATGAGAAAATAAGGAAGGTGAAAAGATGGAAAGAAGGAATGAGCAAAAAGGGAAGAGAGGGAAGAAGGAAGAGGAAAAAGGAAAGGGAGAAACAGAAGGATAGAAAAAGGGAAGATAACTATACTGATCTGTTAAGGTTGCTCTTAATTTTACCTTCATCAAGTAGAAGTTTCAGATTTGTTCAGTAGGCTGTTCATTTAGTAAATTCTTCTAGAAAACTCGGGATGTAAAGAAAGTAAACTCAAGAGAAGGAGAGAAATAAAGAAATTTTAGAAGATGGGAAGAAGTAATGAGCAAAAAGGAAGCAAGAGAAAAGGGATAGGGAAAAATGAAAAGGCAGAAACCGATGGACGGAAAAAGGGAAGACAGCTAAGCTGATCTGTTAAGGCTGCTCTCAATTTTATTTAATATTTTATGTATCTGCATCAAGTGAAAGTTTCAGATTTGTTCAGTAGGTTGTTCATTTAGTGAATTCTACTAGAAAACTCACCTCAACAAACTATTATGATCCGAGTACACCAGTGTGGTATTTGATCCTTCCATTGATTCTGTATTTTGACAAACTGTAACATCTTCCTCGAGCAAATCCACATTAGAATTCGAAATTTTCGAAGCCAGTAGTACCATGATTGGCTTTGCCTCTGAATTTTTCAAAGTTGTAGTACTAACATGACTAAACAACAACAAATAAATCATTCAAATTTATTTTTGGGATTGAATTGTGCTTATATCTGATCAATAAGAATAATTCCTGTAGTGTGAGATAACACAAAAACAACTGATGAAATTTTTACAGAAATCATGAAGACACACACTGTAACAAATATGATGGAAAGTCAGCGACCTCGTATATCTTAATGTATGTAATAATACTAGCATTAATTACTGGTATTATGCAAAAAAAAACTCAGTATCAAACACTTAAAATATGAATACAGTTTCTACCAGATCGAAGCTCATTTTTTCCGCATTTTCGCCATCGCAATTGTATTTTATGGAATCTTTCGCGTATTTATGCAAATAACACATTTTAAACAGAACAATATTCATAAGCGTCCTTAATGAAAGGCCTGCGGGACTGAAAGTCATCAGAAAATGCAAATATACGAAGCTTAAAAAAATTACTTTACAGTTTAATTGAAATATCCGTTTTTAGTAAGCTGGAATTCGATTAAAGATACTAAGTTGGTATATACAGAGTGAACACCTCCTCAGTATAGGGCTAGTGGAGACATTTCTATGCAGGATGTGTGAAAAGGAATATGAAACTGTCAGGCATGTCTTATGCGAGTGTCCGGATATATTGTCAATGAGTGAGACTTGGCTTATACCTGCCGATATAAAGGAGATGTCTTCTAGTGACCTGTCCACCTTCCTGGGAAGAACAGCTTTTGGGGAAGATGTACAATGGGTCATAAGTGACCTTATTGCTGTGAGCTTACACTCACCCTTCCATGTCTACTGATACAAATACAGATGTCACTCATTCATTCGAAATTCATTTTACCTCGTATATATCGAAAAAGCCAACGACATTTATGATTTTAGTTACCTGGTTTGCGGAAGTATAGCGGAAAAATCGTAATCGATGATATTAAACAGCGCAATGCATTGCGTTACGTTGTAGGGAACATCTCTAGGATAAAATTCCAGAGCGCTGCGGGCGTCTAATTGTGTTATGACGATAGGTATTTCTTTATGTTCGTACCTAAAATGGGATTCCAACGTAAATAACGATACAAATTTACTACAACTTGCTTTGGGACATTGGAGAGGCCTGAAAGAATGAAATTATTGATTTATTGCAATAACGAATAGTGTATTATTGATTTCATGGATAGTTTTCTCGTCTTAAGAGTCTTAAAATTCAATGAAAGTCCCTATAAAGTCCTTGCACCCTCACTAGGCACTGTAGTAGGTACAATATCTCAAAACAAGATGGCAATTCGTTCTCTATCTCATAAACGATTAACTGATATTGGATAAAAGTCAGCGTCTCTCCACTAGATGGCATAATAAGTATTTTCCAAGGAGAGCAGTTCTCTAGAATAACATAGCTCAATAGAAATAGAAATCAGTACCATTCACTGAATACTGAGCATGTGAATCTTGCTTTGATTAAAGTTTACGTGTACAATATACTGGTTAGCTTGAATATTTATTCGAGCTGAATCAACAACAAGTTGAAAGTTATAAGGTTATATTTATATTTATCAAGCACCTGTATCAGAACACGTTACTTCTAATCTAATCTAATTTGTGGCTTTCGATTACCTCTTTGTAGTTTGGAGTGATTTTATCTTTCGGCGCCTATATTGGTCTAGCTAGACTGTCACATGCAATACCAAATTTTCCAGTACAAAATAGATTAAGGATATTCAAATGAATAACTTACTTTTTCGAAAGGGATATCGTGCTAGTACTTCTGATACTACTTTGTTTTGCAGCTACAGATTTGCTTTTATTGTAGGAAAATATTTCTGGATAGGGGATGAATTTTTTACGTAGATCTGTTGATTCTCTGGATTTGGAGTCTCCAGATGCTGGAATATTAAAAATGACATGACGGATACGTGAAGGTATTCTGAATATTATAAACTGAATTGAAATGGGCAATTACTAGCTCTTGATTTTTTGTTGCCAGAAGTCAAATTAGGTAAATCTTTTGATGACATATTTCTATAGCAATAGGACTTTCCAAAAAATGAAATAAAATTGAGGGTGGTGAATTTTAAACTAAAAAAACTGGAATATTCACCTGCACAGTAAATATCTTTAAAGCAATCTCCACAATACAAAACGTGATCTCTTCCTTCGATCAGTTCTCTTCTATCAAATTTCTCTTGACATCCAGTACAAAACAGCATTTTAAAAATTTTTTACTACGTTTACCAATATAGAATTGACACAAAAATAAACTAAATGTCAAGCTAAATAAATTTCAATGGTTCAAAAGTTTTATTAATGATTAGATCTAAAGTGTACTAGATTTTTAATTCAAATTGGAGAGAAATTAAGAATTCCCACTTCCACTGCTAATTGGTGCATCAAATTTTACAATGGAAGTCGAATTTTAAAAAAGATTGTTTATAATAATTTAAATATATTAAAACGTTAAAAGTTTGTTGTATAATTCTGAAAAAGTGAAGTTTCTTATGGTACTTTCCTATATGATACCATTTTCAGACTATTAATATTTTTATCACGAAATAGTAGAGATTTTCCAGACTATCAATATTGTTATCACGTAATTGCAAAGATGTTGTCGTGATTGTATAGAACAGAATTTCAAATAAAACTACATATTAGAACTTTTACCTGAATCGAATTCAATAACTCTTTCTAAGTTTATTAATACTGACAATTTTAAATTTTTCACCTGGTGAAAAGTCAATAAAACGGCAAATTTGAGTACCTTTGGGTTAGGCCCTTTTGACAACACTCCTCATTAGTCTGTCAAAAAAGTATTTATATTATGGTATTATATTTTGGTACGTTTTTTTCAAGCAATTATATGATTTCAAATGGTAATATTTCTCATAATGATCCGATTAATTATGATGTTATAAATATTACTAGTGTCTCAGAGGAAGAAGTTTTGGCTGCCTTAAAAAAAATGAAACCTAAAACCACTGCTGGAATAGACGGTATACCTGCCTACCTGATTAAAGACTGTCGCCAAGCTTTGGCTCAGCCATTAACAATCATTTTCAACTTGATTTTGAAGAGTTCTGATTTTCCAGATAAATGGAAGGCCTCATATATATGTCCTATTTTTAAAAAGGGTAATAAAAATGATATAACCAAATATAGGCCAATAACTATTTTGAATAACTTTTCTAAGGTGTTCGAAATAGTGATACATGAATATCTCTCCAATAAGGTTAAACATATTATCTTACCAAACCAACATGGTTTTATGTCGGGTAGGTCAACTATCACTAATTTATTCTGCAAAACGCAATTCATTGCAGAGACGTTAGATGAAAGAAGTCAGGTAGATGTAGTCTACACTGACTTCTCCAAGGCGTTTGATAGAATCAATCACAATATTTTACTAGTTAAACTGGACACACTAGGATTTCATCCAACACTAATAAATCTCCTTAAATCATATCTATCGGGTCGACCGCAATTTGTAAAATGTCTTGGTTATAATTCAACGGTTTTTTATCAAACCTCTCGAGTACCTCAGGGCTCTGTCTTGGGGCCACTTCTTTTTATTTTATACGTTAATGATATTCTGTCTCAAATTGATGTAAAAGCTTTGTTGTATGCTGACGATCTTAAGTTAATTCATAGAATCAATTCTATCCAAGATTGCATTAAACTACAAAATAATATCGAACTACTGAATGACTGGTGTATAGAAAATGAGTTGTACCTAAATGTCAGTAAGTGCAGTATAATGTCTTTTTGCAGGAAGAAGCTAGGCATTATGTTTCAATATAATCTAGATAACTCGGTATTGGTACGACCTGACCTAATTAAAGATCTTGGTGTTTATTACGATCCTAAGCTAACTTTCACTGCGCATGTTGATAAAATATCTGCAAGCGCTTATCGCATTCTCGGATCCGTAATAAGAAACATGAGACTATTTAAATCTTTTACCACAATGAATTTACTATTTTCTGCATTTATACGGTCCAAACTGGAATATGCCAGTGTTATATGGAATCCCATTTATAATATACATATTTCTGCAATCGAACGTATCCAGAGGCGCTTCTTTAAGTCAGCATGTTTCAATCTGGATGGTTTGTATCCGGCGCGGAATATATCGCAACAGTACTTTTATGATCGATTTGGTGCACACAGTCTGCTGAGGAGGCGGTCAATGTACTCTGTATTATTTTTATATAAAATTATACACCAGAAATTAGACTGTAATGATCTAGTTGCCATGTTAGAGTATCATGTTCCTAGGTTTAATTCCCGAAATAATCAACTATTTTTTCAACGAACTTATCGAACTAACATATACAAATCTTCACCTCTACAGTTTCTAATTGAAAATTATTCTAATATAGAAAAATCTGTTGACATTTTAAACTGCAGCCAATCGTCTATTAGACGTTATTGCTTAGAATCCTAAATCTATCCTAGATGTGAAACAGCTTTTATTCTATATTTTAATTCCAATTGGTGCTAGTTCAATTTATAATATATATGTAGTTTTAGGATACATAATTATTGTAATGTTTTTTTTTTCTATATTGTGATAGTTTTTTTTTTTTTTGTAAATTATCATGTTATTTATCTAACTACTACTAACCTTATCCTGTAAATTGGGTATCTCCCGTAGGATATTGTAAATAAATAAATAAATAAATATATACAGTACCATGACAGTACAACATCCAAGTGGAATTGGAATTGCTTATTGGCAGCATCCCCTTTCAAGTATTTGATTAAAAATCAAAGAATGACATTCAAAAATTACAAAAGATATAACAGTTTTATTTAGTCAGCTTTCCCACTCACCCCTACAAGATAAAGGAAATAATACTGGAACAGATTTACTTACAAAGATCTAATTAGTTTGCTCAAAGATGTCTCTAATAGATCTCGATCTGCAATAATGCCAAATTATACATTTTTATTTACAATGAACCACTCTGCTTGATCCCTTTGTTATATATTCCCATTTTCTTGTTGTTTCTTCTTGCTAATATTATTTTTATTAATCATTCAACCTAGTAGTATTCTTTCAATGAATCTATCAATTTATTTCTCTGAATTAGATCCACATAGCTCTTCCCATACGTTAATATCTAATTAAAAATGCCCCAATCAAATTATGATTTCAAAGAAGATACAGGACCGTTCTCAGATGGTGTAGTTTAATAATAATAATAATGTTGAGTTCCGAGTCGTCTAGTTCCTCGCACATTAACAGGTAGGTACAAAATTTGTGTTCAGTTCCTCGCAGCATACGAAGGGTAAGGGATTAGGTATCAGGTAGCAAGGTCCACAATGACAGTGCGAGGGATTTTGATTAGGTAATATTTACATATTGCTAGTAAATGTTTCAATATGAAATTATATTTTTGTCAAATAATAACAATAAAATACAAAATAAAAAAGAAACAAACAGAACAAATACATATGAAATAAACAAACAGAAACACACCGCAGCAGAAGAAATACCGCTAGTAAATATTAAATATGAACAAATATAAGTAAAATAAAAAACAGAAACACAACATTAAATCAATGATTTTCGTTAGGTTAGGTTAGGTTAGGTTAGGTTAGGTTAGGTTAGGTTAGGTTAGGTTAGGTTAGGTTAGGTTAGGTTAGGTTAGGTTAGGTTAGGTTAGGTTAGGTTAGAAATTGAAACTGAAGAAATTGAAACTGAAGACAAATTATTATAAACAGTTGCATTATTGTGCTACCCTACAAACAATAGTGTGAGGAACTGCAGACCTGTCTTAATCCTACCCTCCGTTCGAAAAGGGATTAACGCAGGTAGATGCGAGGAACTGCATCACGTCTGTTGAGTTATACCTGTAATAGTTCTTATATCCCTTTAAAAAAAAAGCTGATACTGTGTTTATGTATATGATATTTTTCTTATAATAAATAACAAATGCTAGTTATGTCATCCATGGTCTTACATGGGTACTATCAATATGCAGAAATAAATCAAACTATATAGAAAATCTCTTTATCGTTAAAACAATTGACGTACAGATCTAATAACCTACTTTTGTCTCTTTCTAACACGCAAATATCGTGTATGGCTCATCTTCATCTGAGGCGAGAGAAGAAAGCATATATAAATAATGTGCAATTTCTCCTAAACGCACTACTCTTCAATTAGTTGTTGTGTGTTTTACCGGTGGTTATAAGGATGGGTTTTGTTAAGGTGAGTTATTTTTGTTTTTTATTGATGGGTTGTTTTTTTTCACCCTGTTTTAATTCTATCAAATATGTGTGTTTTTTTCTAAAATATGTCGCTTAATAATCATAATATTGTGAAGGCCTGGTCTGGACACTCTACTAAGAATGGGAGGGTGTTTTAAAACTTTTTGTTTCTCATTACCCTTCTGGAATTTAGAAAGATTATTTTGAATTAAAAGAGTTTTTCAAATTTTCTCTAATTAGCGTCTTTTACTATGAAAATGGGTTTAAAAGAATAATCAAATTTGCCCTCAATTATTATTTCAAATCTACAGGCAATTGAGATTTAAATGTTTTGGTGTTTGAAGATCAGATTTCCAACGAATCTAAGCCCCCCTTTGTTGGGTTGTGTGGTAACATAGTAAATAGAATGGAGTTTTAAATAATTTTTGAATTTGAATAATCGAAAAAAAATAAGTCAAATATTCTAGAATAAAGAATGATCCTAAAAATCTTCTTAAACAACACCCAAATGACCCAATTAATAAATATCAAGATATTCACTGTAACTAATACCATGATACCTCCATAACAATGCATTTTCCATTTTTACACACGAGTGCATACTTTTAATTGTTACACGTTCTTTATAGACCCACTTTTGATTGTTAATTCGTTGTTTTGCGTTCAAAATTAATTCCAAAGAATTAATCAAGATGATACAAATACACTTTCATTAATTATAGGATGCATCGGCATCTGCTTAAATACGGAGAATATCAATTGCACCAATAATTTGCCAATATAATCCTTCAAAATGAACGTATTATTCTCATACGCATATTTTTTTGGTTGTTTGTTTATTTATTAATAATAAACGGGATTCCCATTTGAACAATTGATGAGTATGTTTAGGAATGTTCATTAGCAATGTTAAATATAACCAGATGTGATGTATTCTTTCATTATATAAAATAGCATAAATCTATTATCTCTAGACACAACTGACAGACAAAAGTATGTTCACAAGCATTATTTTATATGCCCAGTACAGCTGGACCGTCGTCATTCACTACTTACTCTGCATTTTAATAATGAATAAAGTAAATATCTCTGATTACAATATGAGGACAATCGTTTTGTAACCTTAGATGCGCTCTGTATACGTCACTTCTTCCTTTATTTACTGTTATATATTTTCTAACAATATTTTATTTGTGAATAATGTGATTTTATATAAATATATTTACATGTGTCCATGTTTCAGAAAACAGATCATTCTAACAATATTTTTAAAACTTGATAGACTTATTTGTTTTAAGGCAATTTTGATCTCCTTGGTATTTTTGGAAAGTTTCATCATGGCACATTCAAGAATAATATACCAACATCAACAAGAAGAAGATCATGGAGGTAAGGAGGTCCAATATTCACAATATTACGGAGAAGAAGAGGAGGCTAGGGGAGTAGCTCATATTCAAGAACCTGTCCAACTATCCGGAAACCATGGATATCATTCACACAAAGAAGAACATATAGACTATTATGTAAGTATGTATTGAGATAATAAAATATAATAAAAGAATGGTTTGTTTTTGACAGAACCTGAAAACTTCTTGACTTTACCAGAATAAGTTGCTTTCGCCTTCATTGAATGAATCAGATGAATTGCATAAGACGGTGTTAAAAGGAAAAGTTTTCTCATAACGTCCGAATTTACAAATTCAACATATGTTGAATAGCGAGCTACCATTCTCACTGTAATAACAAACATATGTTTTTCGATGTATTTGCCGGAATTATTGTTAAAGACCAGAAGATTGCTTTCTTTTTCGTTCCTCGAAATTTTTGCGATAATGTATTCATTTCTCTTTCACTAATTGGATAATAAGTAGGATTATTACTTTTCTTTTAATACCATCAAACAAAAATCTATAAATGCACCAATGAATTTTTGATGATACATCTCATAATTTTATTATTAACATCTTTATATTCAAGTTATTGCATTTATTAACAATTTAATGATAATTTTTTGTTACAGTTTTCTACAATATGTCTCAGTAAGTTGGAACCATATGGGAAACTTTTTTATTATTAATTTTAGGGAAAAAATGTATTCATCATAAAAAGTTTTGCATATTCTAAAATCTAAATTACAATCAACAGATATCAATTTTTTTCAGTCGTGTAGGAGGTATGCCAAAAAATATGAATTTTACTAAAGTGTAAAGTACCTTTATTTTCCAGAATATTGAAAACTGTTATTATAAAAAGTTGACTATAATTGAAAGCTATTGTCAGATATCTAATATTATCCATCTACCACGAAAAAATAATTTCTGTTATTTTCACTTATCTTCTCTGTATAAGCAATGATAATTCTGTATATTAGCAATCTGCGTACGTTACAATTTTTAATCTAGTATGCACTGACGACAAACATCAAATCGCTAGTTGGTTTTTATAAAATACAAGAAATGGTGGCTCTGTTAAATAGCGAAGAAAAAATAGAAACAATAATAAACAAGCACAAAACCTATTTTTTTCAAAATAATAGTACATTGTTTACCGGGTAGGAAAAGCTTAACATTCCTGGACGACTGTGAAGATTGCTAAGTCGAGGCGCAAGCCGAGACTTAGCAACGCAGAGTCCAGAAATGTGGCTTTTCCTACGAGGTAAACATACTATTTTTCCGCAAATCGTTTAAAATTCGACAGATATTGATTGATTAAAAAAAAAACGCGATAATTTTATTCCCAAATAAATGGTGCTTTGAAATTCCTAATAAAATTACTTGGGTTACTATGGAAACGTATTGAGGTTGAATTGTCAAACTTGACACTTATAAATTTAATTGCTGGTGTTCTCGAGAGTAAAATGATAAGTGATGATGAAATTTCCATTCCTGGGACTCCTCCAGAGCTGGTTGAGGCAGTGAATACTGCTTCATTAGAATTATTGCCAAAGAAATCAAGAGAAAAGTACGAAAATGCATACAGACGTTTTATGGATTATGTAGAACACTAACAACTGTACGGAAATATCATTTCCTTACAGTAAGGAAATGACATTTCCTTACAGTAAGGAAATCCTGACTTTTTCTTCAAGAAATTTTGACAGGAATGTCAAAATTTCCTAGCGATTTGCGGAAAATGAATGTAATTGCATATTTGAACATAGTTTTTGGTACTGATAACTTTTTTCCAATAACATTTTTCGATATTGTCAAATTTAAAGGTACTTTACTATTGAGTAAAATTCATATTTTTGACATACCTCGTACACGACTGAGAAACAGTGATATCTGTTGATTGTATTTTAGATTTTAGAACATGCAGAACTTTTAATGAAGAATACATTTTTTTCCTAAAATCAATAATAAAAAAGTTTTCCATATGGTTCCAACTTACTGAGACATATTGTAGGTATCTTGGAACCATCAATCTTAATTTCGAATTTTTGTCACTAGGCTTCTCCAAAGTACACCTTCAAATACGGCGTAAGCGACTACCACACAGGTGACATCAAAAGCCAACACGAATCCAGAGATGGCGACACTGTCAAAGGTCAATATTCCTTAGTAGAACCCGATGGTTCTATAAGAACCGTTCATTATACTGCTGATAAACATAATGGATTCAACGCGGTTGTACACAAATCAGAAGCTTCGAAGCATTTACATGGTAGAACGCTGGAGCATGGATCTGAAGGTCATTATCACGTTCCTGAGAACCAGCAGGAAGAGCAACATCAAGGTTATCAATTGGGTCATCAAAATTTAGAAGAGGAAGATGCTGGGTTGAGGCACCAACTGGAAGGTGATGAAGAAAGCCAGTATGGGGGAGAACATGAGTAAATAGTTGATGGAGCAGGTTCTACTGAGCAGGCGCGGATCTGGGAAGATTTTTCGGGGGGGTAAATAATTTTACCACAGAATCCTAAATCATTCGTTTATTAAAAAAATAACAAAAAACTCTTAAAGCATAAAAATAAGAAAAAAAAATAAACTTAAAAATCACAAATCACATTTGGACGAACAAATCTTTAATCACTCGTATCCGCGCGTGCTACTGAGTGTTTTATTTTATTTAGTTTTGTACTGATATGTGTTTTATTTTGATCTTTATCCTTATTATTTATTAAATAGCTAATTTTATTTTATTATTATATAAAAAGACACAATATCTCCTATAGTCACTTTTGTTGTTAAAAGAGTTAAGCTTTTTTATTTATTGTGAAAATTTCACTTGCTCTGACAGATTTCAATGCTTAGACAATGATATTTAGACTCACATTTTACCCAAATGATTATCATAAAGTTTTATAACTTATCATTGATAAATAAAATAACTGACTGTGAGTGAAATTCTGACATATTTAGATCATTTCTAATTTTAATTAAAAAAAAATGTATATCCTACTTAGAAACTGTTATCTCGAAATGTATTTTTTGGTACTTGAAATGGCTGATCACGTAATTTATGTAAATATTTGGATCAGATGTTGTTACTTAAGTTTATAGATTAATATATCCCAAAGATTATATTAGAACGTATCACACAATAACAGGTTGATATTGTATCTACTTCACACGTGTAAGATAAAAAAAATTAGTCAGATATTATCTAGGGTATTAATTTTTTTTCCATTGTTTTATATTCTTTCTTGTTAATAAAATATCAAAAATATTTTTATTTTTTCGATTTCACCCATTTGAGCAGACAATCAAGGTCACCGTTTCTCTGGAATGACCTAGCTGTAATCGGTCACAGACTTCCCTAGCTACATTTTCTAGCTCAATTTGAAGTTGATCTATAGACAAAAGATTTGAAAAACATCTTTTGGCGTTAATAACACAATATTTTCCAAAGAAGAGGAAGGGATAGTGTAGATAACAGCTAATAATGGTATTTTTCTTCTTCTCGATCAGTGAAATATTCTGTAGGTGTGTCTACATTTAAAAAAAGTTAAGCTATATATTGTTTGTGCTGTTATAAGGGACAGACAAGTGGACACTAAAGGCAAATAAATAGAGGAGTTCAGTCTAAGGTCAGTGTGGCCAACAAAAAGTGGTTTTTTCTGACAAGAATGACAGTTAAGGTCTACTGATCAAAACATGAGATTTTGCATGTTTTTTACCATTGCGAACATCTATTTTGCTTAATTAGAATAATGAAGCGTATAACTTGAAATTTAAAATGACTTTTAAGCTGAACACTAAATATATAAGTGACCAATAACTCTAGGAACTCTTGGCATGTCACCATCTCATTTCTGTTATTGTCACTAGTTATGTCAAATGTCAGTTATATTTATTTTTGTTGATAGTCGTTTAATTGTGTACGTCCATGTTCGATTAGATTTTTGTAGCATTTCTAATTAGCTGTATCTCTATTCTTCTAATTACTTTTTTCACTGACATTTGACAGAGCTATACTCGATTTGAAATTGGTTGATAGTAATAAATAATTAAAATCCGTCAAACACGTATACAAAGTGGTCCACCTAAATTGCCAAGTTTTAAATAGTATATACATTGCTCATGCACGTGCTTTCGGGTGGGTTTAAGTTTATATTAAACACAATAATTATATAATTTAGTGAACATTCGGATGTGTGGCATAATTTGTTACCCTTGTATTTGAATAAATATAATACTAATAACAATAAAGCAACCAATAAATAAGTAAATTTGGAAAAATGTTTCTATTTGAAATTCTATAAAATTTATAGTAAGTCATTACATTTCTTCGCTTTAAATTAATCATCATCAGAAAATGAAATATCTGAGGGGCTGTCTTCTTCCCCTAAATTGATAATAAGTGGTTCGACCGCATTAGGTTCGCATTAGGTTTGTTCGCTCTTAAAATGACTCACAGTTTTATACCAATAAGTAGAGGTACCTACCTACCTACCTACCTACCTTTTTCGTAACAACCTGAAGTAACATTGTGTATTAATTGTTCCCGGAATTCTCGGCATAATTATTTTTACCTGTTATGACAATAATGATTACTAAATTATTCGGATAAGTAAATAGGGTTCAAACCGGCACGTCAGGTAGGTGCGCCTATGGAATCGGCTGCTAAAAATGATTTATTACTATCAACCAATTTCAAATCGAGTTATAGTGGCTGGATAACAAAAATGAAATGGTGACATGCCGAGAGTTCCTAGAATTATTGGCCACTTATATGTTGAGTATTCAGCTAAAAAGTTATTTTAAATTTCAAGATATACGCTTCGGGGGAGTATTCATTATTTTAATAAAGCAAAATAGATGTTCGCAATGTTAAAAAAACATCATGTTTTGAATAATAGACCTTAACTGTCATTCTTGTCAGAAAAAAAAACTACATGCATGCTTAGATGTAAGTAACATATTGTTATGTTAAATGTTGAAATAATTCGTGTAATATATAGATACGCTTTTGAGAAAATTGGTTGGAATCATGAGAAAAATATCTTTGATCTTTCAGGTGGGTTTGTAGTTTGTACCTGTCGAACCATATCCTATACTTAAAGAAATCATGGCAATTTTTAAGATTACTTAAAATTAGATGTACTTGCATTTTCTACAATGTTGTTTATACAATTATACATATATTACAAACGAGAAGAATATTGCTTATTTACAATCCTACACTAAAAATATTTAAAAAATATATATATAATAATACATATATAGGCACATTGATTTTAAAAGACAATAACATTTTATGGATATTTAAATAATTTACTCTGAATACGTGGGTGACAGAATTATAGTACCATCTTGTCCTGGTTTGATACCCAACATATTATTAGGAGTTTAATTTAGCATTTAGTGAGTGAATAAAAAGTAAAATATATAGCTACGATTGAAATTGTTAATGCCTAATTCATTCGCTATTAAATTTAACGATTCTTCTTATCTGATTGTTGATCTATACCTACGTATGATAATGAATTTTTTTATGGTCGCTTTGAAGTGGTTCTAGCTTTAGTGAGAAGAAATTTTACAGGATGTAAATATAGATTTTAATCATTTTTTGAAGGAGTCTATTTTAAAAATGTCAATCAACCATAGAAGGACAATGAAATTTTTATAAAAGATTGATTAATTTTAAAAATTTTTGGGGTGTTTTCATTTTCAAATTGATTAAGTGGAATATCTAGGAGTTTAAGTCAAAAAATGGTTGGACATAAAATAAAAAATTTGTCAGATAAAAAACAACTTAAAGACGTCATAAATAGCAGCAATAAGAAAAATTAAAGAGTAATCAGCTATTATTAGATTAACAAACGAATGATCAATAACGCTGACCCACCCTATAAACACATCACGAGTTAATAAGATCATAGAGCAGCAAGAAGCGACCAATACTGTTAAGGTAAGACGTACTATTTGAGTAATCACAGTCTTTGCTTGTAATTGCAATAGGATTTAAAAACTCTGAAGAAAAAATATGTTCATGAAGGACCTTGGAGCATATTCACCGGTGAAGGAATAACAATTTTCTCTATAAATACTTTAGATGGGGAGGCGAGATCCTAGTGTTATCCTATAGTTGTTATAGTGAGGATTTGCTTTGAATTTATAATTATGTTGTTTATTGTAAGTATTAGAAATATGTATGGTAAAGAAATATAAATGATACATTTTTTTGGAATTAAAATGTTTGTTTAAGTTTGCAGCATATGGGAGAATCTTTTATTAATAATAATTATTAATTATACAATGTCCGCCATAAAGTTGGAACCATATGGGAATTTTTTTATTGTTGTAGTTAAATAACAACTTTGGATAGCAATCACTTCTGCTTCTGAAATAACCTAAAATGCGCCAAGTCAAAGTAGACAGGTAACATATTTCAATTGTCAAGTTCGTAATTTTGGAAAAAATGTCCTAAAAACGGGTCAATTTCTTGAAATTTCGAAAAATGTTACTTGGAATTTATGATTCTAATCACATTTTATGCTTATGTTCCGATTTTGAGTGAGAAATTTTGATGTTCTGTTCGTACTGTCCAACTAAAGTTTATAAAAGAAAAAAATGAAAAACAATATCTAATTTTTTTGAAATTTGGAAAATAATCCAGAGACTACCTCTTTTTTAGTTGAAAATATCAATAATCTTCAAAACCAGCTTACGTACGAAGATTATGATCACAATATGCAATGGAATGGTAGCCTTCATACTACTTTGAAGAGTTTCAAATGATTTTAAAGTCGCCAGATACGGGGGTGAATTAAAAAGTACGAAAATATGAAATTTATTTAACATCAAAATTTCTCTCTCAAAATCGGCACATAAGCATAAAATGTGATTAGAATCATAATTTCCAAGTAACATTTTTCGAAATTTTAACAAATTGACCCGTTTTTAGGACATTTTTTCCAACTTGACAATTGACAGATGTTACCTGTCAGCTTTGACTTGGCGCATTTTAGGTTATTTTAGAAGCAGAAGTGATTGCTATCCAAAGCTGTTATTTAACTACAATAATAAAAAAATTCCCATATGGTTCCAACTTTATGGCGGACATTGTATAAATACTGTTTTTTCTGGAAAATTGTAATGTTTTCCCTGCTCAGGTAGTTTGAATCTGAAAATCGGGTATGAGTCTACCAGGGAATTTATTAAAAAAATACAAATCTTTAGTGGTTTTTTGAATAAAATTTTGTTCTTTCCAGAAAATATTTGATGTAGTACCTTTGCAAAATTTCGAGCTGCGTAAAGTAATACTCTACGAACTAGTGTCAAAAATTTGTATAGCAGCAAATATAAATATAGCTTTGCGTATAAAAATGTGTGTAGGATAGCGTATTTTGCATAATAGTTGAAAAAATATATTCATATCTGCAAAATTTAATTATTTAAATAAAAATTTTTAGTATTCGAGCTTTCAAAAGTTTTCACTACTATTTAAAAAATGGTTATAGGATTGTCGACACTACTTGTGTTTCCCACACATTTACCATGACAAATCTCAGAGTATAACATGAATAGGATGTTTTTCTTGATATTTACAAGTTTAAGTAGAGAATCGTGATATATCAAGTTGAACTACCACCTTCTCACGTTCATCTTTACAATGGATCTTGAAAATGGAGATGCTGTAACCTTTCAAGAAGTATATAGCAATACAAGGGGGTCATTTATAATAACCTGTACGAGAACAATAACAGCGCACATATAAAGTTTACGTTAAAATGTAAAACAAAAAATTTGTACTATTATTGTAAGATTACTTATTTTCTCCAAACTAATCAAGTACAGGTTTGAGGACAAAAAAAAATAAATTTGAATACAGCTATTTCACAAATTTTTCTCTAATCGACAAGTGGTTACTGGAATTATAATACCTATTTCACAAATCCAATTGTTCTTTATCAACAACACATTTGATTAGATAGAAATAGATTCTATTCATGTGTATTATTGATATTTGATAATATTGTCTGATATAATCTATTTATTAAAACATCTAGTACCACTTAACTAGTACTTGGTAATTTTATTCAATTCAAATTTGTTCTTATCAATTCGAAAATGTTTTTCGATGTAATCAATATTTTGAAATAATAAATAATATTTTATTTTAAGTTCACTCTTCATATTTTCAGTTACCACTAGCTCTAAGCATTGCTTCAGCTTTCGCTGGCTTAGCTGAATATGGAAGTCACGCAACAGGAGTCAGTTACTCAGCTCCAGCAGTATCCTATTCTCCTGTTGGTGGTGCTGGTGCTGGCTATGGCTTGGGTCATGGAGGTCCCATTTCTGTAGCAGTAGGTAACGGACACGAGATAGATTATTATGTGAGTCTGTTGATTTTGCTTTCATGTGTGAGAAAATAATAGCTTAACTCTGGTTGTTTTTAATTTTCAGGCTCATCCAAAATATTCCTATAACTATGGAGTGGCCGACGGTCTAACGAGAGATCAAAAATCTCAATCGGAAGTTAGAGATGGCGGGGTTGTTAAAGGATCTTATTCAGTCGTAGAACCAGATGGTTCTGTAAGAGTCGTCGATTACGCTGCTGATGATATTAACGGATTTAATGCTGTGGTTAAGAAAATTGGTCCGTCTTTACACGCTGCACCAGCTCAAGTAGCACCTGTTCCAGTCGCTCTAGGATATGGACATGACGGTGGTTATGGGCACGGATATGGAGGACATGCTGCACATTATTGATATTATTTGTTGTATATAATTTTTTTCAATGAATAAATATTAATTAATGTTGGTTAATTGTTTTAGTTATAGATATTTTTACACTTTACCTATATCCAGATTTTGTTACAAGAAAACTAAAAACTTTTAGTATTACAATAAAAGACATTGAAAAAATTATTTTATGTTCAAGGTGAGTGACATAATTCTCACAGTGGTAATAGTTACGAAGGAATTGTTGCTACATTTAGGCCATTATATGGAGTTTAATTGTCTACAATGTTGCATCGTCGTCAAGCGTTTTGTTTGTTTGTTTATTTAATTAAGTTTTAATTTAATTATGTAGGTTATATTCAGTTTGTAGCGGCAATAGTTAAGAAATTAAGTTGTTAAAATTAATATTGTTGCAGTCACTCTTGATTCCAACACTAAAGTAGGGTCGACCTTTTCAATCGTCGAAATTCAATAGACCATAATCTCATTGGTACCGGTTAAAAAATTTTTATTGTTTTTATCATTTTGTAAACTAACTGATTTTAATTAAACACATTAATCTTAATCCAATATATTTAATAACAAAATCTAACTAAATAAAATTAAACAAATTACATATAATTTTCAGATTATAAAATCCAAAAACAACAACAACAATAACTGTGACTCCACTCCTATAGACTATAACACACATGCATAATATTCAGGCCTGTCATTCACTCTTAATTCAAAAACTACAATTAAATAAATTATTTTCATACAATACCAAAAAATTAATAAAATTAAAAATTAGCAAAAACTATGAAATTATCTGAATTTCTCTCTTCACTAAATTTGTTTCTATGACAAAGAGTAATAAAAATGGGAAAACACTTATCTTGAGATTGTAAGCATTGCTGTAACAATCTTATCCTATAAACTTTTCATCCTATATGGTGAAGTGTGCCGGTTGAAAAATCTACATGCAATTTCTTCAACTTAAGGGCTCCTTGTAAATTCTGAACACTCGACTATTATTCACGTTAGCTTTAATGGGTGGGAATTATTTCAAAACTTCTTATGGTGGGAATTATTTTACAACATAATAATCTATTTTTGCAAAACTTGACAACTTTTCAGCGTTTTATTTTCAAAGTGACTCTAAAATAGTGACATTAGGTTACTTGGTTTTTATGAAAATAAATAACCCATGGAGACGAATGTATTTTATTAATAATTTGACAGATGCCAAAACCAATATTGAAATGAGGTTATATAATGAATGTCATGATGACAACTAGCTACAGGAAGTTTTACTTATAATTGACACTTGCCAATGTTGGAGCTACTCGTTCTCCAACAAATATTGTTTGTGTTTATTGTTGTAGTTATCTCCTCGTGACCAGTTCTCTCACTATAATGTCTCTTACATTAATATTTGCTTCTTATTTCTGAGTTAGGGTGACTCCAACTGAATATTCACTAGTAACTACCAGATTATTAGAATTTCAAAAGCAGATATTCAAATGGAGGAAATAAGTTCTCCGAAGCATGTAATTGTTGGTAATATTATTATAATAATTATGATGGATTGCATCAATTGAGATGAAGTGATGTGTATTTAGCAGTTACACACTATTGTTTTGAAAAAAAAATATTTTCTCGATTTGCGTGTGCTGTTAGATAATTTATTCTTTTGTTAAGAAAAAAAAACAGATAACTATTGAGATTTGAATAAGAATAATGGTTGGCGAATTAAAAATAATTTGCATTGTGGGTGTGATATTCGTTATTTCGCTCTCTCTTTTATTATTTCTTACCTAATTATTCCTTTTTGGACGATTATTCATCCCATTTTTAATAATTTTGAAGTTTGTTACTGTTGTCGTTGGCAAGAGGAATGTGTAGGATAAAAAGATTCTAGATATAATATGTTCATCGCATTAATTAAAAATTTTTATCATTCATAAATTAACTCCAAGACTATATTCATAGAACAATAAGTTTCAAAATGGCGATCACATAAATAATTGTCCAATTATTTTAATTATCATCTTACTTTTTCATGAGAACTAAAATATACTGAACTGCATTGTTTATACATAAAACCTTATATAATACCTATTTCATACTTTATAGTAGATGCATTTTTATAAGTCTTAATTGAGACTTCATCAACGTGAAAAATGTTGAGAAATATAAAGAATTCTCAGTACAACAAATATATATAATATCCCTCAAAGTTTCACTGTTTAATTATATACTAGCGACCCACCCCGCCTGTTTTTGCTCTCGCGTGTTTCTGATGTTTCATTTTTAGCCTTGCTGTATTAATAGTCTTTTTTTGTCATCTCTTGTTCAAGTTTAGATCAAATAAGTACCTTTTAGACACTCAAGACTTTAACTCTGTCAACTCTAATTGTTCACTGTTTGCTTAAATGACATCTTAAATGGTGTGAGATACTTTTAACAGTTTTATCCAAACAAAGATACTATTTTGCATGAAAGATATTGCCAAACAAAGAGCAATGTTAAGTACTAATTGCTTCATGCTAATTAAGCAATACTAACAATTATTTCTACTTTAGTAGACCGTTTTGTTATCCAAAAAAATTATCAAAAAATTTCACCTTTAACCTAGCTAGGTAGTGTTTTAGGGAAATTTTCGGCTGGGGGCTACTAGGATTTCCGTTGTTTGTGTGGAAGGGGCGACAGATTATTCAAAGTAACTAGGAGGAGTATATAAGAAAATAGTGTGGGGAAAATTAGTGTAGTCAAGTGTTAGTGCGTAATTTTTTTAGTTTTTTGTTTATTGAATCAAGATGTTGTACGCAAAGGTAACTATTAGAAATAACAGTGAATATAATTAGAATGGTGTTTGGTACAGATTGAGAGTAAATATTTTTTTGTGTAGTGAGTGATACAATTAATTGCCGAGATTAATTTGAACCTAAAAAGTTTCTCTCTGGATAATTCAATTCATTTTAACTTAATCTTTGCTGCTCAATTTTGAAACGTTTAGAACTGATTGAAATTTGGCTCAATACATGAAATTTAGTTCAATACATACTTAGAATTATTAACTTAATGTTTTGGAACATTTTTTTTCCTCGTCCAGTCCAAAGACGTTTATCTCCTTGTTATAATTTTCATAAAAAAACATTAGCTGTTTTCGCGGAGCACATCCTGAACGTATTCGGAGGGACTACGCATGCGCAATTGAAATTTGAGTGTTCGTGGAGTGCTTTAGAATGTGTTCAGGATAAAAAATCCCGTGTTCGAGGAAGACTTAGATACAATTTCGAGTATGCTCGGAACGTGCTCGATGAATCCTAGGATCATAGCTGGGATTTTTTGTTCTGAACAGATTATAACCTCAAAACTTTGATTGTATGCTGTTATATGACTTGATAGTGGTTTGATTACTTTTTAATTAGAGTTTAAAACTTCAAAAACTTTTGGATTAAATATATTTTAATGATGAATAGTGTTCGTTGAGTTGTTTGTTTTTTTTAATTTTATTTTTACTTCATTATATAATTCGTTTCAAAGTTCTATTTTATAAACAAATCTGCTAAAAGTTAAGGTTTTTATTTATAATTAATTCAAATTGATCAGTATTATTTTTAGATGATGAATTTAAGCTCCAGTGATTCATGTCACTTCAAATTCGCGTTCGCGCTACCTCTAAAATTCGGAATGAGTCTGTAGGCACGCTTGCGCATTAAAGAAATCCAGTATGTACTCGGTTTGTGCTCGGGATGTGTTCAGGAATTGCTCCGCGAAAATAGCTATTGATAAGGCTCTAAAGTCAATCCCAGAAGATTCGGATAGCCCACTAATTCAACTTGGTGGATACTGAGTGGCTCTAATGGTTATTATTACCTCCCCAAAGTACTTCCATCCGATTCCTTATAAGTTATCAAAGAAGTATGCTATTTTGTGTAGAGGTTTCCTGTCCTTCATTCAAACTAGTCTTGCCAGGCTATTAGTTAAAAAAATAAGGAAAGATGAAGAAAGAAGTAATTCCACAGTAGAGTAGGCACTTTTGAAAAATATCTAGTTTTTATTGCCGATGTCATTTATTTTATTTAACTAGACTCATTACTAATTAGACACAACTTTAACTGTTGAAACATTAACTAAACGTATGTGCCACTTTGATAACAGTGAAATTATGTTAAAATACCATTGTATACAAATGTTCGAAACACCTTCCCGGTTTTAAATCATTTCATTCAACAAACATGGTAAAAACATCTAAATTTTAATTGTATTTAATTTAAACATGTGGATAATCACTTTGGCTGCTAATTACAACTTGTGTACTTGAATAAATATTACAAGTAGTTGTTATTTTGGAAAGTGAAATAAAAAACTTAATAAGCTGACATTTTAAAATTTATATACTAGTAATCCATATTAAACAATGTAAACTAGCATACAATAACCACTTCACAGCTAATACTGGGAAAACATATTTATCTATTTGTTTATTGTAAGAATATATTGTTAAAAAGTCAGTGAAGACATTCAGATATATTTTTTTCATTTTATTAGTAAAAAATTAGGTTGCAGACTCCATGAAAACATTAAATATCTTGAAAACTACACATTTTTTGAATTTTTTTTCAACAACCTACTATTGGTTAAATTATGTATCAGAAACTAATTTGTGAAGCAGCAATGCATCAAACATTGTGAAAAGACTCTCAAAAATATTTGTCCAAACTTGTATTTTTATTATTGATATATACCTAAGTGATAGATATATACAAGTAAAAGTCTAAACCTCCTTACCCAATTATCAGCCCATGAAATCAGGTGTTTCGCAAGGAAGTGTCCTTGGCCCCTATCTATACCTTATGTATACTGCTGATATTCCAACTACCGACGATACTCTAATCGCTACCTTCGCAGATGATACTGCAATAATGTCTTCAGATGTAGACCCTACAAGAGCATCAGAAAAGCTACAATACCACCTGAATCTTCTACAAGAATGTTTACATCAGTGGAGAATAAAATTCAACAATGACAAATCCGCACAAATCACGTTCACCACAAAACGAAGTGTCTGTCCACAAATGACCATTAACAATATGCCGATTCCAGTAAAAAGTGAAGTCAAATATCTCGGACTACACTTGGATCAAAAGTTGACATGGAAGAAACACATACAAGCTAAACGCAACTCAAGTTAAAACTTCAGAATATGAACTGGCTAATCGGCAGAAGTTCACAGTTAACAATAGAAAATAAGATTCTAATATACAAAATCATTCTAAAACCAATATGGACCTATGGCATAGAGCTATGGGGCTGCAGTAAGCCATCGAACACCAAGATATTGCAAACGTTCCAATCTAAAACTCTTCGTATAATAGCTAATGCTCCATGGTTTATAAGCAGCCACACATTACATATAACTGATCTCGGTATTCCAACCATCAATGAAGTTATTCAGGCATCAGCAATGAGAAACAAAAACCGCAATGAAAACCATCAACATCCACCAATATCCAACCTTTATACTGATCCAATGGAACAGAGATGATTGAAAAGACGCTGGCCAGAAGACCTCATAGGGTGATCAACGGAGACCCATCAGTGGATGGTGCCCGCCTCAAGTCATTTAGCAAGAAACCACATCATCTACTTATTACTGGATACTTATTGAGTAGATTGTAGATTTGCAATTGAATAATAAAAAAAATAAAAAAATTTTAAAGTTATTAAATAATAGTTATTTATGCAACAAGTGCAAAAAGTGAGTGTTTTTTGCACGCGACGTGAAATTGTCCAACGAGGTCTTTAGGCCGAGTTGGACAACACGTCGAGTGCAAAAAACACGTTTTGCAAGAGTTGCATACAATATTTTTTCTAAATTCATGCAAAAACTGGAAAATTAGAACATAAATATGTCAAAGAAGCTAATCTAACCTAATAAAACTCAACTCGTTCTTCTTTTTTGTATCTTTATGGCCTCCACCTTGTCAGTACTCAATCATAGCTGGTTTTCGCCTTGACCATTTAAATTTCAAATAATTAAAGATTTTTGAAATAATTGTAACTCGTTGAGACTAAGTAGTAAGATATACATATATTATTGTTGTATTAGAGCAGGATCAGGTACTTGCTATGGATTTTTAATTAATTTAAATGTTTATGTTTGTCATTAATCATCACAAAACTGACACAAGAATGACAGATGAGTGCAATAAAATATTTTATTGCACTAGTGCAATAAAGTACCACTTTTTCCATTAAATGTGGTGCACTAAAGTGTTGTTTTTTGCATGAATGTAGAAAAAAATATTTAAATTTTTACTAAACTAAATGAGCTCATATCATTCTGTTCAATTTTACGAGAGGTACCTATGTGCAAACGTTGTAAGTGTCATTTGAAAACACCCTGTATATATTTTCAGCTAATAATTTCAACATTGTGCATAGTCACAACTGAAGTTTTCGGCGGAGCCATAACAGAATATCCATATGATGTTTACGATGGATATACAGGAAAGGATGATTATTTCGTAAGTAAACAGGTATTCGAATTTCGGTACAGTTATCACCCTCTGTAACTTTTCAGGCTCATCCAAAGTACGCCTTCAAATACGGTGTGCACGATCCATCTACCGGCGACGTGAAGAGTCAAAAAGAAGTCCGCGACGGAGACGTAGTGAAAGGACAATATTCTTTGGTAGAACCCGATGGTTCCGTTCGCACTGTAGATTATGTAGCGGATCCTATAAATGGCTTCAACGCCGTGGTTTCGAAGAGTGGGCCATCTGTACATGTAGCACCAGAACCAATAGCTTTAAAGAAAGTTATACCTACATATTACAAGCAAGTTTCGGTACCGATAGTGAGGCCGGTGTACCAGAAAATTGTAGCGCAACCTGTATATAAATATACGTCAGCTTTGGGTGAGTTTGTGTTTTTATTTTATAGATGGCAGTAGTATATGTTAGTCTAGGTATAAAGTTTTGAGCAATATTTTTATTATTGGGCGGAATAGAATTCAATGAGACCTCTGGCGGAAAAAATTGTTATTGTCGCAACGAGTAAAACAATTCGATTTGCATTGCTTTTGTATTATGTGCAAGTCAACGTAATTACCGTAAATTTGTACTTTATAACTTTTGTGGATATTACTATATCAAAAATATAATAAAAACACGAAATCAGACCTAAACATAATCTGTGCCTAAACCATGAACCATACCTATTACTCCAAAAATAAGAATATTAGGAGTTAAAATTTAGTTGAACAACACAAAATACTAAAGCACAATCAAAGAAAAAGCAAAAGTTTCACAAAGCACTCACTGAAAATTACTAAAACAGCAAAATAAAACCACTTAAATATCAAATGGCTTATACGGCAGCTGATTTGTTTTACTCGTTGCTAAGATGACATTGACACATTTCAGGGCGCCATCTATCAAATTCTACTTTTCCCAATATGGGCCTATGCATAAGAAGAATTTTCACATTTTCAATAAACTCGTTATGAATTTTGAATAGATCAAGGTGGGTGGAGAATAAAAAAAAGGTAACGACATTTATAATGGTAGCACCATCCCAAAACTTATATAATTTTGATTTCTGTCTTCATACATTGTCTAATATCTCGCTCAGTCTTATCTGTGTCAATAATTCACATATAATTATCAACTAATTAACTTTGTTCAGCTTTGGAGCCCTGAAAAGAATTATATAAAAATATTTCTCACTGCTTATCATCTTTATAAGTAATTTCTATAGACATCGGATGAGCTTGAATCTCACGGTTTCAATTTTATATAATTTTTGCTTGTTATTATTTGACCTATTGCCAATCCAATCTTATAGACGGCTTAATTTGATCTCTTGATAAGTTGATAGGTTAAATAGAGGTCAAAATTGATATAGAGATATCAAAAACCATAAATTATATCAAAGTTTCTTTATACATTTTATATAACAACGCTATTTGACAATTTAGCTAAAATCTAACCTCAATTCAATGTTTGTTATGTTGGTATTTTGTGGGATTTTCGAACGATCTGTCCTTGCGATCAGAGACTCGATTCTTGCACTTATAAAGATGTCAATAGCATACTGGATCTAAACGGAATTTTCAAAGTCAAAAAATGGATTCAAGTCGATATATTTTCCACAATTTTCGAAGGCAAGACAAAAATGCTGAGTTGGTTTCTGTTTAAATGTGAATGGATGATCGACATATGTCACATTTTACTACAGTTTCCTAGTGAACTTTCTGGAAATAATTAAAATTTATTGTCTTCTATCTTATTTTGTTATTTACAATAAATTATGTAACTCATGATGGGATGTAGAAAACTAGTATGTCATTGTGTAATTCAGTATTCTTTTACAAGAGATAATTTCGTTTATGTCTATAAAAACTGGAATATTATTTTATATGAAGAAATCCTAATTTAAAGATGCAAATGCCAAGAAAGTCCTAATATGGTAACCTACTTAAGTAGAGGTTTGTTATAATACTAGTGAAACTAGTTTGTCATATAAATCAATTTTTTTCAACTAACAACAGGATTTAATTTTGTTTGGACCTTGATATTTAAAAATACATAAATTTTAATAATTGAACACAAAATTTGATATACCTAAGTTGTTGTTTCGTGTTTTAATTTGCAATGACAGAACTCTTAAAACAAAATGGATATAAGAATTTATAATTTTATAAAATACATCCATATATTAAATCATATTAAAGATGTGCTTAATAACATTTCTTTAACTATTTTAAAACCGTTACAAAATTTATGCATTTCTATCATAACCTTTTATCTGTGTAGTAGCAAAACTGCATAGTTACATGACCTAATTATCAAATCTGCATTGTAAAATATCACGTCTATCAAAGTGATGTAAAGTAGGTACCTATCGAGTACGATATTTATACACTTCATATCATCTAGACCACGTTAATGATATTTCATAATCTTTATTATTTCACCTAAAGGCTAGTATATCTCACAAATAAAAATATTCAGACGTACACTCTGTTTACTGTAATCTGTATAAATTTGAGCTGGAGCTGTCAAAAGCATCTACCACTCTGGAGGATAGGATGAAGTCAACTAGTAGATAACAAACTTCATTTTAATTGAAGACTATTCAACCATCAAGTTGTCCACCCTGTTTTATGGGACTTGTAACTGCAAATTAACATTCCATTACTCACTTCCACTGTCTTCTGTTTCCGCGATTTGAAAGATATTGTTTTTGGTAATTTTCATTGATAATGAGTTTATAGTTGTCAGCAGAACATAATCACATAAAGTAATCTCATTGTTCTCTTGTTAACACTTACATAATCGTCTTTATATAAGCCACAGTTATGGTGAGACAATCTATTTTAGAAATTATGAAATTTTTTCTTGCTTTGCGTCTGTGTTGAGTGAATACCTACCACTTCAGTCTCTTTTTAACGGTATTTGGAGATATCCGGGTCTCTAAGTCGAGTGCCTTCTACCTATATTCAATAGGAATTCTCACTCACTATACGATGTTAGCAAATCACCAATCTCACTAGCCCCCCTCCCCCACCCCATAATGACAAAAAAATTAAATATCAGAAAATATTATTAAGTGACAAATGGGAAAATTAATTTCACTTTATATTTAGTTATCAGTCCTCAATGGATTTTTTGACAGTTTCACGACTGACAATCTTTGAAATTTCGTGTTTTGAGAGAGAGAGATCCCCTTCCAAATATTCACGTCCTGAATAATTTAAATTTTTGATTTTTTTTAACGATATTCTCATTAATTTTAAAATAAAATCTCTTGTCATTGTTACATAACAATCAAGAAAGTTGAGTCTATAATTTATTTCCGTCGTATCGAACAATTGGATCATAGATACTTTTACTTAACCATCATTAATTGTATAAAAACAAGAAACTTATACTGAAAACGCTATCAAAATTGCTACTCGTTGTATTCCGTTTATCTGAATGATCTATTTCAAGGGGTTTATCTTTAAGCCATCTTAATATTCTTTCACTTCAATATATTATACTGTTAGGTTAGTTGGTACACTTCATGAAGCTGTTACAAAATTGGCATGCTTAGTTATTAGCTTAACAAGTGAAACAAATAAAAATTTTTTCCCTTTTTAACACACCTTCACCCTTCCCAACAACAACAGAAAAAAAAACGTTACATTAAATCTTATTATAATTACTAGCTGACCCGAGGAAATTTGTTCCGCCTTAATGGCAATAAATAAGCAGATTGTGTTTTCTTTATTGGAAAAAATACAAAAAAATTAAATACCTACATTAATCATTCATTATTATTTCTGTATTTTAGTACATAGGTTGCTCTTCACTCAAGTACCTTGTGATACACGACATTTTTTGTTTTATTATCAGGCGCAAAAACAAACAACGCAGATGGTCTTCCGACCCGTGAACATGCCACGTATAATTGACCATGGGAAAAACATGAATGTTCTAGATTTAAACCACAAACTTTTAAGGATTGGCCTTGTGATTTGTTGATGGTCATGGCAAATGCAAGACGTATCGGAAATTGAAGTCTTTTAAATTCAAACGGCATATCGGTTGGGATCATCGGGATCCTCGGAATAACAACTTTCCCACTTTTGAATTTTCCTACCATTATCGTAGCGTAAATTACATTGTTCATCAATTTTCTAACCTAACCAAACGCGCACCGTTGCACAGTTTTGGTTGGTTTATGTTTCGAAGCATGATTACTACGGAGCCAACCTTTAGGCGTAAATTGTGCGGTGGTAAGCCAGGCACGTCCAAAGAGTTTAAAAATTCAATTGGATAGTTGGTGGCTTCATCTTCATTTGTGACGCAGTCAATAGATTTGAATGAATGCATTGTTCCAATGATCTTATTTTCAATTATGTAGTTCAGGTCATCTACTATTACGGCTTTGTCGGGAAAGATTCGATCGTCTTGATCGCGGCATTATTAATTAAACTTCACTTCACTTCAATTCACCTATTATTATAAATTTTCAACCATACCGAGTTTTATAGTTCACTTGATTTCTTACAAATATCAAATTGTCATCTATACGTCATTACATAGCTGTCATTATTCGTCAATTACATAGCTGTCATTTGCGTTTTGTTATTCCAAGTCTGATTCTTTTTTGTTATACCACGTTTTATAGTGATTGACGTTTCATGTCAAGTCCCACGTGAACGCTGCCAATTTTCACCAAAATCTGTTTTGCCGTTCTTGAGTTATAAGTGGTGTAACTAACACGACTTTCTTTTATATATATATAGATAATTCACACTTCAGTAAGTATTATTGGAGAAATTTGCATAGTTTCCATGTCTGCAACTGTATAGGTAGGTACCTACCCAGAAAGTCATATGAAAGCTTTGAAATCAGAGACAAAAGAAAAGAAGAAAAAATAAAGCAACTGAAAATCTGTTGCCAAAAAAAGTCTCAAGAAGCTTACGAGATGGAATACGAAAAATTGGTAATTGGATGCAAGAAAACTACGTAGAAGATGTTGATGAAATATTAAGTCTCTCCAAAAGCTTCCAGGACTTGCCTACGTCTCGCCTAGAATCTGCTTGTCTCGACCTGAAAAACACAACTTTCCGGTCTTGTATCGTAAATTACTATTTCTGCCGATTCTACTGTGAACCATTTTGCATAATAATTGCACGGAGTCCTCAATTACAAATAAATGAAATGAAAATTCCTGTATAATTATTAATAATCGACAATAATTGTTAACGTAACGACTTTATGTCGGAATAATATCAAACGGCGAATCCTGTTTCTAAGAGATTTATTTTCATTTAAAATGGATCCGGTTGTTGTTTAAATGTCAAACAACTAAATGGATAATATTATGCTTCTTCGACGATATCCATTAACCTTAACTTTGATTCGATTTAATAACTTGTTTTGTGTTCGCTAACGTCATAGTGGGCAGTTGCATCGAAAAGCTTTTAAAAATTTAGACAAAGTAATTTGTTGCGCGAAGAAATATTCCAAAACAGAGGTCACTCGAAGCCACACCAAACATAATATTTGTTGAAAATATTGTTTACTATTTGTTAATCGAGCGCCACTCCATACGGGTGGTCTGGGAACTGTCAGATGGCTCGCCAATGTGTAAGTTTGTCCCATTCTATAGAGCACACTATAGAGACTGTTTTATACTGAGCTCTAGGTGAGCTGCGAAACATGCTGAAGCAGTGATGATCTTTAGCATTTCTGTTAATTAATATACCAAAAACGAGTTGTTTTAAAAATCGTTCAAATTAATAATATTTATTTAGATTGATGGTACTGTCGTTTATATCCAAAACTGGAACAATTTATAAGAAATATTAAGTTCACTTTCACATACTACCAGTTATAAGAAACCTAGTTTGCTAATGAAATTGTATCAAATCGATAAAAATCATAAATATTTAAAAACACAATTCATAATTCAGATGTTCAAAAATAAAATCACAGTTATAGCACAAGAAGGGGTAGTATCAATTGTTCAAGTAAACATTTCCCACAAACATAAATATCTGCGATTTCGTAAATAAATACGTTAATATACAACTATATATACACCATCTGTTTTTACTTTTCTCAATCAACTTACACAATCCGTCTTAAAGAACTGTCAGACATTCTGTTTGAAGAGTTTAATAATTTTTGTCTAATGCAATAAACAATAGTCAACTGTCAATCAATTTAACTTAAGAACAGTGATTATTGCTTAATAAAATATCTTGGATAGATTCTGCATGTACAATTTTCTAATATACAGGGTGTCCCACGACGAGTGAAAACTATCTGTATATGGCAAAATACTTATAGTAAAATCATGAAAATTTCTACGTTTGGGTTTTCGGATACGATCTTTTCAACTAAAATATTTTCAAAGATGGCCGACTTCCGGTTCTACCGGAAGTCGACTGTAACTTTGTTATTTCAAATGGACCACCCTGTATATTAATACATTTTTGAAATCTACGTAATATTGCACACTTTTTGAGTTATTGATTTTTTTGTAGAAAATTTGACCGTTGAAGACCCTTATAAATTATTTTTTTACGAGGACACCCTTGAAGATATGAAAATGGTTTCTGTTCGGTGTCCTTAAGCAAGGTCAAACGTAATCGAATCTATGTTGAAAAATTTTTCATTTTATACAGGGTGTGTATGAAAAGTGTTCAAAGTTTAACTTCATAAATATCAAATTTCTTCATTTTTTTAAATAGAACCACCCTGTTTTTTCTATTTTAATGCATTCATGGGAAAAAAATAAGACAAGTTCATGTATACTTTCCTATACCTAAACCTTACCGTTATCCAGATATTAAAGGTTTTATGTAAATTTTTAGAGATGCAGGTGTGGTTAAAAGCCAAAGAAAAATAGTCTGATGTTTTAAAGTAAATGTTCAAAATTGCTCACTTGAACTTGAACAATACATTTTTCAACCCTTCTCAGTATACCTTCATTCGTCGCATCATCTCAGAAAGGGAATTGAAGGAATTTCGAACTCTTAGCTCACAATCTTCTCTAGGTGTTAACTAATGTCAGTTAAATAAGTGGCATTTATTACAAAGCCTACTAAAAGTATACATGAAAAATTTAAACTTGTTAAGAATATAATAACAATTTAAAACCTCAAATATCTCGGAGACGACTAAAAGTTGTAATAGGATTAATAAAAACAATTTGATTTGATTTTTTTTTAGACAGATGAAGAAAAAGACTTTTTTGTTTCTTAGTACTTGTATCAAAATTTAGACCACACCTGCATCTCTAAAAATGTTTATAAAACATTTAATATCTGGATAACGGTAAGGTTTAGGTATAGGAAAGTATACATGAACTTGCCTTATTTTTTTCCCCTGAATGCATTAAATTAGACAAAACAGAGTGGTTCTATTTAAAAAAATGAAGAAATTTGATATTTATGAAGTTAAACTTTGAACACTTTTTATACACACCCTGTATAAAATGAAAAATTTTTCAACATAGATTCGATTACGTTTGACCTTGCTTAAGGCCACCGAACAGAAACCATTTTCATATCTTCAAGGGTGTCCTCGTAAAAAAATAATTTATAAGGGTCTTCAACGGTCAAATTTTCTACAAAAAAATCAATAACTCAAAAAGTGTGCAATATTACGTAGATTTCAAAAATGTATTAATATACAGGGTGTTCCATTTGAAATAACAAAGTTACAGTCGACTTCCGGTAGAACCGGAAGTCGGCTATCTTTGAAAATATTTTAGTTGAAAAGATCGTATCCGAAAACCCAAACGTAGAAATTTTCATGATTTTACTATAAGTATTTTGCCATATACAGATAGTTTTCACTCGTCGTGGGACACCCTGTATATGCTGCAATATTCATACGTAATATAACAAGTGATATGATTATCATCGATGATATTTTCGAGTGAAACCGAGCTGCAGATTTAACGAGTCCGAAGGACGAGTATTATTACAATTACCCCAACGATTAGAACACATTTTTATATTTTCAATATGAACTGTCAATCATAGATAAAAAAATACTTACTGTCAATCACTGTCAATATGAAAAATTAGCCTTAGCAACGAACCAAAATAAGGTGATAATTTCTTTTGTTTTTTATCATCGCTGTGATAGACATGTATCTAGGGAGATTCTCAATATTGATTGGTGGAAAACATGTCACGTGACTTATGAATTATATTCTCCAACCAATATTTATTATTTTAGATGATTTCAAGCATTATTCAGATTTTTTAAATTTTTGTTTGCTATTTCCCTTTGTCTTCTGTATCCTTTATCAATATATTGAGCTGGGCGCACTTTCTTATGGCGTGGATTTCCGCTTGAAAGATACTTGGGGTTTTTTCCAAGCTTCCAGAGTGTTTGGTTTCTGGCCCAGTTCCTCCTATTGCTTTTGAGCAGTCTATGTACCATTAAATGGATTTCTTTCCAAGTCTAGTAATGGTATTATCCGCAAATCGCTAACATTCCTGTCAAAATTTCTTGAAGAAAAAGTCAGGACTTCCTTACTGTGAGGAAATGTCATTTCCTTCCTTCTTTCTGTTCTAGTATTTCCTAAGTAGAATTTTTTTTCTCCACGACTAAATAATAATGCACAAATTATTTTTACATATTTAGCTATATAATGATATATATTCTTCACACCAGTGAATAATGAAAAAGAATTCACTCTCGTTAGCCACTCACATTCTATTATTATTATCAGAATTCACGCTTAAATGAATTGAAATGAATAAATCAAATCTTCTCTTTTAAAACGTCAAATACCAAAAATAATGCGAATCGATTCTGACAGCGCGTCGCTTGAAACATCAAAATAATGATAAAATCATAATTTTATGTATTATTATAGAGAAAAAATGGACAACAGTAGTTATATTTAGCTACAACTCCTAATTATCATTTATAAATGTAAGGGTTTCGATTAAAACTGTATGTTACGTATCTTTTTTCGAAAATAAACATGCTCTATAGCCTAGTGGTGGAAATAGTTGACTCTGGAGCGGACGATTGGGGTTCGATCCTCACTGGAAGCTTTCTTTTTTTAGTCGTGGAGAAAGTATAGTCTTTTACTTGTGTAGAATGGCTAATATTTACTTGGATGATTCAAAAACTCACTCGCTGAGCTCGCTCGTTTGGAAACTTCATCCGCGTGAATAATAGCCATGATTCTGCGTTCGTTGAAGAATATACTATTTTAATAAATGAAAAATCTGTAAGTTCCTAAGTTCCGGGATCTTGATACGTTATTCCCTTCTTTATACCCGTAAGGAAAAAATATTGATATGAATAAGCTTAGTGAAAATAATCTATATAATAAAAATGATATTTTTTGTTTTTCAGGAGCAAATGACATCTACGACGGCTACGGATATGCAGATGGATATGACCTAGATCCATATCTTGGAGCCCTCCATCATTAACATGTATATAAAAAATTGTACTTTCGTTACTTTTATAAATGCCAAAAATATTGATAATCATTATGTAATATTATATAATACCTAAGTTAAAAGTGTAAGTGTCTTGTTAAAAACATGTAGGTAATCTTTTTTTCTACGATATTGATATTCAATTGAATAGATATGAGATATTTAATTGATAAAAGTCTATTTAAAACACAATTCAGAGAAGCGTTCACCCTATCGTCTGAATGACAAGTACACTGTCAGTTTTCGATATTTCACGAACGCACTCCTTATGTCATCTGTCATTTTTGGCTGAGCGCGAATTTTAAACAAATGACATTTAAAATCAAATAATTCCATCTTGTTTGCTTTAATTAGTCAGCTATCATCCGGTAAATCAATAATGGTTACTGTTTGGCAATTCTGTGCTGCATTTGAATCAAAAAGATCTCGACAAACAATAAATTTTCACCAAAATAGTATATTGTGCAACTAGTGGGAAAAGCTTAATTTTTCTAAGAGGCGAGTGCCGCAGCACACGAGTGAGAAAAATTAAGATTTTTCCACGTGCTGCACATTATTCTTTTTCTACGACTGCAAATGAATGGATAATTTAACTATTTTAAACAAAATACTTTTAACGTTTGACATTTTATGACAGGAGTCCAAAGCATTCTATAATCGAGAATTGTGTTGATTATTTTCTAACGTACCGTGGCCCAAGCCGTGGGAAAGATTTTTTCCCACGGCTTGGGCAACTTTTCCCACGGCTTAAGAAAAGTGACACTTTGTAGTTTCGTAAATTGTGGGAAAAGGACTATTTTCCATAGCAGTCGTAAAAAATGTATAATTTATGAATATATTGTTTGAAAGCTTATAGACCAAGTGCATTTATTTATCACTTCTTATTCATAATGTGATCAGTTAGTTAATTTCAATTGTGATTATGCGAATGTAGGTACATGATGCTGAAATTTTCTTATTGAATGTAAATTTCGAGCAACCGTCTGTCAACAAATTGATATATACCCACTACGCTCCATTCTTCCTCCCAAAAAAAAAATGACCTTTTTAACATAAATGAATATTTATTCAAATTTGGAAAGGAAACAATTCGGGTGTTTCGTAATAAATTATTAGAAATCGATTTTGGAACGCCCGAAACATTAGTGAGTTTAAACTACACAGGAGTCAGTTTATTTTTAAAAGGTTAATTTAACAGGTCCATGAGGAGCAAAAATGTTTCTCGGCAAAAACATTTGTGAGTTTTTGTTGAATTCCTATCAAAATCGTATTCTAAATTTACATTACAATTTAAATCCTTAAAACTGGGTTATCTAATAACAAATTTTATCAAATCCACTTGACTGTTAGTCCAGGTACTTGTCAAATTACTATAAATATGTGGAGTTTTCATTTGAGTGCGTTATACAGAAATTCTCTGACAAAATGGCAAAACTTACTTTCGTTCTCTTGGCTGTAGTAGCTGTAGTTGTTCTCGCAACAACCGAAACCAGCGCCAAATCCGTTGAAGGTATTTATTTATCAATAATATTATTTAAAGCGATTATTTTGAAAATTAAATATTGTTGGTACGTCTCAATTGTCTCACCTATTTCAACGTATAAAATCTTTTGAATCCCAACTAATCTTTCAATTCTAATTTTCAGTCAAAAGAGGTCCAATGGTTGCCGTCCCATCACCAAAATACTCAGTTGGTGCCAACTGTGAGTGCAATGCCTGCTCAAGCGAATGTGTCAAAAATGGTTACGTTGGAGGACTTTGTTACCAAGACGAGTGCTACTGTGCTTACTTTAATTGAAGAATAAACAAATTTTCATAAATACTTTTCCAAATTTCACAATGTTCAAAACATAAAATTCAATAAATTTATTTAAAATTGTAAATCAATGTGTTTGTATATCCAACCTATAAACTATAAACGAGCGTGATATTAATATTTGTGCTGTGATGGATAATAAAGACAACAATGAAAGACAACATGAAATAACGATAAAGATATTTTTTTATATATCAATGAAAAAAATTACATTTTTTTCTTGCCTACCATCTGTCTGAAGCTTTGAGTCTAATTGATACAAGCTATTAACATTAAATCCATGAGTATGTCGTTATCGAAGATTATTCTTAATAAAGTTATCTTCAAAAATGCTGCTTCATAAATATATGTTGTCCCAAATAAACTAAGAGGTTGAAAGCTAATTTTTTTTAATTCCCCACTGGAAATTTACATGTTTGTGTTTTATTAAAAAATTTAACTGGGCGTTTGAAAGAGTCTGATCACTATTCTATATATATATTTTTGTCTTCACTTCGTCAAACATCAACAAAGATAATAAAGTGGGTACAATTTTTATTAAATTACTTACTTCGTAGTGAAAGTTGCTGTATTCTCGCGGTTCGCACTGATATAGGGTAAGTATGTATGGAGTAACATTCACTAAGACCTAATGAAAGATCAATTGTACCCCCTTACTTCTACTTAGTTTCTGAGGAGAGTCTCTGAAACTAGTAGCTCTTTCAGTCTTATTTCCCGGAGGAATTTAAGGACATCTACAGGATTAGGCAAATGCTCCTCTTCTATCCGGTAATCTCCCAGGTACTGTGCTCTAGGATTCTGGAGTGCTGTACACTTGGAAAATATGTGGATGGAGGTTTCTTCTTCCATGCCACAATATCTGCATTCTTCTTTTACTTTGACTTATGTATTCATTTGATCTGAACAGGTTGTAGTCACTGTTTATTTTGTGGAATTTTCACTGGTTCAAAATAATATTTCTATATTGAGTGGACTGTATATCTTTTTATTTTTACAAAATAGCACTTATATTACAATAGGTAGTTGTACCCGTGAAGTTAAAGAAAGAAGTGGTAAGTTTTCGGCTTCTCGCCTTTGTTAGCCGTTGGCGCTCAAAACAATAAAAATTATAAAAACAAAGGGGTGACTCCGGCCTGCCGGACGGCGTTGCCACGTTTTAAAACATTTAAAAAATAAAGTCTTAACATAATAGCCCCCTCTTTGAAGGGATGCCTTCAAAACAACTTATTATAAAATCAAATGTATGTTTACAAAATTAATAATAGATTGAAATTACACTAAATCACTTTAATTGTTTATGTCTTCTTGCTTGGGTAATGGACACAAATGTCTAATGGAACGAGTAATAAGTCCTTTATTAGTTTGAATTTCTGCAACTCTTGTAACATTGTCTCTTCCAGGGAATAATTTCGTAATTATTCCCATTGGCCATTGACATGGTGGATGAAGGGTATTCTTGATCAAAACTAAGGTGCCCACAGAAATAGTTGGTGGGGCATCCTTCCATTTATACTGCTGATGTAGTTGGGAAATATATTGATTTGAAAATCTACGCCAAAATTGTTGGTAGAGTTTCTGGATGTGCTCCAATCGAGTCAAGCGATACTTGTTGGTATTAGTATGGTCAATGTCGGGAATAGAGGTCAAAACACGACCTATTAAGAAATGTGAAGGGGTAATGGGTGACAGGTCATTAGGATCATTTGATTGCGCAAATAATGGCCGAGAATTTAATATACCTTCGATTTGGATTACCAAGGTGCACAGTTCTTCGTAGGTTACATTATTATTAATTAAAGCTCGTTTCAAATGAAACTTACAACTTTTGACAGCTGCTTCCCACAATCCGCCATGATTTGGGGTATAAGGTGGAATAAATTTCCATTGTATATTATATTGACTAGTGGAATCGACAATAGAATCCTGATTTTTTAATAGAAATTTACCTAAATCTTTCAACAAATTATTACTGCCTTGAAATGTACTTCCGTTATCGGAATATATTGTTTTTGGAATACCTCGTCTAGATACAAAGCGTTTTAAGCAAGCTAAAAAGTTATTGGAAGTTAAATCGGTTACTATTTCACAATGTACTGCCTTCGTGCAAAAACAGACAAAAATGGCCAAATAACATTTAGTTAATTTGGATCCTTTACCTGGTTTATTCAAAATTAAAAATGGGCCAGCGTAATCAACTCCGGTCACTTCAAATGGAAGCGTAGGCCTAATTCTTTCATTTGGTAAATTTGACATTGGACAAGAAATTGGAATAGGATTAAACTTAAAACAATTTACGCAATTTCTTACTGTTTGTTTAGCTAATATAGAACCACCTACAGGCCAGTAAAATTGTCGAATTGAGCTTAATAATAATTGTGGTCCTGGGTGTAATAATTGAATATGTTTATGATTAAAAATTAGTTTAGTAAAATTGTGTTTAGTTGACAATAATATTGGATGTTTGACATTAAATGGTAGGTAAGTGTTTTTTAATCGTCCTCCAACTCTGATGATTCCTTTCTCATCAATAAAGGGTGCTAATGATGCAAATTTATGTTTTGCATCCAATCGATTGTCTTTACGAAGTAATTTTAACTCATCGGAAAAAGATTCATTTTGAGATAGTTTGATCAAAATAGTATTGGTATCTTCCAGTTCTTCAACTGATAATGGACCAACAGCTTTGGTACCAGATTTTCGCGTATTATTAATGAAGCGCATACAGTATGCTGTAACTCTTTTTAATCGTTGTAAACTAGAAAATTTCGTAAAAAGATCGGAATTTTGTGAACATTGTAACATGACTGAGCTAGCTTTGGCTTTCCTCAATTCGGGAAGATCGCATTTAGATAGTGAAAAATTAGTAATTGGCCAATCTGATGATGGCAACGATAAAAATTGAGGTCCTTTCCACCAAATTGTACTTGACATCAGCATATTAGGCATTATACCTCGAGATGCTAAGTCCGCGGGGTTTTCTTTTGTATTAACATACTTCCAATCCTCAATGTTTGTGAGAGATTGTATTTTAGATGTGCGATTGGCAACAAATGTCTGTAATAAATTGGGTTCCGTGTTGATCCAGCACAAGGCGACTTGTGAATCGGACCACAAACAATAACGAATATCTTTTAATTTGAGGGCATTAATTACAACGTTTATCAGTTGTGCTCCTAAAAGACAAGCACATAATTCAAGTTTTGGAATTGTTATCGTTTTCAATGGGAATACCTTGGTCTTGGCGCACAATAATTGAACATTATAATTTCCTGTATCATCAACACTACGTAAATATATGCAACATGAATAAGCATCTCTTGATGCATCGCAGAAACAATGGATTTCTGTAAGTACATAGTTTATAGAAATAGCATTTCTAGGAATTGATAATTGATTTAGACTCTCAAGTTCATTTTGAAATCGATACCACGTTTGTTCTATATTCTGTGGGATAGGCTCATCCCAACAAATGTGTAGTGACCATAACTTCTGTATGATTAACTTAGCAATAACAATTGTAGGGCTTAATAGTCCCAAGGGATCGTAAATTTGTGCAATAATTGAAAGAATATATCGTTTGGTAATTGTATTTCGAGGAGTAAATTGTTTAATTGTATATTTTAGAATGTCATTTTTATTGTCCCATTGAATTCCTAAAGTTTTGCAACTTTCCTTATCACCTATATCTAAAATTGCATTTGAGATATTATTATCTTTGAAGCCGCTTACTACTGTAAAATTGTTGGAAATCCACTTTCTTAAAATGAAATTAGCCGATGCTAAAACATCATAAATGTGTTTACATAGATTTTGCAATTCTATCAAATCGTTAGAGCCGGTCAGCAAATCATCGACGTACATGTCATTTAATATTGCTTCACAAGCTTTAGGGTATTGATTCATATTGTATTCTGCTAACGTCTTAATACACTTGATAGCCAGATATGGAGCTGATCGGGTTCCATATGTGACCGTATTTAATTGATAAACACAAAAATTATCTTCGGGATTATCGCGCCATAAGATCTGTTGTAATGGTCTATGCTCTTGATGTAACAAGATTTGACGATACATTTTTGATACGTCAGCGGAAACTACATATTTGTATATTCTAAATCGCAACAAAATATCTATAATGTCATTCTGAACCTTAGGGCCGATATATTGTAGATCGTTAAGCGACCACCCTGTGGATGTCTTAGAGCTTCCATCAAACACCACGCGTAAGCGAGTTGTAGTACTCATTTCTTTTAAAATACCATGATGTGGTAAATAGTATTTTATTCCATCAGGTTCAATTGTTAATTTAGTCATATGACCTAAAGTTTCATATTCTTGGATAAAATCGGTGTATAATTGTTTAAATTGAACATCAGTAAATCGTTTTTCTAATGTTTTGAATCTTTTAATTGCATCGGGTTTAGAACTGCCCAATAATTCTGGAGACTGTTTTAATGGAAATTTCACTACAAATTGACCATTTTCTAATCGGAAGGTATTTTCATTAAATAAAGACTCGCACTCCATATCGTCTTGAGATAAAAAACTATTATTACCTTTTATTTCTTCGATTTCCCAAAATTTCTTTAACTGGTCATCTTCGGGAATATGAATCTTTGAAAAGTTACACATCATTGTTTTATTATTGTTAATTGGAAGCGCACCTGTTACTATCCATCCAAAGACGGTGTTGATTAACATATTATTTTTCAATTTTATAGTTTCATTCAATAACAAATTCCAAAATATATTTGCACCTAACAATAAATCGACATCTTGTGGACATCCAAAACTAGGATCAGATAATTGAACCTGTTCGGGTATGTTCAATGTGCTAGGATTAAAATAGTCAAATGGAATATTACCGGTTATTACAGGGACGACTAGACATGAAATTGTACATTCATAATCATTCACGCAAGAAGAAATAGTAATAGAACACTTTTTATTTATATGAGATACTTTTTGACCTATTCCAGAAATTGAGACATTGGTAGGAAGCAATGGTATATTCAGTAAATTACAGACTTTTTCAGTTATTATATTGGATTGAGCTCCACAATCCAGCAGTGCTCTTATTTGATGATAATTGCCTTGGTTGTCTTTAACTTGACATGAGACGGTAGATAATAGCGAATTGTTTGAGGTCTCTGCCTTTAAAATCGTATTTAAATTGTGGTTCACAACCATATTCATCGACGTTGTTGGTTCATTAGAAGCATTGTTTACCGGAGGTATCGGATTATATTGTTTGTGAAGCAGTGTATTGTGCTTTCTTTTGCATATTGTACAATTGCCATGTTTACAGTTATGTTTATCATGACCTGCAAGTAAACAGTTTTCACATAAGTGTAAATTTTTAATTTTTTGAATTCTTGTATCAATATTTAACGCTAAAAACTGAGGACACTTATAAATTGTATGAACTTGTTTACAATAATTACATGACAATGATTTATTTGTTGACAAAAGCATATGTACTGGATTATTTTTATTAAAATTGCCCATAGATTTATTAGATTGTTGAGAATCGTCCAAACATTGTAAAATGTCAGATTTGTCTTTAAGAAAATTCATAAATTCTTCCAAAGTTGGTAAGTCAGTATGATATTTAATTTCTTTCCAGTCACGAATTGTATTTTTGTCCAATTTATTAGATACAATATGAATAATAAAGGAATCATATAAAATGTCTTTAGTTAACTCTAAGCCTTCTAACGACGTTAAATGTTTAGAAACTTCATCTAATAATTTTCGAAATTGCATATAGTTTTCTCGAGTAATATTTTGCACACCTAATATAGACTTAAAATGGCTATCGATTAAGAATTGTTTTTTATCGAATCTTTCAGATAAAAGGTTCCAAGCTCTTTCAAATGGCTTGTCTGTACTGTCTAAACCTTCAATAAATCTAGAAGCATACCCATCTAGGGACGCCTTTAAAAATTGAAATTTCTGATTTTCATTTAAATTTGTATTGTCACATATAATACTTTTAAAATTGGTTTTAAATTGAAGCCAATGATGAAACTCTCCATCAAAACTAGGTAATTTTAACTTTGGCAGCAAAACATTCTGAAGTGGGTCAAAATTGTTTGACGAAACGTTGTGACCCGAATTTGAATTTTGTTCAACGCTTGTATTTAGACGTGGTTGAGAATTGTGGATAAATTGTTTTAAAACATCAATAGCAACATAGTATCTATTTTGAAATGTATCGCGTTCGTTAAATTGTTCATTCAAGTCATCCTCTTTACATTCAGACTCTATAATCGATTGGACTTTGTCAAAATCATCTAATAAATTTAAATGATTATCGTATCGCATTTGGATTTCATTAGCTCCTGGAACTAATGTGTTAATATTATTTATAAATTTTTCTAATAATGTCAATTTTTGTTTAATTGTACCTCTTTTACGGTATAAAATTGTGAGGTCGTTAATCTCTGGTTGGGACATTATTACGAATTTACTTGACAAATATTGAAAAATAGAAAAATGGAAAATTGCACCTTAATTGAAATGGAATACCTACCTTGATTAAAATTAGTTGCACCTTCTTAATATGCGTAAAATTGTAACAACTATAGTAATTGTATGAAATTGTATTATAAATTGCAATGAATAAAAAAAAAAAAAATTGTATTAAATTGTTAAATTGAAAATTGTAAGAATGTACCTCGTACACTCTTGTAAAATGCCGCATAAATTGTCGTTTTAATCGTGATAATTTTAAATAGTTAATTGAATATATTGTTAGATTCAACAGTTTTCTAATTGATAAATCAAATGATCCTAAGATAAAGGAGTAAATGGGATAGAATAATAGGAATTGAATTGAAAATGTACCTGAATTATAGTCGTTCAGTCAGTTAGTCACTATCGCTTGATGCTGCACACGCTACTTTTCTTCGCCACTTCACTGGGCCACTGGAATTACTGGACTGCTGTTTGAATCTTGATAATTGAAAAGGTTTAATACACTATTTAATTTTATATTAATCTGGATCGAAGACCAAAATGTTTATTTTGTGGAATTTTCACTGGTTCAAAATAATATTTCTATATTGAGTGGACTGTATATCTTTTTATTTTTACAAAATAGCACTTATATTACAATAGGTAGTTGTACCCGTGAAGTTAAAGAAAGAAGTGGTAAGTTTTCGGCTTCTCGCCTTTGTTAGCCGTTGGCGCTCAAAACAATAAAAATTATAAAAACAAAGGGGTGACTCCGGCCTGCCGGACGGCGTTGCCACGTTTTAAAACATTTAAAAAATAAAGTCTTAACAGTCACCCAGAAGAATATTTGATTGTATACTAGATCTTTCTAATGGTCAGATTTTCTCTTTCTTTTGGCTTTACCTATTTTTTCCGATATTACTTTGGGGCTGATTCCGCAAAAAGGTATGTATTGATAAGTATGAGGGTTCAGGGAGCTCCCTGGAAAATCTTAAAAATTTCACTACTTATATGGTTTATTTTTTAATCAACTGGTATTTTAATGTAATAGAAAACAAACTGACAATTCTCTATATATACATTTGTAAGCAATTTAAAAAAAAAATTAGAATCTACTTCACTAATTTATACACGAATGGAATATACATACAACAAATTTATCCTCCTTGTTTTGACTTTCACAACCTCGTCAAGCACGTTATCAAAATCAATACTCTCTCTTCTTTTGATGCTAAGGACATATCCCTAATTATTTTTATATTGTACCGATTGGAAAGGAAGAAATTTCCAAAGCTGGCAAAATTAATTGTTTTGAAAAAACATTTTCCTTTTTGACACGATGTGGAAAAAGTTTTGTGTTTGAATCAAAAACGGAAAATGGTGGTGGAAATTGTTACAGAAAGAATAAGATGCAGGCTAGAGCGAGGATCATTGAAAAAAATCACTTCATAGTTTCTTAGGAATCAGAATACCTGAAATATTTCACAAGATGGTATGATGGAAATGAATAACTTTGTGAGGGAAGGGAAAGAGAAGAAATAGCAGTTGCAGCTGCAGCTCCAATATGATAGGAAAAGATATGACCATTGGAAACAGGCTTAGACAATTCCTCCGAGAAATAGGACCAAAGGGGCTACTAGCCTCAGCAGCTAAGACTGAGCGGCACAATAGAGCTTTTAGGTCTTAATGTGTGTCAACCCAAAATACATACAGACATAGTTGACTATGGTTATCATTATTAGTAATGGCGATTGTTGAATTAATTTTAAGTTTCGTTTAAGTAGAATCGTAATTGAGTGTTAAAAAAAAACCTGCTATGAAAATATTTCAGGAGGAAAACAACTTGTAGAAATAAAAATATTTTTATGAAAATCGTATTCTAAATTGACATTATAATTTAAATCCTTAAAACTGGGTTATCTAATAAGAAATTTTATCAAATCCACTTGACTGTTAGTCCAGGTACTTGTCAAATTACTATATATATGTGGAGTTTTCATTTGAGTGCGTTATACAGAAATTCTCTGACAAAATGGCAAAACTTACTTTCGTTCTCTTGGCTGTAGTTCTCTTGGCTGTAGTTGTTTTCGCAACAACCGAAGTCAGCGCCAAAAATTCTGCTGAAGGTAATTATTCATATACTATAAAAGCATTTACTTATTTTTGCAGCTGATTATTTTTTTTATGTATTTATTAATTTTCCAGAAAATTAATTGTATATTTTTCTTGCCATTTCTGCTTTATTGTATTTTGAAAATTTTCATATAAACTTTAGATCTAACCCATATTGTTTGTACTTGTGTTCTTTTTACAAAAAATTGATGATGCTATACTTAATAGTTATTTACGCAACAAGTGCAAAAAGTGAGTGTTTTTTGCACGCGACGTGAAATTGTCCAACGAGGTCTTCAGGCCGTGTTGGACAACACGTCGAGTGCAAGAAACACGTTTTGCAAAAGTTGCATACAATATTTTTTCTACATTCATGCAAAAACTGGGAAATTAGAATATAATATATTGGGAACCTAACCTAACCTAATCAAACAGAAACTGGTTTTCGCCTTGACCATTTAAATTTTAAATAATTAAAGATTTTTGCAATCATTGTAATTCGTTGAGACTAAGCAGTAAGATATACATATTAAAGCAGGATCAGACACATGCTCTGGATTTTCATTTTATTTAAATGTTCATGTTTGTCATAAATTATCACAAAACTGACACAAGAATGACAGATGATTGCAATGAAAATTTTATTGCACTAGTGCAAAAAAGAATCACTTTTTCCATTAAATGTGTTTCACAAAAGTGTTGTTTTTTGCATGAATGTAGAAAAACTCTTTCATCCACTTTTTATATCGATATGTGGGTAACTCCAGTTCATTTTTTTTTCTCAGCAAAAAAAATCCTCCACGAAGCAGAAATCATTTCCGTTGGTGACGATTGTGAATGCAATGCATGCAATACCGCTTGTGTTTCGAACGGCTACGTCGGTGGTATTTGTTACGAAAACAGTTGTGTCTGTGCTGAATAATGAATAAAATTTCTTAAAATTTGTCACTTATAAAAAATGTTCAATTTCAATAAATATAAGTAATTAAAGTTGTAACATGCTGTTTTTTTTATTAAGAATGTACTACAAATCGGAAACGTCCTTAAAATTTCGATGAGCATCCATTCACAGTGAAGGTATCAAAAATAAAACGCTTCACAAACAATATTTTACAATTACACATTCATACGCAATGGCTCCTTAGGAAGACACATCTCTGTACACAGAATGAGTTTCCTGATAGGTTTGTAGTCCAATAACAGGTTATCGAAGGTAAAAAAACGCAAAATTTACTTTCAACATGTGTTAGAAACGATATTTTTTTACAATCGAGCGGAAAATGAAAAAAATTTGATTCTATATATCGAATATAAAATAACTAGATACAAACTAACAAATTCATTAGTTTTCTTCTGGTTACTGATGTGATAATTCATATTTATTAACGCATCATTCAACAACCATTATTGATTAAAGTATATTGTGCGGACATAGAAATATAGATATTAATGTAGGTATGCCGTTTTTCAGAGGAGACGTAAAACTGAGGCCCCAAATCTATGGGTATTGTGCTCAATAAAGATCCCTACCACTGGTTGGACTTGGTTGGCTCTCTGAGGCTGGGAAATTTTAGTTGAAATAGTTACTAGTAAATAAAATTTGTTCGTTTAAATCTGTAATTTTAATCGTAAAATAAAAAGAATTTAAGTGAAAATCATCGAATGGAAAAGAGATGAAAAATCGGAATAAACAACTGAATGATAAAGTATTCAAATCAATGTTATTCAAAGCAAAGATATGATAAAAAATTTAGATAACAATTTATCAATTTTTAAAAGCTCGACGAGGACAATTTTTTTCAAACAACTGAATTTTATTGAGTAACTATTGAGTAATGTGAGAATAACTCACGGAATATCTGATAGAAATATCGCGCAATAAAAAGTGGAAAATCTTGAAAATTGAATGTTGTAGCTAATTCAACAAAAAGTACTTTCCATATAGACAATTTAATAAAGAGTTGTAGTAGTTGTTGCTTTTTAGTTGAACGGTCAATGTCTTTGAAAAATATTTTTCAAAAACTCATAGAGCAATAAAATAATTAATATTCCGTGATATCTATTGATAATTCGCTTTACTAAATAAGATAATATCACAGTTTTCTGTTATAATACTTTATATAGTTTCGAGGTCAAGGTCTCGTTGCCGGATTAGAATTCTGGTTCGTGGTTGGAGTTGAAGATGTCACCACTATCATATCTTTCACACTTCCGTTATTGGAAAACATGTATTGATTGTGATTATTAATTGTTTTTCTAATAACAAATTTTATCGAATCCACTTGCCTGTTTGCCCAGGTACTTGTGAAATTACTATATTTATTTGGAGTTTTTATTTGAGTGCGTTATACAGAAATTCTCTTACAAAATGATATATTCAATAAAGAACATTTTTTTCAATTACAGTCGTTTGGACGGTTTATGTTATGCTTTTTTCTTATCCCAGCCTTCAAAATCGTATTTACTGACTAGATTGGATATTTTTTTATTATTATAACTTATTATTTAAAGCGATTATTTTGAAAATAAAATCTTGTTGGTACCTGTAATAACTTGATTATTCGATAACTAATTAAAGTTAATAAACTTAATATTTCAATAACTAATTCATATTCAATATATTTATAAGATTGGGTAAGTACTAGGTAGGTATCAATAATTCGACTCTGTATTCGGAACTGAATTTATTTCTAACGATATGTACAAGCTAACTTCAAGGCGACAAAAAAACTTGCAGTGATACTAATTACTCAGGTGTACAGGATGTACCAAACAATTAAATATGTTACACATTCTCACCCCAAAATTGGAGAATCAACAATTGTTTACAATTTAATTCAAAAAAAAATTCAATGTTATATACACCTTTTTACTATTTACAAATCTCAGAATAAAATGAACGTATGTAAATAAGCAAAAAAAAAAAATAAATAAATTTTACAATTTTCCGTTACCCATGCACACCACACAACCCAACCCAACTAGAATAATATTTTTTTTTTACAGTTTCCACTTGATCACTATTTTCTTATTCAGTTCAATTAACACACTTTATTTTTTAATATCTAGTACCTATTTACAAACATACATATAGATATACAATCATCATTTTCTAGACCTTAGAAAATATCTAGGATTGTTTCCATTTTCTGTATTAGAATTGTTTTCTGAGTGAACAATACCTGGTGAAACAGTACTGTTAGTTTCAGTTTCTGCTTCCAGCGTATTTTCTGCAGTTTCTGATATAGAAGGATCGTCTTCGGTTTCATTCGCTTCGTTGTTACCCAACGAAGCGCGCAATTGATTCGAATGACGTCTTAATTCTTTACCATCTTTAGTCTTTACATTAAAAATGACTGAACCTTCTGTACCAGTTACTACTCCCTTCGTCCATGCTGGGCATTCTGGATTTCTAAAATCTCTTAAATAAACTCTTTCACCGATTGTAAAATGTTTAGTTTGCCCCCCATAATATTCTTTTTGTTTTTCCATTTTGTCCTCTACTATTTTTTTTGAGTCCGGTATCAACAAATCTAGTTTTCCTCGAATTTTTCTTTGAAACATTTTTTTAGCTGGCGTTTCACCCGTTGTACAGTGGGGAGTATTTCGATAATCGAATAAAAATTGTGTTAGAAATTCGTCAACATTTTGATTTTCCAAACAAGCCTTTTTTATAGCCAATTTGAAAGTTTTTACAGTGTTTTTGGCCTGGCCATTACTCATTGCATGTTTTGGAGTAGAGAAAAGTTGTCTTATTCCATTACTTCTTAAATATTGACGAAATTCGTTTGATGCAAAAGGAGGTCCATTATCCGATACTATTTTAGTGGGTAAACCAAAAGTGGAGAATAATTTATTTAAAATTTTAATTACGTTTTTTGCATCACTAGCATTTGCTTTGAAAATTTCGGGCCATTTAGTGAAAGAATCTATCACGATTAAATATTTATTTCCATGGATCGGTCTCAAAAAATCTAGGTGTAGACGGCTCCATGGGGTATCTTCGTAAGGCCACGGTTTCTTCTAAATAAAATATGTGTGAATAATCATATGTTGTTTCTTTGGTGTTCTTAAGGGGTAAACGAGACAATGCATCAGCGTGATTTTTTTCTGATGCAATATATTTTACTTCATAATTATATGTACTTAAAATTATATTCCAACGTTGCAGTCGCGCTGCTGCATATTGTGGTATACCTCTTTTACTATCTAAAATGTGTACCAAAGCCTTATTTTCACATAATAGAGTGAAAAATCTACCAAACAGGAAATCATTGAATTTTTTTACACTAAAAATTATAGCGGCTCCCTCTTTATCCATTTGACTATAAGATTTTTCTGCCGAAGAAAGGGTGCGTGAGGCGAAAGCAATTGGGCGTACGTCTCCATTTGGATATGCATGAGAAATTACACCCCCTACCGCAAATGAGCTGGCATCAACTGCTAATATTACCGGTAATTTACTATCATAGTGTGCTAAAATTTTTGGTGATGCTATTTCTTTTTTTATTAACTCAAAAGCTTGATCTTGTTTTTCTCCCCAATACCATTTAGTATTCTTTTTTAGTAATAAATGGAGTGGGTATAATTTACCACTCAAATTCTTTATAAATTTTCCATAAAAATTTACCAGTCCAAGAAAAGATTTTAAACTGGTTATATCTGTAGGTTGTGGTGCCCTTAAAATAGCTTCAACCTTGTCATCAGAGGTTGATAAACCCTCTTTATTTATTGTATGCCCTAAGAAATTTATTTGTTATTGGAAAAAGGAACATTTATTTAATTTCACCTTCAACCCACATTCTTTTAAAACGGTAAAAACAGTCATTAAATTATTTAAGTGATCTTTAGAATTTATTCCGGTAATTAAAATATCGTCCAAAAAAATGGCTACGTTTTTACAATTGCTAAAAGTACTATCAATAATCCTTTGAAAAATACCAGGACTAGAGGACACTCCGTATGGCAACCGGTTCATTTTAAATAAACCCTTGTGGGTATTTAGAGTAGTTAAATTTTTTAAAAACTCGTCCAGTTCGATTTGAGCATACGCCTGTGATAAGTCTATTTTACTGAAAAAAATTCCATTGTTCAAAGCGGCAAATAAATGTTCAATTTTTGGAATGGAATATGTATCCACATGTAAATTAGGGTTTAATGTTACTCGATAATCGCTACAAATTTTCCCCTGATTTTTTAAGCACTGGTACTATTGGAGTGGCCCAATAACTATATTCTACCGGCGTTAATATTTCATTTTTCACTAAATTATTTATTTCTTTTTCAACTTTATCTTTTAGGGCTAAAGGCAGGTTCCGTGCTTTACAAAAAACGGGTTTAACATTTTCTTTTAAATGCAACTGCGCCTTACCCCTATTAAATTTTCCCAGTCCTTCCGAAAATACTTCCGGAAATTTTGTTTTCAAAATGTAGGGTACCTCTTTTACATTTATTTCCTCGATATAATTTAAATTAAAGAGTTTATCTAGAGAGATATTTAATTTAGAAATCCATTCCCTACCTAAAATAGGTGGACCACCGTTTTTGATAACATACAGTTTTAAATTTAATGAAGTATTGTAGTAAACAACATTTACAAAAATATATCCACATTAACACATTAACACATTAATCACACTGCCTGCGTATGATTTTAAATTTAATTGAGATTCATTTAGTTGCAAATTCTTAAAATTATTACTGTAAAATTTTTCTGAAATGGCGGATATAGGCGAACCCGAATCGCATTCCATGGAAATTATTTTATTATTTATGGAAATATCAACTTTTAAGGGTTTGTCCTTTTCATGCGTTATATTATTAAAATAAGAATCTAAATATGAATCAGAGTCGCTCGACTCATTATCAATAACTACAAACTTGTTGAACTTATGAGAATTTGCATTTTTATCGGTACCTTTTTCTGCGCACTTCGTGCTGATGTGTCCTTTCTTGCCACATGTGTGACAGATGGCGTCCTTGAAAAAACAAGTGGAAGTGACGTGGTTATTCTTTCCACAATGGCGGCATTGTAGGCTTCCTCCCTGTAGAGAACTAGAAAATGGCGTCTTGACCTTAGATTTGGACCGCTGATATTTCGTGGAAAACTTTTTCCTTTCTTCTTTTTTCACAAAATGCACTGTGTTTGCACCACCCACTAACTCCGAATCTCTTTCTGCTGCTTCCATGTTAACTGCTATTTCCACAGCTTTGCAGTAGGTGAGCGTTTTTTCTTGGAACAAGCGTTGTCGGATGACTTCATTTTTTAATCCAAAAACTAATTGATCTCGTAGGTGAGTTTCCAAATTATCACCAAATTTACAGTATTTTGCTAGCTGCTTTAATGCTGCTAGATACATTGAGATTTTCTCTCCTGTTTCTTGTTTCCGCTGTCGAAATTTATAACGTTCGGTAATTTCAGATGGTGTCGGCTGTAAATGGTCTCGTAATAATTTTTGTAATTCAGCAAAGGTTTTATCTGCCGGCTTTTCTGGGCTGCACAGATCTTCCATTAATTCGTATGTCTCATCTCCTACTGCGGTGATCAGCAAAGCAGTTTTCATGTTTTCCTCAATTTTATTCACCTTGAAATACTGCTCCATACGAGTGATGTAGGAACTCCAATTTCCTTCTCCCAACTTAAAAGATTCTAATTGTCCGACGACCATTTTATTAACACAAGCACGTTTATTTTTTTGCTACCACACTACTACACTAGTTTTTTTTTTTTTTTTTTTTTTTTTTTTTTTTTTTTTTTTTTTTAATCTTCTATTTGTTTTCTGACTGCGCCAGTGTAATAACTTGATTATTCGATAACTAATTAAAGTTAATAAACTTAATATTTCAATAACTAATTTATATTCAATATATTTATAAGATTGGGTAAGTACTAGGTAGGTATCAATAATTCGACTCTGTATTCGGAACTGAATTTATTTCTAACGATATGTACAAGCTAACTTCAAGGCGACATAAAAACTTGCAGTGATACTAATTACTCAGGTGTACAGGATGTACCAAACAATTAAATATGTTACAGTACCTACACGTCTCAATTGTCTCACCCATCTCAACGTATTTAACCTTTTAGCTCCCAACTTATCTTTCAATTCTTATTCTAATTTCAGTCAACAGAAGACCAATTGTTGCCGTTCAGTTACCAAAATCCTCAGTTGGTGCCAACTGTGACTGCGATACCTTCTTCCCAACAATTAATAAAAAGAATAATGAAGATACTACAAGGAATATGCTATGTACTCTTTGGCTATAGCCTAATTTTGACTTGTTCTATAAGAAACGTGATCATTTGAATTTATAAATAGGCATGTAATTATGATTTTCATGTTCAATAATCCATGACTCAATACAAAGTCAGTTTTTTTAAAACCATTATAACTGTCCATATAATAGCTATTTATGCAGCAAGTGCAAAAAGTAAGTATTTTGTACGTGACGGGTCCCTTAGACCGAATTTGACTACACGTAGAGAGTAATAAACACGAATTGCATACAATATTTTTTATACGTTCGTGAAAAATCCAAAAAGTGTCTTATTTCAGCGCCCTTAAAGTTTAACCTACTTTCCAAATAAATGTAAAAACACAAATAATTCTCAACAAAATGAAGAACTTTTCTTAATTCCCATGAAGGAATAAAAATTTTAATTCAAATTAATGTAACTGAGAAAGAAAGAAAGAAAATAAATTCACTCATGTTTGTAGTATGTATTACTGAACAATAATTATGATAATAGATGTAATAATTGAATGAATACGGATTCAAAATTTTCTTTACGTCACTGAAACGTTGATTTGCATAATTTTGACATTCGATTTCCACAGTTTTATCTAGATTAACCATGGTATGCACGTTTGTTCAGATTAGAATGGTTTTGCACATGAGGAATATATACAAACATTTGATACGATTTCGAAACAGATTTTTATATGGGGAGCAAGATCAATACAAAACAGATGAGAGGCCGACCAAGGAAAACCTGGAACGATACAATTATGGGGAATTTAACGAAAAGAAATAAAACATGGACAGCAGGAAACATCATGGCAAAAAACAAGAAACAATGGGCCAATTTTATTCATAATAATTGAAAATTAGTAACATTACATCTTAACACCTACGGGTATACTAAGGTTTCGATTATATATATATATATATATATATATATATATATATATATATATATAATATTCTTTATTAATCATAGAATATACAGTGGCACTGGTTATCGTAACAATATCCTCCTCCGTGACCATATTCGGAACATGCGAATGAGCAGATATCGCAGTCACAGTTGGCACCAACTGGATATTTTGGTAATTGGAAGGCAAATATTGGACCTCTTTTGACTGAAATTAGAATAAGAATAGGTGAGACAATTGAGACGTACCAACAAGATTTTATTTTCAAAATAATCGCTTTAAATAATAAGTTATAATAATAAAAAAATATCCAATCTAATCAGTTGATACGATTTTGAAGGCTGGGATAAGAAAAAAACATAACATAAAACGTCCAAACGACTGTAATTAAAAAAAATTTCTTTATTGAATATATCATTTGTAATATTTAGCAATAAGAAATTTGACAATTATATTTTAAATTGTTAAATAAATACCTTCAACGGATTTGGCGCTGGTTTCGGTTGTTGCGAGAACAACTACAGTTACTACAACCAAGAGAAAGAAAGTAAGTTTTGCCATTTTGTAGGAGAATTTCTGTATAACGCACTCAAATAAAAACTGCACATATTTATAGTAATTTGACAAGTACCTGGACTAACAGTCAAGTGAATTCGATAAAGTTTCTTATTTGATAACCTAGTTTATGATGAAATATCAATAAATTAATAATAACTTTTTATTGTAGATAAAATTCTAAATTGACATTATAATAAAAATCCTTAAAACTGGGTGATCAAATAAGAAACTTTGACAGTCCGGATCTGCAAGTGGTGGCGGATACAAGTACTGCAAGCAGCTACACAGTTAAAGTGTTTTATAGTGGAAAGTTAAAAATTAAAATGATAAAAGTGGGTAAGTTATAGTTCCCAAGTGATTATACACCATCCGTAAATACATATAGGACAAAAACCCTTTAATATCAAGCATCAATAGATATTCTCATCATAACAACTGAAGTTTCTAAACCGGAAAACTAGTTTATAGTAAGAATTATTTATAACCAAATCGTTGAAACTGGGTTATCAAATAAGAAACTTAATCAAATCCACTTGATTGTTAGTCCAGGTACTTGTCAAATTACTATAAATATGTGCAGTTTTTATTTGAGTGCGTTATACAGAAATTCTCCTACAAAATGGCAAAACTTACTTTCGTTCTCTTGGCTGTAGTAGCTGTAGTTGTTCTCGCAACAACCGAAGTCAGCGCTAAAAAATCTGCTGAAGGTAATTATTCGTATACTATAAAAGCATTTACTTATTTTTGAAGCTGATTATTTTTTTAATGTATTTATTAATTTTCCAAAAAATTAATTGTATATTTTTCTTGCCATTTCTGCTTTATTGTATTTTGAAAATTTTTATATAAACTCTAGATCTAACCCATATTGTTTGCACTTGTGTTCTTTTTACAAAAAATTGATGATGCTATACTTAATAGTTATTTATGCAAAAAACACGTTTTGCCAGAGTTGCATACAATATTTTTTCTACATTCATGGAAAAACTGGAAAATTAGAATATAATATGTTGGGAGCCTAACCTAACCTAATCAAACTGAAACCGTTCTTCTTTTTTGTATCTTTATGGCCTCCACCTTGTCAGTACTCAATCATAGCTGGTTTTTGCCTTGACCATTTAAATTTTAAATAATTAAAGATTTTTGCAATAATTGTAACTCGTTGAGACTAAGTAGTAAGATATACATATATTATTGCTGTATTAAAGCAGGATCAGACACTTGCTCTGGATTTTTATTTTATTTAAATGTTCATGTTTGTCATAAATTATCACAAAACTGACACAAGAGTGACAGATGAGTGCAATGAAAATTTTATTGCACTAGTGCAAAAAAGAATCACTTTTTCCATTAAATGTGTTTCACAAAACTGTTGTTTTTTGCATGAATGTAGAAAAACTCTTTCATCCACTTTTTATATCGATATGTGGGTAACTCCAGTTCATTTTTTTTTCTCAGCAAAAAAAATCCTCCACGAAGCAGAAATCATTTCCGTTGGTGACGATTGTGAATGCAATGCATGCAGTACCGCTTGTGCTGCGAAGAACTACCCAATTGGTGTTTGTTACGAAAACAAATGTGTCTGTGCTTTTCATTGAGAAAAATTTCTTAAAATTTGTCACTTATAAAAAATTTCAATAAATATAAGTTGTAATATGCTGTTTTTTTTTTTATTAAGAATGTACTACAAATCGGAAACGTCCTTAAAATTTCGATGAGCATCCATTGACAGTGAAGGTATCAAAAATAAAACGCTTCACAAACAATATTTTACAATTACACATTCATACGCAATGGCTCCTTAGGAAGACACATCTCTGTACACAGAATGAGTTTCCTGATAGGTTTGTAGTCCAATAACAGGTTATCGAAGGTAAAAAAACGCAAAATTTACTTTCAACATGTGTTAGAAACGATATTTTTTTACAATCGAGCGGAAAATGAGAAAAATTTGATTCTATATATCGAATATAAAATAACTAGATACAAACTAACAAATTCATTAGTTTTCTTCTGGTTACTGATGTGATAATTCATATTTATTAACGCATCATTCAACAACCATTATTGATTGAAGTATATTGTGCGGACATAGAAATATAGATATTAATGTAGGTATGCCGTTTTTCAGAGGAGACGTAAAACTGAGGCCCCAAATCTATGGGTATTGTGCTCAATAAAGATCCCTACCACTGGTTGGACTTGGTTGGCTCTCTGAGGCTGGGATGTCACTACTGTCAGTAGTCAGTCAGTAGTTCTATGAGGAGGAAGAATAAAGGAACTTTTAATTTATGTTTTATTCTACCTATTGAAAAACGAGTCAATCAGTAAGTGGTTTAAGTGATCCTAATATACTTCTTCCCAACAATTAATAAAAAGAATAATGAAGATACTACAAGGAATATGCTATGTACTCTTTGGCTATAGCCTAATTTTGACTTGTTCTATAAGAAACGTGTGTAGCCGACCATGATCATTTGAATTTATAAATAGGCATGTAATTATGATTTTCATGTTCAATAATCCATGACTCAATACAAAGTCAGTTTTTTTAAAACCATTATAACTGTCCATATAATAGCTATTTATGCAGCAAGTGCAAAAAGTAAGTGTTTTGTACGTGACGGGTCCCTTAGACCGAATTTGACTACACTCAGAGAGTAATAAACACGAATTGCATACAATATTTTTTATACGTTCGTGCAAAATCCAAAAAGTGTCTTATTTCAGCGCCCTTAAAGTTTAACCTACTTTCCAAATAAATGTAAAAACACAAATAATTCTCAACAAAATGAAGAACTTTTCTTAATTCCCATGAAGGAATAAAAATTTTAATTCAAATTAATGTAACTGAGAAAGAAAGAAAGAAAATAAATTCACTCATGTTTGTAGTATGTATTACTGAACAATAATTATGATAATAGATGTAATAATTGAATGAATACGGATTCAAAATTTTCTTTACGTCACTGAAACGTTGATTTGCATAATTTTGACATTCGATTTCCACAGTTTTATCTAGATTAACCATGGGTATGCACGTTTGTTCAGATTAGAATGGTTTTGCATATGAGGAATATATACAAACATTTGATACGATTTCGAAACAAATTTTTATCTTTTTTTAATTACTCGGAAAATTAAAGCACAATATTTTTGAATTCTTTATTTAAACGTTTCGGTAGCGTTCCAGCTACCGTTGTCAAGACGCTACCGAAACGTTGAAATAAAGAATTCAAAAATATTGTGCTTTAATTTCCCAAGAAATAAAAAAAAGAATGAAAAATATACCACAAGGAACATATAGAAGAGATTTTTATCTTTCTTGAAAGTCTTTGTTTCACAACATCCGATTTTTCTATATATATACACTCACCGACTTAAAATTCGATCCATTCAAAATAATGATTTATTTAAAAATGCTCTTACTTTCAAATGCGGAAGCTGATCGATTTGAATTTTTCAGCAACTTTCAGATAAAATACTGTAGTTTTAGGATTATTATTCGGACATCTGAAAGTAATTCAGTAGTCGCTGGATATACAGGGGGAAAACGAAAACAATTTTTTCCTCTACTTTTGACACACCCTGTAGGTTAATTCTGCTAGTAGATCTGCACACAATTAACTTTACCAAGAATACTGATTTGTGTCCAGCATTTTGTTTTTTTATTCACCCCAATATCTTGATTTGTTTGTGAAATGTGACGGTTTAAAGAAAATGTAGCATTTTTTATTCAGTTCTAGCAGAGTACTACATAATTTTATAAACAGATCAAACAACAAATAAACTAATAATTATTACAAATTAATAACGGGTGTTTCCCCCACGAGCGCGAATAACTGCGAAAACAATTTTTCGCCTACTTTTGACACACCCTGTAAGTTAATTCACAATTAACTTTACCAATAAGACTGATTTGTTTCCAACATTTTGTTTTTTTATTCAGCCAAATATCTTAATTTGTTTGTGAAATGTGACGGTTTAAAGAAAATGCAACATTTTAGAAATGGTCATAATTTAAATGACGGTAGAGAATAAACTACAAAATAAGTAGAGTGCTGTGCTCAACTCACAATACGACAACTGTCAAATATTCGTTACTTGGCAATTGCACTTTAATTATCAGTTTATAATCAATTTAACATCATGGTTTTAACACCTACTGATGCAGCCCGAGCAGTTGCTCTAGTACAAGACGGTAGGTCTCAGTATTATGCTTCTAGAATATTGGGTGTTACAAGGTGTAGCGTCCAAAGAGCTGTACAGCGTTTTAATGAAACTGGTAGTTTTTCGAGATGAAAAGGATCTGGCAGAAGACGTTCTACAAATGTTCGAGATGATCGTTTTGTAACATTGAACGTTTTGCGAGAAAGAAATACTACTGCTGTCATGGCTCGAAATCGTTTGGAAGAAGTACGCCAAGTATATGTTAACGAAATAACAATTCGAAGGCGATTACGAGAACATGGATTACGCTCCAAAAGACCTACAACTGGTCCGGAGTTACTTAGGAATCACAGAACTGCCCGTCTTCGATTTGCCAGGGAGCATCAACATTGGAAGGTGGATGACTGGAGTAAGATTTTTTTTTCTGACGAGTCGAGGTTTTGTTTACGTTCTCCCGATGGCCGTGAAAAAATATACCGAAGAAGAGGCGAAAGGTTTGACCAGTCAAATTTTTCCACAAGACTCAGTTATGGAGGAGGATCGGTAATGGTTTGGGGCGGCATAAGCATGGAAGCTCGTACCGATTTAGTCATTGTCGACGGCGGAGCAATGACAGCTAACCGATACATTCGTGATGTTCTAGATCCACATCCAATTCCATTTGCACCGTTTATAGGAAACGAATTTTTGTTTATGCACGACAACGCTCGACCACATATTGCGAGGATTGTATCTCAATATTTGGACGAAACAGAAATTCAAACGATGAACTTTTGAAAGATGCTTTGGTCCAAGAATGGGATCAGATTGACCAGATGAAGATTCGACATCTAATAGAGGGTATGCCACGACGCATTGAGGCAGTTATTCGCGCTCGTGGGGGAAATACCCGTTATTAATTTGAACTAATTATTAGTTCATTTGTTGTTTGATTTGTTTATAAAATTATGTATTACTCTGCTAAAACTGAATAAAAAAATTAAAAATGTTGCATTTTCTTTAAACAGTCACATTTTACAAACAAATTAACATATTGGAGTGAATAAAAAAACAAAATGTTGGAAACAAATCAGTCTTCTTGGTAAAGTTGATTGTGTGCAGATCTACTAGCAGAATTAACCTACAGGGTGTGTCAAAAGTGGAGGGAAAATTGTTTTCGTTTTCCCCCTGTATATCCTGCGAATACTGAATTACATTTAGATGTCCGAGTAATAATACTAAAACTACAGTATTTTATCTAAAAGTTGCTAAAAAATTCAAATCAATCAGCTTCCGCATTTCAGAGTAGGAGCATTTTTAAATATATCATTATTTTGAATGGATCGAATTTTAAGTCGGTGAGTGTATTTGATTTATTATAGGAACCAGAAACTGTCCAAAAGCGATCGGAAAATAACTGGTCATAACAAACAACCAGTTCACTTTCGCGTAATTCCTATCACTTCTCACTACTTCCGTTTTGACAGTTGGTTTATAATATGAAAACCCTCCTGGTTATAGTATTGTTGATGACTATTTAAAATGATTATTGATTGAAAATTCATTGTCTTCCATGAAAAATGTGACAATGATCTTTACGTGGATAAATATTGCAAGCATGAACCTTTCAGATGATTCTCATTATTGTTAATTAACTTTTAAATACAATTTGTCCTTCAACATAATATAAATATTCATTGGACGAGTTAAACCAACCTTTAAAACTCAAAGTGGAATATATATGTACCTATTAAAGATTTTATTGTCTAATAAGAGTTTATTACTTTTCCAAGGTTGATAAGGAATATTTCCCAAAGACTATGAACACAAATTCTAGTTAAAAGAGCTCCAATCCATCATATTTCTATTTGGTGTCAAATAATTTTTATTTATTTCTATTTAAAACAAATTTTACTGATTACTTTATATTTATTTATGAAAAAAGCACTATTCAAATAGGCATTTTCTTCGAAATATAAAATAAATTGTAAAGGAATTTGTCTATAATTCCAGCCTTGACATATTCAGTGCCATTGGTTTTGTACCTGTCATAATTAGTGTAATAAGTTAAGTTATCCAATAAAACATCATCTCAGTTTATCATACGCTTATGTGAGCCGCTCCCAAAGGACCTGGACATGGACAACTAGTTCATGAAGACCAGGTATACATTACAATCCATCACAGCACAAATATTAATAATATATAATAAGGTTGGGTATAATAATAACACGTTGATTAACAATTTCAAATAAATTTATTGAATTTTATGTTTTAAACATTGTGAAATTTTGAGAAAGATTTATAAAATTTTTTTTATTCTTTAATTGTTATAGAAAGCACAGTAACACCCGTTATCGTAACAAAGTCCTCCTTCGTAACCATATTCGATACATATGGTTGTGCAGGTATTGCAGTCACAGTTGTCACCAACTGAGTATCTTGGTGATTGGACGGCAAATATTTGACCTCTTTTGACTGAAAATTAGAATTAGAATTGAAAGATTAGTTGGGATTCGGAAGGTTATATACGTTGAGATAGGTGAGACAATTGAGACGTACCAACAAGATTTAATTTTCAAAATAATCGCTTTAAATAATATTATTGATAAATTTATTATTGATAAATAAATACCTTCAACGGATTTGGCGCTGGTTTCGGTTGTTGCGAGAACAACTACAGTTACTACAACCAAGAGAAAGAAAGTAAGTTTTGCCATTTTGTAGGAGAATTTCTGTATAACGCACTCAAATAAAAACTGCACATATTTATAGTAATTTGACAAGTACCTGGACTAACAGTCAAGTGAATTCGATAAAGTTTCTTATTTGATAACCTAGTTTATGATGAAATATCAATAAATTAATAATAACTTTTTATTGTAGATAAAATTCTAAATTGACATTATAATAAAAATCCTTAAAACTGGGTGATCAAATAAGAAACTTTGACAGTCCGGATCTGCAAGTGGTGGCGGATACAAGTACTGCAAGCAGCTACACAGTTAAAGTGTTTTAGGTATAGTGGAAATTTAAAAATTAAAATGATAAAAGTGGGTAAGTTATAGTTCCCAAGTGATTATACACCATCCGTAAGTACATATAGGACAAAAACCCTTTAATATCAAGCATCAATAGATATTCTCATCATAACAACTGAAGTTTCTAAACCGGAAAACTAGTTTATAGTGAGAATTATTTATAACCAAATCGTTGAAACTGGGTTATCAAATAAGAAACTTTATCAAATCCACTTGATTGTTAGTCCAGGTACTTGTCAAATTACTATATATGGAGTTACTTTCTTTCTCTTGGTTGTAGTAACTGTAGTTTTTCTCGCAACATCCGAAACCAGCGCCAAATCCTGGCCATATATTTTTGCTTGGTACCTATAAAGGAAATAAGTGACACTTTCATAAAGGTGCAATGAAAACAAAAAATAGAATAGTGAATTCTGCTCTCTAGTTCATCTGTTCAGAGGTGGTACAGCTACTATTTCGGAAAAGCATTTATTTTATTGGTAATTGTAAGTGATTGATTCACGTACAAAAAGTTATTGATAATATTATTATTCGATTGTTTTATAAAGGAAAAGTATATTGTGTTTCAATAATGAATATTCAGTAGTTAGCTTCATTTTCACCGATATCTTGTTTCACGGAAACATTAGGAAAATAAACAATTTTGGTTTGTGTTGAATAATGTATCAAAATATCTACTAATAATATAAGAAAGTTGATTGTTGCATTTTTCGGTATTTCGACAATCAACACCATTAATTTGAAGTGCAAAGACTTCCATAACATGACTAGAATGAAAACATGAATGGAATAATAAAACAAGCGAATTTCTTGCGTATCTCAAAAAAAATTTGTAGGTTATCCCGGAAACATCATAAATCACCAGGTCGACCTCATGCGTGTGGCTCTTGCCATTTAGATATAATATGTTACTTAACTCGTCTTCACTTTCATCGATTTGTGACGTATCAACCAAAGTAATATAGAGGTCCCTGCAATTGCAATTCATCGACAATTGAAGTCCCCTGGGAAACTGTCGATATTGTGAGATTGGCTACATAAATGGACCAAAAACAGAGGATAGTATAGCAACAGGATTACTTATACTAGTATAACTGAGCTAACTGCAAAATACAAATAACAGTACTTTGACAAAAAAGCTGTTAAGAGAATGATGGAACAAGGCGACAAGAATGAGGCACACCAACGAGTTTATCAAGGAACCCTCGCCAGAATAGGAAAGCCATCAGCTTCCTGGTTGTGGTCCTACAGAGCATTATAGACTTGAGCCAGCTTTTGCTAGGAAAAGAAGGAAAACTGATATAGTCAACACCTCAAATTTGCTTTGCTTCCAGAATTGGTTCCAAAGCATTCAGAATTCAGCATTCAGTATTGGCACAGATTGTAGGGTAATCTGTGGTATTGGTATTAAAAACTACTGTTCAGGATCCTGTATAAGACTATTAAGGCATGTAGTTCACATGCTATTACACATTATCGAGACAATTTGAATATATTATGTGGGTATATTCTTATATTTATAGGTGAAGATGGTGGATGGGTACGTCAAAATATAATTGGAAAATATTCTTACTGTGGGAAAGTATATTTTTAAGTTAGCAGAATGCTACGAAGAATTTTTAACGATGTTCTGTAGTCTGTAGTTAATGTTTTAGCAATTTTATTTCTCCAGATTAAATGGTAAATTACATAGGTAATCGTCGATTTAGATTATTGTTATTAAAAGTGTTAAAATAGATTATTTCACAGAAAATAACAAACAATATACTTATAGAAGGGAAACTGCACGATTTGACTTTTTCTCTTTATATTCATTAAGAAATGAAATTGAAATTCGAAAAATTAGGTATGTGCCCCTAAAAAAAATTTGAATATCATGGTTTCCTTATCAAAATTTTTCTGTGGACAATATAAATAAGTTTGAAGTGACAATTAGTGATTAGTTTATATTGGGACGTGTCGTAATATCATCATTAAGGATGTCATAATGACATACTCCATTTAACTGATGATTTCATTAAAATACTGAGGATTATAGTGAAAAAAAAATCTAGATAAACGAGTGCTAGGCAAAAATATGAATATTTTATTGAAAACGAGAAAATTTTATGATAAGAATTCATCGTGAACATTCTCCCTCCTCAACTTTGATTCTTATTTACTTATAAGAGAGATATCGCAAGCTATTTTTTGGGTTTCTTCAATAAGGAAAAACGTTATTTTGACATATAACCTTGCTCACTTCCATCCATACGTCAATAACAGCTGTCAACACATATTTGTTTCTTCTCGATGGTATTTGCAATAATAAAAACAGATCAGAGTCTTACAAATCACAAACAAAGGAAGAATAAAAAATAAGGATCCAATATGAATAACAGAAACACAAACAAAGCCAAACTAAATATATGTTGACAGCTGACATTAGATTTTCGTCAACTGTAAGATGTAAAATACCCCAAACTAAAAACACCTTCAATGTTTTCGGGTACAACATGGGTACTTAGGCGCCTAACTTTTTTCAGTAATTATTTTTTCGTTATGTTGGCAACAATTCCCTTGTATAGAACTCGCCCTTTCACGGAAATAGCACAGAATTTTTATATGTCAAAGTTAAAGGTTATGTATACCTATGCTAAATAAAATTTTATAGAATTGACATAAAGCCATCACTTGAAATCCACTTTTAAGAAAATGTATGGAACTAACCTTTCTATCTTGAAGCTCGTAGTCTGCCGTATCTGAAAAGATATCATAAAAATAATAAGTGTGCATTATCTAAGAAAATTTCACAAAACAAAATAACTAGATTACAATATAGTTTACTTTCAAAATCAACTGGTACATGAAACTGAAATTAGCTGTTATGCTTCTATTAAATTATGTTTTGTACATCATATTAAATTACTATAATCTGAATTTTTTATATATATATATATATAAAAATGTACCAGCTTATCGCCAACAAGAATAAATACAGAGTGGAATAGATTTATGAGAATTACCAGTATGTCTTTTTTATTAATCAAATGTAGTTTTTCATTACGAGATTCAATGTTTACGCGTAATTTATACGAGGGAAGGTCAAAAAATGAGAACAATATATTTTGAATACTAAATATACAGGGTAGCAGTTGAAGAATTTTTAATTAAAATATCACGATGACAACTGAATTGTGACACATGTCAAAACACAAAAACTCCAACTCTAACTAATCGGGGAACCTGTCACAATATAGCAGACCTGTCAAAGTCTCTTCTGGAATGGCCTAGCAGACATTGAAGATTGTTAATTTCCATTTCCGTTCAGAATTCTCAACATACAGTGGACGGCTAATTTATGGAATATTATCATTATTTCGAAAACCGTCGAGTTTTGAGGGTAATCCCGAAACAGGTCGATTTTTGTTATAAAATACCCATCTTATAACGTACATGGAGTAAGGATGACGTCACCGGTGTGGGTGTAGTGACGTAATCGTTAATTTTTTTAAATAGAAATCGGTATAATGCGACACCTCATTTGAAGGAGAATTTAATTCTCTATTTAACGACATTACATTTGTAACTAAAATATTTTTTTAAGGGTACAAAAACATTTCTTTTTTATTTAAATTCAACCAAATTACAACTAATGATTTAATTGATAACGTACCTTAAAGTAACCAAATTATGCATAATAATTATTTTAAATTAAATGTTCGAAATGCCCTCCATCGGTTTCTTGACAATATGCGAATCTACGGACACATTCATCAAGTACATTGCGGATGACTTCTGGAGTAATGAGACTCATTTCATGCCTAATTCTATCTTTTAAGTTCTGTAAATTTTGGGGTCTATTGACATAAACTTTTGATTAACATTTAATTTAAAATAATTATTATGCATAATTTGGTTACTTTAAGGTACGTTATCAATTAAATCATTAGTTGTAATTTGGTTGAATTTAAATAAAAAAGAAATGTTTTTGTACCCTTAAAAAAATATTTTAGTTACAAATGTAATGTCGTTAAATAGAGAATTAAATTCTCCTTCAAATGAGGTGTCGCATTATACCGATTTCTATTTAAAAAAATTAACGATTACGTCACTACACCCACACCGGTGACGTCATCCTTACTCCATGTACGTTATAAGATGGGTATTTTATAACAAAAATCGACCTGTTTCGGGATTACCCTCAAAACTCGACGGTTCTCGAAATAATGATAATATTCCATAAATTAGCCGTCCACTGTATATACCGCTCCTATTTCTTCACTATTATAATGTTTTAATTTAATCTTTGTTATTGATATGAGTAATATTTTATTTCCATTAGACCTCCTTGTATTTGGAGGTGTTTATTACGTTACACTGTTAAAAGATATTAATCTTAAGAGGAATAGCCAATTTACATAATTCTCACTTTACATGTTTTGTTATTCCGACCAGCCTACATGAAACAACTTGTAATTCAGACATAATGGTATTGAAGTAGAGCAAGAGTTAAAAATTTATTCGAAACGCGTGGATAGAATATTCATAATATTCAATAACTTCATTAATAATAGCGAGTTCGAGGTAACGATTGTTAAAATGACAGAGCTACTTGGTAAACAATGGAATTCAATTTGAATTAATATGTTTTTCTCCGATTGGCAGCAAATATTAATTTTGCTGACTGATATCAATCAGCAAAGTATTACTTTTCCTGCCTAGGCAGCAAAGTGATTATACATTTCCATAGTAACCAACTGAAATAAAGAGATTGTGGGAATTGTAATAATTTGCAAATACAATATCCTCATGAACAATCGGAGAAAAAATTATATGTTCAACTTGGCAGCAAAGTAGATTGACTGCCTAGTTAAACAAATAACTATTTACTTATGCTCGATTTGGGAATGTTTTAATATCATTTTAATACAGGGTGTTTCATTGGGAAAGGGCCTAACTTTAACTGTAGATGGGGATCACTTTGGTGGTTCCAAAAACCTATATTTAATGTGTCTGCTGCACTTTATAACCGAGATACAGGGTGTTTTATAAATTTATCCTATTTCTTTCGAACCTCATAACTTCCGAGTTACCTCGTATATTATTTTGAAATTTGGTACACGTAATAACCATTACCTAGAAACTCCATCAAAATATTTCAAAACTCGTCTTTCCTAAAAACAACACCCTGTATATGGATTTTTTGAAAATTGCTCTTCATAATTGGAAAGGGTATAAAAAATCGAATCTACTTATTTCGTTTTTATTTTTCCGCAGACAATTTTACTACCAAAAATTTACCGTCAAAGTTATATAATTTATGAACTTTTTGGGGTTAACAATGGTATCGGAGAAATTTTTTAGCTTGAAATGAAATCCATTTAATGCATCTAGAGAAGCATCCTAGAAATTCAATTGAGTTTGTATGTTTACGAGTACAGACCACTAAAAAATGTGATTACAGAGCCGTACTTAGGACATACCCATTCAATATGTTTCGAATATCTCGAACACCCTGTATAAGGATATGTATCTGGAAACTATGCACTTCTACATTTAGAATAACATGAGAAATGAATTTATACTTCAAAAAACGTTAAAAGTACTCGTTTGGACAATGTTGTTAGAATTTCTTGTTTTCTGTTCATGTCAATTAATAAAATTAATAAAAATCTCTCCGTATTTTGAAGTATAAATTCATTTCTCGTATTTTACTCTTGATATTCTAAATGTAGAGGTGCATAGTTTCCAGATACATATTCTTATACAGGGTGTTCGAAATATTCGAAACATACTGAGTGAGTATGTTCGAAGTACGGCCCTATAATCACATTTTTTAGTGGTCTGTACTCGTAAACATACAAACTCAATTGAATTTCTAGGATGCTTCTCTAGATGCATTGAATTGATTTCATTTCAAGCTAAAAAATAACAAAACCTCTCCGATGCCATTGTTAACCCCAAAAACTTTGACGGTAAATGTAAAATTGTCTGCGGAAAAATGAAAAGGAAATAAGTAGATTCGATTTTTTATACCCATTCCAATTATGAAGAGCAATTTTCAAAAAATCTATATACAGGTTGTTGTTTTTAGGAAAGATGAGTTTTGAAATTTTTTGTTAAGCCGGACCTGCATTATCTTTTTGGAGATGCTTTCGATGGAGTTTCTAGGTAATGGTTATTACGTGTACCAAATCTCAAAATAATATACGGGGTAACTCGGAAGTTATGAGGTTCGAAAGAAATAGGATAAATTTATAAAACACCCTGTATCTCGGTTATAAAGTGCAGCAGACACATTAAATATAGGTTTTTGGAACCACCAAAGTGATCCCCATCTACAGTTAAAGTTAGGCCCTTTCCGAATGAAACACCCTGTATAAACCTAAAAGATCTATTGTCCCCCCTTACTTCTACTTAGTTTCTTAGAGGAGTCTCTGAAACTATAGTAGCTCCCAGGTGCTGTGCTCTAGGATTCTGGAGTGCTGTGTAGCTGGAAAGTATGTGAATGGAGGTTTCTTCTTCCATGCCACAAAATCCACAGTCTTCTTCCTCCACAGCTTTTTCAGGTGCCCATTCAGGCGACAATGTCCCGTTAGGATCCCTGTTAAAACTCTTAGCGCAGTTTTACTTTGACTTATGTATTTCATTTAATCTCAACAAGTTGTAGCTGAGAATATTCGATTGTATAAGCACTACTAGATCTTTCCAATGGTCAGATCTTCCCTTTCTTTCGGCTTTACCCATTTCTCCCAATATTACATTGGGGTTGATTTCGCAAAAGGGTTCAGGCCCCCAGAAAGGTATTGCTAGTTCATCTGCTCTTTCATTCCCTTTTATTCCAGTGTGTCCTGGAATCCATGGTACTCGTATATCGCTCAATATTGTTCTCGCCTAGTTCATTGAGTTTGTCTAGGCATTCCCACACCATTTTGGAACTGATTACACAAGAGCTTAGTGCTTTAATGGCTGCTCGAGTACCTGATATGATGAAAGCTGAATTTTTTGAATTTAATTTACTGTGTGAACCATTAATTTATAGATCTACTCATAGTGGACTACATCAAATATTGAAATTGAGGCTTGTCATAGTTTTTGTTATGAAGAAATAGATTCCAATTCGTAGATATGTGAAATGTTGTTTTTAACATAAAATACACAATCCTTAAAGATTATGATAATTATTTAAGCCGTAAATAACAAATTTTCATTCAACACATGTGCATAAATTGTATCCTGGAGCTATTTTATATCAAAAAATTTCCTTAAACGACCTTACAAGAATCCCATTGTATACTAATAATAATTTGTGATAAATCTAAGAATTTTCTAGAGGTTGATAACCTAATTTTTGTTCAACATTACATATTATGTGCAAACTATTACGAAATAATATCGCAGTTAATTTGTACTTTCAATAAAAATATCTGAACCGAGAAAATAGAGATTTATTTTGATAGTAAGAGAATGCATCAGAAAGTTATACAAATAAATGATTATATCTTTCGTCGCAAATTTTTTCCACTCTTTCCTATTCTGTGCTAATTCCTTCGTTTCTATCCAGCTTCTTCCTCTTTTATCCAGTAATCCAGTTATAGACAGTTTTTCTTGGCCTGTCTCTTTTTCCAATTGCTACTTGGGAAAAACTAGTTTGTCCTGAAAAACGGTTTTGCCTGTAACATATCCATGTTTTTCATTTAATCCTCTTTTGTTACACCTTCTACTCTGTAAAAGGGAAACCGATCCCATATGATAACACTGGTAGCCACTCCATTTTCCAAACAAATTCATTTAAAATGAAGATTGAACGTAGTTCATTGTCTGTCGGGGTTTATGGCCCGAGAAGTAGATGTTGTTCACCCGTTCAAAGCTATAAAACGACTCTTAAAATTCGTGACTTTGTTATTTACGTATCAATGCCTTCTAACTAGAATGGAATGTGTGTTAGTGATAAGCAATATTAATTATTTTGTAATACCCACAAATAGCGTTCGAAATTATGTACGTGTACCAGCTTAACAATTTAACCTGAAATGTATTGTGACATCTTCACTTTTACTTTTTATGTTTACTCTGCTCGAACTGTGTTTTAAGGTGACGGCTTTATTACCGATCAGAAATAATAGATTGAATATGTTTTCTATATAATTAGAGATGTATTCACTTAATGGACCAGGTAAAAGCGATCAAAGATACAAAATAATACATTTTTTTGAATCTACTTTGTATTAGATCTCAATCAAACGCTATTTCCATAAAAAATCCTTCAATACTGTCCTTTTATAAGGTTCCTAGAGTTGTAATATGATTATACAATATTTAGGTCCACTCTCAATTATCGCTTCTCCTTTTCTTTTTCGTTCTATTTATGTAGTGTCCATCTCTGACCAACTGTTTTTGTTATTCTTACTCTTTCCACCTTTCTCATGTGCCTCACTCACTTTTCTGTAATCCCTTACAACTCTTATTACTTCATATTGAACTAAGTAAGAACAATAATTCTTATCGGTTTTCCGGAATTGACATCACATTTACCATTATTCTTCGATGAAGACCCAACTTTATGCTTATGTAATTTAAAGATTAACTTTTTATTGTAATCGCGAAGCCAGAGATAATAATTTATATTCTTTACGATGACGGGCTTACATTCAAATACCATTTTACTAAAAAATTAATTGTAATATTCATTGCATTACCTAATGTCTGTTAATAATTTTATTATGTTTATATCAGACGTAAATATTACTAGTGACAGCTTTAATTTGAATATAATTCGTATGTATACATTTATTCAGCTCATAAATTTGTAGATATGGCGACATTACCTTCTAGTTTACTTCTAGTTTCATGTATTCATTCTACTATCTATAGCTATAGGCTATAAATACTCCAAATATTTTAATAAAATATTGCTTAAGCAAAATATTTCGTTTTCATCAGTTGAAATCGTGAATAAAGAAATATCAGCAGCATCTGTATTTGTTGTGGGGTTGGAAGGGTGAGTGTACATCCTCCCGAGGGGTTGTCCTCTAGGTCATCGTCCATTCTGTCCCTGCCAGGAAGGTGGACACACACTCTCTTACTGATGATTATGCCTGACAGTTTCATCTTCCTGTTCACACATGCATAGAGTTATGTCCACCAGCTCCATAGTATGGAGATGTTTCCTTAGGTTTTTCTTGGTCATCGCGAAATATTTCTTCTGCTCCAGCTTCCCAGGGTGGCCCAGGGTAATCCCAGCAATACTGCATATCCTTTGATTTCATCCCATCTCTTAAGGGAATGAGCATGGGTGTAACGTTTGGCTAGTTCCGCAATTTTCGAATTCGTCATCCCGAAAGTGTCACTGGGTCCTAAAATTTTTAGTCCGACAGTTTCCCTAGCTAAAAAACTTTTTCTGAGGAGCCATATTGTTATACTTATCAACACACATATTTATTATACAATAAATTGTTGCTTTTTCTGTGAAATATCATGGAATTTGAGTCACTTTAGATCTATTCGTCCATTAATAATTACCTCATTATTATTCAATACTACTAAAAATAATGGGATCCTCTTACTTATTTGAAAATAAAAGTGTCAGGAAATAGCAATTCTCTCACGGCTACGATTTATCGAAATATCATCAATCGATATCGCAAAGCAGTGGCGTAGAGGTATCTAAGCATTTGAATTTATAGAAGAAGATAATCTCAAAATGCGAACACAAATATTAGTAACAAAAATTATAAATGTAGAATAATGAAGATGTCTTCAAGGTGTAGAGCTCTACTGAGTTAGAAGAAGAAGACAATCAGGATTCTGGTTGGACTTATGACAGGGCATTGTAGACTTGAATAATACAAGCCTCACCAGGCTGGGGTTTTCAATGGAGAGAGAGGAAGAACCACGTCCTGAGATTTACCATTCATTATAAGGGCGGTACTAGACAAGGAACGCTAGAATAACAGGAAGATACATACAATATATCTGCAAAGGTCGTAGTGAAGAGGTTTGTAGAAGTACATAGCCCCATAATATTCAATATATGTACATGAAATTGAACTCAACAACTATGGTGATGTGCCGACATTTTTAATGTTCTACTGTATATATTTGTCCTTGCCACTTTTACTCTAAAACGCCACTGACGGATCGGAACATCATGCTCTAACCTTGTATTAATACAAAACTTGATTCACCTCTTGTTTTTGAATAATAACATTTCGAGGATGAACAAGCATTTAAAAAATATTTCCGCAAGGATGTGACGGTTATTTTGTTATTGAATTGAAAGTAAAACTCCCACGATTCAAACAAAAAGAAGAGGGGGAAATTTGTAACTCTTATCAAAAATAAAAAAAAGGGCATTTATTGAATCCTGTGAACGGGAAAGAGTGTAGATTCTGTGGCATAATGGAAGAAAGAATCTCCTTCAAAGCACTTGGGAATTACACAGCAGAATCCTAGAACACAACATCTAGGAGATTATTGGATAGAAGTGATACATTCACCTGCATAGGTTTCTTCAGATATGGTTCTGACTCTAATACTTTCCTCAGGAATTAGGAACTAAGTAGAAGTAAGGGGACACGAATTGGATCAGGCTGTATCTACAGGAGCCGAATGCAAGATATACGCGCCTTAAGTCTCTACGCTGTTACCTGCATTGGATAGAGCATTGCGACTCCAGCAAAGATAACATGGTGAACCTTTTTTGTGGAGTTGCTTTGTACCTATTTATACGTATTAAGTACCTATCTTAAAATTGGATCTCAAGAAATGGGATAGTTAGTTGAAGAGTGAGTCTCACAGTCGAAAACTAGGACCAGGAGTGCATCTTAAAAAAGGCTTGTTTGTGTGGTTTTTTATTAACTAATTAGTTCCGCTTTTACATAACTTTTTCTGGCACTCTCTCTTTTTATATTCCCATTGAAATTTTATGAAAAGTTTAAATTAAATTTAACATTTTCATCTTTAATTTTTTTATTGTCAGTGATTTATGCTATTATACTAGAAGATTAAACTTTTATTAGACATCACAAAATTCTACAGACTGTAACAACTGAAAATAATTGTCCAAATACACCCCACCTAAAAACCCTTCCGACAACCAAGAAACAACAGAACAGAAGATCGCAGCCTGGGAAATAAAGAAGCAGTCGCTATAGCACGGCTAATAACGCTTAGTTTATTTGGTAACTCTTGTCGATGCACACGCTTTTTTAGAATCAAGTGAGCTAGGTACGTCGCTGAAGTGATTCTTCGATTGTTTCTTTGACTTTGACTTTCAGTTTTTGCGAATAAACTTTTGCTTTCGACGCTTGTTTTGTTCTTTTTTTGTCTGTGAAATTAAGTGCAGGATATAAATAATGGCTCGCGGACAATTTTTATATACAGTAAGTCGATAATATCAAGGTTGATATATTTTGTCCTTTGAAAGATTATTTTTGATAGTTACAGAATTAAAAACATCAATAAAAGAAGCAAACTCATATGCGCGATCTTCTTGAATTACTTGTTCGGGGTGGACATAGTAAGGACAAGATCATTTGATATTTTTTCACAAGATGTCTAGTACTTTTTCTCACAATTACTTTAAACGATATTTTTCTACTCCTGTTTTATAATATACTTATTAAAAGACTAAAATCTGTATCATAATGAAATTCATTATGATACAGATTTTCATTATGATACAGATTTTACAGCCAATAGGAATGCGACATTCGCACAATATTTAATATAGCCATGGATACCTGGTTGACATTTCTGAAATTAATTATATTAGGTCTGTTCTCTGCAATAAAAGTGTAGCACTGAGCTATACGATTTTATTAATTTTAATTATGTTTTCATGCTTCTTGCAGTATACAAATGCAATATACATACATAGATAGTCCCAATTTCAGCAGTTTTACACGCATTTTTTCACAGATAGACCTGAATTTTTCAAAATTATATAGCTCAGTGCTACACTTTTATTGCAGGCGAACAGACCTATTATGTGACACTTAATTTGACAGCTGTCAAATATTTGTTGAAGTTCCTTTGATTGTTCTTTTTTTTATATAAAAAATGATAATTATCAATTAAATAATTGTTATTAATCGGAGTAGAAAAAATATTGTATGAAACTTTCACGTAATGGCCATACACTCGCATATTATATACGAAACTCGCCTGCGGCTCGTTTCGTATCCTACAATATGCTCGTGTCTTAATGGTTATCATTACATGATCGTTGCATAAAATACTATTCTGAAAACTTGAAATTACTCATATTAAATATATTTTCCAACGATTTTCAAGTAAAGTCTATGAATTCGGAGATTATTTCTTAGCAGTTCACGATTTTTGGCCACCAAGTGTTCCACAGTGGATAGATATTGTTCTCGCTTAGTTTATTCCCACACCATTATGGAATTGATTACACTAGAGCTTAGTGCTTTAATGGTTGCTTATCTATCCGCCATTATGATAATCCTTTGCCTTCTATATTCTTTGAGGCCGCATTCACACGAGACACAAATGAAAAATCTATTTATATTAATGTATTTTTAGCCGCGCGATTATTTTCAGACACTAGTAGCAGCCAAAAAAAGTTTCTCGTCTGAAAGGGCTCTTAGACTTAGACTACCATGCAATATAATTAGAATCATCTTTGCATTTAAAACAAGAATGATATAAAAATTATAGAATTCGCCAAGCTTTGAGCTATACATTGTTAAAAATGAAGAATTAAATCCACATTTTCAATTGAATTCGTCTAGCGTCAAAAAATCGACTTGATATCTCAATGTTTCTTCTTCGGGTTGTTATTTTTAATTAGAATGACAGTAATAACAATAATACGTGCATAATAGCAAGTTAATTAGCAAAAAAGCACAGTACAATTCACAAAAAATCTAAATAATAGTCTCGAAAGGACAGTTATAGCAGAATGATTCGGAAATAATAGAGTTTTCACTTTATGTCCTTTATGCGAAATAGTTAATTTGTTGAAGATATTCCCCAAGAGCCAATTTGGTATCATAGTGTAACTTGTTATAATTTGTTACGTGATATTGTTACAAAACGTTACAAATAAACTCATTAGATCATGTCAAATCGGTGCTTTTGTATTACACAAATTATTGAAAATAAAATTTAGCTTATAAATAATATGAGCGCTTTCAGACGAGACGACTTGTGGCCGGCTATAAGTGTCTGAAAAAAATCACGGGGCTAATCTGTGTCTCGTGTGAATGTGTCTATTTATATTAATGTATTTTTAGTCGCACGATATTTTTAAGACACAAAGTGTCTCGTCTGAAAGTGCTCATATATATAATAATAATAATAATAATAATAATGTGGAAAAGGTCGAGATTGATTTGACGATTTTATTCATATTAAAAATAGATAATAATATGTATTTTTATGAATATTAGTTTATAAAAAGTTACCAATTAAATAACATAAGCATGAATAGATAAAATTATTACTTTGGATGTTTAATAGTCTTGTTTTCCGATAACATATCCTTGAAAATGTTTTTCTTATATTTTCAATTACGTAATATATGTTGAGTTAATTTATTCATGTCGCTTAAAAAAAAAATGGTACGTTTGAAATACTCATCGCTAAAATTCGATAAGTCTTAACACAATTATCAAGGTGATTTTTTTTCTATACTTAAATAATGAACAATAGAATACGATTATTCTTGATTAATTACGATTGAAACGTTGACAAGGCGATGGATAAAAATAGAAAAGCCTCATCTGAATACATTTGAGAAATAGTTCAGACAAATTCATCAGAGCATATTTCTATTTTTCAGGATAAGGCCGTTTTTCTACAGCCTTTCTTTGGTAGTATTTTTTTCAGACACTAATAGCCGGCCAAAAAGTGTCTGAAAATAATCTCGCGGATAAAAATACTGAATCGAATTGTCTCTCCCCCTCTAGTGTTCAGACACTGTGTTTGTGTACGGGCCACTCACATCACGGGACACATTTTGTGTTTTGAATCTTTCTAGTGGCCGGCTACAAAGTTTCTCGTCTATCTTTCTTGATACCAGATATAAATTTATGACTCAGATGTCAATAATTTCATCAACAAACTGGTCTTAGATAGTTTAATAGCAACATTTTAAAAATATTATACTTTTTTCTTTAAGAGGCAATGCGCTGTGTGCGCTCTCGCCAAAAAAGCTAAAATGTACTAAAAGGTATTTACTCAATACATAAACTTGTATGAACAGAAATAGAAATTATTTTAAGATTTGCTTTAAATTTGAAAAATAAGTGATTTTTCCTTCAAACACATTTTTCTCCCTTATTAGTTAAGATAATACGTTCAAAATTTCAGGGTTTATATGAACCATTACAGTGAATTAGACGATGCATATTATTTTTTGGAAAAAAAATTTCTGTGCTGTGAAATTTGAAATAAATTTTGTTAATATTTTATCAGTGCAGTAATAAATATTCATCGTCTCCGAAGCTACACACTAGTAATATACTGTCAAAATTTGAAATCATTATGTTTATTAATTAATGAGAAAAATGTGATTGAAGGTGCGTAAGAATTTGAGTTTTAATGCTACGGTCTGAAGCGACATCTTACGGAGTACATACATATTTTGCACAGAGTGTACTGACTGACTCTCGCCTTGTTTAACGCTTGGATTTTAATAAGAGTCTGTCCTCCTCCAAATTTCGAAGCTTTCCAATCTTACGCGGGTAAATCAGCGCATTGGCTCTTAAATAAATATATTTCTGTCTCGATGACTGGTCTATATATAGGCGCCTGAAGAAACAATGTACTTAAAAACCATTACTAATCAATATTATAAAAAACAAGACTAAAGATCTCAATGGTAATAACAAGAGCACCTTGGAATACTTTGATGCGCATATACACAATGAAATTTATACGCTGCTTCCAACACAATTATTCCTTTTTCGTTGGGTGTTTCTCAATTTATTGATATTATTTCAATTTTCACGCCCTTTTCATCCAGTTAACTGTTTTCTAAGACACCTAGATACTATACTACCGATATTTTTCCATACATTAACTCAAAATTTCTGTTATTATGGACTCTATATTTTCAGCCTATACATTAAGACTACAAAGCCTTAGGTGTGTCATAGTCATGAATGATAAATGAAATTTCATATATTATTATTTCATATTTTATCTAAAACCAACAGTAGACAGATGGCATTATATGCAAATCAAGTGAATAATGATATAATAACTCTACGCTTGACCTTGGAAATGTCATTTTTTAAAGAATTCAGAGTAATTATAGTGTTCTAGATTTTGCGAATAAAAAAAAAACTGTTTAATTTTAATTAAAGATCTGGAGAATATTAACATTTCCTAGTTGGATTAATTGATATTGACAGATGGGTACCTGGAAACGAGTTTTATAAAGTATATGCTGTAATAATATGGTAATTTTTGAACAAAAACTTAAAACTAAATATTTTTTCTACATTCATGCAAAAAACAACACTTTTGTGAAACACATTTAATGGAAAAAGTAGTTCTTTTTTGCACTAATGCAATAACATTTTTATTGCACTCATCTGTCATTCTTGTGTCAATTTTGTGATGATTAATGACAAACATAAACATTTAAATTAAATAAAAATCCATAGCAAGTATCGGATCCTGCTTTAATGCAACAATAATATATGTATATCTTACTACTTAGTCTCAACGAGTTACAATTATTGCAAAAATCTTTAATTATTTAAAATTTAAATGGTCAAGGCGAAAACCAGCTATGATTGAGTACTGACAAGGTGGAGGCCATAAAGATACAAAAAAGAAGAACGGTTTGATTTTGATTAGGTTAGGTTCCCAACATATTATATTCTAATTTTCCAGTTTTTGCATGAATATAGAAAAAATGTTGTATGCAACTCTTGCAAAACGTGTTTTTTGCATTCGACGTGATGTCTAACTCGGCCTAAAAACCTCGTTGGACAATTTCAAGTCGCGTGCAAAAAACACTCACTTTTTGCACTTGTTGCATAAATAACTATTAGATACAAATATTTTATTTTCTTTCCTCAGTAGGAGCCACAATTAGTTGAAAACTCAACCCTAGATGTCGTTACCAGTAAAAAGTTTTTAGTAGTTCATATCTTAGTCATTTAATTTGAATGTTTTAGTTTCAAATTTCATCAGACCATAACCAAAATTGATACCAAAAGAGCTAACTCAGATTCTTTTCAAAATCCACTTCTCCAATAAATTCTTCATTCACTAATCGTACTTCACTTTTGTAATTTGTAACGTTACAAGAAATCAAGATAAGAAGATATACATCTACAGCTAATTACTTATATTTCCTATTGAAATTCTTTGGTTGTAAAGTTGAGTTTTGCAATATTTCTTCACGCTACAAATATTCCAAGTTACAGGCCAAGCAATAGTAATTTTTTGAGAAAATAAAATCCATGTACAAAACGGATGGTGTCGTCATATTAAAGAGGTTTTATTTGTTTCTCAATAATTTGTTATAAACATTTAAAATTTATGAATTTTCTAAAAAAATTATTCGTTTCCATGTTTTTCCTAATTTATTCAGTTCCTTATTATCCGATCAAGTTTCTCGACCCCTCAATTTGTTGTATTTTGATTAAAGACAAACCAAGTAAGACAGAACTCTCCCGAACGATGTCGCTAGTGCTGAAATTTTTCTGCGTGTCCAACTATCCGTTTTCTACTTCTTTTTATACTTGCAAAATTATTATCGTTTCTGTTTGCGTTTGTATGAAGCTAGAATATTTGTCATAATTATTTATACACCATTTGAAAACCATCAAACAAACTTTCTGATTCATTATATTTTACGTAAGCGAGTGACAGAAAGCTCAACAAAATTAAACACGATTTTGAAGATAGTATAATACCATTCAGGAAGAGAAAGAATTCAGCTATATAAAAACCTACTGCTTAATATCTACTCATCGTGTCAAAGACATTAACAAAAATCGATTCGCACACAGTCACGAGTTGTTGAGTGAGGAGTTTTGTCATTAAAAAACATGATGATAGTAGTTAAAATAATTTGTGACCCACAGTATTAAGAATATACTATCAATAAGCGTCTATTTTAATTTTATAGAGAAAGTTTGCATAGAAAATACCGAGAATTACAGAGACTACTTATTTCATGTATGAATCTAAGCTGAAACTAATAATTCATCATATCTTCTCTATGGAAAAAGATTGTTAGCTTGATTTAGGTATCTATACAAAAACTGTTAAAGCCTGGAATACATTGTTCTGATGCTACACCACGCTACGCCATCCGACAAACTGCGTCAGTGTTCCTACGTTATCCGATACGACACGACGCGACGGATACAATATGTTTATTTTGGCGCAGACTGTATTTTTTCCAAGATATAGATAGGTAAAATATAATTCCTTGATAGCTCGCTTTAATTAAATTGTACCTAATAATACACCAATTACTTTCTTACATTACTATCTATCATTTATCGAAAAAAACCTATTTGCTTGTATAGCAATAACGGTTGAAATCATCTGTAGCGTGAAGTGGTATCGCAAAATGCATATATATATATATATATATATATATATATATATATACGAAAGCGTGCAATTAATCTAAATTCGACTAATTCAATGGATTGACGTTGAAATAATTGTAATTTTGGCGATAGTGATGGTTGAGGCGGGTCCATGAAAAATCACTTTGAAAGATTGATGTCAATGTGATGAAACATATTTTGCGTTCGAAAGACATACACGGGGTGTTATAAGAAATAAGAAATTGTATTTCGTGCATTACTAAAAACATTGAAAGTATGCAACAATAATTATGCCAATAATACTTTTACTTCAAATTATGACAGATGATCTTAAGCCATGTCAAATGTCATGTTATTTATCCCTTGTTTATACGCAACTCGGCAACTACAGAAATAAACATTAGTTCTGTAGCTAAAACCATCGAAATACAAATATAGTCGCGAAAAACAGACAATTGACATTATGTGTCTACGTAAACTACATCTTGGACGAAAAATGGCGAATACCTAACAAGAAAAATTTATTTCTCTACATTATATTAGTTATAAACATAGATCATTAAAATTAATAAATGACTATTATATAAATTATTGATTGCCAGTGATATCTAATAAAATCTCAATGATTAAAACTACTATGTACCATTTTTGTTAATAATTTTGTGAATTAATAAAAAGAATAATGAAGATACCACAAGGAATATGCTATGTACTCTTTGGCCAACCGCGATTAACCTCTAGCTATAGCCTAATTTTGACTTGTTCTATAAGAAAAGTGTGTAGCCGACCATGATCATTTGAATTTATAAATAGGCATGTAATTATGATTTTCATGCTCAATAATCCATGACTCAATACAAAGTCAGTTTTCTTGAAACCATTAACTGTCCATATAATAGCTATTTATGCAGCAAGTGCAAAAAGTAAGTGTTTTGTACGTGACGGGTACCTTAGGCCGAATTGGACAACACTTAGAGAGCAATCGTTTTGACAGTTGGTTTATAATATGAAAACCCTCCTGGTATTGTTGATGACTAAATAATTGAATATTAATAAAGATATACAAAGCGCTTAAAATTATTGATTGAAAATTCATTGTCTTCCAAGAAAAATGTGACAATGATCTTTACGTGGATAAATATTGCAAGCATGAACCTTTCAGATGATTCTTATTATTGTTAATTAACTTTTAAATACAATTTCTCCTTTAACATAATATAAATATTCATTGGGCAGGTTAAACCAACCTTTAAAACTCCAAGTGGAATATATATGTACCTATTAAAGATTTTATTGTCTAATAAGAGTTTATTACTTTTCCAAGGTTAATAAGGAATATTTCCCGAAGACTATGAACACAAATTCTAGTTGAAAGAGCTCCAATCCATCATATTTCTATTTGGTGTCAAATAATTTTTATTTATTTCTATTTGAAACAAATTTTACTGATTACTTTATATTTATTTATGACAATTCAACTCATGTATAAAAAATCGCATATGCCTCAGTGTAATTGTCACTTTGACACCGGCAAAAGTTAGCTTTAACTTTTTCAGCGATTATTTTTTTCACTTGTCAAAATCTGACATTTTGGTGGTTTTAACCAATAGCAATACATTATTCTAGCCAATCATTCGGTATTATACTGATAATTATGCTTCCTCATCGATAAAACCTTGTTTACATCGGAACGTCAAAATTTTACTTTGAATTTGTCATTATTGACAACTAAAAGCGCTTTCAAAAATCCTTTTAAATTGTTGAAAAAAATAATCTTCCCAAATACAACTCGCTCTTCAAATTTTATCACATAATTTTTTATTTTCATCACTCAAACTTGTTTATTTGAGGCAAAAACATTCAAACAAACCGAATTTAGATAAAATCACTCCTCCTAACGGAGTCGTGATTTTATCAAATCGGTTTGTTTTCATATTTTTGCCAAATAAACAAGTTTTCGTGGAAAAGAAAAAATTATCGATAAAATTTGAAGCACTCGTGGTATTACCTTTGATTATTTTTTTCACTTGTCAAAATCTGACATTTTGGTGGTTTTAACCAATAGCAATACATTATTCTAGCCAATCATTCGGTATTATACTGATTATTTTTTTCACTTGTCAAAATCTGACATTTTGGTGGTTTTAACCAATAGCAATACATTATTCTAGCCAATCATTCGGTATTATACTGATAATTATGCTTCCTCATCGATAAAACCTTGTTTACATCGAAACGTCAAAATTTTACTTTGAATTTGTCATTATTGACAACTAAAAGCGCTTTCAAAAATCCTTTTAAATTGTTGAAAAAAATAATCTTCCCAAATACAACTCGCTCTTCAAATTTTATCACATAATTTTTTATTTTCATCACTCAAACTTGTTTATTTGAGGCAAAAACATTCAAACAAACCGAATTTAGATAAAATCACTCCTCCTAACGGAGTCGTGATTTTATCAAATCGGTTTGTTTTCATATTTTTGCCAAATAAACAAGTTTTCGTGGAAAAGAAAAAATTATCGATAAAATTTGAAGCACTCGTGGTATTACCTTTGATAATTATGCTTCCTCATCGATAAAATCTTGTTTACATCGAAACGTCAAAATTTTACTTTGAATTTGTCATTATTGACAACTAAAAGCGCTTTCAAAAATCCTTTTAAATTGTTGAAAAAAATAATCTTCCCAAATACAACTCGCTCTTCAAATTTTATCACATAATTTTTTATTTTCATCACTCAAACTTGTTTATTTGAGGCAAAAACATTCAAACAAACCGAATTTAGATAAAATCACTCCTCCTAACGGAGTCGTGATTTTATCAAATCGGTTTGTTTTCATATTTTTGCCAAATAAACAAGTTTTCGTGGAAAAGAAAAAATTATCGATAAAATTTGAAGCACTCGTGGTATTACCTTTGATAAATTAACTTCAATGTTAAAATGTCATATACCTGGAAATGTTATTGTCACTTTGACATCGATAAAAAAGGTGCATCCTTTTTTATCGCGATAAAAACCTCTCTTCCTCAATTTCTAGTATGCGGACGTCACTTTTACACAATGACAATGAGATAATTATTGTTGTTGTTCATCGATATATTCTGTCGTTAATTTATCTTGCCAAAAAACACTCGAGCTTTTCTTTTATCCAGATAAATTTCTCTTCAACTCAAAGTTTTGCCAATCACTAAATTTGCTCGAAAAACTGACATTAGATAAAATCGCTCCACCTTCGGTGTCGCGATTTTATCATGTCAGTTTTTCTCGTTAAATTATTGATTGGCAAAACTGTTTCATTGCAAAGAGAAATTTATCCGATAAAAAAAAAGCTCTTGTGTTTTTACTGTTGATAAATGCACTTGTGGTTTTTTCACTTATGCATTTGTTACCATGATAAATAATTTGACATGTTTGTCAACAGCTTATTGGATTTCTAAACACTAACAATGAGCCGATTCATTGAATTGTCCTGCCGAATTACACTCGATGTTTGTATTGATATCGGGTAAATTTGTGTTGTTCAACTTCTAAACTGTTTCCTTTAGCAATTTGACTCGAAAAACTGTCAACCTAAAAACGCTCCACCTTCGGTGTCGCGTTTTTAATAGTTGACAGTTGTTCTCGTCTAATTGCTAGGCAACAGTTTCTCATTAAACAATCCAAATTCACCCGATAAAATACAAACCTCTTGTGCAATTATAAGTGAAAAAAGCACTATTCAAATAGGCATTTTCTCCGAAATATAAAATAAATTGTAAAGGAATTTGTCTATAATTCCAGCCTTGACATATTCAGTGCCATTGGTTTTGTACCTGTCATAATTAGTGTAATAAGTTAAGTTATCCAATAAAACATCATCTCAGTTTATCATACGCTTATGTGAGCCGCTCCCAAAGGACCTGGACATGGACAACTAGTTCATGAAGACCAGGTATACATTACAATCCATCACAGCACAAATATTAATAATATATAATAAGGTTGGGTATAATAACACATTGATTAACAATTTCAAATAAATTTATTGAATTTTATGTTTTAAACATTGTGAAATTTTGAGAAAGATTTATAAAATTTTTTTTATTCTTTATTTGGTATAGAAAGCACAGTAGCACCCGTGTTGGTAACAAAGTCCTCCTTCGAAATCATATTCGATACACATGGTTGTGCAGTTATTGCAGTCACAGTTGTCACCAACTGAGTATCTTGGTGATTGGACGGCAAATATTTGACCTCTTTTGACTGAAAATTAGAATTAGAATTGAAAGATTAGTTGGGATTCGGAAGGTTATATACGTTGAGATAGGTGAGACAATTGAGACGTACCAACAAGATTTAATTTTCAAAATAATCGCTTTAAATAATAAGTTATAATAATAAAAAAATATCCAATCTAATCAGTTGATACGATTTTGAGGGCTGGGATAAGAAAAAAACATAACATAAACCGTCCAAACGACTGTAATTGAAAAAAATTTTCTTTATTGAATATCTCATTTGTAATATTTAGCAATAAGAAATTTGACAATTATATTTTAAATTGATAAATAAATACCTTCAACGGATTTGGCGCTGACTTCGGTTGTTGCGAGAACAACTACAGCTACTACAGCCAAGAGAACGAAAGTAAGTTTTGCCATTTTGTAGGAGAATTTCTGTATAACGCACTCAAATAAAAACTGTACATATATATAGTAATTTGACAAGTACCTGGACTAACAGTCAAGTGAATTCGATAAAGTTTCTTATTTGATAACCTAGTTTATGATGAAATATCAATAAATTAATAATAACTGTTTATTGTAGATAAAATTCTAAATTGACATTATAATAAAATTCCTTAAATCCACTTGATTGTTAGTCCAGGTACTTGTCAAATTACTATATATATGTGGAGTTTTCATTTGAGTGCGTTATACAGAAATTTCCTTACAAAATGGCAAAACTTACTTTCGTTCTCTTGGCTGTAGTAGCTGTAGTTGTTCTCGCAACAACCGAAGTCAGCGCCAAAAAATCTGCTGAAGGTAATTATTCATATACTATAATTGTATTTTTCTACTCCTGTTTTATAATATACTTATTAAAAGACCATTATGATACAGATTTTTAAGCCAATCGGAATGCGACATTCGCACAATATTTAATATAGCCATGGATACCAGGTTGACATTTCAGAAATTAATTATATTAGGTCTTTTCTCTGCAATAAAAGTGTAGCACAGCTATACGATTTTATTTATTTTAATTATGTTTCAATGCTTTTTGCAGTTTACAAATGCAATATACATAGATATTCCCAAATTTAGTAATTTTATACGTATTTTTTCACAGATAGACCTGAATTCTTCAAAATTATATAGCTCATTGCTACACTTTTATTGCAGGCGAACAGACATATTAAGTGACACTTAATTTGATAGCTGTCAAATAATTTTGATTTTCAAAATAACTATATTTAAAATTGATTTAACTAATAATTATTGATTAAATAATTTTCATTAACCAGAGTAGAAAAAATATTGTATGCTACTTTCATGTAATGGCCATTAATACACTCGCATATTATATACGAAACTCGCCTGCGGCTCGTTTCGTATCCTACAATATGCTCGTGTCTTAATGGCTATCATTACATGTTCGTTGCATAAAATACTATTATACAACGAACATGTAATGATAGCCATTAAGACACGAGCATATTGTAGGATACGAAACGAGCCGCAGGCGAGTTTCGTATATAATATGCGAGTGTATTAATGGCCATTACATGAAAGTGGCATACAATATTTTTTCTACTCCGGTTAATAAAAATTATTTAATCAATAATCATTGGTTAAATCAATTTTAAATATAGTTACTTTTGAAAATCAAAATTATTTGACAGCTATCAAATTAAGTGTCACTTAATATGTCTGTTCGCCTGCAATAAAAGTGTAGCACTGAGCTATATAATTTTGAAGAATTCAGGTCTATCTGTGAAAAAATACGTATAAAATTACTAAATTTGGGAATATCTATGTACCTATATTGCATTTGTAAACTGCAAGAAGCATTAAAACATAATTAAAATAAATAAAATCGTATAGCTCAGTGCTACACTTTCATTGCAGGGAACAGACCTAATATGATTAATTTCAGAAATGGCAACCAGGTATCCATGGCTATATACTAAATATTGTGCGAATGTCGCATTCCTATTGGCTTAAAAATCTGTATCATAATGAAAATCTGTATCATAATGAATTTCATTATGATACAGATTTTAGTCTTTTAATAAGTATATTATAGAACAGGAGTAGAAAAAAGCATTTACTTATTTTTGAAGCTGATTATTTTTTTTAAATGTATTTTTCTACATTCATGCAAAAAACAACACTTTTGTGAACCACATTTAATGCAAAAAGTAGTACTTTATTGCACTAGTGCAATAAAACATTTTATTGCACTCATCTGTCATTCTTGTGTCAGTTTTGTGATGATTAATGACAAACATAAACATTTAAATTAAATAAAAATCCATTGCAAGTATCTGAATTCTGCTTTAATACAACAATAATATATGTATATCTTACTACTTAGTCTCAACGATATACAATTATTGCAAAAATCTTTAATTATTTAAAATTTAAATAGTCAAGGCGAAAACCAGCTATGATTGAGTGCTGACAAGGTGGAGACCATAAAGATACAAAAAAAGAAGAACGGGTTGACTTTAATAGGTTAGGTGAGGCTTTTAATATATTTATATTCTAATTTTCCAGTTTTTGCATGAATTTAGAAAAAATATTGTATGCAACTCTTGCAAAACGTGTTTTTTGCACTTGACGTGTTGTCCAACTCGGCCTAAAGACCTCGTCGCGTGCAAAAAACACTCACTTTTTGCACTTGTTGCATAAATAACTATTATTAATTTTCCAGAAAATTAATTGCTTTATTGTATTTTGAAAATTTTCATATAAACTCTAGATCTAAGCCATATTGTTTGCACTTGTGTTCATTTTACAAAAAATTGATGATGCTATACTCAATAGTTATTTACGCAACAAGTGCAAAAAGTGAGTGTTTTTTGCACGCGACGTGAAATTGTCCAACGAGGTCTTCAGGTCGTGTTGGACAACACGTCGAGTGCAAAAAACACGTTTTGCAAGAGTTGCAAACAATATTTTTTCTACATTCATGCAAAAACTGGGAAATTAGAATATAATATGTTGGGAACCTAACCTAACCTAATCAAACTGAAACCGTTCTTCTTTTTTGTATCTTTATATGGCCTCCACCTTGTCAGTACTCAATCATAGCTGATTGTCGCTTTTACCATTTAAATTTTAAATAATTAGAGATTTTTGCAATAATTGTAATTCGTTGAGACTAAGTAGTAAAATATACATATATTATTGTTGTATTAAAGCAGGATCAGACACTTGCTCTGGATTTTTATTTTATTTAAATGTTCATGTTTGTCATAAATCATCACAAAACTGACACAAGAATGACAGATGAGTGTAATAAAAATTTTATTGCACTAGTGCAAAAAAGAATCACTTTTTCCATTAAATGTGTTTCATGAATGTAGAAAAACTCTTTTTCCGCAAATCGCTAGGAAATTTTGACATTCCTGTCAAAATTTCTTGAAGAAAAAGTCAGGACTTCCTTACTATAAGGAAATGTCATTTCCCTACTGTAAGGAAATGATATTTTCGTACAGTTGTTAGTGTTCTACATAATCCATAAAACGTCTGTATGCATTTTCGTACTTTTCTCTTGATTTCTTTCGCAATAATTATAATGAAGCAGTATTCACTGCCTCAACCACCTCTGGAGGAGTCCCAGGAATGGAAATTTCATCATCACTTATCATTTTACTTTCGAGAACACCAGCAATTAAATTTATAAGCGTCAAGTTTGACAATTCAACCTCAATACGTTTCCATAGTAACCCAAGTAATTTTATTAGGAATTTCAAAGCACCATTTATTTGGGAATAAAATTATCGCGTTTTTTTTCAAATCAATCAATATCTGTCGAATTTTAAACGATTTGCGAAAAAATAGTATGTTTACCTCGTTGGAAAAGCCACATTCCTGGACTCTGTGTTGCTAAGTCCTTGCGCCTCGACTTAGCAGTCTTCACAGTCGTCCAGGAATGTTAAGCTTTTCCTACTCGGTAAACAATGTACTATTATCAACTTTTTATATCGATATATGGGTAACTCCAGTTCATTTTTTTTCTCAGCAAAAAAAGTCATCTTCAACGTAGCAGAAATCATTTCCGTTGGTGACGATTGTGAATGCAATGCATGCAGTGCCGCTTGCCATGATACCGGCATATACGTCGGTGGTATTTGTTACAAAAACCATTGTAAATGTGTGTATTCTGTGCTGAATAATGAATAAAATTTCTTAAAATTTTTCACTTATAAAAAAGTTTAAATTTCAATAAATATAAGTAATTAAAGTTGTAATATGCTGTTTTTTTTTTATTAAGAATGTACTACAAATCGGAAACGTCCTTAAAATTTCGATGAGCATCCATTGACAGTGAAGGTATCAAAAATAAAACGCTTCACAAACAATATTTTACAATTACACATTCATACGCAATGGCTCCTTAGGAAGACAGATCTCTGTACACAGAATGAGTTTCCTGATAGGTTTGTAGTCCAATAACAGGTTATCGAAGGTGAAAAAACGCAAAATTTACTTTCAACATGTGTTAGAAACGATATTTTTTTACAATCGAGCGGAAAATGAGAAAAATTTGATTCTATATATCGAATATAAAATAACTAGATACAAACTAACAAATTTATTAGTTTTCTTCTGGATACTGATGTGATAATTCATATTTATTAACGCATCATTCAACAACCATTATTGATTGAAGTATATTGTGCGGACATAGAAATATAGATATTAATGTAGGTATGCCGTTTTTCAGAGGAGACGTAAAACTGAGGCCCCAAGTCTATGGGTATTGTGCTCAATAAAGATCCCTACCACTGGTTGGACTTGGTTGGCTCTCTGAGGCTGGGAAATTTTAGTTGAAATAGTTACTAGTAAATAAAATTTTTTCGTTTAAATCTGTAATTTCAATCGTAAAATAATAGTTATTTATGTAATAAGGATCATAAAGACGATCATTATGGTACAAGTCGTGAATGTTATCCGATAACACGGCGTGTGCCATAGTGATTGTTTATGATTCGTATTACATACAAAATTTTATCTGATGGCATTTATATCAATAAATTTTCGAAAAATTAAAAACTGCAAAATATCAGAAGCAATTTTTGGTGCCAACAACCAAAAAGGATTACAAGTTTGCCAACAATCATCAACTACTGATGTGAAAACTGTAGAATCCATTGGAATTAATATTACAAATTGTAGTGATTGTTCTTCTTTTACCATTTATAATAAATAGTTTTGTACATAGTTATGCATTTTGAATAAACTTTTTTGATCAAACCATTACATGTTTTCCTTATAGAATTTCATTATGGTACTTAGTCCCATAATGAATCCATTATGGTACTTAGTCCCATAATGAGCTTCCTTATGTCATCAAAATTGAGTGACATAACGTTGTCATTGTGACATGCCATCAGATAAAAAGAATTTAAGTGAAAATCATCGAATGGAAAAGATATGAAAAATCGGAATAAACAACTGAATGATAAAGTATTCAAATCAATGTTATTCAAAGCAAAGATATGATAAAAAATTTAGATAACAATTTATCAATTTTTAAAAGCTCGACGAGGACAATTTTTTTCAAACAACTGAATTTTATTGAGTAACTATTGAGTAATGTGAGAATAACTCACGGAATATCTGATAGAAATATCGCGCAATAAAAAGTGGAAAATCTTGAAAATTGAATGTTGTAGCTAATTCAACAAAAAGTACTTTCCATATAGACAATTTAATAAAGAGTTGTAGTAGTAGTTGTTGCTTTTTAGTTGAACGGTCAATGTCTTTGAAAAATATTTTTCAAAAACTCATAGAGCGATAAAATAATTAATATTCCGTGATATCTATTGATAATTCGCTTTACTAAATAAGATAATATCACAGTTTTCTGTTATAATACTTTATATAGTTTCGAGGTCAAGGTCTCGTTGCCGGATTAGAATTCTGGTTCGTGGTTGGAGTTGAAGATGTCACCACTATCACATCGTTTACATTTCCGTTATTGGAAAACATGTATTGATTGTGATTATTAATTGTTTTTCTAATAACAAATTTTATCGAATCCACTTGGCTGTTTGCCCAGGTACTTGTGAAATTACTATATTTATTTGGAGTTTTTATTTGAGTGCGTTATACAGAATCTCTCACAAAATGGCAAAACTTACTTTCTTTCTCTTGGCTGTAGTAACTGTAGTTGTTCCCGCAACAACCGAAACCAGCGCCAAATCCGTTGAAGGTATTTATTTAACAATTAAAAATATAATTGTCAAATTTCCCATGGCTGAATATTACAAATGAGATATTCAATAAAGAAATTTTTTTCAATTACAGTCGTTTGGACGGTTCATGTTATGCTTTTTTCTCATCCCAGCCTTCAAAATCGTATCAACTGACTAGATTGGATATTTTTTTATTATTATAACTTATTATTTAAAGCGATTATTTTGAAAATAAAATCTTGTTGGTACCTACGTCTCAATTGTCTCACCCATCTCAACGTATTTAACCTTTCAGCTCCCAACTTATCTTTCAATTCTTATTCTAATTTCAGTCAAAAGAAGACCAATTGTTGCCGTTCAATTACCAAAATCCTCAGTTGGTGCCAACTGTGACTGCGATACCTGCTCAAGCGGATGTATCGACTATGGTTATGATGGAGCACTTTGCTTCGAAGACGATTGCTACTGGTCACCTTAGTTATTGAATAAACCAATTTTCATAAATCTTTTTCCAAATTTCACATAGAAATCAACAAATTCATTTGAAATTGTTTATCAATGTGTTATAATACCCAACCTATGAATTATAACCGAGTATAATATTAATATTTGTGCTGTGATGGATTGTATTGTATGCTTGGTATTCATGGATTAGTAGAATTCGTGTAATTAAATGCCTTTTTTTTCTACTCATGCTATTGTCAACAATAACATTCACATTCGTCAAAAAAAGGCTACTACACACACTAGTAACATGCAATTAATCTAAATTCGACTAATTCAATGGATTGACGTTGAAGTAATTGTAATTTTGGCGATAGTGATGGTTGAGGCGCGTCCATGAAAAATCACTTTGAAAGATTGAGATCTAATTATGTCAATGTGATGAAACATATTTTGCGTTCGAAAGACACAGGTACACGGGGTGTTATAAAAAATAAGAAATTGTATTTCGTGCATTACTAAATACATTAAAAGTATGCAACAATAATTATGACAATAATAATTCTACTTCAAATTCAAATTACGACAGATGTCAAATGTCATGTTATTCATCCGTCGTTTATGCGCAACTACAGAAATGAACATTAGTTCTGTAGCTAAAGCCATCGGAATAGAAATACAGTAAAATATGTGTCTACGTAAACAACATCTTATGGACGAAAAATGGCGACTACGTAAGTTACCTACTACATAATATAATATGTTACTTCTTATAATCATAGATCATTAATAGTATATTACGTAACGTGTGTGGTAAGAAGCATTTTACGCACGAATGGAAAAGTAATTCCGTTAGTGCGTTAAATGCTCTACAACACTAGTTACGTACTATACTTTACATACGACCTACTTCTACATGTATTTATACTCTTATTATGAGGAATATTTAAACAACATCAACAATATTTGGCTATTTCTGCGATTTCCATGATAATATTAAATCCATCTCACTTTCACTCGACATTTTTTAATTGAATACCTAAAGTTTTTCACAAAATACACAAACCAGTTATAAGTTATAAGGATAATAAAAAAGTGTTTTAAAAGTTTCTTGACAGTTCTTACGCAAATCGCTATTGCAGCCTATACCTAAGTTTGATGTTTTGACGGCTTATGTCAGATTTTTGAATAAAATGGCGTCGTCTATTGACAGTTGCTAAGATGTTGCTGCTAAGGAAGACGTGCGATTTACTTTACAGCTGTTCGTTTTTTTTACCGTGCGTAATAGACGTCATTACATTAGCGCCGACTGTGTGTTATTGACTGATTACAAGGGGGGGGTCGTAGGTAAAATTAATAAATGACTATTGAATAAATTATTGATTGTCAGTGATATCTAATAAAATCTCAATGATTAAAATTACTATGTACCATTTTTGTTAATAATTTTGTGAATTAATAAAAAGAATAATGAGATACCACAAGGAATATATGTACTCTTTGGCCAACCGCGATTAACCTCTAGCTATTGCATAATTTTGACTTGTTCTATAAGAAACGTGTGTAGCCGACCATGATAATTTGAATTTATAAATAGGCATGTAATTATGATTTTCATGTTCAATAATCCATGACTCAATACAAAGTCAGTTTTTTTAAAACCATTATAACTGTCCATATAATAGCTATTTATGCAGCAAGTGCAAAAAGTAAGTATTTTGTACGTGACGGGTCCCTTAGACCGAATTTGACTACACGTAGAGAGTAATAAACACGAATTGCATACAATATTTTTTATACGTTCGTGCAAAATCCAAAAAGTGTCTTATTTCAGCGCCCTTAAAGTTTAACCTACTTTCCAAATAAATGTAAAAACACAAATAATTCTCAACAAAATGAAGAACTTTTCTTAATTCCCATGAAGGAATAAAAATTTTAATTCAAATTAATGTAACTGAGAAAGAAAGAAAGAAAATAAATTCACTCATGTTTGTAGTATGTATTACTGAACAATAATTATGATAATAGATGTAATAATTGAATGAATACGGATTCAAAATTTTCTTTACGTCACTGAAACGTTGATTTGCATAATTTTGACATTCGATTTCCACAGTTTTATCTAGATTAACCATGGGTATGCACGTTTGTTCAGATTAGAATGGTTTTGCATATGAGGAATATATACAAACATTTGATACGATTTCGAAACAGATTTTTATCTTTCTTGAAAGTCTTTGTTTTACATCCGATTTTTCTATTTTGTTTTTAACATATTTGATTTATTATAGGAATCAGAAACTTTCCAAAAGCGATCTGAGAATAACTGGCCATAACAAACAACCAGTTCACACAATAATTAAATATTGATAAAGATATACAAAGCGCTTAAAATTATTGATTGAAAATTCATTGTCTTCCAAGAAAAATGCGACAATGATCTTTACGTGGATAAATATTGCAAGCATGAACCTTTCAGATGATTCTCATTATTGTTAATTAACTTTTAAATACAATTTGTCCTTCAACATAATATAAATATTAATTGGACGAGTTAAACCAACCTTTAAAACTCAAAGTGGAATATATATGTACCTATTAAAGATTTTATTGTCTAATAAGAGTTTATTACTTTTCCAAGGTTAATAAGGAATATTTCCCAAAGACTATGAACACAAATTCTAGTTGAAAGAGCTCCAATCCATCATATTTCTATTTGGTGTCAAATAATTTTTATTTATTTCTATTTGAAACAAATTTTACTGATTACTTTATATTTATTTATGAAAAAAAGCACTATTCAAATAGGCATTTTCTCCGAAATATAAAATAAATTGTAAAGGAATTTGTCTATAATTCCAGCCTTGACATATTCAGTGCCATTGGTTTTGTACCTGTCATAATTAGTGTAATAAGTTAAGTTATCCAATAAAACATCATCTCAGTTTATCATACGCTTATGTGAGCCGCTCCCAAAGGACCTGGACATGGACAACTAGTTCATGAAGACCAGGTATACATTACAATCCATCACAGCACAAATATTAATAATATATAATAAGGTTGGGTATAATAACACATTGATTAACAATTTCAAATAAATTTATTGAATTTTATGTTTTAAACATTGTGAAATTTTGAGAAAGATTTATAAAATTTTTTTTATTCTTTATTTGGTATAGAAAGCACAGTAGCACCCGTGTTGGTAACAAAGTCCTCCTTCGAAATCATATTCGATACACATGGTTGTGCAGTTATTGCAGTCACAGTTGTCACCAACTGAGTATCTTGGTGATTGGACGGCAAATATTTGACCTCTTTTGACTGAAAATTAGAATTAGAATTGAAAGATTAGTTGGGATTCGGAAGGTTATATACGTTGAGATAGGTGAGACAATTGAGACGTACCAACAAGATTTAATTTTCAAAATAATCGCTTTAAATAATAAGTTATAATAATAAAAAAATATCCAATCTAATCAGTTGATACGATTTGGAAGGCTGGGATAAGAAAAAAACATAACATAAACCGTCCAAACGACTGTAATTGAAAAAAATTTTCGTTATTGAATATCTCATTTGTAATATTTAGCAATAAGAAATTTGACAATTATATTTTAAATTGATAAATAAATACCTTCAACGGATTTGGCGCTGACTTCGGTTGTTGCGAGAACAACTACAGCTACTACAGCCAAGAGAACGAAAGTAAGTTTTGCCATTTTGTAGGAGAATTTCTGTATAACGCACTCAAATAAAAACTGCACATATATATAGTAATTTGACAAGTACCTGGACTAACAGTCAAGTGAATTCGATAAAGTTTCTTATTTGATAACCTAGTTTATGATGAAATATCAATAAATTAATAATAACTGTTTATTGTAGATAAAATTCTAAATTGACATTATAATAAAATTCCTTAAAACTGGGTTATCAAATAAGAAACTTTATCAAATCCACTTGATTGTTAGTCCAGGTACTTGTCAAATTACTATATATATGTGGAGTTTTCATTTGAGTGCGTTATACAGAAATTTCCTTACAAAATGGCAAAACTTACTTTCGTTCTCTTGGCTGTAGTAGCTGTAGTTGTTCTCGCAACAACCGAAGTCAGCGCCAAAAAATCTGCTGAAGGTAATTATTCATATACTATAATAGTATTTTATACAACGAACATGTAATGATAGCCATTAAGACACGAGCATATTGTAGGATACGAAACGAGCCGCAGGCGAGTTTCGTATATAATATATGCGAGTGTATTAATGGCCATTACATGAAAGTGGCATACAATATTTTTTCTACTCCGGTTAATAAAAATTATTTAATCAATAATCATTGGTTAAATCAATTTTAAATATAGTTACTTTTGAAAATCAAAATTATTTGACAGCTATCAAATTAAGTGTCACTTAATATGTCTGTTCACTGAGCTATATAATTTTGAAGAATTCAGGTCTATCTGTGAAAAAATACGTATAAAATTACTAAATTTGGGAATATCTATGTACCTATATTGCATTTGTAAACTGCAAGAAGCATTAAAACATAATTAAAATAAATAAAATCGTATAGCTCAGTGCTACACTTTCATTGCAGGGAACAGACCTAATATGATTAATTTCAGAAATGTCAACCAAGTATCCATGGCTATATACTAAATATTGTGCGACTGTCGCATTCCTATTGGCTTAAAAATCTGTATCATAATGAAAATCTGTATCATAATGAATTTCATTATGATACAGATTTTAGTCTTTTAATAAGTATATTATAGAACAGGAGTAGAAAAAAGCATTTACTTATTTTTGAAGATGATTATTTTTTTTAAATGTATTTATTAATTTTCCAGAAAATTAATTGCTTTATTGTATTTTGAAAATTTTCATATAAACTCTAGATCTAAGCCATATTGTTTGCACTTGTGTTCATTTTACAAAAAATTGATGATGCTATACTTAATAGTTATTTACGCAACAAGTGCAAAAAGTGAGTGTTTTTTGCACGCGACGTGAAATTGTCCAACGAGGTCTTCAGGTCGTGTTGGACAACACGTCGAGTGCAAAAAACACGTTTTGCAAGAGTTGCAAACAATATTTTTTCTACATTCATGCAAAAACTGGGAAATTAGAATATAATACAGGGTGGCGCACCGAAAACGAAACAGATGCATTTACTGGCAGATGATTCCTTTTTAAAAAAATCCCTCGGACCCGTCGATTTTGTTTTCGAGGGGGACACAAAATTGGCATAAAATCACTTTAACATTTGCAGCCCCTTAAGCGGGGGTGGCATCATCCCTAAAATCTTAAATGGAAAGGGGGGTCGAAATAAATCTCCAAAACTACTGAATTGAAGTACATGAATTTTACATCATTGTAAAGGGAGTTGAAAGACCTTTTAAATGATGGATCATTCGACCCCCCTTTCCATTTAAGATTTTAGGGATGGTGCCACCCCCGCTTAGGGGGCTGCAAATGTTACTGTGATTTTATGCCAATTTTGTGTCCCCCTCGAAAACAAAATCGACGGGTCCGAGGGATTTTTTTAAAAAGGAATCATCTGCCAGTAAATGCATCTGTTTCGTTTTCGGTGCGCCACCATGTATGTTGGGAACCTAACCTAACCTAATCAAACTGAAACCGTTCTTCTTTTTTGTATCTTTATATGGCCTCCACCTTGTCAGTACTCAATCATAGCTGATTGTCGCTTTTACCATTTAAATTTTAAATAATTAGAGATTTTTGCAATAATTGTAATTCGTTGAGACTAAGTAGTAAAATATACATATATTATTGTTGTATTAAAGCAGGATCAGACACTTGCTCTGGATTTTTATTTTATTTAAATGTTCATGTTTGTCATAAATCATCACAAAACTGACACAAGAATGACAGATGAGTGTAATAAAAATTTTATTGCACTAGTGCAAAAAAGAATCACTTTTTCCATTAAATGTGTTTCATGAATGTAGAAAAACTCTTTTTCCGCAAATCGCTAGGAAATTTTGACATTCCTGTCAAAATTTCTTGAAGAAAAAGTCAGGACTTCCTTACTATAAGGAAATGTCATTTCCCTACTGTAAGGAAATGATATTTTCGTTCAGTTGTTAGTGTTCTACATAATCCATAAAACGTCTGTATGCATTTTCGTACTTTTCTCTTGATTTCTTTCGCAATAATTATAATGAAGCAGTATTCACTGCCTCAACCACCTCTGGAGGAGTCCCAGGAATGGAAATTTCATCATCACTTATCATTTTACTTTCGAGAACACCAGCAATTAAATTTATAAGTGTCAAGTTTGACAATTCAACCTCAATACGTTTCCATAGTAACCCAAGTAATTTTATTAGGAATTTCAAAGCACCATTTATTTGGGAATAAAATTATCGCGTTTTTTTTCAAATCAATCAATATCTGTCGAATTTTAAACGATTTGCGAAAAAATAGTATGTTTACCTCGTTGGAAAAGCCACATTCCTGGACTCTGTGTTGCTAAGTCCTTGCGCCTCGACTTAGCAGTCTTCACAGTCGTCCAGGAATGTTAAGCTTTTCCTACTCGGTAAACAATGTACTATTATCAACTTTTTATATCGATATATGGGTAACTCCAGTTCATTTTTTTTCTCAGCAAAAAAAGTCATCTTCAACGTAGCAGAAATCATTTCCGTTGGTGACGATTGTGAATGCAATGCATGCAGTGCCGCTTGCCATGATACCGGCATATACGTCGGTGGTATTTGTTACAAAAACCATTGTGACTGTGTGTATCGTGTGCTGAATAATGAATAAAATTTCTTAAAATTTTTCACTTATAAAAAAGTTTAAATTTCAATAAATATAAGTAATTAAAGTTGTAATATGCTGTTTTTTTTTTATTAAGAATGTACTACAAATCGGAAACGTCCTTAAAATTTCGATGAGCATCCATTGACAGTGAAGGTATCAAAAATAAAACGCTTCACAAACAATATTTTACAATTACACATTCATACGCAATGGCTCCTTAGGAAGACAGATCTCTGTACACAGAATGAGTTTCCTGATAGGTTTGTAGTCCAATAACAGGTTATCGAAGGTGAAAAAACGCAAAATTTACTTTCAACATGTGTTAGAAACGATATTTTTTTACAATCGAGCGGAAAATGAGAAAAATTTGATTCTATATATCGAATATAAAATAACTAGATACAAACTAACAAATTTATTAGTTTTCTTCTGGATACTGATGTGATAATTCATATTTATTAACGCATCATTCAACAACCATTATTGATTGAAGTATATTGTGCGGACATAGAAATATAGATATTAATGTAGGTATGCCGTTTTTCAGAGGAGACGTAAAACTGAGGCCCCAAGTCTATGGGTATTGTGCTCAATAAAGATCCCTACCACTGGTTGGACTTGGTTGGCTCTCTGAGGCTGGGAAATTTTAGTTGAAATAGTTACTAGTAAATAAAATTTTTTCGTTTAAATCTGTAATTTCAATCGTAAAATAATAGTTATTTATGTAATAAGGATCATAAAGACGATCATTATGGTACAAGTCGTGAATGTTATCCGATAACACGGCGTGTGCCATAATGATTGTTTATGATTCGTATTACATACAAAATTTTATCTGATGGCATTTATATCAATAAATTTTCGAAAAATTAAAAACTGCAAAATATCAGAAGCAATTTTTGGTGCCAACAACCAAAAAGGATTACAAGTTTGCCAACAATCATCAACTACTGATGTGAAAACTGTAGAATCCATTGGAATTAATATTACAAATTGTAGTGATTGTTCTTCTTTTACCATTTATAATAAATAGTTTTGTACATAGTTATGCATTTTGAATAAACTTTTTTGATCAAACCATTACATGTTTTCCTTATAGAATTTCATTATGGTACTTAGTCCCATAATGAATCCATTATGGTACTTAGTCCCATAATGAGCTTCCTTATGTCATCAAAATTGAGTGACATAACGTTGTCATTGTGACATGCCATCAGATAAAAAGCTTATGTGAGCCGCTCCCAAAGGACCTGGATATGGACAACTAGTTCACGAAGACCAGGTATACATTACAATCCATCACAGCACAAATATTAATAATATATAATAAGGTTGGGTATAATAACACATTGATTAACAATTTCAAATAAATTTATTGAATTTTATGTTTTAAGCATTGTGAAATTTGGAGAAAGATTTATAAAAATTTTTTTAAACTTTATTAATCATAGAATACACAGTAGCACTGGTTATCGTAACAATATCCTGTTGCGTGACCATATTCGAAACATGCGAATGAGCAGATATCGCAGTCACAGTTGGCACCAACTGGATATTTTGGTAATTGGACGGCAAATATTGGACCCCTTTTGACTGAAAATTAGAATTAGAATTGAAAGATTAGTTGGGATTCGAAAGGTTATATACGTTGAGATAGGTGAGACAATTGAGACGTACCAACAAGATTTAATTTTCAAAATAATCGCTTCAAATAATAATTTATAATAATAAAAAAATATCCAATCTAATCAGTTGATACGATTTTGAAGGCTGGGATAAGAAAAAAACATAACATAAAACGTCCAAACGACTGTAATTGAAAAAAATTTTCTTTATTGAATATATCATTTGTAATATTTAGCAATAAGAAATTTGACAATTATATTTTAAATTGTTAAATAAATACCTTCAACGGATTTGGCGCTGGTTTCGGTTGTTGCGAGAACAACTACAGCTACTACAGCCAAGAGAACGAAAGTGAGTTTTGCCATTTTGTCAGAGAATTTCTGTATAACGCACTCGAATAAAAACTGCACATATTTATACTAATTTGACAAGTACCTAGACTAACAGTCAAGTGAATTCGATAAAGTTTCTTATTTGATAACCTAGTTTATGATGAAATATCAATAAATTAAAAATAACTTTTTATTGTAGATAAAATTCTAAATTGACATTATAATAAAAATCCTTAAAACTGGGTTATCAAATAAGAAACTTTGACAGTCCGGATCTGCAAGTGGTGGCGGTTACAAGTACTGCAAGCAGCTACACAGTTAAAGTGTTTTATAGTGGAAAGTTAAAAATTAAAATGATAAAAGTGGGTAAGTTATAGTTCCCAAGTGATTATACACCATCCGTAAGTACATATAGGACAAAAACCCTTTAATATCAAGCATCAATAGATATTCTCATCATAACAACTGAAGTTTCTAAACCGGAAAACTAGTTTATAGTGAGAATTATTTATAACCAAATCGTTGAAACTGGGTTATCAAATAAAAAACTTAATCAAATACACTTGATTGTTAGTCCAGGTACTTGTCAAATTACCATATATATATATATATATATATATATTGTTATGATTTTATTTTGTGCCTCTTTGTTGTTATGGCAAATTTTAATTATTTATAATTTTTTTAACCTATTCAATTTATTTTATTTAAATATTTTATATTTATTGGGCGCCAAATTGTTTAAAAAAAAACAATTAATAATTAATTACCTTATTTTTTATTATGAGTCTTTTAACCTCAGGGTCGAATAGTTCCAATCTGACAAAACAAATTTGCAAAAAAAAAATACTATTTTTTTTTTTTTTTTTTTAATAAAATATCTATGATGTGAAACAATAATATTTTATTTATTTTATGTCCAAATTTAAAAAAAAACCTTCCTTAAATAAATTTTCATTCAACTTTTGTACACTCTTATCAGTGCCTTCAGATAATTTGTAATTATTTTTATTTTTATTTTTTTTTATTTTTATGAATTCTAATTATTTAAGTATTATTATTATTATTTAAGTATTATGTTTTTTTTGATTTATTATTTTAAAGCTCAAACTATAATATTTCATATGTAATAAATTGAGCAGTTTAATCAATTAATCAAAATTTGTACCTAACCTAAAAATTATTATTCTTTATATATTATTTTTTTTTTTTATTTAACGAACTAACTATATCTTCTTCTCTTCTTATTTAATTCATCTTTACCATAATTTTATCCTTTTATAGGGTCCGGTGAACTATAGGGAAACACGATTTTTCCACTGATTTTGCGAAAAATCGATAGTACTCACCTATTTTGATAATAATCCATCAAAAAATTTGCGGGTTATACATATTTTGCTGAGAAAAATCCAAAAAAAGATTTTTTTTCGCCACTTGAGACATCACTTTTGGACTAGTTATTTTATACAAACCACAGTTTAAATGTATTGCACTGTACAGAAAAGTGATCAACAACATGTATTCTCGCTAATTATAACAACATTCCAGTTAGTTTTCTCATAATATTGTTTAAATTACCACTTTTATAAATATATATTTGACAGGCTACAAATTTGTATAAAGACAATTAAATCAATTGACAAATGACATAGAAGCTCTAGCGTAAACAGTAGTATGTAACAACTGTTAAAAATTAGTGATATCCACAAACCTACACCAAATTTGTTACTAAGTATATTTCTATCCCTTAGGTTCGATTTCAAACAGGAAATGTTAGTCGCATTGCAAAGCCAACTATTTTTTAATTGACAAACGTTCATAATTCATGAAAAAATATAATAATTGGATTCACCCTTCCCCTTCTAGAATAATTAATGTGGATTATAAAGATATTCTAGAAGGGAAAGGGAATATAATAATTGGATTCTCCCTTCCCCTTCTTGAATATCTTTTGAGGGGAAGGCATTCGCCTTCCCCTCAAAAGATATACAATACTTTGTAATCCACAATAAGTTATTCAAGAAGGGGAAGGGAATATATTAATTGGATTCACCCTTCCCCTTCTTGAATAACTTCTGAGGGGAAGGCATTCGCCTTCCCCTCAGAAGATATCTAATACTTTGTAATCCACAATAAGTTATTCAAGAAGGGGAAGGGAATATATTAATTGGATTTACCCTTCCCCTTCTTGAATATCTTTTGAGGGCAAGGCTTTGCCCAATACTCGCTACAAAGTATTGTATTTTGTTCTATGTTTTGTAGGTTGCATATCTGTGTATGCGATACTCATATAAATTTTTATGTTTTGGTTTCATGAGTATAAAATAATGAGACCCAAACGTGATATTTATTTAAAAATGAAGTAGTATAAAGAATTCTATTTTTTATTATATCCTAAAAATTTTGAATGTTCTCATTACATTGTATAATACATAAAATTTCAGAGAATGCTTATTTAGATTTATGGTTTTGGTTACGCATTACGTTTCACGAAAGGATATCTGTTATGTCATTAAAATTATTTATATCCAAACTGGTATCCTGTCAAATATATATTTATAAAAGTGGTAATTTAAAAAATATTATGAGGAATCTAACTGGTTTTTTTGTCATGGATAGCGAGAAGACATGTTGTTGATCACTTTCATGTACAGAGCAATACATTTAAACTGTTTTTTGTACGAAATATCGTGCCAAAAAGTGATGTCTCAAGTGGCAAAATAGCTATTTATGCCATCAGTTACGAAATGCCTAATTTTGTGTAACGCGTGAGATTTTTGCGGAACGAACGAAGTGAGTTTCGCAAAAACTCACAAGTTACACAAAATTTCATTTCGTTACGTATTGCATACAAGATTTTTTCTAATTTTGAAGAAAGTACCTAATAAAAAAATAAAATTTCATATACCTTATTGATAAAAATTTGGAAAACATAAATTTAGTTTGTTGCTGTTACTTCAAGTTAGTTGTCAGTTTGACATTTTGTAAAAAAGTCTAGACGGAAGGCTTTTAGCGAGATGAGAAAGTTTTACTTGCATATTTTGAGGGTAAGAAAGATCTAAAAGTTTCCACATTATGGACACTTTACCCAATGTTAAGGTCTGAACTATTATAGCAGTTTAATAAATAGAATAATTCTTTTTGTCACTAATTTTGAAATACATTTTTCGTCACCAGTTGCATAAAATTTTACTTTATGCAACTAGTTACAAAAAGTAAGACGTTTCATAACGTCAATCAGTTTTAAAAAGTGTCACTTTATATGTCAAAATTAGAAAAAAAATCTTTTTTTGGATTTTTCTCAGCAAAATATGTATAACCCGCAAATTTTTTGACGGATTATTCTCAAAATAGGTGAGTACTATCGATTTTTCTCAAAATTAGTAAAAAATTCGTGTTTCCCTTAAGTTCACCGGACCCCTTTTATATATCAGGAAATAATTAATAATCTCTTACCAAATTTTGACAATATTCACTATAAATTCTCCAAAAAAAAATCTGGTCACAATTACCATGGAATAGAACTTTTAAATGCTTTCTTCGCCTCAGTATGTCTTATTCAATTTCAAATATTATTTCTTTACCTCCTTTCCTCAACTACAGCTTCTCTTTAACCAAAATTTTCAAATATTCTCCTCCGTCGATAGTGTCACCTTTTTTCTTTACAATTTATACTATATTTTAAGTTTTTCTTTTTTAAATTCAATTTGATTTCTAATCTCAAAAAATGTTTTTTCAAAAATTGTTGATTTTTTTATCTAATCAAATTTTTTCTACCTTTCAAAATTGAAGTTTCTTTTCATAAGCTTCTAAATTTTTTTTTTCAATTGTCAAAATTTCTTACTGTCACCTATTCTATCAATAAATAAATCGTCATAAAATTTTAATACTTTCTTTCTACTTTTAAATCCATATTACCTTCTATCCCACCTCTTACAATTTATCTGATGGCTTTCACATATTTTATACATATAACAAAAAAAACTTTACTTTTAACATTACATTTCATTTTCTATTCCTAATATTTTTATACTTTATACATCTAATAATCAATTATGTTTTACTTTACAAATACACTTTCTGATATTTCTTACATATATTTTTATTGTTTACACTTTAAAATATTTTAATCTTTAATTATTATAGCTTGAACTTTTTTTTTTTTTTTTTTTTTTTTCTTAGAATTATTATTTTTTAAATTCATATTTTATCTGTTTTGAAATGTTTTATATATTAAATATTAATTTCATTTCAATTTCCCCCTTGTTAAAATCAAAACACAATCAAACTCTGAGAAGTTGATTGTTTTTTTATTTTAAAAATTTTTATTATTGCTTCAAATCATTTTTTCTAAATATAATCAATTACCAATTAATTAACTTTCTAAATATACTATAAATCAACATCTATTCAACATCAACATTCAACATCTATGAAATTCTATTTACTATTCAACTTTAATATCTAATAATTTAAAAACTATAATACTATCCTATTGAATTAATAAATTATTAATATTATGTTTATGTTTTAAATTGTCATTCTAGAAATCTGTAAATTTGCTCTATGTGAAATATCCCTCTAATTTCATCTGAATTCGGATATCTTAATCTATAACTATTTATACCGTTCTCATTTTCAACTATATAAGGTCCTTCGAATGATAATAACAGTTTAGCACATTTATTCCTTTCCTTATTAGCCACTCTCATTGTTTTTACTATTACTTCTCACCTTTTCTCTTTGTCTATATGGTATTGGATATGTTTTCATTTCAAATTCTTCTATATTTTTAACTTTTATTTTGTGTACCTAATCTTTTGTAACTCTTGATCCACTTTCTACCAATTCCTTATACTTTTTAATCATCTCTATGACAAATTCTTTATGCTCACTATGGCATAAAAATTCTATATTTAATACATTTATTCTATTTTTTTTTTCATGATATATGTGCTCTATGCATCCATATTCATCTTCCTTATTATAATATAAGCTCATTTGGCTACTCATAATATTTTTTTTATTTATACATGCTCCTTCTCTTTCCTTATTCCATTCAATACTTTCTTTATCTTCTTCTTCCTTGTACACATTATATAACTTTTTATTTTCTTTTATATTATCTTCTTTCATTTTGATTTTCGTATTTCCTATTTCTATTATCCGATTCTGATAATTGATTTTAATTCCATTCATATCCAATCCATCTAAACCAATTAATACCTATGTCTACTTGCATATCCTTCACTATCAATAGTTGTAATCCTAAAACTTTATCTTCTAATTTAATATTTACATTCACTGCTTTGTACACCTCAGATAACTTCTTTCCATTTGTTCCAATTAGTGCTAATTTCGGAATTTTAATTATATTTTTCTTCAAAATTTCATTTTCAAAAACTATTTTTTTTAGAAATCAATTATGCTTCCGAACCTGTATCTATTGATATTTTATAATTTTTATGATTTATTTGACCCTCCAAATAAATTAAACCTATTAAATCTTTTGAATCTATGCTTTCTTTTAATTTTATAAATTCTTTTGGGTGTTCATACGAACAAAAATTAGAACAAATATACAGATCTCCGTTTGTCTCAGATGTACAATTTATGGAAAATCCCGATCATTTATATTCTCGTTATTTATCCTGTCTATCCCCCTTGATGTACTTTGTTCCTCTGGTCTATCTTCTTCCCTTCTGTCTCTATCTAAACTTTGACGTCTATTTTCCCTTCTATCATAATTTATTTGTCTTTGATTCCTTTCTCTATCAGTATTTCCTAACGAGTTTCTTCTTTCTATATTTCTATTATTTTGATTATTGTCTCTATAATTGTTATTTTGTCTATAATTTCTATTTTCATTATTTGAATTTTGATTATCTCTATGGTAATTATTTGTATATTGACTTTGTCTGTGATAATTGTTTGTTGATTGGCTTTGTCTATTGTAATTGTATTCATTTTGATTTCTTCCTCTATTTGGATAATTATTTTGTATCCTATTTGTTTCATAACTATTATTGTTAGTGCTGTTCCTGTCATATTGATTGTTTCTATTGTATCGGTTGTAATTGCTGTTGTTTTGTATGTTTCTATTATTTTGTTTATTTTTAATATTCCTTTCTATTCTAAGTAGATAATTACATAATTGTTCCATATTATTTATATTTTGTATTGCAATTGTTTGTCCAATTTCATATTTGAAATGTCCACTTAAAAATATGACTAGTTCATGTTCAGGTATTTTAGGTTCTAAATATTGAGCAATTGCAAACATTTGCACGGTATAGTTATGATATGAAATACTTTTTGTTTCATCAAATACCCCAAAATATAATTTCTCCCTTATTTCTTGTTGTGCTTGTTCCCCCCAATAAAATTTTAAGAAAATTTTTTCAAATTGTTGATATGATTGTATATCATTTTCCTTGGTATCAAACCATATTGCTGCCTGATCAGTCAAATTGTCCCTGATAATTTGTTTAATTTGATCCAAATGCATATATCCCTTTATTTTGTTTTTTAACGTTTTGTTGAAAACTTTTGGATGTAATCTTTTGATGTCTCCTGAAAATTTATTGTTAAAATTTTCTCCTTGATAAATTATTTTGGCTTCTCCTGTATATTCTTGATTATTTCTGAATTGTTCCATCATTTCTTGTCTTTCTTTATTCATGTTTTGTTCCATTTTCTTTATTTCTTTTTCTAGTTCTGTTATTCTTTGTTTCTCATTTTGCCATTTCTGGTCTTCCAAATGTTTTCCTTTTATTTTCCCTTCCTCCATGTCTGTTCTTAATCTCTTTATTTGATTTTTATTATCTTCTATTTTATTTTCTATCATCATAAACTTCTCTTCATATTCTTTTTTTTCTTTGTTGGATTTATTTCTTATTTCTATTATTTCTCCATTTTGTTGAATCATTTTATTTCCTATATTATATAAGTCTCCACTTATTCCTAACTTGTTCTTTTCATAGTTTTTGTATGTATCTTCCATTTGTTTCTTGACATTATCAATTTCTTTTTGACATTGCTCTATAGACTCTCTAACTTCTAGCTTAAATTGTGATTGATCTCTTCTTAATTCCTGTCTAAACTCTTCTATTACTTCTTTTATTTCTTTCTTTTGTTCTCTTAATGCTTCTGTAATTTTTTCTTGATTTCTTTTATTCTCCTCTTGGTTTCTATTATTCTCTTCTTGGTTTTTTATTATCATGTTCATCATTTGTGTTAACATCATTTGTGTTTTGTGTATCTCCGTTTGCTCATCTGCTTGTTTTGTTATTGCTTCGTTTTGTATTTCCTTTTCTTCTGTTTCTTGGATTTCCATTTCCCTAGTTTTTGTCATTTTTTCTTTGTCCACTTCTTTCTGTGAGTCTTTATTTTCTCTCTTGCTGTTTCTAGTTTCCATTTTTTTTTATAAATTAGCAAATTTTTCTTTTTTTATAGCCGTTTGTCTTTGTCTTGTCTTTATAATGTCTTGTTTTTGTTCACTGAACGAAAAAGGTACGTTATATTAATAAAAAAGTACATCAAATCAATGAACATCAACATTAATTTTCAGCCGATGAGCTATATCGTTAATACAATGAACGTTCGTACGTTAACTTTTTTATTCATCAAGTTATGTTTAATGTACATTGAATCAATGAATAAAGAACATGGATCTATGACTTCCTGTTATTAATATAACGAACCACATACATTAACACAATAAACGAGAAACATGGATCCATGATCAACGGTCATTAGTTTATGATTGTTGTACGTTAAATCAATGTACAATAAACATTGATTCAATAAACGAAAAGCATGGATCCATGACCACCGGCCATTAGTTTATGATTGCTGTACGTTAAATCAATGTACAATAAACATTGATCGATGTTCACCGGTTATTAATATTACGAACATAAAAATAATGTGGTAGTACAATGCAATATTTTTTTTAGTTTTAAGGTGCAACATTGGCTGAAAATTATCTTATATGTCCATAGATTTGATGTAAGAACCAGTATCTGCAAATAAGAATACAAAGAAGTAAAACAGTCCCAAAAATAGCTTTTAATTATATAATAAGTACTTATTTTTCCCCCAAGAGGGTTTCATGATAATTTGCTTCTTTAATTCTGTCATTAAACAAAAGTTACTACTTTGAGACAGTGAATTAGGTGTAACATGTTATATTGACAAACAATTTTTGTATTTTCAATATATTTCCGCTGTATAAAAAATATAATATACCTAGAGAGTGAAAATGTTAACTACTTTTCGCATTTTCTATTCACTTACTACAAATTCACACATTTTATGAACTTTTGGCTTTCTAGTGGTACATCATGTCTACAAAATGACTTTTCTAGAAAGTTCCAAAACATTTTGCTTTCCAAAGGAAAGTCAAAGTCTCAAAACATAATAATATGTCTACTGCCTTAAGAATATGGAGAAATTTATATCCAATGTCTTCAAAGTAGACGAAAATATTTGGAATTGTGTTAATGTCTTCACCAGTACACAATATAAAAAGCTGAATAGACATTTTTCAAATCTTCAGGTTAGCAATATGGTCCTCTACTTCTTGTTGAGTCTTCGTAAAAAACAAAAATGACTCCTGGGAATCTTTGATTGTGTATTTTGTGTGAGTGGATTTCCCCCCAATATGTACCTAAATGAATATTTGAAATAAGTTCACTACAAAAAGAAAACCAAAAGAGTACTCACACTTGCAATATGAAGATATTGTCTATTCGTTGAAAAAATAGTAAATAGTCTATCCTCAATAAAATGGCTCAATTTTACCCACTAAAAAACTCAAATCACACAAAATTCAGAACGGAGCACAACAAGACTGTGGTTAACCCTCTCGAGAAACAAAAAGACTGAAATATTAGGCGCAAAAATGATCACGTATTTTGTTTTCTATGTACGCCTTTACGTAATATTAATGATTACAATCATGGATCTATGAACGGTTTACATTAACTTTCGCGCGCTATTCTGAGTCCATGTAAGCTGTTCGTAATATTAATGTTTTTAGTTATGGATCTATGAACAAGTATCATTGATTTTAGCGCCTTATTAGAAGTTAATGTTCAAGTTCGTAATATTAACGTTTAGCAAACATTGAAACAATGAATACCGTTTATGGTGTTTATATGTATTCTGTTCGTAAATCCATAACAAAAATTTATTGTTTTAAAGACGAACAACATCAATTTAATAATTCTCAAACGTTGATTCAATGAAATTTTTCATTGTAGCAATGAAAAAAATAATCAATTTTTGATGTTTTTCGTTTATTGCTTAATGTTAGGTAATTCATTGTTTCAGTGTACTAAAACATTAATCCATGATCAGAAATCATTGTAACAATCACCGATTCATAATATTAATGTTCAAAATATTGACGACCGGTGTTCATTAATTTTACGTACAAAATTTCTTTCTGTGTTATGCCCCACGTTGGGTTCGACAAATTGTTATGATTTTATTTTGTGCCTCTTTGTTGTTATAGCAAATTTTAATTATTTATAATTTTTTTAACCTATTCAATTTATTTTATTTATAGTTATTTATGCAACAAGTGCAAAAAGTGAGTGTTTTTTGCACGCGACGTGAAATTGTCCAACGAGGTCTTTAGGCCGAGTTGGACAACACGTCGAGTGCAAAAAACACGTTTTGCAAGAGTTGCATACAATATTTTTTCTAAATTCATGCAAAAACTGGAAAATTAGAACATAAATATGTCAAAGAAGCTAATCTAATCTAATAAAACTCAACTCGTTCTTCTTTTTTGTATCTTTATGGCCTCCACCTTGTCAGTACTCAATCATAGCTGGTTTTCGCCTTGACCCTTTAAATTTCAAATAATTAAAGATTTTTGAAATAATTGTAACTCGTTGAGACTAAGTAGTAAGATATACATATATTATTGTTGTATTAAAGAAGGATCAGATACTTGCTATGGATTTTTATTCAATTTAAATGTTTATGTTTGTCATTAATCATCACAAAACTGACACAAGAATGACAGATGAGTGCAATAAAATATTTTATTGCACTAGTGCAATAAAGTACCACTTTTTCCATTAAATGTGGTGCACAAAAGTGTTGTTTTTTGCATGAATGTAGAAAAAATATTTTATATTTATTGGGCGCCAAATTGTTTAAAAAAAAACAATTAATAATTAATTACCTTATTTTTTATTATGAGTCTTTTAACCTCAGGGTCGAATAGTTCCAATCTGACAAAACAAATTTGCAAAAAAAAAATACTATTTTTTTTTTTTTTTTTTTTTAATAAAATATCTATGATGTGAAACAATAATATTTTATTTATTTTATGTCCAAATTTAAAAAAAAACCTTCCTTAAATAAATTTTCATTCACCTTTTATACACTCTTATCAGTGCCTTCAGATAATTTGTAATTATTTTTATTTTTATTTTTTTTTTATTTTTATGAATTCTAATTATTTAAGTATTATTATTATTATTTAAGTATTTTTTTTGATTTATTATTTTAAAGCTCAAACTATAATATTTCATATGTAATAAATTTAGCAGTTTAATCAATTAATCAAAATTTGTACCTAACCTAAAAATTATTATTCTTTATATATTATTTTTTTTTTATTATTTAACGAACTAACTATATCTTCTTCTCTTCTTATTTAATTCATCTTTACCATAATTTTATCCTTTTATATATCAGGAAATAATTAATAATCTCTTACCAAATTTTGACAATATTCACTATAAATTCTCCAAAAAAAAAAATCTGGTCACAATTACCATGGAATAGAACTTTTAAATGCTTTCTTCGCCTCAGTATGTCTTATTCAATTTCAAATATTATTTCTTTACCTCCTTTCCTCAACTACAGCTTCTCTTTAACCAAAATTTTCAAATATTCTCCTCCGTCGATAGTGTCACCTTTTTTCTTTACAATTTATACTATATTTTAAGTTTTTCTTTTTTAAATTCAATTTGATTTCTAATCTCAAAAAATGTTTTTTTCAAAAATTGTTGATTTTTTTCTCTAATCAAATTTTTTCTACCTTTCAAAATTGAAGTTTCTTTTTATAAGCTTCTAAATTTTTTTTTTCAATTGTCAAAATTTCTTACTGTCACCTATTCTATCAATAAATAAATCGTCATAAAATTTTAATACTTTCTTTCTACTTTTAAATCCATATTACCTTCTATCCCACCTCTTACAATTTATCTGATGGCTTTCACATATTTTATACATATAACAAAAAAAACTTTACTTTTAACATTACATTTCATTTTCTATTCCTAATATTTTTATACTTTATACATCTAATAATCAATTATGTTTTACTTTACAAATACACTTTCTGATATTTCTTACATATATTTTTATTGTTTACACTTTAAAATATTTTAATCTTTAATTATTATAGCTTGAACTTTTTTCTTTTTTTTTTTTTTTTTTTTTTTCTTAGAATTATTATTTTTTAAATTCATATTTTATCTGTTTTGAAATGTTTTATATATTAAATATTAATTTCATTTCAATATATATATATATATTTGGAGTTTTCATTTGAGTGCGTTATACAGAAATTCTCTTACAAAATGGCAAAACTTACTTTCGTTCTCTTGGCTGTAGTAGCTGTAGTTGTTCTCGCAACAACCGAAGTCAGCGCTAAAAAATCTGCTGAAGGTAATTATTCATATACTATAAAAGCATTTACATATTTTTGAAGCTGATTATTTTTTTTAATGTATTTATTAATTTTCCAAAAAACTAATTGTATATTTTTTTTGCTATTTTTGCTCTATTGTATTTTGAAATTTTCATATAAACTCTAGATCTAACCCATATTGTTTGCACTTGTGTTCATTTTACAAAAAATTGATGATGCTATACTTAATAGTTATTTATGCAAAAAACACGTTTTGCAAGAGTTGCATACAATATTTTTTCTACATTCATGGAAAAACTGGAAAATTAGAATATAATATGTTGGGAGCCTAACCTAACCTAATCAAACTGAAATTGTTCTTCTTTTTTGTATCTTTATGGCCTCCACCTTGTTAGTACTCAATCATAGCTGGTTTTTGCCTTGACCATTTAAATTTTAAATAATTAAAGATTCTTGCAATAATTGTAACTCGTTGAGACTAAGTAGTAAGATATACATATATTATTGCTGTATTAAAGCAGGATCAGACACTTGCTCTGGATTTTTATTTTATTTAAATGTTATGTTTGTCATAAATCATCACAAAACTGACACAAGAGTGACAGATGAGTGCAATGAAAATTTTATTGCACTAGTGCAAAAAAGAATCACTTTTTCCATTAAATGTGTTTCACAAAACTGTTGTTTTTTGCATGAATGTAGAAAAACTCTTTCATCCACTTTTTATATCGATATGTGGGTAACTCCAGTGCATTTTTTTTTCTCAGCAAAAAAAGTCATCCTCCACGAAGCAGAAATCATTTCCGTTGGTGACGATTGTGAATGCAATGCATGCAGTACCGCTTGTGCTGCGAAGAACTACCCAATTGGTGTTTGTTACGAAAACAAATGTGTCTGTGCTTTTCATTGAGAAAAATTTCTTAAAATTTGTCACTTATAAAAAATTTCAATAAATATAAGTAATTAAAGTTGTAATATGCTGTTTTTTTTTTTATTAAGAATGTACTACAAATCGGAAACGTCCTTAAAATTTCGATGAGCATCCATTGACAGTGAAGGTATCAAAAATAAAACGCTTCACAAACAATATTTTACAATTACACATTCATACGCAATGGCTCCTTAGGAAGACACATCTCTGTACACAGAATGAGTTTCCTGATAGGTTTGTAGTCCAATAACAGGTTATCGAAGGTAAAAAAACGCAAAAATTACTTTCAGCATGTGTTAGAAACGATATTTTTTTACAATCGAGCGGAAAATGAAAAAAATTTGATTCTATATATCGAATATAAAATAACTAGATACAAACTAACAAATTTATTAGTTTTCTTCTGGATACTGATGTGATAATTCATATTTATTAACGCATCATTCAACAACCATTATTGATTGAAGTATATTGTGCGGACATAGAAATATAGATATTAATGTAGGTATGCCGTTTTTCAGAGGAGACGTAAAACTGAGGCCCCAAGTCTATGGGTATTGTGCTCAATAAAGATCCCTACCACTGGTTGGACTTGGTTGGCTCTCTGAGGCTGGGAAATTTTAGTTGAAATAGTTACTAGTAAATAAAATTTGTTCCTTTAAATCTGTAATTTTAATCGTAAAATAAAAAGAATTTAAGTGAAAATCATCGAATGGAAAAGATATGAAAAATCGGAATAAACAACTGAATGATAAAGTATTCAAATCAATGTTATTCAAAGCAAAGATATGATAAAAAATTTAGATAACAATTTATCAATTTTTAAAAGCTCGACGAGGACAATTTTTTTCAAACAACTGAATTTTATTGAGTAACTATTGAGTAATGTGAGAATAACTCACGGAATATCTGATAGAAATATCGCGCAATAAAAAGTGGAAAATCTTGAAAATTGAATGTTGTAGCTAATTCAACAAAAAGTACCTTCCATATAGACAATTTAATAAAGAGTTGTAGTAGTAGTTGTTGCTTTTTAGTTGAACGGTCAATGTCTTTGAAAAATATTTTTCAAAAGCTCATAGAGCGATAAAATAATTAATATTCCGTGATATCTATTGATAATTCGCTTTACTAAATAAGATAATATCACAGTTTTCTGTTATAATACTTTATATAGTTTCGAGGTCAAGGTCTCGTTGCCAGATTAGAATTCTGGTTCGTGGTTGGAGTTGAAGATGTCACCACTATCACATCGTTTACACTTCCGTTATTGGAAAACATGTATTGATTGTGATTATTAATTGTTTTTCTAATAACAAATTTTATCGAATCCACTTGGCTGTTTGCCCAGGTACTTGTGAAATTACTATATTTATTTGGAGTTTTTATTTGAGTGCGTTATACAGAAATTGGGGTCTATTCTGTAACCAGTCCTTCAAAATTAGAGGCCGTTAAAAATTTTACAGGCGCTGAAATCACATCTACAAGTAGGTAGATGTGATTTTAGCGCCTGTTAGAGTTTTAACGGCCTCTAAATTTTAAAGGACTGGTTACAGAATAGACCCCATTCTCTCACAAAATGGCAAAACTTACTTTCTTTCTCTTGGCTGTAGTAACTGTAGTTGTTCTCGCAACAACCGAAACCAGCGCCAAATCCGTTGAAGGTATTTATTTAACAACTAAAAATATAATTGTCAAATTTCCCATGGCTAAATATTACTAATGATATATTCAATAAAGAAAATTTTTTTCAATTACAGTCGTTTGGACGGTTCATGTTATGCTTTTTTCTTATCCCAGCCTCCAAAATCGTATTAACTGACTAGATTGGATATTTTTTTATTATTATAACTTATTATTTAAAGCGATTATTTTGAAAATAAAATCTTGTTGGTACCTACGTCTCAATTGTCTCACCTATCTCAACGTATTTAACCTTCCAGCTCCCAACTTATCTTTCAATTCTTATTCTAATTTCAGTCAAAAGAAGACCAATTGTTGCCGTTCAATTACCAAAATCCTCAGTTGGTGCCAACTGTGACTGCGATACCTGCTCAAGCGGATGTATCGACTATGGTTATAATGGAGCACTTTGCTTCGAAGACGATTGCTACTGGTCACCTTAGTTATTGAATAAACCAATTTTCATAAATCTTTTTCCAAATTTCACATAGAAATCAACAAATTCATTTGAAATTGTTAATCAATGTGTTATAATACCCAACCTATGAATTATATAACCGAGTATAATATTAATATTTGTGCTGTGATGGATTGTTTTGTATGCTTGGTATTCATGGATTAGTAGAATTCGTATAATTAAAGGCCTTTTTTTTCTACTCATGCTATTGTCAACAATAACATTCACATTCGTCAAAAAAAAGGCTACTTTATACACTAGTTACATAAATAACTATTTATCTACAAGTTGAATTTCAATAAGCATCTCATTTCATTGTTACACAGTTTTATGTACTGCTATTTACTCACAATAATAAAAACAAAACATTGAGAAATAATCTGATACTTTTTGACAGCTAAACTCGTAGTTAATAATTTGATGTGTCGAAATGTTATCAGATGTTCCCATGTAGGTCATTATTATACAACTGTCTGCAAACTATATCTAATGGAAGACACATTTCAAAAAGTCAGTAGCCATTTGGTGGTGTCAGTTTTCGGTCCTTAACGGGAGATGATAATTCAGTAGAATATACAACATGAGTGAAAAGGCTCAAAGTATATTTTCATTTGTTAATTTTAATTGCGTTTGGTCATATATGGACGGATCATTTAACCTGCGGATTGGTTTATTTAAATGTTCATGTCAATTGAATAATATGACGCTTACAATTAAGTATAATGGCGATATTACAATAGCAAGCCCATGATGGGAGAAATTTTTACAAATAAATGAATACCTCACACCTATAGTAAATGGGAAATTCTACAAATCAGTGTTTCTCTCACACAAATTTCATCTTACGTACATGGTAGATAAACATTTTCATAAAAAATGCTTTCCTCTTGAAAATTGTATAGTACTCCCATGATAAATGGGATCAAGCAGAGTATTTGAACATGAATGGGTGGTGCCATCTGTATAGCCTGTCAAGTTACTAAAGTTTCAGATTAAATGGAAACTGTAATGATGTTAACTTTCGTAAACGACGACTTTTGGGAAAAGTAGAATTCAATAGATGGCGCTTCGAAATGTCAATGTCATCTTAGCAATGAGTAAAACAAATCAGCTGTCGTATAGGCCGTTTGATATTTCAGTGGTTTTATTTTGTTCTTTTAGTTATTTTCAGTGTGTGTTTTGTGAAACTTTTGCTTTTCCTTTGATTGTGCTTTTGTATTGTGTGTTGTTCAACTAAATTTTAACTCCTAATATTCTTATTTTTGGAGTAATAGGTCTGGTTGATATTTGTCAAAAATAAAACAAGTTTATGTCTGAATTCGTGTTTTTATTTTATTTTTGATATATAAGACATAATACACTCACCGACATAAAATTCGATCCATTCAAAATAATGATATATTTAAAAATGCTCTTAATTTCAAATGCGGAAACTGATTGATTTAAATTTTTCAGCAACTTCTAGATAAAATACTATAGTTTCAATATTATTATTTGGAAATCTAAAAGTAATTCAGTATTTACTGGATATACAGGGGGAAAACGAAAACAATTTTTTCCTCTACTTTTGACACACCCTGTAGGTTAATTCTGCTAGTAGATCTGCACACAATTAACTTTACCAAGAAGACTGATTTGTGTCCAGCATTTTGTTTTTTTATTCACTCCAATATCTTGATTTGTTTGTGAAATGTGACGGTTTAAAGAAAATGCAGCATTTTTTATTCAGTTCTAGCAGAGTACTACATAATTTTATAAACAAATCAAACAACAAATAAACTAATAATTATTACAAATTAATAACGGGTGTTTCCCCCACGAGCGCGAATAACTGCCCCAATGCGCCGTGGCATACCCTCTATTAGATGTCGAATCTCCATCTGGTCAATCTGATCCCATTCTTGGACCAAAGCATCTTTCAAAATATTCAAATTACTTGAAAAAGGAACTCGATTACGAACTCGTCTGCCCATCATGTCCCAGACGTGCTCAATTGGATTGAGGTCTGGGCTACGTGATGGCCAGTTCATCCTTTGAATTTCTGTTTCGTACAAATATTGAGATACAATCATCGCAATATGTGGTCGAGCGTTGTCGTGCATGAACAAAAATTCGATTCCTATAAACGGTGCAAATGGAATAACATGTGGATCAAGAACATTATTTGTGATATTTTATTATTTCAGGACTATACGACAAATTAGCAAGTTTCGTAAATTATCTGTCTAGAAGCATAATACTGAGACCTACCGTCTTGTACTAGAGCAACTGCTCGGGCTGCATCAGTAGGTGTTAAAACCATGATGTTAAATTGATTATAAACTGATAATTAAAGTGCAATTGCCAAGTAACGAATATTTGACAGTTGTCGTATTGTGAGTTGACCACAGCACTCTACTTATTTTGTAGTTTATTCTCTACCGTCATTTAAATTATGACCATTTCTAAAATGTTGCATTTTCTTTAAACCGTCACATTTCACAAACAAATTAAGATATTGGGGTGAATAAAAAAACAAAATGTTGGAAACAAATCAGTCTTCTTGGTAAAGTTGATTGTGTGCAGATCTACTAGCAGAATTAACCTACAGGGCGTGTCAAAAGTAGAGGAAAAAATTGTTTTCTTTTTCCCCCTGTATATCCAGCGAATACTTAATTACTTTCAGATGTCCGAATAATAACCTTAAGACTACAGTATTTAATCTAAAAGTTGCTGAAAAATTCAAATCAATCAGCTTCCGAATTTGAAAGTAAGAGCGTTTTTAAATGAATCATTATTTTGAATGGATCGAATTTTAAGTCGGTGAGTGTATATACAAAAGTTGAAGGGAAGGTACGTTTGTATTGAGTAATATTTTAAATCTTTAATACCGACTTATTTTCTCTTTGTTTTTGTAACTATGGATTATGTATACACTGACTATTCAATGTATATGCTGAGCCTTCTTCTAGGTGCATAAATGAGGGACAGGCAGTTTTAAATCCTGGCCATATATTTTTGCATGGTACCTATAGAGGAAATAAGTGACACTTTCATAAAAGTGCAATGAAAACAAAAAATAGAATAACATAACCTCTTCCATAATATCTCTGATTACATGAGAATATAACCTCAGAAATGATGACAGTTGAGTTGACGTATGATTGTTCCTTCTCTGTTTATTGACGTTTATTCATGATAAGAGAGTGTACCTTATTAATAGGGTACAGGCATAAATTTTGGTATTGGTGGGAATCGACGTTTTATCAGGTCTGCTAACACCTTGCATGCTTATTTTTTCAAAAAAAAAAATATTAACTTTACTTATAAAACGACTTTAAAAATCATAAAATTTGAAAGTCCGCCAAAACGCGTTTGACGTCACTGTTGACGTCACTGTTGACGTCACATATTTTCACGTATTTGTTTACATTCTTATTCGTGTATCGTGAATTGCGCTCTGAGTTTTTGTGACTTAATTTGTTTTTGAAAGTCTTAAAAATGGATAAAGCCAAAAAAAACCACATTCCAAGTATTGCATTGTTCCAGAGTGTAAATCGACTTCTAGTAAAACTCCAGACAAAATATTTCTTACTTTACCTAGTGGCGTAAGCAAAAATGCATAATCATCTGTGGAAGTATGCTAGACCCGAGAGCCCTACACCTACCACAAAACCTTCGCTAGCCATATCTTCACTCAAAAATTATAACGGATCGTCACTAACTATAAACTAGTAAATAAAATATTTTCTTCTGAAGGTGGATTCATGCAACATCACTTTATTTAACTTATCATTTTCACTGAAATTTGTCGAACTTCTTAAAATAAATTAAATAATTGTTTGAATGCTTGTGTTATTTGTGAATACTTCATCTTATTAAGATAAGTTAAGTTGAATAAAGTGATGTTGCATGAATCACCTTAAATTTTTTAAAATATCCTCGGAAATATCGTATATTATGTCCACTTTCCACTTTACGTTGACTTATAAAATTAAAAAAGCACACACAATCACTTTATGGTCTCAAACAAACATATTAAATGATATTTTCACGTCGAATAGTTAATTAAAATACAATAATAAACACAAAACTACACATAACCTTCTTCTTCTTCCTTTCTTTTTCGGGCTATATCCTGAGGGATAATCTACCCAAACCTATGCATTACCGGCCATGGCATTTGTAAATTTTTTACGTCACACGTATTCGGAAATCCTCGGGTGTTGGTCGGAAAGTGCATTGAAATTTGAATTTTTTTTTTAAATTTGGAAGTTATTTGAAATGGAAACTGGTTTATTTCCTGTTATTAGTTATTTTTGATACCAACTTTACTATTACAAATTTATATCTAAGCAAAATATGAAATATGCGTGTACCCTATTATACATTCTATCAACCAATTGTACATAAATTATTATAGTAACTATCGGAATAGATATACATTAAAGAGTGGAAGAGTAAGTGATTGTAAGATTTTTTTATTGGTATCGTAAAAATGTATAATGACATCTATTACATTCATTAACCTTTAGTCTTTAAACAACGTTATAACTGCTGAATTGTGGGGGTTACGCGTATTTGTATTAAGAATTCATTGTTTTGTGACGACTTTTTATGTTGAAAATACGTTTTTCGAATGATTTGATTGAAAAACTGGATGTGCTGGTTGATTTCTGGTCCCAAAAAAACAATTTTTAAACATTTTCTCCAATTCTGCTAGCTTCAACAACTTGATACAAAATAATGTCTCATATTAGAGCACAGAACTAAACTTAAAACACTTCAAAAACTAAAAAACAGGTAATATCAAATTAGTATCTGTCAGATTTAGGTACAATTTAGACAGATGACATCAGAAGTGTTGCCAACCTCTAAAAGGTCATTTTTTTGTCAAACCTTCTTCGTATATAGGGAAAGGATTGATCAGAATGAGAAGAAAAAATAAACTAATTCATGAATCGGAATATAGACAAGATTTTGTAACTAAAAGTTGATATTTTTATTGAAAATATTCTAAGCACGCACCCTGGTATTTACTTGAAGCAATTATAAATATTAAAAGAAGAAACTAATACAAACTACCAAACAAAAAATATAACAGGTTAAGAAATATTATGCAATTTATCCAATACTGTTTAATGGAAAAAAAAAAAAGAGAAAATCGATACGATCTTTTTAAATGGCTAAATTATTTCTACAATGCTGCAGAACGACTACACCTCAAGGAAATGAAAAAACTAATTACACCTTCCGATATTTTTAGTTTTAATTTTCAATCAATACACTAACAAATGCCTTAATTGTTATTGTTTTAGAACGTTAACGATTAAGAGCAACTTTTTAACATTATTTTGTGCCATAGCCATAATTCACGATGGGTGACGTTTGCGTCAAGAGCCGTAGGCGAGGGGCGTAAGTCACCCGAGTGAATTATGGCCATAAATTGCGAGTAGAATACTATGTCCACGACACTTAATTTATTTATTAATAAATAAAAGTCACTAACGATTTGGCATATCACTAACCTCAAAATGTTGTGTTAGCTACATCAAATATTTTGACATAGAGATGGGCGATACTGTAGAAAGTATCAATACAACGTACCGTTGAATATTGGCTATCATAAATTGCTCGTTTAATAATATACTATACCACTTATATTACCATCAACATTTTTAATTTTTTCGTCATTTTGGAGAAATAATTGTCATTTTATTGAAACAAAGAGGTCTTTGATAAGCAAACAGTGGCATTAGTAACGGTTAACTAATTTCTATATTCACGTATTTCTTGATTTCCCTTGACATTTTCTACTAAAATATATTTGATGTGTAATAAATTTTAACTGCTATGTAAAACAATGGTCAACACTCAAATTGTTGCATAAAATATAATAATTATGTAAATAGATTTATTTACTATAAATCTATTTACATAATTCATTTTAACGTTGAAAAGTGATACATTTTCTTAGTAACTATGTTCACGGGCATGTGGAGTATATTAAATTTTGATGGATTATTGAAAGATGCTATATTTGTTATCCCAATTAATCAAAATAATAACATCTAGTGCAAGACCGGCCCTGTACAATTCTATAGCTGGTAGAATCCTTCTTTGTATCGATATTGTGAAAGCCCAATTTTGATTTTAACACCTGAAACATGTAATATATTACATATTTGCAGAAATTAATTCGTAATTCTTTTGTTGTGCACTAGCTATCAAATAGAATTATTGTTATTAAATTATTGTATATATGAGAGGATGGGTACAAATAATTTATTTTCCGATCTGCTTAGTTGGATATTCAGGTTATTATTTTGATGACAACACCGTTCTCAATTATGTAAGTAATATTTTATAAACACTTTGACACTTTTGCTGCAATTAAGTTGATTCAATAATTGAAAATGAAAAAATCAATTAATTTGGATCAGGGGTTGTTATAAACTATTTTTTCCGTCGTGTAATAACTAGACAAAATCATACATTTATGACCTCCATTAATGCATGATTTACCTATATTAATCAACGATTATCTGTAGGCAACCAAACGCACATCTTATATATTGACATTTTGCAGGCAACCAAACATACAATAGCGTCTTCAACAAATGAATCCTAGTATGGAATACTTCTAGTTTTTGACTTACCTATTGTTTTATTTTATTATTCCACAGAATTATAACAATTTTTAATGTTAAGACATCCAAAAAAGAATTTAAGAAAAACGAAAACAGTGACATTTGAACCCGCGACCATCTCTGTGACATTTCAATGTAATTTTTGGGAAAAGCTTTGTGACCAATACGAGTATTAAAATGGCAATTAACAATCTCGAACATTAACGATAAATTATCTCGATTGTTAATAATAATTAAAACCATAAACTGGTTGTGGTACTAGGAGAGTCTGTCCAGGTGGGTACACAAAGGGTCTAAGGTCTAGTTGCTGTAGGGTTGCCCCACTCTCCCATAAACGATGTACTCATTATATTTATTTTCTTCAAAGAATGACATACGACGTAACATAGTTGCACTAGTTTATCAACCCACTGTAATGAATTAGTTCCTTACACAACAGTACCTCCCATTCGACTTAACGATGTGCGTTACTATTTCCGATTTCTGACTATGATAATAATAAACTAGACCATGGTAAGAATAATATAACTTTCAGTTTCATTTCACTACGTTTACACAAGATTAAATGAGAGGAGACAGCGAGATAGGTTGTAAAGCGAGTTGTTGTTATATAATTTAGACGCAACACTTTCATATGAACAGGAGAATTTCTCCAAAATTGCAGTGAATAGTTGAAAAATATACTGACCGGATAACCTAGAGTTGCTAAAAGCAATAATAGTTATTAAAAAAGGAGAGCTCAAGGTCATATGGATCCTTGTGTCTCATTTGGCTTCAGAGGCTCTATTTACCGGACCTGAACCATTTTTTGGCAGCACTGCTAGATCAGCCATAGCTGCCTGGGCAGAGAGGAAGACCTACACGTACTGGGCAGACATACTGGCGCTCTCTAGCTCGACTTCGAGTACAAAAATAAGCAGATCCTGGAATTAAGTAGAACAAACCTACGCATTTTGTTGGGACTGCTTAAAGGACTAAATTACCACTCAAAGAATATGAGTCTGGTTCAGACCTTGGACTGTAGGTTCTGTAATTTGGAAGACGAAACTGCGGAGCACATAACATGCTTATGCTCAGCTTTGGGCAGGTATAATTATTTGGTTTTGGTACCTTAGAGCCGAAGTTTAACCAAATAGAACCATCAGAAACACTTGCTTGTGGTGAGCCACAATAGACCTAACCAAGGTCGCAGTGGAGGTGGCGAGAAGTCCCCACTCAGATAAAACCTAACCTAACCTAACCTTGTGTCTTATTTATAAGAAAATATAGGTACTGCAAATACCTGAAAACTTTCAACTATTTGAACTATCCATGTTGTCACGGACATTCTTCAGGAAGAATCTTATATGGAATTATACTTTTTTACTGGCTTAAACGTCATAGAGTGAGTGCCGGTGTAATCGTAATCATAAAAACTATAACAGATATCCAATCTAGAAGCTACAGGCTAGATCATCATCTTGGCAGAACAGAACTACTCGAATACGATGAGCTAGTAAGCGACCTCATAATGGAAACGACATTGGACGAGATGTCTTCTAAGTATTGCTATGATTATAACAGACAGAGCATGGAGCTCAAATTATCAACTTCCTGGTGGAGATTCAACTAATCTTGCTTTGATTTGAGCAGACTATTGCTGGAGTGCACAGTTTTGGAACGAAGAATCCAACATTTTCACTTGCAGCAGTTCGAGATTATTTGAGCCGTTCTAATTATGGATGCCAACGAATAACAAGAGGAAATAATACATAATGTATAAGGTGATTTTTTAATAGAAAATTTTTGTTTCTTTCCACTATTTGTGTTTTATACATTCTATTTAATTATATCGATATGTAAACGTACTCGATAAGTCTTCAGTACTTTTACCTGACCTATGCGGTTACGGTAAATGCAGCCGTTCTGACCTTGAAATAGTGATGCGGCTAATTCCATACTTTATCGGCGATCTCTGTTATTTATTGGCAGCTGTGAATACTGAGTGTTGTGCAATGACGGTCAAAGCGCGGAATATAATCACAATTACTTATTTATTTTGTAGTTTCACATGAAGCATTTGAAAAAATGTACTGACTCATTAATTAATAAAATATAAGCAAGAATTTTCAAAAAAAAACCTTCAACTAAAACTACATATTATTTATTTTTAATGGAAAAAATTATCAACTAACAACTGAATTTTAATTATTCTCTTTGTACGTGTAAGTATCAAACATGGAATTATATTCTTGCCATTTTTTTCTTGTGTCTAGGGTCATTTTATTTTAAATTATTATTGTCGAAGCAAAGTACATTCACCTTCAGTCTAATTATAAACAATCTCCGACAATTATTATGAAACAACTCGGAATATATATATATAATTTTTTTTATAAATCCGGATATAAATTATATTTTGTAATAATAAGCTTCTTCCCTGTTTAGTATGAACGAATATCGTTTGATTGAAGTACATCACGATCATAATTATGTAATTATTTAATAAATGTCCTAGTCCTTTATTCCCAGGGTTAGAGGATATTGAGTTTTTCATATAAACTTCGCTCTGACCAAAAAAAAGAACAAGTATTTTAGTCTCTATATGCCGCTGCAGAGTCTACGTCGTATTTTGGAGCTGAGATAGACGAACCAAGTCTTTGAATGATGAACGCCATTGGGAAGAGTAGAATTCAATGCAGTGGCGTCTTAAGCGGGGGTGCAAGGGGTGCACGGCACCCGGGCGGCATGTTATAGGGGGCGGCAGCTGGATCATAACGAATGACAAGTTCCATGTTTACATACGCATATGCACAAACGCTTTTTTACACTTAATATGCTGTATATTATATAGCCTACTTTAAAGTGTACGCCACTGTCTCGGCGTTTTTACATCTGGTACATAATATGTATATACATATGAGACTTACTTTTCATTTAATTAAATATATATCTGATGTTATTAAATTGTGATATAACTAAATAAATAAAATTGTTTGGTTTATTTTAAGAACATTTCTCTACCTATCTAGCTTCCCTTATGTCGTTCACCTTCTTCACGGTATATAGGAAATAAGTCTTATTTTCTAGGCTGTAACCTCCTTCAACTTATCGCCTAGAAGGGGCGGCACACAAGAGTTTGCACCCTGGCGGCAGGTGAGCTAGAGCCGCCCCTGATTCAATGAGATTTCTGTGGAAAAAAAATTTTAATTGTCGCAAAGAAGTAAAACAATTCATTTTGCATTGTTTTTGTATTATATGCAAGTCAACGTAATTACCGTAAATTCGTATTTTATTTGTTTAATTTTGTGTCAGTGACAAGCTTGAAACTGTGTTTTTCTATTCAAATCAGTTGTCATCATTTCTGAGGTTATATTCTTATATAATCAGAGATATTATGGAAGAGGTTATGTTATTCTATTTTTTGTTTTCATTTCAGTTTTATGAAAGTGTCACTTATTTACTCTATATAGGTACCATGCAAAAATATATGGCCAGCATTTAAAACTGCCTGTCCCTCATTTATGCACCTAGAAGAAGGCTCATCATTTACAAATTCAAATAAATCAAAATAAGTCGGTATTAAGAATTTAAAATATTACTCAATACAAACGTACCTTCCCTGTAACTTTTGTAGATATTATAATATATCAAAAATAAAATAAAAACACGAAATCAGGCCTAAGCCTGTTTAATTTTTGACAAATATCAACCATGCCTATTAGTCCAAAAAAGTCAAAATTCAGTTTAACAACACAAAATACTAAAGCAAAATAAAAGAAAAAGCAAAAGTTTCACAAAACACACACTGAAAATAACTAAAACAGCAAAATAAAACCTCTTAAATATCAGTGACAAGAAAAAAGTATTAATAATTTCACAATAATAATACACATATTATACAAGACAAGCATAGGATCTTTGGACTAAATTTTGTAAGCTTTCAGGGGATTGTTCTGAAAAGTAAAACATTTCCAGAATTGAACTCATTTCAGTGATTTATATAATAATTTCGAGAGCAAACATAACGTTCGCTGCTATTTATCAATTGAAATTGTTGTTAAACACAAAAATAAAACTGAAAAATATAGTACACAGTTAAAAGTAACGATTCGACATAGACATATGGTATATGTAAATATTTTATGTTAATAGTATTAAAAGATGATTAAGTGCTCATATTAAATTAACCACTCCTCATTACCGTAATATGCTGGTAGTTTTGAGTTATTTTGAAACAACTTACATGTGCAACATAATGATATGTAATACTAGTTCCTTGTTGCAGAAGTAATAATTATAAATAGATTTGCTAAGTGTTAGGGTATTTGTCTTTTGGCGGTAGTAAATATAAAATGGCATAATCATTAATTAATGAGACATAGTTAATGTTATCGAAAGCTGGATATAAATCGATTTTGCAAAGGGAAAAATGAAAAATTGGGTTATGGGGTTCGATTATTGGATTAATGGATGTATCCCTGCTTCCATCCCAATCTTAATCTTCATTGCTTGACCGTTCGTACTTGTCAAGGTCGCGGGCATCTCGTATTAAAATGTCATGAACGCCATTTGCATTCGGTTAGGTTAGGTTAGGAAATGGATTCTTAAAGTTGTCATGAGCACTTGTGGGTCTTTCTTGGTGGGCTCATTTGAAAGTTTTCCGGAAAATGGCCATTCATTTTTGTGTTGCGGCAAAATTCTTTGTCAGTTGACACTACTGTTATCCATAAATCGATTGCTGCTGCAAAAATACACAACTACAGCGACATGAACACGTCCATCCAGGGCTTTTGCTTGCTTCTATCGACTGTACACCATTATAATATGTTTATGTTGAAAATAATTACAACTATTGTGAAATCCGCACTTGACACAAGACATGGACAATTTCAAATGTTAGTAATAACTCTTTGAACTTGACATTCTTAGTCAATTTCTGTAAAATTGTTGTCTTTCAACGTTCCACTGCACTTGAGAATTACACTAATTCTTTTAAGTGTGTTGTTTGTGGATATTCTACTTGAATAGATGGTAATTTAAATAAGTATTTATTATACATTTTCATTTTCTTCTATTGAAAATTACTACACAACCAAATAAACGTCCAATCCTTCGAATACTTCAAGTGTCCGACCTTTTGAAAACCATTTATGGTAATTAGATAGCATCCACTACCACAAGTGGCTAATTGACCCTATTCCACTGCAATCTTTGAACATATCTTGTTGTATTGAAGTGAATAGTCATTTTGAGGATCTTTTTATAAATTATTAAATGCGATTATTCGATCATAGCCTTGGCATTTAAAATATCCAAGTTTATAATTATCACAAAAAAGAAAATATCTGGCAATACTGTAAATTCCACAATGATAGCAGCAGCAGCATCACAAGAATTTCGCACACCAAAATCGATAAGAATCGAGAGATATCTTGAAATATTTTCGCTTTATTTAAAGTTAAAGTACTTGAACATTTTATGGGAAAATTTACAAAAAATTTCATTATACAAACATTTATAAATTTAGTTAATAATAACCTCCCCATGTGTCACGTGGTGCTAAGCTGGATCTACCTCTTGGCCTTTCTCTTTGTTGTTGCACGTTGGACTTATCAATTTTCGTTTGTTGTACAACATTTGGAGAAGTTTGCGGCATATCAGTAGAATTGAAGTTGGGATTAAACGAAATTTTGCTTCTATTCCCAGAAGTGTTAGGATCTACTCTACTTTGTTCAAAAGAATTGTCCAATTTGATCTTTCTTAAAGACGGATCCACAGGAACAGCTTCATCTCCGGTAACTAAAACTTCTTGTACTTGCGACACATCGATTTCTTCAGCTACAACACTCGCCCATTCCGGTCGCTTCTTCTTCGTCTTCTTCTTTTTCTTGCCTTCGTTCGGGTCTCTTTCAAGTGGTCGCATGTTAGTTTCGTTGAATGATTTTATAGCTTGAGCTTCGCTGGCAATAATCGATTTCTCTACATCTATATTGAGCTGTTGTAGAGTATTCCTCATTTTTTCTTCTTCTTTTTGCAGTTCAACGGCGTGCGCTTCAGCTGCTTCTGCAGCTTGATTAGCGTTCATTTGCTCCACTTCTTGTTGACGCTTGAGATTGTTTAATCTGGATTGTAATCGTTTGTTTTCTTCAAACATGCGTTCTCCTTCGTTTCTCAACCATTGTAATCTGTGGTACAGCTGCTGTCTCCTCGCCATTTGTTCAGTTTCCGGATCCACTGCTGTAGGCGGAGGTATGGGTAATATAAAGTTTAAATATCTTTCTCTTGATATGTAATATTTTTGAAAATCGAATGTTGGAGCCATGTCGTAAATTTCGTTTATAGCTCGCATCATTTTTTCTATATTAATATCGTGTCTTTCTTGGTAGAATTCAACTGTGAGAAGCTGTTCATTTATCAATACGTCACTGACATCTTGTGTCATGGTTTGATAAATTTTTCTACACATTATTTGAAAGCCGTTTAAATCTTCCGTTAAACAATCTCTTAATTCCTTACCATTATCAGATGTATAAGGTGAAACTAAGTTGATAAAATCATGGATGGGGATGTTTTTATCTTTGAGTTCGCCTAAAACTAATTTAATTCCTTTCAAGTCTTCTCCTTTGGGAGCCTGTCTTCTGATTAGCTTTTTTTTCACCTCTTCCCAATCGATGGCAGTTTTAGGTTTTGGGCAAACACTGAAAGCCGGTAGCGTCCATTCCAGACCTCTTTTTGGTTTCTCTAGTCCTTTTTTCTGTGATGGTGCTGGTGTGGATTTTCGTCCAATTCCAGATTTCGAGGCTATTCCACTCGGTTTCTTACTAAATCCAGGAGTAGATCCTTTAATCGACATTTTCTTTCTATAGACATGGAACTATTCTCCTAGCTACACAACAAATGGCTGCTACTAATATTGCTGTTGCGATAGATGCATACAGGCAAACCATTTTTTTACATACACTTTCTTAAGTTCTATGCGATTAAATATGATGTAATGATCACTGGCATTTTAATTTCAGGCCGAAATGTCAAAAATGATACATTAATATTATTAAGGTCGACTTGTCAAACTCCCAAGCAAACTTTGATGAATGATATATAAGGTGTCCATTCAGTGCTTCTTTGAAATGCGATGACAAATCACTTGGAGTCTGAATATGACACCAATCAAGCTATATTTTAAATTTATTTTGTATTCTCTAGAGAGTCACAGCCGCAAAAATACATTGTTTCAATGGGGGGTCAAATTTTTTGACTGTCAAATAAGGTAGAATTAAATGAAGCAGCTGAAAAGTTTTCTGCCAGAATTTTTCAAAGACATCAATGAAGATAGAAAAGAAAAATCAACTTTAATATTTCTATAAATGTATATAAAAACATAAAATATTAATAATAAATTTTGCATACAAGATATAAATTATTTGAGACAGTTTAATTATTTGAAATTCCCATTCAATCTGAACGTGTAGCATCCAGCGTAAAATTGGATTAATTAAGGTATTCGAGATCCTACAAATATAATATTTATAAATTATCAGATTAAAAACATTTCTGTGTAAGACAACTATAATTACTAGACTAATTTAATTAAAAACTACCATAATTAACTTAATATATTGTAAAAGGTTTTATACGTATACATAAATATTCTGTATAATACAGGTACATATGTATTATTTTAAAATTTTAGCCCTGCACGATTCTACAATACGTGATTCGTATATAATTAAGTTTTAATACTTTTAGTACTACATTGTGAAGTGATAGGAAGTACAATGATTCCCTTACTAAATAGACAGTAGTAACTGCCTTAGAAATTCAAATCTGACAACACTGGAAGCTCATTGAAATGACGTATGATGTTTCTCTGTGTGTCATTTGTCATTAAAACGTCACTGGATAGTAAATGTATAGTGAGAGCTCTTAATTTTTAATTTTTCCGATCTAATAGACAACAAAGATTATAAATAGTAAGAAATCCACTGAAATATTGTAATTATTCGACAAAATAAAAATAGAAATATATGATTTTAGCAGTTTTATTTCATGTCTCCAGTGACCCAAATAATTATAAAATAGATACGCAACTTATTTTTTATTGAATATTTTCTAACGATCTGAGGTTTCGGTGGTTAATCAATATCAATTCTAATTATTCTTGCAGTTTTAGAGGTTAAAAATAACTCATACTCTTTCATTCAGTCTTACCGCACATTATTGGTAAAACAACATATACTTATAAACAAAACCACTGAAGAAAGTTTAACTTATTGTTCGAATAATGTAATTTTCATGTTTACTTCGTTCCCATAATTTATTTAAGACAAAAAACCATAGCAGGTAGTCGTGAATCCGATACGAAAAGTGTTCACCAAACTGGGTAGTCCGGCGGCTCAAGCGACTGATTTGCTTTCATCGATAATGTCCGGGGGGGTTTTGAGTACTGCCTAATTTTAATAGAAACATTTATAATAGAAATAATTTTTGTTGCAGCTAACTATGTATTGTTTAAATAAAAGTATCAACGATAATAATCAGGAGGCACTTATTTTTTTGAGTAAATATTCCATTCACTTCAACCTACCATCAGTTCCATCAAATGTTACATACAAACAGGAGATTAACAAATTTCAAATTGAGCAGTGTAGGTCAATAGTAACGAGTTTGAGGAAACAACATCTGAATTTTTGATTTCACTATTTCCAAATTACCATACGTGTTCAATATCTTTTAGCATGAATTATTTTTTCAAAATTCGCAAATAAATTACGCAATTTGTCGGAAAAAAAAATAGAACATCAAGTTTATCAACTGCGAAAATCTCGAGAGGGTAATTAGAAAACCAGAAACGTTGTTGTTGATGCTATAAATAAAAGCATCTTTTATTATGTAAACAGCTTGCATTATCTGATTTATCATTATCATGTAAAAGTATTGTTCCTTTTTGTATTTTAATAAGTACATTATATATTATATAATTTTTTGTTGATAAACAAACATTATTACTAACAAAAAACGGTAAACGTACTTCTCTAGTAATTTCAGAATACGAGGAGATGTTACTTAGAAAAATTTAGAATCTGATAAATTTCTTCCATTGCCTATAATTACATTTGTCAAATCAACATCCATTTTTAGTCCACCTCAGTCTCCTGGGCTTGTGGATTCTTCTATTGCTCTAATTACAGTCTACTCAGCCGTCCCCTGTATTAACCATACAGGTTCCTTGCTGGTTGTTTGTAGAAGTCTCCTGAAGTCATTTGGGGTCTACCATCTTATCGACGATCCAAGGCAGATCCATCAGCAATGGCTGTCACAGTGGCGTAACTACCTATGGGTTAGGCGGGGCAGTGCCCCGGGGCCCTCAAGCTCAGGGGGCCCTCGAATCCTTACTAGATGACAAGTTGCAACCCCACTTTAATCATGAAACCTCAGTTGAGAGAAATTCAAAAGTTATGCCTAGGGAATTCCCCTAATTTCTTTCTGTAGGCTGGCAGTGTTGTCAATTTGACGGATAGTAATATGTGCGTTTTATTATTCATCGATGTGCGTTTTATTGTGAATTCGAAAGATTTTTTTTCGAGAACGGTTAAAAAATTAATGCTGTATTAGGAGTAAGTAAGCTAATGTCAATAAACTTTTTTGTACTGGTCAATATAGAATATAGTGGTTCAATTTTATTTGATTTTACCACTCATATTGATGTCCGTTAAGTCAATAAGTCGTGTCAAATCTATAGATTTCGGCTAAAATGGCAACAGTAGTAAAGTATAACCAATGTTAATTTGATGACCCATATTTTTAATCCCATTGAAAAAAAAGGCGCCCAATGGCGTGCATAAATGCCTGGATTTAGACGAAGTCATTGATACTTTTGCGAAAACTAAAGCTAGGAAAAAATTGTTATTTAGTCAGTTGGTAGGCCCGACCTTTATATAATAAACCCTTGAATCTTCTCCATTTCGTTTTATTAGCCAAACCTACACCAAGTATTAATTGTAATTTATGTTGTTACTGTTTAATATTTTTATTACCTGCCCTGCAGTGCACAAAAAAGAGCTTAAGAAGTTAAGTAGCTTATCTTTTTAAAGTATTTGTATATTTTATATTTTTATTTGATAAAACATAATCAGTTCACATAGCAGTGGGGCCCCATTTTTTAATTTGCCCCAGGGCCCTTGGTTCCTAGCTACGCCACTGGACAATTCAAGACATTTTACACAAAGAGTTATCTGCAAAAAAATAGTTTTTCCTTGGATACCGCAACAGACAACCATAAGAGAGAATTGGTGCCAAAAGACCAGCTTAAAACGCAAGTAATTCAAGCTATACCTAAGCAGTGTTGTCAGTAGTGATGAATCTTAAAAGCTGTTATTTTCAAAATTCCAGATTCCAGCCAACTGAATAAAAATTATCTACTGTTTTTTTCTTTGACTGAACGGTATTACGAATAAATTGACATATTTTTCTATTGTTTCAGATCGCTCTTTGCCTGACAACCTTGCCTTTCACTAACTCCATAACGGTAACCTTCGGCACGAACGAAGGTCCTATCGTACCAAGGCCAACAAAATCTACACAGTCTCAAGAAAAAATCGTAGAATATAGAAATCCAGCACCGGTGTCCGAAGAACGAGTCGATATACCTAACCCGAACACTTACCGACCGCCTTTTCCACACCAATACAGAGAAAAACTGTTTTCCTTCAAAGCTCCTTTAAATGTGATATTCGGAACTGCATTAGATAAAAAATATACCCCTAGCATCCCTAAATACCATTATTATAAAAAACATTTGCAAAAACTTAATTTGGGATTGGATTATACCGGTCCAAATATTTTTGAAAAACAAGATTATGAATTTTATCCCAAGACAATTTTAAGTCCTTCGGTTAGATACAACAAACCTATTTTCGTATCAATTACAGACAAAACCGGTAAATTTGTCCCAGAAATTGGAGTTGTATATTCTTCAGGAATAAGGTATTATGTTCCGCAAGTAGTACTTGTTGATCCTCAACAAATACCCGATCCAGAGGACGAAAATTCAGTGTACGGTGTTGAAGATGCAAAAAATTATCAATAAAAATAGAGTAGTCAGTATATCAGTTGTATCAGTGCCAATCAATTTTTTTCACGTGAAACTTACTTTTTCTACTAGCGTGCGGAAATATCCACTTTTCCGCACTCTTTTCAGTAGATTTGTAAAGATTTTGGGGAATAAACTGACATTTGAATGTTTAAAATATGTATTTGTATGGTTGTAGTCCACCAAATGACTGGAAAATTAATTAATAGAATTCTGTTTTTTTAATAAAAAGAAATATTTTTTTCAATAATTTTTAATGTCCCTGAAGTAGAAAATGAGAAAATGCGTACCGCATTGGCTGAGATTCCACCTTGATTATATTGATAAGAATAGATTGGAAAATTTTGCTGCCTTAGATACTTGCAATGAACAATCTCTATAGGTGATAAAAATTTATCTTTTTGATAAGTTATAGAAAAATTGACAATTAAAGTAATACAAATAAATTTTATGGGAAAAATATTTTTCAATAGTTTCAAGTATTTATTAATAAATTATTTTCAAAAATGGAGTTTTTTAAGATTCTGCCATAATTACAAAATTTCTTAAATAGAACTTACAATATTACACATTAATATTTATTCACATTTAACCAATGTTTTTGTTATAATAATATTAAAAATGTCACTTAGGTTAATCATTGTAGATGGAGGTAGGAATATTTTTGGTAGATTAAATTGAAGAATTTCAATATTGTAAAATTTTCTCATTTATTAGAAACCTGTCTTCTTTTTGTTTATTTTTAATGTGAAAATTTTAATTTTGCTTGGAATAATGTATACAGTGATGGGCAAATGTGTGGAACCAAGTAAATATCTCTGGAATTATCAGAGATATCAAAATGAAATTTAAAAGGTATATACAACAGTAGATTGCTTATTTGTTTTCATATTTTTGAACAATTTTGAATTTCCGGTTTTACCGGAAGTAATGTCGATTTTAAAATTTGCAATGAAACACCCTGTATATCATTTCAGTTTCTGATGAAACATTTTATTCCGAATACAAAAATATCGGGTTCAATATTTTTTATTTTAATACCTACCGAGATATAAACAGAAAACTAAGTGATTTTCAAAACATTGGATGTATCAGATGTTCAAACTGAGCACCGTCTACTTCTTGGCAATAGGCAAGTCGGTTTGTGAATTTCTATTCTTTCTCTTTCACTTAATTCGGCCATTTCACGATCAAATTAAAACAATATAATCTTTTCACGTTCAAATACAAACACTAATAACTTATTTGGACAACTACTGTCACTTCACAATGAATTTTGTGGTCTACTAGCTCCCATCAAATTTTTCCTTTCCTTGGTTACTTTTCTGCTAATATCTCAGTAGGTATTGAAATAAAAATATCGAACCCGATATTTTTGTATTCGTAATAAAATGTTTCATCAGAAACTAAAATGATATACAGGGTGTTCCATTGCAAATTTTAAAATCGACATTACTTCCGGTAAAACCGGAAATTCAAAATTGTTAAGAAATATGAAAAAAGTTAGCCAATCTACTGTAGTATCCACCTTCCAAATTTTATTTTGATATCTCTAATAATTCCAGAGATATTTACTTGGTTCCACACCTTTGCCCATCACTGTATAAAAATTGTTATTAATAATAATTAATAGTACCATGCATTTAAATTATCGTAAACATAGCTCTTGATTTATTATTGAGAATATTTCGCATAACATCAAAATTTAATTATAGAAAATTAAAAAATTCAAACTTAATAGTCCCAATATAATTAAAATTATTGGTATCAAATGCGAAAATAATTGAAGTCATAACATAATTGGAATTTTGTGATTAAAAAAATGTAAATTTTACACAATATATGGTAATAATTGTTAATATAAACAGACCTACTCTCAACTTAAATGTTTTGGTGATATATACTAATAGGTTTGATATGTTTTATAAATGATTTCATATTAATTATCCAAATAAACTTGCTTCTGGGTTTTTATTTCATTTTTACTATATTTTATGATGTTTTTTTTTCCAAAAATCGAAAACAGCAAATTTTTTTAAAAGATTTGAAACGCTTTTAGACGAGACACGTGACTGGCTACTAGTGTCTAAAAATAATCTGAATTCTTCTCAGACACTATAGTAGTCAGCCACAAAGTACGTCTCGTCTTAAAGCGCTCTTCTACTCTCTCTGAGGTCGTTTTGGTTAAATATGATATATAGGATTTATTACTAGAGATTCTTAATGATATTAACTGAATAAGTACCTAATTGTTCGTAACAATACGTTTATTAATTGGAGAAACTCTTCTTTTTTATTATATTAAGATGATAATATTAAAACAAGAAGTGAACGTAAAGTTAGAAGTTACGATTTTAATGCTTTCAGGAAAATAGTAGCAGACTCATTTGGTCTCAGTTAGTCAAAAATCTTATTATTTTTATTTGGCAGTTTTTTGAACAAATTTAAGTCATTCTGGTTTAATATTATTGGCATGTGATGTGTAAAAATAAAAAATACAGACAACGAAAATATCTAATCTAAATTCACACATGACTTAGTTAAGAACTATGCCCTCCACTATTAGTGAAGCAGCAGGCAAAAATATGTCCTGAGTTATATAGAATTTGATAGGAAGTTTATTATGAATAAAATCCCATTTTTACTGTTTATCAAAATAATTGCCATACCATAATAAAGTGAATATTGCCTTTGTGGATTCTTAAGATAGAATAAGATAATCATGTATATATTTGTAATAAAGTTAATTTTAATAAATAACACTGTGTTTTATTTTAATTGGAATCTCTGGAAGTTGCGTGGACCAAATATAAGAGCTATAAATCATTTTTGAAGTTAATGCGGTAAATGACAAAGACTGTTTGTTAATTAGCAGTTATACAGTTGAAATATGAGTGTGTAGACATCAATTTATTACTACTTGACAAATTTGATGCTTATCTTATTGTTGAAGGAAATTGAAACGGTTTTTTAATTAGATAATATTTCAAAAATAACAATAGGTAGATGATAGCGTGGGATACTAACAAATTTTAATAATTAATGGTTAGGTTATTTGTTATATAATTTGTTTAAAATGAACTGAAGATTACCAGACAAAACATTAATGACATTGGAGATAGAAAAAGAAACGACTTTTAATTGATATTTACGAAACTTCACCTTTATAATTTCCATACATGTCCTTAAAAAATTGATAATCGTTTATTGTCGATGTCACTTTTTATATACTGCCAAGAAATATAAGTGTAGTATAATTATTTTGACATTTAAAAAATAAAATAACCTCCATTTACTTGTTCTGGTCTTCGGAGACTCGGTAGCATTGACTTGTGGTCCACTTTCAACCATCTAAATCATTTATTCATTCACCAATCGATTGGGCGTCCCATACAGTTTTTTCAATCAGAATATATTTAATTATCATAAAAACTTATTTATTATTTATTTGTTTTCATACAACAAACAGACTGTTGAAAATATTAGATTTATTTCAACAAAATATATAATATTTTTAATTAAATTTGTAAGACTATGATTTATCATAATATACCTATCTTTTTTCATCTGGTAATTGAGGTTGAAGATGGACCATTGTAGGATGTTTTAAATCGAAAAAACCACAACATAAAACTGCCGTTACATCATATCAGGGTATACTAAGTGAAAGCCATTTAAAATTAAGAATGAATATTGAATATTATCACGTAATGACCTTTAAATCTTCATCTTCTTATAGTTATGTAATTTTTTTGACAACAAAGATAAAAAGAGTGTTTTTTCAATTCAAAGAACCGTGATAAGTTTTTTAATTTTAATATATTGAATTTTAACAAATCAAATTTGTGATTTCGATTTAATTTAAAAAGTTATAACTTGAATTTATCTATTGTCAAATCAATTTTGAGGTTATACAGCTGACCCCTCAAGAATCCGCAAGCTTCTTTTAACAGAATAAAAGAAAATTTGTATAATACTAACAAATTTGAAGTTTGAATAGAGTTAACCTAACAGGGGTGTTAATTTAAACAACTACAAGTTTAAATGGAACAATAGATTTTTAAGACTTCAAAATAATTTCTATTGTGCAAACTCGAGTTGTTTACTTCAAATTATCACTATTTCAAATACAATAATTCATATAATTGCTATATTTGGAAGAAAGTAATCCAAATAGTAATTGTAAACAATTTATGGTTTCAATTGAAACAATTAAAATGTTTCAATGGAACCCTCAATACTTTTGAATTTATTAAAAATCCTTTTCAAACAAATACGTTTACTTCAACCAAACAATCCTTTTTTTCAGAGTGTACACAATGCATTTATAGTAGAACTAAAATATCCTTATACCCGTGATGTTTACTATATTTATCTAAGGCAACTATTTTATACCGAACTAAAGAACTTATCCTTGATGGACACAGATGTTTTTCAAATCGACCTTTCACGTAAACTTAAGATTCAATCTGATCTGAGTAGGGAATTGAAAATTCCTCAATGTTATGCCATAACCAATAGTTAGCTTGGGGGTAATTGTATTAAACAATAATAATGATATACACGTTTTTGTAAATCCATTGCAGTTTAATAAAGAATATTATTTTCAACAAATGTATTTTTGTTGCTTTTTCTAATACAATCGACTGAGCCGGAAGAAAACTGATTTTAAATACATTGATGTATTTCATTAATTTATACTCTCACTCTGTCTATGTGAATGTATATACATAATGAAGAGAAGAAATTAGGTATTTCAGTTCCTTGTATTCATATTTTCAAAGGTTTTTTAATGGTTTTATTTGCAGGAAGTCATCTTGTCCATTAAACTAAATAGCATGATTCGTAATATCTTATCTTGATTTCAGAAAGTTTCTTTACAAGGATGTTTTGGACAAAAAATTTGTTTGAAGAAAAAGTGGGATAGTGAGAAAAGTCAGTCAAATAGTGATGAGAATATTTATGGACTTGGCTGATAGGCAGCTTAATGTTATAAATGAAACTAACAATTTTCAATTAATTCAACTATTTGATGACTAAATAATGTAAATGATAATAATATTTTAAAATACCTCAAAAGGGTGTTTCAAATTTATAAATGATTAGTATTTTTATTGTTAATTATTGTTATTGCACGTAGAATAAAGTTTTGAAACAAAATATTCCAATAACTGATTTTTAAACTTTTCAATTCTCATCTGAATAATACCCTTGAACATAGACGCAACTAAGAGTGAGCTGTGGGGTGTTAAGCCTTCTAAAGAGCCGAAAAGCCCCCAAAAGTTAGGTACCATTTGAGTGGGGCATTTTCGCCATCTCCACTGCGACCTTCGTTTGGTCGTAGTCCCTAAATAAGAAATTAAAATTTGTTTGAAAAATTACAATTAATGAAGGAAAAACAAAATTAAGATTTGACAAAAGTTAGGCGTATTTCAGAATTCATTTTTTTGTCTGTCAGAGCTAAAAGTTTATTGTTACCAGCGGAGCTCCTGCGATGACCTCCCTTCTAGTTGGGGCTTCAACCCCCTAAAAATCCTATGCTAGTTGCACATATGCATTTGAATTAAAATAACATTATGGGATTACGAAAATCATTTAAACACTCGTTTGGTAGTAATTTCTAGTAATAACTGTAATTTTTCTAAAACTACTAACACTTTACAAGTAGAGATACGGTCCACTAGTCGTAAATACATCAAAAGTTTATGAAATATTCACCGACAATTACCTTTTATTATTGCAGGTTTTCATTTATCCTCTGGGAGATAATTTACTAGGAGGAAATTGAAGATCACGCTTCTTTCAAATGTGGACCTTTCATATTAGTAACAGTGTGGCAAAATCATTAATTTGAGAATATAATTCATATGTCACGTGACATGTTTTCCACCAATCAATATTGAGAATCTCCCTAGATACATGTCTATCACAGCGATGATAAAAAACAAAGAAATTATCACCTTATTTTGGTTCGTTGCTAAGGGTAATTTTTCATATTTACACTGACAGCTCATATTGAAAGTATAAAAATGTGTTCTAATCGTTGGGGTAATTGTAATTATAAATTCAATATATTCTCTCATTAAATATAAGCTCGTAATATGATTAATAATCGAAGATATATCTCGTAAAACCGAAGCAGCACATATCACTTGTTATATTACGTATGAAAATATAACTTTTCTTGGGAAGGAAGTTTATGTGGCATGTCCGTCAAAATGACATAATTTACGCAAGCGCAATAGCCTTCTGGGTGTGCATTATCGTTTTGACGATAATTTTACTTGTTTTTTTGACTGTAAACAATTTCTTAACATCTACTTCATTTAAATATGATAAATGTTACAGGAAACAGTGATCTTGGATTTATTAGTAGTAATTATGCCAAAAAAATTATCCAACCACTCAACAGATGGTCTTCAAGATCAGTTACAAAACAAGCACAGGTAAATTTATGGATAAAACAATACTTATTTCAATGTAAATCCTCACAATCACCTTTTATGTGACAGCTCGACCCATTGTTCCCATTTAAATCTTTTTGATGGTACAAACGCTGGGGGACAAGCCTCTTGACAGATTTAAGAACGATTCTATAGTAAACAATACATTTAAAGTGTGTCAGTGTCGTGTGTTACGGAGGTAATTTGTTAATTTCGGACAATAAACTATGTACTTGGAAGTAACTGATGTAATTCTGGTTTATTTACAAAAAAATACAATAAACTTTCAATTAAATGTACCTATACGGTTTTTATTGTGCGCACAGCGGTTGAATGTTAATTTTCTTTAGTTGTGTGAAAAGCATAAATTTATTTTTGTAATACTGTAATTTATTATTGTCCGTATATGTCAGTTTAAAGTGGTTAACAAATATTTTGATTATTTCGATAATATTTTCAATATCAAAAGAGCCGCAGAGAATAAAAAGTAGTCCAGGTCAGACTTGTTAATTGGGGAAAAGTTTAAGCAAGTTCTGATCAAAAATCCATACTGAAGGATGAAATAAAACAGCTTAATCTTTCCTCTTATGTTGTCAATTAAATTTTGATCGTAATTTATAATTAACTGCTATTTGTTTTATGATATTTAGTTATTTGTTGTAATTATTAGTATTTAACGGAACTATTAAGTCTTTATGTCTTTATAAATTGAACATTTTTCATTTGAACCTCAATAAGCAGGAAATTGAGTAGGCAAATAAAGTTTTTAAATATACTAGAAGTTTGTAAGGTATAAATTCAATTAGACACTAATTTTTTGTAGTGTCCATGCATTTAATTTCCTTTGAAAACGACGTATCATGAAGAAAGGATCTAATATAAAAAAAATGCGATTTCTAACAGTTTTCTTTTGTAAAACTAACCTTACAGCGTTATTTAGTTGGTGCGAAGTGTATATTATAAATAACATACCTACCTACCTACTAATACTAACCGTCGAAATGGCCAATAAAGTTTAACTATCTTCCATACTGAGAGCGGTTGTTATAAATGTTATCGATCATTAGTATATTGTAGTGCATGAGCATGAAATTTTATTATTATAGTGATTTGTTCGTCATTTCCGGATTAGTAGGAAGCAATAGTGAAGTTATCCAAAATAAAGTTGAATACAATGTGAATTAATAGTTATTTATGCAACAAGTGCAAAAAGTGAGTGTTTTTTGCACGCGACGTGAAATTGTCCAACGAGGTCTTTAGGCCGAGTTGGACAACACGTCGAGTGCAAAGAACACGTTTTGCAAGAGTTGCATGCAATATATTTTATATTGTAAGCAATAAATGAATTTTCATTGTAGCTTCCAAATTGGAATTGTTTGACATAAGGCATTAAGTTTATTCAATAAAATATTCTCTAAATATCTCGTTCGTTTGAATTGATAGGTGAACACTCAGTCATAGAAAAAGTATAGTATTCTACTTTCGTGTAATGGCTATTACTCACTCGAATGATTACGACGTTCGCCTGCGGCTCACGTCGCAAACTTCATTCTCATGAGTAATAGCCATCATTACACGCTCGTTGAATAATATACTATTATTGCACTAGTGCAATAAAGTACCACTTTTTGCATTAAATGTGGTTCACAAAAGTGTTGTTTTTTGCATGAATGTAGAAAAAATTATAAATGAGTTTGATTCTTGATAGAAATTATTGAAAAATGATTGTGATTGTCAATAATAGTGTGGGTTTTAAATAATAAAGGGTGACAATTTCATTATTAAACAAGTAGGAAAATCTCCTTTTCACACAGGAAATGTTTTTTTGTTTAGAGAAAAACAAGGCTCTAAGCCAGTTTTGATCAAAAAACTAAGTCTGTCGTCTGTCGAACAAGATATAAATATTAATGGCATTGTCTTCAATAAATTTCCGTTTGCAAAAGGTCAGGAATAAATTAACGTTACCAACTTAATTAATTATGTTTATTTATTTGTAAAAAGTAACCGCAACCTTCGTGTTTCTCATCAAACTGTGGTTGTTAACAGAACAAATATTTGACAGAACAATAAATAAGCAATTAACGGAATGACTAACAGCATGTGATTCGAAAAAATAAAAATAATAAACTCAACAACACGCCAAAAAGTGAAAGTGAGCAGACGTATGCACTGTCAAGATCACAATAATTGTATTAAATAAACAACATTGCCAAGCTGAGGAATTTTTCGATAAAGACTTCAACTTTCGCAATTAAAAAAATATGAACACCTACACACCAATATCTTCTTCTTGTAGAAGTGTTTATGGTGAATTTATTGTTGTAAAATGAGGGAAAAAATATTATGTACTATTATTATTAATATTTAAGCCACTTTCAATAGTTTGGCATTGATGTCATTGAAAAATTATTTCTTTTTATCTAGTGCAGGTAGTACCACCTGGGCTGGGGTCAATATATGGGTTTAGCCCAGTGTTATCCATTCACAAACACTAAAAATAGTGGACCAAAGGCGTGCCGGTAGGATAGTCGTAAAAAGGAAAGAATTTTATTTCAACAGAATAAAAATTAGGCATTATGTACATAGTATTGAGTACACTTATTTTTTATTGAGCATTATACAAAACAGGGCTGGAGTTAGACAGAGGCACTAATAGAAGTTGAACACAAAAGTTAACTGTATAATCTACTACCTAAGTAATACCTACACAATATTTCGATATGGACACTTCAGGCCAGAAAACACACTTTTTCTAATTCTCTCACGCAATTTTACTTGAAATTTTAAGATTACAAACAATACTATTTGAGCCGAACTGGACGGAATTCCCCATTTTATTACCCTATACTTTATTTATAATTTATGATTGAATAAATTACTAAACTTGGAAAGAATGCAATTCATTTCAAACTAGACTTTAAGCAATAGAATGGACTTGGATATGATTATTTCTGTTTCTTGCTTTAAAAATAGGTGAAGCATTTAAAAAAACCTCGATTACACCGCTAAAAGTTACTAGATAAGGAGTGTCTTCAGACTTTTCGAAATAATTCTTAATTGGGGAATTATATTGCTCGCAGTTATAGTGTCCAAGGCAAGTATCGAATTCGAATTATCATTTTCCACAGGCCATGGCAAAAATGTGACATTATTTTGAAGAAAATGTTAGGTTATAATAAGTTATTCATGTCAAATTTGATGCTTATTAATAATAGTAGGTAAATTCATTTTAAATTTTTTAATCAAAAAAGCTGTATGAAACGGGCACCAATTTGACCAATTATTAGGATGCAAAAATGCCAACTTAAACGTATTACTTACCAGCTGGTGCGATGACGGACGGTTCCAGCCGGAGTACCTGAAAGAGGAATAACATTATCACATTATGTATAAGCATAATTTATTTCAAAGGACCCCGCACTTTTTATAGGTAAAATGGTTCTTGGTGAAATTGTCTGAATTTTTAGTATATTGTAGTATTCGATGTACTGATTGAACGTACAGTACTTTGCGATTCTGTACGTTCAATCAGAGTACATCGAATACTACAATATACTAAAAATTCAGACAATTTCACCGAGAACCATTTTACCTATAAAAAGTGCGGGGTCCTTTGTGTTTAAATGATTAAATAATAGCTCTAGTGTGATTATATGTCTAAAAGAAATTATGTTTTGAAACTTCCTTCATTAAATAACATACAAAAGATGTTATCTACATGATATTGTCTAATTGAATCAAATTCCATGTCGCATGTTGATTTTTACTTTGTACTCATTAACTTTTGATTGACAATCTATCAACAAATATAATCAACTGGCTTCCTATGAATCAGTTAATAAACGCTGACAGAGAAAAGGAAAGTTTTTGTATCAGTACTTTTGGCAATGTCACTTATAATGATTCATTTAAACGATTTTTTCGTCAAGTTTGGAATTGTTTGAGCAGATAAATGGCCATGTTTAGATATATTTACACGTCAAAATATCAACTAGTAGGAAATAGTTGATAATTGGACAACAGATTGAAATTTGTTCAGCTCTAGAAATATATTATTTATAAAATACAATCAGTAAACTATGAGTATTTATTAATAAGTTTCCAAGTATTATATTGTGACTAAACCTATTGAATTTCTACCCGTCCTACCTGCTCAAAAATTGATTTCTTGGATTTCCACTAATGACCGAAAGCAAATTGGAATTTGTCAATAAATATTTAGTTATACCTGCCACTAATTGTTTACGGTTAACCCAAAAAGGAATTAAAAACAAATTTGCTTAAACTTTCTTATTAAAAGCACAAACAATATCAGTTCTTATTCAAACGTTGAACGGTCTCAATCAGCGTTAGATTTTCCATATTGCAGAAATGTCTTTTTTTAAATCTTCATCGACTTTTGATAATCTTACTACTATGAGTGTTGAAGATAAGGTTAAAATGAAAACGAATAATTCAGAAGGGATAAAAATTGTGGGAAGATTCAGTATCCGAGCTGCTCGAACTGAAAATAATATATTGGAAATGGATAGAGAACTACGATTTGATGTAAGTAAAGATTATAACATATATTCAGTTACTTTCCTGCTTATGGATAGAGCAACGACCTATTATAAAATGGACCAGCCAGCACACATTATTAACTATACATTGTTTTGGTCGCAACATAAATCAGGGCGAGTACAATGCACAGTAGCGTATCATATCGAAAGGGTTCATTTAAACCATTTTATGTAAATTGCTTTTATAGACTAAATGATGTAGATGTAGAATAGGTGGAAATTATATCAAAAACAAGCAATTTATTTAAATGATACCTATAGAGGACTTTTAACATAAAACAAGTTTTGGACTACGTATTATGAATATGTTAATATAATATGGATAGGTTTTTTTATTTTTTCTTATATTGATTCTACAAAACTAAGGAATAACTAAATGTATTGAAATTAGATAGAATAATTATAACAATAATCATAATATTAATATTTATTGTTCTTAAGAATTATTCACAATCATATTACAAAATAAAATAACTAGAACACACAATTGTAAGAAAATATTTAAATAAAATGAATCTTCATTATTCTTCAACAAACTGAAAAGATTACAAATTGTTCATGAAATAGATCTTTCAATTAAAATAGAGTTACCTTGTTGTTGATGGAGGTTTTTTTGCTTCAATAGTCCCTGTTGTCTTGAGCCTCAAAAGCAACTTCAACTTTGAAAATGCCCTCTTCTACCAAAAATACATTCAGTAATCAAATTTCACGGCGAAATATTGAATCCCTTGTCTTATGCTTATACTACGCTTGTGCTAATATATCCTGACCTATGGAACGATCGTTCATCTTTCTTATTCCATTTATTTTCGCATACTACACATTTTCTCACCATCATCAATGCCTTAAAAGCACTTGAATATACAAATATCAATGATATATCTAATAAAAACACAATTATAGTTAAAATATCATTGACAGATCTCACCAAAATGACAGAAGTAGTTCGAGGCTGCCAAACTAGAAATTTAGAAATTATTCTACCTATGACATTGATAGATCATGAAAAATACTAACCGAAAAAACTAAGTTAGCTGGACCGTGTGTTGGTCATACCTATTTTAAATGCTTCCCACTTTTTTCTTACTTATTAAACAAAAAATACTGCTCAAATCTTGAATATATTCATCAATTACTATTTTTGTTAGAAGAAATTTGGCATCATGTAAGAAGAGTCTCGCTCTAAATATGTTGGGGACAACCAAAATGTGAACAAGGCTAGTCTATTTTATAATAGGTCGTTGGGATAGGGCAAGTCTACAAGTTGGCAAAACTTCTGTTGTCTTAAATAAATGATCCTTTGTTTTTTAGACTCAATCAACTGCAGCGTCAACGTCAAAAAGCAAATCCCACAGTAGTTCGAAGGCATCATTTAAAAATATATTAATAAAACTACTTCCTCCATGTCGTTTGAAGAAAAATTTACAGCAAAAACAAACAAAATCAGGAGATTTTGCGAATATTCCACCAACCAAACTTGGCAATAAATATAATAATCAAACTTTCACGTCTATGAGTTGTTTATCTGAGACAGAAGACGATTATTTAGATGATAATGTATCTTATACATCAATTGAAGATGAACCTATAACATTTGTAGCCAAACGCGATGAAACAAAAAATTTAGATTCCAAACCTACTTTGGACGACAGTTTATTCGAAAATGATGATGAATGGATACATAACTTTAACAAACAAGATAAAAGAAGTCTTAAGATGAACTTTAAAAAAACAACTGATGATATTAACAGAAATATAACTGAATCACTCTCAGTTTTGAGTAAAAATAATGCAATTTTAATTAATAATGTTTGTATGACAAGTCAAACACATAACGAAAACGTAGTAGCAGATATTTGTAGCATGGTAGAAGAAAAAATTAAGAAGCTTGAATCGGAAGTGAGGTATATTTTGGAAAAAAAGGATAAAACTACTATGGAGGTGCTGGAAAGTTGTAGATCGAAATTGGTTGAAAAGGATATATCCAGGAAAACTACAGAGACCTTGTATAAATTATTACTTAAGAATGCCAGTGAAACGGTGAGTAACTGAATATTTTTCACTAACAAAATTAGGTATCGAAAGTAAAAGGTTAAGGTTGTTGTTGTTAGTATGATTTTAAAAGGAAACTATTGAGAATTTGTGAAAAAATCAATTAATTTTAAAATTACTTTGTTATATTTACAGTTATTTGACAGTTAGTACAATTATTACACATTTGAAAAAAATTATTAAAATTGTGAGGAAGATTTTGTTAAATATTTTTTCTACATTCATGCAAAAAACAACACTTTTGTGAACCACATTTAATGCAAAAAGTGGTACTTTATTGCACTAGTGCAATAAAATATTTTATTGCACTCATCTGTCATTCTTGTGTCAGTTTTGTTATGATTAATGACAAACATAAACATTTAAATTAAATAAAAATCCATAGCGAGTATCTGATCCTGCTTTAATACAACAATAATATATGTATATCTTACTACTTAGTCTCAACGAGTTACAATTTTTGCGAAAATCTTTAATTATTTAAAATTTAAATGGTCAAGGCGAAAAACAGCTATGATTGAGTACTGACAAGGTGGAGGCCATAAAGATACAAAAAAAGAAGAACGGGTCTCTTTTAATTAGGGTAGATTAGGTTCTTAACATATTTATATTCTAATTTTCCAGTTTTTGCATGAATTTAGAAAAAATATTGTATGCAACTCTTGCAAAACGTGTTTTTTGCACTTGACGTGTTGTCCAACTCGGCCTAAAGACCTCGTTGGACAATTTCACGTCGCGTGCAAAAAACACTCACTTTTTGCACTTGTTGCATAAATAACTATTGTACTGTGGAAATTTTATTCGCCACCTTATCTACTTTTTGAATTTGCCTACAATCACAAGGAACATGTAAGACTAGAGAAACTTATCCTGTATATTTTTTTTAGATTGCTCGCGAAGAAGAGAAGATTGCGTATTTTAAAAAATACCAGAAGCAATTAGGAGAAAAGTAGCTAACTTGAGGTTAACAACTGATGGCTATAGAGACCATTCACAGTTTTTGGAAAATGTGGATATAAAGTTTGGAAAAAAACCAAAACTCAGTGACATTTAACTATTTTTATTTTATTTATTACTATTAATCGAATAGATGATATAATATGATTTGTAATATTCCTTGAGAGAAATGAAATATATAAAAAAAAAACAAAAGTGTAAGGCTAATTGTTTTAAATTTTTTATTCATAAAACTCTTGAAAATTGGAGAAATAATTTACTTCTTTCCTGGTCGGATTAATGAACTCAAAATATACTAGAATATGTGAAATTTTCTGCTGAATCGATTGCTGAAGACTAGAACGTTCTATCTATCATATTATTCAAGTTATGAGCACATTTAGTTTTAAAAACGGGATTTTCGAAAATTTCAGCACTTCATTTGCAAAATGAATTTTTTATCAAAAATTTTGAAGCAAGGGGTAGGTATGGAAATATTTAATGTGAACTGCATTGTGCTAACTTCTTTAATGGTCGGAATTATGGACTCAAAATACACTGGTAGACGTAAAATTTTACGCTGAGTCGATTGCCGAAAACTAGAACGTTCTATCTATCATATTAGTCGAGTTATGAGCAGATTTAGTTTTGAAAACGGGATTTTCGAAAATTTCATGACTTCATTTGGAGAAGAAAAAATGATTTTATACAAAAACAGACTGTGGCAGTCGATTTTTCGCATCAGAAAACCCCTTCTGACAAATTTTGAGCAATTTTTATCTCAAAAACGTATTTTTTGTCGAAAATTTTGAAGCAAGGGGTAGGTATGGAAATATTTAATGTAAACTGCTTTGTGCTAACTTCTTTCCTGGTCGGAATTATGGACTCAAAATACACTGGGATATGTAAAATTTTCCGCTGAATCGATTGCCGAAGACTGGAATGCTCTATCTATCATATTAGTCGAGTTATGAGCATCTTTAGTTTTGAAAAGTGGATTTTCGGAAATTTCATGACTTCATTTGAAGGAGAAAACATGATTTTATACAAAAACAGACTGTTCCAGTCGATTTTTCGCGTCAAAAAACCCCTTCAGACAAATTTTGAGCAATTTTTATTTCAAAAACGTATTTTTTGTCGAAAATTTTGAAGCAAGGAGTAGATATGGAAATATTTAATGTAAACTGCTTTGTGCTAACTTCTTTCCTGGTCGGAATTATGGACTCAAAATACACTGGGATATGTAAAATTTTCCGCTGAATCGATTGCCGAAGACAAGAATGCTCTATCTATCATATTAGTCGAGTTATGAGCACATTTAGTTTTGAAAACGGGATTTCCGAGAATTTCATGACTTCATTTGGAGAGGAAAAAATGATTTTATACAAAAACAGACTGTTCCAGTCGATTTTTCGCATGAGAAAACCCCTCCTGACAAATTTTGAGCAATTTTTATTTCAAAAACGTATTTTTTGTCGAAAATTTTGAAGCAAGGGGTAGGTATGGAAATATTTAATGTAAACTGCTTTGTGCTAACTTCTTTCCTGGTCGGAATTATGGACTCAAAATACAATGGAATATGTAAAATTTTCCGCTGAATCGATTGCCGAAGACTGGAATGCTCTATCTATCATATTAGTCGAGTTATGAGCATCTTTAGTTTTGAAAAGTGGATTTTCGGAAATTTCATGACTTCATTTGAAGGAGAAAAAATGATTTTATAGAAAAACAGACTGTTCCAGTCAATTTTTCGCGTAAAAAAACCCCTCCAGACAAATTTTGAGCAATTTTTATTTCAAAAACGTATTTTTTGTCGAAAATTTCGAAGCAAGGAGTAGGTATGGAAATATTTAATGTAAACTGCTTTGTGCTAACTTCTTTCCTGGTCGGAATTATGGACTCAAAATACACTGGAATATGTAAAATTTTTCGCTGAATCGATTGCCGAAGACTGGAATGCTCTATCTATCATATTAGTCGAGTTATGAGCATCTTTAGTTTTGAAAAGTGGATTTTCGGAAATTTCATGACTTCATTTGAAGGAGAAAAAATGATTTTATACAAAAACAGACTGTTCCAGTCAACTTTTCGCATGAAAAAACCCCTCCAGACAAATTTTGAGCAATTTTTATTTCAAAAACGTATTTTTTGTCGAAAATTTTAAAGCAAGGAGTAGATATGGAAATATTTAATGTAAACTGCTTTGTGCTAACTTCTTTCCTGGTCGGAGTTATGGACTCAAAATACACTGGGATATGTAAAATTTTCCGCTGAATCGATTGCCGAAGACTAGAATGCTCTATCTATCATATTAGTCGAGTTATGAGCACATTTAGTTTTGAAAACGGGATTTCCGAAAATTTCATGACTTCATTTGGAGGAGAAAAAATGATTTTATACAAAAACAGACTGTGGCAGTCGATTTTTCGCATCAGAAAACCCCTTCTGACAAATTTTGAGCAATTTTTATCTCAAAAACGTATTTTTTGTCGAAAATTTTGAAGCAAGGGGTAGGTATGGAAATATTTAATGTAAACTGCTTTGTGCTAACTTCTTTCCTGGTCGGAATTATGGACTCAAAATACACTGGGATATGTAAAATTTTCCGCTGAATCGATTGCCGAAGACTAGAATGCTCTATCTATCATATTAGTCGAGTTATGAGCACATTTAATTTTGAAAAGTGGATTTTCGGAAATTTCATGACTTCATTTGAAGGAGAAAAAATGATTTTATACAAAAACAGACTGTTCCAGTCAATTTTTCGCGTCAAAAAACCCCTCCAGACAAATTTTGAGCAATTTTTATTTCAAAAACGTATTTTTTGTCGAAAATTTTGAAGCAAGGGGTAGGTATGGAAATATTTAATGTAAACTGCTTTGTGCTAACTTTTTTCCTGGTTGGAATTATAGACTCAAAATACACTGGGATATGTAAAATTTTCCGCTGAATCGATTGCCGAAGACTAGAATGCTCTATCTATCATATTAGTCGAGTTATGAGCACATTTAATTTTGAAAAGTGGATTTTCGGAAATTTCATGACTTCATTTGAAGGAGAAAAAATGATTTTATACAAAAACAGACTGTTCCAGTCAATTTTTCGCGTCAAAAAACCCCTCCAGACAAATTTTGAGCAATTTTTATTTCAAAAACGTATTTTTTGTCGAAAATTTTGAAGCAAGGAGTAGATATGGAAATATTTAATGTAAACTGCTTTGTGCTAACTTCTTTCCTGGTCGGAATTATGGACTCAAAATGAACTGGGATATGTAAAATTTTCCGCTGAATCGATTGCCGAAGACTAGAACGTTCTATCTATCATATTAGTCGAGTTATGAGCACTTTTAGTTTTGAAAACGGGATTTTCGGAAATTTCATGACTTCATTTGAAGGAGAAAAAATGACTTTAGACAAAAACAGACTGTGGCAGTCGATTTTTCGCATCAAAAAACCCCTCCAGACAAATTTTGAGCAATTTTTATTTCAAAAATGGATTTTTTGTCGAAAATTTTGAAGCAAGGGGTAGGTATGGAAATATTTAATGTAAACTGCAATGTGCTAACTTCCTTCCTGGTCGGAATTATGGACTCAAAATACCCTGGAATATGTAAAATTTTCCGCTGAATCGATTGCCGAAGACTAGAACGTTCTATCTATCATATTAGTCGAGTTATCAGCACTTTTAGTTTTGAAAACGGGATTTTCGAAAATTTCATTACTTCATTTGAAGGAGAAAAAATGACTTTAGACAAAAACAGACTGTGACAGTCGATTTTTCGCATCAAAAAACCCCTCCAGACAAATTTTGAGCAATTTTTATTTCAAAAATGGATTTTTTGTCGAAAATTTTGAAGCAAGGGGCAGGTATGGAAATATTTAATGTAAACTGCAATGTGCTAACTTCTTTCCTGGTCGGAATTATGGACTCAAAATACATGTAAAATTTTCCGCTGAATCGATTGCCGAAGACTAGAACGTTCTATCTATCATATTAGTCGAGTTATGAGCACTTTTAGTTTTGAAAACGGGATTTTCGAAAATTTCATTACTTCATTTGAAGGAAAAAAAAATGACTTTAGACAAAAACAGACTGTGGCAGTCGATTTTTCGCATCAAAAAACCCCTCCAGATAAATTTTGAGCAATTTTTATTCCAAAAATGGATTTTTTGTCGAAAATTTTGAAGCAAGGGGTAGGTATGGAAATATTTAATGTAAACTGCAATGTGCTAACTTCTTTCCTGGTCGGAATTATGGACTCAAAATACCCTGGAATATGTAAAATTTTCCGCTGAATCGATTGCCGAAGACTAGAACGTTCTATCTATCATATTAGTCGAGTTATGAGCACTTTTAGTTTTGAAAACGGGATTTTCGAAAATTTCATTACTTCATTTGAAGGAGAAAAAATGACTTTAGACAAAAACAGACTGTGGCAGTCGATTTTTCGCATCAAAAAACCCCTCCAGACAAATTTTGAGCAATTTTTATTTCAAAAATGGATTTTTTGTCGAAAATTTTGAAGCAAGGGGTAGGTATGGAAATATTTAATGTAAACTGCAATGTGCTAACTTCTTTCCTGGTCGGAATTATAGACTCAAAATACACTGGAATATGTAAAATTTTCCGCTGAATCGATTGCCGAAGACTAGAACGTTCTATCTGTCATATTATTCGAGTTATGAGCACTTTTAGTTTTGAAAACGGGATTTTCGAAAATTTCATTACTTCATTTGAAGGAGAAAAAATGACTTTAGACAAAAACAGACTGTGGCAGTCGATTTTTCGCATCAAAAAACCCCTCCAGACAAATTTTGAGCAATTTTTATTTCAAAAATGGATTTTTTGTCGAAAATTTTGAAGCAAGGGGTAGGTATGGAAATATTTAATGTAAACTGCAATGTGCTAACTTCTTTCCTGGTCGAAATTATGGACTCAAAATACACTGGAATATGTAAAATTTTCCGCTGAATCGATTGCCGAAGACTAGAACGTTCTATCTATCATATTAGTCGAGTTATGAGCACTTTTAGTTTTGAAAACGGGATTTTCGAAAATTTCATTACTTCATTTGAAGGAGAAAAAATGACTTTAGACAAAAACAGACTGTGGCAGTCGATTTTTCGCATCAAAAAACCCCTCCAGACAAATTTTGAGCAATTTTTATTTCAAAAATGGATTTTTTGTCGAAAATTTTGAAGCAAGGGGTAGGTATGGAAATATTTAATGTAAACTGCAATGTGCTAACTTCTTTCCTGGTCGGAATTATGGACTCAAAATACCCTGGAATTTGTAAAATTTTCCGCTGAATCGATTGCCGAAGACTAGAACGTTCTATCTATCATATTAGTCGAGTTATGAGCACTTTTAGTTTTGAAAACGGGATTTTCGAAAATTTCATGACTTCATTTGAAGGAGAAAAAATGACTTTAGACAGAAACAGACTGTGGCAGTCGATTTTTCGCATCAAAAAACCCCTCCAGACAAATTTTGAGCAATTTTTATTTCAAAAATGGATTTTTTGTCGAAAATTTTGAAGCAAGGGGTAGGTATGGAAATATTTAATGTAAACTGCAATGTGCTAACTACTTTCCTGGTCGGAATTATGGACTCAAAATACATGTAAAATTTTCCGCTGAATCGATTGCCGAAGACTAGAACGTTCTATCTATCATATTAGTCGAGTTATGAGCACTTTTAGTTTTGAAAACGGGATTTTCGAAAATTTCATTACTTCATTTGAAGGAGAAAAAATGACTTTAGACAAAAACAGACTGTGGCAGTCGATTTTTCGCATCAAAAAACTCCTCCAGATAAATTTTGAGCAATTTTTATTTCAAAAATGGATTTTTTGTCGAAAATTTTGAAGCAAGGGGTAGGTATGGAAATATTTAATGTAAACTGCAATGTGCTAACTTCTTTCCTGGTCAGAATTATGGACTTAAAATACATGTAAAATTTTCCGCTGAATCGATTGCCGAAGACTAGAACGTTCTATCTATCATATTAGTCGAGTTATGAGCACTTTTAGTTTTGAAAACGGGATTTTCGAAAATTTCATTACTTCATTTGAAGGAGAAAAAATGACTTTAGACAAAAACAGACCGTGGCAGTCGATTTTTCGCATCAAAAAACCCCTCCAGACAAATTTTGAGCAATTTTTATTTCAAAAATGGATTTTTTGTCGAAAATTTTGAAGCAAGGGGTAGGTATGGAAATATTTAATGTTAACTGCAATGTGCTAACTTCTTTCCTGGTCGGAATTATGGACTCAAAATACATGTAAAATTTTCCGCTGAATCGATTGCCGAAGACTAGAACGTTCTATCCATCATATTAGTCGAGTTATGAGCACTTTTAGTTTTGAAAACGGGATTTTCGGAAATTTCATGACTTCATTTGAAGGAGAAAAAATGACTTTAGACAAAAACAGACTGTGGCAGTTGATTTTTCGCATCAAAAAACCCCTCCAGACAAATTTTGAGCAATTTTTATTTCAAAAATGGATTTTTTGTCGAAAATTTTGAAGCAAGGGGTAGGTATGGAAATATTTAATGTAAACTGCAATGTGCTAACTTCCTTCCTGGTCGGAATTGTGGACTCAAAATACACTGGAATATGTAAAATTTTCCGCTGAATCGATTGCCGAAGACTAGAACGTTCTATCTATCATATTAGTCGAGTTATGAGCACTTTTAGTTTTGAAAACGGGATTTTCGAAAATTTCATTACTTCATTTGAAGGAGAAAAAATGACTTTAGACAAAAACAGACTGTGGCAGTCGATTTTTCGCATCAAAAAACCCCTCCAGACAAATTTTGAGCAATTTTTATTTCAAAAATGGATTTTTTGTCGAAAATTTTGAAGCAAGGGGTAGGTATGGAAATATTTAATGTAAACTGCAATGTGCTAACTTCTTTCCTGGTCGGAATTATGGACTCAAAATACCCTGGAATTTGTAAAATTTTCCGCTGAATCGATTGCCGAAGACTAGAACGTTCTATCTATCATATTAGTCGAGTTATGAGCACTTTTAGTTTTGAAAACGGGATTTTCGAAAATTTCATGACTTCATTTGAAGGAGAAAAAATGACTTTAGACAGAAACAGACTGTGGCAGTCGATTTTTCGCATCAAAAAACCCCTCCATACAAATTTTGAGCAATTTTTATTTCAAAAATGGATTTTTTGTCGAAAATTTTGAAGCAAGGGGTAGGTATGGAAATATTTAATGTAAACTGCAATGTGCTAACTACTTTCCTGGTCGGAATTATGGACTCAAAATACATGTAAAATTTTCCGCTGAATCGATTGCCGAAGACTAGAACGTTCTATCTATCATATTAGTCGAGTTATGAGCACTTTTAGTTTTGAAAACGGGATTTTCGAAAATTTCATTACTTCATTTGAAGGAGAAAAAATGACTTTAGACAAAAACAGACTGTGGCAGTCGATTTTTCGCATCAAAAAACTCCTCCAGATAAATTTTGAGCAATTTTTATTTCAAAAATGGATTTTTTGTCGAAAATTTTGAAGCAAGGGGTAGGTATGGAAATATTTAATGTAAACTGCAATGTGCTAACTTCTTTCCTGGTCGGAATTATGGACTCAAAATACACTGAAATATGTAAAATTTTCCGCTGAATCGATTGCCGAAGACTAGAACGTTCTATCTATCATATTAGTCGAGATATGAGCACTTTTAGTTTTGAAAACGGGATTTTCGAAAATTTCATTACTTCATTTGAAGGAGAAAAAATGACTTTAGACAAAAACAGACTGTGGCAGTCGATTTTTCGCATCAAAAAACCCCTCCAGACAAATTTTGAGCGATTTTTATTTCAAAAATGGATTTTTTGTCGAAAATTTTGAAGCAAGGGGTAGGTATGGAAATATTTAATGTAAACTGCAATGTGCTAACTACTTTCCTGGTCGGAATTATGGACTCAAAATACATGTAAAATTTTCCGCTGAATCGATTGCCGAAGACTAGAACGTTCTATCTATCATATTAGTCGAGTTATGAGCACTTTTAGTTTTGAAAACGGGATTTTCGAAAATTTCATTACTTCATTTGAAGGAGAAAAAATGACTTTAGACAAAAACAGACTGTGGCAGTCGATTTTTCGCATCAAAAAACCCCTCCAGACAAATTTTGAGCAATTTTTATTTCAAAAATGGATTTTTTGTCGAAAATTTTGAAGCAAGGGGTAGGTATGGAAATATTTAATGTAAACTGCAATGTGCTAACTTCTTTCCTGGTCGGAATTATGGACTCAAAATACCCTGGAATTTGTAAAATTTTCCGCTGAATCGATTGCCGAAGACTAGAACGTTCTATCTATCATATTAGTCGAGTTATGAGCACTTTTAGTTTTGAAAACGGGATTTTCGAAAATTTCATGACTTCATTTGAAGGAGAAAAAATGACTTTAGACAGAAACAGACTGTGGCAGTCGATTTTTCGCATCAAAAAACCCCTCCAGACAAATTTTGAGCAATTTTTATTTCAAAAATGGATTTTTTGTCGAAAATTTTGAAGCAAGGGGTAGGTATGGAAATATTTAATGTAAACTGCAATGTGCTAACTACTTTCCTGGTCGGAATTATGGACTCAAAATACATGTAAAATTTTCCGCTGAATCGATTGCCGAAGACTAGAACGTTCTATCTATCATATTAGTCGAGTTATGAGCACTTTTAGTTTTGAAAACGGGATTTTCGAAAATTTCATTACTTCATTTGAAGGAGAAAAAATGACTTTAGACAAAAACAGACTGTGGCAGTCGATTTTTCGCATCAAAAAACCCCTCCAGACAAATTTTGAGCAATTTTTATTTCAAAAATGGATTTTTTGTCGAAAATTTTGAAGCAAGGGGTAGGTATGGAAATATTTAATGTAAACTGCAATGTGCTAACTTCTTTCCTGGTCGGAATTATGGACTCAAAATACCCTGGAATTTGTAAAATTTTCCGCTGAATCGATTGCCGAAGACTAGAACGTTCTATCTTTCATATTAGTCGAGTTATGAGCACTTTTAGTTTTGAAAACGGGATTTTCGAAAATTTCATGACTTCATTTGAAGGAGAAAAAATGACTTTAGACAGAAACAGACTGTGGCAGTCGATTTTTCGCATCAAAAAACCCCTCCAGAAAAATTTTGAGCAATTTTTATTTCAAAAATGGATTTTTTGTCGAAAATTTTGAAGCAAGGGGTAGGTATGGAAATATTTAATGTAAACTGCAATATGCTAACTACTTTCCTGGTCGGAATTATGGACTCAAAATACATGTAAAATTTTCCGCTGAATCGATTGCCGAAGACTAGAACGTTCTATCTATCATATTAGTCGAGTTATGAGCACTTTTAGTTTTGAAAACGGGATTTTCGAAAATTTCATTACTTCATTTGAAGGAGAAAAAATGACTTTAGACAAAAACAGACTGTGGCAGTCGATTTTTCGCATCAAAAAACTCCTCCAGATAAATTTTGAGCAATTTTTATTTCAAAAATGGATTTTTTGTCGAAAATTTTGAAGCAAGGGGTAGGTATGGAAATATTTAATGTAAACTGCAATGTGCTAACTTCTTTCCTGGTCGGAATTATGGACTCAAAATACACTGGAATATGTAAAATTTTCCGCTGAATCGATTGCCGAAGACTAGAACGTTCTATCTATCATATTAGTCGAGTTATGAGCACTTTTAGTTTTGAAAACGGGATTTTCGAAAATTTCATTACTTCATTTGAAGGAGAAAAAATGACTTTAGACAAAAACAGACTGTGGCAGTCGATTTTTCGCATCAAAAAACCCCTCCAGACAAATTTTGAGCAATTTTTATTTCAAAAATGGATTTTTTGTCGAAAATTTTGAAGCAAGGGGTAGGTATGGAAATATTTAATGTAAACTGCAATGTGCTAACTTCTTTCCTGGTCGGAATTATGGACTCAAAATACATGTAAAATTTTCCGCTGAATCGATTGCCGAAGACTAGAACGTTCTATCCATCATATTAGTCGAGTTATGAGCACTTTTAGTTTTGAAAACGGGATTTTCGGAAATTTCATGACTTCATTTGAAGGAGAAAAAATGACTTTAGACAAAAACAGACTGTGGCAGTTGATTTTTCGCATCAAAAAACCCCTCCAGACAAATTTTGAGCAATTTTTATTTCAAAAATGGATTTTTTGTCGAAAATTTTGAAGCAAGGGGTAGGTATGGAAATATTTAATGTAAACTGCAATGTGCTAACTTCCTTCCTGGTCGGAATTATGGACTCAAAATACACTGGAATATGTAAAATTTTCCGCTGAATCGATTGCCGAAGACTAGAACGTTTTATCTATCATATTAGTCGAGTTATGAGCACTTTTAGTTTTGAAAACGGGATTTTCGAAAATTTCATTACTTCATTTGAAGGAGAAAAAATGACTTTAGACAAAAACAGACTGTGGCAGTCGATTTTTCGCATCAAAAAACCCCTCCAGACAAATTTTGAGCAATTTTTATTTCAAAAATGGATTTTTTGTCGAAAATTTTGAAGCAAGGGGTAGGTATGGAAATATTTAATGTAAACTGCAATGTGCTAACTTCTTTCCTGGTCGGAATTATGGACTCAAAATAACCTGGAATATGTAAAATTTTCCGCTGAATCGATTGCCGAAGACTAGAACGTTCTATCTATCATATTAGTCGAGTTATGAGCACTTTTAGTTTTGAAAACGGGATTTTCGAAAATTTCATGACTTCATTTGAAGGAGAAAAAATGACTTTAGACAGAAACAGACTGTGGCAGTCGATTTTTCGCATCAAAAAACCCCTCCAGACAAATTTTGAGCAATTTTTATTTCAAAAATGGATTTTTTGTCGAAAATTTTGAAGCAAGGGGTAGGTATGGAAATATTTAATGTAAACTGCAATGTGCTAACTTCTTTCCTGGTCGGAATTATGGACTTAAAATACATGTAAAATTTTCCGCTGAATCGATTGCCGAAGACTAGAACGTTCTATCTATCATATTAGTCGAGTTATGAGCACTTTTAGTTTTGAAAACGGGATTTTCGAAAATTTCATTACTTCATTTGAAGGAGAAAAAATGACTTTAGACAAAAACAGACTGTGGCAGTCGATTTTTCGCATCAAAAAACCCCTCCAGATAAATTTTGAGCAATTTTTATTTCAAAAATGGATTTTTTGTCGAAAATTTTGAAGCAAGGGGTAGGTATGGAAATATTTAATGTAAACTGCAATGTGCTAACTTCTTTCCTGGTCGGAATTATGGACTCAAAATACACTGGAATATGTAAAATTTTCCGCTGAATCGATTGCCGAAGACTAGAACGTTTTATCTATCATATTAGTGGAGTTATGAGCACTTTTAGTTTTGAAAACGGGATTTTCGAAAATTTCATTACTTCATTTGAAGGAGAAAAAATGACTTTAGACAAAAACAGACTGTGGCAGTCGATTTTTCGCATCAAAAAACCTCTCCAGGCAAATTTTGAGCAATTTTTATTTCAAAAATGGATTTTTTGTCGAAAATTTTGAAGCAAGGGGTAGGTATGGAAATATTTAATGTAAACTGCAATGTGCTAACTTCTTTCCTGGTCGGAATTATGGACTCAAAATACATGTAAAATTTTCCGCTGAATCGATTGCCGAAGACTAGAACGTTCTATCTATCATATTAGTCGAGTTATGAGCACTTTTAGTTTTGAAAACGGGATTTTCGAAAATTTCATTACTTCATTTGAAGGAGAAAAAATGACTTTAGACAAAAACAGACTGTGGCAGTCGATTTTTCGCATCAAAAAACCCCTCCGGACAAATTTTGAGCAATTTTTATTTCAAAAATGGATTTTTTGTCGAAAATTTTGAAGCAAGGGGTAGGTATGGAAATATTTAATGTAAACTGCAATGTGCTAACTACCTTCCTGGTCGGAATTATGGACTCAAAATACACTGGAATATGTAAAATTTTCCGCTGAATCGATTGCCGAAGACTAGAACGTTCTATCTATCATATTAGTCGAGTTATGAGCACTTTTAGTTTTGAAAACGGGATTTTCGAAAATTTCATTACTTCATTTGAAGGAGAAAAAATGACTTTAGACAAAAACAGACTGTGGCAGTCGATTTTTCGCATCAAAAAACCTCTCCAGGCAAATTTTGAGCAATTTTTATTTCAAAAATGGATTTTTTGTCGAAAATTTTGAAGCAAGGGGTAGGTATGGAAATATTTAATGTAAACTGCAATGTGCTAACTTCTTTCCTGGTCGGAATTATGGACTCAAAATACATGTAAAATTTTCCGCTGAATCGATTGCCGAAGACTAGAACGTTCTATCTATCATATTAGTCGAGTTATGAGCACTTTTAGTTTTGAAAACGGGATTTTCGAAAATTTCATTACTTCATTTGAAGGAGAAAAAATGACTTTAGACAAAAACAGACTGTGGCAGTCGATTTTTCGCATCAAAAAACCCCTCCGGACAAATTTTGAGCAATTTTTATTTCAAAAATGGATTTTTTGTCGAAAATTTTGAAGCAAGGAGTAGATATGGAAATATTTAATGTAAACTGCAATGTGCTAACTTCTTTCCTGTTCGGAATTATGGACTCAAAATACCCTGGAATATGTAAAATTTTCCGCTGAATCGATTGCCGAAGACTAGAACGTTCTATCTATCATATTAGTCGAGTTATGAGCACTTTTAGTTTTGAAAACGGGATTTTCGAAAATTTCATTACTTCATTTGAAGGAGAAAAAATGACTTTAGACAAAAACAGACTGTGGCAGTCGATTTTTCGCATCAAAAAACCCCTCCAGACAAATTTTGAGCAATTTTTATTTCAAAAATGGATTTTTTGTCGAAAATTTTGAAGCAAGGGGTAGGTATGGAAATATTTAATGTAAACTGCAATGTGCTAACTTCCTTCCTGGTCGGAATTATAGACTCAAAATACACTGGAATATGTAAAATTTTCCGCTGAATCGATTGCCGAAGACTAGAACGTTCTATCTGTCATATTATTCGAGTTATGAGCACTTTTAGTTTTGAAAACGGGATTTTCGAAAATTTCATGACTTCATTTGAAGGAGAAAAAATGACTTTAGACAAAAACAGACTGTGGCAGTCGATTTTTCGCATCAAAAAAAGCCCTCCAGACAAATTTTGAGCAATTTTTATTTCAAAAATGGATTTTTTGTCGAAAATTTTGAAGCAAGGGGTAGGTATGGAAATATTTAATGTAAACTGCAATGTGCTAACTTCTTCCCTGGTCGGAATTATGGACTCAAAATACCCTGGAATATGTAAAATTTTCCGCTGAATCGATTGCCGAAGACTAGAACGTTCTATCTATCATATTAGTCGAGTTATGAGCACTTTTAGTTTTGAAAACGGGATTTTCGAAAATTTCATTACTTCATTTGAAGGAGAAAAAATGACTTTAGACAAAAACAGACTGTGGCAGTCGATTTTTCGCATCAAAAATCCCTCCAGACAAATTTTGAGCAATTTTTATTTCAAAAATGGATTTTTTGTCGAAAATTTTGAAGCAAGGGGTAGGTATGGAAATATTTAATGTAAACTGCAATGTGCTAACTTCTTTCCTGGTCGGAATTATGGACTCGAAATACACTGGAATATGTAAAATTTTCCGCTGAATCGATTGCCGAAGACTAGAACGTTCTATCTATCATATTAGTCGAGTTATGAGCACTTTTAGTTTTGAAAACGGGATTTTCGAAAATTTCATTACTTCATTTGAAGGAGAAAAAATGACTTTAGACAAAAACAGACTGTGGCAGTCGATTTTTCGCATCAAAAAACCCCTCCAGACAAATTTTGAGCAATTTTTATTCCAAAAATGGATTTTTTGTCGAAAATTTTGAAGCAAGGGGTAGGTATGGAAATATTTAATGTAAACTGCAATGTGCTAACTTCTTTCCTGGTCGGAATTATGGCTCCAAAATACACTGGAATATGTAAAATTTTCCGCTGAATCGATTGCCGAAGACTAGAACGTTCTATCTATCATATTAGTCGAGTTATGAGCACTTTTAATTTTGAAAACGGGATTTTCGAAAATTTCATTACTTCATTTGAAGGAGAAAAAATGACTTTAGACAAAAACAGACTGTGGCAGTCGATTTTTCGCATCAAAAAACCTCTCCAGGCAAATTTTGAGCAATTTTTATTTCAAAAATGGATTTTTTGTCGAAAATTTTGAAGCAAGGGGTAGGTATGGAAATATTTAATGTAAACTGCAATGTGGTAACTTCCTTCCTGGTCGGAATTATAGACTCAAAATACACTGGAATATGTAAAATTTTCCGCTGAATCGATTGCCGAAGACTAGAACGTTCTATCTGTCATATTATTCGAGTTATGAGCACTTTTAGTTTTGAAAACGGGATTTTCGAAAATTTCATGACTTCATTTGAAGGAGAAAAAATGACTTTAGACAAAAACAGACTGTGGCAGTCGATTTTTCGCATCAAAAAAAGCCCTCCAGACAAATTTTGAGCAATTTTTATTTCAAAAATGGATTTTTTGTCGAAAATTTTGAAGCAAGGGGTAGGTATGGAAATATTTAATGTAAACTGCAATGTGCTAACTTCTTCCCTGTTTGGAATTATGGACTCAAAATACCCTGGAATATGTAAAATTTTCCGCTGAATCGATTGCCGAAGACTAGAACGTTCTATCTATCATATTAGTCGAGTTATGAGCACTTTTAGTTTTGAAAACGGGATTTTCGAAAATTTCATTACTTCATTTGAAGGAGAAAAAATGACTTTAGACAAAAACAGACTGTGGCAGTCGATTTTTCGCATCAAAAATCCCTCCAGACAAATTTTGAGCAATTTTTATTTCAAAAATGGATTTTTTGTCGAAAATTTTGAAGCAAGGGGTAGGTATGGAAATATTTAATGTAAACTGCAATGTGCTAACTTCTTTCCTGGTCGGAATTATGGACTCGAAATACACTGGAATATGTAAAATTTTCCGCTGAATCGATTGCCGAAGACTAGAACGTTCTATCTATCATATTAGTCGAGTTATGAGCACTTTTAGTTTTGAAAACGGGATTTTCGAAAATTTCATTACTTCATTTGAAGGAGAAAAAATGACTTTAGACAAAAACAGACTGTGGCAGTCGATTTTTCGCATCAAAAAACCCCTCCAGACAAATTTTGAGCAATTTTTATTCCAAAAATGGATTTTTTGTCGAAAATTTTGAAGCAAGGGGTAGGTATGGAAATATTTAATGTAAACTGCAATGTGCTAACTTCTTTCCTGGTCGGAATTATGGACTCGAAATACACTGGAATATGTAAAATTTTCCGCTGAATCGATTGCCGAAGACTAGAACGTTCTATCTATCATATTAGTCGAGTTATGAGCACTTTTAGTTTTGAAAACGGGATTTTCGAAAATTTCATGACTTCATTTGAAGGAGAAAAAATGACTTTAGACAAAAACAGACTGTGGCAGTCGATTTTTCGCATCAAAAAACCCCTCCAGACAAATTTTGAGCAATTTTTATTTCAAAAACGGATTTTTTGTCGAAAATTTTGAAGCAAGGGGTAGGTATGGAAATATTTAATGTAAACTGCAATGTGCTAACTTCTTTCCTGGTCGGAATTATGGACTCAAAATACATGTAAAATTTTCCGCTGAATCGATTGCCGAAGACTAGAACGTTCTATCCATCATATTAGTCGAGTTATGAGCACTTTTAGTTTTGAAAACGGGATTTTCGGAAATTTCATGACTTCATTTGAAGGAGAAAAAATGACTTTAGACAAAAACAGACTGTGGCAGTTGATTTTTCGCATCAAAAAACCCCTCCAGACAAATTTTGAGCAATTTTTATTTCAAAAATGGATTTTTTGTCGAAAATTTTGAAGCAAGGGGTAGGTATGGAAATATTTAATGTAAACTGCAATGTGCTAACTTCCTTCCTGGTCGGAATTATGGACTCAAAATACACTGAAATATGTAAAATTTTCCGCTGAATCGATTGCCGAAGACTAGAACGTTCTATCTATCATATTAGTCGAGTTATGAGCACTTTTAGTTTTGAAAACAGGATTTTCGGAAATTTCATGACTTCATTTGAAGGAGAAAAAATGACTTTAGACAAAAACAGACTGTGGCAGTTGATTTTTCGCATCAAAAAACCCCTCCAGACAAATTTTGAGCAATTTTTATTTCAAAAATGGATTTTTTGTCGAAAATTTTGAAGCAAGGGGTAGGTATGGAAATATTTAATGTAAACTGCAATGTGCTAACTTCCTTCCTGGTCGGAATTATGGACTCAAAATACACTGGAATATGTAAAATTTTCCGCTGAATCGATTGCCGAAGACTAGAACGTTCTATCTATCATATTAGTCGAGTTATGAGCACTTTTAGTTTTGAAAACGGGATTTTCGAAAATTTCATTACTTCATTTGAAGGAGAAAAAATGACTTTAGACAAAAACAGACTGTGGCAGTCGATTTTTCGCATCAAAAAACCTCTCCAGGCAAATTTTGAGCAATTTTTATTCCAAAAATGGATTTTTTGTCGAAAATTTTGAAGCAAGGAGTAGATATGGAAATATTTAATGTAAACTGCAATGTGCTAACTTCTTTCCTGGTCGGAATTATGGACTCAAAATACACTGGAGTATGTAAAATTTTCCGCTGAATCGATTGCCGAAGACTAGAACGTTCTATCTATCATATTAGTCGAGTTATGAGCACTTTTAGTTTTGAAAACGGGATTTTCGAAAATTTCATTACTTCATTTGAAGGAGAAAAAATGACTTTAGACAAAAACAGACTGTGGCAGTCGATTTTTCGCATCAAAAAACCCCTCCAGACAAATTTTGAGCAATTTTTATTTCAAAAATGGATTTTTTGTCGAAAATTTTGAAGCAAGGGGTAGGTATGGAAATATTTAATGTAAACTGCAATGTGCTAACTTCTTTCCTGTTCATAATTATGGATTCAAAATACACTGAAATATGTAAAATTTTCCGCTGAATCGATTGCCGAAGACTAGAACGTTCTATCTATCATATTAGTCGAGTTATGAGCACTTTTAGTTTTGAAAACGGGATTTTCGAAAATTTCATTACTTCATTTGAAGGAGAAAAAATGACTTTAGACAAAAACAGACTGTGGCAGTCGATTTTTCGCATCAAAAAACCTCTCCAGGCAAATTTTGAGCAATTTTTATTCCAAAAATGGATTTTTTGTCGAAAATTTTGAAGCAAGGGGTAGGTATGGAAATATTTAATGTAAACTGCAATGTGCTAACTTCTTTCCTGGTCGGAATTATGGACTCGAAATACACTGGAATATGTAAAATTTTCCGCTGAATCGATTGCCGAAGACTAGAACGTTCTATCTATCATATTAGTCGAGTTATGAGCACTTTTAGTTTTGAAAACGGGATTTTCGAAAATTTCATGACTTCATTTGAAGGAGAAAAAATGACTTTAGACAAAAACAGACTGTGGCAGTCGATTTTTCGCATCAAAAAACCCCTCCAGACAAATTTTGAGCAATTTTTATTTCAAAAACGGATTTTTTGTCGAAAAATTTGAAGCAAGGGGTAGGTATGGAAATATTTAATGTAAACTGCAATGTGCTAACTTCTTTCCTGGTCGGAATTATGGACTCGAAATACACTGTAATATGTAAAATTTTCCGCTGAATCGATTGCCGAAGACTAGAACGTTCTATCTATCATATTAGTCGAGTTATGAGCACTTTTAGTTTTGAAAACGGGATTTTCGAAAATTTCATTACTTCATTTGAAGGAGAAAAAATGACTTTAGACAAAAACAGACTGTGGCAGTCGATTTTTCGCATCAAAAAACCCCTCCAGACAAATTTTGAGCAATTTTTATTTCAAAAATGGATTTTTTGTCGAAAATTTTGAAGCAAGGGGTAGGTATGGAAATATTTAATGTAAACTGCAATGTGCTAACTTCTTTCCTGGTCGGAATTATAGACTCAAAATACACTGGAATATGTAAAATTTTCCGCTGAATCGATTGCCGAAGACTAGAACGTTCTATCTGTCATATTATTCGAGTTATGAGCACTTTTAGTTTTGAAAACGGGATTTTCGAAAATTTCATGACTTCATTTGGAGGAGAAAAAATGACTTTAGACAAAAACAGACTGTGGCAGTCGATTTTTCGCATCAAAAAACCTCTCCAGGCAAATTTTGAGCAATTTTTATTTCAAAAATGGATTTTTTGTCGAAAATTTTGAAGCAAGGAGTAGATATGGAAATATTTAATGTAAACTGCAATGTGCTAACTTCTTTCCTGTTCATAATTATGGATTCAAAATACACTGAAATATGTAAAATTTTCCGCTGAATCGATTGCCGAAGACTAGAACGTTCTATCTATCATATTAGTCGAGTTATGAGCACTTTTAGTTTTGAAAACGGGATTTTCGAAAATTTCATTACTTCATTTGAAGGAGAAAAAATGACTTTAGACAAAAACAGACTGTGGCAGTCGATTTTTCGCATCAAAAAACCTCTCCAGGCAAATTTTGAGCAATTTTTATTCCAAAAATGGATTTTTTGTCGAAAATTTTGAAGCAAGGGGTAGGTATGGAAATATTTAATGTAAACTGCAATGTGCTAACTTCTTTCCTGGTCGGAATTATGGACTCGAAATACACTGGAATATGTAAAATTTTCCGCTGAATCGATTGCCGAAGACTAGAACGTTCTATCTATCATATTAGTCGAGTTATGAGCACTTTTAGTTTTGAAAACGGGATTTTCGAAAATTTCATGACTTCATTTGAAGGAGAAAAAATGACTTTAGACAAAAACAGACTGTGGCAGTCGATTTTTCGCATCAAAAAACCCCTCCAGACAAATTTTGAGCAATTTTTATTTCAAAAACGGATTTTTTGTCGAAAATTTCGAAGCAAGGGGTAGGTATGGAAATATTTAATGTAAACTGCAATGTGCTAACTTCTTTCCTGGTCGGAGTTATGGACTCAAAATACACTGTAATATGTAAAATTTTCCGCTGAATCGATTGCCGAAGACTAGAACGTTCTATCTATCATATTAGTCGAGTTATGAGCACTTTTAGTTTTGAAAACGGGATTTTCGAAAATTTCATTACTTCATTTGAAGGAGAAAAAATGACTTTAGACAAAAACAGACTGTGGCAGTCGATTTTTCGCATCAAAAAACCCCTCTAGACAAATTTTGAGCAATTTTTATTACAAAAACGTATTTTTTGTCGAAAATTTTGAAGCAAGGGGTAGGTATGGGAATATTTAATGTAAACTGCAATGTGCTAACTTCTTTCCTGGTCGGAATTATGGACTCAAAATACACTGGAATATGTAAAATTTTCCGCTGAATCGATTGCCGAAGACTAGAACGTTCTATCTATCATATTAGTCGAGTTGTGAGCACTTTTAGTTTTGAAAACGGGATTTTCGAAAATTTCATTACTTCATTTGAAGGAGAAAAAATGACTTTAGACAAAAACAGACTGTGGCAGTCGATTTTTCGCATGAAAAAACCCCTCCTGACAAATTTTGAGCAATTTTTATTTCAAAAACGTATTTTTTGTCGAAAATTTTGAAGCAAGGGGTAGGTATGGGAATATTTAATGTAAACTGCAATGTGCTAACTTCTTTCCTGGTCGGAATTATAGACTCAAAATACACTGGGATATGTAAAATTTTCCGCTGAATCGATTGCCGAAGACTAGAATGCTCTATCTATCATATTAGTCGAGTTATGAGCACATTTAATTTTGAAAAGTGGATTTTCGGAAATTTCATGACTTCATTTGAAGGAGAAAAAATGATTTTATACAAAAACAGACTGTTCCAGTCAATTTTTCGCGTCAAAAAACCCCTCCAGACAAATTTTGAGCAATTTTTATTTCAAAAACGTATTTTTTGTCGAAAATTTTGAAGCAAGGAGTAGATATGGAAATATTTAATGTAAACTGCTTTGTGCTAACTTCTTTCCTGGTCGGAATTATGGACTCAAAATGAACTGGAATATGTAAAATTTTCCGCTGAATCGATTGCCGAAGACTAGAACGTTCTATCTATCATATTAGTCGAGTTATGAGCACTTTTAGTTTTGAAAACGGGATTTTCGGAAATTTCATGACTTCATTTGAAGGAGAAAAAATGACTTTAGACAAAAACAGACTGTGGCAGTCGATTTTTCGCATCAAAAAACCCCTCCAGACAAATTTTGAGCAATTTTTATTTCAAAAATGGATTTTTGTCGAAAATTTTGAAGCAAGGGGTAGGTATGGAAATATTTAATGTAAACTGCAATGTGCTAACTTCTTTCCTGGTCGGAATAATGGACTCGAAATACACTGTAATATGTAAAATTTTCCGCTGAATCGATTGCCGAAGACTAGAACGTTCTATCTATCATATTAGTCGAGTTGTGAGCACTTTTAGTTTTGAAAACGGGATTTTCGAAAATTTCATTACTTCATTTGAAGGAGAAAAAATGACTTTAGACAAAAACAGACTGTGGCAGTCGATTTTTCGCATCAAAAATCCCTCCAGACAAATTTTGAGCAATTTTTATTTCAAAAATGGATTTTTTGTCGAAAATTTTGAAGCAAGGGGTAGGTATGGAAATATTTAATGTAAACTGCAATGTGCTAACTTCTTTCCCGGTCGGAATTATGGACTCGAAATACACTGGAATATGTAAAATTTTCCGCTGAATCGATTGCCGAAGACTAGAACGTTCTATCTATCATATTAGTCGAGTTATGAGCACTTTTAGTTTTGAAAACGGGATTTTCGAAAATTTCATGACTTCATTTGAAGGAGAAAAAATGACTTTAGACAAAAACAGACTGTGGCAGTCGATTTTTCGCATCAAAAAACCCCTCCAGACAAATTTTGAGCAATTTTTATTTCAAAAACGGATTTTTTGTCGAAAATTTTGAAGCAAGGGGTAGGTATGGAAATATTTAATGTAAACTGCAATGTGCTAACTTCTTTCCTGGTCGGAGTTATGGACTCAAAATACACTGTAATATGTAAAATTTTCCGCTGAATCGATTGCCGAAGACTAGAACGTTCTATCTATCATATTAGTCGAGTTATGAGCACTTTTAGTTTTGAAAACGGGATTTTCGAAAATTTCATTACTTCATTTGAAGGAGGAAAAATGACTTTAGACAAAAACAGACTGTGGCAGTCGATTTTTCGCATCAAAAAACCCCTCCAGACAAATTTTGAGCAATTTTCATTCCAAAAATGGATTTTTTGTCGAAAATTTTGAAGCAAGGGGTAGGTATGGAAATATTTAATGTAAACTGCAATGTGCTAACTTCTTTCCTGGTCGGAATTATGGACTCAAAATACACTGGAATATGTAAAATTTTCCGCTGAATCGATTGCCGAAGACTAGAACGTTCTATCTATCATATTAGTCGAGTTATGAGCACTTTTAGTTTTGAAAACGGGATTTTCGAAAATTTCATCACTTCATTTGAAGGAGAAAAAATGACTTTAGACAAAAACAGACTGTGGCAGTCGATTTTTCGCATCAAAAATCCCTCCAGACAAATTTTGAGCAATTTTTATTTCAAAAATGGATTTTTTGTCGAAAATTTTGAAGCAAGGGGTAGGTATGGAAATATTTAATGTAAACTGCAATGTGCTAACTTCTTCCCTGGTCGGAATTATGGACTCGAAATACACCGGAATATGTAAAATTTTCCGCTGAATCGATTGCCGAAGACTAGAACGTTCTATCTATCATATTAGTCGAGTTATGAGCACTTTTAGTTTTGAAAACGGGATTTTCGAAAATTTCATGACTTCATTTGAAGGAGAAAAAATGACTTTAGACAAAAACAGACTGTGGCAGTCGATTTTTCGCATCAAAAAACCCCTCCAGACAAATTTTGAGCAATTTTTATTTCAAAAATGGATTTTTTGTCGAAAATTTTGAAGCAAGGGGTAGGTATGGAAATATTTAATGTAAACTGCAATGTGCTAACTTCTTTCCTGGTCGGAATTATGGACTCAAAATACACTGGAATATGTAAAATTTTCCGCTGAATCGATTGCCGAAGACTAGAACGTTCTATCTATCATATTAGTCGAGTTATGAGCACTTTTAGTTTTGAAAACGGGATTTTCGAAAATTTCATTACTTCATTTGAAGGAGAAAAAATGACTTTAGACAAAAACAGACTGTGGCAGTCGATTTTTCGCATCAAAAAACCCCTCCAGACAAATTTTGAGCAATTTTTATTTCAAAAATGGATTTTTTGTCGAAAATTTTGAAGCAAGGGGTAGGTATGGAAATATTTAATGTAAACTGCAATGTGCTAACTTCTTTCCTGGTCGGAATTATGGACTCAAAATACACTGGAATATGTAAAATTTTCCGCTGAATCGATTGCCGAAGACTAGAACGTTCTATCTATCATATTAGTCGAGTTATGAGCACTTTTAGTTTTGAAAACGGGATTTTCGAAAATTTCATGACTTCATTTGAAGGAGAAAAAATGACTTTAGACAAAAACAGACTGTGGCAGTCGATTTTTCGCATCAAAAAACCCCTCCAAACAAATTTTGAGCAATTTTTATTTCAAAAATGGATTTTTTGTCGAAAATTTTGAAGCAAGGGGTAGGTATGGAAATATTTAATGTAAACTGCAATGTACTAACTCCTTTCCTGTTTGGAATTATGGACTCAAAATACACTGGAATATGTAAAATTTTCCGCTGAATCGATTGCCGAAGACTAGAACGTTCTATCTATCATATTAGTCGAGTTATGAGCACTTTTAATTTTAAAAACGGGATTTTCGAAAATTTCATGACTTCATTTGAAGGAGAAAAAATTACTTTAGACAAAAACAGACTGTGGCAGTCGATTTTTCGCATCAAAAAACCCATCCAGACGAATTTTGAGCAATTTTTATTTCAAAAATGGATTTTTTGTCGAAAATTTTGAAGCAAGGGGTAGGTATGGAAATATTTAATGTAAACTGCAATGCGCTAACTTCTTTCCTGGTCGGAATTATGGACTCAAAATACACTGGAATATGTAAAATTTTCCGCTGAGTCGATTGCCGAAGACTAGAACGTTCTATCTATCATATTAGTCGAGTTGTGAGCACTTTTAGTTTTGAAAACGGGATTTTCGAAAATTTCATGACTTCATTTGAAGGAGAAAAAATGACTTTAGACAAAAACAGACTGTGGCAGTCGATTTTTCGCATCAAAAAACCCCTCTAGACAAATTTTGAGCAATTTTTATTCCAAAAACGTATTTTTTGTCGAAAATTTTGAAGCAAGGGAGGTATGGAAATATTTAATGTAAACTGCAATGTGCTAACTTCTTTCCTGGTCGGAATTATGGACTCAAAATACACTGGAATATGTAAAATTTTCCGCTGAGTCGATTGCTGAAGACTAGAACGTTCTATCTATCATATTAGTCGAGTTGTGAGCACTTTTAGTTTTGAAAACGGGATTTTCGAAAATTTCATGACTTCATTTGAAGGAGAAAAAATGACTTTAGACAAAAACAGACTATGGCAGTCGATTTTTCGCATCAAAAAACCCCTCTAGACAAATTTTGAGCAATTTTTATTCCAAAAACGTATTTTTTGTCGAAAATTTTGAAGCAAGGGGTAGGTATGGAAATATTTAATGTAAACTGCAATGTGCTAACTTCTTTCCTGGTCGGAATTATGGACTCAAAATACACTGTAATATGTAAAATTTTTCGCTGAATCGATTGCCGAAGACTAGAACGTTCTATCTATCATATTAGTCGAGTTATGAGCACTTTTAGTTTTGAAAACGGGATTTTCGAAAATTTCATTACTTCATTTGAAGGAGAAAAAATGACTTTAGACAAAAACAGACTGTGGCAGTCGATTTTTCGCATCAAAAAACCCCTCCAGACAAATTTTGAGCAATTTTTATTTCAAAAATGGATTTTTTGTCGAAAATTTTGAAGCAAGGGGTAGGTATGGAAATATTTAATGTAAACTGCAATGTGCTAACTTCTTTCCTGGTCGGAATTATGGACTCAAAATACACCGGAATATGTAAAATTTTCCGCTGAATCGATTGCCGAAGACTAGAACGTTCTATCTATCATATTAGTCGAGTTATGAGCACTTTTAGTTTTGAAAACGGGATTTTCGAAAATTTCATGACTTCATTTGAAGGAGAAAAAATGACTTTAGACAAAAACAGACTGTGGCAGTCGATTTTTCGCATCAAAAAACCCCCCCAGACAAATTTTGAGCAATTTTTATTTCAAAAATGGATTTTTTGTCGAAAATTTTGAAGCAAGGGGTAGGTATGGAAATATTTAATGTAAACTGCAATGTGCTAACTTCTTTCCTGGTCGGAATTATGGACTCAAAATACACTGGAATATGTAAAATTTTCCGCTGAATCGATTGCCGAAGACTAGAACGTTCTATCTGTCATATTATTCGAGTTATGAGCACTTTTAGTTTTAAAAACGGGATTTTCAAAAATTTCATGACTTCATTTGAAGGAGAAAAAATGACTTTAGACAAAAACAGACTGTGGCAGTCGATTTTTCGCATCAAAAAAACCCCTCCAGACAAATTTTGAGCAATTTTTATTTCAAAAATGGATTTTTTGTCGAAAATTTTGAAGCAAGGGGTAGGTATGGAAATATTTAATGTAAACTGCAATGTGCTAACTTCTTTCCTGGTCGGAATTATGGACTCAAAATACACTGGAATATGTAAAATTTTCCGCTGAGTCGATTGCTGAAGACTAGAACGTTCTATCTATCATATTAGTCGAGTTGTGAGCACTTTTAGTTTTGAAAACGGGATTTTCGAAAATTTCATGACTTCATTTGAAGGAGAAAAAATGACTTTAGACAAAAACAGACTATGGCAGTCGATTTTTCGCATCAAAAAACCCCTCTAGACAAATTTTGAGCAATTTTTATTCCAAAAACGTATTTTTTGTCGAAAATTTTGAAGCAAGGGGTAGGTATGGAAATATTTAATGTAAACTGCAATGTGCTAACTTCTTTCCTGGTCGGAATTATGGACTCAAAATACACTGGAATATGTAAAATTTTCCGCTGAATCGATTGCCGAAGACTAGAACGTTCTATCTATCATATTAGTCGAGTTATGAGCACTTTTAGTTTTGAAAACGGGATTTTCGAAAATTTCATGACTTCATTTGAAGGAGAAAAAATGACTTTAGACAAAAACAGACTGTGGCAGTCGATTTTTCGCATCAAAAAACCCCTCCAGACAAATTTTGAGCAATTTTTATTTCAAAAATGGATTTTTTGTCGAAAATTTTGGAGCAAGGGGTAGGTATGGAAATATTTAATGTAAACTGCAATGTGCTAACTTCTTTCCTGGTCGGAATAATGGACTCGAAATACACTGGAATATGTAAAATTTTCCGCTGAATCGATTGCTGAAGACTAGAACGTTCTATCTATCATATTAGTCGAGTTATGAGCACTTTTAGTTTTGAAAACGGGATTTTCGAAAATTTCATTACTTCATTTGAAGGAGAAAAAATGACTTTAGACAAAAACAGACTGTGGCAGTCGATTTTTCGCATCAAAAAACCCCTCCAGACAAATTTTGAGCAATTTTTATTTCAAAAATGGATTTTTTGTCGAAAATTTTGAAGCAAGGGGTAGGTATGGAAATATTTAATGTAAACTGCAATGTGCTAACTTCTTTCCTGGTCGGAATTATGGACCCAAAATACACCGGAATATGTAAAATTTTCCGCTGAGTCGATTGCTGAAGACTAGAACGTTCTATCTATCATATTAGTCGAGTTGTGAGCACTTTTAGTTTTGAAAACGGGATTTTCGAAAATTTCATGACTTCATTTGAAGGAGAAAAAATGACTTTAGACAAAAACAGACTATGGCAGTCGATTTTTCGCATCAAAAAACCCCTCTAGACAAATTTTGAGCAATTTTTATTCCAAAAACGTATTTTTTGTCGAAAATTTTGAAGCAAGGGGTAGGTATGGAAATATTTAATGTAAACTGCAATGTGCTAACTTCTTTCCTGGTCGGAATTATGGACTCAAAATACACTGGAATATGTAAAATTTTCCGCTGAATCGATTGCCGAAGACTAGAACGTTCTATCTATCATATTAGTCGAGTTATGAGCACTTTTAGTTTTGAAAACGGGATTTTCGAAAATTTCATGACTTCATTTGAAGGAGAAAAAATGACTTTAGACAAAAACAGACTGTGGCAGTCGATTTTTCGCATCAAAAAACCCCTCCAGACAAATTTTGAGCAATTTTTATTTCAAAAATGGATTTTTTGTCGAAAATTTTGGAGCAAGGGGTAGGTATGGAAATATTTAATGTAAACTGCAATGTGCTAACTTCTTTCCTGGTCGGAATAATGGACTCGAAATACACTGGAATATGTAAAATTTTCCGCTGAATCGATTGCTGAAGACTAGAACGTTCTATCTATCATATTAGTCGAGTTATGAGCACTTTTAGTTTTGAAAACGGGATTTTCGAAAATTTCATTACTTCATTTGAAGGAGAAAAAATGACTTTAGACAAAAACAGACTGTGGCAGTCGATTTTTCGCATCAAAAAACCCCTCCAGACAAATTTTGAGCAATTTTTATTTCAAAAATGGATTTTTTGTCGAAAATTTTGAAGCAAGGGGTAGGTATGGAAATATTTAATGTAAACTGCAATGTGCTAACTTCTTTCCTGGTCGGAATTATGGACCCAAAATACACCGGAATATGTAAAATTTTCCGCTGAATCGATTGCCGAAGACTAGAACGTTCTATCTATCATATTAGTCGAGTTATGAGCACTTTTAGTTTTGAAAACGGGATTTTCGAAAATTTCATGACTTCATTTGAAGGAGAAAAAATGACTTAAGACAAAAACAGACTGTGGCAGTCGATTTTTCGCATCAAAAAACCCCCCCAGACAAATTTTGAGCAATTTTTATTTCAAAAATGGATTTTTTGTCGAAAATTTTGAAGCAAGGGGTAGGTATGGAAATATTTAATGTAAACTGCAATGTGCTAACTTCTTTCCTGGTCGGAATTATGGACTCAAAATACACTGGAATATGTAAAATTTTCCGCTGAATCGATTGCCGAAGACTAGAACGTTCTATCTGTCATATTATTCGAGTTATGAGCACTTTTAGTTTTGAAAACGGGATTTTCAAAAATTTCATGACTTCATTTGAAGGAGAAAAAATGACTTTAGACAAAAACAGACTGTGGCAGTCGATTTTTCGCATCAAAAAAACCCCTCCAGACAAATTTTGAGCAATTTTTATTTCAAAAATGGATTTTTTGTCGAAAATTTTGAAGCAAGGGGTAGGTATGGAAATATTTAATGTAAACTGCAATGTGCTAACTTCTTTCCTGGTCGGAATTATGGACTCAAAATACCCTGGAATATGTAAAATTTTCCGCTGAATCGATTGCCGAAGACTAGAACGTTCTATCTATCATATTAGTCGAGTTATGAGCACTTTTAGTTTTGAAAACGGGATTTTCGAAAATTTCATTACTTCATTTGAAGGAGAAAAAATGACTTTAGACAAAAACAGACTGTAGCAGTCGATTTTTCGCATCAAAAAACCCCTCCAGACAAATTTTGAGCAATTTTTATTTCAAAAATTGATTTTTTGTCGAAAATATTGAAGCAAGGGGTAGGTATGGAAATATTTAATGTAAACTGCAATGTGCTAACTTCCTTCCTGGTCGGAATTATGAACTCAAAATACACTGGAATATGTAAAATTTTCCGCTGAATCGATTTGCCGAAGACTAGAACGTTCTATCTATCATATTAGTCGAGTTATGAGCACTTTTAGTTTTGAAAACGGGATTTTCGAAAATTTCATTACTTCATTTGAAGGAGAAAAAATGACTTTAGACAAAAACAGACTGTGGCAGTCGATTTTTCGCATCAAAAAACCCCTCCAGACAAATTTTGAGCAATTTTTATTTCAAAAATGGATTTTTTGTCGAAAATTTTGAAGCAAGGGGTAGGTATGGAAATATTTAATGTAAACTGCAATGTGCTAACTTCCTTCCTGGTCGGAATTATGAACTCAAAATACACTGGAATATGTAAAATTTTCCGCTGAATCGATTTGCCGAAGACTAGAACGTTCTATCTATCATATTAGTCGAGTTATGAGCACTTTTAGTTTTGAAAACGGGATTTTCGAAAATTTCATTACTTCATTTGAAGGAGAAAAAATGACTTTAGACAAAAACAGACTGTGGCAGTCGATTTTTCGCATCAAAAAACCCCTCCAGACAAATTTTGAGCAATTTTTATTTCAAAAATGGATTTTTTGTCGAAAATTTTGAAGCAAGGGGTAGGTATGGAAATATTTAATGTAAACTGCAATGTGCTAACTTCTTTCCTGGTCAGAATTATGGCTCCAAAATACACTGGAACATGTAAAATTTTCCGCTGAATCGATTGCCGAAGACTAGAACGTTCTATCTATCATATTAGTCGAGTTATGAGCACTTTTAGTTTTGAAAACGGGATTTTCGAAAATTTCATGACTTCATTTGAAGGAGAAAAAATGACTTTAGACAAAAACAGACTGTGGCAGTCGATTTTTCGCATCAAAAAACCCCTCCAGACAAATTTTGAGCAATTTTTATTTCAAAAATGGATTTTTTGTCGAAAATTTTGGAGCAAGGGGTAGGTATGGAAATATTTAATGTAAACTGCAATGTGCTAACTTCTTTCCTGGTCGGAATAATGGACTCGAAATACACTGGAATATGTAAAATTTTCCGCTGAATCGATTGCTGAAGACTAGAACGTTCTATCTATCATATTAGTCGAGTTATGAGCACTTTTAGTTTTGAAAACGGGATTTTCGAAAATTTCATTACTTCATTTGAAGGAGAAAAAATGACTTTAGACAAAAACAGACTGTGGCAGTCGATTTTTCGCATCAAAAAAACCCCTCCAGACAAATTTTGAGCAATTTTTATTTCAAAAATGGATTTTTTGTCGAAAATTTTGAAGCAAGGGGTAGGTATGGAAATATTTAATGTAAACTGCAATGTGCTAACTTCTTTCCTGGTCGGAATTATGGACTCAAAATACACTGGAATATGTAAAATTTTCCGCTGAATCGATTGCCGAAGACTAGAACGTTCTATCTATCATATTAGTCGAGTTATGAGCACTTTTAATTTTGAAAACGGGATTTTCGAAAATTTCATGACTTCATTTGAAGGAGAAAAAATGACTTTAGACAAAAACAGACTGTGGCAGTCGATTTTTCGCATCAAAAAACCCCTCCAAACAAATTTTGAGCAATTTTTATTTCAAAAATGGATTTTTTGTCGAAAATTTTGAAGCAAGGGGTGTATGGAAATATTTAATGTAAACTGCAATGTGCTAACTCCTTTCCTGTTTGGAATTATGGACTCAAAATACACTGGAATATGTAAAATTTTCCGCTGAATCGATTGCCGAAGACTAGAACGTTCTATCTATCATATTAGTCGAGTTATGAGCACTTTTAATTTTAAAAACGGGATTTTCGAAAATTTCATGACTTCATTTGAAGGAGAAAAAATTACTTTAGACAAAAACAGACTGTGGCAGTCGATTTTTCGCATCAAAAAACCCATCCAGACGAATTTTGAGCAATTTTTATTTCAAAAATGGATTTTTTGTCGAAAATTTTGAAGCAAGGGGTAGGTAGGTATGGAAATATTTAATGTAAACTGCAATGCGCTAACTTCTTTCCTGGTCGGAATTATGGACTCAAAATACACTGGAATATGTAAAATTTTCCGCTGAGTCGATTGCCGAAGACTAGAACGTTCTATCTATCATATTAGTCGAGTTGTGAGCACTTTTAGTTTTGAAAACGGGATTTTCGAAAATTTCATGACTTCATTTGAAGGAGAAAAAATGACTTTAGACAAAAACAGACTATGGCAGTCGATTTTTCGCATCAAAAAACCCCTCTAGACAAATTTTGAGCAATTTTTATTCCAAAAACGTATTTTTTGTCGAAAATTTTGAAGCAAGGGGTAGGTATGGAAATATTTAATGTAAACTGCAATGTGCTAACTTCTTTCCTGGTCGGAATTATGGACTCAAAATACACTGTAATATGTAAAATTTTTCGCTGAATCGATTGCCGAAGACTAGAACGTTCTATCTATCATATTAGTCGAGTTATGAGCACTTTTAGTTTTGAAAACGGGATTTTCGAAAATTTCATTACTTCATTTGAAGGAGAAAAAATGACTTTAGACAAAAACAGACTGTGGCAGTCGATTTTTCGCATCAAAAAACCCCTCCAGACAAATTTTGAGCAATTTTTATTTCAAAAATGGATTTTTTGTCGAAAATTTTGAAGCAAGGGGTAGGTATGGAAATATTTAATGTAAACTGCAATGTGCTAACTCCTTTCCTGTTCAGAATTATGGACTCAAAATACACTGGAATATGTAAAATTTTCCGCTGAATCGATTGCCGAAGACTAGAACGTTCTATCTATCATATTAGTCGAGTTATGAGCACTTTTAATTTTAAAAACGGGATTTTCGAAAATTTCATGACTTCATTTGAAGGAGAAAAAATTACTTTAGACAAAAACAGACTGTGGCAGTCGATTTTTCGCATCAAAAAACCCATCCAGACGAATTTTGAGCAATTTTTATTTCAAAAATGGATTTTTTGTCGAAAATTTTGAAGCAAGGGGTAGGTATGGAAATATTTAATGTAAACTGCAATGCGCTAACTTCTTTCCTGGTCGGAATTATGGACTCAAAATACACTGGAATATGTAAAATTTTCCGCTGAGTCGATTGCCGAAGACTAGAACGTTCTATCTATCATATTAGTCGAGTTGTGAGCACTTTTAGTTTTGAAAACGGGATTTTCGAAAATTTCATGACTTCATTTGAAGGAGAAAAAATGACTTTAGACAAAAACAGACTGTGGCAGTCGATTTTTCGCATCAAAAAACCCCTCTAGACAAATTTTGAGCAATTTTTATTCCAAAAACGTATTTTTTGTCGAAAATTTTGAAGCAAGGGGTAGGTATAGAAATATTTAATGTAAACTGCAATGTGCTAACTTCTTTCCTGGTCGGAATTATGGACTCAAAATACACTGTAATATGTAAAATTTTCCGCTGAATCGATTGCCGAAGACTAGAACGTTCTATCTATCATATTAGTCGAGTTATGAGCACTTTTAGTTTTGAAAACGGGATTTTCGAAAATTTCATTACTTCATTTGAAGGAGAAAAAATGACTTTAGACAAAAACAGACTGTGACAGTCGATTTTTCGCATCAAAAAACCCCTCCAGACAAATTTTGAGCAATTTTTATTTCAAAAATGGATTTTTTGTCGAAAATTTTGAAGCAAGGGGTAGGTATGGAAATATTTAATGTAAACTGCAATGTGCTAACTTCTTTCCTGGTCGGAATTATGGACTCAAAATACACCGGAATATGTAAAATTTTCCGCTGAATCGATTGCCGAAGACTAGAACGTTCTATCTATCATATTAGTCGAGTTATGAGCACTTTTAGTTTTGAAAACGTGATTTTCGAAAATTTCATGACTTCATTTGAAGGAGAAAAAATGACTTTAGACAAAAACAGACTGTGGCAGTCGATTTTTCGCATCAAAAAACCCCCCCAGACAAATCTTGAGCAATTTTTATTTCAAAAATGGATTTTTTGTCGAAAATTTTGAAGCAAGGGGTAGGTATGGAAATATTTAATGTAAACTGCAATGTGCTAACTTCTTTCCTGGTCGGAATTATGGACTCAAAATACACTGGAATATGTAAAATTTTCCGCTGAATCGATTGCAGAAGACTAGAACGTTCTATCTATCATATTAGTCGAGTTGTGAGCACTTTTAGTTTTGAAAACGGGATTTTCGAAAATTTCATGACTTCATTTGAAGGAGAAAAAATGACTTTAGACAAAAACAGACTGTGGCAGTCGATTTTTCGCATCAAAAAACCCCTCTAGACAAATTTTGAGCAATTTTTATTCCAAAAACGTATTTTTTGTCGAAAATTTTGAAGCAAGGGGTAGGTATAGAAATATTTAATGTAAACTGCAATGTGCTAACTTCTTTCCTGGTCGGAATTATGGACTCAAAATACACTGTAATATGTGAAATTTTCCGCTGAATCGATTGCCGAAGACTAGAACGTTCTATCTATCATATTAGTCGAGTTATGAGCACTTTTAGTTTTGAAAACGGGATTTTCGAAAATTTCATTACTTCATTTGAAGGAGAAAAAATGACTTTAGACAAAAACAGACTGTGGCAGTCGATTTTTCGCATCAAAAAACCCCTCCAGACAAATTTTGAGCAATTTTTATTTCAAAAATGGATTTTTTGTCGAAAATTTTGAAGCAAGGGGTAGGTATGGAAATATTTAATGTAAACTGCAATGTGCTAACTTCTTTCCTGGTCGGAATTATAGACTCGAAATACACTGGAATATGTAAAATTTTCCGCTGAATCGATTGCCGAAGACTAGAACGTTCTATCTATCATATTAGTCGAGTTATGAGCACTTTTAATTTTAAAAACGGGATTTTCGAAAATTTCATGACTTCATTTGAAGGAGAAAAAATTACTTTAGACAAAAACAGACTGTGGCAGTCGATTTTTCGCATCAAAAAACCCATCCAGACGAATTTTGAGCAATTTTTATTTCAAAAATGGATTTTTTGTCGAAAATTTTGAAGCAAGGGGTAGGTAGGTATGGAAATATTTAATGTAAACTGCAATGCGCTAACTTCTTTCCTGGTCGGAATTATGGACTCAAAATACACTGGAATATGTAAAATTTTCCGCTGAGTCGATTGCCGAAGACTAGAACGTTCTATCTATCATATTAGTCGAGTTGTGAGCACTTTTAGTTTTGAAAACGGGATTTTCGAAAATTTCATGACTTCATTTGAAGGAGAAAAAATGACTTTAGACAAAAACAGACTATGGCAGTCGATTTTTCGCATCAAAAAACCCCTCTAGACAAATTTTGAGCAATTTTTATTCCAAAAACGTATTTTTTGTCGAAAATTTTGAAGCAAGGGGTAGGTATGGAAATATTTAATGTAAACTGCAATGTGCTAACTTCTTTCCTGGTCGGAATTATGGACTCAAAATACACTGTAATATGTAAAATTTTTCGCTGAATCGATTGCCGAAGACTAGAACGTTCTATCTATCATATTAGTCGAGTTATGAGCACTTTTAGTTTTGAAAACGGGATTTTCGAAAATTTCATTACTTCATTTGAAGGAGAAAAAATGACTTTAGACAAAAACAGACTGTGGCAGTCGATTTTTCGCATCAAAAAACCCCTCCAGACAAATTTTGAGCAATTTTTATTTCAAAAATGGATTTTTTGTCGAAAATTTTGAAGCAAGGGGTAGGTATGGAAATATTTAATGTAAACTGCAATGTGCTAACTCCTTTCCTGTTTAGAATTATGGACTCAAAATACACTGGAATATGTAAAATTTTCCGCTGAATCGATTGCCGAAGACTAGAACGTTCTATCTATCATATTAGTCGAGTTATGAGCACTTTTAATTTTAAAAACGGGATTTTCGAAAATTTCATGACTTCATTTGAAGGAGAAAAAATTACTTTAGACAAAAACAGACTGTGGCAGTCGATTTTTCGCATCAAAAAACCCATCCAGACGAATTTTGAGCAATTTTTATTTCAAAAATGGATTTTTTGTCGAAAATTTTGAAGCAAGGGGTAGGTATGGAAATATTTAATGTAAACTGCAATGCGCTAACTTCTTTCCTGGTCGGAATTATGGACTCAAAATACACTGGAATATGTAAAATTTTCCGCTGAGTCGATTGCCGAAGACTAGAACGTTCTATCTATCATATTAGTCGAGTTGTGAGCACTTTTAGTTTTGAAAACGGGATTTTCGAAAATTTCATGACTTCATTTGAAGGAGAAAAAATGACTTTAGACAAAAACAGACTGTGGCAGTCGATTTTTCGCATCAAAAAACCCCTCTAGACAAATTTTGAGCAATTTTTATTCCAAAAACGTATTTTTTGTCGAAAATTTTGAAGCAAGGGGTAGGTATAGAAATATTTAATGTAAACTGCAATGTGCTAACTTCTTTCCTGGTCGGAATTATGGACTCAAAATACACTGTAATATGTAAAATTTTCCGCTGAATCGATTGCCGAAGACTAGAACGTTCTATCTATCATATTAGTCGAGTTATGAGCACTTTTAGTTTTGAAAACGGGATTTTCGAAAATTTCATTACTTCATTTGAAGGAGAAAAAATGACTTTAGACAAAAACAGACTGTGACAGTCGATTTTTCGCATCAAAAAACCCCTCCAGACAAATTTTGAGCAATTTTTATTTCAAAAATGGATTTTTTGTCGAAAATTTTGAAGCAAGGGGTAGGTATGGAAATATTTAATGTAAACTGCAATGTGCTAACTTCTTTCCTGGTCGGAATTATGGACTCAAAATACACCGGAATATGTAAAATTTTCCGCTGAATCGATTGCCGAAGACTAGAACGTTCTATCTATCATATTAGTCGAGTTATGAGCACTTTTAGTTTTGAAAACGGGATTTTCGAAAATTTCATGACTTCATTTGAAGGAGAAAAAATGACTTTAGACAAAAACAGACTGTGGCAGTCGATTTTTCGCATCAAAAAACCCCCCCAGACAAATCTTGAGCAATTTTTATTTCAAAAATGGATTTTTTGTCGAAAATTTTGAAGCAAGGGGTAGGTATGGAAATATTTAATGTAAACTGCAATGTGCTAACTTCTTTCCTGGTCGGAATTATGGACTCAAAATACACTGGAATATGTAAAATTTTCCGCTGAATCGATTGCCGAAGACTAGAACGTTCTATCTATCATATTAGTCGAGTTATGAGCCCTTTTAGTTTTGAAAACGGGATTTTCGAAAATTTCATGACTTCATTTGAAGGAGAAAAAATGACTTTAGACAAAAACAGACTGTGGCAGTCGATTTTTCGCATCAAAAAACCCCTCCAGACAAATTTTGAGCAATTTTTATTTCAAAAATGGATTTTTTGTCGAAAATTTTGAAGCAAGGGGTAGGTATGGAAATATTTAATGTAAACTGCAATGTGCTAACTTCTTTCCTGGTCGGAATTATGGACTCAAAATACACCGGAATATGTAAAATTTTCCGCTGAATCGATTGCCGAAGACTAGAACGTTCTATCTATCATATTAGTCGAGTTATGAGCACTTTTAGTTTTGAAAACGGGATTTTCGAAAATTTCATGACTTCATTTGAAGGAGAAAAAATGACTTTAGACAAAAACAGACTGTGGCAGTCGATTTTTCGCATCAAAAAACCCCCCCAGACAAATTTTGAGCAATTTTTATTTCAAAAATGGATTTTTTGTCGAAAATTTTGAAGCAAGGGGTAGGTATGGAAATATTTAATGTAAACTGCAATGTGCTAACTTCTTTCCTGGTCGGAATTATGGACTCAAAATACACTGGAATATGTAAAATTTTCCGCTGAATCGATTGCCGAAGACTAGAACGTTCTATCTATCATATTAGTCGAGTTATGAGCACTTTTAGTTTTGAAAACGTGATTTTCGAAAATTTCATTACTTCATTTGAAGGAGAAAAAATGACTTTAGACAAAAACAGACTGTGACAGTCGATTTTTCGCATCAAAAAACCCCTCCAGACAAATTTTGAGCAATTTTTATTTCAAAAATGGATTTTTTGTCAAAAATTTTGAAGCAAGGGGTAGGTATGGAAATATTTAATGTAAACTGCAATGTGCTAACTTCTTTCCTGGTCGGAATTATGGACTCAAAATACACTGGAATATGTAAAATTTTCCGCTGAATCGATTGCAGAAGACTAGAACGTTCTATCTATCATATTAGTCGAGTTGTGAGCACTTTTAGTTTTGAAAACGGGATTTTCGAAAATTTCATGACTTCATTTGAAGGAGAAAAAATGACTTTAGACAAAAACAGACTGTGGCAGTCGATTTTTCGCATCAAAAAACCCCTCTAGACAAATTTTGAGCAATTTTTATTCCAAAAACGTATTTTTTGTCGAAAATTTTGAAGCAAGGGGTAGGTATAGAAATATTTAATGTAAACTGCAATGTGCTAACTTCTTTCCTGGTCGGAATTATGGACTCAAAATACACTGTAATATGTGAAATTTTCCGCTGAATCGATTGCCGAAGACTAGAACGTTCTATCTATCATATTAGTCGAGTTATGAGCACTTTTAGTTTTGAAAACGGGATTTTCGAAAATTTCATTACTTCATTTGAAGGAGAAAAAATGACTTTAGACAAAAACAGACTGTGGCAGTCGATTTTTCGCATCAAAAAACCCCTCCAGACAAATTTTGAGCAATTTTTATTTCAAAAATGGATTTTTTGTCGAAAATTTTGAAGCAAGGGGTAGGTATGGAAATATTTAATGTAAACTGCAATGTGCTAACTTCTTTCCTGGTCGGAATTATGGACTCGAAATACACTGGAATATGTAAAATTTTCCGCTGAATCGATTGCCGAAGACTAGAACGTTCTATCTATCATATTAGTCGAGTTATGAGCACTTTTAGTTTTGAAAACGGGATTTTCGAAAATTTCATGACTTCATTTGAAGGAGAAAAAATGACTTTAGACAAAAACAGACTGTGGCAGTCGATTTTTCGCATCAAAAAACCCCTCCAGACAAATTTTGAGCAATTTTTATTTCAAAAACGGATTTTTTGTCGAAAATTTTGAAGCAAGGGGTAGGTATGGAAATATTTAATGTAAACTGCAATGTGCTAACTTCTTTCCTGGTCGGAGTTATGGACTCAAAATACACTGGAATATGTAAAATTTTCCGCTGAATCGATTGCCGAAGACTAGAACGTTCTATCTACCATATTAGTCGAGTTATGAGCACTTTTAGTTTTGAAAACGGGATTTTCGAAAATTTCATAACTTCATTTGAAGGAGAAAAAATGACTTTAGACAAAAACAGACTGTGACAGTCGATTTTTCGCATCAAAAAACCCCTCCAGACAAATTTTGAGCAATTTTTATTTCAAAAATGGATTTTTTGTCAAAAATTTTGAAGCAAGGGGTAGGTATGGAAATATTTAATGTAAACTGCAATGTGCTAACTTCTTTCCTGGTCGGAATTATGGACTCAAAATACACTGTAATATGTAAAATTTTCCGCTGAATCGATTGCCGAAGACTAGAACGTTCTATCTATCATATTAGTCGAGTTATGAGCACTTTTAGTTTTGAAAACGGGATTTTCGAAAATTTCATTACTTCATTTGAAGGAGAAAAAATGACTTTAGACAAAAACAGACTGTGGCAGTCGATTTTTCGCATCAAAAAACCCCTCCAGACAAATTTTGAGCAATTTTTATTTCAAAAATGGATTTTTTGTCGAAAATTTTGAAGCAAGGGGTAGGTATGGAAATATTTAATGTAAACTGCAATGTGCTAACTTCTTTCCTGGTCGGAATTATGGACTCGAAATACACTGGAATATGTAAAATTTTCCGCTGAATCGATTGCCGAAGACTAGAACGTTCTATCTATCATATTAGTCGAGTTATGAGCACTTTTAGTTTTGAAAACGGGATTTTCGAAAATTTCATGACTTCATTTGAAGGAGAAAAAATGACTTTAGACAAAAACAGACTGTGGCAGTCGATTTTTCGCATCAAAAAACCCCTCCAGACAAATTTTGAGCAATTTTTATTTCAAAAACGGATTTTTTGTCGAAAATTTTGAAGCAAGGGGTAGGTATGGAAATATTTAATGTAAACTGCAATGTGCTAACTTCTTTCCTGGTCGGAGTTATGGACTCAAAATACACTGTAATATGTAAAATTTTCCGCTGAATCGATTGCCGAAGACTAGAACGTTCTATCTATCATATTAGTCGAGTTATGAGCACTTTTAGTTTTGAAAACGGGATTTTCGAAAATTTCATTACTTCATTTGAAGGAGAAAAAATGACTTTAGACAAAAACAGACTGTTGCAGTCGATTTTTCGCATCAAAAAACCTCTCCAGACAAATTTTGAGCAATTTTTATTTCAAAAATGGATTTTTTGTCGAAAATTTTGAAGCAAGGGGTAGGTATGGAAATATTTAATGTAAACTGCAATGTGCTAACTTCTTTCCTGGTCGGAATTATGGACTCAAAATACACTAGAATATGTAAAATTTTCCGCTGAATCGATTGCCGAAGACTAGAACGTTCTATCTATCATATTAGTCGAGTTATGAGCACTTTTAGTTTTGAAAACGGGATTTTCGAAAATTTCATGACTTCATTTGAAGGAGCAAAAATGACTTTAGACAAAAACAGACTGTGGCAGTCGATTTTTCGCATCAAAAAAACCCCTCCAGACAAATTTTGAGCAATTTTTATTTCAAAAATGGATTTTTTGTCGAAAATTTTGAAGCAAGGGGTAGGTATGGAAATATTTAATGTAAACTGCAATGTGCTAACTTCTTTCCTGGTCGGAATTATGGACTCAAAATACACTGGAATATGTAAAATTTTCCGCTGAATCGATTGCCGAAGACTAGAACGTTCTATCTATCATATTAGTCGAGTTATGAGCACTTTTAGTTTTGAAAACGGGATTTTCGAAAATTTCATTACTTCATTTGAAGGAGAAAAAATGACTTTAGACAAAAACAGACTGTGGCAGTCGATTTTTCGCATCAAAAAACCCCTCCAGACAAATTTTGAGCAATTTTTATTTCAAAAATGGATTTTTTGTCGAAAATTTTGAAGCAAGGGGTAGGTATGGAAATATTTAATGTAAACTGCAATGTGCTAACTTCCTTCCTGGTCGGAATTATGGACTCAAAATACACTGGAATATGTAAAATTTTCCGCTGAATCGATTTGCCGAAGACTAGAACGTTCTATCTATCATATTAGTCGAGTTATGAGCACTTTTAGTTTTGAAAACGGGATTTTCGAAAATTTCATTACTTCATTTGAAGGAGAAAAAATGACTTTAGACAAAAACAGACTGTGGCAGTCGATTTTTCGCATCAAAAAACCTCTCCAGACAAATTTTGAGCAATTTTTATTTCAAAAATGGATTTTTTGTCGAAAATTTTGAAGCAAGGGGTAGGTATGGAAATATTTAATGTAAACTGCAATGTGCTAACTTCTTTCCTGGACGGAATTATGGACTCAAAATACACTAGAATATGTAAAATTTTCCGCTGAATCGATTGCCGAAGACTAGAACGTTCTATCTATCATATTAGTCGAGTTATGAGCACTTTTAGTTTTGAAAACGGGATTTTCGAAAATTTCATGACTTCATTTGAAGGAGAAAAAATGACTAGACAAAAACAGACTGTGGCAGTCGATTTTTCGCATCGAAAAACCCCTCCAGACAAATTTTGAGCAATTTTTATTTCAAAAATGGATTTTTTGTCGAAAATTTTGAAGCAAGGGGTAGGTATGGAAATATTTAATGTAAACTGCAATGTGCTAACTCCTTTCCTGTTCAAGATAATGGACTCAAAATACACTGGAATATGTAAAATTTTCCGCTGAATCGATTGCCGAAGACTAGAACGTTCTATCTATCATATTAGTCGAGTTATGAGCACTTTTAGTTTTGAAAACGGGATTTTCGAAAATTTCATAACTTCATTTGAAGGAGAAAAAATGACTTTAGACAAAAACAGACTGTGGCAGTCGATTTTTTGCATCAAAAAACCCCTCCAGACAAATTTTGAGCAATTTTTATTTCAAAAATGGATTTTTTGTCGAAAATTTTGAAGCAGGGGTAGGTATGGAAATATTTAATGTAAACTGCAATGTGCTAACTTCTTTCCTGGTCGGAATTATGGACTCAAAATACACTGGAATATGTAAAATTTTCCGCTGAGTCGATTGCCGAAGACTAGAACGTTCTATCTATCATATTAGTCGAGTTGTGAGCACTTTTAGTTTTGAAAACGGGATTTTCGAAAATTTCATGACTTCATTTGAAGGAGAAAAAATGACTTTAGACAAAAACAGACTGTGGCAGTCGATTTTTCGCATCAAAAAACCCCTCTAGACAAATTTTGAACAATTTTTATTCCAAAAACGTATTTTTTGTCGAAAATTTTGAAGCAAGGGGTAGGTATGGAAATATTTAATGTAAACTGCAATGTGCTAACTTCTTTCCTGGTCGGAATTATGGACTCAAAATACACTGGACTATGTAAAATTTTCCGCTGAGTCGATTGCCGAAGACTAGAACGTTCTATCTATCATATTAGTCGAGTTATGAGCACTTTTAGTTTTGAAAACGGGATTTTCGAAAATTTCATGACTTCATTTGAAGGAGCAAAAATGACTTTAGACAAAAACAGACTGTGGCAGTCGATTTTTCGCATCAAAAAAACCCCTCCAGACAAATTTTGAGCAATTTTTATTTCAAAAATGGATTTTTTGTCGAAAATTTTGAAGCAAGGGGTAGGTATGGAAATATTTAATGTAAACTGCAATGTGCTAACTTCTTTCCTGGTCGGAATTATGGACTCAAAATACCCTGGAATATGTAAAATTTTCCGCTGAATCGATTGCCGAAGACTAGAACGTTCTATCTATCATATTAGTCGAGTTATGAGCACTTTTAGTTTTGAAAACGGGATTTTCGAAAATTTCATTACTTCATTTGAAGGAGAAAAAATGACTTTAGACAAAAACAGACTGTGGCAGTCGATTTTTCGCATCAAAAAACCCCTCCAGACAAATTTTGAGCAATTTTTATTTCAAAAATGGATTTTTTGTCGAAAATTTTGAAGCAAGGGGTAGGTATGGAAATATTTAATGTAAACTGCAATGTGCTAACTTCCTTCCTGGTCGGAATTATGAACTCAAAATACACTGGAATATGTAAAATTTTCCGCTGAATCGATTTGCCGAAGACTAGAACGTTCTATCTATCATATTAGTCGAGTTATGAGCACTTTTAGTTTTGAAAACGGGATTTTCGAAAATTTCATTACTTCATTTGAAGGAGAAAAAATGACTTTAGACAAAAACAGACTGTGGCAGTCGATTTTTCGCATCAAAAAACCTCTCCAGACAAATTTTGAGCAATTTTTATTTCAAAAATGGATTTTTTGTCGAAAATTTTGAAGCAAGGGGTAGGTATGGAAATATTTAATGTAAACTGCAATGTGCTAACTTCTTTCCTGGTCGGAATTATGGACTAAAAATACACTGGAATATGTAAAATTTTCCGCTGAATCGATTGCCGAAGACTAGAACGTTCTATCTATCATATTAGTCGAGTTATGAGCACTTTTAGTTTTGAAAACGTGATTTTCGAAAATTTCATTACTTCATTTGAAGGAGAAAAAATGACTTTAGACAAAAACAGACTGTGACAGTCGATTTTTCGCATCAAAAAACCCCTCCAGACAAATTTTGAGCAATTTTTATTTCAAAAATGGATTTTTTGTCAAAAATTTTGAAGCAAGGGGTAGGTATGGAAATATTTAATGTAAACTGCAATGTGCTAACTTCTTTCCTGGTCGGAATTATGGACTCAAAATACACTGGAATATGTAAAATTTTCCGCTGAAACGATTGCAGAAGACTAGAACGTTCTATCTATCATATTAGTCGAGTTGTGAGCACTTTTAGTTTTGAAAACGGGATTTTCGAAAATTTCATGACTTCATTTGAAGGAGGAAAAATGACTTTAGACAAAAACAGACTGTGGCAGTCGATTTTTCGCATCAAAAAACCCCTCTAGACAAATTTTGAGCAATTTTTATTCCAAAAACGTATTTTTTGTCGAAAATTTTGAAGCAAGGGGTAGGTATAGAAATATTTAATGTAAACTGCAATGTGCTAACTTCTTTCCTGGTCGGAATTATGGACTCAAAATACACTGTAATATGTAAAATTTTCCGCTGAATCGATTGCCGAAGACTAGAACGTTCTATCTATCATATTAGTCGAGTTATGAGCACTTTTAGTTTTGAAAACGGGATTTTCGAAAATTTCATTACTTCATTTGAAGGAGAAAAAATGACTTTAGACAAAAACAGACTGTGGCAGTCGATTTTTCGCATCAAAAAACCCCTCCAGACAAATTTTGAGCAATTTTTTATTCCAAAAATGGATTTTTTGTCGAAAATTTTGAAGCAAGGGGTAGGTATAGAAATATTTAATGTAAACTGCAATGTGCTAACTTCTTTCCTGGTCGGAATTATGGACTCAAAATACACTGGAATATGTAAAATTTTCCGCTGAATCGATTGCCGAAGACTAGAACGTTCTATCTATCATATTAGTCGAGTTATGAGCACTTTTAGTTTTGAAAACGGGATTTTCGAAAATTTCATGACTTCATTTGAAGGAGAAAAAATGACTTTAGACAAAAACAGACTGTGGCAGTCGATTTTTCGCATCAAAAAACCCCTCCAGACAAATTTTGAGCAATTTTTATTTCAAAAATGGATTTTTTGTCGAAAATTTTGAAGCAAGGGGTAGGTATGGAAATATTTAATGTAAACTGCATAGTGCTAACTTCTTTCCTGGTCGATATTATGGACTCAAAATACACTGGATCATGTAAAATTATCCGCTGAATCGATTGCCGAAGACTAGAACGTTCTATCTATCATATTAGTCGAGTTATGAGCACTTTTAGTTTTGAAAACGGGATTTTCGAAAATTTCATGACTTCATTTGAAGGAGAAAAAATGACTTTAGACAAAAACAGACTGTGGCAGTCGATTTTTCGCATCAAAAAACCCCTCCAGACAAATTTTGAGCAATTTCTATTTCAAAAATGGATTTTTTGTCGAAAATTTTGAAGCAAGGGGTAGGTATGGAAATATTTAATGTAAACTGCAATGTGCTAACTTCTTTCCTGGTCGGAATTATGGACTCAAAATACACTGTAATATGTCAAATTTTCCGCTGAATCGATTGCAGAAGACTAGAACGTTCTATCTATCATATTAGTCGAGTTATGAGCACTTTTAGTTTTGAAAAGTGGATTTTCGAAAATTTCATGTCTTCATTTGGAGGAAAAAAAATTATTTTATACAAAAACAGACTGTGGCAGTCGGTTTTTCGCATCGAAAAACCCCTCCAGACAAATTTTGAGCAATTTTCATTTCAAAAATGATTTTTTTGTCGAAAATTTTGAAGCAAGGGGTAGGTATGGATATTTAATGTAAACTGCATTGTGCTAACTTTTTTCCTGGTCGGAATTATGGACTCAAAATACACTGGGATATGTAAAATTTTCCGCTGAATCGATTGCCGAAGACTAGAACGTTCTATCTATCATATTAGTCGAGTTATGAGCACTTTTAGTTTTGAAAACGGGATTTTCGAAAATTTCATTACTTCATTTGAAGGAGAAAAAATGACTTTAGACAAAAACAGACTGTGGCAGTCGATTTTTCGCATCAAAAAACCCCTCCAGATAAATTTTGAGCAATTTTTATTTCAAAAATGGATTTTTTGTCGAAAATTTTGAAGCAAGGGGTAGGTATGGAAATATTTAATGTAAACTGCAATGTGCTAACTTCTTTCCTGGTCGGAATTATGGACTCAAAATACACTGGAATATGTAAAATTTTCCGCTGAATCGATTGCCGAAGACTAGAACGTTCTATCTATCATATTAGTCGAGTTATGAGCACTTTTAATTTTGAAAACGGGATTTTCGAAAATTTCATGACTTGATTTGAAGGAGAAAAAATGACTTTAGACAAAAACAGACTGTGGCAGTCGATTTTTCGCATCAAAAAACCCCTCCAGACAAATTTTGAGCAATTTTTATTTCAAAAATGGATTTTTTTGTCGAAAATTTTGAAGCAAGGGGTAGGTATGGAAATATTTAATGTAAACTGCAATGTGCTAACTTCTTTCCTGGTCGGAATTATGGACTCAAAATACACTTTAATATGTCAAATTTTTCGCTGAATCGATTGCCGAAGACTAGAACGTTCTATCTATCATATTAGTCGAGTTATGAGCACTTTTAGTTTTGAAAACGGGATTTTCGAAAATTTCATGACTTGATTTGAAGGAGAAAAAATGACTTTAGACAAAAACAGACTGTGGCAGTCGATTTTTCGCATCAAAAAACCCCTCTAGACAAATTTTTAGCAATTTTTATTTCAAAAATGGATTTTTTGTCGAAAATTTTGAAGCAAGGGGTAGGTATGGAAATATTTAATGTAAACTGCAATGTGCTAACTTCTTTCCTGGTCGGAATTATGGACTCAAAATACACTGGAATATGTAAAATTTTTCGCTGAATCGATTGCCGAAGACTAGAACGTTCTATCTATCATATTAGTCGAGTTATGAGCACTTTTAGTTTTGAAAACGGGATTTTCGAAAATTTCATGACTTCATTTGAAGGAGAAAAAATGACTTTAGACAAAAACAGACTGTGGCAGTCGATTTTTCGCATCAAAAAACCCCTCCAGACAAATTTTGAGCAATTTTTATTTCAAAAATGGATTTTTTGTCGAAAATTTTGAAGCAAGGGGTAGGTATGGAAATATTTAATGTAAACTGCAATGTGCTAACTTCTTTCCTGGTCGGAATTATGGACTCAAAATACACTGGAATATGTAAAATCTTCCGCTGAATCGATTGCCGAAGACTAGAACGTTATATCTATCATATTAGTCGAGTTATGAGCACTTTTAGTTTTGAAAACGGGATTTTCGAAAATTTCATGACTTCATTTGAAGGAGAAAAAATGACTTTAGACAAAAACAGACTGTGGCAGTCGATTTTTCGCATCAAAAAACCCCTCTAGACGAATTTTGAGCAATTTTTATTCCAAAAACGTATTTTTTGTCGAAAATTTTGAAGCAAGGGGTAGGTATGGAAATATTTAATGTCAACTGCATAGTGCTAACTTCTTTCCTGGTCGATATTATGGACTCAAAATACACTGGATCATGTAAAATTATCCGCTGAATCGATTGCCGAAGACTAGAACGTTCTATCTATCATATTAGTCGAGTTATGAGCACTTTTAGTTTTGAAAACGGGATTTTCGAAAATTTCATGACTTCATTTGAAGGAGAAAAAATGACTTTAGACAAAAACAGACTGTGGCAGTCGATTTTTCGCATCAAAAAACCCCTCCAGACAAATTTTGAGCAATTTTTATTTCAAAAATGGATTTTTTGTCGAAAATTTTGAAGCAAGGGGTAGGTATGGAAATATTTAATGTAAACTGCAATGTGCTAACTTCTTTCCTGGTCGGAATTATGGACTCAAAATACACTGGAATATGTAAAATCTTCCGCTGAATCGATTGCCGAAGACTAGAACGTTATATCTATCATATTAGTCGAGTTATGAGCACTTTTAGTTTTGAAAACGGGATTTTCGAAAATTTCATGACTTCATTTGAAGGAGAAAAAATGACTTTAGACAAAAACAGACTGTGGCAGTCGATTTTTCGCATCAAAAAACCCCTCTAGACGAATTTTGAGCAATTTTTATTCCAAAAACGTATTTTTTGTCGAAAATTTTGAAGCAAGGGGTAGGTATGGAAATATTTAATGTCAACTGCATAGTGCTAACTTCTTTCCTGGTCGATATTATGGACTCAAAATACACTGGATCATGTAAAATTATCCGCTGAATCGATTGCCGAAGACTAGAACGTTCTATCTATCATATTAGTCGAGTTATGAGCACTTTTAGTTTTGAAAACGGGATTTTCGAAAATTTCATGACTTCATTTGAAGGAGAAAAAATGACTTTAGACAAAAACAGACTGTGGCAGTCGATTTTTCGCATCAAAAAACCCCTCTAGACAAATTTTTAGCAATTTTTATTTCAAAAATGGATTTTTTGTCGAAAATTTTGAAGCAAGGGGTAGGTATGGAAATATTTAATGTAAACTGCAATGTGCTAACTTCTTTCCTGGTCGGAATTATGGACTCAAAATACACTGGAATATGTAAAATTTTTCGCTGAATCGATTGCCGAAGACTAGAACGTTCTATCTATCATATTAGTCGAGTTATGAGCACTTTTAGTTTTGAAAACGGGATTTTCGAAAATTTCATGACTTCATTTGAAGGAGAAAAAATGACTTTAGACAAAAACAGACTGTGGCAGTCGATTTTTCGCATCAAAAAACCCCTCCAGACAAATTTTGAGCAATTTTTATTTCAAAAATGGATTTTTTGTCGAAAATTTTGAAGCAAGGGGTAGGTATGGAAATATTTAATGTAAACTGCAATGTGCTAACTTCTTTCCTGGTCGGAATTATGGACTCAAAATACACTGGAATATGTAAAATCTTCCGCTGAATCGATTGCCGAAGACTAGAACGTTATATCTATCATATTAGTCGAGTTATGAGCACTTTTAGTTTTGAAAACGGGATTTTCGAAAATTTCATGACTTCATTTGAAGGAGAAAAAATGACTTTAGACAAAAACAGACTGTGGCAGTCGATTTTTCGCATCAAAAAACCCCTCTAGACGAATTTTGAGCAATTTTTATTCCAAAAACGTATTTTTTGTCGAAAATTTTGAAGCAAGGGGTAGGTATGGAAATATTTAATGTCAACTGCATAGTGCTAACTTCTTTCCTGGTCGATATTATGGACTCAAAATACACTGGATCATGTAAAATTATCCGCTGAATCGATTGCCGAAGACTAGAACGTTCTATCTATCATATTAGTCGAGTTATGAGCACTTTTAGTTTTGAAAACGGGATTTTCGAAAATTTCATGACTTCATTTGAAGGAGAAAAAATGACTTTAGACAAAAACAGACTGTGGCAGTCGATTTTTCGCATCAAAAAACCCCTCCAGACAAATTTTGAGCAATTTTTATTTCAAAAATGGATTTTTTGTCGAAAATTTTGAAGCAAGGGGTAGGTATGGAAATATTTAATGTAAACTGCAATGTGCTAACTTCTTTCCTGGTCGGAATTATGGACTCAAAATACACTGGAATATGTAAAATCTTCCGCTGAATCGATTGCCGAAGACTAGAACGTTATATCTATCATATTAGTCGAGTTATGAGCACTTTTAGTTTTGAAAACGGGATTTTCGAAAATTTCATGACTTCATTTGAAGGAGAAAAAATGACTTTAGACAAAAACAGACTGTGGCAGTCGATTTTTCGCATCAAAAAACCCCTCTAGACGAATTTTGAGCAATTTTTATTCCAAAAACGTATTTTTTGTCGAAAATTTTGAAGCAAGGGGTAGGTATGGAAATATTTAATGTCAACTGCATAGTGCTAACTTCTTTCCTGGTCGATATTATGGACTCAAAATACACTGGATCATGTAAAATTATCCGCTGAATCGATTGCCGAAGACTAGAACGTTCTATCTATCATATTAGTCGAGTTATGAGCACTTTTAGTTTTGAAAACGGGATTTTCGAAAATTTCATGACTTCATTTGAAGGAGAAAAAATGATTTTATACAAAAACAGACTGTGGCAGTCAATTTTTTGCATTAAAAAACCTCTCCAGACAAATTTTGAGCAATTTTTATGTCAAAAATGATTTTTTTGTCGAAAATTTGGAAGCAAGGTGTAGGTATGGAAATATTAATGTAAACTGCATTGTGCTAACTTCTTTCCTGGTCCTCAACTGCATGAGGAAATTCAAACCAAATAAGTTAATAATTCTAACTATATGTAAAATTTTTCGCTGAATCGATTGCCGAAGACTAGAACGTTCTATCTATCATATTAGTCGAGTTATGAGCACTTTTAGTTTTGAAAACGGGATTTTCGAAAATTTCATGACTTCATTTGAAGGAGAAAAAATGACTTTAGACAAAAACAGACTGTGGCAGTCGATTTTTCGCATCAAAAAACCCCTCCAGACAAATTTTGAGCAATTTTTATTTCAAAAATGGATTTTTTGTCGAAAATTTTGAAGCAAGGGGTAGGTATGGAAATATTTAATGTAAACTGCAATGTGCTAACTTCTTTCCTGGTCGGAATTATGGACTCGAAATACACTGGAATATGTAAAATTTTCCGCTGAATCGATTGCCGAAGACTAGAACGTTCTATCTATCATATTAGTCGAGTTATGAGCACTTTTAATTTTGAAAACGGGATTTTCGAAAATTTCATGACTTCATTTGAAGGAGAAAAAATTACTTTAGACAAAAACAGACTGTGGCAGTCGATTTTTCGCATCAAAAAACCCATCCAGACGAATTTTGAGCAATTTTTATTTCAAAAATGGATTTTTTGTCGAAAATTTTGAAGCAAGGGGTAGGTAGGTATGGAAATATTTAATGTAAACTGCAATGCGCTAACTTCTTTCCTGGTCGGAATTATGGACTCAAAATACACTGGAATATGTAAAATTTTCCGCTGAGTCGATTGCCGAAGACTAGAACGTTCTATCTATCATATTAGTCGAGTTGTGAGCACTTTTAGTTTTGAAAACGGGATTTTCGAAAATTTCATGACTTCATTTGAAGGAGAAAAAATGACTTTAGACAAAAACAGACTATGGCAGTCGATTTTTCGCATCAAAAAACCCCTCTAGACAAATTTTGAGCAATTTTTATTCCAAAAACGTATTTTTTGTCGAAAATTTTGAAGCAAGGGGTAGGTATGGAAATATTTAATGTAAACTGCAATGTGCTAACTTCTTTCCTGGTCGGAATTATGGACTCAAAATACACTGTAATATGTAAAATTTTTCGCTGAATCGATTGCCGAAGACTAGAACGTTCTATCTATCATATTAGTCGAGTTATGAGCACTTTTAGTTTTGAAAACGGGATTTTCGAAAATTTCATTACTTCATTTGAAGGAGAAAAAATGACTTTAGACAAAAACAGACTGTGGCAGTCGATTTTTCGCATCAAAAAACCCCTCCAGACAAATTTTGAGCAATTTTTATTTCAAAAATGGATTTTTTGTCGAAAATTTTGAAGCAAGGGGTAGGTATGGAAATATTTAATGTAAACTGCAATGTGCTAACTCCTTTCCTGTTTAGAATTATGGACTCAAAATACACTGGAATATGTAAAATTTTCCGCTGAATCGATTGCCGAAGACTAGAACGTTCTATCTATCATATTAGTCGAGTTATGAGCACTTTTAATTTTAAAAACGGGATTTTCGAAAATTTCATGACTTCATTTGAAGGAGAAAAAATTACTTTAGACAAAAACAGACTGTGGCAGTCGATTTTTCGCATCAAAAAACCCATCCAGACGAATTTTGAGCAATTTTTATTTCAAAAATGGATTTTTTGTCGAAAATTTTGAAGCAAGGGGTAGGTATGGAAATATTTAATGTAAACTGCAATGCGCTAACTTCTTTCCTGGTCGGAATTATGGACTCAAAATACACTGGAATATGTAAAATTTTCCGCTGAGTCGATTGCCGAAGACTAGAACGTTCTATCTATCATATTAGTCGAGTTGTGAGCACTTTTAGTTTTGAAAACGGGATTTTCGAAAATTTCATGACTTCATTTGAAGGAGAAAAAATGACTTTAGACAAAAACAGACTGTGGCAGTCGATTTTTCGCATCAAAAAACCCCTCTAGACAAATTTTGAGCAATTTTTATTCCAAAAACGTATTTTTTGTCGAAAATTTTGAAGCAAGGGGTAGGTATAGAAATATTTAATGTAAACTGCAATGTGCTAACTTCTTTCCTGGTCGGAATTATGGACTCAAAATACACTGTAATATGTAAAATTTTCCGCTGAATCGATTGCCGAAGACTAGAACGTTCTATCTATCATATTAGTCGAGTTATGAGCACTTTTAGTTTTGAAAACGGGATTTTCGAAAATTTCATTACTTCATTTGAAGGAGAAAAAATGACTTTAGACAAAAACAGACTGTGACAGTCGATTTTTCGCATCAAAAAACCCCTCCAGACAAATTTTGAGCAATTTTTATTTCAAAAATGGATTTTTTGTCGAAAATTTTGAAGCAAGGGGTAGGTATGGAAATATTTAATGTAAACTGCAATGTGCTAACTTCTTTCCTGGTCGGAATTATGGACTCAAAATACACCGGAATATGTAAAATTTTCCGCTGAATCGATTGCCGAAGACTAGAACGTTCTATCTATCATATTAGTCGAGTTATGAGCACTTTTAGTTTTGAAAACGGGATTTTCGAAAATTTCATGACTTCATTTGAAGGAGAAAAAATGACTTTAGACAAAAACAGACTGTGGCAGTCGATTTTTCGCATCAAAAAACCCCCCCAGACAAATCTTGAGCAATTTTTATTTCAAAAATGGATTTTTTGTCGAAAATTTTGAAGCAAGGGGTAGGTATGGAAATATTTAATGTAAACTGCAATGTGCTAACTTCTTTCCTGGTCGGAATTATGGACTCAAAATACACTGGAATATGTAAAATTTTCCGCTGAATCGATTGCCGAAGACTAGAACGTTCTATCTATCATATTAGTCGAGTTATGAGCCCTTTTAGTTTTGAAAACGGGATTTTCGAAAATTTCATGACTTCATTTGAAGGAGAAAAAATGACTTTAGACAAAAACAGACTGTGGCAGTCGATTTTTCGCATCAAAAAACCCCTCCAGACAAATTTTGAGCAATTTTTATTTCAAAAATGGATTTTTTGTCGAAAATTTTGAAGCAAGGGGTAGGTATGGAAATATTTAATGTAAACTGCAATGTGCTAACTTCTTTCCTGGTCGGAATTATGGACTCAAAATACACCGGAATATGTAAAATTTTCCGCTGAATCGATTGCCGAAGACTAGAACGTTCTATCTATCATATTAGTCGAGTTATGAGCACTTTTAGTTTTGAAAACGTGATTTTCGAAAATTTCATTACTTCATTTGAAGGAGAAAAAATGACTTTAGACAAAAACAGACTGTGACAGTCGATTTTTCGCATCAAAAAACCCCTCCAGACAAATTTTGAGCAATTTTTATTTCAAAAATGGATTTTTTGTCAAAAATTTTGAAGCAAGGGGTAGGTATGGAAATATTTAATGTAAACTGCAATGTGCTAACTTCTTTCCTGGTCGGAATTATGGACTCAAAATACACTGGAATATGTAAAATTTTCCGCTGAATCGATTGCAGAAGACTAGAACGTTCTATCTATCATATTAGTCGAGTTGTGAGCACTTTTAGTTTTGAAAACGGGATTTTCGAAAATTTCATGACTTCATTTGAAGGAGAAAAAATGACTTTAGACAAAAACAGACTGTGGCAGTCGATTTTTCGCATCAAAAAACCCCTCTAGACAAATTTTGAGCAATTTTTATTCCAAAAACGTATTTTTTGTCGAAAATTTTGAAGCAAGGGGTAGGTATAGAAATATTTAATGTAAACTGCAATGTGCTAACTTCTTTCCTGGTCGGAATTATGGACTCAAAATACACTGTAATATGTGAAATTTTCCGCTGAATCGATTGCCGAAGACTAGAACGTTCTATCTATCATATTAGTCGAGTTATGAGCACTTTTAGTTTTGAAAACGGGATTTTCGAAAATTTCATTACTTCATTTGAAGGAGAAAAAATGACTTTAGACAAAAACAGACTGTGGCAGTCGATTTTTCGCATCAAAAAACCCCTCCAGACAAATTTTGAGCAATTTTTATTTCAAAAATGGATTTTTTGTCGAAAATTTTGAAGCAAGGGGTAGGTATGGAAATATTTAATGTAAACTGCAATGTGCTAACTTCTTTCCTGGTCGGAATTATGGACTCGAAATACACTGGAATATGTAAAATTTTCCGCTGAATCGATTGCCGAAGACTAGAACGTTCTATCTATCATATTAGTCGAGTTATGAGCACTTTTAGTTTTGAAAACGGGATTTTCGAAAATTTCATGACTTCATTTGAAGGAGAAAAAATGACTTTAGACAAAAACAGACTGTGGCAGTCGATTTTTCGCATCAAAAAACCCCTCCAGACAAATTTTGAGCAATTTTTATTTCAAAAACGGATTTTTTGTCGAAAATTTTGAAGCAAGGGGTAGGTATGGAAATATTTAATGTAAACTGCAATGTGCTAACTTCTTTCCTGGTCGGAGTTATGGACTCAAAATACACTGGAATATGTAAAATTTTCCGCTGAATCGATTGCCGAAGACTAGAACGTTCTATCTACCATATTAGTCGAGTTATGAGCACTTTTAGTTTTGAAAACGGGATTTTCGAAAATTTCATAACTTCATTTGAAGGAGAAAAAATGACTTTAGACAAAAACAGACTGTGACAGTCGATTTTTCGCATCAAAAAACCCCTCCAGACAAATTTTGAGCAATTTTTATTTCAAAAATGGATTTTTTGTCAAAAATTTTGAAGCAAGGGGTAGGTATGGAAATATTTAATGTAAACTGCAATGTGCTAACTTCTTTCCTGGTCGGAATTATGGACTCAAAATACACTGTAATATGTAAAATTTTCCGCTGAATCGATTGCCGAAGACTAGAACGTTCTATCTATCATATTAGTCGAGTTATGAGCACTTTTAGTTTTGAAAACGGGATTTTCGAAAATTTCATTACTTCATTTGAAGGAGAAAAAATGACTTTAGACAAAAACAGACTGTGGCAGTCGATTTTTCGCATCAAAAAACCCCTCCAGACAAATTTTGAGCAATTTTTATTTCAAAAATGGATTTTTTGTCGAAAATTTTGAAGCAAGGGGTAGGTATGGAAATATTTAATGTAAACTGCAATGTGCTAACTTCTTTCCTGGTCGGAATTATGGACTCAAAATACCCTGGAATATGTAAAATTTTCCGCTGAATCGATTGCCGAAGACTAGAACGTTCTATCTATCATATTAGTCGAGTTATGAGCACTTTTAGTTTTGAAAACGGGATTTTCGAAAATTTCATTACTTCATTTGAAGGAGAAAAAATGACTTTAGACAAAAACAGACTGTGGCAGTCGATTTTTCGCATCAAAAAACCCCTCCAGACAAATTTTGAGCAATTTTTATTTCAAAAATGGATTTTTTGTCGAAAATTTTGAAGCAAGGGGTAGGTATGGAAATATTTAATGTAAACTGCAATGTGCTAACTTCTTTCCTGGTCGGAATTATGGACTCGAAATACACTGGAATATGTAAAATTTTCCGCTGAATCGATTGCCGAAGACTAGAACGTTCTATCTATCATATTAGTCGAGTTATGAGCACTTTTAGTTTTGAAAACGGGATTTTCGAAAATTTCATGACTTCATTTGAAGGAGAAAAAATGACTTTAGACAAAAACAGACTGTGGCAGTCGATTTTTCGCATCAAAAAACCCCTCCAGACAAATTTTGAGCAATTTTTATTTCAAAAACGGATTTTTTGTCGAAAATTTTGAAGCAAGGGGTAGGTATGGAAATATTTAATGTAAACTGCAATGTGCTAACTTCTTTCCTGGTCGGAGTTATGGACTCAAAATACACTGTAATATGTAAAATTTTCCGCTGAATCGATTGCCGAAGACTAGAACGTTCTATCTATCATATTAGTCGAGTTATGAGCACTTTTAGTTTTGAAAACGGGATTTTCGAAAATTTCATTACTTCATTTGAAGGAGAAAAAATGACTTTAGACAAAAACAGACTGTTGCAGTCGATTTTTCGCATCAAAAAACCTCTCCAGACAAATTTTGAGCAATTTTTATTTCAAAAATGGATTTTTTGTCGAAAATTTTGAAGCAAGGGGTAGGTATGGAAATATTTAATGTAAACTGCAATGTGCTAACTTCTTTCCTGGTCGGAATTATGGACTCAAAATACACTAGAATATGTAAAATTTTCCGCTGAATCGATTGCCGAAGACTAGAACGTTCTATCTATCATATTAGTCGAGTTATGAGCACTTTTAGTTTTGAAAACGGGATTTTCGAAAATTTCATGACTTCATTTGAAGGAGCAAAAATGACTTTAGACAAAAACAGACTGTGGCAGTCGATTTTTCGCATCAAAAAAACCCCTCCAGACAAATTTTGAGCAATTTTTATTTCAAAAATGGATTTTTTGTCGAAAATTTTGAAGCAAGGGGTAGGTATGGAAATATTTAATGTAAACTGCAATGTGCTAACTTCTTTCCTGGTCGGAATTATGGACTCAAAATACCCTGGAATATGTAAAATTTTCCGCTGAATCGATTGCCGAAGACTAGAACGTTCTATCTATCATATTAGTCGAGTTATGAGCACTTTTAGTTTTGAAAACGGGATTTTCGAAAATTTCATTACTTCATTTGAAGGAGAAAAAATGACTTTAGACAAAAACAGACTGTGGCAGTCGATTTTTCGCATCAAAAAACCCCTCCAGACAAATTTTGAGCAATTTTTATTTCAAAAATGGATTTTTTGTCGAAAATTTTGAAGCAAGGGGTAGGTATGGAAATATTTAATGTAAACTGCAATGTGCTAACTTCCTTCCTGGTCGGAATTATGAACTCAAAATACACTGGAATATGTAAAATTTTCCGCTGAATCGATTTGCCGAAGACTAGAACGTTCTATCTATCATATTAGTCGAGTTATGAGCACTTTTAGTTTTGAAAACGGGATTTTCGAAAATTTCATTACTTCATTTGAAGGAGAAAAAATGACTTTAGACAAAAACAGACTGTGGCAGTCGATTTTTCGCATCAAAAAACCTCTCCAGACAAATTTTGAGCAATTTTTATTTCAAAAATGGATTTTTTGTCGAAAATTTTGAAGCAAGGGGTAGGTATGGAAATATTTAATGTAAACTGCAATGTGCTAACTTCTTTCCTGGACGGAATTATGGACTCAAAATACACTAGAATATGTAAAATTTTCCGCTGAATCGATTGCCGAAGACTAGAACGTTCTATCTATCATATTAGTCGAGTTATGAGCACTTTTAGTTTTGAAAACGGGATTTTCGAAAATTTCATGACTTCATTTGAAGGAGAAAAAATGACTTTAGACAAAAACAGACTGTGGCAGTCGATTTTTCGCATCGAAAAACCCCTCCAGACAAATTTTGAGCAATTTTTATTTCAAAAATGGATTTTTTGTCGAAAATTTTGAAGCAAGGGGTAGGTATGGAAATATTTAATGTAAACTGCAATGTGCTAACTCCTTTCCTGTTCAAGATAATGGACTCAAAATACACTGGAATATGTAAAATTTTCCGCTGAATCGATTGCCGAAGACTAGAACGTTCTATCTATCATATTAGTCGAGTTATGAGCACTTTTAGTTTTGAAAACGGGATTTTCGAAAATTTCATAACTTCATTTGAAGGAGAAAAAATGACTTTAGACAAAAACAGACTGTGGCAGTCGATTTTTTGCATCAAAAAACCCCTCCAGACAAATTTTGAGCAATTTTTATTTCAAAAATGGATTTTTTGTCGAAAATTTTGAAGCAGGGGTAGGTATGGAAATATTTAATGTAAACTGCAATGTGCTAACTTCTTTCCTGGTCGGAATTATGGACTCAAAATACACTGGAATATGTAAAATTTTCCGCTGAGTCGATTGCCGAAGACTAGAACGTTCTATCTATCATATTAGTCGAGTTGTGAGCACTTTTAGTTTTGAAAACGGGATTTTCGAAAATTTCATGACTTCATTTGAAGGAGAACAAATGACTTTAGACAAAAACAGACTGTGGCAGTCGATTTTTCGCATCAAAAAACCCCTCTAGACAAATTTTGAACAATTTTTATTCCAAAAACGTATTTTTTGTCGAAAATTTTGAAGCAAGGGGTAGGTATGGAAATATTTAATGTAAACTGCAATGTGCTAACTTCTTTCCTGGTCGGAATTATGGACTCAAAATACACTGGACTATGTAAAATTTTCCGCTGAGTCGATTGCCGAAGACTAGAACGTTCTATCTATCATATTAGTCGAGTTGTGAGCACTTTTAGTTTTGAAAACGGGATTTTCGAAAATTTCATGACTTCATTTGAAGGAGAAAAAATGACTTTAGACAAAAACAGACTGTGGCAGTCGATTTTTCGCATCAAAAAACCCCTCTAGACAAATTTTGAGCAATTTTTATTCCAAAAACGTATTTTTTGTCGAAAATTTTGAAGCAAGGGGTAGGTATGGAAATATTTAATGTAAACTGCAATGTGCTAACTTCTTTCCTGGTCGGAATTATGGACTCAAAATACACTGGAATATGTAAAATTTTCCGCTGAGTCGATTGCCGAAGACTAGAACGTTCTATCTATCATATTAGTCGAGTTATGAGCACTTTTAGTTTTGAAAACGGGATTTTCGAAAATTTCATGACTTCATTTGAAGGAGAAAAAATGACTTTAGACAAAAACAGACTGTGGCAGTCGATTTTTCGCATCGAAAAACCCCTCCAGACAAATTTTGAGCAATTTTTATTTCAAAAATGGATTTTTTGTCGAAAATTTTGAAGCAAGGGGTAGGTATGGAAATATTTAATGTAAACTGCAATGTGCTAACTCCTTTCCTGTTCAAGATAATGGACTCAAAATACACTGGAATATGTAAAATTTTCCGCTGAATCGATTGCCGAAGACTAGAACGTTCTATCTATCATATTAGTCGAGTTATGAGCACTTTTAGTTTTGAAAACGGGATTTTCGAAAATTTCATAACTTCATTTGAAGGAGAAAAAATGACTTTAGACAAAAACAGACTGTGGCAGTCGATTTTTTGCATCAAAAAACCCCTCCAGACAAATTTTGAGCAATTTTTATTTCAAAAATGGATTTTTTGTCGAAAATTTTGAAGCAGGGGTAGGTATGGAAATATTTAATGTAAACTGCAATGTGCTAACTTCTTTCCTGGTCGGAATTATGGACTCAAAATACACTGGAATATGTAAAATTTTCCGCTGAGTCGATTGCCGAAGACTAGAACGTTCTATCTATCATATTAGTCGAGTTGTGAGCACTTTTAGTTTTGAAAACGGGATTTTCGAAAATTTCATGACTTCATTTGAAGGAGAACAAATGACTTTAGACAAAAACAGACTGTGGCAGTCGATTTTTCGCATCAAAAAACCCCTCTAGACAAATTTTGAACAATTTTTATTCCAAAAACGTATTTTTTGTCGAAAATTTTGAAGCAAGGGGTAGGTATGGAAATATTTAATGTAAACTGCAATGTGCTAACTTCTTTCCTGGTCGGAATTATGGACTCAAAATACACTGGACTATGTAAAATTTTCCGCTGAGTCGATTGCCGAAGACTAGAACGTTCTATCTATCATATTAGTCGAGTTGTGAGCACTTTTAGTTTTGAAAACGGGATTTTCGAAAATTTCATGACTTCATTTGAAGGAGAAAAAATGACTTTAGACAAAAACAGACTGTGGCAGTCGATTTTTCGCATCAAAAAACCCCTCTAGACAAATTTTGAGCAATTTTTATTCCAAAAACGTATTTTTTGTCGAAAATTTTGAAGCAAGGGGTAGGTATGGAAATATTTAATGTAAACTGCAATGTGCTAACTTCTTTCCTGGTCGGAATTATGGACTCAAAATACACTGGAATATGTAAAATTTTCCGCTGAGTCGATTGCCGAAGACTAGAACGTTATATCTATCATATTAGTCGAGTTATGAGCACTTTTAGTTTTGAAAACGGGATTTTCGAAAATTTCATTACTTCATTTGAAGGAGAAAAAATGACTTTAGACAAAAACAGACTGTGGCAGTCGATTTTTCGCATCAAAAAACCCCTCCAGACAAATTTTGAGCAATTTTTATTTCAAAAATGGATTTTTTGTCGAAAATTTTGAAGCAAGGGGTAGGTATGGAAATATTTAATGTAAACTGCAATGTGCTAACTTCTTTCCTGGTCGGAATTATGGACTCAAAATACACCGGGATATGTAAAATTTTCCGCTGAATCGATTGCCGAAGACTAGAACGTTCTATCTATCATATTAGTCGAGTTATGAGCACTTTTAGTTTTGAAAACGGGATTTTCGAAAATTTCATGACTTCATTTGAAGGAGAAAAAATGACTTTAGACAAAAACAGACTGTGGCAGTCGATTTTTCGCATCAAAAAACCCCTCTAGACAAATTTTGAGCAATTTTTATTCCAAAAACGTATTTTTTGTCGAAAATTTTGAAGCAAGGGGTAGGTATGGAAATATTTAATGTAAACTGCAATGTGCTAACTTCTTTCCTGGTCGGAATTATGGACTCAAAATACACTGGAATATGTAAAATTTTCCGCTGAGTCGATTGCCGAAGACTAGAACGTTATATCTATCATATTAGTCGAGTTATGAGCACTTTTAGTTTTGAAAACGGGATTTTCGAAAATTTCATTACTTCATTTGAAGGAGAAAAAATGACTTTAGACAAAAACAGACTGTGGCAGTCGATTTTTCGCATCAAAAAACCCCTCCAGACAAATTTTGAGCAATTTTTATTTCAAAAATGGATTTTTTGTCGAAAATTTTGAAGCAAGGGGTAGGTATGGAAATATTTAATGTAAACTGCAATGTGCTAACTTCTTTCCTGGTCGGAATTATGGACTCAAAATACACCGGAATATGTAAAATTTTCCGCTGAATCGATTGCCGAAGACTAGAACGTTCTATCTATCATATTAGTCGAGTTATGAGCACTTTTAGTTTTGAAAACGGGATTTTCGAAAATTTCATGACTTCATTTGAAGGAGAAAAAATGACTTTAGACAAAAACAGACTGTGGCAGTCGATTTTTCGCATCAAAAAACCCCCCAGACAAATTTTGAGCAATTTTTATTTCAAAAATGGATTTTTTGTCGAAAATTTTGAAGCAAGGGGTAGGTATGGAAATATTTAATGTAAACTGCAATGTGCTAACTTCTTTCCTGGTCGGAATTATGGACTAAAAATACACTGGAATATGTAAAATTTTCCGCTGAATCGATTGCCGAAGACTAGAACGTTCTATCTATCATATTAGTCGAGTTATGAGCACTTTTAGTTTTGAAAACGTGATTTTCGAAAATTTCATTACTTCATTTGAAGGAGAAAAAATGACTTTAGACAAAAACAGACTGTGACAGTCGATTTTTCGCATCAAAAAACCCCTCCAGACAAATTTTGAGCAATTTTTATTTCAAAAATGGATTTTTTGTCAAAAATTTTGAAGCAAGGGGTAGGTATGGAAATATTTAATGTAAACTGCAATGTGCTAACTTCTTTCCTGGTCGGAATTATGGACTCAAAATACACTGGAATATGTAAAATTTTCCGCTGAAACGATTGCAGAAGACTAGAACGTTCTATCTATCATATTAGTCGAGTTGTGAGCACTTTTAGTTTTGAAAACGGGATTTTCGAAAATTTCATGACTTCATTTGAAGGAGGAAAAATGACTTTAGACAAAAACAGACTGTGGCAGTCGATTTTTCGCATCAAAAAACCCCTCTAGACAAATTTTGAGCAATTTTTATTCCAAAAACGTATTTTTTGTCGAAAATTTTGAAGCAAGGGGTAGGTATAGAAATATTTAATGTAAACTGCAATGTGCTAACTTCTTTCCTGGTCGGAATTATGGACTCAAAATACACTGTAATATGTAAAATTTTCCGCTGAATCGATTGCCGAAGACTAGAACGTTCTATCTATCATATTAGTCGAGTTATGAGCACTTTTAGTTTTGAAAACGGGATTTTCGAAAATTTCATTACTTCATTTGAAGGAGAAAAAATGACTTTAGACAAAAACAGACTGTGGCAGTCGATTTTTCGCATCAAAAAACCCCTCCAGACAAATTTTGAGCAATTTTTTATTCCAAAAATGGATTTTTTGTCGAAAATTTTGAAGCAAGGGGTAGGTATAGAAATATTTAATGTAAACTGCAATGTGCTAACTTCTTTCCTGGTCGGAATTATGGACTCAAAATACACTGGAATATGTAAAATTTTCCGCTGAATCGATTGCCGAAGACTAGAACGTTCTATCTATCATATTAGTCGAGTTATGAGCACTTTTAGTTTTGAAAACGGGATTTTCGAAAATTTCATGACTTCATTTGAAGGAGAAAAAATGACTTTAGACAAAAACAGACTGTGGCAGTCGATTTTTCGCATCAAAAAACCCCTCCAGACAAATTTTGAGCAATTTTTATTTCAAAAATGGATTTTTTGTCGAAAATTTTGAAGCAAGGGGTAGGTATGGAAATATTTAATGTAAACTGCATAGTGCTAACTTCTTTCCTGGTCGATATTATGGACTCAAAATACACTGGATCATGTAAAATTATCCGCTGAATCGATTGCCGAAGACTAGAACGTTCTATCTATCATATTAGTCGAGTTATGAGCACTTTTAGTTTTGAAAACGGGATTTTCGAAAATTTCATGACTTCATTTGAAGGAGAAAAAATGACTTTAGACAAAAACAGACTGTGGCAGTCGATTTTTCGCATCAAAAAACCCCTCCAGACAAATTTTGAGCAATTTCTATTTCAAAAATGGATTTTTTGTCGAAAATTTTGAAGCAAGGGGTAGGTATGGAAATATTTAATGTAAACTGCAATGTGCTAACTTCTTTCCTGGTCGGAATTATGGACTCAAAATACACTGTAATATGTAAAATTTTCCGCTGAATCGATTGCAGAAGACTAGAACGTTCTATCTATCATATTAGTCGAGTTATGAGCACTTTTAGTTTTGAAAAGTGGATTTTCGAAAATTTCATGTCTTCATTTGGAGGAAAAAAAATTATTTTATACAAAAACAGACTGTGGCAGTCGGTTTTTCGCATCGAAAAACCCCTCCAGACAAATTTTGAGCAATTTTCATTTCAAAAATGATTTTTTTGTCGAAAATTTTGAAGCAAGGGGTAGGTATGGATATTTAATGTAAACTGCATTGTGCTAACTTTTTTCCTGGTCGGAATTATGGACTCAAAATACACTGGGATATGTAAAATTTTCCGCTGAATCGATTGCCGAAGACTAGAACGTTCTATCTATCATATTAGTCGAGTTATGAGCACTTTTAGTTTTGAAAACGGGATTTTCGAAAATTTCATTACTTCATTTGAAGGAGAAAAAATGACTTTAGACAAAAACAGACTGTGGCAGTCGATTTTTCGCATCAAAAAACCCCTCCAGATAAATTTTGAGCAATTTTTATTTCAAAAATGGATTTTTTGTCGAAAATTTTGAAGCAAGGGGTAGGTATGGAAATATTTAATGTAAACTGCAATGTGCTAACTTCTTTCCTGGTCGGAATTATGGACTCAAAATACACTGGAATATGTAAAATTTTCCGCTGAATCGATTGCCGAAGACTAGAACGTTCTATCTATCATATTAGTCGAGTTATGAGCACTTTTAATTTTGAAAACGGGATTTTCGAAAATTTCATGACTTGATTTGAAGGAGAAAAAATGACTTTAGACAAAAACAGACTGTGGCAGTCGATTTTTCGCATCAAAAAACCCCTCCAGACAAATTTTGAGCAATTTTTATTTCAAAAATGGATTTTTTTGTCGAAAATTTTGAAGCAAGGGGTAGGTATGGAAATATTTAATGTAAACTGCAATGTGCTAACTTCTTTCCTGGTCGGAATTATGGACTCAAAATACACTTTAATATGTCAAATTTTTCGCTGAATCGATTGCCGAAGACTAGAACGTTCTATCTATCATATTAGTCGAGTTATGAGCACTTTTAGTTTTGAAAACGGGATTTTCGAAAATTTCATGACTTGATTTGAAGGAGAAAAAATGACTTTAGACAAAAACAGACTGTGGCAGTCGATTTTTCGCATCAAAAAACCCCTCTAGACAAATTTTTAGCAATTTTTATTTCAAAAATGGATTTTTTGTCGAAAATTTTGAAGCAAGGGGTAGGTATGGAAATATTTAATGTAAACTGCAATGTGCTAACTTCTTTCCTGGTCGGAATTATGGACTCAAAATACACTGGAATATGTAAAATTTTTCGCTGAATCGATTGCCGAAGACTAGAACGTTCTATCTATCATATTAGTCGAGTTATGAGCACTTTTAGTTTTGAAAACGGGATTTTCGAAAATTTCATGACTTCATTTGAAGGAGAAAAAATGACTTTAGACAAAAACAGACTGTGGCAGTCGATTTTTCGCATCAAAAAACCCCTCCAGACAAATTTTGAGCAATTTTTATTTCAAAAATGGATTTTTTGTCGAAAATTTTGAAGCAAGGGGTAGGTATGGAAATATTTAATGTAAACTGCAATGTGCTAACTTCTTTCCTGGTCGGAATTATGGACTCAAAATACACTGGAATATGTAAAATCTTCCGCTGAATCGATTGCCGAAGACTAGAACGTTATATCTATCATATTAGTCGAGTTATGAGCACTTTTAGTTTTGAAAACGGGATTTTCGAAAATTTCATGACTTCATTTGAAGGAGAAAAAATGACTTTAGACAAAAACAGACTGTGGCAGTCGATTTTTCGCATCAAAAAACCCCTCTAGACGAATTTTGAGCAATTTTTATTCCAAAAACGTATTTTTTGTCGAAAATTTTGAAGCAAGGGGTAGGTATGGAAATATTTAATGTCAACTGCATAGTGCTAACTTCTTTCCTGGTCGATATTATGGACTCAAAATACACTGGATCATGTAAAATTATCCGCTGAATCGATTGCCGAAGACTAGAACGTTCTATCTATCATATTAGTCGAGTTATGAGCACTTTTAGTTTTGAAAACGGGATTTTCGAAAATTTCATGACTTCATTTGAAGGAGAAAAAATGATTTTATACAAAAACAGACTGTGGCAGTCAATTTTTTGCATTAAAAAACCTCTCCAGACAAATTTTGAGCAATTTTTATGTCAAAAATGATTTTTTTGTCGAAAATTTGGAAGCAAGGTGTAGGTATGGAAATATTAATGTAAACTGCATTGTGCTAACTTCTTTCCTGGTCCTCAACTGCATGAGGAAATTCAAACCAAATAAGTTAATAATTCTAACTATATGTAAAATTTTTCGCTGAATCGATTGCCGAAGACTAGAACGTTCTATCTATCATATTAGTCGAGTTATGAGCACTTTTAGTTTTGAAAACGGGATTTTCGAAAATTTCATGACTTCATTTGAAGGAGAAAAAATGACTTTAGACAAAAACAGACTGTGGCAGTCGATTTTTCGCATCAAAAAACCCCTCCAGACAAATTTTGAGCAATTTTTATTTCAAAAATGGATTTTTTGTCGAAAATTTTGAAGCAAGGGGTAGGTATGGAAATATTTAATGTAAACTGCAATGTGCTAACTTCTTTCCTGGTCGGAATTATGGACTCAAAATACACTGGAATATGTAAAATCTTCCGCTGAATCGATTGCCGAAGACTAGAACGTTATATCTATCATATTAGTCGAGTTATGAGCACTTTTAGTTTTGAAAACGGGATTTTCGAAAATTTCATGACTTCATTTGAAGGAGAAAAAATGACTTTAGACAAAAACAGACTGTGGCAGTCGATTTTTCGCATCAAAAAACCCCTCTAGACGAATTTTGAGCAATTTTTATTCCAAAAACGTATTTTTTGTCGAAAATTTTGAAGCAAGGGGTAGGTATGGAAATATTTAATGTCAACTGCATAGTGCTAACTTCTTTCCTGGTCGATATTATGGACTCAAAATACACTGGATCATGTAAAATTATCCGCTGAATCGATTGCCGAAGACTAGAACGTTCTATCTATCATATTAGTCGAGTTATGAGCACTTTTAGTTTTGAAAACGGGATTTTCGAAAATTTCATGACTTCATTTGAAGGAGAAAAAATGATTTTATACAAAAACAGACTGTGGCAGTCAATTTTTTGCATTAAAAAACCTCTCCAGACAAATTTTGAGCAATTTTTATGTCAAAAATGATTTTTTTGTCGAAAATTTGGAAGCAAGGTGTAGGTATGGAAATATTAATGTAAACTGCATTGTGCTAACTTCTTTCCTGGTCCTCAACTGCATGAGGAAATTCAAACCAAATAAGTTAATAATTCTAACTATAAACATAAATATGCAAAAAAATTGTAACATCTCCTTAACAGGCTACTCGTTTTATTACACCACAGTGTTTATTGTTGATTAACTAGTCATAAAATATTCTCATCAGCAGTAATTTTATAATCAAAGCAAATCTAATGAGTCCTTTCTAATCATAAAATAGATGTTATCTGAAGATTTAGTACTCAATACTTTTCAGAATCAATTCAAAAAATTCATCAGTATCCATTTTCTTCAGAAGAAAAAGTTTATAATTGGAAATTTTTGTACGAACAAGGTGACCTGCAGAAATATCAATCAATATTTCGATTTCAAGGCGTGTTTAAATTATTCTTTAGTGATACGATCGACAGATAATTTTTCTTAAATGTCATATGATATACTGGTTTAAAGAAGTTTTATAACTGAAAAATTAAATATATTTGGTGTTTAAGAAATCTCGCTAATCTACTTCTCAGTACCAGAGGTACATAAAAATACAAATAAAAATTGATAAAGAGCTAGAAATCAACAGAATTGATGAGGATCATTTTTGTTTGTGCCAATATAACAAATACCAGCGTGCAAAATATAAATGGAAGCTCCATCTTTGTACCAGATCTCCAAGTAACCCCCTTACAATACAGCGGAATGTATAAATGGTAAAGAAATCTGTTGATTTTAAAAGTAGTAACTTATAAACAATACAATTATTTTGTTATAGGCTACTACTAGCTAGACAACATTCATTGCATGGTATTTACTAATACTAATTGACTGCTAGATGTCGACAGTCGCATTCAGCCATTTCCAATCCAAATTATTATTGTACGAAATTTTTCGAGATACAATCTTTAAAGAAATATTGCATATTTTTGTAGAAAAAAGATTCAACCTGTCTTTAGTGTCTTTATATCACTTTTTCTCTGACTGTACTATACTATTAGCTTTCACCAGTATATATTTATTTTAGGGTTTCATCAAACGTAAATCGTCGGCTAGGAATAACAGGAAAAATGTTTCATACAAAAGGTTCATGGTTCATTTAAAATTGTGTGACACAGTAACCCCAAGAAAAGGAAGTAAAATCGAAGAAATCTATATCCTAATCGTACTCGGTTTCTAAAATAATAGTGAATACATATTTGGCATTTCAAATTACTACAAAGAGAAATGCTAGAAAAAGCTAATACGAGAAAATGAAAACTTAATGGTTCTGCTGCAAAAATAACTCTTTGAAATATCACTACATTTTATAAAACAAAGTCTGTCTATCTGCCTGTTTTAGATTTTGTATATATAATTTGTTAAATTTTTTGATAAATTATAAACATATTTGTTGGGGGTATCTCTGGGAAGAGGAAATTGACAATTTTGAAGAAGTTATGTAAAAATTCTTATAATTTTAAATAAGTTACAGGCTTTAAGCATTTCATGCACATTATTTTACTCTTTAACACTAGGGTTAAACATTAAAAGAAGCCGGTGCAGATTGCTAGTTACAAATAAACGTTTGTTTCTTAGTAACACCGAGGATAATTATTTGATCAAGTCCCATTAGATTTGATAATAGAGAATACTATAGTGAAATGATAATGTATACATTTTAAAACTCTTGTACGCGATAGAAACTCAAATGAAATGTTAAGCAAATATTATGTAAAGTACAAATCTTTTGTAGTAATCTGTATATTTATTTAGTTGTATTTACATAAAGAAAGTTGAATAATTTCCACACACACACACACAGAAAATGTAGCAACTTAATATGTTGAATTGAATCTTAAAGAAAACGGAAATAGTTTTTAATCTTGGACGTAATTATGTCGGCATTTACATCTACAATCATAATTTTTTTAATTACTATTGTTCAGTCTTTCTGCTACAACAATTTATACGAGGACCATTCATATAATAATATCCCAGGAACAGCTATTTTAAGTAACTGTTTCTAGCAATAGTTTTTTAGGAAAATGGAAGAATCAAAATTAAGTACTATATGGAACTTGACCATTGATAAGAATCATTATCATTATCAACCATTCTTCTTTGAATCGGAGCAGCGAGGGAGAAATGCCACGCCTAGCCTAACAGCAAAAAGCATTGCCCGGCACCAAATTACAGATTTTAAATAAATGTTTTATTTTCAATTATTCAAATAGTAAATTCATTCTAATGAAAAATTAGATTAAAAATTAAAGTATAATGTTATTTATTCTACAACTGCGACAAACTTTTACCGAATACTTTTATTTTACTTTCTATAGTTCTGATAAAGTTGGATTTTACATTTTATATACGTCGCACATCTGCTCGATCTCTTTGAAAACAAATTTCATCTTCTCCTAACGCGATTATTTAAGAATGGTCATACGCGAAACACTCCAGGCTAATCAACAGATGACGCTGCTTTCGTTTTCGTACCGTAGAAAAGAGGATATCAAGAAGTAGCACGTTCAACAACATTGCAACTTTAAAATAATATGTATGTATTTTTGGGGAGACCTATTGTACCTGGGAGACCTATTGTGCCCTCCTACTTCTACTTAGTTTCTCAGGAAAGTCTCTGAAACTGGTAGCTCCTTTAGTCCTATTTCCTGGAGGAATTTTAGGATATCTGCAGGCTTCAACTTAGGCGAATGTTCCTCTTCTATCCAGTAATCTCCCAGGTACTGTGCTCTGGGATTCTGGAGTGCTATTTTGAGCTATTTCAGGTGCCCATTCAGGCGACAATGTCCCGTTAAGATCCCTGTTAAAACTCTTAGCGCAGTTTTACTTCGACTTATGCATGCATTTGATCTCAACAGGTTGTAGTCACCCAGAAGAGTCTTTGATTGTCTAAGCCCTTGAAATAGTAAGCACGCCTTTATGTTTGTGGATTTTAATTGAATTTAATTGAAATAACGCCCTTTTTAACCGATTATTGTAAACAAAGGCTTCCTGAAAACAACCAGGTAATAATTTCGACCTAGAGAAGACAAGAAGAATATGAGGCTTATGTGCTTTTAGGAGCCTCTCCACTACGACCTCTGCATATATATTTTTTACAAATTTAAATCCTGTATAATAATATAACTTCATATATTCAAATATATTCGATTTATTCTCAAAGATCGCGAACTGTAAATATATCTGAAATTCTTTTTCTTTTCAATATCCTAGAAAATGCTTTATTATTATCACTTCAATTGAACTGACAAATTGTCGTGAAAAAAAATTGGAAGGGACGAACTTGGCGTTGAGAAGAAGATCTGAGATTATAAATATATCCTATAATATTGGCTGGGAGGCAGTACGTGAAAGTCTTTCTTGACAGTGAAGTGAAGTTGCATAGTAACTTGAACTTGAATCTTGAACCGAGATTTGCAATGTGGATATACCAGGTTAGTTCAATAAGTTCCAAAATAGAATAGTTGTTACGTTTTAAAAATAAGGATTTATTAAAATTATTTAAAAGTCTTTAGTGTATTTACATATTTTCATTAAAACTTATATATTTATAAATTTACAAAATAGGGTATACTTTCCTGTAAATCAATTTTAATTTTATTTTAATTGGCGATGATTCCTCTACATTGGGGAAAAACCGCACGCCATAAAGGAAAAGAAGCGATAGCAAAGATTTATCATATATATATGGATGGATGTTCAGCTCCTGGAACCAGAATAATCAGAAAAGTTACCTAACTTTGGACTAACTTGCTTCAGCAAACACTAGAATCTGCTAAAAAGCAATACAATTATTCTGAAGGTACTGTTTTTACCTCATACAACTGGCAATGTTTATATACCCTTCCCTAGTCTTGAATTAAATATCAATGGAATCATATTGGAATGAACTACTGGATTTTTTTCTAATAAGTCATACAATAGATTTAATGGAGTCAATTGGCTTCGAAAGTACCCGAAAAAGGAGATGAATTTAATGTAGGAACAGAAAATGAAGTTGAAATACATTTTCTACTGTTTCTGTATTCCATTTACTTTTATTTTATAAAAACTTGTTTATGTGACAATTTTATGTATAAATAGAAATTACATGGAAATTAATTGAAATAAAAACAACTTTCCAAATTACGGAATCCATAATTGCGATTTACTTTCAGAACAAGTGACTTTTCTAGTTTATAGTGTTAATGCACTGTATAGTTTGATGAAAATATTTGTTAATTTTAGATATTTTAATATTTACAAATAGTTATTTATGCAACAAGTGCAAAAAACACGTTTTGCAAGAGTTGCATACAATATTTTTTCTACATTTATGCAAAAACTGGAAAATTAGAATGTAATATGTTTGGAACCTAAACTTTAAACCTAATCAAACTCAAACCGCTCTTCTTTTTTGTGTATCTTTATGGCCTCCACCTTATCAGTAATCAATCATAGCTGGCGTTCGCCTTGACCATTTAAATTTTAAATAATTAAAGATTTTTGCAATAATTGTAACTCGTTGAGACTAAGTAGTAAGATATAGGTACATATATTATTGTTGTATTAGAGCAGGATCAAACACTCGCTCTGTATTTTTATTTTATTTAAATGTGTATGTTTGTCATAAAAAACAAAAATTTTATTGCACTAGTTCAAAAAAGAATCACTTTTTCCATTAAATGTGTTTCACAAAAGTGTTTTTTGAATGAATGTAGAAAAACATATTTTATTTAGGTATGTGGCCTTAAATTAAATAATTTTCCAGGCAATACTTTTTGCTGTCACTTTGACAGCAGCTGTGAATCCACATCCGCATCCAGATGGACTACAAACTTATGCACCTGGTCATGACAATTACGTAAGTCAAAACAATTGAAAATAACCAGATAATCCCTTTTTATTTCACAAATTTTTGTTTCTCGAATTGGTTGGAGAATACATCATTAAATTTTTGTGACAAAAGTCAATTTTGACCATTTTCACCCAATTTACAAAATTAATTTATAAATATAAAGATAGACTGTTCATAGCGACTCAGACTGGTCGGTTTTTCATTTTCTATACGACATTTTTGGGGGTGTCTCCTCCTCTAAACAGAAACATGGATTTTTCCCCCGTTAAATGAAAACAAAATAACACTAATTTTCATTTTATAGAAGCCCACTGACTACAGCTTTAGTTATGGTGTAAAAGACTACCACACAGGCGACATCAAGCACCAATGGGAGAAGAAAAATGGAGACAAAGTAATCGGACATTATTCATTGGTAGAGCCCGATGGATCCATAAGATCCGTAGACTATAGTGCTGACGAACACAACGGTTTCAACGCAGTTGTCAAACATACAGGTACTTTTAAACACCCAATACCACACCATTTCGACACCAAAGACGAGCCCACCAGTCACAACGAACTAATTTTAAAACAAAAACTAGAAGAGCCCATACCGCAACAACATTTATGGCATCAGCAAGAAGAAGCAAATTATCAAACAGGAGATGAAAATTTTGTTTACGTTAATAAAGAAGAACTCGCACAGGAATCTCAATATTCAGCGATTAAATCTAACCACAGATATCAACCGCAAAATCATAACGCGCTAAGATCTCAATTAGCAATTAAAGAAGAATATGGAGAGCCTAAAGCGGAATTACCTATAGATTTAAGTCTGATTAAAGAACATCCTGTACAACCAGTTGATGTAAGTATTGTCGATCCTGTAGAAACAACTTTAAAAAACAATAAATATTCATCGAAAGATACGTCGGTGCAACTGTCACACGAACTGTCACAAGAAGAAATCTTGAAGTATCTTGAACACTACTATCAACAAAATAATGTACCCAGTGAACCTCACATAGAAGGAGGTTTTGTACCGATAAAAAATAAACCTAAGGAATTGATATCTCAACCTAATATACCGGGAACGTTTACTTCTAATAAGAAACCGAAGACGACTCCTGGTTTGAGTACTTTTACATCTAAAGATAATCGTCCGACCAGACGGAATCCGAAATCGAATCGTGGTTATTTGAAGAAACCTCTTCCGCAATTTCATTATTATGTACCTGTTGTCGAAACAGTAGATGAGAATGTGTATGGATCTTTAGCGAATGATGGTCTTGGTAGGTATGCGAAGTATTTAAATCATCAAAATTGAATTTGTTGGAAAGCAAATAAATTGGTCAGAGATACAAGCGAATATAGACTAGAATATTTTGGATGTTAACAGTAGGATTAAGAGTGTACTCACCATCTGCAAAGTGTAGATGCATTTCTGGGTATCTGAAACGAGAAATGAATATTTAAATTCACGTACGACTAAGAATTTGTCACAATTTCAATGCATCAGGAACTTAAATTGAGTAAATTTTAAAAAATTGAAAATGTTTGCTTAGAAATTTCTAGCCCTAACCCCTTTTTTGCTACGTCACTGGTTATTCTGCATTAAATACCAATTAAATCAAATTTTTCCCTGAACGGACAGCAATTTTCCCATACAGATATTTTTTTAATATTAATTTGTTATTTAAATAATTACATGAAAATTATAACAATCCAAAATGGTACAATTTTTCTTCTTAAATATCCAAAAATTAAACTCTCTTCAGCTCTTTTGTGAATCTGACACCTATTTACCATCATCTACTATTTATTTGAATATATTGTCATGACAAAATATAAAAAATTATCCTAATTTAATGTTTATTTATATGTTTAAAATGTTGTTAAGTAGTTTTAACTCGATTGTGCAATATTAATAAATACAGTAATCTCACTATACAATTTTTGTTATTTGTGAAAAGTATTGTATATTTTTAATTATATAAATGTTTTTATTACAGTTTTATTTATATTTAATTACAATATTCTATTATTTATTTTTATTATTATTCTATATATAAAATAGGGTCCTACAAATTAAAAATTATATATATTTTTTGAATGTACATATATTTTTAAATGTTACGTTGTTATAAATAAATATGAAAAAAGAGTTTTTGTTGATGAATATTCCCTAGATTTTGAAAAGTATATAAAAAATCTCGGAATATCCAAGACTTCTTGGCAAATTACTGTAGTGGAATTTGAAATTCAGGCCATTCTATAAATACAAATAATACATTTAAGCTATAAAAAACACTTGAAGATAGAAGATAGATAGAAGTTTGATAAAATTATGAACTAATCTTCATAAATATAGGAGAAATTTCTCTCCTTTTTACAATGTCAAAGTATTCTTCTTTATCTAATTATTTCAAGAGATCGTTTGCTACCACTTACTTCTAGTTGAAAACCTCGCAAATAGATAGCACTAGTGGTATAACAATTCTATTTTATTCTTTGTGAACAAAAACTTGTGCAACATGTTTGTGTATACCCAGGAGATTGTCTTTAACATATTTGATTCTTGAAATTGCCTATTAATATAAAATTATTTGAATAAAAATGCTATTAATTTGAAATTCGCGCTCAACCTAAAATGACTGCTGACATAAGGAGTGCGTTCATAATATATCGAAAACTGACAGTGTACTTGTCACTCAAACGCTTCTCTGCATTATTTTCAATTTTTGTCTTAAATTCAGCTGGTAGTGGAAAAAATTGTATATAAACTATGGTGGTAAAGACATTTATAAAGCCCCTCGCGGAATAATTTTGGTGCTTGGTCAATAAAAAAATCTTCACCACCTTGGTGCATGATATATGTAAGCATTTGGATTAGATTGTTATTGTTTGTTCCAATATAAAGTACTTGCCGTCACTTGTGCCGCCGTCATAAATCACGAGTCAAAGGGCCTGCCGAAAGGCTCGACCGACCCCTGCCCCTGTACCGAAAGGGAGCAATAACGGCCAAAGCCGCCAAAGGCAGTCGAATTAGAAACGTAGACACGCTAACATGTATTGTTAAAAAATAATAAAATATTTGTATGTTACATTGTTCAATTGATTTAATAAATGTTAATTAAGTCCATAACAGTAAGTGTGCTTTACTTGAATAAAGTGGGTGTTTCCCAGTTAAAACTAAAATCACTGGACACCTGCAAAGGCAACAACCCCAAAGGCCTTAAATCAGCGTTGCGAACAGTTGTTAAAAAATCATTATTTTGATGCCCATTGCTTGGTGAATTATAATTTTTGATTATTTTAAATAATTACTAAGCTGCAATTGCTAATGTATTCGAAGCAAAAATTAGATTATCAATTATAATTTGAAATTAATTCAATATGCTGTCAGTAAGTGTTGAAAATATTATCTAAATAGCTATAATAATAATTAATTATTTCGATTACTACTTCATCTACTATCAGAAAGTATCTTGTAAATTGTTTAATAAAACTCTTAAGACCGTTATTATTACACCTACTCTACAAAATTATATAACACACCATAAATACAAAAAACTTTTTACTGTTAAAATAGCACAAAATAAATGGTATGCAGAAGTAGAGTAAAAGCAGTGGCGTAGGGAATTAAAGTATCTCCATATTTAAAAATATCTTCTTTTGATTTATTTATTTTTGTTTATTTTTTAAGTTGTGTCTGTATCTGTAGGGTAGAGAGGATGAATGTAGGCTCACACGTGACTCATTGTACATCCTCCCGAGGAGATGTTCTCCTAGGTCATCATCCATCCTGTCCTTCCTAGGAAGGTGAACAGGTCACTATATCGGCAGGTGTAGGCCAAGACTCACCGAACACACACTATCCACTAGCCCCATAGTATGGAGGTGCTTCCTCAGTTGACAGTGGCCAGTCAGAAAACCTACTGTTAAACGTAGGTTTTCCTGGTTATCGCCAAATATTTCTTCGGCGCCAGCTTCCCAAAGTCGCCCAGTTGACGTTTTGCTGTAATTATTTCGGCCAGTTAAATTTTTTGCTTCTATATTTGTTACTCAACTCAATAATCGATCTGAAATAAACGAGCCTGTAACTCGCTAACGCTACATTTTTCAAACCGTTCTCTTGTATACATATATATCGTCCTTACAAAATAATTCGTAACCTCAAATCTTACGTCTAAACTTCCTCAATTAATCTTCGCAATTCGTTACCATATACGCATACCAACTACGAATACAAAAAATAAAAGATTTCCTTAAACATAATTCAGGGAAAGTTGCGTAAAAATATCGCAACTGTAACCACAGCTAGCGGCATCAACATGACCGACGTCCTTGTATAAAATGCGGAGTCGCTGAACTGTATCTGAAGAGTTTTTTTTTTCGTTGCTTTGTATGTACACCTTCCCGCAAGGCCATCGAGAACAATGAATTTTTGGGTCAAGAAATTGTTTTAGTTACGAACCAAAGGTTCTTTTATTAATTTTTACTATTATTATTATGAAAATTCAACTCGTGTATAAAAAATCGCATATGCCACAGTGCATTTGTCACTTTGACAGCGGCAAACGTTAGCTGAAACTTACAGCGACAATTCAACTCATGTATAAAAAATCGCATATGCCTCAGTGTAATTGTCACTTTGACACCGGCAAAAGTTAGCTTTAACTTTTTCAGCAATAAATGCACTTGTGGTTTTTTCACTTATGCATTTGTTACCATGATAAATAATTTGACATGTTTGTCAACAACTTATTGAATTTCTAAACACTAACAATGAGCCGATTCATTGAATTGTCCTGCCGAATTACACTCGATGTTTGTATTGATATCGGATAAATTTGTGTTGTTCAACTTCTAAACTGTTTCCTTTAGCAATTTGACTCGAAAAACTGTCAACCTAAAAACGCTCCACCTTCGGTGTCGCGTTTTTAATAGTTGACAGTTTTTCTCGTCTAATTGCTAGGCAACAGTTTCTCATTAAACAATCCAAATTTACCCGATAAAATACAAACCTCTTGTGCAATTATAAGTGAAAATTCAACTCGTGTATAAAAAATCGCATATGCCACAGTGCAATTGTCACTTTGACAGCGGCAAACGTTAGCTGAAACTTACAGTGGTTTTGTACAGTACAGTTTTTTACACTTATGCATTTGTTTATCAATTATCGCAGTGCTGGTTACCATAATAAATAGTTTGACATGTTTGTCAACAACTTATTGAATTTCTAAACACTAACAATGAGCCGATTCATTGAAATTTATATCGATTTTTTTTTCATACTTTTCAGACACTCTGCAAGACCCAGTTTTTCGTTTTTCAATTAATGCTATCCGTTTTTTTTCAAAAAGAATTCAATTTACTCCGAATTTCGAAACTAGTCAACCAATTTTGTTGTGTTACGTGTCTCAAAGGCGTGTACCACGCATAATTTTAGTATTTCCAAAGTCAGTAACGACTTTAAACAGCAATATTTTTTTTTGTTCTAATTATATTAAATACAGATAACAAAATTATGCTGTAATGAAAAACTCAATGGAGCTTAACAAATCGTGCCGTGTGCCATATTTCACTAACAAAGCTTTCAAACCAAATATATGAACAATTTAGTACCTACATACCAAAATCTTGCGTTTTAGTGAAGAAAAAAAAATTCTAGGTCATTAGACACACTCTTGGTTTCGTAATATCATGTTATTGTTATGATATTTAGGAAAGACACGGGAATTTTACTCAACCGTTACATTAAATATATAAAAGCCAAAATTTGTTTAAACAATTCAGTTTGTGTTTCATACCTGCACTCGATAATACTAGAAATATGTTCGCCAAGGTGGGTAAATTATATTTTCATATTATTCACTGTTAAGTATCAAACTTGATTCAGTTTTATTTCCATTATTATTAATATTTTTCCTTTCCACTTTCAACTCAATCTGCTACCATTTTCCACCCAAGGAACTGCTTTAATTATTGGTTTTAGCTTGAACCTTCTTCTCTAGCTTGTCATCTTCATCTTCTCCAACTGTTCATGTAAATTAAATCGCAGTCACTCTTTATTTCTATTTTTTCCAGATCCTTTCAGTTTCCGCCATTCTCGCAGCCGTACAAGCAGGCTACTTAGGTGGCTATGGCGCCACTTCCTACGCTTCAAACAATCTCAAATCTTACGGAGGCCACGCCGTTCCAGCTTTGCACCATGGAGGTTATTCCCATGGTGGTTATTCCGACGATCAGGACTACTATGCTCATCCTAAGTACCAATTTCAATACGGAGTACAAGATCCTCATACCGGAGACCATAAATCCCAACATGAAGTTCGTGATGGTGACGTAGTGAAAGGTTCTTACACTGTAGCTGAGCCCGATGGTACTCTTCGTACCGTACACTACACAGCTGACGACCATAATGGTTTTAACGCCGTAGTTGAAAAATCTGGACATGCTGTACATCCTCAAGAGTATGCTCATGCAGGATATAGTGGTCATGGAGGATATGGTGCACTTGGAGGATATGGAGGTCTTGAAGGGTATGGTGCTCATGGTGGACATTACTAAGATATTTATTTTTAAGGGTATGTTGTGGAAAATTTGTCTATAACATATTCGCTAATTTATATTTTTTATACTGATATTATTCTTGTGATTTTGTTTTATGTATATAATATAATTATTTGTATATATACGTTAAGCATGTGTTTCATTTTAAATTGGGTGGTGTGCAGATCATTTTTGTTATTGAATAGACCACAAAGAACATAGATAAACGTAGGTTTGGTCAATTTTTCCAATTTAAAAGCAATAAGACGAAATTAACAGTATACAATTGATACACATGATAATATAAACAGTTACAAAATCAATTAAATTCTGCATAAGACTATTGTTATCATAAATTGCGCTTTCCTAACAACAAATCACAATGAGATACTAAATTTGATCTCGATTAAAGCAAAAACAAAAAGTATGGTAATCAAACTAGTATTGCACAGAATTGAAATTTTTTATGATAGATATAGAACAAATAGCCGAACCGTTGTCGGTGTAGATTCAGTGAAAGTCAAGTGAATATGAGTTCAGATTGTATAATGAGTTACCACGCCTATACGCCCCAGCACATAGGCGAGACAAAATAAAATTATGACCAAGAAAATAAATCGTAAAATTCTTAAAATATAATTTTATATCCATCTGAAAGTTGGACAATACTGTAAATGGCAGCTGCTGTCAATGTCATACACAAGTCTCGTCATTTTCTGATCTGACTACAGCTTTTAAGAAGCAATTATGTGAGCTTCTTCAATTTTTTCTACCCTATTCACAATGTTTCCATATTTTGCCACATATTTTTTGCAAAATTTTAAAACATTTTTATACCCATTCCAAGTTATTGTGAAGATGTATTATAATTTTAGGTCAACATAACAACAAATACCAGAAGCTTAAAGACATATTAAATAAGAAACTTAAAATCAAGTACAGCTTTTGTAGTCTTTTTATTTGTTGAAGCTTGCCCCCTTGAAGTACCGCCACTGTCCATAACCTACTGTTACATATATCAAATCTAGAATCATAAATACTCATAGCCCACTTATCTGTTCGAACGCAGTCAATCAATTACAAGCTAATTCAATCTCAGCGTATTTTCAACAAACATGTTTTATTACAAATATATTTAAACGTTTCGTATACTTAATATTGATCTGCTTCTAGATATATATACACTCTGTATCTTAATTGCAGTTGAAATTGTTTCAATGGAATTGCAATTGCAAAATGGAATTATTGGTTTTTATATCAATATTTATTTTATATACCTAATTCGAAACATGTTTTTTCGAAGTGTTTATAGTTTTTGAAATGGTTCACACAATGAGCCTTAAGTAGAAGTCAAAGATTACTTTTTAACGAAGATAGATTTAGAAACAGCGACTGCTTCTCAGTTGTTGTTACCTCTTGAAATATTTCGAAAGCCTGTTTGCATCGACAACAATGCGATTACAATCTCTCAGGCATTGATTCATCAAAATATGTGGGTGTAATTCTCTAAAATCATTGTAGGTAGGATCAGAAATAGCCGAATAACCTTGTATCACTTTATACCCAAACAGGTAGGAAGGGATGTGTATATAATACCTATTATGTTCGTATTTTTTATTTTGGAAAAAAAATATTTGTTCCAATTGTAATAATATTGGAATAAAAAGGAAATTAGAAAGCAGAAGAGCTAACAAAGACTGAAATACCTTTCTCAGGACAACCACCAATATACCATTCGAATCTTATTATGGAAAAAAAGATCTGACCATTGGAAAGCTATTCAGCCAGAGAAAAGTTAGTTTTACTCAAACTGTTCAGAGACTTAGAGACTCTTGTTAGCTCCATAGTAGCACTAGCGCCACCTTCTCGCACCTTAATATAAAGTGAATCAACTATAATTTTGCACCAACTCAAGCGTCTCAGGGTTGTCTGTGTATATTTGATATTAAATTCATGTTTTTAATAAGTCAGAATAAATATTTGCAAAAATTGGATCAATTAGATCATAATTTTGGTACGTCTCGAAAAGTTTGTAGTATCTTTATATAAATCAAGTCGTCTACTGAATATGAATTCACTATGATCAATCGAATTGTCAAAATTAAATATTTTTGTCAGTTAAAACGAAATCTTTTGTATGTCGATTTTTTTTTCCAATATAGAAAATGACCAACACCAATTCCGAAAGACCCTCTGAGAAAAACCACGTTAAAGACGACAATTTTGATGAAAAAAGTGTTTGTAGCCAAAAAAGTGTAAGAAGTACGAGAAAAATTAAAAGCGCTTTGAGTGTTAGGAGTACAAGATCATCTGCGGGGGGTGATAGTAATAGAAAAAATCAAAGAAACGATGATGAAAGATCATCTTGCTGTTGTTGCGCGAATTGTCCTGGAAAAAATCCCATTCTTCCACCGAAGCTTAAAAGAGATATTGAATGTAATAATATAAATGAAGTTGTACCTCCCATTATTCCTAGTAGTCCCAAACATAAACCTCCCAGGTACCTATTTTATTTTAGTGTACTTCTTACTATAAAACAAATTTATTTTTTATTTTCTAGTACTACAGATACTAAAGACAAACCTTCAGTTAGAGCAGCTTCTCCAGCTCCATCTGTTAGATCTGTGAAATCTGTCAAATCTGTAAGGTCAATAAAATCTATAAAAGAAAACAATGAAAGATCTGAACAACCACAAACTGAAAAAGCGATAGGAGATAAAGCTGAAGGAAAACCAATAGAACTGAGAGCTAGCGTTTTGATGAACTATTGTGAGTGCGTGAAGAAAAATGGACTTCAAGATAATTGCCCAAGATACAAATGTCAAAAGCCTATTTATCACTTTGTCTGACGTTCAAACCACAGTTTCAACGTTTACCTAGTTTAAAGTATGAACCGAATACATAATATGTGAGTGCACAAAAGAGAGACACACCCAACAAATTTAACGAAAAAGTAAAATGCAGTCTAGTCTCATTTCGACCCGTTGCGTAAAAAAATTATGTGATTGAGTACCGGCCTTGCTACCATTTAACACTATATGGGTACTTTCGAGTTCCAATTACTGCTATATACGTTTTTTTTCCTGAAAATCTGACAAGGCGAGTGTATATAGATATTTTTTTCTAGATGAATACAAGTTTTGCCAACGCTAGTACTTTACGGGGTAACTTATAGTATAAAAGATCCGTTCAGGATGGGTGAGTAGTGTAGTAGAAGGTTGTTCTCAGTTGCAATACAATTTAAGTGTTACATAATGTTGACCAAGGTAGGAAATTTTTGAATTTGTTGCGTGTTGGATAAGAAATTTTATTTAAAAAAATATGAGATATCTTTATATTTAGTATTCAAACCGTAGGAGTCTTTTAGGGTGCTTTTTTTCATGAATTATGTTTTAATTTTTATTCTACAAAGCAAACCTAAGATTCTGAAAATAATTCTAAAAATTTTCCAAAGTTGAATAGTTTATTTTTTCGGAAATCTTTACTTTCGGGTAGCCCTGTATACAGAATAACTGCTTTTCAAATTTTCAAATATCCAAATCGGAACTTTTGTTGATAAATTTTTATAAGAAAATCCAAAGATTAGACCCCCTAGAAAACGAAAATGTATATTAAAATATTTAATAGAAAATCTTTTTTTTCGAAAATGTTATTTCAATTTAAAATTCCTATTATTATGGAAGTTGCCGTATGACACACCCTATATAACAGGGTGTTTTCAAATGACACTTACAGCGTTTGCATGTAAATACCTCTCCTAAAATTGGACAAAATGATATACCTAAGGATTGAGGAGTCCAGCTCATTTACTTTTCGAAATACAGAGTGTCGAAGGTATACAAATTTAAATGTTTTTATTTGATAACTTCAAAATGGATGAATAAAATGATTTTACATTTGGCAGGTTTTTTTTTTAATTTAAAAAGGCATATTTTGTTAAAAAACATTTGTCAATTCTTGATCCAGTGGTGTACATTTGGAAAAATATGTCACTTTTCTCCTCCCATTTTTCACGCCACTGGGATTTGTAGCTATTTTTAATCAATTTTGTATTCTTCAATGTTCCTTACGTGAAAAACACATAACCTTTACATATCAAAAAGTTTGTAGTTTTCAAGATATTTAATGTTTTCATGAAGTTTGCAACATCATTTTCAATAATAAAAGCACAAGTTTGGACAAATATTTTTGAGAGTCTTCTCACAATGTTTAAGATGCATTGCTGCTTCAGAAATCAGTTTCTGATACATATTTTAACCGTTAGTAGTTTGAAGGTTATTAAAAAATATACAAATTTTTTTTTCATTTTTTTATTAAAAAATTAGATTGCAGACATCATGAATACATTAAATATCTTGAAAACTACACATTTTTTGATATGTAAAGTTCATGCGTTTTTTATGTGAAAAACATTGAGGAATACAAAATTGATTAAAAATAACTACAAATCCCAGTGGCGTGAAAAATTGGAGGAGAAAAGTGACATATATATCAAAATATGCCTTTTTACATTTAAAAATAACCTGCCAAATGTCAAATCAATTTATTCATCCATTTTAAAGTTATCAAATAAAAACATTTAAATTGTTATAACTTCAACACCCCTTATATCATTTTCTCCAATTTTAAGAAAGGTATCTACATGCAAACTTTGTAAGTGTCATTTGAAAACACCCTGTGTGTTTGTGATGGTAGCAATTGCATCAGCTCTCGCTATTTGCCACCTACTATTTGATATGGGTATCAATCTATACGAAAACACCCTGTATATATTTTTTTAATATGTCCAAGTGTTTTTTTCCCAACATTTTATTCGTATTGTTATTGAAAATATTTCATTTGTAACTAAACTTGAAGAATTATCAATAATACATAAGCTTTTTAAATGGTAGTATCCCTGAAAGAATTTCTTCTCCATTGCTAAATTATAATTAAAAATTATTATTACATCAAAAGTATTTAATATATCTTATTATTTAATCAAGTCAAGGTGGATTTCTCTAATGCCATTATCACTAATAAAATTCAACCTTCTTACCCAGTTACTATTTTATAATAATTTCGTTCAATTAAAAAAAAACTTATTACATAAAAACATTAATGTCATTATCACTCGGTAGATTTCTTCGGAATTTATGTCATAATTATGATTCACCGTTCAAGCAAGAACTAGTTCAAATCTATGACAGAACTAGAAAATTTTTATAAATTAGTTAAGTCACGAAAGGAAATTATATCATAGTTTATAATACAGAGTATCTCAAAATAACCTAAAATGTATTTTTTCATAATTTCAGATACTAGTCCTAATAGCTCTAGTAGAAGCTTCACAAGCAGGTTACTTGGAAGCTCCAACAGCTTATTCCACGGTATCAACTCATGGTTATGCTGCTCCATCCATTTCCTACGCTGCCCCTGCCATAACTACACACGCAATCGCCGCTCCTGCTATATCAACCTACGCTGCTCCTGCTATCTCTTCTTATGCCTCTCATGCCTTATCAGCTTACGCTGCTCCTGCTATATCTACCTACGCTGCACCTGCAATAACAACACACGCTATCGCCGCCCCCACGATTTACAAACAAGCTGCTACAGTCGTCAAAGCTGCTCCTTCAGTTGATTATGTGGTGAGTGTTTTAAAACATGGTAAAAGAACAAAAAATCCTTAGCAATTTTGATGTAAAAATCTAATTTTTATTTAAAAATGTTTATCTGTCAGTGTACAACTAAAATTTTGATATTCCTATATTGAAGTACTGATTTTTCAATATAAAAATAACCTGAATTTGGAATAAAATATTGTATTTCATTCCAAATGAATCAATATATCTATCGTTTTTTATTCAAATTACAAAATTGATTAGTTATACTTGACCTAGGACAAGATGGAAGTGATCGAAGGAGATGTCGGCGTAACCTTGATCTTAAATTCTTCGTTCTCGTCAGAGAGAATCTTTTTATGTTTTCGTTTTGTTGCTGCTTTTACTATCAAGAAATTTAACTTTGAAAGAGGAGCACTATAATAGTCGATTTTGTATATCTTAACTTCACAATTTGTTTTTCTTAGTCGTTTTCTCTCCCAGATGGCTTAATAAGAAAAAAAAAACTCAATAATGACTTTTTTTGCTTCTATAGGCCTACCCCAAATACCAATTCAACTATGGTGTAGCTGATGGACATACTGGAGATCAAAAATCCCAATCTGAAGTACGCGATGGCGATGTTGTCAAGGGACAATATTCCTTGGTAGAACCAGACGGCACAGTACGTACAGTACAATATACTGCTGATGATCACAACGGTTTCAATGCTGTTGTAACCAGATCCGGACACGCTGCCCATCCAGCTACTCCAATTGTAGCACAAAAGGTTGTCGCTCCTTCTATCTCTATTGCTTCACCTCATGGATTGGGTGGATACTATGGTGAGTTGATAGACAGCGTTATTCAGTTTTGAACCTCTTCTATTCAACTGTATGTGTTTTTTTCAGGACAAGGATTGGGCTATGGCGGCTACATCAAGGGTTAGTCCAGCATCTTCAATAAAGTACTTTACCTAAAGGGTTACAGCGGAACTCAAGCACCATGACTGCCATATATTTTCAGCTTGTTCCTTCTGTGTTGCACTTTTTAATTTGTTGCCTTATATTAAAGCAAGAACTTGGTTAGTGTGAATCGATCATGGATAGTCAGATTTATTATATATCTAATTTATTTTGACTTTCTTGGACCAAATTGTGTATACGACCGCTATGTCAATTGACCAATGTCTTTATTTATATGTTGTTCTTCCTCAGCGCTTATATTTGTAATGTTATGTATATAATATAGTGAAGTTTGTAATTTTATATTATAAATATATCATGTATATCATAATTTTTGATTGTTTTTTATTCTGAGCAAGATTTCTCCAAAACGACAACCTTCCAAACAATCTAAGAAAACTTGAACAATAATTCTTAAACTGTTGAACTGACTTTCAATGTTTTTGAGGTTAGTTTTTAGCATAAGGTCGCCATTATTATTGGGAAGAGAAAAAATAAGATTATTCACGAAAACATGAGCAAAATAATGAAATACTAGAATTTCAAAACTTTCCGTTTGAAAGATAATCAATCCCTTGGTGCGAGATTTCTCAGTATCCATGTATGATATGCATAAGTGGTTAGTGAAAGTCCCCGAGACGTATGGTCATCTAATTATTGTCCTGAATGTTAAGATAATATCAAGAAATATCTGAATACACATTCAAACAGTACCAAAATCGGGAGATAACTAAACCATGCTTGTCTAACATACAAGGTGGAACAGACAAATGAAATGGAATAAAAATGAGAGCGTATTGGTGTTTCCAAATGACACTTACAACGTTTGCATGTAGATACCTCTCGTAAAATTGGACAAAATGATATACGGATTAAGGAGTCCAACATATTATTTACTTTTCGAAATTATAAAAATTGAAATGTTTTTTTTTGATAACTTTGAAATGGATAAATAAATTGATTTGACATTTGGCAGGTTATTTTTAAGTGTAAAAAGGCATATTTTGATGGGAAAACATTTGTCAATTCTTGATCCAGTGGTGTACATTTGTAAAAATATGTCACTTTTTTCCTCCCATTTTTCACACTACTGGCTTTTGTGGCTATTTTCAATTAATTTTGTATTCCTCAATGTTTTTCACTTAAAGAACACATGACCTTTACATATTGTATATAGGGTATTCAAAAATGTTAAAAATTTTTTATAAATATAAGTCAAGTCAAAGGTAAAAGATTTTCACAGTTTTCTAAAAATTGGGAAAAAAGTAAAAATAGAAATGTTGGCAGCATTAATTAAACACCCAATGATTGCAGCAATATAAATTGCAATAGTTTATTATCACCAAATCATTTTGCGTCTATCTATTTTAATTACCAACCTAAACAATCGCAAACAAAAAAATTCGTTCTCATTTCAAATTAAACTAGATCGGTTATATCACATTAAAATATTCACAGTTAAGCAACAACTCCCGGCTACATATATACGACAGCACATAGTTAATTTTTTTTATTTATTTATTTAACACAACATTACTTTTGTATCTAAAAGTAAAGTAATATCCACGCATTAAACGATATCATATAACGTTTCTTATGTAAGAAATTTACCTTAAAATCAGAAAATGCGCATACCGCATGCTTTCATTGATCACTGAAGCGTTTGATATGCACTTGTTCCGGCATCGAACATGTCATTTGAGATGGCTCATTATTCATCTGATACTTTGCAAGATTGTTATTTATTTATTTTAAAATCCCAAATAACAGAATATACCTCCGAAAGTTTGCAGTAAGCAATTTATTAAAGCAGGATGATACAATGTACCAGGACTTCGTATTAAAAACATGAGATAATAGAGAGACTAAAAATAACAATACTACTTCATTTACATTTTTTCCTTACAAGTGATTTTACATGAACGTAGAAAAAATACTGTATGCAACTCGTGCAAAGAGTGTTTATTGCACGTAAGCATTCAAATCTACGAAATTTTTAGTTTTTGGTTTTCACATGTACGTAGAAATAATATTGTATGCAACTCGTGCAAAGAGTGTTTATTGCACGAAAACATTCAAGTGCACGAAATTTTTAGTTTTTGGTTTTCACATGCACGTAGAAAAAATATTGTACGCAACTCGTGCAAAGAGTGTTTATTGCACGAAAACATTCAAATCTACGAAATTTTGAGTTTTTGATTCGCACATGTACGTAGAAAAAATATAGTATGCAACAAGTGAATAAAGTACCACCTTATCTTCTTGTTGCATAGATAAATTTAGAAAAAAAATTGGTTCTTTATGTCATTAATCTGTCATTTTGACATCATAGCAAACATAAACATTCAAAACTACTCCATTTTTAGTTTTTGATACACACATGTACGTAGAAATAATATTGTATGCAACAAGTGAATAAAGCACCATTCAAATCTACGCCATTTTTAGTTTTTGATTCACGCATTTACGTAGAAAAAATATTGTATGCAACTAGTGAATAAAGCACCACTTTACTTGTTGCACAAATAACTTTCAGTTTTTCTATCACCTCCCATGCTTTTGGAAGGAAATTCTGGAGCGCCCTGTATTTATAAACAATTGCTATAATAACAAAAATTTATTAGCAACAAATAATCAACTTTAACGATTCATTAAATTCGATTTCAATAATTTTTAAATTGATATCGATCTTTACACTTCCTTGATGTTACAAAATGCACTTTTTAATTATTCGACTCACTTTTACATGCAATGACCCTTGAAAAAAATACATCACAAGTAAAAAATTTTAATTTGTTTCTGTTACTCAATAACCCCGGACATTCTTTCGTACAACCTGAAAATTAAAACCTTGACTCTATCAATTTGCACATGTTACAATTTTCAAGCTCATAAAATTAGTTAATTGAAATAACTATAATTTATTGATCGGAAAAAAATATTGTTTCATGTTTGGTTAATATCAAATCATTACAAATTTAGTCAAATTTTTTGACGGCCAGTATATATTTTTTCAACTATATTTAGAAATATTTTCATTTTTACTCATCTAGACAACAAAAATCACTTACCTATAGCTGAATTTCGGAAAAATCTGCAAAAAAAGAAATAAAATTTAAAACAAATTCGTCTTTAACCCTCAGAGATTATTTATACAGCAGATTAAGTTAAGTTGGAGTGAAATATCTATTTTAAAAAAATGTTAACTTGTAACGCCATCTAGCGTAGACTTTCAATGAATCCAGGGCCTCTATTCTTGAAGTCGTTCGAATACCGTCCGTATACGATTTCTTTTCGAACGACCTTTTCGAATGCGAATAGCAAATAGTATTCTTGAACACTCTACGGAATATAATTCGAATGCGAAACTTTTAATCGCATGAGAAGCTTTGGCAACGTTGTATTTCTGTCAAAGAAACCTAACCTAACTCAAAAATTATATTTTTGTTGAATGTTTATGTTTGGACCGTTTGGACTTTCTGTTATAATTATAATAATTTTGCGCTTTCTGTGATTTTTTAAGATGTGTTTTGTGTGTTCTTCTCGCAGTCCTCACCTTTGCCGAGAATAATAACCAAATATGGAAGAAAAAAAGAGTGGAAGTCTAACGCGAGAACAAAAAAAGTACTGATACAATTTTTGGAAGACCATCCTGAATTAAAAACATCAAAATTCCCAAAAAATTTTCCTTTAAAAAAGGGACAAGCCTTATGGGAAGAAATTTCCTTAACTAACTTAACTAACTCTATCATAAAAGGTCGCATTAAGTCTATCAGTTCATTCACATTACTTTTGGTCAACCTATCTATTTGAATGAATTGCTCCTCACTCTCTTCAAATGGATCGTGGGACTCATAAAATCTAGGGGGTCCCCTATTTGCCAATAATTCTGCCTCTTCCACATTTTCTACTGCATTTAAATAGGCAACATCTTCAATATTTATTTTAAAATATGAATTTAACTTTATGTGTACTACTGAGTAACTGTTTTTTACAAAAATAAAGCAAATAAAATCACAAATGAGACACACGGCCGATAAAATTGTAAAATGAAAATGTTAGGTTAGAGAGCGCTTTTCGAATGACATTTACTAATTTCGAATGGTTTATCTCAAACGAATGCGTTTCGAATACGAAATCCGTATACGATTGGAATTAAAGTGTTCAAGAATTGCATTTTTTTCTCGCATTCGGAAAAATGCCGACTTCGGTAAATATCCGTATACGAAATAATTCAAGAATAGGTCGCCAGAATAAGTATTGTTGAAAAATTGAAGTAGCCATAAGCATCATAATAATCAAATATGGCCAAAATTAATCCATTCCATATGCACAAACCTGATGGCTATCTGTGGTCCGGATACGAAACCTTCACACCATAAAATTATATTGTTCCACCTTCAGTATAACACGAGGAAGAAAAAAAAAGTAGAGTATGCAATATTTTTTGAAATAACAAGCAAAAAAGTTGGATCTATTTGACGTCGCGTAGTAATTATTTTGTATGACAGAAATATAGTTGTCAAAACTTGTTAAACCAAACTAAGATGTATCCTCTCGACCTTAAAAATAGATCAAGGAACAATATACAGTCTTATCCGCTTAATATGAATCCCTTTACTAAATATTCTGAATAAAATTGAACAATTCAAAAAGTAACAAATTATTTTACACCAGCTTGACGACCCTGCTTTTGTAAGAGGTTGCAGTATGATTGCAGTAAGAATGATACAAAATTAAATACTTATAAAATCTCCAGCTGACTGAATTTGGTATATACTTAGGTTTATTCAAAATATTCATATACAAAGCTGTATTAGAAATATTTCGGATTTTCTCAGTAGGTATAATTGATGAAAATCAAATTAGAAAAAAATGTACCTATACCTACTAAGTAACCTAACATTACAAGTAAATGAAAACTTACCTATCCAACGTTCCAGTATTTTCCTGATCTAAAACCATAAAACCATACCATTCACGCACAATATCACTTAAATTAAATGTTTTTCACTTTATTTCCAAAATTTTATAGTTCACGCACCGATACCGAACAAAGGAAGAAGCCGTACTGTAACTATGCAGTGGAATGATGACTAACGACGTTAGAGCATACTATGTTTTTTGTATAAAATTTTTTGTTAGGTAGCTGATAAGCAATTCGGTAAGCCAGGTACAGGTAAATTAAATAAATTCAATTTGTGATGTCCAATATTACACCATACAAAAATTGAGTAGCGGTAGAAATATATTTTATCGAAAAATATTTTACAATAAGATTTGTGGGTATTTATTTGATTTAAAATAATGTATAGATTGATGGTCATTATTAAAATTATTAAATTTTATACCATAGACATAGGGTTTTCATAATGTAATTGCCTGTAATGTAGCTAACTAGGTATTTTTAAACGGCTGGATCGATTACGATGAAATTTGAATGGGGAAAATGGAAAAATTGGGAAAAATTTAAAGGAAGGCGAATTTTTATTGGAAAAATGAATCTGTAGCTAACACCAAAAATGAATAATAGTAGATAAAATCATATTATTGAACACTGTGCGTCCGTCTGTCCCCATACTGTATCTCATGAATCGTTATAGTTAAACAGTTGAAATTTTTTAATGATGATACAACAGTATACAGGGTATTTCCAAAGTATTGTGGTAAGAAAAAGGTTAAGGGCGTAAATGAGCATTAAAATTATCACAAATTACTTTGGAAATATCCTGTATAAACATTAGACCTTACATTTTTCAATTAGTTAACAAATAATTGTTTATGGTTTGTTAAAATCTTTGTTGTAATCATCGGTTATACCTTGAAATGTGCTAGATGTACCTAATAATTATTTTTAAATTAAAAAATATTATCAGGGATTTCACTAATGGAATTACACGAGTAATAATACAGGAAGACTTTATTAACATAAAAGAAGAATTATTAACATACGGTATTTGTTTTTGATCAAGATTATAAACAGTTCTACAGTGTGTCTCGTAAATATGTGCCATAAAGTGGAATAAAAGTAAAAGTAGAATACACATATAGATACAATTTTTTTGTATTGTTATTTGTGAGATAAAGGGTGATAAATTTTGTATGGGTCGCTATTTTACCAAAAAATATACACAATGCAGCAATAAAAAAACTTCCTTATTTGTTATTGCAAAAATGAAATAGCAACTTCTTATACTATACCTTTCACATATTAATAATTAATTACTAATTATTAAAGATCATTTTGTAACATCATATTACACTCGAGTGAGTTAATAGCATATAATAATGTTGTAAAATAATAAATTTCAATATAAATGTTTCACACTTTATAAGAAATCAAAAATATTTAAATTCAAGGACACACTTTTTTTAAGGTTTCGGCTTACCAAATCGAAGTTAGCTGTCAAATTAAAAAAAAAATAGTCCTTTATATAAAGCACAGTGAGGTAACTGTCAAAGCTTGTCAAAAAATGGGTGGCTAGAATTTTTTTGTTGTTTCACAATTTTTTTATATTAAATATTATCACAGTCAAGGGGGCGGTCATTTATTTTTAATCTTTTCCGTGGCTTTATCGATTCTGGCATAAAAATGTTACCTCTCTTCGAGTCCTGAAGAAGTACCTTTGTGAAATAATTCTAATTTTTTCTTCTGAAAAGGATATTTATATAAATAAGATGACTGGACTGATCCTATAATTATATTTCTTAGATGAAATAATGTAAATTGTTGAAATGGAAAGAAACACTTTTCAAAACATTAAAAAGTGATAGGTAGATCAAATTAATCTTTTCTGTAATTAGCAAAAAAAAATAAGACAACAAAACTTATTCAATATTTCCTGTGTAGCTGCATTTAACTGAAGTTTTCTACTGATTGAATTAACATAGAATATACGGCAAATCACGCATCAATGGGGTTCCAAGTGACTGCACATTCGGTACCAAAAAAGCCGGGTAGGCGGAACCCTACTTACGGGAAAAAATGCACATTTGCAGCAGACAGACCTTGCTATTGTCGCAATACACTTTCGAGCATGTTTTGTATACTTAATAGTTCTATTTTTTCTTATTTTAATTGTGGTGAACGTCCAGTGGTAAGGAATATTCAGTATATAAGAGGGATATTGGTATCCCGATATTAGTATAGCATAGTACCTACTCAGTACAGTGTATCTTATACAATATGTTCGCCAAGGTGTGTACAGTGATAAAAACCAGTGTATTTTTGGATTGAAAATAATTCTTTTCTCATTTATTACTTATTAGATTTTAATTATTTTTCAAATTTCAATTTTTATTAAATAGAAAATATTATTTAATTAACAGTATTTAGAAAATTACCAAAAACATTTAATTAAATTGGACATATCTCTATTTTAAATGGTAAAAAATATGTAAAATCTATCAAATACTATTTTCAATCAATCTTTTCCAAAATAATTCATTTATAATATTAAATAAACCTCATTCTCAAGTACTAGAACCGATATAGTATATTACGTAACGTGTGCGGAAAGTGACATTTTTCACACGAGTGGGAAGTATTGTCTCACGAGCGCAGCCGAGTGAGACAATCCCACGAGTGTGAAAAATCACTTTCACACAAGTTATGTACACTATTTTTCCTACGACCACGCGATATACTTTTACCGAATTAGGCATATATAATCTTGCGTTTTTATGTAGATGTGAGAGGTTTTACATATGTGTATTTGTAAATACTTTATATGGTTTTGATTACTTACCGTTGGAAGTGGCCCAGAAAATTGTGATTTTTATGCAATGGAAAAAAGTACATACCTTTATAAAAAAGTTAGAATTAATATTGGTACACAAAATATAAAATATTACGAACATTTATTTCAACAACTTACAACAAACAGAACATCGGAAATAGTTTTACATAAATATTGCGGTTCAAAATTAGTTATTTATTTGCTGTGAAAATTAACTAGCTATTTTAAGGATTCATTGTTCAAATAATTGAAAACGGATATTTATTGTTTCAATAACATGAAAGTCCAATAAATTGTGATATAAACAATTTTTATTTTGTGTGTGTATATTTCCTCAGCGCCTATTAGCATCTTGGACAAGAACAATGAGCTACAACAGTGGGATGGCCGAGCGGTCTAGGCATCCGTAGACTCGATTTTTGACAAACAGTAGGGTGGTTCGAGTCCGGGCTCGATATTTTTTTTTAATTTTTTTTTAATTTTAAATGAAATAAATAAATTATATTATATTATTATATGGACAAATCAACTTAGGAAATAAGCATTTCACATATACATATTAATTTGCGGAGTAAAAAGACTAGCATTTCAACATTCAATTTGACAGCTTTTTTATCCGCACACGTACGGATAAGATTTTTTTCCGTACGCGTATGAATAAAGGTCACTTTCCATAGAACTAGTCAGTGCGATATATGTCACTTTCCTATGTGGTCGTAGGAAAAGATTATTTCTTAACCTTAAAATTTTGTTTTCAGATTGTAGCTCTTACCGCCGTTGTAGCCTGTGCAAGCGCAGGACTAATTGGTGGATTAGGTGGACATGGATTAATCGGTGGACATGGATTAATCGGTGGGCATGGACTGGGATATGTAGCACACGCTGCCCCAATAGCATATGCAGCTCCCATTAAAGAAACTGTAGACTACTATGTAAGTTGAGTAAATTTTATGGTGTTGCATTTACAGCTTACAAATATTTTTGTATGCACAATAGTTAGGATCTGTTGTAGCTTTTTTTTGTATTTATTTGGCGCAGTCATGGATCGAATAGTATATACAGTTTGTCCACTTGAGGAGATTTTCAATCAAGACTAACTTTTTTCCGCAAAAATAATAAAAAACAATTTTTCTATAATCTTAATAGTGAACTCTGTAGTACACTCTGTATATATAGAAAATCATTTGGTACATACGAATAGATAATGCACCTTTTAATTTCTAAAGCATTATGCATTTAGACTTCACGACTGTCTTTCAGCAGATCATTTAAATTCAACTACGGAGGTCGAACTTTTACAAAACCGTATCATAAACTGCATTTCCTGCGAAGATTAGCAAAGACTTTAAATGCACAAGCAAAAGAAAGATTAAAATCTAAACAATTACATGGTTTGAATCGTGTTTGGAATGAACTAGATTAGGCTTACGTAATCCTATCAACGCTAACAGAACGGGTATAATTTTACATAAAAAAAAATACAATGAAATCTCGCAACTGGATTTTTTGTTCGTGTAAAATTCACATTCTTTTTTTTTGGTTTGGTTGTTAAATTTCTTTCTATTGTAAAGCAAATTGAAACTATTTTAACATTCCATAATTTTTTATCTTCAAGGCTTACCCAAAATACGAATTCAACTATGGAGTAGCTGATGGCCACACTGGAGACCACAAGTCCCAACAAGAAGTACGTGATGGTGATGTTGTTAAAGGCTCTTACACCGTAGCCGAACCCGATGGTACTCTTCGTACTGTACATTATACCGCTGACGATCACAACGGTTTCAACGCAGTTGTCACTAAGAGCGGACACGCTATTCACCCACAAGTAAGTGGAGGATCTCAAACCTTAAATTTCCCTTGATTGTGAAGCTTTAAACATTTTTATTTTCTTTCCAGGTCGTCACCAAAGCTGTTGCCGTAGCTCCCGTTGCTCTTTCATTAGGACACGGTTATGGTAGCTACCATCATTGATGATCTCAGTTGGCTAGAAGTGTTGCTCATTTATGTATATACCTCGTAGGTTGTTTGCTGTATTAGTGTCGTTCTTCTCTTAGTGTTTATGTACCTTTTCTTCGCCATATTTATTTTTATATTCAAATAAAAAATATCGTTTGTATGATTTGTTGGATTTTCATTGAAGCCATTTTCCTATTCCCTCAAAACAGGATTAAAAAAATTATACTTTCAGAAATATTGTATATTCTCGGCGTCTAGAGTGAAAAATGGAGAGAAAGCTGATTAAAGCACAATAAAATATACACATATATTTAACAATGTTATATTAAATTATTGCCTGAATCAGTTGTTCCTTCTGTTGTAGTTGAAATTTCTTGTGCACTTTGAGTGCCTGTATAATATTTTGAACAATCTGGATAATACATACCGCTCAGTTCTCTAAGATGTGATACTATAATCAATATCGCTATCACGAAACAAATCGTATAGGCTAATAGCGATACCAATGTCCAAAATAACAAAATCGACAAGGGTGTTAAGTGGTCGAATAGACCTTTGTTCTGTAAAGGATTCACATCTCGCTTCGGCCTCGGACGAGGACTCTTATTGTCGGCTGGTACTACAGTTAGATTTTGGTCGATAGTATAGGCAGATAGATTTTTGGTTGTGTCTGCTTCATTCATATTTTCAAATTGATATCACATCAAATTAAAAGTAACGATAATTTGACGTTAGCTGTCATTTCTTAGTTGACTTTGAAGCAGCGGCAGTTCATGATAAAAATGTAAAGGTGTTCTGCAAAAAAAAAGTTTATCTTGTAAGGTGGGTTGTCTTCCATCCAAAGAGCCTGCAGAACTCGTTCGTACGGCCCAACCAACAATTAAACTAGGAGTTTCAGTCTATTTTATATTTGTAATAAAAAAATCGTACAAAAACAAACAAAAATATTCAATAAATATTCCAAAAAGCCCTAATGATGGTACAAAGGACCTTGGTGCACAGCAGGAGCAGCCAATAGTACTTTTCCATGAGCTGGAGCTGGATGAACTGGGTGTCCAGATTTTTCTACAACAGCGTTGAAACCGTTGTGGTCATCAGCGGTATAGTGAACGGTACGTAGAGTACCATCAGCTTCGGCTACAGAGTAAGATCCTTTAACTACATCACCATCACGTACTTCGTGTTGGGTTTTGTGGTCTCCAGTGTGTCCATCTTGAACTCCATAGTTGAATTCGTATTTGGGATGAGCCTAATAAATGTATAAAATTAATAACAATAAAAAGTTATTAAATCAAGCGAATACTTACATAGTAATCAACATTTTGATGGGCTGGAGAAGCATAAGCTTGGTGAGCTACTGGAGCTGAATAAGCATGAGCAACTGGTGCTGAGTAAGCGTGAGCGATGGGAGCTGAGTAAGTTTTGGCAATGGGAGCAGTATAAGCATGAGTGACTGGTGCTGTATAAGCATGGGCGACTTGTGCAGTGTAAGCATGTTCGACAGGTGCTGAGTAGCTGTGTACTACAGGAGCATGCTTGTAGTCTAATAATCCTGCGCTTGCAGCAGCAACGAATGTTGCGATGGCGAGAATCTGGAAAAAAAAATATTAATCTTATTATAATTAAAACCGAATTATTTTTTAAGAATGTGGAAAAATGGTCAAAAAACAAGAAAAAGTGTATAGAAAAATGCAACAAATACTAAATAATATTTTCAACTTGGAATATACTATGAAAAATAAGTTTAATTTATAATTAATTAATAATAAAGTAATCTAAACGAATTTAATATGTGTATTGTATTATTTAATGATATAATTCACCTTTGAGAACATGTTAATGTGTATGTTATAAAAATTGAGGTAATACTAATCTCTTAAAAGAATATTGTGTCTTTTATATACGGCTATTGCCAAACATAGGAACCATTAAAGAGTATGCTGCCAAAACACAAGTATCGACCTTATGACGAAATAAAAGAATGTGACCTAGTTAGAAGTATATCTAAGGACACAACAAGATATTTTTGTTGATATTCAAGAGGCTGCGAGGTTAAGAATCAGGATTCAGAAATTAGTTAAGATTATAGTTATTTGTTTAACTAGGCAGCAAAGTAGTAGATTGACTGCCGAAGCTGAATTCATAGCCGAGCGTAGCGAGGCTAGGAATACAGCTAAGGCAGTCAATCTACTTTGCTGCCGAGTTGAACATATAATTTTTTCTCCGATTGTTCATAATGATATAGAAGGATACTGTATTTGCAAATTATTACAATTTCCACAATCTCTTTATTTTGGTTGGTTGCTATGGAAATGTATAATCACAGGCAGCAAAGTAATCACTTTGCTGCCTAGACACCACTTTACATTGACTTTTAGAAATCAAAAAAGCACACAAAATCACTTAATGGTCTCAAATAAATGATATTTTTACATCGAATAGTTAATTAAAATACAATCATAAACACAAAACTACACATAACCTATGCATTCTTCTTCCTTTCTTTTTTGGGCTATATCCTGAGGGATAATCTATCCAAACCTATGCATTACCGGCCATGGTAATTGTAAAAGTGTTACGTCACACGTATTCGGAAATCCTCGGGTGTTGCTCGAAAAGTGCATTGAAATTTGAATTTTATTTTAAAATTTGGAAGTAATTTGAAATGGAAACTGGTTTATTTCCTATTATTAGTTATTTTTTATATCAACTTTACTTTTACAAATTAATATTTAAGCAAAATATGAAATATGCGTGTACCCTATTGGAAGACGCTGTCATTGAAAATTGCCAACGAAAAATAACGAATTTCTGTAATATTTATATTTTTTTCAATTATTTCTCTTCATATTAACGTTACAGCCAATAGTACAAAATGGTAAACGCTGAGTTGCTTAAGACTGCCTCAAATTATTCAAATTACCATTTTAAAGTGTCCTCTGCTTCCAGATTTTTTCCTATTTAAAAAAAAACAATCAAAGAAGTCTTAATATAAAGTAAGAGTTTATACAGTTCCTTCTGACTTATCCTGTATAAATACTTTTATCGCCAACTGTCAGTAAAGCCGTCAATTATCAGATTGATTTCCGGAAGTAAACAAACAGTTTACCTTATCCTATACCAATAATGTACTTTATCTGCCTTGCGGCAGGTAAAGTGACATATGAGTCAGGTAAAGTGACATATGCGTCAGGTAAAGTGACTTATGCGTCGGGTAAAGTATTTTGACTTTGACATTACTCGAAAATTATTAGGTTTGTTCCAACAACCACCTTCGGATTAGTACGTGAACGTTCGTGAACTTATTCATGTACGAATCAAACGCTCGAGAACCTGTACGTGAATTAATCCATGAACATCATACTCTATTCATTGTTGGAACGATTCTCATAATTTGACGTTTTATTTATGTATGATTCATGTTTATTCACCATTACCTAACCTTAAAACATGACAGTTCGGACGAACGGTTCTACATCCAAATCTCTGATGAAAATGATCGTTTGTCGACACGTTCATGAACGTGTCCAGATTTTGTTGGAACGAATTTTTATCAGTCCATGGAATTGTCGGAACTTGTTGGAACAGAATTTTCGCTATGCGCATGATCGTGACGTTCATGTACGCATCATTTCGCTTAGTTGGAACAAACCTAATATCTGTCAGTGTTTACTTTGTCTCAATAAAATGCAATGAAATATACCTCAGTTTCTTATATTACGAATTCTGAACAGTTGGCGATAAAATTTTGTATGCACCACGTCAGTAAAGTGTCTTTATCGGACTCGCCAGTTATTCGTCTCGCTCGCTTCTCTCGCTTCTCTCGCTCGTCTCATAATTTCAGACTCGTCCGATAAAAATCACTTTACTGCCTTGGTACATAAATAACTATTATTTCTAACGTATAATTAATACGAGTAGTTTTAATTCGTGCTGGTAATGTCATCATTTGTTTCGAATTTATAATCAGATTACTTCATATCGTGAACAAAAATGGCTTTGAACTCTTGATCGTTACCGTTTTACACTAACGCTCTAGACACAATCCTTTTTTATTGTTCTCTCATTCTCCACTATCTTTTACGATATTTTTACGAGTTCGTCCTTGATAGAATGAGTCAAAACTAAAGAGGCACCGCCTTCCAAACCTTTCGCTTATTCAACGTATATGTTACTATACAGGCCAAACCGTTTTTTATGAGGAATTAGTTTGTCCCAAGTGAATTTGGATAAACTATGAGTTACAATAGCAATTGTAAAGTGATTATAGTCGGGCGTTTAAAGCCTCTAATGCGAACTATCCTCCACTTTGCCTCCGATCTTATTTGTAATTGTTATAAAAATTCTACAGGTTAATTAAGAATCTCTTTTTTTATATCCGCTTTAAAGGAAGAAATATAATAATCTTCACTCATTTGTACCAAATACGGCCAATAAATAATTTGACAAATGCTTTTTTTTAAATCAGTTTCAATAGAAAAAATAATTTGAATTTTAATCTGGTAATCTTCTTTATCAATAATAATAATAGGAAAAACTAGTAAATTATGTAAAACAAATCGAATTATTGATAAAAACTGACGTCAAATCAGTTCACATAATGTCAAAGTCAAAGATAGCTTGAATTTTTTTATGAAAGCTGTAAGGAAATACACTAATTGGCTTATGAGGAGCGTGAAATAAATTTAAATCACTTTTCTTAACGCTTTTTAAGCAAACTACAATAAAATAAATAAAGAATTAAAATAAGAATATATATTTAAATAAAAAGCAAAAAATTCATAACAAACAATTTATAAACATTAATGATGATACAGAGGAGCGTTATGTACGGCTGGAGAAGCCAAAAGTACTTTTCCATAAGATGGAGCTGGATGAACTGGGTGTCCAGATTTTTCTACAACAGCGTTGAAACCGTTGTGGTCGTCAGCGGTGTAGTGAACGGTACGGAGAGTACCATCAGCTTCGGCTACAGAGTAAGATCCTTTTACTACATCACCATCACGGACTTCGTGTTGGGTTTTGTGGTCTCCGGTGTGTCCATCTTGAACTCCATAGTTGAATTCGTATTTAGGGTGTGCCTGAATCAAAAAAAAATTAGATAACAAACGATGAAGAAGACGTCACTGCTAAATATAGCTGATTTTAACCACTAAAAGTACTCACATAGTAGTCTACGTTGTCATGAGAAGAGTGTCCATGGGCGAGAACTGGAGCGGCATGTGAAACTGAAAGAACTGGAGCGGCATATCCATGTCCAAGAGCTGGGGCAGCATATCCATGTGCAAGAGCTGGGGCAGCATAACCATGTGCAAGAGCTGGAACAGCGTAACCATGTCCAGCTGGTGCAGCTAAGTTTACAGAAGAGTATGAACTAGCAAGTCCATGACCGTAGTCCAAAACGCCTGCTTGAGCTACAGCTGTAAAAGCTAATACTGCCAAAATCTGTAAAAAAATTTGGAAATCAAGAAAAATAAATTTTTCATAAGAAGCCCATTCCCAAAAACTTTGATAATTTTCATGGTGTACACTTACTTTAGAGTACATATTGTTCTGGTTGAAGTGGTTGTGTATACTGAGGATAAATCATTTCGATAATCCTTTTATATGGTTTAATAACTAACCAGCACAATAAAGCGATCGATATAATCACGGCCAAATTCTTTCCGTTAACCAATCACTTTAGTCAAAATTCGGTGAAGTGTATTGAGAATTTATGTTGTAATTGTGAATACGTTTATGCATTTTTTACTTTCAAGTGTGAGATTTATAATTGAATTTATATTTCAATATAAATTCTTTTGACTGATATATTAGTATTAATTATTTGACATTTAATTTTCTGTTTTAACTCATTTTTATCCTTAAATGTTTTTTTCTAACGTAATTTTAGATGAATTGAATTCGTGGCAATAATTCATAGCTCTTTAGGGCCCCCACAGACTGCAGACTTTTTATCGGCCGTTAGTTTGGTCGGCGTCTTAATCAGTATGGAGATGAATGCATTATCGGCCGATACTGAATCGCTGTCGTGTGCGCATATGTCATTACGTTAGTGCTAAACTGTCAACTAGCTGCCAAATCAAAAATGGGAAATTATTATGTCAAAAAAAGTGCATATTCTACTGTATCTTATTCCGTATTTTGAAATTTGATTCACAATTCCTAATTTTGGTACTTGACAGCTGTAAACTAGCTGCGAAATAACCGGAAACAATCAATTGGCAAGAATATGTCCATTGTCAATTGTCAACTCCCTCTTACTGTGACGAGCAAAGCGCATGTCTCGACTTAGAGGGGATTTCTATGGATTTAGCTCCATTTTGCATAATTTTCAATCAATTTCTTTTGTAAGCTCAGCCCATAGGACACCCAAGAATATTGTCGGTCCAAGAATAATTCTGAAGTCTGGCAACTCCAAGACATTCATCGACTTTTGAGAAGCATACGACAAAATAAAAAGAGCAGTTTTAACACAAAAAAAAAGTATGGAAGTTCATTCATAGACCATGTTTTTTTTCCTTTTCACATTGACTATCAACTGATATTGATTGTGGGCCTTGTTTCCTTACGCTTACCTATATCGCGTAGCTTCAGTTTGCAAAACTATTGGCTATGTACTAGGTACTATAATTTATTCATGGGAACATTTCAAAACCCAAAATTTCATGAAGGAGTATCATTTGCAACGGTGAATGTAAAGGCTACCACTGATTTGGATAATTTCGAACTTGGACAGACTCTACTTCAATCTATATATTTTTTATCATACATTACACGTCAGTCCAAGTTTTATTATAAGGATAATTATACATCAGTGTCCTGTAAAAAAGAACAATTGCTAACCAACAATTTTCAAGGAACATATTGAACTCTGGAATGCACCAGATCTTGCATCTTGCTCGCTTTATGGAAAAAACTGGTCTTTAAAGCTACCTGTCCTTTAAAAAGAGACATAAGTCATCACAATCCTTACCAGCCTCTTGGGGGATTGGAACAAAATCACTGGCGAGTCACTATATTGAACATGTTTTGTTGTGTGGAGTTTTTTTGACATTTATGTTAGTTTTTCCATAAATAAAATCTGCCAAATTTTTTTTTCATTTTATATTTATAAAAATAAACAAAAATACATTGAAATAAATTTTAATGATGGTACAGAGGAGCGTGATGTACAGCTGGTGCAGCCAAAAGTACTTTTCCATAAGATGGAGCTGGATGAACTGGGTGTCCAGATTTTTCTACAACAGCGTTGAAACCGTTGTGGTCATCAGCAGTGTAGTGAACGGTACGGAGAGTACCATCAGCTTCGGCTACAGAGTAAGATCCTTTTACTACATCACCATCACGGACTTCATGTTGGGTTTTGTGGTCACCGGTGTGTCCATCTTGAACTCCATAGTTGAATTCGTATTTAGGGTGTGCCTGAATGAAAAAAAAAAATTAGATAACAAACGATGAAGAAGACGTCACTGCTAAATATAGCTGATTTTAACCACTAAAAGTACTCACGTAGTAGTCTACGTTGTCATGAGAAGAGTGTCCATGGGCGAGAACTGGAGCGGCATGTGAAACTGGAAGAACTGGAGCGGCATGTTGAACTGAAAGAGCTGGAGCAGCATACCCATGTGCAAGAGCTGGTACAGCGTAACCTGGTGCAGCCAAATTCACTGAAGAGTATGAACTAGCATGTCCGTGACCATAGTCTAAGACACCGGCTTGGGCTACAGCTGTGAAAGCTAATACTGCCAAAATCTGAAAACAAAAAAAACTACTTAATCCAATCTATCATTAATAATAATATTTTTTTTATGAAAATAAATTTGTATTATTAAAAGACAATAATTTTTTCAAAAAAATGTTTGCCTTCTAGATTAAAGTTTTTTTTTATCTCTACTTTACAAAGCTTAAATTGAAATTTCAATTATTTTCATTTATAAAAAATATAAACTTACTTTGGAATACATAATTGTACCAGTTGAAACGTGTGAGGTATACTGAAGAGAACGAAATCCAGTAAGGTTTTTATACGGCATGAAAACTAACCTGCCCAACAATTGAAAAGAAACATTCACGGTCAAATTGTGAAACATCCACATCGAAATCATTGTTCGATTCCATTTAGATTTTTTTATCATGATACATCTAACAAATTATTGCACATTGGTTATTACAATATTAATTTTTTTCAGTTAATTAGTTCTAAACCTCTATTAATTGCAAATTTATTAGAAGATAAAAAATTTGCATTTTTTTTATTCAGTTTAACAGTACTTTTAATTAAAGTGTCAGTAAATGCTTCATTTATATAGATTGGTAGCAACAGGTCACAATCCTTCATGTTTCAGCTAACATGAGCTTTTTTATTCGTCCGTTTTCACTTGTTGCTGCGACAGCATCATCCCTGGAGCTAGGTAGGGGATACTGGAAGACAAAAGCACCCATACAGGCTACGACAGCCTGGTATACCGACAGAAGTAGGTATAGGAAATGTAGGGCTAGGGTAACTATCCCAATTAGCTCATCTGAGATCGTCAAAACTTTCCACCAGTGCGTTGAAAAAATCATAGCAGAGTAAAGGACATATTGATCAGTTGCCATCTTCACAAACATCCAAGCTGCATTGAAGACATTGGATTCCATAGAATAGGAGACCTTCGCAAGGTCATGGGTTATAAGTTTACCGAACTGGTGAAGCAAACGGCCAGACAAAGCTCATCAATACTATTCATTGGACCGGAAACTTTCTGCGACGTTGCAAAATCAATAGTAAGTATGGTGACTAGGGAGTAGGTGGAATGTTGAGTAATCTCACCAATACAGATGGCATTAATCAACCAAAAATCCTGATAGGAAAACTGTTAAAGCCGTAGTCGGTATGTTAATAGACTACTGTACGCTTAACAGGAAAGCAAAACTAATGGTGTTGATAGAACGAAGTCAAGTGCAGACATACAGATTGCGAAAAACCTTATGGAACCATGCAATTTACACAAGTACGACAAGGAAAATATGAAAAAATAGCTTGAAAGAGAGGGAAAGAATAATTGGGCGTGGTCAGCTAGGGTGTATACTTATTTACCGAGGCTGGCCGAATGTTCGTTGCCCTTCTTTTTTAAACGCTGTTGCCAGAAGCGCATAATTATTCTTTCTTTCTCTTTCAAGCTGTTTTTCTCCTATTTTCCTTGTTGCACTTGTGGAAACTGCATGGTTCGATAAGCTTTTTCGCAATCTGTAGAAGAGGACACTGCAAAGCATATCCTATGCTAGTGCAGTTTCTTGTGCCACCATGAAGAAGTTACATGAAAAATTCAAAATTGCGGCTTATTGGATATAATTCTTAAAGCTATTTAATTTCTTCCCAGAGTCAGAGTCAGCTGTCTCTTTCAATTGTATTTGCAGTTCAAGAAGGCAATTATGTAATACTAACTATGCTTTTTATTGTTATTTATAAAATTAAGATATTCCTGCTAAGCTATTCATGTAGTAACTTTAGAAGATGCACCTTTTAGTAAATTCGCTGTAAGATCAGCACCAATAAAAAATGGAGAACTAGATATGGCTAACAAAAGAGTTGACATGATACTTTGCACTGGCAGTGTTTTAACTTCTACAGTGTACAAGTACATGAGTACAAGAGAAGATTGGAATACAGGATTGATCAAGATGGATTCACTCTGTATTAATGCTGGGATAAGTGTAATATTGAAACAAAAAATGGAAGTACTAATGGAAAATTCAATGTATGCAGTAAGGGAAAACTTTGGGAATTTAAGAACTTTTGTAACTTATCTTTGTGCTGCCAAAAATGAACCAGATATTTGAAGCGCTTTTATTTCTGCTCGATCACTTCTTTTAAAGTAATTATAATCCATTTATGAAGTATTAATAATGTATTTAGCTCAAAATAAAACATTAAATCTAGTCAACTGCCATTTATTAAAACCAAATCACATTAATTAACAACAATAAATAACCAACAACTATTCCATAAAACGGAAATCCTAGTGGTGATATAAAGGAGCTTGGTGTGCAGCAGGTGCGGCTAAAAGTACTTTTCCATAAGATGGAGCTGGATGAACTGGGTGTCCAGATTTTTCTACAACAGCGTTGAAACCGTTGTGGTCGTCAGCGGTGTAGTGAACGGTACGGAGAGTACCATCAGCTTCGGCTACAGTGTAAGATCCTTTGACTACATCACCATCACGGACTTCGTGTTGGGTTTTGTGGTCTCCCGTGTGTCCATCTTGAACTCCATAGTTGAATTCGTATTTAGGGTGTGCCTGAAGTAGAAAAAAAGTTGAAAAATGAACGGAACTATTCAACTGCTAGGTACTTACGTAGTAGTCGACGTCATTATGTGCTGACTGTCCATGTGAAAGAGCTGGGGAAGCGTATCCATGGGAAAGAACTGGAGCGGAATATCCATGTCCTACTGCTGGTCCAGCTAAGTTTACTGAAGAGTATGAACTAGCTTGTCCATGACCATAATCCAAAACACCAGCTTTAGCTATAGCTACGAAAGCTAGTACTGACAATATCTGTGAAAACAGTTAAATAATTATAAATGTTGTATTTGTTTATAATTTACTTACTTTAGAGTACATTGTTATATCGATTGAAAGGAATCAAATCAACTGAATGTAAAATCAAAATGTTCCAAGCTTTTTATATGTTACAATAACTAACCAGCACAATAAAGGCGATAGTTATAATCACGGTCAACTTACGAAATTGCATTCTTCGTTAATATAACCCAGTGATACATTTTATTTAAAGAAATTACTTTCGCTTAAATTATTTTGATACTGGTAATATGTTTAATGATTTAGTAATCGCCTTAACTCTTATGTATTCACACCTTACATTGGTATTACGTTCGGTGAATGTATACCAGAATTTTCAAATTAATGCAGATATAAAATGCTTCACAAAAGGAAGTTCTTAAATATTGTGTTTATCTTAAAAAGTATGAACTATTTTTTTCATTCGTTTATTTAAAGTGGGTATATTTTCGCTACTGTATAATCACCGACGCCAGTAATTTTGGCAAACCCACTATTCCAACCAGTGGTAGCGTTCCTTAACCAGCCCAGCATCTCTGATATAGCAGATGAACTAGCAAAGAAGGAGTCTGAAATACCTTTCTGGGAACCTGAACCTTTTTGCGGAATCAGCTCCAATGTAATATTGGAAGAAATAGGTGAAGCCGAAAGAAAAAGAAGATCTGACGATTGGAAAGATCTAGTAGGGCTTAGACAATCCAAGATTCTTCTGGGTGACTACAACCTGTTGAGATCAAATAGAAGCATACCTAAGTCAAAGTGAAACTGAGTGTTAACAGGGATCCTAACGGGACATTGTCGCCTGAATGGGCACCTGAAAAAGCTCAAAATAGTGGAGGAAAAAGAATGCAGATATTGTGGCATGGAAGAAGAAACCTCCATCCACATACTTTCCAACTGCACAGCACTCCAGAATCCTAAAGCACAGTACCTGGGAGATTACTGGATAGAAAAGGAACATTCACCTTATAAGTTGAAGCCTGCAGATGTCATATACATACATACATACAAGCTGCCGACTGTACAGGCCCTATACGACGGTCTTCCTTGATATGGGAGCCCATCTAAGTACTAACCATGTTCGACAATGCTTGACTGTATTTATCGCCTCAAAGGCGTTCCATTACAGTGCTGAGTCGTCGCTCTATGAACTATTTTATTACCAAATGTGTCGCGCGTAATATATTTAATGTTCACTAACTAGTTAATGGTCTAACTCTACTTGTCCTCCCCATATTTCACTTAAAACCTTCCAAAACAGCTCCTTGCAAAGCAGTTTATGGAGTCGTTTGATATCAAATGCTACCTTCAATCCGATCGTATCGGACTGTCCATTCGGATTGTTTTCGGGTTACCTAGGATTTAGACAGCAGTTTCCACATGAATCTTTTAAAGTGAAGTGAGTTTTTGACATTTTCGATAGAATTCATTTGATATTTTGTGGAAGGTTTGTTAGGGCCACAGTAATGCATAAACAGATAAAACTATGGGCAGAATAGCCTTCAAACTAAATTCATTAGTATTTGGAGAAATAATATTCCTTTTCTTGACCAGCGTTATAAGGTTTCTAGTTGATTTAGAAGATAAAGATTATTAATAGATGACTTTGAACCAGTTTTCGCAGTTAATAGTCTACTCCTGTTAGATTTTTGTGTGATAATATATCTTATTTTAGCATCAGAGCTATTTAAAATATCACTTTCTATATTTGCGTTATCACTGAACTGTTTCCTTCATCATTATCTTATTTTTCACTTTAATACCTTCTTATTTCACCTCATTCCTTTCCAATATTTGCTCTGATGATATATTCCAAGCTTCATAACGCAAATATCACTAGATTCATGGATCCCAATATGTCTTATCACGCATAATATTAATATAAAGGACTCCTCACAAACCTGTAGCCACCACGTATTGGAAAAAAAGAAAAAATCTTGTTGCAATAATGAATTTTATTTTTACAAAACTTCAACAAATAAATAAGTTAGAGTCCTACACTATCAATCATCAATGGTAATAAGAAGGAGCGGCCAAAAGTACTTTTCCATGAGAAGGAGCTGGATGAACTGGGTGTCCAGATTTTTCTACAACAGCGTTGAAGCCGTTATGATCGTCAGCGGTGTAGTGAACGGTACGAAGAGTACCATCAGGCTCAGCTACAGTGTAAAAACCTTTGACTACATCACCATCACGGACTTCGTGTTGGGTTTTGTGGTCTCCGGTGTGTCCATCTTGAACTCCATAGTTAAATTCGTATTTAGGGTGTGCCTGAGATAGAAAAACAAGTTAAAATATGAACTAAAGTATGATATGGTAGGTACTTACGTAGTAGTCTACGTCATTGTGGGCTGAATGTCCGTATGAAAGAGCTGGGGCAGAGTATCCATGTCCAACTACTGGTGCGGAATATCCATGGGCAAGAACTGGAGCGGAATATCCATGTCCTACGGCTGGTCCAGCCAAGTTTACTGAAGAGTATGAACTAGCTTGTCCATGACCATAATCCAAAACACCTGCTTGAGCTACAGCAGCGAGTGCCAATACTGATAAAATCTATAATATAAAATAGAAATATTAAAATCTCTAAACACAAAATCTATTGGAAATTTTTCTTCTGTACTATGCTTAATTTCTTACCCACCTTTGAAAACATAGTTGTGCTTATTCAAGACAGAAACTTAAACTGAATAATACGAAATGTTTTGAGCTTTTTATATGATACAATAACTAACCAACACAACAATGTAATAGATATAATCACGGTCAAATTATGAAATTATGTCCCCAGTACACTATGCCACTATCACCCGCCTTTCGTTTTGACTGTTATAATTCCATTAATAAAATGTATATTTTAATTGGCACCATAAAAGTATAATAAAAGAACATAACAAACGAGAAGTTGAATGAGAAATTTTTAATTTGTATATTATAGAGCTAGAAAAAATATCGAATTACTTTTAAACAGTATTGTTTATGAAATGGATTTTGATTCCTTTGTAACCAATTCTGTACGCAGTTATGGCAATCGCTTACTGGTATTTTAAAAATAGAGTTGACTATTTATTCTGGTTATTAGAGCCTTTGACTACGCAGTTTATTCTTAATTTTTGGATAAATAGAAATTCGTAAGTCTTATTCCCATACCTATAGTCAATACTTAATCTTCGTCCTGACTTCGTGAATTCTCGGGCAAATTATGACTGACCTTGCTAGGGTCGTAAAAAACTGAATTATTGGAGGGATAGTTATTCCTCTGTTGTTAAATGTTCTAAAATTTGGTACAATGTGAAAAATAACGTATCGAAATCCATAGGATTTGCCACATCTCGAATATACCGTTTTGGTAAGAGAATATCTGGCATTTCCTCAAAAATGCCTAGAAACTCTTTAAAATTTTCAATATATCTCCTAACCCACTTTCATATTCTCATAAAAAATGACCGTAAAGACAAATTTCTTAAAGAATTTTATCGATGAAAACCGAAGGTTGGTCTCTATCAGACTTAGACACGATTTGTTTATAGTATACAGACTCGAGTAGTACTCAAACTCGAGATATATTCTTAATACTAGCTCTCACAGCTCTAGCTCACGCTGGCGCTCTGAATCTTGGCTAGACCACCACTAGAACCTGGATAATAACTTCCCACCTTCCCATTCTACTTTACTTCTTGGTCCTTTATACTCTTCAAGAGTTCATTCTGATGAGTATTATGGAAATGTACTATGAACATATTAAAGCTAGCAGCACAAGCCAGTGCTGACTAGTTACTAGCGGAAATAGGGAAAAATTTCCGTGCGCTGTCCTGAAAATTCCACCTTTAAGTCTTTGGTTGTTTTCTGATAAGTATATAAAGAAAAATATCTTTTAAATAGGAAATAAAATCATAATTGCTTCATAAATATTTTAATACAAATCACGACCATGCTCAGAAATGAAGCTTAGAGTTTAGTGAAAGTCGACAAATAAGTTTCAAAAAGAACAAAGCAAAATAAACATAAATAATTTATTAATATAAAAAATAACATTCTTCAACAATAAACAATTTTATTAACAATAATTTTTAGTGGTAATGAGATGAAGCAGCCTTTCCATAAGCTGGTGCTGGATATGCTGATTGTCCAGATTTTTCTACAACAGCGTTGAAACCATTTTTATCATCAGCTGTGTAATGAACAGTACGAATAGTACCGTCAGATTCAGCTAAACTGTAACTACCTTTGACAACATCACCATCTCGTACTTCATGTTGACTTTTTTGGTCTCCTGTGTGAGCATCTTTTACTCCATAGTTGAATTCGTATTTGGGAGGTGCCTGAAATGATACAGTACGTTACGGATATGATTCGGTACTTTAAGGAGGTAGACTTACATAATAATCAACATCTTTGTTGGATGAATATCCAATAGCTGCTATTTGACTAGGGGCATATCCGTGTTCTAATTGTTGCGCTCCTAGATTTACTGAAGAGTATGAGTTAGCTTGGCCGTGACCGTAGTCCAGAACACCAGCTTGAGTTAGAGCTGCGAAAGCTAATACGGATAAAATCTAAAAAAGAAAAAATTGTGTTTTCGACGGTTTTTTATAATTTTTAAAAATTTTGGTAGTTTTTTCATGTTTTTTGACAATTTGTAAGGATTTTTGTATAGTTTTTAATACATTTTCAATACCTCTGTATAATTTTTAATAAATTTCAATATTTTTTCTGAAATTTTAATTATTTTTTGATATAAACATATTTTTTGGTAATTCTTTTAATTTGTTTACAATTTTTGATAGGTTTTGACGATATTTGAAAAAATTTTAAGCGTTTCGACAGACTTTTATACTTTTATAATAATTTATGAAAATATTCGAGAATATTTCACATTTTTTGATAATTTTTCAAATATTTTCTTAATTTTTCGTCCAATCACTATTTTATTCATTTAACAAAAAAACTAGTACCAAATATTACTTTTATCTAACTTACTTTTGAATACATAGTCGTTGTGTGAATCGTCAATTCAATACTGAATTAAAATTAACCAGCCCAGCTTTTTATACCAATTAGTAGGTATCAAAAAATCGAAAAAATGTTACAGCCAGAGTACCTCCTACGTAAGCCGAAAGTTATGAAGCTTTACCAAATTTTTTTGACCCAGATGTTTCATTCGATATCATTATTAATAAAGAAAATAACAATAAATATACCAATAATGAATGCTAAGAGTTGCTGTTACCAACAACGCTCCAATTAATTAGTACATTTTAATATTCAAGAAAGTAACATATTTCTCAATTAATATTATAAAATAACTGAATTTTATTTGTTACTGTAATAGAACTCAGTATGTTTGTGCTAGCATACGTGGGTAACTTAAAATTTTTGCAAATTTCCAATACCTGCAAAGATTTTTTTTCCTTAAAAACTATATTTGTTCCTCCAAAATCCTGGAAGCGCTCTTATTCCAAAGAATTTGTATATTTGGAGCCATTGGAGCTTCAAGGTCAAGTATCACTACACGCGTAGTCGCACTGCACATCATATTAAAAAATAATTTTACTCATTATATCTTCCGTTTCGTATAGGTATCATGAGAATGATGAAACAAAGAGAATATAAATTTAAAAACCTTGGTTGAGCGAATTAAATTAAAAAAGCATTCCAAATAGAAGGAAGATAATTATTATCTCGGTTTTCAATCAATCAGCTCTTGTTAAAATAACTAAAGATTAGTAACGTGAGTGATGGTAGTCGATAGACCTCCGTTTGGTAATTATTTTCCAATAATTACCTACGTGTTAAATATATATTGCATGCACTACGCATTTCCGGAAATCGGAAATTAGGTCAAGGGTTAGGATGGTAATTATGTTTAATATAAAAAAAATGAAGTAGATATTATTAAAAACCTCTTGTTCCAGCAGTTTCTTGTGGGAATTTTGGAAGTAATATTTTGAAACAAATCACACAATTGAAAAATTAGCACATTATGGTGAATATTTGGTCAATAGTTGCGGAAACCTCCTTGATATTCTCCTATTGTTTCGTTTGCATTTGTATTTAAGTGGATCTCGTCACTTTTCTCTGCTCTAAAACCGTGATGAGGATCAGAAGTATATTCAACAGTACGTAGACTTTCATCAGCTTCAACCACTCAGTACTGCCCTTTCACTAAATCACCATCTCTAGCTTCGTATTGGTTTTTGGCATCTCCTGTACTTGGATCTTCTATTCCACATTTGAATTCGTACTTTGGAGTATCCTAAAAAAGAAAATATAAACTATTGAGTAGCTTAATAGGAACAACTTTAAATATTCAAATTTACATTACTTTGGCTCTCCATTTTAAATTATCAATCAATGAAATCTAAGTGCAATGGATATTGTTATATTGACCTTGATTTTAATTAAATAAAAGTGAATAACTTTCTCTGTAATCCAATTTTAATTTAAGGTATGTCAAATAGTGATATTTAGGTCATTGTCAAATATTTATCTAATAGTAATTCGTTTTTTCTGTTAACACAGATTTTTATAACTTTATTTATTTTGTTATTGTAGTGAATGCTATCTATTTTCAATTACTTTTACTACTTTTATTCTTGAAATTATGCTAACTCCCTCCCTTAATGATTGAAAAGGTCTTTTCAAATTCAAAAAAGTATCCAACTTTGGAATTTTTGATATTCCAACATAATTTCAGTCTTTTCTCGTATAAAAAAATATCTTTGCTTATAAACTATTTAAGTAAAGTGTTAAAGATCTCACATTTATTCAAACAATAGTTGGCAAACGCAATTCGTGAGGTGTTCCAAACAATAATCTCTAGATCTAACATGTGAGAAAACGTTAAAAAAAGTGTCATCTTGCTTAACTTGGAAACATTCTCAAGATGATCACGACGATAATTTGGGGTGTTTCACAGGCCGTTGCCTAATACCTATGGAATTTAATTGCTAGATTAAAAATTACAGAAAGTTAATTTTATAATTAAATTAGATGATGGGAATATTTCATTTAGAAACATTGAAGTATAAAAGATTGTTGCCTTTGAAGATATTAATTAGTTTTGTTTGAATAAGTCAACTGCAACTATGTTAACCAAGGTAAATTTGAAAAAAAAATCATATTTTATTCTAAATATTTTTTTTCAGACAATTTTCGCCACTCTTTTCTACACAATCAACGCCGGCTTTATAAATAATCACCAAAACATAGCAAATTACAATGCCGGACATCACAGTGTAGAATCTTATCCAGGAAAAGGTTCAATATCGACAACTTCTTACGTTACAAACCACGCTCCAGCTCATAGAAACTACGGTGGATACAACCATGGTTACAATAACGGCTACAACCATAACCTAGGAGGAGGACAATCATATTCCAATACTTACATTCATAATTCTAATTCAATCAACCATGGATCGTTTAATAGAAACCATGGAGCTTCATATCATGAAAATTCTTACGGTCATGGGGGTTATGTTAATCACCATAGTTATCACCATGGAGAAGATTATGATGAAGGTCAATATTATAACGTAAGTAACCAAAATAATTTTTTTCCTCCAAGCGTAGAATAAATATAGTAAGCACCTAGCGTCAAACACATCTTTAATCACTCGTCCTGTTTCGCTCCAATAGTGCCTTTAAAAAATTTTTTTGGCTTTTCCCGTAGAATAAAAATTCAACGTTACCGTCACAGCAGACACAACCATATATTGAGTTTTATTGATGGGCGGCTATTAATTTTTAACACTAGATAATTTGTTATTGTTAATATGAGTCACCTTGAAGGTTTTAACACCTCAAGGTTCATTAAACCATAGAGAATAATCAAGTTTGTTTGATATTATCGTGCCTCAAAGAATCGGTGTGATATATTTGTTGGTAAACTTTGACATTTCGCTTTCAATTGCATGTTTTTATTTCAAGGAAACTTTTAAAATGTTTCAGCTATTATTTTAGCAACAATTAATGTGCTGGGCAACATTTTATACATGAGAAATGGTGAATTTCATAGTTGAGCGCCATATCATACAATAAGTGCTAACTTCTTTTTTATTGGTTTTAAAGTTAGGTAGTTTTTAACCATGAAAAGCCAAAGAAATTTAAATTTAAATATTTAAAGTTGTTCCTATTAAGCTACTCAATAGTTTATATTTTCTTTTTTAGGATCCTCCAAAGTACGAATTCAAATATGGAATAGAAGATCCAAGTACAGGAGATGCCAAAAATCAATACGAAGTTAGAGATGGTGATTTAGTGAAAGGACAGTACTCAGTGGTTGAAGCTGATGGAAGTCTACGTACTGTTCAATATACTTCTGATCCTCATCACGGTTTTAGAGCAGTTGTTCATAAAACCGGACAAGAGTCAGTAGCTTATGGACATTAATAAATATTTCGTCCATTTTTCGTCCAAATTTCGTATTATGTAAATATTGGTCTATTTTAAGCTTTTTATATGAAAAATTGTACTTTGTTTATACTTTTATTATAAAACATATAAAAACTAAAGTATTTTTAATTGTTAGCGTCAAATTATGATTCATTTTTCACCTGTTTACAAATATACAGTGTGTCAATTTTAAAACCGTATCTAGAGTAGAGGTGATCATATTAAAATTACAAGAAATAATGCCCTATCTACAACAATTTGAGACAACCCCTTGTTTGTGATGCGTTGTTGGAAATACAGAGTGTATTAGTAACAATTAACAATTATACAGTATGTAGCAGTAAAGCAGAACAAGAAATTACAGTATGTTGAGTAAGAATTTGTCTCATTTTTCTTGTATAATCAAGTAATTGATACACTTGCATAATTATTTGCCCAATTACTACATTTCAGTAGATTCAATAATCAAAATATTCATTAATTATACCCGAGCCCAAATTCGTTTTCTTGTTATTAACATTATTTTACAAATAACTACTGTATTTAATATGGGCATAATTAGATCAACCACATTTTAATATATTTATCTCTGGCGATGATATTATGTAACTATAACACATTATGAAATAAAAAAAAAACATTTTTTTAACAGGTGGAGACAGTTCTTTATATGTCGAGTGAAATGAGACTATATATATAATCATTAATGTCATTTAAAAATCAGTTTGTGTTGATCATTCAAAGTGAAAATCCAAAAGTAACAACATGATAGTGAAGGTATAGTGAAGACTAAAATTATTTTACTCAAAATTTATTAATAAATGTTCAATTATTATTTCAGGTAGCGGCAGTATTTCTTCTAGTTGGGTACACAGTAGCTGTTGAAGATGGACCAACATCTTACGCATCATTCAACGACTTCCAGAATTCAGTTAAGCACACCCTATCTCAAACTGGAAAACAAATTCAATACAACCAACCCCAACCACAATATAAATACAACCCTTCTTTGTTTGAGAAACAAAATGTTTATTCAAATCTAAAACCCACCAAGACAAATTATTCACCACAATATACTAAGCCTGCTTATGAATCGAATGAACCTAGTTATACTTACCCTCAAACTGAATATAAATACGAATCTTCTCAAGCAATAGTTTCTGCACCAGTCTATTCGAATATCAAGCCTGCTCCAAAAAATTCACTACCTTCTATCAAATATACTAACTCAGCAGTACCTAGTTATCAATCACAAAGTTCAGCAGGATTAGGTACTTATGCAGGACAATCTTTTACTGGATCTAATAATGTTCAATATTACCAAAACAGCTTAAGTTCTAGTCAATCCCAAGATCAAAAACCAGCTCAACAGTACTTTTTACCAATTCAACAAAATATCCAATATGACGCATCTCAACAGTCGCAATATTATAACGACAAAGAAGAAAATGTAAGTATCAAAGTAATAATAATAAAAATAATTGTTATAAATATTTTTTTTATTGCAGACTCATCCAAAATATGAATTTTCTTATGGAGTAGAAGATCACAAGTCTGGAGATTTCCATTCGCACAAAGAAACTAGAGATGGTGACGTTACTCAAGGAGAATACTCTCTTCGTGAACCTGATGGTACTGTCAGAACTGTCAAATACACAGTTGATAAACATAGCGGTTTTCAAGCAGTAGTTGAAAAGTCTGGCAGTCCACAATATGAGAACAATCTCAAGAAAGCTAATTATTATTGAATATTTTCATTTATCTAAGTATGTTATTTGTTATTGTTATTGAATTGTTCGTTTTCATGATTTTATTTTAATAAAAAGTGCCAATGTTACCTCGATATGTTTTTGTCTTGATTTAAATGAATTATTTTCATAGTTTGGTATTCAGTATTTGAATAAACTGCTCTAGAAAAGTAACGGAAGCCTGAAAATTCGGATATTACAGCCAAACAACGTCAAAATATGATGCTGACTTACCTTTCTTAGGGGCTATGTGTCTCGTCATGTCTTTACTTTGTTGTTTATGGTCAATTTTTATTTATATCCATTTAAATGATACAAAAATATTCCTAGATACAAGAAAAAACATCAGTAATGCCCTAGAATAAGATCACCTGTATAATATGTGGCTGTGTACCGGTTAGGTTAGGTTACAACGGGGATCTTAGCTGCAGACTTTGTGGCATGGAGACCGAGAAAGAACTTAGTCTGAGGTTTCATTGTGTTATATTATCTCTGGTTTCATTAAGTACACTTTTCGTTTTATATTCTTCTATTATCTGCATAGGCGTGCGCAGACTTTCTTAACAGGGGGGGGGCCAAATATCAAATCGGAATCTTTTGATGAAAAAACAAAAGATCCATGTCCGCCGAAACATTGCTTTTGCATATTGCCGCCCTTCAATTTCTCTTTTCTCGGAATTGGGATGGACTGATTAGGGTGGGCAATGGACCACCCTGCCCCCCCTCTGTAGGCACGCCTATGATTATCTGTATCAGACCGGCCCAGTCGCATTCCTTCGAAACAACCTCCTAACAATCAAATCTAATTTACGGTACAAGTGAGACTATTCAAACAGCCATAAAGCAAAACACTCCTCCGCAACTGGGTCACACCCTGTATATCACGTAATCGGAATGGTAGACTTTAGTCATAAAGCGCTGAAAATTACATAATAAAAATCAGAAGGATTATTCTACCTGAAGAATGGTCTGGTGTGATACGACATTAGCGTCCCTCGTAGAAAACATAACCTAGATTTATTTCAACTTTAAAAATATTGTACTTATTTATGTAATAAGCTCTTTTACTTCTTTATTTTTACCAATTCTTACTTTCTTTTCGTCTGCCTCTTTTCTTGCTTCACTTGTATGTATGTAGATGTAGGTATGTTTGTATGTTACCGGTTCCTTTGGACTTTATTTTGACCCATTTAAAACATACAGATTTAATTCAAACATTGTACACTGATGACAATACAAAATAGTAGTAAAATATAGGGTGTTCCATTTATAAATTACAGTAAAAAAACTAAAAAATAAGCTATATAGGCAAAAGGATAAAAAAATCATTTTTTTTAAATTATTTATGGGATACGCCAATGGTTTTGCATAAAAAGTAAACAATAGTCTGTCGTATTCATATGGAAGATAGTAGAAATGACCTTGTAATTCTCGAATAGTCGACACTAATGAATGTTGTGAATGAAGAAGCTCCATTAATACAAATCAGGTTTTTTTTATTAAAGAGGGTCAATAACTTTTATGTAAATTTATTGACGTTTATTATTTACGTTGACATGTTTTTGGAGTGGAACTTCACTCAGGTCTCAACAATCTTCTTGTCTATCAGTCTCTGAAATCAAAAATCTTGATGGGGTTGGTAAATTTCAATTTAGCCCAAGGTACCTCGCAACAGATTGCGTTATAAATGAAACACCTTATATATCACTGCGGTAGGTGGGTCAAAATCAAGTCCAAAGGTGTTACAAATAAACAAAGATATATACAAGTGAAAATAATTTAAACATGTTTAAAATACATGGAAGTAGAAAATGTAGAGCAAAGAACATGAAAATTTATGACAAAATATGGTAAATTAAAAAAATTTAAAAAAAATTCACCATTCACACTTATATAACGGACCGTTTTGAAGGTACCATACACTTGCAGCGCGCATTTAATTACCTAATAATATTGCTCTACATCTTTCAATCGGTAAGAAATATTTCAATTAGGGTCAAATTTTCGGTGATGAATTATATAAGTGAAGTGGACGTGGGACAACGCCCATATTTTGTGCCCATGGGATTTTTCAAGTAGTGAACGGAATGGTATAAAAATGTGTATCGGTTTTTTTTCTAATCAGTATCATATTAAGTTTACTCATAGCATTAATCAATTTAAAAAATTTTAAAATGGTCTCCAAGGTAAGCAAAAAAAAATTATATAATGGTAAATCATTTTAAAATTTAAACTTACTGCTCTAAAATTAATATTTTCCACAGGTAATCGCATTAGCTCTCTTCGTAGCTTGCTCCCAAGCTATCCGTTACGACGGCCATGCCGCTACCTCTTCCATTGTATTCAACAACAACCACAACTCCATTCAGCACATTCCATCCGCTTATGCAGCTCCCTCCTACGAATATTCCGCTCCTATCAAGAGCTCTTCTTACGCCGCTCCTGCTCCAGTCGCCCACTACGCCGCACCATCTCCAGTTGCCCACTACGCTGCACCAGCTCCAGTCAACCACTACGCCGCACCAGCAGTAGCTTCTCCTGTTCTTCTAAAGAAAGCAGCTCCTTCTCACAGTGCTATTTCTTACTCTAGCTTAAGCTTCGGTGATGCTCAAACTCATTATGCTGCTCCAAATAATTACGCTGCCAAAGTTGTTGCTCCAGTTTTGGTGAAAGCTGCTCCAGTAAATTACGCACACGCTGCTCCAGCTTACAGCGGTTATAAAGACCAAGAAGAATACGTAAGTCGACAGTTTAAAATCACTTAGAGTTGCTTGGTATATGTTTTTCTTTTGTGTTTTAGGCTCACCCTAAATACGAATTTGCATATGGAGTTGAGGACCACCAATCCGGAGACATCCACTCCCATAAAGAAGTACGTGACGGAGATGTTACCCACGGAGAGTACTCTCTTCATGAAGCTGATGGTACCATCAGAACTGTTAAATATACTGTGGACAAACACAGTGGTTTCAACGCTGTTGTAGAAAGAACTGGGCATCCTACCAAAGCTGCTGCTCCAGCTCCGTACTACCAACATTAAAGTCTGAATTGTCACTGAATTGTTTGTATTTATTTATTTTGTTATTAATATAAAAATGTTTTCGCAATAGTAATTTGTTTTTGTTTATATTATTTCCTTCTTAAAAATTTTATAGTGGAAAGGAATGTTTTTTTGAAGAACTTGTCTCGATTAAATTGCACATATTTTATTATAAATTAAAATTACAAGAAATATGATACTATACACTTACCAAAAATAAAATAACATAAAAATATTCGTGAACCGTATAAAAATTGTACTTTATTTGAAAATAACAAAACCAAACTTAAAATTATGGCCGCTCGGTAATTAAAATAGTTAAAATCTGTCATTTTCAAAAAAAGTCATCCATTTTTTCCAACATTTAGTAATGATCAAAGCCGTATTTACTTCCCAAAGGTCCATTTTCATAACCATAGAAAGGTTTCTTATACAAACCCTTTTCATAAATAGGTTGATCGTATAAAACCTTCTCGTAAACAGGTTCAACCAAAACCTTTCCTACAATAGGCTCCGCGTAAACCTTTTCATATGTTTGTGGATGTATGGCGAGTCCATCTTTTTGAACAACTGCGTTGAAGCCATTATGGTCGTCTGCAGTGTAGTGGACAGTACGCAGAGTACCGTCTGGGTCTGCGACAGTGTAGTACCCTTTCACCACATCACCATCACGTTCTTCGTGCTGGGACTTATGATCTCCTGTGTGGGGATCATCCACTCCATAGGAAAATTTATATTTTGGATAATCCTAGGAAAAATTTTAATGTAATATATTTTTTGTTAATGAATAAATTACTTACATAGTGCTCGTAATTTTTTTCGTATCCGTTGCCATAAATATCACCTCCTTCTGGATAATATGGATGATCGTAGAGAGGTACTTTGTCGTAAGAAACAGCTTCATGATAAGGAGATACTCCAAGGTAAGCTGAGGAACATATTCCACTTAGAAGAGCCAAAAGTGCAATCTGGAAAAAAAAATTAAAAGTGGGTGAATTCCTATTATGCGCAGTAGTTAGTTTTGCTAACAAGAAATTGTGTCGGTCATCCTAGACCTTCAAACTTCATTGCTTTTATTTGAAAAAAAAATACCGTTTTGTCATGCTTCACTGGAAAATTATTATTTGTGGTAAGAATATTATGAAATCATACAAATTTGTTTTCAATTCTATTATGGTCGAAGCCTTTTAATATACTTTACTTTTTTGTGTCAAATTTGCAGGAGCATTCACAGAATTCTTTGTTTCCTATTTGGTATGATTCTTTTATATCCCAATGACACGTTTCTATTGAACAGGAAGCCTCTCTGTCCAAGCAAAATAATGAAGAAGCACATAGAAGATTAAAATTTCAAATTTTGAAGTAGACCAAAATAAAAAATGTCTCTTTTCACTTATATCGGTAATTTCAAAGTTTTTAGATTGTCAATAATATTGGACACATTGTAAAAAAAGCATTTTTGAAAACTAATGACTCAATATTAATAAAAATATGAAAAAAATAAAGATAAAGAACAATAAGAAATTGTCTAAATGTACTAAGCACTATTTATTTCAAAAAACACAATTTTTCACTCACTTTAGCAAACATTTTTCCAATCTTCCAATGAATAAACTGATACTGAATCAATGAAACAGTTCCTTGTATTTATATTGTTATATTGGTCACCCTAGACCTTCAAACTCTATTGGTTTTTATCAAAAAAAAATTTCATTGTCATCGAACACACAATTTCAGAATTCTAGCATACTTTTATTCCAATAATATTGACCCAATAATAATACATGCATAAGATTATTGTGGTTAACTTTTTTCATTTTCAAATTATGTAATAGTTATAATTTGAATTTATAATTAGTTTTCGTTCACCCAAAGTGTATAGACAAATGCCATTTTATGTTTTTCTCAACACAAAAACAAAAAAAAATCTCATTCAGATGCTACACAAAGCTTCGCTTAGCATATAAATTTAGCCAGGGCGCCAGCTATATTCTGACGTATTAATATTGAACTAAAGAAGCAAAAAACGTGAGTTGGGTATTTTTTGTTATAGCGGCAACATCACCTGTGAACATTTCAATAGAGGAGTTCAGTTAAGGTCTACCGTTCAAAGCATAAGATTTTGCATGTTTTTTATCATTGCAAATATCTATATTGCTTTATTAAAATAATGAATACACCTCTGAAGAGTATATCTTGAAATTAAAAATGACTTTTTAGCTGAATACTCAACATATCAGTGGCCAATATAGTTCTATGAAATCTTGGCATGTCACCATTTCATTTCTATTATTCAGTTACTAGTTATGTCAAATGTCAGTGGAAAAAGTAATTAGAAGAATAGAGATACAGCTAACTAGAAATGCTACAAAAATCTAATCGAAAATGGACATACACAATTAAACGAATATCAACAAAAATAAATATAACTGACATTTGACATAACTTGTGACTGTATAACAGAAATGAAATGGTGACATGCCAAGAGTTCATAGAACTATATTGGCCACTGATATGTTGAGTATTCAGCTAAAAAGTCATTTTAAATTTCAATATATACGCTTCAGGGGTGTATTCATTATTTTAATGAAGCAATATAGATTTTCGCAATGATAAAAAACATGCAAAATCTTATGTTTCAAACAGTAGATCTTAACTGTCATTCTTGTCAAAAAAAACACTTTTTGCTGGTCATATTGACCTTGAACCGTTGTCTAATATTAGAGAATGCTTAAACTGAACTCCTATGCCTGGTGACAGAAGTCTTAGTAAAAGGGTCCGTTTTTTACCCTCTTTATACGGAAATATTTCTCTATATTACTTAACACTATCGTATTATAATAAAGAATAGCGTTGGATATTTTTTTGCGATTTATTTTCTGTATTTGTAACAACAGAGACGTCTAAGTTTATAGTTACGTATTAAACGATCTGGAACGTCCAAAACCCACTTAAAAGACTTTATTTATGGATTCGCAAAGCCGAAGGTGATTAATTAGCTAGGAACTGATGCAATTAATATAGCACGTTTAACAATTATATAATGCAGATTATGTATAGCATTTCATTGATGGTAATCTTACTTAACAAAATCGAATACCGCATATATGGAAAATATAGTAATTTCTTTTATGAATGAAAAAAAAAATTCAAGAACCAACCATTCATTTTGAAAAATTGTTATAGCAAAAATATCACTCGTTGATTTTATAGTTTGGTTCAATAAGGAATCAATAAAAGTTGATAGATACTTGACACTGGTAATACGATCCAGTTTTTAAGCAATAATACACATAACAGTTGCAGAGGGGTACTAAGTTTAATTTGAATCGTATAAAAAATCTAAAAGTCTATGCTATGTTCTTATATCCATAATAAATCGGTATAGTGACATCTGACGTATGGTTGCGTCATTTGTCACCAGTCAGTTGTCAGTATTTTTTCAGGTTTGCTATCGTCAGATGTATTTTGAATAATTTTAACCCCCGATGATTATTAAAAACAGCAAATGTAACTTCATAACCTAACTTTTGATTCCCATATACATAAAATCATGAATATTTGCGCTGTACAGTTTTGTGTAACTTTTTTTCATCTACTTTTATTTCTGGTACCTTTCCTCAATCGAATAAAAATATTTATGGAGATGAAGTATTTCAATTGAAAAAAATGGTGCTAATACAGCACTGGACTGATATGCAGGTATTGCACTTTCAAATTGCAAATATTTTGATCAATTAACTATGTAACTAGAAGCCCAGTTTTTTTTTCAATAATTCCATTGAACGGGTTTTGGAGTACTATGCTGATGCTGCCTATATAAAGAAAACCCAAGACGAACATTCATCAGTTCTGTGCAATTAGTTTGTGACAAATAATACTGGATTTAATTTTAAAATGTTCACCAAAGTAAGAACATTTTTATTTTGATTTTTTTACAAATATTTGACACTATCACTATATGGCTATTCTCTATTCACAAAAAATACATTTGCTTTATTATTATATTAATAATAACAATAAAAATTATATATTTATTATTACTTAACTAATTTAAAACAATTTAGAGTTTGCTTGCATCCAAAAACTTGATATATGACAGTCGTCTGACGTTTTCACTTTCTGTTACTCACAAAAAGCTAACTATGTATTTTCAAGGTCGTTTACTTCACAAAAAATAAACCATAAAGTTTGTATTCCATTCAAATCTTGTCAAAATAAGTTGGGAGCTGTTTTTGGAGATATCCAATAAAAATATAAAACTATAAGTACTCAATTCCTACTCCTGTGCACCAAGAGTTGATAAAAAAATGAAATTAAAGAAACACTGGATTAAAAATGGCGATACTCAGTCGTTCTTTCATGTAAAATCATGTTTATTGCAATAAAATACCAATTTTCAATACTTTCCATTATATTTTCCGAATTTCAGCTCGCAGTTGTTATTCTTTTCGTCGCCTCAGCACATGGTAGCCCAATCTCTTACATATCCGGTGGACCAAGCTTTTATGATGGAGGTTACTCACACATTCCATTAACAACTCACACGATTGCAGCTCCAATAGCATTTGCTAAGCCAGTTTTAACCTACGCTAAACCAATCGCAATTGCCAAGCAAGAAGTAGTAGACTACAGTGTAAGTATAACCAACTCAACATTATAAGACTTGGAAGAAGTTTTACTTTAAATTTATCAATTTTCAGGCACCGGCTAACTACGAATTCAAATATGGCGTTGACGATGCCCACACTGGAGACAAAAAGCAGCAATCAGAAAGCAGGATTGGAGACACTGTTAAAGGAGAGTACTCTCTTGTTGAGCCTGATGGTACTATTCGTGTTGTAAAGTATACTGCTGACGCTCACAATGGTTTCAATGCTGTTGTTAGTAGAATAGGTAAAAAATTTTTTTAAAACAATATCTTGACTCTATTCACCTAATAATTATTTACACCCAGGTAAAGCTGCACACCCACAAGCTGTCCACAAAATAGTACAGCCAACCTTAATCAGTACTCCTGTAGTCCATCACGATTATGGTCTAGATCTATACCAACATTGATTTTAGATGATCTGGATCCGAATATATAGCAGTATTGTTCACATCATTATTTCCATTCATTCGTTATACTCATCTCAGTTTTATTGTTGTACATATGTTTTGTAAGTTATTTTATGTTTGAGGCAATAAATGTTTTCACTTGATTATTTTTTAATATTTTAAACCACCTACCACTTAGCCATAAATTACTGGAATGTTTTAATTCCTTACTGCAAATATCCAACATTAATTTAGACACTTAAGGCTGTTTCAAAGCCATCAAGGAATAGTCTAGGATCCTGCTCTTCCAGATGTCAATCCAAATCAACTGGAACGTCTCTAATAGAGCATATCATAATTTGATTCAAAAAGAGCTGGAACTATATAAAGTGTAGACAAAATCTGCAAACTACAAAGTGACAGAGCTCGTGATTGAACGGATTGAACTACACTCTAAATATTAAAATTATTTTAATATACTCAGGCGACCTCTTTCTTATAAAATATAAACTTATTTCAATTGAGTTACACAACAATACTAGTTAAAAGAAAATAACTAGATATAATGTATAATATTGGTCGTTCCGTTGGGTAACTTTTCAAATAAATTAAGCATTAGCATGATCTGCGAACATGTAACAAGATTTTTTTTTGGTTTAACGTATTATTAAAAAAAGTATGGTGTTTGAAAATGAACGTGTAAAATAAAAGTAGATAAAAATTTGTGCTTCTGGTGTATCACCAATTGTATCTACAGCGTGTTCCATTAATATAACTTTCTTAAAGCTCTACCTGACTTGACTAAAATACAGGGGGAATGAAAAATAATGGAATACGACTGAATTGCCTTTAAATTATTTTTCTCAGGCTTTTGACCGGGTTCTAATACTATATGAGACTGAACACATGGTATCACAGAAAATTTAAAGAAATGGATAGCTGATGTTCTCAGAATTTTGTGTCATTAATACATTATATCCGTTGAAATCTGTTTTTCTTTCAATTTTACAATAATCTATAGTCTATTATACAGATTAGGCAAATCATAATGTTTTTCCTACATGCCAGTGAATGTTTTGAAAATGTTTCACTTGAGTACAGACATTTACAGTCTCGTCACAGATTATAAAAGAGAACAGATACGAATCCCGGCAAAACATCAAAGGATTTTCAACTCCGATTTCAATGACCTTGGACATTTAACTCGGTATGGCCGCGATGTCACCAGTTTAAAATTTTTTTAGAATTTTAGAATCGATTAGTCAAATAACACAAATAATATCGCGGATTGACAACCTTCAAACTGAAGTGTCAAAATGGCGTTTTGTATTTTGATTTTTGAGCCAAGCCGTCACGGTAATTGTGCATGGTTGTCAAAGATGGTTTGTGAAAAATTGTATATATTTATGGTATGATTTTTATACATAATAATCTTTTAAATTGTAGAATTCTTTGAATGTTAATGAAATTGATTTGAAACAAGTAATTGTTGAATATTTGTATGTGTATAACTATCACACTAAAAATAATGCTTATAACATATTCGACCCATGATCGTGAATTAAGGGAAATATTATGCAAATTGATAACCCTGTTGAAAAGTCTCGCGAAGCAGCCCGAACGGAGTCGACATACGACGATGGACCTTTAAATGGGTATGTCCACCCATCTCTCTCTTTTTTACTGTTCTCTGTCAAGCTTTCGCATCTGTTCTCTTTCATAATCTGTGGTCTCGTCTCTTTTAAAACGTCAAATACCAAATAATGCAAATCGATTCGGACAGCGCGTCGTTTCAAACGTCAAAATAATGATAGAATCATAATGTTACGTATTATTTAGAGAAAAATGGACAACAGCAGTTATATTTAGTTATAACTCCCAATTATCATTTATAAATGTAGGGGTTTCGATTAAAACTGTATGTTACGTATCCCTTTTTGAAAATAAACATGCTCTATAGCCTAGCGGTAGAAATAGTTGACTCTGACGCGGACGATTAGGGTTCGATCCTCACTGGAAGCTTTCTTTTTTTAGTCGTGGAGGAAGTATAGTCTTTTACTTGTGTAGAATGGCTAATATTCAATTGGATGATTCCAAAACTCACTCGCTGTGCTGGCTCGTTCTGGAAACTCATCCGCGTGAATAATAGCCATGATTCTGCACTCGTTGAAGAATATACTATTTTGTGGAAGGTAACTTTTTCTATTATAAAACTCTTCACTCTTCTTTTGCGTATTTTTTTCTCAATTCTTAGATCTCTGCAAAACTCTAGAAATGTATCTATTCTCCAAAGAGAAGATATAAACAATTGTATTGGTTAGAAGAAGTATCTACGAAAAACTATACCATACGTCATTTTTAAACTGTTCTATCTATAAAATGGAAAAAAAATACATAAATAGGCAACCCTCTATACAAAATATGACTATTTACTTACTATTTCTTTAATTTATATCAAGTACGCCTATTTTATTAAGTAATATTTTCCCATATCAATCAATTTTATAAATTCTAGTATCAAAAATGATTTCAGGTTTAAAACTAGTCGTGGAAAAAATGATTATAACCACTTTCGCACTTTACATATGTGTATTCATATACAAATACGTTGAAATCTGGTCTTTCCAGTTAAAATTATTAATAAATTTATATAGGTCGATGTTTATTTATTACTGATTTGGGTATATAAACGTGGGACAAATAATATGTTGATAACAGTTCGGTATTAGACATCGATACAACCATGTACTTCAAGGTAAGAATTTTTCCTTTTAAATTATCAGTTTTTCCTCTCTATTTTCTTCTTCCACATCGTAAAAATAAGTAAGTAATTATTTTCCAGATCGCAATTATCGCTGCTTTCGTAGCTCTTGCCCAAGGAGTCGCCATCTCTGTTCTAGATGGAGGATTAGGACTTGGTGCTGGTGTTCTTGGTACAGGTAATATCTATGGCGGACATGGTATTGCTATTTCAAAACAACCAATAATCGATTTACATGTAAGTTAAGTCAGTGTCAACTTAATTACAAAAATTTAACTCATTTTTCTTGTTTTTAGACACCTGCCAACTACGAATTCAAATACGGCGTTCATGATGCACACACAGGAGACAACAAACAACAATCTGAAGTCAGAGTAGGGGATACCGTCAAGGGTGAATATTCTCTAGCGGAACCTGATGGTACTATTAGAATTGTTAAATACACAGCGGATCCTCACAATGGTTTCAACGCTGTTGTTAGTCGAGTTGGTCATGCAGCACATCCTCAAATTGTCCATCAATCTGTTGTAGCTTCTCCAATAATCAGCCATGGTATCGGATTGAATTTGGGCTTGGGTATTCATTGATTTAAACCGATTGGTCAGAAGTAGCTTAAGCTTCCAGTGTTCTTAAAATTAGGAATAAGTGGATGTTCGTGCTTCTTTTCGATTTGTACCTGTCATTTTTCATTCATTCAGTCATCTAAGTTGCTCATCCCAATATTTATTAGTTTATAATTATATTATTATGTTTTTAATGTAATAAATATGAAAATAGATTTTGTGAGATTATTTTTTTGGTGAGAAAAAGTGATATGTGTCAATTTAAACGAACGACTTGCCAACGTATTAAAATTCAGTTCAAAAAAATATTTAAAATATAAGACAGATTCCTATTAGCATTCTTTCGGCAATTCCGAATATAACATTGTCTTAAAATCAAAGAAAACTAGATTATGTATTTCTTCATGCCTTCCTCTTTATCTCCGATTCAAGTCCAACTGATACCACAGCATAACAGAGTATGTGGCATCGCAGAAGGGGGCGAAAAAATCTCAGCTCACTTCAAAGTGAGTAAATGAAAAAGAACGTACACATTACTGATATGAGCTTGCGCTAACAAACTTCAACAACAATTGAACTAGCTACATTTAGTACTACTCCAAGTTTCGTGAATAAGATAACCTTGAGAATTATTCTCATTAATTTCAATCACAACCGGTTTTGCTTAAGTGGGGCTAAATTTTGAAAAGTATGGGCAATTAAACGTGGGATTTTAAGGAAAACAGATTAACGACAAGACATTTATGTATTTTTTATGTCTTTTATGGTTTAAAAATCTAGTAATTTGAGTTATGGAACGAGAAAAATGTCTATCGGTACCATATCAGGGAAAAACAATGGCTGTTCAATTGGATTTCTCGAGTTTTTGATCCACAAATATGATCTTTTTTACTCAGATAGTAATTTTTATTTCTTCTCTTTCATAAAATGTTTTTAAAAAATTGTGAAGAATATAACAATTGCATGGTATTTACTTAAAATGTACCTTCTCTTCACCACCTTATTCAACAAATTAGATAGTTTTTAACAAAATTTATCCAGAGGTCCAGTCAACATGCATTCTGGGTCACATGTACGCATATATAGATGCAAATAACGAAAGACCAGCAGACCATATCAGATAAAAATTTTACTATTGCCAAAACTAGGTTTGTAATTATTGTTTTGTTTTGTTTTTGCATAATATATAAGGTTAAAAAGCATATTAAACGCAAATTTAATTGGTCGATTGCGTATAAAATGCATGTTTGAAAATATTTTTTATAACAAAGACTATTGAAAAGAGGTGAACGGGATTGAATGGGTATATAAAGTAACAGGGATATTTGAAAGAAACAGTGTATTCAGTGACTTATCGGTGTTACCACGGATTAAACATTAAAAAAATGATTGCACAGGTAAAATTACACTTTAATTAAGTAACTATAATTATGGTTGAATGCAAATAACTCAGTTTGCCAGGATATTTGTAAGGATTTCTTAACAATAGCAGAAATTATTCAAAAAATGAATTTTATCATTTTTAGGTTATATTTTTATCAGCTTTCCTAGCTCTATCTCAAGCTGGATATCTAGGAGGTGGATATGATGGTGGGCTTGGCTTAGGACATGGAGGTCTATCGTATACAGGTGGTCACGGAATTGCTATAGCTAAAGAACCAGTGGTAGAATATTGGGTAAGTCGAAGCAGCAAATATTCCTTCCTCCAGCAAAGCTAAGGCTCTTAATGTAGGATGATGTGGTGACACTATTTACCCTTTTTAAACTATTAATTTCTTCTTCTGTTCCCATCATATCTTTACTAAGTTATAGTGAGCAAACATGTGCACAGAATCGGCAAATTTAGTGAAAATATGAAGCCTACGATTAAAAACAATCATCGCAAATCCTCCAGTCTCAGTAGAAGTCTCAGTAGAACTTAAGTGTTTGTTGAAGTTAAGAACAACTTAAGTCATGCGTGCTTAAATTCCAAACGGTTTAAATGAACGTTATTGTAATTGTGTTGAAATCTTTTTAGGCTCCTCCAAAATACGAATACAAATATGGGGTTCAAGATTATCATACTGGGGATCTTAAGAACCAAGAAGAATCTAGAGTAGGTGATCTTACCCAAAGCGATTATTCTGTTAAAGAAAAAGATAGGAAGATCCAAGTGTCTAGGATAATTTCTGGAGCTATTCCAATTCCTGTAAAAAGCTGGTAGAAAAATAATTAAAATTGATGTTTTGTTCTTCTTGTAAATGTATTAATGAGAAGTGTTCTTAGTTAGAATAAATTTTGAAAATTTAAAGAAAAAATTAGTATTGTGAAAAATTAATTTTTTGTTTAAATTTTCATACTTAATATTGAATTTGTATACATAAGGTATCCTAATGTATATGTTTAATTATTATTAATTTTGTATCCAAATGTGTTCGCTTATTTTATAAAGCTTTATATATATTGCAATAAAAAACATAAACAACATAATCCTTTATTTAAATCAATAATAAAAAAAATTTCATATCGTATTGTGATCAAAAAGTATTACAAAATGTATCATAGGACAATGAGGACAAAAAAAAGTTTGGAAAAAAAGGAACTGTAATTAATATGACACATATAAGAACTAACAGAAATGGAACATACAGGGTGTTTTCAAATGACACTTACATCGTTTGTATGTAGATACCTCTCGTAAAATTGGACAAAATGATATAAGGATTGGGCCGGGGGTCCAGCTCATTTACTTTTCAAAATACGGAGTGTTGAAGTTATAAAAATTCAAATGTTTTTATTTGATAACATTAAAATGGATGAATAAATTGATTTGATATTTGGCAGATTGTTTTTAAATGTGAAAAAGCATATTTTGATAAAATAGCATTTGTCAATTTTTGATCCAGTGGTGTACGTTTGGAAAAATATGTTACTTTTCTCCTCCCATTTTTCACGCCACTGGCATTTGTAGCTATTTTTATTAAATTTTGTATTCCTCAATGTTTTTCACGTAAAAAACACATAACCTTTCCATATCAAAAAATTTGTAGTTTTCAAGATATTTAATGTTTTCATGAAGTCTGCAACATAATTTTTTACTAATAAAATGAAAAAAATATTTTTCAATAACCTTCAAACTACTAATGGTTCAAATATGTATCAGAAACTAATTTGTGAAGCAGCAATGCATCTTAAACATTGTGGGAAGACTCTCAAAAATATTTGTCCAAACTTGTGCTTTTATTATTGAAAATGATGCTGCAAACTTCATGAAAACATTAAATATCTTGAAAACTACAAATTTTTTGATATGTAAAGGTTATGTGTTTTTTACGTGAAAAACATTAAGGAATACAAAATTAATTGAAAATGGTCACAAATGCCAGTGGCGTGGAAAATGGAAGGAAACAAGTGACATATTTTTCGACAAATGTTTTTTTTATCAAAATATACCTTTTTACATTCAAAAACAACCTGCCAAATTTCAAATCAATTTATTCATCCATTTTAAAGCTATCAAATAAAAACATTTGAATTTTCAACACCCCTATTTCGAAAAGTAAATGAGCTGGACCCCTCAATCCCTAAATCATTTTGTCTAATTTTACGAGAGGTATCTACATGCAAACGCTGTAAGTGTAATTTGAAAACACCCTGTATAGTAACCAAAATAACAAAATGAAAAAATATTTTCAACCACCATTACCTTTTGTATGAGTTGCTGAAGGTTTCTTTTAGTTCTTGATGGATATCCCAGCTCTTAAACAACACTCAACATTCAAAAACTCTAATTTAAGATTGTTAGTCACATTTTTTTTCCAATGAAACCATCAATTTTGAACAAAATTTTGACAAATTATTATAGTGGCATTAAAATATTTGCACTAACCAGTCTAACAACTGAATACATTGTGGACTGAAAACTATCTGAAAATCTTACGCGGTTCTTTAATCATAAGATTATCAAAGTTACATAGTTATTGTTGTTAAACCTAATCAGTTTAACCAATTTTACAAGCGACTGATTCCAAATAAAACAAAAAGCCGTTCAAGTATCAAATCTTATTGTTACTTACTCAAAATCGTAACAACTCAGTGCGCTCTAACTGGTGTGGTTTTTGCAGTTATAACTTTATTATGAAATTGAAATTGTCTGACCATCTTTGCACGTTCCAACCATACATTAGATAATGTGGTCTTCGATTTATTAGGTTTTTATTTCGAAAAATTGAAATTGAATGACAAAATTGTAATAATTTATTTCCGTGAAATGTTACATAAATTTTTTGTATAAAATTAGTATGGTGAGCTTTCAGCTGCCAGTGTCTGGGTCATAGTTATACCATCAACATGAAAGTGACTACTATTATTTTTGTAAGTTTTTTGAAAACTATTTCCAAAATTATAATGTCTTATTCAACTTAAAACTCATTTAGAATCATTAGAAATTATAAAAAAGATGTTCTGTAGACTCTTATAAATAAGAAGAGTAAGAGCGCGACATCTATTGATCTACTTGAGAACTTATAAGTATAATTATAGATTTTATTTCAGATTGTTTTACTTTTAATAATAAATAAAGCACATTGCATAGAAGAGTCATACACAGGTGTAGAAAATAACAATAATTCTGAAAACGAACAAAGCGAATCAGCAGAAGAAGAAGACGAAGAACCATTAACACAATCTGTAGAGACGAACGATGACAAGCCTGTAAATGAAGTAGAAACTCAAGAACATATCGATGATGTAACGTCGAATCAACCACAAAAAGAAGCCGAAGAAAATAGTTTGGTATCTAATTTTAATCGATATACATCTTTACCGGGTGAAAATAGTTTTTCTTACCATAATTTTAACGGTCCCATTTCTAAAGAAGTACGACAAGTTGTCGTACCCAATTCCAATCCTCTACAGCCTGGTGCTCATAGTGTGGATTTTGTGGTAAGAATAGTAAATTTTAAATCAATTTATTAGTGATTAAAAAATAAAATTAATCTTTTAGGGTAAACCAGATTATTCATTCTCCTATGGAGTTCACGATGATCAGTTGAAAAATTCCCATGCCCACATGGAATCCAGAGACGGAGATGCTCTTCGAGGAGAATATAGAGTGCTGCAACCAGACGGACTAGTTCGAATAGTTCGATACTATACAGATCCTTTAAAGGGATTTCAAATGAAAGTAGAGTATGCGAAGATTTAAGAGTCTGTTCGATTGTGCCAAATATTGTTAAAAATAAATTACCAACTAAATTGTTGTATATTTTTACCGATAAAATTCTCAAAACTGATTAAAAAGCATAGATAACCAGTATAACATGCAAGTTGAGCGCCACCTAGCCTTCAAGTACTTAACAGATCTAGCAGACGATTAAGAAAACTTCAAAAAGGTTTGGTTAGGTGACATTGACACATTTGTCAAATTTAGAAATAATCCTCAGACAGGAGATAGTAAAGAGTAGTCAAATAAAAGATTAGTGAACTTTAAAAGGAAGTGTGTCTTCAGAAAAAGAAATTTTCGTAGGTTGAGCTAATAATATCACCATAATAACGTTCCAGTGAATAGTGAACAGTTAGTTTGTTGTATCAATATGTGAACACATTTCAAAGTAAGTTTTATGTGCAATTATGCCTATACAGGTTATATTTTGATTCATTTGTATGCAATGAATGTAACAACAAAATTTATTTGCGTTGAACGTTGTATTTAACATTCAACGATTTGATGAAGAGGTTTATTCACATCAGGTACCTGCAAAACCATAATCTGATACACTCTTTGATAAGAAGTTTTGGTTTGAGTAGGTACAACTAGTACAAAACGTTGCATTCTTTCAAATTGTTTGGTGGCTTGAATAAATGTACACTCGTTTATTAAATCTGTATGTAGTAAATCAATCTCGATAGCTAACAGCCATAAATTAAAAAGGGTATGTGCACATTAACATTGTTAACTAGTATAATTACTTTTGACATTCAACTTTCAATCTCTATAAGTTTTTATGCTTTAATACAAATTTACAAGTGAAAATATGTTTATAAATATTATATTTATTCATATATATTTGAAACAAAGAATAGGCATTGCTTCATTTCACTTTTTTATGTTATACTTATAAGCCTTAACTGATTGTAAATGGATATCTTGACTCCAAGGATGCAAAAATTTGTATCTTCTATGAAGACTGTATAATATCAATCATTCCTTCTTATCAAAAATTTAAATTAATCATTTGAAATGTATAACATAAGTATCATCAGTTTTATTATATAAACATTTGATAATATTTACATCACTTATGCCATATTAGAATTTAATAGACATCCTAAATATTTATAAACTAATTAAAATTAAATTTAGCAGTGCAAAAACTTATGTTAAGTACACATTACTGTCTACCTCCTTATGTATCTACTTGCATGTGTAAGATAAATAATATATTAATATGTATACATCATGTGAAATACATTTAGAAATATTTCCCATTTTCATATCTAATTTTTTCATTAATTGTGATAAAGCTATTAAAACAAACTAGTTTATAATAAAACAAGTCTTTAAACTGGTAGTCATTGCATATGCTTGAAATAAGAAAAATATTTTGGAAACTGTGTTCTTATATATTTTAAATTGTAATGTAATTCTTTGTTTCAGTTTTAATATTTTGAAGAAAAACAGTGAAATAACAAGTAATGTATTTGCAATGCGAAGTTTTACCTAAAAGCAATGATGATATGTTGGAAGGAGTATCCAAGAAAGATGGCAAGAAAATGTTTGTGTTGTGATTTTCAAATTTGGAAGCACAGCAAATGGCGGACTGTTGATAAACTAAGATAATATTTATAATCAAAAATAATTTTACATTCCTTCAGTGTGCCATACGTACATAAAATTAATAATAGTTTTTAAAAATAAATTAGTGAAATATGACTGACGACTCCCGGCCACTTTTGGGAACCCTGAGACATCAGTCGATGCGATCATTTTACCAAAGGATCAGGATTCTAAAACCGTCAACACTCAGAAAATGTGTTTTCGCTGTTGTTTTGTTTTCACTCATATTAATTATCATTTACTCTAGGCAAACACGCTCACCTTATTTAACCAAGTAAGTACACAACTTTATCTTATTATCTTGAATATAACTACTCACATATACTGGGTGTGACAAAAGATAGAGCAGTTTATAGAAAACACAATCGATTTTTAATTTTTGTCGTCTTAAAAATTTTGGCGTCCGTACAGCAACCTTTTGTACACCAAAATTCACCAGCTCTTACCCCTTGGTTTTCACCATAGGCGTACCTACGTATTTTTCTCAAGGGGTATATATGATAAAAAGTATTTATTAATGGTTATGATTATTATAATTTAAAGACCTTTCCACCTCTCGCAGCATGACGAATAATTAATTTGAACCGCATTGAAGTTCAAACCGACATTCCATCAATTACAATAATTTGATGGCAATCACCATTTGATTTGAATTTGTATCTATCATTAAAAGGTTTAAGGCAATAAAATCAGTGGTGAAACCATTAATATACTTTTAAATCATAGTCAACATAAATAAATCATTAATATTATACAGAGTGGAAAACAAAATCGAATTATAAATTAATTTCTACAAAGAACAGCTTTTTTTTATTTCAGTCTATTTGTTTAAATTAGATATTTTGAATGATTAAGGATTAACATACTTTAAATTAGATTTAGATCACTTTATTTATAAAACCAGATGTTTCAATGAAGTGGAACAGGAAAAGATCAAAATAATAAACAACATTTTTTAAAAATTCACAGTACAATTATTTTGGGAAAGGACTTCTAACCTATCTTCAGGAATGAAAATATAACTCTTGACCTTGAGTTTTATTATTGATCTTGGAAACTATTACACTCGTGACAAATGTTAGTTTCCTTGGCTGCTATATTACTTACCTCTATCGAAAATTAATTGGAGGAGAGTAAATAATGATTTCTATCAGTGGCGTAGCCAAAGGGGGACGAAGAGGATATTGTCTTTTAAAGATGGGTTTATAAACTGGACTTTACTACTAGTATTATGGGTGCTGAGAAAGGGGCGGCACTTTCTCTGGCTACGCAACTAACACATACAACTATTTCATTTATTGTTTACGTTTTAACCGAATTAAAAGAATTTATTTGCTTATATTATACCTAGTTCTTATACATCTTATACAAGTTAATTGTAAATTTATTATCTGTTGAAACATCTTTAAACAGAACATTGATTTTTTCTAAAATATTTACTTTATCGTGTCTACATTTAAAAGCTACCTTCATGGGTTTTGTTTTACACTAAATATGTTAACCTAACCTAATTTACTCCATCTGTTTATTTTCATTCGTTATAGACCTGATAATATGTCGGTGTCATATTTTATAATGTCCAGATTATTATTTGAAAACAAATATAAAACGTCAATTATTGAATTATTTAAAATAAACGACAACATTTTTTTGTTGTTGCAGATTTATTCAGAGGTCAACAAGGCCGGAACCTAACATTCGATGTGGTGTTATGAGCGGTCCACGAATTTTACAAAATCACGATCACAAAAGTGACGCAAGACTGCGTAGTTACCCCAAAGTTTTAGTTTTCGTAGAAACTATGTATTCTCAATTAGGAAAAACCATTGCTGAGCTTCTTGTCCATACTAGAATAAAGTATGTCATAAAATAATGTAATTTAATAAAAAAATTAACAAATATTTTCAAGGTACAAAATCGAAGTCAGTGGTAAAAGTGTACCAGTGCTCACAAATTTAGATAAGGGTCGATATGGTGTGATAGTTTTCGAAAATTTCAATAAGTACCTTCAAATGGACAACTGGAATCGAGAACTACTCGATAAATATTGTCGAGAATATTCTGTTGGTATCGTTGGTTTCATACCACCCGAAGAAGAAACGTACGTCGGTACTCAACTCAAAGGATTTCCGTTGTTCATACACACAAATCTTAGGTTAAAGGTATTTAATAAATACTAAACTATTCCGACCTCTTTTTCTTATCTAATTTTGTTTAACTGTAGGATGCAGCTCTTAATGCAGCTTCACAAATTTTAAGGTTAACTAGAGCCGGAGAAACTGTCTGGGGTGAACTACCGGGGAATGATTGGACGGTATTTCAAGCCAATCATTCTACGTACGAACCTCTAGAATGGGCTACTAGAAGTGATTATTCCCAAATTAATGACAGTAAGTACATTCAAGATAGTCCATTGTTATCTAAAAGTATATTTTGTCTTTTAGGTGGTTCGAAAGTACCACTTCCCACCGTCGTCCAAGATCACGGATTGTTCGATAATATCCAACGAGTTATTTTCGGTTCCGGTTTAAAATTTTGGCTACATCGGCTACTGTTCTTAGATAGTTTAAGTTACCTTAGTCACGGTCAATTGAGTTTATCTCTCGAAAGAAAGTTTCTCGTAGACATCGACGACATATTTGTCGGGGAAGTCGGGACTAGAATCCAACCCGATGATGTTTCGGCGCTTATTGATACGCAAGAAAGGCTAGCCAACATGGTTCAAGGGTTCAAGTTCAATCTAGGTAAAAATTCGTTCAAGAATGAGTCATTTTTGAGGTTAATATAAGCTAAATATGACTCAATCATAGAATTAAAAGCTAGTTTTGTCAAAAAACAATCAAGTTACTGCCATGTGTCAATGTTTTTGCTAAAACCATAGAACTAAAAGCTAGTTTTGTCATAAAACAATCCAGTTTCTGTCATGTGTCAATGTTTTTGTTGAAACCATAGAACTAAACGCTAGTTCTGTCACAAAACAATCTAGTTCTATGTATATGTAGCTACTCTTTTTGTCATTTTAAATTTCCTTAGGGTTTTCTGGAAAGTATTACCACCACGGTAACAACGACGAAGATAAAGGTGACGATTTAATTTTGGAAAACGTCGATACGTTCATGTGGTTTTCTCACATGTGGAACCATCAACAACCGCATCTCTACGATAACCTCACCTTACTCATGGAAGATATGATGTTGAACAAAAATTTCGCTAAAGAAAAAGGTACTTTCCAAAAGTATTCCACTTCTTCTTTATTCTTCTTACATTTTCTTCATAGGTATACCGGTAGATTCTGGTTATTCCGTTTCACCGCATCATTCTGGAGTGTATCCAGTTCACGAAGGACTCTACACGGCTTGGAAGAAGGTTTGGAATATCCGAGTAACGTCCACCGAGGAATATCCTCATCTAAGACCGGCTAGATTAAGAAGAGGTTTCATACACAGGAACATTATGGTGTTACCGAGACAAACGTGTGGGCTGTTTACCCACACTATGTTTATTGACAGATATCCAGGCGGTAGAGAAAAATTGGACGAATCTATACAGGGTGGGGAATTGTTTCAGACAATTGTTTATAATCCTGTAAGTTTATATCGGAAGTAAAACTTGGATTGTTGATGATGAATTGTTTCATTTTAGATCAACATATTTATGACGCACATGTCGAATTACGGAAACGACCGATTAGGTTTATATACATTCGAGTCTGTTATAAAGTTCATACAATGCTGGACCAATATAAAGTTATCATCAGCTCCTCCTTTACAATTGGCCGAAAGTTATTTCAAACTTTATCCCGGTGAAGCGGATCCTATTTGGGGAGTGAGTCCTGTTTTTATACCGTAAAATCCAATCTAATGATGTTCCTTTTTAGAATCCATGCGACGATCCGAGACATCAAAAAATTTGGTCTAGAAATAAATCTTGCGATTCGCTACCGAAATTCCTTGTGATCGGTCCTCAAAAAACCGGTACCACTGCGCTTTATACGTTCTTATCACTACATCCCGCCATAGCTAGTAATCTACCTAGTCCGACTACTTTCGAAGAAATACAATTTTTTAACGCCCATAATTACCTCAAAGGTTTGGATTGGTGAGTCGATGACCGTTTTATAAAACCGTATTATTCAAATTTTCTTTCTAGGTACATGGATTTCTTTCCCACCGATTCCAATTCTTCTGCTAGGTACTATTTCGAAAAGAGTGCTACTTATTTTGATGGCGAATTGGTACCTAAACGAGTACACGCTTTGTTGCCGCACGCTAAACTTATAACTATTCTTATTTCGCCGGCAAAACGAGCGTACTCTTGGTATCAACACACCAAAGCGCACGGTGATACTATAGCGAAAAATTACAGCTTTCATCAAGTTATTACTGCCAGTGACACCGCCCCAAAGCCGCTGAGAGATCTCAGAAATAGGTAAGGACCGACCCAATACTTTTGAAAAAGAAGTTAAAACATTATGCATGGTGAAATATAATTTTCATTCGGAGAAAACACAATTCTTGGTGAAAAAAATTGGTTCCTCTCGGTGAAAAATGGTTTTCGATCGGTAAAAAAACAATTTCCGCTCGATGAAAAAAAATTTAAGCTTAGTTAAACACAATTCATGGTGAAAAATGCATATTTCGGTCAAAAAAACTTTCTTTTCTGCTCGGTATATCGATTTCCAATGGCTAAAAGTAATTTTCACTCGGTCAAAAAAATTTTCTGTTCGGTATAAATCGATTTCCAATGGCTAAAAGTAATTTTTATTCGGTCAAAAACATTTTCTTCTCGGTATAAATCGATTTCCAATGGCTAAAAGTAATTTTCACTCGGTAAAAAACATTTTCCGCATGGTAGAAGAATAGATGCTCAACAAAAACCCAAAAAAATGGGTTTCTCTCGGTAAAAAACGATTTTTCATCGGTTAAAAACAATTGACGCTCGGTAGAAAATAATTTCCCTCCGGTAAAAAAAGCTTAGATACACAATTCATGGTGAAACAATTCGTTTAGGTGCTTGAATCCAGGAAAATACGCCCAGCATCTGGAACGTTGGATGACTTATTTCCCGTCTCAATCCTTTCACATAATAGACGGAGAAGAATTGAAAAACAACCCGGTGGAAGTTATGAACGAACTTCAAAAGTTTTTGAAGATCATGCCGTTTTTCAATTACACCGAACATTTGAGGTAAATAAAATCGAACATTTTCAAAATTATTATTATTATTATTGATTATTATTTTGAAGGTTTGATCCGAAAAAAGGATTTTATTGTCAAGTTATAACCGGTGACCATACGAAATGTCTGGGACGCAGTAAAGGTAGGCAGTATCCTCCCATGGAGGAGAAATCCCACAAATATCTACAAAGGTACTACTTGAGTCATAATACGGCCCTAGTTAAATTATTTAAAAAGAACGGTATTCGGATTATTCCGAATTGGCTCAAAGAAGATTTATCTGACAACACTGATAGTAAAGATAACTAATTTCAACTAAAAATGCGTAATAATGAAAAAAGGTAAGATTGGTACTTTTTTCCAAATAAATCTTCATTGGAAAATCCATTTCACTTTTAAATAATGCCCAGTGAAATGGAAGATGAACAGTATTTTTTACAAATATTAGATTGGCTTTATTATTTATAAATTATTGTATAAATATGTGTATAAAAAAATTCTTCTATTTACCAGTCATTATGAAAACAACAATACGTTGCACAAACTTTTCCATGTTTCAATTCAATTAGATTTGGGCTACAGGTTAATTCATCCATTATTATGACAATAAATACACTTGTCTGTATGCGCATGTCTAAAAAGCGACATTTTAATGATAAAATGGTTCTCATACTTAACTTTATCTTATCTCAAACAACCATAACCCGACAAAGTCCAGTCTAATATGGCGGGCCTGTCAAAGGTAGGTGTTTGGGAATGGTAAGGAAGTTTCAATGTTTTTCTTCAATTCATAGTTTTATTTAGCTTGTGCAACGTAATGGTGTGATTCTATTTTTTGTTCACTGTACAGTACAACTTTCAAAAACTATGACAATTTTGTATATTTCGTGTACATTACTTATATTTTATTTTTGTACTTAGAGATATTTTATTCCGTGTATTTTTAATGCGACTAAAATGTTGGAAGAGATTGAATTTTTGTTAGGTTTTATATCAGATGCGTTAATAAACTATATAATGTCAATTTGTATGCTGGAGCTTCTTAAAACCGCATAAAAATGGCAAAAAACACAACCATGACTCACTAATCATCTCAATTATAAGATATTTCAAGTTTTCAGTTTTTTTTCTTTTAAAGTTTAATTTGTGGAAACGCAGGACTTTCCACAATTTTCAACGTTTTGTTACTGGTGCATTTTTTCAAATAAATTTTCTTCTCAAGTTTCATTACACTATTTAAAAAGGCACAGGATGTTTCACAAGATAGTTAACTCAATTGTAGCAGAAGTCTTCCAAAGGACAACCATTACTATGGCACACTAAATATTGCTGACTGTTGCTATCAAAACGGAGGGGGAAGAAAGAGCAGTATGTATTGTTTGGGAAGGAATGTCCAGCTCAAATTGAGATTGTTTAGCTGCTTCTCCTATATTGGAGACCATCCATAAATTCCGTCATACGAATTTTAGGACTTTTCAACCCCTTCCCCCGTACTTGTCACATGTCAGCTTTTGATCCCCTTGTCACACAATGTCACATTCCTATGAAACTTTCCCCTTTCATATATGAAGTAGTTTATGGATGGCTCCTTTTATATTATATTGAAAAAAATGTTGATTGTGAATAATCAGTGGCTAAAGATTGTTTTTATTTTAAAAATGTTGGTTTTGTTACAAGATTTTGATATAAAAATAAGTTCTAGGTTTCAAACAGATTCGAAATTTTATCCCAAAATTTTTGGAACCATGGAAATTACTTATCTCCGTTAATAATGATCGTGTATGATTTTTAATTGAACAAATGTCAAAAGTTTGACTTATGTCTTTTTTTATTAACAATTTCCATGCATATTAACTATAAATAATTCTAAATATATGGCAAATAATTCGTAATGATGACATATCAACGTGTAATGGCAATATACTATACTTTTTTTTTGTAAAACTACGTATTATCAAAGAAAACTATTTTGAAAAAAATATTTTGAATACCTAGAATTCAGCTAAAAAGAAATTAATATTATCTAACGCAAAGTATGAATCAAAGAAACAGATAATAAAACTATAAGCGACCCAGTTATTATTCTTCCACTAAAAATGATAAATTTCAATAGAAACTGTCATTTGTCACAGTTGACAGCTTCAATGTAAATAAATACAAATTTTTCCTTACCAGATAATCTTATCTGGGCTCATTTTGCATACAACTTTGAATGCTCTAAAATAATAACACTAATAAATAAATAATAGTATTTAAATGTAGTTAAATAAACTAAAATGTGCAATAGAGTATTTTGCGTCCAGTGATAGAGCTTGAAATAGTCTCTCGGTGTATTTTTTTATGTATAAAATAGACCAGTAAATTCAATCAAATTCTACCTTCTATTTATGAAAAAAATGAAGTTAAATCGTATACAAAGTGTCCCAAATCATCCTCTTACTTAATGTTTTTTTGGTCGGTTATTCAAAGTTAAACATCCCACCAAAAATTCACCCCGCAAACGTCACAAATTGAAAAAAAAAGAAAAAATTACCTGTCACATTTTGACGTAGGGGTCGCCGGTGAATTTAAAGCATGCCTATTGGTGGGAAGCTGAAGATTCGAACTCAGCCACCTGAAAAAGAAAACATGCTCAATATGAATTTCTTAGTTAAACAGGGTGTAATTAAGAATAATTTTTTACATCCTCCCAATTTAAGGAAATCTAGAAGGTTGAATTTAAATGTGTATACATCTTAATAATTGTTCTGAATTCTTCTGTTTAAAAAAAAATCAAAATTAAATCCCCTGTGAGTTATCTCTGAACAATCGTAGAAGCACATATTCTTTAAACAAATACTGGAAGCTTTTGTCACCAAAAAACCCTTGTAAATATACAAATGGTGTTTGATGTTTTTCGATAGATGTTTGACGAAATGTGTTATAATATTTTTTGAACATATCTCTATGACTGAATGTTGCATTTGTGTTGACCTGAAACATTTAATTGAACTGAAAATATTTCTACATTCTGTGAGTGGAAACAAGGAAGAGCTGTAGAATAATATAGAGAAGAGATATATATAATTTTATGTATTAGCTTCTACATAATATGGAAGATCAATATTAACCAAACCTGTATACAAACTATTACAGTTACATCAGAAGGTGTTGGGAAAACATTAAATGTTTCAGGTCAGAAAAGTAATTTATTTAAACCTTGTACATAAAGGTGTGTGCCATTACTATAAACTAAAAGGTTCATATTAAGCTAGAAATAGCGATCATTATTAAATAAGTGAAATATTTTGAAAGTTTATTTTATTCCCAGTGAAATAAATCAGATGTGTGTAGGTATGGAGTCTTTTTGTCACATTGGTGTAATATTTATTAATTTTGCAAATGCTTTTTACTGATCCATAAATTAGTTACAGTCTCAATAACATACGTATATAGAAACTATCGTTATTTCTAGAATTTGTGAACCGAAAACTTAAATGAAAAATATGGTAATTTTAGAACACAATATATTTTTTCCTGATATCGAAAAGGTCGTGTTTCTAACAATCACCAAAAATATTTGTTTTTTGTAGTGTAATAATCCATAGAAGCATTGAAAATATTTATTGTTGAACCAAAATTGTATGATAACTATTAATTCTTTTTTACTTAACATCCATAGCTATATTTTTCAAGTTTCTATGGCTAATATTCACTGTCCAAGGATATTGAAAATAAAGAAATATACTGTCATCTTGAGTTTTTTTATGAAATCATATCTAATATTTATATTCCACTCCACTTTGGCATCAATGACAAAAATTTAAGAGATTCCGTATTCTTTAGGAACTGCTGGCTGGAAAATGAAAAGGTCGGGTTTGTAGATGTAAGTAGATAACATGGTACAAAAAAAAGAAGAAATATTAGGTTAGAACTATGTCCACATAAGCTGAATATTATTATTTTTATCAGATAAGTAAGAAATAGTGTGGTTTAAATTATGTTCGATTCTCAATAATTGACTTTTAATAGTGATATCACAATGGGTAGAAATAAGGGCTTGAAAATATGTTTTATCCATCCAGATCTTGGAATAGGTGGAGCCGAAAGATTGGTACTGGATATGGCTGGAGCTCTAGCAACTACTGGAAATACAGTCAAATTTATCACAAATCACTTCGATCCAACTCATGCTTTCGATGAACTGAAGAATGGTGAATATCCTGTGGAAGTTTTCGGTGACTGGTTACCAAGAAGTATGTTTGGTAGATTTCAGGCATTGTGTGCATATTTACGTATGATATATTTGTCAATAGTTTATATATTATTCTATAGAAACAGTGACAAACAGGATTTGTTTATTACTGATTTAATACCAGTAGCTAATGTATTTTTAAAACTAGCAAATGAAAAAGTAATATATTATTGTCATCATCCAGATTTACTTGCCAGTACTCCAGGAGGAGAGTTTAAAAAAATCTATAGGAAGCCAATAGATTGGATTGAAATGAAAACAACAGGACAAGCGGATGTAATTTTAGTAAATAGTGCATATACTGAATCTATATTTCGTAAAACATTCCCACAAATTAAGAAAGATATAAAAATTTTATACCCTACTATTGCTAGTTCATATCAAGAAACTGTAAGTAAATTAAATCAAATCAAGCCAATAGAAGAATTGGTTCCTGAGATTACAAACAAAGGTCAAAAAATAGTATTTTTGTCTTTAAATAGGTTCCATCCTGCTAAAAAATTAGAATTTGCAGTACTAGCATTAGCAAAGTTGCAAAAAATGGTTTCTAAAGAGAACTGGGAGAAAATTTATTTGATTATTGCTGGAGGATATGACCCACAATCTACTGTAAATGCAAAAACCTACACAGAACTTGTAGATTTAGCAAAAGAAAAAAAATTAGAAAATAAAGTTATATTTTTAAAATCTCCGAATGACAACCTAAAAGCAGAACTATTAAACTCTTGTACCTGTTTATTATATACTCCAGTTAAAGAACATTTTGGTATAGTACCCTTAGAAGCTATGCTCGTTTCTAAACCTGTGATTGCTATAAATAGTGGAGGTCCTCGTGAAACTGTAGACCATGGAATAACAGGTTATCTTTGTGAACCTACAGGGGATAGTATGGCAGAATTCTTGGCTAGAATTGTCACTGAAAATTATAAGGAAATGGGTGCTAATGGAAAAAAGAGATTGGATGAGAAATTCTCCTACAGTAGTTTTCAGAAGTGTTTACAAAATGTCGTTGAGAAGTTATTACAGAAAAATGTTAACAAGAATGAATGACACTTGTTTATTATATCATTATATGTATTGTTTATCAAATTTATATAAATAAAATATTTTCTTAGCTTCACAGTTGTTTTAATAATTACTCATTACAGTATAATGTATATTTTATAGAGCTAGGAATATTACAACTATTGACAGAAAAATTTATTTTATATATATTTTTATTTCTAACTAAATTACAGCATACAATGGTATAGACATAACAAAAAACCATCTACTTAGTCCAAGAGACTTTTGGAATATCGAAATGTTCAGTTAAACTATCAAGATGTTGGTTGAACTTCTCTACTCTTTCTTTGTGGGTCTGTGAAGCTTTTTCTAATATCCTTTTCGTTTTCTGAAACAAAACTTATCTTAGATTTGTACTTCATTACATATTATCATGTGTATACTAACCATTTTCTCTTGTTGTTGTAAAAATGCTAGCTCTGCTTTAGTTTTTGTGGATTTGGGCTTGAACTCTTCTGTTTTCTCTTCTATTTCTTTTTCAGCTTCCAAAGTTTTGGAAACTTTTTCCAGTAGTTTATCCTTCTTTTTCTTTTTTTTCTTGAAAGTTGTATCGCTTTTTAGTTTCAACTTACTTTTCGTAGGAACTGCATAAGGGTCATCTTCAGTTTCACCCATATCGACACACACGTTATAAGTAAAATAATAAAATACTTTATGTTTATAAAAATGTAATCAAAATATTATTGTTCCTTTTCAGTCACTTCACAATTGACAATTACAGATGACAGATGTCAAATGTATGTGATATTTTATCTAGGCAATTTTAAATGACCATCGTGAAATAGGGAACTCCTATGAACGCGTACCACAGAAATGAGCAGGGTTTTGCACTCAATAAAAACACATTTGAATAAAATTAAACGAAAATAGATCTATTGAAGAATAAAGGTCGTTTATTATATTTGAAAAAGGCTTGATATTCTGAATATAAATATAGGATGACATATATTGCACATAATTTAGAAATCACAGTATGACTGGATTGAAATTTAAAAAAAAATCAAGTTCACTCAGTGGCGTAGCTAGGAACCAAGGGCCCTGGGGCAAATTAAAAAATGGGGCCCCACTGCTATGTAAACTGATTATGTTTTATCAAATAAAAATATGAAATATACAAATACTTTAAAAAGATAAGCTACTTAACTTCTTAAGCTCTTTTTTGTGCACTGCAGGACAGGTAATAAAAATATTAAACAGTAACAACATAAATTACAATTAATACTTGGTGTAGGTTTGGCTAATAAAACGAAATAGAGAAGATTCAAGGGATTATTATATAAAGGTCGGGCCTACCAACTGACTAAATAACAATTATATTTACAATTTTTTCCTAGCTTTAGTTTTCGCAAAAGTATCAATGACTTCGTCTAAATCCAGGCATTTATGCACGCCATTGGGCGGCTTTTTTCTTCAATGGGATTAAAAATATGGGTCATCAAATTAACATTGGTTATACTTTACTACTGTTGCCATTTTAGCCGAAATCTATAGATTTGACACGACTTATTGACTTAACGGACATCAATATGAGTGGTGAAATCAAATAAAATTGAACCACTATATTCTATAGCTGCGTTCGTTATTTGCATCGCAGAGGCGACAGATTTTTGGACACGTGATCACAGATTAATCTGAGCAAATTGCGATTAACGAACGGTCCGACCAACGAACTTCTAACCTCTTTTTTTACTTGTGTCATAACTTTTTCATTTATGGACTACTTGCTTGCTCTTTTCGTTCTTCTAGTGTTATAGAATTTATTTTTTTATTATTTAGGGATTACGATTTTTTTGCTTGCTGTGTTCGTTCTTTTAGTTTTTTAGAATTTATTTTTTGATGATTTACGACTATGTCAATCCCTGAGGCAATTTTGGTCGCTATTCATAGTCATCAAATAATATTTGATGACGATGATGAGGAGGAACAAGGTCCTGTTGCAAAGTCTGAGGGCTATGCAGAAGAAATTGTGCCACAGTCATAGATAAAAAAAATACTTGCCACAGTTCTCTAATATGCAGTTCAACATAACCTCACAACATGACAGATAAACAGATTAATCTTTCTCGTCGGTCAAAATATTCCGAGCAAACAGATTTACATCCGACTGATCTGAGCGGAATTACCGAACAGTTCAGATTTACCTCCCCTACCTCTAGATGTAATAAACGAACGATTTAGACTAAAAAGATTGATCGGACGCAAATAACGAACGCAGCTTATATTGACCAGTACAAAAAAGTTTATTGACATTAGCTTACTTACTCCTAATACAGCATTAATTTTTTAACCGTTCTCGAAAAAAAATCTTTCGAATTCATAATAAAACGCACATCGATGAATAATAAAACGCACATATTACTATCCGTCAAATTGACAACACTGCCAGCCTACAGAAAGAAATTAGGGGAATTCCCTAGGCATAACTTTTGAATTTCTCTCAACTGAGTTTTCATGATTAAAGTGGGGTTGCAACCTGTCAACTAGTAAGGATTCGAGGGCCCCCTGAGCTTGAGGGCCCCGGGGCACTGCCCCGCCTAGCCCATAGGTAGCTACGCCACTGAGTTCACTATGTATTATCTACACGTATTCTTTCATTATAATAAAACATCTCATTAAAGAAGAAAAAAATACCTTTTATATCGTGAAGGTTTTCACCAAATAAAGAAAATAACTATAATTGACATTCAAACGTAAATAAGATGTTTCACAATTGAAGTAGTATTAATTTATTGAAATTCTGTATTCCAAGTATATTGTTCTTGAATTGAAAATTGCTAAATCAGTGTCTTTGATTATAATTCATTGGTATACACCGAGAAAAAGCATCTCTATTTATATAAATATTTGATGGCAATATGGCTGGGAATGTGTCAGCCCCAGGGCACCACAAAATATTATTACGCAGTTGGCATTGAAATAAGTCACACTGTGAATATGTTTAGCCAACGTTTCACTAGGATATGATCATTTTTATAGGAAACTGCAACTTAAATACCCCTTTAAATATTAAAATATTCGACTTTATTTAATTTTTTCAATAATTTTGCTACACGTGGTATATATATTGACATTCTATTTTATTTATTATCAAACCCAATGTTATTTTACATCAATTTCAATATAGCATTACATCATCCCATAAAAATGCCGCACGAGATAATTTTTTTAAGACTTCAATCGACATCCGTCTCTTCACTTCACTTATTTTGTTGAATACAATTTAATGGTCTTCGCAATTTTAATATTTATTGCATTCCTATCGTACAGGGTGATTCTTTAAATAATATTTAATTAAGCCACAGAGATCGCACAACTCACAAATAATTGCTAGAAATATCATATGACAGCTCGAAGATCGTTTTCTATCATTTAAGCACGCGGAGGTGCGTCCATCTTGTTAATTGTATGCGAGTTAAGGAAAGGAAGCTTTTTTGACGTCAGATGAAGAAGAAGATAACAGCCCCTAGTATTGTTCACAGCTGCTATGTGAACTGTCACACTGTCAACAGTTATAATTATAATTAGATTTTGAAGAACGCGTGAAGATGGATGACCCTGTATGCAAATCTACAATTAAATTTGAGAAATAATGTCAAAAATCAACCTTGAATAAGGATGACTGCTGAGTATAAGTTTAAGGTTGCCACACTGCTAACCACGAAAAAGAGATTAGGCACATCTAAATTTGATTTAGTTTTAAAATGTTATTGTGTAATTTAAAAAGTTCCCTTTTTCATCAGTAAATTTATCAAAGGATGGAAATATGAACATAAATGTAAATAAACTGCCCATAAGTTCCTAACGATACCTCTAAAAGCAAGGTCTTTGTTTTCGAGTTACAATTTCATGATATTCTCATTGTATCAACTTCATAACAATCAAGAAATGCATAAATCTATTCACGGTTTGATGCTTATACAGTTACAGGGCGTCTATATAAATAAAAAAGCGATTTCGAATGGCTTTTTCGGTCGGTTAATGGTTAACCGGTTCATAAACGATGACGTCAGACCCTCGGTTGGTTTCGACCCATTCGAATTATTCGAGAACGGCTGACAAAATTAAAGAGTAAATAATGAAAACAAATTAGACCGTCCACTTAGAGAAAACAACTACTTCTCGGACTATATGCCACGACAGATATTAAAGTAGCTCCTACAATATTTTTATCAACCATTTCAACAGTATAAAAATATTAATAAAACGTTTCCTTTGAATTTGAATAGTTCTAAATCTTAAATAAAACATTGATGCATATTTTTTTGTATCATACAGTATCTAGATTTGCTATACAATCTTCTCAATTAGCATCAATTACAATTATAAGCATTTTGTTTATGTTAATTTTCAAGGTAGGTGTTCTCAAGGGTAATAACGTAAATAAACTTATACATTATGATAATAATTAGACGTAATTGTAACTTTCCCTATTATTATCTTCATTTTCTAGTAAAACGTGAGGCATTAAAACCATTTTAAAGCTGCGAATCATAAAAGTGTCAAAGACAGTGATAATTAGAAAAAAATAACCTAAAAAAAACATACACTACGCCACTGCTGAAAAAATAGAGAAACATCAAAAGCGGACCGAAAGTCGTGTCATCAATTGACTAGAGCAAGGATGTTCAAAGTTATTTGTATGTAGTTACACTGATTTGGAGAACATTTAACATTTTCTGGCTACAGACCTTGATTACCTGATAATGAGTATTCGTGGCGACGTATAGAAGGTTAAAATATGATCTATCATCAAACTGGGTAAAACTTCATTGTTAATATATAAAAAAAGTTATAGTGTATCAATGTACAGGATGTCCTAGACTTTAAAAATATAAATTTCATAAACAAAAAACATATAAATACACTTTATTCACAATTAAACAACTCCATTGAATGGTAAAAACAAAAACTTTGACAAATTTTAACACGGACAAGGACAAGGACAGGCAAAAGGTGGTATACATGGAGCACAGGGTCCACAGGGAGCAGGAGGTGGACACAGAGGTATTGGCACTGCTGGAGATACAGGACAGACTCGTCCAACTGGTACTGGTGGAGGACAAGGTGGTGGACACTGCGGAGGTGCAGGTGCAGCAGCAATTAAAGGAACACAAGGTGGAGGACAAGGAAGACATGGCATACATGGTGAACAGGGTCCACATGGACCACAGGGCGGACAAGGTCCGCAAGGTCCACAAGGTGGACACGGTCCACATGGTGAGCATGGGGCGCAGGGTTCGCAAGGACCACATGGGGGTAATCGGACAAATGCCGGGTAACATTGATATTTTTCCAAATCTTCCATGCCGCATACAGATCTTCCTAGGTGTTTTCCTGAAAAAAATAAGGTTTTAGGGATGGGATAATAGCACAGATAACGTGGAGCTGTATTATTAACTACAGCTACGCCTTACCATTGGCAAAAGCACTAGGTCCACATTTAGGTTCAGGACAATCAATACAAGCTGGACCTCCTTGGCATTCCACTCTTGGACAATCATCTTGCAGTCCATTTTTCCTCTCACAGTCACAACCTACGTGTAAAATGCTTGCTCTTAACTCTCTCGATTTAGACCTGTAAATGATATCGTATTTAAACGATGTTTTTGATATTTTAAAAATAAATATTATATGTACCTGTAAACCGGAGCAGTTTTCGGAATTCTATAAGCAACCATCATCTGGGGAGGATTGCATGGTACGCAGGGCTGCGGTTCGGGACACGGATTGCAAATGGGTACAGCTGCAGGTGGTACAGGAGTGCAAATAGGTAAGCAAGGTGGAACACATACTGGTGAAGGGCAGCACGGTGGAGCACAGCAACTTACGGGTACTGGTTGGGTTGGAGGAGGACAAGTGCCTGGACAACACATAGGAGTTGGACAGCATGGTCCACATGGACCGCACGGGGCACAAGGATTACACGGAGGACAACAATCACCCCCGATTTTACATACTAACGCTTTAAGGTCGTTTAATAAGCTTTTTCTAGCAGCGGATTTGTCGGGGCAGCAGTATGCCATTTTTTTTAACGGCGTAAGACACTAATAATTTTTACAGTGGTTAAAATATACTTAAATTTTTGGAGAATTCACTAAACTGACTGGTCGACGAAAAATTTTGACAATTGTGATTATTTGTGGGTGACAGATGAGTACTTGATATGAAAATATTTAGTTAAAAGGGAGTTTGCGCACTATACAGTACTCTATACGATTCCGGAACGGCTCATAAGTGCAAGATGGAACAAAACTGACTGTGGAAGAGTGGAACAAAATATCACTAGAAGAGTTATAATACTTATAATGTAGTATATTCTTCAACGAGTGCAGAATGATGGGTATTATTTACGTGAATGAAGTTTCCAAAACGAGCGAGCACAGCGAGTGAGTTTTGGAATCATCCAAGTGAATATTAGCCATTCTACACAAGTAAAAGACTATACTTTCTCCACGACTAAAAAAAGAAAGCTTCCAGTGAGGATCGAACCCCAATCGTAAGCGCAAGAGTCAACTGGGCTATAGAGCATGTTTATTTTCAAAAAGGGATACAAAACATACAGTTTTAATCGAAACCCTTACATTTATAAATGATAATTGGGAGTTATAACTAAATATAACTACTGTTGTCCATTTTTTCTCTAAATAATACGTAAAATTATGATTCTATCATTATTTTGACGTTTCAAACGACGCGCTGTCAGAATCGATTTGCATTATTTGGTATTTGACGTTTTAAAAGAGACGATTTGATTTATTCGTTTTAATTCATTTAAAGCGTGAATTCTGATATTATATTAGAATGTGATTGGCTAACAAGAGTGAATTCTTTTTCATTATTCACTGGTGTGAAAAATATATTATTCAGTCGTGGAGAAAATATATTAAGGATTAATGAAACGCCACTGGCATCACGAAACAGTAAATAAAAGCAGTAATTATGAATAGATGCATTTTTCTAATCAATGATTATCACACTTTTAAGAGATATTTTCTGTTAGAAACATTGATGGTAAAGAGCTAATTGACCAATTATCCCAAATGGGTACGTCTGCTTCAATAACAGATCTAGAGACCGACCATGGAATGTTGAGTGACGTGCCAAACCAGATTATATACTTAACCTTAACGTTCAAAACAATTAAGAATTATTTACCAATCAATAAGTATAAAAAAATATATTTTAGCTAAATTAGTTACTTATTTCTTTTGAAATTAATTCTTGCTTGATAGTCCAGGGTCGATAATTTTTAAAACCAAAAAAAATCATAATAGGATGAAACCCATTAGAAAAGGAGGGGAATGTGATAAAAATGAAAGGAAAAATAATTTACGGGCGATCTGAGGTTGGGAAGGGGATGGGGGTGAGTTTTTAAGGGTAAAAAACGGTTTTTCTCGATTTCCAGCAAAACTAAAAGTCCTATCAAAAAAAGTCAAATGGAAAAGTTGTAGATAATAAAAAGATCTAAAACTTTTGTATACACACTTTTTTCACATAACCTCAAAATTTATGTGAAAAATTCAAAAAACCAAGTTTTTGATTTTTTATTTTTATCTTTTGCAAAAAAAGTTATTTTTTCTCGAAATTTTGTGAAAACTTACCTTTTTATGTCCCAAATACGCTGTAATTTATTTAATTGAAAATATTTATTTTTTCACCTTATTTTGAATTAATATCGAAAAAACACCCTAATTTTCAATCGAAAATTCACCCGTCAAAATATCAGCTTTTTTCAAAAAGTTGGTGTGGTTTCTGTTCGTTGAAATCTCTACTTTCCGATGGTGAAAAAAAAAATATATGTTACTATGGTAAATCTTCTCAGAAAACGCAAAAATTAAAAAAACTCGAATCCGTTTTTTGAATCATTATGTAAAATTTTGAGCAATTTATTAAAATTTTCACATTAATTACTAGGAAAATGTAAGATTTCATGTTATAATCTAGGAAAATGTAAGATTTCATGTTATAATCTTACGTTTTTCTAGTAATTAAAGTGTAAATTTTAATAAATTGCTCAAAACTTTACATAATGATTCAAAAAACGGATTCGAGTTTTTTTAATTTTTGCGTTTTCTGAGAAGATTTACCATAGTAACATATATTTTTTTTTTTCACCATCGGAAAGTAGAGATTTCAACGAACAGAATTCACACCAACTTTTTGAAAAAAGCTGATATTTTGACGGGTGAATTTTCGATTGAAAATTAGGGTGTTTTTTCGATATTAATTCAAAATAAGGTGAAAAAATAAATATTTTCAATTAAATAAATTACAGCGTATTTGGGACATAAAAAGGTAAGTTTTCACAAAATTTCGTTAAAAAAAAAAATTTTTGTAAAAGATAAAAATAAAAAACCAAAAACTTGGTTTTTTGAATTTTTCACATAAATTTTGAGGTTATGTGAAAAATGTGTAAATACAAAGATCTTTTTATTATCTACAACTTTTCCATTTGACTTTTTTCGATAGGACTTTTAGTTTTGCTGGAAATCGAGAAAAACCGTTTTTTACCCTTAAAAACTCACCCCCATCCCCTTCCCAACCTCAGATCGCCCGTAAATTATTTTTCCTTTCATTTTTATCATATTTCCCTCCTTTTCTAATGGGTTTCATTCTATTATAATTTTTTTTCACTTTTCATTATTTTTAAAGGCTTCTACCCTGGACTATGAGCAGAAAAAGGAATTTTAATTATTATTAAATAAAATTTATTCATAGTTCAAGTTCCAGATGGCACACGCCAGCTGATTTGTTTTACTCGTTGCTAGGATGACATTGACATTTCGGAGCGCCATCTATCGAATTCTACTTTTCCCAATAAGCTTTTAAGTCTCACCTTGTATAGCATGGTTCAAATAATGATTTTCGCAATTTACCAATTTGATTTCGCAACAAGTAATCAAATGAAGATAAGAAAATAATTAAACGTTACTTGAATGTCAGAAATATCTCACATTTAATGAGCCACATCAACATAGTTAATGTTGAGGACATTAGATAATATTATGTTACAAGCATGCCATATGAAATCTACGTCTATGGATTATTTTTACTACAGACAAGTCCTCGTATGCATTTTATACATCTCAAAGATCTAATTTAGTGATTGTACACTTTTCCCTATCAGTTATCTGATGCTATATTCATGATCTACTGTCGCAAACTCGTTCACGATCTAGTTTTCAGTAATAATAGGAGATTTCCAGATTTATATGCAGCTGTATTAGTCAACATGAGGTAATATTACCTTGAAACTGCCACTGAATGAAGCAACAAGCAATTTTGACACAGGATTTTAAAAATTAATATGAAAGAAACGTGAACTCAGAATAAACCCTTCCTCACACAGCACGGCACTGTTATTCGTAGAGCATGCGCGTTAAAAGAAGCGTTCGGAAGTGTTTTTGACGAATAAAGGATTCATAGAACTAAAAACAAGCATACAGATCTATGGCTATTTAAGTCTAGTGCATTTGTTTATTATTATCATTATAATTTTTTTTAACGAATATTAAAGAGAAATAAAGAGCAGACATTTCTTTCCGTCTCTTTTTTCATTCTTTTTAATTAGTAATTCTGATCGACTACGATTTAAAAATCTGTTATGGCTAGTAATACAAGGTAATGTAATAGTAGCCACGACGAATTTTACGAAAGAAGATGTTCGAGGTTCTCAGCACACTTTACGGAATTCTCGTGACATTGAAACTAGGATTTAGTGAAAGCCACAAGGTCAACTTATTACATAAAAATGTTATCACAAAATAAAATTGAAGAAGGCATTCTCGAGTCAACTATTTACTTGAGTAATAATAACTTAATATTGTCGACATTTAAATTAATAGTAAATAATATATAATTTTGATCATATGGAAAAGGTTATTGAACATTTTATATACTGTTTTTTAAGTTGTGAAAAAGAACTAAAAACAAAAAGGAAAAAATTTCACCACAGCGGCGATTCGAACCGCCATACATGTGCACCTAGCCCTAGCTACATTAAAATGGTCTTCACAAACAAAAGCAAACCACAATGCCATTTTCTTAAGTGCATTTTTGCTTGCGCCACCAGGTAAAGTAAGAAATATTTTGTCTGGAGTTTTAATAGACACTCTGGAACAATGCAATACTTGAATTGTAAAGTTTTTTTGGCTTTATCCATTTTTAAAGGTTTCAGAAACAAATCAAGTCACAAAAACTCAGAGAGCGATACACGATACACGAATAAGAACGTAAACAAGGAGTGACGTCAACGATTGGGGCAGACATCTTTATGACGTAAAACGCGTTTTGGCGGACTTTCAAATTTTATTTTTTTTAAGGTAAAGTAAAGTTGATATTTTTTCGAAAAAATAAGCACGTAAGGTGTTAGGAGACCTGCTAAAGCGTCAATTTCCACCAATAGCAAAATTTATGCCTGTACCCTATTACAATAAAGATGATGGAGCGGGAAGTACTTTCCACAAAAGAATGTGGATAGACCAAAGAAAGAAGATAAGGAAAGAGGGGAAGCATTGACATCTGATAAAGGTAGAAGATGAAGAAGAATTCTTATCACTGATATTTTTATTAAAAAAAGCATATTAGCATGCGCAAAGAAAGACAAATTGTATTTAAAATCAAGTAAATGAGGGACATCTCGTACCGCTGGTACCATACGTTTAACAAATCCCCCCTGAATCTTACATCTTAACATATAAATGAAGTTTCTCGTTCTTCTACCGAAGATTTCGAGTAAGTAAGCGTATAGACAAGGTAGGATCACACACGAAATATACAGTGTGTGCTCTGTTGTACGAGTGGGTGTGTTTTCTTTTACTTTCTAGTTAGTTTTGGTGGATTACAAACACGGTAAGTTGTTGTTTTTTTTTTCGTATTTATTCGATAGTTTTTATCAGTCGATCTCTATTGATGAATTAATATTTATTTTTAATATAAACACAAGGCGTTATGTAACATAGCATGTTGACATACATAGTTAGCGATCGTTTTTGTGAGTGAAATGAAAATATAGGGCCGGTGAGTTCGGTTATGTAACGTTATTTTTTTTTTATAATTAATTGTAGATGCTTATAATTAATCTAAATACAATAAGATTATAATTTGTAAAGTGATGTAAGATTCATTATGACTAATATTAATTGAATGAAAATCTCGAGGCTGATATGGCTTGTGAAATTCCGAAAACAACTTTTTTCGTTAAAAAAAATCATCCGTTACAAAAAAACAGATCTATTATCCTCAAACTACAGCCGGATTTACGCAAATAGTACGACCTTGAAGCTTCTTTTCAAAAGATGTACGTTTTTTTTGAATACAGCCTTACAGAACAATAACTGCAATCAAATTTCAAAAAATTTCATATAGAAACAAGATTTTTGAAACTCAATTTTACTGATAACGGTAGCTGGAACTGTACCGAAACGTTGAACTTGAAATATAAAAAATTTTGTGGTCAAATCTCCCAAAAAATCAACAAAAAGAACATACAAGATGATTAAAAACAAGTAGTAACTCGTATTCTTATATTTACTTTTCTTGTATGTATCTGGGGTAACATTCACTTAGTCCTAAAAGATCTATTGTGCCCCCTTACTTCTACTTAGTTTCTGAGGAGAGTCTCTGAAACTAGTAGCTCCTTTAGTCCTATTTCCCGGAGGAATTTTAGGATATCTGCAGGCTTCAACTTAGGCTTCTATCCAGTAATCTCCCAGGTACTGTGCTCTGGGATTCTGGAGTGCTATTTTGAGCTTTTTCAGGTGCCCATTCAGGCGACAATGTCCCGTTAGAATCCCTGTTAAAACTCTTTGCGCAGTTTTACTTTGACTTATGCATTCATTTGACCTCAACAGATTATAGTCACCCAGAAGAATCTTTGATTTTGGTTTTCCCAAGCTTTCGGGAACCAAACACTCCTATCCCAGTTTCTCCTATTGCTTTTGAGCTTTCTGTGTACCATTAAATGGCATTCTTTCCAAGTCTGGTAATGGTTTTTGGATCCCATTCCATTTTGTATCGAATAATATGACGTAGGTATTATCGAACCTTTCTAGTAAAAAAAATAATTCTACAATATCTATTATATTAACAACAAAAATTATTGCAAAAGTCTACTTGAAAATCATCAGGTTGATCTAGATTGTTTCTATAAAAGATTTGATAAAATCTTATTAATCAAATTGTTCTATGTAGGTTAGTAAGAGCTACTATGAAAGTGTATGTATAGAAAATAAAAAGCATGGACGTAGGAGCTAAAATCTTAAGGGGATACACAATTATTGAAGATAATCTGAACACAGTATGAATGGCGAAATAATACCATTTTTAGACACCCCCTGTAGTAAGGTTTGACTCGAACATCCCCCCTAATCTTACGTGGAATTTTTATTTTTTTGGTGTAAATGTTTTTGATGTATAAAAAAAATTTCAATTATTTTTAATCAAGACCAGCAAAGACTAGTGTAGTTATCTTGGGTCAGATTTTATTCAAGACATTTATTTTAATTTTAGAAAAGAATTAAGTGATATTTGAAAAGACCCTCCCTATTTCCCAAGTGAGATTTGGTTAGGTTCGGCCGGCAATACCCTTTTAATAATCATTAATAACAAACTTCAAACATTCATGACTAAAAATAGAATTGAATAATAATTTTTGTACTATAAATCGTATAATTATGCAATATTTACAATACATTCTTCCTGGTACAGTCTAGTTTAATAATAAGAATAAGAATGGATTTTTTTTATTCATAATAAGTTCCTGAATCACATCACTTTTCATTTTTTGATTATCCAATAGTTTACTTTTAATTTCCTTCACTATAATTATGTTAAAAATATTCGTAAAGATAATTAATTGATTTTTAATTATTGTTATTCACACACCTCAACTCTTCGCTTCTTTTGAGTAGTGTCGTTTGTTATGTAAGAAATCACAGTAATAAAAACAATTTAAATATTTCCAAATAGAATAATATATTTCTTAAAACGTACAGTGCCATCTCTTGAGTAGACTCTGAAATGTATTTGTCACTTTTCGGGAATCGACCCCTAAACGGAACTAGACTATTAGTTTACCCAGTATAATTTATAAACAAACAGTTTAAATAAATAATACAATTGTTAGTAAAACAATTTTGACGTTTTTCTAAATTAAATTAAAGCATTATATAAAATATGTCTTTAAATACGACACATAGCGCCATCTTTTGGATAGAATCGGAAATATATTTATCAGAGGGAACTTGAGTATAGCTGATTCCAAAGTATTCCAATATTAAATTTATAAATAACTAAAAATGTAGACATAGAAGTCAAAAAACTATGTAGGCATCTATATTGTAAAAGCTACAGCATATTTACTAACAAAAATTCAAATCCTCAACTTCTTCTATCTGATGGTTTTTGAATTTAGCCTGTGATTACGATAGACGTTTACATTGATAAGTATTCATTTTGTGTAATTTGTAAATAATCGCGATTACAAAACATGCAATAAAGGTCAGATATATCACTTTTATGTTTTTAGTACCTTGTTGGTATTGACTCAATTTGAACGTGTATATTTTATGAGGATAAGGTTACTGCTTCAGAAGATTCGTTTTGAAGAATTTCAACTAACACATTATTATTTCGAAATACCTTTTATTGAGTTAATTTTTCATCATAAAACGTAAAAATAAAATATCAACTAATCAATGGACGAGATTTTTTTTTCTTATATCTTTTGAGTCCTTTTACCACCCATGTTGTATCCGAAAAGTTTGCAGGTCTATTTATTTTGGGGTATTCAACATCTTACAGTTGACGAAAAACTAATGACAGCTGTCAAAATTTGTTTTCTTGATGGTGTTTTCAATAATAAAAGCAGAGTATCATAAATCACAAGCAAAGGTAAAATGAAAATTAGTAATCAATATAAGTTACCAGAAACACAAACAAAGCCAAAACAAATATGTGAGAAAAGACAATTTCGCAAGGTTTGCTTAAAATTTGCAATAACGTGTTCTGAAACCCTGGTAATAGGTCAAAGGTTGCCTAACGAAATTCATTCGAAAATTATGTATAATTATTCTACAAAATCCATGGTCCATGAAATATGTTACTCATCTCTTATTAAACGCAATCTCGCGAATTAGTTATTTTTAAATGTCTCAATAATAATTAAATGTTTTTGGTCTTTATCTGTATCTGCAAGAGTAGGGAGGGTGAGTGTAGGCTTACAGTACTTAGGCCAAATATGACCCTTTGTACATTTTTCCAAGGAGTTGTCCTCCCAATTCATCCTCCATCCTCTCCTTCCCAGGAAGGTGGACAATTCACTAGGAGACATCTCCTTTATAACGGCAGGTGTTGGAGAAGACTCCCCAAACACACACTCTCTTATTGACGATAACTCCAGACATTCGCATAAGACATGCCTGACAGTTCCATCTTCCTCTTCACACATCCTGCATAGAGGTGTCTACTAGCCCCATAGTATGGAGGTGTTTCCCTAGTTGACAGTGGCCAGTCAGAAATCCTGCTCTTAAACGTAGGTTCTTCTTGGTCATCTCCAAATATTTATCGGCGCCAGCTTCCCAGGGTCGCCCAGGGTGAGCCTAGTCAGACTGCATCCTTGTCTTGTCTTTATATTATATACTTTTTATTTCACACCCAGTGGATATGTATAACAACTATTTTAATAATCATTGTTTTATTTATTTACAGATGAAAATAGCGTGCTTGGTAATAATCGCCTGCGCATGCGCGTGTGCGTTTGCTGAACCTGCCATAAATGAAGTTAGACCAGTATCGAATAGGCCGGGAAGATTTTTGTCACTACCCATACCACAAAAATGTGCAAATAGTAAGTACGAAAATTGCTGTTTTACTGTAAATAATTATGTTGAATCTTGGTTGACAAAACATACGACGTATCAATTGAGGTTAGGTCAATAATGGACATTTTATGTTCGATAACAGAATGAACATTACATTATAAAACAAGTGGGACTGATTTGAAAGTTTTGATAAATGTAGTGGCTAAGCTCATATCAAATTTCAAGTTAAAATTGCTTATTCAGGTACGCAACAATTGGTAAACCATTATTGTTTAGTCTCTATTTGGTCATATTCTCTCCATTTGACTCATGATTTAACCTGATATTTAAGCAATATTGGGATTTTAATACGTAAAACAGTTGTCCAGTTGTCATTATAAAATTCAATTTCAATTTCTCAAAACGGACACGGTTTTGTCCTTGTCCTCTTCTAACAATTCAACAACATCGTGAATAAATAAACAATTATTTCTTGATCGATGTTTACATGATATGAAGAATGTAAAAAAATTTTAATAATTCAAATCATAATAATTATACAATAATAGGTTTGTCAATGAAAGAAGATCCTGTATGATACAGGACTTGTGCAACAAAAATATGTGTAAATAAATTATGTATCTTTTATATAAATATAACTGGTTTTGTTAGATTTAACACTTTGAATGTTAGTGGGTAAATATTAAGATTGGTGCCTGAATAATATTTGATATTAAATAAATCAAATTTACTCTTCAGAAGTAATTTTAGATTGGAGTGTGTGAGGAGAAACTCCATTCCCTCTATTCTATAAAAACAGGCGTTCCTTTAGAAAAAATAATCCCTAACAAAAATTTGAACGTACGCCCATGATATAGAAATAATCACAAACACTTTGATCCCTTACAAAAATGCTTGCTAATAATCGAGTATGTAAATCGTCAACCCTTGTCGTTTTTCGCTCTTCGTCAACTTTTATCCCCCCCCCCCCCAATAAATAGTTAATTATTTTCTACAAGTTAAGACATTTAAAATTCAATATGTAGGTACAAACTAAATTAGGTATAAGAGATATCGACTCATAAAAAATTCTTGTTTCGTACATGGGATACAACAAAACTGGAAATTTTATTTTGACTTTCACATATCTGATTTCGTAATTTTAAATCGGATCTTCTCTTTCTTTAAAAACCTGATTTTGTTTCGACCTCGTATTGCCACTCACGCGTTTCTTGTTAATAAGTGAAATTTGATAACATAAATAATTCGTTAATTACTTTACTATTCTTCTTTTATAAATTATTGATAAAATAACATCCTAACCTAACCTTAAAACCTCTGACGACATAGTACCACATTAGTGTCATATTTCTTTTTCAAAAACTAGTCAATTAACATTTCAGCTTTATCAAGAAGATATTTTAATTTGAGTCCTAAGACAACATTCTATTATTTCTATATGGTTATGCAAGGTATCAATTCTTGTTACCAAGGAATACACTATATTGCTTATTATAGTCATTAAACGTTTTCTGTATTATCAGTTCAGTAGAATACGTTTATTTTATAAATCTGCACTATCAATTCTAGTTTAAATGCGGGATGGATGGGAGAAAATAGACTTATCTATATTTTACTGAAGTTTTTAAATCGAAAAGTTAGTTTGTACCATGTTGTTAGGAAATTTAGAAAATCATTCAGCTTACCTTAGTTCCTCTAAAAATGTTCAAGAGTAAAGAGTGGTCATATGGTTACACTATTCACTAATCACAATATTTTATAATTTAAAATCATATAAGCATTTTAAAATTCACAAAAAGACACTACTAAATCTTAAACTGACAGCTTATAAATGGCGTCTGGTGTTATGTCATGAAATTACGAAATTCTCAACAGTAGCGACATCTATGTACCAGCCTCGGAACGTATTAGTTGCCGTCAACGATTATAAACGTCAAATTCATTTTGAAAGGTTAACCTCAAAATTAATTTTGTTTATAAAACTAATATTTATATTGTTTATCTATTCTAGGGCCGAAGCAATTTTTCTTCAAGGGTCACAATTATTTCTTCAGCGGCAGTGTACCTGAATTAGCCAATAGAAAAGTAGACTGGTTAGATGGTAGGAATATTTGCAGGGAATACTGCATGGATTTAGTTTCTACAGAAACACAGGAAGAAAATAATATGATTTTCAGACTCATCCAACAAAGTAAGTACATTAAATTATGTTTCACGTAAAGCAACAATTACCCAAATCGTAAATTGTCATTTAATTTGTAGATATAAGTATTCTATGACGATTGAAAACATTAAAAAATATACTTTCCCAAATAAATGCAAATTGTGACTATCTAGAACTTCCGGCATGATTATTCATGACTTTTATTTGTGGTCTAATGACTAATTCAAAATATATATTTTGAAACTACTTTCACGCAATAAAAACCCACAACAAGTGACATTTTTTCTAACTAAAACTATATTTCTTTACTTTCCATAAAATAATTTCTAAATTATGCATATTCTTCAGATGATAACCGCAGAACTCACCAATTAATATTCTTACATTAATGTATATTTACACTTTAGAATTTTTGCCACTAGAGGAGTGCAAGGTTATGTGACTGTAATTAACAGTATAAAATAGTTAAAAATTCATATAATTAAGTAATTTTAGTACTTGAAATTATAAATATGATGTAATTTAAAGACAACAATAATTTCCCAGCACCTATACTTGGAAGGTGTGAAAAATATTCTTCTGTCATTAAAATTATAATTTTGGTTCATGGTTGTACCGGGTGAGCAAAAAAAAAAGAAATTAGTTACAGACTTGTAAGTCCCTCACTAAATGGAGTAATTTAGTTTAAAAAAAACTAAATATCTTTTTTACGGTAGTGTGCATTATTATACAATACCTTATGACTTTAAAAGCAGTACATTTAACGTATTACAAAAGTTTTCGTGCATTAGAAAAGATCACATGTAAACGTTTTGCAATTATTATCAATATACGGTCGATTTGAGATGTAGTCATGTGAACTTCTAAAACTCACGTTTGCAAAGAGCACATGACCGAATCCAAATAAATATATTTTTAAGTGGTCGTCAGCATTCAAACGTGCACTTCGTGTTGACGTGTTACGAAATAGATTTTTTATACTATCAACCATAATTAATATATACCGGTTGTCCTATTGGAAAAATAAAAAGGTGTATGTGATGACTTCACATATTATTTTTGTTCCAGATGACGTGCCATACATATGGACATCTGGACGACTATGCGATTTTAAAGGTTGCGAAAACCGCCCCGATCTCGAACCCAAAAACATATTCGGTTGGTTCTGGTCCGCTAACAGAGAAAAGGTCCAACCAACTAACAGAGTACCAAACGGATGGAGCTATAATCCATGGTCTCAAACCGGGCACAAGAAACAACGCCAACCTGATAACGCTGAATTCGATATTAACAGAACATCGGAATCTTGCTTGGCAATTTTAAATAACGTTTATAACGACGGTATTGCTTGGCATGACGTTGCTTGCTATCACGAAAAGCCTATTGTTTGTGAAGATTCTGACGAGTTATTGAATTATGTAGCTTCCACGAATCGTGGAATTCGTTTGTAAATAAATTTTTGTTCGTAGTCATTTGTTTGTTATAGTTTTCAAGATTTTACACTTTTTATTTTATTATAATAGGCATGATGACAGTCACTAAGAATCACCAAAATATTGATTTGATATAATTATTTAAGATACAGAGATTCTACAGAAATCACTTATTTTTTATTTTCATGTGTGATTACATTTATTTTAGTAAAAATATAAGCACAAAATTTAACCATCCGCCATCTTATCTCAAACGCCAATCAGAAGAGAGTGACGTCATATTTTCGCAAATATCCATGATCCGACCCGAACCAAATTTGAACATCTGTTTTGTCGTTTTTATATTATCTATGGTTTTGTATTTCCTTTGTTGATGTTGGCTTTTCTTGGTTCATGTGATATTTCCTCGTTATAAACTATTAAGTATCTCTGTTTTTATTACCACAAAAAACCGTTTTTGAAATTATGTTTATATATCAAAATAAACTTTTAACCTGCAAGCTGTCAAGTGTTTGAAGTTTGACTTTGACGATTTTACTACATGACACAGATCATAGATAACCTATCGACTGTTGACACTGTTACGAATTGATGACGTCATAGACAGACGCCATTACTATTCTAGCGTTTTGGCGCATAATTTAAAATGTGTTTTTTAAAGTTGAATTTTTCCTTTAAAAACATCTTTTCTTACAGAAATAACATTTAATGTAGATAAAATATATACGCGAAATCATCGTGGAGCAGTTTTCCAAAATCAGTCATCATGCCTATTTGGCGTTAAACTTAGAATGACAGCTACTATATGGTTGCCATTTTTAGTCCATTTTATTTCTGTGGTTTTAACCATAGAAATCAATAACAAAAGTTACTTTTAACAGAAATTTACCTGAATTGTAAAGAAGTACAAATTGTTTAAGTTGGTATAAGTAAATATTTATTTGTTTTTTATTTTAACCGAAATTATTACCAATTTTCAAGCAAAAATATTTGATTTTGAAAACTGTAACAAATAAAAGTGTAATATTTTTTTTATTGTCATATAAAGTTGCTAAATTTGTCTACTCAACGACCCTTTTTATATACAATTCCATAATTTTTATTATAACACCCACCGATTCCAATTTCCCCAACTTCCCTTCTATTTTTCTTTGTATAGTTTTAAAATTTTGTAAAATATATGTATATTTATTTTTTTTAATAGTTTATTATTATAGTTCACAACAATTTTCGTTTCTCAATATTTAATTGTTTTCCAATTATGAAATTATGTATTTATTTTTATAAATTATTGTCTGAAATAAAAGCAATTCAAGTATATAGACCATATGTTTATTTTATACCTACCCTTAACGATCTATTGCATCCCCTCACTTCCCAAGGAAAGTTAAGGGAAGTAGTATCTCCTACAGTCCTATTTGCAGGCTTTAGCCAAGGCAAATGTGCAACAACTACTTCTCTGGGTATATGCCACGACAGACATTGAACTATAAACAAGAAAAGGTTTATAAACATCTTGGAGGGGTGAATAAAACATACAAAATTATTTAACAATTACTGTCTATTTAAAATCATTGCATGAAGATTATTTTATGTACACGAAACTACTAGTTTAAACTTAAATATTAAACCTAAATAGTAAAAAAACTGTACACAAAAGACCTTAAGGCTACATGAGATTTATATGAAAAATAATTATACACATCTTAACCCTATATTCTAAAAATTATTTTCTAAGAAAAAGCCAAGCATATAAATATGAAAATATCAAAAAAGAAAAATAAAGTAATATACTTATTCGTCCTGTTTTCATTTCAATATAATTGTTATTGCACTATAAACGTTTTGTAAAAACTTTTTAGCAAAAATGAAAAAGTATACGACAAATACCTGAGGTAGTACATTCAAATTCAAGCCGATCCGATTTTTAATCGAAAATCCAAATGTAAAAAAATGCTTGGAAGACTTCTAGCAAGAAAAAAATAATAAATAAGTTAAAAACTATGTGAAATGCTAGTGATATGTTGCGAAATACGAAAATAAATTAAAAAATAAAACCTGTAAATCGAGTATTCAACGTAAAAGCTTAAAAGTAGATGAACCAAAAGAACAGATTTTGATGTTGGAATTTCCCATTAATTAGTATGTCGCCATCTACATTCCAATTACTCAATTTTAGAAGTCCGGTGATGTAAGAATGTTGTATACAGACTCACCTTGACACCCACAACCACTGTTTATTTCTCTCGAATTTTTCCAAGAACCACGAAATGTTTAAAATATTCACTCCCAATTCAACGTTCGCACATTCTTCACCTCTGAAATTAAGTAAATGAAAAGTAGACGGCGACACAATAACCACTGTTTCACAATGCCTAAACGCTACTGTAGACGATTACCGCTAGATAGCGCCACGATATGCCATCTTGCAAATCATTTCATGTGTTTTTTTCTGATAATTTTCATGAACAAAGTTCCCTAATCAACTAATTTCAAATTTGCCAGCAAATTTACCAATTTAAATGATCAATGTATACAGGGTGCGGTAGATAAACAGAAAATTGCATTTGAAAAGTAAAAAAATCTGTTATTTTAACTCATCGACCGTAAATGTTCCATCTTACCTTTAAACGTATTAAAATCACTATTAACCAAGTCTTGTTGTTGCATTTTCAAGTACCACAGTACAAAAAAAAAATGTTGAGGAGGAATACCCATCGGTACGTGTTAAATAAACTAATTAATATATGTACATATTTATACAAATTCCAGTTTTTGAACGTACATTTTTTTTATTATATTCCAATGCCGACCCTGCACTAAGTATAGCTTCTCATTCATCTCTACCAAAGTAAAGTTTGTCCAAAACAAGTGTCCATTACCCTTGTTGCATTAGCTGAACATTTTTAAAACTTATATCAGTGAAAATTTATTTTGAAACCCAAAAGATGGTAAAGAAACTTCTTAAAAAGCAGTATAGTAACCAACACTCGACAAACTTTATTTTCCCCACATTAAAATCCCATTCAAAATTCGGTAATTCAAAAACTGTCACCTACAGACAAATAAACCTCCATGAAAATTAAAACAAAATGAAATAATTTATACAACAGGCCGTTCCCTAGAGTCACTAGTGCAAAATTATTCCAAACATACGAGGTGGCACCAAAAAATTTCGTATGTACAAGGCGCGAACAAAAATTAGCGAAAATAAATCGAGTATACGAGAAGCTACCAATAATTAGGAAAACAAAATTTAGAATGTATGAGGTGCGTTCGATAATTACAAAAATACGAGGTGGCTTCAATAAATATCAATTGTACCAAACAAAATTTCGAATATACGAGGTGTGATCAATAATTGAATGATGGGTAAAATAAAAAAGATAATAAACAAGAAAAACTCCAGGAACTGGCCTAATAAATAGTAGCCTACCTTATAAAGCAAGTACGACACAATTTATTGGGTCCAATGCAGTCGTCGTGACAAAAGGCGCCGCATTTTTTGCACATCACCATCGCTTTGAGGCTGCAAGAACAAGAAGAATCACCGGTGACGACCGAAACGGGAGGCACCGCCGGTTTTTGTACGAGCTGCGGAGGAGGCGGTACAGTTTGTTGTTTTTGCTGTTGTTGAAGGACTAGTTGACTCTGCATCGCCGCTCCGGGGTGGTCTACCATTACGTTACCATCACCTCCTATTATAGTATAATTTTGAATAGGAGATTCCACGCTCACGTCACCGTAAACGACACCTGTCAAAAACAAAACGTAACTTTTACGAACAAAATATACTCGATCTACTTACCAGGAGGTAACCGTTGCCGTCTGGTAACCGCTTGAATTCCCGGATTCGGACATTGCACGATGAAATCGTTAGACGGTTGAGATTGCAAAGCGGCTGACGGATGTTCCACCTCTACACTAGCTGGCCTACCACGCCCCGCCCCGACCGAAACAATATGCGGTATACCGCCTGCGTTTACCGTGTTGTTGATCTGCTGTTGTTGCTGAGAGGGCGGGGCGCTCGACGAACGTGGAGTGTTTAGAGGATCGTGTACGCCGGTACGTTGAACGAGAATGTATTGACCCAAAGTTCCGACTGGCGTTTGATTTTCTATCACCTGAATACCGAAAACATTCCTTATTTATACAACTCGAAAGAAGAAGGAGAAGAAACAGTTTGGCTGGATGTCCTATAGGATAGGCCATAGTAATTTAGAAGAAGAAGAAGAAAGTTTAACATGTGTTTATAATCATCCTGTCATTTATGCGCTTCTAACAGAGGAGTTCAGTTTAAGGTCAGTGTGGCCAACAAAAAGTGGTTTTTTTCTGACAAGAATGACAGTTGAAGTTTACTATTTAAAACATAAGATTTTACATGTTTTTTTATCATTGCGAACATCTATATTGCTTTATTAAAATAATGAATACATCCTCGAAGAGTACATCTTGAAATTTAGAATGACTTTTTAGCTGAATACTCAAATATCAGTGGCCAATATAGTTCTATGAACTCTTGGCATTTCACCATTTCATTTCTGTTATTCAGTCACTAGTTCTGTCAAATGTCAGTAAAAAAAGTAATAAGAATAGAGATAGAGCTAATTAAACTGACATTTGACATAACTAGTGACTGAATAACAGAAATGGAATGGTGACATGCCATGAATTCATAGAACTATATTGGTCACTGATATGTTGAGTATTCAGCTAAAAAGTCATGTTAAATTTCAAGATTTACGCTTCGGATTTGTATTCATTATTTCAATAAAGCAATATAGATGTTCGCAATGATAAAAAACATACAAAATCTTATATTCTAAACAGTAGACCACAACTGTCATTCTTGTCAGAAAAAACCACTTTTTGTTGGCCACACTGACCTTAAACTGAACTCCTCTACTAATCGAAACGGTCGCTTATGGCATATCATAACACTTTCAGAGAACTTTCTTCTTATTCTATACACAAGTCTAAACAAACCACTAAAATGACAACGAACTGTCATTGTCAACTTCTAATTCTTATTTATTTACAAACCTCCGGACTAATAGTCGGAGCCTGTGGTAAGACAGCCATAGTAACGGGAATTCCTTGTCCAGCGGTAAAGACGTGTCTGACGACCACAGGCGCCGGCGCAGTAGGTCGTTGCTGTTGAAACGGAACCGTCCGCATGCGTTGAGTAACACCTCTAATACCGTTACCGCCTTGAACCATTTGATAGGCGTTATTCGGTGCCGGTAATGGTGGAGTGAACGTTTTGTTGATGGTAGCGCCGCGTATCGGTGCAAATTGTTGCGGTTGCCTGTTGAAAGATTGTCTATTGAAAATCGATTCAATAGAGATGGGATTTTTGTTAGTTTTACGTTAAATGAGATGGGAAATGAAAATATTGTTACGTACCTGTTGTTTTCGTTCTTTTTCATGTTGTTGGCTTGCGCTGCTGCCAATAGACTCGGAGGCGGTTTCAACTGACATCTCAACTGATCTCTATTGGGACTATTCTGAATCACAGCCTGACAAATCTGGTAGCTCCTTTCCAAATTCACCGCGCCCGGTGGGGGTTTACTGTTACTCCTGCAAAATACACATCCAAACACGTCCAAACCAGTTCAATTTTTGTACCTAACCGAAAACTAACCTGTTTCTATTACCTCCTCCTTGAGAATTCTTTGGTTTAACTTTACTGTGAGTAGGAACCGCTCTGACTGGTTGGCTGGTGCTCAAAGCCAAATAAGGAACGGAACTGGAACTTTGCACCGGGCCCGGTCGCGGAACGGCGGCGCATTGCGTGATGTCGTTGATGATGGCGTTGTTGTTGATTATAGGAGATGTTGTCACGACGGACGGTAGACATACTATTGTAGTAGGGGGTATTACTGTCGGGGGCATTACGTTAGGGGGAATCACTGTTGTCAGGGGTACCTGGAAAGTGTCTGAATATATATAAAAATTGTAGGAACGGAATACTCCAGAACAGGAAGAGAATATTTTATAGAGTGTTGGATATGAATCAATATTGGATCGTTTAAAAAATAATTTCTATACACCTAAACACGAAACAAGTTGCGGCGCTACTGTCGGAAGTAAATAACGTTGTTAAATCATTTAAACGACACAGTCAATGAAACAGTTTTTTTAGAAATATTTGACTTACTCCAGAACAGGAAGAGAATATTTTTTAGTGTTGGAAATGAATCAATATTGGATCGTTTAAAAAATAATTTCTATACACCTAAACACGAAACAAGTTGCGGCGCTACTGTCGGAAGTAAATAACGTTGTTAAATCATTTAAACGACACAGTTAATGAGAAAGTTTTTTAGAAATATTTGACTTACTCCAGAACAGGAGGAGAATATTTTTTAGTGTTGGAAATGAATCAATATTGGATCGTTTAAAAAATAATTTCTATACACCTAAACACGAAACAAGTTGCGGCGCTACTGTCGGAAGTAAATAACGTTGTTAAATCATTTAAACGACACAGTTAATGGAACAGTTTTTTAGAAATATTTGACTTACTCCAGAACAGGAAGAGAATATTTTTTAGTGTTGGAAATGACTCAATATTGGATCGTTTAAAAAATAATTTCTATACACCTAAACACGAATCAAATTGCGGCGCTACTGTCGGAAGTAAATAACGTTGTTAAATCATTGAAACGACACAGTTAATCAGAAAGTTTTTTAGAAATATTTGACTTACTCCAGAACAGGAAGAGAATATTTTTTAGTGTTGGAAATGAATCAATATTGGATCGTTTAAAAAATAATTTCTATACACCTAAACACGAAACAAGTTGCGGCGCTACTGTCGGAAGTATATAACGTTGTTAAATCATTAAAACGACACAGTTAATGAGAAAGTTTTTTAGAAATATTTGACTTCACTTTTATTTCAGAAAATATATTACCTGTTTTTAATAAAAATTTGTTTATAGCGAATAAAACACAGAAACATTCGACACCAACTTAGAAAATATTTGATTTCACCAACACACTTTCAATAACAAGACATGAAACTACGTAGCTTGACTGAAACTGCTGAAACTAAATACAAAAGTACCACGGTCGATGCAAAATTCATATTTTGCATTTTATTACCGACCGCCGGGGTTTTACAATTATTTATTTTAACTTCCTAAAGCTGCAGGTAGTTCAGTAAACGCACAAGGGTGTTTATTGGAGGCCTTTCTTCGAAGTATTTAAAATATAATTATTATAGGAAGTATTTGTATTGTTGACAACGGATTAAGAGATAGTTTTGATATGCCCGGGGCCGGGGTATTTTTCTAAAATTTTGTTTACAATATTTGTACAGGGTGTAAGAATAAAAAGACACAAAGTTTCGTGAAAATAACGGAAATTTTGCAGAAAGAAAAAAATATAAAACGAAAAAAAAATCAGTTTTATTAAAATTGAAACTTACTTTGGTTACAGGCTGAGTTGCAGTTGAAGGTGACGTAGTGCCGGTAGTATTCTCTGTAGTAGTAACGGCCTGCGTACTAACAATTTCTGGAGTTAGCGTAACTTCCAATTCGAGTTTCACTTGATTTCCACTGTATTCTTGATAATTAGAAGCCTGTTTTGGCGATTCTTTATCGCCGGTATCCCCTCCAGAAGTCGCTAGAGCAGCTTCTACCATATCCGAGTCCATGTTAACGTCATATCTGAAAAAATTAATAAATATTCCAAAAAAAAAACATTCAAAATTGGAAATCTAGTTTAAATCGACACATTCTAATAAAAATTCAAGGTCAGTGATAAATTGTTTGACATACGTCAAGTGTCTACTAGAGTTTGACATTTGACGCTTGACAGATGGCATTAAATTAAATGTTTTTGTTGTTATTTGTTAAATAGGAAAATATTTTAAACAATTAATATTGTAGAAACAAAGAAATGTATTTAAAATAGTTATATTTATATAAATCGACACATTCTAATAAAAATTCAAGGTCACTGATAAATTGTTTGACATACGTCAAGTGTCTACTAGAGTTTGACATTTGACGCTTGACAGATGGCATTAAATTAAATGTTTTTGTTGTTATTTGTTAAATAGAAAAATGTTTAAACAATTAATATTGTAGAAACAAAGAAATGTATTTAAAATAGTTATTTATATAAATCAACAAATTCTAATAAAAATTCAAGGTCAGTGATAAATTGTTTGACATACGTCAAGTGTCTACTAGAGTTTGACATTTGACGCTTGATATATGGGATTAAATTAAATGTTTTTGTTATTATTTGTTGAATAAGAAAATGTTTAAACAATTAATATTGTAGAAACATAGAAATGTATTTAAAATAGTTATAAATAAATCAACAAATTCTAATAAAAATTCAAGGTCACTGATAAATTGTTTGACATACGTCAAGTGTCTACTAGAGTTTGACATTTGACGCTTGATATATGGGATTAAATTAAATGTTTTTGTTATTATTTGTTGAATAAGAAAATGTTTAAACAATTAATATTGTAGAAACATAGAAATGTATTTAAAATAGTTATTTATATAAATCGACACATTCTAATAAAAATTCAAGGTCAGTGATAAATTGTTTGACATACGTCAAGTGTCTACTAGAGTTTGACATTTGACGCTTGATATATGGGATTAAATTAAATGTTTTTGTTATTATTTGTTGAATAAGAAAATGTTTAAACAATTAATATTGTAGAAAACATAGAAACATAATTAAAATATTTATATACAAATACCTCCAATCGTTGACAACTACGGGAAACCTTCCTTGTTCCAACTTAACCTCCAATTCCTCCTGCATCGGAATGACTTGAACGTGTTCGTCCATCTGCTTTTCGGTAAAACTTTTTTCCGGTTGCGTTTGAACATCAACTTCGGTTTCCATATTATGTAAAGTTGGTACTTGCATCAATTTTTCCGTTCGATTGTCCACCATACCCCAACAGCATTCGTCTGTCGCTGCAATTAAATAATATTCGGTCGTTTAGATTACAAAACAATTTTCCATTGGCGGGTTAAAAAAATATTGCTCGATATATTTTACGATTATTTTTCATATATACAGCGTGTTTCAAAAGTTTGAATTAAAACTACTAAATGTAAATGACGTTAATGAGATGTAGTTAGTGCGCATGTCCACGACAGTTGACACTATCAATCTATATTATATGTTTTAAAAAATTTAAAATGACATTTTAGCTGAATACTTAATATATCAGTGGCCAATATAGTTCTATGAACTCTTGGCATGTCCACATTTCATTTCTGTTATTCAGCCACTAGTTCTGTCAAATGTCAGTGAAAAAAGTAATTAGAAGAATAGCGATACAGCTAATTAGAAATGCTACAAAAATCTAAGCGAAAATGGACATACACAATTAAACGAAAATCAAGAAAAATAAATATATTTGACATTTGACATAACTAGTGACTGAATAACAGAAATGAAATGGTGACTTGCCAAGAATTTCTAGAATTATTGGCCACTGATTTGTTGAGTATTCAGCTAAAAAGTAATTTTAAATTTCAATATAAACGCTTCGGGGGTGTTTTCATTATTTTAATAAAACAATATAAACGTTGGCAATGATAAAAAAACATGCAAAATCTTATGTTTCAAACAGTAGACCTTAACTGTCATTCTTGTCAGAAAAAAACACCTTAGACTGAACTCCTCTATTCATAAATCACTAATTTGGACAATTTTACCTGTTGACAGTTGTAAGAAGTGTCAAATTATATCAACTGTTTACATTTTTTTTGACAGCGACGTCATATCCATAGCCCCCTTTCTTTTATTTGAACAGAATAAGGTACAATTAAAAAAAAAAATAGTTTTATAAACCCTTATTAAATTGTGACGAGTTGGACGTTCGCTGCTAAGTCAAGTCTGGAATGCAATGAATTGTTGTTTCAACGAAACGATTGTTTTGAAATTTAATATGCTCAGTTAAAGGTAAATTTGTTTACAATTTCGGGAGGTCTGGCGTATTTAATACCTTCAGTATAAAAACAAGTGTACCAACATTTTAACATTGTATTTCTACAGGGTTCATTCCACATTTTTACTAAAAAACACTCTATATTGATCAGAAAAGGCCAACCATTTATGTGGATACACTGAATATGCCGGAATCGCTTATTGTTTGGAGGGAGAGGGAAAAAAAGGAAAAATATGTGAGCTAAACTTAAACAAATATATCGGCTGTTATTATTTTACCTGGTACAGTGGGTGCCCCAAAAAGGGTAGCTTGTATATCGACTGTAGTGCTTCTTTCATTCTCTGCTTTGGCCCCTTTCTCAGTCTGAACGACAGTCAGCTGCCCCGATTCCAATACATAATTCTCTGCATCGATAAACCTGCAACAATAATAGAAATTGTAATACGTTCAACAATAGTTTTGAGCATTCTTTTCTTACCTGTCTTCTTCATCGGTCCTTACATTTTGAAAGCCAGCTTCCGACAACCGAGCTATTACTAAATCACATTCTTCTACACTAGCTCCTAGCTTTTCCGCAAAATCCACAATGCTCTCATTAGATTCAACTAAACCTTCACCAGTTTCCACTAAATTATCGTTTTCCACTGACTCCGAACAAGTTTGTTTTTCTTCTCGAAGTATTAAAGTGTTTGGCAAGGTCTGAAAGGGCTCAGGTTGTTGTACGAGATCCAAGTTACTTTCAACAATTTCCGGAGACTCTATAGGATTATCTTTGTTAACATCTACATCAGTTCTCTCTTCTTTTACTTCTAAAGTTTGAATTAAAGTTACATCTTCCGTATGGATTTGTTCTACTACCAAACTGTACGGTTCTTTATCTTCTATGTGAGCAATTTTCAAATTATCTGTAACTAAAATTGTAATTAATTTAAGAAAAATCGAAAAGTAAATTTCCAACTCACCCATCTGACATTGGCTGTCGTCTTCGGTGATTTGCAAAGGGTCGGTGTCCATAGATAGATCAGGCGTCGGGGCTAAAGGATCCTCTTGTTCTTCTTGATCTTGTTCGGTTGTAGAAGTAGTTGAAGACGTTTCGTCTGTGTGGTTATGATCTTCTTCTTTGTAATCGATATGGAGTTGCAGAGAATCAACTGTTTCTATGGTTTCGTTACTGGACAGTTCCTCAATGTTGTGAGTTACAATACTGCTTGAACTACTGCTGTTTTCATCGATATTTCTACTGTCTTTGTCATAATCTTCTAAATTTTCCGATATTTCGCTGGCTTTTTCATCGTCGCTTCCATCGTCAGCTAAAGCGTCCTTGTCTTGTTCACTGGATTCTATGGGGTCTAGGTGGTCTGCAGCTAGATAAACAGTAAATGCTAAACACATATAAATATTTATACTTGCCTCTCATGATGGATAAAATTTAAAAAAGAACCAATTAAGTATGAAATGTTTGTAAAATATCGACTTACTTTTTGGAGATCTTCCTTCGGAGTCAGTGCTGGGGGATCTGCGTCTTTTCTCGGGCTTCGAAGAACATATAATGATTGTCTCTTGGTTATTTTCTAAAATAGTATCACTTATATTAACAATGCATTTTTCCTGAAGTTCTACGAGATTATGACTAACTGTTGACGTATCTACATCTACTTTAAAAGTATTTTCAGACTTGATTCGGCCTTCTTCCTTGTGTGCTTGTTTTAATTGTTTTATCGGCAACAAGTCGGGAATAGGAGATTTGCTTTCTACAGAGTTTAACTCTGAAAATTTCATACTGGTACACGAACGAGTCATAGCACCGACTGTTCTTAATCTTTTTACAGGAGGAGCTGCGGAATTCCTACTTTGTTTGGTCATATTTGTCGTAGAAGGCCTGAGTTTTATGGTTGTTTTTATAGGTGGACGTGTTGAACTATTTGAGGTACTATTTACACTAGTGGATACGAGAGAGTCAGCTGCAAAGGATCTATCTCCCCAAATTGGTTCAAAATGTTTCAGTTTCCATGGATCCACCTTATTTCTTTCTTTATCAGCTTCTAGTTTAAGTTTTTGCTGATTTTCAGGTGTGAATTCGCCTTCTGCCAATCTGTCTTGCCACTCCAGACAAGCTCTAGCGAAAAACTCATTATTTAATCCGGAATTACTGATATCTACACTATTAGGATCGTTATTTACAATGTTTCTATCGACACTGGGTAATAATTGAACCAATTTGTTCTGATATAGGGTAGGTAGAGCTGCAAAAGTAGCTTTATTAAGCAAATGGCGCAGATTTGTATTGACCAATATAGAATCTGGTGTCTCCAAGTCAATGCAACCTTCTTTGGTTTGTTCAAGTTGTGCAGCTTGAGATAATTTTTTGTTGGATCTTTTTCTCGGTTTCTTTGTAAATCCGGGAATTGAGGCTAGTACTTCTTTCATCGTTGGCGTTCTTGTTGTAGGCACTATGGTTACAGTTGGTTCTTCAACTGCTTGTGGAGGTAGAGGTTTAACTGCAAAAAAAACAAGATAGGTTTCAATTGAATTAACTTGGACTAGATTATCAAACCTTTAAGTTATATCAAGACTAAGTAATACTTAATTCATCAATAATGTTCTAAATTTAAAATAATAGAATGTATATTGTGTTGATGTTACTCAATCAAGAATATTCATTTACCTATTATTCGGGGCACAGAATTTGTATTTCCAACAGCTATAGTGGTATTTTTCCTTCGTCGCTTAGCTTGTTGTCGTAGTGCATGTTTAATTGTTTTCCTTCTACTAGTGCTAGCTCTGCTACGATCTGGAGAAGTGTCGTTGTTATTGCTTACATTCTGTTGATTGGCACTTGAATTTTCGGCATTTTCGTCTTCGCTTTGACTCGAGTTACCTGTATTATATTCTGAAATACCATCTGGTGTAACGTCTATTTCCATTACGCAAATAACTACAGCACATAAACGCTTTTTCTAGTTTTGTTTTCTTAAAAATTCACAACACACAACAAAGCTTTTAGGGTATTCATGGGTAATTCACCCCATGTTAAAATAACTTTTAAATATTTTACACTTAAAAAAATCGATATATTACGTATTATAAAATAATGGAACATTTAAGATAACGTTATTGGTACTTTAACGCGATTTTAATTCACAAATCTACTTGTCAAATACAATGCTATCCGCCATTTCATAACTGGGCCTTTTATAAACAGGGAAATGTTTTGCTAACAAAACTGGGCCCTACATTACCAGTAGCAGTAGCCCATTTTTGCAACCTATCAATATGTCAAATATCAGATAGTCAAATTCGATATCTTATACCAAAGAATTTAATCGTATAAATATCCATATATAAATGATATAATTTCAAGCTATTGTCTCCGCTGTCGAATTATGTTTCTCCAACCGTCCTTTCAGTTTATTATAGACTTTTTACAGAATGTGTACACTGTCGTAATATATATGTAACCATCATAACCATATCATAACCGAAAGTACTCTAACCGACTCATCTTTAGTTGGTAACAAGCAGTGATACCAACTAACTTATTAAATCTTACCAAAATATGCATGCCCTGTTGCCAGTGACTTCAATGCATATGAATTTAATGCATTTAATTCATGTATTAATGCTATAATTAATTGATTATTATTGAATACTCCACAACAAATAAATATATTAATATTAACTCATACGTGATTCATGATGTAAATAGCTGAAAAAATCAATAAAATTAATTTATCTTGCATTGATTTTCCGAAAACGAGTGTAAAAGAAAATGATCTGACAACTCGGTGTGTGTGTACTGTTGTCAATACTATTCATTCTAAAAACATTAATTTGACATTTATACTTTTTGACATATTTTCGTATTTCCAAGAATACTACTCATGTTTCAATATTCATTATTCATAAAAACATGACATGTTATATATTTTATTGTATTTATCTTGAACGGTAAAAGAAAATGAATCTGAATTTGTTTGGTGATTACTGGAGTATAACTTAACTGTCTCTATAGATACAATGCCGGCTGGTAGTGGTAGTCCAAAAGGCGTAGATTGAACTAAGTGGGTGTGCGATATTACCTATTCTATATCCAGTTTAGTTTATCGTTATCTTTGTGGACATAGCTATTCATATAATGTAAATTGCTCTCAAATTTCATGCGCCAATATTGAAACAACACTACCTAGCTGGTGAAAACATGTGTAAAGTATCCGATTTTAAAATCAACAAAAGAATTCAGTGCCTAAAAAACAGTTGAGAATTAATAAGCCCATTCCAAAATGGGAAATAAAAACAGTTGCTGTTCGTACTCTAGTCCACAGAGTAATCATAGAGAAAGAGTGATTATTCCTATAGAAGAGACTTTACATGATGGTGAAATAAGTACAAGTAATTTACAACATATCAGTGAAAGAGAAACTGATGATGGAGAGCTTGATCCATCTCAGGATCCTATGGCAAAGACTATATTCATTGAAAGGTAAAATATTTTTAATATCTATTAAATTATATATCAAGTACTACCGAGAGTCTGTACTACAATAATTAAAACAAAAAGTAGCTTTCATTTCTAGAGATTTAATAGTAGATAGTATTACTAACAGCAGAAATGTAAATATTAATCAAATATATTATTGATTTTTAGTTGGTGTATTCTCATTATGCACACAATTACATTTATCTATGTTCACCTGATTGATATAATCATGGAAGTAAGATTATATGTGAATGTAATTTAAGATCTGCATTAATAAGGTGGCAAATTTATCAGTTCGATTATAATATTGAATAGTATTTCTATTTATTATATAAATATTTGTTTTATATTTATTTATTTATGCCAAATAGGAATAATGATTCTTTATTAGGCAAATGCAAGTGAAACTATAATCAATAAAATAACAAATATTGAAGGATTTGATCAGGATTATAATATTAATTTCAGATCTAAAACAGCTATAGAAAATGGTATGATAAGAAGGAAAAGTCAACACCAAATTGCAGACTTACGCCCCCTAAAAAAGAGCAGTTCATGTTCAACAATATATTTAGATGACAGCACTGTCTCTCAACCAAACTTGAAAAATACAGTGAAGTGTGTGGCGTTAGCCATTTACTATCATATTAAGAATAGAGATTCTCAAAGGGAAATTGACATTTTCGATGAAAAGCTCCATCCATTAACTAGAGATGGTGTTAGTGATGATTACGATAAATATAACCCTGAACACAAACAGATTTATAAGTTTGTGAGAACTTTATTTAACGCTGCTCAGTTGACTGCTGAATGTGCCATTATTACTTTAGTGTATCTAGAAAGACTGTTAACGTATGCTGAATTAGATATCCAACCTTCAAATTGGAAACGAATAGTTTTAGGTAAGTTTTTTTAAAATTCACCAATACAATTATTTTGTGACATTTAAATTTTTTTGGGAGTGAGTTTTGTATGTATTCACTTCTTCAAATAGCTACACTACATATTTATCCTCCAGGTAAAATTTCTAACTAAGGAAGTTTGGAAGAAGATTTAATTAATATTAATATTGCAGCTTTCAGGGTCAAAGACTTATTAAACATTTCCCAAACCTAATTAAATATTTATCCAAGGTAATCTTTATCATTTAATCTGATAAAGATTATAAATAATTATAGTTGTTTCTTGTATGCTGATTTATTTAATTAAATTAACGTATTTACTGTAAAATTCTTAATTATGATTATGTTAGTCATGGGTTGGTGGTTAATAGCATTGTAAAGCTTCAAATTATATAAAATTATCGGCTTTATGAGTGTTCTTTAAAGAGTGTTGCCATTTTCCAGGGGCAATCTTATTAGCTTCCAAAGTCTGGGACGACCAAGCTGTATGGAATGTCGACTACTGCCAAATACTGAAAGATATTACCGTGGAAGACATGAACGAGTTAGAAAGACAATTTCTAGAATTGTTACAGTTCAATATAAATGTACCGTCAAGTGTCTACGCCAAATACTATTTTGATTTACGCACCTTAGCAGAGGCTAATGATTTGACGTTTCCCAGTGAACCTTTGAGTATAGAAAGGGCGCAAAAGTTGGAAGCCATGTCTAGGGTTATGGCTGATAAATATAACCAAGAAGCCGTAAAGAACGGTTTGAAAAAATGGTCGAGTTTGGATAATCTTACAAACGGTACTGCGGCAAGAAGGTCGATTGCCATTTTGTCGTGATTTATATTATCTCAATTATTGAGAAGTATTTGGAGCATTTTACAAGTTTTCTTTCATATCCCCAATAAAGGACCCAAGGTATGTTATAAAATATTGAATAGCAAATTTCAGTTTTAAAATTTTCACTTTAATTAAAATCCATTGTTAAATATGGATTTTTTGCAATAATAATGAAAAAAAATTAGCACCGAGGTTCATATTGTAACCATTATAATTATCTAGAGCGGAATGAGCACATTTATGGATAAATTATCTTCCAGGCATTGAATATTGAAGGGTACCTTACAATCCCTTGTGATGTACATCTCAATATTATATTTTTTGTTTTTTTATTAGCTTCGTATGCTTCCAATTATTTACCAAAGTATTCCTTAAAAATGAACATTTTCTATTAAGATCTGCACTTAGTTTTTATATAATTATACATGTGGCATTTATAAAGTTGAATCTTTAAATTCAAATGATCAAAGTTTCCAATAACCCTTTTATATTTATCCAGTTAAAAGCGTGAAATGGTAACATTTTATAAAACCACTCTGTATACATTTACATAATACATCGTATCTTTTTATATTTTACAGTATAGTAAACTTATTTATATATATATACAGTATATCATGTTGTAAATTATTATGTAATTATAATAGTGGCCTAACACTATTTCTATTATTATTTTTAACTGTTTCTTCTTTTTTTTTTAAGTTTCCCCACTGGTTATAACAGAAAGCAAAATATTATATTATATTTATTCATACTTACTTAGCATCAATCTAAATTATATTATTGTTTATTTTTTATTACAAGAATAAATTGTAAATTATACTTTCTTCATAAATACCATTCACCAGTTATTTTACAATTTCCTGAAGAACATGATCATCAGCGATATATTTATATTGCTGAAACAGGTTTTGTACAAAGTTTACAATCTAAATTTGTGGTTTTGTTTGATTTCGATAATATGTATATTTTGATATTATTTTATGTTGCTTAATATATAGTGCTGTAATAAGTACCAAAGCCACAAAATATTCTACGCAATAGTTTGTAAATGGTTGGTCTGATTTATATTTAAAAAATAATATTGAACTGTGAAAGACATCCGATAAAATAGAAGGTACAAACTTTATATTTTTTAATTATTCCAAGTTGATTTGAACAAGCACTGTTACGAAAAGAGTGTTGTACAATGTTGAAATTTATTTAAATCATTCCACTTGCAAAATATTAATAAAATGCACCACCTTGCTTATAAAACCACGTCCAGTATTTTTTAATAAATATGGGGGGACAGTCTATAGGCCTATTTTCAATTTTTATACTGTATTGAGCTTTGACTAGAAAATAAAAAAAATCGAAGTACTTCTTGTTTTTTTTTTATACCACAACAGAAGTTATATTTTGAAACTAATGTACTGTTTTATAAAATAAACAACATAGATAACCTTATATTATATAAACAAATTGATGCAATTGAAAATAATCCTAACTGTCAAGTTCTTCTTCTTTCATCTTTTGGCCTCCGCCGTTACGACATATGGTCAGAGCTGTCAAGTTCCACTACACCAACAGTGTAAACCATAAAGCACCTATATGTTTTGTGTTGTAAACACTGAAAGCAAGTTTTTATCAGCACCAAGAACACAATTCTAATCGGACGTTTATATTATATATACATTTTTACATTTTCTGGATTGAATAAATATAATGTGACACGATCACGAAAGTTTGAGGTAAAAAAGGAGCTCCTCTGCGATGTGTTCTGTGGTCAGAGTAAACTGAAAAAACAGACATTTGTTTTGTTCTTATCTGTCAAATAAATTGAAGATGGCTGTATTCTATATGTAATTTTGACATCGTGTCAACTTTTCTTAATTTTCTTAAAATTGTTCATTAACAGCGAGTATTTCAAGATTATTTCAGATTTTGCTGCATTCATATACAGGTTCGTATTACTTTTCTTGCTTTTCGTACTTTTTTGTATCAGAAAGAAAGCTGATAAATCCATTGTTATTAAGTAGGTGTATTTGATATTAGTCATTCAAGGTAAATACGGTCTCTACGACATTGAAATTTAAAAGAATATTGTTGATTACCGCTTCACGATTTTAATAATCATATTTTTACTTGCAGTTAAAATGTCTGCTGGTCCATACAATTATTCTTATATTTTCAAATACATTATCATTGGTGATATGGGTGTTGGGAAGTCGTGCCTCTTACATCAGTTCACCGAGAAAAAATGTAAGTATCTTCTTATTCAATGCATGTTACCTGGTTTTAGTACCATGTAAACAGTTAATACCTGCTAAACAAGATAAAGTATCAAGAACTATAGGTATGTAATGTTTCTCTGATTTCTTGTTCATGTTGAAAAGTTTTTGGACAATAGAAACATTATTTTATGATTGGCCAATTTCAAAGTTCATCGTTATTTTAGGAAAAGTTGCGATATCCATCTTGGTGATATTAAAGTTTCATTTGTATTATTACTTTATTCTTATAGTCAATGAACTGCAAAAACAAAGTGTGGTTAGTGGTTGTATAATAAATTGTTTGTATAAGAATTTAGTTATATTATGAAATACTTAAATGTACTAATTGAGAGCAGTATTAGGTGGTGTTTGATAATTTGCCTGACATTACAAAACCTATATCTTTTAATTTATAGTCATGGCTGATTGTCCCCATACAATCGGCGTAGAATTTGGTACTCGTATCATTGAAGTATCGGGACAAAAAATTAAACTCCAAATTTGGGACACTGCAGGTCAAGAGCGTTTTCGGGCCGTTACCAGATCATATTACCGAGGAGCTGCAGGTAAACAGCAATTACTTAATTATTATAACCTTGACATTGAATTTTTTTTATGTTGAACTTGCCAAATGGAATCAAGCCATTAAAAAATTATCTGCAAAATGAATAAACAAGTAGAATCTTTTTTTAATGCTAAGATAAACTGTTGAAATTTATACACTGCTTAATATTGATAAAAAATATCTAATGTATATTTAACTCTAATTAAAATCAATATCATTTCCATTGAGGTATGTTTAAAAATTCTGTGGAGTTAGATCATTCTCCCTATGTTTTGATATTGATAAGTAAAAAGTCAATTAAGATAACTTTGCCACATACAACTTTAGTCTGATTAATTTTAGACATTTGTGGGTTATAAATTAGACTTTACTTTTGCTAATGAACACATTGTTTTAGGTGCATTGATGGTATATGACATTACTAGAAGATCTACTTACAATCATCTAAGTAGTTGGTTATCAGACACAAGAAACTTAACCAATCCTAGTACTGTAATATTTCTCATAGGAAATAAGTGTGATTTAGAAGGACAAAGGGACGTAACCTATGAGGAAGCTAGCAAATTTGCCGAAGAAAATGGCTTAATGTTTGTAGAAGCTAGTGCGAAAACGTAAGTAACAAAAATTTCATTATTTCACCGTATAGAGAGAGAAAACTCATTATTTATTATAATTATTTTACTACTATACGTAATTACTCATTAAATATTGTTGTTTACACCTACAGTTATAGATAAAAACAAACGTAACAATATGAAAATATATTTAAAACAATCACAATGTCACCGCTAATGAAATTTTTAACAAAAACCAAGAAAGCGTTTGTTGAAATTGAAATTATGTATTATATAAGAAACCTATCTATAGTTTCAACAAGTTTTAACCATTTCAGCGGTGATAACGTAGAAGAAGCATTCCTCGAAACGGCAAAGAAAATATATCAAAGCATTCAAGATGGTCGGTTGGATCTAAACGCAGCCGAATCGGGTGTGCAACATAAACCGTCACAACCCGGTCGTAACAATTTGTCTAGTGACCAACAGGCGAATAAAGACAATTGCGCCTGCTAGTTTTAATCGAAATTTTAATCATTATAATAATAGAATCTCCTCGATTCTGATTTTTAATTTACCACTGGCATGTTAGGTTATGTTCTTCTACGTTCCATAAAAACTTCACACTATTGGCGACAATTTTTCCGATAGGAGGCGCTGCAGTATATGTCAAAGTTGTCAGTGAAAACAATGCTAACCCCATTTGATAAAATACACGTACTGTAATGTAATGGCGATAAATGGTTTATTGGCGTGCATTTTAGTTAGTGTAACCTCAATTTTTTTGTACTTAGGTGTCATTTACAGAAACCAGTAGCACCTTATTTGCCCCCTTTTTGGACAAGATTAAAAAGTTTGTGGTTTGGACTTTGAGTTTTATTGAACCCCTTTTGTTTAATAGCCTAAAATGTTCTAAGAAATATTTATTAATTCAAATATATGATAACAGTATTTGCTGTTACAAACTATTTTTACAGATAATTTTTGTCTGTATTTATGTTTTGGTAATTAATCACTGCAAATAACAATCAGTTAAGTATTTACAGTGATCTAATCACCAATTATATACATCAAATGATCCTTATAATGTAGTATTTGGTACTCAAGTACATTCAGAGCAAAGCCAAAGTTCTTGAACGTTATTTTTGAGCAAAAACTATTTGTTGTATGTTTATTATTGCATTTAATTATAAAACTATAAGGGTTGGTTGTTATACTGTGTACTATTCTACTTTTATTACAGGGGGTACAGTTTTGTATGAGTTTTTGTTGAACGTAGACATAACCTAACCTAGTCCTTTGTGTTTACAATAATTTACACTGTGAAGTTTAAAGTAAAACACTTTTTTTGAAACCTAGTTAATTATGTTGATAAGCAATTATATTAATTTTAAAATAGGGCACTCGATTACAATTTTCTTTTAGTTCAGAGAAATTATTCCAATTTGTAAGTTTTTGTATGATGTATAGAGTTCTTTTATTTTTTAAGGTATATCAAAAGAAACGTCTAGGCTGTATAACGTCTTGAAGTTGTTTAAATTTTTATTCTATCTAATTATCCATTGGTATTTTTGAATTTAAACAACGTCAAGCTCTTTTTATAAAGAAAGTTTATTATTTTATGGAGTAGAAAAATTATTACAGCTCAAAGTGGTAACAGAAAAAAAATCAGTATTTTTATTTCCAAAACAGTAATTTAAAAATTGATATTAGTTTATTTACACCTTCATAGAATACTGCTTTCTCCAACCACTAAATATTTTACTTTCGGCTTCTATATTTAATAATTAAAATACAAATTTGTTATCGATGCATTGTTTTAGTGATGAATGTTTGTATGTGATGTATTTATTATTAATATCATATATAAAAATTATAATAATTATATATATAGTTAAGTGGTATTTTGTATTATTTCGTGTGGAATACATTTATTATCTTGCGTTACAAATCCCTTTTTTTGAGTCATTTAATTGGTTCACTCTACTAAAGTCTATTTAATAACCAGGTTATTAAATTGAAAAGCTTTATTCACATCACTAAAAGTTACCAGATTAGTTACTAACATCGCCTGTCTAGTAGATTATTTTATACCCAAGAATTAATCAGACGGGTATTCTGTCACGTGTAAAACTTTTTCCTGTTTCGTATTCAAACTGAAAGATTAGAACATACACATTACTCTAATATGGCTGTCTTTAAGTAGCAAATAACTGAATGCCAGTGAATGAAATATAAAAGAAGAATCAATTTTCTAACAAAACCTATATCGTTTTAAATCTTCGATAGCTTGTCACCTCCATATAGACAGATGCTGTCATATGTGCAGTTTAAACGAAGTAAATTAATAAAATAACAATAGCGGATGCGACAAAATTAAATATATTTATCTGTCAGAACTATCAAAAATTCAAATTATCAGCTGTCATTGTCAATGCTAAAAAGTGTTGTGTGAAACTGGGTGGAATCTGACCTTTCATAGGTCTACAGAATTGCCAACTTAAATTCAAATTACTCCAGGTTTTTAAATGAGGTATAAATGGAAATAATCGGTTAAAGGTTACATAAATAAAACAAAATTATAAAATACAACTATGAGAATCTATTGATACTAATTTTATTTACAATGTATTTTTACAGATAAGTATCTTTAGATAAATGTTATAATACATAACTTTGACATCAAGTTCTGCTATGCTAAAATTAATTAGAACGTTACAGATATATACCTACATTTCGCGAAGGATACTTTACTTTTAGTTGGTATATTCCGTGACACTCCATAAGTGAAATGTACGGACTGCCGCCACATGCTAAATGGGATAAGCGAACCTAGGGTAAGTCTAGTTAACAAGGCAGACACCTCATATGACTTATCGTTCGTGGAAATAAATTTAGTCGCAATTCATTAAATTTACCTTTTTTTTTAAATACAGTTTTAGAGAATTTAACAAAACAAGTTTCATTTATGTTATTTGTACATTCAAGCTTTGTTTAATATTCTAAATGTACCAAATATTGGATAACTAAGAATCGTTATATATATATTTTTATGGCCATAAACTAGAAAGTGGCGCGAGAATCGACGCAGAAGCCAAAAATAGGATAAAAACAATAATGGCGTCATGTGTCAATATTTGTTGTCGTTTTCAACCATTAATTTTTCATTTAAGAAAGCCAAAACCTTAGCATAACTGCAAATCTCAATCAATAGAATAAATAATCAATCAAATAAACGGTTCGAATACAGCTGATTATTTAGAAATGTCAATATGTAAATCGTGACAACTTATCCCAAAAACAATCTCACTGCGCATGCGTATGGAATAAGTATTGTTATAAGCAATTCCAGTGCTACCACTGACTGACTTGCTCGATACATTCAACATAAAGGAATTGGAAGATACATTGTAATGGTTATCATCTCAATATTTCAGAAAGTTTTCTACATTTTTTGAAATAACCAACCTAAAACATTCTAGACTCTTCTTTTTCAAATGTTACTTTGTTAAAAATTTTCTTGTTCGTGATATAAATGAAACTTGTTTTATATTAAAGTTAGATCGTTTTATGATTGTATATTGTAACCATAAATATATTAACAACTTTTCAACTGGATTAATTTCAATGTATTTGTTTCCATACTAGACAAGATGTAAATTTATTTCTTAATCGGTAAGTATGATTTCTGTATCTATATAGATAACCAACGACTCCCTCTCGACTTTTCACTTGTAGTAGATTACGTTGCCAAGAGGTGTCGCGTTCATGTTCGCTGATATATTGAGCTTTAGATGTCTTCATTTTGAAATTACTTTAGTTCGAAGATAAATCACGAATGATCGAAATGAGGTGGGGATAAAGCAGTCCGCATAACATTAAAATCATCAAATTGACAACTGATATGGCATGTGCTTCCTATGCACCTAATTGACAAATAGTTGTAGGCTATAGCCAAGATAATATTCCAACAATAATTGTTACAACACAATCATATTATTAATCTGGCAGCAAAGGTTAACAATTAACACTCTGCCGGGTTTGGTTTGTCTACTCTTTAAATAGATCATTTCCAACAAATTTTTTGAAAGCTCGATACTGTATAGAGCTACAGTTAAGTGGTAAAAAGAGTCCAGCACGCACATGTTGAAGTAGGGGCACAACATGTCAGTGACGTTTGCTCAATGTGGATAAAGAAGTTTTCACTTCGAAAAAAACCCAATAATAAGGCAAGTCCACGTGACGACATGTGACAGTCGCCCTGATGAATCTGATGATAAACAAGCGTTCTTTGCATATTCCTACCGACTGTCATTAGTGTCAACTTGTCAGTAAATGGACACGCCCTATAGAACGAAAATATATTTGTTTGCGCATTTTTAAAAACTCTTGTTCTACTACTGAAAACTTTATTTATTCATTAAACTTCATTAAATATAACACTTTCAATTAAAAACTTAATTAAAAAACACTTAAAAACCACGAATCCTTTTTTTTCAAGTGGTTCCCCTAACTATACTACTAACAGTCATTCGTTGTAAGCTACGCGCGACATGCGCAAACAATTCCAACTCAAGCTTCTTCCCTGCAACTCAACAACAGAAAATTTTATAATTTGCCATCAAACCACTTGGAAATTAATCATCGGCAAGATTAAACTGAAACAGATAACGATCAAAATTTGATTTGATCATCCGGTATATCAGTTCAAGAAATAATACCATTTTTATCACATAAAATACTGTAATTTGAAGGTTACAACCTTTTTAAAATAAGCTCAACCCATTTCCCCTAATTTAATTCAAATGTCGAGTCGTAGGGAAAAAACTTACGTCAAGGTAACTCATACACATCATTGATACACTCACCCATTCGTACATACTTTTAACCATCTGATTACCAGATTACAAAAAAAATGACTAGGTTAACTAAAATTCCACATTTGGAACGTAAAAAATCAAAGCTACATCGATCTGCATAATAAGTAATCTCTTTTTCGAAAAATACTTTTTGTTTTTGGAGGCAAAATTACCTGAATAAGCTTATAGCTGGACACAGTTGTATCTTTGGTACAATTTCATTTTGCATCGACAGCTATTAGAAATTTTGACAGATATATATCACATATTCTACAAATTTTAAGGTTAAAAACTACATGAGTTTAGCAACGACGTTTGACACTTTATTACATACAAAATGGATATACACATTAAAATGTTAAGGTACAGTATACTGGATGATAAATTTTCATGTAGTGCAGGTTTAGAAACACCCTGTATTCATGATAAATATTAAAAAACGGGAAATATAAGGAAAAATGTGACAAAAACTCAGTCGAAAGAAAAGAGTATTTCATATAACATGAAGTAGTTTCAAGGAATTTACTATAAACAGAAAAAGCTCTAGAAGATTAGCAGTATAATGAGTAATTTGTCAAAAAGCTCTAGAAAATCGGCTGAGAAGTGAACTGAAAAAAGAGTTTCAAGGGGTATACTCTTGAGTGAAGTTGGCAAAAGCTTTAGAAGATCAGCCGATTAATGAAAACAGTTGTACATAGAAAAGAGGGTAGTTTCAAGGGGTATATTGCAAACTAGTATAGATAAAAAGCTCTAGATCAGCCAATTTATGAAATCAGCTGTTAATAGAACAGAGAGTAGTTTTAAGAGGTATACCACATACCAATATTGACAAAAAGCTCTAGAAGATCAACCAAATAACGAAAACACTTGTTCATAAAACAGAGAGTAGTTTCAAGGGGTATACCGCAAACTAGTATAGACAAAAAGCTCTAGAAGATCGGACAAATAATGAAAACAGTTGTTCGTAGAAAAGAGAGTATTTCTAAGCAGTATACTCTAGAATAAAGTTGGCAAGAAGCTCTAGAAAATCGGCTATAGTGAACAGAAAGTAGTTTCAATAGGTATACCGCATAGATCTCTAGAAGATCAGCCTAATAATGAAAAAAGTTGTTCATAGAACAAAAATTAGTTTCAATGGGTTTACTGCAGACAAAAGTTGATAAAAAATCAGCCAGTATATCATAGAATACAAATTAGTCTTAAAAGATTGTTAACAAAAGCTTTGGGAAAAAATTCAAGGATAGAAACTCATAATTCTAGTTCAAGTAAAACTGGAAGAAGTTCTTTTTGAAATCTAGACACAGAAATAAAAATAGACAGTCAAAAAATGTCTTAATAAATAGAATAGACGGATTTCTACAATATACCAAGTGGGGTACTGGACTTGTAAACATAAAAGAGTGACATATATTTAAAAATAAAATAATTAAATGCAAAATTTAGCTACACAAGGAGTCAATTTTTTATATTTTTTTAATTTTTTGTTCCATTAAAAATAATCCTAGTATAATTTAAAAAAAAAAGTGGCCGATTTAAATACTTCAATGTTACCGAGTTGTTTCAAGTAATTTTGCCGTAAACGACAGCTATATTTTAACAATATTTATTAATAAAAAACTAATTTGAACGGCAGCCGTTACCTTTCTACAATAAATATATATTTTCATTTTTTTTAATGATTTCTTTTTGTTTCCAACATATAGTTGTGCAGTTGTGTTTTTCTCTTGTTCTACGACTAAAGCTCCGGCTAAATGTAAATCTTTTTATTATTATTATTTATAAGTTTGTAAAAATAATCCATCCTTGATATGCACCACTGTTTACGCGAGTTTCTATCCTCCTAAAACAGACCAGAAGAACATCAGTAAACGTCAACACCATGGAGTAATAAATAAAAGAGTTTTGTGGCACTAGCGCCTACCTTGGCTACCGGTATGAACTAGCATTCAAGACGCGCGCTTTTTGAATTTGGAAGTTTTCAATATACGCGGTATATTGTATTAGTAGGAGTAGGAGAAAAAAAAACTCTGCTAGTGAGAAATTACTATTAAAACAACATTTTTTATACAGTGAAATATCGAAAATAAGACAAAAACTGTCAATAAAAATGAAATAAGAACAGACAAACAAATAATTCACACTTATACACCAATCTACCTGGAGGCACACACCAATATCACACGAACAATGTTCGAAATACCACGTTTTCACACAACTAGAACTTTTAGCTAATCTTCCTTATTGTCTGTTTCCATTATTTTACTTTTTTTACTTACCTATGATGAGTTATAATAAATCCTATGATAATAATAGATGCCAATGTTAAAGATAATTAATTTAAATAGAGAAAAGCAAATAAGAACTAAATAAAAATAGTGACTAACCTCAAATTAAAATAATATTGACATATGGACAAGTTTCGTGTGGTAAGAGGCGTGGTTTGTTAGTTCAGCTAGTCGCTGTGATGCGCCATACTCAACTGGCTGCGCACAAACTTTATTTTAAAACCTCTCTTTTATTTATTACTCCATATGATCAACACTCCATCTAGTGGCAGAAAATCTAAAGTTATTCACATTCTTACCTACTTCAATCACAAATTAACTCGAAATAAATGCCCAGCATTCCAACGTCTTCACCACGAAGTCAATTTTGGGCGTGAGAGGATCGTTGCCGTATGTTTTGCATGATTCTGATCTACCAATGTATAGGTCGCCGTCCAACCATAGACCGAATTTACCATCACCTGCGCCTATGCTGATACTCTCGTTATTTCCTTTGATGAAATATAGATTTTCTCCCGTCCAATTGAATACTTTGAAATCTGGGGTGAAAGAAAATAGAAGAGATTCACCGGTACCGTAGAAGTGGTCTGATACTTGCAGGGCACATGAGGTTAGAGCACCAAATACCTTAAAAAAACAGTAATTTTTGTTACATGTTTCCCTGGAACAAGATTTTATTTACTTACGTTATTGTCTGTGTCTTCTATAACCATTAATATGGGTGACTCTAGTTTAAACATTTTTCTATACATGGAATTTAAGCTGAAACCATGTTGGCTGGTACTAAATATCAACGTCCAAGCATAACCCTCCGCTCTGGCTGGCAGGTGCCTGCAAAGATTTTCTCTGTGGTGGTCTGTGAGAATTTCAGTCGTACCAACTAAGTCTGGAGGAGTGAGTTCTATATCCAATGAAGGTGCTGCTGATGTTGAATAGAAGGCTCTTCGTAGTTCTTCTGATCTTGGTAACACCTACATAAAGATAGAAGATAAAATAAGGGAAATTATGTCAGAATAATTTTGTTATTTCAATATGGATATATGAAGAGTTTCTGGTAGTTTTAAATTTGGAAGAAGATAATTTGGAAAGTGAACTAAAATAGTTATTTAACTAACAAGTGCCCTTTTAATAATCGTGTTAGTTACAAAGTTTTTCCGACGACTGTATCAGTTGTTTTCTTTTTTCCAAATTTTTAGAATCCAAAAATATTTATTTGTTTCATAGGTAAGTACTGTCAAAAATAAATAATGACATTGAAATGCCACTGAGATGGTCGCTGGCTCAAATGTCACTGTTTTCGTTTTTCTTAAATTCTTTTTTGAATGTCTTGACACTAATAATTATTATAATTCTGTAGAATAATAAAATAAAACGATAGGTAAGTCAAAAACTAAAAGTATTCTATACTAGGATTCATTTTTTGAAGACGCTATTGTATGTTTGGTTGCCTACAAAATATCAATATATAAGATGTGCGTTGGGTTGCCTGCAGAAATTAATATAGGTAAATCATACATTAATGGAGGGTCATTAATGTATGATTTTGTCTAATTTTGAGGACGTTAATACACGGTCAACGGAAAAAAGTATTAACTATATACACATAAACATGCAACATTTACCAAATATCCCCGTCAGCTCTATTTTTAATAGCACCATAATTAAGAATTACTTATACATACATGACATAACAACAGAATTTTTTATAGACAACTGGAGAGATGCCAGACATTTTTAATAATATTATCATCAACACAAAAGTGTAAAATAGGTTGTTCAACAAATTATTGTTCTCATAGAGATATGTTATTGTCCATGAAAGAGATCAAAATATTATTATTATTTTAGTAAATCAAAGTATATGTAATAAGTTTTTGAAAATCATGTATCTTTTTAGTGAACCAGGCAGAAAAAGCAAAACCAATTTCACTTTCAAGATAATCTGGATTCTTTACAGTTCTGATTAGTTTTTGGTTGGCCACCTCATAAACAGAACTACGCCAGATCTTATTGACTGTGGGTTTAAATTAAAGATAAACAACAAGTCTATAAATAATATGAATTAGTTTGCAAGTATGTTTTATACAGACTCGAAACGTTTATGCTGGTTAAAAAAAATAAACTATAAGATTTATCTAATTTCATTACGTATAAGATTTGCAAAAAATGGATTTTTTATTAAACAGAATAAACAGAATTATTTGAAACATCAAATTAAAAGTTATATGGAGGGTAGAGTTAAAAAAATTCATCTGGAAAACTTCGATTAATCTCATAACTTTATATAAATAAGTCTTAATAAATAATTATTGTATTTTAAGAGAACAAAAGAATCTTTATTGTCTTTTTCCATGTATTTTATGTCATTATAATAGATACAGCTACATTATTTGTTGACATTGATAGTGATATAAATAAATTTGCAACTTTTCCTACACATTTTTAAGTATTATCAATACAGGGAATGTCTTAAATAGTGTTAACCAAAGCTGAGTAATTAAATGTACTTGAATACTATTAAAAATTACCCAGCACAGATGTCAACTAATATCAAACGTCAAAACTAACTGTCATATTTAGTTATTTCAAAAATTTCAGACTACTTCGTTTAAAGTTGTACATGAACTGAATTTTTAAAGATAATGAGTCAGTCGAAAAATGGAATAGAGCCAAGAAAAGTTTTTAAACACTTTTCGAAGACAGTTGAGTTTTGAGTTGGTTTCTGTTTTCGACAATAAAACTCATGAAGAATGTAAAAAGTTAGTGGTGGAAGAACAGAAAGAAATTAGAGTCAACTGGTGTTAAAGAAACTGATTTTCAAAATAATCTACTATTTTTTTAAGTTTTATATGCAAAAAACATTTAAGACAAGGGAGAGCAATACATAATGCATGTAAAAAAATTTGTTCACTTCAATATAACAATAACTAACCAATATTGTCAATTTTTCTTAATATTTGTTAGTGTTTCTTTAAATTTAGAAGCAAAAAACATTAAAACCAACAACGCGTTCAAAAAAATCTTACCAAACACAAAAAAAAATTACCTTTTTGTTATTAAATTCACTCGCACTACACTTCTTCGATTTTTTTTTCATTTTTTTCAAAATATCACTGAACCTAACCCGTGTGGTAAGCATAATAAACAGTTTATTATATAAAATAAATCGGAAAACCACACACCTTCACCTCTGACCACGCTTCACTAAAATAATCTTCGAAGTAAGCGGTTAATATCGCGAGAATGTATCGGAGAAAGAGAGAGAGAGATGCGATATTTCTGAAATCCTGCCAAAAATCATAGGACATATAAACACAGCGCCCGGTGATAGGTCATCTTGCTAAATACTACTAATTTTTTTGTGCAATGTCAAAGCTAATACTAATTCAACATCAAACAATCATACCTTATTATATATACAGTGCACTCCTAAACTCTAAACATCTTCCCCACTTAATTACTTATTTAAGGGCCTAAGTTCTAACGGGAGGTTGTTGAACTAATAATTTCTGCAATTACCTTTTAGATTGTTTTAAAAAGTAAATGAAATTTGTCAAATACAGGAGGGCAGACTAAGGTCAGTATGGCCAACAAAAAGTGGTTTTTTCTGACAAGAATGACAGTTAAGGTCTTTGTTGGCCATACTGACCTTAGACTGAACTCCTCTATTCATGCCGAAACGAATCAGGAGTAATTTCCACTTATCCAATTCACCTATTTTTGCCCTTAAGCCCTTAAACTTGAGTTTCCCCGTATTATAATTCTAAATAAAGCCACTACTGTGTTCAAATGTTTCAGAGGTAATTGGAATTTTGAGACCATAGTCAGATCTAATACTAGGACAGGAAAAAGAGAGTAAAAGAATTGATTTTTAAATGGTTAGGCACCACACTTCCAATATACAAAGTCAATCCGTATCCAAAGTATAGTATAAAGGGTGATTCATAAGTTGTGTTAAATATGCCTCAATAAATTCCACCACAAATTGATGTTAATATTAATTCTTTCATTCTCGAAATAATATCTCTAAGATAAAGTTCAAAATCGGCACAGAGGCGTAACTTTGAACTAGGTAGTGCAAAGAAATCCAAATCAAACGGTAGTAAATCAGGTAAAAAAGCTGATTTTTCTCAAGTAGCTTTTGAGAGATTAATTTTAGTACTTCGTTCTATATACATTTACCAAAATTTTATTCAAGTCAATATTTGTGTAAAGATATCTAATTAAACAAATGAGTCTTATCAAATATTCAAATAATTATTTACTTTTAAAGCTACATTGTACAATTTAATGTGCGTAGTAATTTTTGATTTGTTTGTTTAATGGAAAATTAATTTTTGCTAGATGCACAAATAGATACCTACTATTAATAATGGCGGTCACAGAATGACCCCTAAATTATGCCAAATGTCTAGAGAAACGGGTCAAGGACTTTATTAGAGGTTTAATGTTAATCTGGTGAGATAAATTTACTTGTAATAAATAAAACAAAGTTTGATTATAATAAGATTGTCCCAACAAGTGTCAAAAATTGATATTTGCAATGGTTTGTGAGGCGTGCATTCAATGAGGACTGCAAGTACGAAGAAACAAAAACAAAAAGTGAAGCCAGCAAGTCTGTCATAGTGATAGTTTTGAAATAAACTCGACCTATTACGAAATATTGATAAGATTAGTTTTAAGTAATAACAATAATATTGATTCTTTTAACAGTGAGTTAGTTGTTGAATAAAATTATTTCAAAATATTAATAAGAGAGTGTATACTATTCTATTTGGATAAAATGAGAAAGGAAGGAATAGTTTTTGAATTAAAACAAATCATGTTTTAAAAATTATGTCAATAAGATCAGAAATTTTCTTAAAAACTCAATATATTTGTTAATTTAAAACCCATAGAAATTGATCACTAACCTAAATAAGATGTTCTAGAAATGTGAAGTCATATTTCTTGTAAATATTACAAATAAATGTTAGGAAAATTCAAAACTACAACATTTATTTTGACATATTAACTACGAAAATATTTTCTCTATATAATTGGCAACGAATCCTTTTTTTCCGCAAAGGAAATTGTTATAATACAAGTGCCAAAAACATCTTATTTCCGCCGGAATTTGTATAGACGTATCTACTGAGAATATTTTCGGCAAAAAGGTGATAGACACTTTCATCAATGATCAAACCACTCGGTATTTATAGTCCAATTTGTTGAAATTAAGAAATAGTGATCTGATGAGATTCACCAAAAGTCAACACCTGCCTATTATAAATTTCTCCTATAAATAGATTGTTTTGGCATCTCACGACTGTTTGTCATCCCAAATTCAACTGTTTCCTGGATTTTCGCATCTATCGGAATTCGTGTCAAATATTTTTTCAATGGAATGTTGACAGATATGCCAAGAAAAAATTTGTTTAATACTTGAAAATTCTTATTTTTTAAATCTCTAACTTTATTGGTCATAATGTTTGGAAAACCAAAAAATTCCTGTGACAAGATGGCACCAGATATTTTTATTTTTCTTATATATAGTATACTATACATAGTATTTTCCATGAAATGGGAAAATCAATTGAAAAGTGACAGGATTTTCGCGATAGTACCCGAAAAAAATTGAAATCATACCCATAACTGCATTTAGAAAATTTGGGAAATCATTTTGGAGATTTGAAAATATAAAATTCCAATTGTAGTGATGATAAAGATCCAATAAATGTCATTGACATGTACATATAGAGATATTTTGTTTGGGTATCGATTAGCGTGTAATTGTATAACATTTAACACACAAAAACAAAATCAATCGTAAAAAATAAATAAAAATTAACATCCACTTTTGTATTGTGTACAAATATATTCGCATATTAATTAATAAGACTCATTGTATGTTCACTAGCGTAAATTATTCCACATAATCAATAAAGAAGAGTCATACTGTTTAGATTCATTTTAGTTGTTATTGAATTTTTTTTTAAAATCAAGGACGGATAGAACATCATGTTTTGCATAAAACAAAAAAAAACATGTTTGTAAATCTGGTTAGTAATAAATAAGGATTCATATTAACGTCGAGAAATTACTAAAAAACAAAGCATTCTTTCCTAGAATATAGTAAAATTAAGTCAATCTGGCAACATGGATTGTGCGATCCTAGTTCCTAATATACTCGTATCCTAACCAAATGTTCAAGTCTACGCAACCAAACTTACACTACACAGTGTTGCATACATTTCTATGTATCAAAACGTAGGACTTTTGACACTGTAAGTCGGGCATAGGTAATTTTATTTAAATTTACATAAATCATTCAAATTTTAAATTTAGATTCAAACAAACCCGGGCCAAACATTTGAAACACCTGCTGTTTCATAGTTTCGCGAATATACAAGATATTTTTAGTATAATGCAAATTAGGATAGGATCCAAAAATTATTAATTTGAAAAAAAAATCTCAAATACTGTCCCATTAGACACCGAACAGGTTTTAATGAACATAGGAAGTATAGTACAATAGTATATTCTTCAACGAGTGCAGAATGATGCCATTCTACACAAGTTAAAGACTATACTTTCTCCATGACTAAAAAAAGAAAGCTTCCAGTGAGGATCGAACCCCAATCGTCCGCGCCAGAGTCAACCGCAAGTTGCGTCAGATCGTATACTTTTGACACCTAGAACGTTCCGTTTCAGTTGAAGCTTGTATATGTTTTATTTTTAAAAATTCGCGATTTTTATTCAATATAAATAAATGGAAATTTCTTTATCGATATTATAGCATAAACTGTTGATTGAAATAGGAACATCTATACTCCCATGTTTAGTAGATAATTATAAATAAATCCCACATAAAAAAAAGTATAAGCATTCTGGCTGTTGCTGCACAAACTTGCTTTTACGAACGTTCTTCTTTAAAAAAGAAGATGACTAAGCTTGACGTTTGTTATTGGAAGTGCGGTGATAGGTACCGAAGAATATCAAAGAATCAAGATACGTATTTGTAGATAGATATTTGTGTGACATTTGTGTCGTGCGTGATTGTAAATCACCTCATCGATTCCGTCTGCAGACATTGTTTGGGTCTTGATGATGGTGTAGATCTTAACGTAGGGGGCCTTGATAAGCTGCACCGTTAAACACAACCAAATTTTTATTCTTGTTATTTACCCAACTACATAAGTGTTGAAAAGTAAAAATACTACCACTATGTAACTACACTGACAAATATATTTGACAGGTTGATTGACATATTGTTTTTATACTCGAACAAAAAAGATTGTAAAGTCTAAAGTAGCTGAGGCATCCACAACAAAAAAAGAAGAAGACGAGATTACATTACAATCAAATACATATTAGTTCTTGTGGATGAAATTAATGAATATATACGCGAAAAAAATGTTTGAACATAATCCAATTTGACATAAAACCGGAATTTAGCGTTTCGTGAACTTATGACACTGACAATGTCAAGTGTCACAAGTGCTACCAACTTTCGAATATTCAATATTGCACTGTTTTGGTTGAGGAAGTTTTTTAGGCAACTTCAAATACCATTTACTATGATAAAATGATCTGCATGAAGTTGAAGCAGCTGTCGACAAGTAGGCAAAGGAGACGAACACGTGCTGAAGTTTTTAGACACGCTTTACACTTTTATGAACACTATATTTTTTATTCTACCGTGTATAATAAAATACGCTCGAATATTATGACCTTTATAAACCAGTTTCATGAAATTATCATTCATTTTTGTGATAATAGAAATTAATTATGCAACAATATTGAAAACTATTATTTTTTACATTGATGTTATTTTTCCGGTAAACATGCAAATTAAACTACCAGAAAATTAACATCTATTTATTATCGACAAAAAATTTTGTTACTAGTGAGTCATGATATTATACAATTTATTATTAACTGTAAAACTTAATATACGTGACAAAATCACCGAAACATTGCAAATAATTTATTGATATGGTAGTTATTAGAAAATTGATATTGTCGACCTAAAACTTGAGTTGAAAAATTACAGTGAAAAATAAAAGGAAACTATTTAGTCTTTTTTATTTGGCAGTGTAGTTACATGAAAAACTGTTTAATAAAAAGAGAAGAAAAACGAAAGTAGGAAAACAAATAATGTATGAAAATAGTAGGGAAAGAAAACCTTACCTCCCAACTTTCTTTGGTTAGATCACCGATTTCTCCATCTTGACTTCCGTGTCGGCTGGCTGAAGGTGTTGGTTCTTCGCTCCACAACTCTGTATCCATCTCCACCAAGGAGAATCCTCTATCTTTTACCTGAAATGGAAAAAAATACATTTTTTGCGAAAAACAGTATTTCAATACTCTAATTACAGACCAGAATGGTATATAAGGTAGAAGTATAACTCAATGTCAGCTAGAGCAAATGGACCGAGAAGTAGTTGTTCTTTGAAAACGTTAAGAAAGACGGTTCGCAAGTGGAGGAAACTAACTCCCTAGGTATAAAATTCGGTTTTATATTAAAATATAAAGTTTTGTTCTTGAAAATAAAAAATTTCTCACTTTTTCACACAATATTAAACCTACCTCAATAAAATCTGTGATTGTTATCTGAATACACGAAAAAAAAACTATTTGAAAACGGAAACGAATACAGTGCGTCTCATTATCGGGCTCACTTAGTAAAAACTGCGAAGTAGTGACAAATTTAAATTGGGTGGTTATTTGATTTAAGAAATTTGTTTGTTATGCAAGTTTTTTTGTTATTGTTAATGAGTTTAATTGAAGTATTGTGTGAAAAATATTTGCGCAACCAGATAAACATGCTGGAAATACAAGGATTAAGTTAAAAGATAATAGAAGTTTATTTAGGTTTTTAATGAATTTTTTTTTCGATAAAGAATGCTGCGTATGTTCAAATATTTATCCCATTCGGAAATAAGATATAAATGAGGAATTTGATGGTATAATAATGATTATATAATTTACAATACATTTTTTGAATGGAACCCCCCATTTTTTTTAATAGAACCCCTCATTTTTTCAACCAAGCCCCCCTTTTTTTCAATTTCCTGATTGCACTTGCTGAGCTGATTTCAAAAATGTTTAATAAGTTGCTTCAAATTGGTACAAGGTGGGTAAAAATACAAAAAAAATGTATGGAGAGTTTCTTTAAAAAAATATATTATACGTCATCATATAATGATGGGTCAGCCTGTATATTAGATTCCGAGAAAAATTAATAGACTTTTTGGAAAAACATAAATTTCACGAAAAGCTATTTGGAATATTTCACGAAACAAATTCAGTAAAAAACTTTGTTTATAACTCGAGATAATAAAATCTTTAAATATAGCTCTAGAGGTGTAATCAAAACGAAGCAGTTTTACAACTAACCAAAGTCATTAACGCAAACATCTTTCGCTATTAATAACAATCATTACTATTTTTACGAATTTTTTAAATAATTTTGTTTATCAATAACAAATCAGATATCACTTAATAAAATTCTATTTTTAAAAAGAGTGTAGAAGTAAAAAAATCTATTTACTAAAAGCACCAATTTAGATGAAAAATTATTATTGATCTTGAAAAGGCATTTAACTCTTATACAAACAATATTTAAAACGTTGTAAATTTGTTTTTACTTGCTTCAAATTATCAATACACTCTTAATTACATTAACAATAGTATAAAGTTGTTTATTACTACAAACCAACAATTCGATTGTTATAGAAAGATTCCCAGAAAATTTTTAATGGTACATAACTACTACTTTGGATTAATTTTATAATAACATAGTGATAGTAACGAAAAGAAAGAATATAACGAAACGAATGATATTAGAATTAACAAAAGGTGAAAAAATGAGATTAAAAATAAATAGAAACAAAACGAAAATAATGAGGGTTGGAAAACAGTGTGAAAGCAATAACAAACAAGGGAAATATGAATTTGAGGAAGTGGAAAAATTCAAATATCTGGGAGTCGCGATCAGCAGTACCTAATGGGGAAGAAAGACCAGAGATAGACGAATATACGGTATACTATGCCAATAAGAAACTACTAAAAAGCAAACTATTAACAAGATACACTAAATTTAACATTTACAACATAATAAAAGGAGCTGTGAAAATATATGGAGCAAAAACGATTACAATGACAAAAAGAGATGAAGAGGAATTGAGGATAGAACGAAAAAGTAATGAGAACAATTCTAGGGTCAATAAAAACTGACGACAATGAATACTGGCAACGTATGAATAATGAAATACTGAGAGAAATGAACGAGGAAGATATAGTAAAGAGAATAAAGAGACAAAGTATAAAATGGTTCGGATATGTATGAAGAGAAGGTGAGCGAACAATCGCTTGCTCAATGCTACAGTGGTAACCAGGAGGTAGGAGAAGGCAAAGAAGACCCAGATCTAAGTGGAAGAGGATTTGAGAAGGATAGGAATAGTCGATGGAAGGAAAAAACGAGGGATAGGATGTGTTTAACCACTTTATATATATATATTTATTTCTGTCTACAAATTTTTGTAATAAATAAAAAAAATAATGTTATTTCCAATTTACGAGAAAAAATATTAAAATAAAACTATTCATTCGAAAATGATTCATATAAATCGTATAATCTCAAACATTTAAGGGATATCATACCAACAGGCGTGCACGCCACTGTCGATTATCCGTTTTTGTAATAATTTCAATTTTATATTAAGGTCAATAACAAACAAATTGAACTTAAAAGTCTATGCGAATTTTACGACCGCCAATTAACAAAAGTTATTATGCATCTTTCGCAAGACAAATGGATTTAAATTATTGCAAACATCACGAAAAATAAAGTTTCATATGGTTTTAATTCATTCACAGATACATATGTTTGTTTACATTATTTACCTAAGAAAGAAAAAACGAAAATTTTTCAAAAATTATATTATTTATTTTAGCAAACCCAGTAACACAACAATACATCGTCTAATCATATCGTGAATATTTTATTGGTGTTAATTATTTTTTGTTTATATAGAAATAATTACAGATTAAATAGTACACACTGTATAAGTATAAATAATAGTATATTATTCAACGAGCGTGTAATGATGGCTATTACTCATGAGAATGAAGATTGCGACGTGAGCCGCAGGCGAACGTCGTAATCATTCGAGTGAGTAATAGCCATTACACGAAAGTAGAATACTATACTTTTTCTATGACTAAGTGTTCACCTATCAATTCAAACGAACGAGATATTTAGAGAATATTTTATTGAATAAACTTAATGCTTTATGTCAAACAATTCCATTTTGGAAGCTACAATGAAAATTCATTTATTGCTTACAATATTGATGGTGAAATTTGAGCAGTTGAATTCGTTTTCACTTTCTGTATCCATTCTAATAAAAAGTCAGCTCTTAATCACCTTCGGTAGGTAGGTATAGGTACTGTCAAAGTCAAATTATGACATTTCATAGCGAGTCTGATTCAAACATTACACCGAACATAGTCGTGTGTAATGGCATTCTTTGACGATGATTGGCCAGATAGTCGTGTGTAATGGATCATTACACACGGGGCGTGGCTTGTTTTGTGTAATGCATCCAGTTACTCAACAAAAATGTTACATAAAAAGGGTCCATTTCTCAACAGTCATAGAAAAAATATATTCTTACCGATATATTTATTTAAAAAAAATAGAAAGTACCACAGTCGAGTGAGATTCTTACAAAAACCCGTTTAGTACTCAACTTCGATACCATGTAAACACTCAATCGGACATAATTCACCTTTACACTAACAACAAATAACAAATCTTGATTAAATAATAGTAATGGGTGCATCAAGGCTGCTTATTTGACATTATTTTATTCACAAAAAAAGAGAATCAACCAAAAACACGACGCGTTTCCGACAGGTTGATTGCTTTGCTTCTACTGTATTTCTGTCGTTAAAAATTCTTTAAAAGCGAGTTAAATTATCTCGATTTTATAGTCGATAGTTGTAACGTTGAATTCTCGAACTGCTAGAAGAAGGTCTATATAAAAATTGCGGAGGATTATCAGAATAATATGAGTTAGATTGTTGTTAGTACAGGAGAATTTTAACTTTTTTTTAACCAAAAATTATTAGTCTTATCGAGACGAAAGGAAGGAATAGGAGATAACAGAGAAAATACTTTTAGCAGCCAAAGATTTTCGATAAGATTTTTGTCAGTCCAGATCGATTCCTGTTTCTAACAATACAATAATGTACAGGGTGTTCCATTTCAAAAATTGGGAGGGGTGACTATGAGCGGATGGAGATAAAGTTACAACTTCTACATATGAAAAGACGTCCCCCTTTGTATAATTTTTGACGTGTTTCTTCATTGAAATACTCTGTATACAGGGTGGATAAAACTGAGAATGTATTTTCTCCGAAATTTAAAACAGGTTAGGATATAATTAGAGTTTTTTTGGTAGTGATATCCTAGAGTAACAAATATTTTTATTTATATCATCTTTTACACAAAATTTTAAAATAATTTTTCAAGAGCCGTTGTTTTTTGTTCATATTTTTATATTCAAAATGTACCGACTTAAATTTTTGTCTTGTTTGCTAACCAGCGACAACAATATTTATAAATAAATTTATTCAAATTACCAACTAATTTGTACCTGTCACCATTATATCAACAATAATTTTCCATTTAATTAATAATCGATAAAAAATTTACTTGTGGTACAAAACTGCGCTAGAAGGATTGAAAGAATGCGTGATTTTTTGGAAATATAAAAAAATTTCATATTGCGAAAATCCTTTCGGAAGCCTCGTCGTACACAAGTGCCAAAAGGAAAATATAAGAAAAAAGCGTGAAAGAGAGATAAAGAATAATTGTGCGCGGTCATCAAGGCGTGTACTTAGTTCCAGAAATCAGTGGCCGAATGTTAATTGCCACCCTAATTTAACCGCTGTTGCCAGAAGCGCATATTAGTTTCTACAAATGATATTTTTTTCTCGTTTTCGTTGACTTTTTCTCTCTGTGAAGTACACTGTTGCCGGGTGAGTGTTTAGTTTTATCTATTATGCATGACTTCGAAAATAAAGTCAAAGAAAACGAGACAAAAATATGATTTGTACAAGTTAATATGCGCTTCTGGCAACAGCGGTTAAAATAGGGCGGCATCTGGAATTAAGTACACGCCTTGATGACCGCGCACAATTATTCTTTCTCTATGGACTTCATACCCTTAAATCCTTAATTGGATATGATTTTTCAAGGTAAAATCAAACGATATATTTTCAACTAAACTTTTCTCTTACCTTATCAACATTACATTTATTTGGAACCTTTTTACGTTTGAAATGTTTACCAACAAACGTCTGCTTGTATTTCCACATAATTTTAATTTTAACACCACTCAATCGAATGTTGATATTAAACTGAATAAATTTCTTTTTGTTACTTTGAATGGAAAACTGACGCACAACCGCGTACTTATTTTGAATAACTAATTAATTTTTCAACATTTTATTGTTTTCGTTAATTTTTTTTCTATATCGAACATTGCATGATGTTGTTCGCTGGTTGTTTGATAAAACGCATGTTGTGATAATAACCCAGTAAATGTCTAAAAAGATTCGTTAAATACAAAGCTATTTGTAAATATATACATTGTATTGTTTGTTATAGTCACACAAAAAACAAATTAATACAGTGACATTGACAAACTGTTTTTGAAAATTGGGGGGTTTAGAAGAAAAAAAAATGGGAGGTAACACATGGTATTATACGAATTGAGGGTAAAAGTTGTCGTCTTATGGAAAAATTACAGATAGTAGAGTTGTGGATCAAAATTTATTGAAATAACATTAAATAGATTAATTTTGAGAGCAAAGATTCATTCATTTATTCATTCTTCTTTGGCAGTGTACATTATTCATTATTGGAAGATAGTGAGAATGTTTCCTGCTCTTTGGAGAAGCACAGTAAGATTTGGGACAAGCACAGTAAGATTTGGGACACGTACATTAAGATTTGGGACCATCATAGGACTTGGCACAAACGTACTGTAAGCATGTTGGTCTGGAAGAAAGTGAGAATGTTTCCTGCTCTTTGGAGAAGCACAGTAAGATTTGGTACAAGCACAGTAAGATTAGGGACACGAACAGTAAGAATTGGGACCATCATAGGACTTGGCACAAAGGTACTGTAAGCATGTTGGCCTGGAAGAAAGTGAGAATGTTTCCTGCTCTTTGGAGAAGCACAGTAAGATTTGGGACAAGCACAGTAAGATTTGGTACACGCACAGTAATATTTGGGACACACGCAGTAAGATTTAGGACCATCACAGTAAGATTTGGAACCATTACTCTTACAAAATTACAGTTCAATATTGGGGGGGGGGGGCAGAAGTGAAAAATTTTGTTGTGTTTAAAAGACTTTTGATGTTGATAATGCGTTTTTTCCAAAATTTAATGAAAAAACTGAGGCTACCAGTCGCTGTTTCATCCCAAAACCCCCCATTTACGAATTTTTATGTCACAAAAAATATTCTGTGATGAATTTCGAAAGTCTAAATAGTATTTTTTTCAAAATAACACCTCCCCCGTATAAAAAATATATTATAAATACCTCATGTTCATATTTTTAAAGATATTTTTTGAATAATCTTATTGAAACACTTGATTATCATTCAGATATGTTGAGATGTCTTGCACGTATGTATATTCCTTATAAATATTACATGAACAATGCCATATTTTTACAATAAATATTCCGATAGAAAAGTAAAATCGTGTCGACAAGTGAATAAATAAAAATTGACGTCTCAATCGGTAAAAACCGATAAAAACTTATATAAATTCTTGAATAGAAATTAATATTGTTGTTAATATATAAAATCAATAAATAGTTTCCAATATACACACATACATCCCTCCCATTTACATAAAATTGTGTAAAAAAAAAATCTACACATTCACTCATTTTAATTTATAAATTTTTTTAAAGAGAAAACTCACTTTTTCTTCGTCCAATTCACCATACAAATGCGGCACCCAGCCTTGAATGAATTTATACAATTCGTCCACTCGGTTTTTCGGTACGCTGAACCAGTACTCCGGTCGCATTTTCTTTTTCCCGTACGACATCAACGGCGTCGATCTTGGTATGATTTTATTGATGGGTTTACCCATTCTCAAACGCAAATACAAAGGAGGATCATCGCAAGATCTCGCTGGCCTTGGTATTAATTCTGAAACGGAAGAAAAACAATTTTTTTTAAACAAACTATCTTTAGATGAGTACCTTATCGTTTGTCATAGTCAATTGTACAAAAAAAAGTACCAGGATCTTTAAGGTTTTTTAAAAAGGTACCTGACTATTTGTCACATTCATGTCAAAGATTCATTCCTCTTTGGTAGTGTTCATTATTCATAATTGGAAGATGGTGAGAATGTTTACTGCTCTTTGGAGAAGCACAGTAAGATTTGGGACAAGCACAGTAAGATTAGGGACAAGCACAGTAAGATTTGGGACAGGTACAGTAATAATTGGGACAAGCACAGTAAGATTTGGCACCATCATAGGACTTAAAACAAAGGTACTGTACGCATGTTGGCTTGGAAGAAAGTGAGAATGTTTCCTGGTCTTTGGAGAAGCACAGTAAGATTTGGGACACGTACAGTAAGATTCGGGACAAGCACAGTCAGATTTGGGACACGCACAGTAAGATTTGGGACAAGCACAGTAAGATTTAGGACAAGTACAGTAATAATTGGGACAAGTACAGTAATAATTGGGACAAGCACAGTAAGATTTGGGACCATCATAGGACTTAAAACAAAGGTACTGTAAGTATGTTGGCTTGGAAGAAAGTGAGAATGTTTCCTGGTCTTTGGAGAAGCACAGTAAGATTTGGGACACACACAGTAAGATTTAGGACCATCACATTAAGATTTGGGACAAGCACAGTAAGATTTAGGACAAGTACAGTAAGATTAGGGACAAGCACAGTAAGATTTGGGACAGGTACAGTAATAATTGGGACAAGCACAGTAAGATTTGGCACCATCATAGGACTTAAAACAAAGGTACTGTACGCATGTTGGCTTGGAAGAAAGTGAGTATGTTTCCTGGTCTTTGGAGAAGCACAGTAAGATTTGGGACACGCACAGTAAGATTAGGGACAAGCACAGTAAGATTTGGAACACGCACAGTAAGATTTGGGACAAGCACATTAAGATTTAGGACAAGTACAGTAATAATAGGGACAAGCACAGTAAGATTTGGGAGAATCATAGGACTTAAAACAAAGGTACTGTAAGCATGTTGGCTTGGAAGAAAGTGAGAATGTTCCCTGGTCTTTGGAGAAGCACAGTAAGATTTGGGACACGACCAGTAAGATTTGGGACACACACAGTATGATTTCGGACCATCACAGTAAGATTTGGGACCATCACAGGACTTGGCACAAATTTACTGTGAGCATATTTGTTTCGAAGATAGTGAGAATGTTTCCTGGTCTTTGGAAATGCACAGTAAGATTTGGGACAAGCACAGTAAGATTTGGGACAGGTACAGTAATAATTGGGACAAGCACAGTAAGATTTGGACCATCATAGGACTTGAAACAAAGGTACTGTAAGCATGTTGGCTTGGAAGAAAGTGAGAATGTTTCCTGGTCTTTGGAGAAGCACAGTAGGATTTGGGACACGCACAGTAAAATTTGGGACAAGCACAGTAAGATTTGGGACAAGTACAGTAATAGTTGGGACAAGCACAGTAAGATTTGGGACCATCATAGGACTTAAAACAAAGGTACTGTAAGCATGTTGGCTTGGAAGAAAGTGAAAATGTTTCCTGGTCTTTGGAGAAGCACAGTAAGATTTGGGACACGCACAGTAAGATTTGGGACACACACAGTATGATTTAGGACCATCACAGTATGATTTAGGACCATCACAGTAAGATTTGGGACCATCACAGGACTTGGCACAAATTTACTGTGAGCATATTTATTTTGAAGATAGTGAGAATGTTTCCTGGTCTTTGGAGAAGCACAGTAAGATGTGGAACAAGCACAGTGAGATTTGGGACAAAGACAGTAAGATTTGGGACACGCACAGTAAGATTTGGAACCATCACAGGACTTATCACAAAGCTACTTTAAGAATGTAAGCTTGGAAGATAGTAGGAATGTTTCCTGGTCTTTGGAGAAGCACAGTAAGATTTGGGACAAGCAAAGAAAGATTTGGAACAAGCACAGTGAGATTTGGGACAAAGACAGTAAGATTTGGGACACGCACAGTAAGATTTGGAACCATCACAGGACTTGACAAGAAGGTACTGTAAGCATGCTTGTTTGGATTTACCCTGTCCATATCTGTATGATGCGAATTTAGACGAGTTGAAGATTGTGGTACTTTATCTCTAATATATTTAATACCAAAACGAGCAAAATTGATAATACAAAATGCCACACATTATACAATCCACTTAAAACATGAGTGCTGTGTAAATAATGAAACATTCAATGTGTAATATAAAATGTAAAAAAAAGATAGGTGTAATGAAGTGAGTGATATCGCGAAGTGCACATCATGCAAAACCTACCAAAATAATCTAGCCCATCGTATGGGGAGCGAACTGCAGCGATTAAACAGAGAAATAAAATGAACTAATTTCATTTCTACTTCTAGCGTATAAATAGTGATTTTGACGTAAATAAGTAGAATTATATCAGGAAAAATTTTAAATTTCGCGGCTTTAGAAATTAAAATACTTATTTACGTCTTTTGACATGATTGTGTATCGAGTTTGTAGTTTTTAAAATATGATTTAAAATAAAACGATTGAAATTAATTTAATATTATCGCAATTGAAAAAAAATTTATAAAAATCTATATATTGGCACATTCTATTTTATAAAACCAGTAAATTTTAGCAATTCCTATACAACAAGCTACGAATACCAAGGCTACCAGTGGCGTGCCTTTTGAAATATGAAAACTTTAAAAAAAAATCCACAAAAAGCACAGCACTATTTATTTCGTCTTAGTGATAGTTTTGACAGGTATTTTTTGACATATATCCTAACCTATGAATCTGTATCAAATTATTGCTAATGTCAGTCATTTTTCTTAAAAGAAACCTAAGCCAATTTATAGAATGTCCCTTTTGTACAAAAAAAAATGTATTGAAATTAAAAAAAAATTAAAAAGTACTTACTGTCGAAGGACACAAACAATTCCGGCATATCCTCTACTGACACCATTGATCTGTAATCCAATTTTGGAGCAGGCGTTTTCGATTTTGAATTATTTTCCATCGGTTGTCTCATAAATGTACCCACCGAAGAGCGCCTGTAAAAAATCGATTCCCGTACTAAGAAATTTTGAAAAATATTTTCACTCACATACAGATAAATAAGTAAAGAACTATATTTGAAACAAAATAACATCCAAAATCCTTAAAAATGTGAAATTGAGTTTATTTTGGGTTGTTTTAAAAAAAAATCGTTTATTTTGTTTTAAATATTGGCTCTATACTTTATCATAACCCTGTATATTAAAATTCTATTCAACTTTAAAGAATTGTTGCCATAAATTTCAATTTTAAATACGAAAAAGGCTTTTTTTTCAAAAATAATATTGAAATGCAGTCGCTAATTATAAATTTATATTAAATATAGTCTGTTCATCCACAAAACTGGAATCAGTTAAAAGAAAATAAGAAAGTTTCAAGCGCCAATTCTTCAAGGTTGCTCTCAATGTCTCTATAGGTAAATTCTAGCAAATATATTCAACAGATTAACGAGAAATCCTAAAAAAAAAATAATATGGCCGACGTCCTGGCACACTAAATACTATAAGAAAACTAAAATAGTGGTTGTGTGTATAGTGCGTGTTTTTTTAGTGTGGAAAATGATTTCGAAGAAAAAATTAACACTTGGCGGACAAAAATGAAAACCAAAAATAATTTTCTACCTTTAATTAATTTTTTTCTTCAAAATAAATACAATAAGGCGTGCAAGAGAAGAATCCACGAAGACACACACATACACACGTACCCCACTGCACCAACGGAAGCGCCGACTTGCGCTCCCATAGCTCCCACTGTCGCCCCCATCGCTCCCACCGAAGCTCCTACTTGAGCTCCCATCGCTCCGACTGAGGCGCCGACTTGCGCTCCCATAGCTCCTACCGAACTTATTATGTTGGTGGGGAAAAAGCTGCTGGTAGTAGAATCACCGGTTAGCGGTGCGCCACCACTGCCGCTAGAATGAGGACCTGCAGAACCTCCGGAACCGCTGTCTTCCGACGGGGTCTTGTGGAATAGACCCGCACCGAAGTCCACGAAGTGAATAGGCGAGCTAAGTTAGCGTTAGCGGACAAAATAGTCAATTTAATTGTTAGTAATAATTAACTTCTATAATTTATGGAAAATAATCAATCAACAATGATAATTATTAAGCGATCTTCAAGTAATATTATTTGAAATACAATAAAATAATAAATTATTGTTAATACCGACTGACCTTGAGAACACCTTTGAAAAAACTGAAGAGTGTTGTATGTCGGCAGCAGAGTGAGGATGACTAGGAGTTTTATCTTCATCTTTTTCCCCGCCGAGGGTAGTTTCCACCCACGACAAGGGATATGACAGTCTTTTTAACATCTGAAATCCACATAAAACAGAATCACATCATATACGACGTTCCACAAGGATCTATTCTTGGGGCACTATTCATCAACATTTATATTTCCATTATTGTTTTGACATAAAAAAAAACTGGCAATATGACGTGAGAGGTAGTAACGATGGGAAAAGAGGGAGCGATTAACGACAGAGGAAGCGGTAGGAGGAGGACAGATGCAAGAGGTAGAGATGGAGGAAATAAATAGCGACAGACTGAAGAGGGAGCTACATATGAAAGAGGTAGAGATGGAGGAAATTAATAGCGACAGACTGAAGAGGGAGCTACATATGAAAGAGGTAGAGATGGAGGAAATAAATAGCGACAGACTGAAGAGGTAGAGACAGACGAAATAAATAGCAGCATGGAAATAGGGTGAGCTACAGATGAAAGAAGAAGCTGTAGCCTATCTTTACAAAATTTGAAATCTACCAAAAAGGAAGATTGGAAGCATGTTACGTGCAAAACTGTTTGCCATTCACCTAGTACTGTGGATTATAATTGAATATGTAGTCTCGGGATTTCAACTCATTATTCAGTACTTCAATAAACTTTGTGTGTGTAAACAGGATTCAAATTATGTAAATATAATTATATTGGAGAAATGAAGGACAAGGAAAAGCAAATTAAACGCCACAACGGCACCGAGAGTTCATTATGATGCTGATGTAGAGGAAGCGCCCCAAAACTATTTACAAGACCTTAGGAATTCTAACAAACCGAAATTTCCACACATTAAACTTTGAATTATAATGAATTAATTTTCAACAATCGAGAATATAGAAAAAGTGACAAGATTAAATGAATATGTACCTTATTTTTTCTAGTATCAGACTTATCCAGATCTTCCTTCGACTCCGAATTGTATGTAGATAGAGAAGTTTGAACTGGATCTGCTTCAGAACTGGAATCCAAACTGAACGACACCGAATTGGTCTTTTTTCTAGCCGGGCTATCTATTGGTCCACCGGATAGTGTTACATTGGTCGGAGCAATGGTGATTGGAGGTACCCATTCCTTGGAAAGTACTATGTCTGCATCGCTGTATTTCTAAAAATAATAACTGTTGATCTAGAACATGTAGACTGGAAGGATATGGTAGATGATGTGAAAGAGGACGTGGTGATGAAGAAGATGGAGGAAGAAATTCAAGATTTTCACTTACCTTTTTAGGTGGAGCAACAGGTGGAGGAATATTTGTTTCTCTAATATCAATACCGGAATCGTGATAGCTTTCTTTGTTTAAACTTTCGTCTTCGTCATTAATATTTTCCTCTAGTGCTCCGGTTGGTGTTATTGCAGGAATCTCATCAGTATCTATCGATCTGAAAATGAAAATTTTTAGGTCCTCTATGTCCAGAGCAACACCTCCTGCTTACAAGATCTTCCTCTGGATTATATTTAAACAAATAATCAAATTTACTCACTGCCTATCTCTCGACGGTATCGCCCAGTGATGGTCCAGCAGAGATTTCCTTCTTTCTTCCAAAGATTTATGTTGATTTTCCGAATCTTCTAAATTAGTTGGAGTAACCAATTCTCTCTCGAACGCTTTGGGGAAGGCGTCACCTTCTCTTTCTGTACAGGAACACACAGACTCAGCATCATCTCCGGTTACTATACAAAGGAAACACTGATACGATCACCACTAACCACAACAACCAACATTCAACATAGATGAGCAAACGCAAACTGCTAGTAATGAAAGCTAGGTGTATGTACATTCGCCTCAGATAATGGATCTTTTAAATTGGAAGAAAATTTACTGAAGAAATTATGTAGATGAGGTATGAGTAATATTTAACTTGGAAGTGGCTCGATAGCTAACATAGTGTAAGGTTGAAAGTTTAGGTGTAACTGGAGCTCAGCCTGGTTAACTTTGAGGCTAAATGTATGTACATTCGCCTTAGATAATGGATCTTTTAAATTGGAAGAAAATTTACTGAAGAAATTATGTAGATGAGGTGTGAGTCAACTTGGAAGTGGCTCGATAGCTACCATAGTGTAAGGTTGAAAGTTTAGGGGTAACTGGAGCTCAGCCTGGTTAACTTTAAGGCTAAATGTATGTTCATTCGCCTTAGATAATGGATCTTTTAAATTGGAAGAAAATTTACTGAAAAAAATTATGTAGATGAGGTATGAGTAATATTTATCTTGGAAGTGACTCGATAGCTACCAGAGTGTAAGTAAGGTTGAAAGGATGTTAGGTGTAACAGCTTGGTTAACTTTAAGGCTAAATAGTAAAAGCAAATAGTAAAAATAAAGACAGAAAGTGGATCTCTACTACCCAGGAAAGTTATTTTACATTCATATCCATTCTCTAGACCTACATGCAGAAAACTTACCGAGTTCCGGAAAAGTCTCGTCCTTAACCATCAAAGAATCTTGCTCTTCTTCTTTTTCTGTCTTGGGATAGTAAATTTCCTGTTTTTCCGACAAATTAGCCTCGCAATGCCCTACCCTCATATGAGCTATATCGTTATAAATGGCGGCGTTAACTACGAACTCCATAGGTGCTATGACACCGTAAGCTTCGGGTCCATGTTCGATGACCAACGGATCTATGACGTTCGGATCGAACATAACGGCATTGGGAGTGACTAATAATACGCCGCTGACTACACCTTGACCATCGGTTATGTGACGAACGTTGATTTTGAGGAATCTCTCGCGAAAAACGGCAGATTCCGAATCTTCGTACTCGGTGCTGTTACCGCCTTGTGGACACGACGGCGTGCGCACCCTTTCCACATGACCGGGCTTCGGGCTGACCGGTCGCAAGTTTTCCAAAAGTTCTGAAACGTATCGAGTAACAATAGCGGCTATATTATACATTTTTATAGATTTTTATGTAGTTTAGTGTAAATAAATTTTTTTAATGATAAAATATGAAAACATTCAACAGGTCGAGATAAGATTAAAAGTATTCGTATTACGTAAAAATGGATAAAAAAATATTGCGGTTATAATGGTTAGTGGTAACGTTACATAACCTAGTTTTCGAAATACCGTTTAGTTTTCTGTACACTCACTAGAAACATGATTTTTCATCATGAATTGGACGCACAAACTATAACCACATGATTGAAAATATTTGAAACGTCGGTAGGTTATAAACAATTATCACTTTTTCCAACACAATAGAATCGTAAAAGTGCCACCGGTGACGAAATCACAAACATATAAATATTTGACACATTTATGGAATTAATAATCGCTGGATGTTATAAAAATAAACAAAGTTGGCCGATGTACACGGATTGTGTAGGTGTGTGTATTTTTTTTAATGCTCCGAATCGTTGTGTAGGTATATTTTTAAAACATTATACAAAGTTACACTGAACATAATAATGTTCTTCTATTTATATTAGTTACTTGTTTAATTTATTATCTCAAAGATAACGTTTAACATTGAAGTTGATAAAGGTTGGAAATGCATAAAATTCGAATAACTTAAAACGTTTAAAGTCAACCTGCAGCTTGACGCGACCTTGAAAATTAGGGTTGCAAAATAAAATTCAGCGCAAAGGCTGCTAAGTTATAAAGGGTATGGACCCATAAAATATACATTTTTATTAATCTAACAACAATAGGAAGGAATTGGAATTGACACCTCTGGCGCTAAAAATTGTAATTGTCGCAACGAGTAAAACAATTCGTTTTGCATTGTTTTTGTATTATATGCAAGTCAATGTAATTACCGTAAATTCGTAATTTATTTGTTTAATTTTGTGTCAGTGACAAGCTTAAAACTGTGTTTTTCTATTCAACTTAACTGTCATCATTTCTGAGGTTATATTTTTATATAATCAGAGATATTATGGAAGAGGTTATGTTATTCTATTTTTTGTTTTTATTGCACTTTTATGAAAGTGTCACTTATTTTCTCTATAGGTACTATGCAAAAATATATGGCCAGCATTTTAAACTACCTGTCCCTCATTTATGCTCTTAGAACAAGGCTCAGCATTTACAAACTCAAATAAACTTTGAATAGTCAATGTATACCTAATCCATAGTTACAAAAACAAAGAGAAAATAAGTCGAATTAAAACTATTACTCAATACAAACGTACCTTCCCTGTAACTTTTATAGATATGACTATATCAAAAATAAAATAAAAACACAAAATCAGACCTAAACTTGTTTTATTTTTGACAAATATCAACCATACCTATTACTCCAAAAATAAAAATATTAGGAGTCAAAATTTAGTTTAACAACACAAAATACTAAAGCACAATCAAAGAAAAAGCAAAAGTTTCACAAAACACACACTGAAAATAACTAAAACAGCAAAATAAAACCACTTAAATCAAGGGGGTGGAAACTTACTCCTGCAAAAAGGTGTACACAATATTCAGAGACATCTGTAGTTGTCATGAGTTATGATTGAAGATAGAGTCAAGTTGATTCTCTAAGATGGCGCTGTTATCGTGAAGAACTAAAATATTTTGTTGATAGAACATGAAATTGTAGGAAGGACAGAGACAACCCTCGGGAAGGACTGTTTGTTTATCTGTCGGCCACTGCGTTGTTTTTGTTTGTGAATGTGAACACGTGTTTGTATTTAGTTAATCCATTTTGTTCTTGTGTTGTGTTTTTGACTATTATTATAAACTGGGATTTATTCGTTGTTGTGCTCCACAGTGTACTAACAGAGAAGCCCAAAGGATAGTTATATTAAAAGTTTCACTACATAAAATGGCATTTGCCAAATATTAAAAAAACAATACAAAAGAAACTGATCTCTGTTACGAAAATTTTAATCATTTATATATTATTGATGAAATAAAACGTGTTCTTTTCAATATCTTGTTTTATTTATAAACCATAAGGTAGTTGAAACTCTTTCAAGCCAGAAGTAACAATTTTAGGTTATTGGCATTCCACCACTTTTAAAGTATTTTATACTTTTAAAATGCAACAAGGAACAAAAACCTGAAATTGTTACTTTTTGCTTGAGAGGTTTCAAAACAGGATTTTGGAAAAAATGGAATGGGTAGAAGGTTTAAATTTACCGCCTTAAAATTGATAGATTTCTGCTCAATTTTCTCTCTTAATATATCATGACAACTACAGATGGCAGCACATTTGCTGTAGCCAAAATATTTATCAGAGAGGACAGTCTTTTGGTTGTATGTGGTTTGTGCACTTAAATATCAAAGGGCTTATACGGCAGCTGATTTGTTTTACTCGTTGCTAAAATGACACTGACATTTCGGAGCGCCATCTATCGAATTCTACTTTTCCCAATTGGGAATAATTCTATTTAGTGGTGAACAGGTTGCTCAAAAATAAACCAAATGATCCTAAAACTATGGAAAAGCCCCAAGTATTTTTCAAGCTGTACAATAAGAATTATCTTTGATTTCAACTTATCCTCTAATCTATTACCTTTTTCCGCAGGTGGCAAATCATCCTGAAAATCTTCTACAGGAGTCGAACCTTCTGATTCATTTTCGGCTTGTTCCCTGTTCGGAACGTACAGCTGTTGTCCTGGAAAAATGTATGGCGTTGCTAGACGATTTAATTTCGTTAATTCCGATGGAATAGTGTCGAATCTTGCTGCTACCGAAGTCAACGTGTCTCTATCTGCCACCTATGACAAAACAGAATATTCAATTTTAAATTATATAAACAAATAAGATAAAAAAAAAGTGTGACTGCACGCTTGAATTTTTCTTTCAATGACGATGTTAGATACATTCAGCTGATCGACAGTGTTGCCGAATTGAACTTGATATAAAAGAAATACTTACCGTATAAAGGGTGGTGTTTTCCGGCGGTCCAAGTTTTCTTCTCTCCGACAAACTATTAGTTGAACCATCTAAATCTGCAATAAAAAAACCGATAATTAAAAAATAATCGCTAACTTACAGTTAACCTTCAAACTCACAGTGATCGTTGCGGTCTTTATAAATTATAACGAAATCAAAAATACCGTCTACAGTCACATAACCGAATGCTGTCGACGCCGGATGGTTGTGTTCGTAATAATCGTCTTTAAAGTTCATTTTTTTCGACACCGAACGCCCTTACGAATTTCAAATTGCATCTTTAACGCTACACTGAAAACTGTTTATAACCAAAAAATAAGTCGTTACTGGAACTGGAAGATAACCTGATTTGGTGGACCTTGAAATATTAGAACCGTAGATTGTCATTAGTAAAACGCAGGTCAACATATTTGTGTTTTGACGATTTTAATTACCAAGATCCGTATGAGGAGTACAGTGTACAAACTTTCTCTAGTTTAACATGGCTACGTATCGATTAGAAAAAGTGAGAACGACAAATTATTTGTTTACTGCGTATGGGTACAGCAGAACCGGACTGGCTGTACAGCATAGAGTAATAAATAAAAGAGAGGTTTTAAAATATATGGAAGAAATTGGCACAAAGTTTGTGCGCAGCCAGTTGAGTATGGCGCATCACAGCGACTAACCGAACTAACAAACCCCGCCTCTTACCACACGAAATATCATTTTAATTTGAGGTTAGTGACTTCTGAACTACTTTTATTTAATTCTTATTGGCCTTTCTCTAATGGAACATGGACTGACGAAACGTCAGTCCATGTTCTCCTAGAGTGTCCACACTGGGCTGTACTACGCAGGCGAATCTTCGGAGTCCCTGTTATGGCCCCTGGAGACACAAGCAGGCATCCATTGAAAAAGGTTGTGGCCTTTATAGAAGGGCTCGGCTTTATGGATGTCTAGGTAGCAGGAATGGCACAATGGGCCCGCCAGTGGCCTCAGTGCCGGAACCTTGGCTTGAGTTTGTCCAGGACAAGGCTCGCCTGCAAACTTAGTAGTAGTAGTATGTGAAAACGTGGTATTTCGAACATTGTTCCTGTGATATTGGTGTGTGCTTCAAGATGTCTCCAGGTAGATTGGTGTATAAGTGTGGGTTATTTGTTTGTCTGTTCTTATTTTATTTTTATTGACTGTTTTTGTGTTATTTTCGATATTTTATTGTATAAAACATGTTGTTTCAATAGTAATTTCTCACTACGCGTATGCGGTAAACTTCCAAATAGTGGTAACTTTGTGCCACAAAACGCTACACGTTTAACATCTCTAGAATATAGAATACAAGCCACTCAAGTGTAAATATAACACTGGAAATAAGGAACTACTGAATGAAATGACAAGCCGTCCTTGAACCTAGAACTAGATGTATGAATTGTTTATAAAGACTGTGGGAAGTTGGTGTAACCTTTTTGCTGAAAATTCTTACGATTTTTCACTATAAATATTTACCATTTTTGTTATACTTTGTATTAATATCATTGCCAGGAGTTCTAAAAACGCGATTTCGGTTCTGTGTAAAATCTTATCGACCAAGTAAATATCATGACGTAATATTATGAATTATGATTATAGCACCGTTCGAAGTTAACTATTTTTAGCACGGAATGATATAATAAGCAATTTATTCATTTAATTAGCTAGGTTGATAATATAGTTTAAAATAAAATTCAAAACACCTGTTGCTTTATTTTTGTTTCATAAATGCACCGCTTCATCCTACATTTTGGACAAAAAAAATGGGTGATTAATTAGTCTCTTCCAGCTTTCCACCTCTTACATTTCCATCATTACACGCTCGTTGAATAATATACTATTAACTTTTGAAAAACCAAAAAGCTATGAGCAAAGTATACCGAAATCATCTCACCCTCGTATACTTTTGTGATCTGTTCAAAAACCCCGGATCAACCTTTAATTGAAACTTCCTCATTGCGATCACATTTACTCGTCCTTATATTATAATGAATTAATCTTTCGTTAAAGCTTTTAAAATTAAAAGCTTAAATGCACTTTAAACGAAACGGCCTTGTTCACGATATGTACAACATTTTGTATTTAATGGTAGCTCATAATTTATCATTTAGAATGGTGATTTTAGTGTGTTATTATTTTTTACGGTAATTTGTCGAATGAATGCTCGTATTATATTGTTCATTTTCAATCTCTGCTAAGCCATAATTGGCGACATAGAATGTGACAGTGGTTTTTATCGTTTTGTGCATCCAATTAACCTGCATTCTACTGTTTTGGACATACACCTAGAGATGCAACTGTTATTTTCAATACAATATTTTGATTTTGAAGTATGCTAATCTTTATCAAGTCATACTCATGATTTACTACAAACTAGAGGACACTGCAGACGTTGTCTTGTGCTTACTTCTTGTTATATTATACATTCCTTCATCTGAATTCTAAATTTTCTCCCAATTTCTCGACCAAACCCGATTGCAGCGCCACCTACCGGAACTAAATGTGAATCTAAACCATACAGTTACTAACTGAAAACACGAGTTAGAGGGGAAACTCGTTCCTTATCTAAGGTGTTATAGACATTTGAATTTCAGAAATAGTAACATGACTTTAAAATAACTTGACACCTCTACTTGCGGTATTGGATCAGAATAAACTAGAACTCGAGTGGTGCTTTAATTAAATTGCCATGTAGGGACCGATAAACACATCTCTAGCGAATAGCCAGAAGCTACGGATTTTGAATTATAAATATTAGAATGTTTACATTTGTTTTCTTTTTAGAAGAAATTCTAATCAATATCGGGTAAACTGACTTTATTAGAATGTAATTTCTGTATTCTTATAATGTAGATTTTATTATTTCGTATTGCAAATTATTTTTAAAATCAATCCAGACAAAAATAATGCCGAAAGCGATCCAAAGTTGATTTTAAACGTCCTTGACAGCCCCATGTTGGTTCTGTGAAGACTCAAGAGCGTACTTCAAACAACTTAAGTATCCTTTTTTTCAAGAAGAAGGTACACGAAGAAATTTGAATGTTCAGGTACAAAAATTACTTGATATTGGACTGTAAAAGGTTGAAAACGCAATCAGCTTGTTAAGTGTGATATATTACAATAAGGAAGTCTTTTAAAACCTCAATTTAACAATAAATTTTATCATATAGCAGCTGTTTTTCCAGTGTATATTCTTTTTTTTTCAACTGCGATTGTTTTCGGCGATACAAGTGAATTTCTAGTCGTCCTTGACATTGTATGCGTTATCCTTATTTTACGATAAACTGAATTTCAGCAAAAAAAAGATTTTTTTTTTGTTAAACATTTCACAATGTAGTAATTATTGTTTATGAATACGAACGAGATGATTGTTGTGAAACTTGAAATTGCATTATATGAGTGAAATTATGGGTTATTTTTTCGTTTCATTAACATTTACAGTGTAAATCCTTTTAAATCGAATTTTTTTTTGAATTAAAGGCCGTTCGGTTGAAAACATAATAAATAATTGAGAAATGTAGGTTCATTTATAAATATGTTAATTAAATCTTATAACAAAGCAAGAGTATATAATTTACTTGATTTATGCCAATGTAGAATACTGTAATTGCAGATATTCTTTACTTTTTTTAGACTTTATAACAATGGGACAGTACGAAATTGTAAAATTTGTTAAACTAGTGCTAATAATTTCTGTATATGTACAAATAATTAGGCACACACACTGCTAATACTTCATAATTGTTATGTCGTTATCAAAGATGGCGAGAGGATGATGTAACAGAATATTTACAACTTCCATGCTTTAATTTGATCATTAAACAATATGGTTATAAATAGGAACAATGCAGCATCCTAATATTCGTTTAATATGCGAGTAGTGGAAAAAATAATGTATGCAACTCGCTTTTGATGATTATCAAGACACCCGTAGCAAACCACCTGTAGCAAAGGTAGGCGCTAGTAGTACTTTATGCAACGCCACAGAACGCTACACGCTCAACAACTCTATGCTCGTAACCATTCTATTAGCTGTGTCGTGTAATCTTTTACGAACAATATTTTTTCAAATTTTTCATTGTTTAAAAAAACAATTTCACTCACCTCTATCGAGGCTTCTGTCGAATTGACTGTCAACTTTAGCTCGTAAAGCATCCAAATCGAATGGGGATGTGATGCCGTGGTCCACACTCCTACTTTTGCTCCTGAAATTGAATCAAATTAATAACGAGAACGTTTTCTAGATGGCAAGACAGAATAAAAAAAAATATATTTTTCAAGAAGGGGAAGGGAAAATACTATGGAAAAAGTTTTTTATACAATATTATTTAATTAGATAGTAGAAAGTGGAGATTAGGTGGATTTGTTAGAAATTTTACATAATATGATTGCGAAAATCCTTTCGGAACCCTCGTCGTACACAAGTGCGGAAAAAAAGCTTGAAAGAATAATTGTGCGAGATCATCAAGGCGTGTACTTAATTCTAGAACCAGTGGCCGAATGTTGATTGCCCCCCTATTTTAACCGCTGTTGCCAGAAGCGCATATTAATTTGTACAAATGATATTTTTGTCTCATTTTCGTTGAATTTTATTCGAAGTCATGCATAATAGGTAAAAATAAACATTTTCATCCGGCAACAGTGTACTTTACAGAGAGAATGAGTCAAAAATATCATTTGTACAAATTAATATGCTCTTCTGGCAACTGCGGTTAAAATAGGGGGCAATCAACATTCGGCCACTGGTTTCTGGAATTAAGTACACGCCTTGATGACCGCGCACAATTATTCTTTCAAGCTTTTTTTCGCACTTGTATACGACGAGGTTTCCGAAAAGATTTTCGCAATCTGTAGATGAATTTTCTAATACAAAAATAGTACAGGTAAATTATATAAATTATTATTGAGAAGTAAACATTTTTAAAATGCTTCCTATTTTCTCAATTTTTTTTCTAAAGAATCTGAAATATTGCAATATAAAATTTCTTAAATCTATTAGTTAGTGTTACAAGCTTGAACCATAATAAGAGTATTCACAGCCAGATGAAATGGAATATTAAAATGTTGTGTGTAATACGTACCTCATTTCGGGTAAACCTTCTTTGTTTGTAACCCTTCCGACATCTTGTGATGCCCTCCGTGACCTATGATTCAAGCAGAAAACCAATAATGAGGTGAAATTTGAAAAAAACATGCAAATTAAATAAAAATAAATAAAAAAATCGTGCAAAAGTAAGAAAATGGAAAATATGAAGTAGTAAATTGTTGGTAAATAGTTAATATTTAATACAAATTATGAAAACCCAATTTAATTTTTCCATTTGTTTTATTAATTAATAAAGATGATCGATCATGCAAAAATATTTTTTAACTGTATACAATGTCCGCCATAAAGTAGGAACCATATGGGAATTTTTTTTATTATTGTAGTTAAATAACAACTTTGGATAGCAATCACTTCTGCTTCTAAAATAACTTAAAATGCGCTAAGTCAAAGTTGACATTTTATGCTCATGTGCCGATTTTGAGAGAGAAATTTTAATGTTGAATACGGGGGTGAATCAAAAAGTACTAAAATATGAAATTTATTGAACATCAAAATTTCTCCCTCAAAATCGGCACATAAGCATAAAATTTGATTAGAATCATAATTTCCAAGTAACATTTTTCGAAATTTTAGCAAATTGTCCCGTTTTTAGGACATTTTTTCCAAAATTACGAACTTGACAATTGACAGATGTTACCTGTCAACTTTGACTTGGCGCATTTTAAGTTATTTTCGAAGCTATCCAAAGTTGTTATGTAACTACAATAATAAAAAAAATTCCCATATGGTTCCAACTTTATGGCGGACATTGTATAAGTTTACATTTACAATATTTTACAATACACACAATCCTACAATAAAAAAAGCCTATAAAACAGCGATACAAGCTTCAAAATTACGAATTCTTTCCACCCTTCCCAAAAATGCACGCCCTTGACACATTAAACAGATATTTATAGAGACGTAGATTATATTTTAAATTTATTTTCCCCTCCCCTTCTTGAAAATTATCCTATCACCGCCCATCGAAAGTATTACATTACAAAAAAATATCAACATATGGCGAATATAATCTATAGTAACAAATATGAAAATATTCCATCACAATAATTGTTTTGTTTAAGTTATTTTTAGATCGCTGCACTCCGGATGACATTAAATATTCCATAATTAAGAGAAAAACAAAATACATTCCAGATTTTTATTTATACATTGATTAACCTATGACATATTATTATGTACATATAAATATTATCATTTTCCTCATTACATTAGCTCGAAAAAAACCAAATCGATAAATATGTCAAAGCATTAAAATTAATATTGTTGAAAAGTTGAGTTTGCATAAATTACGTGAACTACAAGATGACATCGAAAAAATATAGCGAAGTTAAAACACGACCAAAACTTGAGGATAAGATGGGAAAAATGCAAGACAGACGACATGCCTAAGTCAAGTAAACACCAAGAGGAACAAGTGCGGAAGACCAAGAAACTAAAAAGGCTCTCCACTAGCCACAAATAATAGGACAAGGAAGAAAAGTAGCAGATTCTGGATTAGGTTGCCAGACTCAAAAAATGATCCAAAGTCACCAAGTGGAGCTCGAGGAAATAAGAGGAACAACCTACGTGGAAGTTTGGCAGAGATTTGAACAAGGGTCAGCTGAAACAAGTGGATGGATTCACTACTTAACTAGCTCCATCTAGAAGTGAACGTCTGAAAATTATTTCTGTTGATTAAAGATTAAATATTGCTGGTTTAAAGTACTGCAAATTAATTGTTATTTATCTATGCATATATGAAATAATTGTGTCATATACAAGTCCAAAGTATGGTTTAATGTAATCGAATATTAATGAGTTTATTGAACCAAAAGGTATCAAATGTTTTTGACATTTTACATAAATCAAGTTGGTATTAATTACGTCCGTTCTTACATCTCGCACAACGGAAATTATTTTTTTTTACCAGATATTAATTAAACAAGGACATCAGATTGTTATTCTAAATGTGTATAGTAAATTATTATGAATCGGATGTCGTTACCTTTTGAATTAGGGAACCGCAAAAATATTCTATTGTCTATATGAATCATAGACATTTTTCTGATAATAATCGGAACAAATTTTCAACATTATCTACTGCTAAAGCATCCTTCATCTCTATATTGCTTTAATACCCGTTAATAGCGCGAGTTTCAAAATATAAAGGTAACGACAAGTATAAAGGTAACGACAATCAAATTCGTCTAAGCATCATTTTTCCAAATTTTACATAAAAAAACTTCTTAACTAAAAAAATTGACTTGTTCAAACGTTATTTGCAATATCTAATAATAACAAATAAATTAAAAGTTGTCCAAACTTTTTTGGCACACTGTAGATGGTCGTAGGTAAAATAAAGTACGTAATGCGTGTTGTAAAGCACTCATAATATTGCACTATTGCTGCGTAATATGCTATTTTTTTTATTTTGTATGTAACTGTATACGAAGACGATCTTAAAAGTAGTTGACAGTTACATCTGTCATCTGTCAAATTCTAGTTGTCTGCCGCATAGCAATTCGTCCAAAAACTGTAAAATTTTTTTGTATTTCACAATTGATTGCATGAAATTCGACGTAATCTGTTATAATTTATCTCAGATTTTTTTTATAAATTCGTGAATATTGAAACCAAAATATATCCAATGAATTATATCAAAGTTGATCGTCCGTTACCGTGAAAATGGAATGTCTATTAAGAAATTTCAATTAAATAGATTATATCGATCTAATAATCATCACCGACAACCACATTCTTGAATTTTTTAGCAATTAAAAAAATTATTCACGATAAAATAGATTCCTATACAGGGTGTATGAAAAAGGCAGGTCATAAATCATACCACATATTCTAGGGCTAAAAATAACTCAAGTTACCCTAGTACAAATATGCATGCGAAAAAAGTTACAACCCTTAAAAGTTACCAAATGAAAACCGATTTTTTCAAATATTTCGACAGTTGTTCGACATATTATAATGAAAGTTGACAAGTGGATTTCTAATGATAAGACAATCTTGAAAAAAATTAAGGAATTATTGCACTCCGTTGAAAATTTATGGGAAGTGAGATCCCCTAAACCCTCCCAAAATTTTTATGTACCTTACAATTTAATGCTTATTGTGACACCATTATTCAAAAACCTCATTTTTGAAACTTTTTGCCCCCTAGTACTTTTTACAATTATCAGTTTTTATCGAGAAACGGGTTATTTTTCATTATGCTTCAAAAATTTCGAGTAACAAAAATGAATTTTTAAGTTTTTCGAGGGTCCCAAATTTTTGATTGAATCTTATTTAATTTACAATTGTGTACTTTTTATTATATGTTAGAAATGACCCCCATTTTCTTGAATACACAGTCGGCACCGTTTTCCTATAACGAAAACCGAATATTCTGGAAAATCCATGTCTTCAGACGATATCTAATTGCAGCCAGGCTGTAATTTTTTTCGCATGCACATTTGTACTAGGGTAACTTGGATTAGATCGAGTTATTTTTAGCCTCATAATATGTGGTATAATTTATGACCAGTCTTTTGTTACACCCTGTATTATTAGAGTGAGAATTAAATTTTACAAATGGGATTTTTCATTAATTCTAACACTCAATTTTATAGAAAAAGTAAAAGTATATCAATTCATTGAGTAAAATAAAACTATTAATTAATACAAAAATATTACATCAACTCATTACGTAAATAAATAACGGTATTAAATTTTTTTAAAATTTATTTAATGCATGGCTACACACAAGTGTAAATTCTAAAATTTGGCGAAGGTGCCGGGTCGTGCAACACAGTATCTTTACCATCTAGATTATTCATGTTAAAAATTCTATTCTTCACACAACCTTCTAGTATATTAAAACTCTCAAGAGATTGTCCCCACCCCAGCATAAGATCGTTATCTGACTGTGTATATCCGTAGGGAGCCTCTGATTACTTTTAAATGCTTCTAGAGCTTCAATTCAACAAGGAAATCCCTGAAATGTAAGAACAGTGCAAAAAGTTCATCCGTTCGTGTTTCGGAGAGTCATTTCTTTTAATGGGTGTACAGAATTGTAGTCCTCGATGAGAAACGTGACTTGATATATTAATAATATTTTTATAGTTATTCTAATGTTAATATTATAGTGACCCATATTTTAAATCCTATTTATTTTTAGAGAATAATGCCGGGCATACACGGTACGGTTTACCGGAGAGTCGAAAATAAATTCTTTTGAACGCACTTTCTACTAGGATTTAAATTGACTACTACATTTTTTTTATTGAGTTTCTCGTATATTCGAATAGTATATCACAATTTTCTTAAATGACAATAATTATTTATATTAGTGTGGCGAAAGTATTATAAACTTTACTTTCATAATTAGACCCATCACATTTTTTATTGCTAAATTGTAGACTAATCAGCATTGACCTCAATGCGTTGTCACATGTTCTAATGTGTTCATTGTAATTATGTAGTTGTAATTCCAGGTAAAATTACCAGAGGATGTCTAATAAATCAATGCTTGAAGTAGCAATTTTTTCAATTATTTGAAAGTATGTAATTCAATGAAATACCGTAGGAGCAAATAATGGTCTAGATCAGGGGTCTTCGAAGGTTTGGACCACCCTTTATGTAAAAAATATTATTCTCTCCACGACTAAATAATAACACAAATTATTTTTACATATTTAGCTACATAATGATATATATTCTTCACACCAGTGGATAATGAAAAAGAATTTACTCTCGTTAGCCAATCACATTCTATTATGATCACGCTTAAATGAATTAAAATGAATAAATCAAATCGTCACTTTTAAAACGTCAAATACCAAATAATGCAAATTATGACAGCGCGTCGTTTGAAACGTCAAAATAATGATAGAATCATAATTTTACGTATTATTTAAAAAAAAAATGGACTACACTAGTTATATTTAGTTATAACTCCCAATTATCATTTATAAATGTAATGATTTCGATTAAAACTGTATGTTTCGTATCCCTTTTTGAAAATAAAACATGTTCTATAGCCTAGTGGTAGAAATAGTTGACTCTGGCGCGAACGATTGGGGTTTGATCCTCACTGGAAGCTTCATCCGCGTGAATAATAGCCATCATTCTGCACTCAAAAATTCTAATTCTAAACTAGACTAATATTTTCGTCTAATAAATCCTATTCGAATTCAATCAAAATACCCGCCTCTAGAATTCAAGTTTAAAAATTTATGACCCACATAATATTAAACGGCCGATCATATATCACGGCATTTTTCCGGTTTTTCAATTATCTACAAACGACCTTTAGTTTTGCTGACCAGTTCAGTTGGTGTCAAGACGTGACCTTGCCATTAATAATTATTATAGCACAGAAAGCAATTCACTTAAGACAAGAAGACAGTTCGAAGAATTATTGTTTTTATAAAATTCCCAAAGAAACACTTCACATCATAGATGGATATAAAGTTGTTGAAATCTATTCAGATCATCAAAAAGTTGACACCTGTCAGTCAACGTTGTTTTCGTTTTGGCAGTTTATAGCGATCGTTAACAATTTGTTGATTTATTATTGGAAAAAATGGTTTCTTGGATATACAAATAAATTTAACACCCCCTATATAATATATTATATCTTCGACTATAAAATGATTAATCAGAGTTACTTTTATAGCCAAATCAATCTATAAAACTTTGTTATGAATCAAATAAAAATTTTATTGCTATATTTGGGAATAATTTTGAAAGAAATCGACGAAATTGAAACATTTTTTACAAAATTCAAACTTTATCCTCCTTTCTAAAAAATATTGTTGATTAATGTCTATTTGGTAGCTTAGATTCCATAGACGTAGGTTATAGACATTTTTAAGGGTTCCATATTAAATTTTGGACAACTTTGTCAATCATAAATTACAAATAATGTTCATTATTTAAAATTATTCTTGCATATTAACAATTTTTTATTGTTTGTACCCCCTAATCTCACTTAAAGCATGTTATACTCCCATGTTTATTTTTATAATTGAATGAATTGTCTGACGTAAGTATTTCTCCCACAATATTTGAAAGTTATGTTCAAATCTCTTTAAACTAAATAAAAAACATTTTCTCAAGGTGTTAAATAGCAACCGAACTTGCAACCACTTTTAGATTGATCATTTGACATTTCATGTAATATGTTTCAAAAATGTTGAGTAGTTTAGTTTAGATATAGATAAAACCTGTTAAGTTTTAGTGTGTCATATTTTGTAAAAAATCAGGATATCATTCTCCTGTAAGTGTCAGTGTCAAAAAATAATATTTGTAGTATTGTTCCTATTATTTTGCCAGAGTCTTAGTTTTTGATTCTGGTACCCAAATATATGTTTTAAAGATTCTCCAATCTTTATTTCATTCTAGACACACATTCTCTCAATCGAGAGTTTCGTGTAACTCACGACAAGTTCGTGAAACTTTGGTGTTTGGATCCTAAAAACCAGAGGATCTGAACATTAATTGAAAAATATACCTACTATTCTTCCTTTCTAGCAAATACTCATATTTTTGAAATTTGTATACACTCAGAAAATGGATGCTCTAAAGAAAGCTTTAAAAAATAACAAAGGTGCATTTACTCGACACTACAAGTGGATAGAAGAAAATGTAGATACAGAAACTAATGTATTTAAACTTAAAACACGGCTAGATGCCCTCACTGTCACATTTGATAAATTTGAAAGCATTCAGGAACAATATGAGAATCTCTCAACTGAAGAAAACGTAGAACTTAATTCTGATATACGCTTTGATGTCGAACAAACGTATCTTGATTATTTAGCGAGAATACAAGAAAAAATTGCAGATTTGTCAAATGATCAAACTAAACAAGTTGTATCTTCTCCTCAGATAGTCGTTAATTCAAACACATCACATATACCTCGAGTAAAACTGCCGGAGTTAAAAATCCCGACGTTCTCAGGCGATCAGAAAAAATATCAAAGTTTTATAGATTTGTTCACTTCGCTAGTCATTAATAACACAAACATTTCAAATGTAGAAAAATTAATGTACTTAAAATTATCTCTTAAAGAGGAAGCTTTGTTACTGATCGACGCTTTAGAATTAACTAATGACAATTTCCCTGTTGCACTTAACATATTAAAAAAAAGATATAACGATAATTTGGCTATTATCAATTCTCATTTAAATCCCATAATAGATTATACTCCAATCACAAAAAGCAACGCACAATGTTTAAGAGATTTTATCACAGAAATGAGACAACAATTAGAATGTTTAAAAAATTTACATGTTGTAACTGATCATTTAATAATTATCAATCTTCTTTGTCGAAAATTAGATTTTGCTTCAAAACGCGAATACGAGTCAAAAAGAGACCAAAGCAAGTTACCAACTCTTGATGAATTTTTTGAAATTATCGAAGAAAGATGCAGAGTTCTTAATTCAATTTCCCCCTCTCTTTCTAAAAAGGAAAAAACTTTCACTAAACTCAACCACTCAGCATCTTATCACGCGAATGCAACACAAAATAGTCGTACAAACTATTCTCAAACTACTCAAAAAATAAAATGTCCTTTCTGTAATGAAACCTCCCACAAAATTTATAGGTGCTCTAAATTCGCTGAAAGATCTCATCAGGAAAGGATGAACTTTGTCAAGTCACACCGCCTATGCTTAAACTGTCTAGGCTCACAGCATATGGTAGGTAATTGCATGTCTCGAGGATGCTCAGTCTGTTCAAAAAGGCATCATACACTTTTGCATTTGCAATCCAACTCTCAAGATCAATGGTTATCAGGCCAACAGCCTTCTCCTCCTCACTCCCCTTGTAGGAGTCAAACTAATCCCAGAAATTCTACATCTCAAAATTCAAACATCTCAAATAATCCTCGAGCTTCTCACTTTTCTTCTCACCTTGATAACAATTCAGGGCAGTCCTCTCTAAATAGTGGCTATTCACAATTGCCACAAAATTCTGAAAATCCCTCTGCATCCGTTAATTTATCCTCAATGACACAGAAGCACAGTGATATTTTGTTAGCTACGGCCGTTGTCACACTCTACTCCAGATATGGTACTCCTATATATGCAAAAGCATTACTAGACAGTGCGTCACAAAACTCTTTCGTTTCTGAAAATTTATTGCAACAAATAAACGCTAAAGTATACAAGAGAAACCTGCATATATGTGGAATTACTCAAGACACTGTGGTATCCAACCGCATGGCAGAGTTTAGAATTTTTTCCAATGCTTATAATAATGTATTTTTTGATATCTCTTGTGCAGTGCTGCCAAGCATCACTTGCAGATTGCCTCAAACAACTATCGACACAACCTCTTTTGTTATTCCAGATCACATTACACTCGCTGACAGAGAATTTTTCAAACCATCCAACATTGATTTATTGATTGGTGCTGATTTATATTATAATTTAATAGATAATGGACTCATAACTCTTGGTAGAAACTGTCCTGTACTACAAAACACAATGTTAGGTTGGATAATTGCGGGAAATATTCCACAATGCCCTCGTTCGGGGCACACTGTCTCATTTTTTAGTAACACTGTTGAGTCTTCCTCACTAGACTCTCTTCTTACAACGTTTTGGGAAATCGAGGATATCCCTAAACAGAAAATATTTTCTTCTGACGAAGAGCAGGCTGAACTAGATTTCAAACAAAATCTCAAAATTTTGGAAAATGGATCTTTCCAGGTAAACATCCCTCTACGCTCACCTGATATACCTACTGAGCTAGGTGATTCATTTCACATAGCAAAAAGTCGTTTTTTAAATCTCGAAAATAGATTTAAAAATAACCCGTCTCTTTTTAATGAATATAAAAAATTTATTCACGAATATGTTTCTCTTGGTCACGCACAATATGTACCTCTCTCACTACACAATAAAAAGTTTTTAAATAAATATTTTCTTCCTCATCACTGCGTTATTAAAGATACCAGTGCTACTACTCGTTTAAGAGTTGTTTTTGATGCAAGTTGTAAGAGTTCAACTGGAACCTCTCTTAATGATATCACTTTGAAAGGCTATCAGGTTCAACCTGATTTATTTGATATTCTCTGTCGTTTTAGAAAATGGACCTATGTATTCACTTCAGATATAGAAAAGATGTTTAGACAAATTAAGGTTAATCCGGACCAAACTTATTTGCAAAACATTCTTTGGAGGGACAGTCCATCTGAACCTCTCTCTTGTATTGAACTCACCACAGTTACGTATGGTACAAAGTCTGCACCTTTTTTAAGTACTCGCACGCTTAATGAACTCGCTCTCACTCGTGGTAAAAATTTTCATCATGCATCTAATGCCCTATTGAACCAGACTTATGTCGATGACATACTATATGGAACAGACAGTTTAGTGGACATTGAAATTGCATATCACGAACTGACCCAGCTGTTGCAAAGCTCAGGTTTTCACCTACACAAATGGTGCTCAAATACTCCAGAGTTTTTAGAAATAATTCCTGAGGAATCTCAACCCCTCTTGAGAGATATAAAAATTGAAAATGTCTCGAATAAAGTTCTCGGCTTCTCATGGCAACCTGCCATGGATTTGTTTTCAATCTCGCTTCCAGACACTTGTGGTAACGTCACAAAACGTAAGGCCCTGTCTATTATCGCTCAGATGTTCGACCCACTAGGACTTATTGGCCCTGTTATTTTATTAGGCAAAATATTTATGCAAACTCTTTGGAAACACAAAATTGGCTGGGACGAACCCTTGCCAACTGCACTTGTAGATGAATGGGAAAATTTCATCTTGAATATTCCCACTCTCAGAAAGTTGACAATTCCACGTCACCTTTTTTCTAAAAAAGAAATTGTAAATATACAGATTCACGCGTTCGCAGACAGTTCTCTCAAGGCATATTCGGGATGTGTTTATTTTCGTACCCTGTACTCTGATAGCTCGGTAAGCTGTAATTTAGTCGCTTCTAAATCTCGAATTTACCCAATTCGCCCGACTGTCACTATTCCTAGGTTAGAACTTCAAGCAATGTTATTACTTGCTAAGTTAACAAATAAAATAATTTTTATTTTTGAAAAACTCAGTTTCGATTCCATAAATTTATGGACAGACTCACAAATTGCCCTTTGCTGGATAAACTCACATCCTTCACGCTGGTCTATATTTGTAGCAAATCGAGTGTCACAAATTCAAGAATTATCTGCAAAATGGCAGTGGCGTCATGTCAGTTCGGCAGATAATGCTGCTGACCCACTTTCTCGAGGCTTACTGGCCCTCGATATTTTAAATTCTCAACTATGGTGGCACGGTCCTGCCTGGTTATTAGACCCCTCGATTAATCTCGATAATTTTGACAAAAAATTAAATTTGAGCAATTTACCTGAACAGAAAAAGGTAAATCTGAGTGCTGTTACAAATATTCCACTTCACTCACTAGCTTTTAGTTTTGTTTTGCTTCTCCTTATTTTACCATTGCTTATTGAACGCGATCCGTTCAACGGGGGGGTAGTATGTTCAAATCTCTTTAAACTGAATTAAAAACATTTTCACAAGATGTCAAAAAGCAACCGAACTTGCAACCACTTTTAGATTGATCATTTGACATCTCATGTTATGTTACAAAAATGTTGAGTAGTTTAGTTTAGATATAGACGAAACCTGTTAAGTTAAGTTTTAGTGTGTTATATTTTGTAAAAAATCAGGATATCATTCTCCTGTAAGTGTCAGTGTCAAAAAATAATATTTTAAGTATTGTTCCTATTAGTTTGCCAGAGTCTTAGTTTTTGATTCTGGTACCCAAATATATGTTTTAAAGATTCTCCAATCTTTATTTCAAGTTAGAAACACATTCTCTCAATCGAGAGTTTCGTGTAACTCACGACAAGTTCGTGAAACTTTATTGTTTGGATCCTAAAAACCAGAGGATCTGAACAAGTATTACAATTAAAATGAAACACCAATCAACATTCACACTGTTAAGCACATTTCACACCTTCAGGTAAAACTGAGCGAAGATTTAAGACCAAACTAATGTCTTAAAGGGGTTCAAAAATGTTTCTTATTATTTTATGATTACAAAATTTCGAACTCAAGTGTGGGCAGACTGTATAAACTGTTAAGCACATTTCACACCTTCAGGTAAAACTGAGCGATGATTTAAGACCAAACTAATGTCTTAAAGGGGTTCAAAAATGTTTCTTATTATTTTATGATTACAAAATTGCGAACTCAAGTGTGGACAGACTGTATAAAGCTGTCGTAGAGTAGAATATCGCCCTGTATATATATAGAAGCTCGAACAATTGAGTTTAATCGCACACAAACCGAGTTGTATGTACAGAAAAGTTTTTTCAATTGAGGAAAACAAAAAGGAAACGCAAAAGGAAACATTAATCTTAATTTGTTTTCTTTTTTTTGCAGTTCCTTCGGATGGAAAAAAGGCGCACTCTTGAATTAATAAGGAAAATTAAGCAAATTGAGACATAAGAGCGAACGTTTTCGAAATAAATAAATTAAACTATAGTATGTACAACTTTAATTATTAGGGGTGGATAATAGAATATTCTTTAACGAGTGCAGAATGATGAGTATTATTCACGCGGATGAAGTTTCCAAAACGAGCCAGCGCAGCGAGTGAATTTTGGAATCATCCAAGTGAATAATAGCAATTCTACACAAGTAAAAGACTATACTTTCTCCACGATTAAAAAAAAGAAAGCTTCCAGTGAGGATCGAACCCCAATCGTCCGCGCCAGAGTCAACTATTTCTTCCACTAGGATATAGATCATGTTTATTTTTAAAAAGGAATACGTAACATACAGTTTTAATCCCTTACATTTATAAATGATAATTGGGAGTTATAGCTAAATATAACTGGAGAAAATGATGACATTATTGGACAATTTTATATTATTTATATTATTTCAAGTGAGTAAAAATCAATTGAAAATTTTCCATTATTTACAAGTCAAATTAATAATAATTACTTATCTAATCTCAAAAATATTGTCAAATCACGTTATTGTTATAGGCTAGGAGCCACAAATCCTGAAAGCTTGATTGAAAAGTATAATCTAGTCAACTGATGTACTTGACATGTTTTGTCAAAGGGGAAATTCTTTTTAATGGCAGATGGTGTCTCGTTTAGCTAGACAAATTGACAAAACAAAGAACAAGGATATATAATGATAAAATATTCTTCACACCAGTGAATAATGAAAAAGAATTCACTCTCGTTAGCCAATCACATTCTATTATTATCAGAATTCACGCTTTAAATAACTGAATCGAATCGTCTCTTTTAAAACGTCAAATACCAAAAAATGCAAATCGATTCTGACAGCGCGTCGTTTGAAACGTCAAAATAATGATAGAATCATAATGTTACGTATTATTTAGAGAAAAAATGGACAACAGTTCTTTATATTTAGTTATAACTCCCAATTATCACTTATAAATGTAAAGGTTTCCATTAAAACTGTATGTTACGTATCCTTTTTTGAAAATAAACATGCTCTATAGCCTAGTGGTAGAAATAGTTGACTCTGGCGCGGACGATTGGGGTTCGATCCTCACTGGAAGCTTTCTTTTTTTAGTCGTGGAGAAAGTATAGTCTTTTACTTGTGTAGAATGGCTAATATTCACTTGGATGATTCCAAAACTCACTCTCTGCGTTCGCTCGTTTTGGAAACTTCATCCGCGTGAATAATACCCATCATTCTGCACTCGTTGAAGAATATACTATTATAGAAAAAATTTTTTCACTGTGTATTATTTTTTTCTGTTTCAACAACGAGAAAATATATTTTTCATTAGAAACAAATCAGCATTTAGGTCAACTTTCACAAATACTAGAAATATAATCATTGTAATGCATAACATTTTTTAAATTGCAGCTGATACAAGAAGCGTGAATAACCAGGAGCGTACATTGATTTTTTTCAATCTCAGGATATGACTTTTATAATTTTACTTTGGAGCATCATTTCTCAGGAACGTACTAAGGATGTCTTTACAAATTTACTACCTTCTATGAAGTAAACATTTTATTACGTAACTATGCGGTAGTTGGAAAGAACTAGTACATTATTAGACTAGAAAAATGTTGTAAACACTGTAATTTTCTCATAATATCACAAAAATTGCAATAACGCAATATATATTATAATTTACTTATGATATTTATACAGAGTGCTCCGTAAATAAGATATGTGGTAGATCGTTGAAATATCTTAATACAATTTTTCTATAACCTTGTTAGTTTTTGAGATACAGGATAATAAAGGGAGAGAATTGGGCGAGAATTTTAAACTTTACATTTTTATTTAAACAATTTCATCTGGAAGAAGGAATAATTGTCAACTTCACAGCTAGTAGTTGAAAAACGATATTATTATCATCAAAAGTTTTTAAACTAACAATAAACATTATTTATTTCTTCAAGATACAAACAATTTTCATAATTATAAATATTTAAAATCTCATTCATAACATTCAATGACAAAAGGTTTTCGTGGTTTTTTATATCATTTAAAATCTAAGAGTGTGACCTTAGATGAACCTTTTGATTGAAATAACCATGAACTTTCATATAAAAACAATAATTGTAGAATATTTTCATTAACCTGTTTTGTAAATATTAAGCAATACTTAATTGGGTAAGATCTGGAGAAAAATAAATAAAAATATTGTGTACCAACAAAATATAGTAAAACACATAGTAAATTGTAACTTTGAATGTCGTTGTCTTTACCAACAAAATAATTCTACACTATAACGATCTTGAGCAAACTGAAATTCCAAAAAAGGGTTGTGATTGTATAGTGTATAGTATAAGTTAAAACTATAGTGCAAAATTCCGAATTTATCCCAACTGTCTCATAACAAACTAAATCTACATGAAATTCTATGACGCCACCACTGTAGGTAACTTTGTCCCAGTTTTTCACCCCCTCAAGATTGGAATTTTGAAAAATCCGTTCTTATCGGATGTCTACGTCTTACAGAGAACACACCCTCCAAATTTCAGTTCTCTACAATCAGCGGTTTAGGCTGTGCATTGATCCGTCGTTCAAGACAAGGTATAAATTTGTATAACTCAATTATTTTATGACTCACCACCAACCATAACACACAAAATACGCTCATTAATTTTATTAATTGCTTTTAGAACGGTTTAATCTCGATTTTTGGGACAGCGTTATAAATATTTAACCAATTTTACGACTACACATATAAATAAATGTTACTATTTGTATTCCGAATGTTTTTCTGCAGAGATCTAACTACAATCAGGAAAAATTGCAAATTCCACGTTCACGTACAGTACTTGTACATGAACGAAATACCAATTAAATTAAAATTTGATGTATTATACGATTTTTTTTCCAACGCGACGCGATGAAAATAATTTAATAATTAAAACTAGTCAGTAACATTTTGAAAAAATACCGAGAGGTATTAGTAGGGGCGATTAGTAAACAATTTAACTAGTTGGTCTAATATAAAACATAAAAGGACTTTAAAAATTAATTAATTATTTGCTTGACGGTCGTCGGGAGTTATATTTATATGATAATTACATTTAATTAACAAATTACGCATTAATAGTTTTTTAACAACAATTTCCTTTCAACTTATTGCATCAGTTTGTTTAACGAAGAAATATTTCCGGTGTTGCCGACATTTCTTATAGATATTGTATCAATTGTTATATAATAACAACAAAATTAAAATCATATTTACCTTGGCCATGGTTGATTCGCGAAAATATTCCACCAAGAAGGCCTCTTCTGCCTAACTTCCCCCGGTGAACCTTCAGGAGATCCCTCGGTAACGCCCTTTCGTCTCTTCCGTTCGAATTTTATGGCGTGCCAAGATTTTCTTCTGCCTTTTTTATCCAAAACGTCGGGAACGTCTTCGTCGATTTTTGGCCAGGAGTTATCGTGCTGGCGAAGAGTGATTGTAGTCTCTTCCACCCAGGGATCTTTCTCGTGGACAACCTGGATGGGTTTTCGTTGTGATTCCATGAAATTTTTTTGTTACAATCGTGGATTGAGCAACAGTTTTACAAAAAAATTTAGTTTTTGAACGTTTAAAAATATTCTTTAACCACGCCACTGGTTTTTGAACGCGTGAAACAAAGGATTGTCAATGTTTTATTTTGTATTTTAGCCTTAAAAATACATAAAACAATGGAAATGTGAGCATACCTTTAGCAAACACAAAAGAAGAGGCTCATGTTTAAAAGGGCTGTGATTAATAGGGCCTACTCCCTTCATAATCTCCTGATAAAGCCGCTTTGTTTCGTGTACTAATGGAAAAATGGGGAAAACTTAAAGCTTGCGTTGTTTTTCTGTGACCAATGGTAAATTTCCTTCAATTTGGCGAGATCCAGGTCAATTGATGACCGAACAGAGCGAGACAAACCTTCTGCTTCATCTCAATCGATTTAAGATTGAAAAAAATACTTTTATTCGTGTAAATTTCATAAAAAACTATGCTCAGTCCACAATTATCCCAACAAAATGACAAATCCTCGGATAAATTAAACACCTACCTGAAGCACCTCTTGACTCATCATTTTTTCTCGATATTCTGCTCCTTGTTTCGTCCAAGTTTTCCAGATAACTCCGAGATCTTTTCAAAATTTACATTCACGTCGTTATAATATTCGTAGAAAGATACAGACAGCGACCCATTTCAAATTTTCGTTTCAAGGTCGAACGCGATCGTATTGTGATCGTCGTCAAAAGCTAGCTGAAATTTTATTAAATTTTGATCGAATGCGTGGGGTTTTCCGTAAATGAAAAACATCTGAACGGAAATTATAAAAAATACAAGAAAATAAAATTCTACAAAGAGCTAAGACTTCAGATATTTTTTTCGGTAACTTTAGTGTTAAATGAAGTAGAGCCTTATCGTGTTTAAATAAATATTTCACCAACAAACTTCAAGTGATAAATAAAAAAAATTATTTTTGTAACAAACATCTGGTCTTGTCATTATTTTTAACCTACATTAAACCGTATCTGTTTATTCTTTGATAACATTTCTTTGTTCGGTATTAAACCATTCGCTCTTTTTAAACGTCATAAAAATTTTCGTTCAAAAATTATTTTTATATCCCTACCAACAATGGGTCTGTTCTAACCGCAGTCAGAAACTGTCAAAAACTGGTCATAGCTAAGTTCCCTAACGCTACCAAACCGTGGAAAAGGGAGAATATTCTTCTACACAAACTAGAACTGGCTAGTCAAGCAGGAGCATCAGGAGAAGCTGTCCTAGAAGAGTCCGGATCATTAAGAAGTATCCCTAGCAGCATTTCTAGACATTAGAGGTGCTTGAGTACTGGGTAAGGACATATTAAGGACACTATTTTGGAATTTAATTGTTGATGCATGGTTTTCAAAAGGCGATATAGTATGGGAAATACCTAGAGATAGTTTTGAATGTCCTTCAAGAAGAACTCCAAATTGGGGATGACTAGAGGACCTTTAAATTGATCCAAAAACTTGATTAGCAAATTCTAGGGTGCAGAAAAACTACACAACGTAAACTGTATGAAAAACATCAACAATAAGAGAAATGACCTTACTATCCAATAATATTTATAATAATACCGTAACCTTGAGCGACCTTAACATTAAATATAACATATATTTTTAAACGAAAACGTATTGTGTGTGTTTTTTTCAATACATCTAATAATTTTACAAAAAAAAATGATCTATTATTGATTTTAATATAAATTGTCGTTTTCTGATAGTGCATGTCATATTTAAATGGGCTACTGACAAAACAAATATTTCATTCGTTGGAAATAATTATATGCAGAGTCACAAACACTCACAAATAAATGATCACAGTTGAAAATAAATTATAGTCATGTAATTTTATTGACGACCAGAATCCACCATCCGTCTGGTATTCAAAGCATAAATTATGAGAAAAAAAGGGGGGCAATTTTTTTGATTTATTGGGAAATTTATAAAACGATTTCAGCAGAAATTGGGAACATTTTTACATAATATATTTCCGGAAGTTATGCCGCGACCTAATCAAATTATGAAACTGTGTTTATACTTCCTTTATACAGGGTGTATTAAAAAGACAGGTCATAAATCATACCACTTATTTTAGGGCTAAAAATAACTCGATCCAACCCAAGTTACTCTAGTACAAAGGTGCATGCGAAAAAAAATAGTTAGCACCAGAATATGTGGTATGATTTATGACCTGCCTTTTTGTTACACCCTGTATATCTTTTATTATAAAAAAAAATAATTTTCATTAAAAATTAGCGTGAAAAAACTGCAGAAACATGTTTTTTAAAGTTTGAAATGCATCTGAAATTTTGGGAGACATTCCAAACTTGTCCAAAAAAAGGCTAGAGGCCCATAGCAACAACTGACAGTACTGAAATTAACTCAAGGGACATCCTGTATAATATCAAAAAGGTATGTATCAGAACTTGCCCACTTTTATTTAGAATCGTAAACTATTTTTAAACGTTTAATCTTTCCAATAAATATCTCCATGATAATCTAATCATTATTGCTGTATCAATTCCGATATACAATTTTATGTCTTGTTCGATAATCAAAAGATTTAGTCGAATGATCTATTTTTTATTTTATCCAATAGATTATATAATAATGTTGAATAATATACCTATAAACTATATAAGCGCGATTGCAACGCCACCTACCGGGACCAATTGTGAATCTAAACTATTTTTGTGTGACGTTCATTCGAATGATAGTAAAGTAGACTTATTAAAAGCAAAGTCCCTGTGTTAGCACTAGAGAGTGACTGTTCAAATAGCAACACAGATATAATAATGAAAAATTATAAATTATAATATTAATGCTATCTGGAAACTCAATACATACAGTCGACAGAAGCAAACATGAGCCCTGGTGGGCGTGTCCATGTCGCTGTAGTTGTATTATTTTAACAAATTACTAATGTTCGTTCGTTAACATTAGCACCTGATTGGTTCGTTGCGATGAAATTCTTTTAGTTTGCATATTTTCCGGGGCTCATGTTTGCTTCTGTCGACTGTATTAGGATCCCGTTAAAAGAGATTAAACTGTCACTTATTTATCTTGAACATAAAAAAGTAAATTTAAATAATGATAATAATTCTTGAAGAAGCCACTTGAGATAATATTGGAAATAGACTAAAAAGATAAAACTAAATGCGCGTGACTTTTTAAAATTTTCTTTATTTTTATATTTGAAACAAAACAAATATAGATAAAATTGGTTATCATATTAAGCATTTTAAATATTTTTATTAATTGTTTGATGATGATTTTCGATTTAGCACATCAACCTTTCAATTCGGGGTCGAATTAGTAAATTTCCATCGTATAAAAATGTTGAAAAAGATCGATTTTGGAATTTTGAAAATTTGAAAGTGGGTACACGCACATAGTCGAAAAATCTTTAAGCTCATAATAATGAGTATTTTGAGCTGAAATTTTAGATCTGCGTACTCAGATAATCAACAAATATGGGAAAAAATCAGCAAAACCATATCTACTGTATTTTGTATACAGGGGTATCCGAAAGTGGAAAGATCGAAATTTCGAATTTAAAACTTTTTTTTGCTCGTAATAATGGGAATTTCGTGCTGAAATTTTTGATTTGCTTTCTCAGATAATGACTTAATATGGGAAAAAATCAGCATTACCATATCAATGGTATTTTGTATACAGGGGTACCCGAAAGTGGGAAGATAGAAATTTCGAATTTAAAACTTTTTCTTGGACTTTAGAATATTTTTATAATAATTTTCGAAATTTATGAGGTTTAGTTAGTGGATTTCTATATATTATAATAGTGTCGGAAATGGCTTAGTTCCAATTTTGAAAATTTGAAAGTGGGTATAAGCGGTAGCCAATAGTACACGCGCATATTCAAATAATCGGTGTGCTCATAATAATGGGAATTTCGTGCTGAAATTTTTGATTTGCTTTCTCAGATAATGACTTAATATGGGAAAAAATCAGCATTACCATATCAATGGTATTTTGTATACAGGGGTACCCGAAAGTGGAAAGATCGAAATTTCGAATTTAAAACTTTTTCTTGGCCTTTAGAATATTTTTATAACCATTTTCGAAATCTACGAGGTTTAGTTAGTGGAGTTCCATATATTATAATAGTGTCGGGAATGACTTAGTTCCAATTTTGAAAATTTGAAAGTGGGTATAAGCGGTAGCCAATAGTACACGCGCATATTCAAATAATCGGTGTGCTCATAATAATGGGAATTTCGTGATGAAATTTTAGATTTACTTTCTCAGATAATGACCAAATATGGGAAAAAATCAGCAAAACCATATCTATGGTATTTTGTATACAGGGGTACCCGAAAGTGGAAAGATCAAAATTTCGGAAAAAAAAAATTTTCATGGATTCAAGAAAAATTTTATAATCATTTCGGAGGTCAAATTAGTGGATTTCCATATATAAAAATGTCAAAAAGACCTCGCTGTCAAAATAGTAGAAAAATTTCTCAATGTATAGTTATAGAAAATGAATTACTACCCACAATATATAAAAAATTTAAACTTAAAAAATTTCATAAGGCTCTACATCACGTTAACGACTAAAATAAAATTAACAACAACAAAAACAAATACCTCGTAACAGTATTAACACGACAAAAAAAATTCCTCAAAGCCAACAGAAGTGAACAAATCAATAGTAGGTTAACAACACTCGCGTATATAGAAAAAACAATCGAAATTGGTACTTTCACACAAAAAAAAATCCTGTTCGCGATTCGAAAACACTAAAAAAAATTCAACAGAAAATCGCGTCGTAATGGTAGATGCTTTTATGAATCGCGGGATAGAGTTAACGGTTAGAACAGATGACTGAGTGTAAGTACAGAGAGTGTGTGTCTCTGTGCCAACTAGATTGCTTTAGATATGGGCAAGTTTTCAATAGTGTTTGCACGTACGTACGAATCACGTCGATGAAGTGCACTAACCTGGTGCTCGAGCTTTTCGTTTGATACACGGACATTGAAATATACCCACCAAGTCACGCTTCCTCTTCGAGAGACTGCGGTGAGGCTTAGCACAACATCATGGTCACTTTCACAAAGACACCATCGGAGTATTGCTACTCTACAGGGTTATCCGATATGTTGGAGGCGTTCAAAAAGTTTTATACAATCAACACCTGTCTACTTTGACTATATACAGGGTGATTCATAACTTTAGAAAAAGAAAATTGAGTTATGTTTAATTTTTTATTTTGTTTGATTAAATGTTATGGTAAATATACAGGGCGAGACAAAATTGAATTTTTTGGGTTTTCATAATTTGAAAAAAAGCTTACCTGTCGCTGCTTACCCTAGATGTCTGTATTTTTGAAAATGTAGGTACTTACCTGAAAAAAATAAATAAATTTAATAAGAAAAATATTATTTTAAGATGGTTTTTTAGGATATTTTTTGAAGTTGATTAAAGAGTAATGAAAACGGAATTAGTATCTAATTTGTATTGTGACATTAAAGCACTCAAGCAACAATGTTGAAAAAGAAGAAATGTCACAGTTTTAATTAAATTTGATCTATGAAATAACGGAGATTGTTTGACGAAGCGTGTCAAGCTGATTTCTTAATTAACTTTTATACAAAGTAAATTATAAACAAAGACTATTTAATTTGGATTATACGCTTCTCCACCACATGGATAGATAGAGACAGAGCTTCATCATCATAAATAGATTAAATATAAAATTCACAACAAAATATAAAAATAAATAAATATATTGACTATGACATAAATACAGTAAATTTATCATAAATTGACCTAAAACTGAACCCTGGGGTATGCTACTATTCTGAAACTATGTATATTGATCTGTACCAATTTTTGTGTAAAATTTCTTGTTAATCAAAAATCAAACATAGAAAATTCTGATTATCACTATATATAACGAACAAAAATTTATATTATTCAAACTAACCGGAATTGTCTACAGATAATTTAAAATTTAAATATGTGTTCTTTCGATTAGAACGCGATTATAAAATGTATTTTAAATATTAGTAGGCATGCACCAGATAAAACCTTCCGCTACATATAGTTTGGTCAAAAATTATCATTAGGATGTGTTTTGTGGTGATTTTTAACTATTTCCATATCCATATTGAATTTAAAGTAGGTAAAAATGATCATAAAATGATTTTATGTACGCCATTGGAACATTTATGACAGATATCGGTCATGTTTCCTCACCCCTTACTGATGCCGCATAACTCAGATCACAGATCGGTTTGCCAATCACTTTTTTGTGATTTTTACGTCAATTTTTTTCAGTGGCATACCATAGCTGAAATTTTTAAATTTGAAAATATACAGGGTGCATAAATGTGAAGGTGTAAAAGCAGCTTGAAAGTTGGAACAGACAGTAGGATGCAACAGCTGTAGCATTATTATTTCAGTTTTTAATAAAACGTTAAAAAAAAGCCAGGTTTCTAGAAAATAATCAAATCCATCACCATTTTTTTCAAGAAGGGGAAGAGAAATATCTATTAAAAACGAAAAATTAAAAATTAGGTTAAATTTATAGACCAAATATTGTCTAGCGTTCGTCAATGAACTAGATTATATTAACATCTCGCAAATCTTAACAAATCATAAATAATTCAGCAGATGATTTTAATAAACCTACGACGGTAGAGAGTGTCATGTGTGCGATAACAGGGAGAGAAAAAAATGTACAATAAATATGCAAATATTTATACAAGTCGTTATTGCTCCTGTGTCGGAGGAGATAATGAGAAGCTAACAAAACCGCACGGTGAATACAGCAACTGCATTAAGCGAATAAAATTTCGCAAATTGCAGGTTTTTAACCGTAATTAATTATAGCAATGAGAGTAAATCAAAATTTTTTTCGTATCGTCAAGATCGACTAGTTGAGACTAATTTTTAAAGAGTTGGGAACGTTAACTACTTCTCGGGGCTTATATGCCCCGAAAGCCATTGAAGTCTACCTTGTACTGACGAGGCATAAATACTCCGAAACCGGTCTACAAGTCACGTTACCTAATGTTGTCTAGTTACAGACCAGAATGGTTGGATATATCATGCAGATATACCAACCCCGTTTAAGAAGAGTAATTTAATGTCTGTCGGGGCATAGAGCCCGAGAAGTAGTTGTTGATTTTTAGTGAAGGGAGTGGTATTTTGAATTTTGAATATTTTTTCATTTTACATCGATTAAATCATCCACTATTTAGTCCTGATTTGATACCAAATGACCTTTTCTCATTCTCACGACTTAAATGCCACTTTTAAGGCCAATAAATAGAATCTCACTTATCTCTGGAATATTTTGTTTGATACATTTACAAGAAATTTATATAATTCATCAACAATCTTGAAATCGAAAAGAAAAAAAAACGTTTTTAAAGGTGTGAAACTTTTCGAAATGCAAACTATCAAGGCTGAAAGTATATCACTTTAATGTAATTTATCGACCCCCCTCTCCCCCCCCTCCCCGAGACGGTAAAAGTTGAAATCCGTGCATAAACATCGATCAGTGCTACGAAAATATGAGTTATATTGTTTTATATTGGATACCTTATTAATTTTCATTAAAAGGTTTCATACAAAATTGATAAATTACGGTATGGCAATGTAATTTATCACGTACATACAGGGCGAACGTGCCAAAAGAAAAGATTTTTAACACGCTTTTATTAGCTTCACTTGTTTGTTTGTATTTTGTATGTTTGTAACTCTCATCTGGCAGCTGCTGTGGCAACTCGCTACACCACACTCCGTTGGGCGGAGTTCTACTTTTTAGTTTATACTATTATAAAAGCGTGTTTTTTAGTTTTTTTTTTAACTAAATTTATTTTTATATAAGCAATTAAATTTAAAATTCGTTTTATATCATCCACATGCACTGTATTCGCCAGATTTGGCTCTCAGCGACTACTGGCTTATTTAATATTTAAAACAATATAGAAGTTTTGTTGGACCCTGTAGAATTCCGAAATCAAATCACGTATTATACAATGTAGAGTACCGTTAATAGTACAGCTCTATTAATAATTATTGGTATCAACAATAATAATAGACATTACAAAATTATACTATCATTTACAGACGTTACATTAAATTTGTTTTGGTGTTCAACGACCTTTGGTATTAAATTGTGAATCATATCGGTTAAAAAAAAAGTATTATACAGTGTGTCTACTTAAGTTGGACTCATATGGGAAACTTTTTTATTATTGGTTTTAGGAAAAAAAGTTATTCTTCATAAAAAGTTCTGCATTATCTAAAACCTAAAATGCAAACATTAGATATTTCTTATTTTGAGCCGTATACGAGGATTGTCAAAAAATATTAATCTTACTCAAGAGTAAAGTACCTTTATTTTTCACAATACAGAAAAATTGTAGAAAGTAAAGTTGTTTAAAATTAAAAGTTATATCCAAATATGCAATTACAGCTATTTAGCATGAAAATTAAGATTTGGTGATTATTTACGATTACAAATACTTCATAATGTAAAACGTAAATAATCACCAAATTTTAATTTTCATGCTAAATAGCTGTAATTGCATATTTGGATATATCTTCCAATTTTAAACAACTTTACTTCCTACAATTTTTCTGTATTGTGAAAAATAAAGGTACTTTACTCTCGAGTAAGATTAATATTTTTTGACAAACCTCGTATACGGCTCAAAATAAGAAATATCTAATGATTGCATTTTAGGTTTTAGATAATGCAGAACTTTTTATGAATAATAACTTTTTTTCCTAAAACCAATAATAAAAAAGTTTCCCATATGAGTCCAACTTAAGTAGACACACTGTACATGGTGTTGGAACAAAAAAAGCTCGATAAATGATTTTTTTTTCATTTATAACTCTTCACTTACTTACTTACGACTCCACTTTCTTACCGCATTAATATTTTATTTATTACCTACTATTATATTATATTTTTTTTTAAATTCAATCATTTTTAAAGGACGTTCGGTATATATAGGTTCACTATTTAAAAAAAATTATTTTTTAACATATTACAAGGGTGGATTTTAAAAGATAAAACATTCAGCGAGCGTTGGATTGTATACACGTGCTACGTACAACATTCTGTCAATTTTTAAAAGCCTTCACTCATCTGGACAAGTTCTCGATTTATTTTTCAACTCAATCTAGGTCGAATTCCAGAAATGTCGTTGAATTTTTACTTCAGTTGGTTTCAAAATAACCAACAAGCTATGTGTGCATACTTTGTTTAAAATTAATTTACTTGGAGGATGTTGACATTTTTATAAATAGGAGAATATTGTTGTTCCAAAATCTCGCCCAGTGACTGGACAAATTAGAAATGATAGAAATTTTTTTTCAAAAAGTTGGAGGTCAACAAAATTTATTGTTTAAATAGGACACCCTGTAAATTATCCAAGATTCTAAAGGGGGCATATTTTTTGCTTCGTTTAAAGTTTAAAAAAATATACACTAGGCAGTTGTTTTCTCTGTTACGGAAGTGAAAAAGGTGTGTCATATATTGGAATGTTAATTTATTTTTTTTTTGTAACATAATATAAACAAATGAATCACAAGACATAGTTGATAATCTCGCCACGAATGAATAAAGAAAACAGTTTGTTTATTATTACCGAAATAGAAATATAATAGTATATTCTTCAACGAGTGCAGAATGATGGCTATTATTCACGCGGATGAAGTTTCCAAAACGAGCGAGCGCAGCGAGTGAGTTTTGGAATCATCCAAGTGAATATTAGCCATTCTACACAAGTAAATGACTATACTTTCTCCACGACTAAAAAAAGAAAGCTTCCAGTGAGGATCGAGCCCCAATCGTCCGCGCCAGAGTCAACTATCTCTACCACTAGGCTATAGAGCATGTTTATATTCAAAAAGGGATACGTAACACAGTTTTAATCGAAATCCTTACATTTATAAATGATAATTGGGAGTTATAACTAAATATTACTTCTGTTGTCCATTTTTTCTCTAAATAATACGTAAAATTATGATTCTATCATTGTTTTGACGTTTCAAACGACGCGCTGTCAGAATAATCGAATTGCATTATTTGGTATTTGATGTTTTAAAAGAGAAGATTTGATTTATTCATTTTAATTCATTTAAAACGTGAATTCTGATAATAATAGAATGTGATTGGCTAACGAGACTGAATTCTTTTTCATTATTCACTGGTGTGCAGAATATATATCATTATGTAGCTAAATATGTGAAAATAATTTGTGCGTTATTATTTAGTCGTGGAGAAATAACGTCCCATTGGACAATTGGGTAGAAAATTTTCGTTCGTTGCTCTTACACTGTCACTGACACTGAAATATTATCTATACAGGAAGGAAGGCTCAGTCAAATTATAAATAAATAAAATAACATTAAGATTGCAATCTATACGTTTACGTCAATTATAAAAATGTCATCAATTTCCATAAATATATAAATATATATTGCGTGGGTTAAAGTTATAAATAATAATAATGTTAATACGCATTTTGAGGCATATTTTTAGATCGCAAGGAATATAATTGTTACGAATTGATCGTATACAGGATTTATAGAAAAGTGAAGAAAATTTTTTATAATTTTCCTGGTATCCTTGGAAAAATTTTATTTAAAATGCGATTTAGCGCACATCTGGTACATTATAAACATTATTAATTGTTTGTGCCAAAACAGTATAAATCAAATATTTAATTTCGACCAGTTAAACGTCAGTAATTAATTTTTTTATTGATGATTGATTTACGTCAAATTCGTTGATGAAACGTCCGTTTATATTATAAATTATGAAAAATTTGAGTAAAAACCAGATATTTCGACAAATTCAATTTATTTATTTTTTTATCGAACAATATTTATGACCGAATTAAACCTCCACATTGACATTACCAATTGACGAAGAAAAACGAAATTTGACTTTTGCGCAACCTTGGCTCGAACCAAGTCAATAACCATCACAAGAATTCATAATTTTTTTTTCAACTTCTGCTATCGTGTAGGATATGGTACCATTGTTCTTGCTAGGTGTGTTCGAGATAACACCTGGTATCACAATAGGCCAGTAAATACAATAAATTGTCAAAATAAAGCCCAACGTGACGGTTTTTGACACCTACAAAGTTTACATGGGATCTTGTCTCTCAAATTTTATTGTTTACTGACATATTTTCTTCCTGATTCAAATAATAATAGGATGTCCTTAATAATCCACATTTCATCTCCGGTTTTTACAATTTTTTACTAGCCTATTTTCTTAAACATCTTAAAAAATGTCTAGCACGACTACAGCTTGCACGCTACTCAGTGTTTTACACTGGATGGGCGTTAGCCCTATAATGGGACTGAAAATTTATTTTTCAAAGACCACGTTGTATAAAATATTGAGCGGTATTACTTACCAGTACATAAAAATACAGATTTTACTTTTAATACTTTTTTAGTACACTATTAATTTTATAGATATTCTTTGATATTTTTAATATATTTAGCTTGTTTGTTTGGAATATTTCAAGGTACATCATAAATTTTACTAAAGTAAATAATAAAAACAAATAGCACTCAAAGTATTTTTGGAAATTTTCTATTCAAAGTGGAAAAAAAGGTTGAGTTATGAATGGAACACCCTATATTTCATTATTATATTGTGTTGTCATCGTTTCTTGACAAGTGTACAAAGTTTGAAGTAAATCGGTTCTTTTAAAGTGGGTCATACTTGCATATAAGTGTTTAAGTGAAGTAGAAATCTGTCACCACAATTTCTTTTCGTACTTTTTGCATACAGGGTACTAAAATCAAACTATGGTATTATACTTCAGCAGTTTGATTGTATAAAAATATTTCGCCACGACTAAATAATAACGCACACATTATTTTTACATATTTAGCTACATAATGATATATATTCTTCACACCAGTGAATAATGAAAAAGAATTCACTCTCGTTAGCCAATCACATTCTATTATTATCAGAATTCACGCTTAAATGAATTAAAATGAGTAAATCAAATCGTCTCTTTTAAAATGCAAATCGATTTTGACAGCGCGTCAAAATAATGATAGAATCATAATTTTACGTATTATATAGAGAAAAAAAGGACAACAGTAGTTATATTTAGTTATAACCCCCAATTATCATTTATAAATGTGTTTCGATTAAAACTGTATGTTACGTATCCCTTTTTAAAAATAAACATGCTCTATAGCCTAGTGGTAGAAATAGTTGACTCTGGCGCGGACGATTGGGGTTCGATCCTCACTGGAAGCTTTCTTTTTTTAGTCGTGGAGAAAGTATAGTCTTTTACTTGTGTAGAATGGCTAATATTCACTTGGATGATTCCAAAACTCACTCGCTGCGCTCGCTCGTTTTGGAAACTTTATCCGCGTGAATAATAGCCATCATTCTGCACTCTTTTTGGTCTACAATGAAAAGTAAATCTGATAAAAATTTCGGTCGACTGACTGGACTATAAGAAAGGAACATTTTTTTTATTATTACCTAAAGAATACATATATGGTTATGTCGTGAACACAATACGTGAGATTCTGTGCAATTTTAGAATGTGTTATGACTGAGGTATGTTTTTTTAAACCCGAGCATTTTCTACAGTTGGAATGAAACAAAAACTGTCATAAACGAAGTGAGAAAAAAGTAATATCACTCGAAATTGTTTGTTTTATATACCTAACACCAATTATTTCATTTCTTATTGGTTGCCAAAAGAAACAAGGTCTAAATTATATATAGCTTTATGTGGAAAGGAAAAATATAAATCAAATTTATGAAACGGAAAGTTAAAAATGTGTTCCAATGAATCATTGCTTTGAAAATATTTATTGTGACGAAAGTGTACTAAAAGTCAAATTAGGTATGTTTGACAATAAAGGTTTTGGAATATACAGGGTGGTTAAGGTTTGTGGAACGTCCCTAACAGACCCTCATTGAGCATAGACCAAAAAGAGTGCAGAATGATGGCTATTATTCACGCGGATGAAGTTTCCAAAACGAGCGAGCGCAGCGAGTGAGTTTTGGAATTATCCAAGTGAATATTAGCCATTCTACACAAGTAAAAGACTATACTTTCTCCACGACTGAAAAAAGAAAGCTTCCAGTGAGGATCGAACCCCAATCGTCCGCGCCAGAGTCAACTATTTCTACCACTAGGCTTTAGAGCATGTTTATTTTCAAAAAGGGATACGTAACATACAGTTTTAATCGAAACCCTTACATTTATAAATGATATTTGTGAGTTATAACTAAATATAACTACTGTTGTTCATTTTTTCTCTAAATAATACGTAAAATTATGATTCTATCATTATTTTGACGTTTCAAACGACGCGCTGTCAAAAAAGTCGATTTGATTTATTTGGTATTTGACGTTTTAAAAGAGACGATTTGATTTATTCATTTTATTTCATTTAAGAAGCATGAATTCTGATAATAATAGAATGTGATTGGTTAACGAGAGTGAATTCATTTTAATTATCCACTGGTGAGAAGAATATATATCATTATGTAGCTAAATATGTAAAAATAATTTGTGCGTTATTATTTAGTCGTGGAGAAAAAGTATTACAGTCTTCAAAGATCTTTTTTATGATACAGGAGGTTAGTATAATTATTTGTAAAATCTATTTTTAACATATGAATATTCTCATTATATTATCTATCAAATTCTCGAGAACCAATTGTTTATTTACTGTTCTGCGTTTAATATGCTCGCTGGAAATTATGACGGCATTATAAATTGCGAAAAAGTGATGAAAATCCAACTGTTTAATATACAGGCTCATTCAAGAGTGGTGTATAGTCGAACATAAACAATTAAAATGTAAAACTTATGAAGTCGAACACTCTTTTTAATAAAAAATAATAAACATTGGAAGTTATATTAACTTTGTACATGTCGCTTATAAAGGTTGTCCCAAAAATATAGATGTATGATAAAAATACAAAAAGATAGATATTGGTGAATTAATTTCAAAGAGCCACTGGTGATTACCGGCAAAAGGAAGATGATATACTTTGATACAAACTATACAACAAAAATGAAACATTATTAAAGCTAGTCGATGGTGAACAGTAAGTACATACTCGTACTCTCCCCTACACTACAGGAATTAAAATTAATTATTCATGAAAGTCGAGTTTTGTATTTTACCCCTGTCGACTATAATAGAGCATTTTTGAGCGCTGTGATTGTGATGTGCATATAAATTGTTCATGAAAAGTAATCTATCTATATTTAGGTCTATTTTCATATTTACCACTGGTTTGTAAATAAGTTTTCATAGAAGAAGTGGCAAACTTTTTCCAAGCCATTGTGTGTTTTTGCATATTTTCCATAATTTTTGTAAAATTATATGTTAAAAGTGATTAGAGCATCACCCAGTAAGAAATAAATACAATCCTCAGTGTCACGTTCGTTTACAACAATTAATATTTTATCTAAAACGCAGACTTGCCACAATCTTGACATATTTATAACCCAGCTTTTATTTAAATTTACAGGTTTTAAATTGAGGAAAAAACCTGTCCCTACATACAGGATGGCCTCTAAGTAATTGTAACTAGTTTAGTTGATATTAATAGATATACAGAGTGTTAATAGTTACTTAAAATGGGATGGAGGATTCTTTATTATTTCTCCTTGTTGCTTGTTTCGTCTATTTTAAAAATCCCTCCTCAATTAACCATTTACAACGGTAAATTGAACAAATTATTTTCCAATTTCGTTAATTAACATCGTTTTCTTGTTTTAAAACCCGTTATTATTCAATTAACTTTAATTCGCGGTTGTCGTAATTCCATGACAAAACTAATTTTTCATCAACCATATTCGGATGATAGATCACTTCCTGGCGACGATTTACAAAAGAGACATCACCGAGAGCAACTTTCGTTCGAATCCATCTCGGAAATCTGCAGTACACAATTCCTTCGGGAATGGTATCGACGAATTGGGAATTGTGTCATTAGAGGCTATGTGGGATCCTATAATTCTCCGTTTGCCATGAGGGTTACATTTTGGAATTCTACCAACATTTCAGAAACGTTTTCGTTCTATTAACCCATTACCGCAAAGCATCACCATAGGGGAGAGTCCAATACAAATCATGTTTGAAGCTTCCAGAGAGCCACGTGCAGATTTAGAGTCAGACGAGGGAGAATTCGCTGACTATTTGAGTTCCCCTCAGTTTACTGCTGGGGTTGAGAGAGACGTAGGACCCTGTATTGGGTATTTTAAAGATTTCCAAGCAATAGTTTTAATATTAACTATCTTTTCTAAACGACTAAATAATAACGCACAAATTATTTTTACATATTTAGCTACATATTCTTCACACCAGTGAATAATGAAAAAGAATTCACTCTCGTTAGCCAATCACATTCTATTATTATCAGAATTCACGCTTAAATGAATTAAAAAGAATAAATCAAATCGTCTCTTTTAAAACGTCAAATACCAAATAATGCAAATCGATTATTCTGACAGCGCGTCGTTTGAAACGTCAAAATAGTGATAGAATCATAATTTTACGTATTATTTAGAGAAAAAATGGACAACAGTAGTTATATTTCGTCATAATTCTCAATTATCATTTATAAATGTAAGGGTTTCGATTAAAACTGTATGTTACGCATCCCTTTTTGAAAAGAAACATGCTCTATAGCCTAGTGGTAGAAATAGTTGACTCTGGCGCGGACGATTGGGGTTCGATCCTCACTGGAAGCTTTTTTTTGTTAGTCGTGGAGAAAATATAGTCTTTTGCTTGTTTAGAATGGCTATTATTCACGCGGATGAAGCGAGCGAAACGAGCGAGCGCAGCGAGTGAGTTTTGGAATCATCCATCATTCTGCACTCGTTAAAGAATATACTATTCTGGTTGTTTAAGGATTATTGCATTTAAATACTCTATGCACTTTTTGAAAAAAGCCCATTCTCGTGACAAAAGCTCTAGCGTAAGACGTTTTGACAATTTATACTCAAATTATTGATAAAATTCCATTATATTTGTTATTAAATTCAACTTAACGGTGTATTCGTATAGGGCTATACTACCAAAATAGAACTGTAGACAGATAATATGTATTGGCTTGCGGAGAGTTGTCGTAGTGTGTTGGAAGGAAGAGTGGAAAAGAAACAAAACGATAGAAGAGAGGAGAGAAAATGTAGGACAAGGACAACGAAGGTTGAGCTCTAGATCGATTTTGACCTTAAAGGGAACGTTGTCCCGATAATATGAACGGTTTATTGTTAAGGATAAGGTTGGGTTTTTTTCTATTATTTATCTAAGGTGGGTGTATGTATATTGAAATAATTTTTAATCCAAAAATAATTAAGATAATTCCCAAATTTATGTGGATGTGATTTATGGTGGATGGCAATCGTGGACCGTTACAGAAAGTTAAATAGAAGAAGTGAAATGTGGAATTTTCTTGTATCTCATCAATATTTTCTTTTAAATGAAATCTTATACAATCTTCGACAACATTATGAAAGAACATGACTCTTAGTAAATTTATTATTGTAACACTATTCGTTATAAACAAATCTGGTTTGTCAACAATTATTGTCAGTACATAATCTTTATCTTCTGGAAGGGGTGAAAAACTGTATGTGTTCCCTTTTCTTTTAAATATATTATTATTTTGAAAAAATATTATTGTATTTCGTGACCCGAATAAACAATAGAATTATTTAAATAAATTATCATTTTCCCAAGTTTTCAGTAGTACCCAATCTTGGTTAGTATATAATTTGTTACACTTTAGTTCAATGTAATAATATTGAGGACAACTAACGTCAAAATAAACATTTGTGTAAATTTTTAGAATTCAATTACTATGAATAATTTAAAAACGGTAGATATATCATAGCGTATCAAAATTTGTTTAATATACTGTTATCTGCGACATAATTTTCGACTAACCATATTAGCACTTGGTTCAAATACAATATATCTTTATACAGGTCGTCTCTTAAATTAGAGGTTAGAAATATTTAAAATACTCAAATACAACTAAAAATATATTCATACTATTAAAACTAACAAGCCAGTGACGTGGTACGAGGGTTCGTAAACTTTTATTGAACTCTATTTCCAAATATTTTCAACTCAAACGTATTTTCGCCTCTTTTATTAAAATGATTCCATCTCTACCCATGTGGCAAGTTATAAGCGTTGAATACTATTGAAATTTACAAAAGAATCGAGTCCCTATGATTCCAACGTTGATAATATCCAACTCTCTATAATTGTATGGATCTATTACACATGCAGTGTATTCAATACAACCCATTAATGAGCTCCAAAGCGGCCAGGCCATATTAAAAGATAATTCCATACATTTCAACGCCAACATTTCCTTTGAATGTCTGCTTGGATTGAAATTGATTTGGATGCAACAAAATCATTCATAGTTTTGTTCAAATAGATTATATAGCATTATTTAAATCTTTTTCTTTTTAATTTTTATCTTTTTATCAATTTTAATATTAAAAAAAGATGAACCTAAGAAGCAAACCGAACCAAATTCATTTTCCAGGCGCTAACCTTGACATTTAATTAAATTTGGATAGATAGATAGGCCTTCTTACAACTCTTAAATATTATAAAAATAAAATTCTAATATAACGCGAAACTGCAAGCAAACAATAAAACCATTTACAGAATAGGCCAGTATAAATGTGGGTCATTGAGAAATTTTTCATCACCTAAAGGTACAATTAATCTTATGTTAAATACGTGGAAATAGAGTAACGTTAGAGTCCAAGAAAATCTGCCGAAAAATGTGTGGAAAATTATACTTTACGAAAAACCGCTTAAAAGAAAGTCTTCTTATAATATTATCGTACAAAACTACCATTTCTAGGGAAGTTACATCTCAATTCAACACAAAAAAATAATTAATAAACAATAATAAACGAAAAATAAAAATAATTCACTCACTGCCAATTGATGCCATCTCTTAGCAAAGCGTGTAAGCCTCTGAACGAGAGTCTGGCTCCTACAGAATTCGACCGCTGTTGTCGGCACTCGCCACCAGAATGCGCTGACATACTGTTCGCGCGCAACACTTACTAAAGCAATAGCACACACACTTTAACAACAAATAATCTGAAAATAGAAAAATAAAAAATAAAATAAAACTAAACGAAAAAAAAAAAAATTAAAGTAAAGCAAAACAAAGCACAATATAGTTTAAAAAAAGAACGCCATTTTTCATCCATTAACTTGAATGTATTTTTTGTATTTTCCACATTGTTACGTCAGTTGACATCCTTTTTATATAACATTAAAATAAAGAGACAAACAAACAATACATCGCTAGCATAGACAAATTTAGATACAACTTATTGTGACTTATTAACTCGACCAATTGAAGTACTTAAAATAGCGAGAGGTTTTAACTGATGATTTAAAAGCATAACAACCCATAAAAAAAAACATAATACGATGTAAAATAATGATTGCGGTGTCGAACAACATTTTTACCTAGTCGGTAAAAGTGAATTTAAATACACACCAACTATTTATAAATACATCACTAAACCTACTTAGCCATCTTATCTAACAATTTCAATTATGCTCGAACAATAGTAAGACACTATAGAGATAATTGTAATGTTATGTATATTTGCTTCATGGTCACACAAAGCAATACAAAAAATTTTGTTCGTACCAACTATTACTATTACAGAATCATACCAATCTTCAATTATTTGATGCAAAACAGCTTCATTTTCGTTCAATAGCATTATTAGGAGACTAAAGTATAATTATTGCTATGATCTATACAATGTGTCGGCTACCAACAAAAATTTTATTGAATAAAAAGCTTTTTTTTAATACTAAAAAAATTTTCAAGTAACCTCCACTCGTCTAGACTCTTCCCCCTAAGTTATCCGTTCTAAATAGGAAAAAAACCACCACTAGAAACTTTTGGGGGTGGAATTTATTGAAGCGACCTAGTTTCGGCACAGGCTCGGCACACCTTCAAGGTCAATTCGAAGTATCGACCGATGAATCCATTTTAAAAAATTGATACTTCTGGATCTGTGTCAATTCATTTCGTGGAAAAGCTCTATTAAATAGATTCCTTAAAAGAATTTATATAACAATACCTGATGAATTTAATCATAGTCATCCGATGTGATAACAACCTCACACCACTAATATCACAAAAATATTGCCGATAGGTACCCTGATCTTTCGGGTATTAAGATAAAAATTAAATAGATATCCTTGGCACAAAAAGCATAGATAAAAAAATTTAAACATTATTTATACTACTGTCGTGTTTTATATCTGGTAGTACCGCTTAAAAGTTAAAGAAAGAAAGGTAGGTGAACAATAAATCCTGTGAGGATCTATTTACAATAGAACTAGTCCAACCATCTTTAAGTAATTCCATCATTCGATTTATATCAATGATTTCCTGGTGTAATATGAAGGTATCTGTTTACGGGTATCCAAAACGAACCCTTTCAACGATGTATTTATCTATCGGGCTGGCAAATTCATGCAATCAACTCTACATTTTACAAAATTTCATCTGAAATGTGACTCCCAATTGAATACTTTAACAAGTTTTCGGGTGCTGAAGGTGGATGGATGAAATTCGAGTGTATGAATAGAGATGGGAAGAAGCTGCTGCAGTTTTTTCTTTCAAGAAGAGTGCGATTGATTGATTTAATAATAATAATACACAAGAACTAGAAATAGAAATCGTATATCCATAGTGGCAGCCAAAACGGATATCTACAGAGGATCCAATGAGTCCTCTAATTCCTGTTGAATTGTTAAAAGATTTATGAATTTAATGATGAAATTTCAATGCATAACAACTGCCTATTGCATAATAAATCAAGCTGTTTATAAACAAGTATATTAAGTGCATTGAATAAACAGAATCAAAGTTGAAAAAAAAAATTAATTTTCGTTAATATCAGCAGTATAACAAATAGCTGATTTATCATTATTGTGTAATATGAATTTCTAGAAAACAATAATAACTACATTATATAAGTCTACTTGGACTTTCTTAATATTTAAAACAACCCCCTTTTAGTAGGGGGTTGTTTAATATTTCTTTTAGAGTTTATGCAAATATACTCAAGTATTTCCAAAAAATTGATTGGAATTCGGATCATTAAATTTGTAAAGACTGAATTGAAACTCGACAAATTATATCCGTAACGTGCGCCTTTCAGTACCTGGAAAATCAAATTAAGTGGAAAACTCTGGAATAAATTTTCCTAGAACAGAATCCGAACATTTGTTTCTCCCTCTAACTCTTTGTTACCCGATATCGATTACACTTCTAGGAAAATTCTGGATACAACATTCACTGAAGCATTTTTCTCAACACAAAATAGATCCATCAAATGAAAACCATCCAAGAAATTTTTCACTTGACCAGATTTATTAAGATATTTCGTAAAATAAACAAAAATTAACGAGATACAAATATTTATCAATCGTCTGGTATTATTCAATGATGATCTCATTGGTATCCTATTACCAGCATAAACTCTGTTTTATTTGTTATTAATTATTATTGTAAATATATATGTTACCAAAACATTCAAAATGAAAGGTTAGCAGGGGAGTAAAGTGTGCATATGTATAACAACAAATAACAATTACATTTATATCAATATATAATCTTAATTACGAATGTAAAAATTTACAAACAGATCAAAACTGGACTGCAGCACAAACCAAGTGGCTTTAAACGTTAGTTTTTTGAAATTTTCCAAAACTGTAATAATTATAGCACAATATTATAATACATGTTTATACCTAAAATATGTTCTTATTTTACTGATTGGTGAAAAAAATCAGTGAATAACTAACAAATGCTAGTTTCCAGCAATTTCTATAAAAAATGTTCTATAACATATATACATTCTTAGAGGAAATAGATTACTAGGAATTTGTAAGGGTTGCAATAATTGATGTCACATAATGAAGGTTACTAATACCTAATTAGAGCATCCGCCCTACCCCCAATGGCCTTGACCTCCCCAGCTGTGCATACAATTTTAAGTTCACCTTAGTAACCCAATACAACATAAACTATCATAGGATTAATCATATTATCTATAAGAACTGTTTGATGTTATAAGGCGTTTTTTTATAGAACGAAAAACTGCTGAGCTTTTATAAAGTAAATAATTATCCAAACACATTCTTTAGATTCGAATCGTTTTACTCAGGATTTATATATTTACTATGCTTATGCAAACATTATACAATTAAATATTATGTACTTGCAGAAATACTTACATTTTAGATGCTTCAATGTTATATTCTAAGAAAAACTGTTCACTGCCATTACCCAGTAAAGCACAATTTGCAGTAATACACACAACACGGAAGTTCAAAACAACAAACAACCAACAAAAACATGCATTGTTAGTAAATGCCGACTCCTAAAAAGCAGGTTAGGTTTTTGTGACAACTTGTTTTACATACTCGTTCTTGCACAAGGATTTATTAAAAACTTTGGAAATAGTTTTTCGATTTGATTTTATCTGAAAATCACGGATGCAAGTAAAAAAATAATCGATATTTTATAAGAATACGCGAGCTTTCTCGTACGTACACAACTTCTGTTTGATTTTGACAGTGACAGTAAACCTCCAGTTCCATCTCCTCACTGTGAACGTGCGCAAAGGCTTCATCGATTAATTTTTTGGTATCCTTGATTTCCGTGGAATTTATACAGGGTGATTCCAAAGAATATACACTGCAAAAAAATGTTTCAATCAATATTCAGTATTGTTTATTGAAATTTGAAGTACTCACCTACTTAGAACATAAATCTAACGAGAGTTTTATACATAAATACTTCATGTATGAATGGAGATTATTAAAAATTACGCAAATCCTGCAGAAAAAATTAAAATTAGTCTTTATCTGCAGCATTCCAATCCATTAAGATCTAGAGGGAGGAATGGTATGATGGATCTTACACAAGTTAAAGTTCTATTTACTGCTAAATTTGTTATTTGAGGTGTACTCCTTCATGATAAGAATTAATTTACAAGTTTATAGTGAAATAATTACACTATATTTAGGTATAGATGCTTTATTGAGGTTTTCAAAAAGGGAAAGTAATAGCTCAAACATTTTGGAAACTTTAATCAGTCTTAGGTCAGTGTGGCCAACAAAAAGTGGTTTTTTCTGACATGAATGACAGCGACTTGCCAGAAGATCCTAGAATTATTGGCCACCGATATTTTAAGTATTCAGCTAAAAAGTCATTTTAAATTTCAAGGTATGATATGATAAAAAACATGCAAAATCTTATGTTTTAAACAGTAGATTTTAACTGTCATTCATGTCAGAAAAAACCACTTTTTGTTGGCCACACTGACCTTAGACTGAACCACAGACCACCTATAACCAAGACTGAACTCCTCTATTGACTCGCTGTAGTAGGGAAAAATGGATTGAATAAAACAAGACTTTTCGATAAACTTCATTATCTTACAATTAGAAAAAATCTACAAACAATTACGAACTGTACGTTGCAACTTAATAATAACTTAATCTAGTTCTAGAAGACTCGTGCTTCCATCCAATTCTCATTCACTATCTTCATGCCTCTTAGACTTCTTCTTCCTGTGCGATCTATGGCTGGGACTTCTTGACCGAGACCTATGTCTTCTAGATCTACTTCTTGATCTCTCCCTTCTGTGAGACCTACAAAATATAGAATAAAAAAAATGAAACGATTTGTGGAAATATAACTAACCGTTCACGATCTCTATCCCTATCTTTAGATTTTTCTGATCGACTCCTAGATTCTCTATCACGATCTCTATCCTTATGTGGACTGCCATCCCGTCTGCTACTTGGAGATCTTACACCCATTCCAGGTGGTGGTCCCATATGCATGGGAGGAGGTCCCATTGGAGGAGGGCCTGTTAAAGTCTTCAATTCTGTAGGAGCCCAGCCAGGAGGAGGTTCGTTACCTGGAAATTGAAATATTTATACTGATTTTAAGCACTACTCTAATGTATAATTACCCCATTGTGAATCTTGGGTTGGTTCATAGCCACCACCATAAAATGGTTCTGGTTCGGGATTAAATCCATATTCAGGTTGAAATGCTTCAAAATTTCCAGGTGGAGGTACAGTCATATCAGGGAATCCAGGCTTTCTACTATATTCTCTCCTATCTGCAGTCATAACCTGAATTGTATTAACTTTGGCCACTTGATCAGGTTTGTTTATAGGTTGTTGCATCCTTTGATTGCTTCCCAAGAAATTTCCTGTATATTTACTATTATCATTCATAATAGGGACTGGTCCTCTTGGTATTGGTCCCATCATATTCATTGATATTATACCAACTCCCGATTCATTCACTCTCATTCTAAAAAAGTTGTTTAGTCAATTTTTAAAGCTGAAATAAATGCAACAACTCACCTTTTTTGTCTTTCGCAATAAGCTCTCCATGTATCCTCATTAAAACCATAATTAAAATAATCAGTAATATCAGCTCCAGGTTTCTTCCAAGGCTTATCTTCTAAGCCATCTAAATTAAACTCTGAACTTAATACACCATTAATGGTACCAATTTGCTCGAACTCTTCTACTGTAAATTTTCCAGACTGTTGTTGTGGTTGCTGAATTTGTTTAGTTTTGTCACCAACAGAGGTGAGCAGACCGCCTCTTTTAATATTCAGAGCAGTATATGAAGGTGTCGTTGTTTTAATATCTCCTATAACTACATTAACATCATCGTCACTATCATCATCATCATCTTCTTTTTCACTGTCCTCTCCATTTTGTTGTACTTCACCATCTTCCATACCATCTTGACTGGGTTCTTCGTTTTCTTTCTCTTCAGGTTCAGTGGGCTCCGCTTCTTCATCGGCTTCTGGTGGCCCGTCTTTTTGAGGCTAAAAAAAGTTAGGTTATGTCTATGCCAAGTATTAAACTACAAAATGTACTTCTTGCTGTTCAGAATCTTCTTGTTCCTGTACTGGCTCTTTTTCTGGAGGTTCAACAGATTCTGTAACCGGAACTTCAGGGGTCTCCTCAGTATTTAAATCTGGTGTTTCCCCGTATAACCACTGATCATCTTCCAATTCGTCAGCCATTTTTATCGTTTGACATTGGATTGATGCTGACAATATTTATGTTTTTTTAGAGTGGCAACAGATTCCAAAAATTCCCTGGAAAAGTTTTCATTTTATATTTATATTATATTCTTAACGAGTGAATCTAAAATTTTAAATCTGTTTGTAGTTTGTGCCTCTACTATATATATTTAATATGATTTAATAAAGCTTTCTATGATTTAAGTAGGAGAAAACTTTGACTCTATATTAGTGGTTGGCAATACTGATTTTAGTCGGTAAAGTAGAATTACCGGAAACTCTTTTAAATTTGACATAACTTTATGACGTACTCAGTTGATAACTTCCTTCTAGTCTTTTAGTTTATTCGTTCAGAATGGGTAAGTAGAGTGAAATAATTTTCATTTGAATCCTAGTTCATCGTAGTAAGTAGTACATTTATTTTAATAAATCTTAGTTATTATAATATTCCTGTAAACGTTCTTTATTACCGTTTTTGTATTTTCTCATTTATTGATAAAATAACTTGTTTTTCCATAACATAACCTAATTGTTTTTACATATTTTCATGATGATATATAATTTATATTATTTGTCCGATGTGTTGTGCTGACGACTCAAACCATCCCACAGCGATCTGATATATTATTAAATTCAACGTTTTATTATATTTTGTGAAAATTGTGAATTGAAACTTGAAATTTTTAGGTATTAGCCGAGATCATTGGCATAAACGGAGGGCCACCGGAGGTAAAAGGAAGCCCCTTCGTAAGAAGAGGAAGTTCGAATTAGGTCGTCCAGCTGCCAATACAAAGTTAGGATCTCGCAGAATTCATTATGTTCGTACGCGAGGTGGTAATCTAAAATACCGTGCTCTCAGATTAGACACTGGTAATTTTGCATGGGGTAGCGAAGGTACTGCTCGTAAAACCCGTATCATAGATGTCGTTTACAATGCTAGTAATAATGAATTGGTACGTACCAAGACTTTGGTAAAAAACGCTATTGTTGTTATTGATGCCACGCCATTCAGACAGTGGTATGAAAGTCATTATATTTTACCTTTGGGACGCAAGAAGGGTGCGAAGATGGTAAGTAACACTAATTAATTTTTGTTTTTTTTAATTGTTTTCAATTATTATGATGAGATTCATGCGTGTCATATGATAAATAATGATTGAAAGTTATGTGGCTTTTAACTGATATTTAAACAATCTTAAACATGGAAAAATTATTTTGGCAATTCATTTATTTCTATCAATTTTTAGACTCCTGAAGAAGAAGTTATTTTTAATAAGAAACGAAGCAAAAAAGTACAGAAAAAGTATGATACTAGACAAAAAACAGCAAAGGTTGAACCTGCGCTGGAAGAACAATTTCATACTGGTAGATTGATAGGTAAGCTATAGATTTATTATTTTTTGTTGAGATATTATTTAATAATGAATAATCTGCTAGCATTTTTCCAAATACACCCACTATTTCTTTCAAGTTAGTAATGTAATGTGTGCCTGAACTTTTCTATTTCCCGAAATAATGGATTTGTTTAATTGAAAATTAATCATAACTGCCTGCTTTTCCTGTAAATCTTCTTGCTGTTGATATATCCTTAAAATGGTAGATGAGTAGTTCATTTATATTTTGCTTTTATATTTGTTTCTTCGTCTGCTCTTTTGACCTTTTCAAACCATTTTATCTGCATGTGTCAAGCCGAGTAAGAAAAATTGAGTGAAGTTGATCGTATTATCGTAATTTTACCTTTTGAAATGTTGGTTGAGAATATCCTATACAAGTTTATAAGAATATCGTAATTTGTGTGACAGAATTAATAGATTTCCTTTCTACTTGTTAATGTTGAATAGCCATGTGGATTAGAGTGTAATTAAACGATACTAGAATAGTACAGGGCTTGAAAGTAATCTCGGATAATCTGTTTGAGTGTCTTATTACATTTATATCTAATTCTAGATGTTTTTCATGATGATAAAAATTAAGCGAGTCACATTTAATGGTTATATTCGTTTTGAGTATGCCTTGTGAACAATGATTAGCTTGTCATAGTTACTCTGATCCTTTGAATTGATGAACATTATTTATAGAAAAATGTTTGGCGAAATATAAATTGAATTTGTCTTTTTCAGCTTGTTTAGCATCAAGACCCGGTCAATGTGGTAGAGCAGACGGATATATATTGGAAGGAAAGGAACTTGAATTCTACATTCGTAAAATTAAGTCTAAGAAAGCTAAATAAATGTTTTTATAGGTGTGACATTAATAAAACTTGAAACACACAATGATTATTTTATTACCAAAAACTATCAATAAAAGTGATTAGAATTTTAGGTCCCTCACTTTTTTCATTCTTTCCATTTCCCTACCTCTCCCATTGAATAAAACAACTGATATAATTAAAAATTTTACTGTATAAATAAAAATATACAAGACATGATGTATCAAAACAAACTTGTTACAATTTAAAGATCCTCTTCGTCCTGAACATTTCACAACGAATGAATCATCTTTACATTGATGTAATTGAATGATTAAGATAAATAAAATGTTAGGTGATATTATGAACAACATTTTGGTTGTTTTCTAATTAAAGTAGATAAAAAAATTAATCTAATAGTTTCTTTCTCGTTTTTATTTAAGAAGTTGACTGTCCCAACAACGCACGTCTTAGGATTCTACAATATAAATCGCGAGGAACATGAAAAATACAAAATAGTGACGTCAACACAGTTTCTTACGCCGACGATACGTTAAATCATCATTTCCCGTATTAACTTCTTTGTATTTTCTCATAAAATTCCAACGGGATCGAAGCACGAAATTCTACAACAATCAGAAGGGTCTCTTGCCATAGAACAATAAGTAAAACGCGCAGCTTTTGTGCGCAGTGTCAGTCTATCGAAAATACGATGACATTTCGACGTTGCCTAGATTGTTGTTTCTTTTCATCTCGTTAGGAAATGTTAAGAAGCTGTTGCCAGCTCTAATTGTAGTATCACAACTTCAAATGTCATTTATGGAAGTGATGACAAAAATCGACTGAAGAAATGGCCATCTTCACTCTAAAAGTTTCGTTCTCTCCCACCGTCCAATAAAATGACAAGCGGTTGTCACACGTTGTTTGTTAAGGTTCGCTTACACTATCAGTAAAAACTGATCCGACACGGAGATAGTCAATAATTGAACAAAAGGGGAATCAGTACTGAAACTAAATTGGAGAAATTACATTTTTCGAATAAAAAAATCATGTAATAAATACTGATATGAGGAAAAACTTGCTTACGTCAAAATAATAATTAATACTGCATTTCTCGTATGATATGACTTAAAACTCTCTACTGCATATTATAAGGAGGCGGTTGATGATAAGGGTTTTGATTCATCTGCTGTTGTCTCTGCAAATGAGCCATCAAAGCCTGCGACGGTTGATTTCCTTGCGGTCCACCTTGTTGTTGTTGCTGCTGCTGTTGTTGTTGTTGCTGCTGCTGCTGTTGTTGCATCGCCATCAATCTCATCCTTTGCTGTTGAAGCTGATTTTGATTTTGAACGTTTTGTTGCATTCCTTGAGCTCCCGTCCTCGAATACGGCGGAGCTGCAACACCTTGATTGGCCATTCCACTCATCGTACCCATGTTGGTGTTCATAGTCACGTTAGGAGATTGTTGCATATAAGGAGCCCTAGGAGTTTGTCCCATTTGTCGATAGTCTGGTTGAGCCGGTCTTGGTTGTCCGAAACCTTGTTGCTGTCCGGCAAACATCCCGCTTTGACCTCCCTGCATAATTTGTTGATTTCCTTGCATATTGCTTTGCATCATCGTCTGAGGATTTCCACCGTAATTGCTGTATTGTTGTACCATTCCGCTTTGCATGTTGCTGTACTGTTGAGGAAACATGTTCTGGTTGGGTTGCATGGTACTCGGATGAGGTTGTCGCATAGGCTGTCTCGGGAAACCCCTTTGCATTTGGCTGTAGTTTCCAGGTTGTTGCTGAGCCGCAGGATTATTCTGCATACCGGGAATGTAAGAATTGATCGGAAGTCTCGATCGAAGCATGTTGGACAACGCTTGTTTCGACTGGTTTATAGGTTGCGGCGGTCGCTCGAATCTATTAACCGGCATCGGTGGATAACCGTATCCTTGTTGCGAATTTTGAGCGAACCAATTTTGTTGTCCGGTATTCCCTACGTATTGTTGATTTTGCGGCTGCATACCCGGAGCTTGTCCATATCCGCCCATGTTGTGTCCCAGTTGCGGATTGTTGTTTTGAACTTGCATAGGCATACCGGGTTGTCCTTGTCCTATCGGAGACTGTCCCATACTCATAGGATTGACGTGCACCGGACCAGGGACCGTTTTAGCTTTGCGAGGCTTTCTTTGACCCTTACCACGACCTTTACCGACGGCTCCGGCTGGACTTTGATCTACTGAAGTTGGAGTATCAGCCGGTTTATCGGGTATCGGTTCTAAATCTTCTGGAGGTAGTGGAGGTGGATCTAAGTAATGCGAAATCGGTTTTTGTAGGTTATGCGTATGGAATTTGAGTAATCTGAATGTATCTTCGCAAGCTAGAGGTTTCCTTTCTAATCTAACAGCGCCGAACCAAGCCCAAGATAGCGGTGCTGGATTTTTCATACCCTCCAGTATGTCCCAATTGCTTACACGTTGTTTATCAGTTACCTGCAATGTACAAATCAGTAAATAAGTTACCGAGTCAAGTATTTTGAACGCTTACCTGCAAATCATGTTTCTTGTCAACGCTGTCAAAAGTCATTTTGTTTCCCTTACTCGAACCAGCAGATTCCACGGCGATAACTTCCGTTTGCAGTCTAGGTAGAGGAAGTAGTTGCCGTATGTGTTGCAGTGAAGCGTTCTGCTTCTCTCCGACCTCTTTCTTTAATTTCTTCAATAAATTCGGATACATCTTTCTACTATCGTCCTGAAACAGAATAAGAATAACGTTAAACTCAAATAATTAATGTAATGAAAGAAGAAAAATAGTACCTGACTGTCAGTCGCTTTGGCGGAATGAACTAAAGTTGCCAACATATCGATAACGATCGTAAATAAATCGCTATGAGTATGTAGATCGATAAGTCCGTGGGTTACTAGCTGTACGAGTAGAAGCGCCCAATCCGTCGTCGCCGAAGGATTTCTTTGAAAGGCTTCAAATACTCCTCCTACTAAAGCGAAACGTAGCTGTAAACCATCCAAAGTTCTCTCGGTACCCGTAACATCTTGAAGATTCCCTTCTTTCGATTGTTGAACAAGCTAAAACAAAAAGACACTTCCTGTCAAGCGGCCATATTGGTGCTGGAATAAGCTCCGCCTATTATTAATACGCAGCCATATTGGTGCTGGAACAAGCTCTGCCTACTGATCACGTTATTAATAAGAGGCCATATTGGTGCTGGGATAAGCTCCGCATATTATTAATTCGCGGCCATATTGGTGCTGGAATAAGCTCCGCCTATTATTAATACGCGGCCATATTGGTGCTGGAACAAGCTCCGCCTACTGATCACGTTATTAATACGAGGCCATATTGGTGCAGGAATAAGCCTATTGATTACGTTATTAATACGCGGCCATATTGGTGCTGGAATAAACTCCGCCTATCAGTAATACGCGGCCATATTGGTGCTGGAATAAGCTCCATCTATTGATTACGTTATTAATACGCGGCCATATTGGTGCTGGAATAAACTCCGCCTATTATTATTACGCGGCCATATTGGTGCTGGAATAAGCTCCGCCTATTGATTACGTTACGCAGCCATATTGATAGCGTTATTAATAAAAACTTATATATTATAACTAAATAATCACCTGTGACAGCTGTTGATGCAACGACGACAAAAGTCCTTCGCGCAATCCTTCCTCCTGTCCTTTCAAACACGTCAAAACTAGCTGTAAAAACGGCTGGTGCGTTAACAAACTTTGACTTTCCCCACCGCAAGTTTTCAGTTTGTTTTTCTGTTCCTTACACCAACCGCCGCTTTCTAAAACTTGCCCGGCTACTTTCAACACACGACCTTGAACCGCAGCGGGTAATTTGGAAATTAACGGAGCCACTAGCCATATCGAAGCCTGTTGTTTCTTGTCGTTTTTCTTTTCTTCGGCGGGAATGTCATATGGAACGTTCAATTGGAAAACGTCAATTGCAGCTTTGGCGACGGTGTCTAGCCATTGAGACAGTTCCGGGGAATTGGCGCAGAATTGTTCGAACATTAATTGAAGATCGAGGATTGACATTCGTAAGGTCCATTGTTCTAAATTCTGGAGAAAAATTTTGTACTAGTTGTTCATTGATAGAGAGTTTTTATTTTACCTCAAGTATTCGAGTTATCATTGATTTTTGATCTAGAGAATCTATGATGGAACCGGCGTCAGGATAGCAGATCATGTGTAAAAGTCTTTGAGCTTGCGAATGCGATAGTAACGGGTCTAATAAATTATCCACGTGGCATAATTCGTCCGATGACAAACAACGTTCTAGTACCCATTGTTGAGAACATATTTCTCTTAAAACGTGGCAAGCGAAAGCCGAGAGCGAAGCTGTACAATCCGAGTTGCCTGTACTAGATTGTCTAAATAAACAAATTGTTTTTATATTAGTTGATTTCTTCTAATAAAAAGACCACCCAACAAATTATTTTTAAATAGAAATGCAAATATAGTTTGAGAATGGAACACCCCAATTATTTCGGAAACTTGAGGCATTCTACACTTAGGGTGAAATTCCTAGTCGACACTTGAGGGTCACTCATACTTTACTCATTCTTATTGTATGCAGAGACACTCGTCAGGCGAAAAGTGAGGTTAAGTTTGAGTGTAGCTGGAGTAAAATATGAGTACAGATTCCAGCTTCCATGAGAGAAGATTTCTAACCTATAAACCACGTTTGCAACTTAATCTGTCAAACCAAAAGTTCCTAATAATAACATTGATGCCAAACTTTACTCACTCAAATAGAGGAGTTCAGTCCATGTAAGCAACCCCGAAGCGTATATCATGAAATTTACAATGACTTTTTAGCTGAATACTCAACATATCAGTGACCAATAGTTCTATGAACTTTTGGCATGTCACCATTTTATTTCTGTTATTCAGTCACTAGTTATGTCAAATGTCAGTTATATTTATTTTTGTTGATATTCGTTTGATCGAGCATGTCCATTTTTGATAAGATTTTTGTAGCTGTATCTCTATTCTTCTTATTACTTTTTTCACTGACATTTGACATAACTAGTGACTGAATAACAGAAATGAAATGCTAAGAGTTCATAGAACTATTGGCCACTGATATGTTGAGTATTCAGCTAAAAAGTCATTTTAAATTTCAAGATATACTCTTCGAGGGTGTATTCATTATTTTAATAAAGCAAAATGGATGTTCGTAATGATAAAAAACATGTAAAATCTTATGTTTAAACAGTAGACTTCAACTGTCATTCTTGTCAGAAAAAAAAAACTTTTTGTTGGCCACACTGACCTTAAACTGAACTCCTCTATTGAAGTATTACTCGAGTAATGACTGTGAATATGAAAAGTCGCCACGAGCTAAACTCAGAGTAAGTAGAGTTTGAGTATGAGTGACTCTCAAGTATCGACTATGAATTTCACCCTTAAAACTCAACCTTCTGATTTTCGGAAACAATCACTATAACATACACATCTAAAAACACGCCTGAAATCCACAGAAATTTGATCATATAACAATATCCCTATTTACAATTTTAAATATCTACAATTACACGAACTGTTAGATAAAACAAGCACAAAACATTTACAGACTCAAAGGAAACTGTCTGTAGATGCCATATTTGTTGATTGATCATAGGATAAAAAAATGCAATGGCGTATGTATATAACAGTTCTTTGTAGACATCAAAACTTTTGAGTTTATTATTTACGACTACATCATAATATATACAAGTGAAGAATGAAAGTGTGTTTATTCACTATTATTAATCAACATAAAAAAAACAAGAAAAAATCAAAATTGAAACTCATTAATCCAAAAAGAATTGTTTTCAGATAATAAAAATGTTATTTGGAGACTTTAACAGTTTATATTTTAAAATCCAGCACTGTTCTTTGGTGGTAAACGTTTTTTAAAATTTCAATTTTGATAAATTTCCTTGTATACTCCGTTTCAAGATATTTCGTTTTGACTGGTGAAATAACATTTAAAACTACTTAAATAATTATTATATTGTGTGTATAGGTGGCGTTCTAGGACAAAAAGAGTGCAATTATCAACGGAAACTAAATGATGTCAACGAAATATTGTGAAACGTACTATAATCATAGCTGAGAAATTTCGCTAAATGGAAAACCAGTGTTTTTAAAAAAGACAGACACAGAAACGAATCGTGAATGTACAAGCTTTGCAACCAGGTTACAGACACACAAACAGAACTGTCTAATGTACATAAAAAATTTACTTTTCAGGTTTAAAAACTTTCCAACAAAAAAAAATCGATTATTCGCAATATCCGCACAAAGTAAATTTTGTAAGTACATTGAATTGAAGTAATTTGACAGTTCTTCAAGAGATATATAGGACGGTGCAAGCGTAGGGTGACACAAACAATGCAAAGCGATGATTTTAATTATCGATTTGACAAACCTATGTGTCGTCCTCGATCCGCACACATCCACGTTCATCCTAACAAAAAAAAGAAATAGAAACAACTAAAATATAAAAAATAATAATAATAAAACAAATTGAAATATGAAGAGACAAAGTATGGTGTACGGGTTATATCGAGAAATATAATATCAATGGTTTGTAATATGCAACACTCTATACAAATTACAAAATTTGTACCTTAAAGACATCTTATACCCATCTACTTAACTTTGTCGTAATATTAGTACACCTTGTATATAGTGAATTAATTTTAACGGTTAATTCAGTATCTAACTGTTTTCCTATAATTTCTTTTCAATATTAAATCATATAAAACACTGAATCATAATTTCACACTTACGGTAAATCCAAATTAGGACCATCTACACCACTATGTAGATCGCTTGTTCCTAAAATATTGCTCAAGCTCAATTCCGTTCCCTCCTTGGCAGTTGCATCTCCAACTATTAAAACCGCTTTCAGCACTGCCAATACAGGACCAACATGGATGTTCCTATAACCAAAATATTTAGTAGTTTCCATTAAATATCCAGAGAAAAAAGAGATTACCTATGTGCAGCTGCTAAAAGATGCCGATCACAACTAAGCCTAACTCCTAACGGTGGTCTTGGAGTGGTTAATGGTGGAGATCCGACAGAGTAAAGACCTGGTTGAGGTCCATCGGCTGTTCTAAATAATCGAAGTAACAAATGACAAGTTAATCGCATGCCTCCTTCGGCTCTTCCTTCACCGTTATCCAATGATTTTACCTGCAAATTATATAATCAGATAGTGGATTTTACTTTATACTAAATGTCTTGCACTGGTTGTAACAAAGTCTTCATTTTGACAATTTGACTGAAGACAGTTGACATAAAAAGCCTGCAGATGAATAATAGGACCAACAATTTTAGAAACCTCAACCAAAAATCAAAAAATCATTTAGTTTTGTTTAAAAAATAGACCCTGTATATAGAATTCATTATGTTATACAATCTAAGACACTTGAAATGTTTTCGAGCCCTGCAGTTTCCATTTTTTTTTTTAGTTAAATTGTATGCAAAACTTTTAGTAAAAAAAATAATTGTACCTAGACCATTTAACATTTGATTAGAAATGAAGACTATAAATTATTATTTCCTTTGATTTAAAATCCACAAATCAATGATTTACATCTTAGATAAATAAAAATATATCAAAGGAAATAATGTTGGAAAAAAAAAACAACAATTAGATCTCAAGTATAAGATGTTAGTATCAAGTGTTTGGTGTATGTATGTTTATAATACAGAGTGTTTTCAAATGACACTCACAACTTTTGCATGTAGATTCCTTTCGTAAAATTTGACAAAATGATATAAGGATTGAGGGGTCCAGCTCATTTACTTTTCGTTAATTAAAAATAGCCACAAATGCCAGTGGCGTGAAGAATGGGAGGAGAAAAGTGACATATTTGTGTAAATGTGCACCACTGGATCAAAAATTTACAAATGTTTTTTCATCAAAATATGTCTCTTTACATTTAAAAACAACCTGCAAAAATCAAATCAATATTTCCATCTATTTTAAAGTTATCCAATAAAAACATTTAAATTTTTATAACTTCGAAAAGTAAATAAGCTGGACCCCCCAATCCTCATATCATTTTGCCCAATTCTACGAGAGGTATCTACATGCAAACGTTGTAAATGTCATTTGAAAACACCCTTTATATAATAAGACAAGTATAACGAAAAGTGTAGAAGCTATAGTGTATACCGTTTTCAAGAAAATAAATAAACAAAGAAACATTTAAAACAACAATACATTCACTACTAACGTTTGTCACAAACATCTTGAAATCCTGAGGATAATCATTTTGCAGTTGAAAATCATCACAAAAAAAACATTGTACACTACTAAATTATATTTACAACAAAATAAATTCCATTCAATCTTTGCTTACCTTCAATAAACTAGGCAGAGCCACTCTTCGTACGAAATCTTCCAGAGAAAAACAATGTCTCGCTATTAGAATACAAGTGAAAACCGCTAAAGAATTGTGGATGCTGACATCCTGCAACAAAACGTAACACCAAAAATTTTACATAGTAAATTTTTTCACAGCTTCTTTACCTGTATATCTAATTGATTTAATACTTCAGAATAATAACCAGGATGTGATAAAGGACAACAAAGTGTTAGAATCACTCCCAACCATTCAGATGCTAAGGAGTTACAGCAAGCTGTCATTTCAGCACACAATATCGCTAAATCATTTAACCTTTCATTTTCCGTCTCTCTGCATACGTGTATTACAGCGTTACTAACAAACGAATATCTAAAAAAAAATCCTTACTGACGTCATTGTTGTTGTCAAACTACTGAGCTAGAATCTATTTAGTACAACTACTTCTTTTACACACAAATTTTTTATAAAAAAAACTCACCTATTATTACCGTTTTCATTAAGTTGTTTAGCCAAAACACTGTCAATTCTACCAGCCCTTCTGGGATTGATAAATAACTCTTGCATATACTGCGGATTGTAGACATAAATATTACTCGGTGTAGGTTGAGGAGAAGTATATAAAGCCTGTTTAATTTTCGGATAGGCGTTGCCAAAAGGTTCCACTGCGTGCGGTTTTGATTTTAATAAACTGCACGAAGAGTATAAATCGTATAAATGAGCAAGGATACATCTTTCGGCCGAACTACAATCTCCAGGATTGGATACGTGTTTGACAACTTTACATAGTCCTTCAAAAACTGATGAAGTTTGTTCAGGAGACACTAAAAATATGACAAACACCGTTAAAAAGCTCAATAACATGAAAAAAACACAAAAATTACCCCAGTAGTTCAAATGTAACATGTGTAATTATCAAAAGACATGAAAAAAGCACAAGAATTACCCCAGTAATTCAAATGTAACATGTGTAATAATCAAACAAAATCAAAAAAACACAAAAATTACCCCAGAAGTTCAAATGTAACATGTGTAATAATTAAACAAAATTAAAAAAAACAGAAGAATTACCCCAGTAGTTCAAATGTAACACGTGTAATAATCAAACAAAAACAGAAAAACACAAGAATTACCCCAGTAATTCAAATGTGACATGTGGAATAATCAAACAAAATAAAAAAAAACACAAAAATTACCCCAGTAGTTCAAGTGTAACGTGTGTAATAATCAAACAAAATAAAAAAAACACAAAAATTAACCCAGTAGTTCAAATGTAACATGTGTAATTATCAAAAGACATGAAAAAAAACACAAGTATTACCCTAGTAGTTCAACTGTAACATGTGTAATAATCAAGCAAAATAAAAAACACAAGAACTACCCCAGTAGTTCAAATGTAACATGTGTAATAATCAAAAAAACACAAGAATTACCCCAGTAGTTCAAATGTAACTTACATAATAAACAGCAGTGGTACCTTCTCAACACTCCTACGACATACAAACTCAAAGAAGTCGTATAATTCCTGCTCAAAGTTAAATTTTTATTGTACAGCTGCGTCTCTACTTCGGGTAATTCTTTCAGGATCTGTATACAAACTTCAATCAATCCATAGATATTCAATGCCAGTTCCATGAGGTCGAAAAGAAACGCGACATGTTCTTGTACGGGTAAATAGTTGGAGTTACCAGTTCCGAATGAATTTAACATTTCTACGACAGTAACACTACATTGCCAAGTTACCAAATGTTGATCAAAGTAGCTGAGGCTTTGGCATTTTTGCGTGGTGGCTTCGAAATTGAATTCGTTGCGTTGTTTTTTTACTTTGCCACCTTCCGCAACGTCGATGCTGAATTTTTTTGAAAACAATTTACAAATTTCCTTGGACATTTTTTTAACAGTGTGTCTAGCTTCATCTCGAATTTTTCCGACGCCGTATAACAAGACGTGGCGTTGATTGGAGTCGTGTTGAGAAAAAGGATCGTCCTGGCTTAGAGGAAAATGCGTTGTGTACAATAAATGCCTGGATGGTTTCACTTTGTGATCGTTGTGATCTGCTTCCATTGGAACGTGGCCCATTGAAGATGGAACGTGCGAATGATGGCCGTGATCGTGTTCTTTTGGACTATCTGGAAAATCCATGGAGTTTTGCTGGTCTTCTTTGATGTTCTGAAGGATCTTATCTATATCGTGATCAATATTATCATCACAATCCATTGGCTATAAACAACAAAATTACACAAAATAAAAGTAATAACTTTTGGAAAAACATTAAAAAAACACAAGTATTACCCCAGTAGTTCAATTGTAACATGTGTAATAATCAAAAAACACAAGAACTACCTCAGTAGTTCAAATGTAACATGTGTAATAATCAAAAAACACAAGAACTACCTCAGTAGTTCAAATGTAACATGTGTAATAATCAAAAAACACAAGTATTACCCCAGTAGTTCAATTTCAACATGTGTAATAATAAAAAAACACAAGGATTACCCCAACAGTTCAAATGTAACATGTGTAATAATAAAAAAACACAAGAATTACTCCAATAGTTCAAATGTAACATGTGTAATAATAAAAAAACACAAGAACTACCTCAGTAGTTCAAATGTAACATGTGTAATAATAAAAAAACTAACCTCCATTTTTGTATGATGATGATTTAAAGTACTATCTGAATTTTCTTCAGGACCTAGCAAGTCTCCTCTGGATATCAAAGTACACATGTAAGCATCATGAGAAAATACATCTCGACGTATAAGCTCAGAAAATAGATGAACTAAATTTGAAAATGCGGTTTTTTTCTAAAAAAAAAAAATGTATAAATCATATCAAATTATAAAAATTATTATTCATACCATGGAACAATCATCAGGAGCTGGTATAGGAGCATCGTTATCCAAAAACTTCATCAACAGCGATTGAAACATTGGAGGCCCACCTGGAAGACTACTGCTCGAATCCTTATCATCACCAGGAGTAGTTTCCTGATCTCCAGAATTATTTGTATCAGACTGTCTTCTATCTAGAAGAGCAGCTACTGCTAAAGCTCGATGCTCTCCAGTTCTTTCCGGAGATACTGCCCATTCACATAATAATTTAACAACTGCATTTTCTTGATCGTTAGGTCCACAGAATATCTAAAAGTCAATCAAATTATGTTAAATATAAAAAATGACATTTAATTTAACACTTACCTTTGCATACAATGTATCCAAGGAGTTTGTAGAATCCATTTTATCAAAACGGTGTCTATCTAAAGCGTCCAGAGCTGCTAGAACCTTTGCTGTTACTGTACCTAAAAGTGTACCAACAGGAATCGAAGACTAAATAAGTGTAAACAAAATTTAAATGCCCAAAACCTTCCACTATCTAGAGGTACAAACATTTATATTTTGGTACAACTGGCTTTTTCTTACCTGCAGGTGACACTTGCCATTTTTCTGTACACCATCTACCTTCTGCTTTTTTACTTCTTTCTCTAATACAATTCTCGGCGAACATAATTTGCTTTTTAAATGTAGTCATGTCACAACGAGCTGGTACTGGTAGCATGGAAGGTAAAACAGGTAAATTATCTAAAGGAGAACCATGCCAAATAGTACCGACACCAGTACAACACCATACCAATGCTGTTGGACATTCCAATACTATCGTTTGTATTATAGTGCTTAGCTGTAAAACTATAAAAGAAAAATTATAAAATATTTGATGAATAACTGATTGAATAACTTACCTATGTCACGATGGTGTGGGCAGTTTTGATATTCAGCTATTGTACTTTGAAGTGGATTGGTAGGTGTGGTATCCTTTTTGTCTTTTTCAGTTTCTTTCTGTTCTGTTTTACTTTCACTAGTTGGTGATGTCATAACACTTGGTTCAGCAAGATTTGTAAGCATGGTTCCCAATTTTTTTGAACAAAAATGTGCAAGTCTCCTTGATAGTAGTTCTGATTGAACAAATTCATCCAAGTATTGTAACGTAACAGGAAGGAATATCCTTAAAATCCCATCATCACCAGGTGTTTGTGATTTTTGTTTTTCTAGAAGTTCTATTATCCAGTTCAAAACTTCCTGTCGATCCATAAGCCCTAACAAATTATAATTATAAATTAAAGTACTTGATTTTTCTATATTTATTACCTTCTTCGTACATATACTTTAGTAATCTCATACAGTAGTTCCAATGTCTCATGGCAAGCTTTTGTTCTGTCTCATTTGTATGAACTGCATTCAATATTGTGTTAACTGGTTTCTCAGTCTGAGAATACAGTTCTTGTAACTTTGGTAACTGATCTTTCAGAAACTTCAAAGTAGTGCCGGTCCATTCTGAAAATTTTGTTAAAAAATTACCATAATAAGGGTATATTATAAAAAAATACTTACCAGTTGTTGGATCAGGCATTTGTCTTTTTTTAATTTTAGCCTCAGAAACAGCAACAGTATAAGCTGAACTCAGTTTAATGAACCAAGCTGCTCTAAGCATTGGGACTTGGTACTCGGTCAACATCACAAATATTTCTTCCTTTTTGTTGAAATTTGGAGCTCTCTTAGATAAATTCATTAAAGGTTTATTTCCTGATAAATCCTTAAACCATGCTTCTATGTGGTTTTTTGTACGATTTGTCACTGGCCAAAAATTATCTTTTGGATTTATTTGCTGTCTTTTTTTACCAGAGTCTGGTAGCATGGATAATTCTTCTTTTCGTGAAATAATTGAATTAAAATAAGCTCCAACCTAAAAATTAGTAGGACTACTTGTATATTCCATGTTAGAGCGATGAATATTAGGAAAGATTATGAAACTGTGTCAAAGAGTACATAAACTAATGCCTGAATGTTCATACCTTGTTGGCAGTGACATTACAATTTCTAGCTGTTCCAAATTCATCACTAAGATGGGTCATTGTAGGAAATCCATGTTTTACGTTCATGCTAGTCAACTCATCCTCTTTTTGTTTCGGTTCTTGAGGATATACATCAGGAGGACCTATTCGTTGTTTTTTCAAAGGTCTCTTTTCGTATAAGAAATTCGTACTAATCATTTTGTCCTGATTTATTTCGGCAACGTGATGAATATATTCTTAACTAAAAACTTATTCTAAATTATTTACTATATTCTATTTATTAATTAAATAATAACAATCTGAAATGTATACATTATGCCAACAACTTCGACCCCATGTTGAATTAAACGTCAAATAATATGTCACTCACTGTCAACTGTCATATATGTAATGTGAAAACATTTCCACAGATGGCGATCACGACCTATTTTCAAGTTGAGCTGCTTATTTTTTATTTAATTTTACATGCCTATGCTATGTAACTTCTTCTTTCCAATTTTGTAAGTTTGCCGAATCCAGACGGTAAATATTTAAGTATTAAACTTCTTCAAAATATTTGTATAAAGTTATTTATTCTTATTAAAAACCATGGCTGACGCAACTGGTGAACCATTGTCCAAAAAGTAAGTTTTGCTCAAACTGGAAAGTAGTTCAATCTGTTACTTATAACCTAAAACCATGATGCAAAGTTTTCAATTTATAAGGAAACGACTATTTTCGATTAATTATGGATTGTTACAAAAAAGTAAAAGGTAATTTTAAAGTGCCATTTGACCTAAATTAATTACAATTTTCCTTTTATTCCAGCGAATTGAAGCGGCGACTAAAATCTGAGCAGAAAGCCAAAGAAAAAGCTGAGAAAATTACCCAGCAAGCTCCTCAAACTCAAAAACAGAAAGAAACAAAAATAAATGAGGAAGAAGTTAGCCCTAATGAATATTACAAGCTACGATCAACAGCTATTAATAAGCTTAAAGATTTAGGAGGTGAACAATCTCCTTATCCTCACAAGTTTCATGTATCATCATCATTGGAAAGTTTTATTGAAAAGTATTCATCTCTAAAAGAGGGTGAAATATTGGAAAATGATAGACTCAGTGTAGCTGGTCGTATACATGCTATTAGGGAATCTGGACCCAAACTAGTGTTTTATGACTTGAGAGGAGAGGGAACTAAACTTCAAGTTATGGCTAATGCCAGGCATTATGAAGATGAATCTAAATTTATAGAAGATACAGGTACATTTTTAATTGTTAAATCTTCTCAAGTTGCATCATGTTTTTATTTATCTTATCTTTATTGATTTATAACCATCACTGAAGTTAATAATTATTTGAACATTTCAAGGTAAAATAAGAAGAGGAGACATAATAGGAGTTGAAGGAGTCCCAACTAAAACCAAAAAAGGGGAACTTTCTATTTTACCAAAGAAAATAAAATTATTGTCTCCTTGTCTCCACATGTTACCCCATCTGCATTTCGGTCTTAAAGATAAAGAAACTAGATTCAGGCAAAGATATCTTGATCTCATCTTAAATAACAGAGTACGTAAAATCTTTGAAGTGAGAGCCAAAATTATCGCATATGTAAGGAGGTTCTTGGACGAAATGGGATTTTTGGAAATCGAAACTCCCATGATGAACATGCAACCTGGAGGAGCGATAGCTAAACCTTTCATCACCCACCACAATGAATTGAGTATGGATTTGTACATGAGAATCGCTCCGGAATTATACCATAAAACTTTAGTTGTCGGAGGTTTAGATAGAGTCTATGAAATTGGTAGACAGGTAAGACAAATATTTACTTTCCGTTGTAATAGTTTATTAAAAAAATTGATATTGTTCAGTTCAGGAACGAAGGCATAGATCTAACTCACAATCCTGAATTTACAACTTGTGAATTCTACATGGCTTACGCTGATTACAATGATCTTATGAAAATAACGGAAGAGATGGTATCGGGTATGGTACATAGTATACACGGCAGTTACAAAATCTTGTACCATCCAAACGGACCTGAAGAAGAAGCTGTCGAAATAGATTTCACTCCTCCATTTAAAAGAGTTTCCATAATTTCTACTTTAGAGAAAGAGTTGAATGTTAAATTTCCTTCCGATTTAAATTCCAGTGAAGCTCAAAAGTTCTTGAACGATCTCTGCGTTAAACATAACGTTGATTGTACTCCTCCGAGGACTGCCAATAGGCTGCTGGACAAACTGATTGGTGATTTTATAGAAGAAACGTCTATTAACCCCACTTTTATCATCGAACATCCCCAAGTCATGAGTCCGTTGGCTAAATGGCACAGATCAATTCCTGGGTTAACAGAAAGGTTTGAATTATTTGTTATGAAAAAGGAAATCTGTAATGCTTATACTGAATTGAACGATCCCGTAGTGCAACGAGAGAGATTTGAACAACAAGCGGCTTTAAAAGCTGAAGGAGACGATGAAGTTCCTTTATTAGATGAAGATTTTTGCAAGGCTTTGGAATTTGGACTTCCACCGACTGCAGGCTGGGGAATGGGAATCGACAGAGTCACAATGTTTTTGACTGATAATAACAACATTAAGGTTCGTACTAAACTAAAACTAATTTAGTGATAACTTTAAATATTGTGTCTTTGTAGGAAGTGCTGCTTTTCCCAGCTATGAAACCCGATGATCCTAATAAGAATAAAGAAGTGTCGGAAGATGGTGCTAAGTAGGAAAACATCTTAAAGTTACTTTAATTATGGGCTGCTGCTTCCCTAGAATATAATATATACTTTATATTTTGATTTTAAATAAACAATTTCATTGACAAATGGTTTTTCTTTAATATAAATAATAACTTTTGAGTAATTTGATATATTACATATAATTTGTTTACACCCAAATTGTATATATAGAGAACAGTAAACTATCGACAGGCTTTTCCATTCAGTTTTGCAAGTAATTGTCACATGTTCTTGTTGAATTTTCTAATTAGAGAAATCGGTAGTGATTTTCATACATCCTCGTCATCTGTAACTGGTGTGGTTGAATTGTAATGTTCACCTAATCTGTATAAATATCTATGGTAAGTTAGAATTAATTGTGGAGCTTTGAATTGTTCACCCTGTAGAGTAGGAGGTCCGGTAGCTTGGATTACTTGAATGGGGCATGTTAGAATATTTGATAAGGCTCTTAATTCGAGTTGTCCACCCCATAATTTAGTTGTAGCGACATCTTTGCAATAATTTTCAAATTGTTCTTCACTAACTACTTCAGATTCGTCTAATTCATTGCACATAAATGGTAAGAAGTCGTCTTTGTTTTTTCTCATGAATTCTGCAGTCAATTTTCTTCAAACAAAATATTTCAATAAAGATATCTATTGTAAAATAAAAATTATTTACCTCAGGTCATTAACAGATCTTGTTGGTCTTCCAGTAACTTGCAACTGATGATTGACAGCTAAATAAAGACAATTTCCATCTGCAGGGATGTTGTGGAGCTTCAAATGCATTGGTTTAAGTGCCTGCTTAATTGCATTAGTTTCTAATTGTCTGGGGCCTTCTTTATTTTTTTCAGCTTGTTCCAAAATTCGTTTTTCCCTTTCTTTTGCTTCAAATTCTTTTTTATTTCTTCGTTTTTGAGCTCTAGACACGCGTGTATTATTGGCTACAATTTCTACTTCTTGATCTTCAAGAATTTCTTTTTCTTCGTCATTTTCTGCACTACTGATCAAAGGTTCTGAGCAAAAGTTATTTTCGCTAAGCTCTGTATTATGTTTTTGATCCAACTCTAATTCAAGTTTTGCTATCTCTTCCGTTATTTCTTTTTTTTTCTTTTTATCACCCTTTGGAATACTTTTCTTTAATGATTGTATTTTAGCCTGCAGTTCCTTTTTTTCTAGTTTGTGTTTTTTTAATAACTCTTCTTCAGTGACCACATCTCCTGATTCCATTGCGCTATTTTCTGAACTATTGTTAATTTAAAAATTTAATAAATTTTGCTCCTATTTTTACATTGGATATAGTTGGATAAATCAAATTTTTAGGTTAACAAATCTATGTCAAAAGTACCACAGACAACTAAAATTGATAGGCAGTTCATTGCAAATATTATCAACTACGCCATCTAGCGAAATATTGATGTACTTTGTATTTTAACTGTACATTCTATTTAGTGAAGGACCAAAAAATCAGAAGATCCTAGGTACTTTTTTAATCCTTAGAATTTGGAATATTTGGATGTTGAGCTGCTCACAAAAATTATAACGTCTTTAGTGCAACTTGTGGTTTTTGATTGATTTGGATTCATATAAAGTGTACCTTCGTCCTTTATTTCTTCCTCTGATTCTTGGCCTCTTGCTTTGCAGTTTGCAGCATCCGGCATCTCCACTAAATGAATGTCAAGTGTCAACTGTGTCAAGTTTGACTTTTATTCTTAGGTTAAAATATGGTTAAAATGTATTAAAGTCCATTTGTTAGGGTCAAAGTACAATTTTATGTGAATTTTGTAACTCTTTATTAGGAATTAGGATTTGATTGTTTCTGCAAATTGGAATTTTCCTACAATGTCTTCCATACGATTTTTGGGAGCACTTTCTAGGTCATCAAAAAATTATCTTATGTCTTGTAATATTTGTAAGTACACATAATAGTATGTTTGTGTATTTTTTAGCTCAGTATAAATACTCTGAGACTATTTTTTAGACCCAACAAGATGTATGTCTTCAGCAGAATTGAAACATTTCAAGCTAAAGGTGGTTGATAATGTAGGTGTGATAACAATAGATTCCCCTGGAGCTAAGGTAAGTAGTTTTTTGTATCATTAATGACCTCAAAATAGTGTCAATTTGTATTCATAGCAATCTTGTTGTCCATGAATATCCAAATTTGGAAATGGCAGATGTCAGTTTTCTTTCATTTTAATTTAAAAAAACACATTTAATATGAATGTTCTTAGTGTTGGTTGTACAATTAATATAAAGAGAAGTGATGGAAGAGTTCAAGGGGCCATAGTATCATCTATTGACTATGACCTAAATTGTGTCAAGGTGGAGTGGTTTGAAAATGGGGAGACCAAAGGTAAAGAAGTTCACTTTGCCAATATCACTTCACTTAATAGTAATATTCAGATATTAAGACCTGTTGCAAAAAGAGAGAATTTAAGTACAGATTGTTGTAAAGTTTTGGATGATAGTATGATCAATAAAAATAAAAGAAGACTTTCAGCCTCAAGTAAAGATTACAGAGTTCATTCTGCCAAACCCAGGTTAACACAAGATGATGTCACTATACATTCATCTGAAATTGGTGAAGTAGTTGTAGATGGCAAGAGAATTCAAAACAACAAAACTACACATTCTGCAATCGAATATAGTGGTAAATTAAAAGAAAGCTCTACTTTGAAAAAACTGAATAAATTAGAAAAAGATCGATTAGAGCGAAGAAAGAAACATGCCGAAGTCAAAGCAGAAAAAGAAGAAATTGTAAAAAAGAATCAAAACAATCCTCACTGGGAGCTTTTGAATATGATTGCGGCTTATCAAAATAAAATTGAGTTTAAACCTCTTTCTTCAAAAGACGATAGCATCGAAGATCATTTAATAACAGTAGCTGTTAGGAAGAGACCATTAAATAACGTCGATTTATTTAAGAAAGAAATTGACATTATAACAGTTCCAAGTAAAAATCAGCTTATAGTGCACGAACCCAAATACAAAGTGGATCGAACTAAATACCTAGAGAATCACTCATTTACATTCGATTATACATTTAACGAAAATTGCACCAACTTCATGGTATATAAATATACAGCACAGCCGTTAGTGAAAACAGTTTTCGAAGGAGGTTTTGCAACTTGCTTTGCATACGGACAAACAGGCTCTGGCAAAACATTTACAATGAGCGGTAATTTCAACGATACCAAAGAAAAAGGTATTTATGCTTTAACTGCTGCTGATATTTTCAAAGAAATCCGTTCGCCGAAATATTGGAACTTGGCTTTAACTGTATCTTGTAGTTTTTTTGAAATCTACGTAAAAAAAGTATCTGACTTATTAAACAACAAAAAACCTTTGAAGATACTCGAAGATGGCAAACAACAAGTACAAATAGTAGGGTTAACTGAACGCAGCGTATCATCAGTTCAAGAAGTATTGCAATTGATAAATATAGGAAACGAGGAAAGAGCTTCTGGACAAACGTCAGCGAATGCAAACTCCTCGAGATCGCACGCTATATTTCAAATTTATCTAAGAAGCAACACCAACATGAAGAAAATCCACGGCAAGTTCTCCCTGATAGATCTAGCAGGAAACGAACGAGGCGCTGATACTTTTTCATCTTCTAAACTTACCAGGTTAGAAGGCTCTGAAATTAATCAGTCTTTACTTTCTCTCAAAGAATGCATTAGAGCATTAGGAAGAAAAGGAGCTCACTTACCTTTCAGAGCGTCCAAATTAACTCAAGTGTTGAGGGATTCTTTTGTTGGAATAAATTCGAAAACGTGCATGATTGCTATGGTATCTCCAGGTTTTAGTTCTTGCGAAAATACGTTGAATACATTGCGTTATGCTGATCGAGTGAAAGAACTAGGAGGTGGAGGAGATACTTTCACCAACGCAACAGAAGCGAATGAAACTAATTCAAACAGCTGTTATAACCTGGAAAACAACAATAATGTGACGATTCAAGAGAGTGTTGTGAGCATCCCGAATAAAATTAAATTGGAAACTAAGATAATTAATCTTCATAAGGAGGTGATTAAAAAACTTCACAAAAGTGTGGAAGATGCGGTGGAGTTGATAAATTCTTCCCAAAACGAAACTGATAATTACACTGATATTTGGAATACACTTATTGATGATGTTGTGTCATGTTTAACAAAAGCCAAAATGTGATTTTATACATTAAATTTTATTTTATCTACATTTTATTTTTTAATTGATACTATTTTTATAAAATTATTTATAAGTGAATAGAAACTTTATAACAAAATATGGTTTTGATTCCGTAACATTACAAAATTATTATTGTTTGTTTTTGTATATTCCGAATTCAAATAAAATTCAAGTTTAAAGTTCAAATCTGTAGTTTATTTAAAATTTAGTATGTCTTATTTTCATTATTATATAATAGTATATTATTAAACGAGCACTTTAAGATAGTCACCCGAGTGAATATTGGCCTTACATTGCGAGTAGAATACTATACTTTGTCCACGACACTTAAATTCTTTATTAAATAAAAAAAAGTCAGTAACGATTTGGCATTCTAACCTCAAAATGTTGTAGAAGCCATAGAAGACATAAAATAATTTGACATATATAGAGATGGGCGATACTGTGTAAAGTATCCGTTATAAATATATTGTTTTAAAATATTCAATATTAGAAAAATTCGAACCATTTTGTAATAATATATGCATAATCTTAATCTATTTTTATATATATCCAATGATTCAATAAACAAGCATTACCATAATAGTTTCTCATGACTCAGATTTTAATCTAACTAGATTTATGGTAGACAAGGTCGAATCGGCAGGTACTATCTCTTCAAAAAGGATATATTTTACATGCTTGGGCGGTTTTAGTAATTTTTTTATAAACCACCAAACCTTCGAAAATTAATAGCGTCCTCATTTTATGACTAAAGTTCAAAGTAATTGCCTTGACGATAGGCTGGAAATTTCTCCTTCAATTCTTCTCAAGAAAAACCGCTCGAAATAAAATCACGTGAACTTTGAATGGCCTAGGAAAGTTGATGGTACTTATATCAAGCTTGGTCTTTGTTTACATGCGGTTTTTCTTGAAATCGGCCAGACTAACAAACTTTAAATTATGTCCATACTGTCCTTATAGTCAATTCCAGTCCAATCCTATCCAGTCCCAGCTCCAAATAAAGGTAACAAGTCTCCTATTGTATAATTTGTTACTTATCCAACAATATTTTTTCCAGGTAAATTCATTTAATGAAGAAGTAATGGATGAAATGAAAGTTTTGCTTTCGAAAATTCAAAATGATTCACAAATACAATCCTGCGTCCTAATATCTGGCAAACCAGGATGTTTTATTGCTGGAGCTGATGTAAACATGTTGGAATCATGGAGTAGTGCGGATGAAGGAATTGAAAAATGTACAGAAGGTCATAAGATTTTGCAGGAAGTAGAAGACAGTAAAAAACCCATTGTAACTGCTATCCAAGGTTCTTGTTTTGGTCTCGGAACTGAAATAGCATTAGCTTCACATTACAGAATTGCTGTTAAAGATAAAAAGACAGCTTTAGGATTGCCGGAAGTGATGTTGGGTCTTCTACCTGGTAAGAAATAGGTACCAATTAATCGAGTTTTATTCACTATTTTATATTTTTAGGAGGTGGAGGTACTCAGAGACTACCTAGGTTAGTTTCCTTACCAAACGCATTGGATTTAATATTAACGGGAAAAAATGTACGAGCTGATAAGGCTAAAAAAATGGGCGTTGTAGATCTTTTAGTAGATCCTTTAGGACCTGGATTACTATCCGCTGAAGGAAACACTTTAAAATATCTCGAGGAAATCGCCGTTAGCACCGCAAAAGATTTAGCTTCTGGTAAACTCCAACCAAAACGAGAAAAAAACTTAACAGATAAAATATTAGCATACGCTCTACAATTTAATTTCGCAAAAGATTTCATCTTCAATAAAGCAAAGAAGCAAGTTATGAAGATGTCTCAAGGACTATATCCCGCTCCTTTAAGGGTAAATTAGAAAATGAGTGAATAAATAGAAGAAATTGTATGTTTCCTTTCAGATTCTAGAAGTTCTTCGTACTAGCTTAGATAAAGGTGAAACTGTCGGTTTTAAGGAAGAAGCTCGTGCTTTCGGGGAGTTAGCAGTAACCCCACAATGTAAAGGATTGATAAGTCTATTCAAAGGACAAACTCAGTGTAAGAAAAATCGTTTCGGTACACCGAGCAAAAAAATCGAAACTGTAGCTGTATTAGGGGCCGGTTTGATGGGTGCTGGCATCGCTCACGTTAGCGTCGACAAAGGTTATCAAGTCGTATTGAAAGATTCCAGTTCCGCTGGCTTGGCCAGAGGAGTCGGACAAGTCTACGCCGGTCTTAACGGGGCTGTTAAAAGAAAGAAGTTGTCTGGGTACATTTTTCATTTTAAATCATTCAAATTTTAGTTGATAAAATATTTTTTTAGATTGGAAAGAGACAGATTCATGTCTAACTTAAATTCAACGTTAAGTTATGAGGCTTTTAAAAACGCGGATGTCGTAATCGAAGCAGTATTCGAAGATTTAAACATTAAACACAAAGTGCTGAAGGAAGTCGAAGCTGTTGTTAAACCAGATTGTATTTTCGCTACAAATACCAGCGCTTTACCCATCGGGCAGATTGCTGCCGCTTCTAAAAGACCCGAAAACGTGATTGGTAAATATTTCAACTTAACCTAACTTTCTTACACTTTTTGCTGTTTATTTTTAGGTATGCATTACTTTTCTCCAGTGGACAAAATGCAACTTTTGGAAATCATCACCACGGATAAAACTAGCAAAGAAGCGACTGCTATTGCTGTAGACGTCGGTCTAAAACAAGGAAAAGTAGTGATAACCGTCGGCGATGGTCCCGGTTTTTACACAACCAGAATTTTATCGGCGATGATGGCTGAGAGTATAAGACTGTTACAAGAAGGAGTTGAACCTAAAGAATTGGATTCTTTGACTAAGAAATTTGGTTTTCCTGTTGGAGCTGCTACGCTAGCGGATGAAGTTGGCTTGGACGTCGCTGCTCACATCGGACCTAATTTAGCGAAAGTAAGTCCACACTGTGTATGTTTATAGTTTGTTGAATTTGTTTTTTTTAGGCGTTTGGTGAACGTTTTGCCGGAGGAGATTTGGGCGTGTTGAGGGACATCGTTCAAGCAGGATTTTTAGGAAGAAAATCTGGAAAGGGAATTTATGTTTACGAAAAAGGCAGTAAACACAGAGAAGTTAATTTCGAAGCTTTGGAAGTACTTAAGAAATATTCACTTGAACCTAAAGGTAGTTTCGAAGACGAAGATAAAACTTTGAGGATGGTTTCAAGGTAATTAATCCCTCTTTAAAGCATGCACACGCGATACGGTTATTTTACTTTTACTTACAGATTCGTAAATGAAGCTATACTTTGTTTGGAAGAAAAAATCTTAGCGAATCCGTTGGAAGGAGATATCGGCGCGGTATTCGGTTTGGGTTTCCCTCCATTTACCGGAGGACCTTTCAGATGGGTGGACCAATACGGAGCTGCTAAATTAGTCTCGAAAATGGAGAAGTTCCAACATTCCTACGGTTTACCTTTCCAACCAGCTCAAACTCTTATTGATATGGCTAAAGATCCCAGCAAGAAGTTTCATCCCAAATAAATACTATCCCAAATAAATACTATCCCTATGTATTTTTTTACAATTTTCGTTATTAAGGAGCGTTTGTTATACAATAAATTCAAAGATATGACGTTTTTATAAGTCCGTAGATTCTAAGAACTATCTCTGTAAATATTATATTTTAATAATGTTGAATTGTGTTTTATTTTAACCTTTAACCGTTTCCTCGCCCCAAAAACTCTTCTAAATCAGTCTTTGTAACGTAATATTGAACAAAAGTCATTCATCTGTTCCCAAACATTTGCCTAATCCCCGGTAAGTTGGGATCTTTACAGCTCTAAGCGCATTTGGGCAGCGGCAACTAGGTACAACACCATCCAGCAGCAGAAGGAGACACAAAGCAGAGGTATAAGAGGTCTATAACTAAGCACAGACCACTTACCCTAGGTCTGTGTAACTAAGATCCTTGCTGGCTAAAAAAATTAATATCTAGGCACAAAAGGGCTAAAAGTAAATCACTGAGTTTGTGTGCACAAGAATGTAAGAAGTGGTAATAATTTGGATTGGGGTATTGTGGTTGTGTTCGGTACTAAAAGGACCACTCAAAAGTAATTTTTTTTCGAACTTGACCACGCAAATTGGGTTAACAAACACCTAGCCTCCAATTATATAACTAGTCTATCAAACTGTCTCAGTGAACAGGTTTGTGTGGTTGGTTATCTGTTACGTCACGGTTTGGAATATAAGTCGAGGAAAATTGACTGGTTAACTTATAGTTAACCCGGTTTGTGTGGTTAAGTTCAAAGAAAAAATGGCTAAACAAATACAGCAAAAAGATTAACAATTTTTTCGCTTTATTGAGGAAAAACTAGTGCTTTCTTCATTATAACTATATTTAATTTACACGTTCAAGTACAAAGTTACACACAATTATTAGGTTTACACATGGCACATGTTTTAATATGATTCTCACTTTACTCTTTTTTTTCGGTTTACACAAATTAAACACTTTGGATTTCAAAACTATTACACTTATTGTATTGGTGGTTAATCTTACTTCGATTTAATATGTTCTTTTCATACTTTGGTCGAGGATGGATGAGAAAATTATAGTATAACTTTTATTTGATGCAACACGTTGATCAGAAAAGAAGTCTATACTAGTCAGGAGGGTTGTTGTCGGGGGGTGAGACGAGGTATGAATCAAATATTATGAGAAGAAAACTATTTGAAAGGGTAAGTTAGCTGCTGACGGAGAGGTGGCGCTAGGAGTAATATTGATAATTAATTAAAGTTATAGTTGAGGAACTAGTAGTTTTTCAACATATATTATGCGCTTTTTTCGCTCACTTTAAATTCTGTCTTGGATTATTTGAATTATATCCCGAAGTCCCCGCCGCTGCTATACAACTAGGCTACGGCGACGCAAGCGTCGCTGCGCTTACGAGGCGTCACGACGTCCGCTCAGCTGGGCCCCGGGAGTCAGTACGGCCGCGTCGACCAATCGGTTATTGCGAAATGACGAAAATATCGTCACCAACGAGCTGATAGACAACCTCTCGAGAATAAAAAAATAGCTTTAAAAAAAACCAAAAAAAAAATAAAATAAAAATCGAGCACCTTAAATCGAGACGATGTTTATGTTCGCGAAGCCTAACACCGTAGTGCAGTGAAATGCAAACACAACCCGCTGAAAATGGGGCCACTTCTACGGGGGCCACGGGCACGGCGACCACTAGGAGTCACGTGAACGGCGGCAGATTTGACTTCGACGACGGGGGGACGTACTGCGGGGGCTGGGAGGAAGGTAAAGCCCATGGACATGGGGTATGCACTGGACCTAAAGGACAAGGAGCATATTCCGGATCTTGGCATTATGGATTCGAAGTGTCAGGAGTCTATACTTGGCCCAGGTAATTTTATATCGCTTAATATTTTTTTGCCAGCTTGAATCCGACTTTTTTTATTTTTCTATCAGTGTATACTCAAGAATTTACATGTGTGGAAATCTGAGAGAGTCTGGATTTGTAGGTCAAGTTAAGTTCTGTAAAATACAAAACGGTTTCAGCCCGAATTTCTGGTTTTAAAACAATACTAATAAAAAAATGTTGGGATTAAATACAAATTTAAATATTTTAAAAAACTAATTTTCACGAAATTAAGTAAAATAGAAAATATTATATGAAATATAAGTGAGCAAGTACATCAAGGTTTGTCATGTCACTGACACTGCGTTTAAGTTTTGACATTGTTATAAATATTTTGGTTTTATAATAATATAACAATAGTTTCCCAATAATAACTATAACAACAGGTTGTCTGTAAACTTGTTAAAGATAATGGTATGGTATGTTCCATAGAATTGGAACGGTCCATATTTCGAAGAGGTGTTTGGAATGTGCCATTTGGAATTGCGAACGAATTTTGTTAGTGCCGCATAATGAAGATTTATATCTATTACAAATTATAACTTTCCAACTATTAGAAATATTCAAAATAAGGAATTTGTAAAATGGCAATTAGTTTTTAAATTATTTTGAAAACATTGTTAAAGATATGTTTAAACTCTATATACAGGGTGTTTTCAAATGACACTTTCAACGTTTGCATGTAGATACCTCTCGTGAAATTGGACCAAATGATATAAGCATTGAGGGGTCTAGCTCATTTGAAGTTATAAAAATTTAAATGTTTTAATTTGATAACTTTAAAATGGATGAATACTTTGATTGACATTTGGCAGGTTGTTTTTAAATGTAGAAAGGCATGTTTTGATAAAAAAAACATTTGTCAATTCTTGATCCAATGCTGTACATGAATTTTCATAACTTTAACACCCCTTATTCGAAAAGTAAATCAATCCTTGTATCATTTTGTCCAATTTTACAAGAAGTATCTACATGCAAACGTTGTAAGTGTCATTTGAAAACACCCTGTAGGATGTAGCAGCTACAGTAGGTGTCAAAGTGTAGTATATCTCGAAAAGAAACTTTTCAAAATGAGGATTCTGCTTTTGCCCTGTCACTCTAACATGTTAATTATAAAGTTAAAGCAAATATTAATAAAATTGTTTCCAACATCATTTAGGTGATAACAAACATTCAGGTGTTTAATTTTGAATTAACCATACCGCGCACAAATGGATTTATCTTGTAAAGCAAAACTATTATTAACTGATGTGGTTTTTGAAGTATTAACATAACATTTGGTGCATCAAAGATAAACATTTCGTGTAGCAATCAGTGTTATCTTTATTTTTTCGGATACCTACTGATTCCATCCAGTCTTTTGTTAGAAATTATCGGATTATAGTCCAGTTATAATATGCAAAATTTTCGGAAAACAAATTTTCTAATTCCTATATATAAGTTCCGTTACAAATTACTTTCCTGGTGATGGAATCTAGTGATTTTTATATCCAAGAACTTTTCTGGCACTTAATTTAGGACAGAAACTGTGTCCATGCTTTTTATTTACGACAGGTACTGTGTTCAGTATCTTTGCATGTGTCAGGTGCTTTATTTAAGACAGAAACTGTTTTCAAGATATAGTCTATTCAACCAATATTAAAATTTTAGAGAAACAATTCAATATTTTTTTTATTACAAATGTCAAATGCAATTCAACCAGTAATTTATGTTATATTGGTCCATAAATCATAGTATTTCTGTTATAATGTTCATGAACTTAATTTAATCACAATTTATTTAATTTGCTCTGGGTTATAATAGAGTTCTAGAATGCTATCAAATTATGCTGAATTATCTCATGTAATTAGATTAAGTAAAATGGATATAAAACATGCTTTTTCAAAATGAACTCTATCACTATATTATATCATAACCTCGAACACATAGTCGTACAGAAATTTTTTATATTGAAACTGGTGAATATATTTTTGTCAGTTGTCAGTAATGACAGTAAGGATGAATAATTATTTGAATAGACGTCATGTGGATTTGCACTTTAGAGCAGTTTCGCTAACGTTCAATATCTGAATTTTTTGTTTTAACTGCTTAATTCTTAAATAATGTTAAAGGAATTTCCGTTGTTCCACTTCTAGATTGTTAGAAATCCATAATTTTCGAACGTGTTTTATATACCTAATGTAAAAAGATTTATAATTACCGAAAGTTATTAAACAGAAGGTAAACTATATAAACATTTTTGAAAGGAAAATATTCACATTTTATATTGCTAATCGAAACTTTATTAAAACTTTCAAATTACTACCTTTGCTGATACATTAATTGATGTTTCATTTTGAAAATATGATCGTAAATTGTTAGATATATGTCTTGTGTATAATATTTTTTATAATTCGCATCCGTAAGCTAGCAGGTAAAGCTGTAAATTATTTTAATACAAAAAAACCTAACCCTTTTTTTCTTCTAATACATTTGGACCATAGATAATCTATTTGGAGTATTTGGACTACATAATATCTACGATAACAATACATCTTCTTTATCACACACTTTTTTAATACCATTAATCTTTATTTCACACCACAACAGTAGGTACCAACATTGTAAACAGTTTTTGCAGGTGAAAGTTGGCAACTTGGCAGCTGACAACTGACAGCCAGGTTATTCAAATCTCTTTTTTTAAATGTTGTATGGTAAATACAGCATATCTTCTTTTTTAATAACACGAGTAAAATTTACTTTCAATTTAAGTATCTTTGGCAACACCGAATCGAAAAGTTAGCTAACATCCCAGGCGGCGTTGGACTTGCCAGTGTGTGAACTATTTTTAAATATTCGTTCTCAGTTAAAAAGCAAATTGGTCCACACTAATTCTTTTCGGGCATTGTTTTGTAATGCCAATAAAAAATTTAGGCGAAACATTACGTTACGCCATATTAAGAGTTCAGTCTTGGCTAGAATTTATACAAAATGGTAGTTAAGTAATGTTCCTACATGAAAAATACCGAGTCTCAATTATATGATTCATAAAACACAATTTATTTGGTATTTGCTTTAATAAGAATACGAGTCTTTTAGGCGAAATTGTACCAAAAAGAAAAAAATGCACCTACAACTGCTTTTTGTGTCAGCAGGATATTACTATAACTCTCTTCCTTTCTACAATATTTACAATAAATACACGGTAGACAGTATATGAAGTAGAAGCTTCACCAAAATGGGCTATTGTTATGACTATTTAATTATGTCACGGTTAACGCAATCGATTTCACCGATCCTGAAAGCATAACTGTCATTTCTACCTCATTAATATTGTACTATTAAAATTATAACTACCTGTTCAAACTTTAGTTGAACGCTTTTATTTCTTTGTTTTCGAGAGGACTTATTTAATTTTTCTATCACAAGTGTGACGCCCATGTTAAACTTTCTCTTATACCTTCTCTTCTGGTGCTCTTGATTTATCAAGGTTCTAGGAAGGAAAAAAAGGGACGCAGCCCTTGAGTGGTGAAAACAAACATGTGGTTTTCAAGAGATCTGTTTTGGGAACATTGTAAAATAACAAAAATTCATGCATTCACTTTACTACTCTCTCTCAGTTTGGTTCTTCTCGAGATTACTTTTATTACATTCAATTATCGCCAAACAACGTGCATTCATTCTCTTTATCTTAACTCAGTCTCTTTTATTGTTTATGTCCGATTTATAATCTAAGTTAATCATAGGTGTTTTTGAAGTTAAAATATTGTAAATAGGCTGTTGATTAGTTAGAATATACGCCAGTTAAGTCAACAAGCCTTTTATTTTTCTTCGCCGTCCTATGGAATTTTTCTTTGGAGAAAACTAAGATTTTCTCCGTCGATGTTTTTGGTGTGCCGAGTCGTATCGAAACACTACCGACAAATATATTTTGCTAGTTTATATGTCAAAAATGATACCTACGGACTTTTCTAACTTATTTCGTACAAATTTCATTCGTCTAACTCGATGACTCAGTTTTTTTTATCAATCATGATAATGATTTTTGTTCTAATTAAAATATTTCAAATATTGTTTTTTAAAAACACGTATTCATTTGTTAACAATGCTATATTTACATTCGATATCACTGATTAACCTACATTTGCAGCATATGCTTAAAAAGTATGTAATTTTAGTAATTTGCAAGTTTTTTTGTTGATTCATATGCAAAAATGTAAAGAATATGTTCAACATAAACATAATAGCCGTTTTAGGAAATTTTAACGGTAAGGTTAGATTAGGCTGTGATGTTTTGATCAGAGTCTCCTAACTTTTACATCAAATCTGTCCCAGATCTGCTCCGCCTGCCTCCTTCTCTTATAGTTTGAGCTTTGAGAGTCTTAGGTAATCGTCAGTGTCTGGGTAGAACATCTGTCAGAATCTTTCTTTGACCATAGTCTCAATTTTCTTTCCTCCTATGAGTTCCACAGAAGACTGACAATGTTGCTCATGCTGGTTGACACCAACAGCTCTTTTTATCTGTCACCAACCAAACTCCTTTTCCCTTCCCACTCTTTCAACGCAAATGAGTCAACTAAGTTAACATTATTTATTATTATCATTATCAAAACCACGGAAATAAATTAACTAAAGATAAAAATATTATATAAATGAAGGTATTTCTTTGTCACGCTCACAGTTAAGTATGTTTTCTTATAAGATACTACTATTGACATGGGTATTTTTGGAAGTGGAGAATTTTTTTGCATGCTCTCCATTAACGGAATATACGCAGCACAGATACCCGTCAGAACAATCTTATTCGATAGCGCACTTTGCAACATTCATAGCTGCAAATGAAAATGATCAAGTTGAAAAGCAAAAAACAAACCATCACGAAGAAAAGAAAAGTAGATCAGAAGAAGTTTATAAAGAAGACCAAAATGACTCAACTGATGGTAGCTTCGGGATAGATGGAGTAACAACGGATGTTTACGATAGTGATGAAGTTACATATGAAACATTTACTGGTGAATATAACGAAGTTTATACAGCCTGTTATGCCACAACTGAATGTATAACTACTGTTACTGATGAAGCCTTCACTAATTGTACAACCAACAGTTATTTTACTTCAGAAAATCTATCTACTGCTTTTGAAGATTCAGGTACCACAAAAACTACATTTGAAGAAACTACTCCCAACAACCCGTTCTTGAATTGGATTAATTTAGATCATAATAGTTCTTTTGAAGATACTACCACTACAGAAACAGAAATAGTAACAATTTACGGAGAAACTACTAGTTATACCTTACCAGATAATGGTACTATAGATACAACTACATATCACGAAGAATATTCTTTACCAGAATACATAGTTGAAGCATTAAATGAAGAAGCGGAAAAGAATAGAGCAAGTAAAGGGCTTGCCAGTGGTTCATATAATCAAGGTACCTCTAAAACTGAATTTAACCCCACAACTGAAAAAACTACGACCACCAATCCATTCAATAATTGGATAAATTTTGATGATACAACTTGTTTTGAAACCTCAACCACCACTGAAGCTGAAATAACAACAATTAGCGAAGAAACCACTTGTTATACCTTACCAGATAATGAAATTATAGATACAACTACATATAACGAGGAATATACCTTGCCAGAAAACATAGTTGAAGTAAGTGAAGAAGCGGAAGAGAATAGTACAAATACAGGGTTTGCCAGTGTTTTAAATAACTTTGATAAACCTGAGATGGGTCAAGATATACTATGTAACGATATACCTGGTGATATCACGATAGAAAGTCTACCCATCCATGCAATGATTAGTTCTGAAGACTTAGGAGCAACAGCATCAAATTATGTTGAAGCGACAGTTGAGAATCCTTTCAACATTTGGAAAAATTTTGATTTTACAGCTTATTTTAGAACCACAACTACCAGATATTCTGAAGAAATAACAGTTGGTGGTTATAACGACAAAGATATTGAAAATAAAGAAACAACGACATGTCACAAGGAAAATATATTTGACAATAGTGCATATACAGACGTGAACCACAATACTACGACAGCAACTCCACCTGTCACACTCTCTAATGATTTTAGAAGGAAGTCAATGATAGGAACCACTGCTAGCTTTAAAAAGTGTCCCTTTACAAAACAAACAATTAAAGTCGAAGAGCCGATTAATTTTACTTCTAGAAAACATTGGAATCCGTACAGTTATCCAAACTATCAACGAGTCTTGTATGATCTAATAAAAAGTCTGGCTGGAAGTTACAAGATTCAACAGTTTGAACTCACTTCTGATTCCCATTCGATTGAACAACAGATTTTAGAGCAGCTGACCGAAGAATTGGTGAACGAGAAAAAAGAGTTTTAAAATTGTATATTTTTGTAATTGAAAATAAAATTTAATTGATTTTGATAGATGGTTTTATTTAAAAAATTTAATAATTTATAGTTGGAGGAGATAAAAAATAAATTTTCTTGTATAAAACACTTTTAAATAGAGTACTTCTGATTATTCTGTATGACAGACGGAAGTACAGTCCCTCATAATTGCTTTGTAATAAAAGCTAGAAGATGAAACACATACCAAAAATAAAAACAACATAATATTAATTATATAATTAAAATATATTTTATTTATGATTTTCATAGAAACTCATAAAATACAAATTGGAGAACTAATTTTTTTATAAATGATGAGGACATGTACTTATTTGAACTGGATGCCCGTAGCACGAGAACATTTTGAATATATAGTCCTTCAAATCTGTAGCAGATATGCATGGGACTTCATCAGCTTTTAAGATAGGGATAAAGTACAAACTAGGAAGACGTTGTGGTGGAATAGTTGCTGATTCAGTTGGTTCAAGATCAGTATTTAAGCAACTGTATGTAGCTTCATCAGTTTGTTCATCGCTACTGTATGTAGTTTCATCAGTTATTGGTTCATCTGTTGATTCAAAGCTGGTTGCTTCTATTAATATGTCTTCAGTAGTTTGGTTGGTAGCTTCTGTTGTTTGTTCTTCAGAACATTCCGATGTTCCACTGCTTGATTCTTCACTTGTTTGAGTACTGGTTGCTGATTCTTCTGATCTCTTCGTTGTTTCATTGCTTATATCTTCAGTCCATGTCGATTGTTCCGCAGTTTCTGTTGCTGGACTACTGTTTGTATCACAGCCATCTGTAGTTTCTTCATTTGTTGTTAGCTCCTCTGTAGTTTGAGCATTTGTTCCTTCTTCTGTTGTTGGACTACTGAAATTACCAGAGCTTGCGTCTTCAATGGTAGTCGTTTCCTCGTTAGGGTCTACAGATTGACCATTTATTTCTTCAGTTGCAGCTGATTCTTCGCATGATTCACTTGTTCCTTCTTCTGTTGTTGGACTACTGGAAGTATCAGAGCCTGTGTCTTCAATGGTAGTCGTTCCCTCATTAGTATATGTAGTTGAACCGTATGTTTCTTCAGTTGAAGCTGATTCTTCGCATGTTTCACTTGTCCCTTCTTCTGTTGTTGCACTACTGGCTGTTTCAGAGCATACGTCTTCAATGGTAGTCGATCCCTCGATTGGGTCGACAGTTTGACCGTTTGGTTCTTCTGTTGAAGTTGATTCTTCAGATGTTTCTGATGTTTCACTTGTTCCTTCTTCTGTTGCTGGACTACTGTTTGTATCACAGCCATCTGTAGTTTCTTCATTTGTTGTTAGCTCCTCTGTAGTTTGAGCATTTGTTCCTTCTTCTGTTGTTGGACTACTGAAATTACCAGAGCTTGCGTCTTCAATGGTAGTCGTTTTCTCGTTAGGGTCTACAGATTGACCATTTATTTCTTCAGTTGCAGCTGATTCTTCGCATGATTCACTTGTTCCTTCTTCTGTTGTTGGACTACTGGAAGTATCAGAGCCTGTGTCTTCAATGGTAGTCGTTCCCTCATTAGTATATGTAGTTGAACCGTATGTTTCTTCAGTTGAAGCTGATTCTTCGCATGTTTCACTTGTCCCTTCTTCTGTTGTTGCACTACTGGCTGTTTCAGAGCATACGTCTTCAATGGTAGTCGATCCCTCGTTTGGGTCTACAGTTTGACCGTTTGGTTCTTCTGTTGAAGTTGATTCTTCAGATGTTTCTGATGTTTCACTTGTTTCTTCTTCTGTTGTTGGACTACTGGTTGTATCACAGCCTAAGTCTTCAATGGTAGTCGTTCCCTCATTAGTATCTGTAGTTGAACTATCTGTTTCTTCAGTTGAAGCTGATTCTTCGCATGTTTCACTTGTTCCTTCTTCTGTTGTTGGCTTACTGGTTGTATCACAGCCTACGTCTTCAGTGGTAGTCGTTCCCTCGCTAAGGTCTATAGTATGACCATTTGTTTCTTCAGTTGAAGCTGATTCTTCGGATGTTTCTGATGTTTCACTTGTTCCTTCTTCCTTTGTTGCACTACTGGCTGTTTCAGAGCATACGTCTTCAATGGTAGTCGATCCCTCGTTTGGGTCTACAGTTTGACCGTTTGGTTCTTCTGTTGAAGTTGATTCTTCAGATGTTTCTGATGTTTCACTTGTTCCTTCTTCTGTTGTTGGACTACTGGTTGTATCACAGCCTAAGTCTTCAATGGTAGTCGTTTCCTCATTAGTATCTGTAGTTGAACCGTATGTTTCTTCAGTTGAAGCTGATTCTTCGCATGTTTCACTTGTTCCTTCTTCTATTGTTGGACTACTGGTTGTAACCGAGCCTCCGTCTTCGATGGTAGTCGTTTCCTCATTAGTATCTGTAGTTGAACCGTATGTTTCTTCAGTTGAAGCTGATTCTTCGCATGTTTCACTTGTTCCTTCTTCTGTTGTTGGACTACTGGTTGTATCACAGCCTAAGTCTTCAATGGTAGTCGTTTCCTCGTTAGTATCTGTAGTTGAACCGTATGTTTCTTCAGTTGAAGCTGATTCTTCGCATGTTTCACTTGTTCCTTCTTCTGTTGATGGACTACTGGTTGTAACCGAGCCTCCGTCTTCGATGGTAGTCGTTTCATCGCTAGGGTCTACAGTATGACCGTTTGTTTCTTCAGTTGAAGCTGATTCTTCGGATGTTTCTGATGTTTCACTTGTTCCTTCTTCTGTTGTTGCATTACTGGCTGTTTCAGAGCATATGTCTTCATTGGTAGTCGATCCCTCGTTTGGGTCTACAGTTTGACCGTTTGGTTCTTCTGTTGAAGCTAATTCTTCAGATGTTTCTGATGTTTCACTTGTTCCTTCTTCTGTTGTTGGCTTACTGGTTGTATCACAGCCTACGTCTTCAGTGGTAGTCGTTCCCTTGCTAGGGTCTACAGTATGACCATTTGTTTCTTCAGTTGAAGCTGATTCTTCGGATGTTTCTGATGTTTCACTTGTTCCTTCTTCTGTTGTTGGACTACTGGTTGTATTACAGCCTACGTCTTCAATGGTAGTTGTTCCCTCATTCGTATCTGTGGTTGAACTATTTGTTTCTTCAGTTGAAGCTGATTCTTCTGATGTTTCTGATGTTTCACTTGTTTCTTCTTCTGTTGTTGTACTATTGTTTGTATCACAGCCTACGTCTTCAATGGAAGTCGTTCCCTCATTAGTATCTGTAGTTGAACCATTTGTTTCTTCAGTTGAAGCTGATTCTTCAGATGTTTTTGTTGTTTCACTGTTTCCTTGCTCTGCTGTTTGACTATGTGCTGAAAGACAACTTTTGTCTTCAATTTGCTCGTTAATATCTGTAGTTTGACCATTTGTTTCTTCAGTTGTTGTTGATTCTTCACATGTTTCTGTTGTTTGACTACTAGTTGTGTCAAAATATATGTCTTCAGTGGTTGTTATTTGTTCGGTAGTTGTTAATTCTTCTGATGTTTCTGTTGTTGGACTACTGGTTGTATCAGAGCCTACGTCTTCAATGGTAGTCGTTCCCTCATTAGTATCTGTAGTTGAACTATTTGTTTCTTCAGTTGAAGCCGATTCTTCCGATGTTTCCCATGTTTCACTTGTTCCTTCTCCTGTTGTTGGACTACTGGTTGTATTACAGCCTAAGTCTTCAATGGTAGGCGTACCCTCATTAGTATCTGTAGTTGAACTATCTGTTTCTTCAGTTGAAGCCGATCCTTCGCATGTTTCCGATGTTTCACTTGTTCCTTCTTCTGTTGTTGGACTACTGGTTGTATTACAGCCTAAGTCTTCAATGGTAGGCGTTCCCTCGCTAGGGTCTACGGTTTGACCATTTGTTACTTCTGTTGAAGTTGATTCTTCAGATGTTTCTCTTGTTCCTTCTTCTGTTGTTGGACTACTGGTTGTATCACAGCCCAAGTCTTCAATGGTAGACGTTCCCTCGCTAGGGTCTACAGTTTGACCATTTGTTCCTTCTGTTGAAGCTGATTCTTCAGATGTTTCACTTGTTCCTTCTTCTGTTGTTGGACTACTGGTTATACCACAGCCTACGTCTACAATGATAGTCGTTCCTTCATTAGTATCTGTAGTTGAACCATTTGTACCTTCAGTTGAAGCTGATTCTTCGGATGTTTCAGTTGATTCACTTGTTCCTTCTTCTGTTGTTGTTGATTCTTCCAAACATTCCCATGAGTCAGTTGTTGTTGATTCTTCCAAACATTCCCATGAGTCAGTTGTTGAATCTCCAGATGTTTCTGTTGTTCCACTAGTTTCTTTATCTGTTGATTTGCTATTGGTTGTGTCACTATTTTTGTCTTCAATGGTCGTCGTTTCTTCGATAGTTTCTGTACTTTCACTATTCGATTCTTCACTTGTTGATTCTTGTGATTTTTCACTTGTTCCTTCATCTGTTGTTTGACTTTTGGTTGTCCACGAACCTAAGGTTTCAATGGTTGTTGTTTCTTCGATACTTTCTTCAGTTGTCGATGACTCATCTGAAGTTTCCATTGTGGTAGTATCAATTTCTCCAGCTGTAGGTACTTTATATGTTGATAAGTAGCGAACTTCTTCACTTGTTGTTTCTTCTGTTAATCCAGTACTTGTTGTTTCTATGTCTATATTTGTTGTTTCTTCAGGTGATTCCGTTGTTTCGCTTGCTGTATTTTCTGTTTCTGTTTCACTAACGGTTGTTTCCAAATAACAATCTTCAGTAGTTGTTGATTGATCTTCCGTAGTTTCGGTATTTGTATTTTCACTTGTTGGTTCTTCAGAATTTTGTTCGGCTGTTCCATCTCTAGTTGAAATTGGTTCTTCAGAGTTTATTCCTTGACTTGCTTCTTGTGTTGTTTGTATACCATTTGTTCGTATATAGTCAGTATTAGTTGGCCTTGTAGGAATTCCTTGTAGAGCACTTGATTTGCAGGTTCGATTAAATTTGCATGTAGATTTAGGTTCGTTGCAAATATTTTCTAATTGTTTTATAAAATCTTTGGCACGAGCTGGATTTTGTTGATTGTTAACCAAGTGAGTTAATATTTGTATGAGATGTCCCAATAAACACGATTGCTCAGATGGCAAAACAACTAAACTTTTGCATTTACATTTCGTAGGTGCAGACGACACGAAACTACCAGTTACTAGAAGTAACCCTAGTAGTATTACTAGACGGCCGAAAAACATGGCCTAAAGTGGCAGAATTCATTCAGAGTTCCGCTTTTATATATATACTATATTTATTTTATAAATGAAGAAATATATTTTTAACTAAAAATAAATAAAAATACGGGAAGTTGTGAAGATTGTAAAGGTCACGGTTTGGTGTAAAATAATTGTAATTGTTTTGATTCATTCACCTTTTAAGGAAGGTATTGAATTTATATTATCATAATACGTTTGGTAAAGAACAATTTTCCATTTATTATTACTTATACGAGGTGAATAAAAGCTATGTGATATTAATTAGTTTTGTTTTATTTTAGTGGAAGTTGTTTCGAGGGACAGTGGCAAAATGGAAAGAGGCACGGCTTGGGGGTGGAGACTAGAGGACGTTGGATATATAGGGGAGAATGGACGCAGGGCTTCAAGGGAAGGTACGGTGTTAGACAATCGAATACATCGACGGCCAAGTACGAAGGAACTTGGGCGAATGGATTACAAGATGGATATGGATCTGAGACTTATGCTGATGATGGTGAGGTTAATTTTTATTTTTATTTTTATCATTGTTACAGTTCTTGTGATTCTGGAAGTAAGCAGGAGATTGGCAAATTTCTTAAATTATGGAAAACATTCTAAAGAAGACGGTGTAGGTGAAGGATAACGTTGATGTAATAAAGATTGTCCCAAATTGTTAGTTTAAAGAACGAAGTATTGAGTTCGATATTATAAATAAGCTTCATTTCCTTGTATTTACTAATTAGCTTTATATCTATTCTCCTAATTACTTTTTTCACTGACATTTGACACAACTAGTGGCTGAATACCAGAAATGAGATGGTGACTTGCCTGAAGTTCCTAGGATTATTGGCCACCGATATGTTGAGTATTCAGCTGAAAAGTCATGTTAAATTTCAAGATTTCAAGATCGGAGGTGTATTCATCATTTTAATAAAGCAATATAGATGATAAAAAATCTTATGTTTTAAGACTGAACTCCGCTATTGCAAACTTTGAGACAAAACGTACACAGACTGCACGTCTACTTGATCAAATATCTCGATAAATATATATTTTTTAATAACTGCGCCAAACAAAACTATCTTTTATGACGATTCAATATAATAATAGTTTATGAGAATGTGCCAACTCACTGAAATAGATTTACATTTTTAAGATTTTTTACTTAAAAAAAATGATTTCGCCTATAGTTTAGCTTTAAACTGATATTAATAGAGATTATCTGATATTCATTTCAAAGAAGGAATTAATTTTGCAATACAAACATGAAAATTTACTTCACTGTAAATAGTACAGAATTAACAAGCTGCGAGCTTCTAAACTGTTAGATTAAAATAATTTTAATAAATCCACCAAGAATTTCTCGCTAAAATACCAAACTACAGTCATATTATCGTTCTCGACAATTGTATAATCGCAAGGTTTTCTGCAGTAGCTTTTCTTTTATTCATTACCGCGGATATTTCGTGCAAAAAATAACAAAGCCCAACAAAATTTTCCTGTTTTAGCTTTTCTTTTGGGAATAATTTGTTTTTGTCGTAATAAATCGTCGATATATTATACAATTAAAAGAAAATTTGTTTGTTAAGTTGACTGCAATGTCAAAAGTCACATGTCAAACGCCACTTATCAAAGTATCTTAGACTGCGCCAAAAGCGGACGTTTTAGTCTGGTATATACATCTGGATAGGTATTTTTTGTGGGTTGATTATTAATATCTTATAAATTGTTAAATGTATTTTCCTTTAACGTTTTCCACGTTAAGTACATGATAAATTTTTTTATTTCTTCCGCTGCTCATAAATTTATGTTTCAACTTTCGTTTTTTTTAGTGAAGATTTCTATCAGGAGATATTTACCGTGTTAAATACACACTAGCCACGTTCGGTTTATTTTCAGTGATAGAAAGGCACTACGATATAAAGCTGGCTATTAAATAGTCACGCCATCCTCTGGAGAATTCAAGGTTTAAGTTAACATTAACATAATAGATATCCGAAAAGTAAAAATTAATGGTTTTTTTTTGGAAAACTCGTCATAATTGAAAAAAAATGTTCTAGATATGCGCCAGAAGAGTTAAAAATTGTAGAAAAAATGGATTAACAGAATTTCAAAGACTAGTAATCTTACGAAGTCACATAAAATCTTTTTGTTTGAGAAAAATAAAAAGATTAGGAGTTGACAATTCTTTGTTTGCAGCACAAGGACAAAGAATCCTTGCTGTTTTATTGATGTTCGTCAATCTCCAGAGGATAACACGTCCTTATATATTACAATATCCCCTGGATAAAGAAAACTCATGAAGGGGAAGAGGGAATACCATGAAAATCTTCCTTTAAACTCCTTAAAACAATAACAAAGTATTGAGGGGGTGTTTAAAAACGTTTTAAATTGATATCGTTTAAAGAAAATGAACAACATGAATGATTATATGTACATTACTCTAAAATTGAGCAGGAAAAAACAACACAGTGAATATCATTCTGTAAATAGCCAGTGATACACACTCGTAAAAATTCCGAATTCGAGAACTTCTAAGAAATACATCAACTTTTAGCAGATTGGTCAACTTGTTTATTTGGAAGTGATGAAATTCACCAAATTTTCATTCACGAATTGTTTTTTTACTCACTCCAGTTTAATTTACGGATAAATATTGTTGATGAGTCAAATGTCTGTTATTATTTCATTGAAAAATGTATTTATAATAAAAAAAAACGTAAATAGTCTGTAATATTTGCAGCAAAAAACATAAACAACGTCAAAAAATGGATAATAATGCCCTGGCTGTATGTATAAATTATCATAAAGTAAGTGTAGACCTGTGAATTTATTCCTAGACCTAAACAATTTATAATTCCATCGTTTTCCATCGAGCCGGATACGTTTTCACTTACAATTATCCAGCACGTCAATTTATCACCACCTATCTTAATTTCCATCTAGACATCTCTGCAAATAGACTAAGAAAAAACACTTTATTATTTGATTGAACATTTTCAAATGAATGAGTACGTTTTTAACGCGAAATAATACAAATTCCGCATGCGGCTATAATTTACATTCCTTTGATGTAAAGCGGAAGTGTAGACTTTTTATAAATGCTCAAACAGTGCTGCCACTACTTCCTCTCCATTATTCTATTAATCCGCAGATATTTTTGCAAAATAGATTGTTTCATCTCAGACATTGCAGTAAAACCACTGCATAGGATTCTTGCAATAGAGGAGCTCAGTCTGACAAGAATGACAGTTAAGATCTACTGTTTAAAACATAAGATTTTGCATGTTTTGTCATTGCGAAGATTTTGCATCTTTTAAAAAGACATTTTAAATATCAAGATATACGCTTCGGGAGTTGTTGGTGGCCACACTGTCCTTAGACTGAACTCCTCTATTGTACATAAAATATTTCAGTAGTTTTTTTGGAAAAAATATTAACAGTTGGCAACCTCGCCGATACATACTAAAAAGTGTCAGAGGGTCATAGTGTCACTAAAATAGCGACAGTACAGAAAATCGAGTGGCGCTGTTCAGCATCTCCATCGTACAATCTGGGCCAACAATAATTTCTCGACACAAAGCTAGAGATGTATATTATTAGAATATTTTTCTTTGATAATTTGTAACGCTTTGACAGTGGCGTACCTATCGAAAATAATAAACAGATGTCTATGAAAATGCGTGTAGTTTACTATTTCTGGGAGAAAGATTTTCCTTAAATAACAGTTTGTTCTTGGACTCAATCATAGTTTACAGATATCTTAATAGTAAAAGTTCTGTAAAGAGTCAAAAGAAGGGATCAATTACTTTGATAGTTATTTAACCAACGAGGATCCCATCTCTAATATTGGGAGAGCTTTAAGATGTGGAAAAGATTGTCAGTCATAGATTTGTCAGTGGAGTATCATAATGACAATGTTTGTCTATGTATTGGAATTTACTCATGCAGGCAGCTGTTTGTTCCTGTTTCACAAACACTTGTCAGTTGCTTTTTAAGTATGACATAAACAGTTATTTATGGTAGGAATGTTATGTGGGCAATATAATCTCAGATAAGGCACGTGCGATTTGAAAAATATATAAAATTATAGATATTTGAATTTTTAAGATTCGTATTGGATTTATCCTGCCTTATTTTCAATTTATTTACTGTCTTTGATACACAAAATAGAGAGTGGGATGTTAAACTCAACAAAAATATGATGTTTTGTCCATGTAGTAGTCTTCTTTTTTAAAATTGTGATTAAATACTTATAGGTTATGATTTAAATTCTAAAAACCACATATTTCAACTGGTAAACATTATAAAATATCTTAGATTATTAAGGTTTGATATGAATTAATCAGTTTATGTTTTAAAACAAACCATAAAAAAAGAAATCATAGTTTCAGAGTGATTTAAAGGTAGTTAAAAGTAACCAAAACAAATATTGTAACATTTTCCATTTCTTTATTTATAGCGGCCAGCAATAACAAACTATAGGATGTACAACAGCGATTTTTTGGATACTGAGTCATCTGTTCGAAATGAAAAATTACAAGTTTGAATTTTAGTTAAATTGTCTGGCGTTTTATTTTCAATTAATCCGTCACGAATATGTAAGACTTAAAAAAGCATCTTACAAATAAACTAATCAACTAAACGTAACAAAATAATATTTTAAACTGGTACTGGTCGAATTTCTGACACTTTTTGATATCAAATTAATGTCACTATAGGAAAATGCTCTTCCGTGGACATGGTCCATTTCCGCTGAGGAGATTTATGTTTTCAACCGGAATTCTATTGTCAAAATTATATTACAATTTTGGCAAACTTTCAAATACATAATTTAATGCTTGTATAGAAATGTTAGCGCGACGCGAGTATGGAATGGATTCGATTTAGATTAATGGTTAGTAAAAAATAAATTTTTTCCACTACTTGCTATGAATCCAGGAGATTGTCTTCAACTTATTTGCTGCTTAAAATAACCTAAAAAGATAAAATTACTTGAATTTAAATGCAATTAGTTTAAAATTCGCCTCCTCGGTGTACAATGCACTATTTATAGTCCATAATAATACATAATATTTTTTATAATTTGATTGTTTAATTTAAAAACAATGTTTAACAACAATAATATATGTTCAAAACTTAAACTACAATGTAACAAAATAAATACATTACATCGCATAAGCGGATGTAGATAGTTTTTAAATGTTTACAAATATGAAAGGATATTTATAACTATTTTTGTTTAACGTTTTTATATCCTAGCAATAAAATAATACCATCTTGAAGGTGTCGAGTCCTGCGATCTATTTCCAAGTTCGCTATAAGTAGTTCATGGGTATTTTTTAGTTGGTCCCAAGCATGCTCGATGGGTTTGTGGTCAAGCGAGCAATAACCCATACAGGAACTCTTCATTTTTCATTTTTAATCTTCCAACTGCAAAAATTATGCTGTAAATTCAAAAGCAAAAACATAAAGAAATATTTAACGTATCTCGATTTCCGTCATATCGCATAATTATGTCCAAAAATAGATCAATTTATTCCAGTTAATTATACTTGAACCTTACTCGAATATTTGGCTGTACGCCAAACCATTGAAAACGAAATCTCTACCTGATTTTGGCGGTTACGTCACGGCGAATATAAAAGACTAAGCCTTGACTTTAGGTTTAATTTGCATTAAAAAAAATCTCACTAGCATTTTGTTAATATTTTTCAGTGATGGAAGTAGAATTCATCTATCATCTATTTCTGTCATGTAGATCACAGAACTGATGGTTAGTTCTGTGATTATAAAGATAATTGCTATGACAGGTGACAATAACTGTTGCCAACCAATTTAGAAACGATTTTAATCGATTCTATGTGGTGAAGAAGCGAAGCTCTAATCTTAAACTGTACTATTTCGTTAAAACAAAAAAGTCTGTTTAATTTTCTATAAATTCAAGTATCTGAGCCGAAAATTGTGATTGAAATATTATTGTTATTGCTTGCTGGAGAATAAAATCCTTCAGTCGATTTTGGATTTTATCCACGGGCATAAATACGTGCCTGGAAAACTAAACAACAATATTTTTGAGGTTAAATGAGGCTAGCGAACGGAGAAAATGAAATTCGGTCATTAAGAGTTCATAACCCTACTTTTTTTTCTCTAAATGAATTTGTTCTGCCAATGTTATAGGGTTATTAAATTGAGTTATTCATATTTGAAGAAAATTACATAAAAAATAAACCCCTTGGATATTTCTTTGCGAATATTTGCTTTCAGAGGCTCGAGCTACATCAGCCCAAGGAAAAATCTCACTAGCCAGTAGCGTAGAAGGGGTGGCATGAAGCCGAAAAAATGCGTAAGAGAGAAGGGGAGGAAGTGGCTTGTCACAGTTGCCTAGCCTGCCTATAATACTGATTCAAAAATATCGAAATAATTTTGAATAATATTTTAGAATTTTTAATCAATAAGTTTCCTATTAAATACTGTACTTAATTAGAAAGAGTTATTTTAATTTGAAAAAGTAATAATTGATTATAATTATTAATGTCTGCTAGCACGGCAATAATGTGATGTGTCTCCAACGACCTTGACCCGGAAAACAGTGGGAAAATCGATCACGGAATCATATCGGACAAAACACGTTGCAAATTAAATTACCGACAAGCATGGAAAACAATCTCCGACTCTAGTGAAGATATTTTCACATTTATTGAAAAAATATATTAACAAAGTGGTATTCTTTATAATTATTTGCCATTTGCCGTTTGCCATTTTTCCTATAAAATATTGTATTGTTTTCTTAATAGATCATTGGAAAATAAGAACAGTTTACAGTCTGCGCCATGTGTTATTTCTAATGTTTTTATTATTTAAATCCGACTCTGTATCGAATCTTATTTCCTTTTGTAGTTGCTTGCTGTACCTATAAATTTCCTATTTATTTATTTACTTGAGTTATATTTTGGTTGTATTGTTTATTATCACTTAGTCCAACACCGACAGTGGGAAAATAATTTAAAACTACCTAAAGACGAGTCAGTTTAACATTTTGCAACGATTGTTTATGAATTTGAAAGTATTTATTTGAAACTGCAGTGTATGAAAGTTGAGGCAACTGATAAATATTTTAAAATATAAGTAAATAAATGATATTTTCTTCCTTCTTCTTCCAGTATCTCACTCGCTTTTGCTATTTTCCTCCTCTTTTCATACTATTTCACCCATTTTTTCTCCTGTTTTTATGAATGACCCTGTATAACAGTTTCCCTTTTTTTGATTTGGAAGGAGATCCGTGTATAACCAGCGCAACCGTCATTATTTTACTAATAACAAGATTTATTTGTATTGAGGTATAGTTTTAGGCAAAAATTTTGGCATCAGTCGAGTATAAATTAGTGAATAAACGAATTGACGTATATAAGATCGTCATAAGAAAAATGCTGAATATGTTTCAACTCATTGAAAACATATTTCTTCATTTAAAAATACTAGTAGATGGGCTATGAGAGTTCTACGACCACTATAGGGAGAACAGTGTGTTAGAGAGAGAGTCATGGAGGCAATGTATCTCTAACACACTGGTTTCTCTATAGTGGTCCTAGAGCACTCATAGGCCATCTACTAATACAAACCATTATTATTGAATAAAGGAATTGACGCATGTAGGATCATCATCAGAGAAATCGTAACGTAATTCTTACACTCAATCCAGGTGTATAACCTGAATATGTTTCAACTCATTGAAAAGTTATATTTCTTTATTTAAAAGTACTAGTAGATGGGCTATGAGAGCTCTACAACCACTTTAGAGAAAACAGTGTGTTGAAGAGAGAGATTCATGGAGGCAATGTGTATTTCTTATAGTGGTCCTAGAGTACTCATAGCTCATCTACTAATACTATAATGTATAAAAAATTTTTTTGATGGAGCTTTCGATGAAATGTAAACTGAATTTTTAATTTCGGCTAAGCGGCAATCTAGTAATTTCCGTTTTTCGGTTTTTCCGTTCCGCTTCACAAATCGGAGTAAATGTGACAAGAAATTGATCCCGTTTAATCATAAGCGTACCTTTTTTGGGGGTTCATTTTGGGAGTAAATCTAAAATAAAAAAAATGTATTGTTTCATATAAAAGGTATCAACAAAATGGAGAAAGAATCATTAAAATGGTAGGTCCTTATATAATCTTGAAAGAAAAATGGAGAAAATGTAGCAAAAGTTTAAAAAAATATTACCTGGATTCAATTCATACAGCAGTGTCAAGCAATTTTTAAATCATCGCAATCTCAATGTTACTTTATTATTTTTTATTTCAGGAACGTATCAAGGACAATGGATGCGTGGCATGCGGCATGGCTACGGGATAAGAAAAAGCGCCCCTTTCGGCAAAGCGTCTAAATACAGAGCAAACAAAACACTGAGAGCCTCTTTGACATCGTTACGCAGTAACGAAGGTGCCCAAGGTGGTCCGAATCCAGAGTTGACAGATAAAAGAGACCGAAGGGTGGATGATTCCAGAGGTGGATTCGTACTGAAGATGAGCTCAGCGGAACCAACTGCGAGGAGGAGGTCCTTAGGATCGGGGAATGTCAAAAAAGGATTATTCACCGTAAGATTAACTTTTAATATCTTCAAATAATTTTAATAATTTTTTTTTCTGTTGTGTTTAAGGGTTTGAAATTGAAGAAACAACGAAGTACCGGCGACTTGGAGAAACGAGGGGGATCTGGAAGCATACGATCTACAGGGTCTTCAGCATCGTGGGTGAGCACGGATTCTGCACAATCAGCTATGACAAACGCTTCGATTCCGTCCGATTCCAATGCCAGTTTTGTTATAGAAGTAAGTAAAAATGCTACTGTAATAATGGATAACTTTTAAAGGCTTTCTACCACTCACACATCCGGTTGAAACTAATTGGATATGGGTTGAACCTAACCTGAACAAAAGAGAACTCTGGAGAAAAAAATGTGAAGATGTAGAAGACACTGATAAGATTAAAATATCTCAGTAATATAAAAACTTCAACAAAGCGACAACGGCTCTAATTTTTTAAAATTTATTTTATAGAACAAATCTTAATCAACACTATACCAATGTATGTTAATAATAGATAAATAAAAACAAATGAACAAGGCTTATCCGAAATAAATTTTCAAGGTTGGTCTTGGTGATGAGCCAAAAAGTGAATATGAAATTTCGTAATAAGACTGTGTGTCATCTATATTCTGAAAATTGTAACATATTATGGTGAGAAATTTTATTCAAACGTCACCATAATAGCGTGCGGAAAAGTCCAAATTTCCGCACTGTGGAGTCATTTTGGTTAAGCTTTTGAGGAGTATACTGACATTTGAATATTTAAAATATATGTTTGTATGGTTGTAGTTGTAATTGTAGAAATTCTTCACGGAATTAAGCAGCAAGAAGGAATGAGATCCTAATACCATTTACCAGACTTGAAAAAAATGCCATTAAATGGTACACAGACGGCTCAAAAGCAATGGGAGGAGCACTTCGAAAGCTTGAGAAAAACCCCAAGTATCTTTCAAGCGGAAATCCACGCCATAAGAGTGCCCAGTTCAATATTAATAAAGGATACAGAGGACAAGGGATTATCATAATGACAGATAGTCAAGCAGCCATTAAAGCACTGAGCTCTTGTGTAATCAGTTCAAAAATGGTGTGGGAATGCCTAGACAAACTCAATGAACTAGGCGAGAACAATATACTTATCAGGACACACTGGAATAGAATGGAATGGAACAGCACATGAACTAGCAAAGAGAGGGACTGAAATACCTTTCTGGGGACCTGAACCCTTTTGCGGAATCAGTCCAAATGTAATATTCAGAAAAATAAGTGAAGCCGAAAGAAAGAGAAGATCAGACCATTGGAAAGATCTGGTAGGGCTTAGACAATCAAAAATTTTTCTGGGTGACTACAACCTGTTAAGATCAAATGAATGCATAAGTCAAAGTAAAACTGCGCTAAGAGCTTTAACGGGGATCCAAACGGAAGATTGTGGCCTGAATGGGCACCTGAAAGAGCTCAAAATAGTTGGGGGGAAGAAGAATGCAGATTTTGTGGCATGTAAGAAGAAACCTCCATAGACATACTTTCCAACTGCATACAGCACTTCAGAATTGTAGAGCACAGTACCTGGAAGATTACTGCATAGAAGAGACTCTCCTCAGAAACTAAGTAGAAGTAAGGGGGCACAATAGATCTTTCAGGTCTTTCTTTTTTTCTACAACTTGTTTGTGCTTCTTTTTCTTGAAATGATCCCAAGAGGATGTAAAATATCACCTTGACCGTGAGGTCTGAAATTTTAAGCGACTAAATTCATTGTCAAAGGCTTTAAAATCTGTGGTTTCTTCCAAATAATCTTCTTTTTTGTTTAAAAACGTATTTTTCTTTCTTTCCAGGACGAAACAATGGATCCTAGCGTAGTGGAAACCTACATGGGCGAATGGAAAAACGACAAACGATCCGGTTACGGTATAAGTGAAAGATCCGACGGTCTAAAATACGAAGGTGAATGGTACAATAATAAAAAATACGGATACGGCGTAACAACATTCAGCAACGGCGAAAAAGAAGAGGGAAAATACAAGAACAACGTCCTAATAACTAGTCAAAAGAAAAAACTGTTTTTAATGAGAAGTGCAAAGTTTAGGGAAAGAATCGACGCGGCAGTGAACGCGGCGCAACGCGCTTCGAAAATAGCCTTACAAAAATCGGACATCGCTATTAATCGAACTGCCACCGCCAGAGGAAAAGCCGAACAAGCCGATATAGCAGCGGCACACGCTAAAGAAGATTCCGATATAGCGGAAGGTGTAGCTAAACAATACGCTCCCGATTTCAAACAACCTGGATTGGAGAGGTTAAAGGCTAGACAAAATAAATATAGAGAAATGCAAATGCAAAATCAAAGCATAGATTTAGAAAATAAACCTAACGTTAATTCAATTAATCAAATGCCCAAAATTCCTAATCAAATTCCTAACAAAATACCCAACCAAATACCCAACCAAATCCCCAACCAAATTCCCAATCAAATACCCAACAAACTACCGAACCAAACCCAAGTGAAAATGAACTGGTCGAATTCCAACCAACAGAGCCAACAAGGTAACACCTTCGCGCCATCTTCCAACCCTTATCCTCAATCACAATACATAGATCCCGTTAATAAAGCTAACAATCCCTACAGTAATCCTTCCAGTAGTAATCCTTATAGTAATTTGAACGATAACGATCACGATATCGGATTTAAACAGACGGCGAATGTTGATATTGGTTTTAAAGCGCCTAACCAGGAAATCGGATTTAAAAATGCTCCTAGAAATTCAATACCAACTGAAGACAATTCGCCAGGAGCTGCGTTGATGAGGATGTCAAGGAGGGTTTCAGGAGATCGACCGTATTTAGGAAATATCGGACAACAATCTTCGATAGATCATTTTGATCATTATAAGAGGCCGCCTAGTAGAGATTCTAGCGTTGATAGGTAAGTAAAGATATTTTTTGATCGATAAATATTTTCTTTAATATTTTTTTCAGGTACTCGCGCGCAACAGGTCGACTAAGTAACGCAATGAACTCTCGACAACCATCTGTAGATCGTACATCTGGTCTCGTAGCCCCTGAAACTCCAGATCGAACGTTACGAGCTCCTTCAGCAGTCAGAGGAAGTACCCCAGCTCCGCCTAGCATTGCTAACCCTTCCTCGGTAGCTAAGAACGGTTCGGTAATGACAGGAAATGCAATAAAGATCACTGGAAGTAACGCCAAGTTGACGGGAAATTCTACCCACGTGCCACCTTTTGAGGATATTATAATGAGGAAGCGAGGATTGGGACAGGACATTGTTCCTTCTCTTAACCAACCCAAGAGGACCGAAAGTCTTTTCGTTCCTGGGCAGCAAACTACTCCTGCTGCTAAGGTCAGTACTCCTCAGGTCGGTATCGAGTGTTGAAAGAGTTTTTTGAGTGAGAATATTGTAAATAATGAGGTTTTTCTATAATTTTTTTGAAAAAATAGTATATTATTAAACGAGCAATTTATGAGAGCTATAATTCACGAAGGGTGACGTATGCGTCACGAGCCGCAGGCGAGGGGCGCAAGTCACCCAAGTGAATTATGGCAATAAATTGCAAGTAGAATACTATACTTTGTCCACGACACTTAATTTATTTATTAATAAATAAAAGTCAGTAACGATTTGGCATATTACTAACCTCAAAATGTTGTGGCAGCTACATCAAATAATTTGACATAATTCACGACAGTTGATATATGAGTACCATATACCTTTTGTTAGGAGGTAAAATATTGACTTATTATTAGGTGGTCGTGGACAAACATACTTTCAATGAATATTCTTTAGGTAGTAAAACCTTATTATTTTTTGTGAGTGTGGCAACTAGGATAGAATGAATTGAAAAAAAAGCATTTATTTGAAATAACTAAAAGTTGATCTACGACTTAACACATGTCTTAACCTAAGATTGATTAATTTTTTTATTTAAACTTAGGTGACGACTTACGTTTATTTTTATACATTTGATTTCATCAGCACTTGATTGCTTGCTGTTTGGGTAAAAGTGTAATAGTATATTATGCAACGATTAATAACCATTACACGAGAGTAGCATACGCTATTTTTTCTACAGCCGATAAAGTGATTAATTTTAACTTACTTTACTTATTAAATTTTTATTTATCTGTTATAAGGTTTAGGGTTAAATAGCAGAGAATTTTCGGGTATTACTATTTGGAGCACACTGTATATTAATTCAAAGGAATTCCCTAACAAAAATAAAAAAACAAAATATATATTTCGTATAAATTTAATATGTCAACTGTTTGAACGACCTTAAAGTTTTTAACTTGTCTAAAGTATTAAAAATAAATATGGTGAAAAGTTGGCGTCGATTTTGAATGGAAGCGTCGGTAGCGTCGTAACTTGTCGTAGCCACAAACGACACGAGGCGGCTTTTCAAAGAGAGGGGGGGTCAAGACCATCTAAAAACACACTGCATTGTACCTTGTATAGAGCTGGGAACAAACAGTTATTTTTCAGTTATATTTATATTATTTTTAATTTATACCATTCCAGAATGACAGGTCGGCTATATTGTTTTGTCATTCTATTTATAAATATACTTTAATTAGTGTTGACATTATCTAAAATACCATCGTTTTGTATTGTAGGAATACTTTCTCGAGAAAAGGTATCTTCTTTTCGATTTCCAAGCTATTTTAATCAAACTACGTGATTATATTTAAATGATCTATTCGTGCACCTGAATCTGTTGACTTAGACTTTCAATGGAATCACATAACTTCTCTTTTAATTGTTTTTTTTTCGGCGTCTAACATTTTAATTATTGTTGAATTCAATTCAGACAGTTTACTGACTGCGCCATGTGTTGTTTGTAAAGTGTTTGCTAGAACAAAATGTCCGACCTGCTGGTCGCAAGTCTGGCCATCTACACACCACTGCGTCCGGATTGTAGAGTGTAGCCCTAACCAGTTCTCAAAGCAAGTGAATGCAATGTTGGGTTCCAGAAAACCTCGCTAAAGAATTTCAACATTATTCTGGAACATATTACTATGAATTCAACTCAAGTTGTATGAAATAACGGTTTCTTCCCATCTCGAGCGGAGCTAAATGAGCTGGCCAACATTGGAAAATTTCTGGAACACGCGAAAACAGTATTTATAATCGGTCCGGTCCGAAAGTTTCCGTTCGTTTCATGTGATTGGTTTGTCGAGGAAATGAAGTGGTTTCAAGGAGAAGACGATGAAGAAGAAGACCTTATGTTTTCTCCGGCTTTGTTGGCGAGACGTGCTTCGGAAAGCTGGATTGATTCGCCACCTGTTGAGGTTATTCTATACTATACTCATTCAATACGATTTTGTCATTTATACTGACTGCGCAGAATCCATATGCAAATATCGAGCAGATGTGTTTGTTTGATGGAAAATAGCCATGAAGCGGTTTTTATTGAAAATATTTCAGAGAAATTTAATGGAATGGAATCTTCATTTATTCTTACTTTGAATGTTTGTGTCGTGTTTGAAGACGATCCACACCCGAATACTAGACAAATATTCAAGGAACTTGATATTTCGTAAACAATGAAAATAAATTTCATCCATACATTGGGATTAGATTGTAGCAATCCTCGTTGGATGTGCTTTTTTATTGGGGGAAACTTAAATGTACTTAGAATTATTGAAAAATAGTATTATACCTGTGTAGGGCGGAGTGTATATCCAAATATAATAAAAACAAAATATAGTTTCTATATAATATATATAATTGTTTTATATAGGCCATAAAAGAGACGAAGAATCATCATCAAAGACTTCAAAGCATCAATTTTTGCTTTTGTTTTTGTATAAAGCCAGATTATTTTAAAATTTATTTGTACACTCAATAATCGATAACAATACCATGTAGTACGAACATATAGGGTGTTCCATTTACAACGCAACCCTTAAACTCGAATTTAAACGCTCAGATTGATTTGAAATTTTGAATACTCGTCAAGAATCGATGAATATACAATGTGGTAAAATATAGGGTGTAGGTATCGCGAACCAAAGAATAAGAAATACAAGTTCCTTGTAAATTTGAATCATGCAATTACGTTTACACAAATCCACCTTAACAACATTGTTAAAAATAATATATGAATAATTCTACTAGAAAAAAAAGTATTATCATTAGCTATTTAAACTGGAATGTTTTATTTTTAGACAGTATCGCTATTTATCTATTATGCTGTACAGAAAAAAAAAATATCTTGGAACAGTTCCACAACTGCCAATAGACACGACAAATCTGCGGACATATATTTTTACCGTTATTAAGGACACTTAGACCATACTGACTACCCGTCTGGAGACTATAATTTCAAATAGAATCATAATTTTACGTATTATTTAGAGAAAAAATGGACAACAGTAGTAGTCATAACTCCCAATTATCATTTATAAATGTAAGGGTTTCAATTAAAACTGTATGTTACGTATCCCTTTTTGAAAATAAACATGCTCTATAGTCTAGTGGTAGAAATAGTTGACTCTGGCGCGGACGATTGGGGTTCGATCCTCACTGGAAGCTTTCTTTTTTTAGTAGTGGTGAATGTATAGTCTTTTACTTGCGTAGAATGGCTAATATTCACTTGGATGAATCGCCATCATTCTGCACTCGTTGAAAAATATACTATTCTGAGTTCTAGTTCTCATGTCATAATTTTAGTTGTGTCAAAATTTTTGTAATCTGCATTTCCACCATTAACAAATAATGGCATTATCTCAACATCACCCGCTACATCATTAAAATATTCTTTTTTAGAACCTAGTGACCCAAACTTCGTTGCAGAGGAAAAAATCACTGCCTGATTTCCAAGAGTTGCCCAGAGCGACGGGAGCGATGTCCAGAGAGGAGGTTTCATATTTGGGATCGGCTCGTCGAGAAGAAATGCGAAGACAACAAGACGATTATGAAAGACTTCGTGCCAATCCACTTCTCTACCTTATCAGTCCCCAAGTCAAGGTGGGTGTTTTATAATAATTGCCGAAATAGTCGATTGGATGACTTGATTTGATGAATTAAAGTCTATCGTGTGAACTAGATCAACTTTTAGTCGGTGTTTTATTTTTTTAACTGCTGTAGAATGTAGGATTTCGATATAAAAGATTCTCGGACAACCTGTATATACGCAGAAAATATTCTTGCACCGAAGCACCTCCTGTAATTACTACCAAAAACTTGAGAGATGCTTCTCTGTCAAACAATGATGCGTTCGTACATCTATTATGACTGTATAAATGCGTATTTCTACAATCGCTAGGTCACAGCAAAGACCAGGTCACAGCAGGCACTAAGCGCGGTTGCCGCTCTCTCTAATTTATACGATTGCTGGATATTTTTATGTGTTTTAGAGAATATTTTCGGTAAGTATTTCAAATATCTTGCATTCTACAGTAGTAACAAAATTTTAGCAACTTCTTCTGTCTTCTAAGAACAATTGGCTCTAGAATTTTTATTTCATATAGACACAAAGATACTTTCAAAATCTTTCACTTTGAAATTAATACTAATACAATGCCTCTCGCACGAATTTTTTTAGTTCGACTTTACCTAGGTTTTATCTTAGAGTCTACGTAAAATCTATCGTCGTCCTAAAGGACAGTGGTTTCAAAAGGGCTATGCGGCGCGGATACCAAAGTTTTTCCAAACTAGGAGAAGTTTTGGTAAAAAATATACAGCATTTTAAAGAAAACTAAGTGGTTAAAGTCGATTTTTGCATTCAGGTACCTGCGGAGTGGTTAGTTTTCATTGAAATGCTCTGTATATAATAATAATCAGTAGTTTTATAAGCATTAAGCCCTTTAGACTGATCCTTGAGTAAATAATTTATTTATGTAACATCTGTTTCCCTTTGCTATCACATTACAGAGATCCGATAGGTATGTTAGCTCTAGAGACTGTTTTTTTGTGCTACCAGATGAACACTTTGGCAAATACAGGAATTAATGTGAAATAGTAATGCCCATCAATGCGCGTTATCAGACTATGGTAGTAGGGTCCCTCAAGCAAGTATATTTGACTACTATTATCAATTCTATAGCGCATCTTATACTTTTTCATTTTAACTTCGTGCTCTCGTATACGTTTTTCTGTATTTGCCAAACTGTACTACGAGTTTTGTCCATTTATTAATATTGATTCAATGTGGATATTTTTTACGTGAAATATTGTTTTTAATGGTTTTTAATTTCAATGGTAATGATGATGCTTATTAATAGCATTTTATATACAGTTAGCAAATTTTGGCATTTTAATAATCAAAAAATTCACGCCTTTACAAATTTTATCAATTTTCTATAAGTATCTGCTACAAGCAAAGTTATATACTTTATTCTTTTTATGACCAAGCAATAATTTATCTTTTACATGTTTTTATTCAAATTTGACAGATTCTAATATAAAATATTGGTTAATTGTTTATCAAGTATGTTTTATTTTGCACCAAAATTGTTGCCTTAGAGAAACAATATAAACGGACAAAGCTTGTGACATTTTATGTAACCAATTGTTTGGTTGGATTGTTTTGTGTTTTAGTGTACAAATTGAGAAATTTTAACAAAAATTTTTGAAAACGTTGTTCCAAAATATAAAATGACTCAATATAATAATTATTCTGTTTTTTTGAAAATGTTTCATACAAAAAAGTGCCTACAACTTATTAAATTTTTTCCTAAACTTCTTCCAATAATTTCCACATATTCTTGTTTACCAGTTATGCCATGTTATAGGAGCGGGTGCTGCGTTGCTTTTAAGATAAAATATTTGAAAATTAAATTCTTGATTTGTTCATTTAAATCTGAAAAATTATATATTCGATGTTGTGACCCTTCAATGTCTCTGTTGGTAATTTACCTAGGTTCAGTCTAACATTTTGCTAAAGTAATTGAATTTAAGCTTTTCGTATTTCAAATATACAGAATGTCTTTGCTTTTTGGTTACACTAAAAATGTACCTATTGTATATTATTAAATATTTAAAGACTTTTGAGAAACGTTTGTAACCAAACACATCAAAGACTTTCTGTATATAAAACAACACTAAACAACGCTAAAACCTTTCAGCTTCAGCTTCAAAATATTCACGAGCATGGGTAATGACCACACAATGTTCTATTCACGATAAAAGGGCTATGACGCTGCTAAACAAAAGTGTTGCCAGTATGTAGATTTTTTCTTTAATCAAAGGAAATTAGAAGAGTCAAAAGTCTTTTTATCGTAAATAAACCATATATTTAGAGCCTGCCTTTGATATTGAATAGTGTAGAAGTTTTGAGAATAAATATTTTATATTAAAGCATGATAGTTATAATTATAGTGTGTCCCAAAAAGTTTTATACTTACAAGAGTTTTTTTGTGAAATTCTAGGAATTTTCTATTTTTCTATGAAATTTGAGCTAATTCATCTATATTGACGTTTTGTGACTCTGGCAACATTGAAATCTATCCCAAATATAAAAAGCTGAGCTGAGAAGAAAATGTTGTCAGTCTGGCAATATTGAAATAATTAATATAAATAATTAATACTTGAAATTATTGTGAAGGAGTGTATTTATGAAATATTTTTGATATTACAGGACTGGTTCTCGCGTCAACAGTTGGTCCTTGTAGTTCTTTTTATAAACATCTCTCTGGCCATCATGTTCTTCAAGCTACTGACATAGTACAGGCTGTGCGTCGACGGACGCGTTGGAACAAACTAGAGAAAAAGAAAAGTTTTACATTTTACCTAAAAAAGACATTTTTACATCATCGATTTTTTGGTCATGCTTCGGGCGGCCGTTGCAGTTCTGTACAGTTAAAGAACTTAAATATTAAAATGGAAAGAAACGATATAATTGAATTGTTGATAAAAGTTCTACTTTTATTCTGTACAGATCTGTAACGTCTTTCGAAAAATGCGTGATATTTTGTGGATAAGAAAAATGCTGTGTCGTTTTTTGGGAACATTTTTCGCTGTTGGATTTTTTGTCAGATTTTATGAAAATGTTGCTTGTGGTCGCGCTTTTTTACTGCTTGCTGCTTGTTTTAAAAAATTATTACGAAATAATTGTGACATCTTTTTACTATTATTTTTTTAAAAGCTCATACATTTTTTCAAAACATTAAAACTTTAATGGCTAAATTAACTAATTTTTTCATATTTTTGGACAACTGTCAATTAATCAATTGTAAACTGTCACCTTTTTATACACCTGCTTATAAATACCTGCTGTTGGATATAATTTATGAGATATTTATCATTGTTTGATATGGAAAATAATAAAAATATGTCACAATTTACTGAACAGTTTCTTTTAGTAAGAGAGCGAGACCATAACTCAAATTATTTATTATAACTTGACTTGTTATTGTAAGATTTTAAAAGCAAAATATATTTTAGTTTTAGCTTTAATATATATATAATATATATTTATATTAGACTTATTAGTCTATTCTTGTTATATCTATGGAAATATCTAATTTGTTTATCGACAATTTCTTACAACTAGAGATAGAGAGATTTAAGCGCAATCGGCCTAAAAAAAATATGTATAAAATCAACAAGGTCTAAGTCAAAATCATTCCTAAGAAAAAAAGAAAAGTGAAAATATTTCGAAAACGTGATATTCGAGGCAGAAATTTGTAAGAGAATTTGTGTGATATGCAAGTTAGAAAATTTGCATTTTTTTTGGATGGATTCAGCAAGAAGAATTTTATAATAAAATTGGTCGCACAAATAACTTCCTTAAGAGAGAATTGTATAGATTTTGTAACTGTAGAGAACATATCTTGTAATCCATTTACTTTGGAATATTATTAAAAATGTATTCAAAAATTTCTAATACAACTAGCACAGGTTCGACCACTTTACTTTCCAATATTTGGATGAGTTAACCCAACTGAACCAAATTCTTTGTAGGCTTTGACTGTGATAACTCATCTACGCTTAGGTGCAAAAAACGACATTCTTAAATTTTCATTTTATGCTATAGCAAGCGCCAAACGTGCTAGCGAGCGATCGCGCTGCTATAGACTTCCCCATCTCCCCCAACTACATTACTTTTGGATGACGATAATGTCTTGCAAGAGCTGTAGTGGGAAATAACATTGAAAATGGGTTTGTTTGGAGCTTGCAGTATTTTCTTATGCTATAGAATCATCAACACCGGCCTGATCTGTGTTAGTATCAATCAAGTTCATGTAAATACGAAAATATAAAATGCCACGCTATTTGTATGAAGTTTTTTCAGAACTCATTATATACCATCAAAGTTGTATAATCAACAATATTTTTGCATTAAAATTTGGGATACACTTTTCTAGCTAACTTTTTAAGATCCCATCCAACTTTGCTATGAGCATAACCAAGCCACTGGAGTTTCTGTATAGTATATATGTAACCACTTGGTTGGGTAATGATTTTATTGAAATTGTAGTAATTTTTCTTAAGCTTCGTCATACGTATGCTCGTTAAAAATGTATCAGAAAATTTTGTATTAGATTTTTTTTCAACAACTACTGGGTCCAACTTTATTAAGGGATGGAGATAAATTCTTTACCTGAAGTATTTGACAAAAAAATGTTTTAGGCTTCCTAAATGTTAATGTAGAAACATTCATGAGACTTTGCTTATTCTTTTTGGAGAAATAGTTTTTTTAATACTGAATTTTAACGATTCATCAGTAGAATTCATAATATTTCCAGTAATTATAGAAAATACAATAAATGGTGATTTTAATTTATTTTAAATTATTGAACTGTCAACTATTAAAACATTAGAATTTAAACAAAACAGCGGAATCAATTTAAATGAATTTTTATTTGAGCATGCAATAGTTAAACATGAAATTTACCACTAGAATTAAATAATGTTTTTTAAGTAGACTTACTTTTAAATGGAGCTGTTATAAAATCACATTTTTTGTACTTTTTATATAAATTCTTCATCATATCTGTTGAAATTAAGGCGAGACTATATTTGTAGGCTATATTTCATTTTAGATCAAAGTTCAGCAGCGTAGATAGCAACGAAGAACAAGTTGTAAGCATTGTTTGAGGTTATAATTTTTTTTTACTAAAAGATGCTACAAGAATTGATAAAAGACAGAAGATGCTATGGAGAATAATAAGTATAAAGTTGAAATGAATAAACAACAGGGAAATTTCTAAGAAGAAAAAGAAAGAAGAAAAATTATGGATGATTGACTCTTGAAAGTAGAAAAAGATAAATAAGAAATAATTAATGAAAATTGTTTTTAATATTTAAACTAAAATGAAAAGCTGAATTTTGATTTAATTTTGTCATGTTTTTCCTCGAAAACTTCTGTTTCTAAAATAAATAAATAATTAAAAATATGTATTTTAATTATTAAAATTTAAAAAATTTAAATGTCTAGCTATAAAGTTCTTATAAATTTATATGAAAAAAAATGAAGTTTTTCTAAACTATTTTTGCGTGCCTTGTTCAATCTTTATAATTAAAAAAAAATGACGTAGTGTTTGTAAAATTTGTTCGAACATATTTATATAATACGAGCATTATAAACAAAATTTCTAGATTTTTATGGAACCGATTATATTATATTATTTGTGTCTACCACTTTATATTTTCAATTAAATAAACAAAAAAGGGCCGACTACATTCTTCCCTTAGTCATATTGACTTTCAGCTCTGTGTTTTTTTATTTATTCCTTTACCTTCAAATCAACACGAAATTACAAAAGCAGCAGCGGGAAATTTAAAATTATTAACTCGAAATATGAAACTTTTTTCAAAAATATTTTTGTTGAATCACACTGTAAATTTTACTCTTTATTACGCAACGTAGTAATTCAAAAATAAACAATTTAATCAGCTTTTAAATAATCAATTTTAAGATAATCTCGTATAGCTAATATTAATTTTTAATTCAAATTGTTGTTATTCTATAGTCAATAAATCTTAATAAATAATTAGTAAACATAAAAGAAGGAGTTTAAACAATGTAGCTCGAAGAAAAAGGTAGGATTCATTTTTTTACATTTGAAGGACGAGACAATAAAATTAATTAATTATTTAATTAAATCATGTCGATTATCCTTAGGTTAATAATAATTTAAGTGAGTGGGTATGTACTAGCATTGACTAGACTTTCTAATCTTTGTTCTGGCGATTATTTATTTTGGACTAGCTCCCAATGTTGTCGAACTGTTTAAAATTTCTGATATTCTCAATATTTTTAAATGGAAACTCCATTCCAAAATGACAGAGAGGCTTTATTGAGTTTCCTAAGTGAGGTGAGTATATTTTAGGTGAACATGATGTAGAATCGAGCTGTACACTATATTTTGTAGGCTTCTTAAATTAAATATTCTAAATACTAACTTCCACTTCAAATATGTCAAATAAATTTTATTATGGCTATAAAAAAATCCGGATTTAGCAAATAAATTACTGTACTGTTGACAAATTATTAGCAAGAAGAGATTTTAATTAATTCAGTTGATGATATCAAATATAAACAAGCTATAAAGCTAAAAATATAAATTTTTCTTTAATAGTCTGGCCATAATTGGTGGATTTGTTTTCATCTAAAACATCTATCATAATTAGCAACCATATTATGAAATAGAACTAACATACAGAGTGATCAGTACTGGGAATATTCTACAATTTTTTTTTAAATTCCAATTAAAATATAGTTTATTTTTTCCTGTTTATATTGCTTTACATAATCACGCGAATTTATTACACAATGCTACAAAGACAATGGTAGAGCAATTAGTTGTACACAAAAACTAAATTATTTAATGGAAAGTGGTGATATTGCGAACAAGGAATCTGCGTTTTTGATGAAAAAAAAAAACAACAAAACTTTTATTCGTGTGAGGCAGACCGTGTATCTTGGTATAACAAGTGACTGTTTCCATTTCAGTAATCAACAAAGTAGTTTTTTCGAATGTATTTACTTTCAAACCGATTAAATGAGTCATCTGTTGTTTAAACATTGACCAGAGATAGAAATAGCAAAGATTTTGCCAATCCTCCAATACTTTATCTTTTTTTTTAATTTGTAGTTTCCCCAATAGTCATGAAATTAAAATAGGAATAAACGACAAGTGAAGGAAGCACGAAAGAGCATAAAGAATACAAAGAAGAGTTCAAATTCATTTCCAAGGTCATTAATGTCATCCATTTTTAAGCTAAGTGGAACTTTAACGGCCGTTTGCACCAATAGAAGCATAAGCTAAGAATAGCTATGGCGAGTTTAAAATTTAAGGGTCGCTTAGTGAAAGTTCAGTTGCACCAATGTTTTTGCTCGACTCCATTACTTCCAAATAATCCTCCATAAACATTCTTCTTCAAAAATAAAGAAACACACCTGAAATAGGAAGACACAAAACGAAAACCCGAAAACAGAAAAATAATTGACATATATCAATCAAAACACAATAATGTTAGGTTAGAAATCTCCACTTTGAGGATAAGTGGAGTTTAAGCGAGCGATTTTCTAAGCTTAGCTAAGTGGAGCTTTGAATGACAAGTTGTTCATGGTGCAAAGCAAAACTTTCCTAAAGCGCCACTTAACTTTAAGCCTACTTAAATATCAATTGGTGCAAACGGCCGTAAATGGACTAAAAATGTCGCAGATTTGAAGGTTAAGGCTTTAATACAGTGACAGATGAGTTCAATATATTTTTTATTGTACTAAAGAACTAAAGCAATAAAGAATTAGTTTTTCACTAAATAGATTTCTTAAATTTTTGGATAAACTAATTGATTTAAGTTCGCTCTCCAATTTAAAATTTGTTAAGTAATATTATTATAAGATTTCAATGTCTAGGGATATTCGATAATCGCTCGTTCATGGGTACAATAACCTTTCAATATATTAGCGACAAAATTGAAATAAAAACTTTCACCTTTTTCAGTGGATTTCATTGACATTACTAGTAAATTACAATAAGAAAGTCGCCGGAAACACACCTGTTAAGTGGCCACTCGAATGAGGGGAAAGCGGAGGAATGGAATCAGAAGTATTATGTAAAAAAATTGTGTAACGGAAGACGACCTGGGATTTTAATAATATTGGTATATTCTTTCTAAAGTATATGACACCTAGCAAGGACAATTCTTGCTACACTATTTCAATGTTTTGGCATGTTTTCTAAATTTGAATAGATGAGGCTTTTACTTGATGTAGATCCATACTAAAATATGAAATAAACAATTTTAACTTGTTTAAATTTACATAATATTTAAACTAAAAGTTGTGACGCGTTTCGCTAACACAGTAGCTTTGTCAAACGAATGGAGGTATAATGAGAAATTTCCAATTTATACAGTGCCTTAATACTAAATTGTACGGATAGTAACAATAAAATTATGATCTATTCACAAGGAAATAAAATAAAAAAGGAAAAAGAATTTGTCTTAATTTGGGATTAACTGAAGCATTTAACAAGTTTACCTGGAAACTCATTCACAACAATCCTACAGGAACCTTTCTAGGTAAAAAGGTTTAATAAGGGAGAATCTATTTGGTCGTTAAGAAGATTATCTGAATATTTGTTTATATTTATCTCAAGAGCTTCTAAAAGATTTAATTTAAAGGATTTAGGTTCTATATGCAAAATTTCAAAATTTTAATCGAAAGAGTGTTGGTTTGCTAATAAATGATTTGAGTAGTTGGAATCTGATTTTTAGTTGTCATAGCTACGTTTGTGTTCTGAAATTCTAGTTTTAAAATTCCTAAAAGTTCTACCTATATAAATTTCATCACAGTTGTCATTACCACATTTTAATTTATAAACTCCTGATTTATTTAGTTAGGTTAGGTTTTTTGATTTTTAAGGATGGTATTCCAAATTATGTTAAGCTTCTAAATTGGTTATGTTTTCGTTTCTTTTTATTGATGATATTGTCAATTAAATTTGGATTTCTAAAATAGAAAGAAAATATGCCGAGCGTCCAAACAATAATGATGATCCGAAGGAATGGTTAAAAAATATTAATCATTATAAACGGCGCCCAACGTTGGGCATAACCTATACAAATTTTTATATCTTATTACCTCTACTCTACTGAAAAGTAAACGTCATATCCGGTATTTATATATTTTTTAAAGAAGTGAACATTGTTTTCGACATTCTACTACTTGGAACCTGTCACCCGTTCCACCGCTACCATGACCACGGTACTTCAGAGCGATTGGATATTTTATAATTATTACAATCCGACTCGGAGTTAGTAGGCCGTGGAGCGTAGAGCAACAGGCTTAAGTCTACCTCATCGCGGTTCTCGTGATTACGCTGATCCACCTGTTGATAGCAGTTGGCCGTTGGTAGTACGACCGGCCGGCAGTTGTTATCGAAGATTTCTTAAAACTATTATATACTTTGTTATGTGAAACTCGTTTTACGCACTCAAGTATATAAATATATACGATATTTGGATTAAAATTTTTACTTTATACTGTAAGTATATTTTTTACTCAGACTGAATCGGTGTTTGTTTTAAGCGTTTTTCTTTGTTACGGTGATTGAGGAATGTCGATGTGTAGAATAAGTAGGCCCCGATCTAGCTATAAGCAAGACAGTACGATTTTTATTATAGTTTTCTTTTCCTTTTATTACTTATGCATTTTCGAGAAATGCTAGCTTCTAAATATTTATTATGCGCAAAATATTTGTTATTGTTTTATTATCTGTTATTATCTGCAAGGTGTATTTTGTACATGGACCAGGAGGGTGAAGTTTTAAATTAAAAAAAAAATATACAAATGCCGTTCTCTATGTCGTTTTGTATAAAATTAACATCAAAAAGGTTTTGAATAAATTTGTTATTTTAATATACCTAAATATATAAATATTTAAAGAATGTGGTACATAGTTGTAGAATTTTGATTCGATTTAATAAAATATTAATAAATGACTAGAAAGGTAGCTGACTTAATAAATATTTCTACTGGGGAACATATTAATACCTACTAATGTCAATAAAATTAAGTTGAAGATCAAAATCAACAAACAATAATAATCATTGGAACAGTAGTGCATATATTTTTTTTAATTTCTTGGGAAATTAAACCACAATATTTTTAAATTCTTTATTTCAACGTTTCGGTAGCGTTCCAGCTACCGTTGTCGAGAAAAAATAAGTAAAAATTGATTTTTATCCCTAACTGACACAACGTTATCAGGATAGCATCATAAGTTTTTATCCAGGTTTTCTTATGATTTATAATTTGAATAGTTGTTAATCGATACACATTTCAATACACAAAATCACAAAACTGAGTATACATATTTTGAAAACTTAAATATTCATACACAAAAAAAGTATCAAGAAACGCGTTTTATTAACAACATTTCCAATATAAGCGGAAAAAACGCGCTATCCCAATTAAAAAAACCGTTCCTGGAACGTGCACTTCACTGGATTCCATTTCTAGTAGACTATCATATCGTTGGAATGTCATAAAATGAAATATTTCATTTAACATTTTACCGGAGATATGATCTACTATGAATGGACCTTAATAAAAATTTGATAACAAAATTTTGCAGTCTTAACCCGGGATCGGTCGCAGTGTTAGAGAAAATCTAACATTTTTAGCTTTTTGATAATAAAACTTGACATTTTGGTTTTAAATTCTTCCCCCTCTAGAAATGCCTGGAGGAGGTACTATGTTAGCGTATGACAGTTCGGCATTTAGTTTGGTTATAACAGTTGCGCGTGAGGGGTTAATGTTAGTTTCATTCTAACACGCGACCAATAACGTACACCGACTTGTTAGAAAAAATCTAACGACGCGACCAATCGAGGCTGCAAAATTGTGTTTTTTAATTTATGTTGATTTGAGGTAGTGGTAAGTTTAGCTTAACGATTGTTTACGTGCTAGTGTTATTGATTCCAAATTTGATTTTTAGAATTAATCAATATCTAAAAATGGACAAAAAAGAGGAAGAAAAACTGTTAAAATGGTTTGAAGATGTTGAGACTGACACAGAACCCATGGATTCTGACCAGGATCTTAGTGACGTTCGCTCTGAACACAGTTTGCATAATACCGATACGGAGCAATCAGACGAAAGTAATAATGACAATGATTCTATTGCTCAGCCTGTTGCAAATTGGGAACCTATTTTTATTGGTAAAAATGGTACAGAGTGGCTAAAACACAAACCGAATACGCTTAGAACAAAAACACGTCGCCATAACCTTATAACGCAACTACCCGGCGTAAAAGCAGATGCTAAGAGGGCTACAACTGCTTTAGATTGCTGGAAATTATTTTTTCCTAACGTAGTCGTTGACCAAATTGTTACTTTCACGAATCAGAAATTAGAAGAGCTGAGGGAATCTTATTCACGTCCTAGAGACTGTCCACCAATCGATTTTGACGAAATGACGGCTTTTTTGGGACTTTTATACATGGCGGGAGTTAAAAAGGGTCAGCACTTGAATACTTCAGAATTGTGGATTACCGATGGTACGGCACCAGAATACTTTGCAGCTGTGATGTCAGAGCGAAGATTTCATGTCATTCTTCGGGCTTTACGATTCGACGATAAAAATTCCAGAAAAGAAAGGGCCAAGTATGATAATTTAGCTCCAATTCGCGATGTTTTTGACTGTTTTGTGAAGGCATGCTCTTCAAATTTCAGTGTTGGAGAGTATGTCACAATAGATGAAATGCTTGATGCTTTTCGTGGAAAGTGCCGCTTTAGGCAATACATTGCAAATAAACCTGCCAAATATGGCATAAAAATTTACAACTTAGCTGACGCCAGAACATTTTATACCCACAATATGGAAATATATGCTGGAAAGCAGCCAGAAGGCCCATATCAGTTGCCAAATGATGCTTCCAGTGTGGTAAAGCGTTTGATATCCACTATTGATAAATCTGGTCGGAACGTAACAATGGACAATTACTTCACCTCCATACCACTTGCTAACGATTTGCTCGTAAATCACAAACTGACCATGGTTGGCACACTTCGAAAAAATAAACGGGAAATACCACCTGAATTTCTTCAAGTAAAAAATCGACCTGTGTGCAGTAGTATGTTTGGTTTTGGAAAAGATGGCAACAACTGCGTTCTCGCTTCCTATGTTCCAAAAAAAAATAAAAATGTCCTAATGCTTTCGACTCTACATGATGATGATGAAATAGATGCGGAAACCAAAGAAGCTTACAAACCAGCTATTATAACTTTTTATAATTTTACAAAAGGTGGGGTGGACGTGGTAGATCGATTAAAATCTGAATATTCTGTAGCAAGAGTTAGTAATCGTTGGCCACTTACAGTATTTTATTCATTACTGAATATTGCTACAATAAATGCCCAGATAATTCAGAAATGTAATACATCTCAGATAACTGCAAGAAGAACATTTGTAAGGGAGCTGTCAAAACAACTTACACTACCTCATCTACACAAGCGTTCTTCAATTTCAAATTTATCTATACCACTTCGCCAAAAAATTACCAACGTTATTGGTAAAAAACCAACTCCGGCACAGGCACCATTGCAAAACCAGCAGCTTTTACAAAAAGTTAGGTGCAAATACTGCCCTACAAGGAAGAACCGATTTACGCAACATAACTGTGCAACTTGTAATTCCCCAATTTGTAAGGAACATACACATGAAACCACTTACATTTGTACTGAATGTAATAATTCCAGTGAAGAATCTCTGTAACACTTTTTGCTAAATAAATTTAAAAATTAAATTTTGATTGTCAATTCATTTAAAAAACCTTTAAATTAAAAAGAATCAAGTTAAATTTACCAAATCCCAAAATTAAACAGTAATTCTGATTTATTTTTTAAAGTTAGATAAAATCTAACACGCGACCGATCGCGTTATGAGAAGGCTAGCGACCGATCCCGGGTTAAACTTCAAAATTTTTTTGATTGTCTAGTTGTCAAATTTTTTCCGTTTTGTCAGTTAGGGATAAAAATCAATTTTTACTTATTTTTTCTTGACAACGGTAGCTGGAACGCTACCGAAACGTTGAAATAAAGAATTTAAAAATATTGTGGTTTAATTTCCCAAGAAATTAAAACAAGAATGAATAATATACCACAAGGAACATACAGAAGATAGTAGTGCATATATTTAGGAAAATTTATTTTATAATTGATATTTAGGAAAAAACCTATCGAAATAAAAATTCCAAACGACATAATCAAAATCACTAATAACAAATTTGTGAAAATATTTACTTCAAAATTTTTTTTTTCCTTTATACGCTTAATATACAGAGTGAGCAGAAAACGCTTGACTCACTTTAACAGAATTCCTTAAATTTTAAGTAAACATCAATTACTTATTTTTAAATAGGGAATATACATGTGCGATACATCATTAGGAAGGCTTTTAGATGGAGTATTTAGACATGATGATCGTACATGATTTTTTTCAATACTTACACTATATTTGCAAAAAAAATCTTAATTAATTTAAAGTACAACACCTTATGGTGGGGCAACATCTTAAAAATACCCCTATCAGTAAAATATGGCGAGGATACAATATTGTTCATGCTATAATACTTAATAATTCTCTTGGATTTTTGCTAGTACCAAGTCTTCACTTTTGGAGCAATATTTACTAGACTTTTCAATATTTAAGTCATTATTTTTCAAGTACTGACAAATTTTAGGTAGCTTTTTATTTTTTCTTTCAGTCTCCCTTTTTTTCTTTCGTTTTTCGCTTCCACTTAAATATTTTTTCGAGCTAGACATTTCACAATCAACTTTAAAAAAATCAAAGATACAAATCAGCAATTAACTTGAAATAGCATTATGGTCGTTAGTTCCTTCACTTTTTTGAGCTCGTAGTGGCATGTTATCAGCACCATATTGTTACGACACTGGATATTAGTTTAAAACTAGATTTAAACTATTGTTCTGTGTCGAAATTTTTTAAAACAAAATGTATTTTTTGGTATTAGGATGCTTCCTACCTCTGAGTAGACTAAATACGAGTTTATTACAGTTTTCTATTGTATTTATAGCTCTTGTGGAAAAATGTAATCAAGATGGAAGCCTTCATTTAGATTCTATTGTTTTCCCTTTGTTTCTGCTTCCTTATTCGTTAGAATCGTGAAGCTATCTGTAGTTGATACAAATCATACAAATTCAAAACATTTCTATTATGTGGTTATCAACATTCCTTTTTACCTAACATCGCTCACATTGTTGTTAAGAAGTTTTAAAGTTTTTAAATAAATTATATGAATTAATATGATTCATTGACTTATTTACTGCACTGAATAATATGACTCAAGAATCATGCATGACACATTACCGTAATAATTATAATTTCATATATAGGTTTTTGATTTTTAATTGCACGTTAGCCGCCATTTGCTTTAGTATCATTTATTAGATATGTTAATAAGTTAATTCTTTTTATATAATTATCCTTGAGAAATAGAGTATGTTTATTAAATTGGTTTATGTATCGGTTATTTATGTAATTAGTTGCAAAGCTGTGAACTGGACATGAAATATAATAGTATTTAAATTACATTTATCTGCTGTAACCCACTGTATCTCGGAAAACTTAAAAATCTAGGTTATCTCTGTATGAATATAAGCGCCACCTACTTGCACCTCAAAACAAAATGCTCTTGGGCGACTCAATGTTGTTTCTGGTACTACCACTACCAACAAAAGGGCTTAAATAGTTCAATGACTGGTCTAATTTTAAACTGGTTCCACCATGGTTCCACCTACGTTTTCACTATCTATTGAAGGGAATGCACCGGAAGTCTCTCTCTACCTGGATTTAATAAAAAGATGTATTGAATTAAATGTGACAAAGCTTTTTGTGAAAAAACATGAAAAGTATCTTACAAAATTTAATACTGACCTCCTGAAATTATTTAAGAGCAAACGTTATTGTTTATTGTTGGAGATAAAATGAAAATAGATTCGCTTTATCGCATTTTACAAGGAAACACATTTGAATATCTCTGAAATTACAAATGGATTTATTTAAATTATTCGTGTGGAAGTAGAAAAACTTTTAAAACAATAATTATTTTTACATAATATTAAGATTAAAGGAATATATTCCTAACTACTGTGTGTGTGATTTGTGTCAACAGTTTTTTGAAATGGTACAATAAAAAAATCAAAACTCCGAAATGTCATTTGTGAAATTAGCTTCATAGCTTGCACTATTTCACGTTATAATGACAGTATTCGGCAAGGTCTTTTTGAGGATAAACAAGACATAAATCATTTAGATTCTTGACCTACACGCAAAATAATTGGTTCTCATTGGTGAAATGTTGCTTCAAATTGGTCTGTACAAAATCTTCTCACGATGGGTTTAGTTCTTTTTTGTTATATACGACACATTCTGTCTCGAATAAGAATTATATCTGTTAACTACCTAACCTAAAAATTCTTAACTATATTCTGGTAATTTTAGCTAATATAAGTTGGTAAAACTGAAACACTTCTACAATAGAACCTGCGCAAATGCGCAATGCTGTCGTTGGATATAACGATCAAAATACTTATAATATACAAGGTGGTCGGACGAGAACGAAAAATTCTCTTTGCAGCAGTCTGACCTCTGCCAGTGGGTCAAACAATAGTCTTAATTCCGCTAAATATCAACCATAAATTTATAAAATATGTAATTTTTGCGGTTATTTCGAATGAAACAACAGGAAGTGAATAAATAAATCCAAATTTCAGTCATTTTAAACAATTATTTCATATGCCAGAGATGAATTTATCCGATAAAAGAAAAGCTCGAGTGTTTTTTGGCAAGATAAATTAACGACAGTATATATCGATGAACAACAACAATTATTATCTCATTGTCATTTTATAAAAGTGACGTCCGCTTACTAGAATTGAGGAAGAGAGTTTTTATCGCGATAAAAAAGGATGCACCTTTTTTATCGATGTCAAAGTGACAATAACATTTCCAGGTATATGACATTTTAACATTGAAGTTAATTTATCATGTATAAAAAGTAACAACCTTTTCGTTAACAACGTTTTGTTTAAATCTTAAATAACAAAAACAATAGCTTGTTTAGTTGTTTAGGTTTTCTGGTGACATCATCGTCACTTAATCAACATATATCAATAATGAGACCACCTCCGCTGGTTGCTAGAACAACGCTTCATTTGGAAAAATGCAACGTTGTCGAAGACATACCTACATTTATCTTTGACAAACATTTTATTATATATAGCAAATTTATTAAATAATACTGGACATGAGTAAATTTACAGCAGTCAGCAGTCATTTTAGACATATGACAGCTTATTCTGACAAGTCCTGGTCACCTAATTAAAAATCTTCTGCTTTAAAACCAAATTTCACGTAAAATTAAATGAAGTATGTCTTCAATCGCTTTCTAAGTAACCAATACTACTATAAATGTACAGGCGGTCAAATATAACAAGAACCCTGACCAGGCTAATCCAGAGCTTACATACATTTATACGGCTATATGTTTTTCGTTATCTATTTTATATTCGAGCCGGCAACATCGATATTCTCGATAAAAATATATGTTCTGCATACTTATCACAACATAATGATTATTGGAAATAAAAATATGCAAATCGTAATAATAATATTCACTATTGAAATGTATCTTTTAATCTCAAGGTCTATCAAAGTGTGAGATGTAACTAAAATTGCTATTTTTGTAATGGTTCAACTACGATTTACTTTAAAATCGGGACGCGCCTTAATAGTGACAATTTTTTATTATTTTATACTTATTGTACAAAATTACGCTTCCTCAATTTATGGAAGCCAGTATATATCATTATTTTTATTATTATATAACTACCGAATGGTTTAAATATGCATTAACAATGGATAAATAATTATGCTTTTATACATATTATTACAATTATTCGTTAATAGATCTTTTTTTAATCCCCTTAATTCCTACTTACATCCGGTCAAACAACTAAAATTTCCAAATTATCGTAATTTCTTGGTAAAATGCAAAAGCAATTGAAAAATACTTAAGTTAGAGTTACTACAGTCGACAGAAGTAAACATGAGCCCCGGAAAATATGCGAACTAAAAGAATTTCATCGCAACGAACCAATCAGGTGCTAAAGTTAACGAACGAACATTAGTAATTTGTTGAAATAATACAACTACAGCGACATGGACACGCCCACCAGGGCTCATGTTTGCTTCTGTCGACTGTAGCTAATATTTGTGCCTCCGATAGTACCTTTAAACAAGCATATACCGATCGAAGAAGGTTATTTAAACTGTATAAAACTACAACGAATAATTTAGAGCAATTTTCGCGGATAGAAGATATTGTCAAATTGAATATAATGATTCTAATTGTGTACAAACGTTGTGAAAGTCCTTTGCAATTTTTCTATTAAAAAACCAAAAATAAACTACAAAAACAGGATGTGCATAGTACAAAATAGTAAATAGATATATAAATAGACATGGATACGTTTTTATATAGCATCAAGGACTTTTATATACATATAATAATATACAGAGAGAAGACTCCAACTTCATTTTGGAGAAAACAAGAAATTATTGACTGTTTAACCACCAAAAATAATCAAATTTGAAGATAATTTAATAAAAAAAGAAATATTACATACCTGTGTACCTATGTGAATAGATAACAATAGGCTAAACCCATATATTGACCCCAAACCGGGTGGTACTACCTGCATTTGATAAAAAAAAGAATTTTAAAATTAAATCAATGCCAAATTATAAAAGTGGGTCACTGTGTGCTCCCTTTGCATACCTAATAAAGTTTTTTCTGAAATAAACAAACTATAGAGGCATAGATAGCATAACATCTGTTGTCAGATTTCTTGGGATATAATTTGTAGGCTAGTGATGGGGTACAAATTTTGTTAGGAGTTCGTTGTCTTTGTTTATCACAATTTTTCAATAAAATAATGACATATTTAGCAATATTTTCGTAAAAGAGTTGGCTAACAAAATGCAACATCCTGTTTACTTCTATGCAACATTGTTCAATTTAATAAATAAATTGTTTCATGCAGCATCAAAGCATCCTTATTATTAATTAAGTTTAATTCAGGTTTATAAGATAATAGATAATAATAATAATGTATGGTGAGGAGAAGAAAATATTAAAAACATCATTCAGGAATTTTTAAATTGAATTGAAACTTTGCTTACTTATCTAGGATCGATGGTAAAACAATAAATTAGTGGCTTAAAACTATGAGGATTACAAATTCATTTATTTAGATTGTTTTACCACCGTTTTAAATAAATTTTACACTTTAAGAAGTCCAGCAGACCTTGTATTTAAAATATGAGGGAATTTAGTGTTTTTTTATAAATTTTTTTAGTAACTTTCAAATTTGTAAAAAACACTTTTAGAATTTTTATTATATCCAGTTTTATTGACACTGTGGGGACCTTCTCAAGGTTAATTGTTTCGAAAACATTTCGATTTTTAATTTTAAGTGTTCAAAGTTCTAATCTTTTGAATAAATATTCGTATAATTTTTTTAAACTAATAATTAAGAAAAAAATAATAATTTCTGGTAATTTTCTCGATTGATTTATTATTTAATGAGGCTTGGTAAAAATACTTTTGAAAATAGTAATTCGCAGTATTTCAGTATTTACATAATATATAATTGTTTTATACCCAATTTTATAAATAATTGTCCGACAGATGTAATATTCTTGAAATAATAAGCAAAATACATTTTTACTTTTTAAAGAATATTTTGATTTATTATGGGAAACTTTAATTGAACAATTCTATGAAAAACATTAAAGAAAAAAAAGATTACCCCAATACAATCTTAACTAGAGCATTTTAATAAGGGTATTTTAATCATATCAAACTAATTTTAATAAAAAAATAATTGGAAATATTGTTATCACTAAAAACAATGCTTTTTTTAAACAATCGCATTTAATGAAATGAGGTTTTTATCTCATAAGTGTGTTTGTTATCTTTAACATTCGCAATGGATAAAATCGTTCTAGATTTTTAAATTTTGCACAAAATCATTTTTTAATAAGTTAAATTTTATTAATTAAATTTAAATGCTTCCACCGAAAGATCTGTCTTGAGAGTTGAGACATCCTACAAAATTTGACACTCCGCCATCTTATCAAAAACAACGATCGCAAACGTGTGACGTCAAGTTTTTGTATATTTAAAAACTTTTTATTATAATTTCGACTTGTTTGATTGTCCAATAATAATTTAACTATATTTCCTGGAAAGGCTGCACTAGATCTAACCAGTTTTTCATATTGAATTATTACTTGATAAATCTTATAAACAAACATCGTAAATAAGTAGAATTCAAGCAGACAAGTTAACTGCACGCTTTGTAAGAAAAGATTAACAGGATGTGGTTTTTGTATTCGACAATATAATTTGTTGTCTGTTACATAAAACGCAATTAAATAAATAAAATATTGATATAGTATCAACTGATTTTCATCGGATTTGTAATAAATTTATTTTATTCTTTTTATATGAATTTGCACTTCCTATCTGTGAAATGAAATATTTATTTATATATTTAAAAAAGTAAAGAATAATTTTATAATTAAATATAAAGTGTACAGGAGAAGAATTGCATTAGAAAAGTAAGTTGCCTGTCAAAATACAACCTTTTATATATTTGAAATAAATTTATCCGGTCCCAGAGAAGCCCCCCTACAAATTGTTGGGGGGCTCTAAAGACTAAATCAGAAAGAAAAAAATAACAAAACCTTAAAAAGTGGTAAAATATACACTCTTTTATAAACTTATCTAATTAAAAGAGTCCAGTGACCCCCATTTTTTTTCTTTGTTGCAAATTTTTGGTGTGGGGGTTCTGAAAACGAAATAAATACGCGATGAAACGCGAGAAAATTATATTTAAATATTTATATTTATTAATACTTAATTAATTATTGGATGCGTATACACTCCCTCTGGATGTTTGTAGAAATATTATTTTTAATAGTCACATTTTGTTTTTAAGTACTGAAAGTAAACAATTCAGTAAAGTATTTCTTGTTAAAAAAAATTCACCAGTACGTGCCTAAAAACCAAAGTATTAGACAATAAAATTAAAGTGAATGTTTTCGAACATTACGAATTACGACAGGTTTAAAAGAAGCAAAAGACAGGTGTTCAAATAATATTTCTATTTATTCATAAGCATGATGCATGAAGTAAAATCTACTAATTTGACTTCCCCCCCAAAATACTTGAATAATAATATAGCCTAACACAATTTAAGCTAGATCTAAAAACTTTATATATTTAAAAAGAAATTTTGTACTTCAAAATTAACAAAAGGATGATGGTTATTAAACCGAAATACTTATATACCGAACTGCCACGGTAACCTAGAAAAGAAGAAGACCGCATAATTGAGATTTAAAGTATACCATCTCTAATTTGGAACATTTCAGGTATGAAATTATGGCGCTTGACAAACAGAACGTGTTTGCTGATGAAATAGGCATGAATATGTCTGGTATGTGTTATGAAAACAAGTAATGTACGTGTGTTTGTACTTCCTTTAGTGGTATATTTATAAAGAACGTGAAATTATATAAACAGATTTGCTTTTATAACATTCTGATGATAATGTGAACAACAAAATAACGCAAGAATCTTGGTACAGTATGATTTTATCAGAAAACGTTTCAAGAAGATTTGAAGTTCCAAAAAACCCATTTTACGAATTTTTAATATTTTCCATGTCCCACAAATTATGTTTTGTTCTAAATTTTGAACAAAGGTATGGGTATGGTTAATTTTTTTCCCAATGAACTGGTCTTTTGAGAATACTCAATGAAAGAATGATTTTATCGAAAAGAGTTAAGCCGGGAACAGATTGTTCTGATGCTATACCACGCCACGATTTTTGCCGCCACTCTAAACATATGACGCCACCTTCGCGTGCACACTGCTACTACACCTTACAACGCGGTGATTCGTGTCGGATGGCGTCGAGTCGCGTGAGATGGGATTGCATCAGAACACACAATATATAAATATGCATTAAAATCCACGTGTTAGATCCTTCTGACATTGCGTCGGATGGCGTGGCGTGGTGTAGCATATAAGAACAATGTGATCCCGGTTTTATTCGTTAACACTAGACTGATCAGAACACTCATCTCATTTATTTTTTCACATTATTACCTATAATTAGATTTAAATCCACTTTAATTCAATTATAAACAATTAGATTTAAGAAGTGTGTTTGATAAATATGATTCATTTTTATCATTATCTTTTCTGTCTATACGTACTCTGGCGAGATAAGACAACTTACCTAATAAATAGAACTGTTTTAGGAGCTCCTTCAGTCTAGTGAACTTATTTTCAGTTAGTGAATGTGTTATTCAAACCTAAATTCAAAAATACCTGATCGAGTATTAGATACCAAGTGAAATTTTTAGTTGTAAGTTGTTTTTTAAATTATTTTCGTACAGTTTGCCACTTATTTTCGTTTGTTACAAAAAAGCTTTCGACATTGCACACCATCTCAGAATCGCAGCATCAACTCTAAACTCTTCTAAACTGTTGGAATGATAAGTGGAGCTTTAAATGATTTGAATTACTGAAATTGAAAATGTCTTCTGGCTAAACTTCAGAAATAATCGGGTCAGAATAATTTAAATAAAATTAATTTAAATAGAAAATGCCTTAGATTATATCGTGACCTATAGAAATTGTTATTTATAGATCTGTAATTCTTTGACATAATTATATTGCTAGAACTGCTATTACTTTTTAGATACCACATTTAATTTGAAATTGAAACAAATGTATAATTGCATGATAGACTTTTGTTTGGTTTGGTGAGCAAAACAAATTTATATTTTTGCATTTTCGTACGGACGTGATGCAGTTCCTCGCATCTACCTGCGTTAATCCCTTTTCGAACGGAGGGTAGGATTAAGACAGGTCTGCAGTTCCTCACACTATTGTTTGTAGGGTAGCACAATAATGCACCTGTTTATAATAATTTGTCTTCAGTTTCAATTTCCTAATCTAACCTAACCTAACCTAACCTAACCTAACCTAACCTAACCTAACCTAACCTAACCCAACCTAACCTAATCTAACCTAACGAAAATCATTGATTTAATGTTGTGTTTCTGTTTTTTATTTTACTTATATTTGTTCATATTTAATATTTACTAGCGGTATTTCTTCTGCTGCGGTGTGTTTCTGTTTGTTTATTTCATATGTATTTGTTCTGTTTGTTTCTTTTTTATTTTGTATTTTATTGTTATTATTTGACAAAAATATAATTTCATATTGAAACATTTACTAGCAATATGTAAATATTACCTAATCAAAATCCCTCGCACTGTCATTGTGGACCTTGCTACCTGATACCTAATCCCTTACCCTTCGTATGCTGCGAGGAACTGAACACAAATTTTGTACCTACCTGTTAATGTGCGAGGAACTAGACGACTCCGTTTCGTACTACCCACAGTAATAGCAGGATATGATTACTAGGAAATGGGATTTCTTGGGAGTATATCGAAAACGGGAAAAAAACAGATAATACATAGACGTGCCTATTTATTTTCACAATAATTTCAGAACAGAAAAGATTTCTGTTCTTATTATAACATGCAGTAAGGAGAAAAAGATGATGCAGAAGAAGAAGAGCAGACATTTTTGTCACAATACAAGGTGTTCGGTTAAGATTGGGAAGTCACGAAAAAAAAATTAAGCAAAAAATGCCAAGAAAAACAACTGCAAATACCCAGCAAAAGTAAACTATTATATATTTTTGTGAATTTTAATCGAGCGCTTGACTCGGTTAGCTCCTCGGGAAGCTCTCATAGTTCCTGTAGAAATCCTGTAGAATTATTTGCCAAGAAGTGAGCACGGCACTGAAAATTAGTTACAGTCTGTCAATCACGGTGGTAGAAGGTGAGAAAGCATTTAGCAAAACGGAAGAATGCTTCAAGAGTGATTAAATAGCTTGATACTTGAACAAATATTTTATTTATGTTTAAACATATTACCTAAACTTTCATATACTTTTTTGGTTTTTTGAATTACAACTTTAATATTTTTATACCTTCAAGTACGAACTTGAAATCTTATCGAATATTTTTGTTGTTGCTACCTGCTTTATCTTTTTAATTATTATTTTAAATTAAACTTTTTATTTTAATAGAAATATGATAATAATCCTCTATAAATAGTATTTCGATTGTTCAAGAAAATAAATTTAGAAAGTGAGTTGTATCATTTTTAAGAAACTTGGAAAAAAAAATTCCAATTTTCAATCTTAGCTACACCAGTTTGTCCAAATTGTCTCCCAACAGCTTTCATTTATGTACTATACATAATTCTTTTGTTGAGGCTAATCCAAATAAGAGACTAAGTTAAGCGGAAAAGGACGGCTTATCCGCCGCACCCTGTATACATTTTCAAGTAGTAGTATTTTGTTAGTTTATTTCCGTAAATAAAATGGACGCGTGGAAATAATTATTACATTAGTTAGATACAGAAATAAAAAAAACAGATTCTCTGACGTTCGAATCGAAGGTTGTATTTTAAAATTTAAAATAGTCTTGTTTTTTATTTATTTTAATTATCGATTACTCTGTTCCTACATACAAATTAAACGCTTTTTATACGTGTTTATAACAGAAAACAAACCAGTTTTAAATATTCGAGTGTACGGAAGAGAATATCGAGTTAAAAAAACATAATTTTTTCATGTCGGAATTCGAATTCGGTGTATAGCTTCTGGTAAACTTATATGAAGCTACGCGGGAGAGGAAACATGCTTGATATTTGTCGTAAGCCTCCCAGTGGCTTACCACTTTAATTAAACGTGGCAATATCGAATATTTTCTTCTCCATCCTTTCACAGCTTAAGAGAAGTTTGTCAAACTAAAATCTTCAGATCGAGATCACCTTAAACGTCAAAATCTCCACCACGCAACGCCTTGGACAAATTTAGTACAACAGTGACATTTCCACTTAAATATTTAACAAAAACAATATAAAGTCGATAAATATTTCAATCTGGCTCTGTACAAAACGAATTTATACTAATATATTTTATTTTCTTCCAGATATACCTGAACGTCAACAACCTCTGTAAGAAGTAAACCCGTAGAAATACGGCTAAACACTTCCACTATGTAATTATTACGTAACGAACCAAACACCTGTCGTAAAACTTATTGTAGTGTGACTTAAATTCATCGGGAAATAATAATTAAAGTCGTGAGTAAAAACTGTGTTCGCGAAGGTACAACCATGTTGATGCAAACCGATTTCAATCCGGCACTTCAACATAGCCAAATGTACGTGGCGTTAAAAAATGGAGTCAAAGGACAGGATACTATCGACTGCGCCATTTTACCTCCGAAATCACCGAAAACTCCGGGCGATATGAAAAAAGTGCCCTCTATCGAAACTTTGAATAGTGAAATGCCGAGGAAGGAGTTACAGAAGGACAGAGGGAAAAAAGCGTTCAAGTGTTTGTTGAGTAGGTTAAGGTTGAAGAAATACGGTAGTGCTACAATTTCGAAGCCAGATCCGGTTTATAGAGTGGCGTATCTGGGGAACGTTGTTACTGGATGGGCCAAAGGTAAGTTTCCTGGAATTTTGTAATTTATTTTTTAAAAACGATTAAACAGTGGCGTTGCCCAAAGCAAACATATGGGAACTAAAAAAAATATTGTCATTTAATAGTTTGATTTGTAATTAAAAAAAATTGCTGTCAATTCTGTAATTTGTTTGGTTGTCATTTATTGTTTTTGTAACAAGTCGTAAAATATTCCGCACGTGTATTGCATGAATGTCATGAATTACCTGATTTATTTTTCATTGCTATTTTTGACAAGGTTGTTTCATTTTTTAATCGAACAATAGCAAATCCATTGTATGATGCACCTGCACCTAATAAGCTTATTTTGTTGCTTTATCCACTAGAAACGTTTTCAATAAAATTGTTTTCCAGCACTTATTTATATTAGAACTGATTTCAAAATTCTCTTTTCACCACAGTCACACTTTTAACCCCTCTATCTACTTCATAGGACACCCTGTATAACGAAACTCATTGAAAGCTATAACAGTACAAACAAGGGCTCTCTAGCTTTCATTACATATATCCTATTGAAGAAGAGTGATTAAAATGATCCTCACTTTTTCCATCTCTTATTTTAAAATTATTTTGGTTGAAATTATTTAAATTTTGTTCATACTTTCAGTAGGTTTTAATTACATTGAAAGCTGCAGCACTCATAGTCGAATTCGTAATGAGAAATTAACATTTTATCAACAAATAGGAATAATTTTAAAGTTTTATTGCTCTAAAATAAAGTAATACGGAAATTTATAACATTTAATATTAAAAACAAGCAATTAGACGTGCGAAAGCTAGAAATATTATGACCGTAAACAATTAATCTAGTTTGTTAATTGCTACGGAATATTTCCAAATTTAAATAATTGATTTGTATTTTTGTAATTGTAATTATAATAATGTGAAAAATCCATTACCTGCAGTGTTTTTCGTACGTAAAATACTAATGTACCTAATCTAATTGTTAATAATGTTGTTCAAATTAGCTAGACATCGTTAGAACAAACATACATGTCACAAAAAATGTTTTAAAGTTTTAATAATGTTTACATATACTAGAATTTTTTTTGTTTAACTTTGTGTTTGTTTAAAAAGTCTAGATATCTGGAAATTATGTACCCAAAGGGCTTGGAAAAGAAAGAAAAAGATTTTTTATAAAAAAATACAGTCTCATGGTTTAATAAACAAAACCTTGAACATGGAGCTCAATCAAATTTAAATTATTGCGGTTCTCTACACATTTTGTTATAATTTAAGTTGTTATTATGAAACATTAAATCCACATAAAATTTTAATTAGCTAATTTTCAATAAATGAGAGGTAAACAAATTCATTACAATATTTCAAAGAAAAATTTGTATTTCAATCAATAAAAAAGGTTTTGTGTATAAGAACTTCATCTGGCGGCTTATTTTTTGCCTTCTTTATGTAATTCAGTCTCGTACCAATTTGTTTAAAATTGATTGATTGATTTTATGGTTTAAAAAAAAAACGTAATGGAAAATAATTATTATTTTTATATATTGATGAACACTAATTATTATGAAGCTATTCTAATAAGTTTTATAATTGGTGTAGTCAATGTAGCTATAATTATACCTTTACAACTTGCTTATTGTATACGAGGGACATCATGAAAATTTCAACGTACTCCAAACTGAAATCTACCGCTTTGCGACATCTACGAGTTAACTCAAATCCTCTCACACATTCTTGTTAACCCTTACAAAAACTAGTTCATACCCAATTTTCAAGTGATTATGTAGAAAAGAACCCGATCTATTAACAAAAATCTATTTTATTTTTTTCGCTTCAACATCCTGTACCTCAGTAAGGAGCAGACTAAGACCCATTGTTGTTCCATTGTTGTCCCATAACTTATGAATCACCCTGTATTTCTTTTTGCGCTTAATTTCACTTGAAATAATGATTTCTACCTTTGAATAATTGTTTGTATCAACTTTATCAATCGCATACGTATATATTTTAGTATACGTAATTGAATAGTATGACTTTCGACGACAGAAACGAACACTTTTAATTATTACAGTTGATTAAAAATCCGATAGACGTACTGTATTGTATGCAATTTACAAGTGAAATCAGTCACATTTCTATGCAATTAACTATCTAAACGAAGAAAAAGTGAATGATATTTAATTTTATTTTGTTAAAATCATTTAAATTACATTTGTATCATCAGGAGAAAAGTTATCATATCAAGATATTGCTTGATGGAGATTTTTTAGTACATTTAAAAATTTTTATTATATAGGAAGTTCCATCGGATTAAAAAAATAAGTCTTTAGATAAAAATTGTCGCTTTGAATATCTTTTAATACCCTGAACGATTGACGCCAGTTATATTATCGATAATTAAATTGATATTACGTGACAAAAATAAAACTTTGATATTGACAAGATAATATAATTAATTATAGTTCAAGATTTATTAACAATGCAAAGTTTTCTTCGAATACTGAAACAATTTCGAAGGATTTATTATAGTTTAATACAATATATTTGTTGTTCATTTGAAAATAAATAAATTATTATTTATTTCGCAATAAGAACCTGCCCATGTATTTGCTAATAACCTTGCACTTATTTCACTCTTACTTTTTAACACTCTTTCAACATTACAAAGCATTTAAATTGAGTGAGATATTATTGACCTTTAAATGAGTTGTTCGGAATAGATTTTGCAAGATAAACTACTAAAAAAAACATTGTTTTAATCTAATTATTTGTATTATTTGTTGTTATTATTATTATTATTAAAAAGCGGGAAGTAAATTGAAAGTTGAAGACACATTGTGATATTTATCTTTGACTTTTTTAAATAAACTATAATAATTTTTAGCTCGAAAGAAGAAGAGATAATCGTACATAAAAGTACTTGACATCACAAAACAGTCTAACCTATGTTTTGTGCTTGACATTGAACTTGAGTAGGTATGTTTTTATGAAAGTCAATCTTATCTTTGGAGATATTAATGAAAATGTACCTGTAGATAATATAGTTGAAAGTATTGTCTTAAATTACATCAAGTTGTGCAAGAAATAATAGTATTACTAAAGCCAGTTTGTATATTTTTTAGTTTCATATAAATTTTTATAATTTCTGTATGTTCCTTGTTGTGTATTATTTTGTTGAGCCACTCTATATAGATATTCTCCAAAAGATCATGGATATACTCCGTTATTCACTCGACTTGCTCACCTACGCATGACCTTCTATTAGCAGGATTTTAATTTGCCACTTGACCATTTTTCCTGAAGTTCAAATCAATTATTTTATGACTAACAGTTCCATCTTCATAAGTAATTCAGATTTTCTTGAGACACCCAGAGCTTTATAAGTAAAATTTTATAATATGAATGTGTTTGTCCAAAATACAAACATTTTTTTCCCTACATTGTGGGAAAAATGCCATAAGGCATAGCCAAAATGAGTACCGTGTACTACACAGTCGATTTCTGGAAAAATATAGTGTACAACACGTGTGCAAATGTTAATTTCTCACTCGTGTTAGATTACCACTTCTGTGCACTTGTTACACAATAAACAATTTAATCCTAAATATCCGTAATTTTTATTAATAAAATATTAACTTTGTTCAGTCAGTCGTTTTATAATTTTGATTATTTATAATAACCTTACGTTTTATCTCAAAGTGAAAGTAAACTTTTTTTTTCATAATTTTAAAATAAATACGATAACCACAAGAAACAAAATCAATAAAAAAAACAAGAAATCCTTTTCCCACTTTAACTTTTGCTCTACCGCAAAATTCGATTCACGATTTTCTCCCGTCAAGGTTCTAGGGAACATTATACAACATAGCATTCGTAATAAAAACCACGTAACAATGAAAAATAATAATGATGAGTCAGTCGAATAATAATTTTAATTAATATAGTATATTTAATCTCCCAATTTTTCAAATCATATGCTGCTGTACAGATTATTTTCAACGCTATATTCCCTTCTCAAATCAACAACGGTCCCAGTGCGTCTCCAGGAGGCTAGTTATAAGGTTCTATAGTACTATTTAGTGTCCCTCACTGGTAAAATGCCATAGCAACTTTAATTACACACTGTATATAAAGTTAATACAATGATGGTATGATTCAAAAAGTGTTAATAAGCAGACTTTTCCTTTAATAATATTGTTATACGATTATTTCTTGGAGAAATTAATTAGAAAATAATCAATTATATATTTATATGCCATTACTTTTCCTACATTTTGTATGGAAAACAAAGGTATTTGTAATATTACTTAATTTCTATTTTGTAACATGTGTTTAACCTTGACTGGCAAATTCCTATTAACAAAAAGACAGAGGCGTACGATTTTAAATAAAGTGGGTGAAAATACAGTTACTAACAAAGAGATATATAATACAAAAATGTTTTGTTTTCTAATAGTTTAGGAATCGAAAGAATATATTTTTTTGCAATTCTGAACCTCAAAAATGACAGTTAAAAATGCTCTGGTGTTTCTGTATTTTCAATTTGTTTCTTCTTTGTTTAACAATGGATTAAGTAAGAAGAATTATTCTTTCTTTTCCTTTATTTTTATTTAAACGAGCCACCACTGGTGTAAACTTATTTGGATTTGAAGCAATGACTTCTCTCGACCTTGCGGAAACTTAAAATCGAATGCGTAATTGTGTGGGCGAACTGTTTCAAAACATAATACATATTTTAAATATCATGCTTTTCCATATTAGACCGTGTTAGAAAGTATTTTGGTATAAAGGTCTCCAGATCAGTATTTAGAACTTCATTTATCTCGAGTATATCAAAAACTCTTTTTATATTATCTCACATATATAATTATATGGTATTTAAAGTAAAATACGAAAATAAATAAAGAAATATAGCGGATAATTCCTAAGCGACACTGACAACTTACTGACAAAACTTCATTTTTAGAAAGTGTAAAATTTTAGCCACGATTTAATTAGGCCAGTTTCCAATTAAATTCGTGAAAGAATTCGACTCCATTGTTTAACTTTTACAACGCTCAAGATACACTGTAATATGTAAAATTTTCCGATGAATCGATTGACGAAAACTAGAACGTTCTATCTATTAGATTAGTCGAGTTATGAGCATCTTTAGTTTTGAAAAGCGGTAATGGAAGCTGTTCCTTGTAGATGGAGGGATTCCCCTCATGTTTGGAAGATGTCACAGCCAGCAGAAAATATAATCAACGGTTGAAATATGTTCACAGCCGATCGAAAATATTCTCCACCGGGGGAAGACATCACAAACGAGACAAAATTTCCTCTAAAGTCTTCTACCGGCTGCACACTGCTAGAAGTTTGTCTTTTCTAGCAAAGTACAGTTATAAAAATTTACAAACAAAGTTAGCAATTATAAAAACAACAAAATATTAACATGTACATTTTTTATAAGGACAAATAAATTATAATGTAAATAAAACAAATTTTTTTACACAAATCACAGCATACGATATATTTACATATAAAATTTTAAATTCAAAATATCAATAATCACCACTACTTTACCTACCCCTACAACCACCAAGCTTGGTCATCTACATTTTAATACCAACTTAGAAAAACATGCAAAGACCCAACAACATAATACTGTGGAAATTAAAAATGATTAAGGCTGAAAAAAACGTCTGTTGCTTCAAAAAAGTCGAAAATAAAAAATCTGGAACAGAAAATCAAACAAAATTTAAAAAATTTACTAATAACTGATTGAAATCCAAAAATAGTTGCATATAACAATGTTGATATCCACGATATGTTGACAGATCTACTGGGCGACAATTTCTGAAACAGAAAATCAAACAAAATTAAAAAACTCAACAGAAGTTCCATGGAAACTATAAGATCTGTAAAAAATAGGCAGCAACTCCTGCAACAGAAAATCAAACAAAATTAAAAAATTCAACAAAAATTCGATGGAAACTATAAGATCTGTAAAAAATAGAAAATTCCTGCAACAGAAAATCAAACAAAATTAAAAAATTCAACAATAATTCGATGGAAACTATAAGATCTGTAAAAAATAGAAAATTCCTGCAACAGAAAATCAAACAAAATTAAAAAATTCAACAATAATTCGATGGAAACTATAAGATCTGTAAAAAATAGAAAATTCCTGCAACAGAAAATCAAACAAAATTAAAAAATTCAACAATAATTCGATGGAAACTATAAGATCTGTAAAAAATAGAAAATTCCTGCAACAGAAAATCAAACAAAATTAAAAAATTCAACAAAAATTCGATGGGAACTATAATATCTGTAAAAAATAGAAAATTCCTGCAACAGAAAATCAAACAAAATTAAAAAATTCAACAAAAATTCGATGGGAACTATAATATCTGTAAAAAATAGAAAATTCCTGCAACAGAAAATCAAACAAAATTAAAAAATTCAACAAAAATTCGATGGGAACTATAATATCTGTAAAAAATAGAAAATTCCTGCAACAGAAAATCAAACAAAATTAAAAAATTCAACAAAAATTCGATGGGAACTATAATATCTGTAAAAAATAGAAAATTCCTGCAACAGAAAATCAAACAAAATTAAAAAATTCAACAAAAATTCGATGGGAACTATAATATCTGTAAAAAATAGAAAATTCCTGCAACAGAAAATCAAACAAAATTAAAAAATTCAACAAAAATTCGATGGGAACTATAATATCTGTAAAAAATAGAAAATTCCTGCAACAGAAAATCAAACAAAATTAAAAAATTCAACAAAAATTCGATGGAAACTATAAGATCTGTAAAAAATAGAAAATTCCTGCAACAGAAAATCAAACAAAATTAAAAAATTCAACAAAAATTCGATGGAAACTATAAGATCTGTAAAAAATAATATTGGGAAAATAAGAAGACATTTATTCATATACAGGGAAAGTCCAATATGTTGGTTCGAGTAACTGTACATTTTGTACAAGAAATATTATATAGGCATTCATAGGCACGAATATCACAGTTGTATACATTATACAAAAATATATATGATGCATGCATAGACTCACGTTGAGGTAGACATAACTTTATGTTACCTGAAACAAAAAATAGAATAATTATTGAAATGTTGAGATAAAAGTGATGAGTAGTTTGCAAAAAAAATGACTCATGACTCATGACTCATTTCTTATATGAAAACCCTTATTTGTCATTCTCAAGTATTTGGGTATAAGAAAAAACAATAAAATAATACAAAAATGTTGTATTTATTCAATACTAATGATAACCAGTAAGTAAAATAGAAACCTACCCCTCTAGAAGAATGTATCAAGCTCTAATCCCTGGACTCCATTGATTCCATATAGGTACACCATTCATCTACACTCCAGATTCCCTGAAACAAAAAATTAAACAAATTTTAAACACCATCCAGATACAAGTAATGTTTCCCATAGCAACTTCAATATATGATTCACTTCTTATATAAGAACAATTATTTGTCATAGGAATATTGACCGGCCGGCTTTTGGATACTTTGTTATAAATAATGGATTATAAATGAACAAAATATCAATACCAATAACTAATCAAATTAATTTGAAAAACAAGAAATTGAATATATTTTTAATAAAAATTTTAGAAATCTATTTTAAAACATTAATGCGTTCCAAAGAATAAAAAAGTAGGGAATATCAAATAATTACCCCATTAGGAGAATGTTTGGAGCTCTAATCCACGCCTTCCATGTAGGTACACAATTCACATACACTTCACTATCACTATACACTTCACTAAACACTTCACTATACGGCACTATACACGAATTCAAAAAATAAAATAAATATCGACCCCGCACTCCGTTCCGACCGAATCGAAGATTACTACTGAATAATCCGATCTGCAAAATTTATCTATTAGTCAAATGTACTTGTTAGTCACCTGTTGTATAAGAAGGGTTTATCATATCTATGATTGATATACATATACCGGCCGTCTTATCATTTAATTCAACGCTTCTGGAACGACTTCATTGGATATTGAAAGAATGTAATATAAGAATACTTTATTTCATATTTGATCAAGGGCCTTATTTAACAACAAATTGAGAATCGATTGCCAAAGACTAGAACGTTCTATCTATCATAATTAGTCGAGTTATGAGCACATTTAGTTTTAAAAACGGGATTTTCGAAAATTTCATGATCCTATTTGGAGGCGGAATATTGATTTTATATGAGAACAGACTGTTCCAGTCGATTTTTCACATCGAAAAACCCCTCCAGACAAATTTTGAACAATTTTTATGTCGAAAACTATTTTTTTGTCAAAAATTTTGAACCAAGGGGTAGTAGAGTAGGTATGGAAATATTCAATAAAAACTGCTGTGTGCTAATTTCTCTAATGATCGGAATTATAGACTCAAAATACACTGGAATACGTAAAATTTTCCGCTGAATCGATTGCCGAAGACTAGAATGTTCTATCTATCATATTATTCGAGTTATGAGCATCTTTAGTTTTGAAAAGTGGATTTTCGAAAATTTCATGACCCCATTTGGAGGCAAAATATTGATTTTATATAAAAACAGACTGTTCCAGTCGATTTTTCACATCAAAAAACCCCTCAGACAAATTTTGAGCAATTTTTATGTCGAAAATTATATTTTTGTCAAAAATTTTGAAGCAAGGGGTAGGTATGGAAATATTCAATAAAAACTGCTGTGTGCTAACTTCTCTCCTGATCGGAATTATGGACTCAAAATACACTGGAATACGTAAAATTTTCCGCTGAATCGATTGCCGAATATTAGAATGTTCTATCTATCATATTATTCGAGTTATGAGCATCTTTAGTTTTGAAAAGTGGATTTTCGAAAATTTCATGACCCCATTTGGAGGCGAAATATTGATTTTATATAAAAACAGACTGTTCCAGTCAATTTTCTACATCGAAAAACCCCTCCAAAAAAATTTTGAGCAATTTTTATGTCAAAAACTATTTTTTTGTCAAAAATTTTGAAGCAAGGGGTAGGTATGGAAATATTCAGAAAAAACTGCTGTGTGCTAACTTCTCTCCTGATCGGAATTATAGACTCAAAATACACTGGAATACGTAAAATTTTCCGCTGAATCGATTGCCGAAGACTATCTATCATATTATTCGAGTTATGAGCATCTTTAGTTTTGAAAAGTGGATTTTCGAAAATTTCATGACCCCATTTGGAGGCAAAATATTGATTTTATATGAAAACAGACTGTTCCAATCGATTTTTCACATCAAAAAACACCTCCAGACAAATTTTGAGCAATTTTTATGTCGAAAACTATTTTTTTGTCAAAAATTTTGAAGCAAGGGGTAGGTATGGAAATATTCAATAAAAACTGCTGTGTGCTAACGTCTCTCCTGTTCGGAATTATGGACTCAAAATACACTGGAATACGTAAAATTTTCCGCTGAATCGATTGCCGAAGTCTAGAATGTTCTATCTATCATATTATTCGAGTTATGAGCATCTTTAGTTTTAAAAAGTGGATTTTCGAAAATTTCATGACCCCATTTGGAGGCAAAATATTGATTTTATATAAAAACGGACTGTTTCAGTCGATTTTTCACATCACAAAACCCCTCCAGACAAATTTTGAGCAATTTTTATGTCGAGAACCATTTTTTTGTCAAAAATTTTGAAGCAAGGGGTAGGTATGGAAATATTCAATAAAAACTGCTGTGTGCTAACTTCTCTCCTGATCGGAATTATGGACTCAAAATACACTGGAATACGTAAAATTTTCCGCTGAATCGATTGCCGAAGACTAGAATGTTTTATCTGTCATATTATTCGAGTTATGAGCATCTTTAGTTTTGAAAAGTGGATTTTTGAGAATTTCATGACCCCATTTGGAGGCAAAGTATTGATTTTATATAAAAACGGTCTGTTCCAGTCGATTTTCCACATCACAAAACCCTTCCAGACAAATTTTGAGCAATTTTTATGTCGAAAACTATTTTTTTGTCAAAAATTTTGAAGCAAGAGGTAGGTATGGAAATATTCAATAAAAACTGCTGTGTGCTAACTTCTCTCCTGTTCGAAATTATGGACTCAAAATACACTGGAATACGTAAAATTTTCCGCTGAATCGATTGCCGGAGACTAGAATGTTCTATCTATTATATTATTCGAGTTATGAGCATCTTTAGTTTTGAAAAGTGGATTTTCGAAAATTTCATGACCCCATTTGGAGGCAAAATATTGATTTTATATAAAAACAGATTGTTCCAGTCGATTTTCCACATCACAAAACCCCTCCAGACAAATTTTGAGCAATTTTTATGTCGAGAACCATTTTTTTGTCAAAAATTTTGAAGCAAGGGGTAGGTATGGAAATATTCAATAAAAACTGCTGTGTGCTAACTTCTCTCCTGGTCGGAATAATGGACGTTCTATCTATCATATTATTTGAAATATGTGTAACTTTAGTTTTGAAAAGTGGATTTTCGAAAATATCATGACTCTATTTGAAGGAGAACAAATGATTTTATCCAAAAACGGACTGCTCCAGTCGATTTCTTGTTCCAAAAAACCCTCTCAAGGCGAACTCAAGATGTTTTTTTGAAAAGTGAGTTTCCATTAGATTTCAAGTTTTCTTGACATCTAATGAAAATATTAACATCTAATTTCAACTGAGTGTTGAGTAATTTCGAAGGTCGCATTAATTTTCGCTATAAACAACATAAAAAAATGTTCAATTCCTTCATTAGCATAATAAATTTTTAAGTGCGATATGTAGTCTATTATGTTCTGTTGACATTATTAAAATAAACACTTTTTTATTATTTTCACACGTTTTTCACTAACCGACAATCAACTTCTACAAATGTTTATCAATTGTATAAATACTTAACAACAATCAATTATGTGCCGAATGACGCGTTTCCAAACTATCAATTACGAATAATATCGCAGTCGCTATCTGTGGTGCAATTAATGGTAACCACCACTCATCACACAACGACAGAACTTATTTTTTAGTTCTATGGTTAGAACCAACAAATTAAATGAATATATTCGCGAAAAATCGACTTTGGAGCAGACATTTCTATTTATTTTTTCGGGAATTGGTAGCACTAGTAGATTGACATTTTAGCTTAAAATTATCGAATAAAATTTAACTCTATAAACAGTAGATATTTATTTAATAAATTATGTTTCCTAAAGTGTATAAGGTTATAAAATCAACGAATAATTCACCATATATAAATATAAACCAGTTTAATACGATTTTATATAAATGCCACTTTATTTTATTTAGCATATATTTTCATATAAATTAACGAAGTAGTTTGGCAAACATTCAAAAAATGCAGTTGGATTTACAACAAAAACGACAGAGATAAAGCCGGTTTCCAACAGTTCTAATATTTCATGTCAATTAAAGAATAAAATTGATTATCTAAATTAGAAAAAAGAAAATAAATCCAGTTTTTTTAATTAACATTTAAAATACAGATAAGATTATTGATTGAAAAGATCAATCGCTTATAAGTTAATCCGAAATTTGTGACAAAAATGATGGAAATAAAGAGGATCACTCGTGAATCGGCCATAGATAAAAAAAATACCGAATTTATTTGACAAATGAAGTTGACAAGCAACAAAACAAAAGGCGAGGTCTTAAACCGATATTCGGCTTGCAGACAAAGGAGCAATTATTGTTAACCCTTAGATCACAGTCCAATTATTACCAGTATGCCACTTTTCACAATGTATAATCCAGTTTTTCTAATGCGAACATAAGTTTATATTCCAGCTTACCGCAACACAAAAAAAACAAAAATAAAGTAACAATTTCTTTAATAATTTTATGATACACATACCCAATTGCACACTGTACGCGTAGGAATGTGTAAGTTACCGTACCTTTGAGATATGCATGACCTCATTTAGATTTAACTGACCGAATGCATTCTAAATGCATTCCTCTCAAAACCACAAACAATATTTATAAAATAATAACAAGCTAAAAGAAATTGCAACAAAAAAAACTTGTTACAGTGGCTTTAAATTTTGTATTGAGGAAGAGGGTTCAAAAGTATTTCCTAGCATTATCTACTGTCATGTGGTACTTTCTTTGTGATTCTTCTTTTTCCACCACCCTACTGGACTCCATCACAATAACATTCAGAAGATTCGAAAGTTAAGCAGTGACCTTGTATTTTTAATATAAATAATTGCAATAAAACTATTATTGTTCTGCTTGTTATGTTACTGTTTTCGATCTATAGGTATATAAATGAGTTTTTAAATACCTCACGTCTATAACATCATGAAAAATAAGTAATTAAAAAAACAAACGTAGAATGTATTTCAATGTTTGTCCTTGAAAAAGAGTACCATGGCTCTAATCCGACCACGATTCATCAATCGTGTATTTCAAAACAATAGTTAATACTTTTTGCCTCGGGTTATTTAGAAAATACCATTCAATTAAATCGATATGAAAACAAAAATGTAGGATGTGAAAAAACAATTGCTGTCTGTGTGGTTAGCAGATTTTAACTGATGTCCGGTAGTTGAAAGTGAAGGTTGTCGAGAATGATTCGCCAAAACATTAAATTGGCTCAACAAACTAAATAGAAAGTGAAAAATTCACGTTAATACATCATTTAATAGAGGAGTTCAGTCGTCAAAGGTCAGTGTGGCCAACAAAAAGTGTTTTTTCTGACAAGAATGACAGTTGGCAACTCTTGAAGGTTCCGTTCCAACCTTTAGAAACTGTGGTGCTCTTCTATCTACCATAGAGCGCTCAGCGAAGTCATATACTATGCTCCAGCTTGTGCTAAAAGAGTTCCAAGTTAACTATAATCAATGTAATTTGATTTTGCAATTAAAAATAGTCTTTTTTCTTATTGAAATAACGAAAATTTCTATACCAATGCCACGTAAAACGTTATTAAACAATTGATTAAGATAAATCTAGATCTTAGTCTCGCCAACACATATTCTTTGAACTGTGGAACAAAGCAATAATTAAAACCGTCATATCCGTTGTTTAATTCGTTTTCTTGGTTACGTAAAAGTTTATTCACATATCGACCTTCCTGCGTTAATATTACGAAACCAACAGGAAAGAAAGTTGATGATTTAAAAAAAAAATTAGTACTTATTGAATTATTCTGCTCGATAAACATTTTTCGACGATTTCTTAAATAAAATATTGAATTTTAAATAAACTAGTTCATTCCATACACGTTTGAATATTTAAAAAAATCTGTAAATTATTTAAAAACGAAAATATCCATGGCGCTATCTAGCAGTGAATGTCGTTAGTAACGGGGATTTTATCCTTAGACCTACTCGCCACTAGATCGCGCTTTGATACTCCATACAAAGCTTGTAATATTAGAAAAATTATACATGAAACGTACATTTTTCTAATTTCGAATGTAAAAACTCTCTAACATGGTATTTCAAACAAACAAATCGACTATAGTATGTAACCTAGTATCGATATCGACAAAAGGAGAATAATAAACAACTTCCGGCCTCAAGAAATTAAGTAGATCACTTGCAGCAATATTTTTCTAGCCATAACTAGAAGATAAATTGTAAATTATTATTATTCATAGCAGGTATGGATAATTAAAAAGAATAAAGTCACGATTCGCATTATGGAAGCGATACATGACATTGTTTTCTTAGTCACATGTCGGTCATATGCTTTTCCTTTAAATTTACATTGTTAACGTCTAATTAAGTTAACTGTGTGTGGTTGTAGATACATAATTAAGACCGATTGCGTTCGATTATCGAAACTTGCGGCACCTTAACAAGTAGAATTTTAAAAAATGCAAGAGAAAGTATCGTTTATTATGGAAAGTGCTAAGCTATTTTATAAAAATTACAGGATACTATCAAATGTACTTAAAATATCTGTAAATAAATTAAATACTACGATTTTGCGGGGAAATATTGTGACTCTATCTAGCGGCGAATTGAGAAAGTAGACATTAAAAAAGTAATGGGATGTAATGCTTACACCTACTCACGGCTAGATCGCGCTACATATGTTCTCACAAAACATTTTAGGCGAATTTTAGCGAGTTACTGGTCATGAAAAGTTAGGGTCAAAGAATTACAAATTATAAAACGGATTTTAGATGCAACAACACTATAATATTGTCTTTTGTTACAGGAGAGGGATGTTTCGAGAAGCCTTTGACAACGTTATGGAGAAACTACACCCAATCTTCCCGACCAGATGTCCGCATGAATTTGGCAGTCAGTGGCGGCGGTTTGAAAGCGACAACAAAGGATCACGGCCTTACCGAATATTGGGCAAATAGATTAACAGCTTGCGGAGCTCCATTACAATTTCCCCGATTATTCTGCTGGGTATACCGACATGAAGGCAAGCGATTAAGACACGAACTAAGATGTCATGCAGTACTTTGCTCTTCTTCAACTGTAGCTAAACAAATAGAAGAAGAACTTAAAGAATCGCTCGCTCTAGCACTCTTAGAATTCAAACGAGAAAAACTTTGCAGACAAAATGCAAGACTGTCCCTAGTAAATTCCGTTTATGAAAACCCCACGATACCAAGAAGGAAGATTTTGCTTAGTACAGGTTCCCATAACTATAGACCTCCTTTAGAAAGATCCAAATCGGCTCCGAAATTGATGAGTATCGAAGAAATTGTTGAAGAAGAAGAAGACGATGATGTATTCCACGATTCCAAAGAAAGTATTACGGTTAAGAAGCTACTTAATCATTGTAACAGTACCGGCAGTCTTCTTGACAGAAGAAAATGGTACTTAATGAATAAGATTCGAAACAATAACAATAATATAGTACCTGTGAAAGAATCGACCTGTGATGAAGTATTGAAAAAAGAAAGATTGGATGAATCGGAACCTGAAATGCTGGACGATAAGAGTGATGTGATATTGAAAGAACTGGTGGAAAATAGTTTTAAAAATGATCTGTTGGAATCGTGCGAAAAAGCTTGGTACAACGCTTTGAGCAACAAACCAGATCTGATACCGATCGAAAGTGACGAAGGCTCACTGTCCAGCGGCTGTGAGTCAGCTAGTACACTTATGTCCGACTCAGATCACCCCGTGTTTCCTACCATAACAGAACTGTCGGTTTTGCAAGAAGAAGAGCAAGAATACGAGAAAAAGACTGATTTTAAAGTTGGCGGTGCTGTTTTATCAAGGGTAAGAAGCTTCGAAAAATTATCAAATCCTGATATATTAAAATACTGCGGAATTAATAACAAAAAACAACTGTTGGACCAGGAAGAAGTTTCTTTAGTTCCGGTGGGAGAAACTCACGCGGATTTTAGTTCGTTGAAAGTTTTTAAAAGAAGAACTCTATCGGATCCTAATTATAGACGGTTAAGCGAAGGAAATGTATCGGATGATGAAATCGGTAGTGCTTGTAGTGACGAAAGTGGATATGAAGAAGAAGACATTATTAGTTCTATAGGAAATATAGTTTTAGTCTGAGATTATGCTGTGATTATAGGTTATAACTAACTTATTTAAATATTGAGCGGTATAATTATTAGAAAGTCACTTTATTTTATATTCAGTGAATTAATTATTTAATAAAAAAAAACTGTAGTTACCTGTAGATACTCGGAATATCGTTCACTTCATAGAGTAATAAATAAAAGAGAGATGTTGAACGTGTTTTGTGGTACAAAGTTACCACTAGCGCCTACCTTGGCTACTGGTATGAGCTTGCATTCAAGACGCGCCCTTTTTGTTCAAATATGCAACTACATTCATTTATTTTGAAAAAATGGGTTTTGTGCTTGTTCACTATTGTTTCTATTTTTTCTTCACTATTTAACAGAGCCGCCATTTCTTGTATTTTATAAAAACCAACTAGCGATTTGATGTTTGTCGTCAGTGCATCCTAGATTAAAAATTGTAACGTACGCAGACTGCTAATATATATTTTTTCATGGCAAATGGTGAGGTTAGATATCTGACAATAGCTTTCAATTATAATCAACTTTTTATAATAACAATTGTCAATATTCTGGAAAATAAAGGTACTTTACTCTTGGGTAAAATTCATATATTTTGCCGTACCTCGTACACGACTGAAAAAAATTGATATCTGTTGATTGTATTTTAGATTGTAGAACATGCAGAACTTTTTATGAAGAATACATTTTTTCCCTAAAATTAATAATAAAAAAGTTTCCCATATGGTTCCAACTTACTGAGACACATTGTAGATATGTTCAGAAGAGACTACACGTGACTAACATCAAATTATATTGACCATTTTCGTGTGGTTAAAGGCGGGGTTTGTTAGTTCAGTTAGTCGCTGTGATGCGCCATACTCAACTGGCTGCGCACAAACTTTGTGCCAGTTGCTTCCATGTCCTCTCTTTTATTTGTTACTCTATGGTCCACTTTCAGATTCAGAATAAGTAATTAGTCCAACACCATTCATTTTGTTTTAGATTTTATTTTCTTTGGGTCTACCTTTACCTTATAAACAGCAGTCTATAGAGCACGATAAAATTGACACACAAGGGTGTTGCGTGGCAAGTAATGTATAAATTTATAAATTAATATAAATATGTTGTAGTTAAATTACTTTATTGAAACTAGCGGCAAATACTTCTATAATATTAAAAAAATTGTCGGCAAAAATTGTGGTCTTACTGGTTCTATGTATATAATTGTAAATAAAAAGTGATTCTAATAATTGTTAATTAACTATATATGTTGTTTTACATGTACATTACCGATCATGGTGATATATTGTGGTATAATTTTTATGTAGATTTTACTCATCATTGTACCTTTCTTATAAAAAATGACAAATAAATTGTTTCAAAATATATTTATTATTTTATATACCTTTGTTGACTATAGAACTATGTGTAAACTATATAAATGAAGCTCAAAAACAACACGGTTTTCGAGAAGTTCTTTCTGGTGGTCTTGATGAATGTCTGGATGATCTACCTCTGCAACCAGGATAACACTTCATACCTTTAACTAACATGCAATTGTAGCATCCATCTAGGAAGTAGATAAAACCAGCGATGAATCCAAACGATGCCGAAATGACTATAATTCCTTTTGAGCTAAAAATTAACAAACCTCCAAAGACACATAGAGCTATAAATAACGCATACCACGCTATGCACATCCATTTAACAAAGCCTCGTTCTTCGGCTCGTACTGAGACCAAAATTACAATTAAGGTGCTTAAAACTACTCCGAAAATACTTGCGATATATAATGTACACGTTTTCGAATTTTCTGTCCAATAAAAACCCAGTTTGGCTTCGTCGTTTATCGACAGACAAAACATACATAATAGGCAGAATATTATTTCTCCTAATTTAAATAATCCGGGTAAAGTATTCAAGTAGCTAATCGTTCCCATTGCCAAAATACAAAATTAATTTTGATAAGTTTGTTTTGAATTTGACGCGACAATTTCAAAAACATTTTGACGTTTTTGTCATTTTGACATTTATGTACTTCCTTCATGTCAATGAAGATCATAGATTTACCATCAAAAGGAGCAGGCATGCCATTTTAACTAAGAAAGACTTTACTACTATTTGAGAAATCCAGTGGATTATTTCAGCCTTCTAGAACCTTTGATATATGTCGCAAAAATATGCCTAAGCGCCCTAAGCTATCAAAAGAAGAAGATTTGCAGGTACTACCTTTTTGGAATATGGTCAAATTATCCCCTGAAATATCAGACATTACCAAAAAAAGAAGAGACCTATAAAATGAACATAACCTAACTAAAATATATGTATAAACAAATCGTTAAAATTTATTAAAATGAGTCGACAAGGTACAAGTAAAAGATATAACTCAGATTCTGACTCTGACAGTGTGGATAGCGCTGAAGAAGCACGAAAGAGGGATTTAAAGGAAAGAGATGAATTTGCAACTCGTCTTAAAAAACGAGATGAAGGTCGTACAAGAAATATTGTTCAGAACTCAGACAAAAGAGCCTACGAGGAAGCTGCCAAAAGACTTAAGCTGGACAATGCAGAAAGGGAGAAACTCATTCCCATGCTCAGAGTTGCTTCGAGGCGAAAGTATTTGGAAAAAAGGAAAGATGATAAATTGCAGGAACTTGAGGCTGATATAGCCGATGATGAATACTTATTTGAAGAAGAAATGTAAGTTTATAACTTGATTATTAATGTTCTTTATCTATTCTTATTTTCAGTTTAACAGAAAGGGAAAAGAAAGAACGTCAACACAAAAAAGAACTCTTAAAGCTAGCACAGGAACATGAAAAAGCTAGAGAACTTGAACGAGTTCAGAGGTATCACATGCCTAGAGATTTGGGCAAAGATTCCACGGCTGATTACATTGAAGTTGATGAACTGGAGAAAGTACCACAATCAGAACAGAAAAAATGGGAAAAAGATCAGATGGCTTCGGCTGTATTTAAATTTGGAGCTAAAGATGGTATTAAAAAAGAGGAATATGAGCTACTGCTCGATGATCAAATTCATTTCATTCAAGCACTGCAAATGCCAGGTGGGTTAATTTTTTGAATATTCTTCAATAACTGTTGATATTTCAATGAAAATTCTTTAGGTATAAGTGAAAAAAAAGTGCCTGAGCTAACTGAAGTAGAAATGAAGAAACTATCGATAGAAGAAACCAAAAAAAGTCTCCCAATATATCCCTTTAAGAATGATTTAATACAAGCTATAAGAGAGCATCAGATTCTAATCATTGAGGGAGAAACGGGTTCTGGAAAAACTACACAAATTCCACAGTATTTACATGAGGCTGGATTCACTGAAGATGGTAAGTAAGTTTTTTAAATTGATTAAAATTAATATTTAATTTTTAACTTATTTCAGGTAAAAAAATTGGTTGTACACAACCAAGAAGAGTGGCAGCTATGTCAGTAGCAGCAAGAGTAGCTCAAGAAATGGGTGTAAAACTCGGCAACGAAGTAGGCTACGCAATTAGATTCGAAGATTGCACTTCAGAGAGAACAGTAATAAAATACATGACTGACGGTACTCTACACAGAGAATTCCTATCCGAACCCGATTTAGCATCTTACAGTGTTATGATCATAGACGAAGCACACGAAAGAACTTTACACACAGACATATTATTCGGTTTGGTAAAAGACATAGCAAGATTTAGACCGGATTTAAAATTATTAATATCCAGTGCAACTTTGGACGTTACCAAGTTTTCAGAATTCTTCGACGAAGCGCCAGTGTACCAAATCCCTGGAAGAAGATTCCCAGTCGATATTTACTATACAAAAGCTCCTGAAGCGGATTACGTAGACGCTTGCGTAGTATCCGTTCTACAAATCCACGTAACCCAACCTCTTGGAGACATATTAGTCTTTTTAACCGGTCAAGATGAAATAGAAACTTGTCACGAGCTTTTACAAGACAGAGTACGACGATTGGGTTCCAAAGTAAAAGAATTATTAATACTACCATTATATGCGAATTTACCAAGTGATATGCAGGCTAAAATATTCGAACCAACTCCACCTGGTGCTAGAAAAGTTGTACTAGCTACTAACATAGCTGAAACTTCTCTTACAATAGATAACATTATTTACGTAATAGATCCAGGGTTTGCTAAACAAAATCATTTTAATTCGAGAACTGGTATGGAAAGTCTAATGGTAGTACCGATTTCGAAAGCTTCCGCTAACCAAAGAGCTGGTAGAGCTGGGAGAGTTGCAGCTGGGAAGTGTTTTAGGTTATATACTGCTTGGTCGTATAAACATGAGTTGGAGGATAATACAGTTCCTGAAATTCAAAGGATTAATCTAGGAAACGCTGTTTTGATGCTGAAAGCTTTAGGAATCAACGATTTGGTTCATTTTGACTTTTTAGATCCGCCGCCTCACGAAACTCTAGTGCTGGCGCTCGAACAGTTGTATGCTTTGGGAGCATTGAATCATCACGGGGAGTTGACGAAGTTGGGTAGGAGAATGGCTGAATTACCGGTGGATCCTATGATGGCTAAGATGATTTTAGCTTCCGAAAAGTGAGTATTTTGATGTTAGAACCTTTTTTCACGTACTGTAGTCGTATATATCTGTGGTCCTGGCCTCGTTCGTAGTTACAAAGCCAGCCTTGTATAGTATTCAGTCTCATCGGTTGGCTATACATTCTTAGCGGGAGTGGGTAACACTGTTTTGAATGTCAATATCTGTAGTCGTATATATCTGTGGTCTTGGCCTTGTTCGTAGTTAGTACAAAGCCAGCCTTGTATAGTATTCAGTCTTATCGGTTGGCAATACATTCTTAGCGGGAGTGGGTAACACTGTTTTGAATGTCAATATCTGTGGTTTTGGCCTTGTTCGTAGTTACAAAGCCAGCTTTGTTTAGTATTCAGTCTCGTCGGTTGGCAATATATTTTTAGTGGGAGTGGATAACACTGTTTTGAATGTCAATATCTGTAGTCATATATATCTGTGGTCTTGGCCATGTTCGTAGTTAGTACAAAGCCAGCCTTGTATAGTATTCAGTCTCGTTGGTTGGCAATATATTTTTAGTGGGAGTGGATAACACTGTTGAATGTCAATATCTGTGGTTTTGGCCTTGTTTGTAGTTACAAAGCCAGCCTTGTATAGTATTCAGTCTCATCGGTTGGCTATACATTCTTAGCGGGAGTGGGTAACACTGTTTTGAATGTCAATATCTGTAGTCGTATATATCTGTGGTCTTGGCCTTGTTCGTAGTTAGTACAAAGCCAGCCTTGTATAGTATTCAGTCTTATCGGTTGGCAATACATTCTTAGCGGGAGTGGGTAACACTGTTTTGAATGTCAATATCTGTGGTTTTGGCCTTGTTCGTAGTTACAAAGCCAGCTTTGTTTAGTATTCAGTCTCGTCGGTTGGCAATATATTTTTAGTGGGAGTGGATAACACTGTTTTGAATGTCAATAGGCGTTTTCGATTATTTACTTTTGGCTGCTAGTAGTAGCTCGTAGTGACTGAATTTCGTTCGTTTATTACCGGGCGTGACGCCTAATCTTACCTTCCCCTTGCCCCTTGAGCACATACCGAAAAGTATGGGCTTCAAGCCATGGACATTAAATGTTTGACGTTTGTCAGGTTTGACGTTTATTTTAAGGTTAAAATTGTGCCGATTACGATTTAAATCTTACTGGAAATATTTAAATATGCAAAATTATACTATCAATAACATCATAGTCGAAAACTGTTCTTCTAAAAACACAGGAAATTCATTGATAATATCAGATGATAGTTTGGATGATGACATGATATGACAAGTGGCTTTGAGGATCCCAAAAATCGTGTTCGTTTTTCTCAAAAGTCTTGACGACTGAGGCGTCACGCACAAAGGCTTGAAGCCCAAATAAACGAAAGCAGCAAATATCTGTAGTCATATATATCTGTGGTCTTGGCCATGTTCGTAGTTAGTACAAAGCCAGCCTTGTATAGTATTCAGTCTCGTTGGTTGGCAATATATTTTTAGTGGGAGTGGATAACACTGTTGAATGTCAATATCTGTGGTTTTGGCCTTGTTTGTAGTTACAAAGCCAGCTTTGTATAGTATTCAGTCTCATCGGTTGGCAATATATTTTTAGTGGGAGTGGATAACACTGTTTTGAATGTCAATATCTGTAGTCGTATATATCTGTGGTCTTGGCCTTGTTCGTAGTTAGTACAAAGTCAGCCTTGTATAGTATTCAGTCTCATCGGTTGGCAACATATTTTTAGCGAAAGTGGATAACACTGTTTTGAATGTCAATTGTCATTCAGGGCTTATATGGTTATGTTAGTTTGAGAGGATACATGTGTTGTTGTTGCGAGAGAGGAAATAAAGTTCATTTAATAAGTATTGTAATTTACATTTTATCATCGGCATCATGATCTATACAGTACGAGAATTATTGCGAAATTTACTCTGAAAATAAAATTTTCATATGAATTTTGTAAACATTTCTCTGCTCTACTGTTTGACACATATGCCATACGCCTGCGCAGTGATTTCGTTTTCGGGATAAGTTGTCATGGTTACGATTTACATATTGACATTTATAAATAATCAGCTGTATTTGAACCGTTTATTTGATTGATTATTTATTTTAATTGAGATTTGCAGTTATGCCAATGTTTTGGCTTTTCTAAATAAAGAATTAATGGTTGAAAACGACAACAAATAATGACTTATGACGCCATTTTGGTAATATTTTACTGATCTCAGTTTGGTTTTTAAAGATACCAGTGTGCTGAAGAAATAGTGTCAATAGCAGCAATGTTATCTGTAAACGGAGCTATATTCTACAGACCAAAAGACAAAATAATTCACGCAGACACCGCTAGAAAAAATTTCGACCACATGGGAGGAGACCATTTAAGTCTTTTGAACGTTTACAACCAATGGAGAGATTCCGATTACTCCGTTCAATGGTGTTACGAAAACTTCATACAATACAGGTAAGATTATAATTAAACAAATAATATTTGAAATAATTTAAATTAATTTCAGGTCTATGAAGAGAGCAAGAGACGTTAGAGAACAGCTGGTAAACTTAATGACGAGAGTCGAAATCGAAATGTTGTCCAGTGTTTCGGAAACTGGAAATATCCGCAAAGCTATTACTTCTGGGTATTTTTACCACATAGCGAGGTTTTCCAAAGGTGGAAGCTACAAAACGGTCAAACACAACCAAAGTGTTACCATTCATCCGAACAGCGCTTTGTTCGAGTCTTTACCTCGATGGGTCTTGTACCACGAATTAGTTTTTACGACGAAGGAATTTATGAGACAAGTTATAGAAATCGAAAGTAAATGGTTATTAGAAGTGGCTCCGCATTATTATAAACAAAAGGAATTGGAAGATTCTACCAATAAAAAAATGCCTAAAACGATTGGGAGAAGTACCAGGACTGATTAAGATGTGATATATGTATATATGTTAAGTGTTTTTTTTATAAATTTTATAAAATTACTCAGACTTTCATTCTTCTTTTTCTAAATTACAATGCCCTCCTATCCTACAGGACATCCAGCCAACGTTGACTCAGACAGTTTCATTCACTTTAAAAGATGAAACTAGCCACTCTCTGAGTACCCAGATAGAAAGAGGCCATTAGAAATTGAAGACTACTTCTTTTCGTGAAAACGAGAGTGAAATATCCATTCTAACATATTTATTTTGTCGATAAATACACTGCTCGCCAAAATTATACCGAAAATAATGTTTACAATAATTATATTCTGAGAATATCCTGAACATTTTTATTTATAAATTATTTTGGAACTTCCTCGCCTGCCTCTCGTGACGCAAACGTCACCCATCGTGAATTATGGCTATCATTGCTCGTTTCCTCAGGAGGAGTAATTTGAATTTAAGTTGGCAATTCTGTAGACCTATGATTGGTCAAATTCCACCCAGTTTCACACAGCACTTCTTAGCATTGACATTGACGGCTGATAATTAGAATTTTGTATAGTTCTGACAGATAAATAAATTAATTTTGTTATTTTATTATTTTCACTCAATTTCGTTTAAACTGAACATGACAGTACCTGTCTATATGGAGGTGACAAGCTATCGAAGATTTAAAACAATATCGGTTTTGTTAGAAAATTGGTTCTTCTTTTTTATTTCATTCACTGACATTCAGTTATTTGCTACTCAAAAACAGCCATATTATAGTAATGTGTATGTTCTAATCTTTCAGTTTGAATACGAAACAGGAAAAAGTTTTACATGAGACAGAATACCCGTCTGATTAATACTTAGGTATAAAACAATCTACTATAGACAGACGAGAAGTCGACTTATGACTATGCGTGGCTGATTTTTTCATCAATCAAGGCATAATTCATAGACTTGGAACACGACTGTTGACTACTTTTTCGGAACACGCTATTTAGTAACTAATCTGGTAACTTTTAGTGATGTGAATAAAGCTTTTCAAATTACTCCTGGTTATTTAATGAGGTATATTATACACAAAACAAAATAAAACTACCACTCGCTTTAATTCAATATTTATTTTGAAAATATAATTTAGTAATATAAAACAGGGGGCGAGTGCATGCCAGAGCATATTTGTTTGAATCAATTGGAGACACCGTTAATGTTACTATCGTTTATGGGTAACTGAAAAATGCAGATCCAGAAGACATTCGGTATAAAATTTTGTTCTTTATTGATAGAAAATACTTTTATTGCTGACAGTACATAAAATACAATATTAATGTATAGGGTGTAGCAAAAATATCGATCATCAATGTACTTAGGTAAAATTTTATTGTTGAAAAGTGTTTGTAGACTAGAAATTTTGGAAGGGGTGCTTAAAAATATGAAAAAACGGAATTTATGATCGATATTTTAGTCATGTAGAATAATAATAATCGTAAAAATAAAATAAAAACTGAAATAAGAATAAATTACCTAAAAAAAACACTCCATAATTGTTACAAAATGGCAAAAATGAAATATTGAGCATATTATACATTAAAATACATCCCAACCCTCGATATAATTATTAAAAACACACTTAACTACCCCGATTTTTTCTTTACAAATGTCCCCTTTGGTAAGGATCGTATGTGGCTAGATACTTATCGCTGGTTAGTATTCTAGAACCATCCAATACGGGTAAATGTCTAGTGTCGTTGACGTTAACCCTAGCAATAAGTCGATTATCTTGGGTTATCAATCTGTTTTCGTTCGTAACTAGACTCGCATTGTCAGCAACCAGCAATCTTAGTGGAGGAGGCTCGGAAACGTCCACTAAAAGTCTTGATCCTTCATGGTTTATTAACCTAAAACATATTGATAGTAAGGATTTAAAAGATAGAGCTAATAGAGGAGTTCAGTCCTAAAGTCAGTGTTGCCAACAAAAAGTGGGTTTTTCTGACAAGAATGACAGTTAAGGTCTACTGTTTAAAACATAAGATTTTGCATGTTTTTTATAATTGCGAACATCTATTTTGCTTTATTAAAATAATGAATACACCCCCAAAGCGTATAATTTGACATTTAAAATGACTTTTAGCTGAATACTCAACATATCGGTGGCCAATAGTTCTATGAACTTTTGGCATGTCACTATTTCATTCCTATTATTCAGTCACTAGTTATGTCAAATGTCAGTCTAATTAGCTGTATCTCTATTCTTCTTATTACTTTTTTCACTGACATTTGACAGAGCTAGTGACTGAATAACAGAAATGAAACGGTGACATGCCAAAAATTCCTAGAATTATTGGCCACTGATATGTTGAGTATTCAGCTAAATAGTAATTTAAAATTTCAAATTATACGCTTCCAGGGGTGTATTCATTATTTTAATAAAGCAAAATAGATGTTCGCCATAATAAAAAACATGCAAAATCTTATGTTTTAAATGGTAGACCTTAACTGTCATTCTTGTCAGAAAAAAACACTTTTTGTTGGTCACACTGAACTCCTCCATTGTCAGTTGTTTGTCACCTTGTGTCACCAATCAGTCCTCTATGATCTCCCAACAATTGCGAAGGATCCGTTACAATTCTAGTACCATCGCTGAGCTGTTGGGTTTGTATCAACATTCTATTATCTTGTTGCATCAATCGATTGTGATCTTGCTGCGTTTGTTGTGTTTGAGATTGAAACTTCTGGTCTTCGACAACTTGATACTTGGTCGGTACACGTTCTTGATTGTTGGCAGAAGCGTGCACTTTCATATGCGTGTTGAGCGTACTGGATTGAGAAAAAGCTTTACCGCAAGTAACGCAAACGTACGGTCGCTCACCGGAGTGAACGCGCATGTGCCGTAGAAGGATGGTGTTTACTGTAAAACCACGTCCGCATACGCTGCAAACGTAGGGACGTTCGCCAGTATGGTTACGCATGTGGTATTTCAGTTTCATTACAGTTGTAAATCTGAAAGCGTTTATTAATGGTTATTTAACCAACTAGTGTATTAATGAAGGTCATTAATAACCGAAATAATTTAATATTTTTAATTGTTAATTCATTTTTTTCATAGGTAAGTACTGTCAAAAATGAATAATGACATTGAAATGTCACAGAGATGGTCGCTGGTTCAAATGTCACTTTTTCGTTTTTTTTTTTTAATTCTTTTTGAGATGTCTTAGGACTAATAATTATTATAATTTTGTAGAATAATAAAATAAAACAATAGGTAAGTCAAAAACTAGAAGTATTCTATACTAGAATTCATTTTTTGAAGACACTATTGTATTTTTGGTTGCCTACATAATGTCAGTATGCAATGTGCGTTGGGTTGCCTATAAAATGTCAATATGCGATGTGTGTTAGGTTGCCTGCAGAAAATTTAGTTATAAAACGTACCTTTTTTGACATATACAACATTCGATGGGTTTTTCTGTTCCGTGTAATCGTTTGTGGCTGGTCAAATCACCTGATTGTCTAAAAGCTTTCCCGCAAAAATCGCAAACGAACGGACGCTCGTTTGTGTGAGTTCTCATGTGAATTTTGAGACTGGCTTTTGATACATAACCATTTTTACAAATTTCGCATTGGAATGGTCTTTCACCTGAAAATAATTGACACATTAATCTGTAGTTTTCCTGACAAGTGATATATTTACCTGTATGAGTTCTTGCATGTAATTCCAGATTAAACCTTTGTGGAAAACACTTTCCACAAATATTACAAACAAACGGCCTGTCCCCAGTATGTTGTTTAATGTGTATGGACAGACTTTGATGATCAGGAAATTCAACCTTGCAGTAATCACATATATGTTTCAATAGTGCAGGATCACCTTCCTTTTTCTCGTGAATTTTCATGTGTTTAAGAAGACTGTTTTCAGCGTAACAACCTTTATTACAGATTTTACAAACAAACGGTTTTTCTCCGCTGTGCTTGAGCATGTGTTTAGCTAACATTGTGCTGTGTATAAAACGTTTTTTGCATATTTCACACTCGTGTGGTTTCTGTTCTTCAGGGAGGTGAGTACGCATATGGTTATTTAAATAATTTTCTTCAGTAAATGCCCTAGGACACTTTTCACATTTGAAAGGTCTATCTTCTATATGGGTAAGTAGATGCTTCCTAAATGATTTTAGATTGATAAATTGTTTTTTGCAAACATTGCATTGGTTATTGTCGCGTTTCATTCGTTTTGCAGATAATGCTAAAATAAGTTGAGTCGGAGAATAATCTTCAAAATAAATACTATGTAAAAGTTTTACCTGCTGATTTGCCTGCCTTTGCCAATATCTTTTTTCTGGAAACTCGACTTTTATAAATTTTTGTAGCTTTCAGAAACTGTTTTTGAGCAATAACTTTGTCATCATTTTGATTATCTGGCAAATTGGATTGTAAGGCAATAAATTGATCTTTCAAACTCCCTTCATCACTACTATCTGATGACATAATTCCAAAATTATCCAGAAAAAAATTATTTGTAAAATCATTTTGTATCGGTTCATCTTTGCTAGGTTTTGGGAAATGATCAATGGGTTTGCCTAAATATGTCCGGAGGTTTATATCACTTTGTTCAAAAAGTTGCTTGAAGGAGTAGGATCTGCTCACTTCATGACAACATTGTAAGCAAATCAAGGAGGGCAAACCATCATCATCTTTTATCTGAAAATCAGGAACACAAAAATATTTATCAAGCTAATCAGTTAAATGTAATTTGTTGAATAAATAAAAAATACTAGATTAATATTATAAAATTCATTGAAATAATTTAGTAATTATCTGGCCTTGTACATTGTATTAATAATATTTAGTGACGATAAATTGTAAATAATGAAAAAAGTATAAACCTGTACAGATGTAAACTCCATGATCATTTCTGCCAGGACCAATGGTTGTCCTGTAGAATCATCTTGCAAAAACACTGATCGCATTTCACCCTTTTCAGTTAAACAAGCTCTACAAATTTTGCCTAAATCAAATAGGTTAACAGAGTCCACTTTTAATTCCATCATTAAATTGTAAAAGTCAAAATATAGAGCATAAACACAACAAAAAAGATGCACAACTACAAACACGAGCACGTAAAGGAAATGGCGACAGACAGATTCTTCCACTGGTCGATTGTGGAAGAGGCTTGTTGATCGAGCTTCTAGTTAAGCAGGTAAATGGCGAACATGGACTAGACTTATGGAATATTGTCGTAAAGGTCATTTTCGAATAGCACTTTTATTGAACGGTACTGAATAACGCAGGACAGATCCGGATTCATAACAATTCAAGCACAGGTAGCTAAAGGTCAAAAGTATTAATTTGAATATTTTAAATTATAATTGAGCTGAAAATAAATTGATTATAAATTATTTGTATCTAGTTTGAGTTACTTGGTTTTCAAAGTACAACTATTACGTACTTTCTTTCATTCAATATATTAAATTGTAATTAATCCGGCCCAGTAATTACCACTTCCACTCTTTGGTGCTGTGGTTAGCAGTGTCTAGGGTTTGTATGCCGGCAAGTTAATGGTCTTTAAATTTCATTAATAATGCTACGTTTATAAAAATTGAAATTTACTGGAAATTGCTATTTATCTAGTTGAAAATATGCTTTTTAAACTATTCCTTCTAGCTAACTATTCTCAAATAGTGAATTAAATTTTTGATAATAATAACTAACCGGCCAAAGTAACTGCACCCAGATCCAGAAAAAGAATTTTAAAAGTAAGGTTAAGTTTGTGTTTATGTGTTATGTATTTTTTTTCAAATATTCAAACAAATAGTAATGGATTTACAAAATTTGAATACTCTCGATTGTAAACAGGGAGCTGTAAGAGCAGTTAGGTTTAATGGTAACTTATATTCTTTTGAATCGGATAACGATCTATTCTTGAACAAACATTTTGATAATGAAAAACCCTCTTTTTATGTTTTCTCTACTCTATACTTTATTTCTTGTTTTAGTTGATGGGTCTTACTGTTTAACATGTGGTTCAGACAAAAAACTGAAACTTTGGAACCCTTATAAAGGTCTCCTTCTTAAAACATACGGTGGACATGGAAATGAAGTCCTCGATGCTTGTGGTTCTTGCGATAGTAGCCAATTAGTGAGCTGCTCTTCAGATAAATCCTGTATATTATGGGACGTTACAACAGGCCAGCCTACTCGTAGATTGAGGTACAAAAAATATTTCATGCTATTATAGACCAATTGTTATTTTTTCCAGGTTTACAATTCTTAAGATCTTATAATTTTATTTATAGAGGACATGCAGCAACAGTTAGCTGTGTTAAATACAACGAAGAATCAACCATAGTCATATCAGGAAGTTTGGATAATACCGTGATGTGTTGGGATGTAAAATCCAGATCTCAAAATCCTGTTCAAACTTTGAAGGATGCAAAAGACTGTATAACATCACTACAAGTTACTGATCATGAAATATTGGTAGGATCTGTAGATTGCTCATTTAGAAGATATGATCTAAGGAATGGTAGATGCGATGCTGATTTTGTAGGAGCTCCAGTGGTCTCAGTATGCTTCTCACACGATGGTCAATGTGTTTTAGCAGGATCTGCTGATAATACAATTCGATTATTTGATAAAACTTCAGGGGAAATGTTAGGACAGTAAGTTTGAATATATTTTTTTTATACAAGATAAACTATTAAAATTATATTTGTAGATACACTGGACACCGAACCGATGATATAAACATAGAAAGTGCCATAATAACTAATGATAACTACATATTGTCTGGATCCCGAACAGGAGAATTATGGTGCTGGGACTTGGTTAGCACCGAGGTCGTTAAAAAATTTGTACACACCGCTGGTAAAGCTTTGAATTCCATCAGTGTTCATCCTAAAAAAGATGTAGTTCTAACAGCTGCTGTAGGTTCCGTTAAACTGTGGGGAGAGCCTGAAGAAACTTTTATAAGTGTCGATTGACTTTACAATACAGTAAGTTTAAATAAATCACTTTTTATTTTGAACTACCTACTCTACTGGCAGTAGGCACTCATTTTGAAACGTTTTCGAAGTCTTAATGAGAGAAATTTTCGTTTAATGGTTGCTTAACTGCCTGTTTAACTTTACCTGTTCTAATGTAATTGATAGTTGAGGGTGTAAATAAGAAAAGGCAATTTTTTATTTATGCTCAGTACTTAAATTGTATAATGGACCGAGATATCAATAAATACCTCCAGTTTTGTAATAAATAAATAAATTAACAATATAAACAGCTTAAGAATGCGCTAACGATGAAGAAGCCTCTGGGTGGGTGACTTGCATCAATTTTTCGACAAAGTTTGTCAAATTTTTCAAGAAAACGTGATAATTTTCCGGCTTATCTTTCCATTTAACACATAGATAGTATACAGGGATACCTGAAACAAAAAAATTTAGAAATCGGTATGGAAATTATAGGTTATCTTACCTGATAAGGTAATTACTAATCCTATGACAGTATTCCAAGGTTGTGTAGGTATGGGGAAGATAATAATAAATGCACAGCATAGTAAAAATAGTATAGGTATGGATAAATGTACCCGGATTGGTCTAGGTAGATCTGGTTGTTTGTAACGTAACCAAAGCAATCCAACTACACTTGCGGCACTCGAAAGCCACAATATTTGCCCGTAGTAGTTTATCAGTTGGAATACATCGCTTACTAGCAACATAACTAGAGATGTAAAGCACTGAAATAAAAAGAACTGTCAAAGTCATGTGTTATCATAACCTCAAATTATTTTATTTTAACGACAGGTAAGCCAACTTGGAAGTGATAAATAATTGTAAAAAAAAATTAAGTATAGAACTGTCAAAGTCATGTGTTATCATAACCTCAAATTATTTTATATTGACAGTGACTTACTGTAAATATTAAACTGGGTATTGGAGTATTTCTTTTTACGTGGATGTATGATACGAAGTCGGGTAAATGACCTTCTTGGGATCCAGTCAAGAAGAGTCTTGAAGAGGTGAATAAGATGCCGTTTACGCCGCCAAATGTAGAAAGAGCGACGAATATAGGAACTAACCATTGAACGCTGCTGAACATTTTCATTCCAAATGACTAAAAATTATTGATATATTATTTAACCTAACATATAGTGCACATTTTGAAATAAAACTATAGTCCATTTAATAACCAGGAGGAGTAATTTAAAAAGCTTTATTTACACCACTAAAAGTTACAAGAAAAGTTACTAAATATGCCTTGATTGATGAAAAAATCAGCCACGCATAGTCATAAGTCGACTTCTCGTCTGTCTAGTAGATTATTTTATACCCAAGAATTAATCAGACGGGTATTTGGTCACATGTAAAACTTTTTCCTGTTTTGTATTCAAACTGAAAGATTAGAACATACACATTACTCTAATATGGCTGTTTTTAAGCAGCAAATAACTGAATGTCAGTGAATGAAATAAAAAAGAAGAACCAATTTTCTAACAAAACCGATATTGTTTTAAATCTTCGATAGCTTGTCACCTCCATATAGACAGATACTGTCATGTTCAGTTTAAACGAAATTGAGTGAAAATAATAAAATAACACAAAATTAATTATATTTATCTGTCAGAACTATGAAAAATTTGAATTATCAGCTGTCAATGTCAATGCTAAAAAGTGTTGTGTGAAACTGGGTGGAATTTGACCAATCATAGGTCTACAGAATTGCCAACTTGAATTCAAATTACTCCTCCTGGTTTTTAAATGAGGTATAGATGGACTAAAAAAGGGAGTAGAAGTAGTAAATGTATTGAAATTTAACCAAAGATTTTGTTTATAAGGAAAAACTCACCAAAGCAACTGCTGCGGAACTTTCAATTTCGACTCCAGACAAAACGGCAAAATAGGCAACATTTGCTAAAACGTATATACCTGTAACAGTGGGAAGAGCAATCCAAATTGCTTTTGGTAAATTCCTGGAAAAATTGGTGAAATTAAAATCTATAAATAATAAAATCTTTCACGTTTTTATTGATATTGTTCAATATATAAGTAATCACAATAAAATTTGTATCTGTCATAAAAATAATTACCCATCAAGGGGAAGTATTTAATCTATTTATGACTGGAAATGGACAATAAATAAATAAATAGGACAATACAGGGAAAATTGACAAGAACTCATGCATATAACATGCCAATGTAAAATAAACTTATTCTCTATGTGTATGAAACCACACTGTATATTAAGAATGATGCAAAAGCATAGACGTGCGCATACTTTTTTATCAGAGGGTGGCAAATATTAAATAAGAATCTTTTGAAGAAAAAACAAAGAGCCATTCTCACGGAAACATTAAAAATTATAAAATGTCTTAAATAGATTGATATTTTGAGAAACGGACCACCCTGTTCCCCCTGTAGGCACGCCTATGTGCAAAAGTTGACATTTGTACCGTATTTTGCTACTAATAGATTGAAGAAAATGTAGGTAAAGATAAAACGTGATAAATCTTTTACATGAAGAATTAAAATTGCCTCTATTCATTCAAAATCACACTCCCGACTTTATAAAGGAAGTCATTCAAAGATCTCTTCAGACTGACAATGAAAACCATTCTGTTATCCAACCTTTGTAAAAGAATAGAAAGGGATCAGAGTAGAGACAGGGTCGGATTCGAAAGTTTTACAAAAAAATAAGAAAAAGGAATATGGAGTAGATAATTCCAACAGGTTTTTAATGAAAAACAGTAATGATGAAACAGTATAAAAACAGCTCTATATTATGGAAAATTTAAGCAATAGAAAAGGTCGTTAACGATATCTATGATCTTAGTTGTGTAAAACCGGCTGCAGTTAGAGGTTATTAAATGTCAGTTGTCAAAAATGCTACTCATAGACAAACCATCTACCTGAAAAGTCGACGCGTAATGTTTATATTGAAAATAATAATTCGTCTTGAAATTTTAAAAGCCCCTAACTGTATTTTGCCGAAAAAAGAAAGGATACTTGACAGAACATGTATTATTCATACGACTTTGTGTTTCCCTTGCTCATGCATTAAATATTTTACTGAGAGGGAACTAAAATAATGGAAGGATTGGCAGAAAAAAATGCAGTTGCGGATTCCAAACTGTAATACGAGTGACCTTGAACTTGATTGTGGTGGGGTATCTACAAAATTTTAAAGTTTTTTTGTTAATTATTGCAGCCATTTGTAATTTTCTTGTTGGTTTCTGTGGAAATCACATACTAAAGGCTGGAACCATATAAATAGACACATATAGGTATGAAAAATGACTTAAAACTGACATTTTAAGGAAATTAATACTACACACAAAGTTTATTTGGTGTTTTTGTGTTATACATTTACCTGTAGGGATCTTGCAGTTCCTCTGTAACAAAATTGAGAAAATTCCACCCACCAAATGCGAATAATCCCGAGTAAAAGCTCAAAGCAATTTGCGAGATCTCGTAATTACCATCAAAAGCGTTGTGGAAATTCTCCGTGTGTCCTTAAAAAAAATAATATATCCACCCAGATCATTCAACTCTAAAACTTAGACTTACCGGTTCCCATGTGATATATCCCCAATATAATTATAACAATCAACGCTAAAATTTTAGCGTAAGTGAACACACTCTGTATTCTCATAGCCCATCTAACACTCAAACAGTTGATAGCTGTCAGTAGACCTGCAAAAGGGAAAACAAATTGGGTTTCAAGCATCGTTAGCACTCTATTCTTGTTTAGAGAGTGGATTTTCCGGTTTTGCTTTTCCTAATGACAGTGGAAAGGATGATAGAAGAAATAAACATTGAGAAATAATTGTATCAATATTCTCAAATGGGTAATTATATAAAATGTGTTTGAGACACACTGTACAGTATAATAATATGAACCTTTCTAATCAATATAGTTTATTCAAATTAAATATATTCAAGGATATGTGGTTAAAGGATTGGCGTGTATGTAGTGTACAATTTCATCAAAGCATATTACTTTTTATACCTTAAAAAACAATATATTAGTACCATCTAAAAATGATTCAAATATAATAAAATGGATCCTAATAGCACAGGTCAATATTTTTCTAACCTACAATTATTTTTAGTCAAACAATATCTTTATTTTGGATGTGACGTAAAATTATTGCTAAATAGAATTTCTGCTATTTCTCATTTTGTTTTATGAATTGTAATTTGTATGTAGGACGTAAACTTCGGAATTATGCGCGAGTTAAATCTCCATTAAGAGATATCTATTACGAAATGGAAAGAATTTTATATTAAAAGTAGAGTACATAATGAAAAAATATTCAGTTAGGCACTTGTATATCGGGTGTTACAATTTGTGATACCCATAAATAAAAACATTGATAAGTCCAGTTATCATTATTGGGAATTTATTCAAGTGTACTAATATAAATAAACAATAGACATAATATATAGTTTGTTCAATTTTAAAGCAAATGAATACCAATAAAAAACAATTAATTGGCAAAGCTACTATATTTAATAGTCTTGATCGAGTCTGGAATTTTATATTAAATCATATAACCTCTTTAAAAAGTTCCAGCCACGCCACTGGATTAGTATATTATCTATCAAAAGCACTTTTTAACCTTATTATCAAAATCTTGAAAACAAAACAGGCCTCTGACAACTTTTATTCTGTTTGGGACACTCTGTTTATTACATTATGTTATTATATTGAGTAATAAATTTTTTTGTTTAGTTAATCTTTGGCTTTGTTGGATTGTTTGTAAATACATAGACCACAGATTTGTTTTATCGCGAAGTACATCATTGTAGGACATTAAAAATTAAATTAATTGGGGTGGGATGTAGCAAATTTGTTTTTTTGGCATTGAAAATGACTTACATAGACATACGGCAGCTAGTAGTCGGATGGCATTTTCAGGTGGTCGACATTCTGGAAAAAATGGTTTAGCAGCATACTCGGCAAAAGTTATGGCAACTATAGCTTGGGTAGTTGGTCGTATGATAAGTAAAGAAACCCATAACATTAGGAATGCTCCAAGTGGTCCAAATGCGACATAAATGTATGCATAATCACCTCCGGATCTTGTTACAGCAGTCCCCAATTCTGTAAGAAGATAAAAAATTTTATTTTTCCTACTGTGAATCACTTATCTATAAAATTATACTTGAATAAATTCAGGAATATTCCCACGGTAGATAAAAACGAAATATCGGTCTCCCTATCAAAATGATTAAATGTATGAGTCATAAGCTATACTACACACTTCGAATTTCCCACACTGTATTGAACCGAAGCTTTGGATAATATTCAGATTCTGTATGGAGCAAAAAACAATTATAAAATAAGATAATTTAACCAGGTAATAGAAAAAATATAGTAAATAGCCCGCGTATATTATGTATTTTTAGAGAATTGAATTATCGTAACTTAGACTTAGACAATTTAAAATAACACCGGATTTACTGAATAGAAAGTTGTAGTCACCTACTTATAACATTGTTTTAAATTATTTATTGCTATGTAAACTAAAACACAAATGTTTATGTATAAATTATTCAATTTTTTTGTCCTATGAACAAATATGAGCGCGTATTGTTATTTCAAATTAAAAGTAGAAATATGAAAATATAAATAAAAACCTACCAGCATAGCATAGTGCTCCTAACATAGAAAAAACCCCAGAAAGACACCATATAATTATCGACAAACCCACGGATTTTGTACCAGCGTAAACTCCTGTAGGAGATACGAAAATTCCACTTCCTACAATGGTGCCGACAATAATAGCGACACCATTCATTAGAGTTATTTTTCTTTGGAGTTTCACCGTTTTTCCATCGGAATTTTCATACTTATCAGCGCTTCCGTTTGAAACTGGGGTCGTCGCGACTCCCATTTTCAAATTTACTTATTTTTCCAATTAAAAATTATTGTTTTGGAACATCTTTGGTTGATTGTCACTTTTAAGGTTATTGCATCACGCACGTGGTTTTATTTGACTCTACAAACTACACAAGACCGGCACTAAGCAACTCCACCAACAGTTTGCGATTTGTGTTGCTCTCACTCATTCCATTTTGCGGTGTGTAGTTGGCGTCCACAGATTACGAAGGCAAGCGCACTGAAATTTTTACAGCGTTGTCATACTATCCTGTGAAATATGTATTTTTTGGAATCTTGATAGTAGAAATGCACGACTCGCCAGATAATTTTGAATACTTCCGTATTATGTAATAAATTATAATACTGAATGTTTTGTATTTGTATACAGGGAAGACCTTTCAAAATATCTGAAAATATTGACTTTATTCAGTAAATTGTAATTTAATTTTACATTTTTATAAATTCGTGTTAAAGTTGACTATAAAAGACTAGGTTCTATTGATAACAATATTTCCTTGCGAGAGATCCATTATAGGTAGTCAAATTTTATACGATACCAATAGTAAGTGGGAAAATTCTTTTCGCACTAGTGATATACAATATTTTTTCTACGACGACTCTTAATTTTTACCAAACAATATCAAATCTGACGTTTTTAGATGTGGATAAGTTACTTTCTTATGTATTATTTATATATATTATGCATATGCATGCTTTTTGCAAAGTTACTTTCGAACAAGTGATGTACATTGTTTTTTCTACGATCTACAATAATATTCTTTTTTTCTTTAATATTAAAATTGATAGAATTAATGCATTTTTTTTGTGCAAATTAATTATAATGGAGATAAACTATCTATATCAGAAATAAAATAGTGTACCTATTACGAATTATAAAAACACTATGCGGGAGACTGAAAGATCTCAAAATAAAACAGCATTTAGATGTCCCCAGATTGTGTAAGTCAGTTTTTCAGAATCTTCGATGCTGTTTACGTCTCTTTTAAAACAAAACATTTTAAAAAAGTGGAACAGTCGATAGATATACAGGTAAGTACATGGAAAATTTAAAAAAAATTCCAATTTCGAAAATAGTACGAAAAACAAAGAAAACATTGAATGTATTTTATGAAATTACTCATGTTTTTAGATGAATCACATAAGGTAGTCGCTGTTTTATTACAATAAACATCGCTTTCTATATTTAAAACGTAAAATTTTTCACTAATACTTATTTTTGTTTGAATTGTTTCACGGAAAAGTGAAAATTAAATGAAAAGTTTGAAAAAAATCGCATACAAGATCGAATAACATGAGAACGACCATCTTGTTTTTTTGACTGTTATCCAACATTATTTCTATTTTTATACAACATTTTCTCAAGGTATATAAGTGACACTTTGGATATTTTTATTTAGAAAAAAAATGGATACAAGAATAGGGGACGTCATACTACGAGACAGGAGCAAGCGACCTATAAGAAATAAGCGATTTAACAGGTTAGAGAAAAAAAAAACATGTTTTTTTTAACTAACCAATAATACTTTCTCCTAAAAAGGGTATTTATTATAATTAACCTCCTATTATGTAACAAATTTTAATAATTTTGACTATAACCTCCCACCAAAACTTCTAGCACACTTTATTAAATTTTTAGAAGACCCTATGGTGAAGAAAAAAGACCACCAAAGAGATTATTCACTCCGGAGATAAAAAGATTTTTAAAAGATTGGCTGGTAAGACGAAGAGAAAACCCCTATCCGAATAGAGATGAAAAGAAGATGCTAGCCGTGCAAACTGGTTTGACTTATATACAGGTAAGTTATTAGTCATGCGCAGTGAATAAAAGAGACTCTGCGCATGGGTCGTCCAGTTTCCAACCATTTTTGACTGCTCTACGAACAAACCTGTGTGAGGTATTTTTATTGCAGGTATGTAATTGGTTCGCAAATTGGCGAAGAAAACTGAAAAACGCCGGTAAGGAGCCTCATCATAAAACGTGGTCTTCGCTCATAAAAACTTACAACAATCAAGTTCAAGGTAACGTCGAACATTTCAGCATATGTTCGGAAGACAGTATTTGGGAAGAATCGGATCGTACCTCAAATTACACAAGTGATATCTTTGAAAACCATAAAAATGACAGTCGTCAACACGAAGAAAAATATTTTAATAACAACAACGATAATAATATGCAAAATCAATGTTACTATATTAGTTCGACAACTGAGAACGATCCTGAAAATCCTTTTGCTCAAAACGTCAATAAATATAAAAATCATATAATGGAGAAGTATTTGAGGGACTGTCAAGAACCGTTTGATGGAAATGATGATAAAAAACCTTCAATGATTTCGAAATGGTTGGAGAGCGCAGCTAATTTCAAACCTAGCGAGAGTAGTTATCTTAGTTGGACTTTTAACAAAAGTACTAAAAAACGAGTTAAAAACAGTGAAAATAGCGGTAATTCGTTGATACATGGAAGGGAAGAACTTGATGCAGCTGAAGCTTTGACTACATTGGCGAATTCAAGATTTAAAGTTTAATTAAGAAAATTAAAACAGATGTTTTAGAGTTTTATACAGGGTGATTTTAAATGACACTTACAACGTTTGCATGTAGATACCTCTTGTAAAATTGGACAAAATGATATAAGAATTGAGGGGTCCAGCTCATTTACTTTTCGAAATACGGGGTGTTGAAGTTATAAAAGTTTAAATTTTGTATTTCTTTAAAATGGATGAATAAATTTATTTGGCATTTGGCAGGTTGTTTTTAAATGTTAAAAGGCATATTTTGATAGAAAACATTTGTCAATTCTTGATCCAGTGGTGTACATTTGGAGAAATATGTCACTTTTCTCCTCCCATTTTCCACGCCACTTGCATTTGTGGCTTTTTTCAATTAATTTTGTATTCCTCAATGTTTTTCACGTAAAAAACACATAACCTTTACATATCAAAAAATGTGTAGTTTTCAAGATATTTAATGTTTTCATGAAGTTTGCAACATCATTTTCAATAATAAAAGCACAAGTTTGGACAAATATTTTTGAGTCTCTGCTTCACAAATTAGTTTCTGATACATATTTTAACCATTAGTAGTTTGAAGGTTATAAAAAAAATATTTTTTTCATTTTATTATTAAAAAATTAGGTTGCAGACTCCATGAAAACATTAAATATCTTGAAAACTACACATTTTTTGATATGTAAAGGTTATGTGTTTTTTACGTAAAAAACATCGAGGAATACAAAATTAATTGAAAATAGCCACAAATGCCAGTGGCGAGAAAAATGGAAGGAGAAAAGTGACATATTTTTCCAAATGTACACCACTGGATCAAGAACTGACAAATGTTTTTCATCAAAATATGCCTTTTTGCATTTAAAAACAACCTACCAAATGTAAAATCAATTTATACATCCATTTTAAAGTTATCGAATTAAAACACTTTATTTTTCAATACTTCAACACCCTGTATTTCGAAAAGTAAATGAGCTGGTCCCCCCAATCCTTATATCATTTTGTCGAATTTTACGAGAGGGCAGCCGTTGTAGGTGTCATTTGAAAACACCCTGTATATTAACACGTTCATTTACAATTCATTGGACTTGTATAATTTAAATTTCTTGATATTTTTTAACTGGAATTCTTAAAAAAGTTGATAGAATAAATCGAAATCGTGACTTACTTACCTATACACCATAATGTTTTTTTTATGTTTTTGGTTAAAATAAGAGGTTTTTAAAATGCTTCATGTTTTTATAGTTGTACAATTAAATAATTTAAATGCATATAGTGTACTTATAGTAGACAGAAAGTTAAATGTCTTACCTCAGCATTTTCTACCTTCCTCTCATTTTTCTGCTCCAATTCCTTCTAGTTTTTCACCACACAATATCTTTATGCCATCTTGAATTTTATAATAATATATTCCTTATATTTAGTGTAAGTTCTTGAAAGTCATGTTAATTTTTGTAAGATTTTGTTTGTATATTGAGTCAAACAATTTCATTTAAATAGCATTTTTTCATTATTTGTTATGTCACTAATGCTCGAAATTCCGCCAAAACATAATAATGTACCTAACCGCACTTTTGTACTAGTCAATTTTTAGATTTAGGCCCATTTTATGACGGTTGGAATCGGAAAGTTAAGTTTAGGAAGTATTGGATATTTTTACCAAAAAGTTTGATGAATACCTGTAGTTTTTTGTGTTTTAATTTTGATTAACATTTTGTGACATTCCCATTATCCTTATTATCATTATTTGGCTTTTTTACAATAAAAACATTTTTAACCTCACAACGTTCATTATTGTGATTCCACATTTAAACATTTTGCTCAAGTGTTAAATAATATTTCTACTGTGATTTTGACTAACCATTAAATTTAAGTGATGTGTTAACTTAAAATAACCTCAGTTCGATTTGTTACAAATTTAGAATATAGACTGATTTTTAAAAATTGTTACTGCTTTGATTTTTGAAAATAAACCTTCAAAAAGAATTTCACTCTTTCATTCCAAATGAAATATAATTTTAACTGCAGAAAATAATTTATTTAATATATTAAGTAACATTCTTTTTCTTATTTCTGTTTCTGTTTTTAACATTGGTAACTTCGTAAAAGTTACTACCAATCTTTTTCCTCTTTTGAGATCTATCAATAGCTCTCTTTTGTTTGCTTGTTAATTTTTTAACGTTTTCTTTTTTGTCTTTATTCTTTTTAGAAAAATCTTGTACTTCAAACGTGCCACTGGCGGACTTTGTGTACATTTTGTCAGTAGTTTCCATATCAGAATAAAAGCTTATGTCAGAATCTGAATCATCATCTTCAGTTTTATTTTCTGTTTCATTTAAAGTGCTGATTTCTGTAGATTCGTCCAAAATACTTTCACATTTATCCTCGTTGTACTCAGAAACTGCTTTATCCAGATTTTTAATAGGTTCCAAACTTTTAATATCATCCCCTTCAAATGTTAGATTCACCCTTATTTTTCCAAAATCTTGAACAACGCCTAAGGAAGATTCATCAATTTCTTCTTCTGTTGCAGCTAGAGGTTCCTCATATCCAGGGGGACTGCAGTAAAAAGGTAACTTGCCTCTTTGCCAGTCATTGAGAACCATTTTTGAAACACTAGCTATATCCGGCTCACCTTTCTTTAGTAATTTTCCTGATCTTTGTGCTAACTTTTCTAAAAAGTCTGTTGGATCTGTCCAATCATTTATTTTGTAAGTCTTTTTAATATATTCCGGTTTAACTCTTTTTAAAACATGTTCTATATAATCTTCTGGATTGGTAACCAACTCTACTCTTACTACTCCCTTTAGAACTTTTTCTACATCTGTTTCAGCTGATGGATAAACAACTCCTGGACAATCGATAAGATAAATTCTTTTCATGAGAGTGATATACTGCCATACTTTGGTTTCTCCTGCTATGGGAGCCACTTTGCATACTTTTTTGCTTCTGAGTGTATTGATAACCGATGATTTTCCAACATTAGGGTAACCTATGAAGCCAACTGATATTTGCTTCTTGTCTATATGAAGTTTCCCTTAAAAAATAGTTACAAATAGTATTATTACTTTATGTGACATATTTTTCCACTTACCTAGTTGTCTAAGTAGATTTATAAGAGATCCTTTACCAAATGGATGTGTGATACTAGCATGGAAGGCAACAGTTGGGTAATCTTTATTCAGAATAGCTACCCATCTCTGTGTAACCCATGTAGGGACTAAATCGACTTTATTTAGAATGAATATTAAATGTTTATGAGGTTTTTCAGTTTTCAAATATTTTTCTAGATAGGAAGATCTAGTTCCCAAAGGATCTCTTGCATCTAAAACTTGGAGGAGTACATCTGAGCTATCTACAACTTTGTATAGCTCTCCCCATATTCTTCTGGATTGTCCAGCTGCCATAACCCAATCTCTTGGCAGCTCACGCACTCCTCCTGTATCTCTTATTATGTTGGAATCCTTTTCATTATTATATTCATTGGCTGATTTCTCTGCTATTTCACTTAATTCGTCTATGCCTTTCACTGCTAAATTTGGTCTTTTTCTACTTTTTTTAGGACCAAAAACACTTTGGAAACTTTCAGTGTCCAATAAGTGGACTCTTGCATTCTTAGCTTTTTCATTTAATAATGTTATGGGTAAGGTAGTTGGTTTCATTACCACTTGAAAAGGATTCTTTAAAGCATTACCTAATTCTGTTTGGAATTTTTGTAGTGTGTTTTGTGATATAACTCTACTATTTCCGAACCATTTTTGGTTAGGCTCAACTCTAGCTTGTGTTCCAGAAGGTAATCTTCCCTAATAAAACAATAGTAAAACAATTTAATAAATTGGCAAACTTATACAACAACCACTTACTTGAAACGGAGCTGGTGTAAGAATTTTTCCTGTCTTATCCCTTTTTGCTTTAAAATTTCTGTACATTTGCAATCTTTTTATAGTCCCTTTAGTACGAGCCTTGGCTACTCCTTTTAATCCTTCTGTAGGTCTTTCAGGATTCATAGAGTGATTAGATTTGTTGAACCCCTGTTTCCGAGGGGCCCCGCCAACAGATCTAACTTTCGGCATGATTGATGTATTACTTTTCTTTTATGGAAATTGTATTTTAATGGTTCATTAAATTCACTTCAGCTGGTTTATAAAATAACCTATATTTTCTTCAACTTCCCAAGTTCCCGATTCCCACGTGTGTTTACTTGATGCTGTCAAATTATTGACGTTTTCGATCTGTCAAAAATAGTTTCAGTATAGTAACCTTTTAACTTTAGGCAATGCTTAGCTTGCTGTTAATATTAAAATTTCCCATCAATATATCAAGAAATCTAATGCTCGGAAACATTTTCTTTTTCTTCTACTGAATTCTCGTCGACAAAAACATATTGAATATTGCTTGTTTTTGAATATTCTATCATTTCATTTACGATGTAATGAATAAAAAATTTTTTAGTACTGTTTCCTATTTCCTATTCCTACATATATATTGGAAAGTTTTATATTATTTTCAATTGAATATTCTTAGAAAGTCGCTGGTACTTGTTTTCCACAGGACACATCCTATCCAAGTAACAACTAGGATAAATATTAGGGATTTTTATAATAAATGTCAAGCTGACGTATGTTGCCTATCATGTTCATGAGATGTTATCGTTCTTTGATGTGAAGGCGCCATGGCCGCCGAACAGGAGCAATTTTACCAAATCTTGACAACACTTTTATCTACAGATAATAACATCAGAACCCAAGCTGAGGTAAGTTAAACTGTTCTTTAATCTTATTTTGATAATTTAAGAATGTGAGAAATACGGGGCAGCTAATATTTTTTATAGATGAACCTTCAAATTCGTCAATGTTCACAACGTGTACCGCTAGCAAGGCATGCTTATGTCGAGAACGGGAAATAACTTATGATTCACTCGTGGACAGTCAGATCCACCAATAATTAATATATCGTTAAAATGGTTTTGATTTCCAGCTCTGGAATAACTATATGGGGTGTACATTAATTTTTTTGTGAGCATTGTAAAAAGAGCGCCAATACTAGAGCAACGTCCATTCCATTTACTCTACTATTTAGTATTTTTCAAAAACGACCTTGCCGGAATTTCAATTAATGTCAAAAACCTTTGTTTTCCTACCTCAACCATGTCTTAATTAGGTTGTACTATTGAGTATAATTAAGGAACTTGTTGCATTGCACATGAGCTAATTATAGAAAAATTGATAAATACGTACTTGTTAAATTTTTTGGGTTTCTGTTGACATTTTTAGTGATAAATACATGCTCTGCTGTTGCAATTTTAGTAATTGCTTTATAATATCAGCTATTTGATTAGTTTAATCAATAGGATTAACTGTTTGTAGTATTATCACTTCTAATACTTGGAATTTTAAAGACATATAGATGTTAGGTATTCATATCAACTTAATGGGATATTTTTATAATAAACAACAAATTTGAGATTTTTCACTTTCGCAGGATGCTTATTCCAACTTGCCTATTGAAAGCAAGGTTAGTCACTTACTAGGAGCCATCCGTAACACAAGTTTAAGCCATGAAGCTCGACAAATGTCTGCAGTATTGCTGCGCAGAGTATTCTCCAATGACTTCTTGGATTTTTATCCAAAGTTACCACCAGAGAGTCAAAATCAGTTGAAAGAACAAGTTTTATTAGCCGTTCAACAAGTTGAAACGGACCAATTAAGACATAAAGTGTGTGAAGTTGTTGCTGAAGTTGCTAGGAATTTGATTGACGATGACGGGAATAACCAATGGCCGGAATTCCTTCAGGTAAATTTTTCTAATTCATGTATTGTTCTTGTGCATTACCTTTTTTGCTTTGCATTTTATCCAAGGATTTCAAATACATACTTGAAATAATTAATAGTCTTCACATATAAAGATTTTATTATTTAAATTTGTATAAACATATGAATAATAATTATTTCCTAGTATTACTTATCATTAATTATGTGAAGATAATATCCTCGACTAATATATGATGTAACTCACCTTATATCAGCTTGTTTTATATTATAGCATAGTTTAATAACAGAAAAGATATTTTAAACACCTTATTTACTGTATGATAACATTTCAAAGCAATTTTTCATTTGAATAAACATTTTTTCAGTTTCTCTTTCATTGTGCCAATGACCAAAGTCCCGTTCTCAAAGAATCAGCTCTACAAATGTTCACCAGCGTGCCTGGTGTATTCGGTAACCAGCAAAACAACTACTTGGATCTAATCAAACAAATGTTACTGCAAAGTTTACAACCCACCGAAGCTTACGAAGTACGTTTTCAAGCTGTACGAGCAGTTGGCGCCTTTATGCTGATCAATGACAAAGAAACGCAAATTTTAAAACATTTCGCTGATCTTTTAACTCCAATGCTACATATTATCGCGGAAAGTATTCAACAGCAAGACGATGATTCTCTATTAAAAGTTCTGATCGATTTAGCTGAAAACGTACCGAAATATCTGAGACCACAGTTATTGCCTATTTACGAAATGTGCATGAAAATCTTCAGCGATTCGAGAGCGTTGGACAGTTGGAGACAACTTTCTTTGGAGGTTATGGTAACTTTAGCTGAAATGGCACCAGCAATGGTTCGTAAAAACGCCGCTAAATACATGGAACAACTAATTCCTTTGATATTACAATTCATGGCTGATCTCGAAGAAGAATCCGGTTGGGCAGAATCCGATGAACTTTTAGACGAAGACAATGATTGTAATAACGTAGTTGCAGAAGCAGCTTTAGATCGACTTGCCTGTGGTTTGGGTGGTAAAATCATCTTACCTCTTGTAACGCAGAGTATTCCTTCGATGCTAGCCAGTCCGGACTGGAAGCAAAGACATGCTGCGCTTATGGCAATCAGCGCCATCGGAGAAGGTTGTCATAAACAAATGGAAGGCATGCTGCAACAAATAATGTGCGGAGTTCCTGGTGTCATGGAAGGTGTTTTGCATTATCTACAAGATCCCCATCCGCGCGTCAGATACGCAGCCTGCAATGCGGTAGGTCAAATGGCAACTGACTTTGCTTCGGTCTTCGAAAAAAAATTCCACGATCGCGTAGTACCGGGTTTGCTTATGCTACTGGACGACAACGCCAATCCTCGAGTTCAAGCTCACGCAGGTAAGCGATAATTTGTAAGTTTTTGGGTCATTAATATAATTATTATTCGATTTTAGGCGCGGCTTTGGTTAACTTCGCCGAAGATTGTCCCAAACACATTCTTAGTGGATATTTAGACGCGCTTATGAGCAAACTAGAGGGTATTTTGACCGCTAAATTTAAAGAATTGGTGGAAAAAGGTACCAAATTAGTACTGGAACAAGTGGTAACGACAATAGCTAGCGTCGCCGATACGGCTGAACAAGAATTTATAGCCTATTACGACCGTTTAATGCCTTGCTTGAAATATATAATTCAAAATGCTAATAAGGATGAACTAAAATTACTCAGAGGTATAATTGTGATGTTAAAATTTGTCAAAATTGTTATAAAATTGTTTTTATTTGACAGGTAAAGCGATTGAGTGCGTTACTTTGATCGGCATGGCGGTGGGATCTGAAAAATTCAGCATAGACGCCACTGAAGTTATGGATATGTTGCTGAAAACGCACGGAGATGGCGCTGAACTTCCAGACGACGATCCTCAGACCAGTTATCTTATTTCCGCTTGGTCCAGAATTTGCAAGGTAATTGTTTTATTTTTAATAATAAAAATTATTGAAATGTTGATGATATTTTAGGTTCTTGGTAAAAATTTCGAACAATATTTGCCTTTGGTGATGGGACCAGTAATGAGAACAGCAGCTATGAAGCCTGACGTAGCTTTATTGGACAACGACGACATGCAAGGAGTCGAAGGTGATGACGATTGGCAGTTTGTATCGCTGGGGGAACAGAAAAACTTCGGCATTCGCACTGCAGGTACGAATTATACTAAAAGTAGTTCAAATGTATCTTAGACAAGACTTTGTATACCCTGATTACAACCGTATTATGAGATTTAAAAAACGAGTAGTTCAAATGAACGTTTTTTCTTTTTTTAGTTATTGTTATTTAAAATACTTTTGTAGCAATTTTTTGTGTATTTTCCAACCTTAAATAGCACTTTCGATTAATTTTATGACCAAAATAGCAGTTTTTATGAAATTTTCAACTATCTATAGGAGTTTTTGAAAATTTTGTTAATCATTCGACTGTTTTCATGCATTTGGTTGTTAAAATAGCAGTTTTTAGACATTTTGTTGTTCAGCAGCAGTTTTTATGAATTTCTCAACTTGAAATAGCAATTTGTATTTTCCAACCTTAAATAGCACTTTCGATTGATTTTTTGACCAAAATAGCAGTTTTTATGACATTTTAAACTTTCTATACTAGTTTTTGAGAGTTTTGTTGATCAATTAACTGTTTTCATGCATATTGTTGTTAAAAATAGCAGTTTTTATGAATTTCTCTACTTGAAATAGCAATTTGTATTTTCCAACCTTAAATAGCACTTTCGATTGATTTTTTGACCAAAATAGCAGTTTTTATAAAATTTTAAACTTTCTATACGAGTTTTTGAGAATTTTGTTGTTCATTTAACTGTTTTAATGCATTTTGTTGGTAAAAATAGCAGTTTTTATGAATTTCTTGACTTGAAATAGCAATTTGTATGTATTTTCCAACCTTGAATAGCACTTTTAATTAATTTTATGACCAAAATAGCAGTTTTATGAAATTTTCAAATTTCTATAGAAATGTTTGTGAATTTTTTCAATCATTTAATTGTTTTCATGCATTTTTTTGTTCAACAATGATTATAAAAATGGATCCAATTCCTGAAATTGTACCCTGATTACAACCGTATTATGAGAATTAAAAAATAAAGTAGTTCAAATGAACATTTTTCATTTTCTAGTTATTGTCATATAAAATACTTTTGTAGGTTTGGAAGACAAAGCGGCAGCTTGCAGCATGTTGGTTTGCTACGCGCGTGAACTAAAAGAAAGCTTTTCGAATTACGCCGAGGAAGTTGTCAAACTTATGGTGCCGATGCTCAAATTTTATTTCCACGACGGTGTCAGAACCGCGGCCGCCGAATCTTTACCGTCACTATTAGAATGCGCAATTTGCAAAGGTCCTGCTTTTATGGGAGGCATGTGGAGTTTCATATGCCCGGAATTACTCAAGGCCATCGATACCGAACCGGAAAGCGAAGTGCTGATGATCATGTTGGATTCGCTTTCGAGGTGTATTCAAAAATTAGGACCCAGCTACATCGATCAGGAATCCATGACTGAAATTTTAAGGATTATTGATAAATTGATGAAGGAACATTTTGAACGGGCTAACGATAGACATAAAAAACATTTAGATGAAGATTACGATGAGGTAAGTGGAGAAAATGATGTTTTTTAGCAGTTTTTATGAAATTTTTTACTTTCTATAGGGGTTTTCAAGCATTTGGTTGTTAAAATAGCAGTTTTTATGAATTTCTCAACTTGAAATAGCAATTTTTATCTATTTTCCAACATTGAATAGCACTTTCGACTAATTTTATGACCAAAATAACAGTTTTTATTAAATTTCCAACTTTCTATAGGAGTTTTTGAGAATTTTGTTGTTCATTTAACTGTTTTCATGCATTTTGTTGGTAAAAATAGCAGTTTTTAGACATTTTGTTGTTCAACGGCAGTTTTTATGAATTTATCAACTTGAAATAGCAATTATGTATTTTCCAATCCTAAATAGCACTTTCGATTGATTTTTTGACCAAAATAGCAGTTTTTATGAAATTTTAAACTTTCTATACGAGTTTTTGAGAGTTTTGTTGATCATCCAACTGTTTTCATGCATATTGTTGGTAAAAATAGCAGTTTTTATGAATTTCTCAACTTGAAGTAGCAATTTTTATTTATTTTTCAACCTAAAATAGCACTTTCGATCAATTTTATGACCAAAATAGCAGTTTTTATGAAATTTTTAACTTTCTATAGGGGATTTTGAGAAATTTATTGCCCATTTAGCTGTGTTCATGCATTTTGTTGTTAAAAATAGCAGAATTCAGACATTTTGTTGTTCAACGACAGTTTTTATGAATTTCTCAACTTGAAATAGCAATTTTTATCCATTCTCCAACCTTAAATAGCAGTTTCAACTTTCAATAGCAGCTTTTAAGGATATTTTGTTGTTAAATATAGCAAGTTTACAGCTTCATACGCTTTCAGGAAGTTCAGGAACAACTAGAGGATGAAGAATCTGACGACATCTACGTACTAAGTAAAATCACCGACGTCATCCATTCGCTATTCCTAGTATACAGAGAAAATTTCCTGCCCTTATTCGACCAAATTAGCAGTCACTTCGTGAACCTTTTAACGCCTAATCGCAGCTGGGCGGACAGGCAATGGGGCATATGCGTATTCGACGACATAATAGAATTCACAGGACCAGCTTGTGCCAAATACCAAGGCTTCTTCCTCCAACCTCTCGCTGTATACATAAAAGATAAAAGTTGCGAAGTCCGACAGGCAGCCGTATACGGATGGGGAGTACTAGCTCAATTTGGCGGCGAACAATTCGCCGGGGAATTGGCGAAAGCCATAACGCCTTTAGCAGAAGTTATCAACGATCCCGATTCGAAGGATCCTAGAAATGTTAACGCCACCGAAAATGCCATATCGGCCGTTACGAAAATTATGAAATACAATAGTTCGCAAATTAATTTGGACGAAATTATACCGTTGTGGTTTACTTGGTTACCGGTTATAGAAGACGCCGACGAAGCGCCGCACATTTATGGTTACATGTGCGATCTCATAGAACAGAATAATCAACACATTTTAGGTGAGTTTCAATTTAATAACACACAAATTCACAATTATACACACACAAAAACTACACACAGGAACACTAGTTAACACAAAAAACCATTCGATAACCCACAAAACCATTCTAAAACCCACAAAAACATTCGAAAACCCACAAAACCATTCGACAACCCACCAAAACATTCGAAAACCCACAAAACCATTCAAAAACCCACAAAAACATTCAAAAACCTACAAAAACATTCGAAACCCCACAAAACCATTCAAAAACTCACAAAACCATTCAAAAACCCACAAAAACATTCGAAAACCCACAAAACCACTCAAAATGTGGATAAAAAAACCTACAAAAACATTCGAAACCCCACAAAACCATTCAAAAACTCACAAAACCATTCAAAAACCCACAAAAACATTCGAAAACCCACAAAACCACTCAAAATGTGGATAAAAATGATATAAATCGCACAATTAGACAATATTTCAGATGAAAAACACTGAGTAACGCACAAAAACCTCAATTTTACATAATACCACTGTGATGCATCTACCAATTCACAATTACACTTAATCAAAATACAGTTAACACTAAAAACTACATATAGGGATACTAGTAACACAAAAAACCATTTGATAACCCTCAAAACCATTCGAAACCAAACAAAACCCCTCAAAATTTGGATAAAATTGATATAAATCGCACAATTAGACAATATTCCACATGAAAACTCACAAAAAAACACTGAATAACACACAAAACCTCAAATTTGCATAATATCACTGTGATGCATTTACTAATTCACAATTACACTTAACCAAACACTAGTTAACACAAAAGACCATTTGATAACACACAAAACCATTCAAAAACAACCAAAACCACTCAAAATGTGGATAAAAATGATATAAATCGCTCAATTGGGCAATATTCCAGATGAAAACTCACAAAAACACTGAATAACACACAAAACCTCAATTTTACATAGTATAACTGATGCATTTACTAATTCACAATTACACTTAATCAAAATATAGTTAACACTAAAAACTACATACACGAACACTAGTAACACAAAAAACCATTTGATAACCCACAAACCAATCGAAACCAAACAAAAAATTCAAAATGTGGATAAAAATGATATAAATCGCACAATTAGACAATATTCCACATGAAAACTCACAAAAAACACTGAATAACGCACAAAATCTTGATTTTACTAATTCACAATAATTACACTTAACCAAAATACAGACAGGAACACTAGTTAACACATAAAATCATTCGGTAACACACAAAACCATTCAAAAACAACCAAAACCACTCAAAATGTGGATAAAAATGATATAAATCGCTCAATTAGACAATATTCCACATGAAAACTCACAAAAAACAATGAATAACGTACAAAACCTTAATTTTACACTCCAAACCATACAGAAACAAGTGAAATAACACATTAACTACTCCCTATACTTCTATCCTAGCCCATTTTCTGACAGTAAGTAAATTCAACTTCACTCATTTATCGAGTGACTTGCTTGGGGATGTTGATTGGGGAATTTTTTTGTGTTTTCAGGCGTAAATAATTCGAATATTCCAAGGATAATCGGCATAATAGCGGAGGCGTTCTTTAGAGAAGCGATAGATCCCGCTAAGCCGGAAGGTTTCAGAATGGTGAATATCGTCAGACAGGTTCAATCGAACGAAACGTTTTTCCAAAGTGTGGTCCAATCTTTGGCACCGGAATTACAGCAAGCTTTGCACGTGGCTCTTCATACGGCCCCCACCTCTTAGCTGAAGATAAAAATTTAAGTTATTGTTTTTAAAGTTAATTTAATTGATACAGAGTTGAAATAATTAATAATAATAATAATAAATAAAAACGTTAAAGCCTACAGGTTGGTTCTAAAATAATTTGCTAGAAAATTCCAATCATTTCCAGATATCGAAAAATAAAAGAAAAACTGTTGAAGCGGATTATTTTGGAACCAGCCTCGTATAAATTATTTTTATATTCGTGCGACGTTATAGCTGAATTTTTTCTTTTTCTTTTTGTAGAGGTTACAAAGAAAGTTTTTTACTGAGAAATTTTTTATGATTACCTTCCGATTAGGTACTTCTTGTTTTGCTGCGAACTCGTCGATATTGTACATAGAAAATCCATTACTCTGTACTAAATGTGATACTTTTTGTTTTTTTCATTCATAAAATATTTTTGTCTACAATATTGTCGTTGGTGTTTTAAAAAAATTATTTAATCACTGATGAAGTTGAAGAAATATCAATAAAAAGCATTTTCTCGAAGTTGGTTTTATTTTTATTCACCCGATTCCCATCCTCGACATTCCTTGAACAGTATAAATGAAGACTTTGAAGAAACCTCCACTAGGAATGATCAACAATTACCCACGATGAGCCTATTCTACCACATTCATCCAAAGGTAAATAAATACTTCACTTCATCCTACAAATCTGGTCACTTAATTTTAAATACATGTTTGCTTATCAATTTTTGACATGATACAGATAAAAACGAACTTTTTTTAAAATTATATTCACAACAATGAAATCTATAAAAATGGTACAACAAAATTCATTCCACTCAATTCTCTTCTCTAATCACATACCCACAAATATGAAACCGAGCTTCAAATAACTTTCCAGCATGTTGAAATATATTTGACATCAAGTACCAAAGGAACAACTGACAAAACTTTCGATATTAAATGCATTAAAAGATGAAAAACTGATGTAAGTGAATATAGGGAACTGATATGTGATTACATCATTACGAATCATTTTTTGTCCACTTTTTCCATAACTTAGTTTTATATGCAACATGTTAGTTCTGAATTATATGAAACTACTGGATTTAACAATGCAGATCGATGTGGGTCTTTGGAAATATCAGGTAGGTACTAATCTGGAACAAAAAAATTATGCTATACTTCCTATTTTATTTATTTTTTTCATCAATTTAAATCAGAAACTTGTACAGCTTTGGAAAATGTAGAATTCTGTTGGTCATGTATCAGTAGCCGAAAAGTTATCGTTGAAGTTCAGAAAATCAAAAAATTACTGCACTACAAAATATGAGATATATTTCAATTACACTACATAATATGACCAATCAAATGTTAAATTTACACTAAATGTGAATAGAACATATATTTTAAAATCAGATACCAACAAAACTAGTTACTATTATGCAATTCTTGTCTTCAACTTGCTTAGATACATTTTGGTAATATTACGAGCTTCTTTAGATATATGTATTTGTAATTGTATAATACAGGACTTCATAATATGGAAAAACTACAGAGCTGATGAAATACAAGTTTTAATTGAACAGTATTGATATTATAAGGACTTAGTTCAAACAAAATTGTCCAAATACTGTTGACATGTATTATATGTACTACCTATAACTTCATTTTCAACTATTTTAGAAGCTATTAAATCATAGATAATAGAAAGTTATGGTAAGTATATGTTTACTTTATCAATTACCTATATAATTACTACAAGTATTATAATAATTAATGAAAATATTTCAAAACTGTAGTTGCATTTCATCCAGCTTCAGGTATAGAAACAAACAAAAAATGTTAGGTATCTATAATCTACTAGTTCTAGTCATCAAAAAGATTGTTACTACATCAATTTTATACTTAGTAGTACCTATCATACATATTTGAATAATCAACTACAAATAATTTTCATAATTATTAAATATTTTTGTTTACAGTAAATTTCACTTATCTACTCACGTATTTTTAATAAACAACAAAGTTTGAGGCTTTGTATATTAAATTTTAACTCTCCTAATAATTTCCTTAGATTATATAAATAACAAAAACGATTTATGCAAACTCCAATCCGTGAATGTCAAAAATGCTAGGTTAGATTATTCAATTTTTCGTTGAGACTCCAATTAATGATATAGCAAGAAATACTTACTGTACTAGATACTATAATTTCATTTAACGTGTACTTTTATTAATATACACTATTCAACTTGGATTAAAAACAAATCACAATTTAATGCGAAATTCCTTTGTTTTTATATTTTTATTCCGGAACATCCGTTTCGGCGCCATTACTTACACACAATCTTGTCACTTCATTTTATGTGAACACTGTTAACACCGCTTACCACAGCGTTTACATTTCAAGTTGATAATTAAAGTGCTACATTGAATGTAAAATTTAAATGAAGATTCGTTAAGTGTTTTAATTAACTAGTACCGCAAAACTAGACATAGACAACAAAACAGTAAACGGTGAGTACCCTATATACCCTGCATTGTAATACCTATGTGTAGTTTGTATCGATAAATAATTTGGTTTGTTGGGGTCCTATTCCTATATAGTGTGATTTAAAAAAAACACAAATATTTTTGAAATAGTTGGAGATTTCTATTTGTTTTAATTTATAGAACATCTTTTGACAATTCCGAAAGCTGTTGCCAACCTTACGACAATTTTGAAATACAAGTTGTCAGTGACCATGGTTTGTTTGAATTTTAAGCTTGCAATTATTATTTATTACTGCCATTGCTTAAAATAAATATATATAAAAATGTAGATTCCATTTTCTAAATCGATATCTATTATCTATCAGTTTTTTTTTGTATTTTTCAGTTTTTTGATTGGTAGAACTGTCTTGCAGGTAACGCTAAATTCTAACGACCATTTTGTTTTCAAGCATAAAGTAATACGAAATATATTTCGCTTCGTAATACAATAGTAATACTGTTCTACCACAGTAATACCGATTAGAAAACTTCTACCATGTGTTGTTTTTAAACTGCGACTTAGATAAAACAAATAAGTGAGGTTGCATTGTGCTTCATCATTACTGAGTAAGTTTTATCCTCAAGATTCAATTGGTTGTCAAGTTTAGTCATGTTCAGGTATATTGTTAGTGACCGGTTGCAGGACGAGTAGGTTTTTGTCAAGTCGATATACCTATTAATAGTTTTCGTTTTCAACTGTCAACACACAACATACTATGACTACTATAATATACCTACCTATAAATTTATATTTATAGTAAATTTACTCTACAACTCTACTTAGTTTTTTATAATTGTAGAAACGGACAGTTCGAGCATTATACCCAAAATCTATTAATGAGAAATCCGAAAAAATATATTTTACACTGTCAAAATAATTGTGATTATAACTCCAACTGACGGCTCCATATCACATGGAATGGTTTGTATATTTTTTATTTATTTAAATATCTGAGGTTAACACTTATTCGAGCTCCCCTACATTTGATGGGGTAATTTCGTCACGGTCCCTCTCCCAAAAATCAACTAAAAAACATGGGGATGGGGCTCCAGACAAAATGCATCAGCATCCCCCTCTAGTGATGGCCCTGATCTTAAAAACAGCTTGTGATGTGCCCAATAAAAAGGCAGTTTTTAAAAATAGCTCATAAGAATTAAACCATAGATCAATGTTTTGAGAATATTGCAAATATACGTTTCACATTTAAAATTTTATATTAAATACCCGTATCACGGTATACTACTCACTTCTTTATAAGGTAATGCCACAATTTCAATCAGCTTGTTTTGCAAGCTAGAATTATGAAGGATTTAATTTATTTTGATACAAATAAAATGTCTTGAAGTCTTATATTTAGTTGATAGCATTTAATTCAATAATTTTGTGGACACACCCCAAGGATATTAGATGAGAATAGGATTGATCAAAAGCTGAAAAGTGTCAGCCGAGTTTGATGACGTCACTGGTTACCTATGCGCGCGTCGCCTTGCGCGAATTATGAAACTGTGAAATCCGTGTGGTGTTATTTACTTATTTTTTAAATTTTAATAACAAAAAATAAAGTATTTAATGTATAAGCAAAATTTTTCAACATGTTTTTTTTATGTTAAAATCATTCTGGGTATAAATCATGTAAGTCAATATTCCTTTTACCTTAAATAATAATTAATTGGGCGATTTAAAAGCTAGTTCAGGGGATAGTATTCTGGAAAAACACAATGCCATTATGTAATAGCATTTTTATTTGGCCAACTGCAAATGTTCAAGATAATCCGGATAAGAATGATGGAGAATATGTTTACGCACATGACAAATTTTTAAGTGTAATTTTCAATAAGCAATAAAAAAATGATTACTATTTACTATGTTAAATTATGTTCCACTTACCCTATTTTTTGCTAAAACAACATGTCATGATCAGTTTTTCAAGTTTCTTTCATTATTATTATTTATAAACTGTGTAGGTAGGTTATTCAATATTTTATTTTTTTGCAACTCAAATATGTACTAAATTTAGAGTAAAAAAGTATAAGTGTATGAAATAGCTTTTATTGATTTCTAAAAAAACTCGAATTGTGTGATTTATGAGGTTTTTGAAATGGCTGATTCAATTTTATACTGATTTTTATTAATCAGCAAATATAATAGGACAAAACTGGTATTTTAACATGAAAATAAAACAACACTAATATCCTTGAAGAGTTTCGCCTTAGAAACAGCTGTTGCAATTATCAATAGTTACACTATTACAATACAGTTCGAAATCTGTCTTTGTTTACTACACAGAGAAAAAGAAGATAGACATATAATTGATGGAACACCAATGTCGACAAAAGAACGTTGCTGTGACGTCACTGGTTACCCAAACGGCTAGCGTTGCTCTTATGGGAATAATCCATCCTATTCTCATCTAATATCCTTGGACACACCCATCCGTTTTGCTAATGCGTCTCCAAACAGCTGATCGGTCGTTCAAATTCTTCCGTTGGTAGTAGTCGCATTTTGACGAAAATCGTGTTTCACAGAACGCACAGCTTTTGCCGGCAACGGTATTTCTTGATAAACGCAAGTCCGTGATCAAAAATACAGAAATCATTCATTTCGTTATGGGTGGCGGCCATTTTGTGAAACAATACCTACGTTATACATTATGTCAGATTTTAGTTTTTCCTTTGAATTTGTTAATGACTGATTATTGCAAATATGAATTGAGTTAAAAAACGTTTTGGACAACGGTGTAAGAATTGAGAATAAGGTAGGATCTTGGGCATTTATATATATTTAAGATACAAAATGTCAAGTGTTTAGTTTGTAGCTTCCTGTCATATTTCACGCATGCTTCTATGTTTCGAGCTTTTGACAGTTATCTTCAGGGATTTCACCATTTAATAGTACAAAATTCTTAGTTTATAATTGAATATTTATAAATTATAGTTTGACAATGAAGTTCTAAGCATATCAAATAATTATTTTCATCGATTTAGTAGGTTTTTATTTTGATTACACTTTTTTACCACATGAATAGCGTACCTAGCATTGAAATGCTGATAAAAAATATAATGAATAATGATTTCCAAAAGCGAGTAGTAGTCTTTTATTACATAATAATAGGTATGTCCAAAAATATGCAACTAGCTATAAGGTTAGGGATTTGACTCGCAAAAACAGAGGTGTAGGCAATGATATAATGATGTAGTTAATTATATTTATAGAGTCTATTATCTATCTAAAGTTTTTTATAGGTATGATATTGAAACATTCAATAAGATCTTCTTGGTACATGATTTTTTTAAGGTTATTCAATTTATACTTAGTGTTATTTTTGTTTTATATATTTTTAATAAACAATTATTAACAGTTACAATTTTTTGCACGTTTGTTGTTTTATCTTGGATAGGTGCCTATGTTTGATTTATTGATATGAACATTAGAAATATTTATTGAAATTCTCGAAATGCAACGAACACGTAACCTAACCTCACTTTTCGATGTCGTATTATGATTTTTGCGATTCTAAAAATGTGTGTGTGTCTCTGTGGTGATGGAAAATAGTTTGTTTACCATTGAATTGCAATAATTTTTCGTTACTGTGTGTTCAGTGAGATATTTTTTTATATAAAATTTGACTTTGTTATGTATAATTACAAATAAATAATAGAAATAGCAAAAGCAGGCGTGTAAAACATTGTTAAACATTCTGATGAATCATATTGGTAGGTAGTGAATCTGAAATTATTGTGTAAAATGGGTTAAAATTTGTTCTTTAGTGTCTATTTTCTCACAATTCCATTGTTAGTAGGTAGTAGGAGTAGGTACTCTAACTACTATAACCTATAACCTTGGAAAAACAATTATTGCTGTATTCTTATATATAGGGAGTAGTAAAAAGTATGTTAGTTGGCGTAAATATGTACGGTGTCGTCCATAAATTCCTTTTTATGCTAAATAAGCAGTAGTATTTATGAACAAATGTATTTTTTATACAGTGAATTCATGTAGTAGATGCAATATAGTTTCAAAATGTGTTGTTTAGTTCATAAATTTGACTGATTCAGAATATACAGGATGATTCGATAACAAAATGAACCAAATTTGCACATCTTTGAACGTATATGCGTTTATACAGGGTGTACAAAAAGTGGCTTCTTTGCTAGTATAAGTAGAGCACTAAAAATTAGTGGGGATTGCTTACTAGCATTAACAGCATAATAAAGATACAGGGGGCTGAAAAAAATCTTTTTTCACTATTTATACTGATATAATAATATTTTTCATAGGGTTCATTTTAAGTAATAATTTATACTTACCATAGGCGTACGATAATTCTTGTGAAGGGTAATTTTTTGTAAAAATACACTATTACCATAGGCGTACGATGAATTTTCCAAAGAGGGTTCATTTTTTGTAAAAATGTACACTTATTTCTATCTATTGTCTATATTAAATTTTTCATTCATTTTAGCAACATGGATCAAGAGGACCCCATTCAACGATTATTACAAAGTACAGGGTGGTCGTGCGATGATTTGTTACAAAAATTGCAAAATTACAAAAATCCTAAACCAACTTTAGAACCAAAAGAAGCGGAAAAAACTGAAACTACTGAAGATACTTCAACAAACACAAAACAAGACGCCAAATTGACAACTACTAATGGTCCTACAGAAGCAAATGTTCCTAATTTGATAGATTTACCAAATTTGAACGGATCAGCTGTAAGTATTCCTCAAACAGTTGATGTAAATGGATCTTTTTCGGATACTGATGATGAAGAACAAGAAGTCAATGCTACCAACAGCAGTATTATAGATGAAATAATCGACGATATAAAAGAAACAGACGAAGCAAGGGATACAGATTGTCTTAATGTCGAATGCGTGGTACAAGATACCAACCCACCGGAAGTAACGGAAGTACGAGTCATAGAAGTAAACGAAGAAGAAGATGTTAAAGATGAAGAACAAGAAAATATTTTAAAACCCGAAGAAATCGAACGTTTGGAAAAATTTCATAGCAGTGAAAATTCCGAAACGATTGAAAAGAAAATTGATTACGTTGAAATAAGACCCAGTCAAAAATTCAAAGTCGTTAGAAAATATGAAGCGAAACAAGGAACGTTTTCAAAATTCAAAGTATCATCAATAGAAAAAGTCGAAACTGTACCAGATGAAAAACCGAAAACTATTTTCCGCCCGAGGGTTATTATTAAGAAAAAAATACAAAAAGCTGACGATGATAATAAACAAATTGATTCTTATAACAACCAAAACATGGCAAACGTTACTAAATTTGTTAAACCTCCCAACTTTGGTCAAACTATGGCAAGCATTACTAGGATTGTTAATAATCCTGCTACAATTACAAAAGTTATTTCTTTAAAGGGTAACAATACCATCCATTTAACAGAACGTTCTATCATCCCTAAAAGACATTATACAAACAATAAAAAAATTGGTGTGATACATTTAAAAAAAGCAGCTTCTCCACTTTGTCCTCCTACCAAAGAAACATCACTTTTCAGGTTAGGATGTGGAGGTGGCATTATTAAGGATAATACAGTTGTAAAGCAAAATAAAGTTGAAGAAAATCCGTTAGGAAGGTCAATTTTAAAACCTCTACCAATAGAAATTACTGGTGAAGATAAAAAAGTAGAAGAAGAAAGTTCTATGATGGAAAACATTAGAAACAACTTGAAACTTCAGTTGAACTCTTTGAGAACCAAAAAGAAGAGCCAGTTCCTTGAAACTACTTCAACTGATGTTATCGATAACATTCAATGTAGTAAGAAACTATCTCTGATAGAAAATAAAAAAAATGAAGCTTTAAAAACAACCGAAGAGGAAATCTACCAACAGACTAATGAATTTGGACTTGTTATATCAGATGTTCAAGGAGGAGTGGAAATAGAAGAAGATAGTGGAAAAGGGAATGAATCAGAAGAAAAAGTTTTCAATGAAATAAGAAAAATTATCAATAAACAAAAACTACCACCGAAATTAAGTATATCTAAAACAAATGATAATAGTTTGTGTCTGCAAAAACGTTTACCTAAAACTGATGAAGATAAAAAGATGGATATATCCTGCGAAAACTCCCAAACTTCCTTCACTGAAGTAGAAGAAAAGTCTCCTTTTATCAGTGATACACTAGATGAGTTTCTAACAGCTGATTCTAAGTTGAATATTAGTTACCAAGTACCAAAGTTAGGCGCCGAAGAAGGTCTTAAGAATATTACAGAAGAATCTCCTTTGATTCTAAAAAGAGTGGAACATATTAAAGAAAACAATGAAAGTAAAGATAATCTGGAAGATTTCAAAACGAAACCTACAGTAAAAGCAAAAACAGTGGCGCAAAAAAGAAGACTCTTGGAAAAGGAGAGAAGGAAGGAAATGAGGAAACAGAAGAAGAAAAAACTTAAAGAGCTGAAAGAAAGAGTAAAAGAAGTTACCAAAGAAATAGAAGAGATTAAAATGAAGAAGAATATTGAAATTAAAAATAAAGTTGAACAAAAACACAGACCGAACAGAAGTTATGTTTTATGCAACGATGATAAGATTTGGGTGAAAAGTAACATCTTAAATAAATGTTTCGCTAGAATTGATTGTTTAAAAAAATCTTCCGCAACTCCGAAAGTTATTCAAAGAAAAAAATTTTCTTTACTACATCAAACTCTCTTTAAACAATGTCACGTTAAATACGCTCCAGGACCACTTAGCAAAAAACTCGACCTACAACTAACTGGTAAAGATAAATGGGAAACTAAAACGGTCAAACTCCCAAAGTTATTTCTAGAAGTTTCTCCACAACTTGGCAAACCTTTCTGCGATAAAATACTCCACAGATTCTCCAATATAATCGGAGGGGAATTGGACAGTGATAAAATCGAATTCGCTCTATCAGCTGTTAAAGTTAATACTGGAATCAAGGAGGAAAAGTTGGACCCACTACAATTCCCGTTGGAGTACCATAATAAAGTCGAACAAGTGTTAACAAGAAGAACGAAGAAAGTTATCAAAGAAGAAAAATGGGAAGATTCAATTAATTCTTTGGATGTAGTGTCTGATGTAATTGAAGGTTTAATAAGATACGTCGAAATTAAAGAACTTGCTCCAACTTTAATCAAAGAAGATGACTCAAAATTACCAACAGAAGATTACCTAGGAAGTGACAGTTCATCTCCGACCAAAGATAATCTTAGTGTGTTCAAAAAACCACATAAAAGACGGTCAAAAGTTGAATGCGAGCTACTTAGACTCAGTTGTAAAGTGGTTAACGTGGAAGTCGAAGAAACCGTTGAAGATAACCCGGTTTGTTCAAAACCTTATTGCCAATTAGGATGTTTGTGTAAAAGCTTAAAATGCGATTATATTTCAACAAGACATTGCCAGAAACCGAGTTGTATGTTCAACTGTACCTGTCCCGAAGAAAAACCGTTGATATACGATAAACTCACCCTTCCAGCTGGTACTAACTTGCTATCAGAAGACACCGTTAACAGAATCGAAGACGAAGCTAAAAAAAACCTAGCCAAAGTCGAAAAAGAATTTACTCAAACAGTTATCCATACCAACGATAAGACTATAGTGGTAGGAATAGGGGATCGGACTAAAACTAGAAGAGCCGCTAAAATCCCGGCTAAATTCTCTGATTTCGTTTCCACCTCCACTATTCTTAACGACAACGAAGATTCGTTTAGAAAAAGCTGCGTGGTTAGCTTGGCGCAGCTGAAACTCAACGAAATCATCCCTTATTGCTTAACGCATAATATGTATAACTGTTTTTGTAAGGGGTTGGAAGTTGCAAAACCGGAAATAGAAGAAGTAGAGAGTAAAAAAAAGTCTCCGGTTGATATTAAAAGCAAGAAGATAATAAAGAGGAAATTAAAAGTGAAAACTGTTAAAGTTGAAGCTGAAAAGGATCCGCTGGAACTTAATAATAGAAGCGGATCTGAAAGTAAAGACGAATTGTGGACTCCTAACGAATATTTAAATCTAAATTTAAAGATCGAAGAGTCGTTAAAAAGACCAGTGAGAAGTATTAAGAGAAAAGTGTTTAATAATGATTATCTTGATGAAGAGGAGGAGGATTTGACCTTGAGATGCGCTAGGACTAAACAAATATCGAAAAAATATAAAAGATCCTTAAAATACACTCAAAATATCTACCAAGACGACTTCGTCAACACCTTATCGGAAGGGGATTTGTTTCGAGCTCGGTTACTGTTACAAAATAACGCTTCCGATGATACCGACGATACCGAGGCTGATTTACTGAAAAAAACGCTTGTCAGCGACAAAATCCACTTGGATCAAACTCGGAATAAAACGAAAAGAAAACAAACTTTAGAATCTCGAACTGAGTACACTTCCCCACCGACAATTTTGAATAATCCAGCGATACAACGACGCATCAAAACGAACCAAACAATCTTCGCCATTAAAACAAGACCGGTTTTCGAAGGGGAAATAATAATAGATCGAAATAATATGGATTTGTTGAAAAAAATGGGACCTCGAACGGTAGCTGAAGGCTACGCTCGGCTACTACCCTGGAACGCCTTAATAGACAACTTCTATAAAATGGCGATAAAGATCTGGAGCATGATAGATCAACCTTCTAGATTACTAATTAATACGTACGATCAAAAGTGTCCGAAGAATTATGTGGATATTTTAAAATTACCCACGTCGACGGAAGTTATCGGCTGGATAAAGACGAGAAAGTTACCGGCTTGCTACCAACCGGATTCTTTGTCGTTTATATTGAAAGAAACGAAAAATAATTTTGAAATCTGCGGGATTTGCACTAAAAATATCACGCAGAAAGTGAAACAGCAAAAATCCGATTCCGATGAAGAAACCGAGGACGTTACCACCGGTAGAAAAGCCGAAATATTCTACCACAAAGATCTATCTGGAGTCGAACGGTTTTTCAAGTTACATAAAGTACATTACGGTGGTATAGTGTTAGCTGAAGATTACCCGGGGACAATAAGAGATCTACGAGTTAGTTTACCAACAATTTCCGACGATTGTAGATGGCGCATGTTATATTTAAACTCCGACTTCACTTTTCTCTTCTTTAGATCGATACCTTACTCTATTAGATACACCGATCTACTCGCTATAGAACATTACGCTAAAACTAAAAATTGTACGGTTAGAATCGAAAATAAAGCGATGACCAAAAGTTACAAACATCAATTATTCGGTATTTACTTCGTACCGAACTTCTCCGACCGCATCTTCATCGGACCTTATTACGACGATTGCGATTCCAACGACGTCGAAACACTCAGATACATCAACCAGTCTTTAGTATCGACGAAATCCTTTAATATGATGCGCGGTAAGGACGATTATAAATGCGGACACTGGTTGAAAGAATCGATGTATTTCACGGACTCTCCTTCGGACCGAGCTACTACAGATAACACCATAGATTTAACTTCGGATAATGAGATGGAGAGCGGTAAAACTGTGTGCGAAATCACCAAACATCCTTCGGATAAGCAAGAGTATTATCCTTTTTCTACGAAGATTATTCATAATAAACAGGAGATTAAAATTATCGACGCTCCGCCGAGGAAACCTGAAGATTTCAATCGGTATATTATTACGAATATACCGCATTTCGGGTATCTTGGAGCTTACATGCACAAGCATGGGGAAATTGATGTTTCTTGGCCTTTTGAAAATAAATTGCTTCGGTTTTGTTCGGAAACTGCAGCCACTTCCTTCCTACAAGAGTAAGTACTTTTTTTTGTAATATTTCTCTATATCTCAGCCTTTTTGGGACATACTGTATATTTAAAAAAAGAAAATACTGTACAGTTGAGTGAGAATGTTTTTTTTGTAATATTTCTCTATCTCGTAGCCTTTTTGGGACATACTGTATATTTGGAAAAAGATAATACTGTACAGTTGAGTAAATTTCTCTATCTCTTTTCCTTTTTGGGAAATACTGTATATTTGAAAAAAGAAAATACTGTACAGTTGAGTGAGAATGTTTTTTTTTGTAATATTTCTCTCTCTTTGCCTTTTTGGGACATACTGTATGTTTGGAAAAGGAAAATACTGTACAGTTGAGTAAATTTCTCTATTTCTCTACCTCTTTTCCTTTTTGGGAAATACTGTATATTTGAAAAAAGAAAATACTTTACAGTTGAGTAAGAAGGTTTTTTTTGTAATATCTCTCAGCCTTTATGGGACATACTGTATGTTTCAAAAAAGAAAATACTATACAGTTGAGTAAGAAGGTTTTTTTTGTAATATTTCTCTATCATCTCTTTTCCTTTTTTGGACATAGGTACTGTATATTTGAAAAAAAAGAAAATACTGTACAGTTGAGTGAGAAGGTTTTCTTTGTAATATTTCTCTATCTCTCAGCCTTTTTGGGACATACTGTATGTTTCAAAAAAGAAAATACTGTACAGTTGAGTGAGAAGGTTTTCTTTGTAATATTTCTCTATCTCTCAGCCTTTTTGGGACATACTGTATGTTTCAAAAAAGAAAATACTGTACAGTTAAGTAAGAAGGATTTTTTTGAAATATTTCTCTCTTTTCCCTTTTGGGACATACTGTATATTTGAAAAAAAAGAAAATACTGTACACTTGAGTAAGAAGGTTTTCCTTGTAATATTTCTCTTAACTCTTTTCCTTTTTGGGACATTCTGTATATTTGGAAAAAAGAAAATACTGTACAGTTGAGTGAGAAGGTTTTCTTTGTAATATTTCTCTATCTCTCAGCCTTTTTGGGACATACTGTATGTTTCAAAAAAGAAAATACTGTACAGTTAAGTAAGAAGGATTTTTTTGAAATATTTCTCTCTTTTCCCTTTTGGGACATACTGTATATTTGAAAAAAAAAGAAAATACTGTACAGTTGAGTAAGAAGGTTTTCCTTGTAATATTTCTCTTAACTCTTTTCCTTTTTGGGACATTCTGTATATTTGGAAAAAAGAAAATACTGTACAGTTGAGTGAGAAGGTTTTCTTTGTAATATTTCTCTATCTCTCAGCCTTTTTGGGACATACTGTATGTTTCAAAAAAGAAAATACTGTACAGTTAAGTAAGAAGGATTTTTTTGAAATATTTCTCTCTTTTCCCTTTTGGGACATACTGTATATTTGAAAAAAAAGAAAATACTGTACAGTTGAGTAAGAAGGTTTTCCTTGTAATATTTCTCTATCTCTTTTCCCTTTTGGGACATACTGTATATTTGAAAAAAAAGAAAATACTGTACAGTTGAGTAAGAAGGTTTTCCTTGTAATATTTCTCTATCTCTTTTCCTTTTTGGGACATACTGTATGTTTGAAAAAAGAAAATACTGTATAGTTGAGTAAGGTATTTTTTTGTATCTCTCAGCCTTTTTGGGACATACTGTATGTTTGAAAAAAGAAAATACTGTAAAGATGAGTAAGAAGGTTTTTTTTGTAATTTCTCCTTCTCTCAGCCCTTTTGGGACATACTGTATATTTGAAAAAAGAAAATCAGTTGAGTAATAAGGTTTTTTTTTTGTAATATTTCTCTATCTCTCGGCCTTTTTGGGACACACTGTATATTTGAAAAAAGAAAATCAGTTGAGTAATAAGGTATTTTTGTAATATTTCTCTATCCCTTACCCTTTTGGGACATACTGTATATTTGAAAAAAGAAAATACTGTAAGTTATAGTTACTATGAAGTCAGTGATAATAATAAACTTTTTATTTTACAGTCGATTCTCTTCTTTGCTACAAAGTGTTCCAGAATCTTTCAAGATCAATATTATTGTAGCCTTGAATGTTGATTTGACAGTTTACAGTCCAATCGACTCGGGAGTACTCAACGGTCATTTTGTAAGTATCTTGTTTATAATATCTTCTATAACTATAGTCAAAGGCACTCTTAACGTGCGGGTTCAAAGGTCACTAACCATATGTATCAAATCAGAAAGCACAGAGGTTACCAAAATGTGAGATTACACTGCAGATTGGCGAATTTCCACTTCTTCTTTTATTCTCGAAATAATCCATCGAACTAAGTAAAAAAAACTGAAAATTGCTACTTATTATTCATTTAGGTTTGTTCCAACAAAGCCAAATGATGCGTACATGAACGTCACGATCATGCGCATAACAAAATTTCTGTTCCAACAAGATTTGACAATTCCACGGACTGATAAAAATGCGTTCCAACAAAAACTGGACACGTTCATGAACGTGTCGGCGGACGATCATTTTCATCAGAGATTTGAATGTAGAACCGTTCGTCCAAACTGTCATGTCTTGAGCTTAGATAATGGTAAATAAACATAAATCATACATAAGTAAAACGTCAACTTATAAGAATCGTTCCAACAATGCATAGAGTATGATGTTCATGGATTAATTCACGTACAGGTTCTCGAACGTTTGATTCGTACATAAATGAGTTCACGAACGTTCACGTACTAATCAGAAGGTAGTTGTTGGAACAAACCTATTGTCACTTTGAATTGTCAAAGTGAGAAAACTGACATATTTAAATAAAAACTCTGCTGGTGAAAGACTTTTTAGAATCGCTGAAAACTAAATACATATCCTTCTTTTTCCCGTCAAAATTGCATAAGTCTGTCTTATTTATCTAACGGATTTCATTTGGAAGTTATAATTTAACGTAATAAAAGAAAACAAAAACTGTGAGTATGTCTTTGTTGAATCGTATGACCCGCACGTTAAGAGTGCCTTTGACTATACATATTAAATCAATTTTTCCCTACTGTAGGATATTTTCCGTCATTCTGACAACACTGGATGAATATAATCTACAAATTGCGAAAATTACATCGGAACCCTCGCCTCGGATTACACAAGTACGACAAAGATATATGAAAGAAAGAGAAAAAATAATTGTGTGTGGTCATCACTTAGGGGTGTATACTTATTTCCCGAGGCTGCCCCTACCCACTAGCTAGTGAATTTTCTCTGTAAAGGACAATGTTGCCGGTTGAAAGTCTTTTATTTTACGAAAACGAGAGAAAAATATCATTTGTGCAAATTAATCTGCGCTTCTGGCAACAGCGGTTTAAATAGGGGGGCAATTAGCATTCGGCCAGTCTCGGGAAATAAGTATACACCCCAAAGGACATGCCTTAATGACCGCGCATAATTATTCTTTCTCTCTCTTTCAGCTGTTTTTCTGTCGTACTTGTATAACCCTGCATACTTCCATAAAGATTTTCGCAATCTGTATATGACGTGCTTTTTCAGATTTGCGGTGACTTTGGATATATGAATATTTTGGAAACTAGCGAAGAAGAGTGCTTAGCCAAAGTAGGAGTGTCCAAAGACGAGGTTCTCAAGTTATTTTCCATACGAGCCCAAAATTTCGTTCGAAAAAAACTCGAAACACTTTCGTATCTACTAAAGATAAAAAAGAACAAAACCGGGTGTTTCGATCTCCCCCTAATTTTGAGAAAGGTAAGTCCATTAGACGATTGATATTTGAGAATTGATAACGATTTTAATTATTTACAGGCAGCTCAAGAAATCCAACAACAAATACAAAAAGAACGCAAATACAAATTAATCAAGAACAAGTTGTTTTTAAAGAAACGCGCAAATGCAATTAAATTACACAAACTTTTGTCTCAATTACCCGTAGACCAAAGAAATATTGAAAATATCAAATTCCGATCCATACTGCACAAGACTGAGCAACTACCTATAGTTATTAACGATTCTGACGAAGAAACAATTAAACTGGAAGGCTCGAAATCTGTAAGTATGATAAAGCTGAGTCAAAATAGTATCAGACCCTTTGTAGTGAAATTTTCTCCCTTTAAATCCTACAGCTCTTTAAATTTACCTTCCCAAACCTGGACTCCTCAATCATCTCAGAAAAGTATATGAAGATCTTGAAATAACTGACTGATGGTGGTACGATTAAAATATTTGATAGCTCTTCGTACTGGACTCTTCGTACTGGACCTAATTTCACAAATCTCTCTCTTAATACCCTACAGCTTCCCAAACCTGGATTCCTCAGTCATAGCTCTTCGTACTGGACTCTATCCTTCCTAATTTCACAAATCTCTCTCTTAATACCCTACAGCTTCCCAAACCTGGATTCCTCAGTCATAGCTCTTCGTACTGGACTCTATCCTTCCTAATTTCACAAATCTCTTTCTTAATACCCTACAGCTTCCCAAACCTGGATTCCTCAGTCATAGCTCTTCGTACTGGACTCTATCCTTCCTAATTTCACAAATCTCTCTCTTAATACCCTACAGCTTCCCAAACCTGGATTCCTCAGTCATAGCTCTTCGTACTGGACTCTATCTTTCCTAATTTCACAAATCTCTTTCTTAATACCCTACAGCTTCCCAAACCTGGACACCTCAGTCATATTATCTTCCCTTATTTCTTGATAATGACTCCAATGAGACAATGAACTCTTCATTTTAGGAGCTTGCTTCCACTTCGACTACATCAACACAATTCAATATGAAATCAGTTCTTAAACCTTTAGTGACAGTACCATTAGGAAAAGATAACATACTATTGAGAATGGATCTGAAATGTTTGGAAGAAAAAGATCCGCTAGCTTTGACTTCTTCTCCGGTGGACCAACCGCAATATATACCGGGCGTTAAATTGGTGAAAAATTCCGAAGGCGGTTTTATGTTGATTAACGAATCAGCGAATAACGTTAAGACTGAAATCGTTATTAAAAACAATAAAATAATCAAAACGAATACAGACGATGTTAATCGACAAGGTTGTAGTAATCAAAGTGATGCTATAAGTGAGAGAAATAAAAGTGAAGTGATAGATTTAGATGACGATGTTATACCTATTGAGAATGAACCTATGATTATAGATCTTGATGATTTTCCTTCGGATGATGAATAATCATCAATCTAGTGATTATACTTTTTAATTTGGGATAAATTGAACCGGTAAAATGTCGGGCTAATAGATTTGTTGCTACAAGACTCGCAAATTATCTTATGTCTCTGCCTATTGTCAAATCCACCTCTGTCGAGCTCCTATATTGAAGAAATAACAAAGCTACAGTGGTATTTATATGTATTCTGTGAAAAATATGACATTTGACATATGACTTTTCTTGTAGTACGAATATTAGCCGTTCAGACTGAAATTGTGATATAAATAATTAAAAACCTTTTTTCTTTTCATGGACGATTTAAACCTGAATTATTATTCATTTTATTTACATCCAGGAATCGACAGTTTAATAATATTAGCACACTATTTTTAATAATCAGTTGAATTATTTTTAATTTAAATCGTTCGTTATGGTGTTTACTTTTTTTTCAATTTCTCCAACAAAAATGTGTGTTATCTTGAATCGTGTATTTTGTAATTGTTTGGTAACCAAACGTTGTGTACAGTGTAAATAATTTTATGTTTTCTTAATAAAATGATGTTTTGTTTATATTGTTTCCCAACCATTCTTCCCTCTACTTCCTTCTTTCCAAACTTCCTAATATTTTCAATTATATTTAGAATCTCCTTTACTGAAATCAATTTTAAATGAAAGGACTCGGAACTTTTTGTATTATTGTTAAAAAAAATAATGTAGGTATACTATATTTGGATTAAATTGGGAGTATGTGGCTTACAGAAAATGACTTTTACCTATCCCTTTTTAAATATATCAACCTGCACTTTATCAATTTTAAATGGAAGGACTTTTCCTTTATTACAATGTAGGTATCCTCCATACTATATTTAGATTGAAATGGGAGTAACTTTTCCTTTATTGTTAAAAAAATTATGTAGGTATCCTCAATACTATATTTAGATTAAAATGGGGGTATGTGGCTTACAGAAAATGACTTTTACCTTACCCTCTTTAAATATATCAACCTGCACTTTATCAATTTTAAATGAAAGGACTCAGAACTTTTCCTTTATTGTTAAAAAAATAATGTAGGTATCCTCCATACTATATTCAGGTTGTGGCTTACAAAAACTGACTTTTACTTTACCCTTTTCAAATATATCAAACCTGCACTTTTTTCAGTGTTAAATTTATTTGCATAAAAATAATCTCAGTTAAAATTTATAAATTATATTTAATAACCATTATCTCACCTTAACAATGCTTAGAAGATAAGATAGATAACAAGATAACAATTAGCGTTGGTGGTAAGTAAATGTTTTTTAAGAGATCACACTAATAGGTATTTAAATTAAGTCATGAGTATTTATGGTATGACTGGATCGAGCTTTCGTGGTACGATCATAACTATCTGCCTTTTTGTATCAGGTAAATATTATTTTCTTAAAATAGTAGAGTTGCTTGAAGCATTTTAGAAGATAGGTCAAAGAATGTTAATGTCTGGATATTTGCTGCCCTGTGAAAATATATTTATCAAACGATTCTTACAGTTTCAGGTGATTATAAATTACAAGAACAAAAAGACAATTATATTTATCAGGTAAGGAATAATTTTTAAGCAATGCTACTACTTATAGTATTTTTTTATTTCAGGCTTCGATTCATCTAAACTACAACGATGAATTTTTGTGTGGCGGTGCTGTAATTTCTTCACACAAAGTACTCACCTTGGGAAGTTGTCTTTATTACAATTGGGGTGGTGTTTTACCTCCCATTATAGTTTCTGTGAAAGTCGCTGGATCTGATTTGAATACTACAATTTTTCAGACGGATGTAACTCATATTACTTTTCATAATAATTTTGACTCCAGTACTTTGCAGTATGATTTAGCTGTGATATATGTAAGTCATATATATAGAGCTACGAATTTTCTATGGGGTAAAACTTGTTCTCGAAGTGAGTTCCTTACTAATTCGCGCAGTATAGATTTACAGTGTACAAAAAACGAGTTTATGAGAGGTTTGAAATTCGCTTTGGGGACAAACTTAATACACAGTGGCGTGGGTTATATCTTTGGTTTTATTTTTAGGCTTCGAAAACATTCCATTCTAATCAGTTTGAAATAGGAACAATACCTCTAGCTACAGATATATCATCTTATAGCTACAATACCTGTGTAGTTACAGGGTGGAATAAGGTGCATTATAGTTAATTAATTTTATAACATTAAATTTAGTGGGGAAGGGAAACATAATGAAATACCTATATATATTATAGGAGACTAAAATTCTACAAACTATAGATGCAGAAATAACCGATTGTGATACTGTTTATGACAAAAAACTTTGTGCACTACCAATTTCTGAAAATTCTTCTTTATGTAAAGTAAGTATTTCATTTTATAAAATTTATTTGCAAAATTTTAATACCTACATAACATTTGCTTTGTTTACGATTTCTGCTGTATTGAATGTTTGTTTTTTTTAGAATTCATTGGGTAGTTTATTGGTATGTAATGAGGTACTCTTAGGTATTTTATCAGTAGAACCGGACTGTAATAATACCAATCAAAAACTAATTTTTGAAATGGCGAAATACGCAGCAGACATGGTAGATGCTACAGATACATCTGCCATTGTTCGACAGACGGATAATCTCAAGCTATTCTTCGGAATACTCATTTTTTTGATTTGTTTATTTATATAGCGAAATTTTCGTTAATTTTTAAATAAATTTATGATATTAGAATGTTTCTTTTATGTTTTATTTAAACAGGTTCTTTAGGAACATTTAGTAAGTCAGTAAAAGTAAGTAGGTGTGATTTAGACAGGTACGCAGACAAAATTTTGTAAATTATTGTTATATTTAGCATTTTTTGATCACAAATTTTATACATGTTTAATATAATCATGGCACAAAATTATAATAAATATAAGAAAATAAATAATTTAAATTAATAAGTGACGTAAGGTGGATGCCCGTATTTTCTGTACAAATTTTTCCAAAATTTCATTTGTTTCTGTCTATAATTATACTGTACAGAAACATTGTTGCCGATTTCGAAGTAGGGAATGTTTTTGTGGGAAGTTACAGCTGGCCATATAATGTTATCGAGTATCTCTTCTTTAATTGGCGTAGGATTTCTAAAAAAAAACATCATTTCAGGGAAATTTTTTAAATCAGACAATATCTTACCCAGTTTTAATAAAATTACTCCATATTTTAATCATTCTAGTTGCTGTGATTTTATCATGTCCAATCGGAAGAGGTATTCCTTTTCTTTTCCATACATAAAACAGATCTTCCGCATGCCCTACACCTGAATTGAAAAAAAACACGTCCAATTTTTTTATAGTTCATTGAAAATTGTTATTTCTATCTCTATTAGAAAATAATACTAACCTCGCAAAGGTTTTTTAACGGCCAATCTTTGAACTAAAACATCTCCAAAATCACTAACATAGGAAAATAAAGATAAATATAAAGGACTGTGCCTCGAAATAAGTTGCACTGTTTTATGCAGAGGTCGTGTAAATCGATCGTCACTGGTGAACTGAAAAATATAATTTTTTACTCAGTCAAAAAGTCCATCTCAGTAAAATATGAATTAATCAATCCATATACCTACTTACCTGAAAATATTCATTGTCAGTAGACCCAATGTAACTTCCACCTTTGAAATACTGTTTTATAATTTGCAAACCAGCTTGTCGTTTTTCAGGTTGGGTCCGTATATTCATACGTTCACTGGGTAGTGAACTAGGACTGACATCAAAGATAATACTTAGTGGTTTTAATAATTGTAAAGCTGGAAAATATATTTCGTCAGTTTTTTCATAGGTTGATATTGTAATATTAATATACTTATGATATTAGGGGATGTAAATAAGTCGAGAAAGATTTTGGCCAGAGCGAAAGTGAGTGCTGGCAATATAGTATAAAGAATTAAGGCATGAAGACATAATTGTTAGTGGTATTACTGATTTTAAAAATGGGTCACTTACGTCTGGAGAAAAATAACGTTTCCAAACTGTTCATTCCCATCATAATTGGTACTTTGTTGAATTCTCCTTTATCAAAAATTGAGTAGACACTTTTAGTTATAAAAGCTTCATTGTGATTGGGTTCTAAAGTGGGAGCAAAAGGAAAACCGTCCCTTATGGTTAATGGAATAAACTGAAAATAACAAGAAAAATAATATATTACAAATAGGTTCAGTATCAGTATGGAGGGTGAGTGCTGCACTTAGGCCACATGTGACCCATTATACATCCTCCCGAGGAATTGTCCTTCTAGGTCATCCTCCATCCTTCCTTTTCACACATCCTGCATAGAGGTGTGTCCACTAGCCCCATAGTATGGAGGTGTTTCCTTAGTTGACAGTGACCATGTCAAAAATCCTACTGTTAAACGTAGGTTTTTCCTGGTCATCCCTTAATATTTCTTCAGCGCGAGCCTCCCAGGATCGCCTAGGGTGATCATGGCAAGACTGCATCCTTTGATTATATCCCTTTTCTTAAGGGATTGTGCTACAAATATTATAGGTAGGTAGGCAACAAAAATCCCGTCAAGAGAAATATGAAACTATTTTTAAAAACTTGGGTGCATTATTTTATATTTTGCTTTTTATTTATTTTTGGATTATTTTTCCATATTTTTAACAATAACTGTATATTATGTATTTTTCTGTTCGTTTCAACCACCTAGCACTCTCTTTTTGGTTTCCATTAATTTTCATTTCGCTAGAAAATGTTTTATTTTTAATTGAACCCCTATTTAATTTTAATACGTACGCTCATTTAATTTCTAAGCGATATTATTTCAATGTTCTAAGCTGGAATATTGAATTTTACCTTTTTTTGTGACATAAACCAACTCGAGTTATCAGTTAACTTTTTTTTTTCGACAAAAAACTGAATATGAGTAATGAAGCTCGGATTTTGTTATTCGTTCTTACTTGCTAATAAAGGTACAGTCGACGGTTTTGTACGTATATCGGGAGCGTATTGAAAATATTTTCGGTTTCGATTTAATCTTGTAATTTTTGTAACTTTTATAGTGAAAAGTGATTATATTACGAACAAATTAGTGGTAATTATGGTAAAAAAGCTGTAAAAGAAATGGTTTTCGACAGTGTTTCCTCGGTAAGTTTTAAAAAAATTTAATTTCTCATTGTTATCGATATAAAACAATACTGTGAGTTTTCCTGATGATTTTGGAAAATTGCAACTGTTTCTTCGGATATTTTATACAAAAAAAGTTTCAATGTTGTACTTTATTATTAAAAGTACAACTTTTCCAAATACGTAAAATGTCAGGAAAATAATAGAGGTGGGCACAATTTTAGTTCCGTTATTTTTAATAACTTAATTCTAGAAAACTATCGCGAATACAATTTTAATTTTTGATTACTAAAATGATAATAAATTTGCAGTAAACTGTAAATAAATATACTAACCAACATTAAAAGCTTTCTTGATGCGCGTTTAAGATCTTCAATATCAGCTTCTCTCAATTTTTCCATCAATTTCTCAGAATTTGTTGTCTCAACTCCCATAGCTAGTCCGTATTCGAATGCAACTTTAGCAGGATTATTAGCAAATGCCCATTGGCATAAAGGACTTCCGCTAATTGCTATAGCTGATGAAAAAAGTCCATTACTTTTTGGAGAAGCCATTTGGTATAATACAGAAGCTGCTCCAGCACTTTGACCGGAAAGTGTTACACGATTTTTGTCCCCTCCAAAATTTTCAATATTATCTTGAATCCATTTTAATGCAAAGTTTTGGTCTTTTAGTCCGTAATTTCCTGGACTTTCCAGATCGTTTGTACTCAAAAACCCTGCAAATAACAACAAAAAGATCGACACTAATGACAATTGACTGTTGAAAACTCAATTGAGCATTTTACTAATCATTTCATATATAAGAACCAAATTTAATTAGTTATAGACGTAAAATACTCACCAAAAGGTCCTATTCGGTAATTAAAGGTAACTGTAATTATGTTTTGGTCTATAAAATTGTCTGATCCATAAAATGAGCTAGAAGAGTTACCGAACAAAAATGCTCCACCGTAAATCCAAGCTAAGACAGGAAGATACCCCTTTTGCTTGAGGGGATGCTTAAAAAATCATATTTACTATTATTAAGAGTATTATAAACATTTAATATTTATTTACTTACTCTAGGAGTATATACGTTTATATATAAACAATCTTCATCTCCGAATGTCACAATTTCAGTTTCTAAAGTTGCACTTGTTTCTACACAACAATTTGCTTCTTCAGTTCCATCTAGGACACCTCTCCAGGGTAACGGCTTTTCTGGTGGCTGTAATTAAAAAAAAATGGTAAAGATACAAACTGAAATACTTTAAAAAAAACTTACTCTGAATCTTAAGGCTCCCAAAGGTGGTTTTGCAAATGGAATTCCTTGATATGCCCAATAGGTTGTACCAGTATAAGTCTTCTTTTTAATTCCTTGTACGTATCCGGAGGCTGTTGGTACCACCAAACTTTGATCCTGCAAAAATGTATGTCATGTTCAGTACAAGGCGACCATAGTGTCCAATAGTGTGTGCGAGGCTTAGAGTCTTTTCATTTTTGTTTTAGATGGAATATTTTTAAATTAAATCTAACAATGCACTATTTTTATTTTTAAAGTAAGGAAGGACCTTGGTCGTGTATACTATATAATTATGTTTTACACGCGTTTCAATGCAAAGGTTAGACAATAAATTAGAAATTTTTGTAATGTCGATAATTATTTAAAAGTTGTTTCTTTGTAATTTTTCAATGACTCGTTCTGCAGTTAATGAATTAAAATCGCTCGATACAAGTATTTATGTATATTTATGGTGCTTCTTCCAACAACCTGAGAAATCTTGGAATGCTGAACGAAAGAACGCACTTAACATTTTTTACTGTGGACCTTAATTTTGAAACGTTTCCTTATTTTATTTGGAAGAAAATGATATTTGCTATTTTGTGTTATAAAATGAACAAAAATTACTAATATTTTTAATTTTTTTGATCAATATCGGTGTCTAAGATGTTATATTTTTATTTTTGAACGTCCCTGTACACTCGCTAACTACTGTGAGGTTTTCTCTTGAATCAATTATGTTGGTGTAAAGTTTACAACGAAATATCTTGGAATGGAATATACCAACAGTTGAAGGCCACTATTTTCGTACTTTTTATTATTTAAATTTTATTATAAACAAATATTTACAAATAAAACGTAATAATAACAACTGGAGATTAAATTAACAACTATAATGATATACACAGAAATTAAACGCAATGAATTAACACACGTGGGATTCATTCATTTTTTTTTGGTTGATACGTAAATTATTATTTAAAATTATTCAATAATAATAAGCAGTTTTTTTCCATAATAAGTGTAAATTAGACTTGTAGCCTTAATGGGAACAAAGGCATAAAATTTTAAATAATTTTTTTATTCTATTTTTATTTATTTTTGTGTCGTTTTGAAAATAAAGCTATTTAGTTGATTTATTATTTCAGTTCACCTTTTTTGAAACGAATACAACTTAGTTATGAAATATGGGGTGTTCCATTTATAACGCAATTCATGCATCGAGTGAAAAAGATTTGAAAAAATACACGCTTTTTAGATAATCAAACTAAATATTAAAAATATTTGTTAATTTAATAATAAAATGATTTGTAAGAAAATGTTATGGGAAGAGCGAGGGGTTAATAACGATTTTTGATATTTTTTACAACAAAGTAACAAAATTTACTCACAATGTTTTGAGGTGTAATAAATTTCAAACATTCACTTAATCCAAGGGGGCACAAAACGAAAATTAAAATTATAAACATTTTATTTTTCACAATTTTATCAAAATCGGTTCACCCCGATCGAAACTAGTCACCAGTACTACCAATAGGTAACCGCTTGAGATGGTACTTTGTGAGAATCAAAGTTTCTATCAAAGTAACCACCAGTCAGTGTCGCAACGGGGTATTTGTGCGCTGGGTGGGACACGGAAGCGAAAAAAAAAAATTTTCATAAAAAAAACCTGCAAAAAATTGAATATTTATTAATATGAAGGATATGAGTATTTTTTTGTTTAAATTTGCATTGATCTTGTAATGATATTTGTCAGTGACGTAGTTCTGTATATTGTTTATTAAAATATTGAATATTAACTTGTAAATAAAACCTATTGATTTTATAATTAGACCAATTTAACAGGATTCTATAAAATTGTTGACGTAAATAAAATGATGTATCAATTAATTTCCATATTTTCGACTTTTTTAGTATTTAAAGTAATTGGAATTATACTCGGATACATGGAATCCTCCATACAGTCCCTTACTTTTCTAAAAATTAACAATTAAGTTCGTGGTCAAAGGTCAACAATTTCAAAATCTCTATTATGAATGTACCAGACAACCCTCGTAAAACTAGTTCATTAGTAATAGTACTTTCTCACTCCTTTCAACCATCGACTGCATGTTTTCGAATGCTTTAATAAGTATACTCTATCCAGTTTCGTTAACTCTCTCAACTCATTTCCATATCCGTTTTTATAGCTTATTTTCCTGGACTATAAATACATTTGACGAAACTTTTATGGTAATTCAAATGCAATTTGAAAACATCTAGCATGCAAGAATCACAATTTAAGTGACTGGAACTTTTTGCATTCCAACTTTTTACTTTTATTTTCTGTTTCTTTGTGAATAAATAATAAAAAAAGGTAAAACCAGGTTGGCTGGCATTATTAAATTGATTAAAAATAAAAAATAGCTCGCATACTTAGTTTGATTGCATTTTAAATAAAGATACTGTGGAACTGAATTATTTCAAGTATTTAATTGCCATGAAAATATTTAATTTTTTTCAAAGTCAATGTCAATGTCAAGTTAATCCGAAATGTTTTTAACTAGCTAATAAATAATATAGCAGACTACAGAATGTAGATAAAAAAGGAGATTATCTTGTATGAGCTAGATATATACAGGGTCTCTCTTTGAAGCGGATACAGGGAAATTTTGTGAAGGTGAATGAGACTCTATTTTAAAATAATTAAACGTATTTTTTTCAAATATTTTTATTATTAAATTAAACTATAAACTTAAAATAGTATCACTGACTCATTGGGCAATGTCAACATAAATTACAACCAATGTATATACAAATTTTAAGGGCGGATTTGTGACTAGGGTGCTAGAAGCTAAAATGCTTTCAGTATTCAGTACTAATCTGAAGTAAGCTCTGGTTATTCTAATTTAAGGGAAAGTATTCTTACAACAACAAAAGTATACAAAAAAAGCTGGGAAAGAAATTAAAGAGCAAGGTAGGTACAGTTTTGAGGTTAAGTGTGTCATTTAAACTATCCAGTGGCGTACGACAGTTCTAAAAAGTTTTTGTAAAGATACTAACCCTTTTAATCTTACTCTATATTTATTTATGACAGTGCTTAATGGTCTAGTGTATACAATGTACTTAGACTAAACTCTACAACACATAATCTCAACATATTCTGTTAAAAAAAGCAGATCTAATTTTCGGTGATGTTTTACATGATTTACTGAGAATATTTTCGCCAACAGAACAAACGGATTGATTAAAAATGGAGAGGCAACTACTTCTAAAATGCTTAATATAAACCTTCAATGTTTTTTTTTATAATTTTTGAAATACGTCGTGAAATAATTATACAAAATTTGGCTAATGTAGAATTTATTAAAAAACACTTTGGGAAACATTATTCATGAAATATCAATGTTATAAATAACAGATAACAAATATGAATGTTAGAAAAGGCTAGGAAAGTCCAATCAAGCTTTTGAAATAGAAATCAACTTAGATTGGGAGATGAAATAGAAAAATTATGGACAAAAAATGGCTTCTTTATTACGATAAAATAATCTCAGTGTTTTTTATATAAAATTATATAAGTATTTTATCATCTAATTTAAAAAAAAATCATGTTATTTAAATTTATAAAACGTTTTACTTTTTTCTTACTTAATTATAATTGCGTTTTTCCCCTAATTGAATATTCAATTTCGCTTAAATTCTAATAAAAATATTTCACTTTAAAAAAATAAAATATTACAAACCATTCAGAGCTTACGACTAAATATTTGCTTCCAATGCGCTTATTTTAACTATCGAATTTTTTCAAAGAAATTGGCGCAGCTAGTAGGATTAATAGTTTTTGGAAAATTAGAAACTTGATGTATATAGATTGTTTCAACAATGTTTAACAAAGAATAGTACTTACAAATTACAATAAACTCCCAATTACATCGTCTAAAATAAAATAGTTTTTGCTATCGAATAGTACTATTGCTGAACTGATATGTCATTTTTATTGATATTTTAGGGAATCTATGTACCCAAAATGTCCAGATTTCTGTATTACATATAAGATTTTATATTATTAATATCAGCATAACCATTCCAAATTACTTTTCAGTGAATTTACCAGAATTTCGGCTCACAACTGATTGGAGTGCATAAATGTCAAATGGTGTACGAATATTTGTGCTGATTTTAACTCTATTATTAAATAGCCTTGTCAAATTTAATCTGGACTTTGTTGCTTACAATCCCCCACACATATTACCTATATTAATTGAACACTTAGTGCGTTTTTCTAATGTCTAAAATTAACATAAAAAAATTTGACGATTTTCTCTATGAGATTTCATTAACTACATGATGCCTCAAGACAACTTTGATACTTAATTTAAAGCCTTTATGATATGTATGAGTTACACACGTAAGCTTTGACATGTTTTTATACGACAAGCATTCATATAATGCCTGATTTTTTTTTGGACAAAAAAATATTCTGCTTGTACGATATTTTTGTTTTTATCACAATGCCTGAATGTTAAATGGTGAACATTTTTTCAAAATATATTATGGGTTTCTTTCAATCAGTCAACGCCGTGCAAAAATTATGTTACAACGGGATCGGTCGGATGCTATGCAACCACTTGACTTGCCATTGGCGAGCTCGTGCTTCTGCTCTTCCTTCTCACTTTGACTGTTGATTTATATTGATTGTACTGATTGCTATTTTTTTGTTTCAGTTGACGTAGACCAAAAAGGACATTGAATGAACTATATCGTGTAATAAACAAGATATCGTTATTATTATTGGACAAGCAGACATTTTGGATTGTCAAGAACTTACATTTTAGGAAGACTTTTCCTGATCTAAGTAATCTGTAATTGATTTATTTCTACATCAAAAGCAGTTACAAAATTATACACCACTATCACTACTTAGTCAAAAAATAGGTAATAAAGTATAAACAGTAGATCCGATGTAGACACGTATCTAAAGATCTGAGCAATACTTAAATGCGCCGTGTAACTTCAACTTTATTTTTCACTTATTCCTTATAACTAAATTCAACATCTAGCAACCTCATAACCTCAATTTTAAAAAGTCTCAGTCCACTTGAATATTTGAAATTGACGGTTTTACACATCTCCATATTGCGGAGGATCGTATTGTAGTGCTATCTAGCGGCACTTGTCGAAAGTAGGTTTCATTCGATCACTTGGATTCCCATTACAGTCTTTTATTTCAAACCGCAGTATTGAAGTATGTAAAACCATCAATTGTATGAGTTAAAATGTGATACTTCCAAGCTAATAATACCAAGAATTTTATTCCTAGCTCGACTTTGAACAGTATTATAATTTTTGTTGCTCATGGAATCGATGGAACCAAAAAAATTTCATCCTACTGTGTATATTTGATTATGTACCGTCCTTGAAATATGTTAGCTTAGAAGTGTACACGGCGCTTAATAAACGTACAGTCTGTGACTAATTTAGTCTATTTCTTAACAGTAACAATAATAGTCAACAATGATATGTACAGAGTGTTCTAGTAAAACCTAGTTATACATTGAATGATTTTAATTTCGAACAGAGTGAAGGTTTGACTTGTAGTTTTTTGATTGTTTATTAATAGTAGGTATCTAGTTAACTATTTTTTACCACTACTAGCTGTGAAGTTGACAATTTTATTATAGCTTCTTCTAGCCAACTGATAAGTTGAATTTCTCTATTGATAGTTAATAATTAATATTTTGAGAATCCAGAGATAGTAGATTGAAAAAAACTAGTTCAACATAATTTTGTATACCAAGGAGATTTTCTTTAACGTATTTGCTGCTTGAAATTACCTATCAAGATAAAATTATTTGAATTCAAATATTATTAGTTTGAAATTCGCGCTCAACCAAAATTGACTGATGACATAAGGAGTGCGTTCGTAATATATCGAAAACTGACAGTGTACTTGTCAGTCAGACGACAGGGTAAACGCTCCTCTGAATTATTTTTAGCGTTTGTCTTAAATTTGACTAGTAGTGGAAAAAATATAATAAATGAACAACGCTGTTTTTATTTTTAAACAAATAGTGATTTGATTTGAAAAACAATCGTTACATTTAAATTTTTTCGCATCCTTTGCTTTTTACATTTTAATTTAGGTCGTAATTTATTGGTATTAACAGGTTTGTTCTGCTCAGAATTTGATTCAGAACTACTTAAAATCTTACTTGTTCCAAACAGAATGAGTTTTATTGCAAAATTTTGTAATTTAACTTTGTGTCTAATTATTCAAATGTTGAATAGGGTTCAAATTTTCAATCATTCGACTTGTTTTTTTTTATAAACATCCCATCACAAATTAAAAACTATTTTTCGTCATCCCTCACACTGTTCCTGTAAAATTCATCCCACATTTGTATATCCATCCGCATATTCATAATGATATGTATACATATATTTGTTTAAACATGTTCAGTCTCAATGTCACGATATCGTCGATTGCATATATTGAAATAATTTCGTTAATATTATAGACAATATTAATACATGCGTTCTATAAAAATATCTAGGCGATGATGATTTCGGTTCTATAGGTATTATTTCCACTTCCGCCATCTTGAAAATTGATAGTAATAAGTGTGAAACGAAATCGCTGTTTTTCGTGTTTATCTTTTCGCTAACCATTTCCAATAAATCCACGCATTCTATCTGAAAATATCATAAAAAAATATATGTAAGACTTTATAAAAGTAGTGGTTAACTTCTTTAGACGCCTCAGTAGATAACAATATCATCCTGTGTGTCTATTTACCAACAGTGAGAGCTCCTACAAGGCTACGTTCATAAACTTACTCAGAATAAGGATAGTTTACTCCGGAGCGTTCATAAATTTGACTCTACCAGTATAGAGTATACTTTTAAAAACGTTCAAAAACCAAAGGGGTATGCAACTAAACAGACATGCATGGTGCGTGTTTGGTTGCATACCCATTGGAGAGGTGTGGTACTTTACTAGTTGATGGTGGTACCGAGCTTATCGTAGTATGGTTTACATTTCTGTGCTCTTTTATGATACTCTGTTCAGCTCTATATAGACGATGGCATTTGGATAGCTTTTTATTCTATAAAAACTACAATAAATATTACTAATACTGTTAATGTTTTGTCTTTTCAATTTTAGATGTACGATTGTCTACAAGTTTTCTTCGATAGAGCTGCTTCAATAATCAGAGAGTACCATTTATATTGGACTAGTTGGATGTAGAGCAGATGGAGATCTTCTTTATTCATGAAGATCGATCAAAGTGTAAGACAGAAACGCCCGTATTCTTGGGGTGGAAAATAAAAGGGGTACCTTCTTTCCACATCGATGCCTCAGTGGTTAACAATTGGATTTGTGGTTAACCACGAACCGTTACACTACGTTACATAGCGCTTTTAATCGCGATTAAACAGGTGCCCCTTTTTAATTTTTCAACGTGACGCCACTGTCTTGGTTACAAAATTGAGGCAAGTGACCCCTTATCCTGTCCATACGGACACTACTGTCTTACTGACGTATAGTGAAATTCTTGTTAGGCGCGTTCCAAAGAATTGGAAATGCTTCCAGAATATGTACACTGTGAATTTTTTTAGTTCGTAATTTCAAAATAATGATTTGTTATTTTGTCGAAATAAATAAATATCTTAAATCAAAATTTCGTATCATTTACATCCAACCACTTCTAGAAGTGGAATTTAGTGTTATACGAATGACTACTGTGAACATCCGAGGCAAAAACACTTTGTATATGGGGAAAAAGGGGGCGGGGCTAAGGAAGAAGGGGGCGGGGCTTAAGGGAAAAAGGGCGTGGTTTAGTAGTTCGAGGGTTCACCGATAGATGGCGCTAGCTGTTTCGAGTGTTGCACAAAATGTCCGATAGGGGGCGCTGATCAATGTAGTAAAATCAGCGACATCTGGTGGTGACCCCTCCAAGTAGTGATAACTGTTAGCGCCATCTATCGGCAAACCCTCGAACTTTTCGCTAGTTCAGCTACTGGCCGATAGATGGCGCTAACAGTTATCACTACTTGGAGGGTTCACCACCAGATGTCGCTGATTTTACTACATTGATCAGCGCCCCCTATCGGACATTTTGTGCAACACTCAAAACGTCTAGCGCCATCTACCGGTAAACCGTCGAACTCTTTTCTAGTTTTTCTACTGGCCGATAGATGGCGTTAACAGTTAACACTACTTGTTGGGGTTTGGATTGGAAAAGTATCCATTGATAACGCCATTTACTGTATACAGATAAATAAATAACACGAAGGAGTTTTTCAAATTTGTTTTATTTATAAAAAATTCAAGAATTAAATGGACAAAAGCAAATTTAATAAATAAATTTACATTGATTGTAAATGATCTATACACATTATTTAATTATTAACAATACAACATGCAAAACAATATAAAATAAAAAAAATACAATTATCCAAGTATTTTATTTTCCTCTTTATCTTCTCAATTTCTTCAAACAAATGGATTCTTCCTAACGGTGGTTTCATCATCATCTGGGATCCTAAAAAAATAAGATGATGAGTAAAATCCAGTAACAACAAACTGATGTTACATACGAGTATTTATCAGTGAGCATTTCTCGATACAAACATTAAAAATATTTCAACTAGTACTGCTTGAATTTATAAATAAGACTCACCAAGGACTATGACTGAATCGGATAATAGTTAAGCCTGGAAGTGTACATTTGCTTCACGACATCCAACTGGTCCAATGAAAATGGAACTCTAGTTATTGAAATCATATGAACTGTATGTTTCTTGTTCACTGAAAATGAATAATTGATAATCAGAAATAATCAAAATAAAATTTTCTCACCTATCAGAATGATCCGAGATCGTATCTTCCAAATCACCCTGTATGATGTGAGTTGTGCCACTACTTCCACCTTTAAAAAGCTAATTGAATTATATAAAGTAAATGAAACAAATTTCAAAGTACCAACTTCAGAAATGGAGCAGTACCTATGGAAAATTATATCTGCAGAAATGAAAAATAAATGGTTTATACTCCTCACTGGAGTAAGTTTATGAAGCTCAAGAATACACACTTATGAAGTGCACTTTATAAGTATGTACTCTCCATAGAGTAATATATAAAAGAGAGGTTTTAAAACATATGGAAGAAACTGGCACAAAGTTTGTGCGCAGCCAGTTGAGCATGGCGCATCACAACGACTAGCTGAACTAACAAACCCCGCCTCTTACTACACGAAAACTGTCAATATGTCAACCTTGAGATAATTAAAAACATACCTTTTCCTTTGCAAGAATTTCCGGTGGTGATAATCTACTATAGTCGATGTCTTCTGAAAGTTTTCCGGCTAAAATGACATTTTCTTTTGTCGCGTTAAAGAATTCCAGAGTACAGAGTGTCTGAAAAACAAAAGAAAAATATTAATCAAGAAGCAGACTAAATAAAAAATGAAAAGTGATGTTGATCAATCTCATCAAACAGTCTTGAAGCAGACAAAAAGTTACCTGAATGGACATCTCAGTAAAGTGGAGAAGGAAAAATGTTGAAGAAGTCTTTATAAACATTCTTGCGGATTGCATAGCAACACTATTGGATAAAAGAGGAAAATAGGAACTATTAAGTTATATGGAGATCACATCTAGAACCAAATTCTTGAAAACCGGGAGTACAACTACCAATAGAAGAGACGCATGATGAAAATTCATGACTAATTGACATACGCGCAATCTGTTTATCAAAAAATGTCTTGCTCCCTTCTTAATGATCCAGAATACTTAATTATGATCTTGAGAGAACAGCAATGGGGTAGAATGGAGGAATGATCCCCTGCTTTTGTAAGAAACTTCCTATAAAATCATCCTGTATATAACAATCCTAATTTCAACCAGCGATCCATCAATGAAATGATTTAAACTTACCCCATTAACAGCCTCCTCTTCAATAATATTCTGTAAGACTCGTACAATATCTTGTACTATAATAACTGTATGATTCTTGTTAAGCTCCTTCTCATCTACTTCGCTGTATCCCAAAAAGAGAAAAACACCCTGAGGTAACGTATAATCGCTAGGCATGGGTTTCATGCAGATGAACCTAAAATGTACATAGATAATTGTTATTTTAGGGCACATACGACATTCTTGTATACTTAAATTAAAATTTCGAGTGGGTAATGTGTAGCCCTACGGCATTTGAATCAAATTTTTGTTCAGGTAAAAATTCCTAGAAATTATTCGAGAAGGAAAATCAATCTTATATAGTACGAGACAAAGAAAAGCCTACAGTGAGGTGATGAAACCTTTTGGTTTGATGTAATAGTTGTAATTTGGAAAAACTATATTTTACAGTCCCAATATATCTTCGTAATTATTTAAAAACCAAAATGAAGACCTTAAAAATGGGAGGTTTGCATAAATGTCTAACCATATTGTCGTTTTCATTCAAAGGAAATCAATATTTTCCTAAGGATTTAGATAATCGGTATCATAAACAACAGTTTAGGAGATAGAATACAAACCTTCCGGAATAGCAGAGACATCTTCCGCGGAATGCTTGAAACGCCGGTGCCGCGTGATTGTAATACGCGAATTCAGTCTTGCAGGGCATCCTATCTATGCAAATTGTTCTACAAGTTAGCTTCTCACCTATTTCACATTCGCACACGTCAGAACATTCGAATTCGTCCTCGTGGTAGATCTAAAACAACACGTCAACTGTTATTATATTTATTTTAATAAAAATTTTAATATAAAAAATGAAAATCCGCCATCTTATCTAAACCTTGATCACTGAAGAGTACGTTGCTCGATTGGTTCGCAATTTTCACAAATAAGTCGAGGTATAGACGGTTTTCTGAAGTTTGGGATCAGCTACAAAAAGTTTTAACTTCCCCTGAACTACCCCCAATTTTTTTTGTAACAAAATATGAGAAATATAATTAGCTTTATTAGCCGACAAGTGGAATTTTAATAAAATAATAACGGGTTTATGTGCTATAAAACGAGAGCAGGAGTCCAATGAAAGCATAGTTTCAGCTTTAAAAGTTCGCCCGGAAATAACGGATGGATAAATCTGCTTAATTCGATTAAATTTCACCGGATTTGGCATATCTATGTTTTTCGGATAAATGCATGGCCCGTTTTCAACAAAATTATTTGTTTGTATCCCTATATAAAGTTTCGAGAGGATTATTTGACCGAAACCACCCTAAACCTTCTCTATGTCATTTTAAATTTCAAAATTATACATTCTCCACTGACCAACCGTGAGTAATATTCATGATAACACACTTAATAGTAACCATAAGTTCATTCTAGAAAAAAAATCCAAACAGTGCACTTCAAGGATCATTTTTGGGGCTCAATTCTCTTCCGAACGCTGTCAAACTGGCAATTCTTGGACTTATTTGGAAAGACTTTGTTCCAGCACCGAAAAAAATTTGTTGAAAACCTCTATAATGGTCCACTCTTAACAAAACAGACTTCCAATCATAGTAATATGGTTTTTGAGACAATTATCCTGAAATTTTTAGGATTTGTGGTACTTGAACTGATACTATTTGCAAAGGATCATATCATAAATTCATAAGGAAAGTGTTCATACTAAATTTTATTCAACTCGACCCAAAGCCGGTCCTGTAATCTTTGTGAATCGTTGGAATATGAATTATACTGTATAACCCCAAAATCCTAATTGCTGGAATCTGTTAACCTGTGATGTACTGAAATTAAAGGTAATAACTACGAGTTAATTTAATCCTTTGTGTCGAAATTCGATTCAGTTACCCATAACCTAATTATAAACGCACTTACCTTTCTGGATTTATGAATATTTAAACGAATTAAATTTTGATTATGTTTAAGAAATACAGTTATGATTATCAATAAAATCCGTTGTTTTTTCAGAAAAATTATTCGTCTTGAATAATATTTATTCTTAAAAACGTTATACTGTGCAAGTTGGCTTAGTCAATTTTTCACAAAGTGTCATAGTATCTGTCAAGTCAGCAGCTCGCATTGCCTAACCAATCTTTTAACAAAAACTTACCCTTTTAAATGACCCTTCTCGTATGAAATGGTTTGGGAACTGCGGCCTCTGAACAACGCAAGACCCTGAAAAAATAGACATTTACCAAGTCAGTGGCAGTTCAAGGTTGGGCAAGATGAGCAGTACCCATCCTGTGGACTGTCTGCCACCCACTCCAAACTCAACTGAGACAAGTGACAGTTATAAAATGAACAGTTTATGACATTTGTGGGCGATAAATATTGAGGCATTCACCAAAGTACTTTTTATATTCATTGGTGGATTTTATTACTGTTGCATCAACCAAAATTGCAAATAAATCCACAGTTTTGAGGCTATGGATACACCTAGTGGTCTACCAAATGTCAAAAAGTAAATATTTTGCGAATTATTCCAGTGACATCCATTGTCAATTGTCAGTTGTCAGATATAATGATGAACGATGTAAACTACAATAACTGCGTTTGTTGTAACTTACTTGGTGGCATTATGGTAGTGGTAGAGGGTGGCTTAGTCCTCCTAGTAGTAGGTCTGGTAGTTGTAGTCGTTGTGGTTGTTGTGGTGGTAGTCGAGGTGGTAATTGTTGTACTAGTACTAGTGGGAACGAAAGCCTGTGGTGGTGGTATAAACTCAGCGATCGTATTAACTCTGGTATGCATGGAAGTTTCGGTTGCCGATAGACCAATCTGAAGGTGATGGTTGTTGTATTGATGAATTGGTATGGTACGATGATGGACTAGAGGTGTTGAAGTAGTCGAAGTTGTTGTTGCATGTTTGGCTTGTTCTAGAGCTTTTGCCATGTGATAATTTTTTTGGGATTCGACTGAAAATAGAGACATAAGCATTGAATTTCGTTTTTTAAAACAACTGTCCGTTCAGATCATTGGAAAACCAATCTTATGATGTTTCTTTGATCAATTTTTCAAATCTTCAGACGCAGTTGTATCCAGCATATAGCAAGTATATATAAAGTAATTGTTTGCTGTTGTACATGTTTGGAATAAAACCGCAAACGCCATCAGTCATTTTTAACCTACAGATCGATGCATTGGATAAAGTGTGTAAGTGCGTTTCACCATGTTAGATGCAAAAGATAAAACCTTCTACTTTATTTTCAGCATTCTCTTAATCGATAACGTTGGCGGTTTTCCTTTAAAACGAAATTGTTTGAAGAAAAATCTTTACTTTATGTAAAATTGAAACACTTTTCACTTTCCAGAGTGTGTTGTTTCGATGAAGATTAGTTTTATGTGAAGCTATTGTTGAATATGAACTTTTCCCAGTGTAAATTTGTTGAATTTTTGCTTTTATTATACCAAAAGTTGAAAAAAACGGTGAACTTAATGCGGAGACGAATAGAACTGACACCGAATTACAGAAAACTATTTCGTCCAGTTCCAAACAAAGTTTTATATGAAAATAGTTTTTCTCTGTATGTCGAGACGGACTTGAGATCTTCTAAACTTACTAACAGTATGCTCATACCAAACTGGGAAATATTATCGTTATAATAAAGTTAAATTAACTTTTCGATTCGGAAGCTGAAGGTACTTCTAAAGTCAATAAAGATAGACAGTAAGAAGAAATGTATTTTCTACTTTTTTTTATAATCTAGCAGTTTCCGAGTAAAAAGAAAACTATTTTGGAAAAAATATATTATAATATACAGTGCCTCACTTTAAACTTTTTAAACAAATTTTGAAGATAGTTTAAATAATTCAGTGTAACTTACCAACGCAAGGATTGACCCAGAGTAGTCGCTGCCAACCGAGACATTCGTACAATTGGGTCATGTCCGTACCTTTGCAGGCGCACGTCGTCCTAAGATCCGTACCTAAAATTCCCAAAATAGCCGATCGACATTCAATCGGCGATCCGGCGCATTTTTTCGTCACGGCGTCGACAGCACAAGATTGCTCGTAATACTCCAGCTTCGATCTGAATGTAATAAAAAATAAATAAGGACTCGATCTGAAAACTGATTTTCTAGAAGGGTTTTTCTTATTTGCTCAAAAATTTACATTCTAAACGGTATCGTCAAAAGATCTCTATTTGGCTGTAGCCCATAAAAATGAGGAACAATTTTGCAACAAATTGAAATGGATTGGGCTACAGCACGTCCAATAGAAATTAATTTCTACGCCAATAAAGTCACTGGTTTGAAGAAAAGAGTTCAAAATGAACCCCACGTTTTTCTTAGGCATTAACTCATGTGAAATTAATCTGGAATCACCAGTGTTTGAAATACAAATTAAAAGTTTCTCTAATTCAAATAACTAATTTCTTTCTAAATTTTATTTTAAGATATTAAACAGGAAGATTAAAGCCTCAATTGGGAAGAGAGAAAGTTTCACACAAAAATGCAACATATTTTTTCTTCGAAAAAGATAAACAGAAAGCTTCGTTTCAACACCCCAACAATGTTGGTTTGTCGTCGAAAATTGTAAACTATAATCTCCGTGAGATTACCAGTATTCGATTCCTTTGTGAATTTACCCCTTGATAAGGGATGTAAGTTATAACTTTACAATCTTCCTTTAATCAAAGACGTCCAAGGTGATTTTGGATGAGAACGGATTGTTTACATTCTTGTGAAAATCGAACTGTGATAAAATAAATCAAACGAATGTGTATTAAGCTATTAATTGATACGCCACTGGAGATTTCCAAAAACAACTTCCCATAACTCTAATACAAAATAATTTCAGCTAGAGAGTTCGAAATTTTTGGGTTGTGTTTTCGCAAAGATTAAAGCTTTCCTTGTTAATAGAAAACTTGAATTTCTGGAGTATTTTTAGAAATGGGAAATGTTGAATGTTGTACGAAGAAGGTTTATCTTTTAGAGTGTAACGCAGAAGGAGAACTACGAGAGAAAAGAAATTTAATTAGAAGTAAAGTCAAGTGGCTCCTTTTAATTCACATTGATTTTGAAAAATTCTATTTACGTTATTTAATCTTTATAGGTACCTAAATACTTATTTGTTTTTGAAACTTAGCTAACAATCGGTTGTGTACACCATAACTTCTAGTTAGATTTAAAGCCTAGTCACATTACAGATCGCCCCACGTTGGGCGCCACGTTAGCCCGGACAAAAATAGCGACCTTAACTGGTCTATATTACAATTAACTGCTAGGCAGAAATACCAACGGAAATGAAAAGGCTTTATTTTCGCCATACTTCTTACTAGAGATTAAAACTCTCTGCATTTATGCTTAAATATTTGCATCCGTTGTTCTCCAAGAAAACTTTTCAGAGTTCTGAGTAAGAGAGTTTAGCGTAACTTGGTGATAGCTTCCGTTGAAACTAATTAGTTTATAAACCACGTTCCACGACAGCCAAGTTGTCAAGGTCTATTCAAATGGCATTCTTACCTCATCAGGTTACTTTATCATAAAGTGTAATATTATAGCTTAACAAATACTTTTTATTTGAACGTTTTAACAATTTGGAGAAACGATCCGGTTTGGAACATTGTAGATGGAGCTGTTTTATTTCATTTTGAAATGTAGTCACGCTGAAACTCATATCTGCCCTAACCGATTTACGACGCTTTACAAATAACGATTTTGTAAAAGTGGAATCGGACAGAGACAGAGAATTTTTCAAATCCCCGTTTGATTATCCCATTTCGTTTTATTTGAACAGATTTTCACCAAAACTTACCATAACTTCTGCGACTTGATAAGTTTTGTAATACTATGAGTAAATAAATATTAAAACATTAATAAAAATTCCCTAGTAGATGTACTAAACCGGCTCTAGCACACTAGTACGAATTTTTTATACTCACCTACATTCCTTATTCTCCCTGCAAATTTCAGCTAGGTGGAGACAGGATGGTTGAGGAGACTCTTCAGTCCTCTGCGCACATACAGGGTGTAGTTTTTCTTGTGCGATTAAGCAAGTATCATGTTTGTTGTCCGTTTTTCTGGAATATAGTTGTAAATTTTTTTTGTTATTTGAGGCTTTGTTAAAGAAAGAAAATAGGTTGTGTCCTCGGTGGCAGTTTTTGATCAGCTTCCCGATTTAAGTAGTTGATTTTATTTAGAATTAAAAGTGTAACTGTGAAAATTGTTTGGCAAATTTTTGAAATGTTTTTCGGTGATAAATATCAATTTTTGTACACTATTTTCAAACTAGATTCGTTAGAAACAAGATCTACCTGGACGGGAGTAAAAAGATACATGTCGTTCCTCGATGATCGTCACTTTGGCATGATTGGCATATGAGTTAGTCGAAGGTAGTTCATTTATGCGTACATAATATTGCCATGAGGCGGAAAATTGGAGGACGCTAAGGCAGAAGAAGGCCAAGAAAAATAAAGCAGGGTCGGTTTGACCTAAAATAACTGTATGGTTAACATAAGGGGATGTTACAATAAATATTTAATGCATTTAGATTGATGGTGTTTTTATCTCATGAAATTTTAACAAAAGATTAAATTTAGTTGAAACTTTGCCCAATTATCAAGGAAAACCTTCAGACCAAAAATTGATATACTATATTTTTCAGTGGCATAGAATAAGTATTATAAAATACCCCCCACAACTTATCGTATTTTATCGAAACTAGGAAATATATTTTGTCTACTCCGCTGTCAATAACAACACTCCTCCCATATCTATTCATTTCGATATCAAAGCATTATATTTAGGACGTAATAGCTTTATAAAGACAGTCCATCAATCACTGTTTCCATTGAACAATCTGCCCCTATGTAAAACACTTTTTTGTGTACATAAATAGATGTTTTTCGAAACGACGTACTTATATAATTAATTTTTTTATTGGAAAATAAGTATATGTAGGAAATAATTCCCTACAAAATACGTCGAAGGTTTTTTTTCGATTGTAGTTTGTTTGTGTTGTTCCACATGTTAAACTTTATCATTAACAACAAAGAGAACGTACTTGCAAAGACAGAATGCGATTTCGACGTTCCATGGGAAGTCTGGTTTACTATAAAATTTCTGCAGAGCTTCCATGCACGAATTTCTGTTGCATCTTGATATGTCGCAATGGTGTAAAACAGGATTCAAAAGCATTCGGCAATGATAGTAATTATTGCAGTTCTTCAGCGCCGTGTGACATGTACTTTGGAGCACTATTTTTTCCACATCATTGAATTCTTCTGAACCTGCAACCAGAATTATTAATAACAACAAATTAACTTATAGAAATTAAAGACAATTAGGACACAGATAACATTTATTTTGTGTGGAACGTTTTAATTTTCAAATAATTACGATTTTTCAATTGCCAATAGATAAATATGCTACTGTATAATGTTCTTTAGGAGGCCAGCCGTATATTTTTCAATATTTCCTCATAATAGCTTTGAATTCTTCAGATGTAGGTTAACTTTAGATTATGTTTTGTCTATAGTCTACAGAATTTATTACTTATTCGCCATTTTTTGTTATCACACACTTGCTTTTCTTAATAATTCTTGAAAACGTGTAATAAGTAGATAAGCAAAGCCGGTTCGGGAGCAGATATGAGCATATGTTAAAAAAGGTGGTTTAGATATTGACTAAGAGATTTTCTCGTGAAGTAGCTACGAGATGTGACAAGCATGAGAGATTTTACGTTGAAAGAGCAAGATTATACATGGTATGTTCGTGAAGTCGTTCAATAATATGCGAATAGTGCATTGGTATATACATCTTTATTATTAGTCAAATTGGAGTGAGATAAATGACACTTGCTACTGGCGCTTGTCACACCTCCCCAGAATATTTATTACTCAATTTTCAAAGCTCCCTTTCGACGAACGCTCATTTCCGCAATCGAACTGGTCTATTAGTGGAAAATTTCTTTTTTGAAAAACAAAATTTCAAAGCTGGTATGGAAGATTTAATTGTGGCTGGGTACGTAAAACACTTTGTACAGTAGCTTATCAGACCCCCTTCCCAGTTGAAATAATTTGGAAGAACGAGATTTTTGGTGTTAAAAAATATGTTGCAATGATAATGTTGGTTTTGGTGGATGTATAAACTATTTTTTTCTATGCGTAAATTGTTTAAAATTATTGTCCATCTTTTTCTGACTGATTGGTTAGTGCATAACTGAATATGGTTCCATGTAAATTATTATTTTGGAATAAAAGCAAGAGTAATAGTAGTTAAATTATGAAAATTACAAATTTTTTTATATAAAATAATAAAAATTGAAAAATAAAACGATTTATCGAGATTTATTTATTTGAAAAATAATAAAAGAGGTGATTTGTAATTCGTATTATGGTATTTTGTATAGGTAGATTTCCATATATAAAAGTCCAGACAAATAGGAGAGTTTTTGAACACCCTCTATTATAATTATTGTACGAAAACTATTTTAAAAACTTTACTAATACAAATAATTAAATTTTTAATCTATTAATCCAGTATTCAACTGACAGATATTAAAATTCTATACGAAAATATAAAATGTGAAAATATCATTTAGCATCCTAGCATTACACACCACAAACATATGATTTGTTTGTTTGTAAAGTTCATATAATTTAACCACTTTGATGGTTTTGTTTGAAATTTGTGACAGAATCAATAATATGGTAAACTAAAACGAATTTCTGTTCCAAAACACATAGTCGGGTGGTATGTGAAATAACTTACAGAACAGGTTTCAACAATAAATGTTGTTGTTGCTTTTAATTCAGTAAATGCGATGTTCTTATTTCTGTTGTCCTTTTTTTACTATTGCTGAGTATTATATTTGATATTATATTTTAAATATGTCGTATATAAAATTTGGGAGTTTAAGTTTTAAAATGATTCAATTCACGTACCATTTGTCAGAAAAAGATGTAAGAAATTTGTAATGAACTCCTACTGAATTAAAAACTGCATGCAATAATTTTTTTGAGTACCACAAACACATACATGGTAATTATTGTACCAAAATACAAAGGAGAGGAAATTACTCATCAAAGCATACAGGTGCTGCACACGCCACAAGTGCCTGGGCCACCGGAAATTATTATTTAGAAAAGTTTAGATTCGAAAAGACACGAAAAAAATGTTTAACTGAAAAATTGGGATCCTGTTTATTTGTAAACTAAAAATCTAAGCTGTATTCACTTCTTTTCAAGCTATTCTCAAAATCTTCATAAAGTGCCCATCGCAATTTTACAGTTTTTTATCAACATTTCGTCACGAAATTCTCCCATGAACATGTGTGGTAAGTTTTATATCCAAACTCAATAATTTCTCCTTTATACTTCAGTAAAATGAAATTGAATACGTACTTGGTAATTTTTGATGATACAGGGAGTTGTCTACGGCTTGACCGTACTCGGCTTCTTCCGGGTATTTCCGTACGATCGTAGAAGTCCGTTCTTTGTTCTTTAAGACGCTCACGCTGATGTGGTCGTAGCCAGCGTGAGCTTCTTGACCGTTGACCGCGTCTACCAGCGGGTTTTCAACTACGCCAATGCCTAACTCGTCGTCAAAGGAAGAGCCGGATGCGAAGAACGACGTATTGTCAGAGGAAGCTGTGAAATGACCTTTACTGAAATGCTCTGCCTGTTTTGCTGTGTAGCTTTGTTATTTTGTTGTTTAAGGTTAGGCTAACATTTAAGGCAGTTTTTTTGTTGTGTTTGATTTTAACGGTGTACATCAATCAGTTGTCCTATAGATATAGATAATTATGAAAGTGCAGCTTTGCTAACAATGGAATTATCGGTGTAAGTGTAGAAATCGACTCTACAGCTGTTGCAATTGATTTGTACATTTTCTGGATCGTTCGTATCCAACTGAGATGAAAATAGCGACCATCTTAGGTTTTGGTTGCCGTACAAACTGGTAAAAACCCTATTCAACCGTATTTCTATAGCCTAGCACAAAACAATTTCAATGAAACATTTCCTGCATTCATACCAACTGTAAATGCGATTTATATTCATCAACTTGAATTTTTCAAGGCGGCAGCAATGAAGTAGCGCAAAGTAAATATCAAATTCATCATAATTAACATACATACACACAATAACTTTGCGTTTTTTTATGCCTTTTTTCCAAGTGAATTCCTAATGTGCGTGCTTATCGTTAGGGGAGTTTATAGATTTTTTAAGAAGACGGAAAAACATGGCGGGTGTATATAAAAACGTAATGGCGGCAATAAAAAATATTATGAACGATTCCAAAACGATTAAGTTTATTGAATAACTTTATTATGATGGGATGAAAATGGAAACGTATAATTTCAATTGGCTGATCACTATTTTCCTCACCCTGTAGGTGGGGTGAGGTGAGATACTTTTGCTGCAAGTCAAATCATAGGTGGGACGCGGTTGAGGTAATGAAATAGTCCCCATGTAATTCTATTGATCTATAAAAACAAAAACTATCAATTTCCCATACAGATTATTTAAGTCGCAATAAATAACAACAATGTTGTATGAAAGTGTATCTAATGTGTCATTATGGAATAATAATGGAATCTTTTGAATAACATTACAGATCATAAGCAGTTCACACCGGAATTTTTTCTTGAGCAAATAATTTCAATTGGCAGATCACTATTTTCTCACCCTGTATGTTCCCTTTTGCACAGAGATACTTTTGCTACAATTCAAAATATGAGTGGAACGCGGGTGAAGTAGTGAAATGAAAAGGAACACTATTGATCTCAAAAACTATCCATTCCCCATACAGATTATTGCAGTCGTAATAAATAACAATAAAATTGTATAAAAGTGTATCAGATTGTACACGTACTGCACTGGAACTGAATCTATGTCTTGAAGAGTTCTAGTGACTCACAAAAAAATATTGTTACGCAAACGATAAATATTAATGGTTCTACGAAAGTTTTTCATATTTTTTAAAGTGTTTGTATGAAAAATCTTCCCATTACATCAGATGATAAATATAATGAAAACGTGTAAAGAAATATAACGAAAAAATCATCACGGATAGAGTCGTATTTCACGTCGGTCTGCGCTACTCATCCTCATAAGAATATAAAGTGGAAAATGAGATAAGGAACGAGTAACAATTTGAATGCATGAGGCGTTTTCTAAATATATTATATTGGCATTTTTACGTCTAGATACTTGTCGGACGTTTTGATCCGAAGAAAAATTTTATTCGACATTTGCAGCAAATGAAATATGTTTAAACTATTCAGTAGATCTCACAGAGTCTTCCCTTCATGCTGAATCTTTTATCAGTTTTAGTATTACCATTATTCACTTAAAATTGCTTAAGTTGGTATTTTTTCTTAAACTCTCCTGATTATAAAAGTGTGAGATGTAATGATTGTTATCCTTTGGCCTTTTTTTATTAGAAAATAAAATAAATATTGCTTAAAATACGGTGATGAATGTGAAAACTTATATATTGAACAGAATTTACACTAGGTGTTTATCTACAACACCCAGAGGAAGAAAACACCTAGAGGAAGAAAATAATGTGACAATAATACAATTTACAATTTTTAATATCCTAGTGAATAAATAAAAAGTCTACTTTACCGTTTTTGACGTTTATATGATTGATGTACACCTTGAGAAAAATTACTCTCACCAGTACTGTCCGTTTCATCGTGGATCTCTGGAGAAGTCTGCTCAGAAGGGACGAGAGATCCTTCTACCAAGTGAGAGTCAAACTCTACGCCAGCTATGCTTGCAATTGTGCCAAGGATCGAGCCTATGTCTGTGCCTGTGCCTGTGATTGAGCCTGTGCCAGTGTCGGTTACACTATCTGTGCTAGTACATGCAGAAAGTTACTGACTATAGGAAAAGCTGTTCATATAGGCCAGGCCGCACTGATAAAGATCAAAACCCTTCTTCAATTTTATGCAACATCTTATGGCTGATAAATATAAATATTAATCTCAAGCAGAAATAAAGGAATAGACATATACCAATTACTTATATATGACGCACCCGGTGCATTAGCAATAACCAGGATGACTATCAGTATAATCAAGGTGTGCGGACTGGCCTATTTGGCATAGGGCCAAAGAGATAAAGGGGGGTCGAGACTTGTCGCCGAGCGATGAGAAACACACAAAATAAACTTATCTAACGGTCAATATCAAAAGGTTATCTGGAGGCCTCGGTTTCTAAGGCAGGCGTGGACCGGACGCAAGAAGTAAATCTCATTAAGGTAGCAAGAAATGGACTTTTTTGTTTTCGGTCGTTCAATCCGGATATCGATTACTTTTAGAAGCAGAGTCGGATTGTAATAAGCTTAAAACTATTGTTTGATGCTGAACGTTGTTATTTTTACATCGAAAATAACTGAAGATGTGTTGTGGATGGAAAGTGAGGCTACCACATTCTGTAGCAGCAGGGAATGGGATGTATGCTACACCTCCAGCTCTGCTAGTTCGTTCTAGGGAAAGAAATAGGAATGAAGCTAGTTGAATAATAACCAAGAGCAAATTAGATTAAGCTCCTGGACCAGATGGTATAACAGCATATCTGCAGTAGAGGAAAAACTCTTCAAAGCATCACTCCAACTAAACAAAATTTCAACGAACTAATACATTCGAAATGAAGGCCCAGCCTGCAAAAAATACCGTATCCTGAAATGTTTTATTACATTACTCAAAACTTAGTGAGATTCCGCAATGGGGTATATGAAGATGGGAAAATTTAGATTTAGATAAAGCGTGTTTATTAAGGGAAGTTTTTTCTTGGCAACGCCGTGTTAATTATCCCTCGAAAATGTGCCTTGTGTACAATTAGGATAGCTGAAAATTTTATTAAATCACAAAATTTACATTTTACAACCTTCGATATGAGTAGAAATATGTTTTTATAAATCTGATCTCGAAAACTATTAATTAGAGGTAATAAAATTAATAAGATGTTATGGTATCAGGGGGATTTTATAAAATAATACCAAGACAGTGGTAGGAAAATGATGAGTTTCAAGAAGAGGGTTTATTTTTTATTTAATTTAAAAGAACGGAGGGAGTTTGTGTACCAAAAAATAATGTAGACCAAAGAAGGAACTTGAAATATAGTACAGTTATTTAGTGAGACGAAATAAGTTTTCAGGAAGCTTCAATTGTTAATTTCGTATAGCGACGCGTGAAAGTAAATTAAGGTTGATGCTTTATTGGTTTGATTGATTTATTGGTTCAGAACCTCATCCTTTAGGCTTTTTATTGCTCTTGGTTGTACCGTTTTTGTGAAAAGATCTCTTCACTAGGTACTTCTTGGAGAATTCCTCCCTTTTCAGGGTGAATTTGCGTCTGAGATTTACCTCTTGCTTTGAGTTTTAAAAATAGAATCAAAATAGACTGTTTGTCAAAATGTTTGTGAAAAATTTTTGATAATTGTTTTTATGAAATATGCTCATAATTTTCATTTGAATGTTGTTAATTGTGAACATATTTTTTGTTAGTTGTAAAAAGTACCTTCTTCTTGTTCATGATTTTAATCAAAGAAAATAATAAAAAAAATAGAAAATGCAGGAAGTTTATTTGATTATCCTGTAGAAAACGAAAACTCAATTTCAAGTTAAGAAAAGTTTAAGGAAAGTAGATACACTAAATTGAACTCAACAATTATTAGCTTGTAGATCAAAAATGTCTGCTTCTTGTATGGTATCACAAAATACTTCGCTTTTTGTTTTGGCGTTGAAATTTTTGTTCTATTCTTTCATCTTTGATTGGAATATTGATTGATAGATTTACAGTGAAAATTGCGAAATATTGAGTTTGAATTACGTGTTAAAAATGATTGATTACTGAAGTTTTCGCAAATGATTTCATAATTAAATCTAAATAAAAAAATCCGAATCTATTTATCATTGTTTTTAAATACAAAAAGTGATTTATCGATGTGAATATCGCGTTTTTGATGGGTATTCATATTTCCATTATATTTTCCGGTATTTCCAGAGTTGTGTGAATAAAGACTGATATTGTATAAATTTGAAATAAAAGTTATTTTATTTGTATAAATATGTCACCACTATTTTTAATTTTTTTTTTAATTTAGATTACACGAATGCTGTATATAAAAATCACATCACAAAATGTCTACTATACCAATGTTAAATTCCTGTGAAATTTTTAGTTCTATTCAAACTCCAACAGCTTCTAGCCATGCTATATTACAGCATGTTGATGTAAATACAAAAACAAGCAATCTAAAGGATAATTAAATAAGCTTTTAAGTCCAGCACTCGGCAAACAACAAATTTTTATATTCCGAAAAATTCAACCAGCTACAAATCCCCGTTAATTCAATCTAATACAATTTTTTTAAAGTTGTTGATAAACAAAACCGGTTGAAGTCGAGTTAATCCGTGGTTATGAAAAAAGATTAATCAACCCCTAAAAAAACTTCACACACAGGATTAAACTCAGTTGGTACATGAATCCTTCACATGGCTCATGCATATATAGTGCGCTATATAAGGATATCTAACGACAGATAATTACAGAATGGTCCTTGCTATAATATTTTTAGATTAAAGGATTATTTTGAATGTGGAATAAGGTGCGTCTTCACCAGAGTGGTGTACATACATTTTCCCTCCACTTCTAACCAAAGTTGAGACAAAAATTGACATTATACACTTAAAAATATTACAGCTGTATTGCTTTCACAACACATTGAGTGTAAGAGAAAAAAAACATCTGGTAGGTTTTATGTTTTAAAAAGCACGATAGCTCTTCCCACTCGGCAATAAAAATTGTTTTTTTCCTAATAATTAGCTAAATAAAATTTATCATCTAACTAAAATTAGTAATAAAAATATTGTAAGGTCCACTCTGTAGATATCGAAGTAAGAGGGTGCCGGCAATAAAGTTATTACCTTAATAACTAGTTTTCCATCTTTTATTAATCCTTGGATATAGAATTTTAATAACATAGATTACGAACTATGATTTTCCGACGATAGCGCCAAGCCGATTCCGTCGTTAACGAATTTCAAATCCAGTTTCGTTCACTACAGGAGTTCATTAACGACGGAAATATTTACGATCATATATTTAGAAATAAGAAGTTCAACTCTAGAAGGATGAAGAAAATTAATGTCTCAAAATGGCTGGCAGATTCGAGCTGCAAATTGGAGAGTTATTTACAATGCTAGAATCATTATTTAACACAATATTTGTAACCATTTATGTGGAATAAATATGCCGGTATCGGCGAAATAGCCACATTACTTTGAAACCCATTTATAAGAACATTGCAACGGTGGAGCCACGTGTAGGCGCAGTTCCTTCAAGGCTGCTCGAGACGTAGGATGAAGTGGCGAATTTATGAAAACTAAGACCAGAAGAAAGTATCTAACTCTGCAATAAGAGCTGAATGGGCAAGGAAAGCTCTTTTGTCAAACTTGAAGGGTTGTAGACGCTAAGGAAACCCAAGGCAGTGCTGGATTAGAGAGGGAGATTGACCTAAGCCTTAAAAAATAAGACTTGAGGGAAGGGTTGGAAGAGGGAAGGTTAGAAGAGTGAAAATGCCTAACTTTTTCTATATTTACTATCCTTGAGTAAGCAATTTTTGGAAAATCATTAATGGAAGATATGATGAGATTATGTCCGGCTTTTTGGAATATTCTGCACATATTTACTCTTAAAGTTCAAAAGAAAAACTGCCAACAATATTTTTCAAGACCCGACATTCTCACAAACCATTTTCAAATACCGATAATAATTTTAAAACTCTCTATCGGTGTTTGTATGTAGTTTGTGTTTACTGCTGACACATCCATTAATCTGGTATAAATTCGTTAGATATCCCTTCCAAAAAATGTGCTGCAAATTCATGATAATCGTCCATGCATGTAACAGTGAATCAAAAGAAACGAGTCGATCGATGGTTTGTTTTATAGGCTGGTCAAATGTATCTATAAAATATAGTCTAGTCGAGTTAGAGAAAAATCTTTCAAAATATGGATGTGAGAGCGGTTACGACCGAAGATTTGGTTAGATTTTATTTTGGTAGTATTTTAGGATATCCTTGACTTAGAGGATAAAAAGGATCAGAAAGCTTCACAGGTTTTATGTGGAAATGAAGTTGAAACTGTTTTTTGTAATTCATTTCAAATAAAATGGTGGGAAGTAACGTGAAGTTGACTTTTGACATGAAAGATTAAGGTTATGTTGAAAAAGGAGGAATTATAAAAATATTGAAGACATTTTTGTTGGTTTTTTTCAAAAGTCTTATCTTTGTAGTTATTTTTTCGAAATTCAAAGACCAGCCTATAAAAGAATGACAAAAATATAGTGAAAAAACTAAAAATTGATGTACCATGCATCATTTTACGGTCGAAATGGATAAACAAAAGATCTAATTCCGATAAAACTGGTAGTAGTTTTTTAAAAATAGATCTGGTGGCATTTCTGTTGATTTGCGATGAAATATTATTGTAGTTTCTGGGATTTAAAAGTGATAAACTATTGAAAAAATGTTGATAAAATATGATGCATGTATTTTTCAAATTTCCAATAAAAAACAATATTGGTGGACTTTACTTCACGCATAGCCTGCATTTGGTTTGTTATTTGTGGCTTGCGCAGTTTATTACAATATTTTTGGAGCTGAGATTGCATCATATTCAACCAATCCATCCCACTGAATTTTTATCAAATACTTTTTATTCTCGGATATAGTTCAATCTTATTACGACTTGTAGATAGATTGGGTGAACTATTGACTTATTTATTTATTCCTAAATCAGTTCACAGCCTCGGATAAACGCCAAATGAAATTCAAAACTCACCCACGCAAGGGTTGTGGTTAACCATACTAAAAATCCGATCACATCTCTTCTTCATTTGATTATTCGGACATATACAACCAAACATTGGAGATTTTCGGAGATTGTTCCAAGCTTGGTAGCACGAAACTCTGGAATAATTAAAAATATATTTAAGTAAAGTACCATTGAATCAGTTTATTTATCATACAAATCTAAGAATGAACGGAAAACTACTTAAGAAAATTATTAGGAGTGTCTGCGATGGCGTGTCTGAAGATCGATTATCTTAAAGGAGATTGAAAAGATTTCAAAAAGGAGGAGAAACACTACGAGTGGAACTATGGTGTATCAAAATTTTTCTCCTAGACTATATGTATGAAAGTATATACAATGTACTTTACGTAATATAAAATTTGCGGATAACAATACGCTGATGTTGGCGTTTTCGTTGTTTTAATGGGGGTAATAATTGTGAAACCACGGAGAGAGTACATGATGACGCCCATTGTTTAAGTGCTGCGGGTTGCTGGACATAATGTGGTTATGTCTAAATGTAATTAACTCTAATACTTTGTGTAGTTTGCTGAAATTTGAGTTTATACAATTTCTGGTAGAGAATATTTCAATTGCTAGGACTAAATAATCATTATATGACGTACGTATTTTCAAAAATCGTTATTTAAATTTGAAAACTTTGTTTCCATAAACTACATCCGGTTGAGTAACCGACCGCTTACCTGTCATCCATACGGCATACATTATCTCGAACTTTGCAGTTGGCTTTGAAATCCTCGTATAATTTGATGCATTTATGTTCTTGTTGGCAAACTGAGAGAGCGTGATTACATGTTGGCAACGCGTCCACTGGATAAGGATCTTTCTCTGTAATAAAACGGAATGTATCATATAATTTTGACCAATAATAGAATGGAAATTTTATTACCAATAAAAACATTAAAACATCCCTAATTCATTTACTTCTATTCCCCTGTTCAGCCAGCATTTCTATAAATGCATTACATCATCCTACATCCCTCGCCATAAATATTCGCGTGCTCGTCTCAATTACATACTGTTTTACCAAATTTTAACGGCCGAAGAAGTGACGGTTTCAAAGCATCCATTTCATCACCTCCTACCCTGTCAACCAGACACAATTTTCCCATTTTTCCCATGTCTAGCAGCAGCAAGTCCGGCATAGCTTCCATAAAACCGCTTAAATGGTTGGCCTCCGTAATAATATTTCTATATCTCCTACATCTCGATACTTGGTCCCTTCTATTGTTTTGGAAGATTCCAATTATACTAACGCTCTTTTTAATTATCTTTCGTATTCGTATTGGTAGAGGAATCCTTTTAGTTGCCTTTTATAACATTTATTTCACACACGAAACTCGCTTTACACTCGGTATTGCAGTGATAGAAAATTAGTCCATTCTTTTGAGGCTTTTACTGGAAATAATAATGAAGAAGATAAAACTTTTTCAGTTTCTTTTGATGTCAAAAAGAGTTGCGTTCTTTTCATGCTGCTTGTATCGAATTACGTGTTTTCATTTCTCTGTTGTACTTTGTGAAAAATTGTTTTTACTACGACCTTAGAAAAGTGTATTTTATATTTGTATAAAGTTTTGCACGTGACTGTACGTTTCGGTGGATTCATCTAAACATCAGTGGTATTGGAGGCACAGCAAAAGCTCTCAGGGCCAGATAAGAATAGAGACGGTACTACTTGGCTCTTAGCGTAGCTCTAAACTCTCCTCTTTTTTTTTTTTTTTTTTTTTTTTTTTTTTTTTAAACAGGAGAATTGACCACCTATTCCAAATCCGGTTTTAATACGAGCTTTTTCCAATTCTTCCAAACCTACAAATCCTTTTGCATTTCCAGTTTTTTTTTTCTCCAAGTTGTTCTCCAGGTAGTAAAATACCCCGATTCCGAGCCCAGACCCTCGGTCCTATTAACACCCTACCAAGTGACAACATAAACAAAAGAGAATCTCTCTCTTTTGGCTTTGTTACAAAGAAACAGATACTTATCTGGTCAGCGACGCTACGTTGATAAATGTAATGGGCGTAGTTATAGGATAACGAAGTTGCATAAATCAATGATTCTTTATTTGCATTTCAAACAAAAACAGTCTCATTTACGAAATTAACCATAACTTTTATTGAATAGTGTAGTGGAGAGGTTCTTGGAAGCACACAAGTTCCATAATTATCTTACACTATCTTACTATGTAATTATTAAGTGGTAAAAGTTATTTGAAAATATGTTATAGCTACTCTCATATTTTCATTTAATATATTTCCCAAAACCAACAACAGAAATATATAGTAGATATTTTAACAATGACAAAAAGGTCGCAGAAGCCGGAGAACGTTTATTCTTTGAATTTCCTACTTGAGTTGGAAAATTTCGCATACATATGCAAGTTTTACGAGATTGGGGAAGAATAGATTGTTGTCTGGGCTACCAACATTAAATAAACATATTTTCTTGGCATTTCCACTAACGGTGTCTTCAGTAGTAGAATAATTCCTTGTTTAGTCACGAAAGGATTTGGTTTATATTGTTATAATTCTAATTTTCGTTATAATAATGTACTCACCTTTTTTCATTACGAACACGCAAGGGTGATCAAATAGAAAATCTCTAAAGGAGTTGCACTCCGGGTCCACGTGAGGCTCTCGACAGAGACACGTGGGTTTGAAGAAGGGAAATGCCTGAAGAGTGCGAAGAGCTGCTTGGCATTTCGTTACGGTCACTGTCGAGCATGCAACTGGAACAAAGACACAAAATAAGAAAAAAATGGAAATACGAGTCGAGTCGAGCTTGTAATCAAATAGAATTTCCCTGAATTCATTCCTGGGAAGGACAGGATGGAGGACAACTCCTCGGGAGGATGTACAATGGGTCACATGTGGCCTAAGTGAGCTTACACTCACCCTGCATACTTTACAGATACAGATAAATGTTGATGGGCTCCATGCTGGCGTGTTGCCTATATCTGTAGTATCTCTATGGTATTGTTAGGATCATTCTGCCTCTGTAGATAATTGCTTTTCCATGTGTATATCTTTTTAACTTGAGAAGAGTATTATTTGATTGAGTACTTATACACAAAACGCTACGATAAGCTTAAAATTCCTAACACGCATACATAGTTTTTGTAAGTAGCTGAAGAAGTATCTCTCCTTATATATTTCGTTATATTTCCCTTTAGGAAAATCTGTGGAATTACACGTATAATCCAAAAGCGAGTGAAGATTCGTTCGTCTGGCATTTCGTAAGGGTCACGGACGAAAATGCAAATAGAACAGACGTTAACTTTCACGAAGGATAGATACATATATCACGACCTGGGTTTCAGCCAAAACCGATACGCTGTTTTCACAAATTTTTACATTAGGTGAAGTACGAACGCACCGAAGAAGATAATATTAAATTACTTGGAAATTAACGGTATTGAATCATTATTTTTTTTAATAAAAGCTGGGATTTAAATGGATTTTTAGTATGAGTCAGTACTAGAGTGGGGAAAATAGGGTCTTGAAACTTTTCAGGTGAATTTTATTTAAAAAGAATTTTCTACTATGATTTATTTTTTGATTTGACACAACACAATGACCTTGTGGAGTTGCCACTGTAGGTTTGTTCCTCCATTCATGTCGATTAATATTAATTCAAGATCCTTAGCAAATTTATTGGTAAACTTTTGGAACATATCAACCAATCTTCAAAGTTGTTCAACGTAATATTTTGAAAATTTGATTAAAGACATAAAATATTATATACAGTAAACTTTATTTTCTATTTTTATATCTGTATAAGCAAATATAATCAAGATATTGATTTTTGTTAGTGAATGAATTATGATAAAAATTTTATAAATAAAATGTTTACTCTTTCGTTTATTCCATTGCAGCTATTTATTTTCAATCAGTTATTCCACTCGACCTAGAGTGTTCGCAGGAAGAACTGGAACATATTTTAACTTTCAGAAGGTAAGGATTTATAGCGATCCTGAAAACCGTTATTTTGCAAGTAATGTACATGCATAATGCGAAGAGCTTGAGGCCCTGTTTTTCAGCTTTTTCAGACGTCGTTGAATATCTTTGGGGATTTGTAAAATTCAAGTGGAATGCATGGTACCGGATTATTTTAATTTATTTCATTTTTGAGTTTATAACTTTGTATAGTGAGAAATCATTGAGTTTTCCAGCAAATAAGTGACTCTTAACTAAACCATAAGTATGTGATAATAATTCTTTTGTCATTTTTATCGCTATATGAATCTTCTCCTGATACAAAGAATGTTTCCCAATTTTCCTGTACTTCTGGAAGTGATGGAACTTCCATGCTACTACTCGTTTTTTACTTGTGACAATAAAAAATATCATGCATATTGCGTGGTATATTTGTAAAGCTTCAAGGTGATATCAGTTGTCAATTTTATCTTTATACGAAGTCGACAACTGACAATCAGATATATTTTAATGATATTCAGCGCGATATACGAAAATCCAATGCAGGATCGAAAAAAAGTGTTAAAATTTCAATAAAATTTATTGATCATGTCAACTTATCCAAATAAGATGATCAGCTTTTATATCCTTCCTTTAATCAATCAAGGATGTAAACTTTGGATGTGCCTGATTTCTACCGGCACATAGAAGTTTAGTTTCCTTTTACGACATCTGAGGAGGATACAGCTATATAAGTCATTCCCCAGGTAACAAAGTTTTATCTATTTAAAAAAAATTGGTAACAATTAAAACTGTAGCGAGTAGGAGTAGGTGGACTACCATTTTTCATCTAGCATCAAATGAAATGCGGTATTAGAAAGTAAATATGCCGGATTTTAGACGCGTTACAAAGGAAATAACTGTACCACCAATTTGAAAAAGGTGAAATATATAGGTTTAAAGGGTGAAAAGTTTGAATTTTATAGAATTAAGGACTTAAAAGTGGAAATTTGATGGTTTATGGGGGAAAAAGAGTGCATTTCATAGTTTTTATTTTTGAAAAGTGTGAATTTATAGCTTTAAAGGGTGAAAAGTGTGAATTTTATGCTTTTGGAGGGTGAAAAAAGTGTATTTTATGGTTTTCATCTTCGAAAAGTGTGAATTTAGTTAGTTTTGGAGGGTGAAAAGTGTGAATTTTATGGTATTTAGAACTTAAAAGTGTGAATTTAATGGTTTTGGAGAGTGAAAATGGTGAATTTTATGGTGTTTAGAATTTAAAAGTTTCAATTTAATGTTTTTGGAGGGTGAAAAGAGTGAATTTTATAGTTTTCATCCTTGAAAAGTGTGAATTTATAGTTTTGAAGGGTGAAAAGTTTGAATTTTATGTTATTAAAAACTTAAGAGTGTGAATTTAATGGTTTTGGAGGCTGAAAAGTGTTAATTTTATAGTATTCAGAATTTAAAAGTTTGAATTTCATGTTTTTGGAGGGTGAAATGAGTGAATTTTATAGTTTTTATCCTCGAAAAGTGTTAATTTATAGTTTTGAAGGGTGAAAATAGTGAATTCCTAGTTTTAAGGATGAAAAAATCAATCTTTATTATAATTAGAACCTTATATTATGGTTCTGGAGGGTGAAACGAGTGAAGTTTTATAGTTTAGGACAGAAAACATACATTTAATTGAATGCTTCAACTCAAGGAATACTTGAGACCTAAAGATTCACCAGTCACCAGAAAACAGAGCTCTAAAATATTCCAGTTTCACCTCCTCCACCACCAGCACCAAGAAAATTGGAATCATGTCAAAATAAGTCATTGGGCTAAGAAAGGGGACGTTAGGAGAAGCTACGACTCGATGTGGGAAAACAGAAGTCAAGGAGTCCTCCATTAACAGACGACTTGTAAGAGTTAACACCACCGGACAACAGTGGCTTCTGAGGAAAGAAAAACTGCTTTGGTTTTTCTTGAGCTAATGCAGAAAAATACACTCTTATGTTTTTAAATACCCAACTAGAATACTGTTAGACAAATTTTCCGCTTTCACATCACTATTAAACACACAGCATCGATCCAAAACTTTTTTTTTTAATTTAAACCGTTTCCAATCAGTTGGTAGTAAAACAGAACCGAACGTACAGGAACTATCTAGCCGGAAAGATTTATTGTGATCCCCCGAACCGTTACGTTCTAATTTACATGCATAAGGTAGCAGAAAAGGATCTCTTTAAGGAGTTTTCAGCGATTTCGATCAAATAGCCCAGTCGATTATGGCTAATTTTATAGGTAATTAGTTAAGACTAAAATATCGAGGTACTTTTAATGGAACTCCGTTTATAGGTTAGAGAAATCCACAAGAAACTAATTCAAGGCATTTTAAGGTTTTTACTGCAACTCCAATTCCACCGCCAACCCTAGTTTTAACCCAAAAACACAAGGCATATCATTATTAATTTGCCCGATAACTCCATATCCTGAATTCCGCTGATTAAATAATAGAAAATAAATTCAGAGTTAATCGAATTTACGTTTACGTGGCAGTAATTGCATAGGAGCCGGTTCCATTACTTGCTCCAGAAACTCCAGGGGCATAAATCGTGTAACAAATCGGAGTGCATGTTTTGTTTGCAACGCACCTGATTGTATGGGAGCTAATTTAATTTCGAATATATACGCCGAAAGGATGTGTTTTCGGAAGATAATAGTAGATATACAGTGTGTAACGGACAAATAGAATGAGTTCGATAACAAATAAATTAGGTCGGATTGGGAAAAACGCTTAAACATGTCCTAAAAATTATATAGGGTGTGCCATGTGAGAGTGGAGAAACGACTCTTAGATGGAACTGACGATATCTCCTAGTCTACTGAATTTTCAACACCTGCCGATATAACGTAAATGTCTTTTTGTAGCCTATCCATCTTCCTGGGAAGTGTAGGATGGACTATGACCAGAGAGACAACTCCTCGGGAGACAATGGGTCACATGTGACTTAAGTGCTGTGTTCCTACCTACTTTACAGATACAGATTTAAGCTGTTACCGATGGCTGAACCCATTCTTGCCCAAAAGGGATGTAGTCGATAAGATTTAAATTTGAAATATTCTGGTAATGTTGATGCTTGGCATATGGCGAGATTACCGATTAAAAGGTTAAATTTCATAAATAGAAAAGTTGGTAATGTCTCGAGACCTATTTTAGAAGAAACAACGAGTAACGAGTTAGTTTTTGTGATAATAAATTATTATCAAAATTGCGGGGCTGATCCCATTACTGAAAGTAGGAACGAATTTTATACGACATAACGACAGCGAGACCCAATTTTTCCACCAATGTTGCCATAACTTTGGTCTTAGGAAAAATAATGACATGCCATTCCCAAGGAAAACGTTTCAAAGACGTACGCTAGAGGCTTTCGGTATATTAAGAATTAAAACAGCCGTTGGTTATTTTAAAAGTGAGAATTTTTAAATATAAAATAAAACAGGACGAAGTTTCGGTAATCATTTGTGTGTTTTATCACAATTATGATCTTTAGATACTACTTAGTAATTCGAAGACCACTTTCCATTGAAAAAAATTGTGTACGCCTATTGGAACAAGCACTAAAGTAACGGCATATTGTATAGTTCGAGTTATAAGAAAAACTTATGGAAGACTAAATAATAAATGAAAGGAAGAATGTACCAGAGACAAATCAATACCGCCACTAATAAAATTCGGTGGCAGAATTAAGTTATGTGCTTCCAAAGCGAAGTGATTTGACAAAACAATCGATATAACCATTTATTATTTAATGTTGGAAAACAACACGAATGATATTATCTACTGTGTAGTCTGTATACTTTGAAGTTGGTGTTATGAACTGTAAATTAGTAAGGTTATAAATATTAGAGTGTTTTGTAACCTGAAATAGAGCTCTCTGATTCGTATAATGTAAAAAAACTCTCCGTTTCTCTTTTCCATCGTTTAATATTATCATATCAATATAAAACTTTATAATTTTACATATATTTCACTCTAAATTATATAAAATTCATAATTAACCCTTCATTTATTCACTTAAAAGTGTCATTGATGTATTTATTTTATTTCAATTTATCCGACACAAAATGTCACAACCATCAAGTACATTAAAGCCGAAATTCAACACATTTGATAGTCAAACGTCTCTATTTGGAATCGGGGTTCCCTTGGTCTAGCGCCTAACCACCCCTATCGAAATTGGATTACTTCACTATAGGGCTTTGGTTATGCGACCGTTTGTGTTTGACCTACGAGAACCGACCATGTATCAGTCAGTTACTATAGAAAGGACACGCAGAGTACGTTGTTGTATTGTATAAGCTTGAATTGTCTCTTTGATCTTCCAACTAAATTGGATATAAATTCAATTCGACATGTCGCATATTATTTATAATATAATCGATGGAAGTTTTTACCAGAAATCTTTCATTATTTACCTGGTTATTATGCACACTTTCTGATTATCTTAATTTACGAGTGACTGTTGTAGAAAAAGTTTATATTCCATTAATTTCTTTATCTTTGGGTAGTTTTTTCCAACACCTACTAATAAAAGACTCATGTTTTGTTCCAAAGACTCCCAAGTATGAAAGCTTGGAGATAAAAATGTAGTTTCCCAATAGTTTTTAGGACAGAACAGTCCAGAAACTCCTAAAATCACTTAGCGATAGCCTGGACAGTTCGTAGATCGATAATAATGAATGCCACACTACAGGAAGACTTAGGAACTGTTGGGGAAAAATATTAATGAATCGAAGAAATTGAAATTAGGCTAGATGGAAGTTGGAGATGAAGCTGTGGCTGATTCTATGTTAGACTTGAAACCCAGCGGCACAAGAAGATGAGGGATACCATGGACTACTTGGAGTGCGTTACTAGTAAGACAAAACGAAACACCAACAGACCTAGCAGAATGAAATGATCCAATAAGAAGACAATGTGAACTGTCCAGCTCCAAACTGAAGATCACCAAGTGTAGTTTATGATGAAGCTGTGGCTGATTCTATGTTAGACTTGAAACCCAGCGGCACAAGAAGAAGAGGAATACCATGGAGTACTTGGAGTGCGTTACTAGTAAGACAAAACGAAACACCAACAGACCTAGCAGGATGAAATGATCCAATAAGAAGACAATGTGAACTGTCCAGCTCCAAACTGAAGATCACCAAGTGTAGTTTATGAAACAATTAACAAAATCATCAACGTTCTCTCTACAGATCCAATTTTTCCAATTCCCTCAAATGGCGGAAGCTAGTACGTAAAATGCAGCTTAATATTTTCCTTACACCGTTCCGGAAAATGTCACTTAGGAAATTATAACGGGAAAATTTTGCGTCTCGAGATTATGGCCCGTATCGCAAGGATCCCTTATTCGCGGTTGAGCTTTTTCCATCAAAATCCACTTTCGAAATGATGATAATTTAATTTCCAGGATGAGGACAAGAGCTCAGTTTATAATTTCACAAATTCAACGATTCTCGAAGTCGATAATTTTCTTAAAATGAAAAAAAAAAACATTAATATCTGAAGTTTTAAAATTGTGAATTCAATGAACCAGACCAGAACAATTTCTTTGCCTCGTCAATTGCTGCACATAATTCTTCGAGAAATGTCTTTGTACTTCACTTCACATTTAAAATAATGTATTTTTCGGTGGGTTAGAATATACAGTGTGTCAATTTTAATACTTTAAAGAGCATGGAATCCAGCTCGTAGCTCAATTGCAGAATTAAGGATTGCTGAATAGAAATAACAACAAGAAACCATCAAAGACCTTTGGAGCATTATGTCTTGGAGGATGCAGGCTGACATTAGAGCTAGAGGAGAAATTATTATGTACTGAATTGTTATTATTTTGTCCATGTCGTTGTCCTTAAGTTAAGTGTGTAATTATTTTGCCCGTGAGTGTATAAAACTGAATTTAAAAACTATGAAATGTATTTTTTATGATTTTGCACAATAAAACGATATGAAAAAGAAAACATTTTATAGTAAACAGTATCTCGTTAAGAATTAGACACAGTAATTACAATTTAAATTGCAAATTTCCGCTTAAGATAGCTTTCACGTTTTCGCAAACATCATTATTTCATAGTTGATGTTTCAATAATATTCAAGTCTGCAAAATTTTTATAGAACGACATCCTCCATGCTAACGATGGTACTTGACCTAGTTTCTATCGAAAACTTCTCTTAAAAAGTGCCTACACCAGTAAGTCTGATACATACAAGCACGAAAAAATATATAATACGAGTGAAATCTGTTGAATGGGTTTGGTTAATAAACATTTTTAATCAGATTCTCTTAATTCACACTTAGAAATATCATCGCCTTACTTAATAGACATTTCGCACGTCCCTGATAGTTTTATACAAGGAACACGGGAACAGTATAAAAAGCAGAACACTTGACGTCAGTGAGTTAGTTTTTGGAAGTATTCAATTGGAGTTCAGTGTTGTGAAAGTTTGAATGGTACTAAGTAGTTAAAGTAGAAAAATGGGGGAAGTTTAGTCATATTTAGCGAAATATTGAATAGGAAACAAGAAGCTTGTAACTTAAAGACACCATAATATGAAGTTGATAAACAGATAAATAAGTAGATATATAAATGTAAGACAGTTTCCTGTTTAAGGATAATAATTGCTTCCTATACGCACTATCCCTTTCTTATTTTAAGCATTTCTAGCAGGTTTTAAATAATGTCAATTCCCTTAAGTAAAATCCGCGGTGACTTGGCTCTGGACCGTTACACTCTACTTAAAATGCAAAAGATATAGTTGACTTAATGAAGGGTAGTTCTTATTCCTAGAATCACCCGAAAACACGAAAGGAAATCTGTTTTTTTAGATTAAAATATATCCTTACACTTGTCACAGTTACATCGTCAAAAGTTATCTGGTTAAAATAAAAGTTTTATTAATAATGAACAATATTTTAACTTACCAACTTCTGGACCGCAAACTCTTGGTATGATTTCTAATATGGCAGAACAAGAACCATCTTCGAAACAGAATTGTCTGGCTAGGAGACAATTTAATATGGCTACAGTGGTTTTTGTATTGGGACCTGTAAAAAAAGACAATATCAATTTACAAACATGATCGACTAACAAAATGATCAATTGATCTTTAATTTTGGTTATTGTGAACCATTGGTACAGTTTGGTACAACAAAGGATCAAGTTATGCTCAAAGTTAAAGAGGGAAGCTTCGCTCAGTTCGCTTGCATGTTTCTTCTTCATTTCACTCAATCAAAACTCTCAATTCTCCACTTATTTTAAATATGTAATGTTTATATACTCAACACTGTCCCATTGAAACTTATTTTAATTTTATCAGCTTTACAAGGACATTCAGTCCTATCTGTCTCATTCGTCGAATTTGAAAATACCTGAATATGAAAGAAAAAAAAATAGGGATGTTATTTCCACAAAACTCATCATCTGTTCCTGAGCTTTGTTTGAAAATTAGTGAAAAACGAGATTTACAAAAACAAAGCGAAACTTTCGTAACCAACTTTATTTGAATTTTTTTTTGGTAAGTGGAAATGCGTTTTACCATGTCAACTTTCTACAACTGAGAATTGTCTGGCAGAAGCAGTTGGCTCTTCATTTGAATATTTAGTGGAAATGAACAAAGAATAAACAGCTAGAATCACTCATGTCCTTTTTGACATGATTTTCTAATAAATACTTTGCCCCAATGTGAAAGTATAGCTGTAAATGTTGATTGTGAATACATTTTCAAGTTGTCTTGTTGTCGTTTTCGATTGTAAAACAAATTTTCATTTGAATTGCTGCTTTATAAATATTCCATATCCTTAGAGGCGAAAACGGAGAGAAATTCCCAGAATATTTCTGTATACAAAAATGTGTTTCTATAAATTGATGTAATTTTCTCCTACCTAAAGAATGAAAGTATGCCCCTTGCAAAGTAACATTAAATGAAAAAAAAATGTGGGAAAAATTCAATTCGATATTTTGTTAGCAACAACGCATTCTTAACAGAGAAATTTTATTCCACTTGAATAGTTGAGATGCCGTGTCTAAGAATGGGGGTGAAAAGTCGACGTGCTACAGTTTTATCTCTCCCAATGTACTTTACACTTTTTCCTTTTTGTTCTCGCAACTTCAGATAGATTCACAAACGGAGTTTATATTTTTAAATTTCGTATTTCAAGTTTTAACAATATAGTACTCTAAGGGGAATCAATATTTATTGTTACTCGACAACACTACGAAGTAGTCTGAAGAAAGTTCAATCCTAGAGGTAGAAGAGCAACCAGCTTCCTGGTTAAGAGGAGTTAGGACATAATGGATATTTGGACGAGCCTGTTTAATTTGAAGTAAGTGTGATGAAAAACAAATAAATATTGAGATAGCAGAGGAAAATTGAGCAAAACATTCAACAGACAAATCAAGAAACGTCGAAAAAATACGTTTTCTGTGGAACTCATAAACAACTTTAATTTTAGTTGAAGTTTCTGTCAACTTTTTCCAACTAAATAAGTATAATACGAGTACCTTTCAACTCGGTATGATCTACTTTCAATCTAACTTTGAATTTAGAAGTTTTGTGTTGGGCAGATGTTTTAAGTTTCGATTTAAAGTATAAGGAATCAAGTTTTAACTTGATTTTTGTTCAATTTTTATTAAAATATATCTAAATATACATTAAAATACATATATTTAAGAAATAATGACAAACATGGGAAAATTTCCACATTCGTTGTAACCATAGTAACTTCAAAGCTGAACAATCTGATGCCATTGTTAAACACCCGTCAGAATTGTAATTTAAACAGTGTTCGATTGAAGTTTCCCTATTTCAAGCAAAATCCATAATAATAGCCTACAATGAAACCACTTGTTAGAATACAGACAATATGAACGTTCATAATTAGTAACAATAAGCCCGCGTTAAATACGCATATCCATTACAAATAGAGACCTATTTGTACGACCTTTTGACTTGTATTGTTCCATAAACTTGGTTAGTTACAAACTTAACCATAATTTCTTGAGTTTTGTATGAATTTTGAGAAGAACAGACGTGGAAAAGGGATTTCTACAACTGTTTATTCACATTGTTGTTTTTATATTGAGCCAAACAACTCTTTGAGTCATCATCATGTGATCTCAACCCTGAACTACATATTTAACTGAAAACCTTATTCTTAGCTACTCTAGTAACCCCATTTTATCGATATTAATATTATTGCATTCTTATTCAAATGATTTTTTGATTTCTGCTCAAGTATACTCTGACATTAATAACTTGTATGGCAAGAAAATTCATTTTTCATCAAACTTTCCATCCAGGACCAGATTTTCGCTTTTTTGGTGCCAAAAATGATCTCTGATAGTTTCAAAGCTATCTACAGATCTCTTTAGATTGTAAAAGTATAATAAATAATATGAACGTTTTAAAACAACTTGTAACGCCACTGATATTTAATTAAATTTATATTTGAGACCTCTATCGAACCAGAATTTGTTACGTATTTATGGATAATATGCCAACCAAGCACGTAGGTATTCATTGCTCTAAATTTGAGGGCGTGCAATGCTTTTCATTATATATTTCCATCTGCTGCATTTTTCATATTTTGCCGATTGAGGTGAATAATGGGACAGAAGCGAAAGTTTCTGACTTTTTTTATGGGAAATTAGAATACTTCTGAAGCAATTTCATTATAAACCAGATGAAAGCGAGGAAAAATGTTAGTCTAAAAGTCAAGATACTTTTTAAGACTATTTGTGTGAATGACAGTCAATTTTAGCGGACTCTTTATATTAAGAGTGGATTTTTTTTGGAAGCCTTAAATTAGGAGGCTTTTGAGTTGAGCAAATGAAAAAACCGGTGTCACATTACTTAGCCCGGCGATATTAATCAAGAAGAGATAAAAAGGACGACATTCCAATCTCTAGACAACTGTAATCAAACAGACCAAACAGAATGATTGATGTTTTTAAGGTGAAAGATACAGTTGAAAGTAAGTAAATCAAGTAGGAAATTGCTCGCTACCACTGTTATACTTGGTGGAGAATATTTTCCACCATTTTTCCTTTGTCAAATTGATGCAATAAATAACTATCTGCTACTCGTTTGGTTTTCTTCTTCTTTTTAGTGCTGGAACCGCTTTTCCTGTGATCTATATCTTTAGATTGTTTGGAAAATAGAATCCTCCACAAACAAAATGTACAGTGTGACAAAAATAGCTGCTTTTAAAATAGCGGGAGTCCGAAAAAATGTAGAGTTAAAACTTGCAGCACAGTTGAAATGTCAAATTTAATTTTTGGTCAATATCTTCTGAGACATGTTTCTGCTCATGAAAATTATCAAATAATGCTTTTGTGTTACCATTTCGGAACGTACCAGCACTGAATCGTGTTATTTTGTGGAATAATTACCAAGCTATGATAAACGGGACTTGAACAAGTAAATTGGGACGAATAAAACAACTTTTATAAAGCTAAATGGTTGCTCAACTTTCCTTTTTACTTTGTTAATAATTTTTTTTTTGCCAAAGGCTCTGCGTAATTTTAAATCTCAAGCTAAAGAAAGCCAGAGAAAAAGTATATCAGGGTAATTATTGGATTTATTCATTATAATATCAAATATATTAGAGTGAACTTAGCACATCTTTGCCAAACCGAAAAAGCCTGTGGCTACTTATTTTATCATTGAACTTGACATAAGAACCTACAAAGGCAAATTTACCGCAAACTGCTAGTAGCTTCTTTCAGTAAAGGACGAAGAAGGACTATAGTGTTAGCTCACCTTCCATGTTTGAAGATAGTGATAGTGTTCAGTATTTCTCTTGGTGGAGCTTGATATTTTAACATGGCTCACACGTGAGATGAGTTGAGATTATCATTTTCTTTTTACGTATAGTATTATTATCATTTTCGTTAAATATTTCTACCGTATGTACTCAAAATATAAATAAAAATTCTTTTGCCAGTCCTAAAAAGCTCGTTAAATACCACACGTACAATAATTTTAATTAAGGAACTTCAAAATTCATCGCCCCCAACCCTCGAGAATTCCATATAGAAAATACCCACTTCAAATAAAGCTTATACATCCCTCTTGTACTTAAATTCTGTTCATGGGTATTCGCTGATTTTTCTCCAGTATATTCTCTCGTTTCGATTTCGTCTGCATGGCAATATGGGTACTTATCTTAATGAGGGTGGTTTTTAATGAAGCGCGGGGTTAAAAGAGGGTTGTCTTTCAGCTCGGAAATTTCAAGTAGGCTGAGAGAAGGAAAAATTAAACACAGATATTGGTGTACAATATAACATATCCTGTTCACATCATCATCATACAGGATTAATACTAATAAATATGCGCATAACAATTTCCCACGACGCATCCATGATTCAGTTTCAATTGGGGAGTTATTGTTAATTTCAATACTTTGCTTTATTTGTTTTAGCTACCTCAATATGTTCAGCTATGTTAACACAAATATTGAACAACAATTGAATGAATAATAATATAATAATTCAGTGTTCGGTATCGAATATTCCGAGGCAAACAATAAATATGAATTTTGTTTGTTGATAGAAATTATTATACGTGGAAATAATAATAATTGTAGGCGATGGAAAGGATTTGATGACAAAATTTTTAAGCAAAAACTCGACGAAAAGTCAAACTCTGCTTAAATCTATCCAACAACTATGCTATATTTTATCTTACGTGAACGATTTCTAATACCTTTTCAAGGTGAAAAGCCGAACGTTGCTTAAAGAAAGCACGTACTCCATATATTGCCAAAGTTAACAGAAACCAATAGGATATCTGTAAATCCCAGCTTTATGTAGGAGCCTTCTTTTATCTAGTTTGTTTTGATGCTTTTGAACTTACTCCAGACAAACGTAATATACTTTCTAAGGTAACTGTTATGGGAAAAATAATGAATTAGGTCGAAAGGTTTTATTAAAGATAAAAGTAATATTCGGCCAAAGAGGTCATTCTTTAACTTTAACAATCATTATTTGATATTTCACAGAAAAAACACTCTTTCATTAAACTTGGTTGTTTTGCGTTTAGATTGAGAATCATTTTAAAATATTCTTGATGTGATGTGAAGGTAACGTGAGCGCTTTTATACCTACGTTAAAATGCAGGAAGGTGAAAGGGCACCCACACACATACACACAGGTGAACACGCGACCACTTGGAGTCAAATAATAAAGGCCATTTAGTGAGACATTTTGCTATAGCATGAAGGTTTTAATTCTAGTTTTTAAGCCCTAGATTAGTTTGGGGGTTTGTTAAAATCGATTAAACGTGTTAATCTGATTATAGAAAATAAAAGAAGACGAAAAAACAGTTGAGAATTATGGTTAGGGGGACTGAATGGTCTACTGGAAGAAGTTACGTTTTGTTTGGATTAAAAATGGCGTCCTCAACCTTGAATACATGTTTACTTATAAAATATTAAACAGCATTTTAATCATAAACTGGATCACTTGTTGTTTGGTACAAATTCTAATTTTGATTATTCAGTGATGTGAATAACGTTAAGTTCACTCGTTTTTTAAAAACCCACCTCCTTTTCATGTGAAAATATAAAAAATTGACATCTCAGGTCAACTTTTCGCGTGTTTGTGACATTATTGCTACAACGTGCCATTTTATAGCAATTTCAAACGACGTTTGGTTCATAACAATAAGCGTAATATTATTTTCTCACTAAAAAATATATTTGTATATTCCTTAAAGAATATTATATTAAATTTTGTATCAGAAACATCGGTAACTTGCTTGGTAAACTATGGTGCATTCGCAACAGAAATTATATATTGATGTTTTGAAGCATGTATGTATTGATCTTCTGGAAATTCACTCATCCAAAAAGAGAAGTTTTGATTGCTAGACACATCAGAAACGTTCTAGACTTCCACCTGGTTCTAATTAAGCATCTATGCTATTTTCTACGCAGTCATCTAAAAATACTTTGAATTTATTTCAGTTTTATTCAGCTCGAGTTGGGATAGAAAATTTTATTAGAAAAGCATCCAATTACAGGGTTTTTATGGAAGAAATTCTTTCTAACAAAAAATAAATATAGTTGGAGAAGGCTAAGAACGAACAATTTCTGTCGGGTTCACTAGAAGTGACCTTCTTATCTGCTTAAAGAGAACAAATAACTAAATTGGCAGCTAGTTTTAGAGTCATAGCTTAAATTACTGTTCCAAACGGCGTTAATGTTTTTTTTTCACTTCTGCTTGTACTGTATATATGCCTTTGTACCAGTGTCAAAGACGTATAGGTCAACTCCACGAATGAGATTGGAGATGGTGATAACATTCAGGCAATTTACCGAAATCATGCTACATATACGCATTGCACGAATATAACTACTCGGAAAGGCTGATTACCCATTTCCAGGTTTTCTTTCAATACTTTTGACGCTTGGAAAGTGCGTTTAGTTACCTTCGTGGCAAGTAGAAAACATCTACTGTGAACGTTATGAATGTTACGATATCAAACAAAATTGAAAAGACTTCTTCGTAGTAACTAGTTTTTTGTTGTTTTGGAAAATATCCACAATTCAATGTGTACGTGTATTGAAACACTGAATTGTTGATGATTATCGAATTTCCCAAGCGTTATCATAACTTCTTTGCGTCTAAATGTAAATTATTCAAAACCTTTGTTTATATTACAAGAAACCCCATCTTATGATTATTTATTTTTATGACTTGAAGGCATTAAAAACAGCATTAAGGATTTCCCAGTAGGAAACGTGGCCTACGGAAAAATTCAGTTCACTTATAAATTGTGTATGAAGAGAATTATAACCATTAGACTCAATTCTTTGTTTGCTTCTTATTGTAGACTATTATACCGCTAAATGGCTTCTTCAGTCACTCGAGTTCAGCCAATATACGCTGCTAAAACCTTGTCTTCAATTTCAGGAGAATAAAATAAAAACTACACTTTATAAGTGATATTTTGTATAATTTTAAATATTTATTCTTTCGAAAGTTAACCTTCGAAAGAAAATTTTAATCCTTTCGGTTTAGAGCTTTCCACCGCCTCCGGCTTCTCTTAAACCTTCGGCGAGGTACTTTCTTGGGAGAAGAAGAAAATGCAATGAATACCTACCATTTTATTGTAACGAATTCCGACAGAGAGTTCAAAAGTAATGAATACGAAACGGGTATTATTTATCATAGAATGAAATGGCCGAATGAAAGGAGCTGGAAAATGATGATAGATGACGCCTCGGATACTTTTGTTAAAGAAATTTCCAGCTTTACAATTCGATTGAGAAATATTTATGGCGTTCTATATCGGTTAGAGATCTTTTTTTTTTTCATCGTTGAAGCGCTTATAAATTTATTATAAGCTTGTGTATTTTCCACTTGTCTTTCAAGATTTTCGTTTCTTCAACGATTCCAGGTGCTAAAGACACCAAAATCCTTCGCCTTTTTTTGGATTTTCCATGTCTTAGCATCAAAGTTAACTGTACGTGAAGTAAAATGTTGAGCTGGTACACTGTTCATGTTTATAAAATACAATCGAATAATTACTGATGACATCTTAATTTAATTATGCAGAAACTTTACTATGGAATAATAAAATTATTAATTCTTCTTATGACATCCTTGGACAGAACATTAGCTTTTCTTCTTATAATAGTACACCGAAAGAAAAATCTCAGTAATTATTATCGAATGTTTGTTAATGTCAAATTTGTTCATAATTATGTATTGATATTTATAATTGAAAAAGCTTATTTATTATAATCATTACCGATGATTTGTTTTATTAATAAATAATAGAGGATTTGTTTCTGCTATAATTGTTTATTTTGAATAAAATTTTTCAATAATAAACAAATCATCTAATACGCCAACTTCGCGATGATAATTACTAAGTTTAATTAGTAATTATAACTTTGTTTGATAATTATTATAAATGGTACACTGTCTGTTAATAAATCTTATTGTATCATTATAACATTCAATAAATTCATTTGTTTCTTATAAGCCTACGTTATACAAATGAGCAGAATATTGTTTAATAGTTAATCTTGTTTGTTATAATCAACAAACAGTCATGCGCGTGACCATACATCGCCTTAGATGCACATGTGATGTAGTTTCCGCTTCCCTTATCCATAAGATTTGCACGTGTGCTGTGTATCTGTATCGTCTTAAATAATATCTTTCCCTCAGTGTGTTTAGTGTTGTTTATTATTCATATTTGGATATTAGCAATAGTGTGGGCAGTGTGGGTAAATAGTTCAGTGTTTACTGATTATATTGTGCTTGAACTGGATCGTTCTCAACGACTGGATATAAGATTTGTATTTTTATTTGGATATTATGCCAAAATAATGGCGGACGGAGGTGTCGACTTCAGTAGCACCCCTATAAGCATTTTCATTGAAGAATGTGGGGCATGCAAATTTCGAAAGTGAGTAGATAGACAGTGAAAATATAATTTTGTTTAGTAGGATAGCAAATACCTAGTAGATATAATATGTTAGGTAGGTAGGATCTTATGATTTATTCGAGGTGAGACATTTTCATACAATTTCATAGTTCCTAGTAACTCTTTTTTTTATTAAATAGCGCGGCACAAAATATCCAAATTTACTTGAATAATCAATATATTTTGTTGTTATCCATTTAAGAATTTTATTTGTTTTTTATATTTGCATATAAGAATTTTTTTCCAAGTTGTGTTGCATGAAATTTCATGAACATTCAAATGGTTAGTATATATCGTTACTTTCCTATGTATACCTACCTTTTCTTTAAAAAAAGTACAATAATTTTGTATCACACACATTTGCACACATATTTGCACAAAGTATCAACATTGATTTGAATGATCGATATATTATTATTTTGTTGTTATCCCATTTGAGAATTTTATTTGTTTTTTTATAACTGCATATTAGAGTTTGTTTTATTTTTCGAGATGTGTTGCAAGAAATTTCATGAATAATCAATATTTCTTATACGACTGATAGTTTCTGGAATTTCTTGAAACACAGTTTTTTTATATATTTATATTGTATTTTTTGTTGAAATTTTAATGAAAAAAATAAATAAATCACTTGATTAAAAGATTTGTTGTTTCATTTACCAGCATCTAGGTAGATATGACAATTTTAAGAAAAGCACAACAATTTATCATTTATATATTGGAAAATCTGTATATAATGGTGTAGAAAACGAATAATAGGTATCTATAAAATCTAAAAAAAAAAGAAATTTTCAAAAATGTCGACACTTATTTCATCAACTGCAGTTACCATCTCCAGTAAGATCCTCTAAATAATAAATGTATTAGCATAAATCACCAAATGCTGATATGGTTTCACTATCTGCTAATATCATGATAACTTTTCGGGAATACTGATGATGGCAGTCTATAGTTGCTGAAATAAGTATTTGGACATCAATCCATAAATATTGGTAACGAAATGTGAAAGATATTTGTTCATTATCAATAAGGTGGCTTTAGTCATGTTGTCATTGTGAACAAATATATGGGTATAGTAATTCAATTTGGAATAAAAGTGACAGAATATGCAATAACTATATACAATGACTTTGTAATAATAAATAGCATTCGGTATGGTAGAAAAACATATATTCATACTGATTAATCAGTTTTTAATAAAAAAAAAATATAAATTTATAGTTAATAACTAATTGTTATGAGAAAATATTCTTATGTAATAGTGAATAATTCTTTATTTATAGAGTGAAAACAAATAATTTGTTTTTTACCAACAAACGTTTAATAAGCCATATTTCAATAACGGATTTGGTGATAGTTAATTAGTCTTAGTGATTGTAACCAAACTGTTCTTTCAGTGTAGATAAGCAAAGTGGATTCTAGAACAGAAGTGGCGTTCGTTGAAAGGGAGCCATGTAAATGATCTAATGATTAGTAGTACATCACAAAGAATATACGGGGGTAATATAAAGATGCAAAAAGAACATAAGCATATAATTTTGTGGATCACTTGTTATTAATGTATGTTGACGTTCATGTTTTAAATACTTTGTATAAATATGAGAGGAAGTTCCTATTACACTAGCAGCTAGGTATGTTTATACCATCGCAATGACAGTTTCTACAATTTCCAGGACAGGAACACATAATTTCAACCTAACAGGAACTAATCGAGAAAGTCTCATCTCGCTTTTGAAACTAATTTCGGCTTTCATTTTGCTTTCGTTCACATAGATAGAAGCAAACGTATCCAAATGGTAATAAGTGCTATTAACTAATATTAGGATGTGATCGTTTCTTTTTTAGCTGCAATTCTTAGCCGTTTTTGTCAATTATTCTGAGTTTATAGCAGGATATCTCAATAATATTTTAAAATGTGATAGAACTTTTATAACAGAATTGGAAAAGATGTCGGGAAAACTTTGAAAAACAGGCTCATTTTTAAGAATACGAGTGGAATCGCTAGAGACATTTTAAACTTGGTTTATTATGTCATGAAAATTTAATGGACAATATCATCTTTGTATCTTATGTTTGACAAAGCTTCTCTAGCCCCCAAAAATTAAAAGATTTCCGCAAGTTGCAGTAGCAAACCTAATAGATCCGCTTAAACCAAACCTAACCTCACATGATTCCATACAAAATCTAGAAATGATCAAAATTATTTTCTTTTTGTTGAAACCTCGCTTGAACTATTATAGTACGTCTATGAAAGAGATCGAGCTGTACGCTAAAGCGCCCTAAATAACAAACTTCCTTATTTTAATTTCTAATCGCATAGCTTTCCTCGACTACCGAACTAAAACGATGGAGCTCCTTTCCGTTGGATGTGTTTTTTTAATGAGACACTTCCTTACGAATTAGTATTAAGATCAAAAGGAAAAGATTAAAGGTGAGAATTAGCTTTCGTCCCATTTGATTTTGTCTAAAGAATAATAAATAAGTAAGTATTCAAGAAATTTCGATTAAAAATAACCAGTACGACACTGTTTGCTGGATAATTCCTATTGCTGGGATTGTTCCTTGGTAATTTAGTTTGCTTAATGGTATAATTAGAATCCTCCACGGAAAGATTTCGCATTCGACCACAAAGAAAAATGCATTTCATGGCTTCCACTGGAATGCTTGGAAGTTGAATGCTCTTTTGTGTTTATGGCTTTCGTTTATGTTATTCATGCATACAATATTGAATTCTCAACGGACTAGAGTCATAATCTTTTATGGTTTAAAGTAGCACCTTCTTGTACATAAGTTCTACTGAACCATTAAAGTTGTGCACTCTTAGAATTTGTTGGAGATGCTTAAGTTTTTTCTCCACATTAGATTAATTTTTGGAAAATGGTATTTAATATAAAAAATAGTCTACCAATTCTCCTGGATTGATTTTAGCATTTTCTTTTTTAAACTTTTTTCCTTTTAAATACTTCCAGCTACGTTTTATTGAAATATTTTTTTTTAATGTAGCAATAAAGCTTTTTACAAAAAATTTTCAAGGTGGAGAAAATATATGTGTTCCATGACCACTTCTTGTGAAGCTGCAATATTTCCAAGCATATACCTCCTTTGGGAAAAAACCGAGCCTTCAAGAAATCAAATTCTCAAACAGATTATGAACAACTCGAACACAATATTCGTCGATTTTTGGATCAAACATTAGTTTTTATTCCTTCACGCTTTACTCGTTTTTCTGAACAGAAAAAATTTCAGTCAACAAAGAAAGAAAGCACTTAGTGAGCAGCAGAATTTTTTATTACCTCCAACTAAACTGATTTTAAAACGGAATATTAGTCATCAGACCACTTAATGAAAGAATTATGGAAAATAAGAATGACAGAAGTTACATCTTTGGTGACAGATGACAGATACTGTTTTTTCCACAGCTTGTCAGCTCAAAGACCTGTTTAATTTGATGTTTTAAACGGGCTTTTGTTTCTTAATTCTATCAGATTATTTCTATTCTTAAATATCATCAATAAAAGTCATGTTAAATGAATCATCAGCTATCTTTTCGGGTTTCTAAGAGTGATTATATTAAATTAGGACTGCTTCTGATTAATGAGTGAAATGAGTTTCGCGATGACGAATAAAATATTTTCGGGCTCGAAAGTGGAAGCTGGGTAACCGGAGGAACTTGTGAAAAATTCCATGTAATATGTCTTGATAACAGATAGGAAAATTGGAGATTTGTTTCTGCTTTCGATGTAATTTTAATAAATTTTTTTTCGATTTGAAGATTCCCAGGCATAGTAAGATTAATAATAGTTTACGTGCTGGTAAGAACATCTACACTTTTCATGTTCTGACTCTTAAGGGCTCTGTAAGAACCCAGCGTTTTATAAAGTCCTCTCAATCGCCCGAACTCAATACCATGCTTCAGAAAAGCTTTGAATTCCCGTCAAATATCCCCACAAACACTCTAAGAACTTGACAGCTTTGACAATAATTTTGGAGATTCATCCGAGGCTGAATTCATAGCCGAGCGTAGCGAGACTAGGTATTCAGCTAATTCCCACAATCTCTTTATTTTAGTTGGTTGCTATGGAATTGTATAATCACAGACAGCAAAGTAATCACTTTGCTGCCTAGGCAGGAAAAGTAATACTTTGCTGATTGATATCAGTCAGCAAAATTAATATTTGCTGCCAATCGGAGAAAAATGTTATTTTTCTGAAATGCATATTCACTTTTCACACCCAGTATATCGAAACCGAGTGAATTTCATTTTCCATTCTCGATAGAAATGGAAATTCATTCTAGCTGGTTTAGACAATCGATTTATTTCCACTATATGACTGATCATTTCTGTTTTGGCAAAACATTACCATAACTTCTCTTTTTCTTTGGATAAAATTGTCATTTTTCCCTTTCACAAAGCAAAACAAAACTGGTTACAAACAACACAATTATTATAGAGTGTTCGATGCATTTACATGCTTGTCCTTTGAAATGTGTTTTGTGAAACACGATTTGTAAAACACTGGAGGCAATTCATGTTTTTGGTGTATGTACCCTTTCGATTCAAGAACAATAGAGCGTTATTAGACATCAAAGCTGGTGATTCTATCTACTTTGATGTTCAATAATACCATGAATTTTTTTTCTCCTCGTTTTCTACCTCTGTTGTTATCGATTTTCCCAGAAACTTCCGAGGGATTTGCGATATTCTTATCTTCTCGCAACGTTAACACATTTTACGGATATGCAAGGAAAGAAATTTTTCAGTTTTATCCAAAAGATAGCAAGATCAATACATATAATTTCGTTTTATACTTAGAAATATATTTGAATGACTAGGTAGGTGGCCAGAATAACTTGGGGTTAGATTTTACCGACTAAACCCTCTTTTTAATTCTAGAACAGCACGTCAATGGTAGGAAAAATGATATAAATATGGCATTAAATACCTCGGAAACAACAACTCGAAATCTACGTCTCTGATTCAGTTTGTGAAGAGTTCCAGAAAGAAAATTACCCGCTTTTATGGTATATTATATAATAATAGAAGTTTATGTATAGTTAATTGGATTTAAACTGGCTTTAAAGTTATTATTTCCAGAAAGCATATTTTTTCCACCCTGCAGCTTAATACAGAATTAAACTTGTATGAAAATATAAATTAAATTCCTATTTGTACTTTTAAAAAGACATGAAAGTTTTGAAAGAACAGACACGGATCAAAGGCTTGTTATGTATTTTGTGAAATTGTATAAATATGATTTTTAATAAAATTGTCCAATAAAGTGAACCCTACGAAAATATAAACCTTATTCAACCTTATTTGACCTAAATTCAAAGTGTAATATTCCTCTATATTTTCATAATATATGTGTAAAATCGGTCTAGTAAATAATTCCGGTATATTAAAATTTTCACAAAAAATACGTGATCATTTTTGTAAGTCGCCATGTTCGGTAGACAGTATCGATTATCGATTGTAAGCTAGATTTAAGAATGTATAAGACTTCTGAAAAGGAGCAAATGTAGAAGACGCTGAAAGAATATAAAATTTTATATAAGCATTTTTCATATTTATCAAGCAGATGGTCGTGATCTTTGTATCTAACTGTCAACAAGTGGCTGAACCAACATCAAAAAAGGGACCAGCTCTTAAAACCTGATAATTTCCTAGAAATTAAAAGCGAGTTGCTATAAAATTCCATAGTCACTTTTTTAGGACTTTCCAGAATGTCCAACAACATTCAGAGATTTAGAAGTTAATGGTAGCTTAAGTACCATAGCACGAGAGTCAAAAAGGCAACGAAATCGACATTAAACTTGGATACAAGACAGCGGGTGGCATATAGAAATTTAAAATTCATTTGCCAACATTTATGGTGGAGCCAATAATCAAAGATAAGACTGGGGTTAGAATATGATGTGTTTGAGATTTCTTATTTCCTTTGAAATACATAAGCAAGCGTGCGTTGATATTGCGACTCACAATTATGTAAGAAAAATTGTGTATGTCTCATGATTTTTTAAAATTGGATAAAGATTGTATATTATATTTTAAACTCCTGGAAACTTGAAAATAATCCTGAAGAAGGTATTTTCATGAGTTGGGATGATTTTGAATACTTTTTGTCACAAGTTTGAAAATAAATAATCAATGGGAAAGGTTTGAAATGAAGAAGGTAAAAACACTTGGGGAAACCTTGTTCATATTTAATCCCTCGATGCCTTTTCCTATTTGATAGGGGTATATTAAAGAGTATATAAAGGTTTGTGTTTTTAAATTTAAACAATAATATTTTAAATTCGTCTCGAGATATTTATGGATTTTTGTGAACGTTTGAATAAAAATACATAATATGGTCATAAGAATGGTCTTTATATATAATTATAGTTGAAACAGATGGGGGTTGATATAAATTCCAAGTACTATTAAACTGTCTAGACAGGATACAAAGTCTAGGGGTGAATATTCACGAAGAAAGCATTAATTACTAGAATTTTCCTCAATGTTGGTTGCAATAATTATTGCCTTTCGAACCTAACCGATCGATAGTTACATAGACATAGAAAACTTTATGGTTGATGCTTTTTGTTCAATTTTAAAGCGAATAAGATATACAGGGTGGATCGGATAATGATGGGAGATAAGATAGTTAACAGAAATTTGGAATATCTATTTTGAGTCCACTTTTCATTACTAAGGACCAATTGAAAATTTTAAAAATTGGGAATTAAATAGGAACTAGCATTTTTTAACACTTCTATGATAGTTTGTCAGGATATACGTATATATAGGTTTATTTTCCTCGTTGACTAACTTACTTAAACACAATATTCAGACGACGTTCTGTATTCCCAGTTTCCATTTACCATTATATTCAAATCAATAGACTTTATTGGAACATTCTCCTTTATGGGCTCCTATAAATTATAATAGATGCCAGTCAATCTGGTTTAGTTGGTAAAGTCTTATATCTACAAGAATAATGAATATTTTATGGTAATCAATAGTATTTCTGATCCTTATTGAAGGTTGGAAAAATCGAATATTTTATTTAAAAGATCAGAATGTTGGTGGACAGAGGCACGTTTTAAACCTACAAATATTAGGAAGTTACAAATGTTTGAGCTTATTGTGAATCATAATAAAACTCGATGAAGACCAGATAGTTGAGTTAAAGAGTTTCTGATGTTAAAATTTTAACGTTTTTTATAGATTTGTTAAACTGTGTTTGTTTGTTTCTAAAAAATGTAAGTAAAAACTCTTATTTTACGTTGTATTGTGGATACAAATCGATTTAAGTAATAAATATCGACCTAAACAGTAACTACATAACCACTAAATCATCATTAAAAAAGCGTATTCCCATAAAAATGTATAAACTTCATCAAATATTTACTCTCCACCTCATTCTTCACTAAAAAGAGTGACATTAAACATTATTTTCATTGAATACGCAATTAAAATGACTAGGGTGTAATTTTCTGTGTCAATATTGGAAAAATTAATTAGTTCCTAATGGTATCGTCACGTAATATCGATGTTATTTAAATGAGAATAAAAGTTTACTATTAAATTGTAATTCTTTTTCCGTTCTTTGAAAATAATTTAAAGTTCTATCATAGCATAGGGTAGCATAAGTCAGAGCTTTACTGCGTATGGGTACTGCTCTTCGGATGCGGTGGTAATTATGTCTGAAGACTGCCTGAAGATTGCTTAAGACTAGTCTCTCCAGGTGGCACTATTTTCATACTTTAAGAGTGCCAATACCCTGGTAAGTACTATCTTCAAAGCATCCTATATTTATTCAATTGTTAGGGTTGATAAACCAAATTAATTAATCAATTTAAAACCATGGAGTTGACAACTCTGATCCCACAAACACCTTGTTTATGTTTCAAATCAACATTTGCCAGCCAAGCATCAAAGAGACTACAGTGTTGTTACTTTTGACGATATTTATGAGCCGAAAGGGTCAAACATTGATCAATTTTTAATGAACGTTGGTGAACCGTAATTTTGAAAGTGACCCAGTTACATACGAAATAACACTCGAAATAACGAGGGGGTCCAAACACATCCTATCGTTCGTAGAAACTGCTGCAATTAGTATCATACTACCAAGTACTTTTGAGATCTAATGGCTGTTGAATTATTTATTGATAGAGCGAAATTTCTATGGAATTATGAAAATGTTTTAAGCACATTTTTTTCACATATTCAAGAGGTAAAGTGATACTTTTTGTAGAAGGGAACTGTCTTAACTAACTAGGAAATGAGTGGAAACTATTAAACAGACAGAAAACAACAAATTACCCAAATCTATTTCCTTATTCTGAAGTTGTGACATGAAAGTGGCTAATTTTTGAGGTGGATAAATTCAATTGACAAATTGTTATCATCAATAAACTATTTTGTTAATCAAAAGTAACAGAGCATAACTGTAAATAGAGGAAATTTATGAATTCTACTTACTTACTTCATATTGGACGTACATTATCCAGGAAGCGGTGTTCCATATTATTTGCAAACGCTAAGGTGCATTCTATCGATCGTGGTTACTGTCACATAACTTAAGAATTATAACGCCACAGGAGCAGTTTGTATAATTTATTATCAGTATGGAAATAGTTCCTACTCGATTAGAAATTTCCTTCAATTTCTTAGATTGAGAAAGTTTTTTAATTTTTTTATTGTTTGTCAAAGCTGAGCTATCGAATAACCCAGTGAATTCAAGGGAAAAAGTGTTATGATGAATAAAAAAATATAAGGAATACGTTTAATTTACGTAATAGGAGGAAATTTTTTTCATCATATTTTTGAAAAGTTGGTGAGAGCGCACGGGATAGTCATTTTTTTACATTTTCTTTCATTTAATTTCACTTTATAACTGAGATTGGATTATTAGTACGTTTGGAATCCTATACGGTACCTAGTGGCATAGGTAGGATGCTTAAGTTGGAGTTATTTCGATAGAAAATGAAAAAAATATTGATACGTCCATTTAGAATATTTGAAAATTTGGTGAGAGCGCACGGGATAGTCATTTTTTACCATTTTCTAGTATTGAATCAAACTTTATAACTGGGATGGGGTTACCAGTACGTTTGGAATCCTATACTGTACCTATTGGCATAGATAGGATGCTTAAGTTGGAGTTATTTCGATAGAAAACGAAAAAAATATTGATACGTCAATTTGGAATATTTGAAAATTTGGTGAGAGCGCACGGGATAGTCATTTTTTAACATTTTCTAGTATTTAATCAAACTTTATAACTGAGATAGGGTTACCAGTACGTTTGGAATCCTATACTGTACCTATTGGCATAGATAGGATGCTTAAGTTGAAGTTAGTTCGATAGAAAACGAAAAAAATATTGATACGTCCATTTGGAATATTTAAAAATTTGGTGAGAGCGCACGGGATAGTAATTTTTTAACATTTTCTTGTATTCAATTCCACTTTATAACTGAGATTGAATTATTAGTACGTTTAAAATCCTATAAGGTACCTAGTGGCAAAGGTGGGATGCCTGAGCTGAAGTTATTTCGATAGAAAATGAAAAAAATATTGATACGCCCATTTGGAATAATTGAAAATTTGGTGAGAGCGCACGGGATAGTCATTTTTTAACATTTTCTAGTATTTAATCAAACTTTATAACTGAGATGGGATCACCAGTACGTTTGGAATCCTCTAAGGTACCCACTGATATAGATAGAATGCTTGAATTGATGTTATTCCGATAGAAATAGAAAAATATTGATATTTTTATCAAAATAAAAACGACTTTATATACAAATCTCTGTATATATTCAAATTTAATGAATCAAAAACGTTTTGGAGCTTCCCTCACATACCAAAAATAAGTAAGGCATGAATTAACCTGTGGAAGTAGATTAAAATTTCAATATTAACCCTGGGGAACGACAGTCCCATAAGCATAAAGTTAAACATATTCTCACTCGAACTATAAAGTAGAGCCAGCCATCCGACAAACATTTTAGTATCATCAACTTAATCAAATTATGCAAAAATAGGGAAATATCACCAAGTCTCAAAGTGGAAAACGAATGGAAAAGTTATGATTTTATAATAAATGAATAACGTGAAGTGAATTCCTTACTTCTAATCGAGGTTTAAAACTTATAGTAATCATAGAGGTGTGAGTTATTGCCATGAAAAGTATTATGTCATCCAATGATTCAGAATTAAGGTGTGAAAATACACCATTTAAAAGTGCGAATGATATACTGGATAGTTATCAAAAAAATCGATTAAAAATATCACAAACTGTTGATGCAAAAACTCTGATTGCGTGTAGGAAGTTTAGTTTGCTACTCGGCTAGAATGAAAATTAAAAACCCGTTCATTCTTTTTTAAAACAAACAGCGTTTGCAGTCAATGAGTGGAGGTGGGCGAGTGCAGCTGCACAATTATCATTGACTTTTTCGACGGATATATCTCCCGTTTGAAAAATCATTTTCCAGTTCAATGGTATTTTGACCATCCTCCCACGTACATTGGTGTTCAAAATCAATGATTAATGAACGCGAGAACTATTTAGATCTCTGGAAGAAACATATGTTTAAATTTTTAAAAACTTTGTATATTATTACAATGAAAGGTTTATTTGAAAAACGTCTTATTGAATAAAACGTCTTCAAACAACAGTATAAAATGAAATTTCAAAAACCTTTGTGTATGCTTTTGAGTTGCTTAGATAAAAAATGTTAGCGAAATGAATAAAACACATCTATAACGAATGTATTATTCAGAATTACTAATGGTTCAAAATACGTCATGAAACCTACATTTCCGGAAATACTACGAAACTGTATCGGATGTTTTTTTTTCTTTCCCCATACTAAATCTCCATGAAAATATCAAACCCAATAGAATATGTCATATACAACGAAAAAAAAACAGCATTCTCGGCAATTTTCAATATTTTTTATTTATATCGTCTCAGGCATTCTACCTATACTAATAGGTTCCGTGAAGGATTCTTAACGTACTGGTAATCCTATTTCAGTTATAAAGTCTGATTAAATACTAGAAAAGGTAAATAAAAGACTTTCCCGTGCGCTCTCACCAAATTTTCAAATATTCCAAATGGACTTTTCAATATTTTTCTATTTTCTATACGAATAACATCAACTCAAGTATTCTATCTATATAAATGGGTACAGTATAGGATTCCAAACGTACTGGTATTCCTATCTCAGTTATAAAGTTTGATTAAATACTGGAAAATGTTAAAAAATGAGTATCCCGTGCGCTCCCACCAAATTTTGAAATATTTCAAATGAACTTTTCGATATTTTTCTATTTTCTATCGAAATAACCTTAACCTGAGCAATCCTTTCTATTGCAATGGATACCAAATACGATTCTATACGTACTAGTAATCCTACCTCAGTTATAAAGTGAAAAAGAAAATGTGAAAAATGGATTAAACCAACCATAATCAAAATTTATTTGAAACTTACATAGTTGGTAGCGTTTTGTTATAATAGTAGTAGCCTTATATAGAAAAATACTGAACTAATTCCATAATAAACGTCCCCACTATATATTATAAAGTTTCACCATTCCAGTAACTTCAATAGTACACTTTTGGTGTTACACATATATTACTAAACTATAGAGCAGCTTTACCACACAGGAAGTCTAGTTAACAAAGATAATGCTGTGTACCTCAATCTTCTGACTTCCGGCATGTCCCTCAAGAGAAAAGGCTACATGGTTATTTAATTAAAGATTAACTTGGTGAATGAATCTTGCATAATACTAAATTAAATTTGTTGTTTTGTAATATTCGTTGATTGTTAATATCCCCAGGGGTACGCCGATGGATTTTCACGATTGCTTGACTTTATCCAGGATCATAAATTTTGACTTGTTTTATTGAATCACAGTCCTGAAACTTCTGCTTGTTCTGCGTTATAAATATTCCTAATTCTTATAGTTCTTTATGATTTATCGGTTGTAGAAAAAATAGTTATCAAAACATGATAACCTGAATGTAATTAAAGCATAATGTATCTAAACTGGAACATAAAATGGAATAACCGGATGAGAAATTGAAAAAAAAAAGCAGCGAACAGCGAAACTGCTTTCTCTTATTAATTGATTTATTTTACGACATTAACTGAGACAATCTAGAAAACGAATAAAGTCCCCTTTTCCTTCTTCTTTTTCATTTCCTCACACTCTTTCTCTTGCTAGTGTACCTCCAATGTATTGAACCCTCGGTCAACGCAATTAATATTTTTTTCGGTGCTGATGATTTAAGATATCAGTAGCGGCGTCGAAAGGGATCTAGGGATCGAACGTATCATTTCTAGTTTATACCTCACATCTATCGTCTATTGTTTAGCAGCCCAAGGGTAGAAATTCACAACCACCACGATTTTTGAAGCTTTTTTCCATTTTTCGCTTGTAATTTTGACGTTTCAAATGAATTTTTCAACTAAAAGTCAGTACATGTCGAAGTTCTTAGTTATATTTCCTTTTTTTTTTGGTTTATTCTATAAAAAATATACTTTTTATATCCATGTGAAGTTTAGGTTGAAAAAACACAAAAATCTCATCTATTTCTATTTCTTTTTAAACTTATTTGAGCCACGCCACTGTTTTCTTCGTGCCAGTAATTAAACTGGAGCAATTCTTGTCTTGAAATTGCATTACAGTTACCTACAGCTTATCAGGATTTCGGGTGAAGGCAATCACTAACATTTTATTTCTATTGCCAAAATGGCAGCGACAATTCAACTTTTTTATCGTGAAACTAATTGAATTATTGAGTTTATTTTTATTCTTCAAAGTATCGATTTTACGCTTTATTTCGATATCAAAATGTAATGTAAATATTTTTCAAAAGCCATGTTCTTTGAAATGCTTCCATTTTCTATATTTACTAGAAATTTATCACTCCCACATCTTCTTACCGATAAATGAGTCTCAACAACATAAAAATATCAAATAAAAATGATATTGTATGTGAAGAAAATGAAATAGGAGCATATAGGTAGCACTGAGATGAAAATGTCTTACTTAATGTGGTAGATTTTTCTGTTTCTAGCTAATTTTCAACGTCTCAAAATATTTATTTTATTGTACTTTTGACCTAAAATCACTTTTTGCAGTGATTTTTTCCAGTTCTAACTTAATAAAAGAGTTCAAAGACGCCACAAAAACGTTAATTACAATGTTTTGTTATCCACAATGTTATTAAAATTGACAATGAAATGAACTAAACTAGTTTTCACGGGAAAAAATCAGTGGAATGAATTTAGCATGTCAGTGGAATGAATTTAGCTCGGTTATGAAACACCAATCTCGGTATTAAATCTTTCGCTTCAGAATTTCTAAAAATGAACAAATTTAAATTATCTTCCACCTGCTTTGGTATTGATCTTCAAAAAAAATCTGTAACGAGCACTTTCAATACATTTTTAAAACTATCGACGTCGGTCAACTGATATTGTTGGTCTTGAAGCTTTTCCTGAAGCTTTTTTTTTGTATTGTGCGTTAAACAATGGATATTCTACTCGTGTATTGATTTTTCACTTGAATTTGAGGTTTTACGGTTCAAGAAGGTTATTTGAAATTGACCCAGTTGCAACAACGACATGAAAATTAACTTTTAGCAAAACGAATTCTTCACTTAAGAGCTTTTTCACCGAAGTGAAGGTACAATTGAAGAGTTGGAAGTCACCACAAACCAGAGTTGAAGTTTTTGAAAGTAGCAGAAATTTTTTGGAGTGAAAATGTCCATTCTACAAACAAATATTAAAAAAAGAAAAATCTATTTCCAATTACAGTACGCTGATCGTTCTATAATTGCCATTCGATCAAATCCGTCAGATTTCTTCTATTTTTCTCCGGGAAAAACAAACACGAGGTCAGGATAATGTTAGATAAAATGTCTACGGAACGTGTCCTGTTTTAAGAACGGCTCTGGATAAGTGTCGATTACGTTTAAGTTACAAATGACGTAGAAAATAAGTTACGTGATGTTGAGTAATAATTTAGTTGTGTTAAAGATTCAGTATAGCTCGACGGTGATGCCGATATGTCCCTTGGGAAAATTGAGCGAACGGGAAGCTGTTCTATGTTCTATATTTTAAGCTTTATTACTTAATTTATAGTTTTTTAGATTTATTTATGTAAATATTGATGAAACAACAAAATGGAGCAATCATGAATAACTTCAACTCACTGTTTGTTTGTTATCCCAATGTTTGTGTTTCTGAAAATGATTGGAATCTATTCGAACGTTATGTAATCCAACGCCATCTGTTCGGATTAAAGTTATTTCCTGCAATTTATCAGGAATTTCTACTGTTAATATCTGTTATAACGGAAAGTTCAATTGGAAGTTAAAATTCTTCCGTTTTTTTTTTCAACTTAGGAACTTTCCGAAACGGGAAACTTAAATTGGTGTCATTTAGTTGAATATTTCAGATAAAAACTTGGTACAACTGTTTAAATTCCACTGTAACCCTGTTAAATATTCTATAAGTGAAAAATAAGGTACAACAGTGGGTAATTTTTGAAACTAGCAGTGTTACATATAAAAATATCAACAATCTGTTACTGATGTGCCATTTTTTGTCCAACTTAATGCCTATATTTAAATAAAACTTTATAAAATTTGATTCAAGTGTCTTGGGAATCTCTTTTTTCCTGTATTTCAATTTGAATTTGTGTCTACCATCACACAGAAATTGTTGATATTGTCTGTGCTTCTTTTTTGACTAATTAGCGATGGATGTGAATTGAAGTTTTCGGATCTAAAGTTAACATAAAACTATTCTCGACACGTTTGCGTGTAAACCTGACACAGTAACCCTGGATCTATTCTGTTTGATAAATTACTTGAGGAAGGAGTCTTGGAATTAGAAACTGGGTGTAGTGAATACTCCGTTGATTCTTTTCTTTCTTTCCCCTCTATGGAACACGTTTAAAAGCAATTTGTTTATAAAATTCCGAGCTCCAATTAAATGTTCGTTCTCTTTGTTTGTTTTTATGTACTTTTTGATTATCTTTTGGATTTTGGGTCGCTATGGACATGAAGTTTGAGTTGTCTGGATGAGTAGAAAGAAAAATAGGAAAAACAGATTTTTTTAAGTGAAAAAGTTTCTAATAAAATTCTACAAATGTTCTAAACAATTTAGATGTGCTTGACGATGAAATATGAACGTATTTTTTTGTAAAATTATATTAAAAAGTGGATAATAGTTGTAGTGACAATTTGAAATTATTTTGATCATTTAGGAGTTATTTTTAATGATGAAATCACGTTTGGAATAGTTAGAATGGTTCACAGACGCATAAAATTGAGTAGATTGGTCTTTTAAAAACATTTTTCTGAAATTTCACTTCAATATTTATAGTTTTGTGCCATTTACTGATTCAAAATTCACTCACAGCTATAAATTTTCCCGTAAAGCGATTGGTGTAATTGTAACTTTTGAATTAGTCGAGACCTTTTGGTTTAAGAATGTAGATTTTTCAAAATTCTTACTACTTTTACATCGATAATTCATAAGACGCAAACCCTTCAAGTTACGCAGCTGTAAATTTTATTCTCTGTATATCGTTCTCTTGAGAATACCCTAATAAAAAGTAAATAATGAATAAAAAATTTTGTTGTACACAAACTTCGCTCTAAAAGACAAAAATCTTCAAATCAACGCTCGTATCTGAATTATTTTTTGATATAAATCTGTTAATTAAGGTCAATTTGTGGGACAATTAATTACCACTACTATTAAAGCTTCGTATGTCAAAAGCACGAAAAGGGTAGATTAAAAAAGCTAACCTATAAAAGACCTTGAAGATGAAAGCCGCAATTTTAGTCTAAGCATTTATCAAGATAATAGATGTTAGTTTATTTGTTATCCAAATTACATTCAGCTGTGGAATGGAAACTGAATAAGGGTGCTTCAAAAAGTATTATTATAAATCTACCCCTAATTTAAAGTTAGAACTAAAAAAAGGGGTATTTAGAAGGACCAGCGCTTATTCTAATAGTTTGTCATTTTTTTATGTAGTGGTATTTCATTTTAAAAGAGGCTTTTAATTAGGATTGAGTCATGTACTGGAAGCGGCCGTATTTAAAACATTAACTCTGCATCTGGCGGTTTCTCTTTATTTTTATTGTTTCTACTTTGAAAAACTTTTAAATGTGAATATGTAACCAGTACGGCGGAAAATTTACAGGATTACGAGCGTTGTTTTATTGTTTTTATCCCAACTGGAATCCCAAGTGATGTATGTAAGTATGTAAGCACATAAAGTATTTATAAGAACAAGTTTCGTTTTGTTGTTAAAACGAAAATGTAACAGCAGACTCGTAAAATTCATCAGTAGGTCTTTTTTTTTAAAGTTAACTATATATTTTTTGAAAATATGAGGAATAAAAGCTACTTTCTCTACGTCTTAACTCATTTTGTAATCATTTTGTCTACTGAAAAATATGCCTCGGTTTTGTTACAAATTCAACTTCTTCCATGAAACAAATGTCACTTATACTTTCCTCTACCATTCATACAAGCTGTATCATGTATTTTTTAAAAATGTTAAGCAATTTTTATTCCATTTTATCCATAAATATATAGGGTAGCATTCAAATATTCACAAAAAAATTAGTCATGTTATCATAGATAATGGTACAGAGCCTAAAATTGTGAAAATAGAGTATTCTATAGAATTTCGTTTGCAATTTCTGTTTTTAAAACTGAATTTACATCTATCTTTTGCCAGGGAATTCCAAACCGACCGGCCATTTTTCATACTACTCATACATAAGATGGAAATTAATTTCAGTGACATCTTGACGTGAGATATTAGAAACATTTTATGTTGAGGAACGTGAAATATGTTGAAGAGAGGTAGGATAATTGGGGAAAAGATGTAACATTTGACTAATACCACAGATATTGGGAGTGAGTCAAAAAATATAAAAAAATGGTATTGAAATCAAGTATCTTTCAATTGCTAGTTTTGTTTTTGATGCCTTTAATTCAAAATTCATTGAACTCTGTAAGTGACATTTTGATACAATAAAAAACAAAAACTTCAATTATTCCTTACTGTGGAAAGGCGAAACTGCAAGACGATCCTCCTCTCCATCACTCATTTTATTCCCAGCATCCGCAACGTCAATCAAAATCTTAAATTCGATATTTTTCTCGAAAGAAAATTACGTGGATCGACGTCATTATTTCTACGTAACATTATACTAACTCGGGTGTAATAAAATGCTGTTCAAATTACAGCTATTCCAATCCCAATGATTAATCTTTAATGATGGTTCATCTGTAAGATACAACTTGAATGCATTTTTATAAAGTTAATATCTGGATTGACAGAAGAACACATCATTATATCTTCTAAATTTGATCGATATATCGACTGCTATGAAGATTTCTTGAGCTCAAATTGAGTCTAAGCTATGAAAGTGGATCTAGAGATGAGAAATAGCATGAGAATAGGTTAGAAATGGTTTGCTTGTTTTGGATTTGGGGGTTTAACAAAGAAGCTTAGAAGAGAAGGTTAAGAGAAAATCTGTAAACTGGAACTTAACTGTTAGAGGCTGTTTTGATATTGATAATATCGATCTTAGCATATCAAAGCGTATATCTACTTCCATAACGAGATCAAAGTTATATAACCAAAATATAAATCTCTTGATGCAAACACCTGCGGAAAATATATATCGAAAGTTTCTGCTGTTTCCAACATTTCGGTCGAACTAGCCTTTAAGCTATTTATCCTGAATTGATATAGAAGAAAGTCCTTGTAAGAGAAAAGTTCCTTAAGTCACGGCACTTCTACCCCTTCGGCATCAAAATAATCAGTCAAATTTAACTCTCAATGATAAAGCTTCACTTTTTTGCCGATCTCCTTCAGGCTATTTCCGTCCCATCCTCCGGACTTCCAACAAAAAGCCCGAGCTTTGTGAAGCCCTACTTAGTTTTTGAGTGTGAACCCTTTCTTCAACAAATTTAAAAGCAATTTAGGATTTGACTTTAAACTTCTTCAAGTCTATTCCATAATAGGAGCTATTCAAGCACAGCTTTTTTTGTTCTTACAAGTTTTTTTGTCCTCTGGTCGTGTTTTCCTTATAAAGCGTCGAGTCAAGATTGTTGATAAATCAACTTGTGAATATAAAATGAAGTTGATAACAATTCAACCATAGACAATGATTTGTGAAGTTATCAAATAATAATTTCATAGTTATTCTGCAGATTTTCAACCACTCAAGTTCTGTCTGAGAAGAGATCCGTAGGATATGGAGACACCTTACGAAGAAGAACCTGAGTACTACTGGAGCCTCACCAGGTGGATGCAAAGACTCACCAATTAGTTTTGGCAATAGTAAATTTGATTTTAACGCTGTATGATTATGGCTAATTATTTTTCATGGTTTGATGTATGTTTAATTATCAAATAATTAAAAAAAAAAACAAAGCTAACGAATGTGTATTTGATGTAGCGTAATAATTAACCTGATTGCCATAATGTATTGTTTTCATCGGATGCTATTCTCCAATGAATGGCGTGATGGAACATAGCAGTGTAAATGATGACAATCTACGATATCCAGCTCGGAAAATCAATCAAGCTGATTTATCTACTTCAAATATTGTTCTTTACTTTTATAGCGTACATATTTTGTTAGAGAAAATAGTTCTTATTATATAAATCCAATATCGTTTCATTCGATTCCGGTTCGTTTGTTTATGTTCCTTATTTTTCTAGAATTCAGGAGTTTCTTGCATTTTTTGCGTCAACGTCTTCACTTTTAACTTCCAGTATATTTAGAAATTCTTTCACTAACCTTCGTCAGAACTGTCTGAGTGAAACATGCTACTATTTTCATTACATTTTTTTTTATAAATTGCTTTCATTTTTGAAAAGAATTGTTTTTTATAAAAAACTACTTCATCTAAACCTCCTCTTTCCTTATTTGCTTTTCAAAAACAAGTCCAAAATTATAAGGAAATCAAAAGAATTGCTTAAATACATAAGATATGAATAAAATATCTAAATTGTTTAATTGTTGAGCTTTATTTCCATCTACTAAATATTTTCCAATCACAAACAGGTTCAGTGCTTAATGTTGTTGAATATTCAAGTAGCTCGAATGATAGTAACTGACTGGATTGAGCCTCGACCTCACGGGGAGTATCGGTAGGAACGGCTCATTGACCAGGTATATCGCTCTATAAGTTTTACACGGTATACGTTTATTGTAGAGGATGGAATCGATCCCGGTGCTCCAATTCTTACCTTTATCCACCATTTTAAAAGCTATTTGGTGATGAATTCAACAAAAAATAATGTATACTAGAAATATTATTTTATTTTCTATATAAATAACATCAGCTCAAGCACTATATCTATGCAATAGGTATCGTATAGGATTCCAAACATACTGGTGATCCCATCTCAGTGATAAAGTGTGATTAAATAGTAGAAAATGTAAAAAAATGATTATCCCGTGCGCTCTCACCAAATTTTTAAAAATTCTCAATTCACTTTTCATTATTTTTCTATTTTCTATCAAAATAACATCAACTTAAGCATACTATCTATACCAATAGGTACCGTATGGGATTGCAAATGTACTGGTAATCTCATCACAGCTATAAAGTATGATTAAATACAAGAAAAATTTAAAAAATGACTATCCCGTGCGCTCTCACCAAATTTTAAAATATGGCTTTCAGTATTTTTTTATTTTCTATCCAAACTTAAGCACGTATGAGGTAAATTTTAACAAAAAATGCAGAATTAGGATATATTGAGCATAATCTGGAACAAAGACTGAAAATTTTGCGTTTTTTGAAAGTACAAATCTTGTAAAATAATACATAAATCGTAAATTTATGCTGACTTTCCTTGACAAAAATCCACTTACACAGCGATAATGTTTTGTACCACCAAACTAAGACTCTCAGCAATTCCTATGTTAAAAATCATCTATCACAATTAGAAGAGATGTGCTTTCTTTCGATTTATTTAGGGTGCAATTCATCTTATTCGTGTCGGTTACTTTGGCTCTTAATCGATCAGTCGATAGTCTGGAATCATCCACCGTTTTCTCCCATTCCGAATTCGTGTGAAAGTCATTCAGTTTCAAAAAGAGCTTAAATATCCTTTACAGGCTTTGAATATATGAAAATCTCAATAAACTAGGATGGATTGTAACACAATTTATTCAAAAACGAAGAGAAGAAGAGAATATCAATTTAAAATAGGAGGGACAAATGGATTTATAACAAATAAGATTTGAAAAAAGGCTGTATTAACTTGATAGAAAGAATAAAAAAGGGGCCAGTAGCGATTAGATAAAAAGTATTGAACACATATGCACGTAAAAAAATAATTTTGAATTACATTTATGTTCATGCCACCCTTTGGTACACTACTTTTAGATCTTTTTCACGATTGACGTGATCCGGAAACTTCCTTATTTATTTTTGTGCTTTATTTTCGTAAAAGTCAATGTTTATATGACATTCGAACCTGTTTTAACTTTATTTATTCTTTAAAATTGAAGGTAAATGTTTATTTTGAATCGTATGTAGCCGAGTGGAATGCAGTCGCTTTTTGGATTTTTCCCATTCCACAAACAATGGAAATTATTTCTGCAAGAAAAGATCTGACAATAATGTTAGTATAAAAATCTCCGAGAAAACTGAGGCGTTCCATACTTGAAACTCACTCTGTATAATAATTGGCTCTTACATTTTTTATGATGTTTTGTTGACCATCTGAAATCCTTTATTTTTCGAGGAAGGGGGTCGTTAGTAACAAAAGAACCCGGAATTAAAATTGGAGTGGAAATGAAAATGTAATTCAAAAAAGAGGAAAATGGAGCGAATTAAAAAGACTCGACTTCTGGAGTCGGCCTTAACTCTGTTAACTGATGTATTAATAGCGTTGTGGAAAATTACATTGAATGTAATATCAGCAGTCTTTTAAGTATCTTAATTGATTTTTGAAGTGTTCTTTAAAGTAATTCCCGATTCCAAATGGGAAATAAAGGGATCCCATTCAATTTAAACTCATTATTTATTGAAAAAACGTTTTTTTTAAGATGTACTACATCTTATTTTACATTCAATAATAATTCTTGAGTTATAAAAACTTTCCGGAACTTTCTAAAAACAGTAATTCCAGATGGAATAACAAGGAGAGTCTTAAACATCCTTTTTTGGATCTGAAAGGTAGGATAATATGAGATCCAGGGTAACTAGCCTCGCAAGCAGCAAAGGCTTCAAATAATACAGATAAATCATTATTTGAACGAGTTTAGGATTGTTTGAAGGCAGTGACATGCTGATAGAAATTTTGAATGGAAACCAAAGAATAAAATAGAAATTATTAAACGTGAGGCATCAATGTTCTCTTGATTTAATATTTCATCCAAGAAAGGCGTATATTTATTATTATATAACCGCTTTTTCTTATGATTCTCAAGTGACTACAAATTCGTAAATCCAGTCATAAGAAAATCCTCATATTATCCATAATAATAAATCAAATTAGACCAATAAAGCAAATCCGCTCAAGTTCTTTCCTTCCTAACATAAAAAGTGTTTTATCTTATTTCCAAAAAAAATCCACTTTTCCTTTTCCAGCTTTCCCTAAAGAATCACCAATTAATATAGCGTCTAACACTCAGCAGAATCCTCAACGAAAAACTCCCTCGTAAAGTCCACTGTATGAAAGACTAAATGTAGTGGAAAAAGGATACTGGCTCTTTATTATCTCCAAGAATGTTATGGATGTTTAAGTAACTCTTCCGCAAAACCCGACAAACTATGAGAGCAAAGCAGAAAGACGGTTAACACCAGATTTGAATGACAGTATTTTATCTCAATGATTCAATTTGTCGTATTTTATATTTAAAACATATTTTATACAAATTTTTCAGTTTTTTTTTTTATTTTCTATCAAAATAACATCAACTCAAGTATCCTATCTATACCAATAGGTACCGTAAAGGATTCTTAACGTGCTGGTAATCCTATCTCAGTTATAAACTGTGATTAAATGTAAGAAAACATTTAAAATGACTATCCCGTGCGCTCTCACCAAATTTTCAAATATTGCAAATGGGCTTTTCAATTTTTCTATATTTTCTATCGAAATAACCTCAACTTAAGTACCCTATTTATACCAATAGGTACCGTAAGGGATTCTTGACGTACTGGTAATCCCATCTCAGCTAGAAAGTGTGATTAAATACAAGAAAATATTAAAAATTGACTATCCCGTGCGCTCTCACCAAAATTTAAAATATTCCAAATGGACTTTTCAATATTTTTTTAATTTTCTATCGAAATAACAACTTAAACAAGTATGAAGTGAATTTCAACCAAAAAAGCACAATTTAGGAGGCATAAAGCAGAATCTGGAACTAAGTTGCGTTCAAATCTTGTAAAATAATACATAAATTTTATATTTGCTTGCCTTGCCTTGACAAAAATCCAATTACACAGCAAAATTTTTTTCTTTTTCGTTTGAAAAACCTACTCACCAGATTTAAGAGTAACAGGAGGATCTGTAGGCGAAGGACTCACAGTAGTTGGAGGTAGTGACGGTAAATCGCAGCACTCGCGATCGGGATATTCACTACCATCAGCCCAATTTGTCCAACTTGGTAAGGCCAATAGCCACAAAACGATACTAACACTGCACATAACATTCGCCACTTATAAACATCCTTAAAATAATTTTGTTCACATATTAAACACACTTTATTTCAATATAGTAGAGTAGGCATGATGACAATCGCTGAGAATAACTGGAATAATATAGGTAATATTCTTAAGCAATCATTCAAATCAACATTGTAACTTTATGACAATCCGCCATATTATTTTTTCAAGATTTTTTTGTATGCGTACAGATATCGTCAAGCAATATTTCAAAATTAGTCATCATGCCTGCTCTCTAGTTTTGGTTATTCATTGAAATTGTGTAAATTTAGCTGAAAGATAGAATACTTCTATTTCTTAAATAAAAATTGATAACCAGTGTTGAAAATCAGTGGGTGTAGGTTACTCTGATGTTAAAAATATTTCGATATGATATTAACAAATCATCATGACAAAACAAGAGGTGTTAAGGTTCAGAGCTAACACAGAGAACGGATTATTATTACTTCTAGCTCTTTCAGTTTCTAAATAATACCATTATTGTGAAGTTGGCAAGGTTACAATTCTTTGGACATGGAACTGGTACTTCTGTCATTCATTTGAATGAAAGTTTCTTCCCCTAACAACTGCTTTATTATTGTTAAATTGTGTACTTGAATAAAAATATGTAAATTATCAAAATCAAGTTTATATTATATATATACAAGCAAAATGGATATAATCAACTTAACAGTTCCACCCTATTGTTTCCCTTTATTGAAAAAAATTTTATCGTTCAATATACACAGTCGTTTCGAGTCCTATTTCTGTCTTATTTTATAATGATATTTTTTTCATATTTGTCAGCATTCACAAACCATTATAGTGATTGAAAATGCTGGATATAAAATCTTCGTTATGGAAATTATTATTCAGAATGGTCTATTTTACAAAGTTATTGTCTTCAAAACATGGAATCGGATGAGCACTTTGATATTATGGAAAGGAACAAAGAGCTAGACGATATTATACAGGTGAGCAGACACATCTCCGATAGCGACTACTTTGGATAATGAATGATGGAGAATTTTGATATACGAGGGTTGTTTCTAGTTTTCTCTTATTGCCTTTTACTCTTCCCACAACAGATAATAAAAGTACAGTTTAGGTTTAAGCAGAGAGGTCTAGAACTTGACATCTCACTGGAAAAATTAAAAGGAAGACGACAAAAGAAAACAAATTCAAAAAAATCAACATTTTCGTTTGTTTGAAGACATAAATAAAAGCGTAAAGAGTATTTTAGTATAAATTTTTGCTTAAGAAATCGAAAATTGCATCATAGTTGTTCAATTTTTCTTGTAAATATCATTATCTCAGAAGTTTCATACTTGGCTCGACAAAAGCCAGTTAATTTCCACTTTAAAATGTCTTCTATGATGAAAAATTAATAAATTTATGTGAATTATTGAAAAAAACATAGCCTTCTTCCATCACACACTGCTTTTCTAATTCAAAAATAAAGTTATTAATTTAGCAATTAAACAAAATATTTTTATTCATAAGAAGTTTCCGTTTGAAACTTAACTCATTTAAAGTACATTTTCTTTTATAGACTTCCACTTATTTTGATGACATGAATTTATGTTTTCACTGCCTTTTGAAACCCAAACAACTCTAATTCGTCTTTAATGGGAGTAAAGGGATTAATTCTTGATAAATTGCTTAGACTTACAATTGCGGTTATTCGCACCGAAAGGCGTTAATGGAAAACAGAACCAGACTTAAATAAATGGCAGTTCGTCAGATTTCACGGGTTTGTGATGAGTCTGGATTTCCAGTTGAAAGATTTCAACTAATTCTACTTTAACAAATACAATCGCAAGTTTTTGTTGAAGTAATAGATAAATTTAGCTTCCCAGCTAGCTGAAGGTCGCAAAAATAACTTTTCTGGGCAAAAATATTGACTGAATTATCTGTGAAAACTTTGGTACCCTTAAAAACTTTATTTTGAACGTAACAACAAGCATGCGCTTCTAGAATTTGTTCCAAGGGATGCAAAAATGCACCCTCGTATTCCCAAGTGCAATTCTAAATTATAACAACGCTATAAACTAGTCCCAACCAACAGTGGAAAGTGACGAGGTTAAGTAGAAACGTTTAAAATCCCGAAACGCATCTTCTAAAGGGAAAAAAAATTGAATTTCAAAACCCCGACGAATCAACCTCGATTATGGCCTGAAACACAATTTCACGTTTGCTTTGGGAACTCAAAAACTGCAAAAAATTATTACGAAATTGCCGTTTCGATTCACTCGGCGAACACAGCTAATTAAATTTTCGAACCTACTATAATCCGTCATCAAGTCAGACAAGTAAAAAGGCTTTTAATGGAACTGAAATATTCACCGTTGACATGACTAATCAATTTTTAACTTATAAATTTTTCAAATTCATTAATGGAGTTTGAGTTTACGTTTACGTTTAGATATTTAGTTGACAGAGTAAGTATTAGTGTTGTTGTAGGTGTCAGGGTGGATCAATATTAGAATCATCAATTAGGGTTACTTTATTCGATAGTTTGACCAAAAATAATCAAATATTGATACGCAAACGACCAGGGGTTCAATCATTTTCCAAACATCCTTGAAGGATAAAAAAAGCTCCGTTGTGGATATTTATTTAATAGACTTGAATGGAGTTGAACACACATCAAAACATTTTAATAATTTAGTTAAAGACTCAATTTTATACGGCAGTATAAATATATTTTCAAATCGAAGATCAATATAGTGAGTTGTAAGTGAAAATGATAAGATTTCATTGAAGAGTATTAAGTTGGTCATATTAAATTTCGATTGAGGCCAGCTTATACTGAACAAAATTCATTTTATAAATAATGCATACAGTTTTGTGCCGAACCCACCAGTGTTACTTCGAAAGATGGTAAAATGCCGGCGAGTTGTGATATGCTACACCACTGTAATGGCTCTAGGCCGGTATTTTCAGTGGTCACCCATCCAAGTATTAACCACGCTCTTGACACCACTTCACTGTAATGCGAGCAGCCATAGAAAAATCAAGAATATTCTCAAGAGAAATGAATGTCAGGATACAAACAATATAAAGTAAACAGTATGAAAAAGGAGTGCGGAAATATCGAGGGAATTGCAGTGCAAACATTTTAATAACAGACTGGAATTAGTGGCCAGGATTCCAAAATTTCAATTGAATATCAAATACCGATTCGGTAGTTATGTTAATTTAGTTATCCAGGAGTGTTTCGGAAGAAAATTTGCCAAAAATTGTCACCAACAAACAACAATCGGAACCATCTTGAGATTATTTAATATTAATTAGTTTTCTTTGATCAGATTTACTTTAAAATGAACCAGCGGCACTTGAAACGTCTCTTCAAGTGGTATTTACAAATATAATTCACACAATCTCAATTGGAGAATAACAAAAAAATATTTATCCTGAGTTTTTCATAAATATTTATCAAATTTTTCTATTCAACCCTTTATTCTCAATTCAACACTGGTTATAAATTTTGATTCCCTCACCAAATGTGTCAAGAAAACGTTACCAAAAAAATATTTCCGTCTTCGACCTTTCGCAGCCGTCAGCCAAAAAGGAAAACACACATAAAACAACTCAAATCACATGTGCCTTTGCCGTCACACGCGTTTGTTTTCGCGATTCCGTCACCGGAGTGAACTTCGCGTACAACAGCGGCGAGTACAGTGAGTATACTCCACGGAGTAGCTGGCGACGTATATTTGTTCCGCGCCTTACGTCACGGGGTCGATGCCGGCGCCATGGCCTTCTTGTAGTCCGGCACCGCGACGCGCACATGAGTGGACTTCTACGATTGTTTTTAGGCTGCAGCTAGGACTATTTGGTGAGCCAGAAGAGGTTTTGTGCTAATTTTTACGCTCCCTTAAATAGAACCGTCAGAATATGAAGAAAGCTGTTCCAATAAAGTGGGACACACACTTTTTTATAACTGTTGACTACTTTTTTAGCAAAAATTAATCACGAGAAGATCTGACATACAGGAAACGGTTTTGGAATCATTATTTTCATTGATAATCTTAAAGGTTCGTTTTATTTGCTATTTCTTAGTTTTGTTGACTTTCCTGGTCTTTTCTTATCATACTTTTTTGCCCTAGCAGCTGATTGTTCAATTGATCACCAAGAAGTTCTACAAAAACTATCCACGTGAACGCTGATGATCAAAAACCCGTCCACACCTCTATTCTTCTGAAAACAATGCTTACCTTTACTCTGCATTCTATTTCACTTGTTCCATTGTTAATCTAGAACACATTCAACCTCTTGTAATTCTCGACGTAGTGTTCCAATTAAAAATTCAGAAGCGTTCAGTAGACGCTCTTCTGTGGTCTGTGACAAGTACTTGGAGGCAAAAGATCTAATTCCAATCCATATTTTGTGGATAAAGGATGTTAGATCGCTATGTAAACAATTTTTCTCTAGCCTTGTTATTTTGTGTGATTTTTTTTGGAGATTGAAATATTGAAATTTGAATTCAGGTAACCCTCTGAATATATCAATATTTAAAATTTAAATTTTATATATTACCAAGGTAGGAGGAAAAATGAAAGAAAATCTGACAAGTCATAGTTATCCCCAATATCTTTTTGACGCGTGATATATTTGTTCCTTATTCACTTACCCAGTGTCACATAAAGCATGATTTGGGAGTGAAATGTGATGTTGCTTTTTGTTCCGCGTCACGTTTTAACTTTTTTTTCTATAAAATAAGGGTGGCGCTACTAGACCAGTGAAAATCAACCTAGTGTATGATTCTTAAATGATATACTAGCGTTTCAATCTATACAAAGTCGTGTGTCATTTTATTATGTCCATGCTCCATATTAGAGACACTTTTTCTGTCTCTTGCCAACATGTTTCTTTACAGTTTTTTACCATTCTAGACCTAGTTGTTGAGTTACTGATAGCCTTAAACTTAGCCTATGAATATTTTCAGAGTGAACTAAATTTTGCGGTACCTTATAATCAAGAAAATTTAATGCAGAAACTTTTAGGTATTATCAAAAGCAGCGCAGCTGACTACCGGTTTTTATAACAAGACGAGAACCGAATGTTTTGTTCCTTTTCCATCTACGTCTTCATATGAATAAATTATTAAGATGTATTCAGTAAGGAAATTTGTTTTTTTTTCTACACGGAATCGATAAAATATCAAAAAAAAAGACTAGTGGAACACTGAACATAGTCCTAATGAATATTATTGAATAATTGAGTCAAATTTAAGTTGCAGGATTTTTTGTCCAAGTAGAAATTGGAATTTTGTATTGTTTAGAGTTGAGAAAGATCGCATTTGTAGAGAAAGCTAAATACTTTAGCACTGCCATTAGCAAAAAATGATTTATTTTGTCAAAAACCTTGAATAATCAGTCATCACAAGTTCACATAGTTTATTTTTGTCTATTGCAGCAGTTATTTTAAGCATTACATCTTTCAGGTCTCAGCGAATATAACCCAGAGAGGCTGATATGTATTTACTTGTAATTCATTTGTTGTCTGGCAATTTTGTGCCGTCTTAAACTGCATAAATTTTGTTTCCTTAAAAATGTAACTTTCACAGTTCACAGTAAACATTAATTTTATCATGACGTATAAAACCTCAATCACTCAACATGCTTCAATATCTCTATAATTCCAAATTTTTATCAAAGTGGATGGTATGAATAGGACTAAGCCCATGTTTGAAGTTAAAACGCTGAAAATGTCAATTATTCAACGACCACAATCACCAGTTCATAAAGGCGGAAGCCAAAGATTCCGAAACATAAATGAATAAATATTTACTGAAAGGTTTAACGTTCGCTGGTTTTAATAATAACGACCCTTAAAATGTACTACAAACATCCGATTGTACCGTAAATAAAATGGAAAAAGAGAACGTACAGTATTTCCTTGAAACCTAAATTATATTCCGTAGAGGATTTCATCAATTATTCCTTATATATAAGGGTTGAATTGGCGCCTAGAGTATCGATTTTATATTGAAATATACATCGGATCTTGGCTGATAATGTATTTTAAAATAACTTTCGTTTTCACTTTGCTATAAATATAAGCATGTCGCGTTACAGCCGGTATAATACAGACATTGCACAGTAGGAGCGTCTTTGAAGCAGTTTATTTGGGAATAATATGAGTACTTTCTAAGATTGTTAAATACTCCTTCAATAAGGACTTTGCGCGCACTGCACTGTATAACATATGCACACCGTCTGCGTCTGCTTACTTTTTAAGTTTATAAATTTTTCCGAATACAAGGGCAAGTTAAAACCTGTTCAGCGCAGGCACGAAGCAACACAAAAAAAAACAGTGGTTCGTGCTAACGACTCATATCGCTTTTATCTCCACATGATTATTACTAAGCGAGACTGGCAGGGCAGCAATTTTCGTGTGTTCCCATTTTCCTTTCAAGTCGAGTGCTGAAAAAGTTTAACATAATGTATTCATATTATATAGGTGCAGTACATTGTTTTTTCTTCTGTTTTTCGATCGAACACTTTTCAGCTAAATAAGAATTCATAAAAAAAATTCGCCCTCAACAAAAAATGACAAGCAGTGCGTTCCTATCTATATCTGTACAGTAGGAAGGGTGAGTGTAGCCTCACAGCACTTAGGACACATGTGACCCATTCTACATCCTCCTAGGACATCTTCCCTCCTGTCCTTCCCAGGAAGATGGACACTGGTCACTCGTCTAGATCGGCATGTATTATAGGCCAAGACTCACCGATCACACACTCTCTTATTGACAATAACTCCAGACACTCGCATAAGACATGCCAGACAGTTCCATAGAGGTATGTCCACTAGCCCCATAGTATGGAGGTGTTTCCTTAGTTGACAGTGGCCAGTCAGAAATCCTACAGTTAAACGTAGGTTTTTCCTGGTCATAGCCAAATATTTCTTTTCCATCCCATCTTTTTGGTGTAGAGTGAATGAACGGTTGAAGATCCAGACGTCCAGTTCAATAGATTTATTCAATGTTATTTTTCAACGGACTTTCCCGAGAAATCCACTGAATTTCATTTAATATTTCTGTCACTGGGAGTGCACTGTGATTCGTTTCAGATTCCAGCATTAGCATTTTATTTCGCCGGATGATAAACAAAATGAAAACTGACAGTTGGCCGCTCGAATTTATTTTCAATATTGCAGGGATTTGTAAATTGACTGATGGTTTCCTCATTTTATATTCAATCTCGTCTAAAGTTTTAGGAAGTTTTGTTGTACTACCCAGAGGTAAATCACCTCTTACAATCTCATGGAAATTGAAAATATCGATTTGGGTGTAGAAATTGTGGCTTTCGTTACTTTCACAACCCAGCTAGTGATATTTGGAACGACACTAACTATTTCTATTTAATTCCACTTTAACGAAACGATTAACTACGTTTTTTTAATGTCTTCGCAATCGTTTTTTGCTTCCAATAAAACCTACAACTACTTGGATGTGACAAGCTTGCCTTGAAAGCTTAATTTATGATTCCCAACCAATTGAAACTTGACATTTCAAGTTTCAGCTATTTCCGTTTTAGTACGGTAAACGAGCAAGTTGCTAAATCATTTTTAAATTTCTCAATTAATCCGAAAGTTTCAATTGCAATAACAAACTCTATTAAAAATTTGTTAATTGCTTTCCAAGTTTGCTCTACTTTTAACAGACTAATGTCTCTGAAGATATAGGTCAACTGTTCAAATGATACATTCTGCTTTTGTGGAATAAAAAACAATAAAGATTGCTGAAGATAATTGAGTTCAAATTATCATCCAGACTTTCACTAATTTTAAGATATGAAAATTTGAATTCATAAGAAACTAGTATCTCGCTAGGAGATAGATAAAATGTAGATAAAAGATATGGAAGATAGATATGAGATATATAAAAGACAAATAATAGATAATAGAAACAAGGTAGATGAAAGGTAGATAGATAGGAGAAGCAAAAGATAAATAGAAGGTAGATACAAGATGGGTGGAAGGTAGATACGAGGAAAATAAAATATAGATAACGATCTCTACCATTTGAACGCATGATATGAGATATTTCTTGACTAGTGTAACCACTGCTTATCAAGTGCATGATAAAAGGTATAGAAAGAAGATATATATAAGATATAAAGAGGATAAATGAATGAAGGATGGAAGATATATGGGAAAATCTTGAGCAAAAGATAAATAGAAGGTGAAAAAAGATGGTTAGGAGCTAAAAGATAGATAAGAAGTAGATATGAGATAGGTAGGACGGTAAGAAGATGAATGGAAGGTAGATGGGAGATGGGTGGAAGGAAGATACGAGGAAAATAGAATATGGATAACGATAAAAGCTCGATAAAAGATAGATAGAAGATAGATATAAGATAAATGGGATATAGATAGGAGATATATAAAAAGTAGATAGAAGAAAGATAGAAAAATAAAAGATAAATGGAATAAAGATATAACATATTTATATATGATAGGAGATACAGGATAGATAAAAGGTAGATAAAAGAAATATAGATATGACAGATGGAATGTAGATAAAAGGATAGATAAAATAAAGATAACGAATTTCTCTCATTCGAACGCCTGAACTAGCATATCCGCTGCTCATTAAGTGGATAATAGAAGTAAAGTGTGCATTTTTCTGCAAAATATGCTTTTGTCACAAGGCACGTTTCACCGAAAAAAAAAAACAGTAAATCAATCTAACCACAGGGTAATCAATGCTCTTTGGACGTTTCTAACGATATTTTTCAAAGCTTTTGATGGTTTTAAACAAAGCAGAAGGAAAAAAACTGTGCTTTATATGCAAAGTCCAGCGTTTAATAATGTGACTTTACCAGAAGCGGAACACTTGAAGCTATTAAAAGTTTTCCAATTATGAGAATTACTTTTTCGTCCTTATACGTTTAACAAAAAAAAAAGTATTTTGGATATTTATTTAGGTAGGTAGCATGTGATTGCTGCATGTGTATTTAAATGGAGAATTTGTTTTCTAATGACACTAATATTTCGAAGGAATTAACAGTATAGGAATGTTTTTACAAGATATCCAAGGAAACTGTTAGCAAAAATCATCTGTCATCCAGTATTTTTCAAGTGGACACGAAATTTTGGTGAAAAACTTGAACATATTTTCAGCGTAAAATCAGGCAGCACTCAAGGCAATCAAGAAAAGGACTAAAGGAGCTACTAACCTCTCAATTCGGGAATAAAGCACGTCTTCCGTTGAAGTCTGTCATACTTTTAGAGTTTAAGATATTTTTTTCGGTTAATACAAGTGAATATTCATAGTATTTGCTTGATATCGAGAAACGGATACATATTATATGCAGATAAAAAACCTTCAGGGACGACTCTGGTTCTTGTTCAAAGTTGGTAGATGAAAATTTCCATTCTTAGAGCTGTTTAACACGTGTAGTGGCATCTTTACGGTTTATTATAGAGTTTTTAACGACAGTTTGCGCTGTAAGCTTAATGCCTTTTTGCATAATTAGTAGCACTTTTGGTCTTTTGTTACTTTCGAAATTTCTTATATAAATTATCGTCTTCAAACGGATTGTTTTGCGCTAAAATTTAATCAACTAGACAGGTACGTACTTGAACATTTTTTTACAATAAAATAAAGTTTATATGGAATAATTAGTATTAAATCTACTCCACTGAGGATTCTCCACTCCTTCGCATCAAAGATGACGTTTACAAAGATGATTACGGAGATGCAGAATTAGAAGTAAAACATAGACAGATTAATATTGATGCACAAATCCTCCATCCAATGGGACACTATTAGAAGGAGATTACAATCGTTTATTTACCTAATAATAAAATGTATATATGCGTTATTTTATGGACACACTGTATAAGCACACTTTGTTTATAATTAGGAGCTTGCTTTTGGTGAGGAGGAAGTCAGTATGTTCAATAATTGATTATATTTTTTCATGAAAAGTGATTTTCGAGAAGAAATTAATACTATCTTTTTAAACAGTAATTCTTTGAACTTTTTAAAATTTGGTGAGAGCGCACGGGATACTGAATTTTTCCAAATATCATGCTAAATCTTCGTTATTTGAAGCAAAATTTAAAAATTAGACACTTTTGTGATAGATGGTGATGACAACGTCTTAACTGTTGCAATTGTAGGAATTCCAGAATTCATGTTTTTTCTTTAGTTAAATGTTATGTCGTGTTCGTATATAATCGATTGAAATCGCTTAATCGTGACCTAAACTAACACTGCATTACACAATATTTTCCAAAAATATATTATATATCCCTTCATAGCCTTGGAAATCGGTGTGGTGTATTTGGAATGCTCGAAATAACCTCAGTATTTATCGATCATGCCTAAATTATTCACACCGTTATTGGCGTCATTATACCTGCACAAAATCAATTTGTACTCCATCGTTCGAATAGTGGACTGAATTTATTCATACATTGTGCACCTTAAATTTCTTACTAAAGGTTACAATATACGTTATTTTCGAGTCTAACCTTGATATTTTCGAAGTTGTGTAATAAATTTATCAATTTTATGTCTAATTTTTTATTGAGATCGTATCTTATTGTAATAAAAAGTTTATTATGTCATGTAAATTTTAGTCTGTCAAAATTAAAAGTGATACAGTTTCCATATAATCAAAATTGCCTGAATTACTCTTCATAATCGATCGAAACTATGAAATATTGCAACTTATTATCGTAGATGAAGATCTTAAAAGTTAGATTGTGCCATATAAGAATACTACCAAGTAAATTATACGTCACATTTTATCGGATATCAAACGCAATTTACGGTTATAAATTTACTTATCATGCCTTTGACTACTAATGAACAAAACATCGATCTTTTGTATTTTTTTTAAGTACTTAAAAACCAAGTGTACCTCATAACATCCAAGTCACGAAAGGGTAATATATAATATTAAATTTGATTTTCGTTAGACGTCCTCTAGCGATAATATAGGGAAACTTCCCAAAAGTCTTTTATATATTTTTACAGATTTTCGTTAAACGTCCTCTAGCGACAATTTCGGAAAACTTCACACACTCTTACAGTTTTCTGTTTCCAAGGAAAATTGGGGTAGACTGTGAAAATTCAGCTTCTGCTTTTGTTGAAAAGGTGGCGCTTGGAATTACTAGCAGGATTCTTTATATCCATTAACATACAAAAGGGTAGTACGCCTTTTCATTGATAGATGGCAGTAGACGCTTGAAGTTGAATTGAAATGAACAGAAGATATTTTATTTTCCAATAATTAAAATTATTTTATGAAGAATCCAGTTTATACAAAAATTTACCTCTAGAATTGAAAATTGAAATTTATATTTAACAAGAATCTGGTATTGTCAAAAAGTCATGTATAACTGGCAGACTAATTGATACATTTTCATCAATGTCAGAAACAGAATTGTTGTTTTACGCGTATGTAGATTGGAAAACTGATATGAAAAGTTTGTGATGTGAAAAGGGCGAATGTATCAGTATATTTTGTATGAAATCAGTTGTTTGTGATACGATTTTTCTTGAATTTTCGTGTTTGAATGATTTAAAGTAAAGTTAAAACTAGTTTCCAACAAAATTGATCGAAATTAATGTCTCACATCCATTAAAAATCACCCCTTTTTTCAAAACTTCTCGTCCTACTTCAATGGTTTTAATCTTGAAAAGTAAACACTTTTAAATTCAACCCAGAAGTTTCCAGAAAATTTATCGTTCTCTTCATCGCAAAGTTTTCAAGAACATTCTAAATAAAACAATACCAACATTTTGAACTGTAGTTTCGGTGTTTTAAAATGGAAGGTAATTTCCTAATTACCGTATAATAGGGCTCTAGCAAGCTTATGCTTTCAACAAACTATAAACATAAGTAGTTTGTTTGAATCTAAATGGGTGATGGTATATAGAAGAACTAAAATGAGAGAGAGCAAATAATATTATGAAAAGTCAACTTGAAGCCCATTAGTATTCATCCAAGGATACAATGCGTCCATAATATTCAAAAAATAATGATAAATAATTATTTATAGTTTGATAATTCAAAGACATTCTCTATACTAATGCTGCTAGCATGTATACTTCCAATATTCGATATTTCAGCAAAAATAATCATCAGAATGTGTGCTACATGCCAATTTGTTTTAGTAAAACGTCGAATTCGCTATTGTCATAATTTAGTTCGGTAGATGAATTTAGAAATTTACAGCAATGCAGTTTGTTAATGATGAGTTATGTTCTTTGGGTTACTGACATTAAAAGGTATTTTTGAATGCTAAAATTAGTGTTATTCGTAAGAAACACGAAACGAGAATTCATTTCCACTGTAATTAACTAATAGGATCGAGTGTTTCAATCGAAGTGAAGGTACAATTTACGAATTTTCAGAGTGCTGGAAGATTGAAATGAAATAAGTACAAATGGAGTGTTTTAAGAAAAACATGATTTCTGGAATTCCTACAATTGCAACAGTTGACACGTTGTCATGACAGGAGTGTCTAATTTTCAAATTTTTGCTTTAAATAACGAAGATTTAGAATGATATTTGAAAAAAATTCAGTATCCCGTGCGCTCTCACCAAATTTTAAAAAGTTTTAATGGGTAAGTTGATCGACATTTTCTATTTTTATCTGAAAAGGACGAAATGTGCCCTAAATTCATAGCCACAGTATTTCAGTACCACAACTGGCTTACCCATTACTCATTTAGTTCAATGCCAGAGGAAACTACGTAAGAAATTCAATAGAAAACGGAAATTTGAAAAAATCAGTATCCCGTGCGCTCTCACCAAATTTTGAAAAAGCTTATGCTTTTCACATATTTTTTTTCAAACGCTCTAAAGAACCATAAATACAAAAAGTTACACAGCATAATATTTGTATATAACAATTCTCATCCGAATCACATGTTTCTTCTATTTTTACACCATGAAACGTGAAGAGAGAAGCTGTATACATAGAAATCTAGCAGAAACTATACCAACAACAACTTCTAGCCTCGAGATATGTTTTTATTTAATAAATAGGAATTGTAGGAGCATTCGTTACTGATGTTTGCTATGGAAAAGCTACGAGCGTTAAGCAAGACAATACCATACGTTCGTGAAACTAATAAGCATAGTTTTGCTTTGATAGTTTTCAGTTATAATGAGCATGCTGTAATTTAGGGTTGTTGATATGATTTATTGCTATTCCTACATTGCTGAGTGTGATTATTGTTGGTGAAATTTTTATCAAGTACTTTTCAATTCAAAATTTCCAAACTCAAACGTTTTCACAGTAAAAAACAAACGGAAAAATCAACTCACGTCTATGATAGCAAATATAAGACAAGTCACGTCTATAATCTAACTTTATCCCCCAGATAAAACTAGATTTAATTGTACTTCAGGGCTTTTTTAAACACGTAACTTTAGTAAGGTTTTTTTCAACGAAATTTCGTGCTACAAACTTGCAGTTTGTATATTTTGAAACTTCCTAAGATCCGGATTATTAATTTTGAATTATAGCCGGATGCTCGGCTGAATACTTCCGGAAGTTTTTCAATTTGAAGCAAGTCCAACAACCAATTGAAAATTATACGAGAAAAATGTCAAAAATTGTATAATTACCTGGTTTGGGCAAAGTTTTATGAAATTCTGTAGGTACTCACCTGAAACAATGAAAAAAAATTAGTAGGTCATAATAAACAATCCAACAGTTTTGATAGCTTAGTGAAAATGGGGATACAGCTCATGACAATATGTGTCAAGTGATAAAAATCATATATTTGGTAAGCTTAGGTTCTTAAAATTGTTACTATCTTGAAATCAAGTCCCATCTGTTTCTACTACACTTCTTCGTTTCCTTGGAAAATGTTAAAATAACTTCTTACTAGTCTATTCAGGGACACAACAATGAAAGAGCAGAATAAATTTCAAGTGTTTATCAAAAACTTTGTATTTTTTTGTTATAACTTCTGAATTATGCATCATTTTTGTAAAACGAAAGTTTGCAGAGAAAAGTTGCATGGGAATTCCAAGTTATGCACTATTTACTGGGTGTTTGTGGATATAGAAACAATTTTTTACTAGTAGTGTGAATATAATGGATTAGAGAAAGGCTGAAGTAATTTTTTAGATCAAAGACAGTTATAATCAGATTGTTATATCCATTACCTTTATGCATAAATAATGTAATTATAGGAAGAAAAAGAATTTGTGGTATCAGCAGTACAAAGTAAACTTGAAGAGATCATACATTTTTTATAAGGAAACCTCAAAGGAGAGTGGAAATATGTTTGGAAGTACAAAAATGTATCGCATATACTTCCACAGTAACTCTTTGTGAATTTTTAAATTCATAATATAACTGAGAATACAGGAAATGTTAAAACTTCATTACCGATACATATTTTTATACGAAATTTGAAAGAAAAGTTTCATAGAGTAGCCATTTTAGATAAACAGACTTGCCACTGTCTAGTAATTGTTAATTTTTTCTCAAATTCAGTAAAAAATATCACATTTATATGATTAAACATTCCAAAAATATCCAATTAGAGTTAATTTGATTTATGTAAACAATTTTTAATTCCATTTGTAAGCAGCGTATATGAGAATATCTCCGTCGCATGAGAATTATTGTACCCATAAAATACGAAATTATTTTGGAATATTTATTAAACGCTGGAGAATTGGAGTTTTCAACACAGCGACCACTACCGAGTGCATTAATAAGGTATGTCAATACGAAGAGAATATAGAATCGGCGAGAAACAGAATAGTGAACGAGAAAAATCCGTAGTGGGAAATGTACATTTGATTAATTTGGATCTTCTCGAGGAGCGGAAAAATGCATATAGCTTAAGTTACAGAGTGATAAACGTGCGCTTGGTAATTGCAATTATTCGTTTTCATCTGTTTATTGAAGAATAAAAAACACTGTGGAAGTTGAAACTACATTTAAAGTTGCATATTTAGTTGAAAAAGGCCTGAAAACTTGAAATATTAATCAATTGCATATAGAGTGTCCGTAAAAAACGCAAACTGTAGATATTAAATGTAGAATATCGGTTGACATGTCGTAGAAATGACCCACAATTGAATAACGATGGTGATGTGTGGGGTGAAAAAAAATATATTAACACTTCATTACTTATTACAAGAAGAAGCTCTAAATTATAATAAAAGTTACCGTTCTACGGAATGTTATTACCAAAGAGGAGTTAAACCGCTTGAAACCCGAATGTAGATAATAATCTTAAATATTTTCCAAAGTTTCGAGCAAAATTCCAAACCTCGATACCTACTCTTCCGCTCTATACATTCAACGTGCCTTAATAGATCCGAACTTTCTCGTATAATTTATTTATACTGCTACGAACGCTCTTTTCCGTTCTTATTTTTTATAAATCCCAAGAAAATTATTACAAAAATATCCCGTTTCTGTGAATCGGGAAAAATTTAAATGATACGTACATAAACGTGACACCAACACACACAATGTTTTGCTAGAGTAACATTTATAATGAATTTTGGAAAACCTTTTTCTTTAGGGTTAAGGAAAATCTGAATGAATTTTTCAAAGAATGAATCTGAATTCCTAATCATGAAAGAGCTTCTGATGATCCAAACAAAATCGATATCGTATTTAAAATTAAATCTTGTGCAACTAAAAGTCTCTCTAGTCGACTTCTGCTGTATTCTATATCTTATCAGCTCTTTTCTGTGTAGTTAAGTAGATAAACAAAGGGGATTCTGGAACAAAAGTGGCGTTCGTCAAAGAGGAGGATATGGAAATAAGGTAAAACAGTGAGATGGGATGTGTATGGGGGGAGAAGTAGTATGTTAAAAAGGGTAACGATCAAATTATTTGTCGACACACACACAAGATTTTTTTCATAAAACGCTACATCTGTTCCAGAATCACCCTTGCTTATCGACTCACTTGCTCAACTTTTATAAATAAATTTATTATTTCCTACCAATTATGTTTTTAATAGTATATTCTTCAACGAGTGCAGAATGATGGCTATTATTCACGCGGATGAAGTTTCCAAAACGAGCGAGCGCAGCGAGTGAGTTTTTCAATCATCCAAGTGAATATTAGCCATTCTACACAAGTAAAAGACTATACTTTCTCCACGACTAAAAAAAGAAAGCCTCCAGCTTGCAGCTTCCCAATCGTCCGCGCCAGAGTTAACTATTTCTACCACTAGGCTATAGAGCATGTTTATTTTCAAAAAGGGATACGTAACATACAGTTTTAATCGAAACCCTTACATTTATAAATGATAATCGGGAGTTAAAACTAAATATAACTACTGTTGTCCATTTTTTATCTAAATAATACGTGAAATTATGATTCTATCTTTATTTTGACGTTTCAAACGACGCGCTGTCAGAATCGATTTGCATTATTTGGTATTTGACGTTTTAAAAGGTTTTAAAACGTTTTGACGTTTGATTTATTCATTTTAATTCATTTAAGCGTGAATTCTGATGATAATAGAATGTGATTGGCTGAAGAGAGTGAATTATTTTTCATTATTCACTGGTGTGAAGAATATGTCATTATGTAGCTAAATATGTAAAAATAATTTGTGCGTTATTATTTAGTAGTGGTGAAAAGAATTTATCAACATTCTTCTCAATGTTATTATGAAAAAGGTTTCCAGCTCCATGCAAAACTTAAACTAGCATGAAATACATTCCCTTCAGAGATTTAAGTTCACAGTCGAGTTACTAATAACCAAAACTGTGATTAGGTAATTTCTCCATAATCATATGTTCTCTTTATGTCCGTTATGCTTCAATTAAGATCACTCAAGTTTCAAAGTTTCTGTAAATTATCCCGATATTCATAAATTACTTGTTAGGTGAGTGAGCAAAATGATTTTTCGTTATTGACTATACAGTGTGGTACGGTTAACACCCTCTAATTATCCTTTATCTGTGGCGTGAATAATGATTTTACGTTGGGCGCCACCATTTTTGAGGCTCTGATTCGATAAATTTATTATACAAATGGTGGAAAGCTGGGGGAAATGGGGAACATTTTCTTTGTTTTAAATCAGATTTCGACCATTAAAAATTGTACTTATCAAGAAAGAAGTAAGTTGTGTGAGGATAAAATAACACCAAAGAACTTAAAAAAGCAGAAAACCATGGAAAAGTTGTGAGGCAAAACCAATTCTTGACTGAAACTCCATCGCAAAGGAGCAAATATTTATTTCACTTCAAAACCAATTGTAGGTTTACAAAACCGGATATGCTTTGAGAAAAATGTCCCTAACGGTTTATCTTGTCTTTGTCTTTCTTTCAACGCAAAAGCGGAATTTGATATCAAACGAAAAGAAGGGAAAATATTTGTACAATGAAAATAATCCATAGGAAATATCTGACAAAAGAAAGGAATTTGTATAAAATTGAAATGACATGTGAGGATTTTGAGTTCAAGAGTATGATCGGAAAAAGAAGTAGCAGCTCAGACGAATTGATGAGGAATTTTTTCAAGCAATTAGATTAACGAAGCAAGAAGTGAGTTATTGAGGAATGTTGTAGACGTTAATTGCTGCAGTCGCTTTTGAAAATGTTGGTGAAAAATTTGAACAGGAAGATCTAACGAAAAGCCAGTGCTTATTTTTTTGATACAATTTCAAGGTTGTTTAGTGAAACACAACAAAACCATCAAAATTTAATACTAATTTCCATCGACCTTTAAAAATAGACACCAAGTACAACTAAATTTTTAAAATTTTGGTTAGAGCTTGCGTTTTCTTGTATTTAATTTCGCCTTAGAAATATCGTGTATACGATAATAATAGAAGCTATCAACTATTTAAAAATGTAAACCATTGATTGTTACATACAGGGTGTCAATTTTAAAACTTACAATAGGCGCAGCATCTCGTGAACGAGAAGAGATATAAAAAATATGTCATCATCGTTTCTAGAGCAGAAAAGAAAAGTAAAATGACATGAGAGAGAACGTTGGAATTGATGGATGAATGAATTTTTGCCATGCTCTTAAAATAATTCACGAGTACACGAAAACATGTCGGTGATAAACATTTTAACATGAGTTTTGTGATAAATATAAATATAAAGTTTTTTGTTAACTGGGAGATATTTTTTATTAGAATCCAGCCCTGTACTCCGCTTAATCAGTGACATAACTTATATCGGATCGCTAGATAGTTCAAAGGAAATTTCTGTTCTCCATTAAAAAGTTTATGTGCAGTTTCTGTCAAATTGGAACAGGATATATAACCATAATTTACTCATTTTAATAACGAGTCCACCGCACTCAAACGAAACATCAGGGATTTATCGTTTCTGTGATTCAAACATGGCAATGCATTCAATTAATATGACATGCATGCCATTCCTGGAAAATCGTTTATAATCTTCATTAGTCTAGACACACTTTTGAACATGTTATTACCTGGGAAATTGTATAATTCTAAATCGGTACTCCAGTATAAATTATACATCCATTATTATACAATCCATTATTTATGTCCACTGTTGGGATTAGAATAGTCAGCTCTACATTTTCTTGATAAAAGTTTATTCATACGAGACACTTTTTTGCTTTAATCTGTTAAATCTGGCAACATAAATAAACAAATTAATCTCACTCCTTTTAATACCACTAGGATTAAAATTTATTATCACAGTGAGCCGTTTTCCGTTCTCCAGATCTTGTCTAACTTTACGTAAAAAGCGTGTAAATAAATGTGCAAGAATAAACTCGAATTATAAGTGAAATTTCAACGAAAACTTTCATCCATTTTGTCTCGATAACGTATTGGAAGTTCACGGGTATTCCCGGCATATGAGAAGATACAGAATTTCTGTTTCTTTAATTAAAGTTAGGTTAGGTTAGTTGAATCAATACAAATTCAAATTACCAATAAACGGTCTATAATTCACTGGTGATTGTTCACTGATTAACGTGGTCAACTAGAATTACGCGGAATTGTATAATTCTAATAAATCCTTGACATAGAAGTTGGTATATTTTCAACGCAATACAGTGGTGAGTTACCAGATATTATCATTTACTGAGCTATAACTTTAATACAGCTGCTTCATTAATTTTTCATTTAAAATATGCAATAATTGCTTGAGATATTCATATTTAGATAAAAAGAATTGAATCGAGCACTTTTATGAACAAATACAATTTTTGGATCGCAACATAAAACCGTCTGATTAAGTGCACGATACTTTTGGTTAATAATATATGAATCAACTCGATTCGAAATAGATAAACCCTAATGATAATGTGGTAAATGTTGGTTTTACTTAGATACATTATTTAAAATGCAAATTAACAATTTCTGACGTCGTTCGGTTTTTTATTATAAATAGAAAGCGAAAGAGAAAAAGGAAAATAAAGAGTGGGAGAAATACTAAGAGAGAGAGAAACAAAGTAAAAAGTAACAGAGAAACATTAAAACAGACAGTCATAGTAACATAGTGCAACAGAAACAAAGAAACAGAGAGAGAGGAAAAAGGAAGAATCAGGGAAACATATTAACGAAGAATCAGACAAACGGAGGAGCTCATGATCGGAGAAATAGAGAGAGATCTAAAGAAAGATAGGAACAGAGGAATAAAGAGTCAGAAAAACGAAGGATCAGGGAAGCAGTGATATAGTAAAGTAGGAACAAAGAAACAGGAAAACAGAAGCAAAGAAACAGACAAACAAAGAAACTCAGGATCGGATAAATGGAGACCCAGAGAAATATAGAAACAAAGGAATAAAGAGCCAGCTAAACGAAGAATCACAGTAGCAGAGAGCCAGAGTGTCAGAAGAACAGAAAAATAAAAACAGACATTTCCAATGAAGAGAAATGTCCTGGTGGCAGTGTTAACGAGCCTCTCAGAAGGGCAATTCTATTATGTGTACCTTTAGGAAAACATCTGATCCCTTTGGTATGCTAGCCGAGTGCTAAAGGCTGCAAAATGCTTGTGTAGTCTTTGCCAAACTCTCTCATTACCGTATATTTAAATGTTGAAACTAGTAAGAAGTAGGCACTGTTAAATTATCATCAAAATTACTTTATTTTCTGAAGGATTTCTATAATTAGTTGATCATTACTTTGAGTTCTGGATACATTTGGGCTCATAAATAAGTGATTTCTTTTGTACAAAGTAGAATAAAAAATTTAATAGAGAATATAAATGATCCACCTTTGTTAATACATTAGGTTATTATATGATTTTAAAGGCAAAGCAAAAGGAATTTTGTTAAGTAATTAATCTGGGAGAATATAGTGGTAGGTGAATGCCAAGCTATGAACAATTCATTACTTTACAGTAACAAAACCAGCTAAATTACTTCATCAAAATCTCTGTAGGTGGTATAAATATACAGTGGAAATCAAGTAGAATAGTCTCTGCTTAAGTCGAACAAGATTGTGATCATTTGCATGTTAAATTGAGTTTTAAGAACGTGACAAATTATGATATAAGTGTGGGAGGTTCCTTCAAAATTAAAAGATATTTGTTATCGAGTACATAATTGACCTGTTTGGCCTCATAATAAATTAATTTGGGGGTATAAAAAAAAGAAGACGAGGCAGATACTAGCAAAACGGTTTCAAAATCTCCGTTGTAGTGTATAAAACTTAATTCATTCAAGAGCCGGTTCTGTAAGCAGCTCTGATGTAGTTGTAGCATGTTTTGTGTGACATAACAAGATCTGGATTGCTTTTCGCAATAGAACAAATATTTCGTTGAATACACTTACAATTTGTTATTTCTCGTAACCTAAAGGGCTGTAGTTAAGTGAATGTTTGTTTATTCGTAAACGACTATAAATTAACTGTTGTATGAAATCATCACATTTTTTGTCCTCGGCGTAAAAATAACAATAGAAAAGACCACAACCTTTGCTTTCTAATAAAGTTGGCAAATTACTGCATTGAAAAAATATTTACTGCAGTAATATTGACAGTAATGCGGCTGTTTTATGTAAGTTTCACAAGCGTTGTCAGTCCACGGGAAGGGTAATAATTCTTCAACGAAGTTTTCGTAAGTTTTTACCCGATTCAAGCGAGAATTGTATGGATTAAAGTATTCGCTCCGATTTTTTGGAGTTTACAAATACAGGGTTTTGTCTTGACTAAGTGGAGAAGATTTGTTTGTTTCACTTATTTGAAAAGGGACATTTTTTAAAGTACTTATTTGGCGTGAAAAGTGTAAAGCTAATCTCAAAATACAAGAAACAGCTTTGACAAATCTTCTGCTGTAGCCTACCTCTGATTCCACAAAAGTATCAAAAGATCAATAAAAATTCGAAATTTTGTATCAAAATTTACTTGCGATTTTTTTTACTGACCCCACATGTTATTAAAGAAAATACTCTGCCCGTTTGAAATTCATTAAAAGCCATGAATATGGATGGAGTTCGAAACTCTACACTCACCAGAGTATTCGACCAAGCCTTAGATTATCATAGAAAAGGTTTACAGTTTCAAATTGAGGAACATATTTCCCTATAGAGAGAAAGGCATTGACCATTTCGTCTAATGCACCAAATATTGTTGTTTCATAATAATTTCTTCCTTTAAGCAGTTTTGTAGGGGCGTTGGACCTAACAAAAGTGACCCTTTTTTCTTCTCGGCAACACTAATGTTAGCTTCATATGATCTTTCTTTCTTTTCAAAACATTATTAGACTCACCTTCAAATACGAGATGTGATAATCTTGAGCTGTGAGATGTGGATAAATAGCTGTCATTTGATAAAGCTCCCGAGTGCAATATTTGGTAAATAAATTTTGTAACAATATATTCCTCGTCCTTCCTTAATTGCGAATCCTAGCACCGAACAACGAGTAGATATACAGACACCTATATAGACAAAGAGGACAGAGATTGTTTCAATATTTGCATAAGTAACAAGCCTGACGGCATTGTCAGCTTCGAGTGACGGTTTTACAGAGAGTTTGTAATGATTTGAAATAGATACATTCGAATTGAGATTGTGTCACATCATTATAAAGAAGATATTTCTGTTCCCTTGTCCCACTATTGATCATAGTTATAATTTTTTTCCACATCATCATTTTTCTTATTTAATAAGAAACATACAAAGTTATTCTTGATTGTTTGTTTTTCCTTTCAAAGTTGTTTGTATATAATTTAACATACACTGTCTCATATTAAAAGGAAGGTTTTATGTAGAAGCCCGGGGCTCTAAGTGAGATTTCTCTTGCAATTTCTTTTCGTTGAAATGACAAACAACGTTCTATTGTTATATTTTGTAAATCTTTATCCACCAAAAACAGGAAAAACGGACGAGAATGGAATATCGTTATTTATTTAAGATAATCTACACACACATGACACACAAACAGAACTCTTCTAAATACTCGACGTTTTGTTGATTATTTTTCTGGTTTGATATATTTATTTTGGTTTGGATGGACGATTTTAGTTCAAGTATAAGAAAAGCACATATTACCAGACAAACTGTTGCGTACAAGCCATACACATTGTTGAAGTCGCAGTTTACATTGTTTAATTCGCCGTATAAATTGTTTAAGTCAAGATATTTTCCAATCCAAATGAAAACTAGCACAAGATGATACTGAAAAGACGAATATTAGGATGGGAAAACGTTCTGTAGTCTGTAGATAATCTACACACACATGACACACAAACAGAACTCTTTTAGACTCGACGTATTTGTTGATTATTTTTCTGGTTGAATAGACTAGATAGATTTATTTTGGTTTGGATGGATGATTTTAGTTCAAGTATAAGAAAAGCACATATTACTAGACAAACTGTTGCGTACAAGCCATACACATTGTTGAAGTCGCAGTTTACATTGTTTAATTCGCCGTATAAATTGTTTGAGTCAAGATATTTCCCAATCAAAATGAAAACTAGCACAAGATGATACTGAAAAGACGAATATTAGGATGGGAAAACGTTCTCTAGTCTGTAGGTCCACTCATCTATATGGAAACGTTTCGTGCAATTGAAATTAGTCTCAGGGTTTTCAAAAGTACCTTTAACTAAATATTGGACGTGTACCTAACGAGGGAAAACATTCAGAGCAATCGTAAAGAATGTTATTTCCAAGGAATTATTGTGCGATAAAAACGCTTCAGCATTTAATAGTTTTTTCGTGGGATTAAACGGTTGGCTACCCAACGATTACGTAATTTCTAGGACAAAAGATAAAATAAACAGAAAGGGAATCAAAAAAGAAACAGGAACGATTAGAGAAGAGATCTATTACACTATGGTTGTTTTTATAAGGGTCTGCGAACAAAATATTCAGTGTTTTGTGAAGAGAGATCTTGGATGGACCAAAATACTTGGTCGTAATATATATCTAGAAATGTCTTTGACATTTAGATTGAAATTTAGAAAATTTTGTGTGTTATTCAACTAGAAAGCGTCTTTGAGAATTGAATCACAATTTTCAATGTTTTGATGACGAGCTATCATAACTTAATCATACTTCCTCCTATTTCTTCAATAATTTTGAACTGTACCACTATTTTGAATGAATGAGATGAACCAGGTGTCCGACCCAGAGAGGTAACCATCCCGCTATATCTCACAAACTATTCAACGTACGTCTTAGAGGAAAAAAATCACTAGCTCGCATACAGGAGACTGCTTAAAATTATTTTCAAGTTTCCTATTCCATCACTAGGGGGCTTAGTTCACAATATTACACAGAAACATCATTACAAAACAAAACTTCCTTTTGATCTTATTTCCAAAACTGTTTGGATAGTGAAAATGGTTTTGGGGGCTGTTAAAGTTGAAGTTCCAGTGTGTGAGCTTCAATTGCTCAAGAAGTTTATCAGGCCTCTAGATATATGCTATTTAATATTATTTAATATTCTATTCCTCAGTATAAAGGATGTACTTCATTAATAAAAATGTTTGGTTGGTATTATTATAATTGTTTTAAATTTATGTTAACTTTGTATAGCGTACAAACTTCCATCTCTACACATCAGTAAGTTAGTTTCACGTTAAAACATCGTTTATGGTTGCTGTGGAATTAGTAAGCGCTTGAATGGAAGTTGTCAAAGGATTAAAGTATAAAACAACTTTGGGTATACATAGCTTTGATCTTGGGGTATTGCGGCAATATACCAACCGACAGAATATCAAAACCGACGTTTCGGCATAGAAAACTGTTAACAGAATGGACAGGCGGTGAAACGAATTTCACGAATTGAGGAATTGATTGCAATTAGTGGATATTTTTGGATTTTGTTGTAATAAAATTAAGATATAATGCAGTATCGATTATTCTGTTCGTTTACATGGAAATTGTTTTTAATGAAAAGTAGTGAAAAAGCTTATTATTCCATTAAGATAAAAACTTTAGAACTAGTTTTCCGTCGAGATTTTCTAATGGTCGTCCAAAGTCAACTTGGCACATAATGAAAAGTCAACATATTCAAGAAGTAGGTCATCATTAAATCACGTCTTTCCAAATTACTTACTTTCTATACTTTGTTTTTACAATTATACAGACCGTAAAAGAAATCTGGCCATCGAAAATATCTGTACTTTGCTTCAAATTTTGATCTAGTTGTGGAATTTGAAAATATGAAGTCAATATTAGATTAATCAAGAATATAAATCTCACTTTTGCAATTATTTTATGACTAATATTTGTTTCGGTTGAGTGAAGTGCTTTTAAAAATATTCTGCTCCAACCTATCAATGTTTATAGCCCAATATCTGTTGTCCTTTTTTTTAATACCGATCCAATCTTGTGTATCAGTTGCTGACTTCGTAAGACTACAACTTTACAATCTTTCACATTGTAAGCCATGTACGTTTTACGAGCTTTTTCATACTATTTACATATTTAGAATGGTGCATAAAATATTTTATCAAATGAAACTTGTGCTTGTATCTAAATAAGATCGTGAAAAAGTGAGTAATTTCTTTTTTGGAGTATGTGATGAGCAATTTTTTTGGATTAAAAAATAGATGGCTTCACTGTGGAGAAAAAAGTAGCAAGATAAAGGAAACTTAATCGAGGTCGATGCAAATTTTCAACGTTACAGCTGGAATTACACTTGAGAAGGACGAAGAGGCTTCAGAAGTGCCTTCAATTTAAAATTATGGGAAGTAATGTCAAGTGTAGTGGTAACAATTCTCAAAAAATTCAAAAATATTCAATTATGTATAACGAATAATGTTTAACAGTGTCGTAACAAGGATTTAAATGTCTACATTTTCTTTTCTCTTCGTCCAATCAGTTATTATCACGTCTAGTATGTTCCTGAAAGCTTTGTTGCTTGAAATTTAATTATTCAGGATACATATATTTGATGATATCACTCTTGCTCAATCAGCATGAACGAACAAATACCAATAGCCAGGTTAAGTACACAAAACTCCATACAATTAGTTCATAGCTAACAAAATGAAATTTGACCGCAATCACTCACAGATTGTACATAACGCTTTGTCATTAAGCCATTCAATTAAATCAAAACGAAGTAAATCTGTTCCAAGCCAATGTTGAATATTAATTTAAATTGAATTTGTCGAAATTGGATACAACAGGTTTGATAAACTTATTTTTAAGAATTTGTTCTATTTTATGTACAAAAATCATCAGGGAAATTCACAATTTCTTAATGCAGGCGACAAACTCGAAAAAAATAGAATCCTCTAACAAATTTGTTCAAAGGTGGAATTACATTCTGCGCATTTTCTCCTCTAGTAGCTTAATATTAAATATTGTTCATTTTTGCTTACCACTGTTTGAATATTCTACAATTAAAATCTCTACTGCTCCATAGCCTGGATTTAGTCCCTTTCTGTCGTTAACAGAATTATCATACTTTTACTTTTCCCAACATTAAAATCGCGAGAATAGCGCAGTGTGTTCAAAGCTTCAAGACAATATTAGCTTTTTTTGAAGAAGTAAGATATGTAAGTTGGTAATGGTGTAAGCCATTATTTCTTCTAGTACATTAAACAAGGCCAGAACATAGGATTTCCAAGTATCACCTGATAAGAATCTTAGAGCATACTCTGTATCTTTTCAATAATCCAATTTTTATTCAATCTTAATATCTTAATATATCCAGACGTTCCAAACTTAGTTATCCTGGAAATATCGTGTCCTTTATAGAGTTTTAATAGTAATTGAGGTGACAGTAACTAAAACATTCATTAACTTGATAATAATTCCCATGTTGAAGTGAGCAGCCAGATAAAAAATACTTATTTTTGTACACAACATTCTAGTTAATAGAGTGAAACGATGATAATTGGACTACCACTCCTTTGGGCACGCTACTGGGGTAAAATATATAGTTAGCGTGACTTTAATCACAGTCCCCAAGTTCCAAAATATATGGTGTATCCGATGATTATAATGGTTCTATGTTAAATTTGGTGTACACATTGTTATAACGTTTGTCCCAAAATATATATTTTTAATAAAAAATACCTTAAAAGCCTTTGCACACCGGTGTACTGAACTTTCTGGAGGCTTGGAAGGTTTTGGACCGCCCAGTAAGGTACCAAACGTCCAGGATTAAGCAACAAGAAGGAATGGGATCCAAATACCATCACCAGAATTGGAAAGAATGCCATTGAATGGTACACAGACGGCTCAAAAGCAGTAGGAGGAATTGGGATAAAGTGTTCGGGACAGGAAACAACCACTCCAAAAGCTTGGGAAAAAGTATCTTTCAAACGGAAATCCACGTCATAAGAAAGTACGCCCAGTCTAATATTGATAAAGGATACAGAGGATACGTTATAGCAAGTCATTAGCATAATGTTCCTGGACATGTTATTGGAAGAGGCAGCAATTCCTCTTTCCCAGTCTTCCCACAAATGGTCGGGATACCCTTCTGTTAGAAATTGCACACCTGACAAGGATTTTATCCCCAAATTTTGGTTCGCTTCTTTATTTTTCAAATATAAATAGTTAAATGTTTTTTCCCGTTTTTTTATATTACTTTGTTTTTGTTAAAATTAAAGCTAACTAATTTTGTGCCAAAACTTTTAGTGCACGTATGGTATACTAGAATATGGTTATTATTTATTGGGCTTCTGGAATATTTGAATTTTTTTTCCAATTCAATATTCATAACATTTTCAATTTATACCAATTCGATTCAAATACAAATTCCATAAGCCATAAAATCCGTTCACTTTACCCATAAAAGCCATTTCCTTTTCATATTTTTCAGAATCGCCGTGAAATATTAAAATTGACTGAAAACGGCCAATACCGACATTTCTTTCATCAATTTTTTTATTTTATCTGGACTTAATTTGCTCACCGACCCGTTTAAAAGAATCGAATATGGGTAAAATAATTCTTCCTACAAAAATATAGATCTGTTCCTGAATAAAATAGCCCGTATTATGATTTCATTTAAATATTTTACGGCAGCCGAGAGCAACTACTTTTAAAAGTCTAGCGACTATTGCCCTTAGGAGGTATAAAAAGTTGTTCAGAAATGCGGCTGTTAAATGCGAAAGGGATCCAAAGAGAATTGAAATATGGTCAGAGAATATGTGAAAAGAATTAATAATTGTATGTACTTGAATGGAGTGAGAATAACAAACGAAATTTTCAAAAATGTATATTTTTTTAGGTTTGCCTCCAAATCTAGGCTAAATTATAGATGGTTCATTGGAGCTTTCACTATATTGCCTCAATCATCCACCGCATCCTGGAAACTGTCCTTCAGAAACCTCCTATGCAAACGACAGCTTATTAATCGAATGTCATGCTTACTGAAACGCCCCTCAGCCATTCTAAATGACATGATATCGCATTTACAAATTATATCAACGTACCAATTTATCACTAATTATCAAGAAATTATCCCGGTGCTATCTCCTCTCACTTCACATCTACTTCTTCTTTGACCTTACCACACGTTTTCCCTACCGTTCCACCGACAATTTTACAACGGACGCTCGCGGCGATCGCGTGATCCGTGAAATATGAACCTTTAACACGTTTGCAGACGGAATTGATTCATGAAGTTATGTTGACGTAGTGAATTTAGAGATACGGAAATTATCTACATCTCGAATAAAGAAAAAGGTAAAAGGAATGAAAAACGTTTCCGAAAATATATGTCAATGATCTGGAAAAACTTTATTTGTTAAAATAAATTGCATCGTAACTGAATCTTTCCCTGATGACTCCATCCATACACCAAATTGCCAGAATACCTTATGCTGATTACTTGGAATGACTCTTGTTAAATTACCATTACCAATTACCTTCGAATAATTCCATTGCCCCTGCAATCCCTTATCAAGCAGAAATATTAATCGCGACTTTTTTGACGCTTCTTGAGTTTGGAAGAGAAGATCAAATACAATGAGATTGTTTGGTTAGGTTACATATTTTTTCCATTTTTCCCAAGTTTTCCAGGCTAGCGTGTAAAAAATGTCTCAAGGTTATTCCCCATACAGATTATTAATATCTCAGTAAAAAACAAAGTTGTTGTTATTCCCCATACAAGTTATTAATATCGCAGTAAAAAATAGCAATTTTGCATGAAGCAGGCAAGAGCCCTGGAATATATGCGAATTGAAGAAAGGTCATCGCAACTAACCCATCAGTAGTCATTTTTTAACAAAATCGACATTATATGACCGAATAATTTCATCAGTGTTATTAAAATGGTTAAAATTAGATTTTCAGACTTTTTCAATTTTGAGTTTTTTTACAAATATTCCAAATTTAATCTAACTATAATCTCCAGTTTATTCCAATGATAATAAGAGAAAAAGAAAATGGACAGAATGTTTTGGAGAAGCTTTGATCCAAACCCTAAAACTGAAAACATGCTGTTACGTTCGGGACAGGCCGGTGTGAATTTTAATAAGTGATTCTCCTCTCGACGACATCCAATTTCTCTTCCTCTTTCTTCTTTCATTAAAGAAAAACTTTACAGAATACTTTATACATAATATTCTGTTACTTTAGACTGGGGAAACGATTTATTTAGTTGCAAAAATATACAGGATGATACGAATAATATTCTAAATGTTTTTAAAAGATTATAAATCTTCCAAATGGTTCTAAAAACAGTTTGGAAAAACGCGGAGAATTATAAATTTCAATAGGATGTCTATTTTGATAGATGACAGTGAAAAGTACTTTGTATAACATTCCATAAAACTCCATACATCAGAAAAGATAAACTAATTTTCTCACAGACAGAGAGTTCAAAATAACCCACATGAAAATTCAACTTTACAGCCACATCTGTGACTGTTTTTCTTTCAACGAATTCTGGAACCACAGTAATTTCGCTTATCCATAAAACATTGTTGACGACATTTCGCCGCCCGAGGTATATACGGCACTTTTAAGAATTTAAAATCTTCGTCTTCTTGAGATAGTCTTTGCCTGTACTTTGTTTGCATTAAACATAAAAATTTACCTTAGAGTATATTAATCCGTACGTATTGAGATGCAGTTACTATCTCAAAGACACATTTATGACTTTTGCTTATTATTTTCTGTATTAAAGACGTAAAAAAAATTTGGGTGGGTGAGCTCTGTCCAAAAATTGAACTGTTTGGTTGTTGATCGGAAAATTGAGTTAAATTATAAACGTTGCATATGAAAACTGTTAGCGAATTGTAATCGTTTGAATTGTAATTGTTTTGACAATCTAATAAAAGGAATGCAACAAAAAAACGACGCATTCGTGCTAAACATAAAATTATCAAACTTAATTAAAACATCAAAAGTTCCATGTACCCATATGGAATGCCCTGCGCCAGTGTACAACAATTTTTTCTCTAATTATGTAAATAAAAAACGGAATTTTGTTTTGTCATGCTCATTTAAACGTCATGTAAACACTCAGCAAACTTTAATCTTGTTGTGTCGCTACCATTTAATGAAATTATTTCCACTAACGTTAGGTCAGTGTGAAATAGTTTCAATTTGATTATTATTACAAATTAAAAAAAAAACATTTCATTCGTAATGGGTCAACAGACCGTTTCTATGGAGAAAATAATGCTTGGTTAACTTTTAACTTGTTCATAAAACTTTTTTAAGCAATTTGGCTAACTGAACTTGCTCCAGAAGATTTCTGAAGCTCGTCCTGAATGCTTTTAGTCCTCCTTAGGATTGTCCTGGAATGTATGATGAAACAATTCAACCAAATGGTGCTTGGTCAACTTTTAGCTCGTTCTCAAAAGCTTTTTTGAAAGTATTCAATTGGAAAAAGTTGCTTTTGGTCCTCTTTAAGCTCGTCCTGAGAGTTTTTTTGATACAATTTAAGCTTGTCCTGGTATTTATGATAAAATAATTCAACCAAATAATGCTCAGTTCCCTTTTAGCTAGTCCTGAAACCTTTTTGAAAGAATTCAGGTTGGTTTCGGTCCTCTAAGCTTGTCCTGAGAGCTTTTTTGATACAATTTGAGCAAAAAAAGCTTTTGTATTCCATTTTAGACTGGTTCTAAAATGAAACACTCCATCCAAATGGTGCTTAGTCAACTTTTAGCTAGATCTGGAAGCTTTTAAAGCATTTTATTATAAAACATTTGTTCCCGTCCTCCTTAAATTCGTCCTGAAAGCTTTTTTCGATACCATTTGACCAAAAAAAAGCTTTTCAATCCTCTTTTAGCTTCTAGAGCAGACACGTTTCCTGATCAAAGCTTTTTTGGATACGATATAAAATCATATACAAATTCATAATGTTGGTTCCTAAGAAAAATCCTTCACCCACCCTTTAAAAAACTTGTTACGCTTCTGTAAAATACGACAATAAGCCTGTAACAACTTGATTCGTGATCAAGGATCTAAAATTCCATCTCCGCCTAGCATCAGCTGTGAAGGATATTTTATATTAATCAGGATAAGTGCAGTGTTACGTGCTATAATCCTTGTTGGAATATTTTGTTTCCAAAGAGTTTTACATCATTTTAAGATGAATATAAGGAGTCGATAATTTGCAAACCTTATATTGAGTGTAATTATTGGAGACTACGCTCCCTGGGTTATTAATTATTAGCCGACCAGTATCTATATTGTTCGAAATTATCAATCAAACTATCTAATTTCCAGAAACAGGAAGCTAGGTGTATTTTGTATCCTACCAATTGAAATCGAGATCTTGTTATTTGCATAAGTAACAAGCACTCAATTTGGGAGTCTATTTACACTTCTGGATCGTATTCTGAAATAACATTAAATGATACCAGAGAAATATGTTTAAGAACGAGGGATGGATGCAGAACAAGAATTAAGTCATTGTTTACTTCTTGAATTGATATTTTTTCAAAATTTTACTGTCTGTACATTCTTCATGGTTGAATTAACAAATTATCAAGCTTCTTTCAGGAGAAAATCTAACAATTGAACCAGCTTTATTAATTTTTTATTAACAGTTCGAATATTTTACGTTCAACTAAGATAATAGTAAATAATAAATATTAAGTTGAATCCCTTACAAATATACACAGTGTATGCTTCTTACTGTTTAAGTTGTCATATTATAGTTGAAAATATAAACCATTGTAGGAATTGTTTTCATGGAATAGCTTCTGATGTTTCGGTTTCCCTTGGAACAGTTCACAGCACAAAGAGCTTTTAAAACTCCAATAAAAACAACACAGCAACAATAATAAAAACTCTAAAATAATAAAAGTTTGAATAAGCATCGGAAATAACTTAATTTGAATAAAAAATTGATCATATCCTTGAAAGTTCTTCTCCAAAATATTAAAACTTTAATTATGCCAATATATAATGAATAACTTCGCTAATGGTGCGAAATCGCTTTTTAGAATGCTTAATTTGTTTTCGACTGAATATCCGGGAAACCTTTGAACTGCAAAACTCGCTGAGTTTTAAAGCAAAATTTTCATTTGTCGATTTTTATTTATTACTTCCAAGAGAGTTTTATGAAGGGAGTTGGAATTTTTGCTGCTATTTCGTACACTGGGCAAGCTGGGAGAAATAATCGCAAATACTTTTTAACGAAACACTGAAAGTGCACTTCACTCGGGCTGTATATCTCTTTACTGGGTTTTTCACTACGTCCTTGTTTATTTGGTGGAAATAAAATAAATATATGTAAACAGAAACGAGCTTAACCGTGACAGTTTTTATTGTCGTAAGTTGACATTTGAAATTTTATCATCAAGTTTCGAGAAGGGATTTCTGAATTTTATATAGAAACCTTGTTTTTTAATTGATACTTTCAATGTAGGGGAGCGAGGGGCTTGTTGTAACAGGGGTAAGTAGTAACAGGCCCTTTTCACTAGGATCTTAAACGCTATTAAAGTATTTCTTTGACTCGATTTAACCTATAAACCACGCCGCATCATGTTGCCATAGCCAATGTCCTGCCGGCCGGTGCATTGAGGGGAAGTGTGCACGTGCTTCATTTCTGTCAGGTAATATAAAATTGTACTATCGTAATATTGACTAATTTCAAACTTTCTATATATTATTTCCATTCAAATTTATCCATCTCTGATAATGTGTAAGAGTTTTTAGGATTGCTAAATTGTTTAAATAGTTATCTTGATAAATGTTGATACCAAAGCGTTAGTTGTAACAAAATCCCGGGAACGTGTTACTACATGCCACCAAATGTTGATTCTTACATAAGTATAATACTTTGTTAGATAGCTATTAAGAAGAGATAATTACGAGCATACCTTGAATAATTTAATTACTTACTGTGATTTAAAAGTGCCATGATGATTATAAGTAGTGTTTAACTAAATAAAACTGTTAATTACTTAATTTTTAAGTGTTGATTACTAAAAAAATGTATTTTAGTTGATTTTTGATAAGAATTACGTAATATTTACTTTAGAAAGATGTCAATTTAAAAAAAAACAAAGAATAAATGATTAGAGGTATTATTGTCGTTTTTTTTTTGTCGTTACTACTTGCCCCGGTAGATGTTACAACTTGCACCAAGCACGAGGTAAGTTGTAACACCGCACTTCTTCTAGAAAATAATTGATTGTAAAATAATGAGCAATAGGTATGGTATTATTTTTACTTGATTTGGTAGAGGAAGAGTTACAGTATTCATCCATCTTCATTTAGTAGAAATTTAATCAATAGATTTCAAGATATATTAGTTTTAATGAAAACTGTTACAACAAGCCCCTCGCTCCCCTACTTATGTCCAAAAGTGGAAGTTGAGAAAAATCTATGAAATCACCAAATTTCCAATCTCCCGGAAACTTTGACGCCAGATTGAAGTCATTTTATTGTGGAACTGGCTTTAAGAGCTAATGTACTAATTGTTGTATCAGCTGCAGCTGTTTATTTATAGATGTCGCTATGTGTTCAATAAAGTAATTACATCTAATATAAACGCTAGAGGTGTTTGTGGGTAGAAAAGTCAATTGAACAATAATTATTCAATACAATTAGGAATGTTAATACATTCATTTTAACGGAATTGAACAAGACTCAGGGAAATTATGGCCATTCCATTAGGGAATTACTGAACTTCATCAATTATACAAAGTTTCATTCTCCGTCTTTTTCTTTTAATCTTGTTACAATCTAACTAGTTTATAGGTTATTGTTATACATTTTTATTATAGGTACAAGCACGAATTTCTTTAATTTCGTTAAGTTGTTTTGAGTGACTGCACGTAAGAAAAGGGAATTAAATACGAACAATAATGGATTTGGTCGAGTGTTATTTGTATTTGATAGTTATACAGTTCCTTTGTACAAATTTCTATACATGCACAAGGTGAAAAACCAATTAAAAGTATACATATATAATTTTAAAAGTTAAAAATGATTTTGATAAAAAATTTCATGTTAAATCAAATGGCGTTGACTAGAGAGAGCTAGGTGTAACAGTTATATAGTTATAAAGTGAAAATTATTTTGGATTCTGAATATTTTGATCGCTGGATAAATTCACTACAATTTTCAAAATTAGTACAAAAAACAGAACTAAGCGTAAATGCTTATCCAATTATACTGAAATTTCCAGCAACACCACGTTTATTCAACGGTAAATTCCACGTCCAACTATATTAAAAACAATATTTGAACTAGGTTCATATTATTGATATTATGAATATATATTGTAGGCAATAACGGAAAGAGTTTATGCTTTGGTTGATATTGTTAAACAACAGAACGAATGAAATTTTATATCGAATGCTATTCGAACAACTCTGACCTTATTGGATAGTAAAAACCATAACAAAAATACGACCCTCCTAACTGTCTTTTAAAATTTTACAGGCTTTTATTTAAATTATAAATATTTTATGGAGGATTGTTATGAATTATAAACATTTTTATAAGTAGAGAATTTTTAGAGGATAAAACCATAAAAATATAGCGTTTATAGCAAATCAACCCAAGATAAAGGACTCTAGCAACCCCCAGGAGCACAAGAATCCTTCTAGTCCACTCTAACCCTAAGGACAATTTGACACAATATTACATATAATTCCCGGGAAAACTTAATTTGATACATACTTTCACAAAATGGCTTCAATATTCTTTGTTTTGTTTCATTTAAAAAGGTACCTACTCCTTCCTATCGATTTATGGGTATTTTTTTATTCTTTGAACTGTTTTATTTAAAAATAAATTACCTGACTGAAGCTAATTAAGCTGTATATACGCTGAAGCTTTCTTATAAAATCTTGATGTCTCGGGCAAAAATTTACGTTATTAAATATAAAAATTCTAATAAATCATCCATAAATTTCCGGGGAATAAATTGAACACCGCGCGTCTCATAAAAATGCACTTATAAGTAATAATAGGTACGTTCAAATTACCAACTTCTTACAGGCGCCAACTAGAGGTGATAAAAAAATCAGTTTTAAATTATGTGAAATTAACTTAAAGCTACATATGTACGGATAACTTCTAAGGGTAACATACGTACGTACGTAACTCAGCTAACATTAATTGAATCAGAATCAGCTGCTAATAAAAATTAACAACGAGGTTATGGAAGTTGAAGCAGACATAATTGTAGATATTGGGCAGAAAAAGAGCCACACGTTAAGAGGGAGTTTCACAAAAATTGAACGTCTGGTGAGGCTTTTTTTGGTGGTTTTTTCTATTGAGAAAAACTTAGATGGTGAGTCTGATCTACAGGTACTTAGATAAGCTACCAAAATAACACGAATACTGGAAAATTATGATACCATGTTAAAAGCTTTGCTAGCAATGCTGGAGTGACCACCTACATACCCGATTTAACCCACCCATTTAAAAAATTGGTACATACCATACCACTTTAAAATACCAGGGAAATTAAAAGCTACCTATTTACCTAAATTAATTATTTTTTAAATAGAAAAGTGTTGATCGCCTTCAGCCTCGATTACTTCCCAACGATATTAAAATAAATTCCTTGTTCTTTTAGGGTCTCTTTCCACTTTCGTCACTTTTCGTTTCTTAACACTGCCGCTAACAATCCAATTAACCACACTTTCAATTTTCTACAAATTAATTTCCTCAGGCAAATACATCTTCACCGTCGACGACAGGGATTAACGCAACTTGGTGTAGCTGCTTTGCGTCTTAGCGAAAATTGCTACTACAACAAATTTCAACAGTTCCCGTAAGCTGTCTGTGCAGCAGGAACTGAGTGACGACGTGCTCAAATCTTTTTGTTTATATTTTTTAATTGTAAATAATAGAAAGGGAAAAAGTGCGTGGTCGACACAGACCAATAAGGAAGTTCAAATGCTACGAAACCTTTTAATTTGTGTAAATATCTGCATCTCTATGTCCGTTAAAATCGTGAGGAATGGGTGAGAGTCTAGGAAAAGTATTTAGAGCTAATGGACTTTTCCAATTATCAACCTTATCAAGGTAATACGTAGCGCGGTAGTTCAAAAACGTAACAGATGTTTTCGTTACCTTTATGAAGAGAGTTGTTTACGAGTAGGAAAAGTCTGAGTAGAATCGATTTATTTAGCTTATATTCTATAATAAACGTTTCAGAAATAAAAAATTTTGTGCTTACCAAATAAGAGAAAGAACCAGAAGAAGAACGTTCTCCAACTTGCAGTACGAGCTCCAAACATCTGGCTACCAAACTTTCCAACCTCAGGAAACATTAAATCCAGTCACAATTAATATCCACAGTTATTAAGTTCACATTAAAGTAAAAAACAACCGGCTAAAACTTTGGAAAAACAACCGCGTGTTCGCGCGCGAAAGCTTCGACTCCGTTGCGAAGCGACTCTGGGCAAACGATGATACGGAAGGTGAAAGCCCGATAGTGGCACATCGGCAGACAAGCGGTAGTTGTAATGCGGATGCCGAGGATCGCATGATGGTACGTTTTGAGATGTCGTGCGGCACGAGAGCCGAAGAGAGACGCGCCAGCGCCGCGGCCTCAGCCGCATAAATGGTATATCAGTCTTCGACTGTAGTTTGGAGTTGGAAGTTTTATATGCTGGTGAATACCGTAAAGGGATTTGCATACTGGACATTGGCCTGAAAAAAAAAAGATACCTACTTTACATATTTTCAGAAATAATGCTAGAGCTTTTTTGATCCTAAAATTTCTTGTGTGACACTTAAAAGCAAATCATGTGCTAGGATGTTCCACAGTTAGATATTTCCCAAAATTTGCTCCCTGCAGGAATCTGACAAAGAGAAATTTAGGCTGTAAAGCAAAAATCCTATAACCCCACTTTTTATGCTAGCAGATTGTGGTATACTCCTTCATTGGAAAACAGAAAGTGAGAAGTTTTAAAAGGCAATAAAGACATCTAACAATTATTTCTAACTATACCGTCAGAGCAACCAAGCTAATACCATTAGCTTAAGTTATAAATCATTTACTTATGGTCTATTTGAGAGAGCTGAGGTTGCCTTTTCTGCTACACGTACGTGTACGGAAGTTTGCACCAGCGGCGTGGAAATGTCTTAATTAGCTTTTCGTGGAACAAAATAAAGTAACAAATATTTACTGGTTTTTTAAAATTTCTCTGTTCGAAGGAAGGTTGACTCTTGGTTCAAGATTTCTTACAAATTTTCACTAAAATTCCAACAAGTGGAAAATGAAATAACAAATAAAGTTCCACTATTCATATTATGCTGGAATGACCGCTTTTAAATTTACATTAGACCTATACTAACATCTCGGCTTCCTCAATATATACCTCTTTCAGAGAAGAACACCATGTTATTACTGACAGTTTTCCTCATCACTGGTGACATATAAAAGCCGTTGACCGACAGGTTAATTGAAACGGCAGGGAACTGGAAAAAGTGCTTGAATTAATGATGAAACGTGTGCCCACACAATATTAGCCGCATTATCCGAGGTACGGAGCAAACGAGAACAGAGCGTCGGGTGCAGCAAATGCCCTTCTAAAACAATGCCTGCGAGATGGAACACAATCCAAAACGGTATTTTCCAGTAACGTTTAACATCGAAAATTAAAACTGATTATCATGAGTACTGTATTTTTTATCTATTAAAAGGAATAGAGGTTAAGATTAAGATTAATATGAAGCTCAGTTTAAGGTTGAGAAGAGGTTTTTTCTTCCTTCAGTACTTCTATTTGTTTGTCCAATTAACTTCTCAACTTTCATAGCACTTTCAAGCAAACCTAAAGAACTGACTGAAGCTTATTATTTGTCTTATAACCACTTAGCTATCGGTATCCCTCCTGCCTTAATAGTTCTGAACAGTGCTGTATTGCTAAACCTATGGAAACTCTTGTCTTTGTCCTGACTAATGCTTTTCTCGTGAAGCTAGCCAATGCATGTATGTGTATTTATATAGGGATAACATTCAATGAGACTTGAAAGATTTATTGTGTCCTCTGGTTAATCTATTGGTGACTGATCTTGCGTCACCTTGTATGTAGATATGAAGTGGTGGTACATTCAACAAGACTGTTTTGGTAAAGGCTAGGAATGAGCATACTATATATAATTGTATCTTTCCTTAGGATAATATTAAATAATTAAGTATTCCCATCTTTATATAGTTGTTGAATGGAGACAGATTATATTATGTTCCAAAGGTGGTGGTAATAAGCATTTGTGTGGGGTGAGTTCAAGGGGAGTTTGAACAGAAATTACGTCTGTCTCGTATGATTATGTGGGAGATATGACAATGTTTGGATTACTCGATCACACAGGAATTAAACTGGAGCGTATACGGTGTCGTGTATTTCATTCTAGCTGCATAGCATTTATAGGATCGTGGTTTTGGATGATGTTTCTGGATTAAGTGAATTTTGGGACTTGAACATGTCTAATGATGCATATGATGAGTAGTCAGGTGAAATATTGGTATTTAAATGAGTCTTCATTCTGTTGTACAGTGTGGTGAAAGAGCTATTTGACTATTAAGTCGATAAAATCATCCTAATGTTGGAAAAAACTGTCATAATAACATTTAACTGGTCAAATTCAATTCATTTTTCCAAATTTTTAGATTAAAACATGTAGTGAGATTCATTTATCTGATAAATATGTTTCTGTTGCGAACTTGTTATTGTTATTAATAAAATAATTTCCACGGGAAAATTATATTCTTTGTTCCTTTGTTAAAGGTTTCTTCTACAATAGAAAAGCCCTATTGATTAAAAAAAAAGAGACAAGAATATAGCTCATCCGGATTTGAAATATTAAATTTTATTCTGGATCAGTGAAGGAGGAAGGCTTAGGCATTGTCACAAAATGGAAAAGCTGGAAAAAATTAAGTGAAGTAATTCATTGAAATAGTGAGTTTTTAACAATTTCATATTTTCGAGAAAATAAATCAAAAACCTATCAAAGTAAACACTATTTTTTTGGATACAAAAAAAAACCTTTTCAATAACGTGAATAAAGAATATTGAATGAAGATTCAAGTGACCGGGGACCTAGAAAATTTACCTGCCTCTTGTTGAATCAGTTATTTTGCTGAATGGTTTCCAGAATAAAAGAAAGCAATTCAGTGGAACGGACAAGGAGCATCCTCTTCATTGAAAATAAACGAAGTTCTCCGCCTTCATGAACCGACACATACATACTATTTCATTTGCGAGAATTTTTTAATCAAAAAAAGGAGGTTCGCGACTATTATTTTATAAATAATAATAAAAACAATATGTACTGTGTGTCAAATGCAGTTAAGTGTCGAACATATTCTTGTGGAGTTCCCTAAATATTGTAATGAATGAAAAATATATAATTTAATAATCTCTTAAGCAGAATTTTTTCTCTAACAAGCCCGGAGTGATTGTGAGTCAATATTTTTATTCAAATAGGTAATTTTTACATATAATTGACCTTTGGAGTGAGACTTTTATGATAATTAAACATATTTAAACAGTTTTACTGCTTATAGATAGCGTGATATCATAACCTTCTGTTTTTATCAGTATACCACCGAAAAATAACGAAAATTCAAGTTAGAAAACTTGCTTAAGAATCTAATAAAATGAGTGTAGAAGATGACACTTTTGTTCTTCGTGGTCCAACTCCAACTATACCCATACCAGAAGGATTATTAGGAAGTTTTATTTTTAATACTCTGTTAAAAACTGACGTGAAATATGATTGTTTGGTAAGTTCTTGTTTTTTCTTTAATAACAGTTTTGTTATGTTATTGCTTATTTTAGGTTGATGCTTTTACTAACAATACACGTTCCTATAAAAGTCTTCTAGAAGATACTTGCACTTTAGCACAAGCTTTGCATAATTTTGGAGTTAATTCAAGCACAGTGATTTCCGTGAGCAGCGAAAACAGCTTAAGATATTTCGATGGACCTTTAGCTTCTTTTTATTTAGGAGCCACTGTAGCTCCTATAAATCACATGTACACAAAAACTGAATTAAATCACATTCTCAAGTTATATCAGCCAAAAATTGTTTTTTGCTCAGAACAAACAGTTGAAAAATATTTGGAATTGAAAAAGGAATTTAGTTTTATAGAAAAAATTATCCTCACTGAAGGTAAGTGCATTAATTACTTTATTATCCATTCTTTCTTCTTTTTTTCTTCAGGAAAAGAAACTTTGGAAGTTGAAAATATTGAAACGTTTATAAAAAATAATCTCAGCTCTACAGTTTTAAATCCAACTCAATTTAAACCTTTCAATGAAGATGATCCAGAAGATCACGTAGCAATATTATTAAGTTCTTCTGGTACCACTGGTTTACCGAAAGGAGTGATGCTTACAGATAGAAATTTACTAGTTCGAATAGCTCAATCAAGGTGAATAACGTTTTTAAAGGATTATTTATTGATATAATCCAGCACAAATATAAAAGTAAGTGCGACAAGGTGGAGCTTGACAGTTGGCGAACTTCTGTGTGGTTTAACTGACCTTGGAATATCTTGGCAAGGATTATTGTGGTAGATATTACAAACAGATGAAAATTTTAAAATAACTATATATTTTAGGGAGCCTCTATATACCTTCCAGCCTATCGGAGGATTCAGTACTCTAGGACTAATGCCATTTAGTCATTCAGCTGGAATAAATGTTTTCATAACTGGTATTTTGAATAAAGAAAGAATAATTATAATGAAACAGTTCGATGACGATGTCTATTTAAAATCTATACAGAATTATAAAATATCTGTGATGGTAGCAGCGCCACCATTAGCGATATTTATGACTAAAAGTCCAAAAGTTGACAAATACGATTTAAGCTCTGTTAAAGAGATTATTTTTGGAGCTGCTCCAATGTCTAAAGAAACTGAAAATTTACTAACAAAAAGGTGAGTTGTATCTGGAATATCCACTGCACAAATGATGAAATTCTTTTACAGGTTAAATATAATATCTGGGATTCGACAAGGGTATGGATTGAGTGAAACAACTTTTGCAGTAATGTTAATCTCCAGGAAATCGAATACTAACAAATCCGGATCTTCTGGATCTGTATTACCTTACATGTCATTAAAAATAAGAGATCCAAAAACTGGTAAATCTTTAGGACCTAATCAAGCTGGGGAGATTTGCATAAAAGGTCCGTTAGTTATGAAGGGTTACCACAAAAACCCTCAAGCTACAAAAGAAACCTTTACATCGGATGGGTGGTTAAGAACTGGAGATTTGGGATATTACGATGATGATAATTATTTTTTTATTATTGATAGATTGAAAGAGTTGATTAAATATAAAGGGTATCAGGTATAAGATAAAATAATTTGATGCATAACAATTTTTAATCTCGATTATTATAGGTAGCCCCAGCTGAATTGGAAGCTATACTATTACAGCATCCAAAAGTTTTTGACGTTGGGGTGGTAGGAGCACCAGATGAGCTAGCTGGAGAATTACCTGTAGGATTTATCGTAAAAAAACCAGGGGTTGATCTTACAGAAAAAGAACTGTCAGATTATGTTGCCAGTGAGTTTCAATTATGTTTATTTCAATTAATTTCCTGTATTCTCAAGTTTTTTCAACATCATTCCAGCACGTAGGAATGATATTATCAAAAAATTAAGTTGAACAGTTGAATTCCCCCCAGAAAAAAATTTCCCTCAATAGAATTATCAATTATAGGACTTGTATTTGTAGAATTTCCCCTTAATCGATTGGTGGTCACTAAAACGTTTTGACACTCTAGTTAGTCGAGATATGAGTACCTTGTAGTTTCAGAAACTTGGTTTTTTAAATAATTTGACTAGTTCCCTAGTACTCCAGTTCTTGTCACTTCCTCCATACAACGTATGGTTAATATACTTCATTGGAAAATGAGGTAAAACTCAAAAGTTATTTTTTCAGAAAAAGTGTCTCCACAAAAAAAGTTAAGAGGAGGTATCTTTTTCATAGACGCTATCCCAAAATCTCCAAGTGGAAAGATTCTAAGAAAGGAGTTAAAACTAGTGAAGAGGACCAAAATTGAAATAAAATCGAAACTCTAAACAATGTTAAATGTCTTATGAAAAATTAATAAACATATAGGTACAAGTTTTTCATTTCCCAACTAGTTTTAAAATAGCTACTTATGCCGTCAGTTACGAAATGCCTAATTTTGTGTAACGCAACTATAGTTACACAAAATTTCATTTCGTAACGTATTGTATACAAGATTTTTTCTAATTTTGGAGAAAGTAATAAAAAAATAAAATTTAATATAATTGATAAAAATTTGGAAAACACAAAATTTAGTTTGCTGCTGTTACTTCATGTTAGTTGTCAGTTTTTGGCATTTTGTAAAAAAGTCTAGACGTAAGGTTTTTAGCGAAATTAATGTATTAATTCGAATAATTGCAATAATTGTGTTATTAATATTTATAATGATTAATTAATTTATAATTTATGTCTTTAACTTGTATTATAACAGTTCAATAAATAGAATAATTCTCTTTGTCACTAATTTGGAAATACATTTTTCGTCACCAATTGCATAAAATTTCACTTTATGCAACTTGTTATAAAAAGTGAGACGTTTTATAATGTCAATCAGTTTTAAAAATCTTCTGTATGTTCCTTGTGGTATATTATTCATTCTTTCTTTAATTTCTTGGGAAATTAAACCACAATATTTTTAAATTATTCATTTCAACGTTGTCAAATTTTTTCCGTTGTGTCAGTTAGGAATAAAAAATCAATTTTTACTTATTTTTTCTTGACAACGGTATTGTGGTTTAATTTGGTTTAATTTCCCAAGAAATTGAAAAAAGAATCAGTTTTAAAAAGTGTCACTTTATATGTCAGAATTAGAAAAAAATATTTTAGAATAATGTCAAACTTTGGTATTCAAGATTAGCCTGTAGTTTTGAATTTGTTTGATTAAATTAGATAACAGTGAACCTTGTAGTGCGGCTGCGTGAAAATATAAGCTCGATTAAACATAGTATTGCGATTTGGTTACGAACAATGTCCGACCTTTGAATCCGAACTCGATCGGGTGATCAGTATATAGCACACTTTACTAGATTATTTTCATACACCATCTCGATAACTTGTTGTTTGGAAATCAAGTTTATAAAATGGTTGTTGAAGATGACAATTTTGTAATTCATGGTCCTACACCGACAGTTCCAATACCAGAAGGATTACTAGGAAACTTTATTTATAATTCTTTGTTGAATAATGATGTTGAACATGATTGTATGGTATGTATTTTCTCTAGTTTTACATTGACAATTATACTGATAGTAGAATTATTATTACCGATCACAACATGAAGATTTGACCGGTTGGGTTAAAAATAGTATTTACATCAAAATTAATCTCTGTTGATAAGAGTTGTTTAACAAATATTTCAATATGCAATTAGAATTATACCTAATGTATCTAATAAACCAGAACACCAGTGGTGGAGAGGAAAAATTATAATTAAAGAAACAATCCAAAACAAAAATTTTTCCGGGGTCCGGTGCCTATTCAAAGAGATTCAAAGTAAAAAAACTGTCATATAACGAAAAAATACACATTCACTCCAATGGTAAGATTGTAGATTGAGTAGCCAGCTAGATCGTTAGACCTTAGGCCATTCTATTTTATGCTGAGCTTAGCCTGTCAGGAGTGGAGTGCCGTAGCAAGCTGAATAACGGACCTTACACGGTCAGTATTACTGTCAATACGGAATACTGACAGTATTGTCAATACTAATGACCAAAATATTAAAATATTCGAATAACCGTCAGTACTTAACTTCATTCCATCATTCCACTCCATACACGATCAATATTACTGACAATATTTTTCGATATTGACAGTAATATTGATCGTGTAAGGGCCGCTTATGAAAATGCTACTTATCATCCCTTCATTAAAATTTTTTTTTGCAGGTTGATGCTTTTACAGGGAAAACTCGCACATATAAATCCTTATTAAACGCTACTTGTGCCTTAGCTCAAGCCTTACGCAACTATGGAATCCGTTCGAATGATGTAATATCAGTAAGCAGTGAAAATAGCTTAATATTTCCTGACCCACTCATAGCTTCTTTATATTTGGGAGTTACAGTAGCTCCCATCAACCACATGTACACCGATCTCGAATTGAACCATATACTCAATTTATATCGACCAAAAATTGTATTTTGTTCAAAATTGTCTGCGGAAAAATATTTAATTTTGAAAAATAGGCTTACATTTATAGACAAAGTCATACTTATGGATGGTAAGTAAGATTTTCCGAAAGTAATTTCACATTTTTATCAACGAATATTTTTACCATAGACGATGAATTCCTTGGTATGGAAAATGTACGTTCGTTTGTCGAAAACAATCTAGGATCTGCCCAAATTGACCCAAAAACTTTTCAACCATTCAACGAAGCTAATCCAGCAGACCACGTGGCACTATTGATGAGTTCTTCAGGAACCACTGGTCTTGCTAAAGGAGTCATGCTCACCGATAAAAATATTTTAGTACGAGTATCCCAAAGTAGGTAAGATATCTCAGCCTTCTTCTACGACTTCTACCTCATAAACGTTTTATTTTAGGGAGCCAATTTATGCAACTGGACCAGTTGACGGACATAGCATGTTAGGTCTGATGCCGTTTTTTCATGGATTTGGACTAAATGTATGTATTTGTGCCATTGTGAATAAAGATAGACTAGTAGTACTAAAACAATTTAACGAAGAAGTTTTCTTAAAAGCCATACAGGATTATAAAATCTCTAGTATAGCTGTAGCACCACCTCTTGCAGTGTTTTTAGCTAAAAGTCCAAAAGTAGATAAGTACGATCTAAGATGTGTCAAAGAAATATTATGTGGGGCAGCTCCTATGTCAAAGGAAACTGAAGAAACACTCATAAAAAGGTGAAAAACCTTATTGTTGTCCACTTCAACCTTTCAGTTACGACTATCATATTGTAGATTCAAGCTTCAATGGATGCGACAAGCATATGGTTTGACCGAATCAAATTTAGCTGTAGTAATAGTTAAGAGAAGTAGTAGAAGAGATAAAAATGGGTCAAGTGGAACTGTCATTACTTATATGTCTGTGAAAATACGAGATCCTGAAACAGGAAGATCTTTGGGATCGAATAAATTAGGAGAAATCTGTATCAAAGGTCCTATGGTGATGAAGGGTTACATCGGGAATCCTCAAGCTACCAAAGATTCTTTTACAACGGACGGGTGGTTGAAAACTGGCGATTTGGGATACTATGATGAAGAGAAATATTTCTTTATTGTAGACAGACTGAAGGAATTGATTAAATATAAAGGTTTCCAGGTAATTTTTAAGAAAATTGCAGAATGAAGTTATCTAAAAACGTTTTATATTAGGTAGCACCAGCAGAGCTGGAAGCTATGCTTCTACACCATCCAAAAGTTTTAGATGTTGGAGTTGTTGGAGCTCCAGACGATTTAGCTGGAGAATTACCTGTAGCTTTTGTTGTTAAAAGACCAGGTACTGATGTTACTGAAAAAGAACTAATCGATTACGTTGCAGGTAATGTTAATGATATGAAGGTGAGAAGGTTATTTTTAAAGTCTTTTTATTTTTAGATAAAGTATCACCGCACAAAAGATTAAGAGGAGGTGTTAAATTCATAGATGCCATTCCCAAAAATCCGAGTGGGAAAATTTTAAGAAGAGTGTTAAGATCACTAGTCACTAAGGTTGAATTGAAATCAAAGTTGTGAAAATAATTGTTGTTTATATTGAATAAAATAAATTTATCATAGAGTTATCCACTTTATTTACATTTTTCTGCGAACAAAATCCTGATAAATATATAATTTTTTATCGTTAGCCCCTTCAATACAACTAAATTTCAAAGTAGACGGAAGTTTTTCAACAAATTAGTCATCGATTAGCCTTCAAGGATGAATTTCCAATTAGACACCTTATTACATATTCATTTAAAAATCCGAAACAAACAAATATACAATAATATCTATTAATATAATAAAACGTCGGCCATCCGAGTACCACAATCCGCAGTACCCCTCCTCAACATACCTTAACAACGGTGCCACTTCGCTACCAAGCGAAAATAAACCAAACGCAAGAGTTGAATACAGGTTCAACTAGAGAAATTCTATAGAAAATGACTCACTCAGGTAAAACGCAACAAGTCAGATAGTCAACTACACCTGTTACGTGGTACCCTTATCGTACCAGTTTAGGATGTGAGGTGTAAAATTTGTTTTTTGTAACATCACAGTTTTTTTTTCCAACATCACACAAAAAATATGTTGCGGAAATATTCGATATTGTTGGTGGTTTGTGTGGTTTTTTGTGAAAGTAAAGATTTGACGGCTTCGACTACTGTTAAATGCGGTGAAAGAAATTGTGCCTCATTGGAATACTGCTCAAATTTCGACACATCGTGTCAACCTTGTAGTGGTATTTGCGACGAAGGGCATCATAATTTTGATAAAAATACGTGCGAAGAAAAGTGCCAAAGTAAGTATTGAATTCATGACACAAATAATATTAATATGGATAGAATATACTAGAAATAAGATCCAAAAAAAGGTGATAGGAAGAAAATAGAAGGTTCAAGTGTATTTTTTGATAAAGAACTATATATTTATTATTTAAATAAACAAAAAAAACCCAGGGGTACTTGTTATTTTGTATTATACAGGTTGGATTTTAAATAAAAAAATTTCTAATGATTTTTATCAATACAAAATAGTATATTCTGTTATAAAGGTCAAGATGAAGTGCGCAAAAACATTTTTCATCCATAGTACATACGATGATTTTTATCAGATTGTTTTTTATCCAAATGTATAAATAAAGTGAACAAAAACATCCACTTCTCGGCCTATAGCCCCGGCAGGCATTGAAAAACAATTTTAAGTTGAACGGGTTTGATATATCTACAAAATATATCCGTTTTCCTTAAAAAAAATTGACAATTCTAACAAAATCGTCATTAAAAGTCTAATTCCTCATGCGTTTCGGCCTTTTTCAATGCAAATTTCAGGCAAATTGTTCTGATTTTGTATGCGGTAGTAAAAATTGCAACAAGTAAAAATTTTGTTGTTTCTGTATCAATTTTTAAAGTTAATCCTCCTTTTTTTTGTTATTTTAAATTGTTTTTAAATCACAACCTTCAAAATTAATATGAAATGTCAATAGACCAAAAAACTTGCAGCAAATACAAAAAGGCTGTAGGTAATGTAAGAGTTATTGTTTTCAATAATAATCAACAATCCAGCTATCAATAAGTGTTGTATCGATAAGTAAAAAATAGGTAGTCATAATAATGGTTATCTTTTAAACAACATTTTTTATATTGCACCTGAAATTAATCTGGTCATGGAACATAACCTTCAAGAAATAATTTTAAGCAAACATGCACACAATTCACTTATCAATATTATTTAATGCTGGTGTTCAAACATAACAGGCTTATTATTTTATGAGATAATTTAACACTATAATGTACACTGAGATAAAGAAATATTTTTATACCTGTTTAAGCTTGTTCAAATTATCCCGTTAAATTTTGACAGTAATAAAACCCCAATAGATGCGGAGAACTTTGTCTACCTGTAAGGTTTATAGAGGAACTAATAGAGAACTGTTATTTTAAAAGGAAACTGTAACCACAGAACTTGTAGATTAATAATTTTATGACAATAATATGAGCATAACTCTATTTTCTATTTCAGATTACTTACATGATAGTCGATACGCCAGTAAAGATGGAGAAGAAGATCTTAAAGGTTTGTTTGTTTTGTAAAATAATCAAAAAAAAATTAATTATTAATCTGGATAAATATCTTTTGCAGCAACCGTATCGAAGCTGTCAAATATGGTGACAGTCACTCTTATACTAGTTTGTCTCATGCTGGTGGTGCTAGCTTTTTTCTTATGTTTCCAATTTTACAGATGGAAAGAGAAGAAAAATATAACGTTAGCATCTTTGAAGGACAAACTTTTTGGGAAAAAAGTACGTAACTTTCAATATTTTATAAATTTATTCAAAATAAACAAAGATATTCACATTTATCTTTGTACCTGTACAATTAATTAAAAAAAAATTAAGAAGTCCGAGAAAAACTTTTTTCCGCAATGAAATTTCTCTCGGTGAAAAACGATAAATCTTACAGCAACGACACCAATTCTTCGGGAAAAAATCAAAATATTCCACCTCCTATATATTCTTTTATGAATATAAATGATGAATTAGTGGTTTTGTGGGAAAAATTTTCCGGGAATCAGTGGGAAAATCCAGGTGAATGTATCAGAAGCAGGACTGGATCCAAATTTTACCTAGGCTAGAATAATTTTTTGTTTTTCAATGCTGTTTGAGCCGATTGGTTCCCAAATAACACCACTCCATTAGCAAACATGACAGATCTAAAGAAAAAACAGGCATTTTGAATGATACGTACGTCAAAAACTGGCCTAGTAATTTCAAATTTCCAAATTTACACCCCTCCATCAAACATCTATTTTTTTAAATTTGTTTTCCATGATTTTTGCGAGACAAAAGAAAATTAACTTAATACGGACCTGTTTCAGCGGTTGCTCTTTGTTTCGACAATTTTTCATTTTCAACGCACAATGGAATATTGGAAGATTTATGGTTAAATAGATTAAAGAATATAATTTAACTATCCATTTCAATGGACCTATGACACATTTCGTTAACCACATCACCGGGTTTTGATTTTGAAAAATTTACAGCTGCGTAGTTGATTTCGGAAATATAATGAAATAGCAGAGTTTCTCCACGACTAAATAATAACGCACAAATTATTTTCACATATTTAGCTACATAATGATATATGTATATTCTTCACACCAGTGAATAATGAAAAAGAATTCACTCTCGTTAGCCAATCACATTCTATTATTATCAGAATTCACGCTTAAATGAATTGAAATGAATAAATCAAATCGTCTCTTTTAAAACGTCAAATACCAAATAATGCAAATCGATTCTGACAGCGCCACGTTTGAAACGTGAAAATAATGTTACGTATTATTTAGAGAAAAAATGGACAACAGTAGTTATATTCAGTTATAACTCCCAATTATCATTTATAAATGTAAGGGTTTCGATTAAAACTGTATGTTACGTATCCCTTTTTGAAAATAAACATGCTCTATATCCTAGTGGTAGAAATAGTTGACTCTGGCGCGGACGATTGGGTTTCGATCTTCACTGGAAGCTTTCTTTTTTTAGTTGTGGAGAAAGTATAGACTTTTACTTGCGTAGAATGGCTAATATTCACTTGGATGATTCCAAAACAAATAATATAATAAGTTAGTTATCCAAACAAAATTATTTTGCATTTTCTTGACCTTGGCATAATTCCGTTGATATTGTTGACGTATTATGTTATCTAATGTTGTAGACTACAATCACCTCGAATATTAAAGAGTACAGTCATAACCACATGTTAAATATATGTATATTGGAATGTATTGTATAAAAGAAAAATACTCATTTAGAGCACAGTTCGACTATCCTAAACACTTTCTCCTGACGTTTCTTTCCAATTTTTTAGATTGGAGATGAAAACCCAACTACAGCAAATAATGTACCTGAGCCAGCGTTTAAAAAGGGAGATTTGAGACTGGACATCACATCAAACGCATCACATTCAGATCACAGTCCTGTCACTTTATCTACATCCATCAGTAGACGTCCAGCTGAAGACAGCACACTCGATTATGCTTATGATAACCACGGTATGACACCTGCTTCTCGGTAAAACCGTCCATTGTTATATTTATTAATGTTTAATTAGATTTAAAATGTAACTGTTAAAGTAAAAAATAACAATATTGAAAATTGGTTCAAGAAAGACATTTCGCAAGCTTTCACTGTACCATTTTTTTATACCTTTTTTCTACAATTTTATATTTTGATAGATGTTTCAGCTTTTAACACAAAAATATTGGAATTGTATCGTTTTCAATGCCTTTAACGACTTTTTAAACAATTTCGAATAGCTTCCGCTTATTTTGGGGTTTTCCATGTTAATTTTGGTCATACAATATTTATTTTCCATGAAATTTAATAAATACTATAATTATGTTCAATCATTCCACCTCGAAACATTCTTTGACTCATAGTCATGTCAATGTCAAAAACGAATTCTCAAGGTCGTGCTAAGTTTTGATCCCATAAATACGGCAATAAAGGGATTTTTTTTCTTAAAGTTGACTTAATGTGAACATTGATCAATATTTTATTTGATTTTAACTGATTTATGAAGCTTTAAATATCATAAACCTGTTTTTTTTATTTTATTATTTCGAGTTGTATTGAAAATAAAACCGTTTTCGTAAAATCTGCAGAAGTTATATTTGTTTTTGAGGTTATGAAATGTAAGTTGTCAAAAATGCAGCTCTTTTCACTGTCCTTTTCAATATCCTAATATCAAATAGCAGAGGTAAACCTTGTAAAATTATTATTTTCTCAAGGTATATTACCTGTTCTTGTTTTTATCGCGATCTGCCTCTCAAAAGAAAGAAGAATTTCATTACGATTGTCATTCGAAATTGTCGGTATCGATCTCTACTCTCAGCTTTCCACTTTACGCATTGTCGCGATCCGATATAATAGATAGGGTAATTCGGAAATGGCATACCAAAAAGGCATTCAAAGAAAATGATTTCATGATAGGAAAAGATTTAGTTTCCAGAGGTTTTCAGGCGCTCGCTCCGAGCTGGAAATTCAATATACGTGATATATTCTACTTGGAAGACCTTCTTTATAAGACATGTAATTCTATATAGATATTAAGATATAATACTGGGGTATTTTTGGGAGGGAACAAGATATCAATTCACACGATTGTGGTGAAAAAGTTTGCATTTGAAATATTTTTTCCCAAATTTTATATTCTCTAGCGGCTAGTTTAAAGAAAATAACCTAAAAAAAGTAGATATCACTTTTTTTAATTATATTTTTATAAATTGAATGCTGCGGCTAAGATACTTATTATATTTGTTTTGCAATACCGGCTTTACAAAATGTACTTATTTGTTTTTTATTGTAATTTTTCTTTAAGGTTATATAAGTATATTTAGAGCGTATTTTATAGGAAATATATTGTCCATTTTGCAGCTCTTTTATAATTAATAAATTTTAAAAAGTCTGCAATTGAAAAAAACGTGAAAAATTGCAGATTTGTTCGAATGTATTTACGTTGAGATTTAGCGTTATTGATATTATACAATTTTTTTTTAATATTGTAGCTTTTTTTTTCGTTTATATAGGTACTGCATATTTTGCAATTTTTATAAGGTTAGTTTAAGGTCTTTTTTTTAAGTTTTACAAAATTTGTTAATCTAATATTTAAGTCCAAATCAGTCATCAAATCAATTTTGTTGGAATTTTAATGGTTATATTTAAAGAGGGTTCAGTTATAACCAAACCCCCCTTATGATTAGTTGATTTAACATGTTTTATTTCATTAATAAATTAAAATAAGGTCCGTAATCCATACTTATAACATTCCATTTTTAATTTTTTAAGTTGTTTCATTGGAAAATACATCTCTAACTATCCCAATATTCAAGTAACCTTTTACAGTATTTTATATCATCAATTTGTTTTTTTTTATATCAAGTAAAATATCTATCGGGCCCTGTATAACGCCTAACCCTATATACACGCTTTATAGGTAATCGAACTATAGAGAAAATTTTTTTATTCAATAATGAAATTATTGGCCCTGAAAATTAACGTTAATGTGGTGAACGCCTGGGATGATGTTTTTTTTAATGGAACACCCTATATTTTAGTATTATATTGTTAATTATAAAAAATATATTTTATTTATGTATCAAGTATGTATAGTTTTAGTAAGAAAGCAATACATCAAAGGTCTTCCTATATGAATGTATATAAATAATGAGCTTAATTTATATATTAAACTGTATTTTTAAGCTTCAAGTTATGTGATATATACGTTCACTTAGCAATATTATTTATATAGACTGCTAAAACCCCTTTTAGACGCCCCTGTATCCCGTTCGGTATTCACTGTCTAGCTCCAAAAGGGGACAATTAATTTTAATTTGCTTTTGTTTGTCTTCAAGACAAATTATAGCCCTTATCGAGTCGTCCAATAAATATTATTAATTAATAGTTATAGCTTTAATTTTTTCTTTTAAATTGTTAAAATTAATATTTTCATGTATAGTTTTCGTGTATTTTAATAAAATTTGTTATTTACAATGTTAGTTTTGTCTAAAATTATCTTTGTCCCAATTTAAATCTCATCGATAAATTGTCGCTGCTCGTGCTAGTTTTTTGGAGCAACCTGTATACTCAATAATAATTTTATAACAGAGCATGAGTTTCGTCAAAAGTTCTATGCTTTAATTGGTACAGAAGATATTCATTTCAGTCGCTTTATGGCTCAATTTTAAAGCATTCAGGTTAGGTTCTGTCATATTTGACATATGTTGCATGTTTTAAAGTTAATTGAAATTGACAAAGCAAAGAGTTATAATAAAAAGGATGGATTATTACATTACACAGTAATTTTTTCGACAAATTTAAAGACTTACCAAGCCAACCTGGACGAATGACATTCTCAGTGCAGCAAGTTTACCATAATCTTCACTAACCTGTTAAAATTAAGTATATAAAATTTTGGTACTCATTTTTATGTTTCAAATTAATACAATTGAGGAATAAAAAAAATTTTAAACTCACCAAAACAACATCAATTTCGTGCAGCAACCTTCACTAACTTTTTCGTACAAAACAGTTTTCAAAAGTCACAAAAATCACAAATAATATATGTCTTTTTATTCTGTACGCACTCCCGATACATTAAACCATCTTTCTAATACATTATTTAATAACCGAATGCAGGCGAAAGCATCGAGCTTTTTGTTACTCATAGTCATCGTATCGTTTTTTTGCCGAAAAAAAAATCGCTGATAATCCAGTTGTTTATATTTTTATAACTTCGCTATTAAAGCATGTATTATAGAATTTGATATTTTAATTCGTAACGAATGAAAAGCTGTGAATGAGTAAAATACCATAGGCGTGCGAATTGATATTAAATATATAAAAAGGATAATTAGTTTTTATTTTAAATAAATCGTTTTGAAGACTTGTTTCGGTTTAAATTGAATACAAAACTACAGTACAGAGTGGTAAATGAAAACAATAAACAATTCAAATATATATTTATTTAATTCTTTACAAATAATTTTCAGTTTTTGGATTTGTTTGAAACAGTTCTTTCCACAGTTTAACTCTTTTACTTTCTGGGTTATTTTTTAAAACGAGTGTTTTGTCTATTTCCAAATAATATTCATCATTTTCTTCATACGGTTTCCAAATTATATTCAAATCATTTTCCTCTGGAGTGGGATTTCCATATTTTGCAAAATTCGTCCACATTTTGACGAACCTTCTCACAGAAATATCCTCTAATGTCCCTTTTTTGGGACGTGGAAAAATCGAATTATTGAAAAGGTAACCACAATCGTCCAAATGTATTGCTCCTGAAAAATTAAAAGGTTTTTATATATACAGTGCGTCCACAAAGTAACGCAATATTTTATTATTAGCTAAATATACAATAAAATTAGTTATTACCAAGACTGATCAATTTTTGATTTTAATTTACTATTTTTGCAAATTTTAATCCAATATACAGGGTGAATTATATGGATTTTTTCCAACATGTTAAACTTATGGATTTTCATTGCTACAAACCTTTATACTTATCAATTCGTAAGATTCTTTTCAAAAAGTTTAGATTTGCATCTAAAGACATCCTGTACAGATAAACTGGTTCACGAGAAGTTCTCGAATGCATTCTAGCAGCACTTATAGCTGACATAATAAAAAATAAGTCTGACATCCACTGAAAAAATTAAAATATTCAAGAAATATTTTACAAAAGTAGTGTTGATAATATTGGACGAAAAATATAGGTACATACCAAAAAGTAGTCTTCTTTATTGGGATACATCTCGTTTACTTTCTTATTTAGTTTCTTTATATCTTCAGCTTTCAGCCGAATATCATACGACCAATTCATGAGTTCAGCTGGACTTAAGAGATTTTCCTTTTCTTTCTCAGCTTCTCGGCAAAATGCCACGCATTCGTTCGAATTATAACCTAGTAATATCGGTATTTGTTTATAATTATTAGAAACGAGCCCATAAATTGGAGATTCTGTTAAAAATGCTGTGTCGCTGGGTTTTTCTACCATTGGTCCTACTACCTGTACATGTTTCAAAGGAAACTTCTAAAAAAAATTAATTTCTCATCTTAGAAAAACTTATTAACACTATGTATAATGTATAAGCCAGTTCTTTGCACTTTGTTGTGCCGTTTAAGTGAAGAGACCAATAAGTAGCTCTTATTTAAAACTTAAAACTCACCTTGATAAAATTGTAATGATAATCAAACAGCTCCTTCACTGGCAGATTTCTTAAATAATCCAATTGTTCTTTTTCTGTTAAGCCGCTTTTTCCAATAAAATCCATGAACTCTTTCACGTGAGCTCTTCCAATGGTCCAAAAAGCTTTCATTGATCCACTTTGCATAATGACTTTGTGAAAAAGTCCTTCAGATAAAGGACTAATCATATGAAGATTGGCCGAAGTTGCTCCTGCGCTTTCTCCGAATAAAGTTACGTTATTCGGGTCACCGCCAAAGCTCTTTATGTTCCTTTGTACCCATTTCAGTGCCTCTACTTGATCCTTCATTCCTGTTGAAAAATACCCATTTAATTTACCAATGAATTATCAAAAAAAGTACAAGCCATAAGAGATACTGTTACACTCAATAAAAACCTGTCTGTTGACTAAAGTATAAGCACTTTATTTGCTGGGAGCATCTCTAGCTGTTAGGGGATTATTGCATTCCAGACTCTATGTACTTGTTGGAATTAAACTATACGCATTATACTACTAACCAGCATTGCTGCATACGTCCAACGACGGATTCTCAAAGCTAAGAAAACCGAGAATGCCTACGCGATAGTTAATAGAAACTAGGACAATATCTTCGGTGAGAAGGTAATCTGGACCGTAAAGTATAATGGAGTTACTTCCTTCTATGAAAGCTCCACCATGGATCCAAACCATGACAGGGTTTAGCCGAGTGGGATCTGGGATCGGCTGAAAAAGAATGTTCAGTGATTAAAAATAAAAAAAGACATACGACAAGATTGGTCACATATATTCTGCGGTAACAGGAGAGTTACAAATTTCACTGGTAATAATGTTAAAAGTGGAAACACGAATTTCAATTTCTTATTAACCTAATAATGACCTCAAAATATGTGGTACAATTTATTTCGGGACACACTATATATATATTTTGATAGGAGGCATGATAAGAGTCACTAAGAATACTGGAGGCATTGTATGGATTACGAATATTTTGAAACATTCACCTATTTTCAAAAAATTACAAGCAAACAAAATAAGCCATATCTACGACAAAACTCCGATAACGAAAGTGTGAGGTCAACCTTTTGTGTATCGTTAATAGATTCATTACTATCACACAATGATATCGGATTCCTCCGGATGAATTTTGAATATTTTTTATGACGTAAACATTTTGTTTGTCGGAAATTTTAAAGTAAGGAGTAGGATTGTTCCAGTTGATTTTTTGCACCAAATAATCCCTCCAGACAAATTTTTAAGCAACTTTTATGTCAAAAACGTATTTTTTTCGAAAATTTTGAAGCAAAGGGTAGGTATGGAAACATTTAATATAAACTGGCTTCTGCTAACTCCCTTATTGATGGAAATAATGGACTTGGAATGCACTGGAATACGTAATTTTCTTCTGAATCGATTGCCAAAGACTAGAACGTTCTATCTATCATATTAGTCGAGTTATGAGCATCTTTAGTTTTGAAAAGTGGATTTTCGAAAATTTCATGACCCCATTTGGAGGCGAAATATTGATTTTATATAAAAACAGACTGTTCCAGTCGATTTTTCACATCAAAAAACCCCTCCAGACAAATTTTGAGCATTTTTTATGTCGAAAATATTTTTTTATCGAAAATTTTGAAGCCAAGAGTAGATATTTAAAAATATTCGCTCGAAATTATTTCGGTGTAAGTTAAACTTTCAGAAATCAAAACAAATTTTCAATTTACAAGCTGTGTCGAATATATCAACTATTTACTCAGATACTTCTAATCTTATGCAATTTTTGTAAATCATCAGTCACTAGTTCTATACGATTATTTACCTTTTTCGTGAAAACATTAAGATGGAGTCCATTCTCGCCTCCCGATGTAACTTTGTGGAGCATACTCTTTTGGATGAAGGGTTCTCCTTCTTTTAAAGCATCACGAATTCCAGTCCAATGTTCTACTGGTTGAGGTGCCTTGAAATACATACTTTACAGTTAAAAAAAAGAACCTTTGTTCAGTGAAAAGTCCTACCTTAAATCTCAAATCTCCTATTGGTGGCTTGGCATATTCAATCCCCAGAAAACAATAAATTTCTTCGCCGTTTAAATTCTTCCTAACAGAACCTCTTAATTTACCCTCTACGGTTTCTACGACAGGACTTTTTACAACCTCCATGCTTAACTTTATTTTCACTAAGAACTGACTAAAAAAAAACAAAACGAGTTTTTTTTCGCCAGGTGAAAAAATTTTAAATATAATAACGTTACTTCGACCTTAACCTTCTCCAAACACATGAAATTATTTATGCATGAATATTGTTGCTATATTGAAAGTGAAAATAATGTAAATCCTATATACACTGCTTTTGTTCTATTTGTGCGTAATACTAACTTATAACGAACACTCCAGTGGCGTGCGGTTTTAAAGGATTGATAAATAAGATGTTGAGTTTGTCTTCCACTCTTCCAGATAAGATAGCGCTTGGTTTTCAGCTGAAGAAAGAATTGATTTTAGAGTGATTTTCAAATTTTCAAATGGACTCGAAGATGATCAAATTAATTTATTATGAAGAGCTGTGAAAATAAAATGGAACGCTAGCTGCAATCGAGTGATCGATATTGAATTGATAATTACTTGAATATCATTATGTTTTTTACCCGTGTTTCAATTGATTTGGTATTGACAATTAACTTTAAAAAACAAGCTTTTTTGTTTGCAGCTATTGATATGTATTACTTAAATGCAAAATGCATGTTCCATTCATAAATTGAAATCGATATAAATTATTGTAACTTCCCACTATTTTTATTCAGCTAGTGTATAAATAATGTACTACACGATTTTACCACTATGTCATTAATGGGCAAGTTAATTCATATCAGTAGGGTTAAGAATAAGATATCTTTTTCCATGATAACTATATTTATCTCAAATATTTATGGAATTAAGTATTAAAAATTCTTTTAGATTTAAATAAACCGCTTAAATGAAATCAATGGCAGAAGCCCTCGTTGTCAGATTCAAAGTGCGTTCTGTTGTTAAATCATACTTGACTATTCAACTTCAACTAGAAGAATTTGACAGTTGTCAATTCACATCATCCACGTTCACACACAAAACAATAAACCATACATAAACAAAACTCGAAATCTCCTAAAAAGAAAAAGAATAACTCAACCTACATAGAGAACATTTAATTTTCATTCAATCGTTAATACAAGAAATTTAAAGTTTTTTTCTTTTATTTTATAAGTACCTATAGGTACTTTTATTGTTTCCTATGATATGTTAAAAGTTTCAGTTTTTAATGGAACACACTATTTCCACATATATTTCCAAATTTCTTTGACTACGCGAGAGTTACCTTTTTTCCTAAATATGCCGAAAATGACAAAAAGGGATTTCAATTCTGAAGACTGGAATAGCTAAAAAGTTACAATCATCAAGCCATAAATATCAGTTGAAAACATAATATCATGGTGAATGAGGTGAATCCTACGGAAAAAGTTCACCTACTCAAGGTGAATTGTAAAAAATATCCCCACGTCAATAGTAATTTAATAGGTAGATGACCTTGTACTTTTGTTAAATCATCCTCGTTATTATCTTTATTTGTTCAAGATAAATCTAAGTGTGATATAAACTTTCTCATCATCAAGTAATAAGGTCCATAACAATTCTAGCTAGAGAGATGGAGTCTCCTGTTGTCACCATAGAAGAAGGTCAACTACAAGGTTGCCAAAAAACGAATTTGAATGGAGAGCAGTTTTATGCTTTCTTGGGAATACCCTACGCCACACCACCCATAGGAGAATTAAGATTCAAGGTCAGAATACAGTTTCTCACAATTTTATTTTAATAAATAACCATAACCTATCTTGTGATTTTTTTATTTAAGTGAATTTCTTTAGTTTCATTCGACTCATATTTTTCAAAAAAAACGTTTTGTTTATTGGATATTTTGTTTTATTTCTTAACTTGGCCATGTCAAGATTGGCTGGTGCTATAATTTATTTAGTTTGGGTCTAATTAATGAAGTCGTAAGAGCACTTTCGCGCACTTGTTACTATTGTTATACATATATTTAAATTCTCAGGCTCCTGTGCCTATCGAATCTTGGAATGGAATCAAAGAAGCAATCACAGATGGTGATTCCTGCTATCAACGAAGTGACTTAATAAATGAAATTGAAGGATCTGAAAATTGCTTGCACTTGAGTGTGTATACTAAAAATGTAAGTATAAAATAATAAATATAAGGAAACTTTTATTATTTAATTTATTTATTTGTTTCAATTTAACTTATTCCAGCTACCTAAAGAATCCAAAACACTAAAACCTGTTATGGTTTGGTTCTACGGTGGAGCTTTCGTGCAAGGCTCAAACAGCTCAAAACTATACGGCCCTGAGTTTCTTTTAACAGAAGATATTGTTCTTGTAACAGTGAACTATCGTCTAGGATTTTTAGGGTTTCTACAATTGAAAGATGTTTCTTTAGATGTACCAGGAAACGCAGGATTGAAAGACCAACGACTAGGTCTTAAGTGGGTTCAAAGAAACATCAAAAACTTCAACGGAGATCCGCAGAACGTTACTATTGTCGGTGAGAGTGCTGGAAGTGCTAGTACTCATTACCATATCTTGAGCTCGGCTTCTAAAGGACTGTTCCACAAAGCTATTCTACAAAGCGGGTGTTTACTGAATCACTGGGCTACTGCTTCTTATCATAGTATTGAATTTGCAAAAACTATTGATGAAAACGTTTCCACTGAAAAAGAAGCTCTGGATGTCTTAAAAAGTTTAACTACCGAAGAGCTGTATAATGCCCAGGAACAATTTCGAGGAGGAGTGAGTACTTTGTTGTAGAAAATGTTATTTCTCATATGATACTAATTTTATAGTCCTTGGGAGTAGTAGGACCCACTATTGAGCTCCCCAACCCAACGGCTGTATTAACATCTCCACCAGCAGAGATTTTAGCTTCTGGACAATATAACAAAGTACCAATAATTATAGGTCATACTAATAGAGAAGGCTTGTTGATACAGTTCTATAAAAATATCAAACCAATTTCTGACGAAGCAGCTCCTGAAGAAGCCGATGTGAACTTCTCCAAACTATATTTATCTCGCTTTCTCCCGCCTGGGGTCAGCAACGAAGATCCTAAGGGCAAAATGATTCTAAAAGAGATCATGGAATCTTATCGCCAAGCTGATGATGAATTTGCGGTAAGATTGAAAGAATTTGGGAGTATATAAAAGTGATTTTTGTTTCAAGTTCATCTATTGGTTTTTTATTATTTGCAGTTTATATCAGATTTTTATTTCGTATCAGGCATAATTCCAGCAGCCAAGCTACATGCTAAGACTTCACAATATCCTGTTTATTGCTACGTAGTATCACTTGACGCGGGACTAAATCTGCTGAAAAAAGTGGCCAAAATAACTGAAAAAGGTAATTTTTTGATAGATTAGTCTTGTTACAAATGCTGGTTCTTTTGCTCTAGTGGATTTCTTCTCATCTATCTCCTCGAGGATCAAGAGCGTCTTTAAACTTACTGTATATCTCAATGTTGTATAATTTCTCAGGTACTTGCCATGGTGATGAACTGGGATATCTGTTTAATGCCCCAATATTAGAAAGTTTTCTAACCAGAGGTGTAGCTGAAGAAAAAGCAATACGAAATATGGTTAAGTTATGGACTAATTTTGCTAAAACTAGCAATCCCACCCCCGAAGGAAACGATTTAAATATAATTTGGAAGCCTTTCAAAGTAGATGAGTTGAACTACTTAGATATTGGTAGTGAACTTACTCCACTAACGAACCCGGAGCCAGAAAGAATGAAACTTTGGGAACAAATATCTGAATTTAAGTATTAAATTGTTAAAATATTGTGAATTATTTTAATAAATACCTTTTTTTTAATGAAATGGAAATAATTATTATAAGAATAATGCTTGTTATCACTGATACAAAAAGGGCAAGAAATTTACATGAATACCTGTGTACGATAATAATACTATAGTCACCTTTACATAGTACATACCTATGAGAGATTAAAGTATCAACAGATAACAATTAAGGTGAGTGTTTTATTTAATATTATGTGAATTTTTGAGTATTTATTCTCATTTTACGTATTGGGGCTTGAAATAAAACAGGATACTTGAAGGAATCGTTTGATATTAGTGGTCACTATACATCAATTTTATCAATATTTGAAAATAAGTGAAGTTCAACGTCGAGAATACATAAATTATCTTATCGCAAACAAGAAATAATGACCTTTAAACATTAAACCAGTCTCCAAAATCGAGCAGTTTTAGTTGTGTATACCAACAGTAAAGAAGGTAGGTACCTATGATTTTAAATATCATTAAAAAATTCGTACTATAAAGTGAGATATGATAAAAAAAGTTAAAAATCATTTTCAATTATGAGATTGCTTACTTCAGAAGCCTTTAGATATTTAAAAAAGGAGTAATTTCGAGTACCTACTAACATAATTTTTAACCCATCAGTCACCTTTTGTTACGAACTAATTTTTAAACAAAGTACAATTATATTTTGCTCCGCTTAATAGACAAAACTTTTATAGTAAACAAACATGGAGTATCCTATCGTAACTATAACCCAAGGTCAACTACGAGGAAGCTCCAGAAAAAATTTAGATGGTGAAAATTTTTATTCATTCCTAGGAATTCCATACGGGAAGCCTCCCATAGGAAATCTCAGATTTAAGGTAGGATTAATATAAAATTTAATAAATTATGAAATAACACAATTTTAATTTGTTAAAAAATGAATATCTTTACAGTAGAAATTGAACAAAATAAGCCAATAACACTTTCTAGACCTTACAATATCAAATATAAATAATAGACATGATTTTTCTATATTTCACAAATCCTTCAAATTAAATCTTTTAGAAGCCCTTGAGATAAATTAAAACAAATATTCAGATAATCTTAACGACCAAATAGATATCTACAATTTTCCCTTATTAAACCTTTTTACCTAGAAAGGTTCCTGTAGGATTGTTGTGAATGAGTTTCCAAGTGAACTTGTTAAATACTTTAGTTAATCCCATATTTAGACAAATTCTGTTTTCATTTCATTTCCTTGTAAATAGATTATAATTTTATTGTTAAAGTTTAGTATGGATCCACATCAAGCAAAAGCCTCATCTATTCAATTTTTTATATATTCTAGGCACCAGAACCTGCAGAGCCATGGGCTGGAATAAGAGATGGTACCAAAGAAGGTCTCCCTTGCATCCAACGCAGTGAAGTAACAAATATAGTCGCAGGCTCTGAAGACTGCTTAAACCTAAATATTTTTACAAAAAAGGTAAGCATCAACAGTTGTAGCTAAAATAAGGCTAATACTTCTTTAATTTAGCTTCCAGCAGAAGCCTCTTCGTTAAAACCAGTTATGGTATGGATTCATGGAGGGGGATTTATCACCGGATCTAATAGTATTCAACATTATGGACCCGAGCATCTTATGCTTGAAGATATAGTTTTAGTAACAATCAACTATCGATTAGGTTTTCTAGGTTTTTTAAACGCGGAAGATCCCTTATTACAAGTACACGGTAATGCAGGTATTAAAGATCAACGGTTAGCTTTGCAATGGGTGCAGAAAAATATTAAGTATTTCAATGGAGATCCAGGTAATGTTACAGTTTTCGGAGAGAGTGCTGGTGGTATGAGTACACACTGTCTTGTTTTATCAACAACAACGAATGGGCTGTTTCATAAAGCTATTATGCAAAGTGGGTGTTTATATGTAAAATCTAATTCAGATAGTGTTGTTGTTGAAATTGCACAATTTATTGATAAAAACGTAAAGACGGAAAGTGAAGCGTTGGATATTTTGAAAAATTTGAGCGTGGAAGAATTGTATGAAACACAAGTGAAATATTTAGAGGTGAGTAGGTAGCTGATGTAAATAAAATGAATCGGTTAGGATTGCGTACTTTATTTTAGAAATATCCTTCAAATCTACCAACCCCAATTATAGAAAAACCAAATTCCACTGAAATTATAACAAAACCAATAATGGAAATAATACTATCGGGAAATTACAATAAAGTTCCTCTTTTATTTGGATATACAGACAACGAAGGAATTCTTGAAAATATTTTAACAACAAAAAATATACTTGGAAAAGGCTGGGACGTAATTTTCCAAATAGAACGCTTTTGTCGTTTGAAAGAAAATGATCCTAAAAGACAAATTGTTGAAAATAAGCTCAAACAATTGTATTCTCAGGAAAAATATGCTGAAGATAAATATGTGGTAAGTTTTAACTAATTTTGATAAAATTTATTTATCCATTCAAAGTCAAGAATTCAAGCTGGCTATCGAGTTCTACTTTATTTTTTGACATCTGTCTTTGCCCAGCTATTACAGCTGTAAAATTTATTGACATAGTCGTCCCTTAGAGGTTTTCTCATTATGTAGAACTTATTTAATATGCTTTTTCAGTGGACAGGCGACTGTTTATTCAAAATTCCTGCAATAACTGCATGTAAGCTACACTCTGCAACATCTTCGGAACCTGCATATTTATATAGTATGTCTATAGATGCAGGTTTGAATTTCTGGAAAAGATTGTACGATATATATGATATTCCAGGTGAGTTAATCCTTAACCTCATGTTCATTTTGGTCACAGGACGCTTTCTGTAATGTTGAACACGTTTTAGGAGCTTCCCACGCCGACGATTTAGGTTACTTGTTCAACACCGCATTTGCTTCACACAAATTACACAAGGGTGAAATGGAAATTTTAGCAGTCAAACGTTTCGTTAAACTTTGGACCAATTTTGCGAAGTATGGAAACCCAACTCCTGCTGGAAATGATTTGAATATTGTATGGAAACCTGTTGAAGATGGTGAAGTTCATTATTTGGACATTGGAAAGGAGCTGGTACCTTCTACTAATCCTATACATGATAGAGTGAAAGTTTGGAGCGAGGTTTATGAAATTCTGGCATCGGACAAGTGAAATTTTTGTCTTTCTGGTGGATTGAAATAGAAAAAGGAATATGAAACGTTGTTTTTTTAACTTTCAATACTTTAATGAAGAATTTAAGCTTGATTTTTATTTTCTTGAGTGCCTACAATGAATCAAAACGTTTTTAGAGTTTGATTCTAGTGATTTCATTTTCATTACTGTAAAAAATTACATGATATTTCCGTAGATCGGCAATTTTTATAATAAAAATTTCGTGAAAGTTTGTCCGTTAACCAAAAAGTTTATTTTTGACATGTAATTTTAAAAGTTACCATTACCAACAGACTCTGAAACTTTGATAAAATTATTTAAATAGAATTCAAACACAAACATAAGCGTATCTGGAAACCTGAGGGGTGTAATATACAGATAGAGGCAAGAGGCCAGCTCGTAAGTGAGAGATGGAAAGTCATAGGTTCTAACTGACTTTCTCCAATGGTGCCTATGGCTTGTTGGCTCTATTAATAGTAGGTATATCTATGGTAAAATATAGTAGTACTAATTATATTAGACACGTGTATTGATACAAATAGGTATTGCTTTGATTAGAAGTGATCGTGACATCAAGATGTATCAATTGTATTCAAATGAATTGACGGCTGTATTGATTAAGGTAAATTAGTTATGAGCAAAATTTGTCTAGGTTTTCGTTCTTGCTTTGCTAATGTTTGGCAATGATACGCCACTGTATCTTGTGCGAAAACTGGTATATTGCTTGCATACCTTTTCTGCGTGATAAATGTTCTTGACATCCAATTTAGTTAAACCTTTTTTAATAACTTTTGTTCTAGCACTTCATATTTGAAAATGAAATATTCACGGTGAAAATTTAATATTGTCAACAAACGTACCTACCTAGAGATTTGATAAAGTATGAATTTATTTATTACCTTGAACTTAAATGTATTCAAAGACCAATAAACATAATCGAAATAATCATTGTCAAAGGTAACATCAGTTCAGTACTCTTATAATGACTTACAAATTTGGTTTTTATATTTCACTGAAATAAAAATTTTTGAGTGAATATAAAAAGCAGTGGAGAGTGAAATATGAAAAGAGCAAAATATTGTCTAAGATCTTTTTCTATTCAAAGCACGAATCTTTTGTAGACCGGGCGTAAGGTTAGGTTCGTGATATTTTCAGAAAAATTATAAAGAACGATAAAATATCGTTCTGGTTGCAAAGTTTAGAGTATCAAATAACAAAAATCGCTTAATAATTTGTCTAATAGACTCCGTTTTACATACGAAGAAGCAGCCACGTGAAGTTTGCCAACTGTCTTGCGCAGGAACCAAAATTGGTCTTGTTCTCAACCTCAAAATAATATTTCCATACATTAAAACAATCTCGACATTTTTGTATGCAGCCAAAACGAGGTTAGCGTCAAGTCGAGCTTATACTATACACCGTATGCTCGAAAATTGACCGAATTCCGGTGTGAAGAAGGCTATACAACACCCCAAGGAAAATTTATTATCGAAAGGAACGGAAAAGAAAATCCTAATAACATCCAATTACGATTAGAATGATATATTACGCCTTTTTACATGGTTTTAAATGTAAAGATAAGATATTGTATGTTTTTTGGACCTACTCTTCCATATTTTGCATAATTACCAGCGTAATAGATTGAGCTGGTCATTATATATCTCAATTTTAAATATCTTTGAGTCTGATATTTGTAAATAGAATTACAGTGAAGTTTGTAGACACCAGACTTTTGTGTATAAAGTTTTTTCAACTTTGGTATTCAATAAAATAGCATATCGTAAGACAATTTTATTGTAGACTTGTCAATGTTTGAAATTATTATTGAATCTTTATTTGAAATTTCGAAATAGAAGCTAGAAACGAACTACCATGACGTCCTGTGAAAATAAATATATAAATTTGATATAGTACTGTGAAGTTTTTAATTATACCGAGTGTCCCACGACGTTTTGACTTTGTTTGACTGGTAAATATTGTTTAATAAGGCACACTTTTAAATAGACCTTCTACGCCTCTGTGTTATTTAAAGAAAACGAACAGCACTTTTAGGAGGAAAGTGTAAAACTCATTTTCAGTTCGTCTGGGCCGCATTGCAGCGACCACAAACCGTCGCGGCTTTAGCCTATAGTCGGGAAAACAGCAGTGAAAAGTGGACGTCCGTATCATCAGCTGGCATGGCCACGAGCGGGTGGTTTTCTAGATTACGTTCCTAAGGGGATTACAGGCAGGATTGTATTCACCCAGATGCGGCACTAGGGATACAATATCCAAAGGATAAAAAAAAATCAGTAAAATAGCGCGGTAACGTTTATGGTTATTAAAACGGACTTTTATTTTTTGTTCAGAGCTTATTTAAATGACTTCCGATGTATTACCCTGAATATTGTGATAAAAATAACTGAAGCCAGTCCTGTAATGGTAACAATAGTCGCCTCCAGAATCCGGAACACACTACACGGTGCAGAACCGCTTTCCGACACTTTTCACCATGTATTCAGATAAAGCGTGTCTCCACATGCCGAATTAATACGTTTCGTACATGTATATTGTATATGCAGTCTTCTCCAGCATAGAAATACGAATAATATGAATAAAACAGGTGAATGGTTAAGTAGAGAATATTAAATAGAGGGTGATGAACAAATTTGTGTTATATTCATTCATAATTATGCCGATTATTAAAATGAAGTTAACAGCTTATTACTATTATTTACACTTACCTATTTTCAACCGCGTTTTGAAATTTAACAGCCATTCGCAGAATTGGTCCTATTGTATGTAAATAATAAAACATTTTTGGTTATATTTTGTGGTCAAATGAATAATGAACTTATTTGTATATCCGCCAAATTGTTGTTACTAACTTGTTAACAATGCATAATAAAAGTCTGTCTGTTTTAAACCTTCTACTGTATATCATATTTTGAGTAATTACAATGCTGTTCATTACTGAACTTGTAAAATATTCCAAAACATAAGGCGATTTCGTCCCGCTTTGGTACCCCACTTTGGTCTGTCAATTACATACCAATCGATTTCGTTCCGAAAAACGATGACGTCAATCTAACTTTGGTACCTTTTTGGTCTGTCAAATCACATACCGAGATCTGCAGCACGGTTACTGAAATTGGTAGCTTTCTATCCTTGTCTAAAGTAGTTTCTGTCTTTCTTTTTATTTGTAAATATATTGTTCTATGTTAATTTCGTCAATCAGCTGTAACCAAACGATTTCGCCTGTTATTGGTAGTTTACGTCATAGCGGTGACGTAGGACCTACCAATTGGTTAACCAAAGTCCCTACCAACCAAAACGGGACGAAATCGCCTAATATCTCTACCAGAACCAAGCCCAAAAAAAAAGATTAATATGAAACCGCAAAACGCATAAATCTAACATGTCTTTCAAACACTGGTATAAAAAGAGATATGTATGTGAATACACTCGAGTTCGGTGATTTGCAGTAGCGTAGCCACGCTTTTTTGTCGGTGGGCACTATAGGGTGACTAACTAACTAACAGACTTGCATTAAAATCCCACGCTTTGGGAACAAAAAGATCTAAGCATAATGACATAAAAGACACTGGACATATGTCCACTAAAGCACTAACCTAACATTAAAAATTTTAGACAGAACTTGAATTTGTCAGACATTCTATTATGTTTTATATAAGTAGTGTAGAATTGAAGGGGGTGTTGATATATTCAATTCCTATCTCACCAAAATTACATGTCTAATTATCATGCTGGTACCTAGGTACTAGTGATATTTATCACTCAACTATACTAGTCAATATGTGTGTTGACAGTCCGTTTTATGGGTCAAAGATGCAAGATTAAGCATGGTATTGTATAGTACATCTTATAATAATAAAACCATTTTAGTTTCTTTCTTGTACTATAATTACTGCAGTTACCATACCGTTATTTATTCTGGTACATCTATATTTTATACAGAATTCGAGATATTAACCATTGGAGGTTTTTGCTACCTACCTCCCTTACCCTTTTTTTTCTGGCTACACCACTGGTGATTTGCATGATATAAGTATCACTACGAAAAACTCATTAACTTTGTTTGATATCTCGCAATTTGTAAATTTTTTTCTAATATACACTGCGTGAGCCAATTTACAATGTGATGCAATAAATTGGTCATGCATACACTACTAAAGTCATCATTAACATCTTGCTATAGTCCATTTAATACCACTTTGAAAAGCCTCACTTACACCACTAAAAGTTACCAGATTAGTTACTGAAGGATGTGTTCCGAAAAAGTAGACAACACCCTATTAAATATGCCTTGATTGATGAAGAAACCAGCCACCCATATCCATAAGTCGATTTCTCGTCTGTTCAGTAGATTATTTAGATGTTTATTGTATATATAAGATGGATAACCTTTTATTGTTTTGCCGGACTAAGCGAAGAGCTGGTACCCGAAGTAGAAGGAAGGATCCTGAAGTTTTTAAAGGAACAGTTTCAAAGAAATTGAGTGAAAATAATAAGAGTGGATGCGATGACAAAATTAATTATATTTATCTGTCAGAACTATCAAAAATGATCAGATGTCTATACTAGAAAGTGTTGTGTGAAACTGGGCGGAATCTGACCAATCAGAGGTCTACAGAAGTGCCAACTTAAATTCAAATTACTCCTCCTGGAAAGTCACAAATGTCATTCTTGTCAAAAACAGATTCCAAACAAGAAAATGTGATTTTTTCAGTTTTTAACAGTCAATTTGACTCTTTTAATGGGAAAAGGTTAATTTGTTGAATAAAACACAAGTTTACTTGATTTTTATTTATGTAAACCTGACAAAGTAATAATTTAGGAAAAAAACCTACGCAATATGCTTTGTTTAAAAAGAGAATAAACAAAAGAATAACGTATATAAAATTAAAATTATCATATAAACAAAAATGCAAATATATGTACTAAATGAAATGCTAAACTGCTTACTACAAGAAAAAAAAACAACCAAATACTGCACTGAAGAGATTTACCGTGAATGTATGTGAAAAACTTACAGAGTGTTCAAAATATCGATGCAAAGATTTAATATCATTTAACAATTCAAAAAATTGCTGAAAACAGCGCTAATGCTGAAATTATAATATACAATGCTCTACCAATAAAAAATCCACCGGGCTAACCAAAACTATTTAGTTTTTTACAAAAAAAAAGACAGTTTGTTTCACTTTTAACTGCTGTTGGAACAAAACTAAAAAGGGGGTGAACATAGAATTCGTATGGATTTTTCAAGGTAGGCCAGTGTTTTATACAGAAGAAAATAAAGAAAAAAAATCGGTTTTAATAAAATATCGAGTTTAACAATAACAGTAGGGTAAATGGGGTGGGTTTATTGATATCAACTATTAGATATTTTTCATTTACTTTCAAAGTCAGATTGTTGATCGGGGATTTTAGTGCGTGTGGTTAAAAAGTGTTAAATTTCCCAAACTATTAAAATTATTTTTCGATTTATTTGTTTTTGGACTGTGGGGGTCCATTTTTTGCTAATATTAAAGGGAAAATGCGAAAAATTGACAAAAACAACCAAAATTATTTTGATCATTTTGCGAATATGACAATTTAGGTAAAAAAATCGATTGCATAAATGTTAGTTTTTAATATTTGAATAATTTCCATAAAAAAAAAGAATTTCCTACCAATTTTTTTCAATTAAATATTAAATGATTAAAATTTCCAATTTTTAATAATTACTGACCCTTTAAATTAAAAATATGCTAAATAATTTCCAAAATGCTAAAAATCGAAAATATTATAACTGATATTGAAAGTAAATAACAAAAAAATTTCATACACAACAACAATAAAAATAATAATGTGTATTTGGTAATTGAAATCGACGAAAATCATGACTAGTTACATGACACTTTTATCATTTTTTTTAAATCCTTATAACTACTAGTCTGTTCCTTACCATTACCACATATGTGTTTCTCTAATTTCGCTAATTATATGCGAAGCTCTCTGAAGTGCCTGAAAATAATCAACAATTAAAAATAAAACTCCATTTCACAACCAAAAATAAATTTTTTTTTTGTGATTATTTGTTTTTTGCAAAAAGTACAAAAAAAGCTTGAAAGAGATATAAAGAATAATTGTGCGCGGTCATCAAGACGTGTACTTAATTCCAGAAACCAGTGGCCGAATGTTGATTGCCTCCTATTTTAACCGATGTTGCCAGAAGCGCAGATTAATTTGTACAAATGATATTTTTGACTTGTTATCGTTGACTTTTTTTCTAAGTCATGCATAATAGATAAAACTAAATACTTTCATCCGTCAACATTGTACTTTACAGAGAGAATGATGGAAGTGTTTAGTTTTACCTATTTTGCATGACTTCGAAGAAAAGTCAACGATAACGAGTCAAAAATATCATTTGTACAAATTAATAGCCGCTTCTGGCAACAGCGGTTAAAATAGGGGTGCAATCAACATTCGACCACTGGATTCTGGAATTAAGTACACGCCTTGATGACCGCGCACAATTATTATCTCAAGCTTTTTTTCGCACTTGTGCACGAGGGTTCCGAAAGGATTTTCGCAATCTGTATATGACAAGACTACACTACTAAAAATAGCATTTTTTTACCGTATTTAAAAAAAAATTTATATCCTGTATATATGAAAAAAATACAGAGTAAAAAATAGTATTTTTGTGGCATTATTTGTAATTTTTTTGTACACTATGTATATATAAAAGTGAAAAATTCAATTGACTTACTTTCAGCATATCACCGGCTTCTCGACGTCTCTGAGCAATATGTTCAGATTCGTCCAAGAGTTGATCGGCGTTGTCGGCTTTATACAGATGAGTTACCAGTTCAGATTGCAAGTTATCTTTAACGAAATTCACTAGGAAATGCATAACTGCTTTGGGTACGGTGTCTTGAATAGATTTTCTCACGATGTAAAAGTAGGTATTAATTAATCTTTCTGGAATTGAAAGAAAAATAGGAAAAACGAGATAAATGGAAGAATTAAAAGGAGGTACAAGACACACACCGATGAAATTTGTAGTATTCAAATTTTATCAAATAAATTTTAAATATTAACAAAAAAATTATGACCTATTTACAAGGAAATAAAATAAAAAAGGAAAAAGAATTTGTCTTAATATGGGATTAACTAAAATATTTAACAAAAGTTTACCTGGAAACTCATTCACAACAATCCTACAGGAACCTTTCTAGGTAAAAGGGTTTAATAAGTGAGAATTGTTGATATCTATTTGGTCGTTGAGGAGATTATCTGGATATTTGTTTTTATTTATCTCAAGGGTTTCTAAAAGATTCAATTTAAAGGATTTAGGTTCTATATGCAAAATTTCAAAATTTGAGAATCGATAAGAGTGTTGGTTTGCTAATAAATGATTAGAGTAGTTGGAATCTGATTTTTGGTTGTCATAGCTAAGTTTGTGTTCTGAAATTATTGTTTTAAAATTCCTAAAAGTTCTACCTATATAAATTTTATCACGGTTGTCATTACCACATTTTAATTTATAAACTCCTGATTTATTTAGTTAGAAGATTTGGATTTGTTGTTTTTAATGGATTTGGATAAATTGTTATCGGTTTTGAATCAAATATTCAAGTCTAAAGTTTCTAAAAATGATTTGATTTTTATTGATAGTATTCCAAAGTATGTTAAGCTTCTAAATTGGTTATTTTTGTTTTTATCAGAAAGAAATACTTGATCTAGAGTATGTTTTCACAAACCATCACTTACAGAAAGTACAATTTATAATAGTTCAGTCCACCCAGTCAATCATAAATTAGCAGCTTTCAATAGTATGATACATATAAAGACTTTTAACAGTTACATTGAATATTGACAATTACAACAAAGAACTAAATATAATAAAACAAATAGCTGTTAATAATAATTACGATCCAAATTTAATTGACAATATCATAAATAAAAAGATACGAAAACAAAAGTAACCAATTTTAGAAGCATAACATACTTCGAAATACTATCCTTAAAAATCTAATCATTTTTAGAAACTTTAGACTTGAATATTTGCTTCAAAACCGATAACAATTTATCCAAATCCATTAAAAACAACAAATCCAAATCTTCTAACTAAATAAATCAGGAGTTTATAAATTAAAATGTGGTAATGACAACTGTGATGAAATTTATATAGGTAGAACTTTTAGGAATTTTAAAACTAGAATTTCAGAACACAAACGTAGCTAAGACAACCAAAAATCAGATTCCAACTTCTCAAATCATTTATTAGCAAACCAACACTTTTTCGATTAAAATTTTGAAATTTTGCATATAGAACCTGAATCCTTCAAATTAAATCTTTTAGAAGCCCTTGAGATAAATATAAACAAATATTTAAATAATCTTAACGACCAAATAGATATCAACAATTTTCCCTTATTGAAACTTTTTACCTAGAAAGATTCCTGTAGGATTGTTGTGAATGAGTTTCCAGGTAAACTTGTTAAATACTTTAGTTAATCCCATATTTAGAGACATTTTTTTCCTTTTTTATTTTATTTCCTTGTAAATAGATCATTTTATTTCATAAAATTTAGTATGAATCTACATCAAGTAAAAGCCTCATCTATTCAATTTCATTCATATTTTCCAATAATTTTAAATAATTCCAAAATAATATAAGATAAGATACATTTTTTTCGACTCACCGATAATTTCGCAATCGTGTTCTTCGTTTTCGGACAATTTTCTAAAACTACTGCTGTTTACAGGAACCTGCGGTAATAAATTTACCGGTTTTTGAGGACTTAGAACGTTTCTCAACTCGGCTTCCGCTTTTATGTTATCTGGTATATTATTAAAGTCATTTTCTTTTCCATTTGGTATGGTCCACGGTTTATTTTCATCTTCGTTGTTTAATTGTGGATTACTCGAAGATCTAGCCTTAAAATAAAACAAAAAAAATTAATTTTTCTGTTTGTTATGGTATGAGGGAAAGTGAATTAGTTGTTTTTTTTTGAAACCAAACTCCAAAACGAAGAGCTATTAGTAAGTCAAACTTCTAGCTACAATTGACGGACTATAACTCAGCAATACCTGAATATCTGACATAAATTCGTTATAACTAGTGATCGGGAAAATTCGGAAGAGATCGTTAAGAAAATCAACCTTCTCTTGTTGTTCGACCAATGGATGTGGACTACGATGTTTCTATAATATTTAAAATTATACAATTACTCTATAACCTAAATATCCCTTTTTTTTTTAAAACCGACCAACGGAATGTTAGTTATAACCAAATAAACATGATAGATGACATATGTCACTTGTCGATTTTACTAGACACCTAAACTAAAGGCATTTTTTCATGACTAACTGTGAAATAACAACTGTCAACTGTAACTTCCTTCCATGCATTTCTCATTGATATTATGACAACTGACATTTTCCGTTTTGTAATAGTTTCAAAACAGTTTGTCAAGAAAAAATGCCTTAGCATAATGGATAGAGGAGCTCTGTTTAAGGTCAGTGTGGCCAACAAAAATTGTTTTTTTATGACAAGAATGACGGTTAAGGTCTACTGTTCAAAACATATGATTTTGCTTGTTTTTTTATCATTGTGAATATCTATTTTGCTTTATTAAAATAATGAATACATCCCCGAAGCGTAAATCTTGAAATTTAACATGACTTTTTAGCTGAATACTCAACATATCAGTGGCCAATATAGTTCTATGAACTCTTGGCATGTCACCATTTCATTTCTGTTATTCAGTCACTAGTTATGTCAAATGTCAGTGAAAAAAGTAATAAGAAGAATAGAGATACAGCTAAATAGAAATGCTACAAAAATCTAATCGAAAATGGACATACACGATTAAAGGAATATCAACAAAAATAAATATAACTGACATTTGACATAACTTTTGACTGAATGAAATGGTGACATGACAAAAGTTCCTAGAATTATTGGCCACTGATATGTTGAGTATTCAGCTAAAAAGTCATTTTAAATTTCAAGATATACGGTTCAGGGGTGTATTCATTATTTTAATAAAGCAATCATGATAAAAAACATGCAAAATCTTATGTTTTGAACAGTAGTTCTCAACTGTCATTCTTGTCAGAAAAAAACACTTTATGTTGGCCGCACTGACCTTAAGACTGAACTCCTCTATTATAACAAAATAAACAATAAATATGATAGATGACACCTGTCACTTGTCGATTTTCCTATACACCTAAACTAGCATAAAGAAATAAAAGGCAAAAAAAAACTAAAGCTGAAACAAACGATACTCTACCTTACTCACCAGTCCTTGCGCATCCCCTTGATGTTTACCAAACATACTTTTAGGGCGAGAAGGTCTAGTACTACTTTCTCCAGACGAATTTATAACGGTCGGTACCATCTGGATATCCTTATAAAAATCAGGATGTTTGGTGTTTATATACGCCAATTCGATAGCGACAAGATTTTCAACCATTGTATTGGTGGTAGGTAGTCTGCGTCTTAGTAATTGTGTTACCACGTCAACTATCTTTTCGTACAGTTTCGGAAAACGAAGCATTTCTTGTTGTACTTCATTACCGCAATGCTGAAATAAACACAAATTAGTTTACGATGAGAGTTTTTGTCAACCTTTCATCTACCTGTATAATTCTTTGCATTTCTTCATGAATTAGTTCAACGCAACGCAAAGAAGGTTCTTCCAACCTTCTTATCTGTCTTTTTACCAACAATTCAAAAGAAACTTCAGGTACAAACAACGCAGGACGAGGTCCATTAGCGTTTCTATGAAAAAAATATCAAAATTATTCACCCAGCTACATTTCGTTAAAAAAAATTCTACCTTATAGCTGTTAGAATATCCATTTTTGTAAGTCCAGCTAGAGGATGTATTGAATCCAAAGTTCTCCCGAAAGTTTCATGAAAAATATAACATATTCTGGCGCCCCCGCATAATTCAGTGGTTTCTATGTTTCTAGCAGTGCCTTCGATAGTAGAACAATAGGCAGATGCAAATTTTGTGATGATTTGTAACAAAGTTTTGCTCTTATCGGATATATCTTCTCCGTAGGAACTTAATAGAGATTGGTATTGGGATATCATGAGATTTACTCTTGTCTGTAAGAATATATTTAATAATTTCGTATAATTAAAGTTAGTTTTATTGGGATATGTAAACATTGTTTAAAGTAACAAGGTATTATAATGTCACTCAAATATGACAAGATTGTTTAAGCTATGTTCAATTGAATGTCTATTTTCCCCAACTTTTCCTCCCAATGTTTTCACAATGAACAATTGTGAATGAGTTTTCAGTTAAACTTTAGTTAATCCCATATTTGGACACATTTTTTTCCTTTTTTACTTTATTGCCATGTAAATAGATTATTATTTTATTGTTAATATCCGTAAAATTTAGTATTAAGTCACTGTATAAATTGAAAATTTCTCATTATACCTCCATTCATTTGATAAAGCTACTCATCTATCTCCTCATCTATTCAATTTTATTCATATTTTCCAATAATTTTAAATAGTTCCAAAATAATATAAGAAAAGATACATTTTTTGTTCATTTTCTCCCAATGTTTTCACAATGAACAAGATATTCACATTCATTTAAAGATTATATCCAACAACAATTTTGTTTATAATTATACTATCTGCCACCAAGTTAATCTAATTAATATTTCCGCTCTATGGTTTAGATAAATTGATAATTAAAATACTTAATATTAATAAGAGATATTTCTCTTACCACGCTAGATTAATACAATAAATATTTATAATTCACTGGCAATCAGACAAGTAAAAAGAAAATTTTATACACATTTTAAAACCAAAGATTATTTAAAAAAATACTAACCTTTAAATCCGGTAAACAGTCTCTAATATGATGCATCAATAACCTATTCAAAGTCTTTGCTAAATAAGGAGTACCATTTCTTCCGGCTAAAGTGGGATATTTACTTTGTAAAAAGGTAGCTTCGTCTTTCAAAGAATCCTTTATAGTTTTGTTATTCATAATATCTTGTTGCGATCGATTGACAACCCCAATAATACCTAATTTCACAGGAATTACCCTCCCACAAAGAATATCAATAGCGTCAGTTCCTACAATAAACAAACATGTTAAAACTGTCTATATAATTGGATAAAATATTCCACCTGCATCCATGAGATCTAATTTTGTAACAACAGCTAAAGTTCTTCTTCCATCTGGATCAACATCTTTAGCTATGGCTAAACTTTCCGAAGTAGCCATGTCGGTATTTGCAGTTACTACTGCTAAAATAATAGAATTGGGATTTGCAATATATTTCAAAACCAATTCACGAATTTGTTGTTCTATATCTGGTGGTTGATCACCTACAGGAACCTAAAAAGTTTATGTGGTGCATCAGTTTTTCTAAAATAGAGTACAATATAAATATTTACCTTTGTTATTCCAGGTAAATCAACTAGTGTTAAATTTACTACTTTAGTCGAGTAGATTTTCAAATTTATTGGTTCTGGACATATTCCTTTGTTACTACCTGCTACACGATTTGTCTCTTCTTCAATTTCATATCTAATTTTATCGAAATCTTTGAAAACTTTATCTTTGGCATGAAGAAAAATTCCCCAGTCTTCAGCTTCAACAGTACCTGAAATGAGAATAATGGTTTTTTGTATATCTAACAACTGCAGAAAATAAGAAACGTCTCACCATCCATTGCATTGCGATGTTCTCTATCATCCTTGGGGCAATAAACTAATTGTAGTATTAAAGGTCTTCTAGTTACAATACCGGTTCCTCTGGGTAAAAATGATTTACCTACCAAACTCTCAATTACAGAACTTTTTCCTGAACTCTGAAAAATCAATTTAGGTTATATCATAGTCAAATTTAGAATATCTGATATTTCAACTTACCTGTGATCCGAGAACTATAATTTGAGGTAAATGGATAGCATCCGAACCTACAGTATTGAAAACATCCTGTAACTTGTTAATTACTGGAATAAGAGCCTCCATTCTTGATTTTTTTAGGCTTGTTCCAAATGAGTATATCGATTAGTTCAAATACGCGTTTTATTCAATTCCAAGTAAGTCAAAAATTCATTATGCAAATGTCACTTAGCGATATTAAATGAAATTATTAACTAGTTTTTATAAAATAATATTTCACCTTTTTATTGGAGAAAGCTTTTGAAATTACCAATTCAAAACTGGCATCCGTCAATAATGTCAATGACATAACCCTCAGGCAAATTATCGCGAGTCACTTCAAAAACCGATTACTACAAATATAATTGAAGGGCTCGGACTGTTTCCACCAATAATTACCTATAAGACGCTCCACAATTTCAAATCCTCTACTAAACTGAAATAATTTGTTAAAACTTGTATTCACATCTATGGTATTCATAACAAAATCGAGTGCTGGCTGGATGTCCTATAGGATAGGAGGCCATTGTAATTTAGAAGAAGATCAATAAAATCGAGCAAGTTTTAAACAAACGAATAACGATCCCGAAGCCATTTTTTTTTACATATAAAAAACGCAATTACGAATTTGTACATTGTGTTGGTGTGTTTAACAGTGATTACGCATATTTTTGATAATATGTTATTCAGGTAATTAATATTTTATTGATTCTATTTCATGTTTTCCATGCGTTATAACATGTTATTATATTATGCGGTACTATCTTTTATTATCAAAAACTAAGAATTTCACATTGGTATATAGGGGATTATAAGTATTTAGAATTTGTCTCATCTATTATAATGGTTTAATTCAGAGTTGGTTATTGGGTATTTGAATAACGTCGTTGATGTAGGTACGATATTTTAAAACTATTTCGTTATTTCTTGCTGGTATTTTTTATGCCTATAGAGGTTATAGGAAAATGTAGAGAGAATTCATGAAGATAGGTAGGTATAGGTATACCCAATTACATTGAAAAAAATATATATATATATATAATTGGACCGTGTTTTTGATAGTGTTTGCAAGTAGTAGCTTGGTAAATAGTGAGCAAGATACTGTAGTGCATCTATAGTGTCTAGTCTAAGTATATCTAAGTATACCATGCCATTTTGGATAGTGGCCATATGTACCCTTCTGGGATAGTTGTATTAAATCATATTCATCATAAGAAATGGAAAAAACTCCTTCATTTGCGACAAGTCAATCCAGAGCGGCTATATCAGTCAGTAAACAAAAAATAACTTAAGTTTGAAAGTAGGTAGGTACCTACTGACATTTTGTTTGGTTAATGTTATGTATGTTGATACTTCTTCGACTTGGACAAAAGATGTCGTTGTCGATCATAAATATTTCAGTGAAATTGATATCGATTATGAATTTTTTTCTATAAAACAATATTAAATTATAACGCTTTCATTTTGTTATTTTCTTTTTACAGATTTAATTCGCTTGTCTCGGTACTTGAAAAGCGGTTTGCCAAAAGGTAGGTGGTTGTTATGACGAATAACAAAAATAGAATTTAAATAGAGATTTAAAACAGTTTTTAAAATTTTCTAGTTAATTTTTTGATTAAATATATTTTCTATTTGTGTTATTCAAAAAGGATGCCTGAAATGTTTTTGCTATTCACAATTTTTCGTATACTTGATATTTTTATAAAGAAATGAAATATTGGAAACACCCCAGCAAGAGGATATTTTTATGTGGATTTTGTTTGTGTTTCTTCTGTTTCAGGTGAAGTGTTTTTCAGCGCCATCGGTTAATATTTAGTATAGTAAAATAGTATAAAGACAATTTAATATTTTTGAATTTCAATAGAATAATCAAAACAAAACAAAAATAGACAATTCTTATCTTAACTTTAGGTATAACTTGAAAAGAATTTTTCTTAAATTCATTTTAATCATCTATATATTATTTTGAATATTATTAAGAAACTGAGTGAACATATTTTGAATTGAAATTATTTTGTTTGAAATAGCAAAACAATCTCACAGACATTTTTAGGTAAATGGAATGTTGCAGGCAGCTCAAAAGTGAAAATTTGGGCATAGAAATGGACAGGACCGAATTAAGGGTGTTTCTAATTTAAACAATTTTTTAACTGTTAGGTTTTTTTGTGGTTACACTTATTTTCAAATTTATGTGTGTGTTTGAAATAGAGTTTTTCTGATCACATATTTTTCCTTTGAGTACAATAAGTTTTTGAAAATCACTATAATAACACGTAAGCTCAGGCACTGGCTCGAAGTTGCTCTAACATAGTGGACTTAGAGGCTGTATCATGGGGAAATTTATGTGATGTATGCTAGTAAGGTCTGTGGTAAATGTGGTGGCAACCGCCGGTCGGTATATGGAATGGTTCGATTATTTCGGTTTAGGGCTTTTAAAAAGTGCTAAGTGCTGGATAATGAAAGAATGGTGCAGTTCAAATGGTATTGGGATGAAGCCTACATCTTGAAGTTCAAATGTAAGTGTTTTAGTTTTTATTTACTTTTAAAATTAATATTTTACACAACACGTTGCAGTATTGCGTGTTGCCTGCCTAGTAGGTGCTCTCATTGCTCATTGGTATGCTGGTCATATGGAATGTAGGGTTCATTTCTTTCCTACTCACTAGTTATGTCAAATGTCAGTTATATTTATTTTTGTTGATATTCGTTTAATTGTGTATGGTTCATACAACAGCCTTTTTGGTGTGCGTCATCGTTTGTGACGTATATTCGGGTTTTGGGTATGTCGTTTATTTTATTCGCTATTTTGACACATATCTAACCCTAAATTTGATAAATAAAATCATCAGGATCGCATTCAGCAAAATTCGACAAGGTTACGAAATTAGTAGTTACCAGCTTTTTTTTCTAACTGAAAATACTTAAGAAATTTCAAAATTCTCATGTATCTAGGTGTATCAAGGCATATTTTTTTGTATTATTCGAATAAATATAACAATAATATTCATATCAACTCTTCATAAATAATAATTGACCGTGAACAACAAAGTGCAGACCTGACAAGAACTGTCAGTGGGACAGTAGAAAAAGATGTCAGACACATTGACAATATGAAAGGTATATCTGCATCCTAATTTAAACAGAGAAAATTCTGCCGATTGATAGGTCGCGCTTGCGCTTAATCTGAACAACAACCAATCAAATTTTGGTAAGTCAATAATTAGGATTGACGTTTGTAATACATTTGAACGGTTCATTGTTGCGATATTTTGATTAGGATTAATCAAAGACCTGACTTTTTTTCCATTTCTTTCCAAGTAATGTGTTAAAAAGACATTAACAAACGATGACGCACACCAAAAAGGCTGTTGTATGAACCATGTCCACTTTCCATTAGATTTTGGGGTTGCTGTTTTGATTTATCACAATATCTTCATTAAATATGAAACTGCATCATATTCACTATCATCTTTTGCTTATCAAATGTACAGATCGTATTTAAAGTTAAATATCTTTGATTTTTTTCTTCCTGTATCTCGACTCTTTCACCTGCTCATTAGAAACGTTCGAAATGGCTGGCATTAAGGTAGGGTTAGAAATAAAAGGTCTCTGTTGTATACTTTCAGTCTTATTTTAACAATTTACAACAATATCTTTACAATATTTAAGCGAACTCAATTACCAATAAGAGTGTTATGATATATTAGTGTAAAATAATTATTATCAATTTTGTTAGAGTGCTTTCTGGTGGTAAAAACAAGAAATAATTTAAATTTAATTATGTTATAAACTTATAAATTGCTACTTGAAATGTTGAGATAAACGAGCGTTTCAACTTACGAAATGTGAATACGTTTAGCTGCTGATTTAAAGTAGAATGTCAAATTTATAGTATGCCACAAATTCGTGCAAGCTACTGTACTTTCACGTGGCATCTTGTATGAATTAAAAATTTCAAAAGTAAAGTATACTCATGAGTAGATTTTTCAAAGCTCGCTTATCCACATTTTGTAGTACCCAAACATTATCCAATAATTCTAGGCCAAGGCTCTATAAGTATCTATTCAACTTTTATAATATTATCAATATATATCACATTGGGATTTACATCTTGTTAGGTGTACCAATATTCAGGGCGTTTTCGGTTCGTTAATGTTTTTTTTTTAAATATTTCTGTAAAACCAGAGAATAATTACTTATTTTCTTTTCCGCACCCTCAATTTTGGCAACTTAACAGTAATACACATTGTTTAAACTAATATAAATCCTAGAAAATTAAATTTAGGAAGAAATGTACATGCTAAAAATATATGTCTAGGTATAAAAAAGTTATAATATATAAATAAAAATTCGTTTAATAATGAAGAACTATTACTAGTGAACATGTAGGTTTGAATACAAACAGTCATATACCTTTCGAATCTACACAATTAGTTTTCATACACGAAAAACCATGTCCAATATATTTATTTAAACTGTATCTTCAAGCTCATTTTTGAGTGCAAACAAAAAAGCTAATCACTTGATTCCAGTAAACAATTCACTAACAATATCTTTATACTTAACCACACTTAAGCAACCATGGAGACTAGTATAAGTTTTAGTGAACTGCACATTAGAATAGAAGCTAAAGTAAAGTATTCATTTGCTATCTGTAATCAACTTTGTTGCTATGATATTTAAGTTACACCAAAAATAAAGTTTTCAACAATTAGGTACAGCAAAAGAGGAAAAATACCGAAATATTGCATAGCCGTTGGTTACAAAAACTATACAGTTTAGTTACCAACCTAGATTATAATATTTGTGTCTGGGTTAAATTGTGGCTATCTCGGTTGAAGCTTTTGCCTTTTTTAGAAGAATTTGTAGACATTGTATGGAGTTTTTGTTGTACCAAAATAATCTTGAACTATAATAAAAATAGGATCTTTTCATTTGTCTAACTGCTCACTTTTGTTTTCGATGTTTTCTGTTGCTTTTAATTTATTTCTGATATTTTTCCTTGTCTAAACAAATTTTATTGTATTTTTAAAAGACTAAGAATATTATTATTACTGCAACTAATAGACGCTTATTTTGGCAAACATTTTCTACTTTATATAATTAGGCATAATCAGTCACAACAATTTTTCTTAATAGCGAAAATGAGTGAAAAAGGGATACATCTACATCTTACATAGGGGATGTAAAAAGCAGTTTTTTTTTTGGTCTTATACATATCATTGGCCTTTTATAAGAGCAAGTTACATTGAACATCAGCTAAAAATATTTTTGATATTTAAATGTGTCACAAAACTGTTCAAAATTGCCACAGGGAAAAAATCCACCGCTGCTATTCAAGATGTTGTGAGTAAAAAATATTTTAGGCTAATTTTCTCAGTTGAAAAATCTTTTTTTTTTCTAATATCAATGTCTATCTAGAAACCTGTTAAAACGATACTGTTTTTTCATGATAAAAATTTAGTTTTCTCAAAAAAGTCCTTAATCTACATTAAATTTATGAAAAAATTCGAAATCGTGATATCGGTATGTTGTTTGGTCCATAATAATTAAAAACAAAATTAAAAACTGTCAATTAAAAAATCTATTTTTGTTTCTTCAACTAACACATTATACCAACCCTACATATCTAAATTTTTTATTTGTAAAATCTTGTCGATGATATCAACTAAAGTATAGGTGGAAGAAACGTTCCGGAATCATTGAGATTTGAGTCCAATTTGGTGACACTGTCATGTAATCTAGTTTCTACGATTTTGGCCTTGACTTTATCGCCTTTTTGAACAACGCATTTGTAGTGACTTCGGGAATGACTGCTACCGGAAGTACTGCTAGAAGAGTGACTTTCATGCGACACATTCACTTCTGAGTGACTGTGACGAAGTTCTCCGGACTTTGACGAATGAGAACCAGCTGTTACCCAGGGATGGCGTAGGGCTTCGTCAGGAGCCAAACGTTTCTTAGGATTCCATCTATAATACAAAGACAAACTATTTAAAAATAATATAATTTCATTAATAATAAATATTAAACACTCCCGTTTAACTATTGGTAGGTTGGGTCTTGTATCGTTATATTGTTCTCAAAATATGGTAGAGATGGATGTCTTCCTTAGAGATAGTCTCGATAAGATAAGCACTAAGACAGGGCTCAAATTCCTTTTATTCAACCAAATGCTACACGTGGTTTCTCATTAGACATAAAAACTATAAATCAGTTTATCTATTTTGCTTGAAATTTTTGTATTAACCCATAAAATTGTGCTTAATTAAATTGATAAAGGAGAGCATTCAGAATATTTTCTGTTAGTTTATGTTTCGTGGGTATCGAATATAATAGTTCCCTGTCTAAGATTCATGTTATTGATAGACTAGCCATTAAATTTCATAAACAATACATAAAATAGATTTTTTGTACAAACTAGAACGTTTATCTAGTTAATTTTATTATTATTGACATAAATTGTGTGTTGTATATTGAATTTATAATTAATACTTTCTCACTTCAAACACTGTCTGTCAAAATCTGTTGCTGGTGGATATTTTTTAACAAAACTTACTCTAGACACTTTGATATGAAATCAATAAACAGTGGATCATTGCATCTTAAAACCATTGCCAAGTTTTTAGAGCCGGGCTTTCGTTTCCTTCCTTTGGAATTTGTCACACAACGAGGATTTCCACGAGAATCTGCAATGATAAATTGATTTAAATATTTTACATAGTTTAACTTGTTAAAAAATTACCGAAAAATAGTCTTCTGCGTGTGGCAACGTAAATGAGATCGTCAGGTGGTGGTCCCAAAACTTCCATAAGGCAAGCCAGCTGTTCTATTTCATTTTCTCCGGGAAATAAGGGGTAGCCCGTATACAGTTCTGCCAAAATGCATCCTGAAAAAATTATAATGTTAGTTTTCGGTACACTTTTTTAGAGGAATTACTTACCTAAACTCCACATATCGATTGCAGTACCATATGTTAATCCTAATATAACTTCTGGCGATCTATAGAATCTCGATTGAATGTATGTGTAGACCCTTTGGTTGGAGTAACAAGAACTGCCAAAGTCTATTACTTTGATGGAGCTGCTGCCTCGCTGTTTCAATAAAACATTTTCCTAAAACAGAAAAACGTATTTGATAATAATCCTGCTAAATGAGTGAGGTCAATATTGAGGTAGAAGTGGACCTCAAACGAGCAGGAGAAAAATAGCAGACTATGGAGGGACAAAAGTGAATAATAGGACCAATTGAGGCCATATATGTTGAGATATTATTGGGTTCTAACAAAAATAGCAGACTACGGAGGGACAAAAATGATAGATAGGATCAATGGAGGCAATATATGTTGAGATATTATTGGCTTCTAACAAAAATAGCAAACTATGGAGAGACAAAAGTGATAGATAGTATCAATGGAGGCAATATATGTTGAGATATTGGCTTCTAACTAAAATAGCAAATTATGGAGGGTCAAAAGTGATAGATAGGATCAATGGAGGCAATATATGTTGAGATGTTGGCTTCTAACGAAAATAGCAAACTATGGAGGGTCAAAAGTGATAGATAGGATCAATGGAGGCAATATATGTTGAGAGGTTGGCTTCTAACAAAAATAGCAAACTATGGAAGGTCAAAAGTGATAGATAGGATCAATGGAGGCAATATATGTTGAGATGGCTTCTAACAAAAATAACAAACTATGGAAGGTCAAAAGTGATAGATAGGATCAATGGAGGCAATATATGTTGAGATGTTGGCTTCTAACAAAAATAGCAAACTATGGAAGGTCAAAAGTGATAGATAGGATCAATGGAGGCAATATATGTTGAGATGGCTTCTAACAAAAATAACAAACTATGGAAGGTCAAAAGTGATAGATAGGATCAATGGAGGCAATATATGTTGAGATGGCTTCTAACAAAAATAACAAACTATGGAGGGTCAAAAGTGGTAGATAGGATCAATGGAGGCAATATATGTTGAGATATTATTGGCTTATAACAAAAATAGCAAACTATGGAGGGACAAAAGTGACAGATAGGATCAATGGAGGCAATATATGTTGAGATTTTATTGGCTTCTAACAAAAATAGCAAACTCTGGAGGGACAAAAGTGATAGATAGGATCAATGGAGGCAATATATGTTGAGATGGCTTCTAACAAAAATAACAAACTATGGAAGGTCAAAAGTGATAGATAGGATCAATGGAGGCAATATATGTTGAGATGTTGGCTTCTAACAAAAATAGCAAACTATGGAGGGACAAAAGTGATAGATAGGATCAATGGAGGCAATATATGTTGAGATATTATTGGATTCTAACAAAAATACCAAACTATGGAGGGTCAAAAGTGATAGATAGGATCAATGGAGGCAATATATGTTGAGATATTTGCTTCTAACAAAGTGTTACTTCACAATTTGCGTAATTTGTTATTTAATACCTCGGATTAATGTACATGTACCACTTAAAACAACAAAGATCTTTATTGTATATATTTTTTCTTGTAACAACAATCAATCTTTTCAAAAAAAACCTTTTATGCCCATTAACTTCGACATCATTTTACGTAATATAAAGTATTCAATTTCACTCGGCTCTAATTTTTACTGTTAATCATTAATTTTTGAAACAATTTTGCAACGGTTGGCTAAGCACGATCTAAATCGTCGATGCTAGGTTTATTTCTTGTAATGCTCTTACTTTCTTCCATAAAATCACATTTACTTTCAATTATTAAATGAACAAAAAGGAAAGACACATATTAAAATTCTTCTTATTTTGTCGTATCAACTGTCTGTCACCATTTTTCATCCAAACATTTTTATTATGACTCAGCAAAACGAACAATTATGGAAAATGATCTATAGCCTTCCGCTCCTATATACAGCGACTGCACATAATTTATTATTAGAATCATTATTATTGTGAAAATGTCTGTTAACCTAATTCTCGAATGAGATGGAGTGAAGGAAGATTAGATCTATACACTTTCTATAAGTGCAAGCGAATTATACTATTTATCAATTTATTGTATTGAGTATACGTAATCTTTTGATTTCACTGTAACTCAATTATAATGCTTTGTATTTAAAGAGAGCTTAGCTTAAATATTGTGATTTTCAACTAACAATTACATCATTTCTACATAAATATATAAATTTTTCTCTATCATTTCAACTTCTGGTTCAAGATTGTGTTTTATCAAAGATTCTTTCACAAAGATCCAATTAAAGAATCGAGTTAGTTGACTTGGTCAATTCGGTAAGGTCGTTTCCCTTTTATGATAATGAAGATGGTTCATATGCAGTTGCGTAGGAATTCCTTTTTATTTTATTATTTTCAAAACTCATAGGCGGGTCGAAAAACTGAAAGTTTATCTTGAAAATGCAATTTAGTTGTTTTTTTTTTGTTAGAATCGCAGAACTAAATATTAGATCAGTGATTTTAAACAATGGAAAGAAGAAGAAAATAACATGAAATTTGACATAAAACTGACGTTTGGATCCAATTTAAAATCGAGGAAAATTTTGCATCTAACATGGATTATTCTAAATTTAACAAACGACCTATGCTTTAGATGCCCTAGGAAGTGATTTCAGTTTGATAGTTATTTATTATTATACGGGGTGATCACTGATAACAACTCTTATAACTACAGAGTGTTTCAAAAAAAGGTAACACCGTCTCTAGGATAGGTAAAAAACTGAAAAATAATTGGGGTTTGCTTAGTAAAATTTTTTTCTAACGCCATCCGTTTTCAAGATAAAGGGCGTTGAAGAAAATAAAAAATTACACATTTCTTACGATTTTGCCGAAACTACTGGCACCATTGTAATGAAATTTTATACGAATATGTTTTGGAAGCTGATATATCCCATGAATTTGTTTTTATAACTAACTCTCATAGAGGGCGCTAGTTACACGATTCATACAACGTATTATTCAACATAACTTTTTTTAGGGTAGAATTATTAGTCAAAACTCCAAGTGAACATAAACATCGTTTAATTTTACACCAAAAAGGTACTCTTGGTAAAACTCGATAATATGTACCGTTTTCGGAATATTTTGATTTGAAAATTATGAAGTAATAATCGCTCCTGGTATAAACTAATGATAAAGTTCGCTTTTCTCTAAGTTTGCCATGTAAAATTGACATTTATTGATTGATTGTTATTTCAGTACTAATTAATCACTTTTCCACTGTACAAAATAGATTGAAGATGTAATGAGCATCGCTAAATTTAGCAGAAATATAATTTTTGGTTCACTGTCTTCCATTTCATCATACTCCTAAGTTGTTTCTGAATTTAAAGGAACCGTTCTAGCAATTTTGATGCTTCCCACCTCTATTATACTCTCATTTTGTTCGAAATAAATATTTTTTTTGACCGTAATATTACGATTCCTACAAAGTCATTAACTGATTATGCTCTTTTTTTTTATAAATTATTCATATTTCCGGCTTCGAAATTTAAACAAAACGTTCCGTTTCTAGCTTTGTCTAATTTTCTATTTACCGAAGCAGTTATGATTTCCATACTAATTTGATCCAATTGGTTCCACCTAGGGCCACAATTTCTTTGTCTGCTATTTGTATTGTCGGTAAAATATACCAGGTGTTTGATGCTGACAAAGATATATCAACTACTTATTAAAAACTATTCCTCACTTGAGGTATTTGACCCTCTGGTAGTTTTATAGAGTAATTTCAATTTATCTACAGAATGTCCATCATTTTTTAAATAAAGACTGACTGGCATAGGACTTCCTATATAATACACTGCATAGTTTGTCCAGGGAATGCCATAAATTAAATAAACATGTGAAGTGACAATGAGAATATGTAATAAATTGTTGAGGTGACACTTACCGGTTTGAGATCACAATGAATGATATTTTCTTTTTGCAACAACCTCAGGCATTTGAGGAGTGAGTTTGCGAATCTTCTTATTAAATTCAGGCTGAATCCTTGGTAATTGTTCTTTTTTATAAGTTCATATAGATTAAGACTGTAACAAAACAGATATATTATTCAAAATAAGAAGGAAAAGTCATTGCGCAAATGATAATAATATAATAATAATATGTTGTGTTCAGACTAAAAAGGTTTTGGTTTTAGGAAGTGCATTTTCAAAAAATTTCACTACACTTCTTGACACTATTTATGTTTTTGTGCTATTATCGTGAACTACGCCCTCTAGCGATGGAGTGGGAAGTTTACTACTCAATTTTTAGCAGTTTCTCGTATAAAAGTCTCGATAATTAATTACTTACCTGAGCAATTCAAAGCTGATACATAAATGATTTCTAAAATAAAAGTATTCCAACATATGGATGACGTTATGATTGCATTCTTTGTCCTTTTTCCTCAAGTGGTCCAAAATTCGTACCTCCACTAGGGCTTGATGGTGGAATCTCTTTTTGTTTCTTATTATCTTGATAGCCACGTGTTTGTTGGTCATGTGATCCAGTGCTCTTATTACTTGTCCGAAGCTGCCTTTGCCGATAACTTCCAGTATTTCATAACGATAACCGATATGATCATGTAACACCTGAAAAAAAAACATTTTTTTATGAGCCCAATTGTGAGCCTGGAAAGAGACAACCCTGAGCCACTCTGTAGTTCACGCTATTTTATAAATAGTTCCGATATCTAGGAAGGAACCATCTCAACATCTGTATGAGCATGCGCGCTTAATACTGACATCTTAAGAAAAAGACAAGTGAAGTATTGCGTACTAAAATTTTGCATGCACTTGGGGTTTCAGTGTTGTCTATGGTCTAATTATACAAATAAATCCTTGGTCCCCTGTCTATGAGGTACTATTATTATTAATAATATATAAAATTATATCTTCGTAATGACATATTATTAAAAAATATAACCTTATGCTATTTTAATTATAATAATTTAAAAACTCACAATACCAAAAAAGTAATTAAGGTTTTTATAAAATTATTTATAATTATAAATTTAAAAGTGTCGAAATCAATTTAACTTAATTTTATATAATTATTATTATATGATTTAAATTAAAAATTAACTTACTTTGTTGTAACTTCCACTATCATCATCGAAACCTCCGTTTTGGCTCCCTCCGTGCTCCCCATGTATTTTACAAGCAGATAGTCCGAGGTACCAAATTTTCGAAAATTTTTCTATCTCAGTCTTTTCGTAATCAGACAGTCGATTTCCATAAACACGTAAAGCCTCTGAAAAAACATTATTTTAAAAGTCATGTCGCGTTACAGCCGGTCGCGTTACAGCCGACAACAGAGTAAGGGATGATATCGATACAGGGGTCGCGCAAATTGTAACCTTCAGTGGAATTTTTATTTAGATGAAATACACTGTCAGAAGAATAACGTGGATAGTACCTATACGAAAAAAATTGGTAAAATTTTCCCAAAACTCTTGTTATTCTAAGAATTTTTCAAAATCTGATCGTCCTAATAATAATAAATTAAAAATTGACCAGACATTGTACCTTTAGTTACACCTTTATAGAAAAGCTGATAGCCTTGGACAATGAGCAAACAAAAAATCCAATCGAGAACTTAGACATATCTTCCTGAAAGCGTTTAAAATTATTTGATTTTGTTTGTGAATACCACCATGATAAATTGGTATGAAACCACGAAAGTTTATTTTTATTATTAATCGACTTTACAAACTTGTTTTTAAATGAAATGGAAACCATTTCAGTTACAGTGTTTTTGCCTCTAAAACAATCACAGGCAGTGCAACTTGAGCAATAAGTACAGTCTCTTGTCATAGAACAATAAGAGTAAGCGCAGCTTTTGTGCGCAGTGACAGTCTATCGAAAATAGACGTTGCCTAGTGCTAGGAAGTCTATATGGAAGCTGTTGCCAGCTCTAACTTTAGGATAACAGCTTTCAAGTGTCATTTAAACTGCCAGGACCAAATCGAGTATCGAGCCAGAACTGGTTGATAGAAGTGTATGTGACAATTTCACTTACCCGGTGGCGTCATGGGGAAACCATTCTCCTCTTTATTGTTATTGCTAAGTTCGTGCGAACTTCGTGTCGAATTGTTGTTGATTGCCGGGAAGGTGCCCACCATGGGAGACATCGGCGTGGTTGTCGTTTTACTCTGGTTATGATTCAAATTCACTTTGGAAGACGATTTGCTTGTATCCAGCAACGGCAACTGAAGAGAAAAAGTTTATTAAAACAAATTTTTTTTATAAAATAATTTTAAATAAACAGTTTGTAGTTATAAAATAAGTAATTAGATCTGATTGAAAGTACAAAAGGATTAGTCGCCCAATTAATATACCCAAGTTTGTTTAATGTTTTAATACGTCTAGACAAACCATAAACAATACTTTCCAACTTTTTAATTAACTAAACTTTTCAACAACAACGTATTTCCGTATTTGGAAGAATTATGAATCATTCCATAGCAAAAACTAACAGTTCATTATTTCGAGGAGTGATATACACTGATACTTTTCTTCTAATAAGCCTCAGAGACTGGTAATTGCTAGTAGACAGTGTAATTCCTATACCTACTTGAATAAACCACGTGGTCGTAGAAAAAATACTGTACACCACAGTTGCGGAAGGTCACTTATACTATATCCCGATCTGACGAGTATGAATTTTTCACCTCACAAAATGTTGTTAAAAGCACTACATTTGACGTTACAAAATTTTTAATATTTGAAGTTGAAGTGGGCAGTAAAGTTATAGTCTTAGTACGTGTTACGGACATAATTTAAGCAAACGAAGGGTAGGGAATGTTGGTAAATAATTAATGCATTTGATTTGAATTCTAAAATCGATATAATAAGTTTAAACTTTATAATTTACGTTCTTGTAGTAGGCATTTATTAAAAGAAAAGTTTCATGTATTTTCTCCAGATCTCACTAGTTTTGCGGAATCACTTTTTCTTTAATTTCATCGTCTTGCTAGCCAATTAGGATAATAACATTACCAGTTACAAGTCATTTATTTTAGAAAACATGGAATTACGCTTAAACGAATGTATTGTCACCCAGATAAAGAAGTACGACAATTATTTTATGGGTATATAATTAGTTTAATTATCTAGAAGTAGATTACTAATTTTGTAGGTATCTATATCGGTTTTTCAGACAATAAAAAGCTTTGGAGCCCCTCGTTGGGCGCCAATTTGTAGCTCGATGTTTGCTAGAGCGCTAGTTAGAGACCACTCAAGGATGTGCTGCACTCAGTTTGTCAGAGGGTTGTCAGAGAATGTAAAGTTTTGGAGCCCCACGTTGGGCGCCAATTTGTAACTTGATATTCTAGGAGCAATGTTCACCACAGCTAGAAGAGGCTTTGCTAGTGGATTGTAATAAATGTAGGTCAGATTAGTAATGCATCCAATCGAGTTTTAACATTTGCTAATGTGGATTTAATAGTTTTGAAGTGCAAAATATGTTTATATGTTTAAAAAAAGACTATCAGAGAAAGTACCTACTTTAAACCACTTAATATCCCATTAAATGATATTTGCAACATAAAATTCCTTGTTACTCGAGCCAAAGCATCCAGTAGCTTTTAAAATACTTTTAATCTTCATTTTTGTCGCAGAGGCGTACTGAATATATCTTAAAAGGGATAAAAAGTACCATTTGCTTTGTAATGCTCAAAATTTAAAACGCGTAAATTATTTGAGTCGGATCTTTTGATTAAAAATACTACAAATGAGAGAAATGCGTTGTTTGGGAAGCTAATAATTCAAACGGTTAAGAATGTTGTTCTGAATGGAAGATATAAATCTGTACAAACAAGGCGATGATTCAAAGAAAATACGCACAAACATGGTAAACACTTTATAATATATCAATTACTTTTATTGCTTAGATTTTTTTTTGTAGAAAAGTTTTACATTTTTCCTTTTCTCGACTTTTCTGCTCTGTGGCACGACCCTGATTTCTGTGATAATTTCATTTTTATAGCGGATTTTAGCAGTAAAAACATGAAAGCGTCTAAATCACCAACGCTTACAGCCAAAAGTGAAGCAAATAGGTTGAAATTACGATTTGTCGCTGGGAGAATTTAAACTAAAAACGTGGCTGAGTCCGTGGATGACAGTTACTGACCCATTACCTATATTTTACGCATTTTATCAACGAAAAAGTGAAGGGGATGCGTTTTCTAGACTCTCCAGGTCTTAATACTTGCTTAAAGCCGCGTACAGATCTATACGCGGCTTAAGACTTGCTCCAGGATAAGAACAAATCTTACTTCCTGGAAGAAACCTCCATCCACATACCTTCCAACTGCACAGCACTCCAGAATCATAGAGCACAGTACCTGGGAGATTACTGGATAGAAGAGGAACATTTACCTAAGCTGAAGCCTGCAGATATCCTAAAATTCCTCCGGGAAATAGGACTAAAGGAGCTGCTGGTTTCAGAGACTCTCCTCAGAGTTAGAAGTAAGAGGGCACAATAGATCTTTCAGGTCTTAGTGAATGTTACCCCAGAAAATACTACGAGTTGAAATAATAAATACTCACGTCTGTATGGATTAACGAGGTCCTGGTGATGCCGTTGTGACAGGATGTGCTTAGATGCTTATTGGATGAGCTACTTGAGTGATGCAAATGCGATGATCCATATTCTGATGAAGAGTAATCTTTGTTATTCTGTACAGACTGAAATAAAAACATACGTATTAAATAAAAGTACACAAGAAATATAAATTATTGATTGACGGTGAAATCTTTCTCTTTGATTTTGTTCGACCTACGCGAGTTCTTCTTCGTGCCTTACTCGAGATCATCGATAAAGAATTCGGAGTAACAGCCTACGCGTAAATTAAAATTGTTGCCAAAAAAAATGCCGTTTGGTCTAGGATGGTCTAGGATATGGTAGAATGTCGGTTAACGGACATACAAATTCGGTTAATTTTTTTTAAACTTCCCACGTTCAATTTAAACGTACTCATCATATTTTTATTTGGTCATATGGGTTAAACAGTAATCTTCATTGATAGTTATTTCATGCCAATTTTTTTTGACAATTTATTACTGTATTATTATAGGTTTGAAACGATATTATCTTGCCTTGCTTTGCGAAATACCTTGTATAATAGTTATTTAGTTGACTAGGACTCTATTTGAATGAACCTACTTTCAGTTTCTTGTATATTGATACTATATATGATTAGAAATGTCTAGACAGTTCAAAAATAATATAAAAATGGACACGATTTCTATGGAACATCTTTTAATCCATCAGGAACTTTAATTGTTGAATCCAGTGGATTGAAAATGAAGGAAAATAATACAAATTGAAGACTTTTTTTACCTTCAGGTACGTGAGAGAAGCCTTCGAAGTCAATGGTCCATTTCGGGAAGAGACTTTCACTAAATGTTGACTTGGCTTAGAAGTTAGAACTTCTTTTTGGTGGTGATTCGCAGGACTCTGTAAAAAAAGAGAAATTCCATTAAATCCCATGAAAAATATATTGATTTATATGAAAAAATTTATGTTTCTAAGGATGAAACGTATAAAACAGCTCTTTCTTGGCTCAAGTTAGTTACTTTTAGACCCTCCGTATATTCATTTTGTAAAAAATGTATGCTTTATCTCAACCTACTTTCTCATTGAATCATTTTTAAGCTAATTACATCGCTAACTATGTTATCAACAACAACGGCACTCAAGAATTGAACTAGGTCGTTGTAATATCAATCAAATGTTGATAATATAATCATATAGTCCACGATTTTGCCATCGGGCAGTTTGTTGATAACCATTAGGAATTTTATAAGTATTTAAATGCTCGAAATAATGTTAAATATTCTTGTTTTTTTTTATATTTTATGTTTTGATAATGTGTATTCAAAAAACCACATAACAATGTTGAAAAATATAATAATTTTGAAGGAAGCAATCGTGCTATGACTTTTTCAAGTTGTTACCATTGGAACCAGTTTTAAAATGGCATGGGAATGCCTAGGAAGCTCGTTATCTTACTGTAGATACCAGGACATAATGAAATAGGAGATGAACTAGCAAATTGAGGATCTGAAACATTTTTTTGGAGCCCAAAATCCTTCAGCAACAATGTAATATTGGTAGGAACAGCAACGCCGAAAAAAGAAGAAGATAAGACAATTTAAGATAATTCTGGGAGAACAGCTGAAGCATAAGACAGACTTCCACGGGAAATAGGTCTAAAGGAGGATGGGATGGATAGAAACAAATGATGCAAACTTGCTATAATCATCCTGGGAGACCCAGGGAAGCTGGCGCAGAAGAAATATTTGGCGATGACCACGAAAAACCTACGTTTAACAGTAGGATTTCTGACTGGCCACTGTCAACTAAGGAGCTGTCCACCGTCCTGGGATGACCTAGGAGGACAACTTCTCGAAAGGATGTACAATGGGTCACATGTGGCTTAAGTGCTATGAGCCTACACTCACTCTCCCTTCTTTATAGATACAGATAGGTCTAAAGGAACTACTGGTTTTTGAGATTGATGATTCTCACTCCAATAATACACGTTTTATTGAGATTATTTTGCTTCCATGAGTGTTTGGCATATTTTCAATTGTCGACATCTGTTTCTATGGAAGTTATTTAAAAAAAATATATAAGACAAGCTTCTCATTGATTTAACAAACTGAAATATATCTTTCGACTAACAAATACATTAGGAAACGAAATTATTTCTATCTAAATTAATGTTTGATTTGAAATTAATCCCATTATTTCATGATTTAGTCGAGATTATAATAGGTTGAAACGTTTTCTATCGGTGAAATCAATATAGTCATATTAACCAAAGGTGCATAGTAAGAAATATAAGAATAGAATGGAATTTAAGAGATATTTTTGTAGAAATAAAACATTTCCTATGCCTTTTTTCCAAATTACTCATCACTCAAAATAGTATGTTTACCACATTCCTGCGGATTCCGTGTTGCTTCACAGTCGTCCAGGCTTTTTCTACTCCTAAAACTCCTTCTAGTCTTCAATACTTTCGTGACTTAAAGTTTTACTTTTTGATTTACATGTAGCCATTACAACAATTATATGCTGCGGCTACACGTCAAGGTATATTTAGTGTCCTATCAGTTATGAGCGTTTGTGCTTTTTGAAATAATCAAGTTTGATGCATGCTATATTCCTGGTAATGGAAAAAAAACTCATTGCACGACATGAGTAATAAATTCTTCTTTTTTTATTATTTATGTGGAGAGAAATGAACTTTTGGCAAAAAATCAATTTGTCAGATCATACACAACAGTGTATTTTCTAATGTATCAAAATTGGTCCTTTTTCTAAAATAGAACACATCACGGAATCTGAACCATTTTACGTAAAAATTTATACCAAATTTCCAACCAAACGTTGACGAATTCTTGTCCTTTACACGACCCACTTCCCAGCAATTTTCGTCAATGGAACTCTCAGCAGAGACCTCTTAGCTTACAATACGATGTATCGACTGCCTTATAAAATCTATTTTAAGTAATAAGTCCAATAATAGTTGAGAACTATAAATTTTCAACATTCAATCCAGGAATAATTCGAATTAAATCTATAACTTTTCTCAAAAAAATTACTAAAAATGTAAACAGTTTGATGACAGTCAGATTTTGTCGATGTCTTGTATTTTTCTAGTTATTTTTTATGGATGAATAGATTAAGAGTAGATTTTCTCGCACTAATTCTTACGCGTTTGCTACAAATGTTAATGGCACCATAGCGAGGGAAATAGAAAAGGTTAGAGTTCAAGAACTTTGCAGTTTTAGAGCTTAAATTTGAACGTTGGCGTTGTTGATGGTATATATTTAGAATTTGAAAAGCATTCATTGTAAATTTAATTAAAACTGTTTTAGTTGATTCTTCGTTAAAAGGTTCTCCATATAAAAGAGTTTTTTACCCGTGAATTGAAAATATTTCATGCCAGTCAATTTCTCATTCCAAAAAACCCTATTTCAGCAAGTTTCAGTTTTTCTAAATCGATATTCTTTCATTCTACATCAGTATCTGTAGTGTGACAGTTGTTGAACACCCTGTATACAAACTAGAAAATTTTTTTTGGACATAATCGAGTTTTTTGAAACAGTCTACTTTATATAAGATGTCAATTAATTGTATCCCACGTAAACAACTTAATAATTTGAATAAATATCAAATATATCAACGAATTCGTAATGTAGCAGTAAAACTGTCTTGATTTATATCAAATTGAGAGTAACGCCCATAAAAATAGACCTCTTAACCTACCAAAAATAGATTCCGGAGCATAATTCTTCAGACATGTTTCAATGTCATCGGAATTATCTAAACATATATTACATAACGACTTCCTCGTTTAAAATAATCTCACAAACGTACTGATTGTTTGATAATATTTATTAATCGATGCTTGTTTTCGTATCACAAGATAAAACCAGGGCCTATATTATGTATATTCCTTGTAGAACATCGCATGATAATATCTCTTTGTCTTATTATCTTTAAATATATTCATTTTATGGTAATTCAGGGATCATGTATAATTATTCACTATTTTTTTCAAGAAAGAAGTATCTAATTTTTATTTATATCCTGGGGGAACTAGTTAGACAGGAAGTCAAATCCAAAAAAGATAAACTTTTTGTGTTTAAAAGCATGCAGGTACTATCCAGTTAAATAAAAGAAGTAGTGAATATTACTAGGATTTATTGTTAAATCGCACTCTCGCTTTCACATACCCTCGTATACAAAATACCATAGAAACAATATCGTAATTTTTCTTCCATTTCCATGGATTATTTGAGAGTATGCATCCAAAATTTCATCTCAAAATTCTTATAATTTTGGGCTTTATGATTTTTTGACTGAATGCGCGTATTTTTGCCTGAAACTGTTCAAAATCTAAACCAATATTGTCTATTAATAAGATGTATCCTCATCATCTCCTTAAGATAGCCATACCACATATCCTTGGTGAATATATCGCACAGCATGTCATTGTTCTTATTTAATTAATTTCAACTGAATGCTCAATAGCGTTTTGCAATTCCTTCATCATTTGCATGAAATCATTTATTGTTGTTTGATTTCATTATGACTTATTAATTTTTAACTGTTCACAGCTGTAACTTTGATTTGATTAATAATAATTGGCTGGTTACTTCATGAAAGATTTCTTAAGACTTTTAATTATTGTATGTGTCATTTCAAGAATTTTTATGTATCTAGCACTACCTGGGACCCAATTCTTGAAGAAATAATTATAAAAAAATAATAAGGAGTATATATTATTATTATTAATATTGTTAAAATCAGAGAGGATCAAAGATTTGATGATAAAATTAACGATAACGAAGAGGTTGAAGCAATTTGTAAGATACTGATTTTAGGCTTCTATAACTTTACTTATATGGTTCAATACAAGGTTAACACTATGCCAATTGAATCAAGTTTTTTTTTTTAACATTATGACTGGTATGAAAAAAAACTACAAATGTGTTTTACTTTTACGTAGGCATGAATATCTGATTGAATAATTTCAACTCATTTATGCAATTAATTTCTTTTTCAAGGCGTGTTTAACAACAACTGTCAAATTATAATTTCAAATGGACTCGCACTGTGTAACTAGCTAAACTATAATTTCTTTTAAACGTTTTTTTTTTTATATTCAATTCTTGCTTTCTAGTCGGTTGAACTCAAAAAAATTTGCAGTAATTAAAACTGTTGGATACCTGCTAAATTTTTGGTAAAATATAAATTATTTATTATTATTTTATTTTAAGATTCAAAACTTTATTATTTGCACTATTTAACTTGAATTTTTAACGAATTATACAGTGTGTCCCAAAAAGTTTTATACAAATGGAGAAAAAGTTTATCTTACATTTCACAAAAAAAAATATTCTTAATAAAAAGCTCTGCATGACTTGTAGATCCATAATCAAGTACAAAAATTTTAAAACATTGGCTGGAATACAGGGAAAATCGAAATTATGATTTGGAGTGAGAGTAAAATACGTTCAAACTGTTGTGGAGAGCAAAATGTTCATTGAAATTGTTATTAAGTAGCAAAAAATGATGCACACTTGTAGATTATTGATTTTTCCAGATAAAAATTACAAGATATTATTAATTAGATTATTTATTGAATAAAGGAATAAGACATGATAAAAAATTGAAAAATTACTCAAATACTACGAAACTTCAACGTATCCACCGTCCTTTTCTAAACAGGTGTTTATTATTGAAGATTTCTGCTGCTCCCTACATGTTTTATAATTTTCTCCAACAATGAGAACAATTTCAATTTTATCTTCAATACTCAATTTTACTGGCATTTCTAATAATTGCAAACACACACACTTAAGTAACATTTGACATTTGTTGACAGTTATTAGATATTCCAAAGCACTCTATCCAGAACATGTTTAATAAGGATCAGTAAAACGAAATCAGGTGCTTATTATGAACGGGATCTTACGATGTTTCGTACTGCACATTAATCTAACAATTGCTGACGTGTTTATTGCAATAATCTTGTAATTTTTATCTGGAAAAATCACTAATCTACAAGTGTGCATATTTTTTTTCTACTTAATAACAATTTCAATGAACATTTTGCTCTCTACTACAGTTTGAACGTATTTTATTCTAACTCCAAATCATAATTTCGATTTTTCCTGTATTCCAGCCAATGTCATGCAGAGCTTTTTATCGGGAATATTTTTTTTTGTGAAATGTAAGATAAACTTTTTCTCCATTTGTAAAAAAATTTTGGGACACACTGTATATTAATTAACCAAAAAAAATTAAAAATATACTAAAAGAGGCGTACAGAATATATCAAGACTGTAAAGTTTCATTTTTACCAATTATTATTTTTATATTTTTATCTCGTTTATTTTATTCATTTGCATAATTTGAATAAACCCGATTTTTCAACATCTGGTCTTAAAAAACATACACCATTAACAAGCTTTTAATTTTGATAGGTAATACCATTTATAGAAACTTGTAATTTTTATTAATCCAATTTAAAAGAACTTTTGTATATGCCTCACACCTATATTTCAGTCTACGGAGCCTCATAAAGCTCTAGGAAGTCATGCTCCAAATATTAAGGAATTTGGCAAACAATCTCCCTGCAATTGGAGTCTGTAGGTACATAATTGTCGCTATTTTTTGCATAATCTTCATTCGAGTCATCAATTATGCATCTATAAAGTAGAATCTATCGAATTACGAAATTTAAATCACATTTTCCTGTTTATACGGTCGCGTGAAACCAAAATGTTGCGCAAATATGACACTTATGCATTAATACCATCTGTGAGATAAATAACATTGATCTAGTTGATATAACCATCTCAGATTACGGAAAACGACGTATAGAAACGTGTTAAGCCTTGTCAATCAAAATTAATTAGCTCAGTTAAACTGTTTCTTACTTATGGTATACATAATGAAGTTTGAAGTTGTTTTGTTCTGTCCTTTATCATTTATTGGTTAATATGTTGAAATTAATCCTACTGACTGCGCCAATTATTATAAACCGATCGAAATAAAGCTTTACACAAACAAATATAGAATAAATTGCTACAAACTAACAATGCAATAATATACCGGAGGCTCTCCATTACTGGTCCATCCCATAATGCCCCTGGACCCCCGGCTACTGGGGTAGGTGTGGTAGGCGCACATTTACAAAATTCAGTACTTCTTTCAAGATATTTCAAATTTCGCATATGGAACTAACCCCATCTTAACCGTACTCACATTTACACTCGTTGGGGTGGTTCAACGGGTAGGGGAGGGATTGGACCTCGCCTACTGAGATAATTTCGCGAACTGAGAGTTGTAACTGCGATGCTGGGATGCGAAGGTCTGGCTCGATTCGCTTGTGGATCAATAAATTAGAGCAGGATTGAATTTAGGGGGAAATTTCAAAAATGAATTTTGATTGCTGTGGTTTTTCTAGGTATTCCCACACCATTTTGGAACTGATTACGCAAGAGCTCAGTGCTTTAATGGCTGCTTGACTATCTGTCATTATGACAATCCCTTGGTTCTGTATCCTTTATCAATATTGAACTGGGCTAAAATAACAATACAAAGAGTCTAAATACGTCAAGACTGTTTTTACTCAATTTTATTATTAAAAAATTATAGATGGTAATTTTTTCTAAACTCGTGACGACTCTATTTTGAATTAATTCTATTCCCTTATTGAAAATAACAATTTATTTGGGAATATTTCATATAAGGAAGACGTTTCAAGGTTTTAGTCAATGATCTAAACACGTTTATTAAAAAAAATGTATAATCACGACTGATGCTCCAAAAAAAAACTGTTTATTTGATAATTAAAATAATTCAATACCTTTACTATATTATTATTAACAAAAGTAAGATTTCTGAACTTCCGTATCCGTATCAATATTGTATTTGCTCTATTAAAAAGTATATGAATATTTAAAGACAACCTTTCATTTCCATTGGTTATAAAGTCCAGTTACTTGGGTCACATCCAAAGATCCGGTCCTAGATGTTTTCCATTCTCGCGCATGTCCTACCAGGATCACATCTGATGCCTCACGTTACTCTTTATAAAGCTCTCTCACATCACAAACGGGAGAAAAGGGGTGGTATGTACAGTTAAACTGGTTAAGACAAATACAATAATTCTACTATTGGGTAACATCCATATTTTCTGTTTTAGCTCGTACATTACTTTGAAATTTCAATATCTGAGTATTGAATTTGATCTTATTTTGAACTACATCTCTTAAGACTAAATCTCTAGTCAACAATTTGGCTATTTTATGTCCACACCCTTATTGAGTTAAACCATCCATCTCAGCTCAAACATTTCCCGGCCTTGATAAAGTGACCTAGATTCTTGTGAAACACTTGTTGAATTTTCCAAACTAGTTTTTAATTTAATATTATCGGAAGAAATACGTTTTTCTTCAGCTAATACAAGTTGAGAGGACATAATATTTAAACTTGTGACGCGTTTCGCAGTAGCAAAAATAAAAATATAATATTATTTTTCTATATTCATGCAAAAAACAACACTTTTGTGAACCACATTTAATGGAAAAAGTGGTACTTTATTGCACTCATCTGTCATTCTTGTGTCAGTTTTGTGATGATTAATGACAAACATAAACATTTAAATTAAATAAAAATCCATAGCAAGTATCTGATCCTGCTTTAATACAACAATAATATATGTATATCTTACTACTTAGTCTCAACGAGTTACAATTATTGCAAAAATCTTTAATTATTTAAAATTTAAATGGTCAAGGCGAAAACCAGCTATGATTGAGTACTGACAAGGTGGAGGCCATAAATATACAAAAAAAAAGAAGAACGGTTTGAGTTTGATCAGGTTAGGTTCGGTTCCCAACATATTATATTCTAATTTTCCAGTTTTTGCATGAATGTAGAAAAAATATTGTATGCAAAACGTGTTTTTTGCACTTGTTGCATAAATAACTATTAATACACCAAAATGTTCATTAATATACCCGTTTCATACCGAACATCCTGTTGACGAAATCGTATAAAAACATAATACTATTTGTTTATTTATTATCCACCCCATTTTTTCAATTAATAATGAATCAATTTCATTCAGGTTACTCATGTTTACAATATCGATAGACACAACGAAGCTAAACGTGAGGAAGAAGGATTTAAATTTAGCTCTATAAAATACAGCTTTCATATTATATTTAGAATATCAAGTCGTCCTTTCAGGGTCGGTTTTTATTTTTAAAACCCAACCTTATTAAAATATCAGAATGTGAAAAAAGAAGGACATGCTTTAAAAGAAACCTCTACATTATTTTTTTTAATGATTCAATTCCCTTTAATTCAACTTTGATTATATGAAAACATCTCACGTAATTCACGATATTATCCAATATTATCAGTTTTCAAAAACACACCTGTTTAAATGTCCTTCAGCCTACTCTGTTTCTGTTTTCCATTATCAATATTAATTTTTTACATGTAGTCGAGTTCAACGAATGACATTCTATAAATTCAAATAGGTTATAAATAGAGTATGTAAATGAGTTTTAATAATATAGAGTAATAAATTAGTAGAATCAATGAATGCCACTGATAAAATTTGCTACTGTCTGTCCCAAAAAAATTATGCCTTTGCAACGGGGATATTTACGTGAACAGTTACGTTTAAACTGAATGCTATCTATAATTAATTACTTATTTAACAAATTCTCTAACGTATTTTATAAAAATTTCGATTCGAAAGTTTGCATTCATAGTTTTAGAAATCATAATGGATACCTTCATCAATCGACACACTCGATGTATGTAATATATTAATTAATTAATCATAAAATCTTAAACTCTGATCTTGTACACTCTGTATCAATACACTTTCTATTCATTTAATTACCGAGTGTTATTTTTCCTTTTCATTTAAGCAAAAACGATTAACTTTTGTGATTATTTTCTGAGTAAAACTATTGGACATAGCGATAACAGAGACGGATTTGAACCAAAATAAAAACATTTTCCGCAAATCGCTAGGAAATTTTGACATTCCTGTCAAAATTTCTTGAAGAAAAAGTCAGGACTTCCTTACTGTAAGAAAATGTCCTTACTGTAAGGAAATGATATTTCCGTACAGTTGTTAGTGTTCTACATAATCCATAAAACGTCTGTATGCATTTTCGTACTTTTTTCTTGATTTCTTTGGCAATAATTCTAATGAAGCAGTATTCACTGCCTCAACCAGCTCTGGAGGAGTCCCAGGAATGGAAATTTCATCATCACTTATCATTTTACTTTCGAGAACACCAGCAATTAAATTTATAAGCGTCAAGTTTGACAATTCAACCTCAATACGTTTCCAGAGTAACCCAAGTAATTTTATTGGGAATTTCAAAGCACCATTTATTTGGGAATAAAATTATCGCGTTTTTTTTTTAAATCAATCAATATTTGTCGAATTTTAAACGATTTGCGGAAAAATAGTATGTTTACCTCGTAGGAAAAGCCACATTCCTGGACTTAGCAATCTTCACAGTCGTCCATGAATGTTAAGCTTTTCCTACCCGGTAAACAATGTACTATTGTTCCAATTTGCTAGCACAATATTTGAATGAAGATATCCAAACTCAAAAAATGACAAATTGCAACTGGATATGTAAGTTACAAGTAGTCTCCCTGCAGTAGAATATTTGATTATCTAAGCCTTACTGGATCTTTTCAATGGTCAGATCTTTTCTTTTTTTCGGCTCTACCTCTTTCTTCCAATATTACATTGGAGCTGATTCCGCAAAAAGGTTCAGGTCCCCAGAAGGGTATTTCAGTCCCCCACTTTGCTAGTTAATCTGCTATTTCATATTTTACTCGTCTAGTTCATTGAGTTTGCCTAGGCATTCGCACTCCCACTGAATCCTACAAACAGTTTTTGATTGCTCAAGAACAATCGGGATTGGGGTTCTCCGGAAGGAAAGTGACAGGCATAAGCAAAGCAGGCTCTAGCTTTACATCTCTCGCTTTTTGCCAAATTATGCACAAGGCTTTGCTTCTTTAGATCGAAGCTTTCCTCAGACGTCTTTCTGGTCCTATTTCAATGAAATTTGGATAGAATATGGACTAATGATTTTAATAATACAAGAATGAAGGCTAAAACTCCGTCCCTGAAGAAGAACATTTAAGCTAACCTTCCTTATTTATCAAATTAGTGGCTTACAAGTAGCAATTATACAACCTTATTTGTTCATAGAAGCTCTCTCTTGCTGTATATATGGAGAGATCCGTAGAACTTCCATTTAATGAAGATAAAAAGAATAAAAATAGAAAAACAAGTTTGTTGTATGTTTCTGTTATCGCAAGAAATTTTCGTAATTCTGTCAGAAAATGTCATAATTTTGGTCACTTTCTAAAGAAAATTGAAAAATATGTCCTCCTCCATATGGTCAGCACCCCAAATATTGCATAATGGTACTGTTCCAAAGCCCTTTAGGCATATAAACAGCATTTTGACCCATTTTGTGCCAAATAATTCAAAGAAAACGTGAAAACAAAACTTCATGACTAACTTTAGTGATAGTTATTGATACAGTACACTAACAACTATATAATGTCAATGTAGGTAATAATAATGCAATTGCGAATTTGCATATATAATGTCGAGATTAAGTATTAGGTAAACTTATCCATAAGGTGTAATTGAACTTGTCAAACTGAGTACAAATGATAGTTGTTGCTAGACAAAAGAAACACAATAGTTGTAATCGTGATGTTCAAAGCAGTGGTAGCGTGTTGAAATTTAAATTTTCGTTCTCAGTGGGGTAGATGGTTTACTATCTACTAGCCACCTGTATTGGCTTCGTAATCTGAATTCAATTTTTGAAAAAAATTGATAGAGAACTAGAAATTGAAGTAAATAATGGTTAATATAGTTCTCGTGACCATTATGGCTTTTTAATATAAAATTTATTATGCATTATCGACGTAACTCTGAGACACGCCACATTTTATGCATAAAATATTATAAATCTGGATAAAGTGCTTAGTAAAGTTGAAATGTTGGAATTGGAAGTATTGATTAGAAAAAATTTTGTTTTAAGAAGAAATAAATATAGAAATGTGTACCTTTTGTGATAAAAATGAAGAAAATAATCTACAGAGACTCTCTCCACGATCGAGTTATGGAAAGAAAACTTAAAATATAAATAAAGATTTGCTGTCATTTTTCGAAAAATTGTCATTTTATGTCTGTTCTTTCTTCTGTATCCATTTTTGTTTCCTAAAATCCACCCCCAATGTTTGATATCCACTAATTAGTAAAATTTTCCCCAGAATAGATTGAGCTGCTCTATTGACCGAGTTTTGAGTACCTTCTCGTTTCAAAATGTGAATTTTCGAATATTTTTACAAAAAAATGATCATTTTTCGCCTCATCAGACACATTCCCGAGATTCAAAATCCTATAGACCGGAACAGGAACCACCTTTTTATATTTCAACCAAGAAAATCCATAAAAGGCGAGACAACGCACTTAACTTAAACATATCAATGGTAATTACAAAAATTTAAAAAAAAACAGTCACGGAACAAGCAGTTGTCGAAGAATCTCATCTCTTAATAGAGCTTTTTCGAGTATGATATTGACCTCGCTTTAAGCATCCTTCAGAATTTCACGTATGCAATTACGTCAATATACCTTAATTTATTTCGCCTTATACAGACCGAATTTCAGCAATTCCTATGTCACTTTCAGCTGCTGTTTTTTTCCCTTCTTCTTCTTTTTAAATTTTACAATTGACAGCAGAAGATTAAGAGACATTAATATCAAAGTTGACTTGCTACTTAACTTAACAGGTTTTTTGTAGACATAAATTCACAGCTTGTCAGTATATTTATTAAGTTAAAGTCATCCAGGCACTGAGATTGAACCATCCCAAAATACATCTTGGGATCTTTAATCTGAAGGGCTTTAGCAGCAATTAGAAATTTGTCAAGGCTCTTTGAGCACCACAATGTCAGATTATGACTATTAAAAATTGGGAAAAGCAATTCTCATTCTGCAAATATTGGAGAAAATAACATTTCAACTGGTCCAACTATAATGAAATACAGGGTGTCCCAGCTGAGAGTGACCCATTTTAAATGCTTATAACTTTTATACCAGTAGTGTTAGCCACCTGCGGTTTACGCCATTCCTTTTCTCTTGGCCTAAAGTTTTTTCTAGTTGGTACCAAATTTTGTCTACAATTATACAGTGGGAGTAAAAAAATTGCCTTTTTTCGACATTAAAATGTTCAACTATTTTTAATGGAACACCCTGTATATTGCAACGCCATAATTAGGAGTCGTGTCCAAGGTATCCATATACCAATAAACATCGGACTTGTACCTTGAGGTTTTAGCAGCAAAACATTGAAATAGTAGTCTGGATATTTTAGCAAACGTATAAAAAAAACGTAACTAGGTATCCATAGTAAACTGGCCCTATAGAATGGGCACCGTACTCTCCTGACTTGACAGTTCCAGACTTTTTCTCTGGGGTTATGTCAAGGATAGGTGCTATAACCCCCTTCCACATAATTTGGATGATCTTAAGAGGAATATTCGTGCAGTAATTGAAGCGATTCCCCAAGATATGTTACACAATTCATCCAACCATTAAATGGTCCGACTTCATAAATGCGTAGAACAGAACGGTCAACATATACAGCAGTTTTTTTTAGATTAATATTTATTTCTTTATTAATGTATAGTTACAAATATGCTAATAAAAAATACGTTTGCTAAAATATCCAGACTACTATTTTAATTTTTTGCTGCTAAAAGGTACAAGTCCGATGTTTATTGGTATATGGATACTTTGGACACGACTCCTAATTATGGCGTTGCAATATACAGGATGTTCCATTAAAAATAGTTGAAAATTTCGATGGGGAAAAAAGGCAATTTTTTTACTCCCACTGTATAATTGTAGACAAAATTTGGTACCAACTAGAAAAAACTTTAGGCCAAGAGAAAAGGAATGGCGCAAACCGCAGGTGGCTAACACAACTGGTATAAAAGTTATAAGCATTTAAAATGGGTCACTCTCGGCTGGGACACCTTGTATTGTAGATTCCGTCACGATTATTGGCCAGAAGCGTGTTTACAAACAATTCTTAAAATATAAAAGCGAACACATAATCTAATATTGCTAAGGAATCCAGGAAATACAAAATTTTTTCAAAATTTCATAAGACTTAAACGACAAACAAAATTAATTAGTTGCTATTATTCTTAAGCAGTTGATTTTATACTATAAAAACGTCAAAGATTGCGTATGTATTAATATACAAGGTTAGGTCAAAACTTTCCACGCCATAACAAAGTGCGACCAGTTCAATATTGATAAAGGATACAGAGGACAAAAGATTATCATAATGACAGATAGTCAAGGAGCCATTAAGGCACTGAGCCTTAGACAAACTCAATGAACTAGGAGAGAACAATACAGTTACCTTACTATAGATTCCAGGACACACTGGAATTGAAAGAAATGAAATAGCAGATGAACTAGCAAAGAGGGGGACTAAAATACCTTACTGGACGCCTATTCTTGAAATAACGAGAAGGGAGTGCTCCCAGGGAGAGCTCCCTCATTTCAACTCCCCAATAAAAAAACGTTATATTCTTGAAAAATGAAAAGTACCGAAGAGTAGCGATGAGGGAGCAAGATCGGGGAACAGCGTTGCCAGTTGCCTTGACCAATGAACTTGTAGAAATTTTGACAGACATTTAATTCATCGATAACCTCACTATTTACTATATTTGTTTGGTTGATATAATTGAACAAAATATGGATGTTAAAAGTAAACAGTTGAGTCCTAAACAAAAAGAAACTTTGTTTACGCGCGGTTTGTATGGATAGAGCAGAGGTTCTTATGGTTTGAAATAGAAAAGGGGTGACAATGTCTATTATGTTATGACAGAGGTCTCTATCGACTCTGCACAAATTTTTTGTCTCAAAACATCCCTACCAATACCCACTTCTTCTAACGCCTCCTCAACATTCTCGTTAATTATTTTATTCCACAGCATTAAATTGAAATCTTCAACATTCATTTTGAACCACAGTCAATCAAAACAAAACAATTATAGGGGTTAGGTCAAATACTCCCTTTTGCAATTCTCTCACTACCTAGTAGCGGAACTTCGAGTTCTCTTGGGACTCTCCTCAGAAACTAAGTAGAAGTAAGGAGGCACAATAGATATGTCAAAAGTTTTTTCCTTCCGTACTTATTACTCACTCCTGTATACACAATAATTATGTCACATAAAATATCAATTTAAGTTTGATAAGGATCAGCATGTAAATATACGAGTGGTATCGATTTAAACTTTCTGTTAAAATCCACTTCCTGTTAGTCTGTCTTCTATTATAATATAATACTTCCAAGTACTAAACAAGGAAAATTTATAGTTTGTTTTTGTTGGTAAAAATCGTCCGCATACACGCAACCCAGTGGAAAAGCGCATCGATTTTGATAAATCTAGATTGTTTGTCCCCTGCTTTTAATTCGTATTTAAAACGTTCTGTTACCATGACCGAAACCTGTTTGTTACGAAATTAAAACGATTGCAGGTGAACAGAGTCGGGATTTCGTGTCTCATTAGTTAAACTATTTTTTCTACATTCATGCAAAAAACAACACTTTTGTGAACCACATTTAATGGAAAAAGTGGTACTTTATTGCACTAGTGCAATAAAATATTTTATTGCACTCATCTGTCATTCTTGTGTCAGTTTTGTGATGATTAATGACAAACATAAACATTTAAATTGAATAAAAATCCATAGCAAGTATCTGATCCTGCTTTAATACAACAATAATATATGTATATCTTACTATTTAGTCTTAACGAGTTACAATTATTGCAAAAATCTTTAATTATTTAAAATTTAAATGGTCAAGGCGAAAACCAGCTATGATTGACTGCTGACAAGGTGGAGGCCATGAAGATACAAAAAAAAAGAAGAACGGGTTGACTTTAATTAGGTTAGTTTAGGCTCTTAACATATTTATATTCTAATTTTCCAGTTTTTGCATGAATTTAGAAAAAATATTGTATGCAACTCTTGCAAAACGTGTTTTTTGCACTTGACGTGTTGTCCAACTCGGCCTAAAGACCTCGTTGGACAATTTCACGTCGCGTGCAAAAAACACTCACTTTTTGCACTTGTTGCATAAATAACTATTAATATTATAATCAAGGAATAACCAACTAGGTATTAAGACCTGGATATTTATCTGGACATAACGAGAAGCTACGGAAGTACTGTAATTCCTACTTCTCCTACAGGTGTGATTCAGGAAAAGCCTATACCAGGTATCCATAGACTGTAGAGATGTCACTATTTGGCCAAGCAAAAGACCCAGTTAAAAGCCTGTAGAAACTGGTGCATTGAAGCTGAATTGTTGGACTACGAGTTATGAAAAAGCACGGGGAAAAATAAATTTCGTCATATTTATCATTTTTTAATTATGATGATATTTACCTTGAAGGTTTGAAATTTCCAATTCCGACTCTGATAAATGCAGTTGTTGTGACATAAGGAAATTTTACCGAACAAAAAGTTTGTTTATTATTATCTGGAATTACATTAACAGAGATATGAATGTTTTAACCTTGAATTGTTAGGTAAATCTTTGTCTTTTATAATGTGACTAATACAGAGAACGGATAAAGTTTAAAGGTTAGGTTAGTATTTATTTCTAAATCTACAATATTTTAATAAAGTTTCCGAAAAGAACGTGTAATGATGATAACTGTGTATTATTTGGAAAAATATCAATCATTTTATGGCAGGTAAACATGCAATACTAATCAAACAAGTTTATATGTCAAAAATATTTATTATATATTCTTATAAAACAAGCAAATTAACTATCCGATTGTATTTTTACTACTATCAATTTTATTTATTGATTTCTATTATTGGTTTGCGAGGTTATAGACCAGTTAATATGCAACTAAAACTCTTAGACTTTTGGAAAATTTACACAGCTTGGCAACGTTGAAATATATATAAATACGGTTTCTTTTGGGTAGGTACTCCCGAATATGCACACTCAAGTTACATGGATTAGGTTTCCACATAACGAATTTGTACTTCGCTTATAATTAACAGTAAGTTTGCAAATGTTTTTGTTCTCCATGTCATGTTAGCGGTGTTGGAGAAAAAAAAACAATTAAGTCGGTAAAGTTCCTTATTACCTCTAACGGTTTCGATATTCTTGTCTAAGTCGATCCTACATTTAACCAATTCTATAGAGGTTGGAACTTCCGTTTGTATACGTTCCATTTGAACTTCTCAATTAAATGACCTGTCAAAGACAGTTATCTAGGCTTTGCACCAAAAAAACTTCCCTACTCCATACAGTCCCTACCATAGTCATAACGACTTTTTTACTCCTCCAAAAATTTAGAGAGAACTGCGTAGTCAAAGGTTGCAATCCCCAGGAGATGCTCATACATACCCTTTAAGGAACAATGTCAAAACAATATAGTAATGATATACATAGTGTTATTTTTTAAATAAGATTATGAGACAAAATCGTTTTTAGCAATCTTATTGTTTAAAACGTTCCAATAGAGCAAATACTTTAGCTATCACCTTGGCTTCGTTGGTTAAACCACAAGTTCGAGTCTCTCCTTGGTAAAATTTAACTATAAACCGTATCGATGATATATTCCCACCTCTATTTTTAAAGCCACTTCTATTTCAAAATACAAAATGTTGGTTTATTCGTATAACTGGACCTTTACGTTCCATCGTTTACTATGACTACAGCTACTGACAGAGAGAACACAATGAGTTATACCTTTGACACAGTTTCACTAATGATTGTGATCGTCTCTCTCGGTTACACGATTGCGGGTATTGCTCTCCGCAGTGAAATTGATTACCATTTCCTCCGCTACCAGAAAAAAAAAATAGAAAAACTACTACTATCACTTATCAGCGACTAATTAAAAATGGTAGGAGTGTTTTCGATCATTGCAGTACATGAAAGAATAGTTTTCCTTAAGGGAAGATAGGTTAGGTTATACTTCCTGTTATACTTTTTTTTTAATGGGAGATCCTGTACCTTTTTCCATATTATTTTGCCACCCTGTATTTATTACGATGTTCGTTATTATGGAATGAATTATTTTAATATGAATTCTCCTTTTATGGGGTTAATTTAACTTGGTGTTAGGCCACTTGTTTATCTGCCTTCCGTTTAGATAAGGAGTGGTAAATGTGATGTTAATTTGGGTTAACAATATTCTTATAGCATCGTTAACCTTTTTCTATGCTCAGTATTTTTTTTAATTTAATGTTTTATTTAATTTATAACTTTGGTTGGTCAATGTCGTTCTCTACTTAAAAGGTAAAAATAAACCAGAATTTTGGTACCATATGGATTGGAGAAATCGTTGGTAAGGTAATTTGCATGTACTTGATACTCTCGTTAACTTAAGTTGAGACATATAGACCAGGGTCGATAATTTTTGAGACCAAAAGAAATTATATTAGCATGAAACATATTGGAACGATGAAATCCATTAGAAGAGGTGGAGAATATAACAAAAACGGAAGGAAAAATAAATTACGGGCGATCTGAGGTCGATGTAAGATTATAATCTTACGTTTTTCTAGTAATTAAAGTGTAAATTTTAATAAATTTCTCAAAATTATACATAATGATTCAAAAAAAAACTTTCGGATTCGAGTTTTTTTCATTATTTGCATTTTCTGAGAACATTTACCTTAGTAATGTATATTTTTTTTCATACCATCAGAAAGTGGAGATTTCAACGAATAGAAACCAACTTTTTCAAAAAAGCAGATATTTTGACGTGAGGATTTTCGATTGAAAATTAGGGTGCTTTTTCGATATTAAGTCAAAATAAGGTGAAAAAATGAATATTTTAAATCAAAAAAATTACTGTATGTTTGGGACATACAAAGGTGAGTTTTCACCAAATTTCGTGAAAAAATAAATTTTTTTGCAAAAGATAAAAATAAAAAACCAAAAACTCAGTTATTGGAATTTTTCTCATAAATTTTGAGGTTATGTGAAAAAAGTGTCTATACAAAAGTTGTGGATCTTCTCATTACCTACAACTTTGCCATTCAACTTTTTTTCATAAGACTTGCAGTTTTACCGGAAATCGAGATTAACCGTTTTTTACCCTAAGAAACTCACCCCCTCCCCCTTCCCGACCTCAGATGGCCCGTAATTTATTTTTCCTTCCGTTTATATTCTCCACCTTCTCCAATGGGTATCATCCTACTATAATTTTTTTTCACTTTTTACCATTTTAAAAATTATCAACCCTGGTCTATAAAAATATTGAGAATTAATCAATTTTTGGACCAAATTTTAAAGGAAAATGATGAAAAGCGAGATAATTAGACTCCCACTGTCAAGAACACTCTTTTTAAGAAAACTTTTCTTGTTTTCACTACTTGACCCTATCGAAAACGACGCACCCAGTGCATAATTATTTTCTCTCGGACCTTGACTTAGAGATATTTATTTACTTTATTGATTTGAAACTTTCACTGCCGCCTGGTGTCGCTTTTATAGACATATTTGTTTTGGAAGATTTACATTATTCATATTGGTTATTAACATTGAAATTGGGGTCGGGTAATTGACTTGTTTGTACAAATTTTATATCCTCATAGCGATAATCAGTTTTCTTATGATCGCCCATTGATTTATGAAAGAAGATTTACGATATGGATCAAACCTGGGGCCAAATTCTTCATTGAAGGAGAAGTCTACCTTGTTTCGTATTTCCCAATCTTTGGAGCCATGAAGTGATAGTGAAAATAAAAAATTATCAATTTTTCCTTATTACTTTGAATCTGTTATAGCTTATATAAAAGGCCGTTTGATATAAATTTAATATAAGAATGTTTACAATTAATCAAATCCCGATATAAACTTGTTCAATTTTTATCTATCGGCGCTGAAAGACACGCCATGGGAGTGTCGAATATCGGTAGCCAGATGTTTTCGATGTCGACGATGTTTTGGATTTTTTTTTTTAAAAAAAGATACACTACAAGCACTGGAAAGTAGTAAAGGAGAGTTACTGAAATTGCGATTGAAATAAAAAGGTGCTTGTTTTTTGAAAGGTGTCTGCTATAAATATTTGAAGTTTGAGATTTACTGGACGTTGTTTTTAGTTGTAGGAGAGATATTTGAGGTTTTTCAAACTGTTTTAAGTATTAAAGATGTGTAATTAGTAGCTTCATATAGTTTTGATCAATAATATTGGAAAATGTCATTGTAGAAAAATAATGAATCTTGGAAATCAAGGAAATTGAGTGAAATCATTGAAAATCTGAAGTTTTTATTGATTTTTTTTATAGGAAGGGACTGCTAAAATTGTGTTGAGAATTGTGTCAAAAAATACAGGATCTAAAGTGAAATCCCAAAGCTCTACAAATAAATAATAACAGTTTTACAAATATTTTATACTTACAATTATTATAATATATGTATAAAAATAGAAAACTACAAAGAAGCACTCAACAATCAATAGAAAAATAGACTTTAACGAAGTGAAAACTGGAAGTAATTATCTAATTAAATTACTAGTTTTGAGACAGTAGAGGATAAAAATATGAAGCTATAATAATTCAATTCAGATTAGATTTTTGGAGTTTTGGTAGTATCGAGTTTTAAGTGTAAGAAACCTTAAAACTATTCTACAAGTTTGGTTTCAATCTGAACGTTGAAAAATATTTCAATTCAAGATTTATATGGTATTGACATTATCGACTATAAAAAATTAAAACACTCATTTACAGTTCTTTTCATTTAGAGCCTAACTTCATCTTTAGGTATGTGACGAAAATATTCGGTTTAAATGAATTTTTGCGAAGTAGTTTTAGCCGGATAACATCAACTAGTCAACCAAATATGATTAATCCTTTAATAAGAATTTTACTGGAGATTTTATTAAGAATTTGTTATTCATAATCAATGAATTTTAATGTCTACAACTTAATTAAATTAATAGGAAGTATTTTCCCATTTCTTAGTCACTACCATTCTCGGTTAAAATACGTATACAGCCGGTTTTTTTTTAAATATTTTTGATGCGTTTTGGTGAAATCGGAATTTTATATAGATTCCCATCATTTGAATAATCATTATAATATATGCAAGATTTTGTTGTAATGTTTGTTAATTTTCAATTAAATTTCTTAATTCTGCAATACTAAGTAATATAAACTAATTTTCTCCACGACTAAATAATAACGCACAAATTGTTTTTACATATTTAGCTACATAATGATATATATTCTTCACACCAGTGAATAATGAAAAAGAATTCACTCTCGTTAGCCAATCACATTCTATTAAATGAATTAAAATAAATAAATCAAATTGTTTCTTTTAAAACGTAAAATACCAAATAATGCAAATCGATTCTGACAGCGCCTCGTTTGAAACGTCAAAATAATGATAGAATCATAATTTTACGTATTATTTAGAGAAAAAATGGACAACAGTAGTTATATTTAGTTATAACTCCCAATTATCATTTATAAATGTAAGTTTTTCGATTAAAACTGTATGTTACGTATTCCTTTTTGAAAATAAACATGCTCTATAGCCTAGTGGTAGAAATAGTTGACTCTGACGCGGACGATTGGGGTTCGATCCTCACTGGAAGCTTTCTTTTTTTAGTCGTGGAGACAGTATAGTCTTTTACTTGTGTAGAATGGCTAATATTCACTTGGATGATTCCAAAACTCACTCGCTGCTCTCGCTCGTTTTGGAAACTTCATCCTCGTGAATAATAGCCATCATTCTGCACTCGTTGAAGAATATACTATTTATACTTGTGAGCAGGATGTTCAAGGATACCAAACTGCGGAAAATTCGTATAATGAAGTTTTTTTTCCAAACGAGAACAGACAAGGATATGAACCCATGAGATTTCGTCATGTTTAACATCATCATCATCAGCATCATTGAATCAAAAAGATCGATGTATTTATATTTATCTGGTAACCGTTTATCTAGAAAATCGTTACAAGTTTGCATCCTTGAATACTAACATATAATTTACACTGGCCAATTGAAATACACTATTCGTCGTGAATAATAATGAAATTCGGTTTTAAATTCTTTGTCTGTAAACAAAAAGATTATTTTATTAATTGAAAAAAAAAGAAGGAATGCGTTTTTAAAAACATTGTTTATAACTAAATAATAATTATCAATGTCTTTTTTATTATTTATTTTTAACAGATTAATACGAGGGATATCCTGTCTTTGTTTATCAGCACCAACTGTGACACTGTTCATAACATCCATGCACTTGATAATAATAACAAATATTGTAACAAAGGGTTATGCGCATCTGTTTTTAAAATTATAAATATTTAATATCCAAGATAACCTTTTGAACGAGCGATCGGCGTACTAAGATGTACACACTTCCTTTTGCGATCTTGGTTTAAACATTAGACGGCCAATTAAAAAATTTAAGCTTTATTATGTCTTTGTTATAAATGTTTCATTGCCAAACAAATCAACCATTGTCTCCTGTTATGAATAAGCTTTCATTTCAAAATTCATCGTTTTATAGTTTTTATAAGACATTTTATACTGAAAATACGGTTTTTCCCCAAAAATTATTCATTTTCAAGGTGAAAGAATGATTTTTACAAAAAAAAAACTAAATTTTAACACAAATTTTCAGTATTTTCTCTGCTATAAAAATATTTTGTAGAATATATTGAAAGGAGTGGGTATGGAAACATTAAAAACGATCTAGCATCAAACTGACCATCTCTATGTGATGCTTATAAAACAGTCTAATATCCAAATGTAATAAAAATAGTCTGACTTTTACTTTTAATATCCACTTCAAACATGTACCTACATGAATTATAATAATTTATTTAAAATGCAGCTGAACCACTGTTTTAAACTCGAGAATGAAGAAATACTATTGGCCACCTACTCTTTCCGTGTATGCATATGACCTGGATACAGATTTAGCTGATTTATATCGAATAGAATATTAAGTTTATGGTTCGACAAACACAATGAGATGTTGAAATGTTCCTTTAAGGCCCGTTCTCACTTGGTAACATACTAGAAAACTTGTAGCTGCAACAATGTGGACGCAGTGGCAACATGCTGCCAACACAAATCTTTTTGACAAAACTGGTGGACTTCTTAGAAGCAAAGGTCTTTTTCAGATGCATTTATATGGATATATTCTCAACACTTGTATTTATTTAAAATATTTTTTGGTGATTCAAATTATGAGTGGGTACAAATTACCAATTAAGATTAAATCTGTTATGATATTTATTAAGCATCTTTAAAATTGTTTGATATATCAGCAGACCAAAAACACTTAAAACATTGAATTCGAACGTTTTAAGTGCAGTGACCCTATTGCGACACAGCTACGGACATGTCGGACATTCTTTCGCAGAGGTATACAGAAAACCAGTAAACTTGATAGTCTTTTCAAGATAAATACGAGTTTTTTCTTTTCTCTATAACATTAATCAGTAGTTTTTCAAAATATACAGGGTGGGTCTTAGACTGTTAAAGGAAAAATCCTGCAAATATTCTGAAAATGATTTTGGACCTACCAAGACTTCTTTTGGAAGTGCCCACTAAGATATAATCAAAACCCAACACTAGATAATTTATTGTTGAGCCGCAGATTCAACACCTTTATAAATTCAAATGTATTCTATTTTTTACTAAATTTTTTTTGTTTTTGGTAATTTTCAAATATTTTTGAAGTTTATAAAATTTATGAAACACCCACAGTAATATTGCTTGAACACTTAACGGTACTCTCTGCTTAACCTTTTATTTAAATTATTATATTATAATATCAACCAGCTGTTGAAGAAATAAATTGCATTAAGTGGATTTGGTAACTTTGGTTAGGAAAAAAATTGCACAAAATTATATATGCGTTTATTATTACTAGTTTCTTGAAGGTTATTTAAATGGAACGAAAATTACAATTTAAATAATTGTTCGAGAATTCCTAGCACAGTAGCAATGTTAAAAGTAATTGCCTGAGAATGGACGAGATTATACAAGTGAATTTTTGGTTTTTCTTATATGTTTTGCAGGTCTATTTATAGTAAGATGCAAAATACCCGATCTAAAAAACCTCCAAACTTTTCGTGTACAACTTGGGTGGTAAAGGGACTCAAAACATATAAGAAAATCCAATTATTGATCGTAAAAACCAACCTTTTCCAGTATTTTTTGTTAGTTATGTTGGCAGAACTCGTCCATGCATTGTCAATTTTATAACCATAATATCAAAAATATCAAGATTCTTATTACATTCAAGTTTATCGTATTTTAAAATAAATTCCGAATGTAAAGCTGTATTTCCTGGTGTACCAACAACACTATCAACGACCTTATAACAGCGTACAAACCCGCGTTTGAAATGGAATGTATGGGTGTTGAATTTTTTCCAAAAATTTATCTCAACATCGTTATGTTGACTTCCGGAAGCAGCGAATAATATCAATCCCCATGAATAACTCTATTGTGTATAGTGTTTTTAAGGTCATTTCACTGAAATGTTATGAGTGAGTCAATAAGGAAGAAAGAAATTTTTGTCTTGAAAAAAAAAATGTAAATATAAGCAGAATAGTTGCGCCCACCCACTCACCAGCGGGAATGCATTACAAAGAATCTGGGTTGGCTTTTTTTTCTATGTAAACAATAGATTTGTTATGTTTTAGTTAATTGAATAGTGTATTGTGGAAAAATAGTAGGTTAGGAGTGGACAAAAGACAATGCCTTCGCGACCGATATAAAATATACATGTCAGGTTACTGTTATACAAAAAAAAATCCTGTTGCATGATCCAGCAAGTAAAGCAACTGTAAAAAGCGATCAAAGAATAACTAGTCATAGCAAACAACGAGTTTACTATCGCGTAATTTCCATCAATACCATTTGATAAATAGTATACCCGTATGACGCATTAAAATTTGAAAAAAAAGTACAATTTTCAACCTAAAAAACCTAATACTTGAAGAATATTCACACCTCTTATGTCACAAAAGATTAATGATGCGAAAACTATGGTAACATGATATTTGATGATATTTACGCATTTATACATGTGCTTAGAATTTCTGCAGCTTCACATTCTTGAATTTATGACGTACAACGCAGATGAAAATGTTAACAATGCAGTTAAATTGGTAAAAAAAAGTTAACTGTACTCGAATTGAGACATAAAGTTGATGTAGATGGAATTATTTTGTAAGATTAGAAGTTATAATACAAGTTGATACTAATATCATTTTATTTTTGTTTACTGTTTTCGATACCACGCTTATAAATATTCCAAATCATCCCATTTCCAAACAGACCACTTTCAATCCTAAGCACCTGCATGTGTTAAAAGTGGCTACCAAAGTCCAGATCTTAATCCGATCGAACATGGATTCACTGGATGTTGAATAGAAGCAACAAGATCATGGTTAAGCTTTCCAAGAAACAGTAAGACCATAATTTAGGAATTTACATATTGGAAAATTTGTTTGTACATTACTTAGTTGACCCTGTTTTTTTCCAAAGATAATTTTTTGTGTTGAAAATTGACCTTTAAAAATAAGCAATAAATTTTTATCTAAACAAACTTTCACAAAAAGCAAACAATGCTTTCCTTGGATACTATTTAGTCAGACAAAGTCAGCTGTATTTCCGTGATAACGTTTATTGATAGGAATAAGACAAGAACATTATTTTGTTTAAACAAATCTGGTTCAAGGCTACCTTAATCTGTAATTGATTCTACCATGATTACCCATATTTAAATATTTGTTGTTTACTTCAGATTCATTTTCAGATAAAATGGAACATATTAAAATTTATTATTTACGTAACATCAGTATATTCAAGGATTTGGTTTCGATCAGCGTCATTGGCAATACCAAATAAGGCTTTCCTAGAGCTACCAAATTTTCAACAATAGATTTCGATTGAAAATTTTATGTTTAATTCCGGGTTTTTGCTTTTTTTTGTCTCCATAACTCGAATCTAGTCCTAAACTTCAATAAATGCCATTCCCCTACCGCCAAACCCTTAATTACTTGTTTTAGGGTTGAAGGAACTTTGTATGATATGTATGTATCCATAACCCTTCTGATTTTGAGAATATTTTAGATGAGCAAAAGAACAGCAATTAACGGTAATATATGACATTTGAAAATTCCTCCAAAATTAAACTAACTGTAAAATGTTGATGGTATTTTAACAATAGAGCAGCAAATCATAGACATTATTTTTGCGTCACGCTGTCCTCAATTTAATATTATAATGGATAAATACCTAATCTCCAGCGAAGTAATAATTGTTGAATAAAAACCAACGTGTAACTTTTGTAATAATATTACTATGGAAATTAATATTGTTCTACAAATAAGTCTATTCAGTTGAATACAGATATACTGTATCGCGCGTGGGTTAGTTAATTTTTTTATTTTCAATAAAAATAATATTTTTTGTAATTTACATAAAGAAGATCTTTACGAGCATAAATATTCATCTTCTATACGTACCTGCCCAAAGATTTTGTTATAGAAAGTTGAACACTCTTACCTGTAACAGAAGAAAAAATTAGAATTATTGGTAACAATCTTGAATTCCTAAATATTTTCAAAGGATAACCCCGAATTAAAGTCCAATGTCCATCATTGCAGCCAATAAATATAACTATGTAGAAACATAAAGATAATCATCAAATCTACTAATAGCATTTAAAAATTTTAAGTCATCCTAGAACTGTACTTAATATTGAGTCGGTATGTAGGTTAATCTAGGATAATACACATAAGATCAATCGTTATCTTTGATCTGTTAATTTTGTTTATCTTCCAAAGTGTAACCTTCGAAATATTTAACTGGGCCACTAAATACAGTCCTAATACTTGACCTTGGATGTCAACTGTACGTTCCTACATTGTTCGCGAGATAATTTGCTAGGCAAGAGAGGTAGAGTTGCCTGAGCTGGGTTTGGCTGCACAAATGAGAGAAGAGTCTAGATTGTATTTGATTTTCTTGGAGAAATAGAAGGAAATAAACAAATAATCCCTAAAATTTTTCAGCAGTTCTCATTTTTTAAAGCTGCCTCATCCTTTGACCTAGTTATTTATATGCAACACCCTGTAGATTATTAAAATTCTGAGCTGAAGTGGCTGAAATATGAGTTGCAAGAAAATGGAGCTTAGCGCAGTCCTGAAATTTCCAAATAAAAATACTTATTATCCATAAATAATATCGCTAAGCGATAAAATTGGAATATTTGCAGGTATTTTCGGATAGATTCTAATTTATAGCGAGTAGTTTCGCTGTCGAAGCCAACATCAAGAACAAACAAAAGTAGTAAAAACTTATTACATAATGCAAGAAAAACTTTGTTACTGGCACAAGTACACAATCTAAATTAAACAAGGACAATAAAATATCGTTGGCACAAACATAGTTTGTAATTCGAGAAGGTCTTGATATAATAAGCAAGTTTTATCAATATTCATAAGGGAGACAACAAATTATATTTTGCTAGGAAAATTTTCATAATTTCATGGAAAAATCGACATACTTTTTCCAGTTTTTGCATGAATGTAGAAAAAAATATTGTATGCAACTCGTGCAAAATGTGTTTTTTGCACTTGTTGTATAAATAACTATTGGTTGTCGTTGAACGCGTCACAATCTATTAAACCTTCAGGTGTTGGATTTGCGTGCAGTTGGAAAAAAAACTTCAAACGATGAACCTGCGTTTTCACCTTTTTTTTTTCAATTTTATTGTAGTTGATTTGCATCGTCGATGATCACGTAGGAAGTGTATAATGAACAAAACCACATGAAGAGTGAAAACATCGTAACGGACTACTTAACACAAAACCGAACCTAACAATCGCTCTCAATTTGACACCGTATAACTTTAAAATGTTTATTTATATCAATTAAAGTATTTAAAGAAGTATATTCAGATCCTTACTTCTTATTTTTAATATTATTCCTCCTGAAATCGAGTAAATTTATTGTTTAAGAAAAATCTTCTTCCGCCACGTGCTGTTGCCATATTTCAAACGATATTCTCACTATCAAGGTTTTAATTTCCTGCAATCTTTGGTTGCATCATCATCAAGAATTTTAAATTACAATAATCACACTACAACTTGAACAATTATTTATGTAGTTTAAGGTGAATTTAACATGATTATTCAATTAGATACCAAAATTATTTTGGCCCAATTGGAACTGGTTTAATTTCAGTCAATTTCAATCTATTCCTGCCTCCACGACGAAATTTCCTTAGCACGAGATGGTTTCCAAGTAAGGCTACACTTGTTCAGCCCTTGCTGGTGATGCGAGGAATTTTTGGAAATATGTTTGTTGTTTGTCGACACCTTAAACCCTTTCCAGACCTGTCATTTTATGCTCTACATCGTTTCAGTTCATTCTACATCATTATTGGGTCGAAATTATCTTTCATTACTTCATTGAAGCCTTCGCGAATACTTTTATAACTAAATGTGATGTAGCGAGTTTATTTTCAATAGATATATCCATCCCATTTTCTTGAAAGGCAAGTTTATTGACTTTAAAGGACGATTAAACATGTAATAAATAATAGTATCTTATTGTTCTGTTATTATAGGTCTAGTCAAAACCTGCTCATTCGAAATCATCAAAGAAACACAATAAAAGCGGTATAAGAAATACGGAAATTTTCAAACAACCAGCCTTGCAGCGTGTAATTTCAAATGAAACAATCAATGTGACTTTGATGGTTTAGAAATTCTTTTTTAAAGTATGGTAATGTAATTTTTTAACAATCTTTTAGCCTGAGGAGTTGTTCAAACGTTCAGATCTAATTTTTGAAACAGTTATTTACCTTTAATAAGTTTTTATATTCATCTAATCACAAATATTAGTCTTCGAACACGATTTTAAGGGGGTTTTAAAAGAACTTCACCAACAAAAGTCAAATTAAAATCACTTTTACACTGATCTGAAGAGCATACGTCAAACTATCCTTCAAATATTTTGTTTTTATAGAAATGCTGTTAGCGTCGACTAAAATATTTCATACATCACGACTCGATAAGATAATTCTGTAGCCAATTTATTTACGTTGTGAGATAAAAAAATTTTCTATGCAGTTTTTATTAATTTAGTCATATAATTTTGTCAGGCTCCATAAAATTGGTTCCAGATAACGAGATATGGCACGAATATTGATTCATTAAATTGGAGATGCTGCTACTTTTCAATTTTATCAGTTAATCAATTGAATGTTAGGAAATAATCAACTATTAGAATAACTTTCTTAGATATTTTTTGCATGAAACAACTGTTGAAGGGCCAACCATTTATGTGGGTACACCCTAAATATACCTGCAACGACTGCTGCTATGTGAATGCTAGTGTGTGTCACGTGTGTGTGATCGGCCGTCACCGGGGATTGGAAGATATTTAAGCATACACTGACAGCTGTGGCTTAAACTGACGTTTAATAAAAAAATTCACGTGAAATGTCATCAATAGATTGAAAGATTAGAGTCAAGTAATTATGATAACCTTGCTTTATGTTGTAATTAGTAGAGTTTGTTATCAGTTCCAAATAAAAAGTGACATACATTGTTTCAATAAAATTTTTCAATTCCTGGATAAATTTAAAACTGAATATGTTTTTTATTAATACGATTTAATCTTTAGCCAGAAATTCGTTTAAAAAATATTTAAAGAAAGTCTCATTTAAAAACAAATTTTAGTCACATAAAATTCTTAAAACTGAGAGAGAGTTTTTTTAAATAAACATTTTTTTATGGTTAATCGTTTAATAAAGTTTGCAGTCAAAAATTGATTGGTTCTATTAAATTGTGACTTTCTTACTGTACGGTGTGTGAAAATTTAAAATGGCAATAAAAAATGTCTTCGGACTTTTATATACCTATTTAATTTGTTGCTAATGAATACACCCAGAAAATAAGTAAAAATGAATTAGCGAATATTATTAACGATTTAAAAGAGGTCAACGAGATGTCAATATGCAAAATTTTTACTTTCACTCAACACTTTATTTATTTGAAAATACCCAATCAAATTCTGCCATGAAATTTAATCTTTAATTTCCATTATTAAAAAGCGAAAACAAAATTAAAATCTGGAGCACAATTCTATCAATCGGGAGAAATTACATCATTCAAAATTGGATGCAGACGTACCTTTTGTAGCGAAAATTCATTTTATAATGTCTCCTTGGCAGCTATCGTCAGGATATTGAATTTATTATAGCATATTGTTTAAAATCGGGAAAAATAATATCAGATAACGTATTTCTTAATATAAATAAATCTTCTGGTTAGTCGATGAATTTTGTTTTCGTTTTTAAAAGAAAAATTTTTGACAATAACAGCTCGTATACAACGAAAGGGGATAGATAATCGATATTAAAAGACTGGTAAAACAAGAAAAAAAGTGTGGTAACCATTCGTGACAACAAAAACCCATTTCAGTATGGTGACAGATAAGTTAACTACCCGTCAATTGTATCTATATTTCAGAACAACACTACCTTTATCTCAATACAAAAAATACACGACAAATTCTTAAAAACAGCAATAAAAATAGTAATAAAATAAATAATAATAGGAAGAGTATCAGAAATATTTAAAGATGTTGTGAATTTCTTTCTTTCACTTTTAATTTTTTTTTGCACAAATTGAACACATTTGGAACATTTCGCAGCCTCAAGAAACAAAAATTTCACCTCGTTCATCATGTATTTAAATACGGATTCAATAATTAATAGCCCAGAGGTGAATTTGGTTAATTTCGTTTAACAAAATATTTTAATTTGTCCATGATGACAGCTAATCATAAATAGACCAAACGTATTTCAAAGTCAATGTTCTTTCTTATTTAGAGAAATCTTCCCACTTACGACATTCGATTAGAAGTAAACACATTTCAAGGAGTTGATTATTTGATAAGCATGCATTTTAAACGCCTTTTTTTTCTGACGAAACTCGAAATTGCGTTGCCCTTCAACTACGAAATCTTGACCCAATAATTGAGAGAGTGTTTAATTGTTTTGGTTATGCATCCAACACTATTGTTTCACCCAAATTGATTTTAAATGTTTCTTTCGATATCTTATTATTATATCTGTTAGTTATTGTCTAGGCAAAAAAAACACGTGGCTTTAAAAGCATTTAGCACTCAGAATATAACATCGATATTGTCAAATCAGTGGATTTTTATATATGAAAGAGTTATTTCTAATTTTGGATATTTGAAAATTCGAAATTGAAACGCGAAAAGTGAAAAAAATCGTAATAATGGGAATTTTAGGCTGAAATTCTAGATAAATATTCTCAAATAATGAACGAGTATGGAAAAAAATCAGCGATATTGTAACTATAATATTCTGTATACGAGAGGGTCCGAAAGTGAAAGATGAAAAAATTTAAAAGAAATTTCTATCATAGACTTTAGAAACTTTTTATGTGCATTTTCGTGATATCTATGATGTCAAATGAGTTGATTTTTATAAATAAAAGTGCCTGAAAAAAGTTGGTTTTGATTTTGGATACTTGAAAATTCGAAAGTGAGGTTTTGTTATATTACAAAGTACACGTGTTAGTCAAAAAATCGTAGAGTCCACAATAATGGGAATTTTAAGCTGAAATGCTAGATAAATATTCTCAAATAATGAACGAGTATTGAGAAAAATCTGCGATATTGTACCTATAATATTCTGTATACGAGAGGGTCCGAAAGTGAGGGATGAAAAAATTTAAAAGAAATTTCTATCATAGAATTTAGAAACTTTTTATGTGTATTTTCGTGATATCTATGATGTCAAATTAGTTGATTTTTATAAATAAAAGTGTCTGAAAAAAGTTGGTTTTGATTTTGGATACTTGAAAATTCGAAAGTGAGGTTTTGTTATATTACAAAGTACACGTGTTAAGTCAAAAAATCGTAGAGTCCACAATAATGGGAATTTTAAGCTGAAATTCTAGATAAATATTCTCAAATAATGAAAGAGTATTGAGAAAAATCAGCGATATTGTAACTATAATATTCTGTATACGAGAGGGTCCGAAAGTGAGAGATGAAAAAATTTAAAAGAAATTTCTATCATAGACTTTAGAAACTTTTTATGTGTATTTTCGTGATATCTATGATGTCAAATTAGTTGATTTTTATAAATAAAAGTGCCTGAAAAAAGTTGGTTTTGATTTTGGATACTTGAAAATTCGAAAGTGAGGTTTTGTTATATTACAAAGTACACAAGTTAAGTCAAAAAATCGTAGAGTCCACAATAATGGGAATTTTGAGCTGATATTCTAGATAAATATTCTCAAATAATGAACGAGTATGGAAAAAAATCAGCGATATTGTAACTATAATATTCTGTATACGAGAGGGTCCGAAAGTGAAAGATGAAAAAATTTAAAAGAAATTTCTATCATAGACCTTGAAAACTTTTTACGTGCATTTTCGTGATATCTATGATGTAAAATTAGTTGATTTTTATAAATAAAAGTGCCTGAAAAAAGTTGGTTTTGATTTTGGATACTTGAAAATTCGAAAGTGAGGTTTTGTTATATTACAAAGTACACGAGTTAAGTCAAAAAATCGTAGAGTCCACAATAATGGGAATTTTAAGCTGAAATGCTAGATAAATATTCTCAAATAATAAACGAGTATGGAGAAAAATCAGCGATATCGTATTTACAATGTTTTTTATACAGGAGTATCAAAAAGAAAATAAAAAAGAAATTTTTTTAAAGAAATTTTTGTAGAGTAGGTACATACGGTAGTTTGACCTGAAATTTTAGAAGCACATAAAGTACTTTTCGAAAGCAAATATAACACAAAATTAAAGGCCAGAGGCTGTTGGAATCCTCTGAAATAAATACCTTTTTACCTGCTTTTGTGACGTCGACATTTTTGGTTACTATTATTAGATTCACCTTACCCTTACTGGTAAAAATTTATAGTTCGATTTAACTGTATGCAAGAAAAATTAACTCCATATTAAACTAGCCTATTGTGTGTTAAATTAGATCCTATAAATATCTGTATCAATTGTACTTTAATATGAATGGACTTCTTGATAGTTTAATGGGATGTATTGAGTAAGATTGTCTAAAATGAAAATTTTATAATAAATCAGAATATTTAAATTAAGTTTTGCTTGAATGCATACAAAAATTGATTTGACAGTAGTTTGTTTTATTGTTCTCGAGCAGTCAAAAATTGAAGAGGGTTTATTTTACAGGTAAGAAATTTGGAAGGTAACAGGTAGAAATATGTATTCACTTTAGTGTATTTTTGGTGAAGCATGAACTTTTCCCATTAGCAAATAAATATTAATACATTTTAGAAAACTACCAATGGTAATAATGGCTTTTTGAGTGACAGAATGACTAAATTTTTAAAATTATACCAAGCAGGTAGTGTCTAGTACGTCAAATTATGTTTTTTTTTCAACAACTTTCGCAACTGAAAGTTGCCAACTAAGAAATTAATTAAAAAAATTAATTAACGAACCCAATTAATATTTTCTGCATAGATTGTCACGTGTATTTTTAAGTAACGAGCTCATTTAAAACCGAGGGTTCAACCACAGTCTGAAATAGTGTACGAAAAATTCCTTCTTCTGTAAATTTCTCTAATTCCTCACATATCCCCGAAATTCCTCGGAAATTTCTTAAAAAATGACTGTTAATTCCCCTTATTTCCTCGAAATGTACCTTAATTCCTATATTTCCTCCATTTCCCCGAAATTCCTCTATTTCCTCGGAAATTCCCCGTAATGCCCTAAAATTCCTATACTTCCTCGGAAATTCCCCGAAATTCCTCCATTTCCTCGAACACAAGGTGTACGAGAAATTCCCCTGTGGTTAACCCCTCGTTTAAAACCAACTAAATTTAAATTTATTGTCACCCATTAAAGTATGTATCAACAATTAGTGCAAAATATTTATTTTCGTTAAAAAATGTTCTATACAATTAGATATTAATATATACAAGATCTTCAATTAATATTTAATAAGTGACACATTTTCTGGGTAATCAGAGTCACTCTATTAAGCTGGTAAGGATATTACATATACACTTGTATAATTATTGTTAATAATATAAACAATAATACAATTAATTACTGTTTCTATTCCAGAAATGTCGAAATTTCTTGTTATACTTTGCTATTAGATCTATAAATTTTTTCAACAGTGTATTCTTTGAAGATGTCAGATTGTCATCATATTCCCACTTTTGCTCTCTTTGTTTTTGAGGTTAAGTTGATATTTTTTTATTTATATTTTATTTCATTTAATACAAAATAATAAGCTGCGTATTTGTGCGCAATCTGTGTTTTTGGAAAATTAGCTAAAAATGTGAAAAATTATGTTTTCAACAAGTTTTTTGATATTTACAAGGTGTTAAATATCAGTACAGCTGGGAGAAAATAAAAAAAAAATATTAATGATTATTAATACAGTATTTTTGAAAAATAGAATATTAAAACTACAACAATTATTTTTACTATTAAAAGAAGGGTCTCAGTATATTGCCCCCCTCTGTTTTTGTGACTAAATAAACTAAACGTTATTGATTAAATATTTTTTTAAATCCAGCTCCCGCGTGTCTCGAAATTCGTATTTATTACTAGTGCAAAGGGGCAATCAAGATATAATTTTTCTACTACCGTGTGTAAAGTAGGTACTTTAGACACACTTTCGAGTGCGTAAAATTTGATTTTACGCACTAGTGCGTAAAGAGTTTTTCTTTACGCACTAGTGCGTAAAGTAAAAGTTCCAATATTATTATGTATGTAGTTATGTGTATCTGAATAGGTATAAGTTGGCGGTGAGTGACTGACATTTCTTTAATTGTGAATTGAATCTGACAATTAAAGTTTAAATTGAGATCTTCCGACTATACCTAGGGTAATCAATTGTATTTTGATGTAAGTATTGAATATTTTTAGGAAACTATGATGTTATTTTATATTATTATAATTATAAGATGGATCTATCAGAAGATTACTTCGCAAATAGTGTGGAAAAAATAAAATGATAAATTTCGAAAATGTTCTAGTGGCATATTACCTAAACTTCTGTATTTTGATAAAGTTTTCGATAGTAGAAAAAATTTTGTATGTAATTCGTGTGTAAAGACCTTTTTTTCGACTCATGTGATTGTCGCATTCGCCTGCGGCTCATGCGACAACATTCACATTCGTCAAAAAAAAGGCTACTTTACACACTAGTTACATAAATAACTATTTTGGTATATAATTGAAATTATTGTAATGCTTTGGGAGAAATAAAAAATTATAGGGACTTTAAAACAACCGATAATTTAGAAAAATGAAGAAATAAATTAAAATCAACTAATTAAAATATATTTTTTTGATTTTATAAATTTAAGAATTCGAATTTATATCAGTTAATATTATTAATTCTCCAAAAAATCTATATATTCAAAATTAGCCAAAAAAAAAAATTTTGGGATCTATCAATATACCAATTTACCAATTTATTTATAATATTATAAATAATAAAAAATTACCTGTTCAAACACCAACATATCGCCAAAGTATCCAAAATAGATTCAAAATAAAAAAAATTCGTCCAATTTGCCTCGCTAGCAACTACCGACACTGTGAAACATAATAATAATAATAGCACAACAAAAACCGTAACAGCTGATCAACAACGTTTCGTTCTTGAAATGAAATTCCGTTTCGAACCAGTCTCACGCTTGTAATTGACTGACTCTAGCTTAGTGGCCTTTGGTAGACACCAGTCGCGTTGATATCAGATCATTCACTTTGGACAGAGCCAACAGTGGGGGAATTTACTACGTATTGTATTATACTTGAACTGATAGATGATGCTTCTCATAATCCGTTAGTTGGGTTTTTGATTTAGTCATAATTTTTTTAATTATTTATCAACAGATCTTCGAAATTGGGTTTATTATAATGTGAGTAGGTGAATTTTTTTTGCTTGGCCCAATTTTTTGTCACATTACTCTTCTTCTTTCATTCAACATACATTCTACACCTTTCAAAATCTTTCTGTATTATCCTTCAATAAATCCCTTAGTCCAAAGGTGTAGGATTTATAAAAGGGGGGCAAACTATGGTCCATGGTCGTCCAAAATGTATAGTTTTAGGATAAAAAGAAAAGGCAAATGAAAACAAAACTTAACAGGGAAAAAACATTGAGTGTAGCCACTTCAATGTCTTAATTTTCTTTTGACAAGTTTATGAACTGGAACTTAACTTAGTGCACTAAAGCTTAGTGCATTAAATCCTGCTTGAAAATAATTAAAAGTATTGAAACATCGGAGAAAATAATTTGAATATAGATTAAAAAAAGAATTATAGATCCCAACTTTAAACCATTTAAATATTAAATAAATATCTTATAACCACTGACGAGATATTCAGTAAATATTTATTAGCTTTTATTTACTTAAACATTTGTTATGACTGTATAAAATAGTTCTGGCAGTGTCCTTTACCTTAAGTTGAGAAATTTTATATTTACTTTTTGAAATACTGTTCCAGATAATTATCACTTGGTAATTATTTCAAAGAAAAAGTAAACAATGTAAATTTTATTTATGCTTATCGTTTATTTTAAGAATTTTTCTGTCTGCTAAGGTGTATTTTTAAGCAATAATTTTTCACAAGAACGAATAAAGTGAACAGGGTGTCGCGAATGTCCATCAGTTCATATTATTTCCACAGTAAAGTAGGAATCTCAATGACTTCTTTAATAATCTCATGTTTCAGATACATATCTTTGTTTCATGTTATTTATTCAAATTCAACTTATAGTTTCTTTACTTCTATTTTATCTCCCATCTTATATGACCATTCTTGTCATTAGTGATGTTCTTATCGATGTAAAATCTAGTGGGAAAGACCAACATAAAGTTGATATCCAGTAGTGCTGTAATTGACCATTATACTTCAATCGGAAGCAATTAATATTACGATTCAAATTATAAACTAATGTAATAAGAAATAATTAAAAATAATTTAATTTTATGGTTGTTGCTAGTGATTTGAATTAAAATTTCTTGAGGATGATGTTAACTTTGAATTCCATACCCAGCTGCTTTTCGTCTTTTGAAGATGCCGACTGCTGACTGCTTGGAGAATAGTGGAATTGAAATTATCCACGGCTTCACTAACTTCATTGCAGATTACTAGATTTTCCCAAATAATGATTAAAATCGAGATTTTTCTCTTCTTTTTTAAAAAAAATCCTACTGACTGCGCCAGTTAGTTCATTGCCTATCTGATGACTCAATTAAAATTCAACAAAAAACCCATTTGCTGTCTTTTTCATCTTCAAAGTCTGTTACTTGACACATATAATTTTTTCTGATAGGTTAGTCAGGTAGGTAGATGATTCTTTTTCATTTGAATAATATGTACCTTTAATAACATGTGTATCGAATGGGAATTCGATGTGTAATTATATACAAACCTACGTAGTCTAGTGTACGAAAAGGATGTCTCGAATTTCACAATGCTGTACAACATTGTCATCAATAATTTCTAATTTGTTGATGCGTGAGAATATATACAGGGAGATGTGTAATTAAATAAAATTTGTAACAAATAAAGATATAAAAATGCACGATATTTAAATGTTAATAAACATTTTTTTTTCTAGGTCAGACACCCGGTTCGAGTCGAGTGTGGCGAACTGAAGGTAAGCATAGTTATAAGACACCAAAAAAATTTAGAAAAAAGAAAAAGTGAGAATTTAAGTCAAAGAAGAAACTGAGAAATATTTCAAGGTTATCCTTGATAAAAAGATATTTTAAAAATGTACTGACATATACAGGGTAACCTAGACTAATTCATCCAGACTATAATATCTCTTAAGCGAATAGAGAGAAATTAGTCTGGGACTCCCTGTATATGGTATGTTAGTGAAAACAAAATTAACACACATTCAACTCTCAGTTGTTATTTCTATTTAGGTGTGATGTACGAAATATTTTTACAGTTATTAAAATTGACTCAGTTCCAGTGTTTAAGGAAGCCACGCATGAAAAAAAGGAGTCATGAACCTTTTTCGAGCTAGCTGTTTAATTTTTTTTTAACAAACAATGAGGCGTAATTTTTTGTGAATATTGTACAATTTACTTACTAAAAATAATCTTTATCATCAGGAGAAAAAGTAGCACTTTCCTCCCTTCTTATACAAATAATTTTATCACCACAATTTTTTTATTTATTTCCGCTAGTAACAATGAGTAATCCAGCAGGCGATAACTATTGTATTGTTTATTAGTATTCCGTGTGAAATCAAATGAAATGCACTTTTATAATATGTTTATTGAACCTTATACGTATGTGGTTATTAACATTTTAATTTATTCATGCATTTCGATATTTACATGAAACTCTTTATTTTCAATAATTTAAAACATAATCAATCAAGTTTCATTTAATTAATACAATCAGGCGCTAAAATTTGTACTTGACATTATTTAAACATTAACATACTGTACAATAATTTCCATTTTAACACTACCGCCATAATTTCTCTTTATCGATAACTTTACCAAGTTACCATCCTAAGTAGGATATTTATTTCTATAAAAATATCCATATCAATCTCACTTTCGTAAATTGAATAGCTCTATTAATTAAATGGAACATTCGTCACTTCTTGTATACGTACATTATTCGGTAATATTACGAATGGGGACTTTTATTAACTCGTAAACACATGGCTGAAAGCATTGTGTAACCAGTCTAAAGGAATTTCATATATTTAGTTTACTTTCGATGATTCACGAAGTTGAAAATTAAAAATAGGAAATGCAAATAGAAATTCTAACTATATTTACACATTGTGGGTATTAGGTACTTATAGTTATAGCAATTGTTATGAGTGTGTTTGCCTTGAAAATATTTCAAAAAAATACACTGAAATTTTATTTTTTTACGCGTGAATGTTTGAGTCAGATTCTGGATACATTTATGTTGAAATATTTCGATTAAAATATGTATAATTATTATAAAATCAAACAATAGCGTGAACCAACATTTTATAGAACTTTTACCAAAGTTGTCTTTGCACGAAACATAATTTGGTTTAACTTAAAAAGGAGGTAAATGAAAAACGAGTTTTGCTCTTATGTCGCAACATCCCATGCAATCCAGCAGATGTTATATCCACCAACACCAAGTCCATCCGGTGTCTAACTAACGAAACCAACATCGTGATACAGGGTAGGCAATTAATCAAGAAAATAGTTACATTAACTCCCTGTAAAGCTAACACCATTGACATGGGTGCAAAAATAGGAACAAATTTAGGTACTTTTTGAATCCAAAAGCTGTTGAGGATAACTCCAAGTAACATACATACATTTAAAATATTGTCGCATAAATTTAATGACAGCTGACCAAGAAAGAATTTTTAAACGTTTAATTCGATAGTTGCGCTGCAAGCAGCTGCATATATTTCGTCGAAAAGACAAAGATTGTAGACTTCCCACGCCTCATTCTTACAAGTTGGCGTGAGGAAAGGCATTAAAGACAGGTTAGCACAAGACAACAAAAAATGAATCATTTAAAGAGTTAAGGACCTTCAAGGTCGTTGTCGTTGATTTTTTTTAAAAAGAATTACTCAGAATCGGATCAGGCAGGTAATGTAAATTAGTTCAGTTTTCAGAAGAATATCCCACTGAGTTTATTAACCTCAGATTTTCATTTATTTTCATCCAGAAAACATTACATTCAATTTTAAGCTTGATGCTTGAAGGTTTCTTTGTTTCTTATAGCGACCTTCATTAATATTGATGAAGAAAATATCACTAATTTTAGTGAAAAGTATATTTTTGATATCCCAAGCCAAGAAAATTCAGTGGTGGAGTACTATATTATTAAAAATTGTTGGATATTTTAGAAAAATATGAAAACATTGCGGTTATATGCAATATTTAGTACCATTACGATCCTGGTACCCCAACAGTTTGTGAACTTTATCTGGTCGACTTAACATTTTGGTTGGGTTAAGTAATTTTGAATCAAGGTGAATACGCTATAGGTTGCTAATAGGCCCACGCAAATATGCGAAGTCGAGATGTGTGGTTCTTTATCTCAAGATCATATATTGGAAATTTTTTCTTACAAGCAATAATGAACGCTTTAGAAGCTACAAGAAAGAAACAGGAAGCTGGAGAGAAGGTTGGGCGAAAGAGGGGGAAATAAACTATATTAGAAACTGCATAGATTCGTTTTAAATACAGAGCGATGCAAAATTTTGGAATCTGTCTACTTAAATTTGAAAAAGAGAGAAAGAATAATTGTGCGCGGTCATCAAGGCGTGTACTTAATTCAAGAAACCAGTGGTCGAATGTTGATTGTCCTCCTATTTTAACCGCTGTTACCAGAAGCGAATATTAATTCATCCGGCAACAGTGTACTTTACAGAGAGAATGATGGAAGTGTTTAGTTTTACCTATTATGCATGACTTCGAAGAAAAGTCAACGATAACGAGTCAAAAATATCATTTGTACAAATTAATATGCGCTTAAGGCAGCAGCGGTTAAAATAGGGGGGTTTCTGGAATTAAGTACACGCTTTGATGACCGCGCACAATTATTATTTTTCTCTCTTTGAAGCTTTTTTCTGCACTTTTGTACGACGAGGTTCCGAAAGGATTTTCGCAATCTGTATAATATTTAATAATATAAAAACAGTTAAAATTATTGGTTGTGACAAACGAGGTCAGACAAATCTATAGAACGAAATCGTGTTGATAAGTGTGACTTATCTTTCAGAACAAACGATATGGAAATAAGCAGGATAATTTAAATAAACTAATCGTTAATGTTACTCATTGTTTAAATTGATACTAAAACAAATTATTCATAACAAACGGTGCTCAACGAGATAGATGTCAATTGAAATTAAAGTTCATTATACTTTTATATATATATTTTTCCAAACCAGTAACAGTAAATAATTTTTTTAGTTGCCAATTTGATTTTCCCGGTTACCAGTGACGGAACGAGAGTTTTCTCAATGGGTGATAATTTTGAAACGAAAATATTAATTGTGAAAAATTTAATAGAAATGGTAACGTTACAATTGAAGTGATTATTGCAACCTTCACATACAGCTTGTCCCAGATATTGATACTAATAACTTGGGAGGCGATAGAAGGGGTTAAAAGTAATTATATCAAATATAACAGATCAGAATCATCTAAGTGGTCTACTATATTACCGGATGTAGCACCAATTGATTTTATTTAAATGGATTATTTTGTACATTTTCTGAAAGATTTTATTTGAAATTTTTTCGAAATATGGAAATTATAAGGATTTTCCAATTTTTTCAAGATTTTTGTAAAGATCCTGTCCAAAAATTAGTCCAGTGATTGACCCCTCGCTGGTAAAGATGAATATAAATAGTAAATGACCCAATTATGTCCATTTAACAAAATAATTGGAATTTTTTTTTTGGCGAAATTTAAACAGTTATAAATTGTCTATTATTATTCGGTACTTAGACCTGCCTACGTATTTTTTGCGATTAAATACAAAAAAAAAGAACAGTAATAGTGATTCATTAGTCTAACAATTGCTCTTGAAAAAAATTATGATTCAGAAAGTCACTGAACTCCTAATATTTTTTTAAAAATCAGGTAATGTTGCGAAATATTTGAGGTGATAAATCTAATTAGGGTAACGTTCCCACTGCCATAATCAAGTAAAGTTTCAAAAGAATTTAAAATACTAACTTTTCAATGCCATCTCCTAATGTCTATTGACACAAATATTAACATTTACTCAATATACTTCCTAAATGTCTAACGCAAACTCGGTGGGTGGTCTCTCAACAATTTGTTCGAAATTTGACGTCTAAAGACTGGAGCATAAATCAACTTCATTACCGACTATTAGAGAGAAACATATTATTAAGTATTAATACGTCAAGAATTTAACTATAGATGATCAATTTTAATTGCCACAATATTTAATTACACCCTGTATATAATATAACTTAAATTTTTTTTAGGACTTACCTATCTAAATAAATTCACACTAAAAAAATTTCTCTGAATATTGTCGGAAAAGTGCTTAGAAGCCATGCCGGGAACTTTTCAGGGTTGATTAGTGGATGTCACATGACCAGTCACGTTTTCTTTCCCATTGATGGTTATTATAGGATTAAATCTAAGAAAAGATTCGACGTAATACTTGAGTTTGTTTGTTTCTTTCATATTTAGCACTATTTCCAGTCTACAAAGATATTAAGAGGGATACAATAACAAACAATATATTTTTAGTATTTAGTAGAACACTTTTTTCATAAAAATCCATTATCTACAATTACTGATTTTTATATTATTAATTTTTGTTATTTTTTTGAATAATTCCTCAATTAACAGCTCGCTAGAAGTATCATTTTTTCCAGAATCCAACCTTTATTTTCTTCATGTTCTTTGGGCATAAATTTCCACTCATTAATGTCTCGTAGTTCACAGCTTTTGTCAATACAAAGGTTATTGAACGTTCTTTTTCCTACTAATTACATATTTGTCCACTTAAGTACCTAATGTTCCAAAAGGGAATGCCACAAATTAAATTTCCTCGCTAAGAAATCCTCCCAAAACTTTTTATGCAGCTGCTTTTGCTGTGAAACAGATTTTATCAAAAAAATTGTGACATCAAACAGTTTAAAATTTTAAATTCCCCATATCTTCGTTCATGGTATTCTGTTATAGTCATTTTTATATTTTCTAACGTTGCTTCCGAGTATGTCTGTGATAATCGGGTCCGGTCACTTGAGCGAACGTTGTAGAAATCCTCTCAGGTATATTCATTCCCACTAAAAGGGTACTGGTCACTTGAGCGAAAACGAGGGATTAAAATTTAATCGTAAAACAAGGATGCCGCCTTTCTCACAAATACGTACATCAAACTACTACTTACTTATCCAAATTTAATACGTAAAACAAGGATGCCGCCTTTCTCACAAATACGTACATCAAACTACTACTTATCCATGCAAATATAATACGGAAAACAAGGATGCACCCTTTCTCACAAATACTTACATGAAATTAGTACTAATTTTTTCAAATTTTAATACTGAAAACAGGGATGCAGTCTTCGCTTGACTGACCCAACATCGAAAATAAATTTTCGCTCAACTGTCCTGTATTATTAGAGAAGCCATGTTGATTTCTGAGAATTTTCGCTCAAGTGTACAGCGCCCGTGATAATAATAGTTAATTTATTTTATGGGCATAAAATAGGAACTTTTTTAATAAAAAGGTCGTTAAACCCTTAATCCAACAATTTTTGTTGTGTTTTGTGTATATAATTAAGTTATTATACAGTTTGTCTTACTGTTTGAACTCCATCAAATAAAAAGTATATCAGCAATACATTTTTAACTTATTTATGTATGAAAATGAAAAGATCTATGTCCCCTTCTTCTACTGATTCCACAAAAGGGCTCAGGCCCCCAGGAATGTATCTCCACTATAAAATTATGGCTTCTTTGCAGCTTTTATTTGAACCCACAGTATTACATTAAATACTAAATTAAGAATAAAATTAGGTTAATGTTTTGGCTTACAGCAAGACGAACTAAGTACAGAATAAAAATATTTTCAACTCGCGGCATCGTAAACTATTTCCAGTTGTATCTACTGGGTGATTTAAGTTGCGCTGGTGGATCTGGAACTACAAAAACAAAATAAAGAACTACAAATTTTATTTCTCGATACTTACTAAGGCAGTCATCGGTTATTTGCTCTCCAGTTATCTTGAATTTGAAATCTCCATGCTTATTTAATAAATTGCTTTGATATATAATTGTTATAACTTCATTGTAGTTATCAAAGTTAACAGTAACTAAAAAAAAAATCAGAATTACATGACATCTACAGAAATTGGACACATTATTACTGTTTAAAAATAAATCCACATGCTGCCATCTATATATATATCCATCTAAACTCAACGCTTAAATTCCTTTATATTTCTTACAAAGCCTAGGAAAGCGTTGGATAGATGGCAGCATACCTCAATTATTGGATTTAATCGAAAAGAGATTGTCTATAATTTGTAATTTTTACATCTCACTTATTTTAAAAAGCTATTCGATTTTTTTCAATTAGCAGCTGTGCTGTTAAAAATAAATAAATCGGGATGCTGCTGCCATCTATAAGCTGATTATTCATCTACTACAGATTCGAAGTGTTCGAGATAATTTAAATAGATGGTAGCAGCTGTCAATACTTAGATGTGTCACATTTTTTCTGTATCAGTCAACAAATAACAATGTTTACTTACATTTTCTGCCAGTTAAATGTCCACATAACCTCATATCGTTCACCAGTAAGGTTTCTGAACCACAAAACAGATCGAACTTTTCAAAATGTAAAACCACTTTACAGGCATCCTAAAATCAAAAATATGCACGATATATGGGAATGTAAAGTTAAAAAGAAAATAAAATTACTTCAGAAAATTTCCGTATTTCGAAGACACATTTTTGTTTATTTTGATTCACTTCCAAAATGAACAATTGATCTGGGATGTATCTGTCGCAAATTGTATCCGGCGTAGGCGCTGGTGGCGTTGGTGGTCTTGGTGATGTTGGTGGAAATGGCGTCGGAGGTTTGTGACAAGGAAGCTGTTCATAAACACCATAGAACCCACGTCCACAGAAAAAGAAATCCGTAACAAAAATCAAATCTTCGTAATTTTTATAAGTTAAATCAAAAGTTCCTAAAAAAAATAGATCTACTATATTTACTCTACATTGAAAAGGGATGTTACACTTACTATATTGTCCCAAAAGGCTTCTACCACAATATCTGTATCTATTTTCAAGTAGAAGATAATCCTTTCGACATCCGTAGCTACTTTCCAACTGAAAATCTGTCATATACAGCTTGATGAAGCAATATCCAGGTTGTTTCCTAAATCTGGAAAGATAAAGTCTAAAATATCTATTGAATCACATTCTTCCATTACCTGAAACACATGTTCAACAGTTTGGGGTAGAAAAAAGGATAACCAGGACTTTTAAAATATCCTCGAATATAATCAAGCTCTACGCAGTTGCTTCTTCTATTCACTTCATTTTTCCTCCTACATTCTGCAGATTTTTCACAGGTTTGTAAATTGCTTCCATATTTATTAAAAATATTATCAATTTGTGCTTTATTCCAGCTAGTACACTCTTTTTGATTTGTATTTGTTACAATAACTGATACAGTACTAGTATCAACAAATGTAGTTGTTTCAGTTTCGTTCGGAAATAAAGGCAAAGAATTATAATCTTTCTCTTTGAAAAAATAAAAACTTTTTATTAATCTAGGATTCTCAATGTAGTCCGAATTGTTTTTACTGTTTAAAATTTCTGTTTTTTCCGTAAGAAGTTGTGCTTGTTCAATGAAATCTTCGTTATTATCTCTGGTGAAGTTATAAGTAGTCAATTTTGGATGGTATTTACTAGGACACTCATCTTGAATGACTTCTATAACAAACCCCGATCGAGCATCTACATCTACACCTTCACTTCTATAAACTAACTCTTTAACATCTTCATCTTCAAACGCTGTAATCAATTTCAATTCTTTATTGCAGCCGCAAATAAATTTCCCATCAATTTTAATATATCCGTAAGGGCAGTTGTTGTAGTTGTAAGATCCCAGCCAGAAGAACAGAAATGTTAATCTGAGACGGCAAATGTTTTTGTTGGATTTCTGTATTCTTATGACGCACTCTTGTCTCGTTTTTAAACTGTATGGAAAGTGTGGACTGGTTATTAAAAATCTTCTGGAGTTAAAGATGTTCAAGCAGCACTGCGGCATTTGTCTTTCGGGGTCTGGTAGGTCTAGAGGACGGAATACTGTTGTTGCTGAAGGTGATACTATTGTGGTTGGAAGGATCTGTGCAAATAAAAGTGAAATCAATAGTTTGTTAAAGTAAAACTTACCGAATCTGTTACTTCTGTTGTTGTCTCTTCCTTTTTTTCACAAGGCATTCTCGTTACGAAAATCTTAAATCCTTTTTCCTCTGTATTATTGTTGGCTGAAAATTTCACGTTCAACGACCCATCGCTCTTGAAATAAACCTTATTACCCTCCACTTTACCACATAAGACGTCTTGATTTCCAATTAATAATCTGTCGTTAACACATCCTACGGAATTTTCCAACTCAAAATCAATGATGTCGAATTTATAGTAGGAAGGACAGCTTGGACCTTGGAAAATATAAACGCAGTTCAAATTCGGTGGATATTTTTCCGGATAACTTGGTGATTTTAGGAAAATGCTTGTTTCGGTGTAGATACCGCCACAAGTGTCATTATTTTCAGCTTCTATTTTTTCTGAACTAACTGCTAAGTTGATAATTGCAAGAAATATTATTAAGTATTCGTTCATTCTGCTCACTTGTTAAAATACAACTGAATATGTTTGACCAATTCTTCTTAGTCAAAGATAATATTTGGAAAAATAGCATAAATATGCAGAGACGTACTTAAAATTTGCAACCACTTGGTTTTTCCTTAACGTTTCCAGTTGCTATTTTCATCAAACTGCCTAAATATTCTGGAACTGTCTATAACACCTATCTGAAAGAAATCATAGCACATATCCAGAGGAGAGAAAGGACTAGTCACCATTTTGAACTGGAACATAATCTCTAGGACTTGAAAGGAAAAGAATTCGATGACTTGGAATCCAGCTGTCCTCTCCAAGAGCAGTGGAGCAGCAGCGGTACATCCAGATCGTCAGATTTAACATTAGAAGTCTCTTTGATGGAGCAAAACTGGTTGAGATGAATATTACAACACGTACTTCAAAGAAATTAGAAAAGCAAATGGAAAACACCTTCTGAGGCAAGGTTTTCAGTCAGATGAAGAAATTGAAATGAGCTGACAAATAACGTATAGAGATGAACAACTCTACATCTACACAGATTGTAGTAACTTGCATCACCACCACTCTTAGAAATCCTGGCGCTGCAAATTGTTTTTTTTTAATTTGTTTTTACCTTAAACGTCCCTGTGTTTTCTGTGTGTTTCACTTTTTATTTTGAGGAAACTAATATTTGAACAAGAAAATTACACAAATGTTCAAACAACTGTGGTTTAATACATTATTATTTTTTTATGGGAGAAAATTCCCCTTTACTCTCATTCCTATCTCAAGGTTGAACTCGTAGCGGAAATTCTAGATGAGCCAACAAAATGCTTTGAACAAAAAATGGTATTTACATTATTTGGCCACTTAGCTGTATAAATAAGGTTGTGATAATGTGAACAAAGGTTATGCAATTTTCAAATGTTTTAGATACACACTGTATGTAGTTTTAACTCGAGCAAACATGTCATTATGTAACGCGAAAAAAAATCATAAACAGAGACCTTCACTATGAAGCAACAACTACTTCTCAGGCTATGTGCCCCGTCAGACATTTCTTTTTGTCTAGCTTGTTTTTCCATGGACAATTTATTTAAATTTAATTCAAAGAATGGCACATCTCACGTCTTAATATCTTGTTTAAATAAAAAGCTTTGGTCCAGTTCAATTTATATTCATTAATCTTACTTTAATCCATAAGAAAAGTTAATTTAGCTAGTCCAGAATCAATTTTAATTTATTTGTAACAATGCTAATAAATAAAGACATTGATTGTACCGTTGGTTAAGCTTTTCTGGCAACTTTAGTAAATGGGATTTCCATAGCGAGTTCTTAGTAGATTATCGTGGAAATTGGAATGGAAAATAGAATGAATTTTATAGAATAAAAGTGTATTCATAGATATACAGAATGTTTGAAACTTTAAATACCTAGTGCTTGTGGAGCACGCCTTTTGACAGAGTGATGATTCCACTTAAATTTGTATGGCTGATTTTTATATGTTTTGTAAGTGCCATTTTCGATGGACCAGAACTTTGGTCTGTATTTCAGGTTACAATTATTCCATTTGTACCTTTCGTTTAGAAGATCTACGCTTAAATCTCCATGCCAAGGTCATCTAGTGAAGCCGAGGAGGGTTTCAAGTGGAAAATAAAATGTTTCAATAGTATCAATCAACAAACATTTATTGATTTTAATTTTTTTACACATATATTTATTAACAACAATGTTATAAAGTCGAGAACTCACTTACCTAACAGTCTTAAATTGTAAAGTGGAGTTATATTACAAATATTATTACGATGTTATGTTTTTTTCGTGCATAAATAATTACAATTTAAAAAAAAATGATAGATATTTTCTACATCTTCTATTGTAATTTGGACAGTTTGTAGGAAACATCTATTTTTAGAATCTTTAAAACTCGTTGGCTTTGACGGGAAAATGAAATAAAAACCTGTTTGTGAACAACAGCGTAGCTAAGCCTTGAGAAAATGCAATTATTTTATATAACATTTAAAGTCTTGTCGCAATTACTGTATATCAGGAAATTTTATTAGGATTTTCAGACATTTCAGTTGTTTTATAAATGTTTCTAAAATACTTCCAAATAAATCTTTACAAACACTAACAACTCATTTTAATTGTGATGAGCAATGTTTGTAAGCAAAAGCAAACACATATCCAGAAATTTGAGCATTTCAAAGAACACAATTCAAAAAAAAAAAATTCAAACGAAATTAGAGTCGAATTAAAATTGAGATGAGTTGTTGTAAATGTTATCCAGCAAGTAAGAAGTTAATCACAATTTTTTAAAAAGTAAATATCGAATTTTTTTTTATTTTCCACTAAAATGCATGTTAGTTAGAATGGTATGCGCCGGTCGTTTTCTACTGCAAAAATCAACAGGAGCCTCTCTATAGCCGTATCGAGTATCGTGTAGAGCTACCAGTAAACTATGAACTTCTAATTTAGAAGGATAACAGACGAAAGGATTCTCCGGATCATAGCTGGAACAAAAGAAAAGAAATTTTACATCTTCTGGATTTTTATCATTGATTAATATTTACTCACCCCATATTTTCTCTTTTCCATGGATATTTCCTATAATATCTCATCCTTTTCGAAGGGGTCGGTCCTACTGCATTGTCATTATCTCCATTAATATCATCTGTTGTTTTTGACTCTTTGTAATGAACTTGTTTTTTGGGACTCTCAATATAAATAAGAGGACTTTCACCGCTGGGCCATGGTAGAATTAACAGTTTAATCAAGACCTTCATTGCTGCTTCCAACCTTTCATCTTCTATTTTTCTGGGTCTAATTGGATATTGATAATCTGAAAACAATTCCATAAAATAAGCGCTCAATCCGCCACAACAGCTGTCTCTCTTGATATAATTGACAAATTTTTATACTGTCATCATTATTAAATGCCATTTGATGCTAAATTGACACCCTGTAGAAGTGAATAAGGGTGCTAAAAACCAAAATTTTAATGATATTTTAAGGAATTTATGAAGCCACTAAACTATGATTGAAATTTGATAAAGTTTTGGAAGTTCTAGACTCAAGAAAAGCAGTTGGTGTGGACGAAATACCGGCTGAATCGCTGATTTTGAATCAAACTTTAACTTCGCAGAATTGTCTAACAATTGACATTCAATTTAAGCAATTTTTTTAGACGTTCTGTACAGTTTGTTCTTCTTTTTTTTACTTCTGAACAAAAACTTCAATTTTATACTTAGAATTGTATACAAATGAAGCTTCACAATAGTTTTACAAGTAAAATCATTTTTCATGAATTTCAAACGAATTTTGCTTTTCAATTCATTTAAACGTATTTAAAGGGCAAGTATATAGATATTAATAGAAGAATCCTGGAACGGTATTGAATTCTATTCCAGTTCTCAAAAATAGAGCCGATAAAAAAAGAAAATGATTAAATTTATTTTCCATTTTTAGTATTAGTTCTCCAGAAAATCTATTTAGAAAATGTTGTTTCAAATTTGAAATATTTTGAAAGTTGACAACTTGCTAGAAAACACTTTAGTGTGGATAAAATTAGATTACAAAAGGAGGAAAGAAAGAAAGCTCATCATTCGTTTTGGAGCTAGTTCATAACCAATCCAGACCTTCAGCAACCTTATTTCCCATAATGTCTTCAAACAGATTTACTTTGTTATTTCTATCTAGTTGTTTGCAATTTTGGACTCCAGAGCTTCTGTATCTGTATCTGTAGAGTAGGGAGAGTGAGCTCACAGCACTAAGGCCACATGTTACCTGTACATCCTCCCATGGAGTTGGCCACTAGGAGACATCTCTTTATGTCGGCAGGTGTAGGCCAAGACTCACCGAACACACACTCTCTTATTGACGATAACTCCGGACACTCGCATAAGACATGCCTGACAGTTTCATCTTCCTGTTCACACATCCTGCATAGAGATGTGTCCACTAGCCCCATAGAGATGTGTCCACTAGCTCCATAGTATGGAGGTGTTTCCTTAGTTGACAGTGGCCAGCCAGAAATCCCACTGTTATACGTAGATTTTTCCTGGTCATCGCCAAATAGTTCTTCGGCGCAGCTTCCCAGGGTCGCCCAAGGTGATCCTGGCAAGACTGCATCCTTTGATTTCATCCCATCTCTTAAGGAAGGGATTGAGCATGGGTGTCCACTAGAAAATCCAAAGATAAGATCTTGCACACAAAAATATTCTATAAGGAATTAATTTCCTTTTCACGTTCTTGAAGAACATAAAGGTCCTCTATTAACGTTTTTCTTAGATATTTTCTTGGGATTATTTCTTTATTATGTTATTGTGAGCAAGGAACATAAAACTCAGGAGCAATATACTTTTATACGCTTATTAACTTGGATAAGTGAAGTAGAAAGAAGACTTAACAGACTTAACTATTCATCATTAATATTAACACCCACTTATCCTTAAAAAATATTTACCTTCAATGGTATTTCTATCTAAGTAACTTTTGTCTTCGAAATTCTCAGGATGTCTAAGGACGAGATGAAAACTGGCGGCTAATCTTGTATAATAACCTAATGCCAACAGGATTATAAGAGGTTTCGATGTTGTTAACCATCTCATTGTTCTTTATTGAAATTTACTGTAAATAATAAAATTGGAATCAGTTAAAATATTGAGTGAGTCATTTTCTATACTAGTAAATAATTTTCACGACGAGCACATATTTGTTATCCAATTTCAGATTTTATTCATCTACTGAATAAAAGTTTATGGAAGCAAAGGTAATTGCAAGTCAATTTCACTTGAATTAATGGTTTTGAAAACAAATTTAAAGTTTTAGAAAATTGAGCTACAAATCCTTGCTGGATTTTATGATGTACAAAATTTATTACATTTTTCAAGAATAGCTTTTTCTTATATAAAGCTTGAAAGTAACGTTTATTAACATAAAAAGGTCAACAAATGTTGCTTGCTTATTGCTTCTAGAAATAATGGAAATATTTTGCGTTAACAAACTGGAAATCAACAAATTTTAATTTTACGTAACAAGTTTCAAAATGTTAACTAGTTTAATTAGTTCTGTAGCGAACTCATAACTGTTTATCTTCACAAAAACTACTACAAATTAGATATTAATATTTGTTTATTGACAAACTCAAAAGCAACAATTTTATGTGAAGATATTGGAAAGGGATTTCTGGAATGTTTTGAAAGCCAAATCCAATTTGTGAAAAACTATTGAAACTTTTTCTGTTGATTTCTCTGATTTCCGCTGGTTGAAAATGATTAAAAAATTCCTACGCCAGTATTTAAACTAAAAGTCTTTGATTGTGATTTTAAACAATAGGAAGAATGACTTTTATATTCTATGAAAACAATTTGAATGCAGTCTTTTCATTATCAGTTTTCTAAAGCCGAATGTTTTAGGTTGTGAATTTCCATTTTCCAATGATGATACTTTTTATTTTTATTCACAAAGTCTTTCAATTTGTCCATTTTTTCTCTTTGACCAAACAAACAATCAAAATTAATCAATACTACTGACTGCGCCAACTTTAAATAACAAAAAATTCATTAATTGTAAGATGAGACCACTTCTTTTAAGAAGTAATGGATTTGGTGATCAAAAGTGAAAGGCTTATTACTTAGAATCTAATTCAATCTAAATTTTGTTATTTAAAAAAATATTTACTCACTTCAAATTCTTCCCATACACTCTTTTAAAATATCTTTATAAAACCACAATACAACCGGAAATATATTTAATATTCAAACCGCCATGACTTATCGAAACTTCTTATCAACGTTTCGAACTTGTTAAATCGTCCTCGTTTGACGCGAAGTTTTGGTGACAATCGGTTCAGAGGACTACAACATGCTTTATATATATACGTATCAACGATGCGCAACGTTCCCTTCAGATGTGGGAGTTTCTGGATGAATGTGTATTGTTCCACAAGTGGTTCTAGTAAATAAAAAAGGAATAAACAGCAAGATGTTTTGTTAGATTAAATATTTCGTGACGGCTGACAATACAATTAAAAAAACAGAATGTTGATATTTAACTCATTTTTATCCCTTAAATTCCCTAAATATTCCTATTTGAATTGTCACAGCACGGCAGTGCCATTGGGATGCGTGGCCTTGATCTAAATAAGTCCATGAAGCGTCCCCGCACTAAAATTAGAGGCTGAACGTGTTATCCAACAAAAGTTTTTATTCGATTGTACAATTGCTCAGGAGTGGCTTAGCGTTTCTCAATTTTATATTTGTTATTTTTTGGGGCGTTTCATCTAATATTCTTGCTTTGTTTCAAGTAAACAACGAACATGTCAATGATAAAGTTCGCAGACGTTCAAAACACGCGCAAATTGGATTCATTACATCGAGTAAACATTTTGTTTTATTTTTGATGGTTTCCAATATTACATTTTCTTGATTTTATTTTATATTAATTATAAAAGCTGGATAGATTCATCTCGAGATTATTAAGGGAGCACTTGCAGCAATGAAAGAGAACCCATTTCCACATTTTGAGCAATTTTTATGTGAAAAACGTATTTTTAGTTGAGTTATGAACTCAAAATACACAGGAATATGTAAAATTTTCCGCTGGATCGATTGCCGAAGACTAGAACGTTCTATCTATTATATTAATCGAGCTATGAGCACTTTAAGTTTTGAAAACGGGATTTTCGAAAATTTCATGACTTCATTTGAAGGAGAAAAAATGCCTCTAGACAAAAACAGACTGTGGCAGTCGATTTTTCGCATCAAAAAACCCCTCAAGACGAATTTTGAGCAATTTTTATTCCAAAAACGTATTTTTTGTCGAAAATTTTGAAGCAAGGGGTAGGTATGGAAATATTTAATGTAAACTGCATTGTGCTAACTTCTTTCCTGGTCGGGATTATGGACTCATAATACACTGGATCATGTAAAATTTTCCGCTGAATCGATTGCCGAAGACTAGAACGTTCTATCTATCATATTAGTCGAGTTATGAGCACTTTTAGTTTTGAAAACGGGATTTTTGAAAATTTCATGACTTCATTTGAAGGAGAAAAAATGACTTTAGACAAAAACAGACTGTGGCAGTCGATTTTTCGCATCAAAAAACCCCTCTGGACGAATTTTGAGCAATTTTTATGTCAAAAACGTATTTTTTGTCGAAAATTTTGAAGCAAGGGGTAGGTATGGAAATATTTAATGTAAACTGCATTGTGCTAACTTCTTTCCTGTTCGGAATTATGGACTCATAATACACTGAATCATGTAAAATTTTCCGCTGAATCGATTGCCGAAGACTAGAACGTTCTATCTATCATATTAGTCGAGTTATGAGCACTTTTAGTTTTGAAAACGGGATTTTCGAAAATTTCATGACTTCATTTGAAGGAGAAAAAATGACTTTAGACAAAAACAGACTGTGGCAGTCGATTTTTCGCATCAAAAAACCCCTCTGGACGAATTTTGAGCAATTTTTATTCCAAAAACGTATTTTTTGTCGAAAATTTTGAAGCAAGGGGTAGGTATGGAAATATTTAATGTAAACTGCATTGTGCTAACTTCTTTCCTGGTCGGAATTATGGACTCAAAATACATTGGATTATGTAAAATTTTCCGCTGAATCGATTGCCGAAGACTAGAACGTTCTATCTATCATATTAGTCGAGTTATGAGCACTTTTAGTTTTGAAAACGGGATTTTCGAAAATTTCATGACTTCATTTGAAGGAGAAAATATGACTTTAGACAAAAACAGACTGTGGCAGCCGATTTTTCGCATCAAAAAACCCCTCTGGACGAATTTTGAGCAATTTTTATTCCAAAAACGTATTTTTTGTCGAAAATTTTGAAGCAAGGGGTAGGTATGGAAATATTTAATGTAAACTGCATTGTGCTAACTTCTTTCCTGGTCGGAATTATGGACTCAAGATACATTGGATTATGTAAAATTTTCCGCTGAATCGATTGCCGAAGACTAGAACGTTCTATCTATCATATTAGTCGAGTTATGAGCACTTTTAGTTTTGAAAACGGGATTTTCGAAAATTTCATGACTTCATTTGAAGGAGAAAAAATGACTTTAGACAAAAACAGACTGTGGCAGTCGATTTTTCGCATCAAAAAACCTCTCTAGACAAATTTTGAGCAATTTTTATGTCAAAAACGTATTTTTTGTCGAAAATTTTGAAGCAAGGGGTAGGTATGGAAATATTTAATGTAAACTGCATTGTGCTAACTTCTTTCCCGGTCGGAATTATGGACTCAAAATACATTGGATTATGTAAAATTTTCCGCTGAATCGATTGCCGAAGACTAGAACGTTCTATCTGTCATATTAGTCGAGTTATGAGCACTTTTAGTTTTGAAAACGGGATTTTCGAAAATTTCATGACTTCATTTGAAGGAGAAAAAATGCCTCTAGACAAAAACAGACTGTGGCAGTCGATTTTTCGCATCAAAAAACCCCTCAAGACGAATTTTGAGCAATTTTTATTCCAAAAACGTATTTTTTGTCGAAAATTTTGAAGCAAGGGGTAGGTATGGAAATATTTGATGTAAACTGCATTGTGCTAACTTCTTTCCTGGTCGGGATTATGGACTCATAATACACCGGATCATGTAAAATTTTCCGCTGAATCGATTGCCGAAGACTAGAACGTTCTATCTATCATATTAGTCGAGTTATGAGCACTTTTAGTTTTGAAAACGGGATTTTTGAAAATTTCATGACTTCATTTGAAGGAGAAAAAATGACTTTAGACAAAAACAGACTGTGGCAGTCGATTTTTCGCATCAAAAAACCCCTCAAGACGAATTTTGAGCAATTTTTATTCCAAAAACGTATTTTTTGTCGAAAATTTTGAAGCAAGGGGTAGGTATGGAAATATTTAATGTAAACTGCATTGTGCTAACTTCTTTCCTGGTCGGGATTATGGACTCATAATACACTGGATCATGTAAAATTTTCCGCTGAATCGATTGCCGAAGACAAGAACGTTCTATCTATCATATTAGTCGAGTTATGAGCACTTTTAGTTTTGAAAACGGGATTTTTGAAAATTTCATGACTTCATTTGAAGGAGAAAAAATGACTTTAGACAAAAACAGACTGTGGCAGTCGATTTTTCGCATCAAAAAACCCCTCTGGACGAATTTTGAGCAATTTTTATTCCAAAAACGTATTTTTTGTCGAAAATTTTGAAGCAAGGGGTAGGTATGGAAATATTTAATGTAAACTGCATTGTGCTAACTTCTCTCCTGGTCGGAATAATGGACTCAAAATACACTGGATTATGTAAAATTTTCCGCTGAATCGATTGCCGAAGACTAGAACGTTCTATCTGTCATATTAGTCGAGTTATGAGCACTTTTAGTTTTGAAAACGGGATTTTCGAAAATTTCATGACTTCATTTGAAGGAGAAAAAATGCCTCTAGACAAAAACAGACTGTGGCAGTCGATTTTTCGCATCAAAAAACCCCTCAAGACGAATTTTGAGCAATTTTTATTCCAAAAACGTATTTTTTGTCGAAAATTTTGAAGCAAGGGGTAGGTATGGAAATATTTAATGTAAACTGCATTGTGCTAACTTCTTTCCTGGTCGGGATTATGGACTCATAATACACTGGATTATGTAAAATTTTCCGCTGAATCGATTGCCGAAGACTAGAACGTTCTATCTGTCATATTAGTCGAGTTATGAGCACTTTTAGTTTTGAAAACGGGATTTTCGAAAATTTCATGACTTCATTTGAAGGAGAAAAAATGCCTCTAGACAAAAACAGACTGTGGCAGTCGATTTTTCGCATCAAAAAACCCCTCAAGACGAATTTTGAGCAATTTTTATTCCAAAAACGTATTTTTTGTCGAAAATTTTGAAGCAAGGGGTAGGTATGGAAATATTTAATGTAAACTGCATTGTGCTAACTTCTTTCCTGGTCGGGATTATGGACTCATAATACTTTGGATCATGTAAAATTTTCCGCTGAATCGATTGCCGAAGACTAGAACGTTCTATCTATCATATTAGTCGAGTTATGAGCACTTTTAGTTTTGAAAACGGGATTTTTGAAAATTTCATGACTTCATTTGAAGGAGAAAAAATGACTTTAGACAAAAACAGACTGTGGCAGTCGATTTTTCGCATCAAAAAACCCCTCTGGACGAATTTTGAGCAATTTTTATTCCAAAAACGTATTTTTTGTCGAAAATTTTGAAGCAAGGGGTAGGTATGGAAATATTTAATGTAAACTGCATTGTGCTAACTTCTCTCCTGGTCGGAATAATGGACTCAAAATACACTGGATTATGTAAAATTTTCCGCTGAATCGATTGCCGAAGACTAGAACGTTCTATCTGTCATATTAGTCGAGTTATGAGCACTTTTAGTTTTGAAAACGGGATTTTCGAAAATTTCATGACTTCATTTGAAGGAGAAAAAATGCCTCTAGACAAAAACAGACTGTGGCAGTCGATTTTTCGCATCAAAAAACCCCTCAAGACGAATTTTGAGCAATTTTTATTCCAAAAACGTATTTTTTGTCGAAAATTTTGAAGCAAGGGGTAGGTATGGAAATATTTAATGTAAACTGCATTGTGCTAACTTCTTTCCTGGTCGGGATTATGGACTCATAATACACTGGATCATGTAAAATTTTCCGCTGAATCGATTGCCGAAGACTAGAACGTTCAATCTGTCATATTAGTCGAGTTATGAGCACTTTTAGTTTTGAAAACGGGATTTTTGAAAATTTCATGACTTCATTTGAAGGAGAAAAAATGACTTTAGACAAAAACAGACTGTGGCAGTCGATTTTTCGCATCAAAAAACCCCTCTGGACGAATTTTGAGCAATTTTTATTCCAAAAACGTATTTTTTGTCGAAAATTTTGAAGCAAGGGGTAGGTATGGAAATATTTAATGTAAACTGCATTGTGCTAACTTCTTTCCTGGTCGGAATTATGGACTCATAATACACTGGATCATGTAAAATTTTCCGCTGAATCGATTGCCGAAGACTAGAACGTTCTATCTATCATATTAGTCGAGTTATGAGCACTTTTAGTTTTGAAAACGGGATTTTTGAAAATTTCATGACTTCATTTGAAGGAGAAAAAATGACTTTAGACAAAAACAGACTGTGGCAGTCGATTTTTCGCATCAAAAAACCCCTCTAGACAAATTTTGAGCAATTTTTATGTCAAAAACGTATTTTTTGTCGAAAATTTTGAAGCAAGGGGTAGGTATGGAAATATTTAATGTAAACTGCATTGTGCTAACTTCTTTCCTGGTCGGAATTATGGACTCAAAATACACTGGATTATGTAAAATTTTCCGCTGAATCGATTGCCGAAGACTAGAACGTTCTATCTATCATATTAGTCGAGTTATGAGCACTTTTAGTTTTGAAAACGGGATTTTCGAAAATTTCATGACTTCATTTGAAGGAGAAAAAATGCCTCTAGACAAAAACAGACTGTGGCAGTCGATTTTTCGCATCAAAAAACCCCTCAAGACGAATTTTGAGCAATTTTTATTCCAAAAACGTATTTTTTGTCGAAAATTTTGAAGCAAGGGGTAGGTATGGAAATATTTAATGTAAACTGCATTGTGCTAACTTCTTTCCTGGTCGGGATTATGGACTCATAATACACTGGATCATGTAAAATTTTCCGCTGAATCGATTGCCGAAGACTAGAACGTTCTATCTATCATATTAGTCGAGTTATGAGCACTGTTAGTTTTGAAAACGGGATTTTTGAAAATTTCATGACTTCATTTGAAGGAGAAAAAATGACTTTAGACAAAAACAGACTGTGGCAGTCGATTTTTCGCATCAAAAAACCCCTCTGGACGAATTTTGAGCAATTTTTATTCCAAAAACGTATTTTTTGTCGAAAATTTTGAAGCAAGGGGTAGGTATGGAAATATTTAATGTAAACTGCATTGTGCTAACTTCTTTCCTGTTCGGAATTATGGACTCATAATACACTGAATCATGTAAAATTTTCCGCTGAATCGATTGCCGAAGACTAGAACGTTCTATCTATCATATTAGTCGAGTTATGAGCACTTTTAGTTTTGAAAACGGGATTTTCGAAAATTTCATGACTTCATTTGAAGGAGAAAAAATGACTTTAGACAAAAACAGACTGTGGCAGTCGATTTTTCGCATCAAAAAACCCCTCTGGACGAATTTTGAGCAATTTTTATTCCAAAAACGTATTTTTTGTCGAAGATTTTGAAGCAAGGGGTAGGTATGGAAATATTTAATGTAAACTGCATTGTGCTAACTTCTTTCCTGGTCGGAATTATGGACTCAAAATACATTGGATTATGTAAAATTTTCCGCTGAATCGATTGCCGAAGACTAGAACGTTCTATCTATCATATTAGTCGAGTTATGAGCACTTTTAGTTTTGAAAACGGGATTTTCGAAAATTTCATGACTTCATTTGAAGGAGAAAATATGACTTTAGACAAAAACAGACTGTGGCAGTCGATTTTTCGCATCAAAAACCCCCTCTAGACGAATTTTGAGCAATTTTTATTCCAAAAACGTATTTTTTGTCGAAAATTTTGAAGCAGGGGGTAGGTATGGAAATATTTAATGTAAACTGCATTGTGCTTACTTCTTTCCTGGTCGGAATTATGGACTCAAAATACACTGGATTAAGTAAAATTTTCCGCTGAATCGATTGCCGAAGACTAGAACGTTCCATCTATCATATTAGTCGAGTTATGAGCACTTTTAGTTTTGAAAACGGGATTTTTGAAAATTTCATGACTTCATTTGAAGGAGAAAAAATGACTTTAGACAAAAACAGACTGTGGCAGTCGATTTTTCGCATCAAAAAACCCCTCTGGACGAATTTTGAGCAATTTTTATTCCAAAAACGTATTTTTTGTCGAAAATTTTGAAGCAAGGGGTAGGTATGGAAATATTTAATGTAAACTGCATTGTGCTAACTTCTTTCCTGGTCGGAATTATGGACTCAAAATACACTGGATTATGTAAAATTTTCCGCTGAATCGATTGCCGAAGACTAGAACGTTCTATCTATCATATTAGTCGAGTTATGAGCACTTTTAGTTTTGAAAACGGGATTTTCGAAAATTTCATGACTTCATTTGAAGGAGAAAAAATGACTTTAGACAAAAACAGACTGTGGCAGTCGATTTTTCGCATCAAAAAACCTCTCTAGACAAATTTTGAGCAATTTTTATGTCAAAAACGTATTTTTTGTCGAAAATTTTGAAGCAAGGGGTAGGTATGGAAATATTTAATGTAAACTGCATTGTGCTAACTTCTTTCCCGGTCGGAATTATGGACTCAAAATACATTGGATTATGTAAAATTTTCCGCTGAATCGATTGCCGAAGACTAGAGCGTTCTATCTGTCATATTAGTCGAGTTATGAGCACTTTTAGTTTTGAAAACGGGATTTTCGAAAATTTCATGACTTCATTTGAAGGAGAAAAAATGACTTTAGACAAAAACAGACTGTGGCAGTCGATTTTTCGCATCAAAAAACCCCTCTGGACGAATTTTGAGCAATTTTTATTCCAAAAACGTATTTTTTGTCGAAAATTTTGAAGCAAGGGGTAGTTATGGAAATATTTAATGTAAACTGCATTGTGCTAACTTCTTTCCTGGTCGGAATTATGGACTCATAATACACTGGATCATGTAAAATTTTCCGCTGAATCGATTGCCGAAGACTAGAACGTTCTATCTATCATATTAGTCGAGTTATGAGCACTTTTAGTTTTGAAAACGGGATTTTTGAAAATTTCATGACTTCATTTGAAGGAGAAAAAATGACTTTAGACAAAAACAGACTGTGGCAGTCGATTTTTCGCATCAAAAAACCCCTCTAGACAAATTTTGAGCAATTTTTATGTCAAAAACGTATTTTTTGTCGAAAATTTTGAAGCAAGGGGTAGGTATGGAAATATTTAATGTAAACTGCATTGTGCTAACTTCTTTCCTGGTCGGAATTATGGACTCAAAATACACTGGATTATGTAAAATTTTCCGCTGAATCGATTGCCGAAGACTAGAACGTTCTATCTATCATATTAGTCGAGTTATGAGCACTTTTAGTTTTGAAAACGGGATTTTCGAAAATTTCATGACTTCATTTGAAGGAGAAAAAATGACTTTAGACAAAAACAGACTGTGGCAGTCGATTTTTCGCATCAAAAAACCCCTCAAGACGAATTTTGAGCAATTTTTATTCCAAAAACGTATTTTTTGTCGAAAATTTTGAAGCAAGGGGTAGGTATGGAAATATTTAATGTAAACTGCATTGTGCTAACTTCTTTCCTGGTCGGGATTATGGACTCATAATACACTGGATCATGTAAAATTTTCCGCTGAATCGATTGCCGAAGACTAGAACGTTCTATCTATCATATTAGTCGAGTTATGAGCACTTTTAGTTTTGAAAACGGGATTTTTGAAAATTTCATGACTTCATTTGAAGGAGAAAAAATGACTTTAGACAAAAACAGACTGTGGCAGTCGATTTTTCGCATCAAAAAACCCCTCTGGACGAATTTTGAGCAATTTTTATTCCAAAAACGTATTTTTTGTCGAAAATTTTGAAGCAAGGGGTAGGTATGGAAATATTTAATGTAAACTGCATTGTGCTAACTTCTCTCCTGGTCGGAATAATGGACTCAAAATACACTGGATTATGTAAAATTTTCCGCTGAATCGATTGCCGAAGACTAGAACGTTCTATCTGTCATATTAGTCGAGTTATGAGCACTTTTAGTTTTGAAAACGGGATTTTCGAAAATTTCATGACTTCATTTGAAGGAGAAAAAATGCCTCTAGACAAAAACAGACTGTGGCAGTCGATTTTTCGCATCAAAAAACCCCTCAAGACGAATTTTGAGCAATTTTTATTCCAAAAACGTATTTTTTGTCGAAAATTTTGAAGCAAGGGGTAGGTATGGAAATATTTAATGTAAACTGCATTGTGCTAACTTCTTTCCTGGTCGGGATTATGGACTCATAATACACTGGATCATGTAAAATTTTCCGCTGAATCGATTGCCGAAGACTAGAACGTTCTATCTATCATATTAGTCGAGTTATGAGCACTTTTAGTTTTGAAAACGGGATTTTTGAAAATTTCATGACTTCATTTGAAGGAGAAAAAATGACTTTAGACAAAAACAGACTGTGGCAGTCGATTTTTCGCATCAAAAAACCCCTCTGGACGAATTTTGAGCAATTTTTATTCCAAAAACGTATTTTTTGTCGAAGATTTTGAAGCAAGGGGTAGGTATGGAAATATTTAATGTAAACTGCATTGTGCTAACTTCTTTCCTGGTCGGAATTATGGACTCAAAATACATTGGATTATGTAAAATTTTCCGCTGAATCGATTGCCGAAGACTAGAACGTTCTATCTATCATATTAGTCGAGTTATGAGCACTTTTAGTTTTGAAAACGGGATTTTCGAAAATTTCATGACTTCATTTGAAGGAGAAAATATGACTTTAGACAAAAACAGACTGTGGCAGTCGATTTTTCGCATCAAAAACCCCCTCTAGACGAATTTTGAGCAATTTTTATTCCAAAAACGTATTTTTTGTCGATTATTTTTTTCACTTGTCAGAATCTGACATTTTGGTGGTTTTAACCAATAGCAATACATTATTCTAGCCAATCATTCGGTATTATACTGATAATTATGCTTCCTCATCGATAAAACCTTGTTTACATCGAAACGTCAAAATTTTACTTTGAATTTGTCATTATTGACAACTAAAAGCGCTTTCAAAAATCCTTTTAAATTGTTGAAAAAAATAATCTTCCCAAATACAACTCGCTCTTCAAATTTTATCACATAATTTTTTATTTTCATCACTCAAACTTGTTTATTTGAGGCAAAAACATTCAAACAAACCGAATTCAGATAAAATCACTCCTCCTAACGGAGTCGTGATTTTATCAAATCGGTTTGTTTTCATATTTTTGCCAAATAAACAAGTTTTCGTGGAAAAGAAAAAATTATCGATAAAATTTGAAGCACTCGTGGTATTACCTCAAGGATATTAGATGAGAATAGGATTGATCAAAAGCTGAAAAGTGTCAGCCGAGTTTGATGACGTCACTGGTTACCCATGCGCGCGTCGGCTTGCGCGAATTATGAAACTGTGAAATCCGTGGTGTTATTTATTTATTTTTTAAATTTTAATAACAAAAAATAAAGTATTTAATGTATAAGCAAAATTTTTCAACATGTTTTTTTTATGTTAAAATCATTCTGGGTATAAATCATGTAAGTCAATATTCCTTTTACCTTAAATAATAATTAATTGGGCGATTTAAAAGCTAGTTCAGGGGATAGTATTCTGGAAAAACATAATGCCATTATGTAATAGCATTTTTATTTGGCCAACTGCAAATGTTCAAGATAATCCGGATAAGAACGATGGAGAATATGTTTACGCACATGACAAATTTTTAAGTGTAATTTTCAATAAGCAATAAAAAAAATGATTACTATTTACTATGTTAAATTATGTTCCACTTACCCCATTTCTTGCTAAAACAACATGTCATGATCAGTTTTTCAAGTTTCTTTCATTATTATTATTTATAAACTGTGTAGGTAGGTTATTCAATATTTTATTTTTTTGCAACTCAAATATGTACTAAATTTAGAGTAAAAAAGTATAAGTGTATGAAATAGCTTTTATTGATTTCTAAAAAAACTCGAATTGTGTGATTTATGAGGTTTTTGAAATGGCTGATTCAATTTTATACTCATTTTTATTAATCAGCAAATATAATAGGACAAAACTGGTATTTTAACATGAAAATAAAACAACACTAATATCCTCGAAGAGTTTCGCCTTAGAAACAGCTGTTGCAATTATCAATAGTTACACTATTACAATACAGTTCGAAATCTGTCTTTGTTTACTACACAGAGAAAAAGAAGATAGACATATAATTGATGGAACACCAATGTCGACAAAAGAACGTTGCTGTGACGTCACTGGTTACCCAAACGGCTAGCGTTGCTCTTATGGGAATAATCCATCCTATTCTCATCTAATATCCTTGGTATTACCTTTGATTATTTTTTTCACTTGTCAAAATCTGACATTTTGGTGGTTTTAACCAATAGCAATACATTATTCTAGCCAATCATTCGGTATTATACTGATAATTATGCTTCCTCATCGATAAAACCTTGTTTACATCGAAACGTCAAAATTTTACTTTGAATTTGTCATTATTGACAACTAAAAGCGCTTTCAAAAATCCTTTTAAATTGTTGAAAAAAATAATCTTCCCAAATACAACTCGCTCTTCAAATTTTATCACATAATTTTTTATTTTCATCACTCAAACTTGTTTATTTGAGGCAAAAACATTCAAACAAACCGAATTTAGATAAAATCACTCCTCCTAACGGAGTCGTGATTTTATCAAATCGGTTTGTTTTCATATTTTTGCCAAATAAACAAGTTTTCGTGGAAAAGAAAAAATTATCGATAAAATTTGAAGCACTCGTGGTATTACCTTTGAAAATTTTGAAGCAGGGGGTAGGTATGGAAATATTTAATGTAAACTGCATTGTGCTAACTTCTTTCCTGGTCGGGATTATGGACTCATAATACACTGGATCATGTAAAATTTTCCGCTGAATCGATTGCCGAAGACTAGAACGTTCTATCTATCATATTAGTCGAGTTATGAGCACTTTTAGTTTTGAAAACGGGATTTTTGAAAATTTCATGACTTCATTTGAAGGAGAAAAAATGACTTTAGACAAAAACAGACTGTGGCAGTCGATTTTTCGCATCAAAAAACCCCTCTGGACGAATTTTGAGCAATTTTTATTCCAAAAACGTATTTTTTGTCGAAAATTTTGAAGCAAGGGGTAGGTATGGAAATATTTAATGTAAACTGCATTGTGCTAACTTCTCTCCTGGTCGGAATAATGGACTCAAAATACACTGGATTATGTAAAATTTTCCGCTGAATCGATTGCCGAAGACTAGAACGTTCTATCTGTCATATTAGTCGAGTTATGAGCACTTTTAGTTTTGAAAACGGGATTTTCGAAAATTTCATGACTTCATTTGAAGGAGAAAAAATGCCTCTAGACAAAAACAGACTGTGGCAGTCGATTTTTCGCATCAAAAAACCCCTCAAGACGAATTTTGAGCAATTTTTATTCCAAAAACGTATTTTTTGTCGAAAATTTTGAAGCAAGGGGTAGGTATGGAAAAATTTAATGTAAACTGCATTGTGCTAACTTCTTTCCTGGTCGGGATTATGGACTCATAATACACTGGATCATGTAAAATTTTCCGCTGAATCGATTGCCGAAGACTAGAACGTTCTATCTATCATATTAGTCGAGTTATGAGCACTTTTAGTTTTGAAAACGGGATTTTTGAAAATTTCATGACTTCATTTGAAGGAGAAAAAATGACTTTAGACAAAAACAGACTGTGGCAGTCGATTTTTCGCATCAAAAAACCCCTCTGGACGGATTTTGAGCAATTTTTATTCCAAAAACGTATTTTTTGTCGAAAATTTTGAAGCAGGGGGTAGGTATGGAAATATTTAATGTAAACTGCATTGTGCTAACTTCTTTCCTGGTCGGAATTATGGACTCAAAATACACTGGATTAAGTAAAATTTTCCGCTGAATCGATTGCCGAAGACTAGAACGTTCCATCTATCATATTAGTCGAGTTATGAGCACTTTTAGTTTTGAAAACGGGATTTTTGAAAATTTCATGACTTCATTTGAAGGAGAAAAAATGACTTTAGACAAAAACAGACTGTGGCAGTCGATTTTTCGCATCAAAAAACCCCTCTGGACGAATTTTGAGCAATTTTTATTCCAAAAACGTATTTTTTGTCGAAAATTTTGAAGCAAGGGGTAGGTATGGAAATATTTAATGTAAACTGCATTGTGCTAACTTCTTTCCTGGTCGGAATTATGGACTCAAAATACACTGGATTATGTAAAATTTTCCGCTGAATCGATTGCCGAAGACTAGAACGTTCTATCTATCATATTAGTCGAGTTATGAGCACTTTTAGTTTTGAAAACGGGATTTTCGAAAATTTCATGACTTCATTTGAAGGAGAAAAAATGACTTTAGACAAAAACAGACTGTGGCAGTCGATTTTTCGCATCAAAAAACCCCTCTGGACGAATTTTGAGCAATTTTTATTCCAAAAACGTATTTTTTGTCGAAAATTTTGTAGCAAGGGGTAGTTATGGAAATATTTAATGCAAACTGCATTGTGCTAACTTCTTTCCTGGTCGGAATTATGGACTCATAATACACTGGATCATGTAAAATTTTCCGCTGAATCGATTGCCGAAGACTAGAACGTTTTATCTATCATATTAGTCGAGTTATGAGCACTTTTAGTTTTGAAAACGGGATTTTTGAAAATTTCATGACTTCATTTGAAGGAGAAAAAATGACTTTAGACAAAAACAGACTGTGGCAGTCGATTTTTCGCATCAAAAAACCCCTCTAGACAAATTTTGAGCAATTTTTATGTCAAAAACGTATTTTTTGTCGAAAATTTTGAAGCAAGGGGTAGGTATGGAAATATTTAATGTAAACTGCATTGTGCTAACTTCTTTCCTGGTCGGAATTATGGACTCAAAATACACTGGATTATGTAAAATTTTCCGCTGAATCGATTGCCGAAGACTAGAACGTTCTATCTATCATATTAGTCGAGTTATGAGCACTTTTAGTTTTGAAAACGGGATTTTCGAAAATTTCATGACTTCATTTGAAGGAGAAAAAATGACTTTAGACAAAAACAGACTGTGGCAGTCGATTTTTCGCATCAAAAAACCCCTCTGGACGAATTTTGAGCAATTTTTATGTCAAAAACGTATTTTTTGTCGAAAATTTTGAAGCAAGGGGTAGGTATGGAAATATTTAATGTAAACTGCATTGTGCTAACTTCTTTCCTGTTCGGAATTATGGACTCATAATACACTGAATCATGTAAAATTTTCCGCTGAATCGATTGCCGAAGACTAGAACGTTCTATCTATCATATTAGTCGAGTTATGAGCACTTTTAGTTTTGAAAACGGGATTTTCGAAAATTTCATGACTTCATTTGAAGGAGAAAAAATGACTTTAGACAAAAACAGACTGTGGCAGTCGATTTTTCGCATCAAAAAACCCCTCTGGACGAATTTTGAGCAATTTTTATTCCAAAAACGTATTTTTTGTCGAAGATTTTGAAGCAAGGGGTAGGTATGGAAATATTTAATGTAAACTGCATTGTGCTAACTTCTTTCCTGGTCGGAATTATGGACTCAAAATACATTGGATTATGTAAAATTTTCCGCTGAATCGATTGCCGAAGACTAGAACGTTCTATCTATCATATTAGTCGAGTTATGAGCACTTTTAGTTTTGAAAACGGGATTTTCGAAAATTTCATGACTTCATTTGAAGGAGAAAATATGACTTTAGACAAAAACAGACTGTGGCAGTCGATTTTTCGCATCAAAAACCCCCTCTAGACGAATTTTGAGCAATTTTTATTCCAAAAACGTATTTTTTGTCGAAAATTTTGAAGCAGGGGGTAGGTATGGAAATATTTAATGTAAACTGCATTGTGCTAACTTCTTTCCTGGTCGGAATTATGGACTCAAAATACACTGGATTAAGTAAAATTTTCCGCTGAATCGATTGCCGAAGACTAGAACGTTCCATCTATCATATTAGTCGAGTTATGAGCACTTTTAGTTTTGAAAACGGGATTTTTGAAAATTTCATGACTTCATTTGAAGGAGAAAAAATGACTTTAGACAAAAACAGACTGTGGCAGTCGATTTTTCGCATCAAAAAACCCCTCTGGACGAATTTTGAGCAATTTTTATTCCAAAAACGTATTTTTTGTCGAAAATTTTGAAGCAAGGGGTAGGTATGGAAATATTTAATGTAAACTGCATTGTGCTAACTTCTTTCCTGGTCGGAATTATGGACTCAAAATACACTGGATTATGTAAAATTTTCCGCTGAATCGATTGCCGAAGACTAGAACGTTCTATCTATCATATTAGTCGAGTTATGAGCACTTTTAGTTTTGAAAACGGGATTTTCGAAAATTTCATGACTTCATTTGAAGGAGAAAAAATGACTTTAGACAAAAACAGACTGTGGCAGTCGATTTTTCGCATCAAAAAACCCCTCTGGACGAATTTTGAGCAATTTTTATTCCAAAAACGTATTTTTTGTCGAAAATTTTGTAGCAAGGGGTAGTTATGGAAATATTTAATGTAAACTGCATTGTGCTAACTTCTTTCCTGGTCGGAATTATGGACTCATAATACACTGGATCATGTAAAATTTTCCGCTGAATCGATTGCCGAAGACTAGAACGTTCTATCTATCATATTAGTCGAGTTATGAGCACTTTTAGTTTTGAAAACGGGATTTTTGAAAATTTCATGACTTCATTTGAAGGAGAAAAAATGACTTTAGACAAAAACAGACTGTGGCAGTCGATTTTTCGCATCAAAAAACCCCTCTAGACAAATTTTGAGCAATTTTTATGTCAAAAACGTATTTTTTGTCGAAAATTTTGAAGCAAGGGGTAGGTATGGAAATATTTAATGTAAACTGCATTGTGCTAACTTCTTTCCTGGTCGGAATTATGGACTCAAAATACACTGGATTATGTAAAATTTTCCGCTGAATCGATTGCCGAAGACTAGAACGTTCTATCTATCATATTAGTCGAGTTATGAGCACTTTTAGTTTTGAAAACGGGATTTTCGAAAATTTCATGACTTCATTTGAAGGAGAAAAAATGACTTTAGACAAAAACAGACTGTGGCAGTCGATTTTTCGCATCAAAAAACCTCTCTAGACAAATTTTGAGCAATTTTTATGTCAAAAACGTATTTTTTGTCGAAAATTTTGAAGCAAGGGGTAGGTATGGAAATATTTAATGTAAACTGCATTGTGCTAACTTCTTTCCTGGTCGGAATTATGGACTCAAAATACATTGGATTATGTAAAATTTTCCGCTGAATCGATTGCCGAAGACTAGAACGTTCTATCTATCATATTAGTCGAGTTATGAGCACTTTTAGTTTTGAAAACGGGATTTTCGAAAATTTCATGACTTCATTTGAAGGAGAAAATATGACTTTAGACAAAAACAGACTGTGGCAGTCGATTTTTCGCATCAAAAACCCCCTCTAGACGAATTTTGAGCAATTTTTATTCCAAAAACGTATTTTTTGTCGAAAATTTTGAAGCAAGGGGTAGGTATGGAAATATTTAATGTAAACTGCATTGTGCTAACTTCTCTCCTGGTCGGAATAATGGACTCAAAATACACTGGATTATGTAAAATTTTCCGCTGAATCGATTGCCGAAGACTAGAACGTTCTATCTGTCATATTAGTCGAGTTATGAGCACTTTTAGTTTTGAAAACGGGATTTTTGAAAATTTCATGACTTCATTTGAAGGAGAAAAAATGACTTTAGACAAAAACAGACTGTGGCAGTCGATTTTTCGCATCAAAAAACCCCTCTGGACGAATTTTGAGCAATTTTTATTCCAAAAACGTATTTTTTGTCGAAAATTTTGAAGCAAGGGGTAGGTATGGAAATATTTAATGTAAACTGCATTGTGCTAACTTCTTTCCTGGTCGGAATTATGGACTCATAATACACTGGACCATGTAAAATTTTCCGCTGAATCGATTGCCGAAGACTAGAACGTTCTATCTATCATATTAGTCGAGTTATGAGCACTTTTAGTTTTGAAAACGGGATTTTCGAAAATTTCATGACTTCATTTGAAGGAGAAAAAATGACTTTAGACAAAAACAGACTGTGGCAGTCGATTTTTCGCATCAAAAAACCCCTCTGGACGAATTTTGAGCAATTTTTATTCCAAAAACGTATTTTTTGTCGAAAATTTTGAAGCAAGGGGTAGGTATGGAAATATTTAATGTAAACTGCATTGTGCTAACTTCTCTCCTGGTCGGAATAATGGACTCAAAATACACTGGATTATGTAAAATTTTCCGCTGAATCGATTGCCGAAGACTAGAACGTTCTATCTGTCATATTAGTCGAGTTATGAGCACTTTTAGTTTTGAAAACGGGATTTTCGAAAATTTCATGACTTCATTTGAAGGAGAAAAAATGCCTCTAGACAAAAACAGACTGTGGCAGTCGATTTTTCGCATCAAAAAACCCCTCAAGACGAATTTTGAGCAATTTTTATTCCAAAAACGTATTTTTTGTCGAAAATTTTGAAGCAAGGGGTAGGTATGGAAATATTTAATGTAAACTGCATTATGCTAACTTCTTTCCTGGTCGGGATTATGGACTCATAATACACTGGATCATGTAAAATTTTCCGCTGAATCGATTGCCGAAGACTAGAACGTTCTATCTATCATATTAGTCGAGTTATGAGCACTTTTAGTTTTGAAAACGGGATTTTTGAAAATTTCATGACTTCATTTGAAGGAGAAAAAATGACTTTAGACAAAAACAGACTGTGGCAGTCGATTTTTCGCATCGAAAAACCCCTCTGGACGAATTTTGAGCAATTTTTATGTCAAAAACGTATTTTTTGTCGAAAATTTTGAAGCAAGGGGTAGGTATGGAAATATTTAATGTAAACTGCATTGTGCTAACTTCTTTCCTGTTCGGAATTATGGACTCATAATACACTGAATCATGTAAAATTTTCCGCTGAATCGATTGCCGAAGACTAGAACGTTCTATCTATCATATTAGTCGAGTTATGAGCACTTTTAGTTTTGAAAACGGGATTTTCGAAAATTTCATGACTTCATTTGAAGGAGAAAAAATGACTTTAGACAAAAACAGACTGTGGCAGTCGATTTTTCGCATCAAAAAACCCCTCTGGACGAATTTTGAGCAATTTTTATTCCAAAAACGTATTTTTTGTCGAAGATTTTGAAGCAAGGGGTAGGTATGGAAATATTTAATGTAAACTGCATTGTGCTAACTTCTTTCCTGGTCGGAATTATGGACTCAAAATACATTGGATTATGTAAAATTTTCCGCTGAATCGATTGCCGAAGACTAGAACGTTCTATCTATCATATTAGTCGAGTTATGAGCACTTTTAGTTTTGAAAACGGGATTTTCGAAAATTTCATGACTTCATTTGAAGGAGAAAAAATGACTTTAGACAAAAACAGACTGTGGCAGTCGATTTTTCGCATCAAAAAACCCCTCTGGACGAATTTTGAGCAATTTTTATTCCAAAAACGTATTTTTTGTCGAAAATTTTGAAGCAAGGGGTAGGTATGGAAATATTTAATGTAAACTGCATTGTGCTAACTTCTCTCCTGGTCGGAATAATGGACTCAAAATACACTGGATTATGTAAAATTTTCCGCTGAATCGATTGCCGAAGACTAGAACGTTCTATCTATCATATTAGTCGAGTTATGAGCACTTTTAGTTTTGAAAACGGGATTTTTGAAAATTTCATGACTTCATTTGAAGGAGAAAAAATGACTTTAGACAAAAACAGACTGTGGCAGTCGATTTTTCGCATCAAAAAACCCCTCTGGACGAATTTTGAGCAATTTTTATTCCAAAAACGTATTTTTTGTCGAAAATTTTGAAGCAAGGGGTAGGTATGGAAATATTTAATGTAAACTGCATTGTGCTAACTTCTTTCCTGGTCGGAATTATAGACTCATAATACACTGGATCATGTAAAATTTTCCGCTGAATCGATTGCCGAAGACTAGAACGTTCTATCTATCATATTAGTCGAGTTATGAGCACTTTTAGTTTTTAAAACGGGATTTTTGAAAATTTCATGACTTCATTTGAAGGAGAAAAAATGAGTTTAGACAAAAACAGACTGTGGCAGTCGATTTTTCGCATCAAAAACCCCCTCTAGACGAATTTTGAGCAATTTTTATTCCAAAAACGTATTTTTTGTCGAAAATTTTGAAGCAAGGGGTAGGTATGGAAATATTTAATGTAAACTGCATTGTGCTAACTTCTTTCCTGGTCGGAATAATGGACTCAAAATACACTGGATTATGTAAAATTTTCCGCTGAATCGATTGCCGAAGACTAGAACGTTCTATCTGTCATATTAGTCGAGTTATGAGCACTTTTAGTTTTGAAAACGGGATTTTCGAAAATTTCATGACTTCATTTGAAGGAGAAAAAATGCCTCTAGACAAAAACAGACTGTGGCAGTCGATTTTTCGCATCAAAAAACCCCTCAAGACGAATTTTGAGCAATTTTTATTCCAAAAACGTATTTTTTGTCGAAAATTTTGAAGCAAGGGGTAGGTATGGAAATATTTAATGTAAACTGCATTATGCTAACTTCTTTCCTGGTCGGGATTATGGACTCATAATACACTGGATCATGTAAAATTTTCCGCTGAATCGATTGCCGAAGACTAGAACGTTCTATCTATCATATTAGTCGTGTTATGAGCACTTTTAGTTTTGAAAACGGGATTTTTGAAAATTTCATGACTTCATTTGAAGGAGAAAAAATGACTTTAGACAAAAACAGACTGTGGCAGTCGATTTTTCGCATCGAAAAACCCCTCTGGACGAATTTTGAGCAATTTTTATGTCAAAAACGTATTTTTTGTCGAAAATTTTGAAGCAAGGGGTAGGTATGGAAATATTTAATGTAAACTGCATTGTGCTAACTTCTTTCCTGTTCGGAATTATGGACTCATAATACACTGAATCATGTAAAATTTTCCGCTGAATCGATTGCCGAAGACTAGAACGTTCTATCTATCATATTAGTCGAGTTATGAGCACTTTTAGTTTTGAAAACGGGATTTTCGAAAATTTCATGACTTCATTTGAAGGAGAAAAAATGACTTTAGACAAAAACAGACTGTGGCAGTCGATTTTTCGCATCAAAAAACCCCTCTGGACGAATTTTGAGCAATTTTTATTCCAAAAACGTATTTTTTGTCGAAGATTTTGAAGCAAGGGGTAGGTATGGAAATATTTAATGTAAACTGCATTGTGCTAACTTCTTTCCTGGTCGGAATTATGGACTCAAAATACATTGGATTATGTAAAATTTTCCGCTGAATCGATTGCCGAAGACTAGAACGTTCTATCTATCATATTAGTCGAGTTATGAGCACTTTTAGTTTTGAAAACGGGATTTTCGAAAATTTCATGACTTCATTTGAAGGAGAAAATATGACTTTAGACAAAAACAGACTGTGGCAGTCGATTTTTCGCATCAAAAACCCCCTCTAGACGAATTTTGAGCAATTTTTATTCCAAAAACGTATTTTTTGTCGAAAATTTTGAAGCAGGGGTATGGAAATATTTAATGTAAACTGCATTGTGCTAACTTCTTTCCTGGTCGGAATTATGGACTCAAAATACACTGGATTAAGTAAAATTTTCCGCTGAATCGATTGCCGAAGACTAGAACGTTCCATCTATCATATTAGTCGAGTTATGAGCACTTTTAGTTTTGAAAACGGGATTTTTGAAAATTTCATGACTTCATTTGAAGGAGAAAAAATGACTTTAGACAAAAACAGACTGTGGCAGTCGATTTTTCGCATCAAAAAACCCCTCTGGACGAATTTTGAGCAATTTTTATTCCAAAAACGTATTTTTTGTCGAAAATTTTGAAGCAAGGGGTAGGTATGGAAATATTTAATGTAAACTGCATTGTGCTAACTCCTTTCCTGGTCGGAATTATGGACTCAAAATACACTGGATTATGTAAAATATTCCGCTGAATCGATTGCCGAAGACTAGAACGTTCTATCTATCATATTAGTCGAGTTATGAGCACTTTTAGTTTTGAAAACGGGATTTTCGAAAATTTCATGACTTCATTTGAAGGAGAAAAAATGACTTTAGACAAAAACAGACTGTGGCAGTCGATTTTTCGCATCAAAAAACCCCTCTGGACGAATTTTGAGCAATTTTTATTCCAAAAACGTATTTTTTGTCGAAAATTTTGAAGCAAGGGGTAGGTATGGAAATATTTAATGTAAACTGCATTGTGCTAACTTCTCTCCTGGTCGGAATAATGGACTCAAAATACACTGGATTATGTAAAATTTTCCGCTGAACATATTAGTCGAGTTATGAGCACTTTTAGTTTTGAAAACGGGACTTTTGAAAATTTCATGACTTCATTTGAAGGAGAAAAAATGACTTTAGACAAAAACAGACTGTGGCAGTCGATTTTTCGCATCAAAAAACCCCTCTAGACAAATTTTGAGCAATTTTTATGTCAAAAACGTATTTTTTGTCGAAAATTTTGAAGCAAGGGGTAGGTATGGAAATATTTAATGTAAACTGCATTGTGCTAACTTCTCCCCTGGTCGGAATAATGGACTCAAAATACACTGGATTATGTAAAATTTTCCGCTGAATCGATTGCCGAAGACTAGAACGTTCTATCTATCATATTAGTCGAGTTATGAGCACTTTTAGTTTTGAAAACGGGATTTTTGAAAATTTCATGACTTCATTTGAAGGAGAAAAAATGACTTTAGACAAAAACAGACTGTGGCAGTCGATTTTTCGCATCAAAAAACCCCTCTGGACAAATTTTGAGCAATTTTTATGTCAAAAACGTATTTTTTGTCGAAAATTTTGAAGCAAGGGGTAGGTATGGAAATATTTAATGTAAACTGCATTGTGCTAACTTCTTTCCTGTTCGGAATTATGGACTCATAATACACTGAATCATGTAAAATTTTCCGCTGAATCGATTGCCGAAGACTAGAACGTTCTATCTATCATATTAGTCGAGTTATGAGCACTTTTAGTTTTGAAAACGGGATTTTCGAAAATTTCATGACTTCATTTGAAGGAGAAAAAATGACTTTAGACAAAAACAGACTGTGGCAGTCGATTTTTCGCATCAAAAAACCCCTCTGGACGAATTTTGAGCAATTTTTATTCCAAAAACGTATTTTTTGTCGAAAATTTTGAAGCAAGGGGTAGGTATGGAAATATTTAATGTAAACTGCATTGTGCTAACTTCTTTCCTGGTCGGAACTATGGACTCAAAATACATTGGATTATGTAACATTTTCCGCTGAATCGATTGCCGAAGACTAGAACGTTCTATCTATCATATTAGTCGAGTTATGAGCACTTTTAGTTTTGAAAACGGGATTTTTGAAAATTTCATGACTTCATTTGAAGGAGAAAAAATGACTTTAGACAAAAACAGACTGTGGCAGTCGATTTTTCGCATCAAAAAACCCCTCTGGACGAATTTTGAGCAATTTTTATTCCAAAAACGTATTTTTTGTCGAAAATTTTGAAGCAAGGGGTAGGTATGGAAATATTTAATGTAAACTGCATTGTGCTAACTTCTTTCCTGGTCGGAATTATAGACTCATAATACACTGGATCATGTAAAATTTTCCGCTGAATCGATTGCCGAAGACTAGAACGTTCTATCTATCATATTAGTCGAGTTATGAGCACTTTTAGTTTTTAAAACGGGATTTTTGAAAATTTCATGACTTCATTTGAAGGAGAAAAAATGAGTTTAGACAAAAACAGACTGTGGCAGTCGATTTTTCGCATCAAAAAACCCCTCTAGACAAATTTTGAGCAATTTTTATGTCAAAAACGTATTTTTTGTCGAAAATTTTGAAGCAAGGGGTAGGTATGGAAATATTTAATGTAAACTGCATTGTGCTAACTTCTTTCCTGGTCGGAATTATGGACTTAAAATACACTGGATTATGTAAAATTTTCCGCTGAATCGATTGCCGAAGACTAGAACGTTCTATCTATCATATTAGTCGAGTTATGAGCACTTTTAGTTTTGAAAACGGGATTTTCGAAAATTTCATGACTTCATTTGAAGGAGAAAAAATGACTTTAGACAAAAACAGACTGTGGCAGTCGATTTTTCGCATCAAAAAACCCCTCTGGACGAATTTTGAGCAATTTTTATGTCAAAAACGTATTTTTTGTCGAAAATTTTGAAGCAAGGGGTAGGTATGGAAATATTTAATGTAATATGCATTGTGCTAACTTCTTTCCTGTTCGGAATTATGGACTCATAATACACTGAATCATGTAAAATTTTCCGCTGAATCGATTGCCGAAGACTAGAACGTTCTATCTATCATATTAGTCGAGTTATGAGCACTTTTAGTTTTGAAAACGGGATTTTCGAAAATTTCATGACTTCATTTGAAGGAGAAAAAATGACTTTAGACAAAAACAGACTGTGGCAGTCGATTTTTCGCATCAAAAAACCCCTCTGGACGAATTTTGAGCAATTTTTATTCCAAAAACGTATTTTTTGTCGAAGATTTTGAAGCAAGGGGTAGGTATGGAAATATTTAATGTAAACTGCATTGTGCTAACTTCTTTCCTGGTCGGAATTATGGACTCAAAATACATTGGATTATGTAAAATTTTCCGCTGAATCGATTGCCGAAGACTAGAACGTTCTATCTATCATATTAGTCGAGTTATGAGCACTTTTAGTTTTGAAAACGGGATTTTCGAAAATTTCATGACTTCATTTGAAGGAGAAAATATGACTTTAGACAAAAACAGACTGTGGCAGTCGATTTTTCGCATCAAAAACCCCCTCTAGACGAATTTTGAGCAATTTTTATTCCAAAAACGTATTTTTTGTCGAAAATTTTGAAGCAGGGGTATGGAAATATTTAATGTAAACTGCATTGTGCTAACTTCTTTCCTGGTCGGAATTATGGACTCAAAATACACTGGATTAAGTAAAATTTTCCGCTGAATCGATTGCCGAAGACTAGAACGTTCCATCTATCATATTAGTCGAGTTATGAGCACTTTTAGTTTTGAAAACGGGATTTTTGAAAATTTCATGACTTCATTTGAAGGAGAAAAAATGACTTTAGACAAAAACAGACTGTGGCAGTCGATTTTTCGCATCAAAAAACCCCTCTGGACGAATTTTGAGCAATTTTTATTCCAAAAACGTATTTTTTGTCGAAAATTTTGAAGCAAGGGGTAGGTATGGAAATATTTAATGTAAACTGCATTGTGCTAACTCCTTTCCTGGTCGGAATTATGGACTCAAAATACACTGGATTATGTAAAATTTTCCGCTGAATCGATTGCCGAAGACTAGAACGTTCTATCTATCATATTAGTCGAGTTATGAGCACTTTTAGTTTTGAAAACGGGATTTTCGAAAATTTCATGACTTCATTTGAAGGAGAAAAAATGACTTTAGACAAAAACAGACTGTGGCAGTCGATTTTTCGCATCAAAAAACCCCTCTGGACGAATTTTGAGCAATTTTTATTCCAAAAACGTATTTTTTGTCGAAAATTTTGAAGCAAGGGGTAGGTATGGAAATATTTAATGTAAACTGCATTGTGCTAACTTCTCTCCTGGTCGGAATAATGGACTCAAAATACACTGGATTATGTAAAATTTTCCGCTGAACATATTAGTCGAGTTATGAGCACTTTTAGTTTTGAAAACGGGACTTTTGAAAATTTCATGACTTCATTTGAAGGAGAAAAAATGACTTTAGACAAAAACAGACTGTGGCAGTCGATTTTTCGCATCAAAAAACCCCTCTAGACAAATTTTGAGCAATTTTTATGTCAAAAACGTATTTTTTGTCGAAAATTTTGAAGCAAGGGGTAGGTATGGAAATATTTAATGTAAACTGCATTGTGCTAACTTCTCTCCTGGTCGGAATAATGGACTCAAAATACACTGGATTATGTAAAATTTTCCGCTGAATCGATTGCCGAAGACTAGAACGTTCTATCTGTCATATTAGTCGAGTTATGAGCACTTTTAGTTTTGAAAACGGGATTTTTGAAAATTTCATGACTTCATTTGAAGGAGAAAAAATGACTTTAGACAAAAACAGACTGTGGCAGTCGATTTTTCGCATCAAAAAACCCCTCTGGACGAATTTTGAGCAATTTTTATTCCAAAAACGTATTTTTTGTCGAAAATTTTGAAGCAAGGGGTAGGTATGGAAATATTTAATGTAAACTGCATTGTGCTAACTTCTTTCCTGGTCGGAACTATGGACTCAAAATACATTGGATTATGTAACATTTTCCGCTGAATCGATTGCCGAAGACTAGAACGTTCTATCTATCATATTAGTCGAGTTATGAGCACTTTTAGTTTTGAAAACGGGATTTTCGAAAATTTCATTACTTCATTTGAAGGAGAAAATATGACTTTAGACAAAAACAGACTGTGGCAGTCGATTTTTCGCATCAAAAACCCCCTCTAGACGAATTTTGAGCAATTTTTATTCCAAAAACGTATTTTTTGTCGAAAATTTTGAAGCAGGGGTATGGAAATATTTAATGTAAACTGCATTGTGCTAACTTCTTTCCTGGTCGGAATTATGGACTCAAAATACACTGGATTAAGTAAAATTTTCCGCTGAATCGATTGCCGAAGACTAGAACGTTCCATCTATCATATTAGTCGAGTTATGAGCACTTTTAGTTTTGAAAACGGGATTTTTGAAAATTTCATGACTTCATTTGAAGGAGAAAAAATGACTTTAGACAAAAACAGACTGTGGCAGTCGATTTTTCGCATCAAAAAACCCCTCTGGACGAATTTTGAGCAATTTTTATTCCAAAAACGTATTTTTTGTCGAAAATTTTGAAGCAAGGGGTAGGTATGGAAATATTTAATGTAAACTGCATTGTGCTAACTTCTTTCCTGGTCGGAATTATGGACTCAAAATACACTGGATTATGTAAAATTTTCCGCTGAATCGATTGCCGAAGACTAGAACGTTCTATCTATCATATTAGTCGAGTTATGAGCACTTTTAGTTTTGAAAACGGGATTTTCGAAAATTTCATGACTTCATTTGAAGGAGAAAAAATGACTTTAGACAAAAACAGACTGTGGCAGTCGATTTTTCGCATCAAAAAACCCCTCTGGACGAATTTTGAGCAATTTTTATTCCAAAAACGTATTTTTTGTCGAAAATTTTGAAGCAAGGGGTAGGTATGGAAATATTTAATGTAAACTGCATTGTGCTAACTTCTCTCCTGGTCGGAATAATGGACTCAAAATACACTGGATTATGTAAAATTTTCCGCTGAATCGATTGCCGAAGACTAGAACGTTCTATCTGTCATATTAGTCGAGTTATGAGCACTTTTAGTTTTGAAAACGGGATTTTTGAAAATTTCATGACTTCATTTGAAGGAGAAAAAATGACTTTAGACAAAAACAGACTGTGGCAGTCGATTTTTCGCATCAAAAAACCCCTCTGGACGAATTTGGAGCAATTTTTATTCCAAAAACGTATTTTTTGTCGAAAATTTTGAAGCAAGGGGTAGGTATGGAAATATTTAATGTAAACTGCATTGTGCTAACTTCTTTCCTGGTCGGAATTATGGACTCAAAATACACTGGATTATGTAAAATTTTCCGCTGAATCGATTGCCGAAGACTAGAACGTTCTATCTGTCATATTAGTCGAGTTATGAGCACTTTTAGTTTTGAAAACGGGATTTTTGAAAATTTCATGACTTCATTTGAAGGAGAAAAAATGACTTTAGACAAAAACAGACTGTGGCAGTCGATTTTTCGCATCAAAAAACCCCTCTGGACGAATTTGGAGCAATTTTTATTCCAAAAACGTATTTTTTGTCGAAAATTTTGAAGCAAGGGGTAGGTATGGAAATATTTAATGTAAACTGCATTGTGCTAACTTCTCTCCTGGTCGGAATAATGGACTCAAAATACACTGGATTATGTAAAATTTTCCGCTGAATCGATTGCCGAAGACTAGAACGTTCTATCTGTCATATTAGTCGAGTTATGAGCACTTTTAGTTTTGAAAACGGGATTTTTGAAAATTTCATGACTTCATTTGAAGGAGAAAAAATGACTTTAGACAAAAACAGACTGTGGCAGTCGATTTTTCGCATCAAAAAACCCCTCTGGACGAATTTGGAGCAATTTTTATTCCAAAAACGTATTTTTTGTCGAAAATTTTGAAGCAAGGGGTAGGTATGGAAATATTTAATGTAAACTGCATTGTGCTAACTTCTCTCCTGGTCGGAATAATGGACTCAAAATACACTGGATTATGTAAAATTTTCCGCTGAATCGATTGCCGAAGACTAGAACGTTCTATCTGTCATATTAGTCGAGTTATGAGCACTTTTAGTTTTGAAAACGGGATTTTTGAAAATTTCATGACTTCATTTGAAGGAGAAAAAATGACTTTAGACAAAAACAGACTGTGGCAGTCGATTTTTCGCATCAAAAAACCCCTCTGGACGAATTTTGAGCAATTTTTATTCCAAAAACGTATTTTTTGTCGAAAATTTTGAAGCAAGGGGTAGGTATGGAAATATTTAATGTAAACTGCATTGTGCTAACTTCTCTCCTGGTCGGAATAATGGACTCAAAATACACTGGATTATGTAAAATTTTCCGCTGAATCGATTGCCGAAGACTAGAACGTTCTATCTGTCATATTAGTCGAGTTATGAGCACTTTTAGTTTTGAAAACGGGATTTTTGAAAATTTCATGACTTCATTTGAAGGAGAAAAAATGACTTTAGACAAAAACAGACTGTGGCAGTCGATTTTTCGCATCAAAAAACCCCTCTGGACGAATTTGGAGCAATTTTTATTCCAAAAACGTATTTTTTGTCGAAAATTTTGAAGCAAGGGGTAGGTATGGAAATATTTAATGTAAACTGCATTGTGCTAACTTCTCTCCTGGTCGGAATAATGGACTCAAAATACACTGGATTATGTAAAATTCTCCGCTGAATCGATTGCCGAAGACTAGAACGTTCTATCTGTCATATTAGTCGAGTTATGAGCACTTTTAGTTTTGAAAACGGGATTTTTGAAAATTTCATGACTTCATTTGAAGGAGAAAAAATGACTTTAGACAAAAACAGACTGTGGCAGTCGATTTTTCGCATCAAAAAACCCCTCTGGACGAATTTGGAGCAATTTTTATTCCAAAAACGTATTTTTTGTCGAAAATTTTGAAGCAAGGGGTAGGTATGGAAATATTTAATGTAAACTGCATTGTGCTAACTTCTCTCCTGGTCGGAATAATGGACTCAAAATACACTGGATTATGTAAAATTTTCCGCTGAATCGATTGCCGAAGACTAGAACGTTCTATCTGTCATATTAGTCGAGTTATGAGCACTTTTAGTTTTGAAAACGGGATTTTTGAAAATTTCATGACTTCATTTGAAGGAGAACAAATGACTTCAGACAAAAACAGACTGTGGCAGTCGATTCTTCGCATCAAAAAACCCCTCTAGACAAATTTTGAGCAATTTTTATGTCAAAAACGTATTTTTTGTCGAAAATTTTGAAGCAAGGGGTAGGTATGGAAATATTTAATGTAAACTGCATTGTGCTAACTTCTCTCCTGGTCGGAATAATGGACTCAAAATACACTGGATTATGTAAAATTTTCCGCTGAATCGATTGCCGAAGACTAGAACGTTCTATCTGTCATATTAGTCGAGTTATGAGCACTTTTAGTTTTGAAAACGGGATTTTTGAAAATTTCATGACTTCATTTGAAGGAGAAAAAATGACTTTAGACAAAAACAGACTGTGGCAGTCGATTTTTCGCATCAAAAAACCCCTCTGGACGAATTTGGAGCAATTTTTATTCCAAAAACGTATTTTTTGTCGAAAATTTTGAAGCAAGGTGTAGGTATGGAAATATTTAATGTAAACTGCATTGTGCTAACTTCTTTCCTGGTCGGAATTATGGACTCAAAATACACTGGATTATGTAAAATTTTCCGCTGAATCGATTGCCGAAGACTAGAACGTTCTATCTGTCATATTAGTCGAGTTATGAGCACTTTTAGTTTTGAAAACGGGATTTTTGAAAATTTCATGACTTCATTTGAAGGAGAAAAAATGACTTTAGACAAAAACAGACTGTGGCAGTCGATTTTTCGCATCAAAAAACCCCTCTGGACGAATTTGGAGCAATTTTTATTCCAAAAACGTATTTTTTGTCGAAAATTTTGAAGCAAGGGGTAGGTATGGAAATATTTAATGTAAACTGCATTGTGCTAACTTCTCTCCTGGTCGGAATAATGGACTCAAAATACACTGGATTATGTAAAATTTTCCGCTGAATTGATTGCCGAAGACTAGAACGTTCTATCTGTCATATTAGTCGAGTTATGAGCACTTTTAGTTTTGAAAACGGGATTTTTGAAAATTTCATGACTTCATTTGAAGGAGAAAAAATGACTTTAGACAAAAACAGACTGTGGCAGTCGATTTTTCGCATCAAAAAACCTCTCTGGACGAATTTTGAGCAATTTTTATTCCAAAAACGTATTTTTTGTCGAAAATTTTGAAGCAAGGGGTAGGTATGGAAATATTTAATGTAAACTGCATTGTGCTAACTTCTTTCCTGGTCGGAATTATGGACTCATAATACACTGGATCATGTAAAATTTTCCGCTGAATCGATTGCCGAAGACTAGAACGTTCTATCTATCATATTAGTCGAGTTATGAGCACTTTTAGTTTTGAAAACGGGATTTTTGAAAATTTCATGACTTCATTTGAAGGAGAAAAAATGAGTTTAGACAAAAACAGACTGTGGCAGTCGATTTTTCGCATCAAAAAACCCCTCTAGACAAATTTTGAGCAATTTTTATGTCAAAAACGTATTTTTTGTCGAAAATTTTGAAGCAAGGGGTAGGTATGGAAATATTTAATGTAAACTGCATTGTGCTAACTTCTTTCCTGGTCGGAATTATGGACTTAAAATACACTGGATTATGTAAAATTTTCCGCTGAATCGATTGCCGAAGACTAGAACGTTCTATCTATCATATTAGTCGAGTTATGAGCACTTTTAGTTTTGAAAACGGGATTTTCGAAAATTTCATGACTTCATTTGAAGGAGAAAAAATGACTTTAGACAAAAACAGACTGTGGCAGTCGATTTTTCGCATCAAAAAACCCCTCTGGACGAATTTTGAGCAATTTTTATTCCAAAAACGTATTTTTTGTCGAAAATTTTGAAGCAAGGGGTAGGTATGGAAAAATTTAATGTAAACTGCATTGTGCTAACTTCTTTCCTGGTCGGAATTATGGACTCATAATACACTGGATCATGTAAAATTTTCCGCTGAATCGATTGCCGAAGACTAGAACGTTCTATCTATCATATTAGTCGAGTTATGAGCACTTTTAGTTTTGAAAACGGGATTTTCGAAAATTTCATGACTTCATTTGAAGGAGAAAAAATGACTTTAGACAAAAACAGACTGTGGCAGTCGATTTTTCGCATCAAAAAACCCCTCTGTACGAATTTTGAGCAATTTTTATTCCAAAAACGTATTTTTTGTCGAAAATTTTGAAGCAAGGGGTAGGTATGGAAATATTTAATGTAAACTGCATTGTGCTAACTTCTCTCCTGGTCGGAATAATGGACTCAAAATACACTGGATTATGTAAAATTTTCCGCTGAATCGATTGCCGAAGACTAGAACGTTCTATCTGTCATATTAGTCGAGTTATGAGCACTTTTAGTTTTGAAAACGGGATTTTTGAAAATTTCATGACTTCATTTGAAGGAGAAAAAATGACTTTAGACAAAAACAGACTGTGGCAGTCGATTTTTCGCATCAAAAAACCCCTCTGGACGAATTTTGAGCAATTTTTATTCCAAAAACGTATTTTTTGTCGAAAATTTTGAAGCAAGGGGTAGGTATGGAAATATTTAATGTAAACTGCATTGTGCTAACTTCTCTCCTGGTCGGAATAATGGACTCAAAATACACTGGATTATGTAAAATTTTCCGCTGAATCGATTGCCGAAGACTAGAACGTTCTATCTGTCATATTAGTCGAGTTATGAGCACTTTTAGTTTTGAAAACGGGATTTTTGAAAATTTCATGACTTCATTTGAAGGAGAAAAAATGACTTTAGACAAAAACAGACTGTGGCAGTCGATTTTTCGCATCAAAAAACCCCTCTGGACGAATTTGGAGCAATTTTTATTCCAAAAACGTATTTTTTGTCGAAAATTTTGAAGCAAGGGGTAGGTATGGAAATATTTAATGTAAACTGCATTGTGCTAACTTCTCTCCTGGTCGGAATAATGGACTCAAAATACACTGGATTATGTAAAATTCTCCGCTGAATCGATTGCCGAAGACTAGAACGTTCTATCTGTCATATTAGTCGAGTTATGAGCACTTTTAGTTTTGAAAACGGGATTTTTGAAAATTTCATGACTTCATTTGAAGGAGAAAAAATGACTTTAGACAAAAACAGACTGTGGCAGTCGATTTTTCGCATCAAAAAACCCCTCTGGACGAATTTGGAGCAATTTTTATTCCAAAAACGTATTTTTTGTCGAAAATTTTGAAGCAAGGGGTAGGTATGGAAATATTTAATGTAAACTGCATTGTGCTAACTTCTCTCCTGGTCGGAATAATGGACTCAAAATACACTGGATTATGTAAAATTTTCCGCTGAATCGATTGCCGAAGACTAGAACGTTCTATCTGTCATATTAGTCGAGTTATGAGCACTTTTAGTTTTGAAAACGGGATTTTTGAAAATTTCATGACTTCATTTGAAGGAGAACAAATGACTTCAGACAAAAACAGACTGTGGCAGTCGATTCTTCGCATCAAAAAACCCCTCTAGACAAATTTTGAGCAATTTTTATGTCAAAAACGTATTTTTTGTCGAAAATTTTGAAGCAAGGGGTAGGTATGGAAATATTTAATGTAAACTGCATTGTGCTAACTTCTCTCCTGGTCGGAATAATGGACTCAAAATACACTGGATTATGTAAAATTTTCCGCTGAATCGATTGCCGAAGACTAGAACGTTCTATCTGTCATATTAGTCGAGTTATGAGCACTTTTAGTTTTGAAAACGGGATTTTTGAAAATTTCATGACTTCATTTGAAGGAGAAAAAATGACTTTAGACAAAAACAGACTGTGGCAGTCGATTTTTCGCATCAAAAAACCCCTCTGGACGAATTTGGAGCAATTTTTATTCCAAAAACGTATTTTTTGTCGAAAATTTTGAAGCAAGGTGTAGGTATGGAAATATTTAATGTAAACTGCATTGTGCTAACTTCTTTCCTGGTCGGAATTATGGACTCAAAATACACTGGATTATGTAAAATTTTCCGCTGAATCGATTGCCGAAGACTAGAACGTTCTATCTGTCATATTAGTCGAGTTATGAGCACTTTTAGTTTTGAAAACGGGATTTTTGAAAATTTCATGACTTCATTTGAAGGAGAAAAAATGACTTTAGACAAAAACAGACTGTGGCAGTCGATTTTTCGCATCAAAAAACCCCTCTGGACGAATTTGGAGCAATTTTTATTCCAAAAACGTATTTTTTGTCGAAAATTTTGAAGCAAGGGGTAGGTATGGAAATATTTAATGTAAACTGCATTGTGCTAACTTCTCTCCTGGTCGGAATAATGGACTCAAAATACACTGGATTATGTAAAATTTTCCGCTGAATTGATTGCCGAAGACTAGAACGTTCTATCTGTCATATTAGTCGAGTTATGAGCACTTTTAGTTTTGAAAACGGGATTTTTGAAAATTTCATGACTTCATTTGAAGGAGAAAAAATGACTTTAGACAAAAACAGACTGTGGCAGTCGATTTTTCGCATCAAAAAACCTCTCTGGACGAATTTTGAGCAATTTTTATTCCAAAAACGTATTTTTTGTCGAAAATTTTGAAGCAAGGGGTAGGTATGGAAATATTTAATGTAAACTGCATTGTGCTAACTTCTTTCCTGGTCGGAATTATGGACTCATAATACACTGGATCATGTAAAATTTTCCGCTGAATCGATTGCCGAAGACTAGAACGTTCTATCTATCATATTAGTCGAGTTATGAGCACTTTTAGTTTTGAAAACGGGATTTTTGAAAATTTCATGACTTCATTTGAAGGAGAAAAAATGAGTTTAGACAAAAACAGACTGTGGCAGTCGATTTTTCGCATCAAAAAACCCCTCTAGACAAATTTTGAGCAATTTTTATGTCAAAAACGTATTTTTTGTCGAAAATTTTGAAGCAAGGGGTAGGTATGGAAATATTTAATGTAAACTGCATTGTGCTAACTTCTTTCCTGGTCGGAATTATGGACTTAAAATACACTGGATTATGTAAAATTTTCCGCTGAATCGATTGCCGAAGACTAGAACGTTCTATCTATCATATTAGTCGAGTTATGAGCACTTTTAGTTTTGAAAACGGGATTTTCGAAAATTTCATGACTTCATTTGAAGGAGAAAAAATGACTTTAGACAAAAACAGACTGTGGCAGTCGATTTTTCGCATCAAAAAACCCCTCTGGACGAATTTTGAGCAATTTTTATTCCAAAAACGTATTTTTTGTCGAAAATTTTGAAGCAAGGGGTAGGTATGGAAAAATTTAATGTAAACTGCATTGTGCTAACTTCTTTCCTGGTCGGAATTATGGACTCATAATACACTGGATCATGTAAAATTTTCCGCTGAATCGATTGCCGAAGACTAGAACGTTCTATCTATCATATTAGTCGAGTTATGAGCACTTTTAGTTTTGAAAACGGGATTTTCGAAAATTTCATGACTTCATTTGAAGGAGAAAAAATGACTTTAGACAAAAACAGACTGTGGCAGTCGATTTTTCGCATCAAAAAACCCCTCTGTACGAATTTTGAGCAATTTTTATTCCAAAAACGTATTTTTTGTCGAAAATTTTGAAGCAAGGGGTAGGTATGGAAATATTTAATGTAAACTGCATTGTGCTAACTTCTCTCCTGGTCGGAATAATGGACTCAAAATACACTGGATTATGTAAAATTTTCCGCTGAATCGATTGCCGAAGACTAGAACGTTCTATCTGTCATATTAGTCGAGTTATGAGCACTTTTAGTTTTGAAAACGGGATTTTTGAAAATTTCATGACTTCATTTGAAGGAGAAAAAATGACTTTAGACAAAAACAGACTGTGGCAGTCGATTTTTCGCATCAAAAAACCCCTCTGGACGAATTTTGAGCAATTTTTATTCCAAAAACGTATTTTTTGTCGAAAATTTTGAAGCAAGGGGTAGGTATGGAAAAATTTAATGTAAACTGCATTGTGCTAACTTCTTTCCTGGTCGGTATTATGGACTCATAATACACTGGATCATGTAAAATTTTCCGCTGAATCGATTGCCGAAGACTAGAACGTTCTATCTATCATATTAGTCGAGTTATGAGCACTTTTAGTTTTGAAAACGGGATTTTCGAAAATTTCATGACTTCATTTGAAGGAGAAAAAATGCCTCTAGACAAAAACAGACTGTGGCAGTCGATTTTTCGCATCAAAAAACCCCTCTGTACGAATTTTGAGCAATTTTTATTCCAAAAACGTATTTTTTGTCGAAAATTTTGAAGCAAGGGGTAGGTATGGAAATATTTAATGTAAACTGCATTGTGCTAACTTCTCTCCTGGTCGGAATAATGGACTCAAAATACACTGGATTATGTAAAATTTTCCGCTGAATCGATTGCCGAAGACTAGAACGTTCTATCTGTCATATTAGTCGAGTTATGAGCACTTTTAGTTTTGAAAACGGGATTTTTGAAAATTTCATGACTTCATTTGAAGGAGAAAAAATGACTTTAGACAAAAACAGACTGTGGCAGTCGATTTTTCGCATCAAAAAACCCCTCTGGACGAATTTTGAGCAATTTTTATTCCAAAAACGTATTTTTTGTCGAAAATTTTGAAGCAAGGGGTAGGTATGGAAATATTTAATGTAAACTGCATTGTGCTAACTTCTTTCCTGGTCGGAATTATGGACTCATAATACACTGGATCATGTAAAATTTTCCGCTGAATCGATTGCCGAAGACTAGAACGTTCTATCTATCATATTAGTCGAGTTATGAGCACTTTTAGTTTTGAAAACGGGATTTTCGAAAATTTCATGACTTCATTTGAAGGAGAAAAAATGACTTTAGACAAAAACAGACTGTGGCAGTCGATTTTTCGCATCAAAAAACCCCTCTGGACGAATTTTGAGCAATTTTTATTTCAAAAACGTATTTTTTGTCGAAAATTTTGAAGCAAGGGGTAGGTATGGAAAAATTTAATGTAAACTGCATTGTGCTAACTTCTTTCCTGGTCGGAATTATGGACTCATAATACACTGGATCATGTAAAATTTTCCGCTGAATCGATTGCCGAAGACTAGAACGTTCTATCTATCATATTAGTCGAGTTATGAGCACTTTTAGTTTTGAAAACGGGATTTTTGAAAATTTCATGACTTCATTTGAAGGAGAAAAAATGACTTTAGACAAAAACAGACTAAGGCAGTCGATTTTTCGCATCAAAAAACCCCTCTGGACGAATTTTGAGCAATTTTTATTCCAAAAACGTATTTTTTGTCGAAAATTTTGAAGCAAGGGGTAGGTATGGAAAAATTTAATGTAAACTGCATTGTGCTAACTTCTCTCCTGGTCGGAATTATGGACTCATAATACACTGGATCATGTAAAATTTTCCGCTGAATCGATTGCCGAAGACTAGAACGTTCTATCTATCATATTAGTCGAGTTATGAGCACTTTTAGTTTTGAAAACGGGATTTTCGAAAATTTCATGACTTCATTTGAAGGAGAAAAAATGCCTCTAGACAAAAACAGACTGTGGCAGTCGATTTTTCGCATCAAAAAACCCCTCTGTACGAATTTTGAGCAATTTTTATTCCAAAAACGTATTTTTTGTCGAAAATTTTGAAGCAAGGGGTAGGTATGGAAATATTTAATGTAAATTGCATTGTGCTAACTTCTCTCCTGGTCGGAATAATGGACTCAAAATACACTGGATTATGTAAAATTTTCCGCTGAATCGATTGCCGAAGACTAGAACGTTCTATCTGTCATATTAGTCGAGTTATGAGCACTTTTAGTTTTGAAAACGGGATTTTTGAAAATTTCATGACTTCATTTGAAGGAGAAAAAATGACTTTAGACAAAAACAGACTGTGGCAGTCGATTTTTCGCATCAAAAAACCCCTCTGGACGAATTTTGAGCAATTTTTATTCCAAAAACGTATTTTTTGTCGAAAATTTTGAAGCAAGGGGTAGGTATGGAAATATTTAATGTAAACTGCATTGTGCTAACTTCTTTCCTGGTCGGAATTATGGACTCATAATACACTGGATCATGTAAAATTTTCCGCTGAATCGATTGCCGAAGACTAGAACGTTCTATCTATCATATTAGTCGAGTTATGAGCACTTTTAGTTTTGAAAACGGGATTTTCGAAAATTTCATGACTTCATTTGAAGGAGAAAAAATGACTTTAGACAAAAACAGACTGTGGCAGTCGATTTTTCGCATCAAAAAACCCCTCTGGACGAATTTTGAGCAATTTTTATTCCAAAAACGTATTTTTTGTCGAAAATTTTGAAGCAAGGGGTAGGTATGGAAAAATTTAATGTAAACTGCATTGTGCTAACTTCTTTCCTGGTCGGAATTATAGACTCATAATACACTGGATCATGTAAAATTTTCCGCTGAATCGATTGCCGAAGACTAGAACGTTCTATCTATCATATTAGTCGAGTTATGAGCACTTTTAGTTTTGAAAACGGGATTTTCGAAAATTTCATGACTTCATTTGAAGGAGAAAAAATGACTTTAGACAAAAACAGACTGTGGCAGTCGATTTTTCGCATCAAAAAACCCCTCTGTACGAATTTTGAGCAATTTTTATTCCAAAAACGTATTTTTTGTCGAAAATTTTGAAGCAAGGGGTAGGTATGGAAATATTTAATGTAAACTGCATTGTGCTAACTTCTCTCCTGGTCGGAATAATGGACTCAAAATACACTGGATTATGTAAAATTTTCCGCTGAATCGATTGCCGAAGACTAGAACGTTCTATCTGTCATATTAGTCGAGTTATGAGCACTTTTAGTTTTGAAAACGGGATTTTTGAAAATTTCATGACTTCATTTGAAGGAGAAAAAATGACTTTAGACAAAAACAGACTGTGGCAGTCGATTTTTCGCATCAAAAACCCCCTCTAGACGAATTTTGAGCAATTTTTATTCCAAAAACGTATTTTTTGTCGAAAATTTTGAAGCAGGGGTATGGAAATATTTAATGTAAACTGCATTGTGCTAACTTCTTTCCTGGTCGGAATTATGGACTCAAAATACACTGGATTAAGTAAAATTTTCCGCTGAATCGATTGCCGAAGACTAGAACGTTCCATCTATCATATTAGTCGAGTTATGAGCACTTTTAGTTTTGAAAACGGGATTTTTGAAAATTTCATGACTTCATTTGAAGGAGAAAAAATGACTTTAGACAAAAACAGACTGTGGCAGTCGATTTTTCGCATCAAAAAACCCCCCTGGACGAATTTTGAGCAATTTTTATTCCAAAAACGTATTTTTTGTCGAAAATTTTGAAGCAAGGGGTAGGTATGGAAATATTTAATGTAAACTGCATTGTGCTAACTCCTTTTCTGGTCGGAATTATGGACTCAAAATACACTGGATTATGTAAAATTTTCCGCTGAATCGATTGCCGAAGACTAGAACGTTCTATCTATCATATTAGTCGAGTTATGAGCACTTTTAGTTTTGAAAACGGGATTTTCGAAAATTTCATGACTTCATTTGAAGGAGAAAAAATGACTTTAGACAAAAACAGACTGTGGCAGTCGATTTTTCGCATCAAAAAACCCCTCTGGACGAATTTTGAGCAATTTTTATTCCAAAAACGTATTTTTTGTCGAAAATTTTGAAGCAAGGGGTAGGTATGGAAATATTTAATGTAAACTGCATTGTGCTAACTTCTCTCCTGGTCGGAATAATGGACTCAAAATACACTGGATTATGTAAAATTTTCCGCTGAATCGATTGCCGAAGACTAGAACGTTCTATCTGTCATATTAGTCGAGTTATGAGCACTTTTAGTTTTGAAAACGGGATTTTTGAAAATTTCATGACTTCATTTGAAGGAGAAAAAATGACTTTAGACAAAAACAGACTGTGGCAGTCGATTTTTCGCATCAAAAAACCCCTCTAGACAAATTTTGAGCAATTTTTATGTCAAAAACGTATTTTTTGTCGAAAATTTTGAAGCAAGGGGTAGGTATGGAAATATTTAATGTAAACTGCATTGTGCTAACTTCTCTCCTGGTCGGAATAATGGACTCAAAATACACTGGATTATGTAAAATTTTCCGCTGAATCGATTGCCGAAGACTAGAACGTTCTATCTGTCATATTAGTCGAGTTATGAGCACTTTTAGTTTTGAAAACGGGATTTTTGAAAATTTCATGACTTCATTTGAAGGAGAAAAAATGACTTTAGACAAAAACAGACTGTGGCAGTCGATTTTTCGCATCAAAAAACCCCTCTGGACGAATTTTGAGCAATTTTTATTCCAAAAACGTATTTTTTGTCGAAAATTTTGAAGCAAGGGGTAGGTATGGAAATATTTAATGTAAACTGCATTGTGCTAACTTCTTTCCTGGTCGGAACTATGGACTCAAAATACATTGGATTATGTAACATTTTCCGCTGAATCGATTGCCGAAGACTAGAACGTTCTATCTATCATATTAGTCGAGTTATGAGCACTTTTAGTTTTGAAAACGGGATTTTCGAAAATTTCATGACTTCATTTGAAGGAGAAAATATGACTTTAGACAAAAACAGACTGTGGCAGTCGATTTTTTGCATCAAAAACCCCCTCTAGACGAATTTTGAGCAATTTTTATTCCAAAAACGTATTTTTTGTCGAAAATTTTGAAGCAGGGGTATGGAAATATTTAATGTAAACTGCATTGTGCTAACTTCTTTCCTGGTCGGAATTATGGACTCAAAATACACTGGATTAAGTAAAATTTTCCGCTGAATCGATTGCCGAAGACTAGAACGTTCCATCTATCATATTAGTCGAGTTATGAGCACTTTTAGTTTTGAAAACGGGATTTTTGAAAATTTCATGACTTCATTTGAAGGAGAAAAAATGACTTTAGACAAAAACAGACTGTGGCAGTCGATTTTTCGCATCAAAAAACCCCTCTGGACGAATTTTGAGCAATTTTTATTCCAAAAACGTATTTTTTGTCGAAAATTTTGAAGCAAGGGGTAGGTATGGAAATATTTAATGTAAACTGCATTGTGCTAACTTCTTTCCTGGTCGGAATTATGGACTCAAAATACACTGGATTATGTAAAATTTTCCGCTGAATCGATTGCCGAAGACTAGAACGTTCTATCTATCATATTAGTCGAGTGAGTTATGAGCACTTTTAGTTTTGAAAACGGGATTTTCGAAAATTTCATGACTTCATTTGAAGGAGAAAAAATGACTTTAGACAAAAACAGACTGTGGCAGTCGATTTTTCGCATCAAAAAACCCCTCTGGACGAATTTTGAGCAATTTTTATTCCAAAAACGTATTTTTTGTCGAAAATTTTGAAGCAAGGGGTAGGTATGGAAATATTTAATGTAAACTGCATTGTGCTAACTTCTCTCCTGGTCGGAATAATGGACTCAAAATACACTGGATTATGTAAAATTTTCCGCTGAATCGATTGCCGAAGACTAGAACGTTCTATCTGTCATATTAGTCGAGTTATGAGCACTTTTAGTTTTGAAAACGGGATTTTTGAAAATTTCATGACTTCATTTGAAGGAGAAAAAATGACTTTAGACAAAAACAGACTGTGGCAGTCGATTTTTCGCATCAAAAAACCCCTCTGGACGAATTTGGAGCAATTTTTATTCCAAAAACGTATTTTTTGTCGAAAATTTTGAAGCAAGGGGTAGGTATGGAAATATTTAATGTAAACTGCATTGTGCTAACTTCTCTCCTGGTCGGAATAATGGACTCAAAATACACTGGATTATGTAAAATTTTCCGCTGAATCGATTGCCGAAGACTAGAACGTTCTATCTGTCATATTAGTCGAGTTATGAGCACTTTTAGTTTTGAAAACGGGATTTTTGAAAATTTCATGACTTCATTTGAAGGAGAAAAAATGACTTTAGACAAAAACAGACTGTGGCAGTCGATTTTTCGCATCAAAAAACCCCTCTAGACAAATTTTGAGCAATTTTTATGTCAAAAACGTATTTTTTGTCGAAAATTTTGAAGCAAGGGGTAGGTATGGAAATATTTAATGTAAACTGCATTGTGCTAACTTCTTTCCTGGTCGGAACTATGGACTCATAATACACCGGATCATGTAAAATTTTCCGCTGAATCGATTGCCGAAGACTAGAACGTTCTATCTGTCATATTAGTCGAGTTATGAGCACTTTTAGTTTTGAAAACGGGATTTTTGAAAATTTCATGACTTCATTTGAAGGAGAAAAAATGACTTTAGACAAAAACAGACTGTGGCAGTCGATTTTTCGCATCAAAAAACCCCTCTGGACGAATTTTGAGCAATTTTTATTCCAAAAACGTATTTTTTGTCGAAAATTTTGAAGCAAGGGGTAGGTATGGAAATATTTAATGTAAACTGCATTGTGCTAACTTCTTTCCTGGTCGGAATTATGGACTCAAAATACACTGGATTATGTAAAATTTTCCGCTGAATCGATTGCCGAAGACTAGAACGTTCTATCTATCATATTAGTCGAGTTATGAGCACTTTTAGTTTTGAAAACGGGATTTTCGAAAATTTCATGACTTCATTTGAAGGAGAAAAAATGACTTTAGACAAAAACAGACTGTGGCAGTCGATTTTTCGCATCAAAAAACCCCTCTGGACGAATTTTGAGCAATTTTTATTCCAAAAACGTATTTTTTGTCGAAAATTTTGAAGCAAGGGGTAGGTATGGAAATATTTAATGTAAACTGCATTGTGCTAACTTCTCTCCTGGTCGGAATAATATACTCAAAATACACTGGATTATGTAAAATTTTCCGCTGAATCGATTGCCGAAGACTAGAACGTTCTATCTGTCATATTAGTCGAGTTATGAGCACTTTTAGTTTTGAAAACGGGATTTTTGAAAATTTCATGACTTCATTTGAAGGAGAAAAAATGACTTTAGACGAAAACAGACTGTGGCAGTCGATTTTTCGCATCAAAAAACCCCTCTAGACAAATTTTGAGCAATTTTTATGTCAAAAACGTATTTTTTGTCGAAAATTTTGAAGCAAGGGGTAGGTATGGAAATATTTAATGTAAACTGCATTGTGCTAACTTCTCTCCTGGTCGGAATAATATACTCAAAATACACTGGATTATGTAAAATTTTCCGCTGAATCGATTGCCGAAGACTAGAACGTTCTATCTGTCATATTAGTCGAGTTATGAGCACTTTTAGTTTTGAAAACGGGATTTTTGAAAATTTCATGACTTCATTTGAAGGAGAAAAAATGACTTTAGACAAAAACAGACTGTGGCAGTCGATTTTTCGCATCAAAAAACCCCTCTGGACGAATTTGGAGCAATTTTTATTCCAAAAACGTATTTTTTGTCGAAAATTTTGAAGCAAGGGGTAGGTATGGAAATATTTAATGTAAACTGCATTGTGCTAACTTCTCTCCTGGTCGGAATAATGGACTCAAAATACACTGGATTATGTAAAATTTTCCGCTGAATCGATTGCCGAAGACTAGAACGTTCTATCTGTCATATTAGTCGAGTTATGAGCACTTTTAGTTTTGAAAACGGGATTTTTGAAAATTTCATGACTTCATTTGAAGGAGAAAAAATGACTTTAGACAAAAACAGACTGTGGCAGTCGATTTTTCGCATCAAAAAACCCCTCTAGACAAATTTTGAGCAATTTTTATGTCAAAAACGTATTTTTTGTCGAAAATTTTGAAGCAAGGGGTAGGTATGGAAATATTTAATGTAAACTGCATTGTGCTAACTTCTCTCCTGGTCGGAATAATATACTCAAAATACACTGGATTATGTAAAATTTTCCGCTGAATCGATTGCCGAAGACTAGAACGTTCTATCTGTCATATTAGTCGAGTTATGAGCACTTTTAGTTTTGAAAACGGGATTTTTGAAAATTTCATGACTTCATTTGAAGGAGAAAAAATGACTTTAGACGAAAACAGACTGTGGCAGTCGATTTTTCGCATCAAAAAACCCCTCTAGACAAATTTTGAGCAATTTTTATGTCAAAAACGTATTTTTTGTCGAAAATTTTGAAGCAAGGGGTAGGTATGGAAATATTTAATGTAAACTGCATTGTGCTAACTTCTCTCCTGGTCGGAATAATATACTCAAAATACACTGGATTATGTAAAATTTTCCGCTGAATCGATTGCCGAAGACTAGAACGTTCTATCTGTCATATTAGTCGAGTTATGAGCACTTTTAGTTTTGAAAACGGGATTTTTGAAAATTTCATGACTTCATTTGAAGGAGAAAAAATGACTTTAGACAAAAACAGACTGTGGCAGTCGATTTTTCGCATCAAAAAACCCCTCTGGACGAATTTGGAGCAATTTTTATTCCAAAAACGTATTTTTTGTCGAAAATTTTGAAGCAAGGGGTAGGTATGGAAATATTTAATGTAAACTGCATTGTGCTAACTTCTCTCCTGGTCGGAATAATGGACTCAAAATACACTGGATTATGTAAAATTTTCCGCTGAATCGATTGCCGAAGACTAGAACGTTCTATCTGTCATATTAGTCGAGTTATGAGCACTTTTAGTTTTGAAAACGGGATTTTTGAAAATTTCATGACTTCATTTGAAGGAGAAAAAATGACTTTAGACAAAAACAGACTGTGGCAGTCGATTTTTCGCATCAAAAAACCCCTCTAGACAAATTTTGAGCAATTTTTATGTCAAAAACGTATTTTTTGTCGAAAATTTTGAAGCAAGGGGTAGGTATGGAAATATTTAATGTAAACTGCATTGTGCTAACTTCTTTCCTGGTCGGAACTATGGACTCATAATACACCGGATCATGTAAAATTTTCCGCTGAATCGATTGCCGAAGACTAGAACGTTCTATCTGTCATATTAGTCGAGTTATGAGCACTTTTAGTTTTGAAAACGGGATTTTTGAAAATTTCATGACTTCATTTGAAGGAGAAAAAATGACTTTAGACAAAAACAGACTGTGGCAGTCGATTTTTCGCATCAAAAAACCCCTCTGGACGAATTTTGAGCAATTTTTATTCCAAAAACGTATTTTTTGTCGAAAATTTTGAAGCAAGGGGTAGGTATGGAAATATTTAATGTAAACTGCATTGTGCTAACTTCTTTCCTGGTCGGAATTATGGACTCAAAATACACTGGATTATGTAAAATTTTCCGCTGAATCGATTGCCGAAGACTAGAACGTTCTATCTATCATATTAGTCGAGTTATGAGCACTTTTAGTTTTGAAAACGGGATTTTCGAAAATTTCATGACTTCATTTGAAGGAGAAAAAATGACTTTAGACAAAAACAGACTGTGGCAGTCGATTTTTCGCATCAAAAAACCCCTCTGGACGAATTTTGAGCAATTTTTATTCCAAAAACGTATTTTTTGTCGAAAATTTTGAAGCAAGGGGTAGGTATGGAAATATTTAATGTAAACTGCATTGTGCTAACTTCTCTCCTGGTCGGAATAATGGACTCAAAATACACTGGATTATGTAAAATTTTCCGCTGAATCGATTGCCGGAGACTAGAACGTTCTATCTGTCATATTAGTCGAGTTATGAGCACTTTTAGTTTTGAAAACGGGATTTTTGAAAATTTCATGACTTCATTTGAAGGAGAAAAAATGACTTTAGACAAAAACAGACTGTGGCAGTCGATTTTTCGCATCAAAAAACCCCTCTGGACGAATTTTGAGCAATTTTTATTCCAAAAACGTATTTTTTGTCGAAAATTTTGAAGCAAGGGGTAGGTATGGAAATATTTAATGTAAACTGCATTGTGCTAACTTCTTTCCTGGTCGGAATTATGGACTCATAATACACTGGATCATGTAAAATTTTCCGCTGAATCGATTGCCGAAGACTAGAACGTTCTATCTATCATATTAGTCGAGTTATGAGCACTTTTAGTTTTGAAAACGGGATTTTTGAAAATTTCATGACTTCATTTGAAGGAGAAAAAATGAGTTTAGACAAAAACAGACTGTGGCAGTCGATTTTTCGCATCAAAAAACCCCTCTAGACAAATTTTGAGCAATTTTTATGTCAAAAACGTATTTTTTGTCGAAAATTTTGAAGCAAGGGGTAGGTATGGAAATATTTAATGTAAACTGCATTGTGCTAACTTCTTTCCTGGTCGGAATTATGGACTTAAAATACACTGGATTATGTAAAATTTTCCGCTGAATCGATTGCCGAAGACTAGAACGTGCTATCTATCATATTAGTCGAGTTATGAGCACTTTTAGTTTTGAAAACGGGATTTTCGAAAATTTCATGACTTCATTTGAAGGAGAAAAAATGACTTTAGACAAAAACAGACTGTGGCAGTCGATTTTTCGCATCAAAAAACCCCTCTGGACGAATTTTGAGCAATTTTTATTCCAAAAACGTATTTTTTGTCGAAAATTTTGAAGCAAGGGGTAGGTATGGAAATATTTAATGTAAACTGCATTGTGCTAACTTCTCTCCTGGTCGGAATAATGGACTCAAAATACACTGGATTATGTAAAATTTTCCGCTGAATCGATTGCCGAAGACTAGAACGTTCAATCTGTCATATTAGTCGAGTTATGAGCACTTTTAGTTTTGAAAACGGGATTTTTGAAAATTTCATGACTTCATTTGAAGGAGAAAAAATGACTTTAGACAAAAACAGACTGTGGCAGTCGATTTTTCGCATCAAAAAACCCCTCTGGACGAATTTTGAGCAATTTTTATTCCAAAAACGTATTTTTTGTCGAAAATTTTGAAGCAAGGGGTAGGTATGGAAATATTTAATGTAAACTGCATTGTGCTAACTTCTTTCCTGGTCGGAATTATGGACTCATAATACACTGGATCATGTAAAATTTTCCGCTGAATCGATTGCCGAAGACTAGAACGTTCTATCTATCATATTAGTCGAGTTATGAGCACTTTTAGTTTTGAAAACGGGATTTTTGAAAATTTCATGACTTCATTTGAAGGAGAAAAAATGACTTTAGACAAAAACAGACTGTGGCAGTCGATTTTTCGCATCAAAAAACCCCTCTAGACAAATTTTGAGCAATTTTTATGTCAAAAACGTATTTTTTGTCGAAAATTTTGAAGCAAGGGGTAGGTATGGAAATATTTAATGTAAACTGCATTGTGCTAACTTCTTTCCTGGTCGGAATTATGGACTCAAAATACACTGGATTATGTAAAATTTTCCGCTGAATCGATTGCCGAAGACTAGAACGTTCTATCTATCATATTAGTCGAGTTATGAGCACTTTTAGTTTTGAAAACGGGATTTTCGAAAATTTCATGACTTCATTTGAAGGAGAAAAAATGCCTCTAGACAAAAACAGACTGTGGCAGTCGATTTTTCGCATCAAAAAACCCCTCAAGACGAATTTTGAGCAATTTTTATTTCAAAAACGTATTTTTTGTCGAAAATTTTGAAGCAAGGGGTAGGTATGGAAATATTTAATGTAAACTGCATTGTGCTAACTTCTTTCCTGGTCGGAATTATGGACTCAAAATACACTGGATTATGTAAAATTTTCCGCTGAATCGATTGCCGAAAACTAGAACGTTCTATCTATCATATTAGTCGAGTTATGAGCACTTTTAGTTTTGAAAACGGGATTTTCGAAAATTTCATGACTTCATTTGAAGGAGAAAAAATGCCTCTAGACAAAAACAGACTGTGGCAGTCGATTTTTCGCATCAAAAAACCCCTCTGGACGAATTTTGAGCAATTTTTATTCCAAAAACGTATTTTTTGTCGAAAATTTTGAAGCAAGGGGTAGGTATGGAAATATTTAATGTAAACTGCATTGTGCTAACTTCTTTCCTGGTCGGAATTATGGACTCAAAATACACTGGATTATGTAAAATTTTCCGCTGAATCGATTGCCGAAGACTAGAACGTTCTATCTATCATATTAGTCGAGTTATGAGCACTTTTAGTTTTGAAAACGGGATTTTTGAAAATTTCATGACTTCATTTGAAGGAGAAAAAATGACTTTAGACAAAAACAGACTGTGGCAGTCGATTTTTCGCATCAAAAAACCCCTCTGGACGAATTTTGAGCAATTTTTATTCCAAAAACGTATTTTTTGTCGAAAATTTTGAAGCAAGGGGTAGGTATGGAAATATTTAATGTAAACTGCATTGTGCTAACTTCTCTCCTGGTCGGAATAATGGACTCAAAATACACTGGATTATGTAAAATTTTCCGCTGAATCGATTGCCGAAGACTAGAACGTTCAATCTGTCATATTAGTCGAGTTATGAGCACTTTTAGTTTTGAAAACGGGATTTTTGAAAATTTCATGACTTCATTTGAAGGAGAAAAAATGACTTTAGACAAAAACAGACTGTGGCAGTCGATTTTTCGCATCAAAAAACCCCTCTGGACGAATTTTGAGCAATTTTTATTCCAAAAACGTATTTTTTGTCGAAAATTTTGAAGCAAGGGGTAGGTATGGAAATATTTAATGTAAACTGCATTGTGCTAACTTCTTTCCTGGTCGGAATTATGGACTCAAAATACACTGGATTATGTAAAATTTTCCGCTGAATCGATTGCCGAAAACTAGAACGTTCTATCTATCATATTAGTCGAGTTATGAGCACTTTTAGTTTTGAAAACGGGATTTTCGAAAATTTCATGACTTCATTTGAAGGAGAAAAAATGCCTCTAGACAAAAACAGACTGTGGCAGTCGATTTTTCGCATCAAAAAACCCCTCTGGACGAATTTTGAGCAATTTTTATTCCAAAAACGTATTTTTTGTCGAAAATTTTGAAGCAAGGGGTAGGTATGGAAATATTTAATGTAAACTGCATTGTGCTAACTTCTTTCCTGGTCGGAATTATGGACTCAAAATACACTGGATTATGTAAAATTTTCCGCTGAATCGATTGCCGAAGACTAGAACGTTCTATCTATCATATTAGTCGAGTTATGAGCACTTTTAGTTTTGAAAACGGGATTTTTGAAAATTTCATGACTTCATTTGAAGGAGAAAAAATGACTTTAGACAAAAACAGACTGTGGCAGTCGATTTTTCGCATCAAAAAACCCCTCTGGACGAATTTTGAGCAATTTTTATTCCAAAAACGTATTTTTTGTCGAAAATTTTGAAGCAAGGGGTAGGTATGGAAATATTTAATGTAAACTGCATTGTGCTAACTTCTCTCCTGGTCGGAATAATGGACTCAAAATACACTGGATTATGTAAAATTTTCCGCTGAATCGATTGCCGAAGACTAGAACGTTCAATCTATCATATTAGTCGAGTTATGAGCACTTTTAGTTTTGAAAACGGGATTTTTCTTCAAGCGTATAATAATAACTATATTACTTTTTGCAACACAGACCGTAGAAATATCCCATTATTTTACTAGTACAAAAATTAATTTTCATTATTGTACTAATAAAATAATGGGGCGTTGTAATCAAGTAGGTAGGAACTGTCATTTTTAAACTTATTTAATTTGACGTTTGTCTGTTTTGAAAATTTTGTGAAAAATGTCTCAAGAATTGCAATGTACGCCTCCGGAATTAGTTGAAATAGCTAATTCCAGTATTGAAACTCTAATTCCAACGAAGTCGCGTAAACTGTATGATTTAGCATACGAAAAATTTCTAAAATGGTGCAATGAATATAATGTACAGCAATACACGGAAAACGTTATGCTTGCATACTTCACGAATTTGTCCAGAAAGTTATATTATTATTACGCTTGAAGAAAAAATAGTATATGTTACTCGGAGCAGAAGGCCCATTATATGTTTCGCCCAGTTTGCACAGCCTCGGCTAGCGCCTCGGCAGTGCAAGAATCTGGGCTCAACAATAATGTTGGCCTTCTACTCCTAGTAACATAATATACTATTTCGAAAATTTCATGACTTCATTTGAAGGAGAAAAAATGCCTCTAGACAAAAACAGACTGTGGCAGTCGATTTTTCGCATCAAAAAACCCCTCAAGACGAATTTTGAGCAATTTTTATTTCAAAAACGTATTTTTTGTCGAAAATTTTGAAGCAAGGGGTAGGTATGGAAATATTTAATGTAAACTGCATTGTGCTAACTTCTCTCCTGGTCGGAATAATGGACTCAAAATACACTGGATTATGTAAAATTTTCCGCTGAATCGATTGCCGAAGACTAGAACGTTCAATCTGTCATATTAGTCAAGTTATGAGCACTTTTAGTTTTGAAAACGGGATTTTTGAAAATTTCATGACTTCATTTGAAGGAGAAAAAATGACTTTAGACAAAAACAGACTGTGGCAGTCGATTTTTCGCATCAAAAAACCCCTCTGGACGAATTTTGAGCAATTTTTATTCCAAAAACGTATTTTTTGTCGAAAATTTTGAAGCAAGGGGTAGGTATGGAAATATTTAATGTAAACTGCATTGTGCTAACTTCTTTCCTGGTCGGAATTATGGACTCATAATACACTGGATTATGTAAAATTTTCCGCTGAATCGATTACCGAAGACTAGAACGTTCTATCTATCATATTAGTCGAGTTATGAGCACTTTTAGTTTTGAAAACGGGATTTTCGAAAATTTCATGACTTCATTTGAAGGAGAAAAAATGACTTTAGACAAAAACAGACTGTGGCAGTCGATTTTTCGCATCAAAAAACCCCTCTGGACGAATTTTGAGCAATTTTTATTCCAAAAACGTATTTTTTGTCGAAAATTTTGAAGCAAGGGGTAGGTATGGAAATATTTAATGTAAACTGCATTGTGCTAACTTCTCTCCTGGTCGGAATAATGGACTCAAAATACACTGGATTATGTAAAATTTTCCGCTGAATCGATTGCCGAAGACTAGAACGTTCAATCTGTCATATTAGTCGAGTTATGAGCACTTTTAGTTTTGAAAACGGGATTTTTGAAAATTTCATGACTTCATTTGAAGGAGAAAAAATGACTTTAGACAAAAACAGACTGTGGCAGTCGATTTTTCGCATCAAAAAACCCCTCTGGACGAATTTTGAGCAATTTTTATTCCAAAAACGTATGTTTTGTCGAAAATTTTGAAGCAAGGGGTAGGTATGGAAATATTTAATGTAAACTGCATTGTGCTAACTTCTTTCCTGGTCGGAATTATGGACTCATAATACACTGGATCATGTAAAATTTTCCGCTGAATCGATTGCCGAAGACTAGAACGTTCTATCTATCATATTAGTCGAGTTATGAGCACTTTTAGTTTTGAAAACGGGATTTTTGAAAATTTCATGACTTCATTTGAAGGAGAAAAAATGACTTTAGACAAAAACAGACTGTGGCAGTCGATTTTTCGCATCAAAAAACCCCTCTAGACAAATTTTGAGCAATTTTTATGTCAAAAACGTATTTTTTGTCGAAAATTTTGAAGCAAGGGGTAGGTATGGAAATATTTAATGTAAACTGCATTGTGCTAACTTCTTTCCTGGTCGGAATTATGGACTCAAAATACACTGGATTATGTAAAATTTTCCGCTGAATCGATTGCCGAAGACTAGAACGTTCTATCTATCATATTAGTCGAGTTATGAGCACTTTTAGTTTTGAAAACGGGATTTTCGAAAATTTCATGACTTCATTTGAAGGAGAAAAAATGCCTCTAGACAAAAACAGACTGTGGCAGTCGATTTTTCGCATCAAAAAACCCCTCAAGACGAATTTTGAGCAATTTTTATTTCAAAAACGTATTTTTTGTCGAAAATTTTGAAGCAAGGGGTAGGTATGGAAATATTTAATGTAAACTGCATTGTGCTAACTTCTTTCCTGGTCGGAATTATGGACTCAAAATACACTGGATTATGTAAAATTTTCCGCTGAATCGATTGCCGAAAACTAGAACGTTCTATCTATCATATTAGTCGAGTTATGAGCACTTTTAGTTTTGAAAACGGGATTTTCGAAAATTTCATGACTTCATTTGAAGGAGAAAAAATGCCTCTAGACAAAAACAGACTGTGGCAGTCGATTTTTCGCATCAAAAAACCCCTCAAGACGAATGTTGAGCAATTTTTATTCCAAAAACGTATTTTTTGTCGAAAATTTTGAAGCAAGGGGTAGGTATGGAAATATTTAATGTAAACTGCATTGTGCTAACTTCTTTCCTGGTCGGAATTATGGACTCAAAATACAGTGGATTAAGTAAAATTTTCCGCTGAATCGATTGCCGAAGACAAGAACGTTCCATCTATCATATTAGTCGAGTTATGAGCACTTTTAGTTTTGAAAACGGGATTTTTGAAAATTTCATGACTTCATTTGAAGGAGAAAAAATGACTTTAGACAAAAACAGACTGTGGCAGTCGATTTTTCGCATCAAAAAACCCCTCTGGACGAATTTTGAGCAATTTTTATTCCAAAAACGTATTTTTTGTCGAAAATTTTGAAGCAAGGGGTAGGTATGGAAATATTTAATGTAAACTGCATTGTGCTAACTTCTTTCCTGGTCGGAATTATGGACTCAAAATACACTGGATTATGTAAAATTTTCCGCTGAATCGATTGCCGAAGACTAGAACGTTCTATCTATCATATTAGTCGAGTTATGAGCACTTTTAGTTTTGAAAACGGGATTTTCGAAAATTTCATGACTTCATTTGAAGGAGAAAAAATGCCTCTAGACAAAAACAGACTGTGGCAGTCGATTTTTCGCATCAAAAAACCCCTCAAGACGAATTTTGAGCAATTTTTATTTCAAAAACGTATTTTTTGTCGAAAATTTTGAAGCAAGGGGTAGGTATGGAAATATTTAATGTAAACTGCATTGTGCTAACTTCTTTCCTGGTCGGAATAATGGACTCAAAATACACTGGATTATGTAAAATTTTCCGCTGAATCGATTGCCGAAAACTGGAACGTTCTATCTATCATATTAGTCGAGTTATGAGCACTTTTAGTTTTGAAAACGGGATTTTCGAAAATTTCATGACTTCATTTGAAGGAGAAAAAATGCCTCTAGACAAAAACAGACTGTGGCAGTCGATTTTTCGTATCAAAAAACCCCTCAAGACGAATTTTGAGCAATTTTTATTTCAAAAACGTATTTTTTGTCGAAAATTTTGAAGCAAGGGGTAGGTATGGAAATATTTAATGTAAACTGCATTGTGCTAACTTCTTTCCTGGTCGGAATTATGGACTCAAAATACACTGGATTATGTAAAATTTTCCGCTGAATCGATTGCCGAAGACTAGAACGTTCTATCTATCATATTAGTCGAGTTATGAGCACTTTTAGTTTTGAAAACGGGATTTTCGAAAATTTCATGACTTCATTTGAAGGAGAAAAAATGACTTTAGACAAAAACAGACTGTGGCAGTCGATTTTTCGCATCAAAAAACCCCTCTAGACAAATTTTGAGCAATTTTTATGTCAAAAACGTATTTTTTGTCGAAAATTTTGAAGCAAGGGGTAGGTATGGAAATATTTAATGTAAACTGCATTGTGCTAACTTCTTTCCTGGTCGGAATTATGGACTCAAAATACACTGGATTATGTAAAATTTTCCGCTGAATCGATTGCCGAAGACTAGAACGTTCTATCTATCATATTAGTCGAGTTATGAGCACTTTTAGTTTTGAAAACGGGATTTTCGAAAATTTCATGACTTCATTTGAAGGAGAAAAAATGCCTCTAGACAAAAACAGACTGTGGCAGTCGATTTTTCGCGTCAAAAAACCCCTCAAGACGAATTTTGAGCAATTTTTATTTCAAAAACGTATTTTTTGTCGAAAATTTTGAAGCAAGGGGTAGGTATGGAAATATTTAATGTAAACTGCATTGTGCTAACTTCTTTCCTGGTCGGAATTATGGACTCAAAATACACTGGATTATGTAAAATTTTCCGCTGAATCGATTGCCGAAAACTAGAACGTTCTATCTATCATATTAGTCGAGTTATGAGCACTTTTAGTTTTGAAAACGGGATTTTCGAAAATTTCATGACTTCATTTGAAGGAGAAAAAATGCCTCTAGACAAAAACAGACTGTGGCAGTCGATTTTTCGTATCAAAAAACCCCTCAAGACGAATTTTGAGCAATTTTTATTCCAAAAACGTATTTTTTGTCGAAAATTTTGAAGCAAGGGGTAGGTATGGAAATATTTAATGTAAACTGCATTGTGCTAACTTCTTTCCTGGTCGGAATTATGGACTCAAAATACAGTGGATTAAGTAAAATTTTCCGCTGAATCGATTGCCGAAGACTAGAACGTTCCATCTATCATATTAGTCGAGTTATGAGCACTTTTAGTTTTGAAAACGGGATTTTTGAAAATTTCATGACTTCATTTGAAAGAGAAAAAATGACTTTAGACAAAAACAGACTGTGGCAGTCGATTTTTCGCATCAAAAAACCCCTCTGGACGAATTTTGAGCAATTTTTATTCCAAAAACGTATTTTTTGTCGAAAATTTTGAAGCAAGGGGTAGGTATGGAAATATTTAATGTAAACTGCATTGTGCTAACTTCTTTCCTGGTCGGAATTATGGACTCAAAATACACTGGATTATGTAAAATTTTCCGCTGAATCGATTGCCGAAGACTAGAACGTTCTATCTATCATATTAGTCGAGTTATGAGCACTTTTAGTTTTGAAAACGGGATTTTTGAAAATTTCATGACTTCATTTGAAGGAGAAAAAATGACTTTAGATAAAAACAGATTGTGGCAGTCGATTTTTCGCATCAAAAAACCCCTCTAGACGAATTTTGAGCAATTTTTATTCCAAAAACGTATTTTTTGTCGAAAATTTTGAAGCAAGGGGTAGGTATGGAAATATTTAATGTAAACTGCATTGTGCTAACTTCTTTCCTGGTCGGGATTATGGACTCATAATACACTGGATCATGTAAAATTTTCCACTGAATCGATTGCCGAAGACTAGAACGTTCTATCTATCATATTAGTCGAGTTATGAGCACTTTTAGTTTTGAAAACGGGATTTTTGAAAATTTCATGACTTCATTTGAAGGAGAAAAAATGACTTTAGACAAAAACAGACTGTGGCAGTCGATTATTCGCATCAAAAAACCTCTCTAGACAAATTTTGAGCAATTTTTATTCCAAAAACGTATTTTTTGTCGAAAATTTTGAAGCAAGGGGTAGGTATGGAAAAATTTAATGTAAACTGCATTGTGCTAACTTCTTTCCTGGTCGGAATTATGGACTCATAATACACTGGATCATGTAAAATTTTCCGCTGAATCGATTGCCGAAGACTAGAACGTTCTATCTATCATATTAGTCGAGTTATGAGCACTTTTAGTTTTGAAAACGGGATTTTTGAAAATTTCATGACTTCATTTGAAGGAGAAAAAATGACTTTAGACAAAAACAGACTGTGGCAGTCGATTTTTCGCATCAAAAAACCTCTCTAGACAAATTTTGAGCAATTTTTATTCCAAAAACGTATTTTTTGTCGAAAATTTTGAAGCAAGGGGTAGGTATGGAAAAATTTAATGTAAACTGCATTGTGCTAACTTCTTTCCTGGTCGGAATTATGGACTCATAATACACTGGATCATGTAAAATTTTCCGCTGAATCGATTGCCGAAGACTAGAACGTTCTATCTATCATATTAGTCGAGTTATGAGCACTTTTAGTTTTGAAAACGGGATTTTTGAAAATTTCATGACTTCATTTGAAGGAGAAAAAATGACTTTAGACAAAAACAGACTGTGGCAGTCGATTTTTCGCATCAAAAAACCTCTCTAGACAAATTTTGAGCAATTTTTATTCCAAAAACGTATTTTTTGTCGAAAATTTTGAAGCAAGGGGTAGGTATGGAAAAATTTAATGTAAACTGCATTGTGCTAACTTCTTTCCTGGTCGGAATTATGGACTCATAATACACTGGATCATGTAAAATTTTCCGCTGAATCGATTGCCGAAGACTAGAACGTTCTATCTATCATATTAGTCGAGTTATGAGCACTTTTAGTTTTGAAAACGGGATTTTTGAAAATTTCATGACTTCATTTGAAGGAGAAAAAATGACTTTAGACAAAAACAGACTGTGGCAGTCGATTTTTCGCATCAAAAAACCTCTCTAGACAAATTTTGAGCAATTTTTATTCCAAAAACGTATTTTTTGTCGAAAATTTTGAAGCAAGGGGTAGGTATGGAAAAATTTAATGTAAACTGCATTGTGCTAACTTCTTTCCTGGTCGGAATTATGGACTCATAATACACTGGATCATGTAAAATTTTCCGCTGAATCGATTGCCGAAGACTAGAACGTTCTATCTATCATATTAGTCGAGTTATGAGCACTTTTAGTTTTGAAAACGGGATTTTCGAAAATTTCATGACTTCATTTGAAGGAGAAAAAATGACTTTAGACAAAAACAGACTGTGGCTGTCGATTTTCTGCATTAAAAAACCCCTCCTTACAAATTTTGAGCAATTTTTATTCAATGTAAACTGCATTGTGCTAACTTCTTTCCTGGTCAGAATTATGGACTCAAAATACACCGAAATATGTAAAATTTTCTGCTTAATCATTCGCGAAATCTAGAACGAAATCATATTAGTCGAGTTATGAGTTCCGTTCATTTCCCAGCTCACATTACTTTTCGTCTCCTCTGGTATAAAAGGCGTGAATGATATTTTCAACAAGCTGTCGAGTGATCTTGCTGTACCGCATCAAAATCGTTATTTTTTTAACGCGAAAAAGAGTACACACTTAATGAAATTTTCTGGAATAATTCATCATATTAATGATCAGAGTAATTTTTGACTTTGCTTACTAATTAAAAAGTTAATTGGTATTTGCATTACTTAATTCCCAATGGGAACTAATTAACTTTATGACTGTAATTATTTTTCTACTGATGAGGTTCCACGTATTCAAGCAGAAAAATATGCTTAATATTGATGGGGTTGAAGGAATTAAGGTGTAATAGAAATTCCAAAAAACGTTAATTCCAGAGCGAGGGCATATAAATCCTTACACTAAGGATAACAAGAGTAGAGGTGGATCAAATATAACTTTATTATGTTTTACAAAAGCATCTTAATAGTATTTCATTGAACCAGAAAGTTTTTGCTTGGATGGATGGATGAAGCCGAAAGAAAAAGAGATCTGAGCATTGGAAAGATCTAGTAGGGCGTGGAAAATGATGATAAAAAAATTTAACGGCATGCTATTTTTGAAAAATTTTATTTTCCTAAACTTTTTAGCATAAGATTAATCAACCACATCTGGCTCTCCTTCCATAAAATCGTCCTCTCCGGTAACCACCATAATATCTCCTTAAAAGTAAAACGTAAAATTAGTTTTCAAAGTAGTAGGTCTGTTGTCAAAACTATCAATACTGAATTTGTAAAGCTACCATATAAAGAAATCCAAAGGGGAGATATCTGGTAATTTCGCAGGAGGAAAAATAAACATTTCCTTGGATTTTTCCTTGTTCTGAAGTAAAAGTAACAAAATTCGCTTCTAATAAACCATGTGAAAAATATTATTAGAATGAAAAATATTATTAGAATGAAGAAATTTTTAACCTTACTTGTAAAAAAAACTAACTTCAGGATCCACATTTCTTTTTTCGATGGTGTGAGGTACCAGTTTTTGAATAAGTGTTGTCTTTTCTATTGATTTTGAATCTGTAGGCTCACCTGTGAAAGCATAGTTGAATTTTGAATATAATAGTGAATTAGAGTGGGAAGATAAAGTTTTAAAACCGAATTCAACAGTATCACTTTGCAAACATGTGAAGAACTTGAAATAATACATCATCAAATTTATCTACTGGTATATGTTAAATTTTCCTCTGAATCGATTGCTGATGACTAGAACGTTTTATCATATTAGTTGAGTTATGGAGGAGAAAACATGATTTTCTAAAAAGACAAACCGTTGCAGTCAATTTCTTGTCCCAAAAAAAACCCTCCAAACGAATTTTGAGCTTTTTTATGTCGAAAACAATTTTTTTGCGAAAATTTTGAAGTGAGGGGTAGGTAAGATTCTGATATTAAAGATTCTTATGAAGAATCATTACCAATATTTAGACATCAGACATTTTTCCTAAATTAAAAAAAGAAAAAAAAATAAGGCATCAACACTAAAAAATAAAGTTTTATAGAAAATTTAAATTTCATTACTCACCTTCTATTGTTAGCAATATTTCACAAAATAATACGACAAACAGGATTTTCACAAGAGTCATCCTTGTAAAATGAGCTCTATATGATGAAACATCCATTTTATATCATCCAGCTAATAAATTAATTATGACCCAATATTTAATAAGACATAATTCAACAAAACATTTTTCTTAACGCACAAATAAATTTTCGTGTCTGTAATTCTGGTCATTAAAATTAATTTGAGAAAATCCCAGAAATAATTACATATTATGTAATCCTGTTTATTTATTTTTCTGAAAATGTTATTCTTTATAAACAAACATTTTAAATAATAATTTCCTTTAATAGATTGTTTAACTTGAAAAAATTCGTTTTTTAAGAGACAATAAACACTTTTATAATTTTTCATTAATTATTTATTGAAAGTATGGTGAATAGAATTCACTTCCTGGTTCAAGGACCCAAGGAGCGTTAATCAGTTCCCCTGACTCTCAAAATTTTTGTAGCATAAAACATTAATCTTATCATGTTACTTTATCTCAAAAAGCTGCTATGACACTCGTGTATCTGTAGCTAAAATATGCTGAAAACTGTACCATAAACCATATAAATTAACCATATAGGGTGTTTCCAGAAATAAAACGAAAATCTTACAAAATTCTTTAATTTTTTGTTAATTTCTTGAACCTGTAAATCCAAATTTTTAGTATTACATTTTAAAAAATGAATATTTCAACACGTTATTTCATTGTATAATAAATCATACATTCGCAAATTAAGGTCACTGAATTATATAAGAGCTTCCATTATCCACGTCCTTTATTTCCACCTGTGAACATTTATCCATTTAATTTCCATAAATATAAATGATTATATAAATAGACGAATGTAGTATTCAAAGGTCAGTAATGAATGTTATATATGTATCCTTTTCCGTCCTTCGTTCTATTATTATGACACTGCTAACTACGAGTGACAAAAGGCGTAAATCACGTTTAAATTAAGAGTATCATACACTATTTGCATACAATATATATGTATACAGGGTGTAACAAAAAGGCAGGTCATAAATCATACCTTATATTCATGTGCATGCGGAAAAAGTTACAACCCTTCGAAATTACCAAATGAAAACCGATTTTTTCAAATATTTCGACAGTTGTTCGTCATATTATAATGAAAGTTGACAAGTGGCTTTTTTATGATAAGAGCATCTTGAAAAAAAAAGGAATTATTGCACCCCGTTAAATATATATGGGAGTTGAGATCCCCTAAACCCCCCTATAATTTTTGTGTACATTACAATTTAATGCTTATTGTGACACCATTATTCAAACACATTATTTTTGAAACTTTTTTGCCCCCTAGTACTTTTTACAATTATCAGTTTTTATTTCATTATGCTTCAAAAATTTCGAGTAATAAAAATTAAAGTCAATGAATTTTTAAGTTTTTCGAGGGTCCCAAATTTTTGAATACACATTCGGCACTGTTTTACAAACAAAAACCGAATATTCTGGAAAAGCAATGGCTTCTGACGATATCTAATTGCAGCAAGGCTGTAACTTTTTTCGCATGCACATTTGTACTAGGGTAACTTGAGTTGGATCGAGTTATTCTTAGCCTCAGAATATGTTGTATGATATGACCTGCCTTTTTGTTACACCCTGTATTATACAGCCTGTTTCAAGACGAGCTTACATAATCTGTACATTAAATACAGTTTGTTATTTTAAATGTAACGCCATTTTTCGGATTCTGTGGTTAGAGCTTATAACAACTATTTTGTGACATAAATTTTATTTAAATCAAATAATAATTATACTTAAAAAAATATATTTCATTTCGTTGATACGTTATCTTCCTCATCGTCCATCTTTGATACTTGAGATACTTCATCCGGCTTTCTGGATCCTGTAATTTCCTCAGCCAATTCATAGATTTCTTCTACGCTCTATTAAAAAATAAAAAAATAAATATATGCCTTGACAAAGCAATTTTTATTCATAACACGACTGGTCTAAGAAATATATTTCTAACAATATCTAACTGATTTATGACATGTTGTCGGTTTTATGATATTGCTCTTAAAGATTGATGCTTTTTATTACTGTCAAAAGGTCAGTATTTATTGGCTTGGAATTTCCAATACCAACGGGATATTTTTAAGTAATAACTCTACGCATATATCAAACCATAAAAAAAATTCCTTCATGCTATAAGCCCTTTGTTGTTACACTTACCTCACACTCTAATAGTCTCTTAACCAACGGATTAATATAAATAATTTTATCGTATTCTTCTTGTTCCATGCTATATTTTTCTTCGTCTTCTTCTGAATAATCCAAGTATTTGTCAGCAGCGACGCAAAGTCTTTCTTCTGGACCTCTGAAGACATGACCTTTTTGTATGGTCAATCCAGATTCTGGATCCGGTGTATCATCCCAATACAAGAACGTTGGAATTTTCACTTTTGGTATTTTGATCTACGAAAATTATAAAGAGAATGCAGAGAATCTTTTAAAAAACCCAAAAATATCAATATACTTACCTTAGCTCTTCTTTCAGCTATTAATTTATTGCAAATGGCATCGATTAACATTACAGGATGATCAGCCATTTCAGGTGGAGCTTGATCTAGTGGAATCGTACCATTCAAAACAAGGTTTTTAACTCTCTCTAACTCTTCTGCCTAAAACTATATCTTTTAGTATCACAAGCACTCAACTATTAACCATTGTGACATAATATACCTCTCTAGTCTTGATCCTTTTATCCATTTTATCAGCATAGTCCTCCAATATCCTGATTTGCAGTCGAGTCATATACTCTCTGTCCGTTAGGCTGCATATGTTGGTGCACATTAGTTTTTCTAAGCGTAATCGGATCAAAGGATGGAAGAATCTGTAAAAATTTGGTTGAATTTGCTATCTCATAATTAAAAATTGGACAATATCTATTTTATTTTGCCTTCCGGAACACTGGAGGACTTCCAAGAAGGTCTTTTTCCAAAAGTAGTTATGACCAGTGATTGAATTCTTTTGCTCGTATATTCCAAGCTTAACAAATTTAATAAAATTGTTTGTCAATCTAGTCGGATCCATCAATAACCAGTTATCTTTTTAAATTAAATATTGAAATAACAATTAATTTTATTCAATACTATCAGTTTTGAATTAAAAGGATTTTCAATCAACTAAACCCGCCTGACACCGTATCTATTCATTTTATTTCACGTTAAAAGTTGTCAAACAAGGCGTTTATCCTTGTACCAGAAAAAAATAGTCGATATGAGGTTCGTGATATTCGGAATATTCGGATATTCTAATCGACACGTAAATGGGAAATCGATATTTATATTTAAAACTTCTTTTTGAATTCGGGCCAAACATAAAAAGAAATTTTTCAAATGCGGCATACAAGCACACAAGAGGATTTTTTTTTTAGGAAGTTATCAGGAATTTTGTACTGGAACTTCAAGAAAGTTTTACAAATTTTAATATTTTTAATAATTAAGACCGAAGATACGAAATGATAAGATTTGGGCAAAAATTGCCTTTCAAAAGGACAATTTAAACCTCACTCATGCATTATTTAAAACGAATGGACAACAAGGAAGTGGTGAGACGTTAGAAGGAGCTGCTGAGCCTTAGCAATGTTAAAAAAACCAAGGAAAACTGTGTATGATGATTCTTACAATTATTACTTTAGAACACAGCTAATAATTAGTGGAGTGCTTTCTAGATCTATCTGTACATAAACGACTTCATTTTAAGTGGCAAAAGTTTTGAATTTGTGAGAAAAGTATATACAAAATTCCAATTTGATCATTTTTGTGGTCTGTCAACTCTACCAAACTTATAAATACTGGCTTAAATTAAAAAATAAATGGAAACTGTGTCAAGCAAATTTAGTGGATGAAAATTGTTTTTAGATACCTGGAAATCACCCCTTTTTTCAACCTCTTATGGTATTTTCCTCACCGTAAATTAATAATTAGGAATAATATGAAAATGCGCGTGCGGTTGAGATGTAGCTTTTCCGGATAATGACAAAGTCCCACACGACTGCACAAATCACCGCGGCGGGACATTAAGAGTGGGAACACATTTAGATTTCTCAGAAACCACCACGTGGATCTTCAAGACTGTAGGCCAATATCTGAATATTTAGTGGTGATCAAATTAAGACTGAAGAATACATCATTTTCACATAGAGCGCAGTAGATAGAGTTTGTTCACCCATCCTTTGCCGTTACGTCATAATCTGTGACGTATTCTCGTGTTTTACGTTTGTCTTATATTAGGTGAACTGTCAAAATAAATAAAGGTGTAAGACAGAGAGATTCACAGTCAGCTTTTAAGACGAAAAATCAGAATTATTCAAAGAGCACATTACATAGTTATAGTTACACAAAAAAAAGAAAATCATTGAAAAAATGTGGGAAGAAAAAGGAATAATGATGCTAGCAGCCGAAACAATCGAAAATTATTTTCTAATCACGAATTAGGTACACATAAATCCCATACGAAATTATATATTCCGGTCTAAATCCCGTTTTGTCGTGGTTTTCTCTCAGCTTCAACAGAGATGTTCATTAATTCCTTGAAATAATATACTTAGTCGTAGCTCTACCTACCATTGTATCGTGAACAGCTGGTCCAACTAACGATAATGTGTGGGACTAATTGTTTTTGTGCTTCAGTTCATGTAAAAAGAAAATTATGACTTTCTCCTTTTCACGCCTACACAAAATTTGAGCTTTGCTTTCGATTGCAATAAAGAAAACAAGTGAAAATTAAAATTTCGATACAAGCTGTTGAAATAAGTAAACTATACTTGTACGTATGTATAGTTGCCTATATTGATAAATCCATACAAATGTTTTACATCTAAGTATATAATATTTTTGACCTTCTATTTCGATTGAAAATATGTAAATATAACAATGTTATTCAATAACGTCAATAGTTGTAAAAGTAGGTGAACATGAAGGACGTGCTAAAATTTCTCGTTTCCATGAAATTGTTCTAGTATGTATGTATGTATTTTCCCATTCAGGCAACAATGTCCCGTTAGGATCCCTGTTAAAACTCTTAGCGCAGTTTTACTTTGACTTCTGCATTCAGTCGCCCAGAAGAATCTTGGATTGTCTAAGCCCTACTATAAATTCAATAGGGCTTAGACAATCAAAGATTTTTCTAGTAGGAACTAGGTTAATAAAATGCCACCTTCCATTTTTGCTATCACGATTGATTTTATTTTTATTATTATTAGTTCCAATAAATAATGTCTCAATTTGCTTACTCTTAAATATTAAAATGAAAGTTGACGATATTAAATTTTTATCCAAGTGAATGAATCCTTTAATAAAACTTTTCTCCCAGCTTTAGCCGCAATTTAAAATTTCATGTAGATAAACCACAAGTACCTGATCAACATCTCTTTTCTATAGAGATGGTTTCTCCGGAATGTAACTTTTTAAATGATACAGATTGGTTAATTTAATGTCGAATGTAACTGAGACTTTATTTGAAATGACAGATGATAATTTCAATGCAGAATATTTCCAATTGATACAGAACTATAAAGAACTGAGTATATTTGGTAGGGATAAGAAGGAAAATCGAATTTTTTCACTAGGAACAATTTTAACTTAGCTTGAATAGATTCTAACATCCCTTAAACCTCACATACTGATCAATTAGATCAATTTTCCTATTAAAATTATTATATTTTTACTAAATTCTCCATTTGTACTGTACTACAATATTATCGGTGAAAATATATACATATATATATATATACAAAGTTGCTGAGACTCTACTACAAGAGGGTGGCGGTAGTGACGCCGTCGATGTCGCCCTCAGGCGCTGTATAACTTTTCACCGCCTAGTTTAGGTCCCGTACCGGCCGGAGCGATGCCCAACGCCGACAGCTTTAGATATTAAAGCTTGAAATATTACAACAAGCTGTGACATTTTTGTAATTTTTACCTTTAAGTCACTTAAATGATTTTTTTATTAAGGATATGAAAGTATGAAGAGTCCTTACAAACATTTGGTTTCCAATGGAGCTTAAAATAATCTTTTCAGTGTCTTTTGAATCTTTAATTGAACTCAAACGTTTGAAAGCTCAAATGTGAGCCAAATTTTTTTTGCACTTCCAAGTCCTAGGAAAGTCCTATTTTCATTTGAAACTTTGTTGTATCAAAAGTCTTCTTTCAACGTCCGTTCTATCGATCACTCCATTTGTTATACTCTAAATATTACTTTATTAATTAATTTTTCCAGTAAAATTATTGATTTATATTATTACTCAACAAAAAAAAATCCCTCGAGTTTCCACTGTTAATAAATTTCTTATTCTTACTTGACATTATCCATATTGTCTCTAAATTCCAGCTCTACCATTTCCTCAATATATATATTAAGAAATTTTCTTTTTATTTCTAATGGTGAAGGACCATTTATTGGAAAGCCACTCAAAAGTTATTGTGCTCAATTTTTTATTGTATTATCAACTTCTTCTACAATTCTGGAGAACGTTAAAAGCAATTTGTGTTATAGTAGACTGTTGAAATGTCATTATTTCGAGTTTCTCTTCTGTTAACAAGGCCCAGTATAAAATTCATCATTTTCCGGAGTTTCGCAAACTTGATTAATCCAGAAGAAGCGATTTTAGTCGTCTGAAGGCTTTTAAATGAGATCTTTTTTTATATAACTTTGTATTAGTGTAAAATTGACTGGGGGATTCCATGAAAAATATTATCGGATACCAAAAAAAGAAGTAAAATTTGCTAAAAAAATATTATATATCTACATACTTGCAATCTACCTTTGGATACTTCAAACTTTTCCTGAATTTCATCACTTCTTCGTCCAAATCAAAATCCTCTCCAGAAATTTCGGAAATTCTCCTCTTCCACGCGGTATTTTCATCCATGTCTTCTTTAAAATCACTGGACTTTCTTTTCGGTACAACTTTATCCACCCAATCCTGTATATCCTCCACAGGAATTTTCAACCAATCCTTCCCCACCAACACTTTCATTGTGTCCCAAAATTCGGTATCAGCCATATTAATAATTTTTACCGTATAGAAATGATTAATTATGGATTATCAAATCGACCAATAAAAATAACCAAATCGTTGTTGATGTCGTGCTATAGAAGTGCTACTTGTATTGAAATCTGATAAACTGATATTATATTAAGGTGTTAAGAGTAGAGGGTAGAGCTAGAATTCTCCATTCTTGTTTTACGATCAACATTCGAAATAGAGAGGGGCGGCTACCCCTGTTTTATATTCCAGGAGAACAAACTCTACACAGTGGTTACAAAAATTGATAGATAAATATCAATTTTAAATGAATTATTATCAGACTCAGTAGATTCAAGTATTTGATTCTCTTAAATCTTAATACACCTTCCATAATAACAGCCTTATTTCTTATCAAATCTCTTAATTAATTGTTCACTGATACGAAATAATTCGAAAAAAAGTATCTAATATTAATTTCGATTTAGGTTCTGTCCTATGCTCTCTCTTTTATCCAGGCTTTATCCAGCTCCTTATCTCTTGTCAATGTGTTCAAATCATGTTTCTAATTGTCTGTGCTTCTCTGTACCAAATATCAATGAACCCACTTGGATTGTATTATGTATTGCATGTGAAATTTCGCTTTTGATGTCGACTGTTTTATCCAAAAATGCATTTCAATAGCCACACAGACAGGCGGGTCGATATTTCTAACTGACAGGGTGATTGATTGCGTGGTTGCAAATTCAACAACTTATTTCGAATGGGTCGAAAGAAGTTTTGAGAACACGATATTCTGCTTTGTTGTCTTTTGTTTAGTTGAAAAAAAATTTTAAATAGCAGAATACAAACTTTACTTTTGGCTCTCCCTGTATTTATTACAGACCGGTATATAATTTTTCACAGGTAACAGTATCTAAACAATACCTTACAGAAAAACCAAGAGTTCCAGTTTATAATTAAGGACTTTTTTTTAATTAAATGATATCTAATTAAAGGAAATGTAATCAATCAAAATGTACACCATAAAGCATCGAATACTTCACCGCAATATTAATTAGAAGGTCCACTATAGCCCGGATCCTGTTAGGGTTTTCCTTTGACCAAACTTATGTAATTTACTAACCTCACTTCATCCAAAGTACATATATATATATATTTCGAATAAAGTACATGTTCTAATTACATTAAGTTTACTTACGCATATTGTATAGGAGCTTTTTCCCACCAAGTGAACACCTTAGTACCAGTGCTCGATTCTTTAACGGAAGCCATGGTGATTATTTTGCACTCAACAATTTTAAATTAAGCAAAAATAAAGTAAATTAATAAAAATGCCGTAAGGAGACACCGAAAATTTTCATTTCCGTTAATTACTTTGACAAGTTATAATAAACTGACGTTCTATACGTTCTTGTATAAACCTCAAAGTTGATTGAAGATTATCATCAAATATTTGTTTAACCCATGAATCATCCCGAACTTAAAGTGATCAAGCCGACTAATTTTAAGTCTTTAGAATTGAGGTAATAAATAGAAACTATCTAAATAAGCTTTTCTTGTGCTTTGTGGTGTTGATTTCAGATAATATTATCACTTTATATTGACAAATGACATTTTTTCTTGTCATACGACATTGCTAGGAGCTTTTAAGCTACGCTTTAGAAAATTATAGCTATTGGTCTTAATATACTTCTAATGAATATTTAGATGTAGATGCTGACATCTGGTAGTGAAAGGAAGAGTTTATGTTATCGCTCAAACAAGATGAAACAGAAATCTACCGTTTTAATCAATGATTTACTGAAATATTTGGAAAATTATCGAATTGGAAGCAAAGCTGAAAAAAACTTGGACGTAAAATGGTTTCCTTTCAGAGGATACACTCATTTTTATCTATTTACTTATACCTAGATGCTGACACCTGGTAGTGAGTAGAACAATTTATTGAAGAGAAGAAAATAATAAAAATTTTATTTAAACTAGAAAACTTCTTCATGGTTGTTTTAAAATTATAGTTTCCGTCTGTAGCAGAGTTAAGATTTATATTCTATAAATATTACCACTTGCTTTTTATCACTAGATGGAGCAGCTATATCAAAGATGAATTTTCAAAATATTAATTTATATAGAATAGTTATTTGTTTAACTAGGCAGTCAATCTACTTTGCTGCGAAGTTGAACATATAATTTTTTCTCCGATTGTTCATAATGAGGATATTGTATTTGCAAATCATTACAATTCCGACAATCTCTTTATTTTGGTTGGTTGCTATGGAAATGTATAATCACAGGCAGCAAAGTAACCACTTTGCTGCCTAGGCAGGAAAAGTAATACCTTGCTGATTGATATCAGTCAGCAAAATTAATATTTGCTGCCAATCGGAGAAAAATATAATTATTTAATAAAAATTTAGCTTGACATGTATTTTTTGGTGAAAGGAGGATGAATTTCTGGATTTTTAATAGAGTGCAAGATGTTCAAGTTCCTTAATTATACAGGGGGAAAATAAAAATGTTCACTGAGACCTAATAAGCTCCTTTAGTCCTATTTCCTGGAGGAATTTTAGGTTATCTGCAGGCTTCAGCTTAGGTAAATGTTCCTCTTATATCCAGTAATATCCCAAGTACTGTGCTTTAATGGCTGTTTGACTATCCGACATTATGATAATCTTTTGTCTTCTGTTTCCTCTATCAATATATTAAACAGTTTCTTGTGAAATAGTCTCTTCTTGTAAGTAACATTTTTCATGACCCGATAAAATTTCATGCACCAAAATGCATGTCAACCGAAAGTTATCATTCACTTGATTGCTATGCTAGGTACTCGAAATATCGAGTGCGTGATGGGAAATTTAAATACGTCGAATATATCACAATTAGTCAGCTTTCCAAGCACATTTATTATTTATGAAATCCACTATTATTATCCACTTCTGTTGCTATCAATTTTATATTTGTTGCTGATAATTTACTCCAACTATTAATTTAAAAATTTCAAATTTCACAGACGATAATTTAGACCGAAAATATATATAAAGACTGGACTACCTTCTGACACGAATCCTATGAATATTTGATATTTGAATACTTAATGATAGACCGTGGAAAACTGAAGTAAAAATATAATAAATGCCTTTTGCGGGTGATTTTCTGTGGGAATAACAACGGCTGGCGGCTAATAGCGTCAATTCATCAATAAATATTTCTCACAATACCAAATAGAAATAAGTAATGAACATAAATATGTCACTAAAGATTCAAACAGAGCAACAAAGTCGATTTGAAGAGAGTTTTTCAGTCCCATTGATAGGAAACGGCGCCCAACGGAGGGCATATAAGATTAAAACGGTCTTATTTTGTTTTTATTTTCAAAATTTCGTAATAAAACTTCAAGTTAAGTATATAAAATTTTTGCCTGACCATTATTTGATGTGTTTCCTGTTAAAAGTAGCTGTATAGGGGGTGTCAAAGGTAGCAAATGATTCCCGTGCGCAGTATAAGAAAACGGTCCTGCCAACAACACGACCACTACGATCTCTTTGAATTATTAAAATCAACTACATAAAAATTGAGAAGTTCATTTTCCAGAAACCATCAAGTCGGGCCTTACTGGACGTTTACATTATTAAAAGATGTCGAGGGAAGACGCTACAGGGAAAAATTACTTCCAGTAAAACTTTAACATTTACCATTCAGGAAAAGCTTGAGCCAGAACGTGTTGTCGTGTTGTATGCTCACTTTTTTTTCGCTTTTTGGACACTGGACGACATTTCATGATGATGACTTGAACGACAATTTTGTTGGTGCACGAAATGCATAGAATATTCATTATCACTCTATTAATAGAAGAAGTAGAACTGCAAATGAACTTTCCCTCGTATAAGCTTTGTAGAAAGCCGGTTTGGTCGTGTATACTCATTAATCATTTAACAGTATTCAATTTTTGCCAAATAAGCGCAAACGAAATAAAAGCAAACAACCAAAATCCATTGGGGTATAAAAAAAGTCCATCTACACATACCTTGTAAAATAAAATAATTGATACATATTCAGTAATTAGATTAATTAATAATTAAAAATAATAATTGGCTCGGAATCAATGAAAAGCTTGCTAATGGTAAATTTTAAATTTTTAATGATCATTTTTCAATTAGTCAAACAATACAGTGTATTTTAATTGAAATGTTAGCTTTTGCAGCTCGGCGTGAAATATTTATTACCTACCAGACATTCAATGCAATAACAAAAAAAATCTACATTTGCCGTTTGTCAATGTCCTTTTAAAAATAATTTTATTCGAATTCGGTTTTTATTTATTATAGAGCAGAGTTCACATATTTTGGCTGGAGAAGTGATAATTGCTCTATAGCAGTGTAACTCCAGCTCAGGATTTTCGGGATACTGTTTCCCCCTGTCAAATTCCTGCCAAACCTAGATACTTGACAGCTAAGCAAGGTTATGAAAACTGTAGTCACTGGTCCTAAATCATACTTTTGGGATAATGAATACCCAGTACAGGGATTTAAACAAAACTTTAGCAGCAAACGCATGGTCAAAAGCAAGCTGAATTTCCCCTAGGTTAGGTTCTATGTGAGGGCCTTCTTGCCACCTCCACTGCGACCTCCGTTAGGTCTACTGTGGCAGAAGTAGACTGGAACGTTCTGTATATTTAATTAATTTCAATTCCTTCATGCATGAAATCGTTTTCACGAATTTAAAGAAAAAACACACACACACAATCATAGACTTATTAATTATTAAATCACTATAATTGTGTGACCGCAGTCCATAAATCTATCTATTTATAGTTTGTTTTAACATCTAAATAGATACCCAGTTGCTCATTTTAATAATATAACAGAATACCCGAGCGAGCTGCAACACGGAATATGGAAAAAAATATGCAACTAATTGATAGCCAGTCAAAACAAGCCATTGTGGGATATATAAAGCTCGATAATAAATGTGCGAAGAACACGCATAGTTCAGTGGCGTACAAAGTGGATAGAAATATATGAATCAATCACATGGTTTTTGAGAAGAGGAATTTAGACTTAAGAACAAAAAAAAGGACAGGCTTAAGTCAAGGCCAAGTTATCACCAAATACATCTGGAACTATGAATGTCAATAAAATATGGTCAGTATAGATTGTGTGTGTTCATTTATAACCCCATCAGTGATGTCTGGTCAGCCTATGTTAGCCAGCAATGCACAGTATGGCTTCATTTACCGTGTTATTTATTGGTATTTATTTAATGACTATCCTGTATTATTGGATTCTGATTTATCAACAATATAATTCCATCGAATGAAGCTTTAACTTGTTCGTATAGTTTTTTTAATTTGTTCCATTATTTTGGTTGTTTAATTTGTATACTTCACCGAAAATATTAGATCTTATTTACCAAAAAAATGCTCTATTTTAGTCTAATAATATATCTAACTAATATATCCTTCCACAAATCCCCGAAAACAAAAAACTAACATGAGATTTCGTTTCGAGGTCGCATAAACATGTTATGATATACAGTTTCAGGATGCCATTATTAATTATCATGCCTTGTACGGACATAGAGGGAGTTAGTGCGTGTATATAAACTTTTATCTCGTTTTGTCAGACGCCAGTCCATCGCAATGGCGTTCTAAAGCCCGGATGTGACGTAAAATGAAATGTGCGAGTTTTTTTCAACGAGGATTAATTTTTAGGCGCCCTGTTGACATTTGATATTATAATGTCCCTTTCGTTCGAGTTTTTTTAATTATTATTTATATTAGCTGATGCCTGATTTTTTGAGATACTTTTTTGCATATTAAAGGGTTGCGTGTACGTGTATCTCTGTAATTTAGCATGTTAGTGCCAAAATATGTTGTTATAATTATCTGTAATTTTTTGTTTCAAGTTTTTTTAACAGTGTCGGGTAGTAGTGATGTTGTTAGTAAAATAGGACCTGATATTTTGATATACGACTACGATTTTTTGTCATTTATCGTTCACAAAAGATTCTTTCGCGAGTATCTAATTTTTCCTGTGAAAAAAATGGAAAAATGACTGACTGACTTAATACTATTAGTATTATTAATGTTTTTTCTGACTATCTATACTAGTTAATTAAAAAATTTCACAATCAATCGGCAATATTTCGCCCAAGGGTTGAGTTTCAACCAATTACTACCCATTACTATAAAAACATAGAAACTCAATTACGACCCGAGCTCTCATTCCTCTACACATAGCTTTCGAACCCTTCATGTCCCGTCTTATTCGCAAAATGGGGTCCACGTCTCTGCCATCTCTAAACAGGATTTTCGTTTCAAAACAGTCCTGATATATTTACAAAAGTTCGGGTGCTGTCAGTCAGAAAATCACTATTTGTCATGTTTTTGACAATATTCAACTCGAATACAGCAAAACAAAACGATTTGGCAACGCAGAGTTTAGATTTGTGACTAAAGTCTTATAATTAAAACTGATATATTTCCTCCGTCATTAGTCATCATTTCACAATTAGCTTAATTAGTTATTGCCATATCTCTGTGGATGTAACACGTATTCGTAATTTGGAAGGCATGGCTTGGACTCGGGGATATCAACTCGTAAAAGTTGTCGTAAATTTAGTAATGGACGCGCCGAACGACATAGAATGTGAATTAATATAGGTAACAAGAGAAAATGCTTTTTTAATAGTTGAAATATTTGTTAATAACGACATAAAAACTAACAAAAACAAAGACGAAAGTGATGTAAAATGGTCAAGAATCATCAGACGAACAAAAATGTGTTTAACAGAAATAAAAATAAATTTGTTATTTGTTTTAGCAGCGCTTATTACCTTATATACACTCATCAACATTTGCAAGATGTTTTGTAAACCTCACGTACGAAATTCAATACTAAACATTTCGAAATGATGAATTACTTCCATTATGCATAATCACCAACGGTCAGATTTCTTAAGTTAACAACCAAAGTTGTGCAAAGTAGTTGAAAGTATCCGATACATTCTAAGTATTAGGTACCTACTTTGTTGCAAAATTATTTTCACAGGATTATTATATGCTGACAATGCTGTCATAACTAATCGAGGTGAAAGACCATTAGACTCTTCTCAAGTATACCTGTTGATAATGGGAGAAGCAGTGATGGAGATATTTAGACTTAAAAACAGCCTGAGCAGCAGTTAGATCTGTCACCTATGAAGATTTTACTGTGTACCTCCAGTGAAGTCTTTGTACCCACTTTTGTATTTGCCCTCGGACTACCTTCTTTGAATGATTGCACCTTGTATAGAAGATTTAAATAATTACTTGTGCCCCCTGGACGATTGTCTGAAAAGTGAGTGACACATATAAATTGCTGAAAGTTCGGACAGACGGCTTATAAGCTACTTTGTGTTGACACACGTTGAATGGCAAAGAGAAGGACGCAGGGCGCGAAAGGATGCCTGGAAGAGGCAGGACAGGTTTGGCAAATATAGGCAGAAGTAGAATCAAACTATAGTTATTATTATTACCGCTATTAGATGTAAAAAGTCTCAGTCTTATGGTAGGAGTCAAAAATGAGTTGGATAATTTTTTATTGATGTACCATGGGGTCGGAAAAATTGTATCTGAATGAAAGATTGGGTTGCGATTTTGGAAGCCGATCCTGCTAGAAAGAAGTGACATGGGGAACGGAAGGGTGAAGGGATCATTGACGATGAGGAGTACTCTCTGGCCCAGAGAACTGGACTTTGATTAATGGTCTCCCTTCTCAAACAAAACTGACCAAACAGTAGAGCAAGTTTATTCATTTGCAACGAATTTGCGGCTTTGTTTACCGGAAATAATGACACAGACAATAAATAGTTCACATATTTCGCAAAAATTTAAGGGAGTGTCGAAGAAAACATTCCGGAAATTAAGTTATTATGGATGAATAATTCATTTATAAACACTTCCAGTTGATTTTTGGATCTCCTTTACATGTTTTTAATAAAAATATTGGAGAAAAAATGATTCCCAGTTACTTTTAAAGTATCTAGCATCGTTTAGACAGCTTTTATTATTCTCACCAAACCAACAGGATACCTTATCCAAAAAATCAAATATAAGGACTTTATTCCCTTATCTAATGCTTATATAAAATCGGGCTCTATTAGTTTCTGACTCAATCGCTATTAGTCACTTCGTTATGTCCGATTCTATCCTGGTTTTATCTTAAAAAAGTCTCTAATCTGATCCAAAATCCGTCGAATTACCACATACAGAAGGACAGTAAAAAGCAAGCTAATGTTTGGATTGTCAGTTTGTCAGGACTGGACTAGATTTGTTTCCAATTCCTTTTTCTATCGTTTTCCAGCCTATAGGCATTGATGAACCGCTCGTGATGGCTATTATATACAGGGTGTTACGTGGAGATTGGTAATAGAGTCCGTTTCACGTAAAAAGAATATACGTGAAGTTCTTTATGACATTCTGCTGTTTGATAAAGGAATTTGAAATCCATGTTCAGCTAGGTTGAGGAAGGGTTCTGGAAGGTAATTTGGACCAGCAATGGTCGTAGGTTGTCTAAATTAACTATTATAAGCTGGTCTAGCTGTGCGGATAAGTCAAAAATTGTTCAACACTACCCTTTTCTATGGTTTTTTTATTTCAAAAATTCAAATGTATATTGATGAATTTTTGTTAGATTTTCTTTCAATCCGTCTCTGTGTATTCCCACGAAAATAAGACACTATTTCGTTGCAAACCAATGGAAATCGAGCGTGTAAGCCAGTCGTGAAAAAGAAAATTTCTTTTTTTTTTTACCGAAATGGTCATTATTAAACGCTTTGTTCAGCAAAAAACCAACTTGAGCCAATAGCTGCCGAAAATCTCCTGTTATATAAGATCGGCAACCCGCAAAACGAGAGGAAAGACACAAGATGTCACCGAGATAACAAATGAACTAACTTCCGGATTGCTTGTGGGAGGAGTCGTCAACTGATTGAATCTAAAAAGGAATTGAACCAGATTGGACTATTTCCATTTTATTGCTAGTTTTTTTTTCGATTTCACTGTTTCATTCCTTTGTTGCTGGAATTATTTGATTACATTTATTTTTGCTGCGTCTGTTCATTTCACAATTCTATTGCTTAAATAAAAAAACAAACTGGCTTATTTCATCAAATTCCCCTAATTTTATGCACGTCTGTAGAAAAAATAGTGTTTTTTTTCGCACGTAAAGTAATATAACCGTTCTCAAGAGATCGCTACAGCCTTCTTCCTCAAAAGGCGATCTATTGCAGTCCTATAAGGTTTTTTCATTCAATAGGAGAATGCTGGATAAGTATCTCTGTCTCACTGGCACCCACCACCTTGTTCTATCCACACCATCCTCCAAACCAGGTGGCTATAAGGTGTTCCAGAATCTCGCAACGTTCCCAAACTAAATAACTGGATGGATACTTGATAGTAATATTGCTTTTGAAGAAGAAAAAGGAATTTTTTCGCATTTCCCTTGGCGGTTATAGCTCTGTGTGGCATTTTGCGAACTTGTAACAATATTTGAAATATACACAGCTCGTATACGTTGAACTAGCGAGGAATATATTAGCATGTTCAGGTACAGAAACAACCAACCTTCGAAAAAGGAAATGATGGACTAACTCGAAACATTTGTGAAACTCCCAAAGGCATCTCGATATTTTCTGTACAAGAGCAAGAAATCTTTTTGCATTAGACTGGACTCTTATTTATTGAGTTTTCCTTTGAATATCCCCTGACGAATATGTATACAGGGCGAGTTAATTATTTGTCTTTTAAAAATTGCTGTTTTAAATGCTCTAACAAGTTCTTATTTTTCACGATATTTCTTGCTACAAAAATATTGATAATGATAATGATATATTTAATAAATCTCACTGTTTAACAGTGTAGCCTCCTATAACTGCAATTGGTATAAATTTCTGATCCATATTTTGTTTGCTTCGCTTGATAGAATCTCTTATTGCCAATTATTGGCCTCGATTCGTCCAAAAGAAACAAAACAAAAAGGCATTTGCTGGCAGCATTCGCCAAGCACCGTTTGGAATCCTGCTCTAATTATATGCTTTGTGAATAATTCTTTGTGTCGAAAATATGCATATTCTGCAGATAAATAGATAGTTGCCGAATTAAAGATATGCGATTTTGTGTTGTGGATGATTCTTTAACTGCTGATGTTGTATCACCCCAAATGTGCTAATTTTTTCTTTATATTTACAATGCTTTATTTATTCAAACAAATTCCAGCTCGTGTAATCAATTTGGATATGTATAGGTATGCTCTCCCCTACCGCCTAGAGCAATGGAAAATTAATATTCTGAAACAGGCAGACCGAACGACTTGCCTATGTTAATTAATTAAAATATCCAACCAAAATTCTATCGACCAAATGTAAGTTGATGTTGGTGAATAAATCATTCAATGATTGATCTGAATTTGTAACAGGGAGTTGTATTAGGTGCATGTTATTAATAATATTACCCCGAGATTTGGTTTAGTTGATCTTTCTGTAATATGGAGTGTGCCAAAATATTTATATTTCCATAATTCCAGAAATACAGATTCTTTTGGGACTTTTCTTGACTCTCCTAAGCCTTGGTGAGGTCTCACATCGTTGTATCGTATCTCTCAAAGCAACAAGATGGAATGGGATCCAAATAACTTTACCAGACTTGGAAAAAATGCCATTCAATGGTACACAGATGGATCAAAAGCAATAGGAGGAACTGGGATATGAGTGTTCGGTCCAGGAAGCAAACACTCTGAAAGCTTGGGATAAACACCAAGTATCTTTTAAGCGGAAATCCACGCCATAAGAAAGTGCGCCCAGTTCAATATTGATAAAGGATACAGAGGATCCTAAAATTCCTCCCGAAATAGGACTAAAGGAACTACTAGTTTCAGAGACTCTCCTCAGTCACAATAGATCTTTTAGGTCTAAGTGAATGTTACCCCAGATACATAAATACATCGTATCTCTCATTAAACCACTCTTTGATCAATATTGACCACTGCTTCAATTTAAAGTGAGAGGAAACAAGTTTTTCTTCAATTAAATTTTAAAATATTTCACCCACTAGATATTAGATAGACGATAGCTTTGCAAGTTGATTATTTCTGTTCCAAAAGGGACGAAACGAATTAAATTCAACAAAATTTATTAGTTAATTTTCATTTAGTAGTTTTCCGAAAGTTTTCCCATATATGTTACTGTTAATATTTCAATTATTAACCTCCTAAACAATCTGAGGCTAATCCTTTATTTATCCAGTTGAAATGTTTGAAGGATTTTGCCTAATATTTATTTTACTTTATACGTATATATCCTCCATGCATACGCGTTTCATAAGTTATTTATTATAAAACACTTCGTCACCCTGGCAAAGTCAAATAGATTTAAGCTTATAACTGTACATTTACTCAATGTGTATTGTGTACTCAGTCACTAAAACTAGTAGTTAAGTTTAATGTAATCTAAACATAATTTGATTAGGTAAACATCCATGAAAATGATTTGGATAAAATCCTGAGTCGAATGAGTTCATGCTGGATACACTACGGCTCCAATGCCGTATCCTAAGGGTTACATTTTAGTCCATTTTTATACTTTTACTACAAAATAATGAGGTTGAAGATGATCAGGACCTCTGGATCTGGATTCACTGAGACCTGAAAGATCTATTGTGCCTCCTTACTTCTACTTAGTTTTTGAGAAGGAATTCCAGGATCAATGAAAGAATCACTTTTGTTGATTATGTTGTCTAGTTGAACACACTCGCGATCTATTGGACATGAAGCTCATTTAACCATCACAAACAAAAGCATACACTCAATTATTTGAGCCCTTATAAAAATATATAATGTCCGGCTTTGTTTGAAGGCGTGGAAAAGGGAGAATGTTTTCACAAAATAACAGATGGGGATAATGAGAATTGTCTAAATGTTAATTTTGAAGAGATGGTGACTTAGTTTTTTGATACATTAGTACATATAAATAATTTGGTAATCGTCTATACTCTATACTACTCTATTCAATGTTCTTTCGACAGCTTCATGAGGAGTTTTGTCAAAAGCACATATTACAGTGTCTTTGTTGTCTAGAACACCTCCGTCATTATGATTGTTGATATCTTCAGCTTGGATGTTCAGTAGATATTTCAATTTTTTCTTCAGTATACCCTAAAGCATGTAGTATCTAATATAATCTCCAATCAGTGAAGGAAACAAAGTATAAAATAGTTAATTTTATCATGTATAAAGCACGCATCGTAAAATCTTCAATCGAACAAATAAAAAAAAATCGAGAACATAATAAGCCGCCGAAGAAGAAGTTATTGATGTTGTAGCCAGAATAATTCATAAAAATCCAATATAAACGCGATATTATTTTTCAATCAGTATAAAGCGAGCATGTAGTCGAGAGGAAAAGCGAGTTAGTGGATATGAAAATGCGATTTGATTGATTGGCAGACGTGCTTGGACTGAAGGAACCCCGAAGACGGCCCCCCAAACGTTTTGCCTCCGCATTTCGGGGGCTCTATCAAATCAAATAAAATTTGCCTCAAAGCGTTTTCGTTGTAGCCTCGACCAGTAGTCTTGTTTTATATTGATGGTAGTGTAGCACAGACTTACAATGTTATTTTATCGATTCATTCAATATTTATTATAAATTAATGGGAGATGAGGGAGTATTTTTTGGAAAATGTTCTTCAATATTGGTTGATACACGTCTGTATTTCAAGCAGAGACATCAGATGAGGATACTGAAAGACAGGCTCTGCTTAAAACTATCACCAATCCAACTTTTAGCTCTAGACTGCTAAAATACTGTAAAGAATACCTTAAACTGCTGGCAAAAGACAACAAAATGTCTCTAATATGAGTACAGTTAGTTGAAGAAAGTTCTGAAGGGTCTTCATAGATCCGGAACCAGTTTGTGGAATCATAAAAGATTACAGAAGAGAAAAAATTTCACTAATCCAACTAGAAGACAGGATGAAGCTTATTATGGATGTAGATCCTTTGTTCAAGTGCCTTCGCTACTTAGTAAACGAATTGATAAAGGAACAGATAAAGAAGGAGAACAGATAAGAAGACTTAGTCTATCAAATATAATAAAAACATACGTTTATAATTGCTAGCTCCTTTCTTATTAGATAGAATTTTCTTGGGGACATTTTCTTTTGCGATTTCACTCGCCGATATTCAATTCGCTCGACGTTATTAAGATGCGCGTTAAAGCTGTGCTTTTTAATTGAAACCTCTGTCGCAGCAGCCGCCAAAAACGCAAAATACAAAAGCTAACAAATGAAAATTGCAGTGCGTCCTCATTAATACAAGAATGATTGAAGTTTGTGAAGTTCCACCAACAATTAGAGAAGTTCTTTTGTGTTGCCTTTTGCTCTCTAATAATTTTCGGTGTCATTAAATTTAATGCCTGTTGTAATGGTTACAAGTTTGCTCTGTCTCAGTCACGAGTAAAGTTATATTTGCGGAGTGGAGGAAAAGAGGATAAACAAACGGCATTTAAACAATAAATATTACCAACTAGAGTGATATTGATTGAAAAAGGAATAGCAATTTTCCTTACAAGATGCTACAAATCAAAAATTTAATATTCACATCATTGACACAGCTCTTAAGTTTTAATATGCACCAATAAAGTTTGAGAACAGTGCCTTCGCCACCATATTGGAAAATCAATGGAAGTTTTCAATAAATGTAACAATGTTTGTAGAAGTAATATAAACGTTCAGTGTGTGTATGTGTGTGTGTGTGTGTGTGTAATAAAATCTAATAGGACCGAAAAGGTTCCGTTATTGAGTTTGCTGGAATAGGAAATATGCGAATTTTATTAAATTTTTAAGAATTCACGTGGAATAAGTAAATATTAGGGAAAGAGAGTGTTTTAAGTGAATTGTAATGTTACATATATGAAAAAAATATGATTTTTTCAATAACTACTAGCCAAATTTAAGACAAACGTCGTCTAGATTAGATTAGATTAGAATTGGAGTGGCTCTTTGTCCTATCCCACTGCAACCTTTGCAAATCTATTGTGGTCCTCCCTATATTAGAACTCGATATCCAGCTTTATTCTTTTTATTAGACTTAATAGCCTGGTTACCGCCTCCTTTGCGTAGCTCTCTGCCTTCGGTTTTTCTTCTCCGAATAGGCCTTGCTAGGCCTTCACACTCACAAAGTACGTGCTCCGCGGTTTCGTCTTCTTCCTGGCAGAACCTGCATAGGCTGTCTTCTGCTAGTCCAATTGTATGCATATGTTTCCTCAGCCTACAGTGCCCTGTAAGCATTCCCACTATTATCATCGTAGTAGGTCGTGTGACAGTTTGGCCGAAGGGCTTTTAAGGAATAATTTAGCGTGCCTTTGTCCTGGGGTTCCAGTCGTCTAACTGTTCATAATATAAAAATTTGTTAACCTCCGATAGGGAAATTCAGCTTCTCAGTTGACTAGGAAAAGCAATAATATTGTCAACTTCATAGCTAGTAATGGAAAAAAGAATATTTTTGTAAGTTACCATTTCTCCTCGTTACCTAAAAGGTAATTTCTGTTTTCCACGACCGTATTTTTCACTCAACTCATGTCACTTTTGTGGATTTTCTCTAATCCAGTTGATTCAGAAAGACAAGAAGCAAATTAGGAGTTGATCAGAGAACATTCAAGGTGGATGAAAGGGAGCAAAGAGGGAAGGGTGATGAGTTTAAACAGAATTGGGGAGGCATCGACTTAACGAGCTTGATTCGATTGAATTTGAATTGGTTTAGAATGAGCATCAATAGGTAGGTGGGGAAACTTCGTAAATTTTGTCCCTTACACTTAAATATTATATATTATAAATTATTATTGGTCTAGATGACGCTAGTTGTTTAACATTTATTGAGAGATAACGATAAACAGTTGAAATATTTAAATATAATTCAACTCTTCTCCCGTTCACTTTTTAAGAGTTCGTTATGGCTTTTAGGCCATACATCATTAAGCTTGCAATTATCTTCAGACTGTTATTGCACCATAATTCCCTTCATTTCAGTGTTGCCGCATAATTATATGCATATATAAATTGGTTCATATTCATATGATACATTCAGACTTGATTCAAAAGCAATTTAGGAGCTTCGAAACGAGTGCCGACTGAAGAATCGTCACAAAATTGCTTTTTTCATTCATAACAATTATTATGTTATAAGTTAAGAATAGAAGAAGTATATTTAGAGATATATTTTTATTATTTTGATGACGTATTCTACTCCCAGACAGTTGGAGTGTCTACCACGTCAAATAATCAAGGGCACAAGACAAACTTTGGAAAAATTAAGATGACGATAACCGTAGAGGGACTTTTAAGTCTGTTCCGCTAGATGAAAATAACGGTTTTCGTGCATTTTTACCCCTAAATTTTAGAGAAAAAACCGTCAGTAAAAATATGCAAATTCTATTAGTCTAAAAAATGAAAATATATAATTTGATTGAGCAAAGGTACATTATAAATTCTTTAAACTGGCTTTTAATACAAAAGGACAATGGAAAATAACGAACACACGAACAAAAGTGTGTATAGGAGATAGAGAGAGGGAGTGGGTGTAAGAGTGGGCGTAAAACGCCGGTCGACTACATGTAAAGTGCCCTTTACCATACCGTTAGCAAATGAAGACACGTCTATCCTACAGCATAGTATGCAAATTCCAATCTACCGATAATAATGACTGTGACGCGTGGACTACTTCTTATTGAACTAATTTGACAGTGGTTAGCGAACCACCGTCACCATCAAAACGCGGCTTCAGCTTTTCTGTTTCGCATAGAACGATTGTGTGTTATTTTCTAAAACCCTTAGAAAATCGTTTGCTTGTGTCTCTTTCAAGTCACTAAGTAAGAATTTATTTATCGAACAAGAGATTCTTGGAAGTTGCAAAAGTTGTCAACTACAAAATGTCAGCTTTCAATTTCTCTTTGTTTTTTTCAAAATTATTTATTCAGGAGCAAAGGATAACATCGCAATATTGAGAAGTGGCATAAAACGAAATTCTCAATATTTAATAAGGTCTTCACCAACGCCGCTACAACTCAATTATCAAAATTTGTGCATAGTTTTTCATTTCTAGTGATTCTAAAATGTTTCAACACACGACTGTCGTTTTGGCAGTGACATAGTGACATTTCCATATTTTTTTAAAGCAAATCTTCTTTCATATCTTACAATTTACCATATAATTTCGTTTTGCCCATATATAACGCCTTGAATAACACAAAAATTAAGTTGGTAGGTATACTATAGCCAAATAATCGTGAAAAACTGAAAAATAAGACATTTTAAATAAATTTGGCTCCTTAATATCTCCCATTCGGAAAAGATCATTATATTTTCTTAGCCTATTGCTCTTCAATATCCACTCAACAGAAAATGTAAGCAGGAATATTTTCTAAATATGCATTCTAGTAGTCCTCTTGACCATTACCGTCCTCCAGAGGCCATAACAACAACATGGCGTATTGTACAGAACCGTATACTACTTATTTTTAATAACCTTTCAGTGAATAACTGTTTCCAATATCAGATAAGAGATTTTGTTTTATTTTATTGCATATTAGAGATGGTTATCAAACTGTATAAAAATATTTTAAATTTGAAATAGTTTTTTTCAATTAATCGATATTTTAGGTTATGTGTCTAATATCATAGAGTACAAAATGTTCCTTCCTCACTCTGCTGTTATACAGAGGGTTATTTACGGTCTGTCTGTACTAACTACTCCAGCCTTCGGGTATTTGTCTACCCCAAAGTTCTCAAACATTACTTTTTCCTTCTATCATGTAGATTTAGCTTGGCCACATAAATGGTTGGCCATTAAAATATTGTGTTCACTTCCTTAGTATTTTTTTTATATCCTCAATGACTTACTCATATTTTTGAGTCCGTATCTGGTAGGATTCTCGACATTTGAAGGGCCAGTTCGTTTAAATATGCCTTCTCGAAATGATGCAAACTTCCACTTGACAGAACACAATTCCATGGACCTCGTTATTTTGTATCGGCTATTTATTTTCAATTTATTGTTATTTTTATTTACATTTTTGTTCGCTTGCCTGCCAGCAGTGTGGACTAGCTAAGCACGACTTACAACATAATAAGCGCAAAATTTTAATGGCAGGTACTTTTTTGTTCCCTCCTTAACATCATTAAAACTACCTTAACCAAAGAGGCTGCTCAAATTTCCGATAAAAAAATCACAGTTGTAAAGAATATTTCAGGATTATTCTGATTCCTTCATTGAATTAGTGAAATTCATCCTAGAATTAACCTGATGGGAAGATGAAGGATGCGGTCAACTCCAAGATATAAGTGGATTGAGATCGAGCTATTGGTTCAAGTACCTTCTATCTATAACGAGAGTTAATTTGATCAGAATCTGATGCTAATACGAGTCGATACGCTAATTTCAAGGATAATTCAGATTCCTACTAATTATTAGTTTTTAAGTATCTCTTTAATTGAATGAAATTGGTTAAATTATGATTCTTTTCTTATTAAAATTTAGAGTCGTCTTTCTTAAATTGTCAGAAGTCCTCTTTGTTGATATATTCAGTAGTCGAAACCTTAATTTCCTTATTTTGTAGTGACATCACTATTTTCTAATATGTAGAATGCCATCCTCTAAGGTATATTGCATTTCCCTGTCCGTCATTGGTTTCTCTCCAAGGAATTTTTCTTTAAATGATGGAGAAGACAGTTATTGGCAGATGAGCGTGCCTTATAAAAAAGTCATTGCAGACATGACCGACGTTGTACTCGAAGTGACGCTCAGTATCAGGACCGCATCCAAAATTGAAGCAGTCATGAATAAATGCAAAACAAGATATCGTTACAAGACCCATTTATAGTAATGGACAGAAATATGTCATCCATTGAGCCTTCAAAGATCTTTTGCGTTCCCTCAGGAAAGTCCGCAGGATTCAGCTCAACGCAAATACAATTCCTAAGTCACAGAATTCTTAGGTCAATAGATTTCCTGAGTAGAGACAGTTGCTAAGACAGACAGGAATCTTTTCTCAAGGTTGATTCGGCCCCACGTTGGGCGCTTTTTTTTGTGCCTTCATTTTTACCAGTCTAAGATAAATATTTGTTTCGTGATACATTTTTTGGAGAAATGAAGTTGAAATCTTACTGTTGAAGTTTAAATGGAGTTTATAGTTGAGCTAAATAACATAATGTATAACCAGGTGTATACAATGGCAGAACGGAAACGAAATTAGCTTACTAAAAGTCAAAACCACGCGCGAAGTATCCAACACAATTCAGAACTCACAACTGTAAACAACATACATATGTTCTACACCAGCAATTCAATTTGTTTTATTCGAATTTAATTGAGTTCAGAAATATTTCAGGCGAATTCCTTGTACATTTACCAGAAATTCTACCAATAACATTACAACTGTTTAAATGGGGATCCAGTCATATAAAGAGAATGCGCACAATTTGCTTGAAGTGATTTTCCACAAAGTCGTTCTAACTTTAATAATAAATTTCGGCTCAGAATTGAATTGAATTCGCTCTAACTCCTACCTAATAATCAAATTCTCTACAATTTCATTATATGTATATATAAAACTGTGCAGAATGTGGGATTTTCGTTCGTTTTTTGATTATTGTTAGTATCATCGTCCACTTTATTATATTCGTTTTGAATGTTACTGTTATCTTCGCAAATTTCTTTAGAAAGTTCCGTTTAAAACAAAGTTTATATAAAATATCTTCACTCCAAGCCACTTACACTGTATGGTATTGTTTTCTATGGGTGGATTAATTGTTTTTAATAGTAATTCAAAACTTTTCCCAATAATTCAGTGGATCAAATACAGATGCTGCAGCAGTGAGATCAATGAGGTTTCTGATAAGTTGAGAGGGTTCAGCAAATTCTAGAGCATCTCCCTAGCTCCAAGCTAACCCTAAAGCTTCTCTTCATTGACATTTTCTTTTTCAATTTTATTTGATTGCACTGGAACCCTAGACCACCTCTATATTCCAGGATAACTTAAGGGAAATCAAGTTTCTCCCAAAAATATGTTTGGAGATTCCTTTCAAAAGCTAGAAGGTCATTGAGAGTTGGCAATTATCTTGTGTTCAAGGTTGTGCTGAAAGCGTTTCACACAAAAGGTAGAGTGTGTTTTGCTGTATTATTTTTTTTCTTTTGACCATCTAACGACTATTTGACTTTTGCCCTCGTAGGCTCTCAATATCGACAAAAAATTTAAAAAAATCATTATAAATTGCAGCAGTCTTTCAATTAACACTTCATCAACGAACAATGATCTATCAATGGAGCGTGAATTGGTGAATTACGTTTCAAGTATTCGTTTCACATTTCGAAGTCTGTTTGCTAAGATTTCGCGAAAATGAACAGCTATTGTTAAGCGGCACAGATGTAGATATATTATCATGTATAATATCAAAAGGAAAAGAAAATTTGTCGGCAAAAGATGTGAAAATTTCACCAATATAGCTACAAAGCAAGGAAAAATATTGACAGAAATAAAGGAGATAGTGACAGGATGGAAAGAATGTACAAAGGCTATAAGGGAAGCCGATAGCTGTGAAGAACCAGAGCTAGAAGAAGTGAAAATGGCAGTAAAAGAGTTAAAAAGAGAAAAAGCAGCGGCATTGAATGAAATACCCGATGATTGGGAAATAGGAATCATAATACCCCTCTACTAGAAGAACAGTAGGCAACTACAGAGGATTAACTCTATTAAGCGTCCCATCTAAAGTGTAGAACCATACTTGGAAGAGAAACAAAGTGGTTCCAGAAACAGAAGAGAAGTTTAAGATCACATAGGATAGAAAAAGATCACAAACATCAAATATTTATGGCCTTTAAGGACTTAGAAAAAGCCTGTGACAACAAAATGGGAAACTGGCTAGAAAATAGTAATGTTTTGATTGGCTAGAACGAATATAAGTTGAAAATTCCCATCGGTTTCGAGAAATAGTCATGAAAATTAGTAAAAATAAATTTTCGGTTATAATTAGTTGTTTGGTATGAAATTTTCTCAACCATTATACATCTTGTAACTAAAGTATAACTTAATTTAACCACAAAACTACACAGACTTAAACTAACGAATCAGTTTTAACCATGATCTTATTTACTTCTCGTGCTTTCTCTTCTGGCGACGCAGTGTTTGCTTAGAATTAGCGAGCTCCCATTTTAGGAAAATATCGTCGCTGCCTAATTATAAACATAACTCCCAGTAATTGCTCGGTGTGATGTTTGCATTGGTTATACAAATTTACATTCGACTGTCACCAAGTTATTGAATACTTATTGCTATACGGGACGCGAAGCCCTAATGAGTATGAACCGGAAACTTGCACTAGAAACTCGGAGATCGTCAAATATTATTATTTGTTTTAATTAACAATATATACGCTGTGAAAGCGAGATATTTCGTTAATTAGTCAGCAGCTAATTAACGACGCTTTTCGCCCACACGAGAAACAGAAAATTGGGATGCTGAATTGGTTTAACTTTTATTCATTTTATTCACTTCCAAAAAGTGGTTAATATTCACAATCTAATTATATTCTTACAATAGTACGTCAAATCTTAACAACAAATTGACATTCTTCAACTTGTGATCTCTACCTCAAAATCCTTGTAAATTGAACCTTTGTCGGTATAGAATTCTTCATTTTAATATTTCCGAAACCAAACTTGACAATCCCTAATCCCCTTTCATTAGCTTTTGGTTGATGGTGGCTAGTGACACATATAGTGCCGGCACTTACACAGCCGTATCAGTTTCCTTCACTACGACTAAGTATAAAGTTTCATCTGGCCGCTTGTTACACAGAGGCGTACACAAATTTAGATTAGAGAGGTACTTTCAGGTAAATTATATTGCCAAATTTTATAATAACAATTTAGTTTACCTCATACAATATTAATTTCCTTCCTGTATATAACATATTTACTCAATTTCTGATTCAATTGCTCATTACTATTATCAACCCTCTATTCTCCTCTACCATCCCTCAGTCGGCCCCAATTCCACCTCCAAATTAAAGACTCCCGACACGCACGTCGCTAATCCCTCACTAACGAGACGTTCATTTAGGAGAGCACCCGGGGAAGCCCTAATTATCACCGAAAACACTAAACTACACACATTCTATCTCATAAGCGTAGCTCTTGTTTCTTTCTTTAATAAAATATGCATGTGAGGTGAAATGTTATCTCAAGGACTGTTATTTCTTATACAAACAACCGATATATTACCCTGATTTGGTCACAAATGACTCATTTCGTAAAATAAAACTCAATAATGTAATTGAAATGCTCTCAAAATTCTTTTTACCCTTTTTTTATACCAACAACCCGCCCCGACTTCAAAAAACTAATATGCCTCGACCAAGTTTCCACCAAGGATTCGGTTAATTATGTTTATATTAAAAAAAATTATTTTTGTAACGCCACTGCTAAAGAGAATACTTCATTTGACGATTCTCTATCTCTATCGTAACTCTCACGTTCTTCCTGCCTTAATTTAATGATAAAATTAGTGCAACGGGCTCCAGTGTTACGTTTGTCGTTGCTGTATGCGCTTGTTACATTTCCCATACATAATATGGACGCACTATATAATTATAAATAATCAAATGATCGCCACTGCCTCTACAAAAAATTCCAGAGGAGCTAGGCCCATAAATTCTTCTATGGATGTCATCTCCGTGGTAACACTCAGGAGAACTTGTCTTTGGACTAGAGTTGTTACATTCACTGCAGATTATTGCTCCACAATTGTTTCACCAAGTTTTGCTCATAACTCTTCTGTCAAGCTTGCTTTGTGGTGACGTTGTTCTCCAATCCTTTTTGGAATCAAGTGTAACTAGTAGAGGATCTATTTTATGGACCTTAAGATCACTAGACTTCTCCAGTAACACCCAGGAGAACTTGTCTTTGGACTAGAGTTGTTATATTCACTGCAGAAGACACCAGATTGTTGTTTTACAATTGTTTTACCAAGTTTTGCTCATAAAACTCTTCTGCCAAGCTTGCCTGGTGGTGATGTTGTTCTCCAATCCTTTTTGGAATCAAGTTTAACTAGTAGAGAATCTATTTTATGGACCTTAAGATCACTAGACTTCTCCAGTAACACCCAGGAGAACTTATCTTTGGACTAGAGTTGTTATATTCACTGCAGAAGACACCAGATTGTTGTTCTACAATTGTTTTACCAAGTTTTGCTCATAAAACTCTTCTGCCAAGCTTGCCTGGTGGTTATATGTTGTTCTCCAATCCATTTTGGAATCAAGTGTGACTAGTAGAGGATCCAGACTGCTCTCCTCTAGATCTATCATAAATTTCCAATCCCAATTGTCGAGTGGTAGAACTATAGACTCATAGTTCTAGTATTCGCACTTAAACGACTATACTTTTGACTCCAAATTAACTAATGCGTTTGAATTTACTTTCTAAGATAACTAATTACATCCTGGCGTATTCCTTTTCATAGAATCAAAGCGCATCTTGCTTGTAATTAAATGAAATTAACTGGTATAGTATGCAACTCCGCTTACATTTTTTCCGCCGGTATAGAAGACAACTTTGTAACAACAAACTGACAGAATCCCATCCACGTAATTATAGCGTGTACTCAAGAATCCAACAGAGTGTACGGAAACTAGAGAGAGATGCCTTAGAATCGAATAATAGGTCAGTCTCGTATTTAATTAGTGCTAATTGGTAGTTGTAATTAGTATTAAAACTAAGACTTTACAAAGCAGTTTAGAAATCCTATATCTACAGTGCCATTCATTCACTTAGTTCGCCGAAATACTTTGATTGGTTCTAATTTACTAATACCTTTTAGATTCGAATGGAATTAGAGAGAATTATTCGATTTAATTAGAAGATAAAGCCGTACCAAATTACAGACAAAAGACCTAAAAACAAATCATTATTTAGAATTAAAATCGACAATTTTTTAAATAAAAAAATATTGTCACTAGATAGTGGGAAAAAAACGATAACTTGACAACGTCGCAACGATTCTTTTTCTCGTAGCGTTGCCGTAATGGAATAAAAATCGTCGGATATAGTAAAATCAACCACCGTAACGAGTATAAACGATTTTACTGAGCTTTAAGCACTCAATAAAATAATTTTATAGTGCAATAAGGGATAAGCTAATTGTTGGCAGAAAGTTAAGTTAAGTCTCCGAAAATGTTGATGGTAACGGCAATAACAATAAACATAATTTTTATTACACATCATCTGACTTAAGTATGGGATTTATTGACAGAAAAGTAACTAAAAGCTTTTTAACGCCGTTCACTTATTCCGACGATTTGATTTTAAAAAATTGCGGTGGTAATTTAAACTGCTCTACAATGAAAAAATATTCCCTCCATTGGAGGGTGCGAGAGGTTTGAAGTGGAGGATGATATTGGACATGTGTTAAGATCTAGAAAGATCGAGGAAGTTCTGAGGGAGCTGGAAAATAAACTAGGAGAGGCATGGTATTGGGATAATGTTGAGGGGCGAGGTTTAATGGATGAAGGTAAGTTGCATAGTGGAGGCGAAGCTTAGAGAGAGCTAGAGGACAGAGAGTGTTTGAGTAAGGTCGAATTTGAGTTGGATTTGGTTGGTAGGCACTTCCTTGGAGATGGGTCCAGCCCTGTCTAGGTACTGGATAGGACCCATTCTTGAATATTTGGGGACTGCCTAGTATTATGACTTGAGTACTGAGAAGACTTTCTTACGAAGAGATACTTGTTATGTCCATATGTGGATATTTTTCATTGAAATGCTCCATTATTACTTATTTCTGATGATTTTCTTGACAGTCTCCGTATTTTCTTGATAAGTTTCGATAATACTTGATGGTAAATGAAGTACAAAGTTTTCTTAATAACAGGAATCTCTTTAATTAACGTTTCATTATTAAACTCTGTTGTGTGTGTATATAAAGTTTTGGTCTTCAATATAATGTTAGCAACGTTAACGTTGCAATATGCAAAGTAACTACAAAATCAATATTTAATCATGATTACTCTTGGAAACAACACATGTGGTGTTTTGTTACCGTGATATGCTAAATTAATCAAAACGTATTTTTCAATATATTGTAACGAGATCGGAACTAATTAAAAATTCCAATAAAAATAACGGCACTCTTTTATTACTTGTTTAATGAAAATTATCGAAATCTCCTCGTTCGATGCATTATTGCTTTTTTAGGGGTATTGATTTTCAAATTCTCCTCTCTCTCTCTCTCTCTTTTTATGTTGAGATTTTTCATTTAAAACGAACACTCCATGAAATTGGCTAGGCTACATATATCGGCGACAAAATATGAATTCATTTTATTAAACACTTCCCCAATAAAAAAAACTCATGTTTTTTGGAAATTTATACACTTTTCCTTTAAAAAAATGTTTTTCCGCATTCCTGTCAAAATTTCTTGAAGAAAAAGTCAGGACTTCCTTACTGTAAGGAAATGTCATTTCCTTACTGTAAGGAAATGATATTTCCGTACAGTTGTTAGTGTTCTACATAATCCATAAAACGTCTGTATGCATTTTCGTACTTTTCTCTTGATTTCTTTGGCAATAATTCTAATGAAGCAGTATTCACTGCCTCAACCAGCTCTGGAGGAGTCCCAGGAATGGAAATTTCATCATCACTTATCATTTTACTTTCGAGAACACCAGCAATTAAATTTATAAGCGTCAAGTTTGACAATTCAACCTCAATACGTTTCCATAGTAACCCAAGTAATTTTATTAGGAATTTCAAAGCACCATTTATTTGGGAATAAAATTATCGCGTTTTTTTTTTAAATCAATCAATATCTGTCGAATTTTAAACGATTTGCGGGAAAATAGTATGTTTACCTCGTAGGAAAAGCCACATTCCTGGACTCTGTGTTGCTAAGTCTCGGCTTGTGCCTCGACTTAGCAATCTTCACAGTCGTCCAGGAATGTTAAGCTTTTCCTACCCGGTAAACAATGTACTATTATTGAATTTAATCAATTCTCCATTGGAATACAGCTACAAAATATTGAGAAAAAAAGTGATTTTTCAACTACTACAACCTGTTGAGACCAAATAAAGTTCTAGGCCAGAGTAAAACTGCACCAAGAGTTTAAACAGGGATCTTAACGGAACATTTTCGAATAGGAGGACATCTCAAAATAGTGGAGGTAGAAGAATCCTTCATACACATAGTTGCAGATTGCATAGTAATTCAAAATCCTGGAGTCTAAATTTCTTGTTGTTAGTAATTCTAGACAAATATTGTTAAATGTAAGGAATTCCTGTTATTATTTGAAATTCTGGGTTTTATTTTGTATTATGATTGTTTCGTATTCAAATCCTTTTAATACAGCAGCTTGGTTGGCTTGACCGAAAAAATTTAACAGTTCCTACGAGTGTTTTTATAGCTTTTCGACATTTGCATACTTTCTAATAATAGCAGCAAAGGGTTCTGTATTTAAAATGGCTAAGCTGCTAAGCATCGACATTCTACTTTGAAAACAGTGACGTATCTAAAAAAATTTTCAAATTCAATCTTCAATATTTGAAAAAAAAATTTTTCTATACGGTTCAACAACAATATATATATGAATGTTACTTAGCAGTTATTGTTAATTCTATAGTTTAAAATAGAGCATCAGGCTGCTCTTTGTCTAGTACATTTTCCTTTCTATTAATTTATTTGGTTCTGTGGAGGATTTCAGTCGCTCACTTCTTATAGCACCATGAACTTTTCTGCCTTCGAAAGCTGATACGTCCCTGCATAGAATTAAGTGACAGGATATTTATTTTCTCAGGGACTAAACAGATTAGACAGTATTGTTTTAAATGTAGATTTGGCGGACCTTTCTCTGTATAACCAGATTAGGAAATTTCGTAAAATAGCGAGAGGATGAAACAGAGTTGACCATTTTAACGCCTAATGAATCAAAACTTTATTCATTAGGAGAAATGACAAAAATTAAATAAGGGGTGTTTAAAAATCCCTTTATTTGAAAGCCTTTTATTTTATTCGCTTAAAATGTAGTTGGGAAGGGCTTTTTGTTTGGTGGTTTGTTTGTGGAAGTAGTTTATGCCATGGGGCAATGCCTTCTCTAGCTCAATCTTTATCAAAAAGTCCTTGATTCCTCTTTGAAGATGTCAGTATCTCAAAAAATGCGCTACCTTCAAACTCCAACTAAACATTATCAAAAAATACTCGCCTCCAACGTTCAATAGACATGGAAGTAGCTTTAAAAAGTGAATACGACTAGTTGGATTTAGAGCGTACTAGCCTGCGGAGCTGTAGAACGCAAGAGATGCATCTGCTATCCCCCCCAAGCAATTTTCACAGGAGAAAATACACTCTATAAGTAGAGAGCACACTCACTGTTAGATTATTACAGCATTCATTAGAGTTTGCTAATTACTCGTTGCTTTAATGAATAAGCTCTAATGAACCACTTTCTGTTAATTAAAGGGAGCGCCTGAGACACTGCCAACTAGATGAGACTTTTAGAAAAGTGTGAGGTGGTCAGTGGTGGCACGGCAAAACGTTTATTAACAATTTAAAATTGATTAAATGAATTAAATTCCAATTGGTTAGAAATATTGGTATTTCCCAAGGTTGTTTATGTCCTAATAAGTGAGGGTCCTTGAATTTTGTGAGATACAGAGCTTTAAAGCGAAAAAAATAAAAAAAAAATAGTGCGTCTATGATAAATACAAGCTCTTATTATTTTTGTGGGAGTTTCATATTTTATTTGACATCTTTCTCGTTTCCCAGAAGGTTTTAGATTAAATTATTTTGCCTAGTGGTAGAAGAACTGCTCGATTTAACATCATTTAGGGATTTTTGTTCGAGATTGGTAATTGGCTATACTGTTTCTTTACCTCCTCTTCTCCTAATATAGACCAGTAAAGCATTCTATCGTCTCTCAGTATTTTCCATCATGTCAAGGACAAGTACTGTTTTTCTTTATTTCATATTTTAATAAGTAAACTGATATGCAGATGATTATTTTTCATAATAATAGGTTGATTTGTTGGAATTGTGTTGTAAAACTTATTTATTTAAAATGATTTGCCGAGTACCTGATCTATCATTCCTCTTTCTATTCAATTGCGGACAGTTTGTCGGTCTTTGTTTCAATTAAAAACAGGATAAACTCGGATTTTTCTACAGTTGTACCGACTTAGGAGTACATTTTAAATTTCACAGAAAATTAAAGTTACTGTTATTGAAATACGCTTAAAAACAGCTACAAATGGGATATTGTAGAATAAATCTGGAATGTTGTGGTCTCATTTACTCACGGTTATATAATTTTAATTTACATAGGAAAATGTGAGGGGAGAAAGTTGAAAATCGAAATTAATTTATAAAATTTAATAATGTTAACATTAATTAGAAAATTGAATCCCCAAAACTTCTGCCGTTAATTATATCCCGCGTTTTCGTATAATCGAAAACTAAACCCCAATTTCCGGAATTAAAAATAATTAAAAGAAACCCCTAATTGATTAAAACCGTAAGAGTAGGATAAACACAGCATTAAGCTAATTAAATTTGTACACGCATCAAAAATAATCCACTCCAACGTCATTGAACAAATTAATCACCAACGAGCAAGCACCTGCCTGTACACATTCATACACAGCGTATACTCTCTCTGTATACTCCAACTCTCCAGCTAGTAGGCACTCGAGAGTTTTAGCTCGATAGTCGACTGTCGAGTCGTCAAAGGGCCGGGCAACAAATTTAATTAGCCAATTCTTGCACAAACCGCATTTTCATAGGTCGAAAAAGAAAACGTTTTGTCTTTAGGAAACAAAAGCTAGTCGTCTCATTAATTACACATGTGCAAACTGACGTTTTTGAGTGGCTTATCCTTCTATAGACCAGGAGCCAGTTTCTTTATCGAATATTCTCGTGAAAATAACACTTGAACTTGGAGAATTACAAATAGTCGAGCTCCATTTATTTTGAATCATCGTTTGTCCAGTTTGAGATAGAGTAAGAACCTTGGAGATTGGATAACTAGGTTTTTGTTTCTTTTTTTATTACCGGTGCCTCAAGCCTTCATATTACATACAAATTGAACACGTTAGATGTGTGTGTTTGGAAAGGAATCAACTCAGAAGCAGGCCATCAGCAGTAGAATCTGGTCATAATCTTTTTTTAATATAATTTCTTAGATATTTGATACACTTTTCTTTCAATACTTATCATTTTCTGGTGATGTAAATCTGAAAAAATCTTGAATTTCCTTGTCAAAATGGCAAAATGTCAATATCTTATACAGTTTGAAATCCAGCTCCTCCACTATGACGTGGAAATCCTGTCGAGGACATTTTTGAGAGTCAAGCATTAACGGGTGGCAGCCATTGTCGAGTGTCCTTTTCTAGCTTTGATCTAATATGTTAAGTAGCTCGAGGACCTCATTCGTGCTCACTGACAAACATTTTAATTGAAAGGGTTTTATTAATTGCAGGAATAACTTTCCATGGCTAGCACTTGAACTTAAACGCCAGTCAGTTCCTGGTTTTTAGTACAAATATGAGGTTTTTATTCATATAACATCCGATAACTTTATAGAATCTCTCACAACCTGTAAAAATCACAAATTTAGCAAAAAATAAGAAATTTCAAATTAATAGTTGATATAAGAAACAATTTCAGTCTAATAACGATATACTGAAGAGGTCATCCACTTCTAGATTTTTCTCTCATATTTCCTGCTGCTTCTTTACCTTTAACTTCCGAATAACCCTGTATATAAAATATCATAGATATGTACTTGCTGATTTTTTTCCATATTACTTCATCATTTGAGAGTATGGATTTTAAATTTCAGTTTCAAATTCTTATTATTGTGGATTATACGGTTTTTTTGCTTCGGGAATGTATTTGTGATTTCCTGAATTTCAATCACTGTTTCTAAGTTGTTTTCTACACTTTTAAATATGGAAATCACTAGCTTGAACATATTAAATGTAATTGGAAAGTCGATTTTATAATGTGGATATAGTCGGATAGCAAATTCCGATTCAAACAATTTAATTGTTTATATGTACCTTTGAAAAATATTTTTAAAAAATCAATCTTTATTGTACTAAAAATTTTAAATTCAATTTTACCTTTCGGCATACAATGGAATGTAAGTAAACATTTATATCAATAAAATCGCTTTCCACTAGAATATTCATTGCTTTAAAAAATATTCGCTTTATGAACTTTTTTCGTTTTGTTTGAAATTTTATTTTAAAAAAAGTACAATTAAAATACATATTTGCACTTTCCACGTAATAATTGACATGGAAAAATTATTCATTTCAAATTAATTAATTGATAAAGTACCATTTTCAATTTCTACCTTCATTGAACATCAGTTTCCCGCAGCTTTAAATAATTTTTCAAAGAAACAACTCCATCTTCTATCCATAATTTTACAATTTCTATTTCTACTTTTCCATTTTTAGTTAGCATTTATTGTTGTTTCTATATTATTCAAATTTACAATAAATATTCGTAATAACAAATCCACTAACAATCGCTAATTCCATTGAATCGTATAGAGAGAGAGAGAGTGAGTCTGAACAAGTGTAACGAAACGAAGAACATAATAGATTGAATATTAGAGTTGAATCGTGTGCAATGAGAACAACTTAAAATCAGAAATCAACCGCCACAGAATGTTATAGTCCGAGCAATGAAGAAAATACGTGGCTGTCAGTCAGTCAGTGACAATAATTGGACTAAAAGTTTTCCAGACGGTAGCTTTTAGATATAAAATGCTACAAGGCTTCTTATCTCAGGTCATATCTTCTTTAGAATTTCACTGCAAGCACTTAGCTCCGCAGCACACACTCAAACATTCACCTACTCTATGAACTGATCTCCATAGAACTTGGCAAACTTTGTGTTCGTTACAATTTTTGATTCCAATGGTTGGGGACAGTTTACAAGACGCTCTATGGACTGTATATGCTGTGTATATGTTTCTAAGTGCAGTCTCAAAGCTGTAAGACCTTTAAGTTCACACTAGCTTCGTGAAATATCAGGAGTTTGACACATTTTCTTGGTAAAAATTGAAACAAAAGTTAAAAATCTGTATAGAAAAGGATAATACAGATTTTTAGAATGAAGGAAAACAAATCCCGTTCAAATAGTAACTTTTTGTACGTATTTCCAGGTCTAATGAAAGAGAATACGCAGTTGCCGGCTGATTGACCTGTTGTTAGGTTGGCAACTTTGGTTTGGTTATTTCATCGTCCTTTCTATACAATCAGCAAGGATAATTCTACAATTCAAAGCTCATCAACGGCACATTTATCCTTAATAGAAAGTTCTTGTTCTGGTTACCGCATACAACTGATATTTACCAAGCTGCGTCGCGAGACATCGAAGGCGACAAAGCGGCAAGCAGAACATACGTACACATAAAGATTTGAAAAAGTTTTATATATATTTATATCTACTTCAATTATTGATAATATAATCCAATATGGTATCTTGTAGATTAGAATTTTTAGATTAAAAGCTGTCATTGTCGTTGTCCGTCGAAAAACGTAAAACCTCTAGTATCATATTCTCATTTTAATTAACGGACTAAACCCGGCGAACAAGCAGCTACTATGAGAAGAGACGAAAACACAGGGTGGGTGTAAGGGTAAGGATTTTGCCACGATATGACACGATAGTCCCTATCCACTGGATACACAGCCTAGATAACACTGCCATCTATTAAGTTTTATTGAAATAGAGTTTTAAAATGTTCAAAAATCTCCTATTTTGCGTTTAATTTAAATTTCTAGCTGGAGCCGTCTCTGCGAAGGGAAGAGGAGCACTCATTAGGACCCTGTCACACCAGCCCGTTATAATGAATCTTGACAAGGCACTTTTTATCATGGCCGCTTTTAACTAGACTCCAAATTAATTTAATTAAAATTATTCTATCCTTTTCATAACACACAAGTGCAATCTTTGTTTCAGTTTTGTTGCTTTTTAATTGCCCCTTTTTAATGAATTATGTATGGTTTGTATTCTAAAATAGAGACCACGCAACAACAAAAAAATTCAGTTTAGATACAATGGTGGGGCAACTGCAAAATATTTAATTTGCTTCGAATTAAAATTAGTGCAAAAACATTTATCTTGATATAAAATTGATATAAAATAAAAGCGTATATAAATATTTCTGCATGTAGTAGATGCCTGCAGAAGAAGAAAACCAGAGTAGAAGCAACAGCAAATGTCATGTATAGAAATGTATAGGAGCTCAAAGAAAGAGTTTATGATGCACTGATACTATGAAGATCAAAATTTGCACAAAAAGAAAAATTCCTGTATGTCTAATTTTTACATTTGAATACTTTTGGAAATTTTTGCCATGTACGCCACTGGTAAATTTAAAAAAAATTGGTCATTCGGCTGTTGCATTGCAAAGTACTTTAATGCCCCAAAACCGGCCGAATAAATTGTTTTTGGCTATGCCTGTACGACGTTTGAAAATCTGATGTTGGTTAGTGAAATAACGAGTTTTTTCCTGTACAAGAAACTGGTTAGAATGTGTCGAGATTCTTCCTAGAATGTACAACAAAACTAATGAAACGTTTGACGTAATTAAAGGCCAAACGAAAAGATGTGGTGGCACGCTTTCGAAAGAATTTTCGGGGGGCTCCTTTTTTGTTTTCTTGATTTGGAATCTTAAAGACTGTTTTCGGTCCTTACATGTACATCATGTTTGATTTTAATTAGGAGAAATTCTATAAACAACAACCTTAAAATTCGATTGATTTGCGTCAGTATCCAGATGAATTTTTTGTAATTTATATTTTTTTTTATAGAAAACTGTCATTAAAAAAAAATAAAAATTGATTCCTGCTAGAAACAACAACTAAATTTCAACCACATATCCTGTATATAAACAACACTGTTTCATTAACATTTTTTTTGGGGTGTAGCCAAAATTATTTTCCAATTTTAAATAATTAATTCCTGATGCATCCGAAAATAAGAGTCTGTCAGTGCCATTATTGCTTTATTGTTGGGAATTTACTAAGAACAAAGCATACTTGATTGAATTTCTAGTGAAGAGAAAATTCATCATACACGAACGTAGATAAGCAGTACGCCCTCTACATTTGACGAATATAACTATCCCATATAAAATGTCATATATAAATATTTATTTTCCACCGAATCGGTTGTTATCAATGTTGTTACCATAGAATTAAGTTGTAGGTGGGTTATTTACGGCCCTAGTGCCTTTTATAAGTAAAAATTTGGGATTTCTGTACAAACCATATAACAAAACATCAAAAGAAACTAATCAATTTAACATTAAATTAATGCATATTGAAATTATTAACATTTTAAAGCAAAATAAAAGGCATTTGACTTTGTTGATGATGTACTCATTCAACTTTGTTATTGGAAATCAACTCAGTTTCACTTGGCAGGGCATTTCTTAGGTCGGAAGTAGCAGCTGACGCTGAAGCTGGTGTTTCTTCACTTCCGTCCCTTATATTTAAACATATCTAGCATTTTGACTCTATTTTAAAGGACCTAAGTAGCAATTACCAAAGGGCATTAGTAAAAAATTTTGATACAAAGTCCTTGGTATAGCTACATTTGTTCGAGAAATGAGATAGATCGTGGTAATCAAAGTAAAAATCCACTTACAGCTTTTAATTATCCGTAATTGAAACCAGAGAGCGGTCAAACTAGCAACGTCCACCAGTTATTTATCAGCGACAACTAATTGACGATTTCATTATTAGATTAAAAATGTCGGATGACTCGGTAGTGCATATCCTGCGAAATGGAAACAGCGGCATTAACGAAATGACAGTTCGTTGTTGCTAAATCAATTAGGCTAAGTAACGATCGAATGGTAAAGCGTGATCTACAATGTCAAACTTTTATTTCCAGATTGATTTTCAAATTACGGGTAGGGAATTTAATGAAATTCTATTCTCTGGGTATAGGTATAATCACTGATCAGGTTGGTTGTGTTTGTGAGAGGTCTCCGATGGGATTTACTTGCTTGTTTAAACGGCGTTCGAGAGATTTCTGTTTGGATTGTCATAAGTCGGGTAAATCTTCGATTTAACACTGTTAACACCTCGATTGATTTTCGTTTAAAAGCTGTTCGCAAATATTATTCATCCATTTTTAGTATGAAAAACACGACCTTTGGAATGTTTACAAAATAAAAATACACAAAATGTTACGCAGCAACCAACTTGCAAGCTCTTTTGGAACTGGTGATTGCGTATTTAGAATATTGAACGTTATACTGCTTAAAAGCAATAAAAGGAGATGGGATATGATTGTACAGGCCAGGAACCAAACCACCCAAAAGCATGGGAAGTATTTTTCAAGTCAAACAATCATTAAATCACTGAGATCTTGTTGAATCAGTTACAAAATAGTGTAGAGAATGTTTAAGTCGAATGAACTAGGCCAGAACATACCTTACTGTGAAGACCAGACACACTGGAATAGAAGGAAACTAAATAGCAGATGCTTCAGCAACTACTAGTACTACAAAATGTGCAGGCGAGCCTTCACCTAGACAAACTCAAGCCAAGGCTCCGGCACTGAGGCCATTGGCAGGCCCATTGTGCCATTCCTGCTACCTAGACATCCACGAAGCCTAGTCCTTCAATAAAGGCCACAACCTTTTCCAGTGGATACCTGCTTGTGTCTCCAGGGGCCATAACAGGGACTCCGAAGATTCGCCTGCGTTGTACAGCCCATCGTGGACACTGGACTATAGCAAAGAGAAGTTAAATATGTGACCAGATCAAAACTTATTTTTTAAAATACTCACGCTTTATTCCAGTGTAGGGAAAGGGTATTACGCATTCATATTTAATGTGTTTCTTCTCTTCTTTACTTATTAGCGCGGTGGCATCGGTTTTAATTGAAAGAGAAGGAGAGCGACGAAATATAGAAGAGGATTTCCATTGAAGAAAAGCGTGCTTTGCAAATATATTTACTTTATTACTAGCAATTTGCGATTCGGTCTGTTATTGCTCGAAGAGATGTATGTGTATGTTTGGTTGCGGTACTTTTAATTGTGTGATTTTACGTTAATTAATTTTTGTGAGCAATAAAACGTTAACCGGCTTCGTGGGAGATAGTTTCTAATTGAATTTGTTAAACCTTTGTAGTTAAAGGCGTTCCTCGGGGATATGGTGGATCTAAATAAGTTATTGTTTATCTGGAAAGTTGATATTTTATATTAAATCAAGGTTATTTATGTCATTTTTCATACAGGAATGATGATAATCTGCTCTATATTTTTTGATAACGCTGTCTTCAAAAGGTTTTATATCAAAAAAGAGAATATACAACCAGCTTTGTAGAGAAAATTGCAGTTTGTATGAGAAAAAAGGCTCCAGACTAGATATGTAGTCCATTAGTAGTGACCAAATACATACAAATGACTCCATGGTTGAAAGGAGTAAGTGCTAACAGAATCTGGTACATGCTAGACTCACCAAACTGCAGGAACAGGCCTATGAGAGGCTGAACTTGAGTCAAATAACCTTCAAAACTTGAACAGAAGTTTTTCTAAACATACAGGGATTATGACAGGACTAACTATAGACCTACTGCTACTGTGTTGCGTTTGAGCGCGGCAAGTTACAGACTCAGGACTTGCTAACGAATGTCGAGAACGACTTGCTAATCTTGCAAGCTAGCCCACTCTGGTTTTGAAGGCAACGAGATGGCGGATGCACTGGCTGCGGAAGGGGCGGCAGCTCCTTTCTGCGGCCCAGGCCCGACCATGGGCTTAACAAAATAAAAAATACGCAAGGAGACAAAAAAGTGGCTGAGGAATCAGCACCTCGCTCATTGGAATGCTCTGCAGGGTCCTAGACAATCCAAACTTCTACTGAAGGTCACGGGGCTGTACTACGCAGGCGAATCTTCGGAGTCCCTGTTATGGCCCCTGGAGACATAAGCAGGCATCCATTGAAAAAGGTTGTGACCTTTATTGAAGGGCTCGGCTTCATGGATGTCTAGGTAGCAGGAATGGCACAATGGGCCCGCCAGTGGCCTCAGTGCCGGAACCTTGGCTTGAGTTTGTCCAGGACAAGGCTCGCCTGCAAAACTAGTAGTAGTAGTAGTAGCAGACTCTATGAGCTTCTTTCGTGAGCCTTGAGGATGTGATTAGACTCACCCTTTTATAGATTATTATCAACTTCTTTAGGAAGATTAAATATAATAAAACTTCTCCTTGATTTAAATCGAATTATGATGAGTAAATCACTCGAATGAGCTGAATCGATACTTACTGACTAATTAGTATAATCGATGCATAGTAAGTTTGATTGTTCGAATATTAAATAGACAACCCGAATTATGGGATTTAATTCATTAGGGAGACATCAACGATGGGCGGCGAGTGGGCGATCCCTGCCAGGGCAGATTTACAATTCAGGTAATGAAATTACAGTTGTACGAATGTCATTACATAAGTGTAAGCACGCTCACTATTAGCTAATAAAATCGATCCTGACGGTGTAATCTCCCTAAAACCAGAAACCGACTAAAGCTGCTCCGGCTAAATTGAACGAATGCCAGTAGTAGTTGACTTTAGACCATTCCACTATATAATTACTTTTTCCTATTAGGTTTAATTGCGTAAATCATGCCTTTGTGCAGCTTTGTTCCGATTGAATTTAATTCCGTTTAATGACACATCTAAATAATTAACGTTTAACTTTTGAAACTTTTCAAAGCTCTCCCATTAAGTGGAATAGAGCACCACAAAATACCAAAATGTTCTCCTTCCGAACGTCATATACGTCCAAGTAGGAGTAGGAGCTGGAATATATGTGGTCCAGAGTTAATGAGACAAGAGGTAGATAGCCAAAAAATCGACCACCAAGCAGCTCTAAGGTTCATATTGGTTTGGGAGTGTCACAAGGCCCTCAACAGACTACGTAGTCATAATAGAGGGACCCCAGCCTTGGTATCAGGCCTCCAAGGAATAAAAGGTCGATGAATTGGCCAAGCAGGAAGCAGCGAAGGTCATGATAGAACCAGAAACTTCCTGTGGAATTGCCCAACTATGGAGAGCATGGATAAACAACCAGCGAAACTGTTACACGACCTATGTCAAAGTCGAAAAACGACGAGGATGAGGGTGGAAATGCTGACTGGACATTGTAGGCTGAGGAAATATATGCACACAATTGGTCTAGCAGATGACAGCCTATGCAGGACCTGCCAGGAAAGAGACGAAACTGCAGAGCTCATATTCTGTGAGTGCGAAGACCTAACAAGGATGTGATATCACTTACTTGGTGAAGAAAAACCGTGGGCAGAGAGGTTGGAGGCGGTATCCAGGCTATAATAATATGTCCAGTAAAATGAATAAAGCTAGATATGGAGCTCCAAATGTAAGGAGGACCACAATGGATCTAAAAAGGTCGCAGTTTTCTTCTGTAATCACACATGGAATTGTGGATAAACCAAGGTAATGATAGAAAAATATATTTTTGAGTTGTTTATCCGTTTTTTTTATGCCAATAAAACCTTCTTAACCATGCATTTAACAAATTAAGGATACAGCCACGATAATGAAAAACAAAATCATAAAATCATTACGGAAAACAAAGAAAAACAAAATGACTTTTAATTATGCCTCGGTGGTATATCCCAGGCTTAGCTTTCCAAAATGGAATCAAAATACAAAGGGAATTCTCTGTAAAAAGAAACGGGAAATCCGAGATGGAGAGGTAGCCTTAGCTTGTCCAACAGTATTGAAGCACAAAGTGCTGATTTATAATTAATACGTTCATTTTCATTGAGCTGGCGTTGTTTTTGCTTTATTCCAGTTTAAAATTACGGGCGTTAAATACTGAAATTCGTGCTTGTACCTACTAGGTGACTGGTTAAGAGAGGTAAACCGTAAACGACCTAGTTAAAGTTATTAAAACCAATGGTGCATTAAAGTATGACATATAAGGAATTTTTTATGAAATTTTCAAGAAGAAATATTAAAAAATACGTCCATGGCAGCAATTAGTTGATCAGCCCAGATTCCCATGTCTTCATTGAAGACACTGCCTGCGTTCCAGGTTCCTCTCAAGAGCTTTGATAAGATTTTCCATACGTTGGTTCAAACTGTCATTGTTGCTTTGGGTGTAGCCTCCAACACATCGCACCAGGTAGTTTATTGGACAAAAGAGGAAAACATAGAGCAAAATAAAAATAATACAAGCCAATTTTTTCATTATTGAATTAAAAATATTGTGAAATGTAGTTAACAAAATATATATACACTATAAAATGTATCGAATACGGTCCTTATTTTATTGACGTATCCTTGACGAAAAGAATGGTCAGCCTCATCAAAACATAACGAAGTCTTTTCTGGGAGCCAAATCACATTATAACTAATTGAAGTGGACCCGGTAAAAAGAGAGAAAGAGAGATGGAAAACCTCTTATACTAGAACTCTTTTCAAAATGCCCGCACATGCTAAAAAGCCGAGTCCATTCGGTGCTCCATCTCGCTCTGTCTCTCCATCCTCTGGGAATAATGCATTTGACAAAGTTAATGTAAAAAGTCAACTCAGAATATGGTAGATGGAGTAGACGAAAGGGACCATTTTGTTGAGTGTATTAAATGGCATTATAATTTCTTTTTATAATTTTCATTGAAACGTTCTTTCTTATAGTGATTTAACAAAAATTTTAAGACATTATTTTGTATATTTAGGATATTGTCTTCCACATATTTGCTGCTTGGAATTATTTGAATAAAGATGCCATAAATTCAAAATTCGCGCTCAACCAAAAATGACTGATGACTTTAGCAGTGCGTTCAGCATCTATGGGTTGAGTGAGGAGCGTTGATTGTAGCTGCTAGACTTTATATTACTATTAAAGCATCTATAACGTTATAGGATAACATTTTGGATAATTCATTTCCAACGAGTGAACCAAACATGAATAATGTTAAAATTCCATTTAGAAAATAAATTCGAATGCGACCTGTCTTAAAATAATGATTACATAATGATATATTTATATAAAAGTCTCTTACAAATGTGATTACATTTTAATATTGAATGACGAAGGCAATGCATGTAAAGCCAACTTTACTACTTTACATTAGGATGAAAGGTTGTCCAAGTCATTCAGGTGAGCAAGGATAAGGGTACGTGGAAGAAGTCGGCTAGTTTTATGGTTGCTTACTTTCGTGAATAAAAAGGGATCGCGAAAAAAAGTCAATCGATTATCTTCTGTCATATATTTTCAATTGCAGCTCACTGTTTAGACAAAGCAAATTAATACCTTTGAAAGATCGATACAATATAACTAATAGCCGCCGTGAATTATGGATAAGGTTCATAGGCAGGCCATTTGAACTACCATGTGAACAACCGCATGTTGTTCGAGACTCCTCCACACGCAATCAACGTTTAAAGTACATATTTGACAGCGGCGGGGACACAAATCATTCCTTTTTCCGGGAAATAAAAATATCCAAATTACCGAGTCAAGAATATGTAATAATAATAAATCTTTTTCTCTCCAATCTTCTCACGAATAAAAGCCAACAGGAATAGTATATGCACTGTTTCCAGAGTTTATATAGGATGGCATCTTGAAATTGTAACCCCGGTGCACCCGCAGCTGATATTTGTCAAGTAAATGGGGGCGTTTAATAATTTTTTTATGATTCTTTTATTTATTTACGGGAATACGATAATAATGACTATTTTATGAAGTGTCTATTATTTAAACTTTCCAGTATTAGAGACTTTATAGCGGTACCCTTTAATTACACGCTTAAAACTTTTTTTAAATCATGAAACAATATATTGCGTGCACGCAAAGTATGGTTTTAAAAAAAACGAACTAATGATTCAAGTTTCAATCTGGTGTTTTACCTTCAAACTTCAAATTAAAAAAAAAATTGTTTCAAAATTTCAATCTATATGTTAATGACGAAACGGACATGCCATTTGGAAGGCTTTATTTGAAAGAAAAGGTCGTAACTAAAAGGCTTTTAGTTTTCCTTCCATTCGCTCTATACAGGACAATTCCCTAATCTAGTTTATAGTAATAAACGTCCTTAGAAAATGTATATCATTACAAACTCTGTGAATCAGAAGCCGGTCCTGTCGAAAACTGTGAATTTTGGCGAATGCGACATTTCTAGAGGATTCCATAACATAGTAAAGTTAGTAATATTCTCTACTGTTCTGGAAGTTTAACAAACAACGGAAAATTCATGAAAATGAATCTTTTTCTCAGTGTAAATCGTTTGACACAGACGCTCATCGTCCGATACGTCAGTCGAAACCTCTAAAAACGTTCAACTAATTTTCCCGGCTCTCCATAATGGAAATTCTATTTTAAATTAAATTTAATTCTCGCTAATGCGTTAATGTAAACTTCCTTTTTCAGGGTTTAATAATTAACTGCAAAATTGGTGCTTTGTGCTTTTGTCATATCAATCAAACCATTAGCGAATCCATCAGCAAACCGTGGATTTATTACCTTTTAAACTACAACTACTATTAATTAATTAATATATGTTACCTAGAGGAATGTCAATACTAGACAGAAAATGGCTATGCTTGAAGCCATCTGTAATCCTATAATTAGGTCTTGTCTGATCAAAAAACTGTAAAGAATCTAGACAAGGAATACCAACTTTAATGGAGATTGACGCATCCAAAGAGTTTACTGAACAGGGTTCCTTAAGAACCTGGATAAATGAAAGGTTACCTCAATAAAAAACCCCTCTAATCAAGATGGAGAGGCAGAGACTGCGTTGTCAAGGCTAAGATCGATTGCTAATATGCGCACTATGTTTACCAGATGAAATACCCTTACTCCTAAATGCGGGTCTCTACAGAAGTCAATCTATTGAAAAAGGCTAACCAGGCGGAAAGTGCCAGAGCACAAGCTGAAGGGGCAGTTCTCAAATACGTGCGGAAAAACTCCCATCTTTCCTGAACTGAGAAAACACGTAGGAAGGGATGATCCTACGAGAAGTGGACTTAAAAGAGCGGGGCTGGATAGTATCTTCGCTTTCTTGGTCAAATACTGAGAGGGGAATCCCAGAAGGATGCACCAAGTGCCTAATGAAGCTATGGAGTTGTGCTAACTTAGAAACTTATCAAACCAAATCAACAAATTGAGCACTTTTCTTCAAATTTTGAAGTTGTAGGCCAATTTCTTCTAAATATTCAACATTTTTCACCATACTAGAGGCTCCCAAATCCCATAGTACCATCTATCTTGATTGAAGACAAGTAAACCAAAAAATTTGGCTGAAAACCATCACGTCTCAACCACTGGTATTTTCATTATGTCAACCGTCTTTGAATCCGTAGTGATGGTCGTTCGTATACTTTTGTAATTTGTAAAAAAACTTGTTTTCTCAAAAATAACGTTGTATACCTACAAAAGGGTAATAAAACCAAGAAAATGAATTAAATTTTTTTTATTGTGGAATGCACACAGAATAAAAGTAAAGTTCGTTATAGAAATATTTTTGAGCAAATAATTTTTGTGTGTAAAAAGGGAATCGAGGTGAGGAAGTTAGTTTATTACAGTTCAGGATGGGATTTTGCTTTATTGCACACAATTTAAGTTTTAACGAAGTAAACATTGTATGAGAAATTAGGTTTTTAAGTAGCAAAGGTTACGACAAAGGACCCAAAACACAATTCATTTTTTAAGTGACAATATTAAAAATATGTTCAAGTAAATAGTGTATTGTTTTACGTCGAAAGTAACATTTTTTGAAGCGAGTAGAGCAGGCGCTGTCGAGGCTTGGGATGTTCACGAACTTCAAAAAATGTTTTCGACGAGTGAAACACTATATTTTTTCTACAATCCTGTTTGTATTATAATAATTTACTAAATAAACATGATTGTTAATGGTAATAAATCCAAAGAGGTCTGCTGAGCTTCATTTACTATTTGTGGTGTGTATTTGGAAAATCTAAGGAGCCAAAATAGGTACTCCAAGACTGATAAAAAAGCTTAAAATTTTAATAATTCAACGTACTTTTTGTTGTGTATTGATAATGGCAATGTCGTAACCTCTATTATATAAGAACCTCGTGAGGAAAGGGCTTTTTACCTTCTCTTTGTTCGGCTTTCCTAATTTGGAATGAGACTATTACGGAAAAATTTAATTGGGCTTTGCGAGGGATTACAAAGATGGCGATTGCTTGTTTGAAATAATATCCACTTCATTATTTAACCTAAAAATTATTTCAAAATTGTTTCTTCAAAAATTAAAACGAAATTTTAATTTACCGGAATATAAATTGTTTGAGGTAATTCTTTTTTATAAAATGAGAAGCGTTTTTTTTTTCTTGAATTGTTTATAAAATATTACAGTTTACCACACTCATGGGAAAAGTTATCTTTTTGGTTTTCTTAGTCCAATTTTTCACCTGTAGATAGTTTTTATTAAATTTTGAACACAAAGTCGAACAAAGAAGAAGTTTTGACTATAATTATACCAGTAGTAAGTTTTTAAAACTTTTATTTACATGTAAGTGTAACTTTAATAAAAGTTTTTTTATTGGTGAACCCTTTTACCTATTTAAAGGACGCCTCTGCTTAATTAAATCGAAGTTTAATGTCTATAATAATGGTTCAAGTTACAATTTTTCTATTATTGATCTGACAGGAGTACTTTGTAACGTCGAAACCTTTATTTGAACAATATTTATAACAATTTCAATTTTATGAATGAAAATAGTACAGTTTGATATTGTTTGAAATTTAATTTGATACTATTAACATTTCTATGGCAAACGCAAGGTATACCAATGTCACCACGAATGAACCATTTTACATCATCAGTTCTTTTTTCCATTTCTTTTTCTTGTAGTAGTAATAGATACCAGTATTTATAATTTCAAAGTGCACCAATAAAAAAAAATAGCGTAAAGTAATCGTGGATAACTGGTCTCTAAAACACTTGCTCTATTTCGAGCACTCTATTTCGCATGTTTTAAAGACCTTAAAATCCATTTATACTTTAATACATTATTACGATATTCAACAACATTTTAGAATATTATTTATAAATTTAATGTTTAATTTTCACTTTTGAATTATTGAAAAAAAGAAGTCTTGAACTGTTTTTTGTAAATCAATGCCATAATAATTTCAGATTGTGTGTAAACATGTTGTTGATTATAGTAAACATTTTGTTTTAACAGGAAAATTGGTATTTAATTGGAAAACTTAACATCTGTACAAAAACAAACTATCTTTCTTCAAAAGTTAAGAATATGGTACAAGTTCTACATTGATTGTTTTGCGAATAACCCAGTTTGGCGTCATAATACAGTAAATGATTAGGTTAACCCCTTAAAAACTTACATTTAAAAAATTCAGGTGAACACTTTTACTAATAAAGCCCATTTTTTGAATAAAATTATTATCCTGTAAATAAAAAAAACAGCAATTTGGATCTATTACTTTTTCCTGGGAAATTAATATCAATTTTCCCCCGTTTTCTTTCTCCCTTTATATCAAATCATATCTTTTTTCACTATCCAATCGCTCTGTAAATTAAAAATGGGATCTACCAATTATTTTTTGCCAATTTAACGTTCCAACAGTTGAAAAAACTGATTCAACTTCACAAAAACGTTTAAGTAAATCTGATTTTTGGTCTCCATAGTTTTTTTTTAAATATATTTACAAGTTTAAATCTAATATATACACTTTGTCTCACTCGAAGTTATCACTGTATACAAAAGTCGAACTTCGTTGTTCTTGGAGATATCTGGCGTGCATTTCCATCGCCGCCGATAGGAATTTATGATGGAAAGAATAGGGGCTGTAGGTTAAGGGTATGTTCAGATGCAATGGGCCCCCGCCATCTGTAAAACAAAACAAAAGGAAATTTAGTACCCGGCGACTTCGCCAAAATTTATACAATGCAAAGCTAGTCAAAATGTTGAAATTAAACACAATAAATACTTCGTCTCCTTATCAGTTTAAAGTAAATATCAGGAGATGTCGTTACTATCGCATTTTTAACATTCTCTTCACTGATGTGAATATATTAATGTGATTTCTTCGTTATCTACAGTCAGAATAGATAACGCGGTTTTTCTTGATACCATACCAACTATATTTGATGAAACCTAATTGCCAAACAGTGAATAGACATTTATTTACTATACACAAAAGGGTAATCCACTTCATTATCCCTTGATTATGAAACGTGACTTATTGATCTATTGTCCTAATGTTCTCTTCTATACCATCCCATCATATCGAATAATGGTTAATTTGTCGGATAACAAATTGGCTTACCTGCATTAATTAACATATAAACTATAACAAGCCAATATTAATTGGTCAAATGACTTAATTCGTTCAAAATCAGCAATTAATAATAAATTGTGTGAGCAGATATTCAATTTTAAATAATTATTCGTAATTAATATGATATAGAGCTACAGAAAAAGCTAATGAGAAGTACAGGATGTTGCCAAACTTAGTTACACAGAGAATTCCAACCAACCTTCCCTATTTTTTGTTTTCGATTTATTCATCATCGAATTTATTCCTTGTGGATGTCCCACATTGTATGATTTTTGACGAGTTTTTTCAATTTTTATAATCTTAAAACCAAAAGAAATATGTATTCAGTATTACAATATTTTTATTCTTAAAACAACCAAAATATTCTATAAAGTTTTTCTTCGATAGAAAACGTGGAAAACTTGACACAATTCCGAACGTCAATCGATCGGTTAATACAAGAAACAAGTAAAATTGTCATAAATCTCATGTGTGCAAAGAATCCAACACTACCATCATCAGCTTGAGTGCCATCGAAAAGTTTTTATTGACATAATCCTGATGAACCCCATGTGAGGTTATCAGTTATACTCTCTCATTGCCCATTAGCGAGATTGGACCCTCAGTAGTTCTCCTCGCCCGAATACAGGATCGTCTTTAGCTAATTTTAGCACATTTCAAATTTCAGTAGAACAAATTGACAGTTATCTTCCTGAAAATCGCGAGGATATGATTCAATAATAAATTTGGTAACCATATTCCACTAAGGAATAGACCTTTCAATAGCTCTGTAGTTTCTTAGACCTCATTTTTAAATTGTTAAAAGTAACAATACGGAAAAAATGTAGAGTATGACCCTGTCTTTCCTTCCCTTACCCTGGCACCCGATTCACCAGCCAGGACTAAAAGAAATTGTTTCCTGCGAGCTTGGAAATGAATTAATGCATTCCAAACATCCATTATTAATCAATCTTAATGTAAATGGTTCCGACTAGGAGCTAATTGTAATTTCAAAATTGGTCCAACGTTCGCTCTTTCCTTCCAATAATAATGTACATAATGGAACACTGTTTTCCCAACTTTACGTGGTATAAATTTGAGTGATATACGGCTCTGATGTTTTTCCAACAATTCTGAATTATTGATGAAGAGCTTAAACTAATTGAAAAAGGCGATATTTGGCCAAGAACACCAAATAATTATTTCAAATCATTTCTTTTACGATGAACAAAAGATAGTACATTGTTGAACAACATTATTTCAAAAAACTACTAATTACTTCTTATGTTATTGAACAAATGATATATTTAATATCACATATAAATCTTAACAGCCTGATGGCTTACCACTCTGGCTTGGTTGTCGCTTTGAAAATTTTGTTGTCTCCAAAAACAGGCTAGTTCAATAATTTTAATGTTGAAGGTGATGAATTGGACAAAATATTCGGGAAATACATTTTATTTAAATAATTCGTCGTAATTTATATTATAAAATATAATTTTTAACATTAACGTATTCAACAATATCTCTCCAAAACATTTCCATACCGAATGCGTCAGAAGTAACATTCAAATGAAGACATCGAAGTGAAGGCATCTGATATCAAACCAACTTGTAACTGTAATGGAACGCGTAAAATTAGAGAAAGAAAAGCAAAGCGAAAGTGGAGTAGAAAGCAAGAAGAGCCTGGTTGAGAGATAGATATCCGGAAGAATTCTACAGCATATCAGAGAGGCACTCAACTTAATGAAACGAGTAATCCTAGAGCAGCTCTCCTGCCTAATCCATCTCGATGCATTCCTTTACGTTTTAATATTCATCCCGAAACAGTTGAATCTTGTCGGCGGCGTTGCCTCTTTATTCTGATGTCTTCAAACACCAACAAAAACTGTAAATTTTTTTCGAAATGTCGACACTATATACTGTAATTTATATACACGCAGCTCGTGCTCAAAGTTTTTAGCGTTTTTCGAAAATTTAATGACACTTTTTGAGAGTGAAAGTCCATTCACGTATTTAAAATCTTTTCCTGGATCGATTACAACATTCTCAGTCTTCAATAAGTCGATTTATGACTACAGGAAAGTGAATTTATGAATATTTTCACTACTTTCACATTGGAACCCCCCAATTTGTACAAGTAGACTGTTTTTTTTAGATAGGTACCCCCCCAAAAAAAATTCCAGTAAAATACTCCTGAGCTTATAAAACAAAAATGGTAAAGTTGGAAAAACCCCCAAGTTATGCAATTTTTTCCTCATGTAGACTGGTTTTTTGAGGTAGGCACCCCTCAAAAAATTTTCTGTTCAATATTCCTGGTTTCAGAAAACAAAATTGGTATAGTTGGGAAACCCCCTAACTCTGAATTTTTTCCCCAGTTGACTGGTTTTTTGAGATAGGTAACCCCCCAAAAAAATTTCTGTTAAATATTTCCGACTTTATAAAAAAAATGGTAAAATTGGAAAAACCCCCAAGTTATGCAATTTTGTACCCCCCAAAAAATGTCGTTCAGTACTCCTGATTTTAAAAAAACAAAACGTGTAAATCTGGAAAAACTATATTTGAATAAATCCGACAACGTTGCAGCTTCAATATTTATTTAAAAACAGTTGACTCGCGTCCGAGTACGACTACACACACTTTCTGGAAACAGCACTTACACTAACCACCCGTATGATAGAAGCGTTAATCTCGAAAAGACCGTATTAATAATTTCTTCTCATTTTTTCTTCTTCTTTACTGTTTCAATTTCGTGAAGTGGTAGAGTTTTTATTTCACGACCAACTTTTATATTTCCTTATGATATTAAAAAACATCTATGTGTGGGTACGTCAAAAATTCTCATTTATTTAAAAGTAAAAGTTTCCGAATCCCACATAAAATATATATCAAATTATAATAACAATAAATAAAAAACTGGTTTGGATAATTTGTGCGAGTTAAAAAGTAATGAATGCAATTTTTATATCATAATTTCATCCCTTTGTATCTCAAGTAATTCCTTATTAATATTTATCTGGTTTTGATCTCACATTTTACAAATTAAGAAACTACACAAAATACACAATAACATGACATTTGCTAGGTTATGTTAATAGAAACGAAGTTAGGCACAACATGTCAAAATTAAAGTACTAGCTCTGTACAAAACAAACTTAGAATTTATGAAACAAGAATTCCCAACGAACCAATTCCGTCTAGTTAAGTATCTGCTCACTTTAAATTTATTAGTCGGAATAAGTAGAACCTCTTTTACGGGATTAAGAGCTTCCATCAAAATTTTCCCAATACCGGACAAAACAACACGAGCCATTGAATTCGTCGGGCGACGGAAGCCGCCTTCCACCACCGCCTCTCTACTGAACAAATTCTTTGAGATTTATGAATTGGCTTACTTAACGGTATCAATTTGGGCTCTGTGCAGGGCTTACAACGGGACGCCGACACAACGGAATTCGGAAAATCATAAGCGTACCATACAGAATATTTTCAAGCACTTGAGTGAGATATAAAATTCATAAAAGGATTTTTCTTTAGCAGTAATAAAGGATAGAAATATTTCCCGTGTGCAGTAAGTGCAGTGCACATCACTTTTTAACAGAGAAAGAATATTCAAGTAAAATTTCATCTCCTTAAAAAGATTCGGGTGATACAGCAATGTAAGGAATACAGGAGTACACCCTGAGCGGGTTAAACGGTCCCTCCCACCGCCTTCGGGCTGCTGCTGCTGCTAAGCCCCCTACATTAATTAGTCCTCAATGCGAGGGAGCCATGAAAGTTTACCAGTTAATTAGGAAGTCGCTACGTACCGCGGGCATTCGCAATTTGCTTTAATTCGTTTTCCGGGTGCGTTCCAAGCGATAGCATCGGGTTTGTCTTCTTCCATGGCTCAGACTCTTCTTTCGGGAACAATAACTTATCGATAACGCCTTAATACAATGAAAATGTGTCTCTAGTATTTCGGTACTAGATAGAATTTCCAATATTGGGTTGCTCCTATGCGAAATGAATTATCGTTTGGCCCCACGTTGGGCGCCAATTTTTAAATCAACCTTATAAGCTACATAAACTGAAATTTTTTACTTTGTAGTGACTAAAATCAATGTATACGCTGTATACGTTTTTATATATATTCTGTGTGTCTTGGATCAAGGGGAAACCCGTGCAAATTCATAAAAAAGGTGTGCGCTTAATTAGACAACAGTCAAACTTTAATTTTTCATCAAGTGCTTGGCAAATAGCCGAGCAAAAGGGGATCGAAAGGGGGCGGTGAAGAGTTTCTACCATGTATAGATTGCGGATTTTAAGGCCTTGGGGGTAGTTCCAGTGTTAACTTTGATTAAATTGCATCAGGCCGCTGTCGATGCGGGTCAGAAAATTGGTTTGAAATTTTTCAAATAGAATTTGCCGTTTGGTATTATACTAAAGGGTGTGTAACTTAAATTTATTTTAATAAATTTTTGAAATATTCCCACGAGTCCGACCCTGATCATTTACCTTATTTATAGTCACGATCTATATTGCTAATTAAAGTTTTCATTTTCAGCTATCAGTGCTCTGTCAGAATGGAAACTATTATTACTTCGAGAAGATCCTGTCGCTTTTTGAACACGTAAGTACTCCTTTTAATTGTCTTTCTGTCTAATTGGAAACACCATCCCAAATTAACTAACCAGTACTCCCACTTCTAGAATTAATGTTGATTTCTTAATAACAATATTATACGTTGTAAAGACCAACGGAAAATAAAATAGTAGTAGAAGTCTTCTTAGACATAGACATAGCAGCCATTAAAGCACTGAGCTCTTGCGTAATCAGTTCCAAAATGGTGTAGGAATGCCTAGACAAACTAAATGAACTAGACGAGAACAATATAGTTACCTTACTATGGATTCCAAGATACACTGGAATAGAAGGAAATGAAATAGCAGATGAACTAGCAAAGAGAGGGGCTAAAATACCTTTCCCAATGTAATATTGGAAGAAATAAGTGAAGCCGAAAGAAAAAGATCTGACCAAAAAAAATACATACATAGACTCTTGACTTTGGCTCTTCTATGAGATATTCAGAAACAGCTACAAAATGCGTTCAAATCATTAATATTTCTATTTTAATTAGTAAGGGCCCAACTAAAAGGATGGCCATTAGTACAGGTCCGGAGGGCAATCTGTGACTAACAAAAGCGGCCAGTGTCTAAAATTGAGCGGTAGGAACAATATAAAGGGGTAAAATGAGTTCAACAAGTCAAGCTTTTCCTTATTATATTTGTTTGTTTCGCTCTATACATCCAACAGGGGATTTGAAGCCTTTTGTGTTTGTTATAGACCTGAGGCTAGAAATTTTATAATAGATACACGATAGAATGGAAAAACTTTATTGAATTGAGCTAAATTTTAGTGAATCTTCAGTACTAAAATCGCATCGGAATCAAATCTGATAAGCAAGTGTTTACATGAGCCGCTCTACCTGATTCTATCTGCCTTGTTAAGTCGAGCATTTTTGTTCACATTGTCAATTAATTTCAAGTTATGGGAGCATCTAAATGCCTTAAAACCTTGTAATTGCCTTGTTCTCCATTCTTCTTGCTTCCAACAATCAGGACAGAAACATATAAATGTCGCTGATGTTTTTGAATCTTCATTAACATATCCCGTAAGTTCTAATATTTTTAGTGAATGATTTATCATCTAATGTCTTTTAATTCTAAGATCTGCTGCTCTTTTTACCGAATTTTGGGTTCAATTTTGGGTTCTTTGATAATTATTTGGCCTTCTTCGTCATTGCACTGATCTGAAGACAGATTTTCAAAATCAAGAATATCCTCGACATTCCAGTAAAGAATTTAAAGCTTAACTTAAGCTGCCTTATCGCAAAACCCTCCGCTTTCGGAATTGAAAGATTGAGTACTTTATTTTTATATAATTATTCAGAGTGTTTTCATTTCATTTAGATACGTCATCCGGTTTAAATTTAATAAAAGGAAAATTAATTATATAAGTATTAAGCTCATACAAGAGCCATTATGGCATCTCCCTTCCACCGCTCCTCTATGTTATTCTCTCTCCATTCTCTATTATCCCATCAAAATATCACACATGTCCTGTCTAATTAGAATATGTCTCGGGAAAATAACCGGGAATTAAATACAATTCTACAGAGAGAAATAACATTTTACGAAATATTATTATGATTATGAAAATAACACATTAATTAATAGAAAATAAGTTTATAGCTGAAGGTAAATCAATTTGCTATCGGGTGAAAAGATTTAAAAGAAATTTTGACAGCAAGGACAAGTTATTCATGTCAAGAAGGGCCGTGGAAGGCATCTTGGTATCTTGGAAGTTATCTTGGAAGGTATCTCAGAAATTATCTAAGGAACTGGGCAATTCTGATAAATGAAAAATATAAAGAAGATAAGATATATCCTGCCTTGAAGACACTTGGTAGATGTCAATTGTATTGTGGCCAGGGTTGGGGATTTGAAGTGGCTAATGACGGACGAGCGGAAATTAGATATAAATTTTAAAAATTGCAGTCTAAGCATACTTTTATTTATTACAAATGAAGAATTCAACCTCAATGCCTTAAAATCCCCTCCCTGATTTTGATTTTCCTCTTACTTAATGGTATTATTCGAAAATGAAATGGCCTTTTTTAGTACCTAAAAGCCAGCTAATTAATCACGTTCTCCTTCTCATCAGTAATGGTCTCCAAATGTTCATTTCAACTAAAGTTCAATTAAGCTAATGTACATTATTTGCATCTCATACCATTGCCGCTACTTAGACAACTCTAGGACGATCCGTGAGGTCGTCTTGTTGCTTAGACTAGAATTTCCCGAGTCGTAATTTCATTGCTAATACTACCATTTGAATTTAATAAAGAAAAATATACAATAAATATTATTAATAACAATATTTTAAAACTGATGAGTCTAATTTTGATGTAGAATAGTGGAATCTAATCTTACTCATAAGCTTGAACATTAGACTATTTGTTAAAAAAGAAATAATAATATAATATCCTTAAAAATAAAGTAAAAGCAAAAACAATTCTCTTTGTGAGAGCCAATATGCCTGTAAATTCCAATTCCCAGATTGAATTTGTGAGCATTGAATAATTCAGTAAAGTCCGGTCACAGCATGAAAGACATCGCCCTTCTACCACCCCACACCTCTACTTTTCTCTTTCCTGGCGAGCTCCCGGACAATTTCTTACCCAATTTTCTCATTTCCAATTTGTTGTTTCATCTTGTCGAGTGCCCACTTTATGGATACGTTTTGCGATTCCGAAGAACCCTTATTTTTATTAGTATTATTATATAAATTTTTTAGTAATTTTGGAAGATTTCCTCCCAAAAAAATATTGAAGTCTCAACTTTAATTCTTCCATGGTTCTATGTTCATTTGATTCATAGTCTCATCAGCAGCAAAACTTCATTTTTACGACAGTATTTTCTAAGATTAGAAACATTATCCTTGAATATCTAGTTATTTTTTGAAAACTTCTACTTCCATGAATGGTAATAGCCCCTTCGAACAAAACCCAGCTCTCTAAAACCATTAACAAAGAAAATTAAAAAAAATCTACCCACTATATACAAGTTTGAAAAATTAATTAGTCATTATATCGGCCACATTGTACGGAGCGGAGTTTTAAATATGAAAGTTAATTAGCTCGAGATTGATAGTACGATAGGCTTTGGCTTTTATAATCAGATATTCACCTGCATTCATTCCAGAGCCTCACAAAGCTTTTTCGCGGAGTATGGTTTTCAATTAAGTGAAACGTATAAATAAGAAAAAATTTGTATGTATTAAAATTTAATGTAATAAAAGCAGGTTCATCGCATTCGTTTTAAATTGTAGTTTTCGTATTGCCATAAATTATGGAAAAAAGTGCCTAGAAATCACGTAAGTATAGATTGCTCTTCAACTAAAGGGATAAAGAAACTTTCCATACATTGATTCATCTGAAAAGAGTCACCGGGCTCGAAATCATAAGATCGTCTCCAAAGCTTGAACCCCAGAAGCATTTGTTGAATTTGACAAGTACTCAGAGGTTCTTCACGGGTCTACAGTCAGTTAGCAATCCTGTGGAAGGTGGTAATCGTTGTTCATCCACTTTCAAGTATTTCTCCAACTTTTTTACAGAATTCCCTCACTGGTTCTGCTTCTAGCGTATCTTTTTTAAATCTTCCCTAATTAGCTTAATATTTAGATATCCAGATTTGTTTCTTCTAAAGAAATTTTAATAAGACAGAGGCAGTTACTCGAGAATGTCGACACCATTAAAACCCAAAACAACAATTCCAGTTAAAATTGTTCTCCAAGCAAACAATCAAAACCGAAAGTGAAAAAAAAAATCAGTTTCCCAAGGTAAATCGCGTTTCGCAGAGAAATGTGTCAATTAATAGAGTCATTTTTGTTTTCATCTAAGTCTGCACGTAAATTGGCCTCTAGTTTAAATTTATAGTCGAAATGTTTACGTTAATTAGATCTACCGTGGTTGAATAAACAGTGGCGTAACAGTGTATATATTTTTATAATGAACTGGGTCGCCCAGTATATAAGAGCCTTCGTATTGATCGAAAAATCTCGTAGTAGATAATTTATTAAGAAAGTTTTTCAATAGAGAAAGAACCATGAAAACCGTAAAGAAAATTTAATTAATAAATTAGTTCCTTGCTAGTGTTGGATAGACTTCTTTGAAATATGATTTCCATCAATCAAGAGTGTATAGAAATGACCACAACATAGATTAAATAATAACTTGGTCAAGACGCAAAAGGAAATTAACTTTTGACTTTGATGTAAGACCCTCAGTTCAGTTCAATATCCCTCTGACGATTTATAATGTCACTCTTTTCTAGAAATGGACGAAGAAGAAAAAAGCAAGAGGGCAATAAAAGCTATTATCGACCGTTCGGATATAACTTTTATTTGATTTGGAGAAAAAATTGAAAATTTAAAAAAAATCGATTATCAACTATAGTTTGTTTATATGCAATAATCCTTTGACAACCAGCTGTACTCAAACTTAAAATATTTTACAATTTATCAATAATTATTTTAATTCTTTACTCATTTTTTACTAAATTTTTAATAAGAAAACTCTTTTGTGCCACTTTTCAATCTCCTCCCACTTCCCCCCAAATCATTAAAGGTCACCTCGAGCATCAATCATTTTAATGTTTGTCAGTCCGAAAAGAAAACACATCTTTTCACCCAACGACTATTTGCCAATTTGGAAAATTGCGTCAATGTTCCAAAAAGTTGGTAGATTTATTTCAATTTAACCAGATGAAAATGGATTCCCCGCAAAATTAACATTAATATAAAAGCTCCACCAATTTCCTTAATGCATTTTGGATTTTCATTTCTCATCAGCCAAAGTAATCCCTGAATATTGCTTTCCAATATCAAACTTCACGCCCACCGCCAAGCGTGGTTCGAAAACAACGACAACATTTGAGTTATTTCCAAAAAAATAAAATAATAATTATCTTATTTCCATATTTATTATGCTCATCTTCTATGGAAAAGACAAGTTTGTGAATTTAGATTACTCCTTCAACTTCAATCTAACCCAGAATGTTAACAATCTATAGATGAGTTAATCTGTCTCCATCCACAGGTCCCACAATCTCCTAAAGTTTGTCCAGCATTTCATATTCTTCTAAGTAGAAGAGACCAAGATGGTAATCCAGGTTAAATCATCCAGTTACAGACCTGATCTCTTTCCTTTCATTATTCAAGTTTTCCATTGGGTAACTTGCTTTATGGCAGAAATTCCATCTAGTATGAAATAGTTTTCTTCACCGGTGCCTCGAGCTTTTGAATAGTCTTTCCATGACATAATGGTTCGCTACTTTGTTATCTAGAATTTATATCAGTTGATCTGTCAGACTTAATACCTCCTCCATGAGTCCGTTCAGCAGTAGGTTCCATCTTGACTACAAGTTCTGCCGGAGAAGTGGCTGATTTTCTCTTTTCAAGGTTAGATGTCATTAGAAGTCAGTTGCTAGCAGCTAGTGCTCCTCATTTTTATAAAAATGGCACTGACAGGCTCAGAGATTGAGGAATTACAGTGTTGAATGACCAGTCAGGTTTTTGTATTGCTTTATTTTCCTTAGTAGACTCCACTGTCACTTTTTTGGAGTTACTACCGTATGGGTAACACAGTTTACAATTAAAACCACCAAGACTATGTATAATATATTGTCGATGAAGGTAGAGATAAATAAATCAAGACACACAGTATTCAACAGATACGTTTTGTACATTCTTTTTTGTATCGAAAAAACATTAAGGTGATGAATAATTCAGTTATTGCTAATATAATTTAAACATCAATTTGGGGAATGCTCTTCTTCTCTACTCCCTGATTAATTCAATTAACTCGATAAATATTTAATGTTGATTTGGTAGTAAGAGAAAATCGAACAGGTACATTTATTTCAACAACAGTGATTCCAAGATGGAAGCGGGTTCCCCTTACAATTAACGTTAATATAAAAGCTTCGGCAATTTTCCTAATGCATTTTGAATTTTCATTTTCCATCAAGTAAAGTGAATACGGTGTATTACTTTTACAAGGAAAATTTTACACCCCACCATTCATAATAATAAAAATATATATATACAAAGTTCGGAATATGGGTTGTTTTGAGAGATGGCAACTATACAGAGTGTTGCATAAAACATGGACCTTTACAACTACTATTTTTGATATCTTTGTGTGTAATATTGGTACACACTGTATGTACAAGGAAGGGATGTGATGAAATAAAAGTGTTTTTTTTTCATAATTAACAATACTTTATTATTTACAAAAATAACAACAACATACCAAATGAAGTTTGTCTTTCCTTAACTCACAACTTGCATCGAACAATTATTTTTTACAATCCTTAATTTCAACTAACTTTTTACAAATCTATACAACTTAAGAGAAAATTTTAAGAAAATCAGAACAAATTTATTTCGATGGTTTCGTTGAAATTGTACCAGATGGACAAATGAATTATTTGTAGTAACCTCAAAGCCAGTCTTTTATGCACTCACCCGGTACATATATTGAAAATTTTTATTGCAATACGACAAAATTATATATGTAGACTCATAAGAGGTTATATAAATTTCCCAATGGGGCTTCATTTTTTTTTGAATAATTTTTTTCTGTTTTTCTTAATATTTTCCCAGATTCACGTAATGGTCTTTCGGCTTCCTAATTTTCACATCCAGCACACTTTGAGCTCAATTTTCGAAAAATTCTTTCCGAAAAAAAACGGAACGCATGATTGGTAGGGTGTCTTAACCAAAGAACGGAAAGTCAAGGGAATGCTTCTTTTTTCGAAAAAATATTGCACGTCCCTGTATCGCCCGGCTACAACGGTTCAACTGAAATAAAAAGAGAAGAAAACTTAATTTTGATAAAAAATAAACAGTGCCAATTTGTAAAACAAAAACATAATCCAATTAGCTGAGCGACCCTAAGTTTTATCAAAAAAAAAGGTATAGATAAAACGTTGTTTAAGGTCGTTTCCTGGACTACAAAAGTCTGAAAATAATTAACAAATTTTAAAACGTTGGTTGGTTATGAACAATTTAGTAAAAGCAGTTACCCAGTTTATCAAATCCTCGTAAATTTTTTCTTACATCGTGCTTGGTTGATTGTCAATTATAATGTTTTAATTAATAGTTTCAGTATGCGATAATTTTATTAGTCAACCGTAAAAATCAATGTTTTGTGTCGGAAATAATTAAAATGAAGGTTTTGTATTTTTTTTTATCATACGGTTCTTTGATGTAGAAACATTACCGACATTTAATTTCAAAAGATACGACATATATATACAATGCTTCCATAAAGTAACGCATAATTTATCAAATTATGATCTAATATACAGGGTGAGCTGATGATCTCTTTCGGGATTTTATAACTCATGTAGGGAAAAGAACTTGGGAATGATTAAGATATATTCTTTTAGAAAATTTTGCACTCTACAAAAAAGGTCTCCTATAATTTTTTTATATTTTCACTCCTTTCAAAGTTATTCAAGGTTAAAGTAGAATTAGTAATAAATATTGCCTTTTTTTTTCAATTTTTCAAAATATTTAGGATATTTTTTGTAGAGGCTCAAATTTCCTATAAGTATATATCTCAGTCATTACCAAATATTGCTTTCTACGTGAGACAATTTCGTTTCCATGTTATTTAAATGAAAATGCGGCACCTCTGCGATGCTCTGTGGATGTTGAACAATCCTAGAAACAGTCCCGATCTAATTCCTAGGACTTTATCACTATTGCAGAAATAAATAATGAACTGCGTGTTCCAGTCCCCAGTGGTCAGCGGCTTCAAAATCTTAGCGTGTGCCCTATCTACTGCATTTCTCAATTAACCACTCGGTATATAAATTAATGTCAAACATTACTGCGTTGGGAAACTACGAAATTTAGCAATTCAAATCGGAAATAAACATCAACAAAGACTGCCGTCTGTTAAGTCCTTACAAATTTTAAAATTAATTTGAAATAAACGTAAATAGCTCCATTTCCGTCTATTAACATTGTCGAGTAGCAACTTACTCCCGAAGTTTCCAGAAAAGCCGCCATAAAATCTCCCGCTCCGCGTATCTGATATTCAAATGCGTTTAAAGTATTGTTTTATGTTATAAATTTAATTCTGCAAGTATTAATTGCTCATGAAACCCGCAGAATTACGTTTAACAGCCGCATCGATAGGCTTTGGGCGCAGATTATGTACTTTACTCTCTCGCTCTTCCGCTCCATTTTCAACTTGATTCCATGCTACTCCCTTTTCCAAACAAAGAGGATTTTTCTTGTTTAATGTCGTTTACTGTCTAAAGTTGAAATAATCCCTCTCTACAAGCTTGAAGTTGATTTGTTTATATAGTTGTCGTAGAAAAAGTATAGAGTACTACTAGTGCCAAAGAGATTTGAACGGTCGACTGGGGGTTCTAGGGCATACAGTAGGACAATAAATAAAAGAGAGGTTTGAAAACATAAGGAAAGAACTGGCACAAAGTTTGTGCGCAGCCAGTTGAGTATGGCGCATCACAGCGACTAACTGAACTAACAAACCCCGCCTCTAACCACACGAAAATTGTCAATGTCAATATTATTTTAATTTGAATTAGATATCTATTTTTATTTAATTCAAATTCAAGGTAGGCGCTAGTGATTACTTTGTGCCACAAAACGACACGTTCAGCATCTCTCTTTTATTTATTATGCTGTCCAGTAGCAGTCAGTTGCTGTGAAAAATTCAGCGATTGAACATCGTCTAAGAAAATATTTTAAGATGAATTTGAACCATAATTATTCGTATTTTATGAAATTTATTTCAATATATTAAAATTTTAATGAGTTTCAAGTACTGTCTAAACATTCGCTTTACCTAGCAATTAAAATAACTGAAAAGTAATTCAATTTCAATGAGAATAATTATTAATTTTGTTTAGATGCAAAACATTTCATTACTTTAAGATCAGAATGTTAGATAGCTTTTCATTACGAGTGTAATTAAATTTCAAGCCGACGGTGAAACATTTGCTGAAGAAGATAAATATTTTGATCTCGATGAATTTATTTGATCCTTTTCGGTTTTGTTGCTGTTGCAAATACAAAAGTATCTTATGAACCGTCATAGTTAGACTGTTGGAGTTCTCACTATTTCCGCTTTAACAACAAATACAGTCGACAGAAGCAAACATGAGCCCCGGAAAATATGCGAACTAAAAGAATTTCATCGCAACGAACCAATCAGGTGCTAATGTTAACGAACGAACATTAGTAATATGTTGAAATAATACAACTACAGCGCCATGGACACGCCCACCAGGGCTCATGTTTGCTTCTGTTGACTGTACCAAAAAACAGAATAATTTGAATATTTATTGATTCAAGTTGCTATAATTTTTTTTGTTACTTATTCAATAAATATAATCGATCGAGTTGTTAATTAATTAACTATACTTTGTACAAGATTTAATTAATAATTAAACCTTTCTATAAATAGTTAAGAATTACCTTGTATTATATAGAGGATCTTTTGTATTCCCTTAATTAGGTGGTTAGGTTGTTCGAATCCAGAACAAGACTAAAAATGGCGAAAGACTATAAAATATATACAAAGAGTGGCTCATTATGTCAGTAGACGGTATTTTAACAATGCCGTGTTGTAGGATTAACTGCATTGATATACCATTGATTCGTCGGTATACAGAGTGGACTAATTTTACATTCTTTTATTCAATCAATTTGGGCTCACTGAAATTGGGGGATTGGGAATCGTATCTCACTTCAATAAGTCCACGAGCGTCACGAATTTTTATTCTAGCCGAGTGCAGACTACAATTTCCAACACAGTCTTAATATTCTGTTTTCCATACACTTTTCAGGCATGACAGATGCTCCAGATGAAAACAATGACAGGCCATGATTTTCACCTTCTATGACGTTTTACTAACGCTCCTCCAACGCGAGTTAGTAACTCACGTGTGTGTAAGGCCTAAAGATGCATTTATGTTTACGACAATGTTTTCTCTTCTATTAAAATGATAAAAAACGACCACCGTGTATATAATTAAACTTTGATAATAGTCGAGCCGAACAATCGTTGAATCTTTTTAATTATCTAATTAGATAGGAAGATTTATTTGTATCGCCGGATTGTTTGTTGTATTTTCTGCATTTATACTTTAATTAAATAGTTTTGCCAAGCGGAATACTACAAAGATGTTTTTTCGTTTGTTTGTTTCATTTCTTCGAGCCAATTAGATCAATCGATTTAACGTTTTCGCTTAGGATTTAATTAATGGGTCTCTCAATTAATTAGCAGTTTACAATTGTTGCGTTTTTAAACGCTAACAGCACTATTAAAAAACCTTAAATAAGTTCTTCCTTTTTTCAACTATTTTAAAACTCAGGCAAGAAATTCGAAAAATTCTGTACTTGCACTGGTATGTTACACCCACAATCTGTAGTTTACCTGAATCTATAGCTTTGAAATGTAGTGTACCTGAATTTATAGCTGTGGAATGTAGTTTAACTGAATCTATAGCTGTAGAATGTAGTTTACCTAAATCTATATCTGTAGTTTACGTGAATCTATAGCTTTGAAATGTAGTTTACCTGAATCTACAGCTGTGGAATATAGTTTACCTGAATCTATAGCTGTGAAATATAGTTTACCCGAATCTATAGTTGTGGAATGTAGTTTACCTAAATCTATATCAGTATTCTACCTGAATCTATAGCTTTAAAATGTGGTTTACCTTAATCTATAGCGGAGGAATGTTGTTTACCTGAATCTATAGTTGTGTAATGTAGTTTACCTGAATATATAGCTGAGGAATGTAGTTTACCTAAATATATATCTGTAATTTACCTAAATATATAGCTGTGGAATGTTGTTTACCATCTATAGCTGTGGAATGTAGTTTACCTGTATCTATAGCCGTGGAATGTAGTTTACCTAAATCTATATCTGTAGTTTACCTCAATATATAGCTTTGAAATGTAGTTTACCTGAATCTATAGCTGTGGAATGTAGTTTACGTGAATCTACAGCTGTGGAATGTAATTTACCTAAATCTATAGCTGTGAAATGTACTTTATCTGAATCTATAGCTGAGGAATGTGGTTTACCTAAATCTATATCTGTAGTTTACCTGAATCTATAGCTATCAAATGTAGTTTACCTGAATCTATAGCTGTGGAATGTAGTTTACGTGAATCTACAGCTGTGGAATGTAATTTACCTAAATCTATACCTGTGAAATGTAGTTTATCTGAATCTATAGCTGTGGAATGTAGTCTACGTGAATCTACAGCTGTGGAATGTAATTTACCTAAATCTATGGCTGTGAAATGTAGTTTATCTGAATCTATAGCTGAGAAATGTGGTTTACCTAAATATATATCTGTAGTTTACCTGAATATATGGTTCCTATCCCGAACACTCCTATCCCAGTACCTTTTGAGCCGTCTGTGTACTATTGAATGTCATTCTTTTTAGGTCTGGTTATGGTATTTGTATTCAATCTTGTTTATGTGGAGCTGTTTTACTCATGATAGCCAAATGACTATACTATAATACTTTTTTCTTATTTAAATAAACATCCTTGTAGTCTATATTTATGTTTATATATAAATATAAATAATTCAGTCACGGCGTTTTAAAATTAAAATGTCTGTTATAAATTACTAAATACGAAAGTAACGCCTTCAGCGTAACATCCAGTAGCATCACATTAAGAATAAGATTTATTCTTGGCGAAAGATAAAATAAAATAAAATTCCTGGCAACCGAATTTCGAAAATTATTTATAATGCTTTGACGCAAACTATATGTCCGACGTTGAAATGCAACGTCTCGCTCTCACTCTCTCCTTCTAGGTTATAAATGTGTGAAAAGAAATTTATAAATCCGGTACTCAAGTGAATTTTGATAATTTTATATTCAATATCCACTTACCAGCATCAAAGAAGGCGTCATTTCAATCACGACTACGACGAGGTCGTCCCACTTTTCCTTTACGTACTGTAGGTGTCGCTGCGGTGGTACTTTTAAGCAGTTTGTGCCAGTCTTGTTCGCACACCAGACTACCAGATAACATGTAGTACCTTAAATGATACAGTAAAGTATAAATAATTCAATATTATGTTATAAAAAGTATAGTTACCTATCTCCGGGCATCAGGGGGCTGAGGCATTTGCTGCACATGAAGCATTTGAGGTGAAATACGTGCGGTGGAGCGCCGGGTTGTTGAAGGGACGGTCCCCCCGATCGCATCACAAGTTCGTTGGCTGGAATTGACTGCCCGCACGCCGAGCAGGCGCCCGTGTTGCCGAATATCCTGCGGGACCATTAAAGATACAATACATTAAATCTCTTTAATCGAACTAATTTTAATGTATATTCAAAATTTATTACGAAATGAAATTTCTTATATTACAGTGCATATCTTTCGAGTTTTCTATACATTTATTAATATTTGTATGAGGAATTAGGTGAACATCAATAGGAAATTTCATTTGCTGTAGGTAGTCAAAAAGTTCCTTCTGTCTTATATAAATATATCCTCGAACAAGGATATACGAGCGCACTGAGAAAGATCCACGAGCGCGCTGAGGATCCAATAGCGCTCTGAGGCTCCACGAGCACGCTGAGGGTCCATGAGCGTACTGAGGATCCACGAGCGTCACGAATTTTCATTCTAACCGAGTACAGAGTACTTTTCTTTCTACTTCAAACATCACAGATGCTTTTCCACCAAAAGCCAGTTTGGGTAATGTTACATCGAAAAAATTTCAACAACAAACGCGCTTTTGTTGGTTTTAAATTAATTTATCCATGAAAGGATAACCGAAACGTTGTTTTTGACAGGACAGTCTCAATATCAAAGTTCCTAATCAATCTACCTTTCTGTCCGTGGATAATCTAATTAACAAACCGACTAATAATTTCTTGCGCACAACGCGACTGTAATTGGATTCGTTAATCAGAAAGTGCCCACGGGCGTTGAAGGGGGCGGCGGCGACGGCAAAGGCAGCGGCGGATAATCGTCCGGCATTTCCACAATATAAGATACTTCTAATTAAAGCTACAGCGGATGATCGAACGCCTGTTCAACGAAACACACAACTTTGAATACGTTATGTTTTCGACGTTCTAATTACCACTTGATGGATTATTTATTAATACTTTGTTTTGTATACGCCATTCTGCCGTTGGGGATGAAAGGGGATAACGGAAAAAGAGAGAGGACGAAAAGGAGGGTATATTAATCGATACTAAATATAAGAAGAAATTTTAGCACTTTCCAACAACAGAGATAGAGCACTAGAAGAAATTTATTGGCTAAAATAGAAAACATATTTGTTGCTTGTTCTTTGTTTTTCTTTGGTCTGCCTCTCGTCTGTTTTTGGATTGATCTCGCTCTCCATATCCTCTTGACTTGCCTACAGTTGTTCATTCTTGCCAAATGACCAAACTGCTATGTTCAAGTCGCTCCAAATGTTTTTAGTTGTACTATGTTGTAGGTGAAATAACGATAAAATTTTTAATTATCTCTTTATAACAAAATAAATAAGGGATTCATTTCATAAAGTTCGATGACCCGTTTTTTGTGATTCAAAAGCCAATTTAAAGATACCTTTCTTAAGTACATATTTAAACGCGAACAGAGTCGTACCTACAAGTTTTGTTTAAACAAAATTCTTCTTAAACAAATAATGATACGACCATAATTGTTGCTCAAGAAGTCTTACAAGTCTTCCTTTCGATATTTATATACATTTCAATTGTTTAATTTTCACTAAACAATGTTAAATTAATTTTTTTTTATTTTCCACTCCTCCCCCCCGTACCACCGCCATCAGCGGTCTTTATATTATCATAGAATATCAACTTTTAATGAGCTCAAATTCACCTCTATGGAAAATAAATTTTTTGCTCTCGTTGTATAATATATCTATAGGTACCCGAGAGCTAATGATCAGAGCAATTTGTGTGAAAACTTTGATAAATTATTAGTGGAGAAGTTAACGAACGGCAGAAACTGAATGGCGCAACGGAGAGAGAGAAAGAGAAAGAGAAGATCAGGACCGGGTTTTTTGAATTTAATTTATTCAATATAAAACGTTTCGTAACTTAATTGATTAATTTCGTTTATGGTTTTTGGAAAGTTTTAAAGGATCGTTCAAGTTTTTAAAATGTAGGTAGTGGGCGAATTATAACTGTATTCTGGTAAATAATATACAGGGTTCTTCTCTAAAACGAAGAAAATGAAAAGATTTTCTCGCGGCGGTCAGGGGCATTTACAAACTGATTGTCCAGAATGTTTTGGATCGCGAGTCGCTCGAGTAACATGTATACAGTTTAAGTAAGTCCTTCAACTGGTCCTAAACAACTAAGGCCACGTAAAAAAAAAGAAGAATGCAATCGCAGCTAACTAAACCTCCGCGTTTCTTGCTATCGTGGAGGTAATTTTTGAAAATACGTTTATAATAAAATGAATGTAATAAATTTTGTAATAGTATACAGAAACCCCGTGGCACGTGGATATGTATGTCCAAGACGAAGGTGGTCGAACGCACCGCCAGCATTGTGCTGCTGCCACGTTGCCGGTTCCCCAATTTGCATTTACGGGATTGTTAATGTAAAGTGGTTGCATTAATCAAGTCTGCCGGCCGCAGTGAAGGGGTGGGGTGGTCTGGTCGGGCCAATGTCGGCCGAACGTTATTAAAATGCTAGTACACGATGGCTAATTAATTTTATGCAACGCCACACTTGAATGGCTTTCATAATGAATATACTCTCCTTTTTATGATGGTTTTATTGTAACACTCAAAAGTTATACAAGGGAATTCAGTTTTTGAAGTTCCCAAATAGATTTGGATACCAGGTTGGGTTGCTTGCCGCAAACCTATGGGCATAGTTTGTTCATAAGCTCTTGGCATGCTAAAATAAAATTGGGAATGAAAAATGGCATATTTTTCTACTCATTTCGTAAAAATATGTTCAAACATTCAAAATATACCTGAGGAAATACCAAATAACTTGACTTCTTACAACTATCGACAACGTTGCTTGTTTTTGAGTATCGCTCATCGCTCCTGTATCTACCGGATGATTGACGTCGATGCCTTTTGATAACCCTGCCTTTTATACTTGGCGTTTGATGATTAATAAAAGAACCCCCATCCTTAGGACCATATATTACTTTATTGGGGCTTCTTGTATTAAATAAAATATTTTGTGTGATAAATACCTCCAATAAAAACAGATTAATTATTAAAACAATCTCAGTTGTTTGGATAATAAGCTTTCCTTCCAAATGGACAGTTAACATTAATTATTAACCAAATTTAATTAATTTTGAAATACTTTTAAGCCATTTTACGTTGTTTTTACATCAACAAAACAATTTACGCAAGCTGAAGAGTGTATAAAGTTACATTTTTCGCATTTGTGAATGAACCTTTGATAGAAATATTCAAGCAATATCTATTGGCCTTGACTTATTGTCATCTGACCCTTTATATATGTCTTTGAGTATATAGAGAGAAGGTTTTATAATTAAAATATGTTTACAAGGATTTGCTCCAATTAAATGTTGTATAGTCAACATTCCATCAGCGAAAAATCTGTAGCTTTCCATATGAACTGTTTAAGTACCAATCACGAAAAATATAAAAATCCCTAAAGATCCACTCTGGAGGTCTGCGAAATCAAGGCTGAAACTAGACAGGCCGGTAAGACAAAAAGGGGGAAATTCGAGCAACGTCTGTACTCGATTAAAGGAATAATTTAAATGCAAATTTAAAATGTCTTTCAATTTATAATCTTATTTCTGTTGAAATTACTCCATTATGATGGTTGATAGCGACGGAATTACAAAATGAAATAGATACACTAATCAACGTTGTACTAAAAGAAAAAAAACTGAATTGAATACAATCGTTTATAAATAATTTTAATATTTCTATAAATCTCTACTCTATGTTCTTTACTTCTTTGTTGGGTGTTTTTAGTTCATTTAAAGCCATCTTATAATCTGTAATTATTGAATTATAATTTGATGCGCGTTTACAATATTTTAATTAAAGATCCTGATATGTTAATTTTCAAGTAATCGTTCTTAACAGAGTTTCTTAATAAATAATAAGGTATAAGTAAAATAAGTGTAGGTAATTATGTGTAATCATCAAATCGTTGCAAACTATCTTAATTAACCTGAATAAATTTGCTTCGTAAGCCCACACAAGTTAATCACATAAAACAATTCAAAAAAATGGACACACTGTCAAAAATTTATTATAAAACAAGTAAAAATTTACATTTGACCTACTCGGAGCTTCATAACCGCATAAATAGTATAATAAAAAAATTTGAAACCAGTTTTATAAAATTGTATAATGTCCCTTTTATCCCCTGTATGTGTACGCCCGTGTAGCACTCGAAGACAATGTCGTTTACCTTGAGAATGGGTATCTACTCGTTATTTACCTACAAAATTACCTCAGAAATAAGTGCAGTATATTTACCGAATGAAATCTGATTAAATTGTTTGAATAGGGAAAAAAGCTCATGTGTTTCTTAACGAGGAGGATGATGCCCCATTAAAAGTTGACGTTTTTTTTTTCGTAATTCCAAGGTTAACAGAAAAATTTGGATTCGTTAAGAAAAAATGTTTATCTCGAAAAACATTGAAGAGGAATTGTTGTTTTCATCAAACTTTAGGAATACGCCACTGAACACTGAACAAAGATTTCTTTATTTTTATTTTTTAATAATGAATACATCAGAAGGATCATACAGAAGCGATCCAGAACTACTTTAGAGCAGTTGCCGAACTAGTTTAGAACAGTTTTAGAACTAGTTCTTTATAATAGCAAAGATACAGAACATTCTCAAAAAGCACAATGTAGAGAACAGACTTGGCTTGTGTGAAAGCACGATTGTTATCAGTCCGTTTTTCAGGCGCACATGGAGTCAGCTCTGCTGCGTGGTGTTATGCCTCCTCTGACGGATTTGAGACACAAGGAGGACTAGCTGTGATATGCAAATCTCTAACATGAAATATTCAAGCATAACAAAAGAAGAAATAAAGTAAGGCAGTGTAAAGTGTGAACAAATTCTGGCAGTTTCGGTAGATGATTTTTTCATCTAGAAGGGTCAGCGTTAAAATTTACCAGTAAATAGTGCAACAAATCATCAAGCGCAGTCAATTGGGTCGACGAAGTATTCGGGATAATCAGCGCTTTGTGCATTATGTGTCGAATTCTCGGAGATGTTACCTACGTTGGATCCCGCACGAACCTTGGCTAACGATGCGGTAGCGTACAGAAAATTCCGTTTAGATTGATTGACGACCTGAGCATGTTGCCGAATCCATCTCGGAGATTTTTTCCGAGCGGCAGTTAGGAAAAAATCCTTTTTTTTTTTCAATTTACAATTTGCTTTATTTTAAATTTTGTCAAATAAAACAAATTTACGTTATAAAGTGTCGAGCGCGGTTAGAACTTGGATGGGTACGCACTATGGATGTTGAGCTTGATAAAGAATCGTACCACTGGATGAAGTACTAGTGGGTTCGACAAAATTTCCGTGAAGGGGTAGAGTGCTCGACGTTAGATAGCCGAATAAAAAAAAGCACGAATTGTTAATTTTGTCATTCAGTCGATCGTCCTGTACTTGAGGATGTGGCAACATCGCTGTGTTTTAAAATGAAAGTCGAGACACAATCAGAGACGTAGATTCATCCGATCCCGATACAACGTAACAAGGCGAGAGTTGTTGCCTCTTCAATTGAATCAATCATCTTCGAAAACAGCCCCAGTCTTCCTCTTTGGTGTGTTCACCTTTCTTTTGATTAGATAGGGCTGGGTTTTCTTTCCCTTTTTCTTTTCGGTAAATTGAAATTCAAGTGTCATATCATGTTTTCATGATTTTCAGTAATATATTATTATTCCTGCTAAGCCCAAGAAAAAGAGAGTGACCATCGGTTAAACAGCGACGGGTTTCCCGAACACCTGCTTAACTCGATCCCCGCCGCCACGTCTTCCCGTCCGCCGCCTTCGGTCTCAATCAATAGACGCGTCGCGGTGACTTTTGGGTGATGCGGGGGGGACATCGTGAATGTTAAGGGGACCAATTACATGCCCACTTTCGTTGTTATAACACCGTTTGCATACATTTACTCGAGTAGGCGACAAAAGCCTTTCTTCATATCGGAAATATTATTCGTTCTCGCTGTTCTTTTTTCAGATTCGAGGTATTTTATTATATTTATTCCACACGATATGGAAAATGTAGCTTACTCGATTTCAATATATTCCTCTCGGATTTGCATAAATAGTGGCCTAGTGGCTAATACGCCCCTGCTCAAGAGCATGTTGGTCATTTGGTTCCAGGTAGTAGATCAAATATCAATTTAAGATGCCTTCCAGTGGTTCCCAGCACCAAAAAGGTGATTTCCCTATGTCTATACTCGTACCCTGTTGGTCTATCTACTATTGCTATATTATTCTTCCAATAAATTACTATATAATTTTGAATGGACAAGAAAGACAATAATTAATTATTTATAACTATAAATATTGTTTTCAAAAGGTTCTGAAAAGTGGAGAGATGCGATGGACAAACAGACAGTGCAATCTTTTTTCCTTACTTTTAGCGAACATTTTCATAATGCAGTTGTGAAGGACTTAATCCGTTAATTAACCATGAGGAAAGCTCCAGTGGTTCCCAGCACCAAAAAGTTCTAACACATTGATTTTCCTATGTCTATACTAATACCCTGTTAGTCTATCTACTATTGCTGTATTATTTTCCCCATAACTCACGATATAATTTTGAATGGACAAGAAAGACAATAATTGATTATTTATAACTATTAATATTGTTTTCAAAAGGTTCTGAAAAGCGGAGAGATGCGATGAACAAACAGAAAGTACAAATCTATTTTTCTTACTTTGAGCGAACATTTTCATAATGCAGTTGTGAAGGACTTGAATCGTTAATTAACCATGAGGAAAGCTCCAGTGGTTCCCAGCACCAAAAAGTTTTAACACATTGATTTCCCTATGTCTATACTCGTACCCTTTTAGTCTATCTACTATTGCTGTATTATTCTCTCCATAAATCACGATATAATTTTGAATGGAAAAGAAAGACAATAATTGATTATTTATAACTATTAATATTGTTTTCAAAAGGTACTAAAAAGTGGTTAGATGCGATGGACAAACATTGATTTCCCTATGTCTATACTCGTACCCTGTTAGTCTATCTACTATTGCTGTATCATTATTTGCTTTGCTTTGTCTAGATAATTGCATATCTACTCTAAAGCAGTACGGAGCTACCACATTATGCATAATAGAAGTAGCTGGCAAGATGTTCAGATCTAACATTTATTAATTTATAACGTAACTTCCTTCCAAAACATCTAAGACGTTAGAAAACTAAATAATTTATAGAGAATTGCAAAATAAGGATACGGTTAATACACTATAAACTTTTAATCCACCCTGTAGAAATAACAATAATTTCTAGCTGTTAAACAATGAATTATTATTAATTAATCACTTTTCGGTGATAATATATGGGTGTGAATGTTCGACAAACAGAAAATAGTATTCAAAATCCTCGTTCATCCGAAATAGTGTCTAAAATAATGAAACGGGCATCTGCTGGAACAAGATAAGACGATACCGAAGTTAGCTACAGACCGTATGGAATGAAATAGTGGCAGATAAGCACACGCGCTGTCAAACATCCGTCCAATTAGCGTGGAGAGTTTGGGGATTTATTAGAGAAGCACGTTAAAATAATCCCCGGTGTTTACTTTATTAGTGATGTTTATTACTGTTAAGGACCTGTGCATACCAGATAATTGCTACGAAGAAAAGGACCGACCGACCGAAGATGGGATCCAATTAGGAGGTTTCTCATTAACGTAGCCGTGTCTATTTTTGCACATGTGACAGCGGGAAATAATCAAAGCAAAGATATATTTTTAGAAATAAACAAAATTAGGCTGCGTATTTATTAAGAATGTTTTCATATTCCTTTGAAAATATTTATTAAAGGATACCGAGACACAACATCCCACCTTGTAGAAATAAATAAAATATTATCAGCAAATAAGACCGGCATATCGCCAGTAACAAGACACTATCCTAAGCAAACAGGCGATAGCAGAAGAACAAGACAATGTAAATGTCCCCGACGTCGAGCGAGATTCTCTCCATGGGGAAGGAAAAATCGCGTTAGCGTAACAGTCCCACTTCTGAAGCTGGTTTGGCGCAGTCAATAGGATTTCCTTGCGATCGGCAGAAATTAGGTCGAAATTCGCGTCGTTCCCTGTTGCTTCACCGTGTTTATGAAAAATTCCCGACGATTATTTTTCAAGGAGAATCTTAACGTTCGGCAAGTGTTCATGAAAAAGATTCCCACGATGTAATTTTATTCACGCCGCGGTTATTTCAAGAACGTTTAAGGTCTATTAAAGCTGTTTTCTTCAGGAAAAATGATTGTGTACTTGAAATTCGACGCTTGTTTTTTTTTATCTTTGCTACCGGAGATTATTCGAGACTCACTGGAGTTTCCCTTTCTTTTTAAACGAAGTCGAGGACTGAGGACTTCACCGCAATTATTTATTGTGAGGTTAAAAAAGGTGTTACAGGAATTTCTTTAATACGGAGGTTGAACGTTGTTGACATCAGAAAAAAAGTTTGTTAGGATGACATTTAGGCGGACAGTTGACATCAGAAAGACATATAGGGCGATTTTTAAAGTGTGGATCGAACATAAGGAATAAGCAAATAATATTAAGCGGTACTTAAGATTCAATTTAGTGATGGATCTTTTAATTCCAGAATAAAATCACGAATTATGGTTATAATACACCCTAACCTCAATAAATCCATTTAAATCCACCTATTCTTAATCGCCATAGAGAGGATTTCGTGGAAACATTGAAATATCCACGTAAAAGGGCTTTTGGGTGGATCATATAAGAAAATTTTCATATACAACGTGATCTTAAATAGCAAACACATATTTATTGAGATCTGATGAGAAGATTAAAAGGTTTCGTTACAAGAATGTTTGTAGTTCAAAGTAAGAACGATGAAACAGATGGATCCCTTCCCCATTTGGTACCTTCTTTGATAAATCATTAAATTTTATGTAAAATTTTGTTTATTAAAATAATTTTTATTCTACAAATATATCAATTTATACTAGTTCCGAGTAAATAACACTTTTTCGATCGTGTAAATTTCTTCTATCTTGCTTTTTATATCCAAAAACAATAAGACATAAATCTCGAATAAAAGAGCCTACTCTCAAAATTTGAATAGTCCCTTAGAGAGGGATACACTGCTATTTGGATGGCACGAGATAATGGCATAAATATTGATAATGAGCGCCGTGTGGGTGTGGGTGCGTTTCTCCCTTCTCCGCTCGTTTCACCCTCAGGCACGTCGGACGGTGAGTCCGCCGACGAAGGGGTCCAAAAAAGAGATAATAGAGGTGAGATTTTCAGAATAATATTTCGTAACCACTTATAAATGAAGCTATAAAATGAATCTACAGGGTGGGTTATTACAAATGATCAGATAAAGAATAAGATTTATTAATAACTATGATTTTGTTGATGAGAACATTCAAAAATCCCATCTCTAGGATAAAGGGGTTTGTTCTCTCTCTCTCTCTCACTCGCGTTATATTGGACGGATCGATACAAGTCGCGGCGTGTATAGAGAACTTATGCTAATAAATTAGACGGTTCTAAACAGAGACCGCAATGCAGATCGATGCATTATCACACGCCACGAAAACGGCCTAATTGCTATCTCACTCCATTCAACCTCATCTATACACACACAAAACTTTTCGTATTAAAAATATCCAAAAGTCGAACACGTCTAAGTTTTTTGGCCACTCAGATAGAAGAAGCCTCTATCCCCATACTTTCCAACTGCACAGCACTCCAGAATCCCAGAGCACTGTACTTGGGAGATTACTGGATAGAAAAGGAAGATTTACCTAGGTTGAAGCCTGCAGATATCCTAAAATTCCTCCAGGAAATAGGACTAAAGGAGCTACTAGTTTCAGAGACTCTCCTCAGAAACTAAGTAGAAGTAAGGGGGCACAATAGATCTTTCAGGGGTTAACCCATCGAGTTACAAATACACCCTTAATGAATAAAAAATGTATATGCGTGTATTTGAGATCGGCGTTCGTTATAATAAGCCATAAGTTTATTTTCAGTGTTTTATTAGTGGCCATTACACGCAAATCGACGGTCAGTTTTAACGATAACGTCGGCTACCAGATGGTGGATAAGTGAAATAATGCGGCTAAAACCTGAAATTACTTCATGCCCTTATTTTTCATCATTCATCTTTTTCGATGATATTTACCGAAAAAAAGAAATAACAAAACCGAAAGAGAAGGATTAATAGTGAATAAAATATAGTCATGCTTTAGTATTATTACATGAAACACTTTGAAAAATGTTTTCATTTCTATTAGAAATGAAAAACAAGTAAATAAGGCAAAGCGCCAAAAACAGGCTCGTATCCAAGATTTGGTTTCGAGGGGGGGTCAAATGAAAATTAAAAAAAAATGTATCAATTGCTGAAGATGTAAAAAGCATTAAATGAAAAGTAGAAAATTGTCAAGGTACAGAAAAAAAGGGGTTTTGTTGGACACATTTTTACTTTACTGCTGTACCTACATAAAAATTATAAAATCATCATTTTTCTAGTATGTTTTTGGAAAATTTTAGGGGGGGTTGTACTTCCAAAACCCCTAAGAATACGTGCCTGTCCAAACTGGATAATCGACGATATAGTGAACATGGGAAATCTATCACGAAACTAGAACTGATGTATTTACTTTTAGTTTGACTTGTATTCTTTTGACAATATTTAATTCAGGAAGTGTCAAACTCTTTGTTCCATAAATTTCATATGTGAAAATAGAGAAAGAACCATTTTTCTTCTGTATTAGTGTGGATTGTAGTAAACAATTTAATTTCAAAAGTTGTTCGAGTTGAAATAGAGTACGACAGATTTGATAAATCGAACATACAATTTCGAAATAATTGTTTTTATTTAATAAACTCCATCAGGAAGATAATACGTCCAATTTCTAGCTAATCAACTTTTTGGCATTTTAATTAACGTCAAAAAAGAAATAACAACCATTATTAACAAAACTAATTTAATTTCCAATTAATATTAATATACAAGCGCTTGAAGTATCGTGTATGATTCACAATTTTTAATTAAATTCATATTTATGTTGATATAACTGGTTGGGTTGCTATGTCATAATTTATTATTGTATCCTGTACTAGACGGTAGAGTTTTAACCTTGTAAACTGTGGTTCAGATGAATTCGGTCTGTTTTTAGCAATTACATTATTATAACCATATGTTACAAGAGAAATGTAAACAGTTTTTATTGTGTTACATACACCAAGATCTCTACAAGTCAGGTGTTCGTTCATAGGACGTCTCAGACATTGCTAGGTGAGACTCTCGTCTTTAATTTTTTGTAGTTGACAGATTTCAGTGAAACTTTATTAGTGCTTGAACAATTTTAGGCAGCCATTTTCGCATTCATTTCCAAGCAGACCCACAGAAAGTATAAAAAGTCAACAAAAAAAACAATAAGAATTATTTAGCCGTAGGAAAATATCGTTTTAAGAATTTCGAGATTGAGGCGGTGCCTTTAGCCACTAACACCTCGTTGTGACATGGCATTTTCTATTAGATTATCTAATCGTTTCTTCCCCCAGCAATCATTTTCATTCCCCTGTTCTTATTTGCTGTCAAATTATGTTCACGTCTGTCATTCTCGAACGAACGCAGTTGCCGGCACGTGACTGCTTTTCTGGTTAACAGGATGTTCCTTTTTGAGTCTCTTTTTTCTATTATTTGAGCTCGTTTATACATAAAAGCAGCGAACACCGAAATCTATTTTGATATTTATGTGAAATCAATAAACGTACAATATAGAGCACGTAAGAAATAACGTTTTCCAACTTTTCTATTACTTTTTCGAACCCGTCAAGGATCCAATCCAGAATCAGTTTCGTCTTTTTTATTTCTTCTCAGTTTTCTTCACTTACAAATTCCAGTATAAGATTTCGCGTCAATTCTTGTACGCCATCATAAAATGCCCTTTCTACCATTTTTAATGCAACTTACTTAAACACTGGCTTGCTCACAAGTGGCGTAGCGTGCCCAGTTACAGTAACTTGCCTCCAAGTAACCTACCCATCTACTGGCCTCGTGTAAACGCGGCTTAATTCCTAGTGTTCATTATGTCACAAAGTTGTACTGTTCTCTGGTTGAGAATTAGATCTGCCGTCCGGTGTATATATTGAATAAAATCCCACCGAAGTCTTCAGCTTACTTTCTATATCGTTACATCGACAAGTTTTATCCATATTAACTTTGGAGAAATCGTATCGAATCAAATATCACGAGATTTCTGTGTGAGGCTGTACACGTAAACAACGTCACACCGGTCGATCATTTATAATTGTTTCGTTGAAAACTCAATTCGAAGGGGGTGGCGAGTAGTCGACAAAAATAATTAAAGCTTGATTAGGGACAAATTAAAATTGTGTGAGATATCGTTTCAAAATATACAGATTGCGAGAAAGCTTATCGAACCATGCAGTTTACACACGAACGACAAGGAAAGGCGAGTCGAGGCGAGAGAGAATTCACTAGTTGGTGGTATTCAGTATGTTCCCATCCTGTAAAGTATTGTAAAATACACTGTTGCCGGATGAAATTGTTTAGCCAGCTTCGGGAAATAAGTATACACTTTCTCTGACCACCCACAATTATTCTTTCTCTCTCTTTTAAGCAGTTTTTCTCATATTTTCCTTGTCGTACTTGTGTAAATTGCATGGTTCGATAAGCTTTTTCGCAATCTGTAGAAGTGGATTGTTTTGTTGGCAAATTTATGTTCAGGAAGATCAAATGGTGTGATAAAACTGATTTTTTTATCTCTGGTTACTTTCTATGTTCGACATAACGACTACGCCTACAAATTAAAATAATGCAGTACAGCCAACAATGAGGGCACACCTACAAGAAATATAAAATAATTACAACTAAGTTGACGGTCCAATTCTTCTTTCCGGATACGATAAATAATATATATATACGTCATTTTTGAAGCTATTAAATTTGATTTACAGCTTAAAATAAATAATGTTTCCAACTGGCGAAAAAATGTTCGTATGTCAAATATCCTTAATCTAAACAAGACAAATGACAAGAACTTTTTTCATATATATATATATCGCCACCCACACCATCGAAAGTGTGTAGTGTATTGTAGATGTACAGTGGTGTAGTTAACGAAAAGGAAAAAGGGAGTGTTAAAAAGGCAAAGTATGTTTTTCGTATTCGTTTTTTATTGAATACTGATATTTAATTGAGAAATTTACGTGAAACGTCAAACTAATCAAGTGACAGATAATGGAAAATTGTTGTTTTGAATTTAACAATTCCACCAATTCCTGTATAAATAATCTCTAGATATAGCTAGTTATTAATAGCATTCTATTATTTCAAGATTCTGAATCAAAATATTTATACTGAGTGATAAATAAATATTGCGCTATAGGCTTAGGGCCAAAAAATGACGATAGGACCAAATTATACTCTTATAAAAAGTATTGTTGTGGGAAAACTATATTAAATTTGAAAAAAATATTCATTTATTATTGCCCCCTTTTTTATATCCGCCGCTGCATTACCGGGTAATTCATTTTAACGGAATCATAAGAGAAGTGACTTTAATAAAGTTTATTTTGACGTCGATTTAAGGTGACAGCTCGACACGCGTGAGGCGTACTTACATACACTGACAAAAAGTTAATCTTTTTTTTAAATGTCATATAATAAAATCTACATTCTTCCCCCACTATTTTTAGCTCTTACAGAGGCGACAATCTCCCTTTAAGAACCATATTAAATGCATTCCTTTGATCTCAAGAGGTTGTGGTTACTCAGAAGTATCTTTGGTGCTCGAAACCCAACTATATCTTTCCAAACCTCAGATATTCTTCCAATATTATATTGGAGCTGGCTCCCCAAAGAGTTGTTTCAGTCCCCCTCTTTGTAGTAAGGTGACGATATTGTTTTCGCCTAGTTCTCGCTCAAAATAAGTTTGGAACAAAGTTCCTATACAAACGCACCTGATAACAATGGACATTTTCAGTAACACCCTCGTTATATATTATCAATAAGCTTTCAAATAAACATATTTTTTTTGATAAGTCCCATTCTTCAAAATGGCAATGATTTTTTCTAGTGTATAGAGCCTTCTTAACCTGCCTTTTATCTCATATAACAGTCAGTTTCGGCTTCTTTTTCCTATTCGTTTGGGCCCGGACTTTGCAATATTACACCTCCGGATTATCCGGAACGGTGTCAACGGCCACTATTTATTATTGTTTCGGTGAAAACTCACTTTGTTAGGCGAAGCACGAGGGCGTCCGACCCGTATGTCGCGTCGCGACACGACGCTTCGATGTCTGATAAAAATAATTGAATTTTGTAGACGAGAAGAAACTTTTGAATCGACCTACATTCAAAAAAAAAATGTATGTTCTATTGAGAAACTTACCTCATATAATCCTGTTTGCACAATATCATCCCCCCTTTCGTAAAACACGACGCTCCTAAATCGGCCAACATAGCCGCACAACACGTACATTTTAGACAACTATTGTGCCAATATCGGTCCAATGCGTGAAGCAAAAATCTTTCGACTATTTTACCACCACAACCCGCGCAAACTTTCACTGTATTATTGTTATTGTTATTATTATTGTTGTTGTTGTTCGTTAACGAAGAATTGTGATGGGAGATGTGAGGTCCGTCCGATGGAGGGCCGGCGCTGGTAAACGCCGGGTGTTGATGGTGGGTATGCGGATGCTGATCGTGAGGTCCACTATTGTGACCTGCGAAAAATAATTTTCTTATTCCTAATAAACCTCTCGTTAAAAATATAACTTACCAATGGTACCGATAGGATGTCCGTTCGTCGCATGCATCCTTGCATGCGGCGGCGGTCCTCCTCCCGCTCCAGGATGTCCATGGTAATTATTATTATCTGGTGAAGGAGGATGTGGAGACGTCAATTCCGGTCCCCCATAAGGATGATAATGAGGATTCATTGAGGCAAGAGCGCTGGCTGCCAGTTTGACGGATGAAGCGCTGTACGCAGCGCGCACACGTACTATAAAACAATAACTTTGTGAGGTTTTGGACTAGATTCGAGTGGTTATTACTCGATTTAAAGCAGCTCTTTGCCCTGAAACAATAATAGTAACAATCAGGCGAAGGTTTACTTTGGCTAGTACTAAAGACTAAAAATTTTTTATATGTTGTGCTAATTAAATCATAGATTGCTTAATAATGAGAATTTTGAGCTGAAATTTTAGATATACACTGTCAAATAATGAACAAATATTCAAAAAAATCAGCAACATTCTATCTATGATATTTTTTATACGAGGGTATCCGAAAGTTAAAAGAACGAAAATTTATGGACTTTAGGAAGTTTGTTATCGGAATTTTCGTATACTACGTAAGAAAGATAGAAACTAATTAGGTTAAGTGGCAGTAAATTGCACAAAAATAAACATATATATTATATTTATCGCGTTTTTTTTTCAAACCACGTGTTTAGCATCTAAAGAGAAAAAAATATTATTAAAGTTATGTTGAGGATGTTCTATATTTGACCACATATTTTTTCCATTTACGTGGGTTCCTTTATCATGTTTTGTGTGAATTTTAATTATTTCCGTCCCATTTTGTTCTGGTCCGATACTATTTTGTTTATCGCCAATGTGACGTTTTAAATTTAATTCGATCTTCATTCGAAATTTCATAGGTACCGATCATTTCAGACATGGGTACTGAGATATCGATCTTTTGTTGTTGTTTTCATTTAATTACTGATACTAAATGGTGATTCTAACCTTTGCGGCGGCTCTCAAATAGGCACTTATCCGCCCCTTGTCTAAGAATATGGCGTCTGACTTGGAAACAAAAGGAATATATCTAGAATTGTCGGATATGCAGGGCGCAGGGTATTATTAAGTTGGGAGATTTTGTAAAAATAAGTAATAATTGTGGGTTTCAATTTCTGAGCAGGTAAAAAATGGAAAAGGCAAAGAATAGGGTGATTATTTACCATCATCAGTTTCTAGTTCGTTGTTACTAAAATGCAAAAAAAGTTATTAGAAATTTGTATTTAATAATAGAACTTGTAAAACTGTTAGATTGGGAAGCTTTCTTAGTGTTTCCAATGTTTTTTTATCCATCTCAAGGTAAATAATAGTAATAAACCTCAATTATGATCATAATTGAGACGTTCCATACTTAAAACTCACTCTGTATGAAGACTTTCGAGTTCCAAAATGAGCAAGACTTTTTTCCCAACCTGTATTAACATGGTAACAACTCATAAAATTCTTCAAAATTGGTAGCAACACTTATTATTTATGGTAATAGCTCTTGATCACAGTGGTAAACTAAACAGGTAAAAATTCTATCGATTTTTCTCAATCAAACTTCTATGCATCGAATGGAATATTGATAAAAACCAGGTCTGTGAATTCTTTTACATAAATTATGACGTTTAATAACTGTACAGGTCCATGAAAGACGCTTCGGGCGTTTTCGAAGATGAAATCTTCTCAAATATGCATACAGGTGTTTGGTTTTGTTGCTCCAGGCGTTTCTGGAGAACGAAAAATGTTTTTGAAAATTACGATGATGTATGATATCGTTCAATGATTTATATCTTTAACAAGTGATGAATTTAAAAGCACCATTTATTTGTGAATAAAACTATTCGCGACATTTTCAAAATTAAAGAGGGGGACTTAAATACCTTCCTGTGGGCCAGAACCCTTTTGCGGAATCAGTCTCAATGTAATATTGGAAGAAATAAGTGAAGCAGAAAGAAAGAGAAGATTGAGAGAACTATTGGAAAGATCTAGTAGGGCTTAGACAATCAAAGATTATTCTGGGTGACTACAACCTTTTGAGATCAAATGAATGCATAAGTCAAAGTAAAACTGCGCTAAAATATAGACCCTAACCTCAAAAAAAAGTTACATTGTGTGTACAAGATAATTATAGAGTAATTAAAATGTTCTTAAGTAAAAAGACGGTGTAAAATGTTAATGATTTATTTATGGGAAAGTGCATAAAGGTGAGTTGGAGTAGCTAGAAGCCTAAATATTATAATTGAAGACTATTTAAAAAAAAGAACTAAACACATCCCACTTGGTGTATCTAATTAAGAAAATCACCAGGTATCTCACCCATAAAATAAATTGATTTAAACCAATTTCTGCAGAAGTTATATAGGTATATTTCGTTATCCAGCGTCGTAAATTTACTCGTAAAATCTCACGGATCGTGCACCTTTTTCGCAACGAGGCAAATTAAAAAATGGCCGGCGAAGAGAACAGATATAATACCTGTATAACTCAATAATAACACCAGCTGATTGTTCGAAAATGTACTATTTTCTGCGAGATAATTGGTGTGGAGCCCAGAGATTCTCCCATCTTACGACGCATGATTATGATTTATCACCAAACGTGTTTTTCTGATTGTTTTTTTAAACTCACTCTCGTAATTTTCATTTAGAGACAAGGTTTTTTTTTTTGATTGCTCGTGGGTGTTTTGTGAGTAATGTGATCGTAATTACTGGTGGAGATTCTGGAAAGTATAATTGCTTTGAAAATAAATTTCAAAAAAATACGACACTGCCACATAATTAGATTTTAATATCACCAAGTTGTTTGTATGTATGTATGTATATATGTATGTATCTGGGGTAACACTCACTGAGATCTGAAAGACCTATTGTGCCCCTTACTTCTACTTAGTTTCTGAGGAGAGTCTCTGAAACTAGTTTTTCAAGTGCCCATTCAGGCGACAATGTTCATCTGCTTTTTCATTTCCTTCTATTCCAGTGTGTCCAGTAAGATAACTGTATTGTTCTCGCTAGTTTATTGAGTTTGTCCAGGCATTCCCACACCATTTTGGAACTGATTACATAAGAGCTCAGTGCCTTAATGGCTCCTTGACTATCTGTCATCATGATAATCTTTTGTCCTCTATATCCTTTTTTAATATTGGACTGGGCGCACTTTCTTATGGCGTGGATTTTTGCTTGAAAGATACTTGGGTTTTTTTCCAAGCTCTCAGACTGATTAGTTCCTGGCCCGAACACGAGCCCGAACACTCCTATCCCAGTTCCTCCTATTGCTTTTGAGCCGTCTGTGTACCATTGAATGGCATTCTTACCAAGTCTGGTAATGGTATTTGGATCCCATTCCTTCTTGTTGCTTAGTTATGTGAAGAATTTCTTCGAAAAGTTGTACTTTTTCATCATACCGTCCTGTGGCATGTCCCAAGTTGTCTCACCAAGTTAGAGGAAGTATAAGTGACACAACCAGTGGCACCGCGTAAAAAATCTCACTTATTTAGTCCCAATTTTAGTTTTTTTCAAGATCTAAGACACTTGACTTGACTTCTCTCTGATTGTCATTTAGAGCGCGAGTACTCGAGATATTACTTTTGATTGCCTTTTTTTCATTACAAACAAGACAGGAAATGTTATAATATTAACAATGTCGAGAGCACGTGTACATAGATTTAATTTTGTTCATTGAAATCATCGGAATGGCTTGTAGATTAATTTCCATACGAAATTACCATTATTTTCATTAATTCAGTCACCACAGAGCGGAAATTGCTCGAAAATATTGAAATAATTTATGGTTAATTCAAAAATAATAATAATAAACAAATAAAAGAGGAAATTATACATTAATCATCTCGTGTATCTTATTAAAATTTATAGGAGTTGGTAAATTAGTTAGAGAAATAATAATTAGGTGTTTATTTAATTTTTTTAAGGAAATGAGCAACAAATGGTCTGATAAATTCACTTGTTTAGTTTCATGAATCATAATTCTAGATAACTAAAGCTGTAATTTATGAACCGTCATAATTAGACTGTTAAAATTTTTACAGATGACATATTTCTGTTGACGCTACAACGAAAAATATTCCAGTGTATTGCAAACTAAATAATAAAGACATGTGCAATTAACAACTATACAATCATGAACACTATCTATTACGGCAAATATATATTATCTTTCTCTCGTTACACAATATCAAATTTAATATATTTCATAAATACATGCTCGCCATATGTTTGCTATCTCCAGCGAACACACATTTAATTGTTATTAATCTTCATTAGAAGAGCTAAATGTGGAACAGAATAACAACGAAAACAATAATTATAAGTTCCCCTGGAATCTATCCCTCTCGATAATATTACTAGCTCGACAGAGACACAGGGAATCGTTATTAAGACAGTATGTTATTAACGTACAGGAAATGATACCGAAAATATGTGGTGTCTAAAAATAAATCTCGTCGCCAAATCGGAATTCGAAATAAAGTGAAATCGTTTCAGAACTATTAAGAAATGTTTACTATTTTAAATAGGTTGCCCTGATATTTTTCTTTTGATGTAGCTGTGTTATAGTCTGGAATAAAAATACTTTGCCAAATATATATTTATTTTAGAAACACTTAGATTAATTATTACAAAATATAAAGCTCGTATAGCAAAATAACCGATAACTAGGAAGGGAAAGAAAGAAGAGATCATAAAAAACTAAATGAAAAATGACAGCAAACAGCAAAATGATTTTTTATTTTTATTGAATTAATTATTTAATTCGATTCCTTAACGATACGCCAATGTACATCTAAATAAATTAAAAATATATTCGAGCTAAAGAAAACTGTTAATAGTCTGCCATAGACTGGTTGTAATAGACTCCGATATCAATCTATCATTCATTCTCGTTCTCATTAAAAAATTATATTGTAAGTTGCGTTTATCTCGTGAAGTTAATTTACTTTCTATGTTTTATTTACACTGGTTATTAATTAAAACACTTCACAGGTGGAAAAGAACGTGGTATTATCATAATCAAATCTCGAAATTATTTTAAGCCTAATACACACTCTCTTATTGACGATAACTACGGACACTCGCATAAGACATGTCTGACAGTTTCATCTTCCTGTTCACAAGGTGTGGAGGTTTCTCCTTAGTTGACAGTGGCCAGTCAGAAATCCTACTGTTAAACGTGGGTTTTTCCTAGTCATCGCCAAATATTTCCCAGGGTGGCCCAGAGTGATCCTGCATCCTTTGATTCTATCCCATGATTCTAGGTATGACACAGTAAAAAATACCAAAAAACACATATTTTTAATTGTTAGTATGCCTTAATATTAGGCAGGTGTTTTTAATTTGGATATTTAACTCGAACATCCTACACTCGTGGATATTTTCAACCAATTATTTACTAATGATCTCAAAATAATTGCGGCAATCTTCAGTGCATCTCTCTTCTAATTAGCTCGAATATAATATTAACTTTGTTAATTAGTAGAGTATTTTTTGGGAGGTGGATCTAATTTTGAGATTGTTTTAATTAAAACTCTCTAGAGATCAGGTTATTTTCCAAGAAATATATAATTAATCATTTGTGCCAGGATTATTCAATTAAACAAAATTATCTCTAGGTCGTCATATTCTAAATTAGAGTCGTAATATAACATAATTATTTAAAAAAAAAACGAGCAGATGTAAATTAATGTTTTGCTTATATATATTTTATATAGGGTGTGTCTATAATTGATTAACAAAGCTCTAGAATAAAGAGCTCTCGTGAACTCATGAATTTTGAGTACTTTAATTTAATAAAAGCAATACAGGGTGTTCTAAATGTAAAAGTATTAGCTCTATTTATTTTTTATTATTATCTGAAAACTTAAGAAGACTTTTGGGCCATTTGGGTCTCGATTTGGGTTAATTTTATCGGGTATATGGTTTTATTGCATCTCAAGCCCAAGTCAGTTTCTTAGATAGTGAAAAAAACTATAAACGCCTACAAGTAAGCTTTATAAATTTTCCGTTTTAATTACTGGTTAACGGAATCGATACATTCACTGCGTTCGATATGGCCATTTTGATAATACGTTAATTATAGTAACTGGTTTGTATCAGTATGAGATTTTTCAAAAAATAAATTTAAAATTAATATAACAGCAGGATATATACAACATTAATACTGTGGGTACCTGGTAATTATCTTAATGGTTAGGCAGTTAAGAACAAACATCCAAACTAAGTAACTAATCAAATTAAAAATTCTTATGGTCGTCTTTATTGCCGAGAGGTCACAAGAGCCATATATCAATCGGAATTTCATTAAAAGACAGAAGGCAACGAAAAAAAATTAATTAAATTGAATAGGTACATCCGAACTTTAATAAATTTAAGGAACAAAACAGAAATAATGTTGAACAAATATCGGTGAGGCTGAAACTAGCAGCAAAACGTCGTTACCTTTTGATTCAAGGAAATTATTCCTAAATTGCCTCCTGCGGTTCCTTAATTTAAAAGGTAACGACCATCATTTTGAAAGTTATATCCAACTATAGAATACTTTAAAGGATTTATATAAACCTAGTCTAAAGTGTTATTATTTTAATAGTTTTGACAGCAGGTTTCATTTACAAATTTTTCAAGAACCACTTCAATAGTTATTTATGCAACCAGTGCAAAGAGTGAGTGTTTTTTGCACGCGACGTGAAATTGTCCAACGAGGTCTTTAGGCCGAGTTGGACAACATGTCAAGTGCAAAAAACACGTTTTGCAAGAGTTGCATGCAATATTTTTTCTACATTCATGCCAAAAATTGGAAAATTAGAATATAATATGTTGGGGAACCTAACCTAACCTAATCAAACTCAAACCGTTCTTCTTTTTTTTGTATCTTTATGGCCTCCACCTTGTCAGTACTCTGGATTTTTATTTTATTTAAATGTTTATGTTTGTCATAAATCATCACAAAACTGACACAAGAATGACAGATGAGTGCAACAAAAATTTTATTGCACTAGTACAAAAAAAGAACCACTTTTTCCATTAAATGTGTTTCACAAAAGTGTTGTTTTTTGCATGAATGTAGAAAAAAGTAATTTAACAATACCTAAAATATTTCTATTTATGTATAGTATAGATTTACTTCATTTCGATCTTTAAGCAGAAAAGTTTCGTAGTAGCCTTTCAAATGTCAGTTCTTGAGTAACACGATTTCACGATTAAAGCTTAAAATAAGAATCTATACTTCCAACGGTAGGGGTTGCAGATTTCGGAACACATTCAGCCTTTTAAGATTGTCCATTGAATCTATAAATGACCACTTTTTCCACTTTGGACACCCACGGCACTTTAGTGTACTTACGACTTGTCTTCGTAAAAGTTCTTGAGTGGCGTAGTGAGAACGGAAAAACGAAACTACCAGGAAATATTGATTTAAGGACATTTATTGCAAAATACGAGTGAGAAGTTGAATTTGTGAATGATATTTCACGTTAATGGAATTTTTTGAACGTTTGCTCCAACAATACATGACAAATAAATGAATTGTAATATTTTTACCTCACCAAAAACATAGTCCTATCTAAAAATTATTCAATAACCACCAAACTACTAATTTTTTGGAAAACTGAACAAGCTGTTGGACTCCTTAGAAGGAGCTTAACAACGCTACCAGATCCAACCCTTGGGAAAAACAAAGAAAGTCGACCAAGAACCAATAAAAAGTCAACCACAAGAAAAAGAAAGATATACAGGGTATCCTGAATGATGGTAAATGGTTCAGAACAATCTAGACATTTTAATAACTCCTATAAAAGGAATAGACAACTATCAAGATCCTATGAATTAATGCAGCAATTAAATTGATCCCCGTATAACAACCCATTCGTTCAAAGATCCCTACCCTCGAAATATTACCCAATTAAATCAACCAATTTCAACCCCTTGATACCAATATCCAATTTTCTTTTTCAATCGATCACAACCAACTTTAAAAAGCAATTACCACCCCCTATTCTAATGTAATTACAGTTCCCTTCTCTGTAAAAAAAAAGTATCCCCTACTTGATAAAATAAAACCAGCCCGCTACCCTTCGTCTATCATAGATACCGGACCGGGTAGCTCGCAATTATTCTCTTCTACTTCCTTTTCCATGGAAGGATCGCCGACAAGGAAAAACAGACATTTATATATACCTAATATAAGCTATAATATATTAAGGAAAGGAAAACTGAAAAATAAGAAGATTAAAATTAAAATGCAGCAAAAGAATCATAAAAAAGAAATAAAAGTAAGTCTTTTCCATAGTTTATTTTTTAAGCGCGTCCCAAATTGCAGTTTTCAGGTGTTTTAGCTCTTTATTTTTTACAATAAGCCTATAATATAGTTCTAATTATTATTATTTCCACAATAGTTTTAATAAGAACAAAGTTCTGAAGCCAAAATTTAATAAAAAAAACCCTTGCAAATATTTGGCACATACTCCACTGCGTTTTTCCCCTCATGCGGCAGGATTTGATTGCGACATGCTATAGCAATATTGCTTATAATAAAATAACGGACTATTTGGAGCATTCAATCACATGGAACATATGGATGTGGGGTGGATTAAGTTTTTGATTTGAATATGCACGATCGTGCAGAGGTAGGGCGGCGTGTGAATCCACTTTTTGAGGTGGTGGATTTTAATAAAGGGTTGAATGTCGCATTTATAAACTGCCAATCAAAAAATTTAATTAGGGGAATTTATTTATATGGAGATTCGCTGTTAGTAATATAGGTACTTACTTTATAATGATTTTGTGCGTGTTACCTCCACATATACCTATATAAATAATCATTAATAACAAACTACAAGTTATTAAATATGCATTAACATTTCATGCTAACTCGAAAGGTGCTATTATTATGGGAAAGAAGCACGCACTTTACGGAATCTCAATTTAATACTTTTTTCCATAGTACATATACTTTTGACCTTGGATAATAATTATATATTACATTTTTTCCTTCAATTATTATAATTACAAAATTTCGGTTATAAAAACTATCACATTCATCAGGTACATCAATTTTGTGATAAACATTAGAAAACTAACCTGAAGAATTTTAGCAACTGAAACACTCTACCGCATACTAACCAGTTCTGGACTATTTATGCTTCTCGATTCCTTTTTCAATATTTTTTTTTATAGAACGTTCTACCTCGTCGAATAGGTTTCCGAATTACAAATTCTAATGCAATTTCTTTCAAATGGCCATCGATGCAATTGAAAAGACTGCATTACTCATCAATGTATGTACATGGGAAATATAAAACAATCCCATTCATATTATTTGTGAGTGAACAAAAATGAGGTCATATTAGAAGCTCGATTTTCAAGCCTTTTTCTATCCAGATCCTAAGAAACGTCATTTGGCTTCGAACTAGGTTTTTTCGACACCTGAAGACACTTATAATGCCCAAAAAATTAATTTTTATGAAGATATCATGAATAAAATGAAAAACTTGGTTCAAACAAGAAGAAAGAGTTCTGAAGCTTTTCGAAACTCTCCAGAAACACACCAAAACCAGTTTCTGTCATTAATTAGGTGGCAGCTTGAAATGGTCAAGTACAACCATGAGACTGCTAAAAGTAGTTGGTGAAAAAGGAAGAACCACTTATTTGGTCGACCATATAACTTTGTTTTGGCTTCAAGCTAGGTTTTTTTGACACCTGAAGAAACTTTTAATGCCTTAAGAATGTATTTTTTTGAAGATATCTCGAATGAAGGGGAAAACTGTTTCAAAAAATGGTTCAAGCGAATGTAAAAGGGGTTCTGATACTTATAAAAGCTATTTGGAAGAACACCAAAGTCATTTTAGGTTATTTTCTATATAATATGTACTATTTTCTTTTTGACCAAGATTTGAAAATTCCCTTTGTCGACTGTTAATCTTTCCTAACAGTTGCCTGTCTTTATAACTACCTTTGTTCAATAATTGACAGAAAAAGAAAATTCATTTCGAGCTATTTTAATTAGTGTCATGGTGAATTGCAATAGCAGTGGCAGTGTCAGATCTTTTATTGGTTCTTGGAATTAATTTGAAACGAATATGAAAGTAAAGCGAACTGCTACAAAAAGAGAGAATGTTTCTACATCAAGAATAAGCTTTTTCCGCAAATCGCTAGGAAATTTTGACATTCCTGTCAAAATTTCTTGAAGAAAAAGTCAGGACTTCCTTACTGTAAGGAAATGTCATTTCCTTACTGTAAGGAAATGATATTTCCGTACAGTTGTTAGTGTTCTACATAATCCATAAAACGTCTGTATGCATTTTCGTACTTTTCTCTTGATTTCTTTGGCAATAATTCTAATGAAGCAGTATTCACTGCCTCAACCAGCTCTGGAGGAGTCCCAGGAATGGAAATTTCATCATCACTTATCATTTTACTTTCGAGAACACCAGCAATTAAATTTATAAGCGTCAAGTTTGACAATTCAACCTCAATACGTTTCCATAGTAACCCAAGTAATTTTATTAAGAATTTCAAAGCTCCATTTATTTGGGAATAAAATTATCGCGTTTTTTTTTTAAATCAATCAATATCAGTCGAATTTTAAGCGATTTGAGTTTATTCAAGTTCTTCATTGTTTCTATATTTTGTGCCTTTATAACTTTGGTGTGGACAATTTTGTGTTCTCCGAGAAATAAATAGCAGATTAGCATTATTTTCACCGCCATCTTATGGTACCTTTTGTCCCTAACTTGATTTTCAAAACCCGTTATTTGAATAAAAGCAATTACTCAATAGTAAAAACCCATTAAAAATAATTTACTACCGAATTTCAAAAGTCTAATAAAGACATTTCTTGAAGGGGTCTTTTTTAATATCTTCGTACGACCGTTTTCCCAAAGATACAGGGTGCTTTTAAATTTCTATTTCAACAATATATACAAGCACTAATAAAAAAATCTTGATTTACGACTCGAGACGTGTAATTTGAATTTTATAACCGGTTTTGAAAAATTATATAGTTTTATAAGATATATGTATGTATTATCCTAATTTAATTTAGAACCACCTGCCAGTTGGATATTCTGGGTCGAGTTCTGGGTACCTAACTGTAGGGGGTCAGAAATGTAAGGGTTGGTGTTTTAAAAACTGATGTATTCAATTTATTAGACGTTTCGAAGGAATTCATGACTAGAATGGACTAAACAACTACATAATGTATGTAAAATTTGTACTTCATGTGGCTTATCTTTTTTTTTAATTAATTAATTGGAATTCCCCAGTTTAAAAATAATAAAAATAATTATAATCTATTATTTTTATATTCATCTAACTAAAAGTACTTCCGCCTAGCTACCTCAATTAACGATTCAAAGTAAAAGTACTTAGGTAGTACCATTTATTTTGTTGTGTTTAGATGGGTTATAAACTTGCTTTGGAAAGTTTAAAGGCTCCACCTATTTGGCTATGGCACAAAATAGTTAACCAATTGCTTTCTTGCAAGTCGATTATATTCAATTCAATTAAGATTTGTTAAATACAACACCAAATTGATCCTAAATGATATTTTAATGGTTGTTAGTAAGATGGAAAGAAGTTGTAAGCCAAAAATTATAGACTCCACTTAAAAAATTATAGGAAGTTCGTAATTATACAAAAAAATCATCTCGATACACCTTTTCAAACTGTTTGTGCAAGGAAAATTGATGTTTCCTGATTTAACTAAAATCGTCTTAATTATTTAATGTATATAGGTTGTCCCATTGAAGAATATATAAAACCCTTGTAGAAAATACACTATGAAATTAATATCATATTAAAGAATGTGTCAGTAATCAAAGTAAACAATTTTTTTTTTATAATAAAGTCGGTAGTCATGTTATGGCATTACACCGGAAGTTTGTAAAATGATAAGAATGATTTTACCTTCAAATTAAATAAAATTATTTTTGGTGTAATTTCTTAATGGATTATTTTATTGGAATTCTTGAATAAACTCGTTACAAGTACTTGTATATCTTGAGAGCAATATAGGCCAAGCAATCGACAAAAATCTTAGTACCTATTATTTGTAAGAGGGGTTAGTTTGAAGACAGATATAATTTGAGGTTTATTTTTGACATAAAAATGTACCTATTGCTTGGCCTAATCAACCAAACTACTTTATTTACATGAATTCTCCTTATCTTTAGATTTTGACGCGTAAGATATTATTTAGTACATCGACAAACGTGAAATAATCCATTTTCTTTTCAATAGTCGTGGCCTTGATTTTTTTTGTGCTTTCAATTCGAATAAATTTTTATTTTTTCATCCTAAATCCTTGCGTGATACATTATTCCACTATTAGCACATATCAGGTGCATAATGAACATCTTTTGTACTAATTTTGAACTCGTACTTTTAATTTGTTATGGGATGCAGTACCTGTCAGTCAGTATTATTAATTTATCCGTCGATAGACAGTTAAATGTGATTAGCATATGTCAACAATTTGATAAAAACTTAGCAGAACAAGACAAGACGTTCCGGTGCATTCAAAAATAACGTTATAGGCCGCAAACGATTTATCAACATTATACTAACAAATAAAGTGTTCGCATCATCGAATATTTAAATAAAACTACAATTCATCATTACCTTCAAAGCCATTTATCAATTTAATAGTTGCTATTGAACGTTAGCGTCGTTGGAAAGGTGATTTATATTTTTTCTAATTTATCACCACGTGAAAATTATTATTTTGCGACAACAATCAATGCTGTTTTCATTAAAATGTAACAACTTTTACCGAATCGAATATAGTTTCTAATAGAGACGTCATGGTAATCGATTTTTTTTATAAAAAACATTCTTGCACTTTGCTGACTATGACAATAAAACAAACAGTAATTAAATCAAGTGGTTTTAAAGTAATCAATCTTCATTAACAGTATTAGAAAGGAAACATCATTTGTACGCCACTGGATTCAAAAAGCTCTCTCCTAAATTCCTCTAAAATATTTTCTTTCAATTACATAATTTGTCTGGAAATTTATAATTCAATTTAATATAACTTTTATGCGTGAAATACCACAAAAACTAATTATCAATTTTTTATATCGAATTAGTTAATTAATTTTATCATTATAATGAAACTATAAATTGTTTATACATCTACGGTTAACGAATCAATCAAGTTAATCAATTAAGTAAGTCTATCGTAAAAACATATTACACAAATTTATTGTAAGTAATAGTGAAGCAATTATATCGATGAGAAATTAACCTATTTTAAAGAAATTCACAATAACGATAACAAAAATGGTATACCCAGCTTACATTATTATTTACCTACGGCACTGGAGTCTACTTTCTTAAATTTATTTTGCGGAGATTTAACAAAGTGGCGACATAAAGTTCTTAAAAGCATCATTGTAGGAATAAAATATTTTGAAAGTTTTATATTTCATATCTGTCCATTACCTGAATAGTTCATATTTGTGTACAAGTTCAATAAAATCTCTATTCTAATGCAAAATGTACTAGGGACGTTGTAAAATATTTTATAATAAATGCAAATTTACCTGCGCCTTATAAAAGCTTTTGGTAATTTTGTAACCTTGAAATACAACAGAAATAGATAGAAAAATATAGTAAAGCAGGTAGGTATAGAATATTTCACGATATTCCGTTCATTCGGCATCTGGTCTCAAGGATTTAAATCCCTTACTGTACAGTGTTGTGTTGAAACATACAAAGTGTCCCCCCTTATACACCTAATTGGCAGATGTTTTCAAAAATTGTTAAAATAAAAAGTATTATGTAGTTTAATAATAATCAAATTTTAAAAATATTTTGTACAATACAGGGTATCTGTATCTGTTCAAGTTATTTTTCAAATTACACAGCAAAATGAGTAGTAAGAAATATTCCACATTATTTTGTTGATTCGGTATAAATGATCATAAGAAGTTAATAAATCCCTCATTGTACAGTAAAACAGATCCTTAGAATAGAGTAAATTGGTTTTTTTCATATTGTGTGTTAAAAACCATATTTCTACATACACTGGTAACCTTCAGTTCGTCATTTTCCACTTGTAAAGTATTACAGGGTTTCCAGCATGTCTGGATTGAGGAATAGAATATGGATTATCATATTCTACATCACATTCCTTTATTGTCCCCCCCTCACAATATAAAATGGGACATGCTTTTAAATCTGAAAGACTAAGTAAAGTTAGATCATTAAAATTAATTTATATGTAGGTATATCTACACTTAACCAATATTTGAATACATCGAATTTTGCACCATTGTTTCCAAGTACACTTTAAAAAGGAACAAAAACACAATAATGACCGAATACCGAATGCTACAGAAATAATGAACACAAAGACCGTTAAGTATACATTGAAATCGGTCTTGCAGTCCGAATTATATGTTTGCTTTGTACGAATACGTAAAACAAAGATGATATATCAATAGATTTTTGATAAACCATTGAAAATAGCATACCTGCTCACGAGGAATCCTCATAATCCATAGTCGGTCATAAACCTGGACAAAAAATCATGGCACGCACTCAATGAAAACACAAAAAAGCAACAAAAACAATCACCAAAAAACACAAATAAAAACTATCAACACTTGGTGGTCGAATCAAACACAATAAAGAATAAGCATTCGGTCTGAAGATTAGATAGGAATCAGCCAAAACACGTTTTTGTATTTTACATACGAAAACACCGAATAGCTCTTTCTCTCTTTCGCGCAAACCGTTCGTTCTACGTCAGCTGAACGACGTTCATGGACTGAAACCGAATTCAGCGGATTTCTCGTCGAGACCGAGACTCTAAAAGTTGCCTGTGTAGGGAGAGAATCAGTGGCGTGCGCCGTTCGTTTCAGGCGGAAAGAGATGGGGAGGAGGACTCAAGGTCCTACGGATGCAGGTATGTGCTGATAAATAGATTACTCTTCGAAAACGTAAACGATGCAAATGCTTTGAGGACATGGCTTTAGTGGAGATTGTTTGTTTTAAAATATAAACATTATTTTCGATATTAATATTTTTTTTATTTCACTTGGATATGTTGTTAGTATAGTGAGTCAGTCAAACTTAAAACTAGTACTACACGTAGTGTAGATGGATTGTTATTCGACCCAGGCGGAGCTTTCAAGTGGTGTCAATTAAATTCTTCAAATTGAAATTGAAGCTGTTTTTAGTCAAAATTTAACGTTTAACTTCCATCCAGTTATGAACGAAACTAAACTGTCTTCATTAAACTATACATTCTTGAACGAATCTCGACAAAAGGGCCCAATTAAATCACATTTATCAACGTCAATCAAAAAAAAAAAAAGAAAAATGTAAAATCCATCAGCTGTTGGCTTCAAATAAAACTAATTGGGCCTCGGCGAATTTTTTTTTTCCAACAAAAGTTCTTGATTTCGTTCATAATTGTCAAATTGTTGCATATAGGGCATTCATTATCAGGGTATTCGTAAAAGGGCTTTAGTTGCAGGTTGACTATCCACCTCCCTATACCTTTAGGACCGATTGTGTGTTTCTGTGAGGTCGATTCTCGTCCTCCGTTGGTATCCCTAAGCAGGGTAGGATTAAAATGTTTTCATTTCTACAATAACGGCAAAATTATTCACTTCGAAATACAACCACTTCAACTTTTCACTTGTAGAAATATTTAATATAAAGTATGCAATGTCAAAATAAAAATTAATCGAAAGAAAAGAAGAATTAACTGATTCATGTCAATGTGTTGTTTAAGAAATGTGCGGGAGAAGCAGAAATATTAAAAGACAACAACTTTAGATAATAATACTCATGGTAAACGATGAAAAAGAATGAGAAAGTACCAGGTTTTCATAAAATCACGAAATAAAGGGTCAAAGTGAAACAATTTTTTTTCTTGGAGTCCAGTGCATCCCGATCAGACAAGATATGAGTTACGGTCTCGGAAGAATGCAGATATTGTGGCATGAAAGAAGAAACCTCCATCCACATACTTTCCAGCTGCATAGCAAAGGAGCTACTACTTTCAGAGACTCTCTTCAGAAACTAAGTAAAAGTAATTGGCACAATAGATCTTTTATGTGTCAGTGAATGTTACCCCTAAAATACATACATACGGTCTCGGTTTACGGGGGAATCTACTGTAGTCCTTGTTTGGTTTGTATCCATTTTTGTATCTATCCTTGGACCAACCTCTTTGTGGTCCCAAGAAATGGTTCTGGTCCAACATATCTCTGCCTGACATACATAGGTATGTTCTCCTAGCAAGAAGGAATATCTTGTATTCCTTATTTCACTATAGGTACACCCTTGCTCCTGTCCCTTCCCCAGTCCCAGTTCCTCAGGGTAACAAAAATAAATCCAATACCTGTAGAAATTAAAAGTGGGTCGTTCCACGATCCTTTTTACTTATTTATTGAGTCCAGCACTGATAAACCAGCCCTATTGGGATGCCATCCCGCTCGTTAGAGTCGGAGAGTCCCAACTTACACAATTCACAAATTGCTTTTCGATATCCAGACGGCATCAGTGTCAGTGGTGGAACTAAAAGCTTCTAAAAAGCTGATGAAAACTTAATACCCACGGAATTTTCTATTTCTGGCTCGATATATCGTTTAGGATATTCACCGCTAGAAAATTCCATATTTTTCTGCATAAAAAGTCAGTAGAAAGTGACAAAATAAATTTATTTTTATTATTCATTTTTTTTTGTTTATACTTCGGTTAGCACCTAGTTCAAATATAATCTAATATCAGTATAATTATTTCCCTGGTACACGGTACTTCCTGTGAGAATCACTGAAGCGAGCCAAATACTAAAACAGCGCTATTTTTGTAATTTTCGGTGCGGAAATCTGATTAAGAATCTATCGTTTGATAGACAGCTCGTGCATGACTATTTCAAAAAAAATATGTGTTAAAAGTCAGGAAAAACAAAGGTTATTTATTGAACTATTGATGATTGAATTTTTCTAAATCAACCCCTCCTACCAGTACTCCAATGCCTTTGTCGTCTCATTACGTCGACCTTGGCAAATCTTCTATTATAATCACTTTAATTTGTCAAACAAATCATATTATTTCATGCCTCAGAACCTTAAAAATACGTCTTTGAAAAATAATGACAATTGGCTCAAAAATAGCCATTATAAGAAGTTCACATATTCAAAGCACGACACAAAACGTTACTTAAGGACATAGGCGTGCGCAGACTTATTTATTAGGAGGGCCAACTATCAAATCGGAATTTTTTGATGAAACATTGCTTTTGCAAATGCTATAAAATGCTTTTAATGGATTGTTATTTTGAGGAATTGCGACGGGCAATGGACCACTCCGCCCCTCCTGTAGGCACGCCTATGCTTAAGGTCAATTGACGTCAACAATTTTTTAAGATTCTTGTAGAAAAATATGACCAACGGGCAATGATATATTCCGAAAGTTCGTACTTTTTCAATTGAAACATTTCTGGATTCAAATGAAGTGTTACAACGTAATTTTTGTAAATTATTTATTCAATGTTTATGTATGAAAATACCTTAACGAGTACTACATACCCGATAAGAAAAAATTATAAATTATAATTATTGTAAAGTTGACACCATCAATGCTTACTAGCTATAAATAAAATATAAATTAAACATAATAACGTACATACATATTCATATAGGAACTAGAAAAATAGCGTTTTAATTAACAAAAAATCCATACAGTACTCTCGTTCTTATATTGTAGCACCCTGTATACATCCAGCATGACTTTTGTGTCATATTCCAGCGAAATCTTGACCGTTAGATTGCCCGTAATAATAAAATGTCTGTCACATTGTCACATATTATTTGTTCTCACGATATAGGTACCTTTGGTACTATTATACTATGGTCCAGGTGGAAGGATACCATACAATGATATGAATGAATGGGTGGGTGGGTGTTTAGCGACATGGAACTGAACAGGTACCTAGACGGTAACTTGCTCGTGAGAACGAAAGATTATTTGTACATTTAGATGATAACGAATTGTGTTTATTCAAATCAGATGGTGGTGATAAGGATGTGTTAGATGTTTTTTTATGGTTTTAAATAATAAGAGCTGGTTGAAATTAAATTAACGTTTTTTTAAGGATTTTTCATGCATAACAAAAGATATAAAAGACCAAAAATTTCTCTTTTACGAGTACCTTACGCTATTTTCAGTGTTTGTTAATAGATAACAATAGGCTAAACCTATATATTGTCTCTAAACCGGGTGGTACTATCTGCACTTGATAAAAAGAAAGAATTTTACAATAAAATCAATGCCAAACTATTGAAGTGGCATTGAATACTCGTTGGGTCATTCTGTGCTCCCTTTTCATACCCAATAAGGTTTTATTACTCCATACTTCTATACCTTTATGAAATAAACTATAGGTACATTTATGAAAATTGTATTTTTTCCATCAAAATAAAAACAAACAAATATAAGACTTCTCATTACATTTTAATTATTGAAACTAATTGGTAATTTTGTATTCCACAGTCGTTTTTGTCATTTATCTCGATACTAATTAAGAATATTCATTGAAGGCTGAATTAATTGATGAAAAATTCAAGCTAGATTTACAAGCGTTTGTGATTAACTCAAATCTCCAATTAAAATTGATCTAAAAAGTAGAATTTATTCGCAACTATGTATAGTGTAAATTATATATAATAAATTATCATCAACTGTAGCAACATATCAAAATACTACAAATACAAGTGTACGCTGATGTTGCTTCACCGATATACAGTGTGTTTCCAAAGTTGTCCTATATGGTAATTCCTTAGAGAGAAGAATAACTGTGCGCAGTCAGCGAAGGGCGTGTGCTTAGTGCGCCCCTATTTTAATCGCTTTCGCCAAGTGCAAATCTATGTCTGGCATAAGGTCTGTATGTATTTGATGATACTGTTTTGAAAATTTCTATCATTATAGTAATATTTAACAAATTTTTGAAATATTTAATAAAAAATTATGGGATTTAAAACAATATCAAGCGGTAACATCTGGGGGAATCCTAAAAACCGGGCTTCGAACCATCGCTTTCCAAATATGCTAATATTATCAAAAACTTGTACCCTCACAAACTTATTGCTCGCTTTAGTCGTGTCGGATGTGACGGCATTTCGGAGAGTACAGACTGTGTGGACTGTGGTCGGCGTATGTAACACCTGAAACGCGAACAACTGAACATGCTATTCGAATCCACTTGCCGAACATCAGACTCGATCAACATAAGAAGAAAACTTCTAATATAGTTTGTATAAAAAATTTTGATGTATATTTTTATTTCCCGAACATATCAACGAAAACTCTCCACTCTCCTCGAAATTTCTAGTAAGGCTTTAATTTTTAATGTAGTGTGCAAGATTTGTGAAATGTAGGAAGATGTGGGGCATGTGTTCAGCTGCTGGAAGAATGAGAAAGTACTGAAGAAGTTGAAGAGGAAAATATATAGGAGTGACGGAATGGATAGAAGTAAGTGGCTTAGTGGAGAGCACGATTAGGGGGAAAGAACGTGTCAATATGGCATGAAAGAAGAGAGGGAATATGATTGACGTCCGTCTTGTAGTTTGCTGGGTAACGGCGAGTTTGATTTGGGTTTAATGATGTCGCAAAAAATATATATTATGTATCTATATACGGACGCTGATTTGGCATTCCTAGCATAGTGAAGAACGACTATACGTTACGTTGCGTTGTACTAATAAACAATCTAAGGTACGTGCCTAATTATCAGTGTAGTTAACGTGTACGCTGCGTACGTGAGTTGAGTTATCCTGGCGAATTGTGTGTGTTTTGCTTGTTTAACTGCGTACACCGAAAAAAATTGTTCAAAATTAAACGTTTTGTATAAAAAAATTCTTGAAATAACCATAAAAAGATTTGTAAATGAAAATTTATCTTTTTGACTGGCTGGGGATAAAAAGTACGGTTCAGAGTCGAAATAGAGTGTAGGAAAGTTTCATTGCGAACCTCCAGCTTGGTTTTCGAAGCTTTTGGAAGAAGGAGGGAAGAAAATACAGATAGGTAGATGGAGGAGTGAAAAAAATTGGTTCATTTTTCATGAATAGATGGATAAACAAATACACTAATGTTATTCTTAAACTCTCTCAACTAAATAGTCAAAGGAAAATCATAAAACAACAAATTTTGTAACAAAAAATAACCTCCAATTCAACAGTTAAGAGAAAATTAAAGTTTGGTGGAACCTTGTAGACATGAAAGTTAAAAGTTTTCATTTTTCTATAATTCCTATTACAAAGTTTTTATATTAGTGTAGACCCGCCTGTGCGTGTGCGTTATTTCTATCGTGTGTCTGTGCGTGACGAGGATCGGACGCGTGCCGTGCGTGGACAGAACTACCATTAGAGTTGTTATTGGGTTGATTGCTTGAACGGAAGAAAATTTCATTTGTATCGAGGCATGGTCGGTTCAATTATTTACACAAGATGGATGTCTTAGCAATTGGGTTTTGTAGCTATACAGAAGTTAAATTGGCGAAATTAGAACCTAATTGGAAAAAAAATTCTACGTTTTTCTTTCCAGCTGTGTGCACCGTTTCACATAACAGAAAATAATTAAAATTTGATTCTACCACGTAGTCAATTGGTTACTTGGATCTTGAGTAAAAGAAAGAATAAACAAAATTAGGAATAGATATACAGGTGCACGTGGAAATCAGAAAAAAGATACATATGGTGCTTAACTTCATAGGCGTGCGCAGACTTTCTTATTAGGGGGGGCCAAATATCAAATCGGAATCTTTTGATGAAAAAACAAAGATCCATGTCCGCCGAAACATTACTTTTGCATATCTCCGCCCTTCAATTTCTCTTTTCTCGGAATTGGGATGGACCGATTAGAGTGGGCAATGGACCACCCTGCCCTCCCTGTAGGCACGCCTATGCTTAACTTTATTACTAGACTTGGAATACCAAAGGTCAGATTCTGCATAAATTGGGAGGCATCCTACACTTGATTTTGTCTTCCAATCCAATGTTAGTGAAGTCTACTATGCCCCGTTAGGAGTCCAACTAGCATCCTGCTTGCTTTCCTATTCTGACGAGGGTTTCTTGATGAACTCTTTGGTCTGCGTCATTCATGGCGCTTTTTTCCACTATTCACGAGTTTTTTTTTTGGTCCAATGGGAGCACATCTAGTGCTAGTCTACCTTTTGATTGTCGTTGTGATCTGAGTGACCAGGTCCAAATCTAAGGACTGCTCTATTAACGTCTGCAAACAGCTTATGGTCTTTTCCTCAAACCTTTGTCTTAATAGCTCTCCTATACAGTGATGTATTACTGAATCTTCTGCCTGGAATATCGTCACCTATTTGCCAAAGCACAGTGTAGCTTGTCTTTGGCTTAAGAGTCCTTTCCTTTTTTCTGGAGATAGATATAAACTGATTTATCTCACTAACTTATTAATTTTCAATAAAAGCCTCCATTTTTCTGATCTTCAAGATAAATTAATAATTGAATATGATGTATAATTATTTAAGGCATAGAAGAATGAGCAGCTAGGTGTAGAAAAACAATTTTGGTGCGTTTACTTAGACAATTTAAGATGTTGAAGGTCTGATTGTTTTTCTCCATTGTTTGCTGAGTCATATTCGAACGTACTGTATTATAATGAAAGTCATTAAGCATGAAGTTGGTAAATTTTCATTTTGGGTGATTCATTTAGATATGAATAAATATATACTTGATAATGTCTGGGTAAGTACGAGTACTAACGTTTAAACGTTGGCAAAAATTTGTTAATTGTAAGGCGGGAAACACTGTATCTATCTGCCCGTTATTCATGCAAAAACAAATTAACATCAATCACCTGACGCGTAATACAAAACGTTGTACTAAGAGTAATTTATATGCAGGTTTGCTTTTAATGAGTGATGCCAAAGATAATAACATTCTAAATGAACTAACCAAGTGGCCTCTTACAATGAGTTACAGTAGCGCCCCAATTTCAATATAAAAAAATTAAACTGTCAAAATTTCGGATTCTAATGCTTCCAAATTCTCCCTTTCATAGGAAGAGCTGTCAACACATATTTGTTTGGCTTTGTTTGTGTTTCTGGTACTTTATATTGGATACTAATCCAATACCTTTGTTTGTGATTTGTGGAACTTTGATCTGTTTTTATTATTGCAAATACCATCGTGAAGAAACAAATATATGTTGACAGGTGTCATTAGTTTTTCGCCAACTGCAGGATGTAAAATACCCCAAACTAAATAGACCTGCAAACTTTTCGGGTACAGCATGGTAAAAGGGACTCAAAACATAAGAAAAGCCACTTCCTTTTGAAATTAGTAAGTCGTTGTTTTCGATGAAACAAAAATTTTAATTTAAATAGACAATTAAACGAGTTAAAAGCAAGACGCAAAAAGCAACCTCGCAAGTGTTTGACTGGTAATTCGTTATTCCAAGGCAAATATAATTCCCTTCATTATACCGATTTTTATTCAGGAAAATTCGCAGAAATACACTGCTACATTATACTGTAACAATCCTAATTTGCAAACACACTGTTGTTGCTGAGCTGCAGATGAATTAAATTTGTAATAACGAAATTACTGGTTTTTATTTCGCTTTTGCTCGATATCTCATCTCTTCAATTCATTTTTTACACAGTTTCGCTATATTATTATGTAATTTCTTTGTTTTCAAACGATGCTTCGCTTGGAACTTGGAAAACACGAGTCAGTAATTTGCATATTTGACTTATGTTTACATCTTGTGGCGAGAAAAAACAACATTTTATTATACAGATTCTTAAACATTTCCGTCATGGTGTACTTAAGTGCGTCAATTTAACAAGTTCTGAGTAGTAGGACTCTTCTTAGGAAGCTTCCTGCTTTGTAAGGAACTGTATGGAAGAGGATTATTTGTCGTTCAGGGTTGGTTTTTCGCGACCTTTCTATTCTTTTCTTCACGACTACGTACCTATAATAATTATAATTTGTACTTTAATCACATAATTGAATTGAAAGGTTTCTATGACAAATTTAATTTCTAGAAATTTTCCAACAAAAATGAGCGACTCGCTAGACGATTCGAGATTTTGTAGATACTTCAAGATTTGACGTAATATCAGCAAAGAAAAAGAGAATTGAAAAAAAAATAAAAGTATGAGCATTATAGCCTTGAGGGACAAATTAAAACTAAGCTGCAAGAAAATCAATTAAGACAGTAATTAATTCCTTGTAAACGCTCATACAAAAACTAATTTCATTGCAGAGCACAAAACATAATTAATTGTTTTGTTTTGACAATAAAAATCCATCCTCCGGCTTTTCCTGTTCCCAAACGATTCTCTTTTTTAAGATACAATCATATCATTTAACGCCACTTTAGAGAATTATTTCGATGAAAGACAGTGTAGGAGAATATTCTTTCAACACCCCACCAGTATAAAGCACTCAGTAGCGTGCAAGCTGTAGTAGTTATATTTTTTCCTATACGTTGCTGTTTACTCGCTAAATTTTTCACAGCAACTGACTTCCTTATTGTCAGCAAAAAAACGATAAAATGAAAAATATTGTTTCCATTATTTTACTTTTTTAACTCACCCCGCCTCACCCCCTTAGAGGCGGAGTTTGTTAGTTCAGAGAGTCGCTGTGATGCGCCATACTCGACTGGCTGCGCACAAACTTCACAGCTACTGACTTCTCCTGAACATCGTGGACTTAAACGTTTTCAAACTGTAAGGAGTTTGTGTTCTACTGAACCTTCTAGAACAGGTTCTCTCAGTTCAAATTATATCTTTATGTTTATTCATGCTGTGGTCATTGATTGTCACTGAATACTTAAAAATCCAAAAATCAAATTTGTGGATCCCTAGTTTTGCAAATAAATATAACAGATCAAAGATACTGCTTCTAAGAATACTTTTTCATAAAATATAATAAGTTTTCAAAGAAATAATCGTACCTATTCGGCAGATAAAATTTTCTGTATATTACTAAATACGTTGATGCATGAAGAAGGCGCACTAAGAACCGGTTGGAGGTCGGTAGTGGTGCCGAGTATGACGAAGAAGAGTGAGGAAGATATAGAGAAGACACACAGTGTACAATGTCCAAGTGGGAGGGCATAGGACACAACGCCGAGCTTATTTCGTCGATGCGGGAACGACCAAGTACCAAAAACGAGAATGTCGTTAGCTCGACTAAGAATTTGAAATGCGAATATATAAGACAATTTTTTTGAATACTTGGTGGATTTCTATATTTTTTTAGGGAGTTCTTGACTATTATTAACGTATTGTTACCAATTTGGTCCCCCTAACGTAGAGCGGCAAGAAAAAAATATCCAATTTCTCCTGTTCTGTTAAATTTTAGTAAAAAATTAAATAGTTAGTTTGCGGCGGGCCTGGAGGAATTGATATCTTTGGTTTGAAACAGCGCCGACCAAGGAACGCACACTCTGTGCATAGGTCTTTACTTTGGAATGTGGTCGGTTTTATCTAAAGTTGCAAATCGAACACGTAAACTTTCAACGATTACTCGAAACACAGAAAAATATGCCGAGAACAACAAACGAAATGGCAGCACATTGCAGGTCGGCATCGTTCGTTCGGTCCCGCACCAGGTGACAGGGTCACGATCTAGGAAATTGAACTGAACCGATTCGTGCAGCTCATAATAAATGAGTTGCGATTGTGGATATTATATATTTTTTTTCAAACGTGTTTGCTAACAATTTTTTCTTTTATTACTTTTTACGTCCAATTAGTTCAAAGATTTAGAGTAGATTTTTCAATAGATGACCTAAATGGGGCTATTCTGTTGTATAAATGTGGAAAAATCATATTTTGGGAGTCTATATCTCAAAAAACATTAGCTTAAAGGGATTTTTGGTTAATTTTAGATTGACAGGAGTCTTCGTGATGCACCAAATAACCCAGTACTTGCTTTTTCCTTAAATTTGGTGCCTCCTCTAACCCCTCCCAAATTTTTGACGAAAATCGTCATCTTTAGGAACCAAAAAACTATGTCAAACTCCAAAAAATGTACAGGTAACTACAGTCAAAAATATGAGGTACTCAAACATTTTTAAATATGTCATGGTGAGGAGAAAAGGCAGAGAAGTAGCATCCCTATTAATGTGGAGGCTGATGATTGACGGAATCAGTTACCCTAAAATTCCTCTGGCAAAAGGGACTAAAGGAACCACTAGTATCTGAGACTTTCCTCAGGTAATGGTACTCTTCTAGCTCTTCTAGTGAATATCACTCTATAAACACATCCTCTCCGTAAATCCTCCATACTTATTTTTTTTATTATTATTCATCCAAACAAAATCTTTTTCTACAAGATCATCTTTCCTACACTTATGACTTATGACAATGATTCATCAAAAAAATCAATTTGGTGAATAGTTCAAACGAAAAATCGTTTTTTTTTCTTTTTTTTTCAATGATTGTTTCGGCAGCTACTGTGATCCTTTTGTTTGGCATTGAGTAATGGAAGCCGACAGTTTGTTTAATAAAAGTAAATGAACCCCCGAAAAGGAACCTTTGTAACGGTCGAGAGACAACGTGGCAACGTGGCGGGTTCGAGAGGCAGGTAGAAAAAATGTCGAAGCCGTTTTGTACCGAGCTCAAGAGACAGCTATTGTGCCAAATAAGAGTTTTGATGTAGGTCATTGAGATGCCGGTATTGATAATACGATCTTGAATCACGTATTAATACTTGTTAGGTTTTTGTGTGTATTTTCAATAATTGGTACTTAAAAAGAAAAAAATGTGGTAGCCTTTACATCAGCTGTTTAATGTTGCCAATTTATGTACAGACTAATCAATTTTTGTCGTTATAAAATTTATAGCAGTCCTTAATAAAAGAAAAATTTATTTTCATTTTCAATTTCCGTTTTCAAATGACGAAAATTATTTCAATGATTACAATTCCAATTTTATCCCTACTTTGGAGCGAAGGTCCGATTTGTTTGCGAATCCCCTCAGCCCCACCGCATCGTCGATGTTGCTGCTCGCAGACAATTCACTTGGAAGTATAAGGAACAGGTGGTTCGTGGGGAAAAGAAAGGTTAAGACTCAGTTAATGGAAAAATGAGGCCGTTTCTTATCCGATACGAGCCTTCTCTCGGTTAATAAAGCGAGAATTAATCGAAGAACGTGTATTAGGCGGCGATTCTCTCGCTCTTTTTATCGAATCAACTTTTATTTTTTGGTAAAGATGCTGTTCACCTCAAGTCTGGGAGACTTTTTTTTTCTCTCGAGATAAAAAGAGATGGAAGCAGAGAGGTGTAAATGAAGAGATGTTTTATCTTAATGAAAAAATAAAGAGGCGGGGAGGAGTTAGTGGGTTTTTAATGCATTTAATCTAATTTTCAGTTGTTTTATACGAGAAAATTACAAGTCTGTATATATACAGGGTGAAAAAAGATATATTTGTTCCATATATAGTCCATACAAAACATTTGTTGCATTTTATTTTCAATAAATATCTCGTAATAATAATTAAATGGTACACAGCAAAGACTGTCCAGCCTGTATAGTATAAACTCCACTCGTTTCTTTAGATTATACATCAAAGACACACGGTATCTGTTTGAAGGCGCCACAGTGAAAAAACATTTCAAAAATCATACAGGGGGGCACCTTTTTGCTCATAATATATAGACGCTTCTTAATGTGTTCCAAAAAAACACAAATAAAAGACTTTTCCAAAAATAAACTTAATTGGCCATTAGAGGCGAACAAAAAGCAGATTAGTCACGAGTTCGGTACACTATTAAATTACAACCAGCCAAAAATCGTTGAAGAATATAGTCCCTTATTAAAAATTCTATACAAAAAGAAACAGCGTGTAGCCAATTAAGGGAGTGAAATGCATTGAATGCGACTGACTGTCAGCTCAGCTCCGACTAGTTGACGAGCTTGAGAATCGTGGGTCAAATTCCTAGGGTGGTCATTTATATATTTTTTTTCTTCTCAACCACTTTTTCTTCTTCTCTTTTTGAGCGGGTGGATGTTTTATCCCTCAATGGCACTACAATCCGAGGTTAAAAACTAATAAATACGCTTACACGTTTTAATCAAAGTGTACTTCTTTTGGTACACTGGAAAAAAGTCTAAAGATGAGAAAAAATTTTATTGCATATTATATTCATTAACAAAGATTCATATAATAAGTGGTTCGTTATCTCTATCCAAAATGGATGATTCAGTATTACCACTACAAACCATAGTATTGTAACGTTTATTTTAATTTATATTTACAACTACTTAATTTATATTTACAGATTTATATGTATTGTCCTTTACTAATTTATATTATACACTAAACTAACTAACTACACTAATTTATATGAACGTCACTGAATAACCACTTTATCGATCGCTTTCCTTCAGTATAAACACTAACTGTCCATCTATGTGACTATATCTCAACTATCTGATGACTGACTTGCTGTGCAGCGATGCTCATGTACTTATATCACAAGGGTAGATTACTAGAAAGTTCTCGTCTTGCTAGATAGACTAGGTCTCTCTAGTGACGAGTGTCTGGAATGTTCTCGGCTAGTAGCGGGGGGAGGGGAAGGCAGTCTCGATCATTCTCGTGTGAGCACACACGGTCATAGTCGTCTCATACGGGAATTTCACTGGGGCACTCGCCTAACAGTATGTTAATTTCTAATTGTAGGATTGTAATAAAGTATCTCCTCTTGCTTGTTATGGTTAGTAGAGGAAAATTGGACAATTATCAATGACAGAAGTAAATTCGTTGTTACCAAGTGCTGATTGTTACCGCGGTAACTTTTGACTTGTCATATTACAACGTTTATTATTTTCCAAGTAACAAAATACTAATGAAAGTGGTAGTCCTATTAAAATTCCACTTCTTCCCCCTTTACATTACCTAAAAATCCAACGCCACACATGTCGTACAACAGACACTCATCCATTTTAATTAACTCAGGAAACACGAAACATGTTTAATTTGTTTGTATCACAAATGACTCATTATTATCAACCTGATACACGTTCTGGCAGCATCTCATCCTTTTTAGTACGATTCAATTAAGTGAAAAAGCTTATGTAGTATTATAATAAAACAGTCATACAACCAAAACTAATTTAACTGTATTAATTGGCAAAATCTTACTTTATCGAATATCTTCTTGTCAACTTTATACTAATTAAATACATATATTGAAATACTTCCCGCAAGGCTCAGACTTGACTACCATATGTTAGGTGCTATTAAATGAACGAGAACTATGAACTACTCAAATTTAATTAATTTGTAATGAAAATAAACCTTTCATATGGTCGTTAAGCTGATTGTAAGTTACTATAATCAATAAATTGCTTTCACAAACTTTCTTATGGTCAACATTTTCACATATAATAGAAACATTTTAATAACCTAATGGCGTACAGTTATTTTAATATCAAAAAATGTTGGAGATGTTAGAATAATCACCTAAAGCTTTTTTCATAATTTAATTTATTGCCAGGTTAAAGCCTTGGCTGCAATTAAAGTCTGTTATATGTCAAAACTGGAAACACAAACCAATATGGCAGATCTGTCAAAGTCAGATGTTCTGGAATGGTCTATCTGAACTAAATACCGCACCTACGCAGCTTCCTACGGACACGGTGCTGTTACGTGTGATCCGGCCTTAATTATTCGTTAAAAAAACACACTTTTATAAAGGATCATATATTTAGAAGGTTAATTGACTTGCTTTAATTAATTTAGGTGTTCATTACCGAGATAAATATCGATTTTGTTTCATGTAGTAAAACGCAAACTTTCATTATGTAATTGAAAGTTGTTATAGCCTGGAAAGAATTTCGTTTTAATGTAGAATCAGAATAATTTTTATGTTCAACATAAACATTTAAACTCGCGAAATTCTGATTGAAATACAAGTTTGGATGGTGTCTTAGGATGATTGCTACTTTTATTTTGATAGTTCATAAAATGAAAACCCTTTCGGTTATAATATTGTAGGATTTTTCACTTGTAGATTTGTCTTTTGACAATCCCCTGCCGAAATTTTAACAATAAATATTCTGCTTTGTGCGATTTCTCGAAATATTACTGATAAATTTTGAGCGTAAAGATTCATAATTAATTTTGATAATGTTATTATAAAAACTCGCAAATGGCGTATGCAGCAATATGAATAATCGCAGTTTCAGAATATATATCGAAATGTCCCGGACAGAGTCCATAATCTAAAATATAACTGCCATGAAGTGTCATTCGCATGCTCTTAACTCATAAAACATAGCTAAAATCGCCAAACACAAATCTACAATAAAATCTGAATAATTGCTTGAATTTGTGTGTTATTTCTCCTTTTTTTTCACATTACACAGTCTTCTCCAACGACCGTTCAGATTTTCCCAAATATACCAGATTAATTTGAAAACATTGTCAGCGTTTTTTAAACATCTGATCGCCATTTTATGTCCAAACATCAAACATTAAATATTTCGATGATTTCAAACACAGAAATAGTATTTCAGTACTGTATTCAGTACTAGTTCTATGATCCTAACAAAATCAAACGTAGCTAATGTGACACATGACAACTGTCATTGACTTTGTTAAAAATGACAGTATTTGTCGCGATTGATTATGATATCGGAATAAATATCGGTGAAATTAATTACTTTTGAACTTAATTAACGTCCTACACGGTATCACTTGAACTTTAATTTCATTTTATTGAACAGTTATCGGAAGCAACTTGAATCCGCGCTATGTGCTTTTCGAAATCGTAACTTAGACTTGTATAATTTGTGTGTGCCGTAAGTTATTTATTGGAATAGTGAATTGACTGCCATATCCAGTGTTATTATTTGTATTATTGCTGAAATAAGTGGTAAGCACACAACATTTACATATTCTTTAAGGGTGTAGGTTAAACCATTGGTATTGGTTAACTTCAGCTCTAGCTAGACGTTCACCTCTGGTTAACCTTAAAGTTTAACTTATCTGGTAATTATATGAAAGCACAATATTATGTAATTTAGTTTACGATCAAGACGTCAGAGGAAAGTTGTTGGTCTTAAGTTGTCCAGCTTACCTGGCCGAGGTTGTATAAACTCGAGAAGAAAGACCACAGAAAGCACAAGAACAAGTTTAAAGTGCTTGACCCCTGTTACACAGTACGATTCCAGCGACACGCGTCATAAATTTTTTCCGAAAAGTCAACATCCATAACAAATTACTTCCAAATAATAACAATGGAGGTAAAGTTTTATTGTGTTCTACACTCTCGACGCGAGACGAGACACTTCTTTCTTATAAATTGTTCAAGAATTTGTTGTTGAAAAATGTTTTTTTATTATTTTTTTTTATTGGTCGTAAAATATGTTGCAAGTTTAAGTGGAACAACGTAGTTATTAAAATATTTTTTTATCAACAAAAACGAGGGGGCTCACAATATTTTTGTGCGCATTTTACGCACGTGATAGATAAATTATTTTTTCTACAGGCATGCGAAATTATTATTAAATACATATCAACCAATTAATTATTATTATTTGACATTCATTTGATGAGGCTTATTATATCAGGGCAATTAAATAAAAGTTTACCTAACCAGTGCGGCAAGTGATACTTTACATACGTGCTAGGTACACAATTTTTTCTACTAACATAACATAAAATTATTGCAGAAATCTAATAAAATTCCTAATTTTTCATTCATTTGGTCAACTACAGTCATAGAAACATATATTTTGACTATTCTCACTTTTCCTCACATGTTTTACCTCTACTATTATTTTCCACATATTTTCGTGGGCTCATTAGAAGATGATGAATTTTTTGTTTTTAGATGTGTTTAATAAAACTTTGGGAAGTAGTTAAAACTTTTCTAATCTACAGATACGTTCAAATGTGTCGAAAGTATAATGAAAACTAAAGCAGAATAAAGTAATATCGAAAGTGTCGTAAAAAGCTTGAATCTTTCTTTTATTTAATTTTAGTTATAAGGATATTATTAATAGGTACTTCATCAAAACTTTTAAATAAAGCATTGTATGGAATTTTTACAGATGTAATATTTACCATTTAACAAAAATAATCTATAAATTACAACAAGAATTGAAGATTGAAGAAATAGTACATTGTTTACCGGGTAGGAAAAGCTTAACATTCCTGGACGACTGTGAAGATTGCTAAGTCGAGGCGCAAGCCGAGACTTAGCAACACAGAGTCCAGGAATGTGGCTTTTCCTACGAGGTAAACATACTATTTTTCCGCAAATCGTTTAAAACTCGACAGATATTGATTGATTTAAAAAAAAAACGCGATAATTTTATTCCCAAATAAATGGTGCTTTGAAATTCCTAATAAAATTACTTGGGTTACTATGGAAACGTATTGAGGTTGAATTGTCAAACTTGACGCTTATAAATTTAATTGCTGGTGTTCTCGAAAGTAAAATGATAAGTGATGATGAAATTTCCATTCCTGGGACTCCTCCAGAGCTGGTTGAGGCAGTGAATACTGCTTCATTAGAATTATTGCCAAAGAAATCAAGAGAAAAGTACGAAAATGCATACAGACGTTTTATGGATTATGTAGAACACTAACAACTGTACGGAAATATCATTTACTTACAGTAAGGAAGTCCTGACTTTTTCTTCTAGAAATTTTGACAGGAATGTCAAAATTTCCTAGCGATTTGCGGAAAAATATATTTAATTTTAAAATGGTTTTTAAGGGGGCTACATCGTGTATTTCTTTGTAAAATCCAAACTCTTTTGTTTCTTCAAAGTAACCATCCATATTTTAACCCCTCGTCTGATAACATTCTTTAACTAATACGATTATCATCAGGTATAAGAACATTTAATTTGTAGCTGGTAATAATAAAAAATCAAAAGCATTTCTTGTGAGATACCAGAACACACCTGTGGCATGTAGCCGGTGTACTATACAGGAACGGACTAGGCAAATATCTCTGTTTTCAAGTCCCGCACTCTAATCCAAATCTGTTTCTATAAAAGACGTCCAAAAATAAACTTATAATACTTTCAATGTTCACGTTTTCGGCAGTGGCCAGAAATATTCAACGATAATAATAATTCTTACAAGAATGAAAATAAAATAAGGGTTCAAGAAAAATAAAACCGTTTCTCGTCTACCTTAACGGAACACAAAAAAGAGCGGAAAATTCATAGCCACGATTTTTGAAGTTGTTCACCATCTGTCACTTGATGACTTTGACTTATCACTTGAATATTTTAATCAAACACCAACTACACTAATAGAAGAAGAGAGAAAATGTTTATCACGCTTCTTCGCTCGCTAAACAATATCGATTAACTTTGTATTTCGGTTTTTAATTATTGAGGCAGTCCTGACCTGTCTCGTTTCCGTCCCTACAATTATTTTAATACCGTTATCTAAATGACCCAAGTCGTATGCCTTACTGGCACATCTCAACTATCATTTAAAAACGTTTCTTCCACTCTTTCAAGTCCTTCAAGCCGAGATTTTATGAATTATCACTTTCGTCCTGGAATTCTTCTTCAGCAGTGGCCAGTATTTCTGGTAGCCCGTCTGTTAATTTTGTATTTGTCTATAAAAAATTTAAAATATTTAAATTACCCAGTGGTTTAGCGTTAAAAAAGTATTTAAAAAGATACAGAGTGATTTACACGAATTTGTGAATAATGTTTTTCAATAGCTCGGTATTTACTTTCAGGAAGACGAACCAAAACGAAATATTTTCATTACATCTGTCCTTTAGTCCTACAGGAATCATATATCATTAGGTAAACACTACAGAGTCGGGTAATTGTATTTAAATACCAACCAAATATATTAAATGTATAAATTAGGGTTCCTCACAATAGGGCCACCCCTCTAGCTACGAAATTAGGGGGTTAAATTTATCACCTGACCCCTACGCTGGGTCATGAGCGTAACTGCAGTCGTTGTGTCATCCAATAAATTAAAAGTTCTAGTCGGAAGTTGCAAAGTTGAAACGAGAATTTGAAAAAAAAATTTGACTTTGTAGATGTGTAGTTTAATATGATTATAATGTCTTACAAAGTTTGTCAAAACAACTACTTCTCGGGATATATGCCACGACAGACGTTGAAATACACTTTTAGAAGTCTGGGAGTATATGAAGTTTTTACAAAAGTATATACACTGTGTCCACCTAAGTTCGCATTATATGTAAAACTTTTTTATTATCAATTTTAGGAAAAAGCTTATTCTTCATAAAAAGTTCTACATGTTCTAAAATCTGAAATACAGTTATCAGATATCAATTTTTTTTAGTATTATACCAGGTTTGTCAAAAAATATGATTTCTAATCAAAATTAACTTTAAATTTGACAATATCGAAAAATGTTATAAATAAAAGTTGATCGGAATTGAAAACTACGTTTAAATATACGATTATATCCATTTATATTGAAAAAATGTATTTTCTTTTTTGAAATTTTTTTCAAGAAGCAATAAAATTGCAAATTTTACTTAAGTTACGTGTAATCTAGGATGCGCTAACTAACTAATGAATGTTTGATAGCTACAAATGTTTGACAGTAACTGTCAGAACGTGTAAGAATTTTTCGCAAATATGCTAGCATTATTAAGAAAATAGAAACAATATTAAACAAGCACAAAAACTATTATTTCAATGTAAATGGACGCAACTACATATTTGAACGTATTTTTCATTTCTAATCAACTTTTTATTACAACATTTTTCGATATTGTCAAATTTAAAGGTACTTTACTCTTGAGTGTAATTCATATTTTTTGACAAACCTCATACAATACTGGAAAAAATTGATATTTGATGATTTTATTTCAGGTTTTGGAACATGTAGAACATTTTATGAAGAATAACTTTTTTTCTTTAAATTGATAATAAAAAAGTTTTCTATATGGTGCGAACTTAGGTGTATAAATTTGTGTGTACTATGGTATATAAATAAACACGCCTTGTATATAAAAAAAAACTGTTGATGTCAGTAAGTAATTAAATATCTACATATTTATATTTTCATCATATTATGCGAGTTTTTTGCTGACACTTCTACAAAAGTCATTGTCCTGATGGCGAGGTCAACGAATAGAAATTTTTTTTAAATAGTGTGTTTAACTTGACCAAAAACATATTAACATCTACCTTCATATTTGTTATCTTTTTCTTTAATAAAATACCAAAAGCTGACAAATATGAAGGTAGATGTTAATATCTACTAGATTTAATATTACTTGTCTTAATCGTCGTGGGACACCCTGTATATTCGAATGAAATTGAACTAAATATTAACTAGCTTCTCCAAACCCACGCTATATACACAACAAAACATAACGAAACCTCCTCTATACAAATTGATATAAATACATGCATGTTTGTTCTAATTCAAACGAATAATTCGATTTTTTATATTTTCGCTTTGAAAATTGCTTGCTTCCGGCCCTACGCCAATGTCGGCTTCCCTATTTTATTATTCAATTTTCGTCTGCATTCTGTAATATTCAATTTAGTCATATTGTGTGCTTGAATTGCTCCTATTTATATGGATATATTGAAATTGTACAGCTCAATTAATACACATACGTGCAAGAGAGAAGTGTTCAGTCCAATGAATTCGGAATAAGCACATTCGCGCAGAAAACACAAGCTCAAAAAAAATAAAATACCAAATGCAGCGATGGCAAAAGATTAGGCCAGTTTTATCTATCATTTTCGAGGTTTTTTTTCATTTTATAATAGTCCAAAGTTAAGTCATGCAGGAATTAGAAAGTTCGTGCATATGTTTATGCATAGATGGCACCAGGATGTTTTTGAAAATGACCTTTGTTGTACGAGAGCTCCCTTAAATATTTTTTTGGCTCTATTTTTCACCATTTGTTGTTATATATCATCTGTGAAAATTTCAACAGTCCAAATATTACGGTTCATGAGATACAGCCTGGTGACAGACGAACACACTGTATTTTCTTGAGGTTAATAGTTCCTTCGCCAGTACATTCTTGATTAACCCACACTGATACCCATACCAGTTTCCTCACTATTCAATTAAAGACTTTCTATTTAAATATTTCGGTCTTCAAAAAGAAAAAAAAAACGAAAATCATATAAATATATTACTTAGTTAGTGCCTTAAGTGAGTATTTATCTCTAGCTACACGACACTAGTGATAACAAAATCGAAGGTAGTACAATTTAGTTTTATTTCTTCATTAAAATCAATAGAGTCGTCAGTTGAGTCACTTGAGATGCAAATTAAATGTAGAATCACAACCTTACATCCATCCAGAGTGAGAGACTTTAAAGAGTACAGTGGCGGTCCGAATAGAAAAGAGAAATATATTTATTTGTTGCCACGATTTAATATTAATATAGATAAATTATTATTGAATTACGATCAGTGTCGTACCCACAATCCTAAACGCCAACAGAACTGGAGGACAACTATTGATACGGCTATGTAAAGAGCATTTATATGTCTTGCAAAAGCTGTAGTGGAGGTAACATTGTAAATGAGTTTCTGCGCATGGGGCGGGCTCGCCATCACGTTCAAGGTACATGATAAACTCTGTACCCACTTTAAAAAAATTCTTATTTTTAAACTAGATATTGTATGCTACGCCACTGAAAAGGTGTAATAAAAGTAGAATTAATGTCAACCACTCAGAGTTGTATTCAAATCTTTAATGAACTAACTTAGTACGTGACACTGTTTACTATTAAGTAACTCGTGAGTTACCTCTACTTCGTGAGTGAAGAAGAGATTGACTTTATCTTATTAAGCTTACATTATTGACCAATAGACTTGGCTTGACTGAAATAAAACGTTTAGTGAAGTGTAGCGAAGCTTATTATATTGTTAAAGTTTCTATAATACATTTTTATCTAATTACTTCAAATAATCTCTTTAGTAGATAAAGTAGATTGCTTCAGTCCAGTTTTTATTGATTTTAAATCGTATAAATTTTCCTTCCTCCCCTTTATATTCAATATATATCTTCATATTTCCAAAAATTCTTTCCGTGTGATTTTGAAACAACCAATTTACTGCCTACAACATTCTTCGAATTTCGCAATATAATTTTTATAACGCCACTCCCAGTATCCAAACCGTTCTACAACGAATTCAGTTGTTTGCAACTTAAAATATTTTAACTGGCCTATATAAGCAGTTCGCTGTATGTGGCTGACACGTTTTCAACCAATATCGAAAGAGGAAAACACCACGAAGACAGCTGAACTTCATTAGTTTGACTTCAAAGTGTAGAAAAAAAACTGGAAGAATAAATTTTAACGTGTGGGAGAAAATGGTCTGCTTCGAGTAGTGTTGAACAGGTGAAGTTTGCTAAAAACCGAATTTTTAATCATAGACTTTCCTTTTTAGCGTGTAAAATATTATAAAATATTTAAGTCGTAAATTCCCTTAACTCAGATTTGGAATGCTCTTAAAGAGTGTTCACTCGACCCTTCATCTTGTACCAACAGAAAACAATTTACCCTGAAACAACCGAACGACCAGAAACAAAAAAAAGTAATCAAACCATATTTAAATTTTAAATGTCTTAATTTAAACATCACAAAACACATTTTCGAGATAATTGCTTCAGTCCACCTGCGGCAGTTAATATTAATTAATCTTTAAAAAACAAATTGCAGCGGGAGAAAATTTATATAAACATTTCTTGAGGGATTAAAATGAAATTAAAACTAAACGTCGGCTCGAGGTACTACCCCGTTTATTATGATTGTTTTGCATCAAATAATTATATTTAGTTTATTCACCAACCAGACATACAGCTGGCTGTGTATTTTTTTTTATTTAAATAATTATATAAACTTCCATCTCTATAAATTTCAACCGGGCTAAAATGACTCAAAAAATTTTCGCTCCTCCCGTTGACCCACCCACCTCTACTACCTGGAAATATATTCTGGGTGAAAATTGAGGTTATGTTATATTTTTTTTATATATATTTCACAAATTACATTTGCATCGTTAGGATATTATACAGCTTGCTTAATACAATACAATGTTTCCCCCAATAATTCACACAATTTGGCAACGAAGCACACAAGTCAAACATATACTCAAATAGACACAATTGCAAACGTTGATGGATGTGGTGCGGCAACGGTGTCGTCATTATGACTTCCATTCACACGATCTACAATTCTTCATTTGCTTATTTCACTTGTCATTTGGGGTGTATTGTCATTGCCACGCCGAGACGTATTGCCCTGATGATGGCTGTGCTGGTCTACTCTAATTCTGCGGACAAAATACTTTTTTTTTGCAGGGTGGCTATATGGGACTCGTTACGAGGCCATTATGTCATTAGGCGGATAAAAAGAAGGGAGGGGTATAGGGGTGTCTTGGATTAGGAACATTTAAAGTGAGTATATATGTAGATATTGGTTGTTAAAAGGACATCGTGTATAATCTGGAGGTGTTGCGTTGATGGATAATTCAGTTGAATTTAAATAATTGGTTATTTACATAATCGAGAATACTTCAATATCTCCATTTTATGCCATGGCCGAGTGGCAACGTTCGAATCATTTTCGAGTATTTTAATTACTTATGAAGAGAAAACATTAAAGCTCGTTCACAGGTGAATAAATTGGTTTTGGTCACACGTTCTGTCGTCGTAGTCTTTGATTTTTTATACAAGGTGATCCGTATAAAAAGATAGAGGTTCGCAAAGTTACTAGTTTTCTAGAAAAATCAATTCTTATAGACTAAAATACTGTCAAATATTTTAACCTCACTTACCAATGAAATATTGCGCATATAAGAAGAATATATTGAAAAAAATGTTGGTGTCTGGTGCAGAGGCAACGGCGTATAATTGGTGGGCGCAATACAAGATTAATTTGTGGCAGCGACGTAGTAAATAGGGGACATAATCTTAATTAAAAAGTAAATGAGTTTTTACCATCGTAATATTCGCAAAAACCTTCTCTATAAACGAAATTTAATTAATAATTACAGTTTTAAATAACGTTGGGTCCAGATAGTATGGTTAAGTACATTGGCGTACGTAATGATTGATTATTTTATTATTTTTGTTAATTTTTAACAAGTTTTTACTATATTGTGACATATCTAACATCAAATTTAGATGGAGACTCGGCTCAGCCATGCGCACTGGTCATACTAGTTGATTCCCTCTATATTTAGCCTGCTCTACCATTCTATTATTCCCCTGCATACCTTGTATACACTCTGTGGTGAATATTATGTTTAATCAACCCTTAAGTTACTTCTTTTGGTAAAGTTATACAAATTTTAAGTAAACAACGAAAACTACCTCAATTTAAATAGAGTTTATTCAGTTGAACTCGGCAACACTGTGTTGATTTGCCTAACGAAGCTGTTCTGACAAAACCCCTCTTTAGAAGACGAAAGATGTAGATGGTAGTTTATTAAAATAACATTACGTAGGCGAAACGTTAGCTTTTAGATGCAACGTATATGCTAGTGTAACACGCTGTATATTTAGAGCTCGACATCTAATTTGCATTTTTATTTGATCGGGTGTAATATCTTCAAAGTTTACCACATTGTTATCCCTATTAAATTTATATTATTTTTATTAAAAAAAGAACTAAAACATGGAACTGTATAAAAAATCGGGACTAAAAATGGCGAAACTTTGCTGTGCAACATTTTTATGCATTTTTTTATAACCCACCTTGTATAGAAAACGAAAATTCTCCAATTTCGTCCGAAGCATTATTTTACACGTCAATATTATCTTCTTAATTGAATGTGTGTTATTTTAAGCATCTCTCAGTATCTTCTCGTTGACACTAGTGGTATAATTATGTAGCAAAATAACCGAAAGAAATAATTGTGTCCCAGATAGAGGACCGAGCAAGCCTTACCCACACAAAAACCAATTTATCTTATTAGAAAGAGGAGTTGAGCAATGGTAATAATTTTCCCGCGATATCGGATTTTTAATTAGCTGTCAAATATACCAAATTGCATTTGACGCTTAATTATGTTCGTCGATCGATTTGTGGACGAGTTACCAGGGGTGGCGTAGGTGGGTTTTCTTCGATTCCAATAAGCTACGTATTTATATTGGCTAATAAATTGAATTTTATTAAGTGGAAGGTAGAAAACAGTTAAAAGTTGTGGGCCGAAATTTATTTGTAAATAAAGATTTCATACTGTGAAAGAAAAAAATATTTTTTCTACATTCATGCAAAAAACAACACTTTTGTGAACAGCATTTAATGGAAAAAGTGGTACTTTATTGCACTCATCTGTCATTCTTGTGTCAGTTTTGTGATGATTAATGACATACATAAACATTTAAATTAAATAAAAGTCCATGGCAAGTATCTGATCCTGCTTTAATACAACAATAATATATGTATATCTTACTACTTAGTCTCAACGAGTTACAATTATTGCAAAAATCTTTAATTATTTAAAATTTAAATAGTCAAGGCGAAAACCAGCTATGATTGAGTACTGACAAGGTGGAGGCCATAAAGATACAAAAAAAGAAGAACGGGTTGAGTTTGATTAGGTTAGGTTAGGTTCTTAACATATTTATATTCTAATTTTCCAGTTTTTGCATGAATTTAGAAAAAATATTGTATGCAACTCTTGCAAAACGTGTTTTTTGCACTTGTTGCATAAATAACTATTTTATAGATGCTGACTGAGCTGCATAAATTTTGAATATCAGATGTCTCCATGAAAAAAAGTCTAGGAGGGTTTAATCGGGTGACGTGGATGGCCACTTCAACATGTTTCCCTTATTTGGAGGTCATTTTATACCTTGTTGTTCTCAGAAAAAGTGGATTTTCGTTTTTCCCTTGGATCTATATGTTTCAACAATTGAATTACCTATTTAGTGAACAATTTCAAAAACGAATAAAAATTTTAACTAGGCACATTCCAGTCATTAAAAGCTCAAACTTAATCAAATAAAATTTATATCCTTGTCAAAAGTAACACTACAATAAGTTCATAATGACCTTCGTTTGTATGTTGTGTATGGACCAACATTAAGCATTACAAAAGGCGCCATTAATGAATTGATTTATGTATGAAATTCAATTCGACCGGGAAGAAAAATTCTCCGCATATCTCCAACAATAATTTATAGGTACCATAAATTAATTATACTTCGGAATTTGCATGTATTTTAACTAACAATGAGGAGGAAAAATAAAATCTAAACCTTGACAACTGGTGTATAAAGTAATAATAAAAAATGATGCTTTCTACAACAAACTTAAACCAATTCCAATACTATTATATTCTTTGAAACTTAATATTATCATTATTACATTGAAGAGCTAGAAAACCATAAGCGTCCGTTTCGATTTCATCCCCCATTGACCACAGATGCGTTCCATACTAACCACATCTGAGACCCTTTGCGGTATTGTTAGAGACAATCGGGCAATGTCTTTGGACTTGGTCCACAAACAATTAGCATTGTGTAGGTGCACCGCAAGGCAAACAACATCTATCGGGAAACCTTGACTATTTCCATGATGGGCCAGTGGTTGGCCACCGTCGTTACATTATCATTTAGCTCTTACTAGGCCAGTTATTAATAGATAATATCCAAGTTTGTATAAGGTCCACTTTTTTTAATATATATTTGTATTTAAATTAACACTTTTTCGTATTTTGTTGCTTGTACTTCTATTTTTGAAGATGACTTTATTTTCTACAACTCATGCTTGAAATTTTTTCTCATAATGACCATTCTTTTTGAACCAGAGGAAGTTAAAAGCTGGGCTAGTTCCATCGTAATTGTACAATCCTTTTCACTGGCTTATCAAAAAAATGGCTTGAGCTATGAACAAATTGTTAGATGTACTGGCCTAAGTGTTACGTAAGCTTGTTATAGTTACCGAATTCGCGTAGACGGGTCCTGGTCCAGGATGGAGAAGCAGTGATGCACTTCCGGGCAGACATTGGCTAGCCGAGGATATGATGATGATGATTCTGCCTTCGGCAAACTTTGTTATTAGTTTTCGGAGTTGGAAAGTTTTTGTTTTGAATGTCATAATGAGTTCTAGAGCGGTATGAAATTTACTCAAGTGGTTTAAAACAATTTAACATAAAACGGTTTAGCTAAACTACATAACAGTGTTACACTAGAAACTAAAATAATCTAAAAATTTCAAAGGAAAACCTCCAAAATATATTTTACTATAAATTGAGCCAGTGCTGGGCTTCCTAAAGAAGGAATTAAAAGAATTATATAAATCAGTGACCTTAAAATGTATGAGAAAGTAACAATTATTTTATTTTGTGAATAATCCCTTCTACTATAAATATACAATTGGTTGTTCCTGAACCCTTTACGATTTGTAGACTGGTGGGATTTATCTAAATCGTTTGGTGTTTGCTGTTAATGTTGTGGCGTTAATGATAATAGAGAGAAAGTGCTAATTTTCCCCTCTAAAATCTTATCTCTGTATATTTTACACATTCCTATTGTGTTATCTTCCTATGCTTCCTTAGCTTTGTGAGCCCGGCGTCTCTCTAACCTCATAAATTACCTTAGAGTTGTTTGACTTCCTGCTTAAGACAGAATAATTTGTCGGGTGGAATAAACCCACTTAAACACAAGATAATGTTTCTTTTGTAATAAATAGTTTGGACGTATTTTTGTTTTGGAAGTTAAGCGCCCGTATTATAAGTAAGACACTGATCGAATTTCCATTGGACTGTGTACTGTACATAAATAGTTGTATTCTTTCACGACAAATATTATTATTGTTGATTTTTGTGAATTTCAATTCATTGGAACCAAATAAAAATAAAAGGTGGTTAAAACAACGAGCCATGCGTCACAACGAAGATGAGTACAATGTGAACGTAGTCGAGGCCCATGGTACACGATACTAGTAAATAGTACGGAGGATTAAGACAGCTTTTGAATTAGTTTTTCTTTGAAATGAGAAATTTTTGTAAATCAAAGGTCTTAACCAACAAATATTTGTATGAAATAATCAGAATATCTGAAACAGACTTTAATGTATTAAAAATAAATCCTTTCAATGACATTTCCACTAAATTGCCAACAGATCCTAATAAAATATTTGTAACCATTGATATTCTCACATATTTATCAATGGTAATCCAATAATGGACCGTTATCATAGCATTAAACAGCTTACGAAGCTTTAGAAATTACACATAATAACCAAATTAAAGAGCCCGTTACTGCTGGGAACAGTTACCGCCTCGGGTATTATTTAAACGGTGCCTTAATGTCCTTGCTTTGCTTATAGGTAAGATTTACCTCATGTCACATAAGTGAACTAAAGGAGATGATCTTTTGCTTACGAGGGACGCAAAAAAAAACTATACACCGCCATAAATCAACATGTATATCATTATTTATTCCTTTTTTGTATTCCACACAATGTTTTAAATATTGTAGGTGATATTTTTGGTATTGACCTCGTAAATTCATTACGGATGTACTGTTAGTTCATCTCATCGTATTTTAAAAGAAATTTTATGACAGCTTTCTAATTTTTGTGTTTTAAAAGAAAATTCAGGTTATGGAATTTGTTAATAATCGAGGTCGCATGCGAGATGACCTTTGTTGCGTCAATTCTACATTTGCAGGAAGTATTTCATAATCCAAATAAAGTATGCAAGACAATTTCAGGTGAAATAAGAAATTTTTGGTAGATTCTTGGATGTTAAAAACAGCTTTAAAGACATTTAAAAAAAAGGGTAATAAACTACATACCTTCTCTTTGGTGACAGTGGACCTTTATCATTTAATGTCACCATTTCTAAATAAAACAAATGAGCCCCATTCAAGTTGACTTAAAAAAAAACAACTAAACCCAACAATATTTTTCGTTGAGACCGTCTTGTATATTCTTTCTCGTTTTATCATTCGCTCCGTATCTCCCATCACTGAACTGGGTCCCTTCGTACTGTCATCCCAAGATACATACCACATAAATATCTTCTCTGTTTTGCGTATGATATCCAGTGACATTTTGATGGCTTCACTGTTACTTTTTAGTTGTTGTTTTAAGTGGATTATGACTTTTTTCACTCTTACATAATTATAAGGATCTTTATAATAAGAATAAAGGAGAAAGTCCATTATTTCTGATTAAATTGACGTCAGATAGTCAAGGAGCCATTAAGGCACTGAGCTCTTGTGTAATCAGTTCCAAAATGGTGTGGGAATGCCATTGAACTAGGCGAGAACAATATAGTTACCTTACTATGGATTCCAGGACACACTGGAATAGAATGAAATGAAATAGCAGATGAACTAGCAAAGAGAGGGACCAAAATACCTTTCTGGGGGTCTGAACCTTTTTGCGGAATCAGCTCTAATGTAATTTTGGAAGAAATAGGTGAAGCCGGAAGAAAGAGAAGATCCAACTATTGGAAAGATCTAGTAGGGCTTAGACAATCAAATATTCTTCTGGGTGACTACAACCTGTTGAAGTCAAAGTAAAACTGCACTGAGAGCTTAAACAGGTTGAAGCCTGCTAAAGGAGCTACTAGTTTCAGAGACTCTCCTCAGAAACTAAGTAGAAGTAAGGGGGCACAATAGATCTTTCAGATCTCAGTGAATAGAACTGTATTACCAAACCCGATTTAGACCAGCAAGGTAAACTTATGTAAGGGGAGGTCAAATGATATTTTGGACCAGCATGAGATCCAGGAGGCCACAGATATTAGAGAAAGAAATGGTAATGTTTGGATTTGGTTCCATAGCCTGCTTTCTGGATAATTTAAAAGATCAAAACTAAAATGTATTAAAAAAAAGCAATTTGAAATAGTTTTAATGAAAAAAATTTCATACAGAAATAAAATAGTACTGGCTAGCGTTCGAAACAACATCAATAATATTAATTTAATCAAGTTTTCACATCAGTTTGATACGAGAATCCTATTATGGCGTACACGGACATTCAATTAGTAAAACCATGGTATTTCATTAGACGGACTAATGAAGTGACGTCACCGGCGGTTGAACCAGGTGATTATCAATCATCTTGGTGTGACGGCGTATAGAGGAACAAGCCGCTTCTGCAATCGCTCTTTAACGAGGTACTTTTCAATCGATATAGTTTCACAAAACAAGAGAAGCCATTGACAAAAATCACTAAAAGATTAATTAATTGTCATTAACTTATGCGACACAGCAAAATTGAAACTACCACACTTTGATTGGGTCAAATATTATCAGAATACCGAATAAATCACAATATGCAGGGCCAAGGGTAGGATTCCTACGTCGACAACGGACATTATCTCTGATATTTTTCCTTTAGCAGCGAGTAAAATGCAAATGAAAAGTCCAATCTCCCGACACGCGAAACTGTAACGAATAAAAGGAAATGAAAACGGTAAAATGGGGACCTGGGGGAGACAGGTAGGTGTGGAGTGGTGGGAGGGTTTATTAATTAAGCAGAAGTCTAATCAAGACTGGCCTTAACTGTTTGTTGTTATTAGAACAGTGAAGGAGCTTGAAGATTTTGAAAGATTCATAGAGGTAGTCCAAGATAAAACATTATGTTTTTAATTGGAAACATAAATCCCCAAATTTTTGGAAACTCTGGAATAATTGCCCCTTTTGTACTTTTGTAAAACCACGAAAAATGAAGAATTTTATTTGAAAATACCGATGCTCTTCAACATTAAGACCGTTTGAAGAAAGATTCATAGAGGTAGTCCAAGATAAAACATGTCTTTAATTGGAAACATAAATCCCCAAATTTTTGGAAGCTCTGCAATAATTGCCCCTTTTGTATGCAAGCATTGGTGTAACAAAATTTTAAAACCACGGAAAATGAGAATGAAGACCGTTTGAAGAATTTTTGACTTGTTTAAAAAATATAAGTATATCCCACAGAGTAATCCATCAAATTACACGCTTTCTTAAATAAAATAAATTATTTCGATTCTGATTTGAGACGCAGCACGCCATGAGAAAAGGTAAAAGGTGTATCATTATTATAACTATATGTAAGTGGTAGACGTGAGCGGATTGAAAATATTCGTGGAATGTATAACCGAGTTTATATTCTCGAATGGGAAAAAAAAGACGACGAGAAACAATTTTCGGATAACCCTTAATTATTAAACGTCAAAATAATACTAATTAGTGAAAATAATCTGCTATATTATTGGGAATTCCATCACAGCTTAGGTACTTAAATATTTACGTTGCGAAAATTTTTTTCTCATAATTAATTTTATAAAAAAATAGAAAATTAAGGAGGAGCAACACATAAAATCGACTTGTTGACGTTTCTCTTCTGTTTGGGTGTTGTTTTTTTTTGTGGGGGGAGGTTTGTGTCTCGGTTTTGGGCGGGTATCTCACCTTTTTTGTTTTTTTTAAATTCTTTCATATTCGAACACTTCCCACCGCAATATTGCATAAAATAAAATAAGGTACTGCTTGAAACATCTCCAAGCAGTTTCTTTGAAAATTATTTTATTTTCCAAGCCTAATACGGCTTTTATGTTCGGTGATACGATTGTGTCTGACCATCTATATGACTATATGACGACTATTTAACCTGTGCAGCGATGCTCGTCTATTTATATCGCACGTGAGGTATGATTCTAGAAATCTCTCGTTCTGTTGAAGACGCTGAATAGACTAGAAATCTCTCGACAAGTGGGAGGGTGCGGGGTAGGTAGTCTCTCGAAAGTTCTCGACTATTAGGCGGAGGAGTCATAGTCGTCTCATACGGGAAGTTTACTGGGGCACTCGCGTAACAATACTGGTTGGGCATTTGCGAATTAACCAATAACCATGTATATGAAACAATCTAAATCTAATAATAAACTAATTAAATAATCTATAGCACGTGAATTTTAGTATTTATATGAGAATATTATTGTCGGCGTTTCGTTGAACAATCGTTATGTCTTCATTTACACGTATTCAGTTTTTAACTATTTATTTGTCCAATATGTTGATTGAATTCAATTAACACATCGTTTGTGTTCTTGCTCAAAGTAGTTAAAATAAACTCAAGTGAAAATTAAAAGAATTGTGTAAATTAAGTATGTACTCCATAGATAAATACGCGACTAACGAATTTATGAACTTGTTAAATGACTTTGACGGTATCTAAGACGTAAATAGTATTTCGAAATGCTAAATGAAGCTTTAGGAAGCCGCTTTCAATGATATCAATAAATATAAAGACGTTTTCATGACTGTAGAATCAGCTAACAAAATCTTTAGTGGACAAAAAATGGCGTGTATTTATTTAAAATCAAAAAATCTGCTTAAACTTACCGATTTTGGTGATTTGAACAAAAGTATCAACAGCCACGTCCAATTTTCTTGTACAGGATGTCTCTGAGTTTTATAAATATTTTCATGTCTATCGAAAACATGCCACTCATCTTAATATCCAATTATATGGATTCCTCGTATAGCTTTGATGTCCACGTACAAAGTTTTAATCATATTTTACTTAATCTATCATGTTTGAATATCCTAATATTGACATAAATATTTTAAGCCACATATTGACAGTTTCAATATGCATCGTCATTTCAAATCTTCTATACCTAATAATACAACAGGGGACCATCCATCTAACTGATGGCCAAGATCCAATAAAACTTTTTGAAGCCAACCGAGAGAGAGAGGCAAAGTGAAGGAAGGGAGTAACGGACATATGCGAACCGGCAATATACCGGCCGATATTAAGCCTCTGTGCCCATACATCGCGGCCCTCTTGATGAAAAAATAATATTCCTGTTTTTAGACAGCTTCGAAACGTAAAGATGGATCTTTTTATTTACTTTATAACAGTTACTTTTATCTACCATCTTTAATACAAATAAATTATAGTCAAGCAGCCATTAAAGCACTGAGCTCTTGTCCAATCAGTTCCAAAATGGTGTGGGAATGCCTGGACAAACTCAATGAATCAGGCGAGAACAATATAGTCACCTTACTATGGTTTCCAGGACACACTGGAATAGAAGGAAATGAAATAGCAGATGAGCTAGCTAAGAGGGGAACTAAAATACCTTTCTGGGGGCCTGAACCCTTTGGCGGAATCAGCTCCAATGTAATATTGAAAGAAATAGGTGAAGCAGAAAGATAGAGAAGATCTGACCATTGGTAAGATCTAGTATAGGGCTCATACAATCAAAGATTCTGGGTGACTACAGCCTGTTAAGATCAAATAAATGCATAAGTCAAAGTAAAACTGCGCTAAGAGTTTCAACAGGGATCTTAACGAGACATTGGCATCTGAACAAGTTCAAAATAGTGGAGAAACTCTCCTCAAAAACTATGTAGAAATAAGGGGGCACTAAAGATCTTAAATAATTTAACTGCTACATATCAAGAATAACCAGTTTTCTCCCATCTCTTTCAATCTTTCTTTTTACGCTACTTCGATTGAATTATGGATGATGGCGCTTTCTTGGAGGTTTCCTATTATTTTTCCCGGTGTTGTCATTGAAAGATTATCGACTTGAAATAATGCCATTGATGTATACAAGATGGGCGGTCATCAGTGGAAATATTGACAGGTTTCGTGAAATTGACAAAACCCTAGTAGTATATACCTACATGACACTGCTTTTTCCCGTATGAAATTGTCGAGATACAAGTTTCTATTTTGCCTATATTTTCACTAAAAATTTTCAGTTTGTTCAAAAATGACAGTATATACTTTTGCCCGTAGTATTTAACAAATTAACCATCTGTAAAAAATTAATCTATATCTGACCACCTGCTTGTAAGTCTATATAAATGATCCAGATAATTTGGTATGCATTCCCATGAAGAGAAGGCGTGATAATATTTATGATCGCTAATATAACAATTATACAGTGAAAGCAAATAAAATTGACATTTTGGTATTGTAAACTTTCACCTATAAGTCAATTAACAATAAAAAAAGTTTATAGAGAAAGAATAATTTTTATAACATGATAATCATTGAAATCGTGCAAGTTGTTAGCTGATAAATTAGGTAATTGAGAAGAACAATATTTGGATGGACCAATTAAAGCAGAAAATGAAGTGTCCAAGTGTCAAACACGGTACTTTTGTCACGAGTTTTCTGAGGCTGCTTTATGAAACGTGTGACTAAAGATGTTTTCGACACTAGGTGCTTACTATAGTTTATCCACGCTAACAGAAAGAAAAAACTTAACGTGTTATTGAAAAATCAAATGAAATTTATAAAAAAAAAATGTACATGGTGTCCCATTTGAAATAACACAGCTGCTGCTCACTTCCTGTTGTTATTCGGATGGGCAGGAGTTCAAATGTCACTTCTGGCCCATGCTAATCTCACCTTACTTACTTTACACTGGAGAAAAAAATTATTTTTAATTCAGTAATTTTTTTATCAAGACATACCTTGAAACATTTATATAAACAAGCATGCAAACGAGAAGGTTACTGACACATTATATCGGTGGGATTTCACGGTACTTGCACGTTTGATAAATTTAATAACAGTGGGGTATTTTTTTTACTATGCTCGACAAAATACTGTGATAGAATGGTGGATAAACCAGTTAAATACCGAACAAATTTTTAATTAGTGTGTTTAGTATTTACTGCAGTGTAAATGAGAAAAAATTAAAATTTCGTAAATTGGTATTACATACATTGAATTTCAATAGAAACTTCCCATCGCACATAATTCTGAAGACCAAATGAACAAAAAGACGTCCCACTTTTTACTTTATACATTTTGGGGGTCTAGATATATTTAGAAGAGACATTCACTAAGACCTAAAAGATTTATTGGGCTCCCTTACTTCTACTTAGTTTCTGAGGAGAGTCTCTGGAAGTAGTAGCTCCTTTAGTCCTATTTCCTGGAGGAATTTTACGATATCTGCAGGCTTCAACTTAGGTAAATGATCCTCTTCTATCCAGTAATCTCCCAGGTACTGTGCTCTAATTCTGGAGTGCTGTGCGCAGTTGGGAAGCATTGAAAGGAGGTTTCTTCTTTCATGTCACAATATTTGCATTCTTCTTCCTCCAATATTTGAGCTTTTACTGGTGCTCATTCAGGCGACAATGTCCCGTTAGGATCCCTGTTGAAACTCTTAGCGCAGTTTTACTGTGACTTATGCATTCATTTGATCTCAACAGATTGTAGTGACCCAAAAGAATCTTTGATTGTCTAAGCTCTACTAGATCTTTCCAATGGTCAGATCTTCACCCATTTCTTCCAATATTACATTGGGGCTGATTCCGCAAAAGGGTTCAGGCCTTCAGAAAGGTATTTCAAACCCTTTCTTTACTAGTTCATCTGCTATTTCATTTCCTTCTATTCCAGTGAGTTCTGGAATCCTATATTGCTCTCGCCTGGTTCATTGAGTTTGTCTAGGCATTCCCACACCTTTTTTTCTGAATTTTTTTCCATAAAAAACCAAAGGAATGATTATAAACGCTTACATCTTATTACGAATTCTCAAACAAAACGAAAAAAGCTGTCGTATACATCATAGTTTTATGACTCGACGTGATTCCATCGAGCAAAAAGTGACATCAACAAAGAATGAAGTGGTAGATATGTTATAAACAATGATCGGTAACATGGCGAATGAAAAACATCAATCAATCAGATATGAATGTGGATATACTGCGTACGTAACATTTTTAGTTGCAAGACCTTAACAAGCAAAGCGACGTGGTAATATTTGTATTATGATATAATCGCAAAAATCGTAACCGTCATTTTTATATGTGACGTTTTAATATCTGATTGTGATTTCTGGAATCCTTTCTGTCAGTTTGGCTCGTTGCAATTAAAGAAATCGTTTTATATAATAATGATGATTGTTGTGGTTGTTTTTTTTACAATTTAAATTCGTGACTTTTGAATATTTGAGTCTTGAAGACTTGATAAGGAGCTTTTAGGGTGGTGTATATACATTTATATCTTATTTAACTAAAGTTTAAACCAAATTCATTATCGCTTAGTACAGAAATTCTGTCAAAGATCTGATAGGGTATACAATAAAGAATTATCCTCAATTATAAGTGAATGGAGATGTGTCCGATGATGAAGTGAGGCATCTCAGCGTGTGGGAAAAGCTGGGTAACGATGCCGAAAGATACGAATGAGGAATTATTTTTGTTCGTGAATTTGGGATTAAATTGATAAATTTATTATACACCGTATTGGATGCTTTTGCAAAGGTATATCGAAAACTAGAGAGGCTAGATCCAACCAGTAAGCTATATAGGATGACCGGTGATAATATATTTTTTAAATGGAGAATACCCTATATTTTAAGTCATAATATCATATCCAATTCTCAATTTTCTCTCTTCTACCACTACCGGATAATGTTAATATCCTTTTAATTGCTCATACGCTTAGGTACTTTATCCATTTATGATAGGTCGTCATTTTTAATGAATCTATTAGGTGAATTAGTTAGAAACGATATCGATTTCGATTTAATCGAATGTACAGCGTATGCGAGAATATAAAATCGATCAGAAACAGTATTATAACTATAGAGTACTTTCCTGAACTGGGAATATGTTACACTATCCATGCATGGAGACTACTTATACGAATTCTATAAAAATTTGCGTAGAGTGGAAGAAAGGCAGGTCAATATTATTGTTATATTTACTCAAATAATAGAAAAATATGCCTAGATACATGGAAAAACATCAGCATTTTGAAAGTTCTCAAGTATTTTCCATAGCTATCGCTGGTAAACCAAAATGAAACCTGTGCCAGTTTATTTTGATTGCAATCCTGTCGTTTTGATTTCATTAAGGGTGTCATCCAGTATCGGCGTGGTCTGCAATAAGCGAAACATATATGGAACACGATACGTAACCTACTCGAAATAACGTGGTACATGAGCCGAATATAAAACTAAATTAAATTTTGTATTTTGACATTATACCAGGCGATTCTTTCAGTATAGCCAACAGTTTAATCCCAATAGGATCGAATAAAACATCGACATTCATCTGTTTCCAAAAGATTATACCAAAAAAGAAATAAAAATTTGAAAAGTTACATATTTATTTATATATATTATGTATAATCTGACGTTTCTATCGCCATTTTTAGTCTACACAACCTTTTTCAATGGTCGAAATTCTTTATGAGGAAGTGTTTTGACATGTCTAGTGCATTATCAATAACAAATATACTAATTTTGATATTTTATTTTCAGGTAAGTCACAATTTCATGTGAAACATCTTATGCACAACAATTTTGATTATAGTAAGTACTATTCCATATAGTTTTAGGATTTCTTTTGGTAAATACTGTTTATCGTATCGTAAAGAGCCCATAAAATCAAAGATATTCGATATCAATATCAGGCTCACATGAATAATAATTTAAAATATATAAAAGTAAATTTAAAGGCTTCAAAATAGTTTAATAAAACGTGAAATTCGATATGTATTGTCATAAAAGTTGAAAACACACCAAATCATTCAACCATATTCATACATACCTTGATGTTTAAGGTCGACGGTTGTCCCCCGGCTGTCTACCGTCGATAGTACTCAACCGGTACAACTATCCCTTCTAATACCGACAAAGACCCAGACAAGATCAACGAAATATTAACCAGAGAATATAAGATAGTTTTTGTGCGATAATTATATTTTTCTATGGTCTTATGATACAATTACCATCAAAATTTTAAGTCGATTCGTCGATTCAAGTACTTGAAACAGATCTAGGACTTTGGCTTTTTATGCACTTTATTCGTAAGCCACCTTTCCAGGTCGCTCAGGATCATCCTGGCAAAACTGCATCTCTTAATTCTTCTTATATCTTTCGGGACTGAGCATGGGTGTTGATAGGTCCTAACTGTCTTTGTCCATTCGCTTATCTGGCTTAAAATCGGCAAAGCGGCTACCTTTGCTCCTTTATGAAGCACTTTGTCTTTTCTAGGCTAATAAGACTTGTCTACTGTCATACATATTTTGACGGAATGTAATAAATTGAGTTTCGGAATTGAAAATTTTAAAATAAATTGATATTTATTGATCACTTTTACATCCTGTACAATTATCTAAGTACCCTTGAACTCTTGTCTGTTTGATTATGTCAATTTTTTCTTCGGTAGCCACCAATCGAGCCCACCAACAAAGTCCCATGTCATTAGATATAATATTCTTTTTTTCAATATGTATAATGAAGCAATTAAGTGAAGATACAGTCGAATGGCTCGTTTTTGTCAATCATGTTCGACGATTAACCGGTGCTTAAAGAAATAGTGAAGAGGCAAAATGGGCCTTAAGTGCTTCATTCAACCCATAACGAGCTTTCATAGAAAAAAGGGCACTAGGAATTTCGTATGTCCACAGATACTTTTTAATTTATAATTGACATTTACATAAACTAATGCTTTGTGAATAAGATTAACATTTTCCACTGTTAGATAGTTTCAAAAGTGAATTAAAAGAATGCAAATTTGAAGCAATTTTGACCAATTACCATTCTCGGTAGCGTTGCCAATTTTCCAATTTCCACATTGGGAAATGCCCCTGGTGGTGATGTGATGGGGTAGAAGGGTGGACAGTGGACGCATACGACGATTTGCAAATTGCATCGTTAAAATGCCGGACGCCGGGATCGATGAATGCGTAGGTGAGACTCACTCGTTATCATTGTTAACGATGACCGGTTGTCGACACAAAACGGGGTTTTTGGGAAGTCGGGTGGATTTTTGAAGTAACTCGAAGTTTTTAATGTTTACTATGTCTATAAAGTTGAATTTACAACAAGATATCTACCAATTTGCAGACCCCGTAGGATATTGTGGGGTCAATATATGGGCTTAGCCTATTGTTATCCATTAACAAACACCGAAAATAGTGTGCAAAAGGCGAGTATTATGTACATAGTATTAGGTACACTTATTTTTTATTTAACATGATACAAAATAGGGTTGGAATTAAGCAGAGGCGCTAATAGAAGGTTAAAAGGTATCTGTTAAACGCAAAACGTAACTGTATCTCTACCATTTTATTACTCTATACCTTTCTGAAATAGATTTAAGGATAAATTCATTCATTTTAATGATAGTAGACACCCTCATTTACAAATAAGTGTACCTGCCTTCTGTCATATTTTAATACAGGAATATATATGTTGATCATTAAAAGCAGTGGGAAAATACATTTATTATTTGGATGTTATGAGCCTTTCTAATTATTTATACAGCCAAGAGTTATGGCTACTAAAATAGAATGTCTTGTCAGATGTCGTAACTGCAATGATTTTTATAAGTTTCGTTGTTTATTTTTCATTTTGTGTGTAATGAAGTATGATCTGCGGTAAAATTAGAATTTTATGAGCCGTTAATTTGAAAACTGACATACGACGGGGCATATACTAATTTTAGTTTAGTTATAAATTTGTTTCTTTTTCCTCTTTCATCTTTTATTTCAAGAACAAATGAAAAACTTAAATTTTTGGTACAATTATCCAATTTTCTTAAGCCTTTTATTACTGAGAGTCGTAAAAAAGAGAAAATTTTGCTTTTACTGTCTTATCAATAGTAGTATAGAGAAAAAAATTATTGAAAGTTTATGATGTTATTCTGTCCCGATTGTATGAGTAATAAATTTTAACGGAGAACAAGGAAGAATGAATTGGTTGGATAAAAATGCCTTTACGACGTTGTAAAATTTTCTATTGCCACTGAATTCAAGTAAGCAGCTTAATATACAGTTTTCTAAAAACTAACATTGATTGTATAAAAATGTATTAATACAGGAATATATATGTTGATCATTAAAAGCAGTGGGAAAATACATTTATTATTTGGATGTTATGAGCCTTTCTAATTATTTATACAGCCAAGAGTTATGGCTACTAAAATAGAATGTCTTGTCAGATGTCGTAACTGCAATGATTTTTATAAGTTTCGTTGTTTATTTTTCATTTTGTGTGTAATGAAGTATGATCTGCGGTAAAATTAGAATTTTATGAGCCGTTAATTTGAAAACTGACATACGACGGGGCATATACTAATTTTAGTTTAGTTATAAATTTGTTTCTTTTTCCTCTTTCATCTTTTATTTCAAGAACAAATGAAAAACTTAAATTTTTGGTACAATTATCCAATTTTCTTAAGCCTTTTATTACTGAGAGTCGTAAAAAAGAGAAAATTTTGCTTTTACTGTCTTATCAATAGTAGTATAGAGAAAAAAATTATTGAAAGTTTATGATGTTATTCTGTCCCGATTGTATGAGTAATAAATTTTAACGGAGAACAAGGAAGAATGAATTGGTTGGATAAAAATGCCTTTACGACGTTGTAAAATTTTCTATTGCCACTGAATTCAAGTAAGCAGCTTAATATACAGTTTTCTAAAAACTAACATTGATTGTATAAAAAAAATTGTTCTTTTTTTCCATATAGAAACACGACCGCAACAATTTTAATCTGAATTAATCGGATATAATGTGGAAAAGTATTAATATTTATGACCAATAGGGGTAGGGGTAGGTATGGAAATATTTAATATAAACTGCATTGTGCTAACTTCTTTCCTAGTCGGAATTATGGACTCAAAATACACTGGATTATGTAAAATTTTCCGCTGAATCGATTGCCGAAGACTAGAACGTTCTATCTATCATATTAGTCGAGTTATGAGCACTTTTAGTTTTGAAAACGGGATTTTCGAAAATTTCATGACTTCATTTGAAGGAGAAAAAATGACTTTAGACAAAAACAGACTGTGGCAGTCGATTTCTCGCATCAAAAAACCCCTCCAGACGAATTTTGAGCAATTTTTATTCCAAAAACGTATTTTTTGTCGAAAATTTTGAAGCAAGGGGAAGGTATGGAAATATTCAATGTAAACTGCATTGTGCTAACTTCTTTCCTGGTGGGAATTATGGACTCAAAATACACTGAGATATGTAGAATTTTCCGCTGAATCGATTGCCGAAGACTAGAACGTTCTATCTATCATATTAGTCGAGTTATGAGCACATTTAGTTTTGAAAACAGGATTTTCGAAAATTTCATGACTTGTCTTCATTTGAAGGAGAAAAAATGACTTTATACAAAAACAGACTATGGCAGTCGATTTTTTGCATCAAAAAACTTCTGACAAATTTTGAGCAATTTTTATTTCAAAAAGCGAGTCCATAATATTTGTCCATATGTAATAAGAATTCTGAGCTGAGCATCATTTAAAAGTTAGTATGTCATAGCTTTTGACGCAAAAATTGTTGGTTAACATATTTAATCTTTAAAAGAGTATTTTCGTGATGAATTAAATGAAAAATCCATCATTAATTGTTAATCTAAACTCGCCAGCCAATTCCCTCTTCATTAACCCATACTTGAAGTTAGGAGAATATCCGGAATTTGTTATTTCTGAGCTCGAGCTAGAGCAAGGCCAGTGAAGTAATAGCGGTCAAAAGCAGCTTTAAATTAAGACTTAATGAAAATTGGAAAAGCAATTTATCCAACAGAGAAACTATTCATGAAGAGGCGCCCTCTCCATCCACCTAAGCACTAAAAACGGATAGTTGGAAGGCAATATAAAGCGTTTGGAAGGTTTTCCTTGGACGGTAGAATTCCAGCAATTTTGATTAAATGCTATATCCATCTCTTGTCATTAAGGAATACTTTCATTAATTTATTAGTTAATATGCTATAAATCACTTTAAATATTACTAAATAATAAAGCTATGTAGCAATTGATCATAATTGAACAGTATCATCAGATATTCAATACTTCGATATAGGTATGCTCGGAAAAAATAATTATGTTATTTTCATTTTTATAAATTATAATTGATAATTTGGAAAGGACAATTACAGAAGCATGTCAGTAAATTATTCCAGATACGATCAGGAATGTATAAAGGAAATTTAATAGACGAATTATTATTATTGTAACGTTTATTTTAATTTATATTTACAAATTTATATGTACTGTCCTTAATTTACTAATTTATATTATACACTAAACTAACTAACTACACTAATTTATATGAAAGTCACTTTATCGATCGCTTTCCTTCATATATATGCACTAGCTGTCCATCTATGTGACTATGTCTCAACTATCTGATGACTGACTTACTTCTGTGCAGCGATGCTCAGTATTTATATGGCAAGGTAGATTACTAGAAAACTCTCGGTGTTCTGCCGCCGGCGCTAGGTAGTCTCTGGAATGTGCTCGTAGTCTCTGGAATGTTCTCTGCTAGAGGTGAGGGGAGGGGATGTCAGTCTGAGCTCCCAGTCATAGTCGTCTCATACGGGAATTTCGCTGGGACACTCGCGTAACATTATTATTACTAATTAGTTCATTTTTTCATTTGCAAAATAAAATTTGATATGAATCACACAACAATTGACTGACCTGTTTGGAACATTTCGAAATTTATAACAAAAATAGTTGTTTTTCTATCATCTTAATATAAAAGTCCATCACTCATTTCAATTCATTTAGATTTTAGAATGTTTTAAATGTGAGCCAGAGAGTTGAATTATTAGTTTATATTAAATGGTGAATGAGAAGATATTAAAAATAGAAAAGAGAGAAAGATATATGGATTTGACACGAAAAATGTACTTTAACAAATTAGTTAGGATTATGATTATGTGAGTATATGTTTTTCCCTCTTGTTAAATCATTTTAATTATTTTTCTGTTATGTAATACATACAGAGCCGGCTCCACAACATTTTCTCATCTATTTTGCAAACTCACCACACATTCTTTGTAGAAGAATTGAATATAATATCACACAATTCGATAAAATATCAAACCCCGTATATTATTATTTACCTAATGAGCCGTACAAAAGAAACATTCTTTCTCTTTTCATCGAACCCCAGTTTGTCTCTCTCTCTCTTTTGCCACTAATTTTGCTCAGTCTCATTGTTAGGAACCCCTCGCTAACAAGACTGACAATCCGAAATAATTGGACTCTCTTACTAATTGGAACAATAGCTGAAAAATAACTTGGGATGCATCATAATGAATTCTCTGGTAAGTGTCTACCATTACAGAATATGCCTCTTCATCGCAACTTCTAATTAGACCTGTGTATCTAATTATATCCTATCTAATTAAATATGTAACCGCAGAGGAAAAGCGTGTACTTATATAAAACTCGAGTGGGAGGCAATTTTGACTTTGTGTTTGTTTAACTTTCTGCCAGTTCAAGCCTAATAAACGTCCTAACGAATCTACTCATATAGGTTGAACGAAAACTTTTGTTCTAAAGCAAGTTTTTTAATGCTAATTGAAATCGAAGACGAATTTAAAGTTGTAATAACCGAAATATTCAGCATTTATAACTTATATAAATAATTTGAAGAGCAAACATAGTTAGCGCCTGTCATATGTCAAATTAACTGTAACTAACCTAACCTCTGTTGTAACTAACTCTAACCTCTGTTGTCTTGAGCTTAGATGCACCCTGTATATATTAACCGATAAATTTCGTGTAAAATACGATTTTATATTATTGATCTTTGCCGGTGTATCGGTATTAGCTGAGTAGCAGTTAAAAGCAGTTAACAACTTATCGATAAAGTTGTAACATCAGTTTTTACAAAAACTTGCGTACACAAAAAAAAACCTGTTTAGTTTGACACTTCAGTTCCTCCGCCGTTTTCCAATTTGTGTCGATTTACTATTTTATGAATGAATTTATAAGAACTCGAGATTCAATTATGTCTCGATTTCTTTCTGCCCAGAACCGGATTTAAAATTTTATTCAATGAAATGTGTTCCTGTCATTTCCATTACTATAAGGTTTGACAGCAGGCGCTAAGAAGTCATTTGAAGGAAAAATAAACACTCGATAATTATAATTTTTATAAAAGATTAGAATAAAAAGACACTTGTGTACCGCTTGCTTCAGCTCTGTTAAAATGACTGAATACGCAGCTGTGTATTGATACACTTGATTATTTCTCTTCAAAATACGCTCATTCAGGTATTAAACCATTGCTTTACGTAATTGAATTTTTTCTTATTATTTTTATTCTTTCTCGCAAACCGAATTGAATTATTCACAAACGAATGAGCTCGTTCTCCGCGCCTCCTTTCTAGAATGACATTAAAGTAAAAAAGCCGATCAGAAACGTGTAAGTACCATTCGACAAATGAAATTTTTTTAATTACTTTCTTATATTTTATACAATTATTAAAATGGCTGAAAAAAAAGAACTTTGTAAATTTTTAGTTAACAATTCACTCATATCACAAGTTGATTTTGAATTAAGAGAGGGAAAATTGAAAGCTTATTGGATCCATACAATACACAGATACCTAGTATGATTAATTGTTTATTGTAAGCGTTCAGGTAGCTGAGCATTTGCTTAGTACATATTTACACACTAACTGAACTAAAAAGTTCGAATCATCTAAAGCTCTTTTTAATGGTGAGAATTAACTTCAATATAAACTGGCTTCCGCTAACTTCCGTATTGATGGGAATCATAGACTCAAAATACACTGGGATACGTAGAATTTTCCGCTGAATCGATTGCTGAAGACTAGAACGTTCTATCTATTATATTAGTTGAGTTATGAGCATTTTTAGTTTTGAAAAGTGGATTTTCGGAAATTTCATGACTCTATTTGGAGGAGAAAAAATGATTTTATCCAAAAACGGATTGTTGCAGTCGATTTTCCGTCCCAAAAAGCCCCTCCTGACAAATTTTGAGCAATTTTTATGTCAAAAATGATTTTTTCGTCGAAAATTTTGAAGCAAGGGGTGTATGGAAATGTTCAATATAAACTGGCTTCCGCTAACTTCCTTATTAATGGGAATTATAGACTCAAAATACACTGGGATACGTAGAATTTTTCGCTGAATCGATTGCCGAAGACTAGAACGTTTTATCTATCATATTAGCCGAGTTATGGGCATTTTTAGTTTTTAAAAGTGGATTTTCGGAAATTTCATGACTCCATTTGGAGGAGAAAAAATGATTTTATCCAAAAACGGATTGTTGCAGTCGATTTTCCGTCCCAAAAAGCCCCTCCTGACAAATTTTGAGCAATTTTTATGTCAAAAATGATTTTTTCGTCGAAAATTTTGAAGCAAGGGGTAGGTATGGAAATGTTCAATATAAACTGGTTTCCGCTAACTTCCTTATTAATGGGAATTATAGACTCAAAATACACTGGGATACGTAGAATTTTTCGCTGAATCGATTGCCGAAGACTAGAACGTTTTATCTATCATATTAGCCGAGTTATGGGCATTTTTAGTTTTGAAAAGTGGATTTTCGGAAATTTCATGACTCCATTTGGAGGAGAAAAAATGATTTTATCCAAAAACGGATTGTTGCAGTCGATTTTCCGTCCCAAAAAGCCCCTCCTGACAAATTTTGAGCAATTTTTATGTCAAAAATGATTTTTTCGTCGAAAATTTTGAAGCAAGGGGTAGGTATGGAAATGTTCAATATAAACTGGCTTCTGCTAACTTCCTTATTAATGGGAATTATAGACTCAAAATACACTGGCATACGTAGAATTTTCCGCTTAATCGATTGCCGAAGACTAGAACGTTCTATCTATCATATTAGCCGAGTTATGGGCATTTTTAGTTTTGAAAAGTGGATTTTCGGAAATTTCATGACTCCATTTGGAGGAGAAAAAATGATTTTATCCAAAAACGGATTGTTGCAGTCGATTTTCCGTCCCAAAAAGCCCCTCCTGACAAATTTTGAGCAATTTTTATGTCAAAAATGATTTTTTCGTCGAAAATTTTGAAGCAAGGGGTAGGTATGGAAATGTTCAATATAAACTGGCTTCTGCTAACTTCCTTATTAATGGGAATTATAGACTCAAAATACACTGGTATACGTAGAATTTTCCGCTTAATCGATTGCCGAAGACTAGAACGTTCTATCTATCATATTAGCCGAGTTATGGGCATTTTTAGTTTTGAAAAGTGGATTTTCGGAAATTTCATGACTCCATTTGGAGGAGAAAAAATGATTTTATCCAAAAACGGATTGTTGCAGTCGATTTTCCGTCCCAAAAAGCCCCTCCTGACAAATTTTGAGCAATTTTTATGACAAAAATGATTTTTTTGTCGAAAATTTTGAAGCAAGGAGTAGGTATGGAAATGTTCAATATAAACTGGCTTCCGCTAACTTCCTTATTAATGGGAATTATAGACTCAAAATACACTGGGATACGTAGAATTTTTCGCTGAATCGATTGCCGAAGACTAGAACGTTTTATCTATCATATTAGCCGAGTTATGGGCATTTTTAGTTTTGAAAAGTGGATTTTCGGAAATTTCATGACTCCATTTGGAGGAGAAAAAATGATTTTATCCAAAAACGGATTGTTGCAGTCGATTTTCCGTCCCAAAAAGCCCCTCTTGACAAATTTTGAGCAATTTTTATGTCAAAAATGATTTTTTCGTCGAAAATTTTGAAGCAAGGGGTATGGAAATGTTCAATATAAACTGGCTTCCGCTAACTTCCTTATTAATGGAATCATAGACTCAAATTACACTGGAATACGTAGAATTTTCCGCCGAATCGATTGCCGAAGACTAGAACGTTCTATCTATCATATTAGCCGAGTTATGGGCATTTTTAGTTTTGAAAAGTGGATTAATTATAGAACGGTTCCCAGCTAGTTCGGAACCGTTCTAGAATCAATCCCGAACCAGTTCAGAACCGTTCCAGAATTAATCCCGAACTAGTTCAGAACCGTTCCAGAATTAATCCCGAACTAATTCAGAACCGTTCCAGAATTAATCCCGAACTAGTTCAGAACCGTTCCAGAATCAATCCCGAACTAGTTCAGAACCGTTCCAGAATTAATCCCGAACTAGTTCAGAACCGTTCCAGAATCAATCCCGAACTAGTTCAGAACCGTTCCAGAATTAATCCCGAACTAGTTCATAACCGTTCCAGAATTAATCCCGAACTAGTTCATAACCGTTCTAGAATTAATTTTGAACTAGTTTAGAACCGTTTTAGAATTAATCTTAAACTCTCTAGACAAATTTTGTGCATTTTTTATGGCGAAAGGAATAGAAAGAATTCTCAAGGACTTTAGCCCCCCTTTAGACCTCAGTTACACCACAGCTGAATCCACAGAAGGTGAAAGAATTCATGATTTTTTTCTTTCAATGAAATATTTCTACTTTTGCGATTTCTCAGTATAACCCCACGAAATCGTAAATAATAATAAATATTGTCAAATTAACCGTGTACGAGAGAAACAGATCCACCATATTAATTCGAAAATTAAAGTTACAACCAACGTTTCAACAATGTTAAGCAAATCAGTATAAATCTTGCAATATCTTAAAATTCAATCTGTCTGTTTATACCGCAACGTGGAGTGACGCGACGAGTGCCATAGTCCTGGTGACAGAATAAGTGCTACTAAACAGCGCACAAATCCAATATACGTCCTATTAGCGACACCACTTGATTTCTTTAACCGCCATCAATCGCTTTTCTTGTCTGTTTAGTGTCTATTCGGTCGCCTATCGGTTTCGATTTCTTGTACTCTCTGACTCGTTACAACCCCCTTACATGGAAATGATTATTTTGCGAGAAGTTCCCACGATTTGAAATGTCGCTACAGGTGGCACCACTGTTCACAGACCATTCAATTCAGTTAAATATTCAACACATCTGAAAAAAACTCTTCTTAATCGAGAGAAAGAGATCATTAACATTCCTCAATTGCACACGGCTATAGATTTTTTTAAATCAAATTTGCAGAAAACATTGCCGGTGTTATAATATTATTATTATTATTATTTATATTGCACAAGATTATTACTACTTGGAAAGTACAATCGTTAATAATTTGCTAATAGTTTTTGGCCGAAGGCAGCAAAAGCAAACTTAAATGGATATTTCATGTTTCTATAAAATTGAATCAACCAACAGCACAATCCATTTGGGTTATATTTACACATTTTCATAATCTAGAAAGGTTCGTAATACAGGATGTGTGCATTAAACGTTTCTTTGAAATTATTACAGAGGCGGGTGGTGAAGAAAAAGCTGAGTAGCCTTAAGAAAAATGTTGTATGCTAGTGGCATTTACGATACTTTATGCTACAAAAAAGTAAGGAGGGGTCATAAGAGAGCCACTCAAAAAACCTACAATTGAAACAATATTTATCTGTGTCTTTTTGACACTTACTGAATATTTCAAAACGATAATCGATATAATTATAATCCAAGTGGTAACGAGATCACTCTAAATTCACGAAATTTATATGCAACTATATATATTTCATAAAAGCATTACTTTTTAATACACCTATTATATTTGGCACGTATGGAATCGTTTCAAATATCAATTAGCTTTTAGGTCCGATGCCAACAATTAAAGTACTAGCATACATTACATTTATTTATCAAAATAACTTCCCACTCATACAGAGACATACATCTCCCAATTTTTCGAAAGGATATACTTAATGAACAATTGAGGAACTACAACAAGAGACAAAAGAAAGAAGATAAGTTGGATGATATTTTGTTGTGGTCTAGGTTAAGTCTTTTCGCTAAGTCCTTCTTTGAAAAAACCCTCTAGTCCTAGGAGTCTATGATTATCTACCCGGCAGAAATATTACACCAACTGCTCAGGTTTTGCTATATATTGATTCAGAAGACAATGACCTTTTGAGCAACGTAGGTCAATCCTTCTTTAGTCCAGCAATTGCTTGGTAACACTCCTATACTAATTTACCAATTCTGGACCTTTTCTCATATGTTTCAATCTCTTTTGGTCCAATGGAGGCAGCTTTCGCAACGTAGCTGCCAGGAATCTAGACCAGAGGTGAAAGTCTAGAATAATTTAAATATTTCTTACAAAAACCATTTCAATTGTCTACTTAAAGAAGTGGATAACGAATGCTTTATTATCTTAATACTCTCTAATTTATAAAAATAGACTATAACATTATTTTTTATACAATTTCGTGTGATAAAAGAAAAGCGACGCCTCTATCTATCTATATTCAATAATCAGAGTTAAGCGATAGTTGATGTTAATGAAAGTGCAAATTTGAGTCTTCAATTTGAAACGGGACGTTCGGTTGTTTTCGGCTATCATAAATTCATTGTGTTTACGACCGAACGTCCAAATAATTTGAATTAAAAAAAAAACACATTTAAAACTCTCTAAAACTAGCTTAAATTAACAGATAAAATTTATTTCCAACGCATCAATATGGAAATTGGATATACGAATTACAATGTGAAAGAAATTAAATGTCCCCATTGGAAAATTTATGGAAAACATGTTTACAAACACACATGGTTATAAAAAAAACTGTATATTTAAAAGAATTTTTCACATAAAATTACGATCCTCACTAAATTACCTTCCTGTATGTTTACCTGTACCGAAAGTCATTTCCCATTAACTGGAAATATGCTTAATTTCATAACATGTGACATGTCCACTTTCAATATAGAACACCATTCAAAACCAGTCTGTGCAATGATTGTGTACAATCCAGAGAATGTCTGCTATACATCGCAACTCGCCGTGGATAATTTAATGCCCCATAGTGTATTTAATTACTGGGAGGTAAGAGCGGACAGGGGAGAAGGATGAGAGCTTTTGATCTGGGCCGGAACCGGACGTTGTCCGGGCTCTCTAACTCTCTATACTCATTTCAGTTTCAAACGGTCAGTAAAGCAGCGGTGCTGACTATCTTAAGCACATAGTCGTCACAAAATTATGGATTATTTATTTTCAAATTATTAGTAACTATAATAGCACTCGCTCAAAGTCACGTAATCTGATCTCAGATGGATACTTCTTCCTCACACTGTATGATACTGGGTAGGGTACGGTGGACCCCTTAAATACTGGAACAGGTCTAGGTACTCTTAGCTCGATCAGGCTACAGATCTAGCTCTAAAACAGATTATAGTCTTTCTAAGCCAACCTCCCAAGTGAATCTATCCATATTCTCTATTTCTATGTCCTTGAGGTCTAATTGAAAACATCTGGTCGAATTTTCTCGGTTACAATAACATTAAGTGCGTTTTTCCTCAACCTCCAGCCCTGCTTAGAGATTGCATTTTATCTGGGATTGATATTTATTTGGGACTTGAATGGATACGCTCTTGCTATGGAAAAGGAGAAGGAACAGGTGCTTAGAACTAATTAAATTTGAGCACACTTTCTTTCTCATTTCACCTTTCATATATTATTTCTTTCTCTCTTTGTTTCTCATCACACTTGAGAAAGTTCTCTGGTTTATTAGGATTTTCTCATAGTTTTGATTAGTTCCTATAGATACGAGGGATGTGGAAAATGTTAATTGGGAAATCGAGTGCAGTTGACCGTCTCAAACAGAAGAGAAAATAGCTTTCAGCGCCTGTTTTGATCTACAAACAACTTTTGTGAGTGAGCCAGGATCCTACGGAGTCTGAGTAGTTGTGCAAACACACTTAATGCTTTTTCCAAAATGACGTTTAAAAGCTTTTAATGCCTTGATGGGGTACACTTCGTTATCAGCCCGGACTCGTTTCTAAACCACCATTCTAACTATTTTCAGATATTAATTAGGGCCATTAACTCCGCATTATTTATTCAGAAACCCTCAATATATTATATACTTTGTTAGGGACTTTTAATTCTTAATGCCACTGAAGTACATAACACTCACTCATTTTGTCGAGTTTCCAAGGCATAAAACAGAATGGAATCTAATTTTTCTATCCTTATTTTTCCGCTCTATTCTGCCTTAGACGTCCCAAGAAAAATTCCCTTACAAATCCCCCACTAACCTATCATCCATACCAACTTTAGGAACAACAGGCTAAATCATCGGTACCTACTAAGCCAGAATGGATCCAGGATCTTGGCGATGCTTCCGACAACCACAATAACTTTACGCAAGCTTTGCCAAGAAGAGGAGCCAAAAAACCACAACCTTCCCAATCTATGGAGGACCTGAGAAAGCTAGTATTAAGAAACTATAGCAATAAGGAAGAGGATTTTACAATCAATGGAACTTCTCTTCATATCTTCTTTACCAGCTATTTTTTTTTTCTCAGGAGCCGTCCCTTCGCCGGTACCACTTCAGCCTCCTGGGCTTATTGTGGGTACTCCTAGTGTTCTGACTACAACCTATTCAGCCAATCCGTTCCCTGTATCAGCTCATACAGGTTCTTTGCTGGCTGGTTGTAGAAGTCTTCTGGAGTCATTTGAGTTCTGCCATACAGTTTCTGCCTTCTGTGGTCCAGCGACTCACAGTTGCATAGTATATGCAGAGCTGTTTCGGTATCCTTTTTGCATCTTCTGCATGTAAGGTCTCCGTTGTACAGCCCTATTTTGTTTAGGTGCTCCTTTGTGGGAAAGTGTCCCGTAAGTAGCCCCGTAGTGGTGCGTAGTTTGTTCCTGCTCATTGAGAGCAGTTCTTTCGCTACTTTTTCTGATGGTTCTTTTATGAATTTCTTCCCATGTAGGTATTTGCCCAGTCGTATTCTTCCAGTGTTTCTTGTGTTGTTCTTTCAACCACCCTTTTAGCCATGACCTCGTTAAGCATCTGGGGATGCCCACAGCAGGTACCAGCTATTTTTTACTATTAAACTGAAATTGGTTCTAATAAAAGAAGAAGCATGAAAACAAAAGATTAGAGGGGAAAAGTCTGCATACCAACCATTTCACGTCCACTTGGTTCTCAGACCCACACTATACATCGATTTAAATTTGAAATTTGACAAGAAAATGTTCAGTTTTCTCGTGTATCCATTTAATTTGAAAAGCACATACATTTTTAGAGTCTCGGTCATTATTTTTTCATTTAATATGGTTACTTTTATAAAATTATAAACAATTTTCAAGTATTTAGTTTTTTTCTGTTAATTTTCTAAAGGAATTTATATCCGTAGTATATTTAGGACTACACAACAAGTAAAGTATTAACGAAATTTCAAGCAGAATTTCATAATTATGTTTGTTTTGCATTTTACTTTGAACATCTTAATATTAATTAAATATCTCTTTTAGTCTAAGAAAGCAGTAATTAGAAGTGTATTGAGTTAATAATAATAATCCCCGTGGTATTCATTACATTGAATACCCATTTAATTACCTCATTAGATGTTTAATTGATGCTACAAACTTCTACGAAACTCTCTTCAAATAAAGTTTCTCGGGATTTGGTCAGAGAGAGCGAAATTTTCTTCTCTTTTCGTCTTGGATCTTATTACATTTTTCGCCCATCTCATTGGTGTAACAATATTAGACTTGTTTCCACGTAAATATCTCGCAAATTGGCAACAATGTTGTTTAGCAATTAAAATACTATTATTTATGAGAATGTAACATAAACGAATGGAAAATAAGTAATAAAGCGAAAGATTTTACAGTAAATATCTGAAATTTCTCATCGAAAAAAAAGTAGAATACGAAGTCGACAAGGTGAAAATAGCTTTTTGTAAAAACTTCGAACGCCTTATCCGTCGATAGATCAATTGCTCTGGATCCTTAATTGGAATTGTAACAATTTAATTAAGGATGTTTACCTCTGTGGAGGAATGCCAATCGAGAGAATCTTGACATCTTCATTTATAGCTAGGTGTTTTATGAGAATGGTTAGATAGACACATTTTCTTTTCCAAATTACTGAAATATATTTTTCTTTGTCTTCAAATCAAATTTCTTCAATATATTTTCCTATTGGGAAAAGTAGAATTCGATAGATGGCGCTCCGAAATGTCAATGTCATCTTAGCAACGAGTAAAACAAATCAGCTGCCGTATAATAATCACAATCTTTTTGAGATCAGGAACTTCAACCAACCGTTAAAAATCTTCATATATTATGTCATGTCTGTCAAAATATTTTTCAACTTGTGACCCATAAATACAAAATTTCTTAAAAATTTTTTTTCCAACGTATAGTCGTCGTCGTCGTGACACAGCCTGTATAGATTAAAAAAAAATGTCGTTTCGTTCGTGAAATATTTATGTCAATAGACACTAACGTGGTGTGTCAGTGGGAGCTTTTAAGTGTACACATGTTTTCAAAACAAGTGGGTAAATTTTTCATATTGTTGACACGTTTTGTACACATTGCTAATAACTTGATATAAAAGTTTGATGTTTTGAAAGCTTCTTTTAACTTTTTTTTATCTTGAAATGTTTTAAAATCTATTAGTGACAGATAAACACTTGCACTGCAGTCTAATAACCATCAAAAATATGTTGTCTTCATACTATTCATACAGGGTTGTACTGGTACCATTTATTGACCAAATATTATAAATGAATGAATGAATTTTGCCAATTCAAAGATATACATACAAGGTATGAGTAGAGCTTTGCATTTATATATAAAATAAATAAAGCCGGTCCCAAAACTGATCCCTGCGGAACACCTCTTCCAAAAAACCTAATTATAATTAAATATCCTTGGGTTGGATGGGGTAGAGGTTGTTGCCACTCTGTATAGATGGAAAAAAATAGCTGTATAATGAAATGAAGAGCTCAACTAAAGATAATGACTGTTTATAATTAAAATATTCAATTTGAAGTAAGAACAATGTATAGAATATACTTTAGTTATTTATAGCCTCATTAGAGATAAAGGAAAAGAGCCCTTAATATTTACCGATAAATTCTCCTCATCCCGGGAATATACGTGGAAATAATTGTAGGGCACAAAAAGCCCCTTAGAATCTTCATTTACTTTAATGACGTCTTCATCGTTATGTTCCTGGCGTGTATACGGCGATAATGGCGGATGTTCGCCAAATTCCATTATCGATAACAACTGTTGGCGTTGTAATTTTCCTAAAGTTACAATTAAATCACGTTGATTCGGATGTAATGGAACCTAAATCATTAATTTTAATTGGCCCAGTCTCCTAGCAAAGTTGGTGAGCAATTACTGCAATTCTGTAAGTTATTATTCAAAGTATAATAAGTCTCCTGGTTTGCAGAAGATGCTGAATGAGGAATATTAACGATTTCTCGGATGGGACAATTATTAATACCGTTTAAAAATTAGATATGGGGTTGTTTCAAAAAGAATAAAGCCTTAAATAAATCTTATACTATCTGTATACAGTAGAAATGGTGAGTTTAGGTCCACAGCACTTGGGCTACATGTACGCCTTTCCTCCTAGGCTAGTCATCCTCCATCCTGTCCTTTCCATGAAGGTGGACAGATCACTAGGAAACAATTACTTTATATCAACAGGTGTAGGCCCTTCGCACCACGCTGGTGCAGTAGTTTTTCTCTTTGTGGTCTTCTCCGTCACATTTTCGTATATTTAAAGCTCAATCTTGCAATATTAGATTCAATTTATAGTTGGAAGTATCTTTTGATGATGCTGTCAAAGTGACAACAGCACTGTGGCATATGGGATTTTTTTATATATAAATTAAATTGGCTAAAATAAACATTTTCCTGTTGTAATCCATAGCCACCAATCAGTAATATTGTTTGCAATTTAATTCACCGTGTAGTTGATTATTGCCGATTATTAACAAGGTTGTTTATTTTGATAATAATTTATACATGCATAATTATTTCGGTTATCGGGCAAATTGTCAATAGTGTGGGCTAATTCAATCTGTTTAATTTTTAATTAATTTATAAATAGCTGTGGTACACTTTCCAGCCAATTATAGTTCGTGATTTATTATACAGTTATATTTCCATAGTTGAAATTCACAACGTTCGGGTCGTTATAGGCCTGTACTTCGATGGAAAATAAACTGGAATTACTGTACAATTCCGGAATTATCACAATCCCTGAGATATCACAATTCCTGGGCAAATCACAGTTCTTGATTTGCGTCTAGAAATAGTCCCACGTTGGGCGCCAATTAAACCAAAAACTGTGCTCCGCGACGTTGTTCGTTAATAATAATTGAAAATATTGTAAGCACCTTTCTTCTCTTCGTAGCACACAGTTTTGCCTTGAAAGTTTGGCAGTCCTAGTTTCAATAGAATAAGTTCTGGCCTATCGAAAAGGTGATTGAGTTGAATACCCGTTCTGTGCATTATGTTTTGTCATAAATTCATGGTATATACCCACCTCTTTATTTGTTGCTCACTGTACTCTGTATTGGACCGGACTGGATTCATATTATCCCGTGAGGAAATAATTTTATGTAGTTTCAATTGAACAATTCAGCAGTATTCATGTGTTCATGATAAATTTTATCGAGATACTTCAAACTGCCTCATATAATGAAACAATTTAAAAATAAGAAGAAGAAATAGGTGTATATAGTACCGTCTTAAGCACCGAGAGCTCATTCCGTGGCCTGACTTGCACTTTTGCCAAACATGATACATCATTTGTTGTAACTAGTTTCGACTGTACGTGTCGGCACATGTTTTATAATTGAGATAAATTGACAGACGACTGATTATCATTATTATTTACCGATTTCACGGCTATTATTTCGTCATTATACTCTTTCATTTCATTATAAAAAAAAATAATTGGTCTAACAGCTAGCAGATGGAATAATGGTTAGCGATGTGTCTATTTTATTTAAGTATTTGCTTTAGCTGAGCTTCTTTGTATCTTCAATACAATCACTATAAGCTGTTTAAATCTTGGATAGAATTTTCCTGTATAAGATCAGTATGGGAAACCAACAAAAACTATTTATAATTTTTATAATTGTTACTTAAGGAGATATTTTAATAATAAAGATTAACTATTACTTATTTTGTGGCTCTATCAAATTTCCAAGCTAAAATCTTCAACGGATTCAAGTCGTAAACACACTGTATGTTAAAAATTCAGTTTGATTATTCTAGGAAGTGAATATCCCGATTTCTACGATTTCCTCATGCAAATTTCTTTTAATTGGATAATGAAAAAATAACAAAAATTAAACATCTGTCCTTATTAGATAACGCCAGATTTGGAGGAGTAGATATTTATAGCCTTATTCTCTCGAAGAAATTTAAAATGAATGAAAATAATTTCAGGTAGACAATAAAGTAGATAAAATTTAATTAAAAGTAAATAAACCACGAACGAGTGAGTGAAACAAAACTAATGAAACGAACCGTATTTTCATTCAACTTAAAGACCTGACAGAACTGTCAGTGGGGCATTAGAAAAAGACGTAGGACATTTTCGCTACAAAAAATACGTCTGCATTCAATTTTGATTATTATTTAAATGAAAACTAAGTCCTTATCATTCGTAATAATTTCCAACAAACTCAAAAGCTAAATAAACTATTCTAAACAGCCGGCTTGGACCAATAACGCCATATTTGATCGACAAACATAATGTGAAAGGTAAATGCTGCCAATCGATATAGCGGCAGTTAATTTTCCAGATAATTTGTTGATTAAACATAGTTTATGTTTGATTCAGTTCTCTAACTGAAATAACGTAATTACATTTGTATCACTCCCGATGTTTATATTAACAGAAAATCATATTCGAATTAAGCGATTCAATTATTTGTGTTCGACCGAATGCCGCTTCGTTATGTTTGGCGTCAATTTGTACGGATTAATGTTAACGTCAATCAAATTTGGAATGCATGATTTATAGTATATCCATGAAGTAATTGGGTCACGCGTTAGGATTTTATGAAAATCACCAACACTGTTATATCTTTGCAGACAGTTTCTACACCAAACGTTCAAATATTGTTCTGACTATGGTTTCAGCTCTCACTGGTCTCATCACTAACTCCTTTGTGAATTTACATTGTATACGTTGTTTTGATCTGTTTTCTGGAACGATCCTATCTTATCTATAACTAAACCAAATTCTTCTTGTGGTATATCTCCATTATCTCCAGCTGGCTACTACTACTACTAAATGTGAAGGCAAGCCTTGTCCTGGACAACTCAAGCCAACTGGCGGGCCCCTTATGCCATTCCTGCTACCTAGACATCCATGAAGCCGAGCCCTTCAATAAAGACCACAACCTTTTTCAATAGATGCCTGCTTATGTCTCCAGGGGCCATAACAGGGCTCCGAAGATTTGCCTGCGTAGTACAGCACAGTGTGGACACTCTAAGAGAACATGAACTTTCCTCTACTCCTAAGTTGTAGAGGTGTTACCTCATACAGCAGTGCCCTGTTAGGAGTCCTGCTATCTTCCTTAGCCTACTCCTTGGTAGTTCAGTAGCTGTCCTAGCGTGTCCATCAGTCCATCCCTTCAGTTTGGATTGTCTAGGACCCTGCAGAGCATTCAAATGAGCGAGGTGCTGATTCTTCAGCCATCTCTTCATCTTCTTGCGTATTTTTTGCTTTGTTAGGCCCAGTGTCGCCCACAAGTGCATCCGCCATCTCATTGCCTTCAAAACCAGAGTGTTGGCTATGTTTTGTTTTGTTGATTTGCCATTTAGGCATTTGTCTTGCAAAATTTCTTGTATCAAAATTCTCCCTTAATCATTTAAAATTGATGACGCTCCACAAAATCATCAGGCTGCTGTGAAGTTTCTCCATAAATAAATTCCAGAAAACTATTGTTATTGAAAAAAGAAGCCGATTTATTGACAATGTATGATAAAATTGGTGATTATTCAACAAATTTGAAAATATTAATGATATAAATTGATTTCTTGAACCTTAAGAATACAGCTTCTGATGAAATATATCGTCCAGCAACGCTACGTTCGTTATAATCACATATTGGCAATTAGTTAGGGGACTAAATGGACCACCGCCATTATCCTTGGATAATTTATTTTGGGCCGAATTCGACACCGTCATCCGCCACCCGATTTGAATTAAAGCTGGAGCTTTTCGATTAGATCGAAGGGTTATTTGTCTGTTGGGCAATTGATTATACATAGACCTTTTTTTGACCTTTTACGCTTTTTTCAATCAAGATATTTTCACCTCTGGAAATACTGATCAACGATATTTTAGATTTTTTCTTCGTTCGACACTTAAAATTATGTTTCGAATTGAAACAAACGCCACATAGACAGGCCTCTTATCAAACCTACTTAATCACAATTTTAATCAGTGAATTATCCATTAAGGTAGTTGTCAGAATGTTCCTGTCTTACCGACACTTATTTATAATATTTACAGACTAGGACTTCAAAATGTATTTTAAAATTAAATGTACACAAAAGAAATAGATTTTTGTTAGATTGTGTTCCATTTTTGGCTAAAGTTAGACCTATTTTACAAAGTCTATCAACGAAATCCACTCCATTATGATGAACACTTAATTTTGTTCTAAAGAAACTAAAAACCCGTTGATGTGTAGATGGGGCAAGTACGACAATGTAAATTGAAAAATTAAAATAGGTACGTACGTACGTTGCCTAATAAGACAATCAGCCATCATCCGAACGGCTATTAAACATGATCTATATCTTAATTTGTGGTAAAGTGTTCTTGTAACAATGTTTACCCTAAGTGAACCACTCAACGCCAGCCACTTAACTAACGTTGAAAACAAAAAAACAAATAATAATGGAATCCATTAAGAGTTAGAGTACGCATTAACACATATATATTATGTACACTCTAGTGAAAACAAAATGGCTTTTATATGAAAAAGATTTATCGTTCAAACTCGAAAGCAGCTTTTGTTTATAGAAATTTATTACTTAATGGAAAACTCTACTTTGCAAAGTATTTATTCTTTCGAACTATTTAAATATCACGGTATGCTGATAAAGGATCAGGGTATCGAGGACAATGAAAAGGCTGACGAGCTCGCAAAAAGAGGGTCAGTGGATGTACCATCGGAAAGATCTAGTAGGGCTTAGACAATCAAAGATTCTCCTGGGCGACTACAACCTGTTGAGATCAAATGAATGCATAAGTCAAAGCAAAACTGCGCTAAGAGTTTTAACAGGGATCCTAACGGGACATTGTCGCCTGAATGGGCACCTGAAAAAGCTCAAATTAGTGGAAGAAGAATGCAGATACTGTGGCATGGAAGAAGAAACCTCCATCCACATACTTTCCAACTGCACAGCACTCCAGAATTCTAGAGCACAGTACCTGGGAGATTACTGGATAGAAGAGGAATATTTACCTAAGTTGAAGCCTGCAGATATCCTAAAATTCCTCCAGGAAATAGGACCAAAGGAGCTATTAATGAATGTTACCCAAAAAAATACATACATGTACATGTAATATCGAACAAAGAACAAAGAAGCAACAACTACTTCTCGGTCTATGTACCCCGACAGACATTAAATTCCACATTTTGTCGATTAAAACTTATTTTCACTTAATTTTGTTTTTCCTTTTTTACTAGTGAAGCTTCAAAACGTTCCGCTTTCGAAATAATTCATTCACGACAGGTCATAAAAAGTTTAAAGCGTAATCGCCCCTAGATATAAGTTGAATTAACTAATTAAAAGTATAATATAATTATGCCGGGCGCGACGCGCCATCTTTCGGGGGCAAATCTCATCTCAAATGTATAATAATGAGAAGAGAATTTATAGAGCATTTCTGGTTTAATTTCAGGAATGATATAATATACTATATATTATCCAGCTATTAATAGTTAAAGTTGTGCGGTGTATTCAAGTATGGGCTAATTAAAAGGAGAGAGAAAGACACAGAATGAAAGAGGTGAGGCAGAGCAAGACATAACAACAGGATTGGTCTGGCCGTTTTTATAATTTTAATCATCCGAAGAATAATAAAGAAGAAAATCAGAACTTTTTTTACGAAGCTTTCTATGAATACCTTCTATTGTCTTATCACTACCAGATTATTCGAACATTCAATGGATAAATTTTCATTTTCTTTTGTTTCTTATACTTTTTTTTTAAGACCAGACCTGCTTCTAACAGCAAGAGATTTAATTAGCGTTCGTTGCGCGTCGGCATTCATCATTCCGGTACCGGGCCAGGGGCTAAGAGAAAAAGGCTTCGATTGCCAGAATCAACCACCTCACAGATCCAATCATTTCGAGGCACATCCTGAATCCCTAACCAGTTAAGATCTTTATTTATATACTTGACGAGTTGAGATATTTGGCGCAGTCAATAGGATAACAATTAATGTATATAATAAAGGAATATAGTGTTGAAATAAAGTGTACTCGAATGACATTATCCTAAATGGTAAACATTCCGGAATCTCATCGACGCTCGCCATCAGATCGTCGTTTTCGTCGACAATTTCCAGTTCCCGTCACTTAATCACCGGCAACTCTAATGACCGTTCGTCTGTTTATTTCTATTCTCGATCGCTCATTAAACACCCTGTGTTCCTGCGGGCCCAATCAACCAGCAAACGCTTTCACAAAAGGATCCAATATTGAAATACGCGCCATGTTCCAAATTGACGACGATCCAGCTTCAGATATCGATATTTCAATTTCCAAAAGTGTTGTTTGTCTGTCTCTCTGTCTGTCATCGATGACGACGTCATTCATAACACGAGGAAACCAAACGCAACGTTTGTGATGCCGAAGTAATTAGTTTCCTCCTGAAAAGAGTTTGGAAAAAATGCAGTAGGAAACGTTTTACATTTTTTTTTTCTGCCTTTTGCGTAACTTCACAAAGTACGCTTTTGGCGGAAGCAATTAGAGCTTTGTTAATTGCTACATCCCATGAATCAACCACTGGCCTAGATTATTCGTCTTTTGTATGGTGTTTTTCTGATTTGTACTGCTGAAATGTCGATTTGTCAAAATTTTAAAACAACCTGTACCTCATGCATTGCACCAGCAATCAGAGGCTTGAGTTCTCAGCACCTAAACCTTTTTGTACTCTTGCATGGTTATGTCATTTATGTGAAAAGACCAGCTGCCTTATCAGGTTCAACAATCTTTTCACTAGGTCCTTCTTGGAGAAATCCTCCCTTAGTTGTTCCAGTCCTAGAAGTCTATATCTCCAATGAGACAATTCTTTATATTCGAAGAGGCTGTTTCCTCTTCTTCCATTCCCAACCGACAGATAGGTAGGTTGTCTGCCTTTTCATGGCACAATACCCTTGTGCCACCCTTGTCCCACCTTCAATGCTTAAATTTACTGAAGTGCAACAGGAAATCGTCCTTATTTAGATAAGCACACTTCAATACCTTATACAATCCAAATTATCACCGATAGCTATCTCAATCATCAGAATCCACTTACGGCAACAACAAGGAATAAAAAAGACCCCTTGTGACAAATTTAACGCATTCAAAACACCGTTTTATCTGATCTTATAGTCCGCGACCCTCTCAGCTTCTCTCAGTACCGTAATTTCAGAATAAAAGGACCCCTTTCTGCTGGGTCCATACATAGACGTACATTCTTTCATTTTCTCCAGAACCAGAACTTTGGTAATAGCTTGCTAGTTACTTACACTTAGCCATAAATATCAAGTGGCTCACAAAAATGTATGGTCCTTCGAGCCGGATATTTGTCAAATCACGTGAAAAACAGAACAAGTGATTACTAGCGTGAACAATTAACTCACAAATAGGATAATTTTTATAGAAAGTAGTCCCGAAAATAAAAAGTAGGACGCCCTTGATTCTTTTATTCTTTCAAAGAGCCCCCTTTGAAATTAAATAATAATTTCTATATCGTTGACCAAACAATTGTATAGACACCATTTATTATAATGCTTTAGACATTTTGCGAGGTATGGGGGTATTCCAATAGAAGACGAAGGGTGCAAAAGTAGAGTTATTGTTGGAAGGAATGTTAAGAGTAAAGGGGAACAGGGTATATTTCACCGGCAATGAGCCATAGTGACAGGATTATGAGTATTAGTACGGTCATTGTGAGTCTTGTTGAGATTGATAGATTTGTTTATGGAAATTAACGGTGTATCGAAGTCTAGAGGTAACACTTGATACATTTTTGTAGGTATGTGGCAAAAGAAAAGGGTCTGTAACCTAATGAACACTCAGTTGGAATTTAAATAATTATGGGTCAGTTTTTTCATTATTATTATTATTATTATTGCTCGTTGAGAGACGAAATCATAGCTACCCAAAACAAAAGCGTAGTAAAGAACAATGAAATAGTAAAATGTTAACCGGATGTTCGCTCGGATGATCAGACATGCCATGAGCCATGGCTCCCTATGATCACGCTATTGCACTCTGTCACATTCAGCATTCATTCTACGGAGAGAAATTCCCAACTCGTGGCTTACCAGGATCAAACAACAAATTTAAAATTATAGTACAGGTCGTTTAACCAAAAAATTCATTCGTTTTATTTAATATCAACAGAAAATATTTTTTTCCATCACTTTTCTGTAGTGGTTTTGATTGAAGATGTCTACAAAATATTGGTAAGGTGGACTCTTTTCCCTTGTACGTCTTCTAGCCACCCCCGGGCATAGGCGTGCCTACAGGGGGGGCAGGGTGGTCCATTGCCCACCAAAATCGGTCCATCCCAATTCCGAGAAAAGAGAAAATGGAGGGCGGCAATATGCAAAAGCAATGATTCGGTCTTTGTTTTTTCATCAAAAGATTCCGATTTGATATTTGGCCCCCCCTAATAAGAAAGTCTGCGCACGCCTATGCCCCCGGGTCAACACTTATCAGTTTTTTCAAGACATTTCTTCTGAGATTGAGTCAAATCCTTATGTTTTCTCCAAATTCTTTGATCTGATTAGATTTTTCCCACCCAGAACTACCTTAAGACTTACCAATGCCTTGGTCCACGACATTCTGTCTATACGTCTCGCTTCAGCCAAGGCATGGTGACCTTGAAACCATATTCGTAGTAGAAAATTGAACATTCTTTGCCATAGTGACTTCTAGGAGATAAACTACATGGAAGCTTTAGAGAATCTCGACTGGAATGAGATATGACGCTATAAATTAGGAGTTTTCATGCAACATTTCTCCTTACTATAATGCTGTCTGGTGTAAGACGGACTAGATTCACAGAAAACTGTAATTAAATTGCATTTTCATTATCAAAATTAAGTTCATTTATGTCTCAACACGGTAATATAATTTTATATTAAGTTGAGTTAATTGGAAAAGTTTCATTCCAGTTTGTTTTGAAGTTCAGTTGTAGACCAGAATGTAACAGATGCTAGATAGATGTATGATCATAAAATAAATTAGGTAACGTTTTTCCAAAAGGCCGTTTTCAATTTTGAAACATAATTTGTTTTTGTTGGAATTTTTTTATTCTTTAGCAGTGGAAAAAGTATTGTCTTGTTAATTTGATTTGGTTTAAATGGAGTATATTCAGTGACCAGTGGACTGTTAGTCAGAGCATATGTGGGGAAACGGTGGCGACACCTACTGAACCACTCATGCATGTTTAATTACTTCTAGCAAAAACTTTAATTTGCGCTAGAATCAATTTGCTCAAGACAACAGAAGCAATCAGTTCGTATGCGTATATGCTAGTCTCTATCTCTCTCTCTCTCTCTATCTCTTTATCTGGCTCTTTAACATATTCCCTACCATGAATGAATAGAGATTTTTTTGATTTGTATCAATTGTTTATATGAAATGTTTACATTGGAAATGAAATTATAATTCAATATCAAGTGAGGAATATTATGTCGATTATTAAATTATACGTTGGCATGTAGAAATATTATAGCTAAAGCTGTGCACTTTATTTTTTCTACGATTGTTTCCACTTCTGAAAAAAAAATCTTCCGATACCGGGAATCGAACCCGAGCCTCCTGGGTGAAAGCCAGGTATCCTAGCCACTAGACCATACCGGATATGTTGAAATTTGAGATAATTTCAATGATTTTTATTACTGTAGGGCCAAATAACGATGTCCCTCATTTAAATTTCACACAGAGGTTGATAATATAATAGTCTTTCGTATTCCATATTCAAAATTCGCTGACAAACGATACGAGGGTCGAAAAAATTGAAAAATTAGAATTTTCAATAAAAAAAATACAACATTCTTTTTATTACTGTGAGGCCAAATGACGATGTCCCTCATTTAAATTCCACACAGAAGTTGATAATATAATAGTCTTTCGTATTCCATATTCAAAATTCGCTGACAAACGATACGAGGGTCGAAAAAATTGAAAAATTAGAATTTTCAATAAAAAAAATACAACATTCTTTTTATTACTGTGAGGCCAAATGACGATGTCCCTCATTTAAATTTCACACAAAGGTTGATAATATAATATTCTTTCGTATTCCATATTCGAACTTCGCTGACAAACGATACGAGGGTCGAAAAAATTGAAAAATAAGAATTTTCAAAAATGAAAAACGACATTCTTTTCATTACTGTGAGGCCAAATGACGATGTCCCTCATTTAAATTTCACACAGAGGTTGATAATATAATAGTCTTTCGTATTCCATATTCAAAATTCGCTGACAAACGATACGAGGGTCGAAAAAATTGAAAAATTAGAATTTTCAATAAAAAAATACAACATTCTTTTTATTACTGTGAGGCCAAATGACGATGTCCCTCATTTAAATTTCACACAGAGGTTGATAACATAATAGTCTTTCGTATTCCATATTCAAAATTCGCTGACAAACGATACGAGGGTCGAAAAAATTGAAAAATTAGAATTTTCAATAAAAAAAATACAACATTCTTTTTATTACTGTGAGGCCAAATGACGATGTCCCTCATTTAAATTCCACACAGAAGTTGATAATATAATAGTCTTTCGTATTCCATATTCAAAATTCGCTGACAAACGATACGAGGGTCGAAAAAATTGAAAAATTAGAATTTTCAATAAAAAAAATACAACATTCTTTTTATTACTGTGAGGCCAAATGACGATGTCCCTCATTTAAATTTCACACAAAGGTTGATAATATAATATTCTTTCGTATTCCATATTCGAACTTCGCTGACAAACGATACGAGGGTCGAAAAAATTGAAAAATAAGAATTTTCAAAAATGAAAAACGACATTCTTTTCATTACTGTGAGGCCAAATGACGATGTCCCTCATTTAAATTTCACACAGAGGTTGATAATATAATAGTCTTCCGTATTCCATATTCAAAATTCGCTGACAAACGATACGAGGGTCGAAAAAATTGAAAAATTAGAATTTTCAATAAAAAAATACAACATTCTTTTTATTACTGTGAGGCCAAATGACGATGTCCCTCATTTAAATTTCACACAGAAGTTGATAATATAATATTCTTTCGTATTCCATATTCAAAATTCGCTGACAAACGATACGAGGGTCGAAAAAATTGAAAAATTAGAATTTTCAATAAAAGAATACAACATTCTTTTTATTACTGTGAGGCCAAATGACGATGTCCCTCATTTAAATTTCACACAGAGGTTGATAACATAATAGTCTTTCGTATTCCATATTCAAAATTCGCTGACAAACGATACGAGGGTCGAAAAAATTGAAAAATAAGAATTTTCAAAAATGAAAAACAACATTCTTTCCATTACTGTGAGGCCAAATGACGATGTCCCTCATTTAAATTCCACACAGAGGTTGATAATATAATAGTCTTTCGTATTCCATATTCAAAATTCGCTGACAAACGATACGAGGGTCGAAAAAATTGAAAATTAAGAATTTACAAAAATGAAAAACAACATTCTTTTCATTACTGTGAGGCCAAATGACGATGTCCCTCATTTAAATTTCACACAGAAGTTGATAATATAATAGTCTTTCGTATTCCATATTCAAAATTCGCTGACAAACGATACGAGGGTCGAAAAAATTGAAAAATTAGAATTTTCAATAAAAAAATACAACATTCTTTTTATTACTGTGAGGCCAAATGACGATGTCCCTCATTTAAATTTCACACAGAAGTTGATAATATAATAGTCTTTCGTATTCCATATTCAAAATTCGCTGACAAACGATACGAGGGTCGAAAAAATTGAAAATTAAGAATTTTCAAAAATGAAAAACAACATTCTTTTCATTACTGTGAGGCCAAATGACGATGTCCCTCATTTAAATTCCACACAGAGGTTGATAATATAATAGTCTTTCGTATTCCATATTCAAAATTCGCTGACAAACGATACGAGGGTCGAAAAAATTGAAAAATTAGAATTTTCAATAAAAAAAATACAACATTCTTTTTATTACTGTGAGGCCAAATGACGATGTCCCTCATTTAAATTTCACACAAAGGTTGATAATATAATATTCTTTCGTATTCCATATTCGAACTTCGCTGACAAACGATACGAGGGTCGAAAAAATTGAAAAATTAGAATTTTCAATAAAAAAAATACAACATTCTTTTTATTACTGTGAGGCCAAATGACGATGTCCCTCATTTAAATTTCACACAAAGGTTGATAATATAATATTCTTCCGTATTCCATATTCGAACTTCGCTGACAAACGATACGAGGGTCGAAAAAATTGAAAAATAAGAATTTTCAAAAATGAAAAACAACATTCTTTTCATTACTGTGAGGCCAAATGACGATGTCCCTCATTTAAATTTCACACAGAGGTTGATAATATAATAGTCTTTCGTATTCCATATTCAAAATTCGCTGACAAACGATACGAGGGTCGAAAAAATTGAAAAATTAGAATTTTCAATAAAAAAATACAACATTCTTTTTATTACTGTGAGGCCAAATGACGATGTCCCTCATTTAAATTTCACACAGAGGTTGATAACATAATAGTCTTTCGTATTCCATATTCAAAATTCGCTGACAAACGATACGAGGGTCGAAAAAATTGAAAAATTAGAATTTTCAATAAAAAAAATACAACATTCTTTTTATTACTGTGAGGCCAAATGACGATGTCCCTCATTTAAATTCCACACAGAAGTTGATAATATAATAGTCTTTCGTATTCCATATTCAAAATTCGCTGACAAACGATACGAGGGTCGAAAAAATTGAAAAATTAGAATTTTCAATAAAAAAAATACAACATTCTTTTTATTACTGTGAGGCCAAATGACGATGTCCCTCATTTAAATTTCACACAAAGGTTGATAATATAATATTCTTTCGTATTCCATATTCGAACTTCGCTGACAAACGATACGAGGGTCGAAAAAATTGAAAAATAAGAATTTTCAAAAATGAAAAACGACATTCTTTTCATTACTGTGAGGCCAAATGACGATGTCCCTCATTTAAATATCACACAGAGGTTGATAATATAATAGTCTTCCGTATTCCATATTCAAAATTCGCTGACAAACGATACGAGGGTCGAAAAAATTGAAAAATTAGAATTTTCAATAAAAAAATACAACATTCTTTTTATTACTGTGAGGCCAAATGACGATGTCCCTCATTTAAATTTCACACAGAGGTTGATAATATAATAGTCTTTCATATTCCATATTCAAAATTCGCTGACAAACGATACGAGGGTCGAAAAAATTGAAAATTAAGAATTTACAAAAATGAAAAACAACATTCTTTTCATTACTGTGAGGCCAAATGACGATGTCCCTCATTTAAATTTCACACAAAGGTTGATAATATAATAGTCTTTCATATTCCATATTCAAAATTCGCTGACAAACGATACGAGGGTCGAAAAAATTGAAAAATTAGAATTTTCAATAAAAAAATACAACATTCTTTTTATTACTGTGAGGCCAAATGACGATGTCCCTCATTTAAATTTCACACAGAAGTTGATAATATAATAGTCTTTCGTATTCCATATTCAAAATTCGCTGACAAACGATACGAGGGTCGAAAAAATTGAAAATTAAGAATTTACAAAAATGAAAAACAACATTCTTTTTATTACTGTGAGGCCAAATGACGATGTCCCTCATTTAAATCTCACACAGAAGTTGATAATATAATAGTCTTTCGTATTCCATATCCAAAATTCGCTGACAAACGATACGAGGGTCGAAAAAATTGAAAAATTAGAATTTTCAATAAAAAAATACAACATTCTTTTTATTACTGTGAGGCCAAATGACGATGTCCCTCATTTAAATTTCACACAGAAGTTGATAATATAATAGTCTTTCGTATTCCATATTCAAAATTCGCTGACAAACGATACGAGGGTCGAAAAAATTGAAAAATTAGAATTTTCAATAAAAAAATACAACATTCTTTTTATTACTGTGAGGCCAAATGACGATGTCCCTCATTTAAATTTCACACAGAAGTTGATAATATAATAGTCTTTCGTATTCCATATTCAAAATTCGCTGACAAACGATACGAGGGTCGAAAAAATTGAAAATTAAGAATTTTCAAAAATGAAAAACAACATTCTTTTCATTACTGTGAGGCCAAATGACGATGTCCCTCATTTAAATTCCACACAGAGGTTGATAATATAATAGTCTTTCGTATTCCATATTCAAAATTCGCTGACAAACGATACGAGGGTCGAAAAAATTGAAAAATTAGAATTTTCAATAAAAAAAATACAACATTCTTTTTATTACTGTGAGGCCAAATGACGATGTCCCTCATTTAAATTTCACACAAAGGTTGATAATATAATATTCTTTCGTATTCCATATTCGAACTTCGCTGACAAACGATACGAGGGTCGAAAAAATTGAAAAATAAGAATTTTCAAAAATGAAAAACAACATTCTTTTCATTACTGTGAGGCCAAATGACGATGTCCCTCATTTAAATTTCACACAGAGGTTGATAATATAATAGTCTTTCGTATTCCATATTCAAAATTCGCTGACAAACGATACGAGGGTCGAAAAAATTGAAAAATTAGAATTTTCAATAAAAAAATACAACATTCTTTTTATTACTGTGAGGCCAAATGACGATGTCCCTCATTTAAATCTCACACAGAAGTTGATATCATAATAGTCTTTCGTATTCCATATCCAAAATTCGCTGACAAACGATACGAGGGTCGAAAAAATTGAAAAATTAGAATTTTCAATAAAAAAAATACAACATTCTTTTTATTACTGTGAGGCCAAATGACGATGTCCCTCATTTAAATTCCACACAGAAGTTGATAATATAATAGTCTTTCGTATTCCATATTCAAAATTCGCTGACAAACGATACGAGGGTCGAAAAAATTGAAAAATTAGAATTTTCAATAAAAAAAATACAACATTCTTTTTATTACTGTGAGGCCAAATGACGATGTCCCTCATTTAAATTTCACACAAAGGTTGATAATATAATATTCTTTCGTATTCCATATTCGAACTTCGCTGACAAACGATACGAGGGTCGAAAAAATTGAAAAATAAGAATTTTCAAAAATGAAAAACGACATTCTTTTCATTACTGTGAGGCCAAATGACGATGTCCCTCATTTAAATTTCACACAGAGGTTGATAATATAATAGTCTTTCGTATTCCATATTCAAAATTCGCTGACAAACGATACGAGGGTCGAAAAAATTGAAAAATTAGAATTTTCAATAAAAAAATACAACATTCTTTTTATTACTGTGAGGCCAAATGACGATGTCCCTCATTTAAATTTCACACAGAAGTTGATAATATAATATTCTTTCGTATTCCATATTCAAAATTCGCTGACAAACGATACGAGGGTCGAAAAAATTGAAAAATTAGAATTTTCAATAAAAAAATACAACATTCTTTTTATTACTGTGAGGCCAAATGACGATGTCCCTCATTTAAATTTCACACAGAGGTTGATAACATAATAGTCTTTCGTATTCCATATTCAAAATTCGCTGACAAACGATACGAGGGTCGAAAAAATTGAAAAATAAGAATTTTCAAAAATGAAAAACAACATTCTTTCCATTACTGTGAGGCCAAATGACGATGTCCCTCATTTAAATTCCACACAGAGGTTGATAATATAATAGTCTTTCGTATTCCATATTCAAAATTCGCTGACAAACGATACGAGGGTCGAAAAAATTGAAAATTAAGAATTTACAAAAATGAAAAACAACATTCTTTTCATTACTGTGAGGCCAAATGACGATGTCCCTCATTTAAATTTCACACAAAGGTTGATAATATAATAGTCTTTCGTATTCCATATTCAAAATTCGCTGACAAACGATACGAGGGTCGAAAAAATTGAAAAATTAGAATTTTCAATAAAAAAATACAACATTCTTTTTATTACTGTGAGGCCAAATGACGATGTCCCTCATTTAAATTTCACACAGAAGTTGATAATATAATAGTCTTTCGTATTCCATATTCAAAATTCGCTGACAAACGATACGAGGGTCGAAAAAATTGAAAATTAAGAATTTACAAAAATGAAAAACAACATTCTTTTTATTACTGTGAGGCCAAATGACGATGTCCCTCATTTAAATCTCACACAGAAGTTGATAATATAATAGTCTTTCGTATTCCATATCCAAAATTCGCTGACAAACGATACGAGGGTCGAAAAAATTGAAAAATTAGAATTTTCAATAAAAAAATACAACATTCTTTTTATTACTGTGAGGCCAAATGACGATGTCCCTCATTTAAATTTCACACAGAAGTTGATAATATAATAGTCTTTCGTATTCCATATTCAAAATTCGCTGACAAACGATACGAGGGTCGAAAAAATTGAAAAATTAGAATTTTCAATAAAAAAATACAACATTCTTTTTATTACTGTGAGGCCAAATGACGATGTCCCTCATTTAAATTTCACACAGAAGTTGATAATATAATAGTCTTTCGTATTCCATATTCAAAATTCGCTGACAAACGATACGAGGGTCGAAAAAATTGAAAATTAAGAATTTTCAAAAATGAAAAACAACATTCTTTTCATTACTGTGAGGCCAAATGACGATGTCCCTCATTTAAATTCCACACAGAGGTTGATAATATAATAGTCTTTCGTATTCCATATTCAAAATTCGCTGACAAACGATACGAGGGTCGAAAAAATTGAAAAATTAGAATTTTCAATAAAAAAAATACAACATTCTTTTTATTACTGTGAGGCCAAATGACGATGTCCCTCATTTAAATTTCACACAAAGGTTGATAATATAATATTCTTTCGTATTCCATATTCGAACTTCGCTGACAAACGATACGAGGGTCGAAAAAATTGAAAAATAAGAATTTTCAAAAATGAAAAACAACATTCTTTTCATTACTGTGAGACCAAATGACGATGTCCCTCATTTAAATTTCACACAAAGGTTGATAATATAATAGTCTTTCGTATTCCATATTCAAAATTCGCTGACAAACGATACGAGGGTCGAAAAAATTGAAAAATTAGAATATTCAATAAAAAAATACAACATTCTTTTTATTACTGTGAGGCCAAATGACGATGTCCCTCATTTAAATTTCACACAGAGGTTGATAATATAATAGTCTTTCGTATTCCATATTCAAAATTCGCTGACAAACGATACGAGGGTCGAAAAAATTGAAAAATTAGAATTTTCAATAAAAAAATACAACATTCTTTTTATTACTGTGAGGCCAAATGACGATGTCCCTCATTTAAATTTCACACAGAGGTTGATAATATAATAGTCTTTCGTATTCCATATTCAAAATTCGCTGACAAACGATACGAGGGTCGAAAAAATTGAAAAATTAGAATTTTCAATGAAAAAATACAACATTCTTTTTATTACTGTGAGGCCAAATGACGATGTCCCTCATTTGAATTTCACACAGAGGTTGATAATATAATAGTCTTTCGTATTCCATATTCAAAATTCGCTGACAAACGATACGAGGGTCGAAAAAATTGAAAAATTAGAATTTTCAATAAAAAAATACAACATTCTTTTTATTACTGTGAGGCCAAATGACGATGTCCCTCATTTAAATTTCACACAGAAGTTGATAATATAATAGTCTTTCGTATTCCATATTCAAAATTCGCTGACAAACGATACGAGGGTCGAAAAAATTGAAAATTAAGAATTTTCAAAAATGAAAAACAACATTCTTTTCATTACTGTGAGGCCAAATGACGATGTCCCTCATTTAAATTCCACACAGAGGTTGATAATATAATAGTCTTTCGTATTCCATATTCAAAATTCGCTGACAAACGATACGAGGGTCGAAAAAATTGAAAAATTAGAATTTTCAATAAAAAAAATACAACATTCTTTTTATTACTGTGAGGCCAAATGACGATGTCCCTCATTTAAATTTCACACAAAGGTTGATAATATAATATTCTTTCGTATTCCATATTCGAACTTCGCTGACAAACGATACGAGGGTCGAAAAAATTGAAAAATAAGAATTTTCAAAAATGAAAAACAACATTCTTTTCATTACTGTGAGGCCAAATGACGATGTCCCTCATTTAAATTTCACACAGAGGTTGATAATATAATAGTCTTTCGTATTCCATATTCAAAATTCGCTGACAAACGATACGAGGGTCGAAAAAATTGAAAAATTAGAATTTTCAATAAAAAAATACAACATTCTTTTTATTACTGTGAGGCCAAATGACGATGTCCCTCATTTAAATTTCACACAGAGGTTGATAACATAATAGTCTTTCGTATTCCATATTCAAAATTCGCTGACAAACGATACGAGGGTCGAAAAAATTGAAAAATTAGAATTTTCAATAAAAAAAATACAACATTCTTTTTATTACTGTGAGGCCAAATGACGATGTCCCTCATTTAAATTCCACACAGAAGTTGATAATATAATAGTCTTTCGTATTCCATATTCAAAATTCGCTGACAAACGATACGAGGGTCGAAAAAATTGAAAATTAAGAATTTACAAAAATGAAAAACAACATTCTTTTCATTACTGTGAGGCCAAATGACGATGTCCCTCATTTAAATTTCACACAAAGGTTGATAATATAATAGTCTTTCGTATTCCATATTCAAAATTCGCTGACAAACGATACGAGGGTCGAAAAAATTGAAAAATAAGAATTTTCAAAAATGAAAAACAACATTCTTTTCATTACTGTGAGGCCAAATGACGATGTCCCTCATTTAAATTTCACACTAAGGTTGATAATATAATAGTCTTTCGTATTCCATATTCAAAATTCGCTGACAAACGATACTAGGGTCGAAAAAATTGAAAAATTGGAATTTTCAATAAAAAAATACAACATTCTTCTTATTACTGTGAGGCCAAATGACGATATCCCTCATTTGATAATGTGTCTTTCGTACACATGTGTCTTTCGTACACACACACCGACACAAAAAATTCACAATGCGCAAATTCGCCTATTAGAGCAAAAACATAGTTTGAAAATGATACATGAAATAAGTCCATTATGGCATCCGAAACAATAACCGATTCCATAAACTAATACGAAACTGTACTGGATGAGTGCAGATGAAATGAAACGAAAATGGTGTACGACCCGAGGCGATCATTCGAATTTGTATGTATTATATAGGGAGTGTCTACTCCAACCACAAATACGTTAAAACTAATAACTAATAAAAATGCTTAGTTGTTTTTGGAAGAGAAAAACTTGTTGCCATCTAGGTAAGTTGGCTAGCTGTTGTCCAGCAATAATAATAAAATTTAAATTTCTTGTACCTTAGTGAATATCTGCAATTTACCCAGTATCTTACTCACCTAATTAATTTTAAATTACACGCGTGATCCCGAAACACAAGGCTTACTATATCCTTGCAGGCACAAAGGCGAAATTTATAATAACCACCTAGCTTCACCCCTTCCCAATCAATGCAAGAGGCGTTACTCGTGGTAAAACCACTTCATAATATTAAATATATAAAAAAATATGATAAAGTAAGATTTTAACTATTTTATTATGTCTAATTGCATTTAAAAATGTATTTAAGAAGACAATAAGAAGAAGATTCTAACTGAAGATGCATTTTTTAAATCTTCTGAACAAAAAACAACCACTCTTCAGGCTTAAAATGATCTTAAAAGACCCTAAACTTATCCTGATACGGAGTGAACCTACCTGCCCGATACAGAAATAGTTTATGTTGCATTTTACTTAATAATAATAACCACCTTGCAGAACGCCACTGTCTATTTTGCAATCCCTCTACAGCGCAATCAAGTAATTCATCAACATTTTAATTAATACATAATTTAACAACAGCAACAAAGCGATTGTCTCATGTACAAAGGAGTCGTCGTCGACGATGTGTCTACACACCCGCTAATTACTAACCTGGAGAGTAGTGGAGATCCGTGGAGAGTTTGAACGCCGTACACATAGGGAGAATATGAAAGTTTCGAGAGATATAAATCTTTCATGCCATCGGAGCAACATTAATTTAGTAATTTTGTTATTAAATGAAATTTTAATAACCAACAGAGAAACTGACGAGATTTTTCAATGTTCTACTGGATATTTTGAAGTGTTTGAATAAGCTAGTGACCGAAATAACTGCAGAGGCGCCAAAAACTTCCTGTAGAACAAAAAAAATTGAAGAGTTTTGAAGTATTTTTGCCCTGTCATTTCCTTCATTCTCCTCTATTCTTAGCACCAGGCATCGTCTTCTTTTCCCAATTCTCAAATCCTATTAAAAGCTATTTTTGTCAGTTTTCCTTTGCCTTCTTTCTACGTGTCCAACCACCTTAACCTCTCTGAATTGTATCAAAGAACTGTTTTTCCTGTTGATCCTCTGGCGATAAGTTGATATAGTGGACAACGTCTCCGAAGAGAGTTATCTAGGTTATATTGTTATTATTCTAAAAATTTTAGTATTTGTAGTGCCGTAGATTTATTTTCAAAAAATGTCAAAAGATCCTTATTTAGTTACCCTTTTGTTAGTGATCCCCCTGAGTGTGGTTTGGTGTTTTATGAAGCGGAATATTTCCAGAAATCGATGCGGGTTTTTTAGGGGGTAACGTAGCTCGGCGGGGATTCACTGGGGCGCCGCGGCGCTCAACTTCGGTAGTGGTGGCGTTCTGCCTCCACTAATTACAAAATGCCGTCTAATTAACGATATATAGGAAATTGTTCTGCAATACTTTGAAGTGGCAGCTTTCGGATTACTCCCGATGGTGGATTCAATTAATTAACTGATTACTTGATTACTAATTAAGTTAATTGAGAAATTTCATAATGAAAAAATTATTCATTGCACTTTTAACTCATCATAAAGGCTCTTTCAATCTTTTGTTCTTGAAAAATGATTTTCGTTTTTCAATTATTAAAATATCTCTCTAATAATGGGAGAAAAAGTTAATTTGCTAATTAACTTTTCAACAAGGCATTTACTACCACAACCAATTTTTTTTTCTCCCACCTTTTCTGTTTTTCTTTTCATACACTGCAAAAAATATCTTCTAGTAAAGTGTTGAGCAGCCTGGCAAGGTAAAGTTGCTGCTGTAGCTTAAGGATTCTGTGCTAGATGTACAGTGCTTTAAGGAACCATTACTTGGAGCATAAAACTAGCCTTTTTGATCTTGTAAGAAAATTCAGTGTTATACAGGGTGTCCCAGCCGAGAGTCCCAGCCGAGGGTGTCCCAGCCGGGTCACTCTCGGCTGGGACACCCTGTATAATTGGTTTTAAAGCAAAATAAGGGACTTGGATAGGACAGGACATAGGACAAACCTTGTCAGCAACTCCATGTGTAGCTCAAGAATAAGAATATGATTTGAGGAGCAAAAGAAGAATTTGTACAAATCATCCAAGACCATATTGAAGAAATCTAGTACTTAGTAAATACTTGATAGAAGTTTTAGATCAAAATACTACCAAATGCTAGTAAGATATTTCTCAGGAAACTAGATTATATGAGCAACACAGTCTATGTGCTGAGAAAGAACTTTCCTTAATAATAGACCTCCTCCTTCTATAAAAAGAAGGATCTAATCGGGCCTTTAAAGAATAGTATATTCTTCAACGAGTGCAGAATGATGGCTATTATTCACGCGGATGAAGTTTTCAAAACGAGCGAGCGCAGCGATTGAGTCGTGGAGAAAGTATTTTTTGTCGTTCTATTTTAAATTATAAAACATTTCAATAAATAAATGTAAATATATAACAACTAGACATCTCCCATTGCAGAGATCCAATTTCCATATCAATCAGCATCGCAAATGGTAAATCCTATTTTTTCAAATAAATCATACGAGCTCGTACTTTCATTTCAAGTCAAAATGCATTAGGCGTATTATTTATGAGTGGAGTTGCGGTCAAACTTGTGTGCTTATATATGGATAAAGGTAAATTTTCGGTCACTCTATGAATTTAGATAGACAGGAAGATGACGCCGACCATCAATAAAATATCGAATAGTTATCCAAATATAACGTGATAGAAATGGCAAAAACCAGATTGCATCTATCTCGATCCGTCAGACAGGGTATACGTTTTAACAGAGGCGTCGCTGAATAATTGATATGTCAATTTGTGCTCTCGAAATATGGTCAAAAGGCACGTTATCAATTACATTATAAATAAAAGTTTTAACAGTCTTTTGATGTTACTTTTTACTTATTCAAATACAGTCTATCATTTACTATATGACACTGACTTTACTCAAACATGAGCGTTAGGAGCTATAAAAACATTAGAGCCTTGTCAATCTTTCACCTGCCACTCTACATATTAAGGAAGACAGGAGAGTCATCTAGGAATTCAGTTGTAATCACAAACTAGCTTTTTTAAGCGACAATAACAAAACAATTAACGACAACATATTAATAAATGGAAATTGGGAGGAATAGAACAAACTTTAATAAATAATAAGACAGAAAACCTAGTAGGGAGTCGTTTGTCCGCCTATGATAGTTATACATCGCTTGACTAGAGGGAGTACGTTAGATTGGCTACGCACAAACATGTAAATTGTACCTGCATTCTATTCCGAAATTATTATTGCCATTTTGTCGTGTAAATTTATGGTTTTACACTAGCTAAGCTCAAGGCATAGCGTGAAGTGCGGTGAATGTACATAGTCGTTTTGATGAATTGTTACTTTGAAGCATGAACTACGATTATACGATTATATTTTGTTAATATATAAATAAAGAATAGGTATATCAATAAATACTTAAAATTTGGGAAAAATATGAACAATACATTAAAAAGAAAAGAAATATGAAGAAGGAGTGGATGATACAATTGAGGAAGGAAGCGAGAAAAAGGGAAGCAGGAAAGTGGGAATAAATAAATTAGGGTGTACAGGGAGGAAGAGATATATTAAAAGGATAAAAAATGCGGCAAGAAGAGAAAGGGAGTATATAAAAGAGTTTGAATAAGGGTAAGAAGGAGAAATGGGAGAGAGAAGAGAGAGAATAAGAAAATGGGAGGTGGGGAACTAGTTTTCACAAGTGGTAACCACAAATTGACAAATTTTATGGGTGCTTTACCATCCAAACATAGAGCAAATCCTCCCTAATCACCACAAGATGAGTTTCATTATTATTTGAATAATTGCAATGACAATAGTTATTTATGCAACAAGTGCAAAAAGTGAGTGTTTTTTGCACGCGACGTGAAATTGTCCAACGAGGTCTTTAGGCCGAGTTGGACAACACGTCGAGTGCAAAAAACACGTTATGCAAGAGTTGCATACAATATTTTTTCTAAATTCATGCAAAAACTGGAAAATTAGAATATAAATATGTTAAGAACCGAACCTAACCTAATCAAACTCAACCCGTTCTTCTTTTTTTGTATCTTTATGGCCTCCACCTTGTCAGTACTCAATGATAGCTGGTTTTCGCCTTGACCATTTAAATTTTAAATTTTTGCAATAATTGTAACTCGTTGAGACTAAGTAGTAAGATATACAAATATTATTGTTGTATTAAAGCAGAATCAGATACTTACGGATTTTTATTTAATTTAAATGTTTATGTTTGTCATTAATCATCACAAAACTGACACAAGAATGACAGATGAATGTAATAAAAATTTTATTGTACTAGTGCAATAAAGTACCACTTTTTCCATTACATGTGGTTCACAAAAGTGTTGTTTTTTGCATGAATCTAGAAAAAAATATGAAAACTCAATTAAACATACCAATATATTCCCGCCTAAACTATTTGGCGTGCCTAAGTTTTATCGAAGGCAATTAAACTATAATGTTTCCAATTTCATTTGTAGATAAAGTGGAATTTGTAAATTATGCCGTAAATTAACCACACTCTGTTTTACCGATAGAGAACAGAGAACTGATTGTATGCCCGAAATGTATGTACTTTCCCTGGAAAATTAAACGTTCGTTCGAATGTTTCGGGTTGTGATTTACGGAAATTAGCGGGGGAAGGGGAGGTATTTTTCGTGTAGTATGCAGATACACAAACCTATTTATTGTTATGTTAATTATACCGAGTGTGCAGTGAAGCTTCTGTTTCAATAAATATAAATGAATACATAAAAGAAAAAGATGTGTAGTGTAGTTCCCGAGACTCTCTTAAGCAACTAAGTAGAAGTAATGGGGCACAATAGATCTTTCAGGTCTCAGTGAATGTACTACTGATCTTGTAGGGGTGACGGGAGCAACAAATATACAGATAGAAAACTGAAGACAGTTCTTTGTTCTTGCCCCGTTTTTCCCACAATTAAGAAGTTTATGTAAGTGCACACTATACAGTTTAAAACCAATTTAACAGCTTTTCACTATGATATGTTATATTACAAATATTCCGATAGGATAAATGATATGAAAATGGAGTTGTGAATTGAGCTGGTACACCTAAATAGAGGGAAAAACTGAGTAAAAATGATAAAATAACCAAGGAACGGATAAGAAGGTGAACATAAATATAATATATAGATACATCAACATTATTTTCAATGTTTCTTTAAATTTTAATAGTATTTTAATCTCAAAGAAAACTATTTACAAAAACACACGTGTTCAATGAAATCACCTACTTAAGCAAAGATAAAACCCGCAAGCTTCCCTCTTGGTAGTCTCTCTAAGTGACTGTAAATGGCTAAGACGTTAGATAAAAGCTGAAGTGACGCTATCTAAACGTTTCCAGAACTTTATAGGCATGCACCTTTTTCGAAACGTATTTTTACTATTTATATATTTTATGAATATATAATTGAATTTTCCAAAAATACCTTCACTGAGGTACCAACAAAAAAAAGGTTTCAAGTCGTGTACCTACTAATTTCAACTACGTGTTCGATAAAAACCGAAAGGAATGCACCTAAAGATCCATTCCGAATCGGTAATGATATGTCGGATAGCATTTGGAGATTTTATCATGAAAGACGAAACAGGTACGTATAGAAGATTGCGATGTGTTCTAGAAGCCCGACGGATAGTGAGATAAATACAGCGTTGCCGTTAAATTGTCTGAGTTTTACGTAAATTTTATATAAAGTACTGATTGGAGTAAGAATTATCTTCTCAACTACTCGCTGGGTACGCCCATGATGATACTATTTGGAAAAGACAATATATAGCTAATTTTCCTGTTTCAAATGACGTACTATTGGAAAAAAATTAAGGTAGACTAGAAATTTGAGATAAATCGGCAACACACTGCTTTACTTCAACGTTTTCTCTTTAATTTACCCACAAAGGAATGTACAAGTCAAAATATATATATATATGACGACTTCAGATGTGTATCTTTAACTTCTCTGAATTGTAAATTTTCGTGGACCAGCATTTACATATTATGGAATAAACGGACGAACACGATTTTACGTTCGTATAGGTTTTTTCACCTTTTCTTTTGTCGTCTCATGTTTCGGAGCTGAATTTTTGACGCTATTCTCTTGACAAACTACTTCACTTCGACATTTGGCTATAAAACATAACTTTTTAACCTTCTATACGGTTTAATAATGACCGTTACGCGAATCGAATTCCGGAGCGTGTAACTGCACCTTAAGAAAAGCAAACTATACTTTATGCTGTTATTAACCGAATCAGGATATTCCATTCCATATCGGTATTTTTCAAATTGCAGTTCCACTCCTACTCATTGGAGTAGGTATTACTGAAGAAATTTAGATTAAATCTTCGCGAAATAACCGAGAAAACTTTCAGTCTGTTATCTAGTGAGTGATTAGCTGGTACTTTTAATAAAACATATCCATATAAACATACATTGTACATTAGCAGATGAAAGAGAATGAGAGAGGGAGTATAAAGTGCGCAGGGACGTACCAGGATGTATTTTAAGGCGATGTGTGTCATTAGCGGGCTTGGGTTTTGTGCTCAAATCGGGTTTCATATTTAAAACTCATTCTGTATTGACAGGAACTGAAAATAGAGTTCAATCTAGTGGAAAAGGTTCTTAATCCTGTTTGATTAATGCAAGGATATCTGCTAAGAAAGGAAGACCTGATGAAAGGAACTACAACTTATATACAGGATGAGCAACTATACGTACTCCTAACTCATATATTTAGGGAGATTTTGACTGATATTTGTTTTGATCATAGTTGAAGGCTTTCTCACAATCAAAGAAGCAAACCTAATAATTGAAGTAAGGTTATATCGATATCCTAATTGTGTGCACCTTATTGAGTGATTTAAAAATATTTAGTACGCCTCTGGTATCGTTTGATCTACAAAATGCATTACCCAGCCTGGGAGGAAATACACTCGGTTAAAGATAGCCGATAACATTTCAAAGATTTCCGAAGTTGGGACACGAACTATACCGCAGCCAAACCGTTTCGAACTAGATTGTCCTTTCAAGGACACGATCATGATTATTTTTTATAGTTTTATCTATGTTTAATTAACATTATTTTAATACAAATTCGTCTATTCTTATCGGGGAATTGTTTTGAATTATTGGAAATGTTGGCGTGCATATATCTTTTAAATTTCAGCGATAGATCAATAATTTTGTAGTCTCCAACAGTTAAAATAAAATACTACTAATCACAACTAAATGCAACACAAGTCACGACGCCACTGACTAGAATAATTAACGTTGTAAATCATGTCTCATGTAACGCTCTATGTTTTAATAAATTTTCGTTCAATTCCATCCACATTTTTTAGCAAAAACTTCTCAAAAAAGAATCAACTAACGTGGCATTATCTATTCTTAATTCGCGCGCCGCTACTGATTCTAACGTTTTTTTTTTGGTGGAATAGTGTGTTATTTTTACACTTTCAACATATAAAAAGGCGATTAAGTATCTATCTTGACTTATATCCGTTCTTAAAATGTACATTATATGATTGTAGCATCGTGCTTTAGTTCGTTTTGTCCTTATTCTTATTCCAAACATGTTCTGTACAAAAAAAAAAAGAAACAATAAGCAAGAAAACTGGTTCGAAATAAAACAACACAAAACCGAGGACAAGAATGCACAATTAATAGCGAATGAATGTTATTAGGCCAGTTTCTTTAATTCAGACTAGATCGATTACAAATTTCATGTTACAGTTGATTATTTTGAAGTGTTTGTATCATGATTGTGAATTTCCAGTAGTTTATATGAGATACAGCCGGCTTAATCAGACACCCTGTAGAAACATGACCGAAACGACATGACATTTTGCATTTTTAATCATACGAATTCGATAAATGAACCATAATTATCGATTAAATTTAATAAAACATGAATCGTGGAAACCTTTAACATGTCTTTTTATGTGACAAGTCTATTAATTATACAATTTCATACCAATGATTTACAATTTAATTCATATACCTATAGCGTTGCTCTTGACATTTTACGGAGATATACAAAGTCACAGCGTGTGTTCAAATAAATAACTATTAATTTTTTAATACAATGACAGCTGAGAATAATTAATGGACTCTGATTATTTCCTAGCGAATGTAGAATTACTGTATTCCTTAATCAAGTATGAAAATTATCTACATATTTATCATCATCAGCGACAAAGAACTTTTTTGAGGTCACTCTATATAAAAACATCACCAAAAGTAATCAACCTTGACCTCACTGCCTTCTCATACATTAATGACCCCATTAATGCATGATTTACCTTTTCTGCAGGCAACCCAACGCACATCTTATATATTGACATTTTGTAGGCAACCAAACATACAATAGCATCTTCAAAACCACTGGCTTCCCTATTAACTACTATTTTATCCTTAAAAGAATCTCCTTGAAACTCAATTTAAACATAATCCTTGTTGTTGTATCTCATTCTCTCATATTCCATGATACGTTCAAGTAATTACCTCATCCTAGACACGAGTAAATTGGAAAACTGGACGTGGCTCCATCTATTCGCAAATTTGTTTACGAAAAGTGGTTATCTAGTCAATTTATTCACTTAATGACACTTTATCCAACGTTCACTTATATTTAATATAAAAAATAACAATTTAAGATATCCAAATTCATTCTCGAGATCTAAACGAGTACTCCACCCTCTCTTCCCCTTCCGACGTCCGATCCACATGTAATTGCCGCATGAATATGTATGGAACATTATCTCCTATTAAATTATTTCGTGCAACATTTCGCTTTTCTCTTCACTATATTCGCTCGCTGGGCAATTCGTCCATCTAACGTTCTAACGCTAAAATCTTAAAATCGATAAAGCTTTATCTGAATAAAATAGTCTTTATATCACAAAAATTGTATCAATAATAGACAGACAAGCTTTAAAGTAAAAAAATTCTATTAGCTTTTTAATAACAGGTATTTATGTAACAAATTGTTATTAGAGGTGAAGCAAGTGCCGATGTGGCGACAGCCAAGCCGCCCTTAAAGCACTTCAGAGCTATAGGGTGACATCTCGGCTAGTATGGGAATGCGGCGAAGAACTTATAGAAGACTGGCGACTCGGAACAGTGTAACACTGGAGTGGGTACCAGGTCATAAAGAAATCGCAGGCAATGAAAAAGCTGACGAACTCGCAAGAGTAGGATCGTCAACTCTGATGAACGGACCCGAACCGGCTGTGGGCATCCCCAGATGCTTAACGAGGTCATGGTTAAAAGGGTGGTTGAAAGAACAACACAAGAAACACTGGAAGAATACGACTGGGCAAATACATGGGAAGAAATTCATAAAAGAACCATCAGAAAAAGTAGCGAAAGAACTGCTCTCAATGAGCAGGAACAAACTGCGCACCACTACGGGGCTACTTACGGGACACTTTCCCACAAAGGAGCACCTAAACAAAATAGGGCTGTACAACAGAGACCTTACATGCAGAAGATGCAAAAAGGATACCGAAACAGCTCTGCATATACTATGCAACTGTGAGTCGCTGGACCACAGAAGGCAGAAACTGTATGGCAGAACCCAAATGACTCCAGAAGACTTCTACAATCAACCAGCTAAGAACCTGTATGAGCTAATACAGTGCCGATGTGCACATGACACAAAATATGCGCCCCTTTTCGAACCCACAGAGTCTATGAAGCACATTTTGGCGTCCCCTAACGTGGCATCCGGAAACGTATCCTGTATCTGCTTCAGTTCTACCCCACAGTTTCCAATGGTTTTTTTCCATTTATGTATAAACTGCCCTTAATTTTTTTTGTCTCCCGTTTCGCATCTCACATAATCGCCTCAATTTAAGCTTGTTCTTCGTAATTAAAACACAACAGAATTTCTGTAGTAAAAGTTGGAAAAACAATTTGAGCTGATTCTTACAGACAAAAGGAAAAACGATACTCTTGCTCTCTCGGCAATAAAATCCCCATAAAGTTTCCAATATGTCTACCCGTTCATGCACTAAATTGATTCCACTATAAAACATTCTAATAAAATCTCTTAAAAGTTATGCACTTACCCGATAGAGATTAAAAGTTCGGATAAGAAAGTGACGCTGAAGAATTATCAGAGATGGGACGACACATTTTTCTAAAGGGAAGTTTACAACTTTGATAAAAGATCAAACTAAATGGCTGCTTTTTCCAATATAAGTTGACAATTTATTATTGAGGCTTCCAAAATGCTATTAGTTTAAAATTCGCTCTCAACTAAAAATGACTGATGACATATGGAGTGCGTTCATAACCTATGAGTTACAGTACTTAAATTTTATAAGAAATTATTGTTTATTTTTAACATGGTCAAAATATCATCAACCTTTCTTCTTATCGCCTTTTTTCGATTAAATTTAAATGAAAAATTAATTTCATTCGCTATAAAGTTTTGTAATTACTTTAGGCACCGCCTCTGGAGGCAGCCGATACTTGGATAGTGGGATGGAGAGAGAGAAAAATATGATTTGGTATTTTTATGTGAACAAAGTGGAGAAAGGTGTACTGATATATGTGTTTAATGTGGAACGTAATGGACATTGTAGGGTGTCGATGACGCTCCCAGACAAATATTGGATAATAAAATTTTAAAATTAGGCAAACAGTTAATAGAAATAATACTACAGTTTATTATTTTGGAATGATTATTTATTATTATCTCTTTTTAAAACAAATTATATAATTGGAAATTTTTTTTGTCTACCAGAACTATTATTTTGATTAGCTTTTGAAAAATTCATTCGAAAATATTAATTTCAAATATGCGTAACCGATTTAAATGAATGAATTGTTTTTATTCCATAAATTCGTTATTCGAAATAGATATTCATAGATATTTTGTATTTTTAGCTAATCCACTCGTTTTAGAATTGGTACATGTTTTATCTATTGAATAGGTATAAATTTTTAATATTTTTCTTCTTTTATATCATCTAAATTACATCAGGAGATGACATACCGAACACAAAAGTGAAATATTTTCTGCTATCCAGGCTCTGCTTAAAGCTATCATCCTTCAAAATTGAGATTCAGAATTGAGTAACAATTAACTTTTTATCTTACCCTGTAAGAATCCAGAAACTTTTCACTATTGTTGCAGCCGAGAAGAGATTCTTGTGTTTCCACCTCGTTTTTCGTTAACCTATATCTCTATCAAAATATTTCGCATTCTCCTAAGTCTTCAATACCTCCTTTCTCTTTTTCCCTCGCGCCTTCTTGCGTACTCATCTTGTAAACATTTTCAACAACATCGAAACTCCATCTAATGAAGAAGGTTTTGTTTACCATCTCTAATGGTTTAATTAAAAGTTTCGAGAGATTTAATTTGTCTGAAGGAATATTGATGATATGCCTCGTTCAGTCAGTCAAAGCGAAGCATATCCGGTCTAACCCACCAACAAAATATTCAACTAAAGCTCAATAACACTTTTTTTCCCGGAGAAATATTTAAAATGCAGCCAAAACAGTAAAACTATTATTTTGTCTAGTTTAGTTTTGTTATCTTCAGCTTCTATTGAACTGATTCGCTTATCCCTGCCTTGGTGAAGCCTTCTGGATATCAGGCTGCTTCATTCTTCACATATACAACTTTCTTCTTACCTTTGAAACGTTTCTCCGTATTTATTCCATAATTAAACTCTTCATCGGCGCTTAATTTGATTAGTATCATCCCTACAATCTCAATTACTAAATAACTAAATAAAAAAGTGAATGGAAAAGCATGAATTGCATACAAATCGCAAACACATACTCACAGTGAGATCTCCAATTAATTCTCGAATGTGAGTTATTACGAAACCTAATATAAAACAGACACAGGAACATTTAATAAAACTCATCCCAATTTAATCTATTTTAATAGCAGTCATTGTCTGAGTGGGGAATTACAAGTTTAATTAACAACTGTGAAGAATTCTGGAGGGCGCACACCAAAAGCGGCGCAAACAGTGCCGGCTCGTATACGATATCAAAGATTACAATTGAAAAATTCACCACTGGTCAATTAAAAGTGGTTTATTTAATTATTATTCAAGTGCCTGACTCGAGACAGAACGTTAAACTTCGCTTGTAGGACGACATTTCTGTGTGCAAAGGTCCAACTGCTTTTTTACAAGAATTCTCAAGGATTCAGGAGTTATCTACTTGCTTTAGTTCAATTTGAAGATGCTCTGCTGGGTCCTAGACAATCCAAACATCTACTGAAGGTATGGACACTCTAGGGCAACTACTGAACTACCAAGAAGTAGGTCAAGGGAGATAGCAGGACTCCTAACAGGGTACTGCTGTATGAGGAAGCACCTCCACAACTTAGGAGTAGAGGAAAGTTCCCTATGTAGAGGTTGCGGGTCCATGTTCTCTGAGAGTGTCCACACTGGGCTGTACTACTCAGGCGAATCTTTGGAGTCCCTGTTATGGCCCCTGGAGGCACAAGCAGACATCCATTGAAGAAGGTTGTTGCCTTTATTGAAGGGCTCGGCTTCATGGATGTCTAGGTAGCAGGAATAGCACAATGGGCCCGCCAGTGGCGATAACTCTGCATAAGACATACCTGACAGTTTCATCTTCCTGTTTACACATCCTGCATAGAGGTGTGTCCACTAGCCCCATAGCATGGAGGTGTTTCCTTAGTTGACAGTGGCCAGTCAGAAATCCTGCTCTTAAACGTAGGTTCTTCTTGGTCATCTCCAAATATTTATCGGTGCCAGCTTCTCAGGGTCGCCCACGGTGATCTTAGCAAGACTGCATCCTAGGCTTCCCCCAAAGAAACCATTTACTAGCCTCATATAACATCTGTACCAAAGTACTGCTACCACTAGAAGTCTTTAACAATAAACAATGAACTAATCTTTTCACTGGAACATTTTAAAAGATGTGAGAAGGTCCAAGCATGTTTATTAGAAAGAAAAGAATAAGAATGAACATTTTAAGTAGTAGAAAACTGCCGTACACTAAAAAAAATGTTTTTTTTTTTGACGGAGGTAATCCATCCAGCTTGTACCGCCACTGTTTGCGGACGGCGCACACACATTGTACTATAATTCAATTAAAATTCTAATTCGTTCGACGAGTAATATCTTTTATGTTCGGCCCTAATTGCTACGAAACTACGGCTTCGGTCGAGTGCGCCGAGTATACAGTGGAAAGGTTATTTGTGAAATTTGTTTATGACGAGCGGTTATTTCGCCAATTTAGCGACGATTCATTCGCATACAAATATAGATGTGGGTGTAGTCGGTTTGCTGGCGAGCTCTTTTAATTGCGTCAAGTTCGAAACACATGCTACTTTTTCATAAAAGGAAGACGCGATACGAAAACTCACGCAACAGGGTCCATACCTTGCTTTCTTCACGCAAAGTTGGTTCACCCTGTATATTGAATATTAATTTTTTAAAATAGTGTATATATCATATTGTTGTCGTTTATAATGATGTTTGCATTAGTTTATGGACGCACTGTATATATGTTTGGTTTATTTCCAAAAAAAAATGTAACTTTGATACATTCCACTATTTGGAGATACCCTGTATTAAGTTCTATATAAAAAATATAAAAGACGGCTCTACAATTTAAAAAAAATTCTATACTGCAAATAAATCATCAATTAGAAAGACAATAAATATTATTCTATGATTCTTCACTTAAATGACGCCATTATATTGAAAATAACGAATTACATTGGACATTGTTCGCATTCTTCGGCTACCGAGAAAATGCCTATTATTGAATCGATTGTTCGATTGATTGGTTTGGTATTTCGATTGTACGATCCCAATGTTTAATAGTCCATTCTCTACAAAAGAGATAGAAATAATTGTAGACGAAAGTGGGTATAAAATACTGATAAAGCAATCATTTTTGTGTATAACCATCAATTACTATACAAGATCTGATATAATTGATTAACCAATTAATTGATTAACCTAACCAGAACAGTTTCGGAAGAGTCAACCCGAATTAGGTTAAATAACGCTCTAAACTTCTATGGTATATTCTAGAAGCAATCAAGCTCACTAGATGTCACGGTAAAATAACAACACTGAGACATTTTATTGATTAGAGATGCAACACTAACATTCCTCTTAGAATTAAAGATGGGAGGAAATCATATCAATTAAAATGAATTAAAAGCTACAGACTACTATAATAGACTGTATCATTGTGATTGACTTGTAAACAAAGCATTCTATGGTCCATACGATAGTTATATTTAACGGTAGGGGGCGTACAAGGTCGCTGGTTAGTTATAGAAGACTCTCCTGAAGAGATGAAGGCTACTGGATAGAAAAGGGAAGTTATATCTTGTATATATCTTAAAATTCCTCAAGGAGGCACGATAATTTGCACGAACAAACAATAATTGAAGTTGATAAAATAAATCTGGGGATAAACTGAGGCAGTTTTTCGCGAACGTTGTCTTAATCTGTAACGAGGCAGTTTTATGTGAATACATCTTCGATATTTTGGTAAAAATTCAAATTGATTATTATAATTAATATTTTTAAAGTGAAGGTAATTCATGTAAGAGCAATTTTGGAGCTTCTCCCGTTTCCATGAATATACAAGGTAAGCATAAGTCAAGCGGATAATAGAGGTGGTGCACCTCTCTTTATCCTGTTTAAGGATTTATAGTCGATATTTCGGATAATTGAATATAACCATAATAATGCGCGATATAATAAGGTTCGTAAGGTATTATGTCGAACACAAAGAGGTAGAACTGATGTTCAGGTCGAACACAAAGCAGAACATTTTAATTTAAATCATGATGAATCAGAACTAGCGATTCCTGTTCTCTATCCGCCATCCGAAAATCAATCAGAGAACACTCCTAATTAACTGGGCAAATTGATCGAGCTGCAACAACGGCCTTTTGATTAACTACTCCAGAGGCGTACCGGCTTCAATTAACAAGTTGATTACAAAAAAGAAATATATGGATATTGACACCGATATTATTTCGATTTAAATTGTAAAATGCCGCGTCTGAAATGACGCAGATTGATTATCTTATATTAGAAAATATGGTGGAGTGTGGTTTACTTGTAATATGTAAATTGGGTACTAATGGGAAGATTTTTCTAAAAGCATCACTCATTATTATGGAAAAGAGTCATTTGGGTTAATGTGAAATTACCCTCTGTCATAAATGGGAGTACACTTTTCATCAACTTTCAACTTTTAGTTGAAAATATAGACCTAAAAGCGTGTTTTAATCTGTGAGTGGTTTTTTAGTTCTTTGAAAATCTGAAAGAATTGTTATGTGAAAATTATTCAGAAAGTTTTCTCTGAAATTGTCCTTATGTAGATAGAAAATAAGAATATTGACCTGACAAATGATCTACAATCTTATCATGTTTTTTAAACCTAGCGTATCCGCCATAATTTGTACCGGCGCGCTCGCCAAAATTTTAAAAATACTTCATCGAAACTGCAGGATGATAATGAGTTGAACTAAATAGAAAAAAATAGTCTGATCCTGTCGTACACGTCAAATTTTCAAGTCCAAACGAACAGTTATTCTTGTATTTTGAAAAATGTACAAGAACTTACAAAATTATACATGTTTTCACAGTTCTAAGAATATTATTAATGCTTTTTCTCAGACAAGACGTATTAGATCCTGCTGTTTATATAAATATCTTTATTGCAACCCACGCGTTCATGTTTTTTGAATAAATTTTACGTGTAACCTCTCCGCAACTGCAAGAATTACACTAAACTGACCAGCAGGAATGTTATCAGGATTGAAGCCATGTTCGATTGAGGTCGTTTTGAATCGCTTGCGTTCGGTACACCTGGTGCAAGTTCTATTCCAGCCGTTCGGTGCGCTTTGTCTAGAACAGATATTTCATCTGTTGCCAGACGTAAGTTATTATTAGAAAAGCTGGGAAAATAGAAAAAAACTGCTCAAGACACTTTATTAAATTGATTTGGGATCTAATAAACATCATCTCCAGATTTGAATGAACCTGGTAATACCATAGTGTTAATTACAATTTATTTTATGTAATTTTTGACAACGCTGCGTTATTTTGCATTAGTCCATGCGTGTTGTCAAAGAAATAAGTTCAAAAACCTTAATGTATCATCCTCCAAATAACGTACATAGTGTTTGGGGAGTGGCAAGGGGAAAAACGTTTGTTGGTTCGTGTAATACATGTATTTTATGTCAAAAAGTAGTATTTCTCCTGATTTCCTGTCTTAAGAATCAAGATTAAATTAGTTTATTGTGTTACAGAAAACTGTTGAATGCACAGCACGCGAGTGAGAGCAGTTGATAGTTGAGGGCTGGTAAACCGTTTCCTGCAAGTGCTAGACATCGTGAAAATGGTGGTTTCCAGTAAAGTTTTCGAAAAAAGGAATCTTAATTTAAGAAATTCCTCCACGTACATGCTCTAATAAGAATTTTTCCAAGAGCACAATAATTATTCCTGCTATAGGTGAATTTATCACTAACCTGCTGGCAACGATGTTAAATATATTGTTTGAAAACATCATAGTAAAAGGCGGTCTCGTCTGCGACGACTGCGCTCTGATTTTACCAGTAGAAATACAATTTCTGCTGTAGGCAGGACTTTAGACCAGATAGGTGACAAATCACTAGAGTGCGATTGGTTAGCTGAAGAAGGTGTCTGTAATGCCTTCTTCGTGGTCACCTAGACGCTGGACTTTAATCGTCATCAATACGTAAATTCATCGGGTTGGTATCAATGATAAATTCGCCTACTGAGATTGATTCATCACTTAGTGTGGTCTAAATGTGGACAAGTCAAGATTCATATTTAATAATGATACATCCTGAATTTCGAGTTGGTTGGATTTAGTAATGCGCTCTATTCTCCTGTGGATTTACCTATACTGGACTTGGATAAATGATGGAGGAGATATATTTATCCTATTGAGAATACTTGCCAAGTAACTGTCACTATCATTTCTTATTCCAACAATATACAATAGGCAGTGCTGGATATACAAACTGGACGCCAAACTGGCAGGTATTCATGGAAAAAACACAGAAACCCAGCCTTCGAGAGCTCCTAATATTAGATTAAAATTAATAAGTGCTCATTAAAGCTTCTTTTAGAGCATTTAGAGGCCTTCATCTTATACAGTTACTTGTCTAAACATCAATACCCAATAAACAAACGGTTCTTCAAGTATAATGACCTCATCTCAAGTGATAATTCAGTTCTCTCTCTTCACACGTCTATCTCGAACGCCAAAAGCAATTATTACCTATGTTAATAACAACCTGGACATTTGATTCATGATTCCTAAGTACGGGATTTTTTCTTCCACCGACACCGTCGGTATATCTGATACGGTCGAACGCCTCGACACCCGAAGATATATTGTGAATAATTAAATATTCTAAAACGCGTTGGTCGTGTATACCTTAAAATACGATTGAAATCAACGTAATTATACGTTACGTTTGTTGTTTATAGCCAGTCGGGGATTTTGTTTGAAAGAAAATAGCGTAATTTTAAGATTGAAAAGTAAAAGAGTTGTTATTATGATGTTATTATTGGAGACTGCGATATTTTTATATTTGGCATAATATTTTAGTGTTTGAAAATGGTATCAAGCTCACCTACTGATAATATTTGGTAGCCTGCATTGCCTATGTGGCTTTTCTTCGCCTAATGCAAAATACCGCACATTTTCCAGTCACTGACATAGACTGAGCTCTGCATTTTCTTCTTCTAGGTGACAAAACCTGCACAAATCTCTGCTGGTGATAATCTAAAGAAGAATCTGCACATAGGAACAAATCTATATATCTTCTGAGCCTTTTGAATACAAATCTCATCTGCAATTATAACTGAAAAAACCTGCTAGGTACTTGGAAGCTTATTATTATCATTTTAGAGACGAAAATTTGCCTTCACTACATACATATTATGAAATTTAATTTATTTTATATCATAAGATCACATTTAGCAAACTCACGTGTACCCAATAATTAATTCCTTATCTTTATGGTCTTAATTTTCCCTCAAACTACACTGCCAAAATCATTATTTCATACGAGGAAATTTATTTGAGCTGTTGACGTTTTTAATTCTTACCTAACCAAACTTGTTGAACGCTTCCCTCTTTCGCATAAGAGGTGAAGTACCCAAGAGTCATCATTGATAGAAGAGTTTCGAGTGGATTTTTGGGTAAACTTAGGGTTTGAAACAAAAATAATCTAGCAGGAGTATCGGGGGTATTTAGACCATCAGCCTCTCCACTTTTACGTGAGCCTCGCCTCAAATGTCATCTGTCATTTCAGTGGTTTACAATGTTATTAATTGGAAAGTTTTGGTGACAATTTCATAGTTTTCAGACCTTAGCTTAGATCCCATGTTAGGTTAGGTGAAAATCTTCAATAATTTTAACAGTGTGGATGTATGGCGAAAGGGTAACTCTTATGAAGACAATTAAAATTCATGTCGCGTGCTCAATTATCATGTCGATACAATGCTACAGCTGAAAAGTCCCCCTGGGGCATGCCGTATACACTAATGTGGAAGAAAAACAACGCTTTACTCTTATTTAAAACAAACAAAGTATCAATTATTGTTTGTTTTAGAAAATATACATGTATGTACGTAAATATCTGGTCTTGTAAATATTCCAGAGTGAAATCAATCCGCGGTTGAATCAATGCGATTCATCAAAGAAAATTCGCAAAGCAATTTCTCAATCGCTTTCTATTCATTTCTATACAGAGCGAGCCGATCGAGCCATGAGGCGAATATTTGACTAGATTCATGTTTAGTTTCCATCAAATTCGTTAAACTAAACAAACACTACATTCATGATCCTGGACAAGGGTCAGGATTTAATCGTCCTTCATTCAAGGATAAACTCTATTAATAATAATAATATCCTGCGGCAGATAGATTAAAGGAAATTTCTAATTGATGTTTACTTTTCTTACAGACAGATACAAATTTTAAATAACATTTTGTTGGAAGTTTGACATTTGACTGATGACTTTTGACGTTATAGATCTTCACCAGCAGATGTTAAATGAATAAAAAAACATTTATTTGAGTTTAATTTATTCCAAAAAAAAAATCTATAGCTTACAAAACAGGATAGACGGGAAATTTGGTGATGCCACATTGATTTTTACCTCGTATTAGTCTAAGGTATCCATTTTCCCCCCAGTTTTCACCCCAAGAGTTTTTGATGGTCCAAGCTTGCGCGTCGTAACCAACAATAAGAGCTGCATAATTACAAGTATCGTCACAAGTCTCACGATCGAAAACACCACCTCCATAAAGTTGCCAATCAGAGTCAGCATTAACGTATATGGAAATCGGACCTTCGCTTGCTATAAAACAATAGAGGAGTTTAGTCTAAGGTCACAGTGGCCAACAAAAAGTGGTTTTTTCTGACAAGAATGACAGTTAAGGTCTACCATTCAAAACAAAAGCGTATATCTTGAAATTTAAAACGACTTTTTAGCTGAATACTCAACATATCAGTGGCCAATATAGTTCTATGAACCCTTGGCATGTCACCATTTCATTATTGTTATTCAGTCACTAGTTCTGTCAAATGTCAGTGGAAAAAGTAATTAGAAGAGTAGAAATGCTACAAAAATCTAATCGAAAATGGTCATTATACAGCTAATTAGAAATGCTAAACAATTAAACGAATATCAACAAAAATAAATATAACTGACATTTGACATAGCTAGTAACTGAATAACAGAAATGAAAATATTTGTACGCTGGACCTATGCTACTTAATAACCTAACAGGGTACGACAGCAACTTTCTAATCGTAAATCTCTGTAAACAAGGGCGTGTATCTCCATTTTCGATTAGATTTTTGTAGCATTTTCAGTTAGCTGTATCTCCATTCTTCTAATTACTTTTTCCACTGACATTTGACATAACTAGTGACTGAATAACAGAAATTAAATGAAGACATGTTAAGAGTTTCTAGAATGATTGGCCACTGATATGTTGAGTATTCAGCTAAAAAGTCATTTGAAATTTCAAGATATACACTTCATTATTTTAATAAAGCAATATAGATGTTCGCAATGATAAAAAACAAGCAAAATCTTATGTTTTGAACAGTAGATCGTAACTGTCAATCTTGTCAGAAAAAAACACGTTTTGTTGGCCACGCTGACCTTAGACTGAACTCCTCTATTTAGATTGGATTAGTTAAAAATAACGAATTGTCATACTTACCAACTGCCTCGGCGATTTCTTCTTCGCTTCTATCGACTATAACATATCCTAGCATAGAGCTTATTGGTTTATCTGTCACATTATTCCTACATTCACTACGAACTCCTTCGTATGGATACTGTTCTTCGGAACTAAGACCAAATTGTACAACATAAGAGAAAATACTATCAAGCAGGCAGAGACTAGAGGTATTGCAGCCACGAGAACAAGAAATTAATTCTTGCTCGCTCAAAGAAATTTGTTGATTGCGATGGATGGCGAGTTGACCTTCAAGAGAACCTGTCTGAAAGTGTATCAAAGGTTTAGATAAAATTGGACAAAATATGGAGGAAATGGAAGTTGACGTCAGTTGAATGTTTTTCACTTACAGCACTGGTGGAACTTCCGTGATTTTTGACTTTTGTAACGGCATTTTTCTCTCTCCAATCGATAGCATCTGGTCTGGAGTAACTCGATTCAGATTTAAAAGTACCTATTGGCTTTAAATTTGGTTCTGTAGGAAGTTGAAGTTTCAACATCTCCTGGAATTCTTCGGAAGTCTTGTCGGCAAATTCAGTTACCTTAAGAAAATATGATACTTCTCCTTTTTCATATCTTTCGTTGTGATACTCGATTTTCCGAAGATTGCTTTGGAAAATTTTGTAGCGTTGTTCATCTTCATCTAATTTGTGTGACTTTGAAAATTTCTCCTGAAAAATATTTTTATTAAAACATATTTTTATTCAAGTTATGTATAATTACTTTGAAATCTTGCCACTGTTCATAGTCTGACGCGCTAGCGACCACATTTAAACCAATCAAAAGTATCAAAAGTTTCATTTTAAAACTAAATTCAGTCAATGTTTCGACAAAGTAAACCTTTTATAATTTATAATAATGATTTTTGTTTCCATTATCATTATATGTAGTAATAGATAAAAAAAAGTGATTGTTTGAAAAACAAAACACTTGTATTTTCGAGATCTTGTAGGAAATACAATTGATTAGATAAAAAATCATGTCAATAAGGATAGGATTATGATAATGACAGATTAAAGCACTGAGCTCTTGCGTAATCAGTTCCAAAATGGTGTGGGAATGCCTAGACAAACTAAATGAACTAGGCGAGAACAATATAGTTACCTTACTATGAATTCCAGGACACACTGGAATAGAAGGAAATGAAATAGCAGATGAACTAGCAAAGAGGTGGTCTGAAATACCTGAACCTGAACCTTTTTGCGGAATCAGCTCCAATGTAATATTGGAAGAAATAGGCGCTGCCGAAAGAAAGAGAAGATCTGACCATTGGAAAGATCTAGAAGGGCTTAGACAATCAAAGATTCTCCTGGGTGACTACAGCCTGGTGATATCAAATGAATGCATAAGTCAAAGCAAAACTGCGCTAAGAATTTTAACAGGGATCCTAACGGGACATTGTCGCCTGAATGGGCACCTGGAAAATCTCAAATTAGTGGAGGAAGAAGAATGCAGATATTGTGGCATAGAAGAAGACACCTCCATCCACATAATTTCCAACTGCACAGCACTCCAGAATTCAGAGCACAGTACCTGGGAGATTACTGGATAGAAGAGGAACATTTATCTAAGTTGAAGCCTGCAGATGTTCTAAAATTCCTCCGGGAAATGGGACTAAATGGGACCCCAAAAATATTTTTTATTGCAATAAATTATAATTTACGCTTGATAGACTCCATTTTTGTTTATTCTAATCAACTTCTTTGGTGTAAATGGCCAAATTGTGGTTTACAAACGGCACAATGAAAAAAAAACTAGCAAATAAAAGAAGTAATTTATTTTTAGATCCTCCGACGTCCCTTTTCCACGTGTGGTTAGTAAATATACAAATTATTCTCGCAAACATGTCCGCATGAAAAAATTTAATTTTATTTTACTTAAATGCGACTCTTTAAAATTATCACTTTGTTTTTCTGTATAAAATATTTGAAATTCTAACTGAAATATACAAACGCACCGGGAAAAACTATCTATTTTTATGTATTTAAAGAATTTCCAATTAAGTCTACCTAAATTTATGTTTGAGGGCTACATAATCCTCTCTGGGAAGTGGTAAATGAACCAAAACATTCCAAAACAAGACCGAATTTGATTTCTGCGCAACCCATAGCAAACTTCACGTAGCTTCTTCTTTTTTCTTATACGTTATAAAAGCTCTATGATACCAAATGAAACAAAACAAAATTTCAAACAGTTTATTTAAGCGAAATACGTTTAATGAAGATAAAGAAGAAGCAAATCCGAGAGGGTTATGTAATCAATACATTAATCAAGCGTACAAACACAATTAGACTTCGTTAAGGAAGTTATAATATTTGCTCGAAACGTCTAATTAATACTTCTTGCTATCCCCACTACTTCACTGTACATTTGTATTCAATTCAGCTCAGCATCCAATCCCGAAATAAATACATTTTGTCGGTTGGGATTTAAAAAGAGAAACTTTTTTAGGAGAATATTTATAAAATGTAAAGCAGCTCCATCGCGTGGATTTAATATAAAGTAACTTATTATTAATGACGATGGGATGTTGATATTTATTGCGAAGAGAAACAACCATTTTGAAAAATTATAACAATATGTAGATGTCTTTAAAGCGTACTCGTATTTTCCTTCATCTACACAAATATTTTTGTAAAATCTCTCCCAACAATGTGACAAATATGATATCACAGAACATTGAAATCCGCTTACGGACACCTGACGATTTCCCAAGCTTTCCACTTGGATAGTCGACATTTTGTATGTTTCGTATTTCACAGATGGATTTATTCGTTTATCAATGCCGTTTGTTATTGGTATGTTCTATGGTTTGGTGGAGAAGAAGGAAGAGGGCGCTTTTCATGTTCATAGACCGTTAAATCCGGTTAGTTATATAGGTATCTACTCACAAACAAGAAATCTGTGGAAAGTTGAATGAAAAGAACGAATTTATGTGGGATAAGCTTCCTTTACGGTGCAAACTTTAGGACTGACACTGTAGAATATTAATTTAGTATTGATGGCTACAGTTATAAAACAACAACGCTGGAAACAATATGTCAGTAACATTTCCCACATCCTCTACCCCTCTTTTCTATTTTCCCGAAACAACTGAAAATGTTGTTAGCTATTAAACAATAGGTGGAAATTTAATTCTGTTTTTGTTCCCCGAAGGCATCGATGGCCGATAATTAAAAATTCACGTTTATTTAGTCACAAAAGCGAACATAGACGCGCAAAAATTAAAAAAAAAAACTTATTCTATTGTTAACTTTTCAATTCTACAGTCAACAAAAATATTAATTTGCTATACAATAAACCACGGTCTGTCGAACAATATATTAAATATTCAACAGTTTATACAAACGGTTAGCGAAAAACTAAACATGCATAACGGATCGTTCTGTAACGGTAATTAAAAATTACGCATTTATAGGATTATTAGAATCATTTTTGTCAAACCTTTCTATAAATTGATCGAAATTTAAATTATTAGACTGTCATTTGAGTTCTTTCTACATAACTACAGGTGACACCACATTATGCGAAGTCAAATTTTCAAGAAGAGTGGGCAGTCTTTTGATTTTATTCAGTCTGTGTTTCGGCTGCTGTCATATGTCAGAGACATGTGTTATATCTATGGTTTTCTTTTTACATGGTGTTTAAAGATTTATTCAAAATCGTTTGTGTGTTTTTACTGTACCAGTTACTTTGTTCGTTTTGGCCTTCCTGTATTGCTGCACTACCTACCGCATGATTCATTTTATCATAGGTAAGTTAGAAAAGTCGATTTTTTTATTTCACATACTTGAGGTTATGTATTCATATTCAAATTATTGTTTATTTTTTAACTTTAGCTTTGTATTTACTGAACACTTTCACCCCATAATTAATCATTATTCAATGGTTTTCCATTCTACATATTATTATTATCAAACCATTACCAGCATTGAGGATATTTAAAATACAAAATCCCATATTACAATAGCTAACTTCACGAACAATAATACATATTATAAGAGATTAGGAGTCGAGTGAGTTTTATTCCAACAATACTGAGGCTCTTGACACATAGACGTACCGATTAAATATATTTTAGCTAGAGGATATTTTGAATTTCATTCGTTTTAGTCGAACTAAAGTTACGAGTGTCTTTTGGTTTCTAAAAGTGCTCTGTAAATAGCACGGGGTATCAATGTTTTTCCTACCATTTTATATTAAACTGTTTTGCTTTCTATTTTATCTATCCCCAAAGTTATTGTTGTTACGGCAATGGTCGAAATGGGAGATTAAACTGAAGAGAGTTTTATTCAAACAATACCAGTAGATTATTTCGAAAATTCCGCTTTTCTATAGGTACTATTCGAAATCCGAGCTTAAACTCTTAAAAACATTTTAATTTTTGTTTATACATACAATTCTCAACCAAAATACATATATTAGGTCTCCTTCATAAGGAAGAATTAGATATAAAACCAAAAATGATGGCTACCGGCGGCTTTATAATACTTAACACTCATATTTCTGTTTAAAATACAAAAGGTAGCAAGAAAGGTTATAGCTTTGTAACAACACCATGTGCCCTAGTCAAGTTTGCAGCCAGTATTACACAAAAGTGTTAATATTTTCAAGGTATGGAAATTAATAAAACACAAAATCGAGAAAATACACTCTTATTACAAAATTTTGTTTATAAAAATAATCAACTAACATTGCATTATGTATACAATGACTCACTCAGCCCTCTGTGTTGATTGTGTTGAAAATATATAATTCAATGGCGTTCTGCTGTTATTGACCTCCTGAAAAAATATTATAATCTTAAACAGAGTTTAAATCAAAGTAAAAGTGGAAGCAAGAATTTTCCTCTTGCCTTGTTTGTTAGAAAAAGAAGACTCACTGTTAAACTACCATCAGCCCGCATTTGAACCATAATATCATCATCAGTAATCTCGAAATTCCTGGCTTTTTTTATGGTACTACCGGCGAATCTTTTAGCTTCCGGTGGTAGAAGCCAATGCATTACAGGCGAAATTAATTCAGGATCTATAGTTTTTAAATCGTTTACACCAGTTAGATAACTAACAATCATACCAACAGACAAAACACTGATTACACCTACAGGAGTTATCCACAAAAAGCTTAATCGAAACAAAGGAAAAACATCAGATTCATCTGGATAAACAATCTAAAATAAAAAATTGGTTTTTTAATAAGTTTTCAATAACTTATTCCAGTAGTTACCTCAGGTACAACAGTAACGTTACCGATTTCATATTTATCATAACAAAATTCATCTACAGCAACCGGAAGTCTTCGCGGAACAACTAATTTATAAGCAGCAACGTATTGTCCGCCAAAAGAAACTGTACCGGACATAATAGCACCTGCTATAGCTCCTGCTAAAGCTCCTTTAGAATTAGCCCAAGGTACCAGCATTCCTAGAGTAAAAACTCCGCATGTCGTGCCAGCAGCTATCGCTGATAAAGATGAAGCTAACTAGAATTTATTTAAATGTAAATACGATTTTTTAGCGTTGAAATTAATTCACGTACAGCTAATACTCCTCCCATGTGTTCCACAAGGTACATGAAAGCTACCGCTACTATTCCCAGTATTAAAACGACTCCTTTTACGAAAATTGTTGCTGATCTTTCGCTTAAAGTTTTTCGCATGCATCCTTTTATAAAATCTTCCAATACAACTTGTGCTGTGGAATTTAATACTACTGAAAGAGAGCTGAAAATTTGAACGTTCATGTTATTATACCGTTGCAGCGGTTGGTTAATATGTTTTATCAAAAGAACGCGGAAAGTGATAGACTTATTGACAGGAGACAGAATAATATCTATGGATTGAAGAAGTAAACGACAGGGTCGGCTCTAGGGCAAGTTGACTATTGAATTATTGGGCACAGTTGGATTTATGTTATAACATCTATATAAAAATATGATTAGAAGCTATTGAGATAATGTTTCACCTTAATCCTGCTCCAAAAACACCTGCTATAAAAAGCCCCGGTACGCCTTTCAGATGGCCCACGGTTTCCATTACAAAAAGTGGAAATATTTGATCATCTGCTTTGATTCTTCCTAAAGATAACGGATCACAGTTGTAATACTTGGCGTATACTAGAATTCCAGCGTAACAACACATCCACACAAACGCACTTACGCCAATTGTAAAAAATAGCACCGATCTATAACCAAACGAAGAAAATTAATATTCTGAAATTGAGTATCATCGCTATACTTACAATTTCGATTGTTTTACGGTTGGTAGTGAAAGATATCTTTGTACCATTGTTTGATTGACTGAATTGAAGCAAGTCCAATATGTAAATCCCCCAAAAATTACACTAAATACTGAATAACGGTCATATAAACTTGGATTAAAACTAAAAGTAGAAGTCATTGGTTGTGAAGATCGATGGTTCAAGTGTCAATAGTGTCATTAAAGACAATTATGTGATAACTTACTTTGAAAATTCAAATCTATTTCCTTTACTTGTCAGATCTATAATAGCACTTGGACCACCAGCTGAAATTGTTCCTAATATTAAGACTACTACCACAGATATAAACATGGCTATAACTTGCCATGAATCAGTCCATACTACGGCTTTCAAACCACCCTTAAATTGGAGATATATAAAACAGTGGTAGGAATGATTAAAATAGTGATGTAACTCACCAAAAATGTATAAAACACACACACTACAGCGACTATAGTACCAATTAAATGGATGTCTATGGCGGTAACTGCAAAAATTGAAATAATTTAAACAATTAAAACTCATTTTCGGTCATTTACTCACCTTGATTAAATGCTAAGGATGGAACATAAATAATAATTGGTAAAAACATTACCTGAAACAAAATAATTGACAAAAACACAAAAATATACTTACAAATATACTTACTTCGTCTAAAATAAAGAATACTGACGCCATGGTTCTAACTACGTTATTAAATCTCAGTTCTAGATACTGAAAATGAAAAAATTCAATTCAATATTATTTAAAAATGTATCAAAATAAAGAGAACTTACCTCATATGAAGAGTTAACTTGTAATGTTAAAAATACTGGAAGGTATACAGTTGCCACTACTAAGCCACTGAGCCATATCGCAAAAATTATAAACCAATACTGAGTTCCGAAAAGATAAATTTCTGATGGTGTACCCAAAATTGTTACACCTGATACATAACTAAAAATCAAGTGTGATATATCAATAAATTCATTCAGTGACAATGTAAGATATATCTTACCTAGCAATTAAAGAGAGAGCAACAGGAAATGGTTTTAGATTTTTGTTTCCCGTTAAATACTCGTTTAGAGTTTGACTGGCTTCGCTTTTGCAATACCTTCCTCTGCAACCGAAGTAAAGACCTGTCAAGGCCGAAAGTAATAGCATGGAAGAAAAAACAGCATAATCAGCTATGTCGAAATGGTAAATATCTTTAAGTAAGAGGCGAGCTGTATTCATTTTTTCTCTAAAACAAAACAAAATTAATTAACAAGAATTAATTAGGTAACCAACACTATTTATTTAATTAACGCGTTACATCTTACAAGAACTAAATCGCATTTTATCTGTAACATGTGGCATTGAAAACTAATACAAAATCATAACAATTTAATTGAGATATAAATGATAAAGCCACTCATGAAGTTAATTGACAAATAAAGCAGTTTGTTTGTAAATATGACGTAACTATTTCTTTTAAATATATACAGGCTGATAATTTATTTCCAGAAATCTGTAAATAAATGTAATAGGGAAAAAATTACAAAATGAAATTTTTTCCTATAAATGAAGCAACATTACCTAAGTTAAAAATAATCGTTAAATAACTACGAAAAATATTCGAGTCCAAAAAAATAATTACATTAATTATAACTGAAGCCGCACCTGTTTACTGATAAAAGAGCTACCACTCTTACCGACCAGGTTAACTGTGGGTTAACTGTAATGACAGATGACGTTTCTCAATGTCCAAATTTTTAGGTTCTCTTGTCAAGTTAAATTTTTAACTTTATCAGTACATTACATTCATAATAAATTTTAGACATGGTCAAATCCAAGCCGTAATATATATTATAGTGATGAATTTTTAAGTGCTTACGTGCAAAATAATTATCTGAAGATGGCGGAACCAGTTACATTTCAAGAACAACAAGAAGGTACATCTTCCACTACTGTCACTTTACTCGAGACTGACGATAGAGAACAGGTACGTAAATAGTAAAGCTCATTACGTTTCGCGCTGTTGGAAAGTTGAAATGTTTCTCCCTACTATTCGTGTTCTAACAAAATATACCAAACCAATTAACTCGATCCGAAATATATCAAGTAATTCACCTCTAGATGGTATTAGAATATTAGATTTAACCAGAATTGTAGCAGGCCCTTTTTGTACTATGGTACTGAGTGATTTAGGGGCCGAAGTGATAAAAATTGAAAGACCAGGCTTTGGAGATGAATGCAGAAAATGGGGACCTTTTATTAACAACACCCAAGAATCTTGTTATTTTATTTCTGTTAATCGCAATAAAAAAAGTATGTGCCTTGACTTGAAGCACCCAGAAGGTAGAAATATCATGCTTGAATTGGCCAAGAAGAGTGATGTTTTAGTTGAAAATTATGTACCTGGCAAATTAGATGAACTAAAATTAGGTTATGAAAATTTTAAAGCAGTTGCTCCACACCTTATTTATTGTTCAATTACTGGTTATGGCACAGAAGGACCTTATAGAAATAGACCAGGATATGATGTCATAGCAGCTTCTGTTGGAGGTCTAATTCATTCTACTGGGGATCTTGATGGAGAACCGGTTAAAGTGGGTGTAGCTATTACTGACATTACTACAGGTAAATATGCTTTTATATTTTTTAATATCTAGGTTTTTTTCAGATACATGCAATATAACTTAGTTTAATATTAATTAGATATGCTTATTAAAAATCTGCATTGTATCACCTTACTATGTTATATGCTTTTATTTAATGTGTACTTACACTATATAATTATCATACAAGGTCATTTATTAAATATGTGGAATTTGTACAATATTTACCAGCAAATTCTACTCACATGAATACATTCTCTTCATTGTGCCTCATTGCACTTCTGTCTGGTTCAAAAATTGGAATCATCTTGTCTTACAATCCTCACTATTGATAATTTTAATATGTACTGGATAACCTTTATTTTTATTGTAACATTTTGGTGTTAGCTCACTTTTTGCTTTATCAGTTTTAATTAATTTACTACATATTTGTACATTTTTTAAATGTCATATCTTTGTTTAACAAAATTAGTTTTATATTTTTAAAACTGTCTTGATATGCATATTTAGGTCTCTTTGCACATGGTGCCATCATGGCAGCACTTCTAAAAAGATCGAGAACTGGAAGAGGCCAAAAAATCGATTGCAACCTTCTTTCCACTCAAGTGGCCACCTTGATCAACCTTGGTTCAAATTACTTGAATGTAGGCAAGGAATCTAAGAGATGGGGTACTGCACATGAAAGTATAGTACCTTATGAAGCCTTTCCAACGAAAGATGGATATTTTACAATAGGTACTGGATCTGATGCTCAATTTAAAGATTTTTGTAAAAGATTAAATCATCCAGAATTATCACAGAATGAAAAGTATTTAACAAATAAACTGAGAGTACAAAATCGAAACGAATTAATACCAATTTTAAGGTCAATTATGAAAACCAAATCCAATGAAGAATGGGATAGGATATTCTTGGGAGCTACTTTTCCATGCGGACCTGTAAATACTTTAAAATCGACTTTTGAAGATGAACACATTAAAGCAATAAAAATAGTGGAAACTCTTGATCATCCTGCAGCTGGAAAAATAAAAGTTGTTGGCCCACCAGTTACATACAATGAAGGAGGAAATTATGTTAAAAGTGCACCTCCAGTTTTGGGACAACACACTAAAGAAATTCTTAGTGATCTACTAGAGTTCAGTGATGACCACATTGAAGATTTGAAGAAACAAAAAGTTATTCAATGATTTTTTTTTGTAAATATGTTTTTTGTATTGCTGCAGTATAGTACAAAGTAAATATTTACACAGCTTATGATAAATGTAAGACCTATTCAAATAAAAGTATCTGACTGTTGAAATTTTTAACACATGTTAATTTTCTAAAATATAATATACAATATGGGATATAAATCGGTTGTTTTTATTATACAATGGTATAAAAACCTTACAATTCCTACTCAGTTTACGATTATCATTAAATATTTCGTTGACACCCAAAGAAAACTACAGGGTGTGCAAAAAATAAAACTTTAATTCAAACGAAATGTAATTTATTTAAAAAACTTTTTGTTTCAGGAAGTTCCTAGGGTAAGACTAAAATTAAGGAAGCCACAAACTGACAGAAAAGTACAATGGACCACAGAAACTGTCGATAATGAACATATGAATAAAAAGAAATCAAAATGTAAGTAAGTAAAAGTGACATAAAATATTCATATATATTGACATATTTATACTTCAAACTTGTTATATATTTTCTTTGTTTTAGGTTGTTGTATCTACGACAAGCCAAAAAAATTTGGTGAAAGTAGTTCCGATGAAAATTCAGATGACGATGAAGATGAGTGTGACCATTGTCATGGTCACGTAGAAAGGAAAAAAAAGAAACAAGAACCGACGACTGGTGATAGTATCGATAGCGGGGAAGGAACAAGTTCTGGCAACAATGCACTTGATCAATAATTCCACAGTAAGTATTGATTAAATATAGGAAAGAACAGATACAAAATGATATTTTTTAAACTGTTTATGTTGCACCAGATAATTCAGGCAATAATTAGTCGAAATTGTGCATGAAATCATCTCTATTTGACGGATTTTTTCACAGTTCAAAATGTCTAGTTTCAGAACCGTCACCTTCAAGGACACATCCCATGTCTACTATAGGTAAATGTGAAAATTTCCATATAAATATCGTTGTCATAGCGTACTTTACAATATATTCTGGATATATAATAATCGCATTAACAGCTACATTTGTCCAAATAATCTTTTAATGTTTAAACATTCGAAATGAGTTTAAAAGAAAAACCGTTGAACGTAAATGTGATCTTATATTTATTGTTAAATTAAAATATGTAATAAATTATCGTATATTAAGCAATAATAATTCAAAAAGCGAAATATTTAATTTGATTTCAATGCATTATAATCTGTTAGCTTCACACGTTCGCCAAAAACTGCTTCGGTAAGTCAGAAATGTACGGTTGTACAAATTAAGAGCAGCGTTCGCGAAAAAATGCCTCAGTTTATCACCAGATTGATTTAATCAACTATAAGAATGTTATTAAGAGTTTGACACTTTTGACAGCGAACTGATTTGAAAGGTAGTAGATCAAAAATGGTAAGGTAAGTTATTATTTCACAGCATACTAAAACTGTCAAAAAGAAAAAGTAAGTTTATAATTATGGACATGTAAAAGACTGTGGATCAAACTGGGGCATGAGACTCTGTGGTCTGGTGATAGAAGTGAGTAAATGAAACACATTTTAATCAACAATTTATATAATTCGTTAAATAATAATAATAATAAATATCGAACATACACAAAAATATTTGCACTAAAAATGATTCAGTAAAATATAATCTCGCCATAGAATAAATAAAAGTAACAATAAGTATAATCGATTGGTTGAACAGGTAAGTCGATGCAAGACCACAACAAATTGAAAAAAAAAGAAGAAATAATGGGTGAAATGACAGTTGTTATTGAAAGGATTTAATGAAATGTTTGTTAAGTTGTGTTAAATTGTATAATAGAAGAAATACGTCTCCAGATTCATAGGAAAATGAAAAAATATGGTACGAACGCCTTTATGTAATCAAGTCCAGAATTGTGCGTTTATGATTTAAACATCCGGTCTAAAATTAAACAATCTTTTGGCGGTACCAACAACCCGACCTCTCCCAAGTTCGATGCCTTTGGAAAGCACGGATTCGTTCAAATTTAAACTATCAACTTTAGCTCTAGACCGCCATATTTTAATCGAATGATCGTCGGACGTTGTGACAAGCATTTCCGGATCCCTAGGATTGAACGCGACGGAATTGACGACATCTTGATGCGGGAATTTAATCAAACACGTTCCGTAGTGTCGATCCCACAAATAGCCGTGCTTATCTTCAGCGCCGCTAAAAAAAAGATAAAATCGGTTAAATATTAATAACTTTAACAAAAATTGTGCTTACCTGGCCACGTATTCGTTGCAAACGTCTAGAAATATAAAAAAACATTCGTTATTCGGCGTAAAAGCTTTGTGAGCTCTCAACATCTTTCCTACTTGCTTCAAAGTTACCAAATCTATAACGTGAATGTCGATTTCTTGCGCTATAGGCGGAGGATCCAAAGGATTGCTTATAACGTAATTTTCCGGCCAAGATCGGCTGTTTACGTAGAGATATCTATAAAAAAAACAAAACTCTACTTCTTAACTAATAGTTTTAGGCATTTTTTCGCTGCCGTTTATGCAACCACCATTACTTCAGTCATATTATAACTGTGGCAACACTGCTTACCTATCTGACAGAAGTGACATTTTGCATGATAATTACCACGTGTATAACCTGTGCTGGGATGTATAAGTTTAGAGAATAAATGTAATAAAATCAAGTGCTAAAAATACACAAATAATATACCTTTGATCTGGACTTAACCCCATTCCGACGATATGACCATGAAGATCGATAAGATGGTCCACTTTGTCAAATTTATCAGCCACTTTATCGAAATCCAACCAATCCGGATCGGGCGGAGGACTTTGTTCTCTTCGTTGTTCGCACAATATTAAACGTTCTTGCAACGTAGGACCGAGTTCCATTCGTTTGGGGAACTTAAACGGTTTTATCCTCTTGAATCCGATCTGGTGTGGCGTGTAAGTTTTATTTCCGGTGGTATAAATTAAATATTTATCCGTTTGAACAAACCTATCGGTATCGGTTTCACACGAAGATTCCGAACTGTCATCATCGGAATCTTCGGTGATTTTATCTTCTACTTCCTCTATATCTTCGTCATCATCGATAGCAACCGAAGAAGCGCTTTCTACTTTTCTATAGTCTTCGTTGTACCAAATCGGATGAGGAAAATCCTTCTTCAAAGGATCTACTTCTGTTGTTAACGAAGCTCTTCTAACATCTAGTGGAGTCCATGCCATATCGTTGTGACTTAGTGGATTTCCTCGTTGCGAGGAAGAAGCTTGCTGCATGTTAATATCTCCATCGCTACTTTCAACGGAAACGTTTTCAGAGTTTGGAAGACAATTAGCAATCATTATAGATCTAATGGAACTAGCACTTCTGTTATAAAATCTAAATAGGCAGTGTGTTATTGGAACTAATTCGGATTCGGCTTCTTGAGAAGCTTTGTTTAGCCATAAGTGAGATGTGCTGACTAAATGAGCTAGCCAATGTAAATCACCTGACAGAAGATAGCGATCACTATACCAAGTACCAAAAATATCGTAAGGCTTGTTGACTACTCTGCATTGCAATTCGAAATGATCTGAAGGAAAAATTAAATGTATTTTGAAGAAAATTTAGTTCATTTGATTCTTACTTAAATCAAAAACTGCAATTTCTCCTGATGTACTATGAGTGGTCCCAAAGTGTACTCCCGATACAAGGAGAAGTGTATCTGATTCATTAAATTGGGAATACTGAGTGTATTTCCATTTAAAATGTTTCATATTCCTTATATATTTCTTTTTTGCTGGATATTTTGATTTCCATAACTTAAACAATAGATGAGGATGCAAGAATAAGAATTAATGTTTTCATATATATAAAAAGGTAATATACTAAAAAAAAACCTTTAAATGAGTCAACATAATGAAATAATAAAGCAACTGCAAGGCCAGTATTGTTAAAGAGCCTGATCTATTATATATTATAATTTGAAAACCTTGATTGGTCAAAGTGTACTTACAATAACAAATCCATCTTTGGAACATGTTGCAAAGTATTTACCATTATGGGAAAAACTAACGTGTAACACCTGGTCACCGTGTTGCAATAATGTTTCTGTTTGTACCACTGGTATATTATAAGATAATCTTTTGAATTCTTCACGCCATGTCCTACCTAAAATTATTTTGAATAAAAATACTTAGGTAATTGAAAAATAATATATCAAATATTCTTACCTGCAACAACTGGGATAGATTTATCAATCATAAAATGGTCTCGAAATAGTTCTTTCCACAATAAATCATTATATGTAGCCTGGTACCACAATTTACAAACTTGTCCTGCAGAAACAAGCTCCTTATAATTCAAATGCTGAAAGATTTTGTATAACGCTAAATATGGCAAATACGCCCATTTTTCTTCATCTTGATATTCCATCGTTACTTTTCTTATCTCTTATTTTACTTTAAAACTTTCATATTAGTATATTTTTAAACTTGCTAAGTTATTGTTACGAAGTGAGAAACGTCAACTTAATAAATATAAACAGCTGATATTGACAGCTGACAAAGTCAAATTTTATACAATTTTTAGAGAACACACTTTTTAAACTAATAGAGAACGATTAGTGACTCAAAATCACAGAGTACACCATCTAGATGGTGAACTCTGTGCTCAAAATAGTCAAGGCCAGTTGACAAAACTGCCATGTTGCTGTTTTATAGTATTTCTTCCATAAACTGATGGAATTCGTTTTTTCCAAGTTTTCATTGAAAATTAGATAAACGTTTTTGCGAAAAAAACTAGATGCATACTTTTTTGTTATTAAAGAAAATGTATTTCATTGTTTAAATATTTGTATATGGCAACGTTGGACTTGTACCAGGTACTGCAAGCGACATTTTTCGATCAAACAAAAACATTAAATAAATGATTTGTGTATTTATTGGAAAATAATAGGAATAGGCATAATTTAATTTTGTCCCTCATTTATCCCAAACATGGTTGATGATAAGGTCGAAATGAGTAACGAAAGTGAAAGTTATACAAGCTTAAATACAAATGATCCAAAAAATGTACAAGAATTAACCCAATATGTAAGTTGACTTTTTTATAATATTTTGTTTGTTTACTTACAATTTTTGAATTAGCATTGTTTTTAAAGTCAAGTTGAAAATCTATATTTTGTGTCTCTAGGTACAAAGTTTACTACAAACTATTCAAGATAAATTCCAAAACATGTCAGATCAAATATTAACTAGGATTGATGAAATGGGTAATAGAATAGATGATTTAGAAAAAAATATTGGGGACCTGATGACTCAAGCTGGCGTAGAAGGGACAGACAAATAATCCTCACTCATATCCAATTAGATTTTCATCATTTATAGTATGATAGTTTGAATAAGTTATTTTATAGGTTTCATTTATCACCAATAACAAAAAACTGTAATTGAAAGGTTGTTTTTGATTTTTTTTATATGCATATCAGTTATCTGCAGTCCATTGAATCCATTTTAGATGAAGGGAGTAGGTTTGTAAATGAAAAATAACAATATTCTTAATTTTATTGTTTTAAAACAATATTTATATAACAAAATTATGTTCTGGCTTTCCTTAATATTTCTGGTGACTCTTGATTATCGCTAGAGCTGCTTACATTGTCCACTGTATCACTTTCAGATTCTTCCGATTCTGAAATGGAATGTTTCATGGAATCTAAAGTTTCCTCACTCTTAGACAACTTTTCTTTGTGATGTGGTATACCAGGTGTCCTTTTATTATGATTCGATGAAAAAATTGCTCCCAAAGATCCCAATGAGCCTGTTGATCTGAATAATGAATGTTTTCCAAAACTTTTGCTTTGTGATGTATCAGGAAGGCGAAGTGACTTTTTGAATTCCTGTGAAAAGTAAACATAAATTGTATGTTTATTATCAAAACTTTCTTGAATGGTACTTTTTGTAGGGTTTAATATTGTTTCATTTTATTTACCATTTGCAGATGTCCTCTCATGTTTTGAAAGTCCTAATTGCAAACAAAAAGTGTACATGTATATCAAACATTGAAAAGTATTCTCTATCTACAGACCATGCACAATAAATATCCTCTAAATATTTGTTTTAATTATACACCTAATCAATTGTTTATATAAATTTGAATAAATATTTTAAGTAAGTATATTTTGAGACAGGTAATGTGTGTTATTGAAAGGAAATGACAATCACTACAATAAGTTACCAAATATATATGAGACTGAAAACAAAGTTCTGTTTTCTTAGATTGTCTTTGATATTTAATATTGAAATTAAAATAGGACCACTTTGGATCTATACTAGTAGGTCCCTGATCATAGTTGGGAACCTATTTTGTATTATAATTGTCATAAATCCAGAAGTTGGTTGAAAAGAGACCTCTATTTCATTTGCAACTAAACTCTTCAATATCTAAGCATTATAGTGACTTAATTTAAACAAACTTTCCAACAAAATCGTTTCAAACCTGTTTTTTTCAGCTTTTTCTCAGTGTAGTATCAAAGATACTTGTAAATTATATCAATTCAATCAATTTGGCTGTTTTACTAACCTCCAAATCTGCTTCTTCATTTATACCCTGTACTTCAGTAAAGGCTTTAGTTAACGCCTCTAGACATTTAGCATGATACCCGATTTCTGTAGATATAAAATCCAAAAGTATTGATTTAATATCATGTAATTTTTGTTTTTCGAAAGAATTGGTTTTATTCTCTAAATTATGGATGGATTTTGTCACTTCTGCTGTAGCCTTAACCAGCTCAGTTTCAGCTTGAATCTAGAAACACCTTCCATTTATAACTAGTTTTAATGAAATAAGTACCTACTTACAATTTGTTGTCTATTTCTTGGATTTCTTTCTTTTGCTCTGTCCAAGTATCTTTTTTTAGCAACTTCTTTATCTCTTGCTGTGAATATATCTTTAACTTCTTCTTTAGCTTGTTTGCAAATGTTTTCATACTTTGTAAATTCACCAACTATCTTAGAATCAATAGTTTGCACTCTCAAATCTTCAAAATTACTAATTTGAGACATGCAATCCGCAAAGTTTTCAAGCCCAACAGATAAAGATTTGTTGATGGTTTCATTTTCAGAAATATTCAAGGAAACTTTAGCTATTTCATCTCCTTGGTCCCGCAAACGTGCAACTTTGCGAGAGTATTGAGAAAATGTATTGCAGTAGTCGGCTAAATAATTTTCAACAGCGTGAATACGACTCTGAATAAATTTAGCTTCGGTTTCACTGAAAAATCAATAAGAAGAAAAAAAAACGTGTCTGTAAAATAGATCTTTAATAAAGGTTTCTTTAAAAAAATGACCAGTACAATTTAATTTGAAAATATAATTTGTGCTCCTTGTTGATTGAGAATTATATAAAATTTGTAGAATTTGAAAAATTTGTTTACAATGAATTGAATATGTGACAATTATTTGTATCAACATTTTATAAAATATTTACCAATTACTTCTCGAACGAAATTGATTCAACATTGTCAAGATCTTCAAGCACTATAACTGACAAAATAATTGTCAACAAATGATCAATACAAACAAAAATCCAGAACATAGTTACCAACATGAGAAAAGTATAAATCAATACAAGCAAAACATTTTATTATAAAAATACAGAAATACATTCAATAGTTATCAACTCTTTATAAAAAAAATACTTCGAACATAAACATGTCCATAATGAAACATTGTTTTTTACTAGTCAACAACTGCAAATGAACTACCGGTACAAGCAAAAGCGGACTTTACATTCTTATTTACTAAAATTTGAGTTGGTATCTTAATGTCTTTTTTATCACCAGTACCACAACTTCCGTGTTCATTCCATCCCCAAGTAAACAACTTTCCATCAGCTGTTACAGCCAAATTATGTTCAGAGCCCAGACTCAACTGACTAATATCACTCAAGGTGGGGATCTTTTCTGGCTTATATGGCACTTCTCTCTCGGCTCCTAATTGCCCATAAGTATTTCTTCCCCAAGTAAAAACTTCTCCGTTGGTTGTTAATCCTGCACTGTGGGTCCATCCTGCGAATACAGTCTTCAACCCCTCATTATTGAACACTTCTAGTGGTACAAAACTGTTGGCCACATCAGGATCAACTCCCAGTTGACCATACTTGTTTTCTCCCCAACTAAGTACTGTACCATTATCTTTAAGAACAACTGTGTGGTGCTGACCACTAGCCACACTACACACATCACTTAAATCGGGAACTCTTGATATACTTAGGTAGTTGTTATCATCAAAGTTATCACCAAGCCCTAGTTGGCCCTTTGCTCCTGTACCAGCGACCAATAAGCCTGCATCTTTTGTTATCATTGCTGTGTGTCTCAATCCACAGCTCACGTGTCTGAAACCAGTAGCCAGTTTTTGTGAAACTTGCAGTCTGGATGGAATACCAGTACAAGTTATACTTTTTGAAAGGCCTAATTGAGTATTTCCATTATTGCCCCATACAAATTGTTTGCCACATTCTGTTACTGCTGCACTAAAATCCCAGCCACATGATATTTGAACCACTTTAAACCCCTTTAAAATTTCTATTTGTGTTAATTTCATAGTATCATCTGAAAGAGCTAGCTGACCTTTAGAGTTCCAGCCACAACAGTATACAAATCCTTTGTTATCCAAAATCAGAGTATGCCCAGCACCTCCAGCTATAGATAAAATCTCATCAGCGTTTAGATCACAGTTTTCCAAAGAAATTTCTTTAGGCGATAATTCTTCGTCGGACCTGTATCCCAGTCCTAGCTGACCATAGCTGTTAGCACCCTAAAGAATTACACATATTTCAGATCGATAATTAACATACCATTATTGAAATGACTTACCCAACAATATAACTTCATTCTGACAAAAAATTAGTAGACTTGAAACGTTTTTTACAGTTGATTAGCTGAATTTTCGAAACACGCGTCCTGTCGTCTGAAAAAAATGTAAGGTTATGGTTTGTAGTAAAATTGGAATGATTTTGCGCACAATTTTTACTAATAATGATTTCCGCGCACTTATTTTAGTTGCCAAAAGCATATGTGATTTAAATTTACCTATATAAATCTGGTTTTGTGAACAATATACGAAATTACTTGCCCACCATATTTTAGATGTTGATCAAGAGATTTTTTCTTTGTGTTCTATTTATGTATCGAAATAATCTGTCATTCGCTATCCTTGTTTATTGCCGACAAATAAACGGAGAGAGAGACACTTGTCATTTTTAAAAATGCAGATTTTGAGCCGATATTCTTGATGGAATCCGATTCGAAGACAGTTATTTAAAATACAAAGTTCTCAGCTACTATTTTGTAATTGAAAATGTTGAATTTTTCATTATTGGTGAAAACAGTAGACTACTGTCATAGCGTAATGCGTATATTACGTCAAGAGAGAAGAGAGCGCAGTCTAAATCCGAGTTCTTGACAGATCCTCTCGCCACAAGTGTCGCTGCCATCGACAAAACTTTTCCGTAAAAAAGAATGGTTCGTTATACAGGGAAAGGTACATCGTTTTGATAGAAGCATAATTTTCATCGTCAACAGGGCAAGTCCACATCCATATTAATCTGGACGTTCTTTCCTATGTATTACAACGAACAGGATGTTATCCAACTGGACAGACATTAATGTATGTTTGGTTGCATACCTATTAGATGTGATGAGTGACCTCTCTATCGCTTTCTTGTACTCTATGATTATCAACTTTCTGATAGATGGCACTGGTGGCAGCATCGAAGGTTATTTTGTGATCAATGACCTCTCCAGACTTAATTTGCTGAGGTGGCTGGCTAGGCAACTAAGCTCTTTTCCACTGCCACCTTTTCAGATCTATGATGGTGAAATTGTCAATATTGTCATTAAATATTTGTGAAAATGGCGTATGGTGTAGCGTCTTCACAGTCGCTTATATTTCAGGTGTAGAAAAATGATAAGCTTTTAATAGGGTATTTTTTCTTTCAACTCGATTTTGTCGCAATAATTGTGAGTATTTTTTTCTATTTTAGATATGTGACTGCCTTCAAGTTGTCTATACAATTACTTCAATATCCAGAGTACCCACCTACCATTCTTTGGGCCAGTTATTGTAGAACAAGAGATGTATAATTAGCAGTAATAGGAGCTCCTCCAGGCTTATTTTCTGATTCTCAGTAGTCCTTAGTAAGTCTTATTTTTAGATTAAAATACTTCAAAATAATAGCATACTCTGTTGATAGTTGAAATCATTTCAAAGATGGAGCTACTGCATGTTTTAAAATATGCACAATGAGGTATATAGAGTTGGAAAATGTGCATAATTTATAGACATAGAAATCTTGAACTGTGCCTTGTTTTGTAATTCTGTTTATAAACGTACTCATTGATTTATTGAGCTCAGTAACTTTATTAAGTTCAAGTGCCTATATTAGATGATTATTGTGAATAGATATTTTAAAATTTGTGTGATTTTCAGGACAGTGAAGAAAAAATAACAACAGCATGTTAATCTAAGTTTATTTTGTTGGAATATGGAAATAGTGGGACAATACAATGGATGATCTGTACGACTTAATAAGATTCAACTGTAAGTATACCTACAAAATTATTATTGATTTTCAAACCTTACCTGGAAGTAGAAATAACAATAGACATTATATAACCTGAATAAATTTATTTGGACACTATGTATTACACAAGGGGGCATGCAACTGAACATACATGAACAATGAATGTTTGGTTGCATACCTATTAGGGTGGTAACTTTGCTCTATGTTATTGTGAATTTAAATGTTATAACAAATTAATAGTTTCAACCCTCACTACATCGATTCTTTCCACATTTCTAAATAAAATCAATCATTATATTATCTGAATAATTTTATTTGGACACTATGTATTACACAAGGGGGTATGCAACTGAACACACATGAACAATGCATGTTTAGTTGCATACCTATTAGGGAGGTAACTTTGCTCTCTATTTTATTGTGAATTTAAATGTTATAAAAAATTAATAGTTTCAACCCTCACTACATCGATTCTTTCCACATTTCTAAATAAAATCAATCATTGTATTATCTGAATAATTTTATTTGGACACTATGTATTACACAAGGGGGTATGCAACTGAACACACATGAACAATGCATGTTTAGTTGCATACCTATTAGGGAGGTAACTTTGCTCTCTATGTTATTGTGAATTTAAATGTTATAAAAAATTAATAGTTTCAACCCTCACTACATCGATTCTTTCCACATTTCTAAATAAAATCAATCATTGTATTATCTGAATAATTTTATTTGGACACTATGTATTACACAAGGGGGTATGCAACTGAACACACATGAACAATGCATGTTTAGTTACATACCTATTAGGGAGGTAACTTTGCTCTCTATTTTATTGTGAATTTAACTGTTATAACAAATTAATAGTTTCAACCCTCACTACATCGATTCTTTCCACATTTCTAAATAAAATCAATCATTATATTATCTGAATAATTTTATTTGGACACTATGTATTACATAAGGGGGTATGCAACTGAACACACATGAACAATGCATGTTTAGTTGCATACCTATTAGGGAGGTAACTTTGCTCTCTATGTTATTGTGAATTTAAATGTTATAAAAAATTAATAGTTTCAACCCTCACTACATCGATTCTTTCCACATTTCTAAATAAAATCAATCATTGTATTATCTGAATAATTTTATTTGGACACTATGTATTACACAAGGGGGTATGCTACTGAACACACATGAACAATGCATGTTTAGTTGCATACCTATTAGGGAGGTAACTTTGCTCTCTATTTTATTGTGAATTTAACTGTTATAACAAATTAATAGTTTCAACCCTCAATATTACACAAGGGGGCATGCAACTGAACAGACACAAACAATGCATGTTTGGTTGCATACCTATTAAGGAGGTAACTTTGCTCTCTATCTTATCTTATTCTATGATTAAAATTTTAATAGTAAATGTTTTTGTCTGTTTCAGATATAATATTGTTGCCGCCACAATTGGTTCAATAACTGGAGTACTATTTTTAATGGACCAGTAGGGTGTTGTAAAGTTTATGGAGCTTTTATAGATGTACAAGATACCACGGAAAGAAGAGGAGACGAGAAGACTTGAATAATTTTATTTTATTGATTTATATTGTTTTGCAATACTTTTTGTACATATTATGTTATTAACATTTTACTGTAAATTGTATGTACAATAAAAGCATAATTCCCAATATACGTATGTTTTTATACATTTACCTCTGCTCCTTATCCTGCTTTGCGAATTTGGGAGGTGGGGGTGAAGTACTTAACAACTCATCTCTGATACTTAGATTCTGGACTATTTTACTGTGCTTAAGAGGAGAATTTAGTTTTGTTGTGTTTATTAAACAACGCATCCCAACAAATCTTTTGGTGTAAAAAGATGGTTTTGTTGACTTTCAAAAGTTAAAATGATAGTTTTGTTGAGTTTGAAAAGTTGAAAAGTGTAGTTGGGCTACCCATTCGTAGATGGCGGAAGTTCTGCCTTTTTCAGACTGGTATGACTCCAAGGTATATAAGTAAGTCATCGAAAGGATGGGCAAAGACGGGCGGGCGGGTACTTCGTGCTTAAACAACGCATCCCTAATACCCCATGAAGCTTTATTGAGGAAAACTAAACTCTTTTGATAAGTGTGTTTAAGATAGAAAGAAAGATAGTTTTGTTGAGTATGTTAAGATATAAACTCAACAAAACTTAGTTTTGTTGAGTTTGAAAAGTTGAAAAGTGTAGTTGGGCTACCCATTCGTAGATGGCGGAAGTTCTGCTTTTTTCAGACTGGTATGACTCCAAGGTATATAAGTAAGTCATCGAAAGGATGGGCAAAGACGGGGGGGCGGGTCCTTCGTGTTTAAACAACGCATCCCTAATACCCCATGAAGCTTTATTGAGGAAAACTAAACTCTTTTGATAAGTGTGTATAAGATAGAAAGAAAGATAGTTTTGTTGAGTATGTTAAGATATAAACTCAACAAAACTTAGTTTTGTTGAGTTTGAAAAGTTGAAAAGTGTAGTTGGGCTACCCATTCGTAGATGGCGGATGTTCTGCCTTTTTCAGACTGGTATGACTCCAAGGTATATAAGTAAGTCATCGAAAGGATGGGCAAAGACGGGGGGGCGGGTCCTTCGTGTTTAAACAACGCATCCCTAATACCCCATGAAGCTTTATTGAGGAAAACTAAATTCTTTTGATAAGTGTGTTTAAGATAGAAAGAAAGATAGTTTTGTTGAGTATGTTAAGATATAAACTCAACAAAACTTAGTTTTGTTGAGTTTGAAAAGTGTAGTTGAGCTACCCATTCGTAGATGGCGGAAGTTTCGCCTTTTTCGTACCGTTACTGCTCTAAGGTATAACCACTCATCTTGATACTTAGATTTGTAAACATAAAGTCTTCTCTTCATCCTAGTTTGTTGAAGATAAGATGTTGGGTGTATTCTTCACCCAAAATTAAGTTGACCTACCTATCGGTAGATTGTCAGATCATAAATGAAACAGAATTTGGTATTTTCTAACTTTATTAAAGAAAACAAGAAAACAATATAGAATACAATTAGTCAATATACATTGCAAAAAAAAATTTCAAGTACCATACAATTTTATTGTATTTTTAAGTTATTTGACATAATTACATCCTAGGTAAATGCTAGGTACGATAATAAAATAATAAAAATGTATCAATTTAATTGATGATTTAAGTTTTTCAAAGGGTATTCTTTCATTCACAACATTACATACCACCTGCGACAAAAAATATTTTACACAGTCTTAAAATATAGTTTTTGAAATACGTTTGGTCTTTTACAATTCCTAGAACCTTAAACTATTTGCTATTCTTTTCTCTCTTATTTTTTGAGAATCAATTCACAACGCTTTCCAAGTTTTTCATTTTAACGTTTCGGTAGCGTTCCAGCTACCGTTGTCAAGATGAAATAATAAACTTGTGGTTCAATTCCCAAAAAATAAGAGAGAAAAGAATGAATAATATAACACAAGGAACATACAGAAGATACTATTTGTTATATTTCAACGAGTGTGTTGAAGGTTACAGAAATACACGTAATATTTTTAAATGGAACCTTCGAATCTATTTTTCAATACATTTGTTTTGAGCATATACCTTTAAACGTTTTGAGCCCTCGAAATGTATTTTTCTGTAACCTTCCTAATTTGGCATATTTCTTCCTAAAGTAAACTAAATGAGATTGCCCTTGAAGAAACAGGTGATAGAGGTTATAAACTCTTTTAAATATAAATTACAACAAGATTTATAATATTTTGAAAATAGACTACTTTATAGTTCAATCATCGCACAATTGTTTAAAGAAAACTTCTTCCACGAAATCCTACACTGAACTCTACCATAATAGACCCAAGTTTAATCTCAATTCCATGGGTATAGTTAACTTTTTCTTTGTGTAGATATCATGAAGTTCATTACAAACAGCATCTAACGAATTATTAAATTCCTTTGTTCAATTAGCATGAGCTCCAGAGCACTAAGCCTAAGGATTAAGTGGTGAACGGGAAACAATACCAGCGTGGTTCAAACAGAACTGGTTGCCACAAACTAATCAGAAAAGGACTGGACTAATAATTTCAGGACCCAGTGACACCTACAATTGCGGAACTAGCCAAACGTTACACTCATGCTCAATCCCTTAAGAGATGGGTCGGAATAAAAGACTGCAGTCTTGCAAGGATCACCCTAGGCGACCCTGGGAAGCTGGCGCCGAAGAAATTTCTGGCGATGACCAGGAAAAACCTTCATTTAACAATGGGATTTCTGACTGTCCACTGTCAACTAAGGAAACACCTCCATACGATGGGGCTAGTGGACACACCTCTATGCAGGATGTGTGAACAGGAAGATGAAACTGTCAGGCATGTCTTATGAGAGTGTCCGGAGTTATCGTCAATAAGAGAGTGTGTGTTTGGTGAGTCTTGGCCTACACCTGCCGATATAAAGTGACGATGTCTCCTAGTGACCTGTTCACCTTCCTGGGAAGGACAGTATGGACAATGACCTAGGAGGACAACTCCTCAGGAGGATGTACAATGGGTACACGTGGTCCAAGTGCTGTGAGCCTACACTCGCCCTACCTACTCCACGCTTACATCAGCATTTTTAAAATTAACTTCAAGTTCATCGAAGAATAAGATATAAATAAATATGTGCGAAAATTGAACTATAGTTACGAAACCCAACAAGATTTTTGTTACTTGGAGAATTTCGCACATTCAGATATTACTTTGGCTTGGGAGATTTCCTAATACTTATTTACGTACTTAGTGGGATATTGACATTATTAACGCACGCATGTGAAGTTTGCACACAACTGCGTTAATAATTCCTATCTCATGAGTTACGTACAAAATTTTATCTACAACTGTTTATTTATATTATCAACAGTATAGCATGAAATTTTATTAAAAAAAATTATTTTAATCCAACGTATTGTTAATAATATTGACTGCAAACTATATCATCAAAATGTCAAAGTTGAATGAACAGAAAACTATAACTTAAATCTTGTACCATAGAAATCACGAAAAAAACCAGCTGGCACTAGTGCGGTAATAAACGTCATTATGACACTGAAAATAGTGTCAAATCCTACGTGACAGTTGTAGATAAAAATACAAATTCCTAACAAAACATTGGAAACAATAGAAAATTATCGAATTGTAGTAAAATATGAAAAAGTCACATAAATATAAACATCTCTCATCTTTTTATTTATTATTTAGTAATACTGGTAAATACGACATCAACGATTCATCTAAAGAATTAAGCTACCAACAGAAAAAAAAAACAATAAATATCAATTTGTTGAAGAACCACCACATTCTTTCTAAAAAATAATGACTAGAGACAGAGTTGCTCTAGTTACAACCAAACAGGTTGACGTTTAATTACCAAGTTATGACTATAGCACTGTCAACTGCTGGATCGGTAGGGGGAGGTAGAGATGTCTTGAAGATGTCCTAGGAAGTATTCTAGTGTATCTCAAGGTGGCCTAGGTGTATCCTAGGGGTTTTAGAGGCATCCTTGGAGCTGTGCTTACCTAAAAGTTTAGGCAGATTAGGGATATGTAAGAGCTTGAATATAATGGGACATTATGTTGGTTCTACTTTTCAGGTTAAAAATGAAGGCAGTTGTTTGCAATGAATGAAATTTTAAATTTACTGATTGCTTTCCAACATATATGTCCCAAATTATAACAATAAAAAAGGCAATTAACAGGATGTTAGAAAAGAATGAATATATTATTATAGCAGAAAGTTATGTTGTTTTATGTATTGAATAAATTTTTTACAAAAAATAAAATTCTTAAGGACGGCACTGGTATATACTAAAGTTAAAATTAATTAATTCATTAATGAAAATGTTCATCTATTATTATTATTGTTATTCTGCAACATAAAAAGCTTGCAAAGATGTGTAATAGTTATCCACAATAAAATATTTAGAATTAAAAATAATGTAAAGTTATGCAAGATAGACATGGACATATGATAAATGTAAGGTACACTTTTGTACTTACCCCAGAAATTTATAGAAAAAACTAAGGAATTAAGTGATACGTAAAAGAGAATGTACGCCTTGTTTTCAAGAACGTCACTGTCACTAACAAAATGGAAGCACCGGAAGGAAGCAGACGTTGACATGACAGATGTCTAAACCATAGACAAAATATATTATATCTCTATGGCCCAAACCATAGACAAATTATATTATTTCTGTAGTCTAAACCATAGACAAATTGTATTTCTCTATGGTCTAAGCGGTCTGGGTTGAGGGCATTAGTTCTGTGGTCGGGGGATTGGAAGTGGCTAATGGGACGACGAACGGGAGTTAAAGTAGGATTTTCTATATTTTGAAAATCAAAACATGTCGATAGAAGGAATCCTCTTAAGTAAACGTAATACTGTCAAAATATGAATTGTAGGTAATAAAAATACAAATATAACGCTTTTATCACCGAAGTGATTGGTTTCTACCAAAATTTTTGCAAAAACTCACCATTTTCATGCTCCATTGATTGGTATCTATAAGAAACTGCAAAACATGGCACATACAGTGGAAAGAAATTGTGGTGGTTCTTTTCGTCTCACTTTTAACGAAAGATTTTCTGCCATTCGGTTATTATAACCTACAAATTTCAACAAACAATGCTTTTATCTAAAGCAACATAATCTTTATATACATAAACACACCAAAAAACGTTCGAAAATCGCCATGTTGCAAACATTTTTCCAATTATAATATTCAAACGTTCATGGCGTAAAAAAGTGGCTTCGAAGTAGTGTGTGGCATGGTAGTTGGAGAAGTATTAGTACTCGTACTTTGCAGATTTACGGAATCTTGAGGCGATACGCTGGCAGCTCCTTCCGGTACTCCCCTTTCAATATATCGAGCTTTGGTAGGACTATTAACAGGAGACGATTCCTTCGGTGGAAGATAGTTGTAATAACCGTTAAGATGATGCAAACCGCTTTCATCCACGTACGCATGCTCGGAATTATCTCCGGAGGAATTGTATCGTGGTCGTACTGCTGGAAAACTATGTCGTTGAACTTTGTTGAGGTAATCCGATTTGTACGATTGCCCTAATCGAAGAGAGTCTCTGTACCGCAACGTAGATGGAACTGGAAAGATAATTTGTTATTTTATATAAAATATTCATTTTTATTTCTTACCTTGGTAGAAACTACAACCAGAAACGCATCCGACGGATGTTTGCGTGGATCTAGCCGTGGAATAGTTCCCCATTAAGGGACTCTCGCTTCTCGAAGGCACCAACATCGGCTGGTAACTATTCATGTACGGAGTTTTCGTTACAACTTTATGCTGTCCGTTTGTATTTGTATATTGATCGTCGGCAAACGTCATTTTCTGTTGATATACCACAGGCTCGATATATTTCTTATTTATCTGGTTTTGATTGTAGCGGTAATATTCGTTCGGTTGATACGGATTGGGATTTGGTTGCTGGTAATTTTCTATGTGATTGTACGGTATATAAACCATTGTTTGGTGATAAGTCCTTGTCAGTTCTTGCGGCGGAGGGGAGAGCGGTCTATTGTTCCTGTATTTCGGAAAACTTTGGCAATCAACTTCGACTCCGACCTGGGTCTTATAGCTGTCCTTGTAGCAGTTTAAGTTGCTACAACTTTGGTAATTATCGTGTAAACTGGCTGGTCTGTACTGGTAACCGCGAACTTTGGCTTCGTCGGGAATCCCCTGGTATTGTTTGTTGATACGATTCGAGTCGTCGTCTCGATTGATGCTGGTTTCCGAGTAGTACGGCCAGGAGATGTTAGCGTTGGTCGGTGGTAATTGTATTTGATTTTGGATTTGTTGAAGGATTTCAGTTGTCGAGCCGAAACGGGGTTTAATACCGCGCACGCTCGGTCTGTGATTGAAACCGTAATCGTCGTTTTCGTCGTCGTCTTTCTTGTCGTTTTCATACCTAAAAAAAGAAGATTTTGGCTAAGAAATAGAAGTTAATAATTGGTCCTGGCAGGTGGTGCTTCCATCGGTGAAACTCCTAAACTGATTGGCCGATTTGAATCAAATTTTATGTGGGTGTTTAATTAAGTTACTGGATGGTTTATATTCACAATTGGTCCCGGTAGATGACGCTGCAATCGGGTTCACACCGAACAACTCCTCAACCGATGAGTCAATTTGGATGAAATTCTAGAGATTCAACATTGAAGATGGATATTATTCTAAAATTAATTCTAATTCACTTTTTCTTAACCTTTTCTAAAAAAAAGAAGATTTTGGCTAAGAAATAGAAGTAAATCATTGCTCCCGGCAGGTGGTGCTGCTTCAATCGGTGAAACTCCTAAGCCGATTGGCCGATTTCAATCAAATTTTATGTGGGTGCTCAAGTAAGTTACTAAATAGTTTATAATCACAATTGGTCCCGGTAGGTGACGCTGCAAACGGGTTCACACCGAACAACTCCTTAACCGATAAATAAATTTTGATAAAATTCTAGATGAAGATGGATATTATTATAAAATTAATTCTAACTCACTTTTTCTTAATCCTTTCTATCCTGTTAGCGTCCTGTTGAACGAAAACGACAAGTTCGTCGCCAGATTCGGAAGCCGGAGTACCCGCTAATACGTCGGGGGTGATTTTTTTGTTTTCTTCGTTGACTAACGCTTCGTCGATGTCGTCCAAAGTGTATTCGCTACCGGTGGAACTAATAATTGAACCGTGGTTGCTTAGATGGTAGTAGTGGTCGTCTGGGTGGGATGTACCGCCGACGCAAGCTGTTAAAGATAGAAATTGTTTTCTACCGTCGTTTACACCGTTCGGTTTCCTGAAATAAACGAATGAAATTTAGCTTTGAGGAAATAGAAGACAAATAGGACTTACTCCAAAGTCTCGTGGTTATACGGTCCTCCGATATCCGGTAAAGTTTGTGTTTGTACGGTTTTTGGTTCGTAGTTGATTAGTTGAGTAGAATTTTCCAGAGGTTTTTCCCGTTTGCCGAAGAGATCGGTGATTTTTTTGTAGGTGGAAGACATCGAAGAAGAATTAGAGCTAGCAGTTGAAGAAGATGACGGTGAAAAGTTTCTTGGTTCTTTGATTTTGTTTGAAATCTGCAAAAATAATTATTAATAAAGGATTCTTAATTATTACAATTGTTTTTTTTTACCTGATTATTACTACCTTCTTCTCCAGTGGGACTTACTCTAGCGGATAAATCATCTGAATCTTGACTAACGTCATCAATATCACATGTTAATTGCTTGATACGCTCTACTAGAGAATTATCAGTCTTCTGCGGGTTCTTTTTACTTTTTGGTTCGTAGCGGACCAGCGATCTCCTTAATGTGTTCCTTTCTATCACCTTCTTAATATTATCTGTTGTACCTAAAAATTTAATTTTGTAAATTCTGTCCAACTGCAAAAACTGTTCGATATTTACCAGTATTTTGTATAATCTGCGGAAGTTTTGATCTTTTAGCTTCTTCAAAGGCTTTCAAAGACTCAGCGGTGACCAAATATTGCTTGTCTTCTTCTTGACCCGTCTTTGACTGTAATCCTTTTGTACAAGGAAATAACTGTCTAACTGCCGAATTTGGTTTCAAACTATTATTTGAAATCAACACGTGATTACCTAAAATTAGTTATTTTTGACAAGAGTGTTCAATAAAACTCGAAGTCCAAACCACAATATTCAATCTTGTCCAAAAAAGGACAATTAAGTTGCTACTAGTTTCGGTAAATGATTACTACAACTACTAGCAACTTAATTGTCCTTTTCTGGACAAGAATAAATATTGTGGTTTGGACTTCGAGTTTTATTGAACCACAATATTATATGTCCAGAAAAGGACAATTAAGTTGCTACTAGTTTCGGTAAATGATTGCTACAGCTAGTAGCAACTTAATTGTTCTTTTCTGGACAAGAATAAATATTGTGGTTTGGACTTCAAGTTTTGTTGAACCACAATATTTAAACTTGTCCAGAAAAGGACAATTAAGTGGCTACTAGTTTCGGTAAATGATTACTACTACTAGTAGCAGTTTAATTGTCCTTTTTCTGGACAAGTTTGAATATTGTGGTTTGGACTTCAAGTTTTATTGAACCCTTTTGTTCACAAAAACCACATTTGATATATGGACGAGCTCTTGAAATTAGTTATTTTCGACAAAAGGGTTCAATAAAACTCGAAGTCCAAACCACAATATTCAATCTTGTCCAATCAAGTTGCTATTTGTTTCGGTAAATTATTACCACTACTAGTAGCAACTTAATTGTCCTTTTCTGGACAAGAATAATTATTGTGGTTTGGACTTCGAGTTTTATTGAACCACAATATTTATTCTTGTCCAGAAAAGGACAATTAAGTTGCTAGTAGTTGTAGTAATCATTTACCGAAGCTAGTAGCGACTTAATTGTCCTTTTCTGGACAAGAATAAATATTGTGGTTTGTACTTCGAGTTTTATTGAACCACAATATTTAAACTTGTCCAGAAAAGGACAATTAAGTTGCTACTCGTTTCGGTAAATGATTACTACTACTAGTAGCAACTTAATTGTCCTTTTTCTGGACAAGTTTGAATATTGTGGTTTGGACTTCAAGTTTTATTGAACCCTTTTGTTCACAAAAACCACATTTGATATATGGACGAGCTCTTGAAATTAGTTATTTTCGACAAAAGGGTTCAATAAAACTCGAAGTCCAAACCACAATATTCAATCTTGTCCAATCAAGTTGCTACTTGTTTCGGCAATTTATTACCACTACTAGTAGCAACTTAATTGTCCTTTTTCTGGACAAGTTTGAATATTGTGGTTTGGACTTCAAGTTTTATTGAACCCTTTTGTTCACAAAAACCACATTTGATATATGGACGAGCTCTTGAAATTAGTTATTTTCGACAAAAGGGTTCAATAAAACTCGAAGTCCAAACCACAATATTTAATCTTGTCCAGAAAAAGGACAATTAAGTTGCTACTAGTAGTGGTAATAAATTGCCGAAACAAGTAGCAACTTGATTGGACAAGATTGAATATTGTGGTTTGGACTTCGAGTTTTATTGAACCCTTTTGTCGAAAATAACTAATTTCAAGAGCTCGTCCATATATCAAATGTGGTTTTTGTGAACAAAAGGGTTCAATAAAACTCGAAGTCCAAACCACAATATTCAATCTTGTCCAATCAAGTTGCTACTTGTTTCGATAAATTATTACCACTACTAGTAACAACTTAATTGTCCTTTTTCTGGACAAGATTAAATATTGTGGTTTGGACTTCGAGTTTTATTGAACCCTTTTGGAGTTAGTTATTTTTGAGGTTATAATTTATAACTTGAAATAAATTTTATACCTAATTTAAACGTTAGCGTCATTTCTGATGCTTCTGTAGTAGTATCTTTATTTGTACACACTTCATCTTCTTTGGTTGCTTCTTTTCCTTCAACTTCTCTATCGGTTTCAGGTGATGATTTGCAGCTATCTTTCTTCTCTTCTTCTATAAAACGTACAGTGCGCGGATTGGATTCTTCGTCAGAAATCGAGTCAGTTTTCTAGAACAAAACGGAAATTAACAAACGGTTACATTGAAAATAAATTTATTAGTTCTTACCAAAAGTTGTTCAGGTTTGACAGGATTTTCTCCGCTTGGTTGTCTCCACAGTTTTCCTCCTTTTAATATCCCCATTACAGGAGAATCTGCAGATGGTAGAGGTTTCACGTTTTCATCCAGTGATTGATCTTCATCTACAGATGATTCTAGAATGTATTCTTTCCCATCTGTAAAGTGTTTTTATTGGTAAAACTTCTAAACGGATGAACCGATTTTTATGAAATTTCATGTGTGTGTTTGAACAAACAACAGGAGGGTTTATATTCTAATTAGTCCCGGTAGGTGGCGCTACAATCGAGTTAGTTAATACTGAACAACTCCCAAGCGGGTGAGCGGATTTTGGTGAAATTTTGTTTGTGTGTTTGAATAAGTGACTGGATGGTTTAGATTCACAATTAGTCCCGGTAGGTGGCGCTGCAATGCGATGGGAAGAGGAAACTTGAATCAACAATCAAGATAGACAGGATCGAAACAATATAGATATAGAAATATATGTCCTCTATAAATCTAAGAGAAAACACTCTTTTCACTTCTCTATCTCTCCCACTCTCAGGATGCCTATAGGGAACAAAATTATTTGCTGGATCTGTAAAATGAGAAATTTTCTTACCTGAACTGTTTGGAGAGGTAGGAGTTGTCTGTTGGCTTTGGTCAATTTTTTCTTTTTCATTTTTCTCATCATCTAAATCTATCTTTGGCTTATTAATATCACTATTGGTTTGACAAGTATCACCTGCAATAATTGATTGGAGTGAGGAACAAAAAAAAATGGTCAAGTTCAGTTCGCTGCAAGTTATGATTGATTATTTGTTTTAGATATTGAAATGTTTTTTTGTTGAAAGAAATAAAAATAAAAATTTACCATAACAATGTTGTGAAGATTTCTTCATAGCTGCTTTTGATGAACTAACAATTACGAATCTAATTCATTTGTTTATCAACATAGATGGGTTAAAGTAAAATATCGTTCAACTATCACTGACCTACTAACCAATGCACTTTGCATTGAGTTTTCACTTTTCAATTTCAATTTACCAGCAGCACCAGGTGTATTTGGTATTTCCTAATCGACTGATATTATTAATCTACAATTCATTTTTACAGTTTACATTTTGTTATTTATTATACAGGATGTCCCGAATTAGATAGTGTTGAAGGTTGAATTAGTGAATTTCCATATATAAAAGTGTATGAGAAAATCTGGTTCAGATTGTGTTGTAGTTGAAAATACACGCGTTAAGTCAAAAAATAATGGAGCACTTCCCATTGGGAATTTCGGATTGAAATTTTAGATACACCCTCTGAAATAATGAACAATTATAGAAAAAAATCAGCAGCGGGATGACTACCATATTTTGTAAACAGGGGTGTACGAAAGTGGAAGGGTGAAGGAATTTGGACAACAACAAACTTTTTATGGGCATTTTAGTTATCTACGAGGTGGAATTAAAAAATTTCCAATTCAGAAACTTGAGAATGTATGATCACTTCTCGTGTGATTATTTTTTTAATATTCCTTTTTCTGAGATAGACAATTTCAGCTGCAAACAGTTAAGGAGGATTTTATTTTGGGACTGAAGATTAGGAGACCATATTGGACCAATTTAAAGTGTAAGTGTTTCCAATAAATATCTCACGTAAAAAGAACAAACATTTTTAGATCCAACATGAAAAATAGGTGGAATTTCACAACAGCGAGAAGCGAAACGATCTATGATTTATCTTGTTTCTTGTTGAATTCTCCCTTTCCCTTTTTCCCTTACCAAAAAACTTATAGTGCAATACATACAGGAGACATAAAATGTCTTTTTGAATCGATCTCTGTACATAACGACGCTTGAAAACGATTTTAAATACATTATTTTTGTATATGGCGACCCCTCGTTGGGCGCAATTTAGAAAATTTTAAAAAATTATCGCAAACTGTGGCATGTAACATATCAAATGATAGTTCTTCCGTAGATATTTCTGATATATTGTAGCCCACCTCTACCTTTGTTTATTCCTCGCCGAAGTTCAGTTGTAAAACTTTCTGCAGTCTTTTCTCGCGCGGTTGTATCTTTGTAAATTGTTGGGGATTTGGGGGAGACAGGGTGGTTGTCGTGGAGATGGTTTTCAGTCGGGAACGTAATTGGTATCGATTGTGGCTTTCATATTTCTATGGACAAAAAAAGTCCATTCTCGACGAGAAAATGTCATCATGTTCGTGACATCTGTTCGAAGAATGTAGTTAACCAATTTCTCTTTAAATTGCTTCGGATTGGTCTTTTTTTTTACGAATCAATCGTATCAACAAGTTTTTTTTTAATTCTGAACCACAGAACTACTTTTTAGATCTGTGGTACTAACAACAAACGATAATTAATATGACAGATGACAAAAGAAGATATTATTTAAAAAGTGACATGTAAAAATAATTCTAGTGTTCTTTATCGGCATTTTCAATTGAAAATAGTTCAATTGAAACGTCGGGTGATATTAAACAAAGTGAAATGTCAATAAAAAGCTGTAGGGAAGTGATGAAGCGTTTCGAATAATTCCAACGTCAACATAAAATTTGTTAAAGCAATCAAGGATTAACGAAGCTCCGAGCAGATTTTCAATTCAGATATACAGAGCGTCCATATTTTACCCAAATTTAAGTTAATTATGCCAGTTAATACGTTACCTTTATCATTTTCATGCTCTTGATTGGCACTGCACTCTCTGCACACAGCCGTCCTTTGCGCCCTGTTCCTGGACATTTGCTTGTACGCCATTTCTTCTAATTCCATGTCTTTGTAACCTTCCGGGGGACTGAGCGTAACTGCGTCGACGAATTCGATAGGGGGTGCGAATTTTGGACTCTGGGGCGTTTGATTTTCGACTTCTAGTTCTTCGTAGACCCCTCCGCAGTTGCAGTCCGGTTCGCAGCAGGTCAATCGCACCATCTCGTGCTGGTAGCACGTACAAACGCCGTCGTCGTCTTCGTCTTCGAAATCGCATTCCTCTCTGGAAAAAACAACAATGACAAAACCAGTAGAAAATATGAAAAATCAAATTTTATGTAGGTGGAATGGGAGTTTCTTCGCGTAAATCATCTTGTCTACTTTTTTTTAGCTGTAGGTTCTTTCAAAGGTTGTACAGCTTGTTTTTCAACAGCTATTGTTTCTTCTTCATCACTTGAATCATCTTGTCTACTTTTTAAAACAGCTGCAGTTTCTTCTTCATCGCGTAAATCATCTTGTCTACTTTTTTTTAGCTGTAGGTTCTTTCAAAGGTTATACAGCTTGTTTTTCAACAGCTGCTGTTTCTTCTTCATCACTTGAATCATCTTGTCTACTTTTTTCAACAGCTGGAGTTTATTTCTCATCGCGTAAATCATCTTGTCTACTTTTTTTTAGCTGTAGGTCCTTTCAAAGATTGTACAGCTTGTTTTTCTACAGCTATTGTTTCTTCTTCATCACTCGAATCATCCTTACTACTTTTTTCAACAGCTGGAGTTTCTTCTCCATCGCGTTAATCATCTTAGCTGTAAGTTCTTTCAAATGTTTTACAGCTGCTGTATCTTTTTGATTTTTAGCTGCAGTTTTTTTGGGATCTACTTGTTTTTTTTTGACTGCGGCTGCTACAGATTCACTTTCCTCTTTATTGTCCTTATTTCTTCTGTTTGTTCTGCTGGAGTAGCAGCAGCAGCCTGTTTTTCAGTTATAAAATGATTGGGATAATTCACAAAGAACTTACCTGATAAGAATGATGTAATCAGCATCGAAAAATTCGTTTTTATTTTCGTTAAAGACGACACGATTGTGTTTTTTGTCTTTTTTACTGGAAGATTTTTTCAAAAGAGATTTTAAATTGTCTTCGTCGGGGTTGTGCTTGGTTTTTTCTACAGCACCGTCCCCCGTTCCCATATTTGATTCAGATGACGTTCCCTTCTAATTTTCTTGTTTCTAAGTATAACTTTGGTCTGCTTTGAATATCATTTTTGCTGTCTAATGGAACTGAAACAAAACAGCAGTCTATAGAAAATTGCACCGGCAAAAAAGTCGACCAAGGTCATCAAATTTTATTTTCCATATTCTTTGGAAATTCAATTTGACATTGATTTATTCAAATTTTGGTATATATTATTCCCTACAATCTTTTTTAACGCTTTAGATAGTCCTTTTTCAAAAGATGTTGAATCGATAATCGATTGTTAAAAGGCTGAGGGATGAAAATGATCAACTATGAGAGCAATTCAAAGAGGTTTTGAAGTTTGCATCTGTTGGATCGCTTTAAAGCTGTTATCCTGTAATTTATTCTGGTTAATTTTAACTTTTTTTCACGACAAAAAAGAAGTTTGAGTACGAAAAAATAGTTTTTCGCTTTATATTACGTTTACTAACTTTTTTCGCGTGCACATTTGTACTAGGGTAACTTGATCGAGTTATTTTTAGCCTCAGAATATGTGGTATGATTTATAACCTGCCTTTTTGTTACACCCTGTATATGAAAAACCATTAATTTGAGTGTGAGTTCAATAACCCGTGTATCCTGAATTTTACAAAAAGTTTTCTAATAGCAAATATATGCTAATATATTAAAAAAAAAGGTAGGTAAGGGGTGTCCTTTAGGTCCAGAATAATATGTATTTAGGATTAACATCCCTTAAAACGCTGACTGGGAAATGACGAGTCAAATTAGTGAAGGTAAAGAAGTTTAATACACCAAGAGAGGACAAAATTTTATACGTTGTGGTCGACAAATTTTTAATTAAGTTTGATAAGACTGTATTTTAATTGAAAATCATGTGAATCTACTAGATACTCACCACCATGGTGTGGTGGTCCACTACTAGCCAAAAATTTAAAAAATAACTTAAAATTAATAACTACTAATAGAGAAATTCAACTCAGTTGGCTAGAAGAAGCAAATTTATTTAAATCAAACTAATAAATGTCGATAAAAGCTTATATTTATAGGCAACAGATGTGTCAAACGAAAATATTTTATCTACATATCTACACTGTCAGGAAAATCGATTTCCAGCACCTGAGATCCACAAGTCCCATTACATATTAGCTATTTCTAGAATACATTCATCTGAATGGGTGCGACCTGTATTGATTCAAACTTTATTATTTCAAATGCAAAACAATGTATGTGATTTTAAATTTGATGATAGTGTTAATCGAATAAATGGAGTGGGACAGCCTGTACATCGACTAGACTGAACACTCAAGGTTGCTTAACTATTTTTTTTTGTTACGCTATGCGCTACTAACAAAGCTTTACTATGCAAGTGCAAAATGAAGAAATCCAACTACTGTATTCTCTCAGGGAGTACGTTGGCTTCGGTGGATTTCGTTTTAAATTTGCAATAACCAGTTCACGACCTTATCCGATTAATTTTCAGTGAGTTGAAACAACGGAATGAATAAAATTTACCAGAGAGACTGTTTACTAAAAAGCACCAACTACTTCTCGGTTTGAATGACTCTTCTTAAAGTTAAATGTTTCAACGTTGTTGTTTCTTTGACAAGTGAAAGCAAAGTTATTAATAAAAAGGGAAGACATGCGTCAAAAAAAATGATCACAGTTTAATGAACAAAAACATGACCGCGCAATTTCACAAAAGGCTCCAAACAAAAGCGTTCAACATCAAAAACTCTTTCCGGTGAACAATTCACCAAACAGAAAATTTTCAGCTTGAATTATGAAAGAATGTCGTGATTTAAACTTAAAAAAAAATATTCTAATAGTTCAAGATGTAAAAATGGTGTAGGATTTTTGTTAAAGAACAAAAATGACTCCATAACCTTCGTTTATGGTAAATTGCTTCTCCCAAATGTGTACAGTATTAGATAGAACAAAAATGTTCATATCACTAGGGTGTAATCAGCAATTTAAATTTTACGGACGGTGTATAATTTTCCCCATTTACGAGACAAGTGAGATCCATTTTAGTGTAGTTGTTAACAGGGATTTTTATTACGAGAAAACATTGAAGAGTTCTATAGAGATCTCATTTTTTTTAGTTCATTTCAACTTCTGTTACGTTAAAAGATATAAATGCCCTTAACCTAAAAAAATTCCTCTCAGTTTGGTAACAAATTCGATCTCGTTGTCCCGAGTGGCATTTTAGGGATGGTATAGAACAAATAAAAATTTTTATTACACCCAAGTTATGTTTTCGCTTTCGTATCCATTTTTTTATGGTACAAAAGAGAATATGGATACAGGTTTCGTTCAATCCAATTGAAGAAAATTGTTTTTTATTGATTTAAAAACGGCTTTCGACTCTTTTTATATTTATGAGTTCAACGTCATAAAGGAGAATATTAAGATGCAATATTTTCGCTAAATCTGGTATTTTTATAATGGGGAGATTCTATTCGTATACTATGTCTCAACAATGCCTTCAGAATTCTCGCTAGATACCCAGGAGGAATTTACAATGAAGAAATTTTATTGATTTCAAGTATCTCACTACACTACATTGAAAAAAAGGGTGATGAAAGATTGGAAAATAACAAATTTTTTATACAGAAAACGTAATGATATAATACTTGCAGTATAAAGAAGAACAGTGGTGCGCTATACTATATTTAGCAGGGATAAAAATTTCATGTTCAAACATGAAACGTAAATTGGAGAGATATCTTTTCATATCGCAAATGATATCTTTCATGAATTTAATATGTTAAGAAGCTGCAAATAATGCAAAGAAATAAAATCTCAGCGATACAAAATTTGTATCAACCATCACGTCCAGAAGCTCCGAGCGCATAATTCTGGACTGATGATTGACTTGAAATCCCATCAATACATTAAAACCAGTGGAGAAACAGCTAAGAGTGCTAAAGTAGCGACATCACCATATCTAACCACAAACCAAACAAGATTGTACCGGTATTGTAGTTATTCACTTAATATTACAGTAATATTATTGTATTTAGTGAAGCCATTGATCAATAGATGTCTATAGTCATTGATAATAAATTTAATATTTTATTTTTCATCATGCTGAAGTGATTTATTTTCATAAAATTATTTCTCAGCTAACCTTCCAGTTAGCAATAAGAATTTACACCAATTGGATTGTTGACCAAGATCAAAATAATTAAATATCATCAATCATCACTACTTTCCAGATAAAATTATCAACTAACTATAAATCATACGTATCAGTAGTACCGACCAGAAACTCCAAGAGTATAAATCTGGACTGAAGACAGAATATAAATCCCATCAATACATTAAAACTAGTGAAGAAACAGCTAAGAGTGCTAAAGTAGCGACATCATCATATCTAACCACAGACCAAACAAGATTGTGCCGGAATTGTAGTTATTCGCATAATTACAGTTTACTATAAAATTATTGTATTTAGTGAAGCCAGTTATCAATAGATGTCCATAGTCTATGATAATAAATTTAATTTTATCGCATCTGTTTTTGGAAAAATATAAATAATCGGAATCTTTTGATGAAAAAACAGAGAGCCATGTCCTCCGCATATTTCTGCCCTTCAATTTCTCTATTAGGGTGGGCCATATGACCCCCCTGTAGCAATTGATTCGACTTATTCAAATTATTTAACCTGTCACTCGACACTGAGCCTTCCATTCAGTCTCTAAAGGGTTCCATCCTTTGCTCTTAATCCTCTGTTTTGTTTTCGGAACAACCAAATCGATTTTGTGCTAGTACTAATTGCTTTTTCAAGAGAGTTAAAAACACTTGTTGTTTTCAAGATTTTTAAAACGCAATAAACGAGAGAAGACATTTTAAAACTTAGTACAGGAAAGTACGGTATTGTCAATTATGTCTATTTACAAATCAAGTATGTACCTAACTATGATCAGGAAAGTACTAGCGAGGTTACAAGGTGGTCCCATTTAAATTTAATAGCTGTTTGACCTTGTACTTCGAATATACACTAAAAAAACAATCAACATCAACTTTTTGGTGACATTCGGGATAAAATTAGTATAAAAAATGTATATTTTCGTTCGTAGTGTTCGGAGAAATCAAAAAATTACGTGACATCCTAAAAGGAGCGTCCAATTAGGAAACAATTTATGATATTTTGTGCCAAAACTTCCTAAAAAACAGAATCGAGGACAAAATGAATTATGGTATTTTTTAGACGTTTTCTCTTTCTTGACAGAACATTATCATCGGAAAACTTTCACTCCAACTTATTAAATAGAGCTGGGATATATTGTTGATTAAAAAATGTTGATATTCATACGGAATATTCAAGACATATTTTTTTCCAACATACTGTTCTATATTACCTCTGACTACTTTTAAAATCCTCATTTCATAACTTGTGTAGGTTGCTGAATATCACTTTATTATCAGAGTAGATACAGTCTGCCTATTGTGAGATGACTATTGTTTTCATTTTACATTTGTGTGCAATTTTAACTGAAAGGAATTCAAGTTTAAAACATAGAGAGTATGTAGTGATAATTAAAAAGTCTAGGAGCAATATGTAGGGAAATAAGGTTTTCTCAAACATCAACTCGATTGATTAAATAAGTTTTCAAAGTTGGCAGAGGTAGTTTATTTCAAAATGATGGAAAACAGTCTTTAAAAATCCACAATTTCATTTATGTACTTTTTCCATTTGTTGATGAAAGCTAATAGAAAATCCCATTACATTTTCTGCTCTGGCATTTTTATAAGTCGTAACTTTATCAACATCTTTAATTATTGAAATATGTTTTTTTATCTGCCATAAACTTGTTTATATCTAAAACGACATAAAAAATACTGGCCGTTTTAAATTTTTAATTCCTTTATTTCGGGCTGTAATATTTTTGAGATAAAAATATCACAGGATAATGTGAACATCTTTTTTTTCAAATCCTGTGGCTATCCAGACACAAGGGTATCATTAAAAAGTATGGATCAAAAATTTAAAAAAATTCAACTAGGAAACTTTATGTCTTTTTCTCAAAAACTAATTCATATGTTAACAATACTGAATGTTAAATAATAAAAGTCATCTTTCAAAAATAATTTAAAGAATGGTAGAATTTGTGCAGATGCTTCACAGCTGATTTGAAACAACAAAAATAAAAAGCATCGAAAAATCGAGCGTACAAACCACCCTTCCAACGACATATTATTCAATAATAGTAATAAGATTCGTTGCTTAGTTACCAACTATCAGGATTTTGACGTTTCCAATCCAAACCACCAGCCACAACCTGTGAACACTTCCTTTAAAAATGTCTAATTCAGAATCAAAATAAAAACCGACACTGGTTCTTATCAACTACTATCACGATGTACTGACGAATAATTAGGCCATGTTACTCTATTTTATTAGCAAAAAAATAATATCACGACGACTGCTTCGTCGAGGTGTTAAAGTAGCAACGAGTTTTCAGAGTTTTACGAATTTTCCGAGCAACGACTGCACCCTGCGTGACTCGATGTGCGCGGGCTTAGATCGATGAAGGCAGACAGAGGCGTACAAATTGAGAGGGTGGCGTCTGGGTGATAAAATACTTCACTAAAATAGGCCAGTAGAAAATAATAGTTGTTTGTACTATTAAGGGATGTAAGTAACATTTACTGGTTGAGGTTTGATATCGTTAACTGGACTAAAGTGAGACTTGTTTAAAAATGACGCTCGTAAAATAAGTTTGAGACAGAAAGTGTAATGACTGGCTAGAAAAACAAGTAAAAAAGTTGAAAAAAATCTTGTTTACCACAAAGACTTTCGAAGCAATTTCGTGAGAGGAATTTTTATCAACAATAATGAGAATTATTTTGTATGTACGGGACAAAATAAACATTACAGTAAGTTTGGAATGTTTGCCTTTCATTTTTATAAGGTAGAAAAATAATAATATAGAAATGACAGAAGAAAGTTCTCTCTCTACTGGGAAAACTCTATATGTGATCTATATTTCCTGAGGACACCAGGCTTAAATTAAGACATGTCTCTCTTTTCTATCCAGTTTCCTCATAGATTTTGTGCCCAGAGATTCTGGAATACCTTGCACTCCGAGATCCGTGTTCCATTTTCCATTATTGCCTCCGCCTATGATTATCTTGTCCAGACATTGTCGAATAGACATCTAGGAACATTCAATTTGCACAAATATTGCCATAGCCGCAATTGTTTTAGGTTTTATTAAATTTCCAATTTTTCTTATGAAAAATCTCAGTGAAAACGTAAGATTAGAACGCAAATTTGCGGAAAGCAAATGGAGACACAAGGATGGATAACACCGTTGCCGGGAGTTGAAAAACAAGAGAAATTGCTTGAATAAAATTATGATGTGGTTGAAATGTACTACATAAGACGGCTTCAAAGCAGAGAGCTTAACAGAAATGGAAATTTATATGAGTAAAATATATACAGAGGGAAAAGGAAAATTATTGGAAAAAGGTGAAAAGGGCTCTGCCCCTACGCAGCTAGTTTGAAAATATTCTATAACCTCAAGTTTTCTCTATCTTACTTGCTTAGAAAATTCTTTTTTTTCCGATTTGACAACACTGTTTTATGGAAGGTCATTGGAAAACGCGGAAACCCACCATAGGTCGAGGTCGACATCTGGAGCCTATATAAGTTAAGGGCTCTAAGATGTCAGTAATGATCTCCCTGATGTAAATAATTCGCTCAGTTTTCTTGATTATATCGTTCATATTAAATGGGTTGTTTATACCCCATTCCAGTTACAGAACTAGAGAAGATTTGTTGGGAATGGGACTAGAATAGTCTAGTGGACATCTAAAAACCATAAAGTCTATGCTAGCAGATACAGATACACGAATGGAGATACTATTTTTCAAGCATAAAACTATAAGTTACTAAAAATCTGCAACTCACCTAAACTTGGTGTTGACGACATCGTTTCCTCCAAGTTTTTCTTTTGTTCATTTTAGACCGTTTTTTCGTAAAAAGCAGGAGTGGGTTTTGTCTGAAATTAATGAAAGGAAGTACGTGAAAAAAATGATGTAACATGTAGATGTTTTGAATGTCATTGTCATTTTGCTATTTATAAGGACAGTATTTTAAGGTTTAAGCCCAAAACTTGTACAAAAATTTCCATTTTTAGTATTTTTACTTTTTAAATTGATTTTTCAACTAAGAATTTACACCTCAAAGAAGTTTTTCTTCGATTAGTGATTGGAAATTGATAGAATTATAAATTTTATAGCATTTTTCCATAAATCTACTAAATATAAACCTTAGGATTGCAGAAAAAAAGTCCGCACCTGTACTAAAAGGTAAATTTGAAGATCTTGCGTGGTAAAAATGAGTATAACTCACATAAGCGCTACTAGATGATAAAAAAAACAAATTACCACTTATAAGGGCATCCTTTTAAGAAAATTCATCCTACTTTCATTATTACCAGAAATAGAGAAAATCTACCTTAATTATTAAAAAGATTAAAGGTAATTAGTGGCTAAAACCAAGAACATTTTTATCCAAGTTTGTTGCACTTAACACGTTCACTGACAAAATTTGTCTCTTTACGTCAAATAATTCTATTCACCATTGATATGGGTTTTACAAATTTTACAATGTATGTTCTCTTAATACTTGGGTTGGTGCTTAGAACGTTCTTTTCCAATTAGTCGAGTTATGAGATTTAATAATTTTTTTCCATCACTTATACCATTGCCCAAGACCATTTAAGATGCATTTAATTGACGTATACGCAATTTGAACAAATTACCTTCATCTAATTAGGCAATTTGATCTAATTTCTTAGATCATGATACCGTGAAACACTAACTCATTTTGTCATTTGTTTGTGCTCCGTAAAATTACCAAGTTAAAGGATGCATAGAAGAAAAACTGGATAGATAGATGGGTTGAACATTCCCCAGAGAGAGAGAGAAATACGACAAAATCTCTCCTTTTCACATACATGCCAATACGACGCTTAACTATTTGCCAACTGTATATAACATGACTAAAAATTAGGAAACTTTCATAGTTTGATACTTTTCTCAGTGTAAATTTTAAAATAGACCTAAAACTGGTTGATCCAATGAAATTTAAATAACTTTTTAACATTCACAATGTCATACTATTTCCATATCCAATGTTAATATCAACTAATTATTTATCATTAACAGTTGTAATATAAAGGAAGTCCCGAAAAGATTTTTGTGGTCCAGAAACAATCGCCGTATCTCATTATATACTTGTAGCATTAGTTTTAGTGTAGTAGACAATATTAAACATTGAACTTTCACTTTAGAATTCTCCTTTTATGACCATATTCGAGCATTCCAATCTTAAAATTAGATTTTATACAGCATTATTCACTTTCTACTGTTCCTACATAATTTCCTTTTAAATAAATTGGTATTAAAAATAAATGTAGTTAAACTTCAATCTGTCAAAATTATCTAAGAAGGGGAAGAGAAAATTAAAATTTCCTTCCCCTTTAAATCGACTATAAACATTGTGAATTTTTAACAAATCACAAATCTCTTGTATTCTGTCAAAGAACGCCCTTGACGAGGTCTCGTGACTTATTTTTTTCTTCGATAACCCCTGCCAGGTATGTAATGAGTACCTACACACGTACCTTTCAGAAGCTACATCCATCAATTTGCTTCCTCTCCCAAACTATCGAGCGTAAAACTTATTTCCGTTTTGAAGCATGGGAATTTCAAAAGTATTTTTATTGGTATGGGAAATATATTTTATTCATTCATTGTGTTATTGAAATTTATGTGAAAATAGTTTTTTTATTTGTAATAATAAATATTTCAAATTGATATGAAAAATATTATAAACTGACTTAAATAATTTACAAATTCCAGTACCCTTTCATCAGTTTATTTCAAATATTAATAAACAACAGTTTTTTTTATATAAATAATTTGTACATACCTGTATTTTTTCTTTCATAAAAACCTATCCAATAATATATTTTCTCCAATTCCATACACATTTTTTTTTTAAACACACATCACAATAAAAACAATAAACACATACAACAACGTGACACTTGACAGTTTGTGTATAGTCTGCTGCGACGATCGCGAGTATTTTATTTTCTATTCGCTACACACACCTTTGTTATTAAATTTAACTATTTTGAAAAAGGTGGACACGTACGCGACGAAATAACTTACCTCGAAGGTAAATAGTGGGGCACTGTTTTATAAGAACTATAGACAATGTTCTACATATTTTAACAGTTTAAATTTTGAATATTATCAACGTGATTTAAATCAATAAAAACAGTACTAATACGATCATTTCGTGCTCTATTCTATGCTGTTTTCATTGTTGTTCACTGAAATATAGTAGATTCGTTCAGTAATCAGCATAGCCTGTTGTTCGTTCGCCGTATCACCGGTTTCCGCCAACTTTGTTTTATCAACTCTGTCTCAAACACGCTAGAACGGCCACATAAAAGGATATTCTCAGTTCTGTGAGAGAATATAGGTGAAAGCACAGGAGGACGAAGAAGGAAATTTTGCTTGGTTTACGATATGTTGACCAAGTTTTAATATAAATCAGTGGCGTGGTTCCATTAGTCGATTTCCATGTATAAAATTGTCCAAATTGTTCAATTTTAAAAACACGCGATAATTCAAAAAATCGTATAGTCCAAAATAATGTTAATTTTAAGCTGAAATTTGGAACATACGTTCTCAGATAGTAAACTAATCTGGGAAAAAATCGGCAATGACGTATCTATGATATTTTCTATACAGGGGTAGCGAAAAGTGAGAGGATAAAAAAAAAGTTTTATAAAACTTTTATGCATAAACACGCGATAATTTAAAAAATCGTATAGTCCAAAATAATGATAATTTTAAGCTGAAATTTGGAACATACATTATCAGATAATAAACAAATCTGGGAAAAAATCGGCAATGACGTATCTATGATATTTTGTATACAGGGGTAGCGAAAAGTGAGAGGATAAAAAAAAGTTTTAGAAAACTTTTATGCATAAACACGCGATAATTTAAAAAATCGTATAGTCCAAAATAATGATAATTTTAAGGTGAAATTTGGAACATACATTATCAGATAATAAACAAATCTGGGAAAAAAATCAGCAATGACGTATCTATGATATTTTGTATACAGGGGTAGCGAAAAGTGAGAGGATAAAAAAAAGTTTTAGAAAACTTTTATGCATAAACACGCGATAATTTAAAAAATCGTATAGTCCAAAATAATGATAATTTTATGCTGAAATTTTGAACATACATTCTCATATAATAAACAAATCTGGGATAAAATCAGCAATGACGTATCTATGATATTTTGTATACAGGGGTAGCAAGAAGTGAGAGGAGATAAAAAAAGTTTTAGAAAACTTTTATGCAAAAACACGCGATAATTTAAAAAATCGTATGGTCCAAAATAATGATAATTTTAAGGTGAAATTTGGAACATACATTATCAGATAATAAACAAATCTGGGAAAAAATCAGCAATGACGTATCTATGATATTTTGTATACAGGGGTAGCGAAAAGTGAGGGAATAAAAATGTATTCAAAATTTTATATTTTGGCCCTTATGAATACTCCCCTGGAGACTTTCAATCATAACGCCACCTCTGTTTTTCAAAGATCACTCCATAAAGTGTACTACTACCATTTACAACGTAATTTACACTCGATGTAACCAGAAAGGCTGTATAGAATACCTGTTTAATGTGGAGGAATTTGTTATCGTATGGCTTCCCTCATCCTCATCCTTTATAATGTCCTTTTTTACCTCAAATTAAAAGGAAATAGAACTGGAATTGTTGGTTTGTGGATATATTTTTTCAATTTTTTATTATTTATTGCTGACGACTTTACGTTCAGACCTTAGCATGGTCATGAAATTTTCACATCAGGTCAAATGTTGCATTAGTTCTCATAAAATAAGTTCGAATTATCATAACAAAAAAAAATCGACGCAAATAATATTTAAATGTTCTTTTTAAAACAGTTAACCATTGCCTGATACTATTAATTAACTTGAATGGTAAAATCTTTATTATGTATTGTTTATCTACATTTGCATATAATTCCTTTTTACGGCGAGGTACAGTCGAGGTAATTGTCTGCTAAAAGAATGCTAAAAGATACAAGGAGGCCTACACGCAGGAAGTCGATATAGTTTGATGGTATGTTGGTATGTACACATACGGGTACTGATATTGTTTACATACTTTATAATCCTGGGAAAATCGCTGATTTATAAAGGTCATGCCCTTTTATCTTGAAGATTGGTTGTAAAAACTGTGAATGGAGAGTGGCTTAAATTATTTTGAAGACTGTTTTCTCTGTATAGGTGAATTTGTTTATGAAACAAAGATTGGGTGTGTCCTTTTCAAAGACAATTGTGTCTTTGGATAGAATCGTTTTTTGCCAATGACTATACGACACGACAACTTTTGTAGGTAGATTTCAATGACAAACGTTACAAGTATTTCGTGTTTATTATTATCTATAGTAGGTCGTGATTAAATAAATTAGGCGTGTCTGTCGACTGAAGGTAATTATAACTACTATATTACAGGGTGTAACAGTTTTATAACCACATTGTTCACAAAGGCCAACCATTTACGAAGGTATTCTGAATCGTTGTGCTAGTATTGCTGTTACTAGGCAGGAAGGGGGTTAACAATGAAGTAAATTCATGAAAACAGTACAGTTTTTACAAAATATTACTTATTGTAAGGAAATGAGAATCTTAACGATATTCCCACAGGAAAAATTTTAACATTTTAACAGATAATTTATTAATATTAAATTCTATTTGTTGTACTGTAGCATTTTTAATGTGAACAGTGGTGGCTCTTTATATCGAACTAAAAATATTTCAAAATTAATTCATAGAATTTCATAAAAACAATTAAAGGTCGTGAAAATAGACAAGTTTTTATGAGTTAAATTTTATTTTTCGCAACAGAATATATTACCCATTATTAACATTTACGAGGGTAGTTATCATACTAGTTTTTCTAGATGTGGATAAGGAAATTTTTCTTATTTTTTCCACAGCGCTGGATTTCTTGAATTTTATATAATTTCGTTTCTTGCAAACAAAAATTAGAAAAATAAACAGTCCTGAAAACACAAAAAAAACTCAGTTTTTATTTTCTTTGTAGCTGGTATACTCTTTCTAAAGTCAATGCGAACAGAGATATTTTAAATTCCATTGATGGCAAACGGCGCCCAACGGTGGGCATGTATATTTCTTTCATTATTATTTTAATGAGTTCCAAGCTATACTTATAGAATAAAGTAATAAGGATATTCTTTTTTTTTACCTTGTAGGCAGTTTATAAAATCCCATATTATTTCCAATATAGCGGTAGCTTCATAATCGTTGAAATCGAAAAATGAAGTTATTACTTCAAATAAATAAAGAACTCCCATTGTAAATGATAATTTTATGACCAGGCGAAACCTAAAAGCGAAAAAATTACAAAATCCAGACTACAAGTAGTACAAAACAACATAAATTGATGATAAAAAATAACCAATGAGCAAGAGATGAAGGTTCAAGATGACCGAAATGAAAATTTTAGGAAATATTTGGATAGTTTTGCATTAGAAATTAAGTTTTATTACTTTCTCGTATTTAAAAATATACCAGCTCTAAATAGAGAGCCACAGTGTCTACTACACCATTACAACGGATTGATGGGCTTTCAGTAATGTTGGATATATTTACTTTGCTTTTTTCTTAAAAAATTTCCTTTTCTTTTGTAAAGTAGAAGGTGTATCAACCATTTTATGAATTTCTCTTTTAACTGCCAGAACGTATAGAACTGTTTTAATAAATAATATTAAATTAAATATTTGAATTATTGTCAATGGTATTGCTCTGAATACAATTTCAGCGTAATTTCCTAAAAAATAAATAAATTAGAATTTTTTTTATCGCGTTTTATTTAAAAGGTACCTTTTTCTATAGCACATTTTGTTAATCCCATATCTATGGTTACCCACGCTGGTAATACGTTGGTTTCGTGCATTAAAACCAGAAGCCCTGTATATAAAAACGGCGTGCCCCAACCGTATAGATTGTAATATAGAAATTTTACAAAGTTTTTCCTTTGCTTTTCTATTTTTATCAATTGTCTGTTGGAAGATCTAAAAGTAATCAAAATTGACTACATCACTGTGTACTAATATTATTATTGGGCGGAGTAGAATTCAATGAGACCTCTGGTGGAAAAAATTGTAATAAAACATTTCGTTTTGCATTGTTTTTGTATTATATGCAATAAATTCGTACTTTATTTGTTTAATTTTCTGTCAGTGATAAGCATAAAATTGCGTTTCCTCTATAGGTATCATGCACAAATATATGGCCAGCATTTAAAACTGCCTGTCTCTCATTTAGGCACCTAGAAGAAGGCTCAGCATTTACAAATTCAAATAAACTTTGAATAGTCGGTGTATACCTGATCCATAGTTACAAAAACAAAGAGAAAATAAGTCTGTATTAAAGATTTAAAATATTACTCAATACAAACGTACCTTCCCTGTAACTTTTGTAGATATGACTGTATCAAAAATAAAATAAAAAAAAAAGAAATCAGACCTAAACTTGTTTTATTTTTGACAAATATCAACCATACCTATTAATCCAAATATAAAAATATTAGGAGTCAAAATTTAGACAAACAACGCAAAATACTAAAGCACAATCAAAGAAAAAGCAAAATTTTCACAAAACACAAACTGAAAATAAATAAAACCGCTTAAATATCAAAGGGCTTATACGGCTGCTGATTTGTTTTACTCGTTGCTAGGATAACATTGACATTTCGGAGCGCCATCTATCGAATTCTACTTTTCCCAATAATAATAAATAATTAATCATCTGATTCCCATTTACTTTTACCACTTACCCAAAAGTACAGTAAATATCATAGCACATTATCTGTAACCACAAGAAGCTACAATAGCCCAGGTAAATTATACTGAATCCTAGAAATAAACAAAATTTACCACGACTATTTTTTTCATTCAATTTTTCGAACTTACCAACACATTTACATATGACTTTAGTAGGTTTATAATGAAGGTGGTTATTGAACGTGTGATATACAAGAATTGTATATAAAACTAACAAAGAACAACAGAAGCAGACTAAGATTTTGCCAAACACTTTCTTCGTTTCTTGGGAAAATATGTAATAAGCGATAGTAAACAATAAAAACGCTGTTGATATCAACATAGCTGCTCTGTTCCAAAGAAACTTTCTACCCAAAGGAGGATTGTCGCTGATGAGGAAACCAAAATATGCGTACCCGAAGTTGATACCATTTTTAGTAGCGTGTTCTAAGCAATACGGTTGGTCTTTTAAAGGAAAAACGGTATCAGTTTTTGAGTTGTGGAAGTTTCCATTTTCATCCAAATGGAAGAGCGTTGTATTTGGTTCTCTGTAGACTTTACCAACTGGGTATCCGTGAATAAGAGCAATGTCATCTAAAAGGTGAAATTTATATGAAAAAAAAGTGATCACCAGGAAGTGATATTTAAGTTATTGAAGCAATAGAAAAATTAAGTAGACAAATTTAATGGCAAAATTGGTAGGCCCTTTTTATTTTTTATTTTGAGTTCCATTTTTTTATTTAAAACCTTGTTACTGATTTGAAGTTGGTATTAATAACAAGTTCGCGCATACGACTGCAACTTCACGTGTGTTATTGTTTCATGAAACAGAGTCTACATGGCATAAAAACTACACGTATATAATGTCCTATTACACGTATATAGTGTCCTATTTAAAATAACAAAATTGTAAATGTATTTTAATTTGTGTAATATATTTTAACGAAACAAAATCTACATAATTTTTGTTGTGAGGCGTTTCGATAACACAGTAGCCTTATCAAACGAAAGGAGGTATAATGAGAAATTTTAATACTAAATTTTACGGATATTAACAATAAAATTATGATCTATTTACATGGAAATAAAATAAAAAAGGAAAAAAATGTGTCTAAATATGGGATTAACTAAAGTGTTTAACAAGTTTACCTGGAAACTCATTCACAACAATCCTACAGCGAGTCCTACAGGAACCTTTCTAGGTAAAAAGGTTTAATAAGGGAGAATGGTTGATATGTATTTGGTCGTTAAGAAGATTATCTGAATATTTGTTTTTATTTATCTCAAGGGCTTCTACAAAAGATTTAATTTAAAGGATTTAGGTTCTATATGCAAAATTTCGAAATTTGAATCGAGTGTTGGTTTGCATAAATGATTTGAGTACCTAGTTCTACCTATATAAATTTTATCACAGCTGTCATTATCACATTTTAATTTATAAACTCCTGATTTATTTAGTTTTGAAAACTTGGATTTGTTGCTTTTAATGAATTTGGATAAATTGTTATCGGTTTTGAAGCAAATATTCAAGTCTAAAGTTTCCAAAAATGATTTGATTTTTAAGGATAGTATTCTAAAGTATGTTAAGCTTCTAAATTGGTTATTTTTGATTTCATCGGAAGGAAATACTTGTTCTAGAGTATGTTTTCGTATCTTTTTATTTATGATATTGTCAACTAAATTTGGATTGTAATTATTATTAACAGCTATATTTAATTCTTTGTTGTAATTGTCAATATTCAATGGAACTGTTAAAAGTCTTTATAAGTATCATACTATTGAAAGCTGCTAATTTATGACTCACTGGCGATGGACTGAACTATTTTGAATTGTAATGTCTGTATGTGATAGTTTGTGAAATATAGAAAAATCATGTCTATTATTTATATTTGAAATTGTTAGGTCTGGGAAGTTTAAAGACTTATTTTGTTCAATTTCTACTGTAAATTTGATATTTCTATGTATTGAGTTATAAATTATAATAAAAGCCTCATCTATTAAATTCTTACAGTGTACAAATATCTTTAAAAGTACAACTAAATCTTTTAATATTATTCTTTCTTTGATTCTCCGGAGTTTTCTTACTTTTTAAAGAAATTATAATTTTAAATCACGGCAAGGACTTTTCTAAGGACCAAATTTATTTTGCGCTTGAAATATTCTGTCTGTGAGAAATCAGAAGCGTCTCATATAAAAATCGAAAAAGGAAAATTTCAACTAACCTTTAATTTCTCCTAAAAAATCTTTGAATTTTTCAAATTTAATACCATTGATGAATGTATCTTCGCAGTGAGATCCGTTTATGAAGCTTTTACCGTCTGGGCAACATTTTCTGACGCATTTAGTTGTCTTGCAGAATCTCCAGTTTCTGCAAATCCTCACTATACCTTCATCAGTAGTGGTTTCGTCTATACAAAACTGATTTTTTGAAAATATTTCACGAGTTTTTAAGAAAACTACACTTTGATTGTCGAAAACTATGTCAGTTTTTAAATTGACGGTTATATCGGAGATTATTTCGCATTGTGGTAGACCAATTTTTATTAGATTCACATTAAAAACGCTGATTTTATTTTCCATATAAACACAAGATCTTCCTGTGTGGTTGTAGAAGTACTTTAGCGGACAGCATTTGTTAAACACCTCTATATCTTTCATTTTTTCGAATTCTGTTTTTGTTTTTTGAAAAATTGACACTGTTTTATCCAAAACATCAACGCAGATAGTGGAATTATCCAAACTGTCGAATGTAGCACTAATTCTAGATATAGTAGCACTGGTATCATTGCAAAAATAAGCGTTTTGGAAGACCATGTGTTTTTCACAACATTTTTTCAACTCTGTCGTGTAAATTAATAGATGTTGATTCATTAGAATTAAAAGAAAATACAGTAAATTTTCTTGCATTGTTTTTTTTCTTCTAAAAATACAATTGTACGACCCACTATCATTAATACAACTGGCTTCGTTTCGAAATGTTTCTTTCCCCGACATTTTGTTTATATGACGATAATATTTCATCTGGAAAATGTTTATGTAAAAAAAATTCTTGGTTTATTTTATTAATAATCATATGTATAAATACCAGGGTTGTGTCATTATTTTAACATCTTTATAGGACTGCTAATTCAATTTATAGCAAAATATTACAGTTTTAACTTTATATATTTATTGATACTGTTGACTGCGCCAGTTAACAATAAAATTTCAAAATTAAAGTTATTGCAGAAGCGAAAAAGTCCTCACCTCAATGAAATATCCATTGACAAAGCATTAACTTCACTATTGCAGATGAAATTAATAGTAACCATAGAACTGAATAGATTATGTCATGTGAAAGTGACAGAATTTACCTTATTTAAATATAACAAAACTTTTCGAAGCGCACTGGTAAATGAATTTCTCATTAGCTGAATGCTGAATGTGGATTATCCAGTGGTTTAGGATGTAAATGTTATTATACTTTTTTTCGTTTGTTAGAATTTAATTATATTAAAATATTCTTGAGCGATATTATCCAGAATCTGTTGTTTTTTTGCATAAAGCATTTTCTTTTATTACTTTTAACTTGATTTCTTTAAAACCACCATAATTATTCTTTTAAATCGGATCGGCTTTGATTGATTTTAAACCTTGTTTCTTGCTTGGAGAATTCATATACAATTTACTTTTGATGTAACATTGAAATAGTTACATTAATAAATTTTATAAATAAACATATTTGATTCATATCATAAATCAACCAACATACATTTTCCAGAACTAGATTTTTTATTAATTCATTTATAAACTAGTTTGTTAAAATTAGATTAATCAATAACTGTAGGTGATTTGCTCACTATATCCAATCCAGGAATTCTCACTACAACGTAGGCAACCAAATTGACGCGATGTGTAAAAGGTATTGCATAGAGTTAAAATACCAAAATATCAACTTTTAGGTTACTAGATTTTATTGGGTAAATAAAATAAATTAAACCGATTTAAAATAATATTTATTTTCAACTAAAATCACAAACTTACATACAACCTAATAATTCAGTCTTCATTCATCGCCATAAAAACACGTTTTCTATTTTGTTTGTTTTCTAGCACATTCATTGAAAGGTACATTATCCAATTTCACTGTATCACTGGTAATTTGTGCTTCATAAACTCCCGGTTTTACTTCTTTAGCTTGTATCACAGTCGTTCTCAATTCCCTTTCAACATCTTTGGAATACTTAATCATTTCTTCGATTGCATTGGGATCAGTAACATACCTACTTTTTTTGTATTCTTCGTTAATTTTTTTTCTGGCTTCACTCAAAGCAAGAAGGTCATTTTTAAACACTGTTTTCCTAGTTTTGTGTAACTCCCTAAACGCTTGCAGTACTTGTCTTCGAAGATTTCCAGACATTTTCACAATTAATTTTGAATAAACATTTACTTATATAATAAACGTCAAATTTTCTTCTTCTTTTTTACTATAACAAATAACGACCACAGATCTACACGATTACGACTGTCAATTATAATAGACAGGGACGGATCGGCGCAAATGGATTAAGAACCAATTTAGGAAAAATGAAAAAAACTTACATTTTATATTTATTTTATAAATAAAAACATACATTTCTTATGGATATTATATAAAATACAAAAAATTATACAATTTTTTGACAACTTTGGTTTCCTATTGTGTTCAATCCAACTCCGTTTAAAGTAATAGATGAAAGGGTTCGAGTAGAAGATGAATTTGGTGTGTAATGAACTCCAAATATGGTACATTTCTGAGCAAGAGCGAGTAGAATCTTTTTCTTACAAATGAATATAATAAAAATAAACACACCTTGAAGTGCATTGAACAAATCTAGAATGATTTCAATATATTTGGGTACTGTTCCCAAGTCACTCATGTTAAAAAAAGCTGTTACTACTTCAAAAATAAAACAAATTCCCATCACTATGGATAGTTTTATGATGAGAAACAACCTTTCTCTGTCGTGGTTGAACTTCTTAGCGGAATTCGTCATAGTACCATCATTTCGTTTGTTTATTTCATTTCTAACTTTTATGCAGTAAGAAACTGTTTTGACGAATAAAGCCATGTTTATTATTTGGATTATTAATAAAGGAATGTTCAGGAATATGAATTTGGCATAATTACCGGGCTCTGAAAAAAAAACAATAATTAAAAAAAATTCAGCTAGTCTAGTGGCTGTTATTTTATCTCATATGAATAAAGTAAATTCATTGTAACCTCTATTAGGACGTTTTTTTTTGTTTTTTTTTCTACGAAAAGTAAACGAGAGTAGGTTATCAACGTAATCAATTTATTAATTAAAAATATCTCTTCCCAAAACATATCTCATCCGACATATGGTTTTTCTCCTGTATCACCAAAAGGATATCAAGGAGCAGGATTATATTTTGAACTAGTTAATCTTATCTATTCTGGGTATACATTTATATAAAAAGTAGGTTAATTAATGATGGAACTACTACTAATTTAATGTTTAAAATGTTGTTTTTAGTGGAACAGACTTATTCTAATACTTACTAACGTCAAAAAAGCATTTTACTTCTCCAATAAATGGTTGCATTGCATAAGGTAGAACTTTCCATCGAAAAAATAATAATGTTGTTAGAGTTAGTAATAAAGGTGCTCCCCAACCGTATAAACTATATAGCAAGAATTTTTTAAGCTCCATTTCCTTTTGGTTTGATCCTAAATATATTCTTGTTGTCCTATAAAAACAAAATGTAAAATCAAGTACATGGGTGTATAGGGTGTTTCTAAAATCATGCTGCTTTATACTGTGTCAAATATACTCACCCAAATGTAAACCATATTTCAAAGCTCATAACGTTGGCCCAAGAAAATTGAGCAACAGCAAAGAAAATTAGAGAGAAAGCTGAAAGAGTAAATGATTTATAAATTTTTAAATATTCATTTTTGCCTTATACAGTGTGTCTACTTAAGTTGGACTCATATGGGAAACTTTTTTATTATTGGTTTTAGGAAAAAAATGTATTCTTCATAAAAAGTTCTGCATGTTCTATAATCTAAAATGCAATCATTAGATATTTCTTATTTTGAACCGTATACGAGATTTTTCTGTATTGTGAAAAATAAAGGTACTTTACTCTTGAGTAAGATTAATATTTTTTGACAAACCTCGTATACGGTTCAAAATAAGAAATATCTAATGATTGCATTTTGGGTTTTAGATAATGCAGAACTTTTTATGAGGAATAACTTTTTTTCCTAAAACCAATAATAAAAAAGTTTCCCATATGAGTCCAACTTAAGTAGACAAATTTGTTTTGAATATCTTGTTCATCAATTTGAAAAATTTTAATGGTAATTGTAGGAATATACAGGGTCAAATTAGTACGTTTCCATGTTCACTGTTGATACAGTGTGAGTCTAAAGTATCTCTTTTTACATCTTATTAATAATAATATGGAAGATATTTTTACTAGACATAAATAGAAACTTATCTTGAATTCCTATTCCTTTTAAATCAGTTTAAACTGTATTGTTAGTCGTAACAATTTTAACGCAATGACTGGAATCACTTCAGCGTATGATATTTATAGATTTCGTCAGTATATATAAAAATGTCGGATACAATTTTCGAGAAATCTTAATAAATTCAAATTTTCTCTAATTGTCCCACTTTTATATTTTAGGATATATTTTTTGGAAGTCCTAGAAGTTTTGTATTTTTAGAAATATTTAAAAAAGTGAAAATTTATTAAAAAAATATCGTCATCTATATTAAGGGTATGTCTAGGAAAAAACAACTCTCCAGATAATTGAACTATCGTGCATTGAATTTTGATGTAATTTGATAATTGATCGAGCATGATGAAATACATTAGGAAAATTGGTTACTTTGGTAATACATTTCGATGTGGATTGAATGATAAACATATTTTTAGTCATTTGTAATTGACATTTGATCCATTTGTGAAATATTTTGAAAAAAATATGTTAAAAAAATAGTAGACAAACAATTTGTTGAACTTGACGGACCTTGGTGGTTCTTTTATGAAAATTAAAATAAATTTACATGGAATAAGTAAAATGTTTACCTCTGACTTGGCACTCAACGATGGTAGGTGTTACATTTGTCTGTCCTACAGACAAAATAACAAAAACGAAAATGGAAGAAACGCAATAATTGATCAGAATTTTCCCAAACACTTTTTTCCATTCTTTAATTATTATATAAACGACGACTGTTAGAATGAGGAATACGCAAGACATGATGAAGGGCCATAGTCTGTAATCAAATTTTGTTAGAGTTGTTGGTTCTTCGGGAAAACAATGAAATATGTAATAGCCGTTGGTTGTATCTTTTTTTAAATGTTCCAAACAATATGAATTCATGTCTCCGACATGTTCCGTTCGAAAACCGCTTGGAGTCCATTCTGTAAAACTTCCATTTTTGTAGATGGTGAAGTTAGAGAGTGGATCCGTTAGGTATATTTTGGAGCAGGTTCTATTGTGAATGATGGCAAAATTTTCTGAAATTGAAAATTAATTTGAAAATTTCAAAACAATTTGACGAAATTTACAACATTTTTTGTGATATTTTATATTTCTTTATTTTTTTTAACAGTGTAGATGGTGGATGCCTCAGCAGACGTTAATACTGAATGTTTGTTAGGGTTATTGGAATACTGAAAAAAATTTGTATCCATTTTCTATCGCTCATATGGGATTTACAACATTTTTTGTGATATTTTATATTTTTTTATTTTATTTAACAGTGTAGATGGTGGATACCTTAGCAGACGTTAATACTAAATGTTTGTTAAGGTTATTGGAATACTAAAAAAATTTTTATCCAATTTTAATCACTCATATGGAATTTACAACATTTTTTGTGAAATTTTATATTTCTTCATTTTATTTAACAGTGTAGATGGTGGATACCTTAGCAGACGTTGTTAATGAATGTTTGTTATGGTTATTGGAATACTAAAAAAAATTTTTATCCAATTTTAATCACTCATGTGGAATTTACAACATTTTTTGTGATATTTTATATTTCTTTATTTTATTTAACAGTGTAGAGGGTGGAGGCCTTAGTAGACATTGACACTAAATGTTTGTTATGGTTATTGGAATATTCAAAAAAAAATTATCAATTTTCTCTTTGTTGAAGTGAAATTTTATATTATTTTTAATAGTGTAAATATGCTATATTTACCCCCCTTTAAATTTGACTGGAACTGGACCATTTTTTTTGAAAAAGTATCAAGATATAAACTTTTCCCTCACATTGTAGTTTTTCAATGTCACTGATAATAAAAATAACAATATGGATATAGCTACTTATCTAATTGTTGTTATTTTTTTGTTGAACAATCACATGAATAATTCAAAATGTATAATGATAATATCATCATCATAAACTTGGCAGTACTTTTTATAGAGCTATATTATCAGTTATATAAATAAATATTTTACCACCTACATGCATTTTCAAGAGATACTCATTTCCGTATTATTATCTAATTTTTCGTTCTCACGTGCTCATTTTTTTCATTCAAACATTGAAGTTTTATAAAATCTACAATTATTATTATATTTATTATCGATATTTTATAGCTTAAAAATAAATAGAAATCACCTTTAATGTTTTCTTTTACAGACAGTTTAGTCTATTTTTGAAAAGTTCTCAAAGGTATTCCAGTTAACTAAATTCAGTCAATAGTTTGAATTGTTTTTTCGACCCAGATAAATAAAACAATAAGAAATATTTTTAGCACATCTCCTATTTTACATTGAATCAGAACCAAAGTCCTTCAATTTTGTAAACAAAATTATTGAATAATCAAATTTTGACATATGAAGTAAGTAAAAATCATTCAAAATAAACTGCAACAGCTCAAACATCTTTAACAAATTGATGTCTGACAATATTTGGACAAAGTATTTACAATTCGGAAGATAGAATGGCCAGCACGAACACCCGATCTCACGTTATTAGAGTTTTCATGGGGATATACGAGTAGACAGTCTATAAATTTTTTTCTCAAAATTATATCGAAAATATTGTTGAAAATGGTAAAAAATGTGAAATTTCGAGATCTTAATACTAATACTTTAGTCAGTACCATCAAATATGATAAATAAATATTTTTACTCAAGATTAGGATCTAGCCAGGACCTCAGCGGTGAGCATTTTGATTATATAATTCATTGACATACAAGTTTTTTTTAATAACAGAAGTATATTGGACTAGAGTTGCTGTCGTAGAAAAAATTTAGTACGTATAATGATAATTTACGCACGCATTTATTTAAATAAGGATACCGCAAATTTTGTGTATTTTTATAACCAGAAAAGTATCAATATTATCAAAATATTATTTTGTGGTTTTAGCATAAGCAATAAATATTTATAGAGACAATATTATTTTTGTTTTCCAATAATAATAATAATTTTACGCCACTGATTTTTGGCCTTCATTATAAGCAACAACGAACAACAACAGTCAAGGACGACTTGTTTTTAGGATCGACATAATCCTTTACAAATTATTAATTTAAATTTTTCTCCGGTTCGAATTTTAATCCAAAATTGTTTACAAACATTTTTACAATTTTTAAATAGTTTTGTTTTTGTTTAGGACTTCGTTCTATATACGAGGAAGTCTCCGTTAGTTATTTATGCAGTCCGCTATGTCGTTAAAATGATTTACAACATTACTTATTGCCCTAACTAAGATAATCTCACTTCAAGTTCAAATAGCTCAATCTAATAAGCAATAATAGGAAAACTGGAGAAAATATCAAATTTTTTTTCCATACTAACCTTGGTGATTCTCCACAATGGAGCTGAAGTAGCTCAAATTCATTCCGTGCTCATAGCTGTCCTTGCATTTGGATCCATTTACGAAACTTTGCCCATCAGGACAACATTTTTTTATACATTTCAAATTATCGCAGCTGTCAATTCCAGTTTGACATTCTCTTAAGACAAAGTCTTCGTTTTCATTTTTATCGATACAATAAGAGTTGGGATCTTCTAAAGAGTTTTTGTTTATTTTTCTTGTACTGTTAAGAAGTTTCAATTCAAAATCCACTATAGTCTTACAGTTGATTAAACCAACTTTGATAAATGTTTCGTTGACCAAATAGTTTGGCAAATTTTGTTTGGGTAAGCAGGAATGTAGTTGGGTGTTGTAGAAATAATTCAAAGGGCAGCATTTCGGAAAAAACTGTTTTTTAGTCGGGAAAATTTCGTTTAATTCAACATCCAGTCGGATGAAATTATTATTTAAAACATCGTAACAATCTCCTGCAACTGTTAGATTTTTTAAAACGTCGGTTTTATCAGTATTTATTTGTAGCCTTTTTGTTAAATCCGGAATGCAATTGTAATTTTCTTTTACTCTACTCAACACTTCATTTTCCTTGCAACATTTTAACACTTCATCACTTAAAGTCACTTTAATAAAACTAAAAGAAATCAGCAAAAACACAAGTTTCATTTTTTAACCTAACTTATCGCTCATTTTAGTTTTTCACTTTTAGTAGCGAAAACTTGTTTTCGCTTCGCTGAACAGTTGACGAATGAGGCGCGATAATTTGGAGATTCCCAGGACTGGGTGTTTGAAAGAAGGGGGATACGCGATAAAGGACTTCCCCAATCAAGATTTTAAAAAAAATCAATGTATTGTTATGTAAATCGTAATAGGAAATACACTTGTTGAATTATCTCACTGTTTGTTATTAGATTTGTAAATTAACTCATTCTTCTCCGCTTGACTAGCTAGTACTAGTTTATTAAAGAAGAAACCTGTTTTTTATGTGAAAAATTGTTCAGATATTTGCGTCCGCAAACGCAGCATTTTGTGTATCCTTATTTTATAGTTTTACATACAGGGTTTTTCACGACGACCGGTTTTGACAAAGTTACATAACATCGAATTTTTTGACATTATTTTGACAGCTCTTGAGGTTTTACAGGGAGAGCCTATCAATAAATACCAAGGGACAAAAAGAATTCTCAAGTTGAGCTGTTTTTCACCGACCAATTTAACAAAAAAATTGGAAATTATAAACAACTTTGACATACATTGACGTCAAACGTCAAAGTCAAGTGACAGATGGTGAAAATCTTGAAAATTATGAATTTTCCACAGTATTTTTGGTTTTCCAGTATTTCCACTATAATATGAGACACCCTATATTGTATAAATGTCTACTAGACCCACTGCAGTTGACGTTTTTGAACAATTTAAATGAATATATTTATTATAGAAAATTTTTAAAACAATTAGATTGGAAAGCGGTACAAATTGTATACCTACACGTGCTTTAAAAGTATATTGATACAAATAACTCTATTATTGCAATAACCACATAATTATAAATTACAGGTGCTGTGATTGTTGCTTAATATGTGCCTTGATAACGGTAAAAAAAGTGTTAATTTAAATCTAACTATTTCCAGTAAAGTAAATAAACATTTTGTATTTTGTAAAAATGTTTTAATAGCTGATAAGTTTGCTAAAAATAAAAAAAATAATTATATTCACTTTTATTTTAATTTATTTAGTAAATAAAATAGGGGCGCCTTACCTCGCGACTGGGGGTGACATCCTTTCATTTGAGTAAAAATAAGTAGGGAAAAGTGTAATAAAAATTGAAATTTCTCACGGTGGAGGGGGCCTTCGTAATGCTTTATTCCCTCACCTTGGGTGGTCGCTGAAACCACCATGGCCTGCCCCCTGCTTCGCCCTTTTCAAGAGTGTAAATTTTTTTATTTGAAATTTATTTGTTATAAATTATTTGTTTGATGAAAGATCGTGAAACGTTCAAGTGTTTTCCTGATTTTATTAACAATAAAAAATTGTTGTTTATCAATTAGTATTATGAAATTAACTTCCTAGAATATTACATTTTAAATTTATTTCATTTAACAATTTGCCTTCTTTATTTATATGACCCTCTACGACGCTGGTTACAAATAAAAGATATATTTGAGAATTAATTTTTGTTGTAACTGTAAACCGACATATCAAGTTTTATTTTATTATACATTACTTATGAAGAAATACACTTTTAACCTTCAAAGTTTCTATTTAATATATTCTTACTTGTTCAGAATATTGACTTTCAATTGAAATAAAATCTAATTATATGTATCACAGAATAAACATATGACAGGTTGAAATATCTAAGCCTAACCTAACCTTACAAAAATTACTGGTTCTTGTTGATTACTCTCCTTTAAGAATAATCCATAATTTCAGGCTTTTGCTAAAAATCAGCTACTTTCGTCCTGTGCATGAGATGCTTCTAATTATATTACAATTACTACATTTCTCATTAAATTTTTCCTTTCTTACATGGTTGTTGAACTTTTGTTGTATAAAAGCCACGGACAGTTCTGCAGAGTTGGGATTTGTAAAAGGAGACATTCTTAAATTTGTAGAGCCAGAAATTATTTCTACTTTGCTAGAAGTAATTACAGCAATTAATGATATATCGATGAAGTAAATAAATAGATAATCAGTAACAACCATGTGTAATCAAGCCTGTATTCCGTTTCACATCAGAAAAGTTGCCAACTGCAGTTTTATCTAAACTCACCTAGCCTAAAAATATAAGAATTATATTCTAGAAATCAGAAATCAACAAGCTCTCTCTCATTATTCAGAGTATATTAATTTACCTCGTTCTCTTGTTCATCTTCCATGGATTATACTTTTTTTAGACCTTTGATTGATCTATTTACTGGAGATATTTTTTTATACTCATTTCATGGATATTTATTAGTATTTGTCTGGTCTTGTGCTACTGCAAAACTTTTTTTTATAACTGATAGTAACCAGTGTTGCTCAATTTCAGTACATATTATTGTAATATATTGGATAATATTCATATTTAAAGCATATTTATGTCTTAATTTTGCTGTTTGTTGTATTTCTTCTTGAATTTAACAGTTTGACATTTGTCCAAATATGTTAGGTTAGATTATTTAGATTAAAAGCACGTGTCAACTTTCACTTCTTCTTTTTTACAATGTTCGATTGCGACCATAGAACTATATTCTGGAAAAGTGCTGTATGAAGGTACGTTTTGTTGAGTACTAAAACCTCTACATCGGTACATGATCATTGCATCATTTCTTGTACTTTATAATTGTTTGATTTTAATTAATCCCTCATTTATTTATAAACTGTGAATGTAAATTTTCATACATTAGGTTTCGGTTGGGTGGTCTCATACCTCAAGTTCCCTTAACCAATTAGTCAAAATCGGCTCTCGAAGTTGACAATATGCAATATGTGACCTTGCTAGAATGTCACAACGGATTAGAAAATATCAATTATTATTTAGATAAGGTAAAAGCAATCGCAACATATTTTCAGTTAAAAAAATCAATAAATTATTAAACAACAGCTCAATCACGCAAAATAAAAATCGTTCACGTGTTTGTCTTTGCTGCCAGTAGTGCCAGTCAACGATAAAACAGTTTAATCGTTATATATTTCATAATTCACTTGATATGCATTGTTTTCTTATAAGAAAATGTTTATCGTACTTTGAACGACTTGTACAAAGTTTATTGTTGCTACAGAATTCTTAAGATTCTTGTAAACTTGCTTTGTCTACTGTCGTGAATTGTTTATTTCCAACATATTTTCATTATCGAGACTCAATAAGAAACAGTGTGATGTAACCTAAACGTTGGTAAATATGTTGATTTTACATTAAAAATTAAAAATTCTCCCTTTCAAGATCATTTAATTGTATTTTAAAACATGTACAGATGAAAAACAAAACAAAAAATTAACCAGGAAGTAGATTGCTGGTTACCAAGTCCCCAGTTAGGGCAATATAACAAAACGCACCATCTTCAGGTACTGGTTGGTTCATGAGGAAATCATTGGCTTCAGCGCCGGTAGGATCAGTAATAGGTTTATTTTCCGCAGCTGCTTTTGCAGCTTCAGCTAAAGGAGAAAGCGTTTTCCAACTTGGTAAATCAGCAAATGGTCCAACAGATCTTAAATCCTGCAAATAACCAAGAAAAGCCATCATATAATCATTCCTGATAGCTTTCATGCTGGAACAACAACTATTTCCGTGTATCGAGCATAACATTTGCAGCCAAGCAGCCACGCGCGTTCGATCGCTTCCGTTTCTTATCAAATAAGCGAAAGGTCGTGCTATGTACAGATAAAACTGGAATTCCTGATCTAAAATTTTGTCTAAAGTATGATCGTCTTTACATTCTTGAGAAGAAGCATGTACACTGCACTCCAGCATTTGGAAATCATCAGGTAGTCCAGATAAAGTATCCTGCCACATGCAATCAGTCTCCCATTCAGCTTGGGCCACTACCACTTCCAGGAGCTCGTTACAATTCAACAAAGCACCTTCCGGGGGAAGATTACTGAACGGACCTAAAGCTTGATCAAGGAGTAGAGAGCAGCACAAATAAGTTAAATATCTGTTTCTTTTTTCCTTTAATTTAGAACTGTGATATTCTGGTCTGAATAATTTCTTAACCCATGGTATAATTAACTTCCTATCGTGTTCTTGGGATAATGTTGGTCCTAGGACTCTTAAAGCTGCGCTGTAGTATAGAAATTCAGTATTCATGGGATCTTGACCTACTTTTGGAGATGGTGGTGGCGGTGATTCTTCGACTGGTGTAGCTTCTGGTTCTTCTTGTGGCTCACCTTCTGGTGCAGCTTCTTCCTCTGCCATTGTTGTACTGAAATTTTAAGTAAATCTATCTTTTGAGAGAATTTGAGTTTTTTTTTATTATGTCATAGTAATGTCATCAAAAATCGATTATTGAATCGGCTGTCATCATTCTATACTCCCTAAAATCCCACTGTCCACATTGTTTCCCTTTTTTTTAAGTAAAGGCAAGCTCTTCTCTTCTATCCAAGGGATTTTGTTTTCCTTAGAATCTAAATTTTTTCTTCTCCACTACTTTCAGAGTTTTTAGAGATTGCATTACATCCCAAGTGAACAGATGGTGGTGAACAGATTAATAACATATTTTCGTGTGTTTTGTGAAGAGAAGTTATACCATTGAAATAAAACCACACTGTATAATGATAGAAACATTATTCATACCATGATTTTTTTTATAACTATTAAAAAAAGTAAAGTCCGATAAAGTCACTGTACTTAAGTTGAGTACATCTAGAAACAAATCTATAAGTTTAACGGAACTACCGACTACTAGATGGCACCAGTGTTACTGTCTCTGTGTCTGGCATTTAATTCCAGTTAATTATTTTATAGAGAAGCTGTAAATACCGTTAAGATTGAAAATATAGTATTTACTATCTAAATATATACATCATTCATTCAGCATGTGATTTTTAATCGAAATCGCCGAAAAATTGGATTATCTGTTTTTAAATATAATAGCCATATTTGGAAATTTGATATTAGTTAAGTTCTTGAAATGGTATTCGAAAAAATATGGTGCGTTGACCTTTCCTATCGTCTTTTTTTTATAAACTTTGCAAATTTGCAATATCACGTCAGTCTTAACGAGTTTTTTTTTAATTTATTCTAGTTTTTCCATTATTCGCTAAACGTAAGATTATTTGTAAGAAAACCAAACAGAAATGAACAAGTAAGAAAAGAAACTGTGAATGTTTGAAGAAAAAAATAGGCAGAACGATATTGCGAAAAGTCATGCAACTGTATCTGATGCATCTGATATTGAGTTTCTGTTGGAATGTATAGGCATGTCTATGTATAATAATACGTAGCAAATTAAAATTTTTTCGCTGAACGAGATGGAACTACCGTATTCTATTTCGATTTTAATTCAAATCATCGACAAAGATAAACAGAAAACTCTTAAAAACAAAAAAATTCAGTTGATGTACCACTTTTTGTAAACCCTCTCCACACTTCTTATACAGATTGCGAAAATCCTTATGGAACCCTTGCCTAGGATTACGACAAGGATATCAAGAATAACTATGCGCAGTCATCGAGGCATCTAGGGTGTACACTTATTTCCCGAGACTGACCGAATGCGGTTAAAATAGGGGGGCAATGAGCTGGAATAAGTACACGCCTCGATGACCGCGCATAATTATCTTTCTTTCTCTCTCAGCTGTTTTTTTGTCGTTCTTGCGTAGTCCGAGGGTTCCAATGTAATTTTCGCATTCTGTATGTTACATACATCCACAATTTATAGCAGGTCTGATGGCCAAAGATAGAAAAACTGTCAAAGCTGTAGTGGGTCTGTTAACGGGGCATTGTAAACTCAATAGGCATTTAAAGCTGATGGGAATAGAGTTTTTAAAAATAGTCAATCTGGAGAATGTAATCTAGAGTTTAGAGGACCACAATAGATCTGGAAAGGTCGCAAGAGCCACCTCATAAAATCTATCTACATCCTTTTGCGATTTCTTCCACACCTTTTATACACACATTTCAAAAATTTCTCACAAACCCTCTGTACACTTCTTATAAGTTGTATATTTCTTCTACCCCTCGTAAGTCTTGAAAAAGTTTGTTCAGAGTGGATATTTTTCTCAGTGTATTTTATTTAGTTTACCCACTTGCCGAAATATTTCAAAAAAAAAACCATAAATCTAAATGTGTCACTTTTAATTCAATTAACAGTTTAGTACCCCAAAAGCATCTCAAGAGCTATCTATTGTATTTCTTGAAAAAGTAGTTACCTACACTAGAGTATATTCATATAAAAAGCTTTCTCGTCACGTCGGGCTCATTGTCAATGAACCTGAGTTTATTACACTCCATTTTTTCTTACAGAAATCTAGTTATTTTGTTGTATCTAATGGGAGTATTCCCGCAGAGAGTGTTTAAGTCACACCTGTACAGTATTATTATCACATATACAGGATGTTCCATAAGTTTGTTGATCTACCAGAGTTTTTATTTTTGAGAAAATGACATGTATAATGTATAAAAATGATCAGTCTATTTATAAGTGTGAATGGTACTACAAGGCTAGCGAGTTCGAAGGATGGGAACTTCCAAAAAGGGTTAAAATGTACAGAGTGTCTCATAGAATGAAAAATAGATCTTGTAGTGTGGCCAAATTTATAACAGAATTGAGTAAATGTCAACAAAGTATGAATATGAGTTAGAAATGCAAAATACTTTTTATAATTACATATTTTCAGTATAACGAATTGGAGGTTGCTACCTGAAATCCCTGTACGCAAATATACCGAAAAGTAAAGTGTAGGTATACAGTTTACCTCTATAAAAATAAATCATATTGAAATGGGACTCAAGGTGCGCTAGAGGGTGGACAAAGCATTCTATGCGGCAAGGTGTTACGTCTTTTATATAAAAAAAAGCTGGAGAAAAATACAAGAGATGAGCAGATGTTACCGACATTACAAGTTTTGATATTTTCGATGGGTAGAAAGGTTAAGAAAAAAAAATATTGGAGGAAAAAAAGACATCTGCCTTGACTTTTTTCAGTAAAGTGAGTTGCGATCGTAAAAGCACGCTTTTACGACTAAAAAGTAGAAAAAATGTAGAAGCTTGTGATAAATATACAGTTCAAAAGTTATATAAAAAAAAGGTTTTGGAGGAAGTGCAAATAAAGATTGATTATTCCATTTACTTTATCTTTTGCATTTACTACATTTTCTCACAATTTTGATGCTCTATTGCTTTGTCTTGGCCTATAATCCCAAACAAATTAAAAGTTAATGATAAATATTTTACACGAAATCATCTTATTTATAAGTAATCCATATCTGAAAGTTATCTTGTACCTATTCTTAAACTGTTTGTAGACAACAAATATCAATAAATAACAAATAATTTAAGAACAACAAATATTTGTAAGCAAATGACCGAAAATTTTACTGATAAACAAGCTGAGACTGGTCAAGATTTTACGTAGAAACCTTGCAACCCTTTTTTGAAAAACTAGGCATATAATATTAGATATATCTCCAGATGGGGAAGGGAAATATCATGATTTATTACAAATATTGTACCACAACATATCTGGTGGAAAAGGATGACAAAAGAAAAAAAAAAAAAAATTAAGGTACAGGGTGTCCTAAGATAAAACGACTCTAATTTTCGAAATACCTAGCAGTACCATCCAATTTTTTGGAATGCCTAGATCTTACTATGGATTCCAGGACATACTGGAATAGAAGGAAATGAAATAGCGGATGAACTAGTAAAGAGGGGGGCTGAAATACCTTTCTGGGGGCCTGAACCCATTTGCGGAATCAGCCCCAATGTAATATTGGAAGAAATAGTTGAAGTTGAAGCCTGCAGATATCCTAAAATTCGTCCAGGAAATAGAACTAAATGAGCTACTAGTTTCAGAGACTCTCCTCAGAAACAAAGTAGAAGTAAGAGGGCACAATAGATCTTTTAGGTCTCAGTGAAAGTTACCCCAAAAAATACATACATACGTACCATTCAATTACCTCCGTCACTGGTTGACAATGTTGTGTTTATGTTTACTGGCATGAATTTTCAAAATACTCTAAATATAAAACGAGAACAATAAAAAGACAAATTTTATGTTATCCAATTTTGGCACAAACAAAATGTATGCTTTACGTCAAGAAAAAATTTTTTTTGTTTAATTTTTAATCCCCACAATCTTGGATAAAGATACAAACAACATAGCCTGTACATCTACCCAAAACTAGACCTAAATGTCAAATTTTGGTCTAATTGGACACCTGATTTGATTTTGGGGGTACCTACTTAAAAATTATAGTTTAAATAAATCTAAAGTGTACGCCACTGAAAGAAAAAGGGGTTGATTCCGTGGGTGGCAAGCTGCACCTAACGCACCTTATATCTTATATCCAAAAGCTCAGGTAAAATCTGAAATACCCCAAAAATACCAAAAGCTCCTACCGGCGCATGAGCGTGCCCCACTTTTTTGCCCACTACGCGAATGGATTTTAGATTTCATGACGACCAAACAAAACATGGTTGGTTAGGTTAGTGGCGTCATGACAATGTTGTAGCGCGCACGAAATTTCCTGTGTGGAGTTTTACAGAATAGATCGCGTCGTGCGGAGTTTTTATTTCAGTTTTGACATTTCAGTGATTTTGTTGTGCAATTTTGTTTTAAATACGTTTCAAGGATTTGTTTTACCTTTTTGGAAGTGCCAACCAAGGTTAGAGATATTAGTTGCTTGGTTTTTTTTTTAATTTGCAACATTTCGTCAATGACATTGTTTTATTCGCTTTTTTGACCTTTTAATGTTTGACGTTTTACTATTTTGAAATATAATAGGAATCGATATCACTTTACGAAACGCCCTGTTACAAATATTTTTTTTTATTTAAAAATACCATAGGGATAAAATCACAATTACTCAACATCCTTTATGTTAATTATTTTCTAGATTAGTAATCAACTTCTGGTAAAATTATTAACAATTCTTTGAAATTTACATATTGTTTCCTGCGGTGTTATTCATCTGCCATAATAATAGTTACTATTTTTGCTTTATACGTGAAGATATTGTCAAGTTATCATTTTTATTTTAGCGGTAGGGTTTTTCAAGCTTCACCCACTTTATATATTTAAATTAAAATTAAAATAAGGTCGTTGAATTCGTGTGTAATAAAATAAAACACATTATTCCATATTATTGCGAAATAATTCGTATCTATAAAATTACTTCCAGCTATACAAAATTTGCGACAGTATTTTTTTATATTGTGACATTGACTACCTGCACACGTGCTTTCCCACGTATACCTGAGTGAATACAATTAAAAAAAAATACTTTGTCCTCTAAAAATACCTGTAAAGTTAATTTTCAAAGCTTGTACCTCAATTCAAGACCCTTTCTTCTGGTAGATTTGCTAAAATATCCTCAAAAATTTTTTTTTTATTTCAGGAATTTCATCAAACAGTGCTACGATTTTTTTGAAAAAAAAAACCCTTAACTTGTGCGCGTGTGTTTTGAAGATTTAATTAAATTAAAAAATGCAAAATATCCAAATTCACGAGCCACCGTCGAGTGTTCGCCGTTTAAACGACAAGTCGTTGGAAGTGACTCCATCTAACGGGGATGTTATGAAATTAAGAGTATCGCAATTACGAGAAACGCAATGTCGCGTACCGAGAGTTACTTCGGATCGGAAAAACGTTCATCTCGGACCTAGTAATGGCGAGAAACTTTTGCAAAATTCTATTATTGCCGATAAATATCAATTATTTGAACAAGTCGAGGGTAGTTCGCTTTATCGATGCATGGAAATCAATACCAAGGAGGAGTTGGTATGCAAGGTAAGTCAGCTATGATTTTAATTTATGAATCCAGAATTATTTTCATAACCCTACAGCTTGGCAGATCTAATTGACAGAACGGCTTCTTCTATCAGCTCATTATTAAGCTTACAGTGCCCATTTACTTGACCAATTATAGTTTTTAAAGTATTCATGTCTTTACTTATTAAATCTAGACTAATTAGGATTCGATAGATGTCCTAATAAGGCTCTGTCAACTGAATTAGTACTATAAAAATCTCTAGTGAAAAAGGAAGAGAAACATTGCAGAAATCTAATGATCTGTTCGCTGCTAGAGTACTCATAAGCGTAACTAGGGGGGCTGAGCTCCTCTAAAAAGCCGCAAAGGTCCCTCAACAGGCCAACCCCCAATACATGATGCAAGAGTAACCAAAAGTTTTTTGTTACTGGTGGGGCATCTAGTTTCTGCTTCAGCCCCCCCAAAAATTTTATACTAGTTGATATGATGGTACCCAAAGCCAAATTGTTTTCTTGCAAATTCATTTTTAATATGCCTTTTAATATTTTAATTGTTTTAGCTTTATTGGTTCCTAATGTTATAAAAGTATTTTAGAAAATCTTGTAAATGTTAACTACTTTTGACAAAAGAAACCAATACTAAGTAATAATCAGTGCAATCAGCAATCATTAGAGAGTAATCATTTTTAAATAGAAATATTTTGGCTATTGTGTACTATAATTAGGGAATATACATCAACGTTATTATTATTTCATTTATTATAAACAAATATCGATAATGTTCGAATAATTGATCAATTATTTGTAATTAAAATTATTATTAAATCCTGCTTTGGGAAATATTTTAGTCGAGTGCGAATAATTTGGCACGTACATTATTTTTTCTACGGTTTCGCGATAAGAATATCAAAAATTCTTTCGAGCAAGTTACGTACAATATTTTTTCTATTTTTAAAAATTTTTATACACAATTTGGCGCGGTTTAAAATAATAAAATAACTGAAATCTAATTTTTAAAACCCTCAACGATAAAAAATCCCGTTTTATACATAAATTTCCATAATAGACATATTTTATTTATACAGTATCTTGTGAGATATAGCACCCCCCAAACATCTAACCAAAATTTTAAAAAATTCTATTATCACCACCCTTCTTGTTGAGTAATAGCAAATTTTAATTCAAATCAAACTACTTACTATTAAAGTGTGGATGTATATAAAAACCGGTTTTTTGGTCCAAGGAGATGACCATAAACAGGTCGGACGACCAAGATTTCGCGTTCCGAGTCTGGGAATGCAACACCATAAAATAGGACCATCCGGTTTGATACGAAGACCTTTGCCCTTTTTAGTTACGCACTAATATTTCTCGATTAATTTCGATGTTGTGGGAAATCTGGGAGAAAATTGTGAAAATTTATGCACCCTATTTTATTCTAGAATAAAATTTATATTCAGTATTTAATGATATATATTATAAAACTGATTTTATGTAAAAATTTGAAAGGGGTTTCAGGTAAAAAGATCATTACCATTTTTTTACAGCTGGTATTTTAGTTTATTCTCGTTTTTTACCCTTTTTTATTTCGAAAATTGAAAATTTTCTGCTTAAAAAGGTCTTATTTTCTCACATAGCTCCTGTTAATTTTTTTTTACCTGTTCCTTTCTATTGTATAGTTTTTATTTGACCTACTACAGTGTTTATTGATTTTAGCACTTTTTTCCATTGAAATATTTTTAATTTGACATTTTTAACCTCCTGCAGTTTCAATCTAAAGCTTCAGCTTGATTTCTAGTCGTTCCTTAGCCACTGTTTAGTATCAATAAAATTTATAAATTAATTATACTTATACAGGGTGTTTTCAAATGACACTTACAACGTTTGCATGTAGATATCTCTCATAAAATTGGACAAAATGATATAAGGATTGAGGGGTCCAGCTCATTTACTCAAATGTCACTTTTCTCCTCCCATTTTCCACGCCACTGATTTGTGGGTATTTTCAATTAATTTTTCACGTAAAAAACACAAAAAATGTGTGATTTGAAAACACCCTGTGTATAATTATATTTGAGGTAAGTGAATAAAAATTTAAAATATTAAAATTACAAAATATTGGATAAGCAAAATTGATTCTCATAAGGTTTCGCAATTCTGATAATATCGTTTAGACGGAATTTATTTATTTATTTATTATCTGTATACGTAACACATATTTATCTTCTTCTCATATAAATATTGCAAAAGTAACATTATCTCAAGTATTTGGATGAGCAGGTACATGTATCTGCATATCAATATTTTATATTTGTACAAGATAATATACCAAAATAATTCATGCGATTGTATATATTGACTTTATCGATGTATTTATCAAAATTTTATACGTAAAATTCTGGTGTACATGTTGAGTACAAATGGTATTCGGAAATCGGTCAAAAATCGAATATTTTGAGTAAAATTTGAAAAAATAGATTCAGAAACTCTTAAAATTGCTTCTTCCATACTTAAAATGCGTACTCGAAAATTTTAAATCAAAAAGCATAACGAAGGTTATTACGTACAAAAACATAAACTATCCGGTTAGTTATACTTGACGCATCGTGGAAAAATATTTTCATGGAAACTTTATGGAAATTTCCGTGTTTTGAGTGGTGTCACCTTCTCAAATACATTTGAAACGTAGATCTCCAGCGTATAGATCAAATATTGGAATTAAATATGTGTGTATGTACAAAATATATAAGTGCAGATAGTATTACTACTTAATTCAAGCCTATAAATTGCGTTGCTCAATATAAATGATGTAATTATATACAAGGTAAAATAGTTTTATTGTCTTTGGACATGATTACAAGGAGATTTGCAGAAAAACAAACTTGAATGGGAGATATAGATAGAATTTTTTATTGTTGGAGTAATGTTAATATAGGAGGGTCATCGGATGACCTCAAATTGTTTATTTACAATATTTTACCAAGGTAGTGTAGGAACGAGAAATTATGGCTACAATTTTGGTTTTCACAATAATTTTTCTATGGTCTTTAACCATTCAGTAGATTTATTGATCTTATTTTTAAGTAAAACTGCGCTAAGAGTTTTAACAGGGATCCTAAAGGGACATTGTCGCCTGAATGGGCACCTTAAACAACTCAAAATAGTGGAGGAAGAAGAATGTAGATTTTATGACATGAAAGAAAAAACCTCCATCCACATACTTTCCAATTGCACAGCACTCCAGACTCCTAGAGCACAGTATCTGGGAGATTACTGGATAGAAGAGATTATTTACTTAAGTTGAAGCCTGTAGAAGTCCTAAAATTCCTCCGGGGACTAAAGGAGCCACTAGTTTCAGAGACTCTCCTCAGAAACTAAGTAGAAGTAAGGGGGCACAGGTCTCAGTGAATGTTACCCCATAATAATTATTTTTTCTGCGAGTTCATATTATATTTTTATAAGTTTATTATTGAACTTTTGAGTTGTTGGTGATGAATATCAGTTAAACTTTCATAATAAATAAACTATTTAACTGTTAAGTTCCTAGCCTGAGGCTTTGATTTTGAAATAAGTAATCTTAATTAAATGTTACTCCCTATGTGAGTATATATAGTAAATTCCTGAAATATCTAATTGCAGTTGAAACAACATGCAAATGCTGCAAGCTCAGAGTAAATGCACGAGTTTTCTGACATTTCCTTCAATTCTTGTATTGTTTATATTTCTAATATCAAATATCGTGATTGCAAACATCAATTATTTTATTGTTATATAAAAAGTAACTCCTCCCTAAATTACAAACATTATTACCCTTACTATTATTAACGAGCCACATAAACCACCCTTTTATATTTCGAGATTTTTCCCCGAAACAAAAACATCAATTTTAATCCTCCATTTCCCTCGAGTTGCTTAATTTAAATACACCGATCATTAATTCACCTTACGAATACACACACAAATCCTCTTTCTTCAACCCTCCTACCATCCCTTAAATCTACACCAATTTATCACCCTCGAAAGAAACCATTATATCAAGCCCCTGGGAAAATTTCAGCAAATTCCCAGGGAGTATAGTATAAAAAAAACCCTTTCATTCACCCACCCTATCTTCAAGTACCACGTGAGGTGCGTTAAATACGAGAAATATTATCTCTCTGTATATAAATGTGAACTAAATCTACTATTCTTGCGTAATTTTTGTTTCATTATAAATTCAATGGTATTGTGACATTTTCTGTGTTAGCTGCAACATGTTGTGTTTTTTTTTTCTTCTCTCATTTCAGTTCACTCCTACTGACAATATAATTAATATTGAAATTTAAAATACCACTCGAGCATTCTCGGAATAACGATCGAATAATTTCAAAAGCAAACTATGATCTAATAATAATACATTTGTTATTACGTTATATATAGTATTAGTAGACCTTATATGGCAACATCTATTCTCGAGAGCCGTACCTAGGTACACATAGGCGTGTTCTGGACAATTTACACGAACGTACTTAACCGGACACTTAACACCGGCAGTCGAAGTTACCCTTATTACACAAACTTTTATTGGCAAAGTAGGCAATTCCCTATTAGACCAGGGTTGATCATTTTTAAAATGGTAAGCAGTGAAAAAAATTATAGTAGGATGATACTCATTGGAAAAGGTAGAGAATATAACAAAAAGGAAAGGAAAAATAAATTACGGGCGATCGGAGGTCGGGAAGGGGGTGGGGGTGAGTTTTTAAGGGTGAAAAACGGTTAATCTCGATTTCCGGTAGAACTGAAAGCCTTATGAAAAAAGTTGAATGGCAAAGTTGTAGGTAATAAAAAGATCTACAACTTTTGTATCGACACTTTTTTCACATAACCTCAAAATTTATGTGAAAAATTTGAATATCTGAGTTTTTGGTTTTTTATATTTATCTTTTGCAAAAAAAGTTATTTTTCCACGAAATTTGGTGAAAACTCACCTTTGTATGTTCCAAATTTGCAGTAATTTTTTTGATTTAAAATATTCATTTTTTCACCTTTTTTTGACTTCATATCGAAAAAGCACCCTAATTTTCAATCGAAAATTCTCACGTCAAAATATCTGCTTTTTTAAAAAGTTGGTGTGTTTCTTATTCGTTGAAATCTCTACTTTCTGATGGTATGAAAAAAAATATACATTACTATGGTAAATGTTCTCAGAAAATGCGGATAATAAAAAAAAACTCGAATCCAAAATTTTTTTTTTATCATTATGTATAATTTTGAACAATTTATTAAAATTTACACTTTAATTACTAGAAAAACGTAAGATTATAACATGAAGTTTCACATTTTTCTAGTAATTAAAGTGTAAATTTTAATAAATTGTTCAAAATTATACTTAATGCATGATTAAAAAAAAAAAATTTTCGGATTCGAGTTTTTTTTATTATTTGCATTTTCTGAGAACTTTTACCATAGTAATGTATATTTTTTATTACACCATCAGAAAGTAGAGATTTCAACGAATAGGAAATACATTAACTTTTTTAAAAATGCAGATATTTTGACGTGAAAACTTTCGATTGAAAATTAAGGTGCTTTTTCGATATCAAGTCAAAATAAGGGGAAAAAATGAATATTTTAAATCAAAAAAATTACTGTATGTTTGGGACATACAAAGGTGAGTTTTCACCAAATTTCGAGAAAAAATAACTTTTTTTGCAAAAGATAAAAATAAAAAACCAAAAACTCAGTTATTCGAATTTTTCACATAAATTTTGAGGTTATGTGAAAAAAGTGTCGATACAAAAGTTGTGGATCCTTTTATTACCTACAACTTTGCCTTTCAACTTTTTTTCATAAGACTTGCAGTTTTACCGGAAATCGAGATTAACCGTTTTTCACCCTTAAAAACTCACTCCCTCCCCCTTCCCGACCTCAGATCGCACGTAATTTATTTTTCCCTTCATTTTTGTTATATTCTCCACCTCTTCCAATGGATTTCATCCTACTATAATTTTTTTTGGTCTCAAAAATTATCGACCCTGGTCTATATACTTTGAAATAAGCTGACGCTTGATCAAAATTAGGACCAGGGCAGATATTAACAGATTTGTATGCTGCGCAACCTTCAGCACAAGGTGATTCCACTATTTTGATATATCAAGGTGTGCAATTTATTTTTATAGAATGAACAGGTGAATCAAGTTACTTAAATGATTATTGTTTTTACAGATTGTATCAAGAGAAAGTCATTCCTTAGTATCGGCCCATTACAAATTGGATTTTCATCCGCGAATATCTTCGATTCACGAAGTGGTAGCGAGAAATCGTTATTTGTATTTGGTGTTTCCTAAAGCTCACGGAGATTTGCATTCTTACGTTAGATCGAGGAAACGTCTTCGCGAATCCGAAGCGAAAAGGTTGTTCAAACAAATCGCTGAAACTGTTCAAGTTTGTCACGAAAACGGGATCGTCCTCAGGGATTTGAAGCTGAGAAAATTCGTTTTTGCCGATCAACAAAGGTAAGTTTTTTAGAATTTATATATTAGGTGCGTTCTTTTTGACTGAGACTGTATTTTATTAACCGTAATAGATAGAATGTTGAAATTTTGGCTGAAAAGTGAAAAGTTTCAATTTGATAATTATGTGTCGAATTTTTAATTTAATGTTTCCAATATGAGATCATTTAATATTACAAAATATATACACTTGATGTATGTAATGCAATGTGATATGTAATAGTTGCGGCAAAACTATTTGAGAAACAGAATTTCTTAACCGATGTCGGGAAAGAGAAAGAGAAAAAGAAACAGAAAGAGACAGGAGTTGTATTGAAAGAACAAGCGGCTATTAGGAAATCGATAATGATAGCCGAGTCAAGTATAAACCAGAATTGTACTTAGCCCAATAGTATATTATTAAACGAGTGCAGAATGATGGCTATTATTCACCAAAACGAGCGAGAGCAGTGAGTGAGTTTTGGAATCATCCAAGTGAATAGTAGCCATTCTACACAAGTAAAAGACTATACTTTTTCCACGACTAAAAAAAGAAAGCTCCCAGTGAGGATCGAACCCCAATCGTCCGCGCCAGAGTCAACTATTTCTACCACTAGGCTATAGAGCATGTTAATTTTCAAAAAGGGATACGTAACATACAGTTTTAATCGAAACCTTTACATTTATAAATGTTAAAATGAAGTCCCTCACTGGTTTTCGATTATGTGATGCAATTTTTTTAAATCCTTGACTAAAATAAAATCATGGCGAGAACTTGGCGGGCAGCCATGTATATATAATACATACATATACATTATATATGTATATAAAATTTAATCTGTGCAACTAAACGCTGTCAAAAAATTTAACTGGAGGTCAAGTTTAAAGGTTGCCTATATGTATTTGAATAATCGGTGGGTGGATGTAATTCAATTTTCATTTTTCGGTTTACATTGTTACAAGGTTATCGCCAAATGAACATGAATGTTGTTGTTTTCCTTTTACATATTCGGTTTTAGATATTTCAAAATATCCCACTATCACCACTCATTAGATTGTCAATTAATTATGTCTAAGACTATTATCTCAACAAAAAAAGCATTTAGTATTAATTAGTTACAATTAATGATGATGAAATGGATTTCAAAAAGCCTTTTTATCCCTTTTAACTGGGACACCTCGTATAATACTTTTTTTATAATTTCTTGAAAGTCAATTTCAATCCCATTTTTCGCAAACACAAAACAAAACCCTGCGCCACTGGAGGAATAGAATAATGTTGTAAATCATTTTAAGGACACAGTAGATCGCATAAATCACTAACCTACGAAATTTTGTATATGGTTATACCAAATTTAGTTTAATTTTTCTCTTAGTGGTTTTTTTTTTTTTTTTTTTTTCTACGTTTTTGAAACTGGCAGAGCCAACAGGCCAGTTACATTTTAGTTTGTTTTGTCAATTTTACATATAAAATTTTGTGTTAGATATATATAATTAGTATTTGCCTGATAAATTTTTTCTTCTCGTTTTCAAATGGTCTTTTCTATTTTTCTTAATTTTTTTTTTATTATTTTTTTTTTGTTTATTTTGTTTTTTGTTTTCCCTTCTTTTTTAATTCATTCATCTTTATATATACATAATTTTTTTTTTTTTTTTTTTCAACTAACTGAAGTATAATTTTTTGTCGTTAACGTAAATTTTGTTTTATTCAATTTCTTTATTTAACAACAAAATATAAGCACGTTTATGTAAATAATTCTACAATTCTTATGGTTGTTACATACTTTTTGAGCCGGAAATCCCAAAATCCAGCTGTGAGACACCGGATGTGAAAAAATAGCTTTTGTACTCGCAATCGACGTATGATGCGTAGATCAGCGTGAACCAAAATTGAATTTCAGGTTATTTTTATTTTACCTGAAAGATTTCCGTTTCGAACTGGCTTGAAAAAAATTCACCACATCAAACAATTTCAAAAAACCAAATATATGTACAAAGGCAAGATATAAATAAAATGGTAATTGCTTAATTTCGAGATATTAGCAAATACGTTTGGCTGCTAGTTGAACGAGATTTTATATTTATCTGGTGTTTTATTGCAAAATGACATACCTAGAATAAACATACCGAGTGATACTATAAGGAAGGATCAATTAAATGAGAAAAAACTGTGTCCGCACCTTATGAACAAGTTTCCAATATAAATAAAGTAAATATTATTATTAGATTCATAGTGATGTGTATGACGCCACATCGATTGCCTAATATCAGTTGAAACACGTGGATCGTAGATTATAATCTTTTGAAATTAGTAAATTCTTTCTCGTCCTCACTTAGATAGAGGAACAGTTTATTTGATAAATATATCGTAAACTTGCTTAGATCAATTAATTTAGTATACAGGGTGTCCTAAAGTCAAGTTGTCCACTCTGTAAGTGGTAATATTTAAAATATTTGTTAGTCAGCTTTGGCACGTGTCTCTAGCACGTTTTTTTTGTTTGAATCCATCGAGATGTACAACCACGTGCTCCTGTTTGTGTTCCTTGTCGTATAGATTAGAATGACCTTGTTAAAACGATTTAAATAAATTGACGAAACGTTTCTTCGCCATCTGCAATTTGTAAATCGTTTTATTGTGAAGAAATTCCCTATTGTTTTCGAAGAACAAAACTGGGTTGACACACCTTGGCTGTAAAGTATTTTTTTTTCTTCGTTTCTAGAAGTACCAAGACATCTAGATAGTATCGCACATATGTACATGATATTTTTGTGGTTTTCTATATTTATACTAGCTGTGGTGTAATTTTTCGATGTAGCAACTCATCCCACAAAAACGTTTCGACACAATTTTAACAAGATATTAACAGTTTACAGTATGACGTGATGACATATCGCGTTTACAGGGACAAGTAAAGATATACGAGGTGGAATCCAGCAATGAAAGCCTGACCTTTTCTTAACAAACAATGGAAATTGTTTACCAGCAATCGATCGAAAAACAAAATACCTAACCTCACCTCAATTCGACCATATCCGGTAGCTTAGACCGAATTGAATCGCGATATTAAGAAAAATAAGAATATTCGCTCTGCCGGAAATTGAAAATATTTAATTAGAATTGTTTGACGTCACAAATTCCTCGCGAAAATAGATCTGTCCCAAGTGCATCCGGTTTATGTTAATATAGTGCAAAAAAAAAACCATAAACTTAGCGTGGTGCCGTAAGATTCGCATTTTGTTCTAAAAATATAAATCTCTGGTCGTGACAAAAGAAAACGAGTTTACGGGAGAGTTGAGCGTAGAAAAAGTATAGTTGAGTTGTAAAATTAGGCACCAAAACATCCTTTGGAATACAACATAGTAAGTGATAATGACAATGAACCTCGAATTTTCATTGACAATAAAATCCACCTTCAACAAAAAAACAATAATTTCCATGTAGGTATAACCTTCACATTAAATACGAGGCTTTCATGTTGATACATATTTATCAATAATTTTGAATAAATTATTAACAAACATGGAAAATTTTTTAAAATGTCCACGTCCAAGTCGAGATATAATTTCAAAATATTATTGTTTCCTACGCAAACAAAGAATTAAATAAAAATATTGTTGTTAAATGCAGGTTTATAGTTTGTCTCTTGTATATAATGGGCCAATTGCCTATAACCAGGCCCGCCCTTGCATACTGTTCAATAATTATTCCCATATTATCTCTTTAATGCAGCAATTTTTCTCTATGGTCATTTCCTGATGAATATTAGATGAAATTATGTGATTTACATCTTATTTTCGATGCCTCACGTATGGTACAAAATACATTCATGTTGTTCGACATAAAGTATTTCAAAACAGTATGTTGCATCAATATTTGTAGTTATTAAACTTGTTTTCGAATTTCCTAATCGCATCTGGTTATAAATTTTTGGGTCTGATTGCTGCGTGACTGAATGATTCACTTACAACATCATTTCTTTCACAAAGGAACAAATAGAAATTGATATTTATCAAGCAATTAAAAATCACTGCCAGCTGCAATTTGTAAAAAAAAATTATTATAGATAGGATTGTCGTTTAGAAAAAAAGTTTTGTTATTTCTAAGGATGTTAAAAGACGGAAGAAACGTCTCACGTTTGGGCACACGCCAGGAAGTGACAGAAAAAGGATTTAACTTTGAGCTCTCCTACATCCTGTCGTTAGCGAAATCAAAAGAAACTTGATATTCAATGTCTAAAGGTCATTTGTTCCGCTTCATTCATAAGAGTCATATTATCATAGTGTTTTGTTCCTATTAAAATCATTCTAAAATTTTAACCTTCACAGCTTTTTATTGCGTAATATCGTGTACGTCTATCGTAAACATCCGTTTTGCGAAAATTTATAATTTATTAATGGCCACGTCACATTTACAATGACAAAAACAACTTAGTATGACCTGATGTTAAAATTCGTACGCAATCCTCTCCTTGGGATAGAGTGGCATGATACAAGCATGTGGCACACTTCACATGATAAAATACAGGCAGAGGTGACGTGCCTCTGGCGTGGCCACGTCACACAAAAGTGTTTGACAATGACAAAAACAGCCTACTATGACCTGCTGTTAAAATTCAAACGCAATCCTCTCCTTGGGATAGAGTGGCATGATACAAGCATGTGGCACACTTCACATGATGGAATACAGGCAGAGGTGACGTGCCTCTGGCGTGGCCACGTCACACAAAAGTGTTTGACAATGACAAAAACAGCCTAGTATGACCTGCTGTTAAAATTCAAACGCAATCCTCTCCTTGGGATAGAGTGGCATGATACAAGCATGTGGCACACTTCACATGATGGAATACAGGCAGAGGTGACGTGCCTCTGGCGTGGCCACGTCACACAAAAGTGTTTGACAATGACAAAAACAGCCTGCTGTTAAAATTCGAACGCAATCCTCTCCTTGGGATAGAGTGGCATGATACAAGCATGTGGCACACTTCACATGATAGAATACAGGCAGAGGTGACGTGCCTCTGGCGTGGCCACGTCACACAAAAGTGTTTGACAATGACAAAAACAGCCTGCTGTTAAAACTCGAACGCAATCCTCTCCTTGTGATAGAGTGCATTTAAGGCTGTAAAAATCTATAAAATCTACTGTGTACTTGTTAATTTATATGGCAATAAAAGAAAGTTTTCCACTATAATCCGATGTCGTAAGTTGAAATGAAAGAAATGTTGTAGACTGAAAGTAGACAAAGACAGATAGAGAGTTCACTGACATTCTTGACTATTAATGCATCGTACTCTAGTACTTAAATTTCTACAAATAATTCTTCTAATTTACCAACCATGGGAAAAATGAATAATTAGGATTGTTACAAAAACTTTGTCTTTTGATCAAATCTGTTTATTTTTTGTTAATAAAGAATCCGCCCTCTTTCGAATACTACCCCGGTAATTGTCCACATGTTTCCTGTATAAATAATAAGTTAGAAATCAGGATGAGAACAAAAACCTAAACAAAAATATAGAGAACCACCAGACATCTGCCATATGATTTCCTCTGTAAATTTTACCTGGTCGAATATAAAAAAAGACAAAAAAAAATAAATGCCCTCGAGATTCGTGCTCCGGATTAAAAGGAGATGATTTGAAAGGAAGCCAGTGAAAAAGATAGTCCTTTGTTTCGGTTTTTTTTTCTGAGAGGTCGGTCTCAACATCTGCCACGCGACAGTTTTTTGATAATATATTGTGACTTTGGGGATAATTGTGATGTAACTTGATATAATAAAGAAAGTACCGAGTGTCCTAAGAACTTGGGAGATGATAGTGGAGCTAAAAATAATTATAGTTTGGATGTATTAAAGTATACGTATACGTTCATTGAAAAGTAGACAATCGTCGGCAAAAATCGCAAGAGATAACCTTAAGAGTCAAGCATTTTATTGTAAAAGAAGGCCAAGTCTAACAAAATGCAACTCAGTTCACACGGTAAGTAGGTTAAGGCCTATCGGCAAACCAAACTCGAGGTTTTTAATTTTGCATGTAAACCAGCACCACGTTGCAAACTATAAGCAATGTTGCCAGTGCAGATTAAAAAAAGTATCAAAATATTATTGTGTTTGTTAAAAAAATGTATTCAAATAAGGATGATTCCATGTCAACTGAGACCTGAAAGATCTATTGCGCTCCCTTACTTCTACTTAGTGTCTAAGGAGAGTCTAGTTTAGTCCTATTTCCTGGAGGAATTTTAGAATAATCTGCAGGCTTCAACTTAGATAAATGTTTCTCTTCTATCCGGTAATCACCCAGGTACTGTGCTTTAGGATTTTCTGGAGTGCTGTGCAGTTGGAGAGTATGTGGATGGAGGTTTCTTCTTGCCAGAAAAATCTTTGTCATTGCAAATTGGTATTACAACACTTTATGTTCGAAAAATTCTTATTTATCCAGATTTATTAAAAATCTAACAACACTGTGTCGAATAACGAACGGCGACAACCGCTTTGGAAACGAGAAAAAATTTTCAACGCAACAAAAAGAGATAGGAAATAAACGTAGTTTCGTTTTGAATCGGATGTATATGCATTGAGTAAATTTTGCTTATTGCTTCAATGTGTTTTGATCTTTCGTCCTAAATTTTCGAGGACTTGCAACATTGTTTTTTTTTTCAATTCCAGTGTAGGTCAAAGTAGTAAGTTATATGTAATTAGATGTTGGTATTGCTACATTTTTTAAGTGGAAAATGAGGTTTTTACAGAGAGTTTGGTCCATAACTTTTTTAGATTTGATTGTAGGGCCACGTGTTCTGTTACGTAACTCGCTCTATTTTCTTCGACAACAAAAAGTAAGGTCCCAACCATTTTTTTTCTGAATCCCTTTAAACACCTGGTGTGTATCTAACACCTACAATAGTTCTGACGTTGTTGACAATGCAGATGGCCTTACATAATAGACCAACATAATGTTGGTTAAGGTTACAGTAAATTCAAGTAAAGGTATTAGATGAATCGCTGTAGATCCTGTCAAAAAGGACGTTTAGAATTTGGTACATCTGCTGAAAATAGCTTTGTTTGATTTTTCGAAATGTATATGAATATTTTAGTGGTAGTGACCCAGCAAATAAGGAGTCACTGTATTGAAAAAATAGTGGGTGAATCTAAAAATAATGTGCCAAATATGATTGGCAAAAAAATGAATGTTTTTGAATTATTTTACATATAATAGTCGTGAAATATATTCAAATTTTTTATGAAAATATTAAAAATTTATGTTACCAAACATGAATAAATGCTAATAAAGAATGATGAGGAAATAATTACCATTTGCCATATTTTTTTCCATTTAAAATCAGTATAACTATTCATATTATGAGTCTGTAAGTGTCTTCTAATCTCATGAACCGTCATAGCTAGACAATTTATATTTTCGCACATGATATATTTTCTGTAACAACAAAAAGGCCGTGCATTTCGACAATTTTGAGACAGTTAAATATGATTATGAAGGAAACAAAGGAAATAAATCTCATTATACACCCATTACGTTAACGTGGTCAAAGTGAAGTAAGCAGATCAGTGTGGGCCCGTCAGCGATAATATACAGTTAGCAGTTTGTTGCGTATTTGGGCGTGGATTATAATACAATGTTACTGCAATGGAAATTGTCTCAAATTTACATAAAAAGGCAGTGCCGGAGAATGGGGATATATTTTTTATGGATATTTTGTAATGTTCCACTATAAATGTGCAAATCTATCAAATTCACTTTACCTACAATCGAGAATTACGATTCTGACCCAGAAAATGGGATACAAAGCGCTCGAAAATGTTTAGCCATTATTGGAAACGATTTCAAATTTTTTCATTCGATTATATTTATTGATGGTTTTAGGTCAAACAAGGCATAAACGAGTTTCGAAATAAATTAGCAATACACATTATTGAGCTTGGCGTATTGTTTTGCATAACACGACGGATTGAAATATGGACAAACTAAATATTTACAAAAGTTGTAAAATTAATTTATTGGGTATTGAAATCGGTGTAAAACCAAGATGGAACGTTCAATTTAAATGTTTAGCGATAAAAATATATATAATTAAGCAAACACTAACGTTAAATGGTCAAAATTCAAAAATTTCTTCAGATGGAGTGGATAATGAGATAGATGGAGTGGATAATGGGATATAAGGAGTGGATAATGGGATAGATGGAATGGATAATGGGAAATATGGAGCGGATAATGGGATAGATGGAATGGATAATGGGAAATATGGAGTGGATAATGGGATAGATAAAACATTATAAATGTTATTTAAAACAGCAACTTTTTAGGTAGCCTAGAATACAAATTCTGGATTTGAGCTCAGTAAGGCGAACCATGAACCAAGGTAGAACTATCAATTGCATGGAATTGTTGGATTAAATAAGCCTAGAAAGCAAAAAAAGGGATGTTCCAACCATGATGATAATTCCAGGGCTTTCTTCCTAAATGTTGTTCTATAGCTTTCCTTCTGTCATTCACAGAATGGCTAGTTGGGGAGTTTTGGTTTGAATTCAGTGTATTAGGGGAAAAGTTTTTCAAATAGTTGGCATTACTGGTTCCAACAGATCTATGGTTCCATGTGACGAGTCTCCATAGAAAATTGAACTAAACTTTATAATATATACCTCTCGTAACTTATAAGTTTACGATTCACGTGGTAAAAGATTCAATGGTAACACAAGTAATGGAGTTGGCAATATTTAGAGGTAACACCGTGTCGCCATATTCCTTTGTATATATAATATGAAATTTTTATTACCTAATTTTTTTTTCCACTGTTGCAATATTTAGAAACAAACAACTGAGTTGCGATGACAGGTTTTGTTGGTAATCATTTACATAAACTTATTGCAATAACTAATTGATAGTAATGGAATATTGAAAGATTAATTATTTAATTTTTTTTTATATTCAAGTTTTGAAATGGATTAGAATTTTATAATTAATCATTTTCAAGAGGTATTTGAATATTTTTCAAACTTTGAGCGTATATTTTTTCGGGGTAAAGCAAAAAAGGGACATTTTAGTTGCTAAATTTGTTTATTTATCATTTTTAACTAAGTACGGGCTGAAAACTAAAAAAAATTATTATCGAGCAATTAAAAACGATCCTAGCAGTAAAAATCACTTAAAAGTTTCATATGGTTCTGTCTTTTATCTTGGAAACCTGAAAAAACTTCCCAGGATTTTATTTTGAAAACTTTAGTCATAAAATTTCTCACTTCCAGTGTCTTTGACGAATAATTACCGATATACAGTACTTTGCATTCTAATCTGGTCACCCGGTAGATATCCGTCACGTTCAAAAACAGTTCTCTATTCAACCTTGCTGACTCCTCCCACGATTCTTCTAGATAGCAAACTCAGCGTACCGTCAAGTGTCTCAAAATGTGAAATGTGCATACTTTACTCCTAAGACCACTTCCGCATTTAAGTGTATATCAGGTCGATGGATGCCCGATGGCCTGCCTAACTATCTTCTAGTACGGTATGCGCGCGCATCTCTAGTTCAATGCACTATTAAATTTGCAGAATTAGAAATTGTGGTTGCGTCTGTCTCGGTAGGCGAGACGGGGCATTTACATTTGAAGTTTGTTGGGAAAGTCTCTGTATATATTTTTTCTATTACTCAAATCGTTAATTCTTCTTTTTCTTGAAAGGTGACTAAGTCTCGTTTTAAAAATAATGTTGTATTTTACAAAACACATCATTATTTAGTGTGATTCATTCAAACTCGTTTCGATTTTGGTATTGGCCTACGTAGACGAGTGTTATTTTTAAAATAAAAATCGGACGAGTTTGTCTCTTGCTAAGCCAATAAAAAATGTCTTGAGTCACCCACGACTTGGTTAAAAAAAAACTCGTTTTCCATTTCATCTGACTGTATTGGCTGAAGATTTTAGTACATTCAACTAATGACTAATGGTTTTAGGAATTAATAATAATTAATTTATTGCTTTTTACTAAACAATGTATGTATTTGAAAGATCTATTGTGCCCCCTTACTTCTACTTAGTTTCTGAGGAAAGTCTCTGTAACTAGTAGCTCCTATTTCCTGGACGAATTTTAGGATATCTGCAGGCTTCAACTTCAACTATTTCTTCCAATATTACCTTGGGGCTGATTCCGCAAAAAGGTTCAGGTCCCCAGAAAGGTATTTCAGACCCCCTCTTTGCTAGTTCATAGGCTATTTCATTTCCTTCTATTCCAGTGATTTAGCAAGAGCTCAGTGCTTTAATGACTGCTTGACTATCTGTCATTATGATAATCCTTTGTCCTCTGTATCCTTTATCAATGTTGAACTGAGCGTGGATTTCCGCTTGAAAGATACTTGGGGTTTTTCCCAAGTTTTCGGAGTGTTTGGTTCCTGGCCCGAACATAAAAATGTTACAGAAAAATGAACAAAATTTGGATAAATGTTTTCTTGTTTTCTCTCCTCCATCTCTAACCAACTTTTTGTTATTTTTGAAGTACTTCTGTAGACTTCTGAATTCATTGTACTGTATAAAATGTTGTTTAGCCTCCTTCCATTTCTTCTTTTTAAAAGTTTAGGATACCATATACGTTTTTTACTATAAACTCTATCGGTTTCGCAATTTACATTTTTCGCATCATCAGTATTATATTATAAAAATTGATATGCAAAATGATATTGTAGTTTTTTTTTTTGAAAATTTAAGCAATAAATTGTTACAAAATGTTTGAATAGTTGATAATACCAACTGACACAATTTTGCGCGAATAGAAATTGTAAACTTTGTTATCAGTTTCTTTTAAATATTTTACAGTTTCTGTATTTTAATCAAGTTAAGCAAGAATCGAAATAACAAGATAAAATTTTTCCAATTTTGTCCACAGGTGCGACGAATTCGCCAGATAACGTCATTTGGACCAACATAGTTATAAAAAAACTGTTGTAGTCGGATCTACAGATTTATTTGTGATAAGAATTATGAACCAACTGCGCTTTTTAAATGCAAAATATCGAAATATAATTTATGACAACACACACACATGTACACAGTGATTATGTAAAAGAATATTGCACTAAATAACATAATGTAATATCGCTTATTCTGTTAAAATTGAATTTTAAAATTGATTGTTACCTAAACTTGAGCAATTACCTCTGGCAAATTGCTAACTAGATCATTAGCGCACGTCAAATAATTTACCCAGTATATACAATTGATTTTTTTATTGTTTTTTGGTTGTGAAATAATGTCAAAGTTGAAATATATTCATTTCGGTAGTGGTAGTAATGATTATTAGGATGTTTTTGTCACTAAAGTTTTCTATATAAAATCTATCGAAAAATTGCTCAACGTAAGAGAACCGGCAATACAATATGCCGTTCATCGACCCAAATAAGGTTGTTATGCCGGAGAAAGCAATATGGCTACCTAAACCATCGTTTATAACGAAAGTTTATGAATTTCTTCACAATCGTATCTTGCAAAATCGCTAGTCATTACCATCTCTCGTTATTATTGTTGCATTATTTCGTCGGATCGAAACTCGAAAGCATTTAAGGTGGGTTCAAATTGGGAAATAATTGGGCAGTATATATAAAGACAGGTCTTTTATTAACATCACTATCCCTATATTACGCAACTCTTTCATCTGTGAATTCACGTTTACTTAAAAGAGAGAACTGGTTGTGTAGAAATAACTGTATTCTGAAATTTATTAAGTATATAACCTAAGAAAAGTGAAAATTTCAAGTTTAATATTGTTATGTTTTTCTCAACTTAAAAGAATTCTGGTCTCGGTAATAGTCTGCGTAATATTATTGCCAAAATGTATAATAAAACTGTTGCTACAACTTTGTACTCATGGTTTATTATAAATATTAACTAATTGCAGTTTAAACAAAATGTATTTTGTAATATCACTCTGTTGTATGTACATATATTCTCTTTGGTAACAATTTGCGATATTAGCAAACTTTGTTAACTAATATTAATTGCTTATTATAAAGCAATTTTGAAAAAAAAGGACCAGTGGCAGTACTAATGAAAATTTTATATTTTTCTAGTCATAATGACGACAGCATTGCAAAAAATAACGCGCAATTGTTATAAACATTTATGTAGAATGAAAATTTTTTTTAATTCCTTGATTTTCGAGAAAAATAATCATTTGTGACTAAGTCAGGGCTATACAGTGGCTCTTGGTACCAGAAATTGTGCACTACATTCTTAATTGGTGCTTGATAGTGATGCTATTTTTGAAAAATAAAAATATAATAAACTGGGAGTGGAAAGTAAGTTTAGAAAACTTCAAAAAAATGTATTATTATTACATTTGTAGAAAATTTTAAGGGAAGTAATTAATCAAAAAAATAATATCTCAAATATCTATGTATATAAAAAGATAAGTTAATATATTGTTTATAAATAGTATCACATCTTCTAGAACCTTCAAGTGCACTTATCTTAATTCAATCTGGAATATTATGATTAAAAGAAAAAGAATTAACCGAAAATTTAAAAAAAAATTCCTACCACACACTTTTAATAAAAAAAAATCACTATTGGTTGATAGATGATAGATATACTCTCGTATGATGATGAAGACAACTCACAGAACCATCCAGATACTTCTAGTATAGTACATTTCATAATATTTCGTTGACTGAGTATCTTTAATAATGAAACTTTATAGAAAATTGCATTTTCATTCATCCGAAAGGACTTACAATCAGACATTGGATGACAGATCTGTGAAAATTCACGTTAAATATTTTGACTCTAGCTTTAGACGTACCAAGGGCAGATTTGAAACTTATGCAAGTAAAGAGTTATGGAATCCACATCATCCAAAGGGATATTATGTAAAAGTTCTTAAAGTTATAAAAGAAGACAAACATCTGGAATCATCTAGATCTGTCATCATGATGTCTAGAAATGTCATCGTAAAGTCGAGAACTGTCTGGGATAGGTGAAAAGTATAAAAAACGGGACAATTGATATTAGTTAGTACTCAAAGTTACCTGTAAATGAGCAGGCAGTCTTTATAATAGTGATTTTGTTAATAATAAAAATGATTTAGCTCATTTGAAGGATAAAATCGATAAATATGATTCTCCGTAGTTTAAATTACGTCATTCTGTCATAAAATCTCACTAATTTTTTTACAATATTGTCAAGTAATGTGTAATTTTCTATTTTTAAATTGTCTAGTAATTCAAAAAGCATGTCTCGGCTTGTTAAAGAGGATTAAACAAGAATAATTGATGTGACTAAAAGTGATACGTCGCTGGTTAATGACAAGTCCAAACATGTAAATTTATTACGGAAGAAAGTATACAATATTCACAGTTATACGTGCGCAACCTAAAAACATGATTCCAATAAATATGTATTAGTTCGAATATCCCGTTAAATCACGCTAAGATAGTAGCAAAAAAACTTATTCATGAAAGATTAAAAATTTAGCAATAATTTCTGTTGTTCGTAGTATCTTCGAGCGTGACTGTGTGTGTATATATGTCTTTTTTTAAATCGTTTTATAACCAGGTTTGTCGATTCGGAATAACAAATATACCGTATATGCTTTCAGTGGCAGGTCAATTACCGGACAAATTCTATATGCAAAAGCAGCTAAAATTGGGATCTGAATTCTCTTCCACGGAATTTTAGGAATATTAAGAAAATTATTAGGAAATAAAGTGCCCCTTAACATACGATATTCTACGAATATCAACAATATTATTGAATAAATTTACCTGGGAAATAATCCGCAAGTAATCCACCTACTATAGCTTCCAAAGCTAGCTAAAGAAGGATGTAAACGAGCCTTCACAGGTTTTGTGGAATCATAAAGGATTACATAAAAGGGGACTTGGGATATTTGCTAGTTAAATAATACCATCATACACACAACGACACCTCTATACCTAGAGTTTACTGAAAATTTGAAGAGTTGATGCCCTGGCGACTGGACACTATACCATAAGGAAGCATCTGCACAGGATGGGCAAAGTTAGTGAAGAAAATGTGATCTTAAAGATGAAATACCTACTCTTCTTCTGTGAGAAGATTTTGACGTGACGTGACTAACTAGGGTAATTACGTGGGGTTTTTTGTAATCGCCATGAAATTGATAAGAATATTTTAGGTTTTATGCAAACATTTATTTCACAATTTTCGCTATAATACAGTGTTTATGGGTATTTGTTAATATCAGTATGTACGATTAAACTGAGCAAACATAATAATTTCACAAGCAAATTCAATGGCAATGTCGAATAGAAGTCAACTGATATATATCCGAAAAATTAATATTTTTACAGCCCCTCAAAGTTCTCTCCGGTTTCTTTTATTGTTTTAGAAACATCTGCAATGGGTTTAAACAGTTCTATTTGTGTTTAAATAGTTAATTTTGACGTTTGATATATTTTTTGAAGAAGCCTCGTATAGATAAAGTTAATAATAACACATTATTTATTGAATAAATATTTTTACGTTAAACAAATTCCCAAATCTCTGAGGTTACTGTACTTTTAACAATAAGCAAGTTTGTGCAGGTAAATACAAGTAGTAATCTTCTGAATACCTTTGGGATTGCTTGCATTTCTGAATGTCTTACTGTTTAAAATATAACCTGTAACCAGTTTTGGTTATTGTTCTGGTATTATAAGATCTTTATATCCCGTTTTTTAAATACCAATCCACATTATTTTTTTATATTTTCTATTTATTTATGCTATTTGATATGCAGTTTGTGTGCTACCTGGTGCTATCATAAATAAACATAATGTCTGGGGACTTTCGTATATCTCAGGAAGTTCAGTCCAGAGGCCGGAAACCAGATAGCTTGCAAATACAGCATTAAATTTATTTGAAACTAAAGTTATATTGACAAAGGTATTTTTTAACAACGTTGACGATATTTTTTTTTTGTTGGGTAACATTTCAAAATTTGATAATACAAATGCTTATGATTGGAATATTTTTTATCAATTTCGTATTATTGTAGAATAATTTTTAGATAAATATCTAATCTCTAATTTTTCAACCTACTTCAATTCACTATCAATAATTTTTCAGTGGAAATTTTGGTATATCGATACCCCCCTTAAAGGGGGCCAAATAAAAAAATAAAATGAAAAAAAGGAAACTATATCATGTGACATATCAAATAAATGGTCTTGTTCTGGTAGTTTTGAATATTCATATTTTTTTTTATTTTTAAAATAAATATTTATTTATGAAAATTGACTCCTTCTTGTTTACGAGAATACTGTTACCTACTAATATTTTGAGGAAAAAAAATTTCATATAAAAATGATCAATTTCATATTATTGTAGAATAATTTTTTGATAATCTCTAATTTAAAGGGGGCCAAATAAAAAAAATAAAATAAAAAAAGGAAGCTGTATCATGTGACATATCAAATAAATGGTCTTGTTCTAGGGGTCTTGGATATTAATATTTTTCATTTTTGAAAATAAATATTTATTTATGAAAATTGACCTTTAGTTTTCGAGAATACTGGCACTAATATTTTGGGGAAAAATCTTTAATTTTTCAACCTACTTCAATACATTATCGATAATTTTTCTGTGGAAATGTTGGTACGTCGATGCCCCCCTTATAGGGGGCCAAATAAAAAAATAAAATAAATAAAAGGAAACTTTATCATGTGACATATCAAATAAATGGTCTTGTTCTGGTAGTTTTGAATATTAATATTTTTTTATTTTTAAAATAAATATTTATTTATGAAAATTGACCCTCTCTTGTTTTCGAGAATACTGGCACTAATATTTTGGGAAAAAAATTATATCGTAAATTTTAAACCAGTAAAACAAATTTATGATTCATTTCCGAACACCCAAAAAACCAGTTTTCTGGTGGTGTATAAATATAATTATCATGTCTCGTCTAATTCGAGTGGCCATAATTTGAAAAAGTGGCACTAAAAAAGCAGCGTACAACAACGTAGGTACCATCTTTCCGTCTGGTCATCTCAGGTCAGCCACACCAATTGCAAAAACATTTCCTTTTTTTCTTATCTGAGGTCAAGTTTAAAATAAATTTACTCTTTTTTGTTACAGAACCGAACTGAAATTAGAGTCTTTAGAAGATGCTGTGGTATTAGAAGAACCCGATAGCGATTGGTTACACGATAAACGAGGATGTCCCGCTTATGTTAGTCCCGAAATTTTAAAAGCAGGCGCACATTATTCCGGGAAAGCTGCGGATATGTGGAGTCTCGGCGTCATACTTTACACCATGCTAGTCGGAAGGTATGTATTATTATTATTATAATTATATAACATGCAACAGGTTTTTTACAACCAAAACAAAGATCGCGAGTGCGCTAAGGCCATTTATCGAGTAACACACCTGCAGTATGGGTTTTTTTTTGTCTCGTTTGGTACCCCTATGGGCCCTCACCGGCTACTGACAAGAAAGATGTGGGGCAGGTGAAACAAGCTTTTGCTTCATAATTATGCGATATAAGCAGAAGGGTGTCGTCGGACGGGGTAACAGGTGATTCGATTTGTACAGATACAACCAAAAGTTTTATAAATTTTCATCTTAGATAATAATATATTGAGAGTTAATTTTGATCTTTAAAATGTCCAATAATGTTACAATTTTGGGGTAACATTCACTGAGACCTAAAAGATCTATTGTGCCTTCTTACTTCTACTTAGTTTCTGAGGAGAGTCTCTGAAACCAGCAGCTCCTTCAGTCCTATTTCCCGGAGGAATTTCAGGACATCTGCAGGCCTCATCTTAGGTAAATGTTCCTCTTCTATCCAGTAATCTCCCAGGTACTGTGCTCTAGGACTCTGGAGTGCTGTGCAGTTGGAAAGTATCTGCATTCTCTCTATTTTTTTTTTTTTTTTTTTTTTTTTTTTTTTTTTTTTTTTTTTTTTCCCTGACGGTCACCCATCCAAGTACTAACCAAAGCCGAACTAGCTTGACTGTAATTATCGCATCGAGATGCGTTCCACTACAGAGCTGGGTCGTCGCCCTTCTCTCTACTTAGTCTGTATCTTGTTCTTTCTGCAACACTTTCCACCTCCATATTACAATTTCACGATATGCACACGTTTTCCTAGGAGTTGTTGGTGTACTTGGTCTTGAATTCACCATCCCAACCAGAAAAAATTGTTCAATAAAAAAAGCTTCATTCAATCAACTCAAATTTTAATGTAAATTTCTTTGTAGTTCAAATTGAATCGTGTATTTTATCATGTGTCAATTTACCTATAAATATTTGTCTAATTAAAATTCAAAGCCGCCTACTTTGTTTATTAATATTAGCTCGAAATGTACGTATATCATTTCGAAACGGAAACGAGTGGATTAACGTAAACAATACTTATGTGTTTAAAAGGGTCATTTTAAATTGAGTCAGTCAGAAAATTGTTGACGTCGAAGAAGTTCCTGTTGAAATGAATTTTTTAATATAATTTGCATAAGTTTTATTCCAAGTGGGTATCTGTCTTGTCGATTTCCATAAAGTAGTATAAAATTGAAGGTTCTTGCAAATTACCCAGATTTTTTTGTTTTAAAATATATTTTTTGTCTAAACTGTAAAAAAACAAGAAACTATTTGATATTTTTCGACATACCTGCACGCGCACGTCACATGTATACATCTGATAACTTCCAGAATGTATACCTGAATACTCGCGAAGGGTTTTTTAAAAGCAGGTGCAGATTTTTAAGGGTTTATCAGCGATCATTTGGATTTTTCGGATGGGGCATTAATTAGGACAGGTGTTCTTTTCAAGAAACTAAGTTTATTTAAAAAAAAACCATGAAATGAAAAATGAAAAACAACAAATAAAATTTCCTGTTATTTCCATATTACCCAACAAGGAAATAAAATTATAATTTCATTAGTTACTAGTATATTATGCGTACTTCGACCTACAAAGTTCAAGGCCCCATTAAAAATACAAACTTATATGTCAGTTAGACCGTAACTAAGTGAGTATAAAAAAAATCACGCTTCGTATTCGTATTATACATACGCATTTTAAAAGATGTATCCAACCATGAAGTGCATGCAGTCTATGGTTGTAGTTAAGGTTATGGGCCAGTGACTATGATGTCTTTTTATCAATTGTAGGTTAATGGTAAAAGTGTTTGATATATAATACATATAGGAATGAAAGAATCTGAATAAGGAAATCCTGTTTGATAAATTATGTATTTAGTTTGGAAAAAAAAATTCGTTATCCGGTTTTAGTGAAAAATTTATGGTTAATCATTCAATGTCGACCCGTTTCCTGTTAAGTATTGAAGCATCCAACTATTTATCTTTAAATTCCTTGTGAAACAATAAGGGTTGAACATTTATTTATACAGACACTTACAACGTTTGTATGTAGATACCGTAAAATTTGACAAAATGATATGAGAATTGAGGGGTCCAGCTCATTTACTTTTTGAAGTTATAAAAATTTAAATGTTTTCATTTGATAACTTTAAAATGGATAAATAAATTGATTTCACATTAGGCAGGTTGTTTTTAAATGTAAAAAGGCATATTTTGATAAAAAAAATATTTGTCAATTCTTGATTCAGTGGTGTATATTTGGAAAAATATGTCACTTTTCTCCTCTCATTTTCCACGCCACTGGTATTTGTGGCTATTTTCAATTAATTTTGTATTCCTCAGTGTTTGTCACGTAAAAAACACATAACCTTAACATATCAAAAAATTTGTAGTTTTCAAGATATTTAATGTTTTCATGAAGTTTGCAACATCATTTTCAATAATAAAACCACAAGTTCGGACAAATATTTTTGAGAGTCTTCTCGCAATGTTTGAGATGCATTGCTGCTTCGCAAATTAGTTTCTGATACATATTTTAACCATTAGTAGTTTGAAGGTTATTAAAAAAAATATTTTTTCATTCTATCATTAAAAAATTAGGTTGCAGACTTCATGAAAACATTAAATATCTTGAAAACTACAAATTTTTTGACATGAAAAGGTTATGTGTTTTTTACGTGAAAAACATTAAGGAATACAAAATTAATTGAAAATAGCCACAAATGCCAGTGGCGTGAAAAATGGGAGGAGAAAAGTGACATATTTTTCCAAATGTACACCACTGGATCAAGAATTGACAAATGTTTTTTCATCAAAATATTCCTGATTACATTTTATAACTTCAACACCCCGTATTATAATCATGATGATATTCATACAATGCAAATGGGTCTAATGGACTTGAAAACGTTGCGTTTTTTTTCAACCCCTCCGCGAATCATCACTTCCTGTTCGTAAAGACTACATTACGTAAAATGTCCGTTAATTTTTTTCGATACATAACCTCAAAATTTTTATTTCCCAAGCTGTGATGCGTAACGGATGCACCATATGTCGTGGAAGGAAAATTAGTTACCACGACTCACAGGTGAACCTTTCTTTTAAAAATATCTTATTGTTTCATTTTACAATGTCTTAACAGTGGCGTATCACAATCAGAATATCGAGACAAATTATTAATAGGAAAGAAGTTTTTGAGTAATTTGGAAAATAAAAAACAAAAATTTGGAGCATCAATCGACTAAATTTCATCAACAAAACATTGTGAGATTTAAAATTAGTAATTACCAAAACATATCTCCATTTTTTTTCATAAAATCTGTCTATAAATCATCTAATTCTCGGTATCTAACTCCTTTATGAGCAATATCAGCTACAGAATACAATAGATTGTTTGGAAATACGAATTCAATTTACATATTTTAGATAACATCATAATTTAAACCCCTGATTTATATTATTTACGTACGACACTGTCTAATGCATCAGTTGGCAACTTACTTAATACATATGGGGTTGTCCGATTGTATCTTTCTTTGTAGTCGGAAGCCATATGGCAGGACTCATTCTTAATGGAAGCAATTTCGCAAAATGTGTTTCTTTCTTTTATTTGGGTTATTTTGAAACACATGGGGGGTTATTACCCAACACTTATATTGAATTATAAATAAATATTCCCATATTTATCAAAGAATATAAATAAATAACAAATTCTATGACGACTGGATTCACAAATTACCAAATTTGCATCTTTTATACTAATAATATAATTTGTAAAACTACTGGTCCCATTTAAAGAAAAAGAGCGACCCGCCCCTGTTTCTCAAAGGTGTTATGTATTCTATACAAACAGCTAGATCAGCTATACAGATTGCAAAAATCATTTTGGAACCCTCGTCGTGCACAAGTGCGAAAAAGAAAACACAAGAAAAAGCTTGAAAGAGAGAGAAAGAATAATTGTGCGCGTTCATCAAGGCGTGTACTCAATTCCAGATGCCCCCTATTTTAACCGCTGTTGCCAGAATCGCATATTAATTTGTACAAATGATATTTTTGTTTCGTTTTCGTTGACTTTTTTTTCGAAGTCATGCATAATAGGTAAAACTAAACACTTCCATCACTCTCTTCTTAAAGTACACTGTTGCCGGATGAAAGTGTTTAGTTTTACCTATTATGCATGACTTCGAAAAAAAAGTCAACGAAAACGAAACAAAAATATCATTTGTACAAATTAATATGCGATTCTGGCAACAGCGGTTAAAATAGGGGGCATCTGGAATTGAGTACACGCCTTGATGAACGCGCACAATTATTCTTCATCTCTCTTTCAAGCTTTTTTTTTCACAATTGTATACGACGAGGTTCCGAAAGGATTTTCGCAATCTGTATGTAGTATAATTCTGTTGTTACTGCTTTTATTTGATACTTTTCTTGAGATACGGCGTCATAGAGTTAAATACTGCCAACAACTAACGTCGCATTGTAAATTTAAAAAACTTTTGGTCTAATAGTACTTTCGTTTTGTTCCAGGTATCCATTCAACGACTCCGAGCATGCTTCGTTGTTCGCTAAAATTTCCAGAGGTAATTTTGTAATTCCTGAATGTTTGTCAGCCAGAGCGAGATGTTTAATACGATCTTTGCTTCGAAGGGAACCATCCGAACGTATTACCTCTGAAGATATTCTTTACCATCCTTGGCTAGCGAAAGAAGACAAAGATTGGTCTTCGAGAGCCTGTGATCAATTGGTACCGGAATGTAGTCTTTATGACGATTAGTTTTTTCCCGGGAAAAAATTGTTAAAAGTGCAAATTATGTGCTGTGGTTCTAGAATAAGTAAAATAAAAACGATAAAGCCATTATTAGGTGTAAGTATAAAGAATCGTATTTTTTTTTAATTTGTTGATTGTTTTGGTAGCGAAAAAAGGTCCCCAGAAAAAAGTCAAATTTAAAAAAATATCAGCGTTAGGGAACTGAAAAATATGTTATTATATTGATTTTTGTAAGCATCACGTAAGGTATAACCATAGAGTAATTAATAAAAGAGAGATGTTGAACGTGTAGCGTTTTGTGGTACCACTAGCGCCTACCTTGGCTACTGGTATGAACTAGCATTCAAGACGCGCGCTTTTTGAATTTGGAAGTTTTCAGCATATGCGTAATATTGTATTAGTAGGAGTAGGAGAAAAAAAAACTTTGCTGGTGATAAATTACTATTAAAACAACATTTTTCATACAGTGTGTCTACTTAAGTTCGACTCATATGGGAAACTTTTTTATTATTGGTTTTAGGAAAAAAAGTTATTCTTCATAAAAAGTTCTGCATTATCTAAAACCTGAAATGCAATCATTAGATATTTCTTATTTTGAGCCGTATACGACGTTTGTCAAAAAATATTAACCTTACTCAGGAGTAAAGTACCTTTATTTTTCACAATACAGAAAAATTGTAAGAAGTAAAGTTGTTTAAAATTGGAAGATATATCCAAATATGCAATTACAGCTATTTAGCATGAAAACTACTTTACTTCCTACAATTTTTCTGTATTGTGAAAAATAAAGGTGCTTTACTCTCGAGTAAGAGTTTTGACAAACCTCGTATACGGCTCAAAATAAGAAATATCTAATGATTGCATTTTAGGTTTTAGATAATGCGGAACTTTTTATGAAGAATAACTTTTTTTCCTAAAACCAATAATAAAAAAGTTTCCCATATGAGTCCAACTTAAGTAGACACACTGTATATAATAGGTGCCAATGTTGAAGATAATCAATTTAAATAGAGAAAGGCCAATAAGACTTTGATTCACTTATTATTGACAATTTTCGTGTGGTTAGAGGCGGGGTTTGTTAGTTCAGTTAGTAGCTGTGATGCGCCATACTCAACTGGCTGCGCACAAACTTTGTGCCAATTTCTTCCATATGTTTTAAAATCTCTCTTTTATGTATTACTCTATCGTATAACTACTAAGACTGAATTGTAAGTTTTTCTAATATAATATAGTCTATTTGAAAATTATTGATAGCATCAACACTACCATTAGCGGATTGGAAAGTTATAGCGGAAACAGCAGTACTCAAACATCAACATTCATTCCCTTACATACTTTATATCAATTCAAAGCCATTTTATGATATTTATTATTCGATACCAATGTTTTTTCTTATTAATTTAAAATATATTATATAATATCTCACCTTCGTGATGCAGTATTGTGATCTCGGTCGAAATGTTTTTTGACCACACTGTATATTTTTTGAACTGAGCCTGTACATAAACTTCGTTGTATATTTCGTTTTTAATTTATATATAATGTTAGATGGTATACAATAATGTATATATAAATATCCAATGTACATAGCTTAAAAATTTCATCGGTAGTAATATATTACGAGTTGTTTATCATAATAAAAAAAAATTTTTTACTATATTGTGTTTTATTAACCTTGTTCGGCTTTACAAAATTTCAGATGGCCTGTTGGCTCTGCCAGTGCCAAAAACTTGGAGAAAAAAAAGATACGATACGTCACTGTTCAATAACAAACGTATGTATCATCTGACTGGTCAGGGCATTGACACTAAGCAAAGAAATTTACCATTTCAAGAACGTTAATTGCCTGTTTTGGTAGTCCTTGCGTGTTTCTTAATAACAATTTAATCTAAATAATTTCTTTGTATTTATTCTTAGAAAAAGAGAATATGAAAAATGCTAGTATTTATGTTTATATGATTTTTAACACCTGTTCACTATTCACTTTCGTTCTTTTTTTTGAAATTCCCCTGTACATGGCAGACAAATGAAAACTAACTATTGAATTTTAGGATTTACGCGAAATTTTGTATTTCAAACGATTCAAAATAATGAAATTTCATCAATAACGAACAAAAATTGGTCTTTTGTTTCGCTGCAAATGTTCCTACAGCTGTACCACCCTGTATACCAATAATAGTAGGTAAGATACAAAGAAGAATAGATTGCGAAAATCCTTTCGGAACCCTAGTCGTATGCAAGTTCAGAAAACAGCTTGAAAGAGAGAGGATAATTGTGCGCAGTCATCAAGGCGTGTACTCAATTCCAGAAACCCTATTTCAACCTCTGTTGCCAGAAGCGCAAGTCTTCAATCGATTACACATTTTTAAAAGATAATCCATATATATTGGTCACAAGAAAAACAGATGATTTTTATAAATTAAATTTATTCAATTTCAACAATTTTCATTCTGGTATTCTTAAGCTGATTGCCACACTTATTTCTAATCCTATCAGCTATTTCTTGATACAAATTATTATTAGGTTCTTTATAAATAACAAATTCAATATTTTCCAAAGCTTCTTTATATTTAAGCAGCTTTTCCAAAGCTTCAGCTTTTCTTGCGTGAGCTTTGACGTTGCCTTTTTCCAAAATTAAAACTTTATCGCAGTCTTTGATGGCTTCTTCGTACCTAATGAAAACGTATTTTTTTATTATTTTTAAATTAATATTTTTTTTATATACCTTTTTAATTTTATATAAGTTACGGCTCTGTTATTCAAATTATTTACAGTAGCTTTACTTTGTACGCTACTGGAGTAGCATTTTAAGGCTTCTTCAAAATCGCCGCTTTTGAAAAACTCGTTTCCCATTTCACGTTGTCTTTCAGAGAAAAAAGCTGCTTCCGCTTCTGTTCCGAATTGATTAAAAGTTACAGATTTCTTTGGTTTTTTTTGGTCTTCTTTTTGATTATTTTCCAAAGCTTCTTTTTTCAATTTTTCTTCTTCAATTTCCATTTTTATTAGTTCCGTATCAGGGTCATATTTATCCCAAGAATTATAATCTATAGGAAATTTTCTCATATACTTACAGAGTTTTTCTCAAAATATTTTCATACAAACCTGTAGAACTTATACGTTTTTCAAGAATTTTCTTTTTTTCCACTATTTCAGCTTCACATTTTCGAACACCTGATTCATATTCAATTGTCTTAATTTTCCTTCTTTCCAATTCTTTATCTCTCTTATCAGCTGTTACCACAAATTTTTCCAAATCTTTCGATATATCATCAAGCTCAATATTATTCAGATCTTTTTTATTCAACACTGGACATACCTAACAAAAATCAGACTGTGACGCCACTGGATGTGTTGGTAGATTTTCTATATAAATATTTAGAATACTGTAACTTATACCTACCTCTCTGAGATATTTACTTTTTGGTTTTATGATCCTCAACCGTTTTTCTGTACATTTTAACAAATCTGGGTAATGTCCTTCCTCCCCTGACCTTAAGACCTGTAGAATTTTTTCCAACTCTCTTCCATCTGCGCATTTTTCAACGTATTCAAATTCAAAATGGTTTATCGGAATGTTATATTTTGATATCAACGATTCTCTCTTTTCGAAATTGTTAAAATCTGGAAGTTTTGATAAATCGTCTAATCCAGACATTTCGACGAGTCAAATTCCCTTAGATTCAACGATTGTTCGATACACGTATAACTGTTACCATGGTAGCGAATTTCAGTGTTGCCAAGATGTCCAAGTTTTCTGATAATCCAAAGAATACTACGCAATTTTTCCGGATTATAAAGCTAGTTATATTTTATGTTCTTTAAACATTTTTTCAACGACAAGGTATGTACATTTTACGTAATAAGGTATAGTAATGCAATGCACACCTTTTACTTGTCAAATCGAGATATTAAGTGTGTTTAACTACACTATTTAGATATACAGATAATAAAAATTGTTGGAAATTTCATTTAGCAATATACAGGTGCAGCTGGTATAAACATTTAGCGTGTTTTAAACAATATATACTGAGTTTTTAATGAATACTCTGTACTGGGTGGTATGAATATGCTGCGAACTTAAGTAGACACACTGTATATCTATGTACCGCTTAATTTTCTGCTCTGGTAATATTGTGCAATCCACACATTTGTTCTAGAACAACTATTTTTTTTTCTCTCTCTCTCCTAACAATGCAATCCAACTATCAATTACATGAATCACGATCATGTGTATTAAATTTAATCTTATGAAATGTTAAATATTTAACTTAGAGCCGTGTTACAACGAATTATCGTTAAAACAAGACATAACACTCTGTATATAAACATACAATTCCATAAATATGTAAGAAATATCAAAATATTACGACAGATTGAAACACTTTGTTTATGAAGCTGTCATGTTTTGTAAAAATAAGATACATGGCCTGGATGATGCTCACTTAACATTTCTACTTGCTTACCAATAGATAACCTTTTATGGATGTAATATTTCACATCAGACTATTTATAATTACTACAATGACAGAGCATGCACTTTATTGAAACTGTTGAAATATTGTGGTCGGTTAACGGTCAATGCCTATTTCGCAAAGTGAAGGCGAATATTACCGCTGAGATACGGTTCTTTCAATATCAAAACGTAACTTCAATATCCTGAATTATTTCTTAAAGTTTTTCCCATTCCCAAAGTACAAATAACGACAAAGGATCAAGAATAAAAAGATATTTACAAACAGAGCTTGTTTTCAAGAATACTAAGTTTGCAAAAACCAGAAACGGAATTTCTTATATATACTTATATCAAATATACTCAAAATTATGATTATTAATTATTATAAAGTTATTAAAATCATCACTTACCTTTAAACATTAAAAATGACCTCCATAGTTTGGCTATGGAGTGTCCTTACTCATGTATATTGATTAATTTTTGAAAAATAAACAATAACAAAACACTACACTATACAAAATCAAAAAAAAAATTATTATTATAGTTTTTAATTATCATCAAAGCAGCTTATCAGCTTATTCATACTTAAATTGGCATCATTGAATAAAAAGTAATTAATTATAAGTGCCCTAGAAATCATTGGTCCGCCACTGGCCTTGATTTGTGCTGCTATTTTATATTTATTGAGACAGACTGTATAATACTAGTATGATTCATTATATATTTACAAAAAAATGTTCTTTCTTCATTTAAATCAATATTGTACAATTTTAAACAATAGATATTAAAATTTGTCATAAGAAAACTAGTTTATGATCTTTGTTGTTATATCCAAGTAAATACTTTGAGTGAATTGGCTGTGGATTTGTCCCCGACCCGGTTTTTGTCATAAAAAGACCTTGTTATTGAATTGTACCGTCACTTGACCAAGTTATACTTGACCTAACCTAATGCAATCAACGAAATATTGTTTTTTTCTTGCTGATTTCTCATTGACAGTAGTACAATGAAATTACCAATAAAATTTTTTATTGCTGATCGTCTGTTGGATACTGCACAATATCTTACTCTTCCACACTAATTCAATTAAGAAATAAAGATATATTGACTCACCCCAATTTTTTCCATGGTAGGCTGTCTCCAGCAGAGATATCCATCATGTTTCAGACGCGTGCATCAGCATGTATCAACAAATCCATGTTGTTGTTGTTACGTTCTGCAAGACTGTTGACGAATTAAGTTTTTCAATAATGGCATTGCACTCCACACACGCACTAGCAAGATTAGGTACCTAGGTATAAATTGTATAAGTAAAATACGAATATATTTTTTTACAAGAATAGTACCGTTTGCACGATTATATCAGGATTAAAAACTAATAATCCAACTTACCTAAGTACACTACTCAATACACCTGTGTTACAACGTTAACCCAAATTGGGAATTCTGGAAGCGGTGGCGTTGCATACACTATAGTCTATACCGAATATTACACGTTATACTAACTTTTAAGTACACACCGAAAGTTCAAAATTTTCTAGAAATACCTAAGTACACGAAAAAATCTCTATTAACACTGATTATTTTACAATACCGTCTTTGATTTAGTTACTAACGAACGAGGGAAAATTCGCGAAGCCGCGGACGAAACGAAGCCGGAAAAGTCATAACCTAATATTCTTCTTCTTTTTTTGGGACTATGTGTAGTCCATAGATAACTTGATCTAGTCTACATGTACAGAAACAAATAATGGACTTTTAATTCAACCTGTTTCTAGCAAAATTAATTTTGATTTTATTTTATTAATGCAGACAAAGTGAAAACGCGCTTTACCGATTATTATTTAAAGTTTTAAAAGCACCAACTATAGTTTCAGAGACGGCTAGAGTAGTTAGAGTTTCAAATGGTACAATGAAATTTCTGATTTTCATAATTTTCCTGCTAAATAATTGAACCTAACGATAAATTTGTCACTGAATTTATTTCAAATAAAATTAGTCTCGCGTACGTAAAGAATTTTCGATTAATAAACGATTTTGGTATAGGCAACCAAACATACACTAAATTTGCATAATGAATATGATTAGATTGTTGGAAAAAGTTACTAGGATACCTTGTAAGTACATTTGACAGAAATGTTTTGTAACTAGTACGTCTTTTACTAAAGGATATTTAACAATCTCGAAGGTTAATCGTTCTTGATGATTAAATTACTATAAAAAGTATTCAAGACAATCAAACTGTAAGAGGAGGAAAGGAGTAAGGGAGAAAAACTGATAATTTATAGATGTTTTATGATAATTAACATATTAATTGAGTCACAATGTTGATATATGTCCAATAATAGCAATTCTTAATGGTTACAATGGAAACAGTTACTTCCTAAACACATTCTATTTAATCACATTCTAAAGATAAATGTAAGATAACCATGACAAAATGTCAATAACGAATTATACATTGAGGGCAACGACCCTATATTTTGTTTGTTTATTTACAAGAACTAAATAAAAACAAAAACTATATAAAGCAAGGGTTTGCGTTGAGTAAAATATGGGTTATCTCTATAATACTATTTTGGTGCATATCATTTTCAAATTCAACTGTTCTTTATATTTGATAAGTTCAATCAACCAAATCCAAATTAATTTGAACACTTTCATTTTTGTGCATTCTGCAATTTAAAAAAACAGTACCTATGTACTTCTATGTATCAAATCGCAAAAAGGGTAGAAACAGTTATCGAGTGGAATCAGGATAAAATATGTATAAACAATAGTTATTTTGCTTGCTCTTTACTTTCTTATATCCATATTTTTTGTGTTTTTGACGCTAACCTCGAAATTTAAAGTTACAAGACGAGGCAAAAAAATCATATAATGCCGAACGTGGCTGCAACCAGAATCACAGAGAATATAAAAAGTCTCCATCCATGATATTATTTCTCTATGGTCCGTCAACAGCTGACAAGTTGTCACTAATGACAGTCGCCTTGACGGCCTTGAGGAGTGAGGATAAATAATAAACATTTAGATTTTACATTTATGCTTACCAAAAACTAAAAAGAAATTTGAAGCAACAATATTCTTAACAAATTCCAATCTTATTTAGTGGAAATTGTATTATAAATGCCCGAAAACAATCTACAGTTTAAAGGAGGAAATCCTGGAGCCGTCCAATATGGAAACTTTATTAATTATTATCAATTTCACTCGCCAGATGAACGTATTAAATTATTACCAAAAAATATCTGGAATCAAACTAATCCTTATGTTGCTTTAGATATTGGTTGTAATGCTGGGGTATGTATAACATAGATTTCATTCATTGTATAAAAAAATACATTTTACTTTGTTTTCCAGCATTTAACATTGTCCTTAAAGGACTTTTTGAAAGAACACTCCTCACAAGACCCATCAATATTAGCTGTTGATATCGACCCATTGTTAATCAACAGAGCTAAAGAACACATATCTGATGGTATTACCTTTCACTGTTTAGATATTATGAACGAAACTAATAGAAACCAAGTTATCAATGACTATTTAATACAACAGAATGTTAAACAGTTCAATGTGGTATTTTGTTTTTCTACTACAATGTGGATACATTTAAATTATGGTGACACGGGACTTCAGAACTTTTTGAAATATATTTGTAGTATTGCTGAGATAGTAGTTATTGAACCTCAACCATGGAAATGTTATAAAACTGCAGTAAAAAGAATGAAACAAAAAGAGCATGCGTTTCCTCAGTTTTCCAAATTAAAATTTAGGGAAAGTATCGAAAGTGATATTGAACATTTGTTAAAAGATTGTGATATGAAAAAGTTGACAGAAAGTGGAAGAACTACTTGGGAAAGAAAATTGTTGATATTTAAACACAGGTTTTGAAATATAATTGTTTGATAAGGTTTGTTGGTTGTTTCTGTTGTATTTGTTATATTAGTTCGATGATAAATGAATGTTTTTTCTGAACTTGCCTATGCTTATTTTTCATTCTGTACCTTTTTTCTACCTCTAATGCTATTTTCATTATCTTGTGAAATACTAAATTCAATTATCACGTCTAGATGTATTGGTAGTCACCTCTATTTCTTTACTAATTTAATTTTGTCTTCGTATTATTTTATTTTAATTTTCAGTTGTGTGATTAGTTTCGCTGAAATGTACGACTACCGATTTATCAATCTATTCCTGAATTTTTTTTCCATGGACATCATTATTTGTAGATACAGGAGAGAAAATAAAATAGTTTTTTTTTCAAAAATCTGATTTTTATTTTTTTCTCGCCCTGTGAACGTTTGTCAGCAATTTTTGAATATGTGTCGTTTAAGACTACCGATTTATCAATCTATTTCTGAATTTTTTTTGCATGGACATCATTATTTGTAGATACAGGAGAGAAAATAAAGTAAAGTTTTTTTTTCAAAAATCTGTTTTTTATTTTTTTCTCACCCTGTGAACGTTTGTCAGCAATTTTTGAATATGTGTCGTTAAAGACTACCGATTTATCAATCTATTTCTGAATTTTTTTTCGATGGACATCATTATTTGTAGATACAGGAGGGAAAATAAAGTAAAGTATCTTTTTTCAAAAATCCGATTTTTATTTTTTTCTCACCCTGTGAACGTTTGTCAGCAATTTTTGAATATGTGTCGTTGAAGACTACCGATTTATCAATCTATTTCTGAATTTTTTTTGCATGGACATCATTATTTGTAGATACAGGAGAGAAAATAAAGTAAAGTTTTTTTTTCAAAAATCTGATTTTTATTTTTTTCTCACCCTGTGAACGTTTGTCAGCAATTTTTGAATATGTGTCGTTAAAGACTACCGATTTATCAATCTATTTCTGAATTTTTTTTCGATGGACATCATTATTTGTAGATACAGGAGGGAAAATAAAGTAAAGTATCTTTTTTCAAAAATCCGATTTTTATTTTTTTCTCACCCTGTGAACGTTTGTCAGCAATTTTTGAATATGTGTCGTTAAAGACTACCGATTTATCAATCTATTTCTGAAATTGTTTTTCGATGGACATCATTATTTGTAGATACAGTAGAGAAAATAAAGCAAAGTTTTTTTTTCAAAAATCTGATTTTTATTTTTTTCTCACCCTGTGAACGTTTGTCAGCAATTTTTGAGTATGTGACGTTGAAGAGTACCGATTTATCAATCTATTTCTGAATTGTTTTTGCATGGACATCATTATTTGTAGATACAGGAGAGAAAATAAAGTAAAGTTTATTTTTCAAAAATCTGATTTTTATTTTTTTCTCACCCTGTGAACGTTTGTCAGCAATTTTTGAATATGTGTCGTTAAAGACTACCGATTTATCAATCTATTTCTGAATTTTTTTTCGATGGACATCATTATTTGTAGATACAGGAGGGAAAATAAAGTAAAGTATCTTTTTTCAAAAATCCGATTTTTATTTTTTTCTCACCCTGTGAACGTTTGTCAGCAATTTTTGAATATGTGTCGTTAAAGACTACCGATTTATCAATCTATTTCTGAAATTGTTTTTCGATGGACATCATTATTTGTAGATACAGTAGAGAAAATAAAGCAAAGTTTTTTTTTCAAAAATCTGATTTTTATTTTTTTCTCACCCTGTGAACGTTTGTCAGCAATTTTTGAGTATGTGACGTTGAAGAGTACCAATTTATCAATCTATTTCTGAATTTTTTTTCGATGGACATCATTATTTGTAGATACAGGAGGGAAAATAAAGTAAAGTATCTTTTTTCAAAAATCCGATTTTTATTTTTTTCTCACCCTGTGAACGATTGTCAGCAATTTTTGAATATGTGTCGTTAAAGACTACCGATTTATCAATCTATTTCTGAATTTTTTTTGCATGGACATCATTATTCGTAGATACAGGAGGGAAAATAAAGTAAAGTATCTTTTTTCAAAAATCCGATTTTTATTTTTTTCTCACCCTGTGAACGTTTGTCAGCAATTTTTGAATATGTGTCGTTAAAGACTACCGATTTATCAATCTATTTCTGAAATTGTTTTTCGATGGACATCATTATTTGTAGATACAGTAGAGAAAATAAAGCAAAGTTTTTTTTTCAAAAATCTGATTTTTATTTTTTTCTCACCCTGTGAACGTTTGTCAGCAATTTTTGAGTATGTGACGTTGAAGAGTACCGATTTATCAATCTATTTCTGAATTTTTTTTCGATGGACATCATTATTTGTAGATACAGGAGGGAAAATAAAGTAAAGTATCTTTTTTCAAAAATCCGATTTTTATTTTTTTCTCACCCTGTGAACGTTTGTCAGCAATTTTTGAATATGTGACGTTGAAGAGTACCGATTTATCAATCTATTTCTGAATTTTTTTTCGATGGACATCATTATTCGTAGATACAGGAGGGAAAATAAAGTAAAGTATCTTTTTTCAAAAATCCGATTTTTATTTTTTTCTCACCCTGTGAACGTTTGTCAGCAATTTTTGAATATGTGTCGTTAAAGACTACCGATTTATCAATCTATTTCTGAAATTGTTTTTCGATGGACATCATTATTTGTAGATACAGTAGAGAAAATAAAGCAAAGTATCTTTTTTCAAAAATCCGATTTTTATTTTTTTCCTCACCCTGTGAACGTTTGTCAGCAATTTTTGAATATGTGTCGTTAAAGACTACCGATTTATCAATCTATTTCTGAATTTTTTTTGCATGGACATCATTATTTGTAGATACAGGAGGGAAAATAAAGTAAAGTTTTTTTTTCAAAAATCTGATTTTTATTTTTTTTCTCACCCTGTGAACGTTTGTCAGCAATTTTTGAATATGTGTCGTTAAAGACTACCGATTTATCAATCTATTTCTGAATTTTTTTTGCATGGACATCATTATTTGTAGATACAGGAGAGAAAATAAAGTGAAGTTTTTTTTTCAAAAATCCGATTTTTATTTTTTTCTCACCCTGTGAACGTTTGTCAGCAATTTTTGAATATGTGTCGTTAAAGACTACCGATTTATCAATCTATTTCTGAATTTTTTTTGCATGGACATCATTATTTGTAGATACAGGAGAGAAAATAAAGTAAATTTTTTTTTTCAAAAATCTGATTTTTATTTTTTTCTCACCCTGTGAACGTTTGTCAGCAATTTTTGAATATGTGTCGTTAAAGACTACCGATTTATCAATCTATTTCTGAATTGTTTTTGCATGGACATCATTATTTGTAGATACAGGAGAGAAAATAAAGTAAAGTTTATTTTTCAAAAATCTGATTTTTATTTTTTTCTCACCCTGTGAACGTTTGTCAGCAATTTTTGAATATGTGTCGTTAAAGACTACCGATTTATCAATCTATTTCTGAATTTTTTTTCGATGGACATCATTATTTGTAGATACAGGAGGGAAAATAAAGTAAAGTATCTTTTTTCAAAAATCCGATTTTTATTTTTTTCTCACCCTGTGAACGTTTGTCAGCAATTTTTGAATATGTGTCGTTAAAGACTACCGATTTATCAATCTATTTCTGAAATTGTTTTTCGATGGACATCATTATTTGTAGATACAGTAGAGAAAATAAAGCAAAGTTTTTTTTTCAAAAATCTGATTTTTATTTTTTTCTCACCCTGTGAACGTTTGTCAGCAATTTTTGAGTATGTGACGTTGAAGAGTACCGATTTATCAATCTATTTCTGAATTTTTTTTCGATGGACATCATTATTTGTAGATACAGGAGGGAAAATAAAGTAAAGTATCTTTTTTCAAAAATCCGATTTTTATTTTTTTCTCACCCTGTGAACGTTTGTCAGCAATTTTTGAATATGTGTCGTTAAAGACTACCGATTTATCAATCTATTTCTGAATTTTTTTTGCATGGACATCATTATTCGTAGATACAGGAGGGAAAATAAAGTAAAGTATCTTTTTTCAAAAATCCGATTTTTATTTTTTTCTCACCCTGTGAACGTTTGTCAGCAATTTTTGAATATGTGTCGTTAAAGACTACCGATTTATCAATCTATTTCTGAAATTGTTTTTCGATGGACATCATTATTTGTAGATACAGTAGAGAAAATAAAGCAAAGTTTTTTTTTCAAAAATCTGATTTTTATTTTTTTCTCACCCTGTGAACGTTTGTCAGCAATTTTTGAGTATGTGACGTTGAAGAGTACCGATTTATCAATCTATTTCTGAATTTTTTTTCGATGGACATCATTATTTGTAGATACAGGAGGGAAAATAAAGTAAAGTATCTTTTTTCAAAAATCCGATTTTTATTTTTTTCTCACCCTGTGAACGTTTGTCAGCAATTTTTGAATATGTGACGTTGAAGAGTACCGATTTATCAATCTATTTCTGAATTTTTTTTCGATGGACATCATTATTCGTAGATACAGGAGGGAAAATAAAGTAAAGTATCTTTTTTCAAAAATCCGATTTTTATTTTTTTCTCACCCTGTGAACGTTTGTCAGCAATTTTTGAATATGTGTCGTTAAAGACTACCGATTTATCAATCTATTTCTGAAATTGTTTTTCGATGGACATCATTATTTGTAGATACAGTAGAGAAAATAAAGCAAAGTATCTTTTTTCAAAAATCCGATTTTTATTTTTTTCCTCACCCTGTGAACGTTTGTCAGCAATTTTTGAGTATGTGACGTTGAAGAGTACCGATTTATCAATCTATTTCTGAATTTTTTTTCGATGGACATCATTATTTGTAGATACAGGAGGGAAAATAAAGTAAAGTATCTTTTTTCAAAAATCCGATTTTTATTTTTTTCTCACCCTGTGAACGTTTGTCAGCAATTTTTGAATATGTGACGTTGAAGAGTACCGATTTATCAATCTATTTCTGAATTTTTTTTCGATGGACATCATTATTCGTAGATACAGGAGGGGAAATAAAGTAAAGTATCTTTTTTCAAAAATCCGATTTTTATTTTTTTCTCACCCTGTGAACGTTTGTCAGCAATTTTTGAATATGTGTCGTTAAAGACTACCGATTTATCAATCTATTTCTGAAATTGTTTTTCGATGGACATCATTATTTGTAGATACAGTAGAGAAAATAAAGCAAAGTATCTTTTTTCAAAAATCCGATTTTTATTTTTTTCCTCACCCTGTGAACGTTTGTCAGCAATTTTTGAATATGTGTCGTTAAAGACTACCGATTTATCAATCTATTTCTGAATTTTTTTTGCATGGACATCATTATTTGTAGATACAGGAGGGAAAATAAAGTAAAGTTTTTTTTTCAAAAATCTGATTTTTATTTTTTTTCTCACCCTGTGAACGTTTGTCAGCAATTTTTGAATATGTGTCGTTAAAGACTACCGATTTATCAATCTATTTCTGAATTTTTTTTGCATGGACATCATTATTTGTAGATACAGGAGAGAAAATAAAGTAAAGTTTTTTTTTCAAAAATCTGATTTTTACTTTTTTCTCACCCTGTGAACGTTTGTCAGCAATTTTTGAATATGTGTCGTTAAAGACTACCGATTTATCAATCTATTTCTGAATTTTTTTTCGATGGACATCATTATTTGTAGATACAGGAGGGAAAATAAAGTAAAGTATCTTTTTTCAAAAATCCGATTTTTATTTTTTTTCTCACCCTGTGAACGTTTGTCAGCAATTTTTGAATATGTGTCGTTAAAGACTACCGATTTATCAATCTATTTCTGAATTTTTTTTGCATGGACATCATTATTTGTAGATACAGGAGAGAAAATAAAGTAAAGTTTTTTTTTCAAAAATCTGATTTTTACTTTTTTCTCACCCTGTGAACGTTTGTCAGCAATTTTTGAATATGTGTCGTTAAAGACTACCGATTTATCAATCTATTTCTGAATTTTTTTTCGATGGACATCATTATTTGTAGATACAGGAGGGAAAATAAAGTAAAGTATCTTTTTTCAAAAATCCGATTTTTATTTTTTTCTCCCCCTGTGAACGTTTGTCAGCAATTTTTGAATATGTGACGTTGAAGAGTACCGATTTATCAATCTATTTCTGAATTTTTTTTTTCGATGGACATTATTATTCGTAGATACAGGAGGGAAAATAAAGTAAAGTATCTTTTTTCAAAAATCCGATTTTTATTTTTTTCTCACCCTGTGAACGTTTGTCAGCAATTTTTGAATATGTGTCGTTAAAGACTACCAATTTATCAATCTATTTCTGAATTTTTTTTGCATGGACATCATTATTTGTAGATACAGGAGAGAAAATAAAGTAAAGTATCTTTTTTCAAAAATCTGATTTTTATTTTTTCCTCACCCTGTGAACGTTTGTCAGCAATTTTTGAATATGTGTCGTTAAAGACTACCGATTTATCAATCTATTTCTGAATTTTTTTTGCATGGACATCATTATTTGTAGATACAGGAGAGAAAATAAAGTAAAGTTTTGTTTTCAAAAATCTGATTTTTATTTTGTTCTCACCCTGTGAACGTTTGTCAGCAATTTTTGAGTATGTGTCGTTAAAGACTACCGATTTATCAATCTATTTCTGAATTGTTTTTGCATGGACATCATTATTTGTAGATACAGGAGAGAAAATAAAGTAAAGTTTTTTTTTCAAAAATCTGATTTTTATTTTTTTTTCTCACCCTGTGAACGTTTGTCAGCAATTTTTGAATATGTGTCGTTAAAGACTACCGATTTATCAATCTATTTCTGAATTTTTTTTGCATGGACATCATCATTTGTAGATACAGGAGAGAAAATAAAGTAAAGTATCTTTTTTCAAAAATCTGATTTTCATTTTTTCCTCACCCTGTGAACGTTTGTCAGCAATTTTTGAATATGTGTCGTTAAAGACTACCGATTTATCAATCTATTTCTGAATTTTTTTTCGATGGACATCATTATTTGTAGATACAGTAGAGAAAATAAAGCAAAGTTTTTTTTTCAAAAATCTGATTTTTATTTTTTTCTCACCCTGTGAACGTTTGTCAGCAATTTTTGAGTATGTGACGTTGAAGAGTACCGATTTATCAATCTATTTCTGAATTTTTTTTCGATGGACATCATTATTTGTAGATACAGGAGGGAAAATAAAGTAAAGTATCTTTTTTCAAAAATCCGATTTTTATTTTTTTCTCACCCTGTGAACGTTTGTCAGCAATTTTTGAATATGTGTCGTTAAAGACTTTCGATTTATCAATCTATTTCTGAATTTTTTTTTGCATGGACATCATTATTCGTAGATACAGGAGGGAAAATAAAGTAAAGTATCTTTTTTCAAAAATCCGATTTTTATTTTTTTCTCACCCTGTGAACGTTTGTCAGCAATTTTTGAATATGTGTCGTTAAAGACTACCGATTTATCAATCTATTTCTGAAATTGTTTTTCGATGGACATCATTATTTGTAGATACAGTAGAGAAAATAAAGCAAAGTTTTTTTTTCAAAAATCTGATTTTTATTTTTTTCTCACCCTGTGAACGTTTGTCAGCAATTTTTGAGTATGTGACGTTGAAGAGTACCGATTTATCAATCTATTTCTGAATTTTTTTTCGATGGACATCATTATTTGTAGATACAGGAGGGAAAATAAAGTAAAGTATCTTTTTTCAAAAATCCGATTTTTATTTTTTTCTCACCCTGTGAACGTTTGTCAGCAATTTTTGAATATGTGACGTTGAAGAGTACCGATTTATCAATCTATTTCTGAATTTTTTTTCGATGGACATCATTATTCGTAGATACAGGAGGGAAAATAAAGTAAAGTATCTTTTTTCAAAAATCCGATTTTTATTTTTTTCTCACCCTGTGAACGTTTGTCAGCAATTTTTGAATATGTGTCGTTAAAGACTACCGATTTATCAATCTATTTCTGAAATTGTTTTTCGATGGACATCATTATTTGTAGATACAGTAGAGAAAATAAAGCAAAGTATCTTTTTTCAAAAATCCGATTTTTATTTTTTTCCTCACCCTGTGAACGTTTGTCAGCAATTTTTGAATATGTGTCGTTAAAGACTACCGATTTATCAATCTATTTCTGAATTTTTTTTGCATGGACATCATTATTTGTAGATACAGGAGGGAAAATAAAGTAAAGTTTTTTTTTCAAAAATCTGATTTTTATTTTTTTTCTCACCCTGTGAACGTTTGTCAGCAATTTTTGAATATGTGTCGTTAAAGACTACCGATTTATCAATCTATTTCTGAATTTTTTTTGCATGGACATCATTATTTGTAGATACAGGAGGGAAAATAAAGTAAAGTTTTTTTTTCAAAAATCTGATTTTTATTTTTTTTCTCACCCTGTGAACGTTTGTCAGCAATTTTTGAATATGTGTCGTTAAAGACTACCGATTTATCAATCTATTTCTGAATTTTTTTTGCATGGACATCATTATTTGTAGATACAGGAGGGAAAATAAAGTAAAGTTTTTTTTTCAAAAATCTGATTTTTATTTTTTTCCTCACCCTGTGAACGTTTGTCAGCAATTTTTGAATATGTGTCGTTAAAGACTACCGATTTATCAATCTATTTCTGAATTTTTTTTGCATGGACATCATTATTTGTAGATACAGGAGAGAAAATAAAGTAAAGTTTTTTTTTCAAAAATCTGATTTTTATTTTTTTCTCACCCTGTGAACGTTTGTCAGCAATTTTTGAATATGTGTCGTTAAAGACTACCGATTTATCAATCTATTTCTGAATTTTTTTTCGATGGACATCATTATTTGTAGATACAGGAGGGAAAATAAAGTAAAGTATCTTTTTTCAAAAATCCGATTTTTATTTTTTTCTCACCCTGTGAACGTTTGTCAGCAATTTTTGAATATGTGTCGTTAAAGACTACCGATTTATCAATCTATTTCTGAAATTGTTTTTCGATGGACATCATTATTTGTAGATACAGTAGAGAAAATAAAGCAAAGTTTTTTTTTCAAAAATCTGATTTTTATTTTTTTCTCACCCTGTGAACGTTTGTCAGCAATTTTTGAGTATGTGACGTTGAAGAGTACCGATTTATCAATCTATTTCTGAATTGTTTTTGCATGGACATCATTATTTGTAGATACAGGAGAGAAAATAAAGTAAAGTTTATTTTTCAAAAATCTGATTTTTATTTTTTTCTCACCCTGTGAACGTTTGTCAGCAATTTTTGAATATGTGTCGTTAAAGACTACCGATTTATCAATCTATTTCTGAATTTTTTTTCGATGGACATCATTATTTGTAGATACAGGAGGGAAAATAAAGTAAAGTATCTTTTTTCAAAAATCCGATTTTTATTTTTTTCTCACCCTGTGAACGTTTGTCAGCAATTTTTGAATATGTGTCGTTAAAGACTACCGATTTATCAATCTATTTCTGAAATTGTTTTTCGATGGACATCATTATTTGTAGATACAGTAGAGAAAATAAAGCAAAGTTTTTTTTTCAAAAATCTGATTTTTATTTTTTTCTCACCCTGTGAACGTTTGTCAGCAATTTTTGAGTATGTGACGTTGAAGAGTACCAATTTATCAATCTATTTCTGAATTTTTTTTCGATGGACATCATTATTTGTAGATACAGGAGGGAAAATAAAGTAAAGTATCTTTTTTCAAAAATCCGATTTTTATTTTTTTCTCACCCTGTGAACGATTGTCAGCAATTTTTGAATATGTGTCGTTAAAGACTACCGATTTATCAATCTATTTCTGAATTTTTTTTGCATGGACATCATTATTCGTAGATACAGGAGGGAAAATAAAGTAAAGTATCTTTTTTCAAAAATCCGATTTTTATTTTTTTCTCACCCTGTGAACGTTTGTCAGCAATTTTTGAATATGTGTCGTTAAAGACTACCGATTTATCAATCTATTTCTGAAATTGTTTTTCGATGGACATCATTATTTGTAGATACAGTAGAGAAAATAAAGCAAAGTTTTTTTTTCAAAAATCTGATTTTTATTTTTTTCTCACCCTGTGAACGTTTGTCAGCAATTTTTGAGTATGTGACGTTGAAGAGTACCGATTTATCAATCTATTTCTGAATTTTTTTTCGATGGACATCATTATTTGTAGATACAGGAGGGAAAATAAAGTAAAGTATCTTTTTTCAAAAATCCGATTTTTATTTTTTTCTCACCCTGTGAACGTTTGTCAGCAATTTTTGAATATGTGACGTTGAAGAGTACCGATTTATCAATCTATTTCTGAATTTTTTTTCGATGGACATCATTATTCGTAGATACAGGAGGGAAAATAAAGTAAAGTATCTTTTTTCAAAAATCCGATTTTTATTTTTTTCTCACCCTGTGAACGTTTGTCAGCAATTTTTGAATATGTGTCGTTAAAGACTACCGATTTATCAATCTATTTCTGAAATTGTTTTTCGATGGACATCATTATTTGTAGATACAGTAGAGAAAATAAAGCAAAGTATCTTTTTTCAAAAATCCGATTTTTATTTTTTTCCTCACCCTGTGAACGTTTGTCAGCAATTTTTGAATATGTGTCGTTAAAGACTACCGATTTATCAATCTATTTCTGAATTTTTTTTGCATGGACATCATTATTTGTAGATACAGGAGGGAAAATAAAGTAAAGTTTTTTTTTCAAAAATCTGATTTTTATTTTTTTTCTCACCCTGTGAACGTTTGTCAGCAATTTTTGAATATGTGTCGTTAAAGACTACCGATTTATCAATCTATTTCTGAATTTTTTTTGCATGGACATCATTATTTGTAGATACAGGAGAGAAAATAAAGTGAAGTTTTTTTTTCAAAAATCCGATTTTTATTTTTTTCTCACCCTGTGAACGTTTGTCAGCAATTTTTGAATATGTGTCGTTAAAGACTACCGATTTATCAATCTATTTCTGAATTTTTTTTGCATGGACATCATTATTTGTAGATACAGGAGAGAAAATAAAGTAAATTTTTTTTTTCAAAAATCTGATTTTTATTTTTTTCTCACCCTGTGAACGTTTGTCAGCAATTTTTGAATATGTGTCGTTAAAGACTACCGATTTATCAATCTATTTCTGAATTGTTTTTGCATGGACATCATTATTTGTAGATACAGGAGAGAAAATAAAGTAAAGTTTATTTTTCAAAAATCTGATTTTTATTTTTTTCTCACCCTGTGAACGTTTGTCAGCAATTTTTGAATATGTGTCGTTAAAGACTACCGATTTATCAATCTATTTCTGAATTTTTTTTCGATGGACATCATTATTTGTAGATACAGGAGGGAAAATAAAGTAAAGTATCTTTTTTCAAAAATCCGATTTTTATTTTTTTCTCACCCTGTGAACGTTTGTCAGCAATTTTTGAATATGTGTCGTTAAAGACTACCGATTTATCAATCTATTTCTGAAATTGTTTTTCGATGGACATCATTATTTGTAGATACAGTAGAGAAAATAAAGCAAAGTTTTTTTTTCAAAAATCTGATTTTTATTTTTTTCTCACCCTGTGAACGTTTGTCAGCAATTTTTGAGTATGTGACGTTGAAGAGTACCGATTTATCAATCTATTTCTGAATTTTTTTTCGATGGACATCATTATTTGTAGATACAGGAGGGAAAATAAAGTAAAGTATCTTTTTTCAAAAATCCGATTTTTATTTTTTTCTCACCCTGTGAACGTTTGTCAGCAATTTTTGAATATGTGACGTTGAAGAGTACCGATTTATCAATCTATTTCTGAATTTTTTTTCGATGGACATCATTATTCGTAGATACAGGAGGGAAAATAAAGTAAAGTATCTTTTTTCAAAAATCCGATTTTTATTTTTTTCTCACCCTGTGAACGTTTGTCAGCAATTTTTGAATATGTGTCGTTAAAGACTACCGATTTATCAATCTATTTCTGAAATTGTTTTTCGATGGACATCATTATTTGTAGATACAGTAGAGAAAATAAAGCAAAGTATCTTTTTTCAAAAATCCGATTTTTATTTTTTTCCTCACCCTGTGAACGTTTGTCAGCAATTTTTGAATATGTGTCGTTAAAGACTACCGATTTATCAATCTATTTCTGAATTTTTTTTGCATGGACATCATTATTTGTAGATACAGGAGGGAAAATAAAGTAAAGTTTTTTTTTCAAAAATCTGATTTTTATTTTTTTTCTCACCCTGTGAACGTTTGTCAGCAATTTTTGAATATGTGTCGTTAAAGACTACCGATTTATCAATCTATTTCTGAATTTTTTTTGCATGGACATCATTATTTGTAGATACAGGAGAGAAAATAAAGTGAAGTTTTTTTTTCAAAAATCCGATTTTTATTTTTTTCTCACCCTGTGAACGTTTGTCAGCAATTTTTGAATATGTGTCGTTAAAGACTACCGATTTATCAATCTATTTCTGAATTTTTTTTGCATGGACATCATTATTTGTAGATACAGGAGAGAAAATAAAGTAAATTTTTTTTTTCAAAAATCTGATTTTTATTTTTTTCTCACCCTGTGAACGTTTGTCAGCAATTTTTGAATATGTGTCGTTAAAGACTACCGATTTATCAATCTATTTCTGAATTGTTTTTGCATGGACATCATTATTTGTAGATACAGGAGAGAAAATAAAGTAAAGTTTATTTTTCAAAAATCTGATTTTTATTTTTTTCTCACCCTGTGAACGTTTGTCAGCAATTTTTGAATATGTGTCGTTAAAGACTACCGATTTATCAATCTATTTCTGAATTTTTTTTCGATGGACATCATTATTTGTAGATACAGGAGGGAAAATAAAGTAAAGTATCTTTTTTCAAAAATCCGATTTTTATTTTTTTCTCACCCTGTGAACGTTTGTCAGCAATTTTTGAATATGTGTCGTTAAAGACTACCGATTTATCAATCTATTTCTGAAATTGTTTTTCGATGGACATCATTATTTGTAGATACAGTAGAGAAAATAAAGCAAAGTTTTTTTTTCAAAAATCTGATTTTTATTTTTTTCTCACCCTGTGAACGTTTGTCAGCAATTTTTGAGTATGTGACGTTGAAGAGTACCGATTTATCAATCTATTTCTGAATTTTTTTTCGATGGACATCATTATTTGTAGATACAGGAGGGAAAATAAAGTAAAGTATCTTTTTTCAAAAATCCGATTTTTATTTTTTTCTCACCCTGTGAACGTTTGTCAGCAATTTTTGAATATGTGTCGTTAAAGACTACCGATTTATCAATCTATTTCTGAATTTTTTTTGCATGGACATCATTATTCGTAGATACAGGAGGGAAAATAAAGTAAAGTATCTTTTTTCAAAAATCCGATTTTTATTTTTTTCTCACCCTGTGAACGTTTGTCAGCAATTTTTGAATATGTGTCGTTAAAGACTACCGATTTATCAATCTATTTCTGAAATTGTTTTTCGATGGACATCATTATTTGTAGATACAGTAGAGAAAATAAAGCAAAGTTTTTTTTTCAAAAATCTGATTTTTATTTTTTTCTCACCCTGTGAACGTTTGTCAGCAATTTTTGAGTATGTGACGTTGAAGAGTACCGATTTATCAATCTATTTCTGAATTTTTTTTCGATGGACATCATTATTTGTAGATACAGGAGGGAAAATAAAGTAAAGTATCTTTTTTCAAAAATCCGATTTTTATTTTTTTCTCACCCTGTGAACGTTTGTCAGCAATTTTTGAATATGTGACGTTGAAGAGTACCGATTTATCAATCTATTTCTGAATTTTTTTTCGATGGACATCATTATTCGTAGATACAGGAGGGAAAATAAAGTAAAGTATCTTTTTTCAAAAATCCGATTTTTATTTTTTTCTCACCCTGTGAACGTTTGTCAGCAATTTTTGAATATGTGTCGTTAAAGACTACCGATTTATCAATCTATTTCTGAAATTGTTTTTCGATGGACATCATTATTTGTAGATACAGTAGAGAAAATAAAGCAAAGTATCTTTTTTCAAAAATCCGATTTTTATTTTTTTCCTCACCCTGTGAACGTTTGTCAGCAATTTTTGAGTATGTGACGTTGAAGAGTACCGATTTATCAATCTATTTCTGAATTTTTTTTCGATGGACATCATTATTTGTAGATACAGGAGGGAAAATAAAGTAAAGTATCTTTTTTCAAAAATCCGATTTTTATTTTTTTCTCACCCTGTGAACGTTTGTCAGCAATTTTTGAATATGTGACGTTGAAGAGTACCGATTTATCAATCTATTTCTGAATTTTTTTTCGATGGACATCATTATTCGTAGATACAGGAGGGAAAATAAAGTAAAGTATCTTTTTTCAAAAATCCGATTTTTATTTTTTTCTCACCCTGTGAACGTTTGTCAGCAATTTTTGAATATGTGTCGTTAAAGACTACCGATTTATCAATCTATTTCTGAAATTGTTTTTCGATGGACATCATTATTTGTAGATACAGTAGAGAAAATAAAGCAAAGTATCTTTTTTCAAAAATCCGATTTTTATTTTTTTCCTCACCCTGTGAACGTTTGTCAGCAATTTTTGAATATGTGTCGTTAAAGACTACCGATTTATCAATCTATTTCTGAATTTTTTTTGCATGGACATCATTATTTGTAGATACAGGAGGGAAAATAAAGTAAAGTTTTTTTTTCAAAAATCTGATTTTTATTTTTTTTCTCACCCTGTGAACGTTTGTCAGCAATTTTTGAATATGTGTCGTTAAAGACTACCGATTTATCAATCTATTTCTGAATTTTTTTTGCATGGACATCATTATTTGTAGATACAGGAGAGAAAATAAAGTAAAGTTTTTTTTTCAAAAATCTGATTTTTACTTTTTTCTCACCCTGTGAACGTTTGTCAGCAATTTTTGAATATGTGTCGTTAAAGACTACCGATTTATCAATCTATTTCTGAATTTTTTTTCGATGGACATCATTATTTGTAGATACAGGAGGGAAAATAAAGTAAAGTATCTTTTTTCAAAAATCCGATTTTTATTTTTTTTCTCACCCTGTGAACGTTTGTCAGCAATTTTTGAATATGTGTCGTTAAAGACTACCGATTTATCAATCTATTTCTGAATTTTTTTTGCATGGACATCATTATTTGTAGATACAGGAGAGAAAATAAAGTAAAGTTTTTTTTTCAAAAATCTGATTTTTACTTTTTTCTCACCCTGTGAACGTTTGTCAGCAATTTTTGAATATGTGTCGTTAAAGACTACCGATTTATCAATCTATTTCTGAATTTTTTTTCGATGGACATCATTATTTGTAGATACAGGAGGGAAAATAAAGTAAAGTATCTTTTTTCAAAAATCCGATTTTTATTTTTTTCTCACCCTGTGAACGTTTGTCAGCAATTTTTGAATATGTGACGTTGAAGAGTACCGATTTATCAATCTATTTCTGAATTTTTTTTTTCGATGGACATTATTATTCGTAGATACAGGAGGGAAAATAAAGTAAAGTATCTTTTTTCAAAAATCCGATTTTTATTTTTTTCTCACCCTGTGAACGTTTGTCAGCAATTTTTGAATATGTGTCGTTAAAGACTACCAATTTATCAATCTATTTCTGAATTTTTTTTGCATGGACATCATTATTTGTAGATACAGGAGAGAAAATAAAGTAAAGTATCTTTTTTCAAAAATCTGATTTTTATTTTTTCCTCACCCTGTGAACGTTTGTCAGCAATTTTTGAATATGTGTCGTTAAAGACTACCGATTTATCAATCTATTTCTGAATTTTTTTTGCATGGACATCATTATTTGTAGATACAGGAGAGAAAATAAAGTAAAGTTTTGTTTTCAAAAATCTGATTTTTATTTTGTTCTCACCCTGTGAACGTTTGTCAGCAATTTTTGAGTATGTGTCGTTAAAGACTACCGATTTATCAATCTATTTCTGAATTGTTTTTGCATGGACATCATTATTTGTAGATACAGGAGAGAAAATAAAGTAAAGTTTTTTTTTCAAAAATCTGATTTTTATTTTTTTTTCTCACCCTGTGAACGTTTGTCAGCAATTTTTGAATATGTGTCGTTAAAGACTACCGATTTATCAATCTATTTCTGAATTTTTTTTGCATGGACATCATCATTTGTAGATACAGGAGAGAAAATAAAGTAAAGTATCTTTTTTCAAAAATCTGATTTTCATTTTTTCCTCACCCTGTGAACGTTTGTCAGCAATTTTTGAATATGTGTCGTTAAAGACTACCGATTTATCAATCTATTTCTGAATTTTTTTTCGATGGACATCATTATTTGTAGATACAGTAGAGAAAATAAAGCAAAGTTTTTTTTTCAAAAATCTGATTTTTATTTTTTTCTCACCCTGTGAACGTTTGTCAGCAATTTTTGAGTATGTGACGTTGAAGAGTACCGATTTATCAATCTATTTCTGAATTTTTTTTCGATGGACATCATTATTTGTAGATACAGGAGGGAAAATAAAGTAAAGTATCTTTTTTCAAAAATCCGATTTTTATTTTTTTCTCACCCTGTGAACGTTTGTCAGCAATTTTTGAATATGTGTCGTTAAAGACTTTCGATTTATCAATCTATTTCTGAATTTTTTTTTGCATGGACATCATTATTCGTAGATACAGGAGGGAAAATAAAGTAAAGTATCTTTTTTCAAAAATCCGATTTTTATTTTTTTCTCACCCTGTGAACGTTTGTCAGCAATTTTTGAATATGTGTCGTTAAAGACTACCGATTTATCAATCTATTTCTGAAATTGTTTTTCGATGGACATCATTATTTGTAGATACAGTAGAGAAAATAAAGCAAAGTTTTTTTTTCAAAAATCTGATTTTTATTTTTTTCTCACCCTGTGAACGTTTGTCAGCAATTTTTGAGTATGTGACGTTGAAGAGTACCGATTTATCAATCTATTTCTGAATTTTTTTTCGATGGACATCATTATTTGTAGATACAGGAGGGAAAATAAAGTAAAGTATCTTTTTTCAAAAATCCGATTTTTATTTTTTTCTCACCCTGTGAACGTTTGTCAGCAATTTTTGAATATGTGTCGTTAAAGACTACCGATTTATCAATCTATTTCTGAAATTGTTTTTCGATGGACATCATTATTTGTAGATACAGTAGAGAAAATAAAGCAAAGTATCTTTTTTCAAAAATCCGATTTTTATTTTTTTCTCACCCTGTGAACGTTTGTCAGCAATTTTTGAATATGTGTCGTTAAAGACTACCGATTTATCAATCTATTTCTGAAATTGTTTTTCGATGGACATCATTATTTGTAGATACAGTAGAGAAAATAAAGCAAAGTATCTTTTTTCAAAAATCCGATTTTTATTTTTTTCTCACCCTGTGAACGTTTGTCAGCAATTTTTGAATATGTGACGTTGAAGAGTACCGATTTATCAATCTATTTCTGAATTTTTTTTCGATGGACATCATTATTCGTAGATACAGGAGGGAAAATAAAGTAAAGTATCTTTTTTCAAAAATCCGATTTTTATTTTTTTCTCACCCTGTGAACGTTTGTCAGCAATTTTTGAATATGTGTCGTTAAAGACTACCGATTTATCAATCTATTTCTGAAATTGTTTTTCGATGGACATCATTATTTGTAGATACAGTAGAGAAAATAAAGCAAAGTATCTTTTTTCAAAAATCCGATTTTTATTTTTTTCCTCACCCTGTGAACGTTTGTCAGCAATTTTTGAATATGTGTCGTTAAAGACTACCGATTTATCAATCTATTTCTGAATTTTTTTTGCATGGACATCATTATTTGTAGATACAGGAGGGAAAATAAAGTAAAGTTTTTTTTTCAAAAATCTGATTTTTATTTTTTTTCTCACCCTGTGAACGTTTGTCAGCAATTTTTGAATATGTGTCGTTAAAGACTACCGATTTATCAATCTATTTCTGAATTTTTTTTGCATGGACATCATTATTTGTAGATACAGGAGAGAAAATAAAGTAAAGTTTTTTTTTCAAAAATCTGATTTTTACTTTTTTCTCACCCTGTGAACGTTTGTCAGCAATTTTTGAATATGTGTCGTTAAAGACTACCGATTTATCAATCTATTTCTGAATTTTTTTTCGATGGACATCATTATTTGTAGATACAGGAGGGAAAATAAAGTAAAGTATCTTTTTTCAAAAATCCGATTTTTATTTTTTTTCTCACCCTGTGAACGTTTGTCAGCAATTTTTGAATATGTGTCGTTAAAGACTACCGATTTATCAATCTATTTCTGAATTTTTTTTGCATGGACATCATTATTTGTAGATACAGGAGAGAAAATAAAGTAAAGTTTTTTTTTCAAAAATCTGATTTTTACTTTTTTCTCACCCTGTGAACGTTTGTCAGCAATTTTTGAATATGTGTCGTTAAAGACTACCGATTTATCAATCTATTTCTGAATTTTTTTTCGATGGACATCATTATTTGTAGATACAGGAGGGAAAATAAAGTAAAGTATCTTTTTTCAAAAATCCGATTTTTATTTTTTTCTCACCCTGTGAACGTTTGTCAGCAATTTTTGAATATGTGACGTTGAAGAGTACCGATTTATCAATCTATTTCTGAATTTTTTTTTTCGATGGACATTATTATTCGTAGATACAGGAGGGAAAATAAAGTAAAGTATCTTTTTTCAAAAATCCGATTTTTATTTTTTTCTCACCCTGTGAACGTTTGTCAGCAATTTTTGAATATGTGTCGTTAAAGACTACCAATTTATCAATCTATTTCTGAATTTTTTTTGCATGGACATCATTATTTGTAGATACAGGAGAGAAAATAAAGTAAAGTATCTTTTTTCAAAAATCTGATTTTTATTTTTTCCTCACCCTGTGAACGTTTGTCAGCAATTTTTGAATATGTGTCGTTAAAGACTACCGATTTATCAATCTATTTCTGAATTTTTTTTGCATGGACATCATTATTTGTAGATACAGGAGAGAAAATAAAGTAAAGTTTTGTTTTCAAAAATCTGATTTTTATTTTGTTCTCACCCTGTGAACGTTTGTCAGCAATTTTTGAGTATGTGTCGTTAAAGACTACCGATTTATCAATCTATTTCTGAATTGTTTTTGCATGGACATCATTATTTGTAGATACAGGAGAGAAAATAAAGTAAAGTTTTTTTTTCAAAAATCTGATTTTTATTTTTTTTTCTCACCCTGTGAACGTTTGTCAGCAATTTTTGAATATGTGTCGTTAAAGACTACCGATTTATCAATCTATTTCTGAATTTTTTTTGCATGGACATCATCATTTGTAGATACAGGAGAGAAAATAAAGTAAAGTATCTTTTTTCAAAAATCTGATTTTCATTTTTTCCTCACCCTGTGAACGTTTGTCAGCAATTTTTGAATATGTGTCGTTAAAGACTACCGATTTATCAATCTATTTCTGAATTTTTTTTCGATGGACATCATTATTTGTAGATACAGTAGAGAAAATAAAGCAAAGTTTTTTTTTCAAAAATCTGATTTTTATTTTTTTCTCACCCTGTGAACGTTTGTCAGCAATTTTTGAGTATGTGACGTTGAAGAGTACCGATTTATCAATCTATTTCTGAATTTTTTTTCGATGGACATCATTATTTGTAGATACAGGAGGGAAAATAAAGTAAAGTATCTTTTTTCAAAAATCCGATTTTTATTTTTTTCTCACCCTGTGAACGTTTGTCAGCAATTTTTGAATATGTGTCGTTAAAGACTTTCGATTTATCAATCTATTTCTGAATTTTTTTTTGCATGGACATCATTATTCGTAGATACAGGAGGGAAAATAAAGTAAAGTATCTTTTTTCAAAAATCCGATTTTTATTTTTTTCTCACCCTGTGAACGTTTGTCAGCAATTTTTGAATATGTGTCGTTAAAGACTACCGATTTATCAATCTATTTCTGAAATTGTTTTTCGATGGACATCATTATTTGTAGATACAGTAGAGAAAATAAAGCAAAGTTTTTTTTTCAAAAATCTGATTTTTATTTTTTTCTCACCCTGTGAACGTTTGTCAGCAATTTTTGAGTATGTGACGTTGAAGAGTACCGATTTATCAATCTATTTCTGAATTTTTTTTCGATGGACATCATTATTTGTAGATACAGGAGGGAAAATAAAGCAAAGTATCTTTTTTCAAAAATCCGATTTTTATTTTTTTCCTCACCCTGTGAACGTTTGTCAGCAATTTTTGAATATGTGTCGTTAAAGACTACCGATTTATCAATCTATTTCTGAATTTTTTTTGCATGGACATCATTATTTGTAGATACAGGAGGGAAAATAAAGTAAAGTTTTTTTTTCAAAAATCTGATTTTTATTTTTTTTCTCACCCTGTGAACGTTTGTCAGCAATTTTTGAATATGTGTCGTTAAAGACTACCGATTTATCAATCTATTTCTGAATTTTTTTTGCATGGACATCATTATTTGTAGATACAGGAGGGAAAATAAAGTAAAGTTTTTTTTTCAAAAATCTGATTTTTATTTTTTTTCTCACCCTGTGAACGTTTGTCAGCAATTTTTGAATATGTGTCGTTAAAGACTACCGATTTATCAATCTATTTCTGAATTTTTTTTGCATGGACATTATTATTTGTAGATACAGGAGGGAAAATAAAGTAAAGTTTTTTTTTCAAAAATCTGATTTTTATTTTTTTCCTCACCCTGTGAACGTTTGTCAGCAATTTTTGAATATGTGTCGTTAAAGACTACCGATTTATCAATCTATTTCTAAATTTTTTTTGCATGGACATTATTATTTGTAGATACAGGAGGGAAAATAAAGTAAAGTTTTTTTTTCAAAAATCTGATTTTTATTTTTTTTCTCACCCTGTGAAGGTTTGTCAGCAATCTTTGAATATGTGTCGTTAAAGACTACCGATTTATCAATCTATTTCTGATTTTTTTTTGCATGGACATCATTATTTGTATATACAGGAGGGAAATAAAGTAAAGTATCTTTTTTCAAAAATCTGATTTTTATTTTTTTCTCACCCTGTGAACGTTTGTCAGCAATTTTTGAATATGTGTCGTTAGAGACTATCGATTTATCAATCTATTTCTGAATTTTTTTTGCATGGACATCATTATTTGTAGATACAGGAGGGAAAATAAAGTAAAGTATCTTTTTTCAAAAATCTGATTTTTATTTTTTTTCTCACCCTGTGAACGTTTGTCAGCAATTTTTGAATATGTGTCGTTAAAGACTACCGATTTATCAATCTATTTCTGAATTTTTTTTGCATGGACATCATCATTTGTAGTTACAGGAGGGAAAATAAAGTAAAGTATCTTTTTTCAAAAATCTGATTTTTATTTTTTTTCTCACCCTGTGAACGTTTGTCAGCAATTTTTGAATATGTGTCGTTAAAGACTACCGATTTATCAATCTATTTCTGAATTTTTTTTGCATGGACATCATCATTTGTAGTTACAGGAGGGAAAATAAAGTAAAGTATCTTTTTTCAAAAATCTGATTTTTATTTTTTTTCTCACCCTGTGAACGTTTGTCAGCAATTTTTGAATATGTGTCGTTTAAGACTACCGATTTATCAATCTATTTCTGAATTGTTTTTGCATGGACATCATTATTTGTAGATACAGGAGAGAAAATAAAGTAAAGTTTATTTTTCAAAAATCTGATTTTTATTTTTTTCTCACCCTGTGAACGTTTGTCAGCAATTTTTGAATATGTGTCGTTAAAGACTACCGATTTATCAATCTATTTCTGAATTTTTTTTGCATGGACATCATTATTTGTAGATACAGGAGAGAAAATAAAGTAAAGTTTTTTTTTCAAAAATCTGATTTTTATTTTTTTCTCACCCTGTGAACGTTTGTCAGCAATTTTTGAATATGTGTCGTTAAAGACTACCGATTTATCAATCTATTTCTGAATTTTTTTTCGATGGACATCATTATTTGTAGATACAGGAGGGAAAATAAAGTAAAGTATCTTTTTTCAAAAATCCGATTTTTATTTTTTTCTCACCCTGTGAACGTTTGTCAGCAATTTTTGAATATGTGTCGTTAAAGACTACCGATTTATCAATCTATTTCTGAAATTGTTTTTCGATGGACATCATTATTTGTAGATACAGTAGAGAAAATAAAGCAAAGTTTTTTTTTCAAAAATCTGATTTTTATTTTTTTCTCACCCTGTGAACGTTTGTCAGCAATTTTTGAGTATGTGACGTTGAAGAGTACCGATTTATCAATCTATTTCTGAATTTTTTTTCGATGGACATCATTATTCGTAGATACAGGAGGGAAAATAAAGTAAAGTATCTTTTTTCAAAAATCCGATTTTTATTTTTTTCTCACCCTGTGAACGTTTGTCAGCAATTTTTGAATATGTGTCGTTAAAGACTACCGATTTATCAATCTATTTCTGAATTTTTTTTGCATGGACATCATTATTTGTAGATACAGGAGAGAAAATAAAGTAAAGTATCTTTTTTCAAAAATCTGATTTTTATTTTTTCCTCACCCTGTGAACGTTTGTCAGCAATTTTTGAATATGTGTCGTTAAAGACTACCGATTTATCAATCTATTTCTGAATTTTTTTTGCATGGACATCATTATTTGTAGATACAGGAGAGAAAATAAAGTAAAGTTTTTTTTTCAAAAATCTGATTTTTATTTTTTTCTCACCCTGTGAACGTTTGTCAGCAATTTTTGAATATGTGTCGTTAAAGACTACCGATTTATCAATCTATTTCTGAATTTTTTTTCGATGGACATCATTATTTGTAGATACAGGAGAGAAAATAAAGTAAAGTTTTTTTTCAAAAATCTGATTTTTATTTTTTTCTCACCCTGTGAACGTTTGTCAGCAATTTTTGAGTATGTGTCGTTAAAGACTACCGATTTATCAATCTATTTCTGAATTTTTTTTGCATGGACATCATTATTTGTAGATACAGGAGGGAAAATAAAGTAAAGTATCTTTTTTCAAAAATCTGATTTTTATTTTTTTCTCACCCTGTGAACGTTTGTCAGCAATTTTTGAGTATGTGTCGTTAAAGACTACCGATTTATCAATCTATTTCTGAATTTTTTTTGCATGGACATCATTATTTGTAGATACAGGAGGGAAAATAAAGTAAAGTATCTTTTTTCAAAAATCTGATTTTTATTTTTTTTCTCACCCTGTGAACGTTTGTCAGCAATTTTTGAATATGTGTCGTTAAAGACTACCGATTTATCAATCTATTTCTGAATTTTTTTTGCATGGACATCATCATTTGTAGTTACAGGAGGGAAAATAAAGTAAAGTATCTTTTTTCAAAAATCTGATTTTTATTTTTTTTCTCACCCTGTGAACGTTTGTCAGCAATTTTTGAATATGTGTCGTTGAAGACTACCGATTAATCAATCTATTTCTGAATTTTTTTTGCATGGACATCATAATTTGTAGATACAGGAGAGAAAATAAAGTAAAGTTTTTTTTTCAAAAATCTGATTTTTATTTCTTTCTCACCCTGTGAACGTTTGTCAGCAATTTTTGAATATGTGTAGTTAAAGACTACCAATTTATCAATCTATTTCTGAATTTTTTTTGCATTGACATCATTATTTGTAGATACAGGAGAGAAAATAAAGTAAAGTTTTTTTTTCAAAAATCTGATTTTTATTTTTTTTCTCACCCTGTGAACGTTTGTCAGCAATTTTTGAATATGTGTCGTTAAAGACTACCGATTTATCAATCTATTTCTGAATTTTTTTTGCATGGACATCATCATTTGTAGATACAGGAAAGAAAATAAAGTAAAGTATCTTTTTTCAAAAATCTGATTTTTATTTTTTTTCTCACCCTGTGAACGTTTGTCAGCAATTTTTGAATATGTGTCGTTAAAGACTACCGATTTATAAATCTATTTTTGAATTTTTTTTCGATGGACATCATTATTTGTAGATACAGGAGGGAAAATAAAGTAAAGTATCTTTTTTCAAAAATCTGATTTTTATTTTTTTCTCACCCTGTGAACGTTTGTCAGCAATTTTTGAATATGTGTCGTTAAAGACTACCGATTTATCAATCTATTTCTGAATTTTTTTTGCATGGACATCATTATTTGTAGATACAGGAGAGAAAATAAAGTAAAGTTTTTTTTTCAAAAATCTGATTTTTATTTTTTTTCTCACCCTGTGAACGTTTGTCAGCAATTTTTGAATATGTGCCGTTAAAGACTACCGATTTATAAATCTATTTCTGAATTTTTTTTGCATGGACATCATCATTTGTAGATACAGGAGGGAAAATAAAGTAAAGTATCTTTTTTCAAAAATCTGATTTTTATTTTTTTTCTCACCCTGTGAACGTTTGTCAGCAATTTTTGAATATGTGTCGTTGAAGAATACCGATTTATAAATCTATTTCTGAATTTTTTTTGCATGGACATCATCATTTGTAGATACAGGAGAGAAAATAAAGTAAAGTATCTTTTTTCAAAAATCTGATTTTTATTTTTTTCTCACCCTGTGAACGTTTGTCAGCAATTTTTGAATATGTGTCGTTAAAGACTACCGATTTATCAATCTATTTCTGAATTTTTTTTGCATGGACATCATAATTTGTAGATACAGGAGGGAAAATAAAGTAAAGTATCTTTTTTCAAAAATCTGATTTTTATTTTTTTCTCACCCTGTGAACGTTTGTCAGCAATTTTTGAATATGTGTCGTTAAAGACTACCGATTTATCAATCTATTTCTGAATTTTTTTTGCATGGACATCATCATTTGTAGATACAGGAGAGAAAATAAAGTAAAGTATCTTTTTTCAAAAATCTGATTTTTATTTTTTCCTCACCCTGTGAACGTTTGTCAGCAATTTTTGAATATGTGTCGTTAAAGACTACCGATTTATCAATCTATTTCTGAATTTTTTTTGCATGGACATCATAATTTGTAGATACAGGAGGGAAAATAAAGTAAAGTATCTTTTTTCAAAAATCTGATTTTTATTTTTTTCTCACCCTGTGAACGTTTGTCAGCAATTTTTGAATATGTGTCGTTGAAGACTACCGATTTATCAATCTATTTCTGAATTTTTTTTGCATGGACATCATAATTTGTAGATACAGGAGGGAGAATAAAGTAAAGTATCTTTTTTCAAACATCTGATTTTTATTTTTTTCTCGCCCTGTGAACGTTTGTCAGCAATTTTTGAATATGTGTCGTTAAAGACTACCGATTTATCAATCTATTTTTGAATTTTTTTTCGATGGACATCATTATTTGTAGATACAGGAGGGAAAATAAAGTAAAGTATCTTTTTTCAAAAATCTGATTTTTATTTTTTTTCTCACCCTGTGAACGTTTGTCAGCAATTTTTGAATATGTGTCGTTAAAGACTACCGATTCTTCAATCTATTTCTGAATTTTTTTTGCATGGACATCATAATTTGTAGATACAGGAGAGAAAATAAAGTAAAGTTTTTTTTTCAAAAATCTGATTTTTATTTTTTTTCTCACCCTGTGAACGTTTGTCAGCAATTTTTGAATATGTGTCGTTAAAGACTACCGATTTATCAATCTATTTCTGAATTTTTTTTGCATGGACATCATCATTTGTAGATACAGGAGAGAAAATAAAGTAAAGTATCTTTTTCAAAAATCTGATTTTTATTTTTTTTCTCACCCTGTGAACGTTTGTCAGCAATTTTTGAATATGTGTCGTTAAAGACTACCGATTTATCAATCTATTTCTGAATTTTTTTTCGATGGACATCATTATTTGTAGATACAGGAGGGAAAATAAAGTAAAGTTTTTTTTTTCAAAAATCTGATTTTTATTTTTTTCTCACCCTGTGAACGTTTGTCAGCAATTTTTGAATATGTGTCGTTAAAGACTACCGATTTATCAATCTATTTCTGAATTTTTTTTGGATGGACATCATTATTTGTAGATACAGGAGAGAAAATAAAGTAAAGTATCTTTTTTCAAAAATCTGATTTTTATTTTTTTCTCACCCTGTGAACGTTTGTCAGCAATTTTTGAATAGGTGTCGTTAAAGACTACCGATTTATAAATCTATTTCTGAATTTTTTTTGCATGGACATCATCATTTGTAGATACAGGAGGGAAAATAAAGTGAAGTATCTTTTTTCAAAAATCTGATTTTTATTTTTTTTCTCACCCTGTGAACGTTTGTCAGCAATTTTTGAATATGTGTCGTTAAAGACTACCGATTTATCAATCTATTTCTGAATTTTTTTTGCATGGACATCATTATTTGTAGATACAGGAGAGAAAATAAAGTGAAGTTTTTTTTTCAAAAATCTGATTTTTATTTTTTTTCTCACCCTGTGAACGTTTGTCAGCAATTTTTGAATATGTGTCGTTAAAGACTACCGATTTATCAATCTATTTCTGAATTTTTTTTGCATGGACATCATAATTTGTAGATACAGGAGAGAGAATAAAGTAAAGTTTTTTTTTTCAAAAATCTGATTTTTATTTTTTTCTCACCCTGTGAACGTTTGTCAGCAATTTTTGAATATGTGTAGTTAAAGACTACCAATTTATCAATCTATTTCTGAATTTTTTTTGCATTGACATCATTATTTGTAGATACAGGAGAGAAAATAAAGTAAAGTTTTTTTTTCAAAAATCTGATTTTTATTTTTGTTCTCACCCTGTGAACGTTTGTCAGCAATTTTTGAATATGTGTCGTTAAAGACTACCGATTTATCAATCTATTTCTGAATTTTTTTTGCATGGACATCATCATTTGTAGATACAGGAGAGAAAATAAAGTAAAGTATCTTTTTTCAAAAATCTGATTTTTATTTTTGTTTTCACCCTGTGAACGTTTGTCAGCAATTTTTGAATATGTGTCGTTAAAGACTACCGATTTATAAATGTATTTCCGAATTTTTTTTGCATGGACATCATCATTTGTAGTTACAGGAGGGAAAATAAAGTCAAGTATCTTTTTTCAAAAATCTGATTTTTATTTTTTTTCTCACCCTGTGAAGGTTTGTCAGCAATTTTTGAATATGTGTCGTTAAAGACTACCGATTTATCAATCTATTTCTGAATTTTTTTTGCATGGACATCATCATTTGTAGATACAGGAGGAAAATAAAGTGAAGTATCTTTTTTCAAAAATCTGATTTTTATTTTTTTTCTCACCCTGTGAACGTTTGTCAGCAATTTTTGAATATGTGACGTTGAAAACTACCGATTTATCAATCTATTTCTAAATTTTTTTTGCATGGACATCATTATTTGTAGATACAGGAGGGAAAATAAAGTAAAGTATCTTTTCTCAAAAATCTGATTTTTATTTTTTTTCTCACCCTGTGAACGTTTGTCAGCAATTTTTGAATATGTGTCGTTAAAGACTACCGATTTATCAATCTATTTCTGAATTTTTTTTGCATGTACATTATTATTTGTAGATACAGGAGGGAAAATAAAGTAAAGTTTTTTTTTCAAAAATCTGATTTTTATTTTTTTTCTCACCCTGTGAACGTTTGTCAGCAATTTTTGAATATGTGTCGTTAAAGACTACCGATTTATCAATCTATTTCTGAATTTTTTTTGCATGGACATCATTATTTGTAGATACAGGAGGGAAAATAAAGTAAAGTTTTTTTTTCAAAAATCTGATTTTTATTTTTTTTCTCACCCTGTGAACGTTTGTCAGCAATTTTTGAATATGTGTCGTTAAAGACTACCGATTTATCAATCTATTTCTGAATTTTTTTTGCATGGACATCATTATTTGTAGATACAGGAGGGAAAATAAAGTAAAGTTTTTTTTTCAAAAATCTGATTTTTATTTTTTTCCTCACCCTGTGAACGTTTGTCAGCAATTTTTGAATATGTGTCGTTAAAGACTACCGATTTATCAATCTATTTCTGAATTTTTTTTGCATGGACATTATTATTTGTAGATACAGGAGGGAAAATAAAGTAAAGTTTTTTTTTCAAAAATCTGATTTTTATTTTTTTTCTCACCCTGTGAAGGTTTGTCAGCAATCTTTGAATATGTGTCGTTAAAGACTACCGATTTATCAATCTATTTCTGATTTTTTTTTGCATGGACATCATTATTTGTATATACAGGAGGGAAATTAAAGTAAAGTATCTTTTTTCAAAAATCTGACTTTTATTTTTTTTCTCATCCTGTGAACGTTTGTCAGCAATTTTTGAGTATGTGACGTTAAAGACTACCGATTTATCAATCTATTTCTGAATTTTTTTTGCATGGACATAATTATTTGTAGATACAGGAGGGAAAATAAAGTAAAGTATCTTTTTTCAAAAATCTGACTTTTATTTTTTTTCTCACCCTGTGAACGTTTGTCAGCAATTTTTGAGTATGTGACGTTAAATACTACCGATTTATCAATCTATTTCTGAATTTTTTTTGCATGGACATCATTATTTGTAGATACAGGAGGGAAAATAAAGTAAAGTATCTTTTCTCAAAAATCTGATTTTTATTTTTTTTCTCACCCTGTGAACGTTTGTCAGCAATTTTTGAGTATGTGTCGTTAAAGACTACCGATTTATCAATCTATTTCTGAATTTTTTTTGCATGGACATCATTATTTGTAGATACAGGAGAGAAAATAAAGTAAAGTTTTTTTTTCAAAAATCTGATTTTTATTTTTTTTCTCACCCTGTGAACGTTTGTCAGCAATTTTTGAATATGTGTCGTTAAAGACTACCGATTTATCAATCTATTTCTGAATTTTTTTTGCATGGACATCATTATTTGTAGATACAGGAGGGAAAATAAAGTATAGTTTTTTTTTCAAAAATCTGATTTTTATTTTTTTTCTCACCCTGTGAACGTTTGTCAGCAATTTTTGAATATGTGTCGTTAAAGACTACCGATTTATCAATCTATTTCTGAATTTTTTTTGCATGGACATCATTATTTGTAGATACAGGAGGGAAAATAAAGTAAAGTATCTTTTTTCAAAAATCTGATTTTTATTTTTTTTCTCACCCTGTGAACGTTTGTCAGCAATTTTTGAATATGTGTCGTTAAAGACTACCGATTTATCAATCTATTTCTGAATTTTTTTTGCATGGACATCATTATTTGTAGATACAGGAGAGAAAATAAAGTAAAGTTTTTTTTTCAAAAATCTGATTTTTATTTTTTTTCTCACCCTGTGAACGTTTGTCAGCAATTTTTGAATATGTGTCGTTAAAGACTACCGATTTATCAATCTATTTCTGAATTTTTTTTTGCATGGACATCATTATTTGTAGATACAGGAGGGAAAATAAAGTAAAGTTTTTTTTTCAAAAATCTGATTTTTATTTTTTTTCTCACCCTGTGAACGTTTGTCAGCAATTTTTGAATATGTGTCGTTAAAGACTACCGATTTATCAATCTATTTCTGAATTTTTTTTGCATGGACATCATTATTTGTAGATACAGGAGGGAAAATAAAGTAAAGTTTTTTTTTCAAAAATCTGATTTTTATTTTTTTTCTCACCCTGTGAAGGTTTGTCAGCAATCTTTGAATATGTGTCGTTAAAGACTACCGATTTATCAATCTATTTCTGAATTTTTTTTGCATGGGCATCATTATTTTTAGATACAGCAGAGAAAATAAAGTAAAGTTTTTTTTTCAAAAATCTGATTTTTATTTTTTTCCTCACCCTGTGAACGTTTGTCAGCAATTTTTGAATATGTGTCGTTAAAGACTACCGATTTATCAATCTATTTCTGAATTTTTTTTGCATGAACATCATTATTTGTAGATACAGGAGGGAAAATAAAGTAAAGTATCTTTTTTCAAAAATCTGATTTTTATTTTTTTCTCACCCTGTGAACGTTTGTCAGCAATTTTTGAGTATGTGACGTTACGACTACCGATTCATCAATCTATTTCGGATCTTTGTTCCAATGGACATCAATATACGTAGATACAGGAGAGAATCGTATTTTTGCTGTTAATATAATTACGATTTATAGGTGAAAACCCATTTTGTTTCATATATAATATTATTGATTTAATACTTAAATAAAATAAGTGCCTCAATAACTCAGCTTAAATATTAGAAAATGGTTAATTGTGCTCTTAGCCACTGTAATTTTTTCACTATTTTGACAAACGTCAAACATTCAACTTCAAAACTTAACCTTAAATTTGAAGTAAAAAGATTCTGAAAAGCAGCTATAATAACAATAACCATTGAGTATGGCTCAAAATATGAACGATAACGGTGAAACTGATATTCAAACTTTAACTTCGATGTTCAAGGAAGGTTTGGATAATTATAATTCAATCATAAGTAGTGATCAACCAACCAACAGCAATGAATTGCAGGTATGTATACAAATCTTGCAATTTTTTTGCTTCTGGTTAATATTGTTATAGTCACTCATCACTAATTCTCAAGTTTACTTTACACTTGGTTATTATTTAAAATACTACTTAACTGAGGTTTATTGAAAATATCTTCAATTTTAGACAACAATAAAAAAAACAATGAAAACCTTTGAACAAGCAACTAGGCTAGTATCTTTATCCAGTATATTTAGCACAAATGAAGGAATCGAAGAAATACCTACCAGTGATTTACAGTATTTCCTCTTACCAGCATTTTTAGGATCACTTTCATTAAAATTAACTTCAGGAGAAAGAAAAGATGTGGTAGACGTAGCAGAAATTTACTTTAAGGATTTTTTAAAGAGATGTAATGAATATGGTATAAGCAATTATCAATTCAAAGTCAAAAGTGAAGAGTTAGAAAAACAGGAAAAAACTGAATTTGAGAAACTAGAATATTCTGTTAATACCAGAGCAAATAAAATTCAGAGGTATGTGATACACTTTTTGGTTATAGCACAAAGTTTACATTTTGTTTATATGACAGATTCAAAGAACAAAAAGAACTGAAATCCAAATTGGAAGATATGAAGAAAAACATGGAAAACGAACATGTTGATGAAGAAATAAAAAGAAAATACTTCTTAACCATGATAAAATTGTTTATCTATGAAGCAATAGATGAATTAAACAGTATCGATATGGAAAAACCAATCTTAGAACACATGGCTAATATGAAAAATGAAGAAAAACCTCAATCTAAAAGACCTCCTCCTCCACCTCTCAAACCCATCATAATAACAAAAGATGAAGTACAAAAAGCTGTTTTCGGAGCCGGATATCCATCTCTACCAATAATGACTGTAAGATTTATTCAATAATTAGATATTGTTTAAATATACAGTGTGTTGATCAATTTTAGGTAGAAGAGTTTTACCACAAACGTGTAGAAGATGGCATTTTTCCAGATCCAAATAAACCGAAAAAAGGTCCAATGTCAATACAAGATGCCGCAGCTGCTGGCGTATCTGTGAATCAAGAGGAAAAAGAGCAGGAAGAAACTGAAAAACTAGTTGAAGAAGATGACGATGAACACATTGCGAGAATGAGGAGTAAGGATGAATTTAAAGACGAACACAGAAGAGGTTGGGGCAACAGGATGAATAGAAGTTAAGTGCCTAATTAGTCGTTTTGAACTTTCTCAGCTTCTGGTGCTTCTAAAATTGTTTTATGGAGAGATGGAGCTCGATTTGTTTTTACTTTTCAAATAAAATTTGAGCGTTTTTTTTTCCAAAATATAGTTGTATTGGTTGGGAAAAATTTAATTCGAAATAATGTAAGACTTGTCTATATTTTTATTCAATAAATAATAAATATAATACAATCTAATTACTGCTAGTAATACTCGATAAGGAGCAACAATATTGCACAATTTAAATAAACAATTTTTTAGATGAACATTGTACGTTTCAGTTCAAAGAAAACGCACTTTTCAGAAAAGTGTTTTCTCTTTTACTTTACACGATATTACAAAAAGAAACAATATTTTTTAACTTACACTATTGGGTACACCAATTATTTTTTTTTGAGATTTGATATACTGGGTGAAACAATTACATCAACAAAAATAAGGTAAAATAAATCACAGTCAAAAGTATGTATATACCTTTTACATTACCTATAAAAATATTTTGGAATGTTACATTTATGCTCATGGGAAGATATTTAAAGTGAAAAATATGAAAATTTATGTCCATACTGTTGAAATTTGTTGCGATCAAATGAACTACTAGAAGAAAACTTACAACTTTACTGCCAACTGTCTAAAAATTGACCAGTTTGGACCTGATGCTAATTATTATGAAACTGACATTACAATGACAACTAGACTGATGAATTAAGGCACTAGTGGGAATTACATTAAAAGTTTTGTCGAAAGAAAAGCAGATTTTTGTTGAAAGTGTTGAAAATCTTCTCATGAGCAATTCCGTATTCGTGAATCATAGCAATGCAGTAATTTTTTGACCATCTTCAGCACTTTTTGGATGCTTTTAGCACTCGAAATCAAATACAAGTTTATAGGGACAAATGAACTACTAAAAGATTACTCCCTTAAGGTAGTAGGGGATAAATTAACAACTAGAGGGTGTAGTATTACAATTAACGTCCTAAGGACTCGTTTATGTCAACGCTTTCAATTAATATACCCCAATTAATTCCGACATTAGATGTCGTTCGTTTGATTTTATCGACAATCGAAAAATTACTGCATTTTCCAAACTCCAACGCCAAAAATTCAATCTAAAATTTGAAAGAAAAAAAATTTACATAAAGTATATATCACGATGTGGAAGCAGGCGTTCTAGTACGACTATGGGCCCGCCTCGGTATAGAAGAAGTAGAAGTAGAATTTAGAGCGTAACGTTGAGGTGAGGGAGGTTCTCCCGGTTGTCTCCACAACCTCGAAGATGTCTTCTTCGAGGGCGTCGAGTCACCGGAAACTGACAACGTCGCCGTTGATGGTCGAGATCTTCTAGGTGACGGTGGCGATGCAAATTCAGTCACACTGTAACAAAATATAATAGTTGAGTGCAGTGCGATCTAGCGACGCGTGTCTAAAGTAGGTCTTATGGCGCAGGTACTTTTGATATTCACCGCTAGATGGCACTACAGGTATGAATAGACAGAAAATGCAGTTTAAATTTAAAATTATTTCGATTGAACTCTCTTACCTGGAATTGCTGTGGAGCAGCGTGAAAAATAAAAAAATAAACTATTACAAGTACTGGAAAAAACGATACTTCGAACTAAGCTTAACAATTAAGGCCTCTTTTATATCATCGAATAGTAAAAAGTAAATTAACAAGTGTATATGAATTGACAATTTATAAAATATACATGATTATTTTGAATAAAATTGTAAATGACCAACAACTTTGCTTAATTTACATATTTTTGATATAAAAACAGCATCTGCAATATAAAGTGATTGGGAAGTTATCTCAGATAGTGTTAAATTTAGTAAAATATGTCGAAAAAAAACATTTATTACAGATACTGCATCTTTGAATATTCTTATAAGAGTAAAAAAACATTCCTCTATTGAAAAAATATCTATATTTAAACAAAAGTACTCTTGTAAACGTTTTTATATCAAAATATACCATGCACCATTGAAATATGACTCGAGTAATATTATTTGTCCAGAGACAGTCATTGAAAAATTTAGAAAAGTCTCCTTTGATCTTAATTGAATTTGGATCGGGAACATTAATAATAATTGATTGAACATGAAATGTGTTTTTGGTAAATCTTCACTCAAACACACTTCAGTTGAAAAGGTATGAATATTATACGAAATATCTTTGAACCAACTATACCTAGACAAATAATATTCTATGCGATTTTTATTACCCGCAAGGTTTAAACTATAGCACAAGAATACAACAAATGTAACATACAAAAAAGATTAAAACTACACAAAATTATAATGCCGAATATCATATCGACTAATACTACCTTCCCGATTCTGAAGCTGTTGTCCCAACAAAGAAATGCGAGCACCAAAAGCAGCATAAACAAAGAAGAAAATACAAAATCAATGAAATTGATATTTCAAGAAGAAGAGAAATACTATCAGATATAACCAACCTTCTTGCTTTGTAATTAGAAGGAGTAGGAGGACATTCTTGCAGAATATATAACCTGGACACTCACAAGTGCGCCATCTTTACTTCAAATTACAAATCAAGAAGGATAGTGCAGAAAACTTCACCTTATGCCTGAAAATGTATACCGAAAAGTGTGTTACGGTGATGAGATGGAAAGCATGGAATTTTCAGTGAAAAATGTGCAATAAAAAGTGTATTCTTTTTACCTGACTAACGACCCAGCGCTACCATCGACTGGTGATCCATTTAGAAGAGATGGACCCGCCGAAATCGGTCGAATCTTGAATACAAAAAATAATTTGATACAGCTTTACCCCAACCAAAAAAACTCACCCTTTCCGTTTGTGTAGCTGCATTACAAGTTTGACTCTCGCACGTAGTAGAAGCCGGTGCTGAATTGGCATGGTAATTATCTTCTGCTAATCGCAGCATTTGTTGCTGTAAATTTTGTACGGTTTTTTCTCTATCTTCTAATTGTCCTTGAAGAAACAGTACCTGTCTCCGCAACTCCGCAACTTCCGACATCACCTGTTTGGAGTAATTCTGACCGACGTCATCGCTAGAGCTTGCGTCGTTATCCGTACACAGACTATTGAAGATCCCATTCGTCAGGTGCTGACTTTCGAATGGGTTGTGAGTTTCTGACTGAAATTAAACATCAATGTACACGCCACTGAGTTAGTATGGCTACTTGAAATATTAAAACTACAGTCGACAGAAGCAAACATGGGACCTGGTGGGCGTGTCCGTGTCGCTGTAGTTGTATTTTTGTAGTAACAATCGATATTTTGAATCGATTACCAAATATCGATACAATAAATGTCAACTGTTAAGAGATATGTACAATGTCAAAATTTAACTCTAAATATTAATAAAAAATAAAATAAAATCATCCTCGCATTGACAAAACTTATACAGACGCTAAAAATGAATAAAATGATGAATGTTGATGAAATCATTCGATCATATTATATCGATTATGTTAACAAATTACTAATGGACGCTCGTTACATTAGCTCCTGATTGGCTCGTTGCGATTACCGGGGCTCATGTTTGCTTCTGTCAACTGTACATCTGACACAAAATCAGTACCAATATGGCGGGTCTAATACCGTTTTTTGGTAACTTGATGTTGTATACTAATAAATTATGCAATACACTTTACGCATACCGAAAAAAAATATGTTTACAGCCACTTACCCTCAACAATTCCTCTTCTACTGTCTGTTGAGGGACAAAATCATAAAACATGCAAAAAAAAAATAATGTGAGTGCACAAAGGAAGCAAAAAATGCAAGTATAAAAGTTATTTTAGTAGTAAATCATTCTATGTATGTTGATTATATGAGAAACACTTTGTATAAAGCAAATTAAACAACAAAACACAGATTTCTGTAAATAATTTATTACTGAATTGCACTTACCTCGTTTAGAACTCTCCTAAGTTTCAACAACAACGTCTTAATAACGACAATATCTTGTTTGGTGGCAGTTCGACTGGCGCGGTCAAGACGGATACTCTCATCTGAATCATAACCGCATGCTGACGAAAGATTAGCTACTCTATTGTATCTAACTGGACTACTGGTGGCTGAAGGACGCGATACACGAGCTATGGTCTTCGGGGAATCTACGATTGAATTGGGAGTACTTACTCTTGAGGAGAGAAGGCGAGATCTTGAGGTACTGGTACTACTGAAAATGAAAAATAAGGAATTGACGTTTGGATATTATATTCGACATAAAATCTGTGTGCGTTTTGCACGAGTTGCATACAATATTTTTTCTACATTCAAGCAAAAATTGGTAATGTTAGGAACTCAACCCGTTCTTCTTTTTTTGTATCTTTTTGGCCTCTACCTTGTCAGTACTTAATCATAGCTGGTTTTCGCGTTGACCATTATTTAAATTTTAAATAATTTTTGTAATAATTGTAACTCGTTGGGACTAAGTAGTAAGATATACAATTATTGTTGTATCAAAACAGGATCTGACACTTGCTCTGGATTTTTATTTTATTTAAACGTTTATGTTTGTCATAAATCATCACAAAACTGACAAGAATGACAGATGAGTGCAACAAAGACCCACTTTTTCCAAAAAAGTGTTGTTTTTTGAATGAATGTAGAAAAAATATATTCATCATGGACTGGGTGGTTAAAATTTAACCTACGCAGGTGAATTAGTAAATTTGGCAGGTGTAGATCCCACACTAGTTGAATTTTCTGGTTTTTTAGCTACAGACGGTGATCTTTTATATCTTAGTTCTGTGGTTCGGTTTGTTCTTATAATATTATTTCCATTCTTCATGGTTCGGTTACAAAAATATCTTGTATAAAAGCTTTACATTGTTATTTAATATCTAAATAAAGTGAGTCGAAAGAGAAAGGGTGAGTCAGATCAGATATGTTGAAACAAGTGGTGAAAATATATAAAACAAGAGTTAAATAAGTGTTACTTCGTCAATGTTTTAATAGTTTAAGTATTTCAAAAACTTTTTCTGATTGTTTATAATAATAAAACCCGGCCAAGTAAGAGTGAGGTTAAGTTGTATCAATTATAGAATGAATTTGAAACATATAACATAAAAAAGAGCCAACATAACTTTAAATTTAAATGTTTCTATAATTTACATTAAAATTACAAGACAAATGAAGTTCCAGTTTAAAAAAAAAGGTAGATGAATAGTTATTTAATGTTTCTGACTCACCCTAAGCATTCTAAAAATATAAAAAGATACGGTTTCTATTATTAAGAGGCACAATAATCACAAGGAATTCCTAAAACAGCGAAAAGTATTGACAATTTTCGGCGACATCGCCCTCATCTCGCCTCTAGTGGAAACTGATTTTGGGGGATGGATGTTACGGTGAAAATGGAACGCAATACACAAGTGGAGCAGAGCTATTGATTTTTCGTAAAGAAAATAATATAGAGGACGGCACTTTAGGCAAGTTTTAAAAGTGCTCGATATCACTTTTATTGTTATAGTTTCTTATTAGTTCTATTCCGAAATGTTGGTTTATAATAATGGCACTTTTGTGTACAGGGGTATGCGAAAGTAATAGAATATTTAGGACAAGTATAACTGAAATGTTTTAAGTATAAAATTTATGGCTGAATTAAAATGTAACTGGAATAAACACCATAAAAAAACTGGGAGTGAGTAATAAGTTTCAAGGTTTAATTTTATTGCATATAGTTTCCTAATATACAGTCAGAAGACTGAAAAAAAAAACATTTAACGGCATTTTTTTTATATTAAATACATCTTCTAATTTAAATTGACACTAATGTATAACATCGATTTAAAATATTGACTTCCAAAAGGAGAGAAAAAGGTCAACGTACTTCGATGCACATAAATTAACTTTAAAAAAAAAATCAAGCAAGCGCACGACATGGAATGGGATGGCATTTTTTTTAATACAACTACGACCCACGAGAGATCGATTTTTAAAATAATTCCATTCGCCAAATACCTACACACAAGACTTACTACTATTTACAGTAGCTTGGCAACATAGCATTGCATCGGGTTTCTGTTCAATTTTTTTTCCGTTTAAAAATTAATTTCATTTCCTCTTTTTACTTCTTCACTAACCTCGAAAGTTCAACTTGGAAAAGTGTTGAGCAACGAAACAGTTTAATCATAATAATTACAAACGGCAATGTTGCAGAAAGAGCGAAATAACAATGAAGATCAATGACTTTGTTACACTAACTCGACCACGAAGCGTCAGTCCACTTTATTCTGACCGGTACACAGCATCAGCAATCACATAATCATATATAAGAATCAGTGAATCATTTTTAAAATTATTATATATTAGGTTGGAATCATAGAAACCTAACCTAAAATATTTTTTTAATAATATAATTAATATCACATTTGGCTGTTCCACACTATATACCCTTGTTGTTACTTTTCAGGGGACAATCAGTATAGCAATTTACTTCCAAAATCAAACTTTCACTTGTCAAAGTATTGATTAACAACCAACGATTGGTAAAATTGTTATGGCCTTTATTTTATTTGGTGATTTGGGTTAAAGTGTTTTGTAATTTTGCCATTGAATAGGATTTTATTGAAAACAAAATAAGGAATGAAAATTTAATTACAGTTGGTTGAAGATTTGTGATAAAAATTGTTTATTTTTTGCGGTTGCGTGCACATCTTCAATGATCGAGAAAATAAAGTTTTTTTTTAGAAAGTTTATTTATAATATTAAGACGAACTAGATAAAAATTTGACCCATTTTTTTCATTATACTTAATATTCAACAAATATACTGTGTGATGATGATAATAATAATTATAAATGTCTATTTTTCTTAAAAACAAAAACAACTGTGTGGTTGTTCTACTTGAAGCAGCTTCCCTAGTTATGACAAGTTAATTATTACAACAATTACACCAAAATACACTGTATAGACCATAATTGATTTCAAAAATAGTTTATATAAATGCAAATAAATTGATATATTGTAATTGATATAATTGTGAGTAATATAAAATTAATATTCAGTAATATATATAAAAATCAAAGATATTATTTACCAAAAACTGGATAATCATATTTCTTTACAAGGCCTATACCCCATATCTATAATTTATAGTATTCTCGAGATACAGCGCTATAAAGTTAATACAGTAATACAACGTAAGAACATACTCCCCATAATTATAATGTACTTACATTAAAAAAAAAGAGCACTGAAGCAAAACTCAATTTACTTTTTGTTAACATTGCTGCTCAATTTGCTAGTCTTTCTTCCATTTCATAAATAGCGATTTTTTTTCACGTTTATAAAAGAAAGTAAAACATTGTCACGTAAATAACGTGGACAAAAAACTACAAAATTACCGATTTGTTAGTTATAGTACAGCGGATTGTTGTCCAAATTTAATTGTGCTTTGGAAATTTGTAACTCACTTACGGAAAAAAAGTGCTACTATTATTTTTTTATATTTTCAAAGTTATTCAATGCCTAGAACTGTCAGTTTTCAAAAATAATTAAATCAACCTTACAAATTCCATATTTAGTTTCAATTGATAACATTTAAATCGAATAATCTGTTATGAGTCATTTAATTTGTTTATTGTTATGTGCAATATAAAATTTTTAGATTTCTGTTTATTCTTACCCATTATTGTGATATCCAATTTTAACAGGAATAAATCCATTGGCACTTTTCATATTATTAACGCTATCTTTCATACTTTTCGTTGAAGCACTACTCATTATACTTTTTTTTTATCTAATCAACAAAAATAACATAATCCTAATAAATGTTTACGTAACAAAAGTATTCATTAATAATATAATTTCTTTATAATATTGTCCACCAATAAAACGAATACGAAACAATAAGAAATCTAAAACTTATCACACACCAACACAATATCGACAAACCGACTGGCATTACTTGTTCTGTTCCACCTGTTATTATTACAAAAGGTTATTTTATGCTACAGTTGATTTCAACGTTGCCATGGTTGCGAGATTGTGTGTAAAACTACATACAAATACGTTATAGACAAAAAATACTCTTTGCTGTGGGTAATTTATACAATTTTGGGATTGTATATACAGAGTATTTAAATTATTATTGTATAAGTAGCTAATATTTAAAAGAATATCAAATTTGTAATTCTATTTTATTTTCTATTTGTCCATTTTAATTGAAAGGATAACCAAAATGATATAAATCCCAAGAAATGTTGTCAAGAAAAGTAAGTGAATGGTATAAATTTATGTATTTCGATGATTCTGGCCACAGAACTAGCGTCGATAGTTCTGTGATTCTACACTGTGATATTTCTCTATGAAAGCAATCATTGCACAAATAGAGTAGTTCAGTCTAAGGTCAGTATGGCCAACAAAAAAGTTGTTGTTTCTGACAAGAATGACAGTTTTTATCATTGCGAACATCTATTTTGCTTTATTAAAATAATGAATACACCCCCGAATCGTATATCTTGAAATTTAAAATGACTTTTTAGCTGAATACTCAACATATCAGTGACCAATATAGTTCTATGAACTCTTGGCATGTCACTATTTCATTTCTGTTATTCAGTCAATAGCTCTGTCAAATGTCAGTGAATAAAGTAATTAGAAGAATAGAGATGCAGCTAATTAGAAATGCTACAAAAATCTAATCGAAAATGGACGTACACAATTAAACGAATATCAACAAAAATAAATATTACTGACATTTGACATAACTAGTAACTGAATAACATAAATGAAATGGTGACATGTCAAGAGTTCCTAGAATTATTGGCCACTGATATGTTGAGTATTCAGCTAAAAAGTAATTTTAATCTTGTTTTGAACGGTAGACCTTAACTGTCATTCTTGTTAAAAAGAAAACACCTTTTGTTGCCCACACTGACCTTCGACTGAATTCCACTATATAAAAATCTCGCCTTTCGGAAACTTACACAGCTGTAAATATGTCGCGTCGAGTATCTGTCCAACTTTTCAAAGAAATTAATCAATTTTTAATTTTTTCGTTAGTCCCCGTCCTTTCGAATGGTTTCAAGGATATTTCGACACGTCGTTAGTTATGAAATCTGCGATAAAATTACAATCGGTTTTTTTGTATGTGTTAGAGATTGGTGGATAGCTATTGTTTAAGAAATAATAACAAAAAAATGATTATGTATATATTACATCGATGCATGAAATGGAAAAAGAAAACAGGAAATTTCATGTAGGAGTCGGTGTTTTTGTGCGACTAGATACCGCTACAAGAAAAAAGATTATTTACAAAAAATGGTAACAAAGCCGGATTAGGATTAACATTTGTGGCGCCATCTAATAAACACGTTCAAAACTTTCAATACAGCAAACTATAACGAATAGAAGAGAACTGCGTATTATAAAATTATCAAAAATGTTAAACATTTGAGTTGAATTATTGGGACTTACCTTTTCTTGTGCTTTTCTGGTCCTTTATGTGATGTATATCCTTCCGAGAATGAATTCCACTCCTTGTTTTCTCTGTAAATATCTGACGTTTCTTGTCGCTGTTGTGTCAACGTTTCATTCAATGATGGGTAGCCGCTACTTTGTCTATAACAAAATATAAAATATTTCCATGTATCTGTACGGAAAGGAACAAAAGAACAAGCAAAATGTGAGAAGGACAAAAAGAAGAAGGAAAATATGGGAAGAACAAAAAGGACAAGCAGAAATTAAAAACTCAAAAGGACAAGCAAAATGTGGGAAGGAATAAAAGAACAAGCAAAATATGGGAACGAACAAAAGAACAAGCGAACAAGCAAAATATTGAGAAGGCAAAAAAACAAGCAAAAAATGGGAAAGAGCAAATGAACAAGCAAAATATGGGAAGGAACAAAAGAACAAGCAAAATATGGGAAGGAACAAAAGAACAAGCAAAATATTGAGAAGGCAAAAGAAAAAGCAAAATATGGGAAGGAACAAAAGAACAAGCAAAATATGGGAAGGAACAAAAGAACAAGCAAAATATTGAGAAGGCAAAAGAACAAGCAAAATATGGGAAGGAACAAAAGAACAAGCAAAATATGGGAAAGAACAAAAGAACAAGCAAAATATTGAGAAGGCAAATGAACAGGCAAAATATGGGAAGGAACAAAAGAACAAGCAAAATATGGGAAGGAACAAAAGAACAAGCAAAATATTGAGAAGGCAAAAGAACAAGCAAAATATGGGAAGGAGCAAATGAACAAGCAAAATATGGGAAAGAGCAAATGAACAGGCAAAATATGGGAAAGAACAAGCAAAATATGGGAAGGAACAAAAGAACGAGCAAAATATTGAGAAGGCAAATGAACAGGCAAAATATGGGAAGGATCAAAAGAACAAGCAAAATATGGGAAGGAACAAAAGAACAAGCAAAATATTGAGAAGGCAAAAGAACAAGCAAAATATGGGAAGGAACAAAAGAACAAGCAAAATATTGAGAAGGCAAAAGAACAAGCAAAAAATGGGAAAGAGCAAATGAACAGGCAAAATATGGGAAGGAACAAAAGAACAAGCAAAATATTGAGAAGGCAAAAGAACAAGCAAAATATGGGAAGGAAAAAAAGAACAAGCAAAATATTGAGAAGGCAAAAGAACAAGCAAAAAATGGGAAAGAGCAAATGAACAGGCAAAATATGGGAAGGAACAAAAGAACAAGCAAAATATGGGAAGGAACAAAAGAAGAAGCAAAATATTGAGAAGGCAAAAAAAACAAACAAAATATTGAGAAGGTGAGAAGGCAAAAGAACAAACAAAATATGGGGAGGAACAAATGAACAAGCAAAATATGGGAAAGAACAAAAGAACAAGCAAAATATTGAGAAGGCGAAAGAACAAGCAAAATATAGGAAGGAACAAATGAAAAAGAAAAATATGGGAAGGACAAAAAGAAGAAGCAAAATATGGGAAGGACAAAAAGAAGAAGCAGAAATTTCAAACTCAAATAACAAACAAAATATGAGAGGAAGCAAAAGAGCCAGTAAAAGATGGGAAGGGAATTAAGTGCAAGCAAAGTATTGAAGGCAAAAGAACAAACAGTTAGTGGACAAAAAAAAACAAGAAAAATATGGTAATTGCTTACAATTCACAATCATCCAATCCGCTACTTTGGCTGTAACAAAAATCCATCATCAAATCATCGCTGGCGATGCTTTCGCACGGACTCAACGTATCAAGAGATCCAGTTCGATTGTAGGAGAATTTTTTGTTTCTAATACTCATCGGACTGCTCTCTACTCCAGATGGTATTCTTCTTTTCGGTTTAGGAGTACTTTCCACCATAGTTTCTGTACTGTTATCGATTGTTATGGGATTCGTGCAATCTTCGAATATCAAAGCTGGTTGATCGGCTATTTCGTCGTCAATTAGGAAGTCGTCCTTACCACCTGCAAATAAATATTTATTTCATGTTGGAATATATTAATTAATAAAATAAACTTACTGTGGTTTAAATTATCATTGTCGTCGGATATTGACAACGAATTCGAAGCGTTTGTCGGTGTACCTGGCGTAGGAGGCGTCAACTTTTCGTTAATATCTTTGGAATTCGACGAGCTGCGATTTAATTTTCTTCTTATTTCTTCGGTTTCCGAACAACTTATTACGCTATCTACGGGAGAAAGTAAAGTTTCGTCGTCCAGCAAAGATCCTTAAAATAAATACAGAATAACAGTTGCTACTCGGACAGTACATCAAATGACAAGCGACAATACAATGACAAGTGACAATACAATGACAAGTGACAATACAATGACAAATGACAATACAATGACAAATGACAATACAATGACAAGTGACAATACAATGACAAATGACAAGTGACAATACAATGACAAATGACACAACGGATTTAGATTAATATTTCTTACCAGTATTGCTGGCAACGGCTGCAAACTTGGGATCTTCGATGGTTAACATGACATTTTTAACTTCTTTGGAAGCGGTGTTGGTAAAAGGTTTAGACAACGAGCTCGTCATCAGACTATGTAAAGCGGAGCCTATAACTGCGGTAGATATCGGTAAATGTACCGGCGGTTCTTCGCAATTTTTATCTTTACTCTCATCACTGGAACTTAGGGAAAAACTGACATCGTCAGCCATAGCTTCGCCTCCGTGCGCCTGAAATTAAACAGAAACAAATCAAAATTTATTCCGGTAGGAAAAAATTTTCTTACCCATTCTTGTTCGTCTGAACTAGGAGGGCTGGAATCGTCTTTAATCTGATTGGTTCTAGATTTAAAAAAATTGGGCTGCAACCCCGAAGGTTTCACGAACGTTTTTTCACTCCTAAATAAATCTCGGTAAGTCTTTTCTTCCTCTCCGTAATCGTCGCTAAAACCTTCAGATGAAGTCTTGGATATTTTCCTTAGGCGACTGTTTCTGTCTAAATGTCGTTGATATTCCACAGTACGTTCTCTAACCAAACCTGATGTATGATATGATCTAAAAACAAAATTAGTAGATTGAAGAAGTTCAGTGAACAGATCAAAACGTGTAATTACTTATTTTTACTGTCAGGTGTGGAATTGAAAGCGCTGGGCAACTGAGGTAATGGTGGGGCTGAAACGCTGTCACAGCTGTCGTTCGAATCGTCCAAATCTCTGACGTCGAACTTATTTGTACCGGTTGCTACTACTTCTAATGTTCGAGGTTTGTGGTGACTGTTCCGTCGTCTTCTTGCTCCAAATGTAGGCGATCCATCCAAGTGATCCAATCCTCTTAGCACGACGTCAGTGTCTCCTACATAACCTTGATTAAAATAAAAATATTAATTCGAATTTAGCTGGTTGTATGTTTTTATCAATATTGAACTGTACTTTGGTCCCATTTTAAAGTGATTGATAGTGGACCCTTGGATTTTCAAGATACACCAAGTAGACAATCAAAATTCCAATTCCAAAACGAGGTGGGTACTGAATTATGATCAGGAACGTACTTAGTATAGTTCTGAGTTGGTCCCATTTTAAATTCATTGGACTGGAGCTTGGGATGAGGTATTGGTAGGTTTGTGACAATTCCAAAATGAGGTGGGTACTGAATTATGATCAGGAACGTGAATAGTATAGTTCTGAGTTGGTCCCATTTTAAATTCATTGGACTGGAGCTTGGGATGAGGTATTGGTAGGTTTGTGACCATTCCAAAACGAGGTGGGTACTGAATTATGATCAGGAACGTGAATAGTATAGTTCTGAGTTGGTCCCATTTTAAATTCATTGGACTGGAGCTTGGGATGAGATATTGGTAGGTTTGTGACAATTCCAAAATGAGGTGGGTACTGAATTATGATCAGGAGCGTGAATAGTATAGTTCTGAGTTGGTCCCATTTTAAATTCATTGTACTGGAGCTCTAGGGATGGGGTATTGGGAGGTTTGTAACAATTCTAAAACGAGGGGAGTACTGAATTATGATCAGCAACGTACTTAGTATAGTTCTGAACTGGTCCCATTTTAAATTAATTGTACTGGAGCAAGGAATGAGGTATTGGTAGATTTTTATGACAGCTCCAAAACGAGGTGGGTACTGAATTATGATCAGAAACGTACTTAGTATAGTTTTAAGTTGGTCCCATTTTAAAATTCATTGTACTAGAGCTTCGTATGAGGTATTGGTAGGTTTGTGACAATTCCAAAACGAGGTGGGAACTGAATTATGATCAAAAACGTACTTAGTATAGTTCTGAGTTGGTCCCATTTTAAATTTATTGTACTGGAGCTTGGGATGAGGTATTGGTAGGTTTGTGACAATTCCAAAACGAGGTGGGAACTGAATTATGATCAAAAACGTACTTAGTATAGTTCTGAGTTGGTCCCATTTTAAATTTATTGTACTGGAGCTTGGGATGAGGTATTGGTAGGTTTGTGACAATTCCAAAACGAGGTGGGAACTGAATTATGATCAAAAACGTACTTAGTATAGTTCTGAGTTGGTCCCATTTTAAAATTTATTGTACTGGAGCTAGGAATGAAGTATTGGTATGTTTGTGACAATTCCAAAACGAGGTTGGTACTGAATTATGAACAGGAACGTACTTAGTATAGTTCTGAGTTGGTCCCATTTTAAAATTCATTATACTGGAGCTCTAGGGATGAGGTATTGGGAGGTTGGTAACAATTTTAAAACGAGGGGGGTACTGAATTATGATCAGGAACGTACTTGGTATAGTTTTAAGTTGGTCCCATTTTAAATTCATTGTACTGGAGCTTGGATTTTCAAGATACTACACACAGAAAACCACAAACAGTATTTTTTTAAAGTTAATTGTGTTATGTACGTCAGTTTTAACGCATCAGCAAGATACAGAGTGTTATTTGGAGAATTGGGTTACGGTATTTGGTAATCTGATGGATAAAAAATTTATAATGGAAGTTATGAAAAAAAGAAACGTATGAAATTAGCTTTTAGTGTAATTAAACTGGTTATAGGCATATATAATAATAAGTTTCATAACGAAATTTGTGCAAAATTGTATTATAACGTAATGGTTGGATATTATTTCCATTAAAAGGGAAATTATGGAAAGTTTTTTCACGATTTATCAAGTTCATAATGCGCTAAATGGATTATCCAGGATAATGAGTAGTTTAATTATTTTCTAGGTCAGTTTTTACAGGATTAAAAGTAGCTGTGAATCCTGTGAAGTATTAGAATCAGAGGGACTATACAGTGGGAAGGAAAAAAAAAAGAATAAGGGGGTTTAAAAAAGATCCTTCTGCTTGCCTGTCAAAAAAATTGAGTACCTATCAAACTCAATTTTTAATTATATCAATACTTACTACTAAAATGGCTGCCAACTCCAGAATCCTCTGTAAGAGATCCATCCTTGGAAGACGTTTCTTCAGGATGGTGTTGATACATCCCCGCTACTCTTTTGTTATTGTTCGCTACAGTTTTAGCCGATTTAGTTTCTATTAATCTAATGGGCTCAGGCCTTGGCAATTGGTTGGACTGTAAGGTGAATCTACCAATCTAAAAACAAAATTGTAAGTTACTGCTTTGTCAACATTTTCTTCATGTAAAACTCACCTGTGGAGGTGGAGGTTGTTCCATTTTGTACATTCTATTTCTGTTATTGTCTGTAGGTAGTACAGTCCTCGAAAGAGCTATTGGTTTTTTAACAAAGTTGCTATTTTTATTTTGATTTACAGCATCGGTAGTATTATTTACGTCTGCCACTTTATTTAACCTAGAGGATTGAGTTTGTCTGGAAAATAATTTTATAGAGGTCAGTTTAAGGTCAATGGGGCCAACAATAAATGGTTTTTTCAGACAAGAATGACAGTTGAGGTCTACTGTTTAAAATATAAGATTTTGCATGATTTTTATCATTGCAAACATCCATTTTGCTTTATTAAAATAATGAATACACCTCCAAAGAGTATATCTTGAAATTTAAAATGACTTTTTAGCTGAATACTCAACATATAAGTGGCCAATAATTCTAGGAACTCTTGGAATGTCACCATTTCATTTCTGTAAACCTTACCTGTCATTCTTGTCAGAAAAAACCACTTTTTGTTGGCCACACTGAACTCCTCTATTTAAAAATTTGACATTTATAGAGTTAAAATGTAATTTAAAGTACCAATAGGCATTGGTCAAGCAAGTAATCAAAATCGAAGACTGGGAGGTTGAACGAAAGAGGAGTTGACCTTCAAGTTTCCTAAGGTTCACAAAAATAGGGATATGTCACTTTAGATGCAGCATTTAGAAAATATGGAAGAAAAAAAGAGAGATTAGAAATATATAGTCCTTTCTCATTGATTAAAAAAGTATTTGAACTCAAAATTATCTAAAAATATAAAGATGAACGACACTAAAAATCCCTAATTACCTTTCACATCCCTAAGTAATACATCCATAATAAAAAATAACCACTTCCTTTTACGCTACAACTAGAACTGTCTAATAATTACTATATTTACACGTTGGAAAAGAATTTTAACTGAAAGGCTGCGACATAAAAATAAACCGACTTACATCTGGACAGATGGAAATATTTTTAAAACTAGGTAGTTAAGTAGTTTTCGAGAGTTCATTGAGTTGTTTCAGATGATCGTAAATTCCACACTCATTATTACTTTTCCCAATGAAGTGATGTTGTTTTTTTTTAATGTTACACAGAAAGACAATACAGGACCGTCTTTAACCAATTTGTCAGTTAAATATATGAATTTCGCGTGGTCCTGGACACATAGAATAACTCACCTGAACCCAAATCTGGATATTTTCGTAGCATTTGCTTCCTTCTTAGGTGGCACAAGTCGAGGTGTTGACCGTCCAGTCGGTGCTGCGTTCGTAGTTAACCCATCAGTGTCTACAAAATCGTTTCCGTTTTTATCAAAAGTTTCCGCGGACGTTTCGATAGTATTATTCGCTAATCTTCGAGCAGCAGTAGCATTAGCCGCTATAGATGGCGCTGTTTGACGTCGTTTGAAACCGAAAGACATCGCTACCCCTTTACTAGCAGCAGACGGAGCCACTGTGTTTGTTGTTTGCATCTGGCGTTGTTGATTGTGTTGTTTGTTAGTGTCCATTGGTATTAAGATAGTGCGGGGTTTGTTGTTTTCATCATCTGGACTCTAAAAGAAAAAGAAAAACGCTTTAAAACCACCTACCTACTTAGGAGAAGAAGAAAGTTTCGATATGATTCAACTTATTAGTTTTTGTTTAGTTGCCCTATCCTAATAGTCTGGGATGTAATAAACAATTGTTTTTCTACAACCGCTATGTCAAATACGATTGACAGTTGTCTGGAGCGAAATATTGCCTGTAAACTTATTACACCTTGTATAGTAATATTTCAATGCGTAAAGTGTATGAGAAGTACCATGTCAATACAATTAAAATTAATAAAATCAGAGAACGGAGTTGATATGCGAAAGAAAAACTTAATTACAATTCATGATAGTAGCTTTGAAAATCACTTTCTGCTTGCGCATTTCGGCTTAAAATACGGAGAAATACCGAGAAAGTTGTCATAAGAGTAAGAAAGTTTTTTTTTATTGAAACTATTTTTATTGGATTCGTTTATATTTAATAGAATAATTAGTGTTGTCACATCTATAATTATTAGAATTACAGTAGACGATTTATTTACTTTTAAACATTAAAAAAAGTAAGTAGTTAATTTAAAAATAAATGTGATTTGCACTTTATCCTTGAAAACGAATTGCAAAAAAAAACAGTGACGTACACAGCTGATAATTATCATGAACGTTAATTTTACAGTATTATTGAATATATAATGCAGTGTATTTGCATATTAGTATGTTGTAAACACGTGACACAAATCCGCAATAATTCCAAAAAGTTTTTTCTTGTTGTTATATTCTTTGCTTCAACAAAACCCTGCCTTACAACGTTCCTTATAAAACAGAATAGGATGCATCTACTATAACAAAATCCTAACCGTTATCCTATGCATATTTTCTTCAATATATAGTTATTACTTCGCCAACAATAAGGATTAATTGATGTTAAAGCAAGAGAACCCACGTAGGCAATACTTGGCAATACTAATAAGTAGTTAATACCATCAAATATATTTATAGGTTCGTTCACTTTGTTGAATACTGGATAATTTTTAAAATAAGTACCTAACATATGGTGGTTCTTCTATTACTATTTATGAAATATCCTTTTATTATGTTTAAATATTTTTTATCAGTAATACAATGGATGGCAGTTTGTGTTTTTTAGTTCAGAAACTAGCTTATTTCGGTTGTATGTATGATGCTCATGAGTTGAGTTGTCCAGCATCCAACCATTTGTGAACAAACCTAAAATATCTTAATACTCTTTACTGGCTGTTTTTTTTCATGAAACTTGAATATTTGCTTCAAAAAGTATACTATCATCGAGCCAGCTCCCAACTTAATGTAATTTTAACGGGTTTTCTTTACAGTAATTCTAACATAAGGAGTGAATACATTCAATTTGGCTTTACAAACAAAATTCTGACACCAGTTGTTCGTTTCTAATTTTAATTTAGGTACTGCGGATTCTCACAGAATTGATAAATTTTGTTAAAATATTATTATATTTGTTTTTTTTTATTCCACTACTAATAATTTCATGTTTATTTGCTTGATGTTGATAATATTTTGTCTAAAACAAACAGTTCTACGTTTTGCTGTTATATATTTTCAGTCCCATCTTTTCTTGAAGAAAAATCACGGTTTTTATATTTGGAAATACAACAATTTGACCCAGCAGATTCGAAATATGATTATACAAATTAGGTTAAAAAGTTGAATTTTTCGAAAATTGTTAGTCTTCACTTTCGGGTACCCCTGTATACAAAATATCATAGACATGTTTTTGTTGAATTTTTTCCAGATTCTCTTATTATCTGAGAAAACGTATTCCAAATTTCAGTCAAAAATTCCCATTACTACGCCTTCTATGAATTTTTGACTTAAAGTGGGCATTTTCCATTTTTATAATGTACAAGATAAATCACATTCTTGAACTCCTTTTCGTCGGCGTTGGTTATTGGCCTGACAAAACCAGTTTCAAGTTTTCGTTATCATTTGCTCAGTACACAAAGTGACATTAAAAAATTCTGAGTTTCACGGAATTTATACCTTGTTTCGTAGATAATAGAATAAGTTGCATAACTGAGTCAACATAATACAAATCCAGTGACATACCTGCAGATTATTACTTATTTTATATAAACTTTTTCTGTAAATTTCCATTAAATAAAATAAAGTTAAGCTATGTATTTAAAACAATGCATTTCGCACATTTAATTAACGGATATCTTTTCAATCTGTTTGAAATGAATTTCTCTTTATATTCTCCCACGAAATTAAAATTTCTTCATTACATAAAGAAAAGGTTAAATGTCAAATCGAATGGTGGTATAATTGAATAACTGACAACCTAAAATCCCATCCTTGTTCACATTAGAATGGATACAGGTACAGTCACGACTTTGTTAGTGCAGGCATGTTGATACTAGTAACATTATTATTAGGCCCATAGGCGTACCAAGCAAGGGGCAGATAAAATATAAGCAGAGAAAAACATTATTTTGTTGCATAACTAAAAGTATTGTGTGTTGCATAATCAAAAGTATTGTGCGTTGCATAACTAAAAGCATTGTGTGTTGCATAACAAATAGTATTATAGATGGTGTAGCGTGACGATGACGTGAGTTGATTCAACATATTCTGTTTCTACATACACAATTTGGATTATTAGTATTCAAGAATTGGTAGAGAATGTTACGTTAATTTTTTTTATTACTTATTCCACGTGAAAGTTATCCAAATTGGACCTGCTCTATTTTGTATCGCTGTTGTTAAAATAACACGAGATATATAACATTTTTTAATAACGTCGACTCCAATTTAAGCGGCGAATTGAAGAGAAAAATTAACAGACAGGGTGTTGCCTTTACTAATGTACCTACCATGGAATAATAAAACTTCGCTAACTCCCTTAATGCTTGGTAATATCGATTTAAAAATTCACTCATAGCTGTGTAATTTCTCTAAAATGGATTGGTGGTTTTTCCACTATTTTTTTTAAGGTTGAAAGTACATCATACCGTGCTCTTTATTATAATAATAATTGTATTATCATTTCAGGATATTCAGCAATTGCAAATTCAATCAATAAAATTAACATGACCTTGAATTCCTCAAACAAGAACGACCACATGTTTCATTATAAATTGTATTTAACACATTTTAGTTAAAAATAATTTGAATCACATGCTCTTCCGCAGTAAGTAAAGTATATTTCACAATATTTCGTTGACTTCGTATATGATATCTAAAATTATTTTACCAGCCAAAAATTTCAGTTGTAAAATCATCACACAATTAGACCTTATCTTTTCGTTTTTCGAAGTACTGTATTGTGCTATTGTCGAATTAACGACTACCTGCTGTGTAAGTGTAAAAACGAAACATCTTTGAATGGAGTATACTTAAAATATTTACCGGTCTATATTATGATTGAAACGTACAAAAAAACAATTAATTATATCTCAAGAAAATTCCCATTGAATGTATACTTACTCTTAGGTCAGGAGGACACTCGTCCATGAGTAAATTGCTCAAATGATCCTCCATCTTTACAAAATGTTCATGCTACATATTATCACAAATATCACTTTATTTTCAATAGACAATAGAACACTTTTGATAGGTCAAAGTGAAATGTGAATCATGCTCAAAATTTTGATAAAAACTAACGGGAAACAAGGTACGCATCGGACTTGGCGTTTTAAAATTGATCGGAGACGCGAAGAAACGGCGCCAGAGCGTCGTTGTGACGTCGAGAGCCATGCGCCTTTCTGGCCCGAAAGAAAAATATGTATAATTTCACTGGATTGTTGAGACATGGCTATCGGCCAACTTATTTTTGCGGTAGATTGCGGTTTACGGGATGGGTCATGTTTGAAATTGTCTAGATGACATTATCAGTGAATTTTCTCACATTACTTTGACCCCATCTTATTCACGAGTGCAAAATGATGGCTATTATTCACGCGGATGAAGTTTTGGAATCATCCAAGTGAATATTAGCCATTCAGCACAAGTAAAAGGCTATACTTTCTCCACGACTAAAAAAAGAAAGCTTCCAGTGAGGATCGAACCCCAATCGTACGCGCCAGAGTCAACTATTTCTACCACTAGGCTATAGAACATGTTTATTTTCAAAAAGGGATACGTAACATACAGTTTTAATCGAAACCCTTTCATTTAAGCGTTAATTCTGATAATAATAGAATGTGATTGGCTAACGAGAGTGAATTATTTTTCATTATTCACTGGTGTGAAGAATATATATCATTATGTAGCTAAATATGTAAAAATAATTTGTGCGTTATTATTTAGAAACTGATTTCTAAACTGAATTAAAGCTACTGATCTTCTGATACTCTTCCAACCCTTCTTCACCTTACAAATATTAAGAAAAATCTCTTTCTAAATACAGTAATATTCGATTTACCCTCGTATATTTCACGCACGAACGGTAGACGTATTCAACCGTACAAATTACACGGAAAATTAGTTGGTTCTACATATTATTCGATAGAAAATGCAAATTATTTAATATTTAATTGAAAGATAAACAATTGGGTTGATGTAGATGAGGTCAATGGCATGTTAATTTCATTAGAAATGGTTTTTATATTGTCTCAATTTGTAATAGTTTACATTGTTTCTCAATCTATTGTTTATATACGTAATAATTCAACAGACAGTTTTAAATATACTTGAACCACGTCCTTAGTACTAAAAAGTTGAAATCTCAAGACCTTTGGTCCATTGTGGTTTAGTCGCTGTCAAAAATGAGCGGTATATTTTGAAAATATCTATAAACACTTCACGGTATTTAAATTTGCATTTAATCAATTTGAATAGAGGCATTTATCCCAGGTTTTACTTTGTGAATTTCTTTTTTAATCATGGGAAAAAAGAAAATGTTTATAACAATGAATGTGGGAACGAAATTTCATACTTATAATCAACAGATACTCTCAGCACCTTTTTTTCTGTATTTTAAACCGTTGAATTGTTATAAAAATATACAAACCACTTCATACTTATACCTTCTAGACCAGTTGGTTATTTTTTTTTGTCTTGTACATTTAAAAATAATATGTTAATCACGAAATATTTTTTGTTTATATCATTTTTCCTTTCACCTATCAATACGAAAAAAAAATAGACCGTAAAGATTATATCACGAAACTATATTCCGCATAGAATCGTTATTTCTTACTAGCCTAGAAAGAATTTTGAGATTTTTAGTTTTACACGCTATACAGAGCGTTTAAAACACGTCAAAAATAAAGAAAATTGGGATTACTTATTGAGACAAGACCAGAAGATAGTAACTGTATAGCTTGCTATGAAAAAGGCCTCACATAAACGCGCAGATTCGAATTTCAAATTTCCTCAGATACACTGTTACCTAGTTACTCCACTGCTTTGGGTTGGTACTTGTTTTACGTCAAGAAACTCCTGTCAGAGCCTCAAGTAAAAGAATGTATCGTAAGAGATCACATAAAATGCAAAAAAGGAAGCAAGTTCATTTATCTAACTTGAAATAAAAGCAAAACCACTTTCATCGCATATCCATATGCAATGAGTTTCGCCTTGAAAGAGAAAACAATTATTCTTCAGATCAAAATTTATGTATGATGTAAACAGACAAACTTATCAGTTGTGTAAATCCATATAAATAATGAGAAAATGTAACACTGGTTATTTAGAAGGTTTAAATTAACGAAATAGTTAATTTGTATGTTAATACAGATATTTTTATTTTGCTGTACTCACCGATGTATGGAATGAAATAAAAACATAAAAAGTGTACATCGTTCTAAGTCCATCTTTTCCTTTCACATACGTCTATAATAATATCACAATTTCACTTCACATAATGTTAGCTGTGATTAACTCTTTATTTCGTTAATGATTATTCCATAGACAATATATTATATTTCTCTATGGATTATTCTAAATATTCTTACTTAAACATATCTTAATCTAACGAGGTACCTAGATATTAAGATTTTGTTGTTTGTATTTATTTGTTACTGTTTGTATATTTTTATAACTGCACTTTACTAGTAAAGGCAAACTTCTAGCAGGGTGCGGCCGGTAGAAAACATCGTGTAAGCCGGTGGGGAATATTTTCCGTCGGTTGTTAACTTTTTGAAAGATTGATTTTATTTTCTACTGGCTGGCGTCATCCTCCAGCCATGGAAGACAATCTTCCATAGACCAGGTGCCTTATAGTTACTAAACTTTTCTAAAGACATAGGTAAGCTATGTCATTCCTAATTTTTATAAAGATTGGGTAGAGTTAAGTGATTCTTTTGGTTTTAGAATGAAATTACAACACGGCAATTTTAACCGTAAAAAAAGAATAATGGCTAGCGACCACAAGAATATTGAGTTTTAGACGGAATGTTATCGGTTACAAGGGGAATCTAAAAAGTTGATATGATCAAACAGAGTAAACAATTTTTAATACATAGCTTTTGACGTTTTGATAACCTCCAAAATGGTATGCAACTGACTCACGTTTATTATTGTTGAAATAGTTTTGTGTATGCGAATATTATTGTTATTTTTATTTAAAATATGACTAATACACGTACGGTATTAAATATTTTTTCGCTTACCTGTTTCTGCATTTTGGCAGGTCGATTTTGAGATACCGCTGCTGACGCTGCAAAGGCACCAGCGGCCTTACGAGACATACATTGCCCCATCGGACGTATGGAGCCCGCTCGATTCTTTTCCTTGAAAATAAAACTATTTTCAATCCAATCCTTTAAAATCAGGGACATTCATAATTCTTATGATGGTCTAAGCCAAGGAAAAAATGCTACCGCAACCAGAAATTCAAATATTTCATAAAATGAAAAAGAATGGTGCAAATACCCGCAACCAATGCAAAATAAAAATAATACTCACAATGATTTTGTTGTTTCGTACAACAAAACCGAAAGTCCAAATGAGAATTGTGAATCTGTGCAAAAAATAATTAAAATTAAAAAATATTCTAAAAAAAAAATTTTTCCCTAAATTTACATTAATTGTCCTTTTCATAATTACATTTTTAATAAACAATTACTAATGAATATAATCCCAATTAGTGAAACATTCTCAACAATATTCTGTTCAAAATTAGTATTAACCAACAAAAATCATGAAAAACATGATTCTCAATATAATCAAGTTAGCAATCACTTCTAAATTTCTATGGGAACTTGTTATTGATTCCCACGAGTCATAAATAGCTCACTTCCTTGTCAATTATATAAATATAGGCGCTATGAAAAGGATTAACCTACTCTTGAGTATAATAAAAATAATCAAAGTAAGTACCTGTCGGTTTAAATGCAAATACTATTTACTTTCACGATATTAATCACTGATTTTTTTTCGTTTTTTCATCTTTAATGATGTTGGCATTCCAAATAAGAATAGAAGGTAAACTTTCAAAGAAGACATATAGAATGTACTAGCTAAATCAATCTTTGATCATGAATGGTAACATTTCACATTATAAACCGTTAAACTCAAGACAATAGTTGTATACAAACCAACCAAAACTTATCTTCTTTATAAATCTGATTTGTACCATATACAACTAGCAAAGAATAACATTGAGGAACTCAATTAATGTTAAGCAAGTCATCAACAGTAACTCGATTAATAATGAAATTTCTTTACTAACTGTAGTTATTATTAAAAAATATTGTTATTGTTAGTAAATATGTTAGCACAACATACTTTCCCATTAAATTAATAATTTTATGTTTAAGGTAAGTTAAAAAGTTAGTTGATGTGAGATTAGTACACCATCACTTACCATTTAAGTAATTGTAAATTTTTATATATAAAATATCTTCTCTAAAAAGGTTAAATTTGTATAAAAATTGGGTGAAAGATCAACTGAAATTAAAATAAAATATACTTTAGAATAAGACATGTACTTTGGAAGACATTGAATAAGCATTAGTCTTTCAATCTTCTTGATTAAGCCAGAAAATAATCATTTTAGTTATATTCATAAGTGTTTTTATTATTTAGATGTAACTTAATTAAGTTACTACTTTTTGACCTTCGTTTATTTTGATATTAAAATATTGAGTTTATAGTAAATCATAGCAAGTGTTTTTTCCAAATAAAAATAATTAATTTGATACTAATGGGCTAGATATCTTTTCAATGTTGCACTAGGATGTTACTAATGTAATAAGATTAAATTTAAGTCTGATTATGTAGGAATAAAACCTTGAATATTATATAAAATGTTACTCCAAATTTACTATGTTATTCAACCTTGACTTTAGGATTAAGTAAAATAATTTGACAGATCAATACTAGAACAAAGTTTTGTTTATATATTTGAAATAATCATAATTTAAGTTTTGATAAAAAAATTTGGATAAAAACAAGTAATTATACCAAATCCCTACGCAAAGTAATAGATACAAAAATAAATCAATGTAAGCATTAAATATTATAAAATTGAGTAAAGATAATCTAATAATTATTATATATCATGAAAATTTACCTCTTCCAGCTTGATTCACTGATTGAAAACTCACAAAAAACATAGTCACATATAAACACTTTAAATCATTATCGAATCTTATTTCATTCACGAACACCTGTAAAACGGGAAAACCGTACCGCGTTCACTCAACTAATAACAAGAACGTTTTAAAACCATAAACCATATGATGATATTACGGGCTAGGCTATGCACAACAGTAAGTTTGAGTGACTAGGTTATCTGTCTGCTGTTATGTTGACAGTAGAAAATATTCCTTACACTCCCTCCTTCAAGTTGGTATTCAGCTAGTTTATTAATGTCGTCCATATAACTGTTGAGCAGTATTTGCTAAACAGATATGTAATATCGAAGAGACCGACTATAATGCACGTCTTAGATAGCAAATTTATGAAATCTAGCGATTATTAATACAACTGATTCTAGAAATGGCGCTCAATATGAAAGAAAGTTTTCTATAAAAGAAAAGCACGTTACAGTTACCTATGTCCAGTAGAATCACTAAGAGATGGCGCTCGGATTGTACGTGAATTTCGAATAAATAAAAAGACCGTTTAATTCAGAAAATATATTAATATTTTATTTATACACTTATAAACCCTTCAAAATATAAGGGGTAGTATACACAATTTATTACAAAATCTATTCTATTTGAACATTTTTTGGTGAGTATATCGTAGCGACATCTAGCGGTGAGTGCCCCATAGCTTCAAATTTATTGTAGATTTCAGTAATTTGGATACTCACTGCTAGATGCCGCCAATTTATTATGTCAAAAAACGTCAATTGGTTTATATTTTTGGTAATTAGTTAAAAATAAAAACGATATGTAGGGCAAGACACAAAATCTGAACGTCTAGAGATTCAATTCCTATTTTTAAAGCATAATTAAACATAACACTCTGTAGAATCAATTTTTACGCGATTAGATTATCCGGCGGACGCTCCAACGTACAGGGCCTTCTAAATTCCTGCCCCCTTTCGTGAATCCACTTATTCGACACCCATTTCGAACCGGCTAAAACAGGACAAGCCGCGTGTCTGGTTAAAACGTCTCCATCTCCGCTCGGATGAAGATTATACCAAAAAGCAGCCGTACCTTTTTTCGGCCACAGAGCAACACCGGCTATAGGAAATACCGTAGCGCCCCCTTGCGCCACGTCGCTCATATAAAACAAAACCGTCGCTATTCTATTCCCGGTTCCTAAGCTTTTAAACGCGTTCTTTTCTTCTTTTCTAGCAAAATCAAAGTGCGGTTCGTAATGCCCACCGATACCGTAATTAACGACTTGTAGTTCTTCAGCTGTCGACATTGTAAGTCCTGTCATGTCTTCGACGCGTCTAGCGACGTCAGCGATGTGTTTGTTGTCGTGTTCTTTTAACCAAGCCGATTTACTTATTCGGTAGTGGGCCACTTCTAAATCGCCGGTTACTGAATTTTGTACGGTGGCTCTTTGGAATTTCGGTCTCGCTAAACGTTTGACGGTTTCTATTTCGTTGTCTGACATTACGTCGTGAAATATGTAAAGGTTCGGGTTGATGTGAGCTTCTTCGACCTTGAACGGCGCTATTAGTAAGAAAGGATTGTTGTGCGTCACGTATCTGGAAATGAAATGTCAATTTATTGAAGTGAACTCGTGTCATCGTCAGATTTTTAATGTTATGCAACACTTAATACACAATTTTTCGAAAGGGGTTCATTTTTATGACAATAAACTAGAAAGTGCGCGAGAATCGACGCAGAAGCCAAGAATAGGATAAAAACAATAATGGCGTCGTGTGTCAATATTTGTTGTCGTTTTCAACCATTAATTATTTATTAAGGAGAGCCAAAACCTTGTCATAAGTGCAAATCTCAATTAATAGAGTAAATAATTAATTAAATAAACGGTTCAAATACAGCTGATTATTTAGAAATGTCAATATGTAAGTAAATGACAACTTATCCCGAAAACAATCTCAATGCGCAGGCGTATGGTATGACATGTGTCAAACAGTAGAGCAGTTGAATGTTTTCAAAATTCATAGAGTAAATTTCGCAATAAGTCTTGTACGTGTAAAACGGTTCTGAGGATCAATGATTTCAGGGGCGTACGATGAAATTTTTCTAGGGGTATGAGAAAAATTTTGAGAAGAATGAATTTGTTCATAAAATTTCCGTTTGCTATGTAAGTAAGAAACAAATTTTGAAAGGATTGTTTGTTTTAACTTGTCATAATTTGCTTTTTTTTTCAATTTACACGCCACTGGATATATTTAGTTAAAATTTTCTCTGTTAGATTCATTATTGAATTAAGATAAAATGAATTTTGCCATAATATTGTGGTTTTCTTATTATGAAATTCAAATTAAGAAATGAAATTCCGCTTTATAGTAAATAATAGTACAACGAACTTCAGTGCTATATTTATAGAGACAATTTCGACCAAATTTCCTATAACCTACAAAATGATATAAAAATTGATCCAATTTAATGAACTAATTTAAAATAAATCAGGGTATTAACCTTATTCTTAATATACGACTACTTCAGCGATAGAAATAAATAATAATTCATACAGTACACAAACAATCGATTAATTACTTCATTTAGACACAATAATATCGATCGATTCCAACAACACATGTGTGTCCTCTAAAACGAACATAACCATAATCTCCTGAATGACAATTGACATTCAAAACAGTGTTATCCACTTCCGCTAAGAATGTATCGCCAACCGATGAGACTGAATACTATACAAGACTGGCTTTGTACAAACTACGAACAAGGCCAAGACCACAGATATGCCAACAATACATGCGTGTCCTCTAAAACGAACATAACCATAATCTTCTGAATGACAATTGACATTCAAAGTGTTATCCATTTCCGCTAAGTATTTATTGCCAACTGATGAAACTGAATACTAAACAAGGCTGGCTTTGTACTAACTACGAACAAGGCCAAGACCACAGATATACGACTACACTGGAATATGAAAAAAATATATCTTTCTACATACCTGCATTTTAATTTCGCCACCATTTTAGGAGGAAGTTGAACTTCCCCTCGACAAAGCGATTCGTAATGTTGTTTACCATACGGGTCAGGTTCGGCGGTTCGTATTTCTTCGTTTTCTTGAATTTCTTCGGATTCGTCGTCGCCCTTCTTCTTCGGAATCGGAATATCGATCGTTTTTTGCAGCTCGTCTTCGTAGTAAACTTTATTTCCCAAAGCTCTCGTATGTGTGGGGATAATTTCCAAAAGTTTATTCGTTAAATCCAAAGCTAGATGTATATTACCTAAAAAAAACATGGACAGATTAAATAATACAGTTAATCAAGACATATGACACACACTTTACCTTGCTTGTATGTAGAAAACGCTAAATATTCCAGAATATCGCTTTGACTTATGGTTTGGTTGGCTTCGACCCGCAATCTTTGATCTGCTTCTGTCATCCACAATAATGTGTGATAATAATCTCCATTGTTGTAGCTCTGTCGACCTAATTCAAAGCAATCGGCTGCTGTTAGTTCTGAACTATATTTAATACCATTCAGTTCACCTCTTGCCAAAGATGAAGTGTCTAATCTGAAAAAGATAGCGATTCCAGAACGTTTCATGATGCACATCATGTAGCACAGGTTTAACTACCCGTGGAAATGAGTAATTATTACTATATCTAACCGCGAAATATGAAACTCATTCTTATATAAACAAATTGTAATGTTACGAATAGCTAATTATAATTTTTACCCGAGATCGTTGCCCGTTACTAAAGGAAAGGAAATTGAGGAAAAATAACAATGGAAAATTAAACAACAAGAACAAAGGTTCATATTTTCCAGATGAAAGACAATACTAGGAATCAATATAGAAAGTAAATAAAATTGGAAAGTTTAAAGATCAAATCGAAAATCGTGAGATATCTTCAGGGAGAATAAATTCTTGTTCATTTATTTTACAAACCATGCATATAGTTTTTAACGTTCTTTGTATGGAATAGTAGTTTGGAAGGTTAACAAAGATGACATTATATAATTTCAATATTCAATTGAAAGATATTATAGAAAATAATGTGGAAGATGTGACACTGGAGATATAAAGAATGATAAAGTTGAAAGGTTAATATAAGATTGCAGTATTCAGTAGATTTAAATCAACCTTGAACTTATTTCAACAATAGAAGATGCATCTACAAGAGAAAGCAACTTTGATATTTTGTAATTGTCGATACCAAAGTGGGTTTAAATTTAAGAGGAGTGGAACAACATGAGAAATTACAAATAGTATTATTATTTGCTAGCAATTACTATCAAATTACAGAAAAATATAATACATGTAATTATGAAATAATAACATTAAGTTAGTTGTAAATTGAATATTAAAAGAATACAAAATAATTTGTAATTGTCATTCATTAAAAGATGGGAATTGTAGTTATCACCAGAGATAGATAATGTTGTTACATCATTTTAGAGATACAATCCTAAATACTTACATAACATTGTTAAAAAAATATAAAAACCAACTTTAATTTTGAATTATATCAATCTGAGAAACAATATAAATTATTATAATATTTATAGTTTAATGCAAATAAATATGACCATATAATGAAATCATTATTCGATTTTGGTACAACAAAAATGATTAGATTAATTTCAAATGAAACACAGTCAATAAATACCCTTATTATGATTTAATATTGATATGTTATATGAATACTTTACCTATAAGTATCTTGTAATCTTGTCAAAGCAACTGCAGCACCATTTAGATCTTCATCTGTGGGAAATAATCTGCTCTGTTTAATATAACTGACATTGTCAAGAAACTCTTTACTGATCTGTGATCCCATTAGGTTTTCTAATTCAGTTAAATCTGTAGTTAATCTTTTAACCAAAGTATATGCGTTAATAGGATTGGAAATATATAATTGTACATCTTCGGTAGCTCTGTTATGTTGTTGCTGATAAAAATCTGCATATCTTTTCAATAATTCGAGCTTTTGCTCTTCGGCCTTTATGTAATTTTGTAATGTATCAATAATAACTTTTTCCGTGTCTAATAATTCTTCTAAATCCGCCAACGCTGTAAAAACTTCACAAGATACATTAAAAGCACAAAAGTAAACCATAAAAGGAATTATGAGATGGCACAACTTCATATTTAAATTATATTTGTTATAAATATCACTAGTTTATCAGTCTTCGATTATTCCAGAAGCAATTTATCTTCCAAACAGAGTCACGACGTAGGAACTACGTACAGTAAACCATGCCACTGGTCGAGTAATTGAAATAAATCACGTATTTATAAAACACATGTTACATAGCAATGCAATGCTCCTACTCTTTCAATTGAATCCCCAGATCCAACTATCCAGCATTAAAGATTACGTCGGAGATAATTAAAGTGCAGTAAACAAAAAATGTAATCATTGCGGAAAACGTCAGAGTAGTCAGATCTTCTTCTTCTGATTCCTGGCCTCTTGCTTTGCAGCATCCGGTCAGGACGGTAGTCAGATCTACAGTTTAACGGGGGATAATTTACCTGGTTTATACAGTTTATATTGTAGTATTTTTATAAACAATGATTTTACATATATAATGATTTCACTCTAATTCATATTTTTGATTTATAATTTTAATTTACAAATTGAAAAGCTAGGTGGTGAAGCTAGGGATAATTTTCCTGGCTTGAGGCATTTCTTCTAGTCAAGGATGCGAGATGAAAAAGAAGAATGAAAATTGAGGTTAGGTATGCATAATGTTTCTTCTTCTTCTTCATTTTTCGGATATCCTGAGGGATAATTTACCAAAGTATAAGGTTAATAATTCGAAAACAATTCTGCAATTTAAAAGTTTTAACTAATTCTGAAATGATAAATACTTCAGCATTCTATGATTTGTGTATACAAAAATCATTTTTGTCTCAAGATACTCTGGAGAAATCTCTAAAATATCTTCATAAATGTAAGTTTTCCATTTTGTGGTTACCATAATATATTAAAATTATAAACTTTGTATGTATTCAAGTGGGATATCGAACTATTGCCATAAATCAGACTATTGAAGATTTAAACATTGAACAGACTAAAAAGAAAAAGAAAAAAGGAGAATCAAGAGAAAACCAAGATATTGTACCAGAACCTTACAACTTGAAAGAAATAGAAGGTGTGATTAGGAAACTAGAGATTGATAATTTTCGAGTATTCAATCGATTAACTGTAGTATTTGCAAATCAAGATGCTCTGCATAAAATTGTAAGTCATTATTTTATAAGCATATTGGACTAATTTTACTCATAAATTTTAGTTGAACACACAAATCAAAAAGGCCACTGAATCTGAAATCAAATAGATCTATTGTGTCCCTTTTACTTCTATTACATTTTCAGACTAAATCACCAAACTTTAAAAAATACCACATCTTAGCTGTGTCGCCTGCTTCTAATCAAGCCCTTACGGTAAGTCAATACAATTTTTTTTGAATTCATAACTATATAGATTAACATTTTCTCCTGGAAATTTATTACTTGGTATTATATGATGTGCATCTCTAGTAATTTATATATTGAAGCTAAGACTCTATTTTAAAGTCATTATCATCTTGTTCTACTTCTGTATTCACTTTGAGAAGTGTTTTGTTAAAAATGCTTCCCTATTAGAAATACATGTTAATGCTATTCTTTTTTCAGTACACTTGTGGTAACCTTGAAGCTGACATCTTAACATATAATCCTGAAAATAAATTTGATCTACGATTAAACAGAAAATTGTATACACAGTTAATAGAAAGAGGTTACCACTTTGAATTGTTATACAGTCCCGCAATCGAAGATAGTTCCAAGAGAAAACACTTAATCCATGCTTCTCATCTACTCCATTCTTATGGAAAATCCAAGAATATCATTTTCTCCAGTGGAGCACAATCCCCTGCGTTGATTAGAAACCCATACGATGTTATTAATTTGTATCCTTTTTGTTCAAATAATAAAATAACCTTAAGAAACAATCATTTAGTGTGTTATTCAACATATAATCTCTGTTATTAAAAATTAATATGTCTATGTTTGTTATTTGTGAATAATTTTTCCTAAACGTAGAATGTTTTTTTTTCAAAAGTGGCTTTTTATTTGGCCTGAGCGAGTTACAATGCAAAATGGCAGTTTCGTATTGTCCTAATAAAGTAATCTTAAATTCTGGTGAGTAAAGTTGTTTCTTGTACATTGAAGTGATCGATTTATAAAAAGGTTTGTTCGGTTTTTAGTGGGAAGAAGACATGGAAAGTCAGTGATGTTTGTAGAGCGTATTGCAGGTGAAATGGATGTGATTGAAATTAATAGTAGTAACGATAATGACGAAGATGAAGATATGGACACCGATCAACCAAAGCAGAAAAAAACTAAAATTTGATAAACAATAAACTGTAAAAATGTAAATTTTTTTTATTTAATAAAAATTTTGCTGCTAATTAAATGTTCCATTTTGGTGGTGTTCTCCCTCTATTCTTCCCTTCCATTTGATTCCAGTTTGTTGCAATAGAATTGTTTAAATATTATTCAAGTTTGGTTATTTAAATTGCTCTACTCTTTTTCGCAGTGTAAGTTATTTTAACAGTTTTATTAGTGCGTGCTAGGGCCGATACTTTCACAGACTTATACACCATGCTTGATATAAGCCTTTGATAAAAGAAAACATCTAATAAAATAATAGAACTAAGTAAAAAATGGCTGAATAGAATAAAGTAATATTAGTACAATGTTTATCAAATAAAACTATCATGGGTGTGTAACCAGCTTGACCACAGCTAACAAAATTCTTATTACCCTTCTAAAAACATCCCACTTTAATTCGTTATTTTGCGTTAAACAAACGTTATTAGGATGTATTTGTTTATTAAAGTTAAATTTTAATATATAAAAAGTGAGTTGGAGTACCCTCGAATATGATAAACATTTTTTATTTCGGAATATCGATACAATTATCTGGAACAATGGGCGATCCGATATTCAAATATTCGCGGGCACTGACACGCGACAGAGGGCGCGCCAGACAATCAATCAACATCACAAGCGTAATGATAAAATGGAGTCTCATTTCTGTGAGCAGTTTGTACACAAATTCTAATTAGTTTCTTGTATATAACCAGTATTAGACGTAATAAAAATTAACGGGAAGTAAATCGAATGTAATTAACGCCATTTAGTAGTTCGGGAAAGTGTAAAAATAGTGCAAAAAGTGAAAATTGAATATTGAAGTTGCAGTAGTGCCTGAACTGATACACACAATCAACGGTGTTCATGGTAAGTTGTTTGTCGTTGCAACGTGATTTTAAATTCGAAGCATGTGCGGATTTTTATTAAATTTTACAAAAATATGGATTATTGAAAACATATTGTTGAAAATTCGGGTTGTTTTGGGTGAATTGTGTCAATCCTAAATCGCTATTGGTTCTTCGAAAATCAACATTTCTTTACAAGATATCACCTGATTGGTTGTGTTTCGACAACTAAATACCGAATCGTATTATTCTAACCAATTAAGTAGTCTCTTTTCACTCATTATGGCTAGTGTAAGTGCATGTATATATCAGTTCTAAATTGTAGTCGAAAATAAAAGAAATTGGAAAACTCTCAGGTGAGTCTGTATTTTCTAGGAATAGTAGTTTTCGGTAATAACAATAGTAGCAGGGTTGACCTTTACTTTGATAGACACCGCATTGTCGCTAATTTCGAACCCAAGCGGTGGACATCTCTAAATGGCGGTCGTAACTTCGGAAAAGTTCATTGTTCTCTATGCCGGTTAGATTGATAACTCGCTGTCGGTCGTAGCGATTTCATATCAATCGTAGTCTCACACCATGAAAAAAAAAACAACGAACATCTTTTATCATCCGATTGCTACTATAGCCTTCCCAATTTTACCCTCTAGTCCTGTATTAGCCTCGATTTTGACTAGTTCTAATAATCAATTTTTATAATTATCTTGCATCTACAGTTGCAATTATCGAATACCTACGACCTGTATATATACCTCAAGTTGCGGATAAGTCTTGCGATTTCGTGAATATACATTAAATTTATTTTTAGGTCGCATAATATTGATTTTAATTAGTTGTGTTTGGCTGGTACTGCTGCTGAGCTGCGGATATTATGATAATTCTTTTTTAATTAATTCGTTTCGATTTCTGTCTGTCTCTCTCTTATTGTGCTCGCTCATCGATGATTGGACCCAGGGGGTGAAAAGTTGTACAGCTCATGGTTTTTTAGTAGACATAAGCGTATAGCTTTTCCCCTTTGGTTTTAATCGGATCTCGACGACGACTTCCATTGGATTTTCATACAATTTTAATTCACTTATTTCATTTGGTAGGTATATTGCATGAATTGTAGATGTAGGATAAATGTTTTTCTTTGTAGACAATATGTTGGTAGCATATAAGAATATTGTGAGACATTTAAAATTTTATGTAAGTTGGAACATTCTGTTGTTATCTCTTTTGTTTTATTGGAATCATACATGACACACCTATATTTAGTAGTTAATTTAGTCATTTTATAATTAGAAATATGGTGTTAGTAAAAAGTTATCATAACCTAGGAGGTAGTTCAGACGATCTAAGATAAATTTATATGCTTTCAATACCAAAAACTTATCACCTTTTCTTTCATGTGTAAATCTTACGAAAGAGGTTTTAATGTTTGGGGACTGTGATTTTTCCAAAGCCTGTGATTCTGTAAACTATGACCTTTTCAACTGCTAACTGAGTCTTATACATCTGGTTTAGTAATAATAAACAGTTGTTAAAATAAATATCTTATACCATAAAGAGATCAACAAGATTTAAGCAATTTATATGGCGTAAAGGAATCTCTTTACTTCAGAAGCATTAGACACTTCGCCAAATAAACAAAAGCTTTGGGAATTAGAAGTTTATACCTCGTATTAATTTCCATATATTGTTTCTTGTTGTACTACTTCATTATACACATACATACACATTGGACATATATAAATGACTTATTATCTCCACAAAGTCTTCATAATATTACATGCTCCAATTTACAGAACTATTATGGTATATGGTACTGTGTCTACTGGAATTTCTCTATCCCTGGCATGTCATTATACTGTCAAAAAGCTACAATGAGGGTTTTCGATGTCAAAAAAGTAATTTCTGGGGTTTCCACTCATAAAGGCATTAACAATGTTCATAAAAGCTTAATAGGTACTAACATTCATATGGTAGAAAATCATTACAAAAATATAAAAGATGGGAAAAATTGAAATATTTAACAAACTTTTATCACTTGATAATTATTTACTTGATTTTTTTTAAAGAGCTCTGTATATTTTTCTAATTGGTGTTGTTTGTAATTATTATAATTAACAGTTGAATTGAAAATGCATTTTACAAAATTAATTTGTTATTAAAGTGCTGTGTGATGTCTTATTTTGCATAATACATATCTACACAATTTGTTTAAATGTCAAGTACGCCACTGCGTTTGTAAATACACGAGTAGGAGTCGCGTATGTATCGGCTGCTTTTATTTACTTTTTGTTAGTCAATGTTACGAAGATAAGGCTTAATTTATACAAGGAATTCTATTTTCCTGTAAAGACCACTATGAATATTAGGAAATACCAAAATTTTACATTTATAGAAAAATGATTGAATCAGTTTAAATCATTCCTTGAGAAGTGACGTCACTTTTTCGCACATATAGTACAGAAAATTGTTCTTTTGTTGAAGAGAAACAATTTTATATACAGCTTGAAGCAGGTCTAAACAAATTTTTATTACCTGATTTTTGTTAAGGCGAAATTTTACCTTTTGGATTAGTTACATTTTATTAATGGCACCCTAGGTATGTTCATGTATAACTTGATAAATAATCCCCATAACTACCTGGAATCTAACCATTTATTTGGTACAAGTTTCATGTAACTACAGTTAGTGTTGTTTGAAGTGTTTTAATACACAGAATTTTGACATTTTTTTATCATTTTATATTTTTCAAGCTTGGGTAAGTAGGTATATACTTGAGTGCCACATAAAGCAGATGTTTCCATTAGTCTTTTAAGTACCTATAATAATCCTATTAATAATTTTGTATGTGGAATGATTGTCGTTAGTCAAGTTCAAAAAAATTATTGTTTAATTGATGAAGGTTCGGTACCACGTGGCTTTTTATACATTGAATGTCATTTTATTTCATGAAAACCAAAAATGTGTTACCATGACATTTCGAGACCTTTTGTGGTAAGTGTTGAGACAGTTTATTTATAATTTTTAACCTTTCTTTAGATGGAATCGAAAATATAGTATACCGGGTGTCCCATTTAAAAAAAAATACGTGTCAACATACATTTTTACTTACATTGTGATAATATGCTTTATATAATAATTGATACGAGGTAAACAAATTTAAGTATTTCTTTTAAACTAATGGAAAAATGACGACTATTTAATATAGAAGGCTTTGGTGTTTAATTATATAGTAACAATAATCGTTTATATCGTTTTTGTTATTAATTAAAAATAAGTATGATAAATTGTGTACATGAACGTATTTGGTAGTTTTTTTGTTATTTCAAGAGATTACAGGAATTATGAGAAAACTTTTTAATTAAATGTTGTAGTTCTTGACCTTGGACTTTTTCTATAAATCTACCAATTGAAATATTGTTGTTTCTATCAATGTACCTAAAATATTTTTCATCTTGAGTCTCTAGAATGCGATGAAAGATTCGAAAAAAGGCCTAAAAAGTGACTGACGGAGACGTATCTATGAAATTTTATATACAGGGGCACACGAAAGTGAAAAGTAGAATTGTTTGAGAAATCCAACTTCTTAACCTTAGACTTTAAGAATTTTTTTTTTAATATTTCTCGGAATTCAATTCAACATTAACGTGCATTCTTGCGTATAGAACAGTTATAATATGTACAGGTTAATAAATATTGTGACCAAACTTTCATATTATATCGAACTAGTTTACTGAAGGATGCGAGAGAGATTGCGAATCGTAATTTTCTAATTACACAACGAGATATTAAACATTTAAATTAACTGGAATAATGAGGACATACTAATTATTTTGTCATTTTTTTTTGTATTGCTTTAAAGTACGTTTTAAGAAAATGGTGACGATTTAAGTGACATAAATTGTTAAAATGTTGAAATGCTGGGTAAGTGGGCGACATTTTTTTCGGTTTACCCAAAAATAAATGGTTCGTGAAATGAATATAAATGAATATTTTTTGCAAAAATTCCCAGATTTTAATGTTATAAATGTGTTTAAATTTCAATATTTCACTGTAAATTTGATAAATTTTAATTTTTTTAACGTAAATTTGCTAAAATTCCCATTTTTTCAATGTAAATTTGCTAAAATTCCCAGATTTTAAGGTAAATTTGCCATATTCCCAGATTTAAATGTTATAAATGTGTTTAAATGTCAAAATTTTACTGTAAATTTGATAAATTCCCACTTCTTTAACTTAACTTTGCTAAAATTCCCATTTTTAAATGTAAATTTGCTAAAATACACAGATTTTAATGTTATAAATGTGTTTAAATGTCAAAATTTTACTGTAAATTTGATAAATTCCCACTTCTTTAACGTAACTTTGATAAAATTCCCATTTTTAAATGTAAATTTGCCAAAATTCTCAATTTTTACTGCAAATTTGGTCAAATTCCCAGTTCTTACTGTAAATTTCGTAAAATTCCCAGTTCTTACTGTAAATTTTGTAAAATTTTCCCTAATAGTGTAATGATGGCTGTCACTCTTCGTTTTGCTTCTGTTTTATATAAATTAATAAACAGACAATCAATTGTTGTTTCAGAGATGCTGTAGTGAGATGAGCAATAAAGACGAAGCGAAGATATGTGCCGCCTAAAGCGATGGACTCTTACGACTTGTTCGGGGAAGATGGTACCGGAATGTTGGAAGGCCTGCCAGAACTCGGTGGAGCTACTGGTGGAGGAGGTGCTGGGGGTAGCGGATTCGATCAGGCGCCGGTGACTGGCGCTTCTAGAAATGCTACCAACGCCTATTCTACAGGTATAATTATTTCCTTAACAAAATAACAATAATAATCTACGTTCCTTGAAATTTCCAGCTCAACAGCAACAGCCCATATATTCACAAGAAACGCCCCTTCAAAAATTGGCGACTTTCGGTGGACCAGATTTTAATCACATGGATCCGAACGCGCAGAGCATGTACGCTCAAGGATACGGTACTGATAGACCTATGGGACCGCCTCCAGGCGCTGCCTATCAACACCAACGGCAAATGGCCGTAAGGCCGCCTAGTGGAGCTTCGACGGCTCAGTACCCGTATCAGACTGACAATATGTACTCTATGCCCGACGTACAGGGTATGGGCGACACTAGCAATATGCAAGCAGCTGCTGCTGCAGGCTGGAGTCATAACGCAGCTGCTGCAGCTGCCGGTTACCCGGGCATGCATAGATACAGCCAGATGAGTCAATATAGGCAACAATCAATGACTGGCTACCCTCATCAACAAGAACCGAAACAGCAATTTCCTTCGGGAGGCCAACACCCATTGATGCAACAACCCCATCAAACCTCGTATCAAATGCAACAACGACACACGCCACATTATCCTCAAGCCGCTTCGGGGTATCCCACTTCGGCTGCCAGCCAAAGTTACGCTGGATACATGCACCAGCGGTTACCGCATCATCACCAATACCCGCAACCGCACCATCAAATGGACATGTCGTCCGTTTCGCAAACGCAGCAATATGCCCAGATGAGTCACAATCAAAGTTTGTCGACCGCCAGTCATATGGGACAGGTAGGCCATTCGCCAGCACAGTCTCATCCTTCATCCCAACAACAACAACAACCCCAACCGTCAAATCCCATGGCGCATCCTACTAACATTGGATACAATCAAAGCCATCAAAGTATGCAATCCATGCAAAGAGCTATGGAAGTACCGCCCAACCAACAACAGTTCCAATCGAAGCATTCTACCGGACCGATGGGTAATGTCAGTCCGCAATATCGTGCACCGTTTCCCCAATTGTCCCCTCAGATGTCGCCTAGGTCCCAAATGTCACCAAGACCTGCACCGACGTCTCAGATGTCACCAAGACCGAGCATGTCTCCGGCCAAACCGAATATGTCGCCACATCCTTCTCCAATGCAACAATCTACTTTAAGTCCTCGACCTGCTGCTAATATAGCACCGAAGGTTTCGGCGCCTTCTCCAGCGTCGATGCCGACATACTCGCAACAAAGTACTTTGCAAGCTCTTGAACAGATGGTCATGCCACCTTCTAGCACAAATTCATCCGAATATCCCACGTATCAATCAAGAGCTTCGCTAGGACCACCTCCTGGTTCCCAAAACCCCTTGAGCCCGGCAATGGGAATGCGAAATTCTATAAACGATCAACAATGGCCGCCGGTACAATCACGACAAGTTTCCCATTTGTCTAGTTTGAATGGTACGTTGAATATGATGGATCAAAATCCGGTACCGACAAGCCAGTCGATTCCTTCGTCGCAATCTTTACCACCCTCTAGTTTACCGCCGAATACCCAAATGCCGCCAGCTCCGAATATAAACGTTACATTCGGTAACGAAGAAATCAGAAGTGATATTAATAATAGTAATAGTACGAATCTAATGGAAATGACAGCGATTAGAGAAAAGGAATCGTCAGTATCTCAAAGTATTACCGTAAGCAGTCAAAACGAATTCAACTCCGTACAATCCCCCACCACAAGCATACCCGACAAAACGCCCAGCAGTACGACAAACACCGAAGTTAACGTACCAGTAACAGTTCCTTCTATCCCATCTCATCCGCCAACTCCAACGCCCACTTCAACTACGGACGACAATATAACCAATACGCAAGATACTAGTCTTCCCTCTAACGGCGAATCGGTGAAACAAATCGACGAATTGAGCAACACCAGCTCGACTTCGCAGCAACAAACTCCGAGTCAAAGTAGTCAAAATAACTTCACGGATTTCAATTGCGTCTCTAGTATGACCGGCTATCCTAGTCAACCGGGTACTCCGAAAAGTAATAAAATGGAAGATTTGGTACAATTTAGTCAAGATAATTCAGTGTCTCAAGAATCTTTACCGGAATCTAATAAGTCTGATCACAGTTCGATTCATTCGCCGAGACTGCAATCGCCCATCTCAAATAGTCAAAGTTCCATGCCTCTACCGTCTAGCGCGGTAAATAATCGGTATACTGCGAATTATAACGTCTCGCCTACCCAATCACATTCTTCGATACAAACTACCAACAAAGAAACGTCAAATATCTCCATGCAAGGCAATCCGATGAGTACTTCGCAGGTTCTACCTAAAATATCTCAACATTTAAGTAGCATACAAAATCTACAACAATCTCCCACTGAACAAAGTGTACCTAGTCCACCTTCGGTTACAGCTACTCCAAATAACACGGATAGTACCGTTCCGTTACAAAATACCGGTCAACAAACGCCCGAAACTGAGAGTAACGCACCCATCCACAGTCCTTCAAGTTTACCCGGGTCAAACACTCCTAATAATTCAACACCTGGACAAGTACCTAATATCCCGACAGTTCCCACTCAAACTAACGTTCAATCTCCTCCGTCTGCTCAACCTTCACAGGGTATTCAAACTCCGCCTTTAATGCCTCTTCAAAGCGTACCAACTAACCCCAACGGGATGCCAAATAGAAGTTTAACGCCTAGATTAGGTATGCCGATGACTCATCCTGTAATGCCGATGGGTATGATGATTCCCGGTCAAGATTTACCGGGATATCAAACGCCGATTAGTCATCACCAAGAACGAGCGGCTCTTCAACAGCAATTGCAAGAAATGTACTGTATGCCACCGGGAGCTGAACATCAGGAAAAAATTACCTTCCTCCAAGAAAGACTGAATCTCCTTAGTCAACACGAAGCAAGCGATCAATGTAACGGTGGTACTCAGTGTATTCTTCAAAGTCCCATTTTTAATTCACAAATGATCGATAGTCCTCAGGTATCGAGTACGACGGGTAGAGGTAGAGGTAAAGGACCTTCAAAACCAAGAAAACCTCGAGTTAAAAAAGGTGAAAAGCTTCTTGAAGTGGTGGTACCGCCTGTAAGTACGGTAATGCCTGTAATAACGCAATCACCTCAACAATTACCTGTATCTGAAGACTTTGTAACACCTGGTGCAGGATTAAGTATTCCCTCCAACGAAATGTCCGATTTTACCGACATAGGTACTGAAATAGAACCGGAAAAGAAAAAGAAAGGAAGAAAACCACGCGGATCTAAAAATAAAGATAAAGAGCCTAAACCACCGAAATCTCCTAAAGAACCGAAAATACCGAAAGAAAGGAAGAAAAGAGAATCGAAAGACGCAAAAGAACCGAGAATAAAACGAAAGTATGTTAGAAAGAAGAAACTTGGAGAATCCGAAGAAAGCGCTACGGATGAGTCGTTCAATAAATCTTCCGAAAGCTTAGAAGAAGTTTCTAAAACGTCGGAAGCTGAAGCAGAAGCTGTAGTTACTTTCGAATCTAAATCCGACGATCCGGATTCTCAGACTATACCCGAAAGTTCGGGTAGTACCACCACCGAAAAACCCGAAGAAATGCAGGCCGATTCACAAACACCCGCCGAAGGTAGTACTTCAATTGAAAACGACGATAAAAAAGACGAATACAATTTTGACGACGAACCAAGTCCGGAATTAATCGAGTTACCCAAACGAGGTAAGAAAGGAAGATCCCAACAAGCGCGAGCGAAACCAGTAGTTGGAAAAAGATCTAAAAGAGGCTCCGGGGCAGGTCGTAAACGTAGAGGTACTATCGTTCCAGAATCTGACGGAGAAAACGAGGATATGATCTCAACTCCTCCACCGTCACCACCGGATGACGGTGAAAGTTCTTCCAAACGAAGATCTGCTAGAAACACTCAACGTAAAAAATACATCGATGATGTAATGCTTAGATTCTCCGATGACGATGCTCCTCCAACTCCTACTCGAAGTAGAAAACCTCCAGTACCTGCTACTCCTCCGATACAAACTGCTCCTCCTCCTCCCGTCGAAACCCCACCGCCGCTATCGGTCGTCGACGACGGCAATTCTAACGCAGACACTAAAAATCAAATGAATTATGTTTACGTCAATCCCACCGAGGAGGATTCAATGGTTGTGCAGTACGTTTTAAGTGCTAGAATGACTAAGAGAAAAAAGAAGAAGGAATCTCCTGGAGTCGAGGAACCTAAGAAGGAGGTAAAGGAACCTGAACCGGAAGAGGAGAAGAAAGAAAAAGAGTTTTCGGATGATGAAGAGGATGAGGAAAAATCGGATAAAGTTAAGGATGAAACAAAAGAAGTTTCTGATGATGACGATGATGATAGTGTTGAAGAATATTTTGTTAAATATAGAAATTTTTCGTACTTACATTGCGAATGGAAAACTGAAGAAGAACTTTTTAAAGGCGATAGAAGAATTGCGAATAAAATTAAAAGATTCAGACAAAAGCAATCGCAGCAAATGAATATTTTCGAAAATTTGGAAGACGAACCGTTCAATCCAGACTACGTCGAAGTAGACAGAGTGTTGGATCTTTCCGAGCACACTGACTCAGCAACTGGGGAAGTTGTTAAACACTATTTAGTCAAATGGCGAGCTTTACAATACGAAGACTGTACTTGGGAACTCGAAGAAGATGTAGATCCAATAAAAATACAACAGTACGAAAAATTCAACAAAATACCTCCGAAAGACACTTGGAAAAATAAAAAACGACCTTCTCCAGACTTATGGACGAAACTAGAAAAATCCCCTATTTATAAAGGAGGAAATAGTCTACGTGAATATCAGTTAGAAGGTTTAAATTGGCTTCTCTTTTCCTGGTTTAACGGTAGAAACTGTATTTTAGCCGACGAAATGGGACTCGGAAAAACAATACAAAGCTTAACGTTCCTACACGCAGTAGGCGATTGGGGAGTCAGAGGACCGTTTCTAGTAATAGCTCCTCTATCAACAATACCGAATTGGCAAAGAGAAATCGAAAGCTGGACAGACATGAACGTCATAGTTTACCACGGATCCGCTACAAGTAGAAACATGCTACAAGAATACGAAATGTACCACAAAAACGAAAAGGGACAATTCATCAAAGACATAACGAAATTCAACATTCTCATAACCACTTTCGAAATTATAGTAACGGATTTCGCCGATTTGAAGGGTTTTAATTGGAGGATATGCGTCATAGACGAAGCTCACAGATTAAAAAATAGAAACTGTAAACTATTGGAAGGTTTAAGACAGCTGACGCTCGAACATAGAGTACTACTATCCGGTACGCCACTACAAAACAACGTAAACGAATTATTTTCGTTGTTGAACTTCTTAGAACCGACGCAGTTCAGTAACAACGAAACGTTTGTAAGCGACTTTGGACAGTTGAAAACCGAACAAGAAGTTCAAAAATTACAGATTCTTCTTAAACCAATGATGCTTAGAAGATTGAAAGAAGACGTGGAAAAATCGCTAGCGCCGAAAGAAGAAACAGTAGTCGAAGTGGAATTGACTAATATACAAAAAAAATATTACAGAGGAATATTAGAAAGGAACTTTTCGTTTTTATCCAAAGGAACCACTCACGCTAACATTCCGAATCTCATGAATACCATGATGGAGCTGAGAAAATGCTGCATCCATCCGTATTTACTAAACGGAGCCGAAGAACAGATTCAGTACGATTACAAAAACCAATGCGGCGAAGACTGCGACGCGTACTACAAAGCCCTCATACAATCCAGCGGTAAAATGGTACTAATCGATAAATTATTACCGAAACTAAAAGCGAACGGACACAGAGTTTTAATCTTCAGTCAAATGGTTAAATGTCTCGATATATTAGAAGATTATTTGATGTATAGAAAGTACCCCTTCGAACGAATTGATGGTAGAATCAGAGGCAACTTGAGACAAGCAGCTATCGATAGATTTTCCCGACCAGATTCAGATAGATTCGTTTTCTTGTTGTGTACAAAAGCTGGTGGTTTGGGAATAAATCTAACAGCTGCAGACACTGTTATCATCTACGACAGCGATTGGAACCCGCAAAACGATCTGCAAGCACAAGCTAGATGTCATCGTATCGGACAGCAAAAGATGGTGAAAATATACAGGTTGTTGTGCAGAAATACTTACGAACGAGAAATGTTCGATAAAGCTTCTTTGAAATTAGGGCTCGATAAAGCTATTTTGCAAAGTATGAATACCTCTCAAGGTGGTAAAGACGCCGGTAACAGACAATTGAGTAAAAAAGAAATTGAAGATTTGCTTAAAAAAGGTGCGTACGGTGCTTTACTCGACGAAGAAGACGGTGATAAATTTTGCGAGGAAGATATCGATGTGATTCTAGCTAGACGAACGCAGGTTATTACGATGGAATCTGAAAAAGGTTCGACTTTTTCTAAAGCTAGTTTTGCGTCGAGCGCTAATCGGTCGGATATAGCTGTGGACGATCCGGACTTTTGGAATAAATGGGCTAAAAAAGCCGAAATCGACACTACGGAAAAGGACGAAAACGAAGATTTGGTTATATCGGAACCAAGAAGAAGAACGCAAATTAAACGCTACGGACACGACGAGAGCGCCATAGACATGTCGGAATTGGAAAGTTCGTCCGATTCGGATCCAGAAAACGACGGTTTAGGAGGTTTGAGAACCAAAAAGAAATTGAGAAAACGAAAGTACCGTCCTGACGATTACATACCCAGAGAAGGAGAACCGAGAGGTGATATCGTCTATGGAAGTTGGGCTAGAAGAGAATGTTTTATGGTGGAGAGAGGTTTACTCACTTTCGGTTGGGGTAGATGGACAGAAATTTTATTACATTCTCAACTGAGGAAAGGCTGGAAGGAATCCGATATTGAAGACTGCGCCAGAGTAATTGTAAGTATTATATTTTGATAGTCGATAATTTCTAACGCTACATGTCGAGAAAGTACTTTCGCGCAAAAACTTGTTATATATATTTCCTCTCTTTTTGTATATTCCCCCTTTTATCTCTCTTCTTGTGTTTCCCCTTTTTCCCTTTTTTGTTACTCTCTCTTGTGTTTCCCCTTGCTTCTGTCTTTTCTCGTGTTTCCCCTTTTCCCCTTTTTTGTTTCTCTCTCTTCTTGTGTTTCCCCTTTTTCCCTTTTTTGTTTCTCTCTCTTCTGTATTTTTCCTTTTCCCCTTTTTTGTTTCTCTCTCTTCTTGTGTTACCCCTTTTTCCCTTTTTTGTTTCTCTCTCTTCTGTATTTTTCCTTTTCCCCTTTTTTGTTTCTCTCTCTTCTTGTGTTTTCCCTTTTTTGTTTCTCTCCTGTTTTTTTCCCTTTCCCCTTTTTTGTTTCTATCCCTTGTTGTGTTTCCCTTTTTTGCTTCTCTCTCTATTCTTGTGTTTCCCCTTTTCTCCTTTTATGTTTCTCTCTCTTCTTGTGTTTCCCCTTTTTTGTTTCTCTTTCCTCTTGTATTTCCCCTTTTTTCTCTTGTTGTGTTTCCCTTTTTTGTTCCTCTCTCTCTTCCTGTGTTTCCCCTTCTTCCCTTTTTTGTTTCTCTCTCTCTTCTTGTGTTTCCCCTTTTTCCCTTTTTTGTTTCTTCCTCTGGTGTTTCCCCTTTTCTCTCTCTTGTTGTGTTTCCCCTTTTTTGTTTCTCTCTTCTTGTGTTTCCTCTTTTTCCCTTTTTTGTTTCTCTCTCTTCTTGTGTTTCCCCTTATTCCCTTTTTTGTTTCTCTCTCTTGTGTTTCCCCTTATTCCCTTTTTTGTTTCTCTCTCTTTTTGTGTTTTCCCTTTTTTGTTTCTCTCTCTTCTTGTGTTTCCCTTTTTTGTTTCTCCCTCTTCCTGTGTTCCCCTTCTTTCTCTCTCTGTCTCTCTTTGTATTATTTTTCAATTTGTGTTTTTTCAACAACTCAAATTTTTCCAGTTATTGTACTGTCTTCGATTTTACCGAGGCGATGAGAAAATTCGCAGTTTCATCTGGGATTTAATAGCGCCATCCGAAAACGGCGAACAAAAAATATCGAAAAATCATCACGGTCTAAAAGATCCAGTCCCCAGAGGTATCAGAAACAAACATAAAAAGAAGGATAAAGGGATTCTAACCAAGGATCTAAGACATCCCGCCATAACCGATCCCAATCATTGGAGTAAACACGAAAAGTACGATGGAGATATATTTTTGGAGAGCAACTATAAGAAACATCTCGGCAGGCATGCCAATAAGTAAGTTTTTGAAAAATATTTAAAATTAAAGGAATTTTTTTTCCAATTTTCACAGTAAATTTGGTTAAAAATTTGCAATTTTCACAGTAAATTCGGTTAAATTTGCAATTCTTGCAGTAAATTTGGTTAATTTTCCAATTTTCACAGTAAATTTGGTTGAAATTTTGCCATTTTCTCAGTAAATTTGGTTAATTTTCCAATTTTCACAGTAAATTTGTTCAAAATTTTGCAATTTTCACAGTAAATTCGGTTAAATTTGCAACTTTTACAGTAAATTTGGTTAATTTTCCAATTTTCACAGTAAATATAGTTAAAATTTTGCAATTTTCACAGTAAAGAAATATATAATTGAAGAAAAAAATGTTTTCCAGCTCTTTTTTCAAAATGTTGATAGTTTTTACAGAATTTTCAGATTTAAAGCGTTACATATTAAACATAAAAGCTGTCAAAATTTTATAGGGCTCATTTTTTTAATTTTTGTCTGAGATTGAAGAATTTCCTTTAAAACGTGATGACTATCATGCTAATTTAGAGAATACGTAGGTATTCAATGAAAACAAACCTATTCTCAAACATTACTGACTTAAACACCTTTTAAAACAATTTTTTTTCAATTTTGAAAAATTTAAATGTACCATTTTTGTTTCTCTAAAATTTATAGAGTGCTGCTTCGCGTGAGGATGTTGTATTACATCAAACATGAAATAATCGGGGATTTAGTACAACACATCGCAGACGGTGTCCATGCAAGGTAAGTCTGACTAAAAAAAATTGATTTTTTTGTTTTATAAATGTTTTATTAACTATATTCCCCCTTAAAAAAAATATCCCATTTTATCGAAGCTGTATTTCGTGTTTTATTTTCACACAAGGTAAGGTTTTTCTTTTTTGTAAGTTAACATTTAAAGTCAATTTTCAGGAATACCTGGTGATGTTTTTATTTTGTGTGTTTGTTTTAACACGGTTCGTCATATTAAGAAAATTACTAACCATAGCATTTTTTTTGGGGGTTTTATTTTACAAAAAAAGCAATAATATTTTTGTTTTACTAACAAATTTTAATGTTAAATGCCTAAAAGTGCAAAAAAAAGATCTTTTAATGCAAATTTTGGGATAACTTACTCTGATATATCTAAAAAATGAACTTTCACATTATTTCATCATCAATAAAATGGTTTTTAGATACTCAAGAGTAAATTACAACAAAAATTATGTCAAAAAATATCCATTTTTTTTGTACCATAAACATTTTATCAAAATAATATCGGTACTTCACATAATTTTCTTCTTTATTGAGTTGCAGGGCGCTAAAGTTGGAAATTTGAAATTTCATATACTAATTTTTAACAGTAAGGTCAGTACTTGGTACTCGATTGATTAATTTATATGCTTGACCTTAATATGTATTTTTTATTTCCAATTTTAGGTTGTAAGAAAAAAAAAAGTGATGAAGTATTGACTTATTTCGTTTTTGTCATTTATTCTTGATAGACACTATATACACGTCTACAGGCACTTGTCAAAATTTTATTTCAACATGTCTATTTTTGTTCAAAGGGATCTATTTTTCTTATTAATTTTCTTTTTCTAACGAACCGCTTACATTACATTAAACTAAAAAAATCAATATGGTTTCCTGTAACATTGGCCTTGATCGTTTTTTATTTATTTATTTTTTAAATCGTTGGGAGCCCTCCGCTTTTTGACTTTTTTTTAACAGTTACATGCATGATTCTGCTTCGAAGTCATGCTAGTTGCTTAGTTGATTACCGATTAAAATTTTTTACATTGGTTACTGTTTCAACATACATATCCTGACTCTTTTGCAACCGGACAAGTGAGTGGTATTTTAATTTTTTAATTTTCAACACTTCTAGACCAAGTTTAAAAAAGAAAAATAAGTGCGCTAGTCCACTAGTTGAAACTTTTAGATCGAGAAAATTATTAGATTTGGATTAGACGTGATTTACAATATTTTATTTGGTTGAGTTTTCACTTTTTGTTGTAAATTTTGTTCAATTTCTTGTTTTTACTGTAAATTTAGTGGTATTTCCAATTTTTTGGTAAAATTTTCCATTCTTAGTACAATTCTCTTAGTAAATTTGGTTAAATTTCCTATTTTCTCAGTAAATTTGGTTAAATTTCCCATTTTTATAGTAAATTTGGTTAAATTTCCAATTTTTTACAGTAAATTTGGTTAAAATTTTCCAATGTTCACAGTAAATTTGGTTAAGTTTCCAATTATAACTTTAAATTTGGTTAAAATTTTCCAATTTCACAGTTTTGATTTAAATTTTCCTATTTTCACAGTAAATTTGGTTAAAATTCCAATTCTCACAGTAAATTTGGTTAAATTTCCTATTTTTTACAGTAAATTTGGTTAAAATTTCCCAATTTTAACAGTAAATTTGGTTAAATTTCCTATTTTCACAGTAAATTTGGTTAAATTTCCTATTTTCACAGTAAATTTGGTTAAATTTCCCATTTTTACAGTAAATCTGGTTAAAATTCTCAAATTTTAACAGTAAATTTGGTTAATTTTCTAATGTACCTATATTGTTATTCCAAAATTTTATAGCATCTCAATTTCAACTGGCTCGACAGTTAAATTTTAAATATAAAGATACTTTAAGCACAGCAACGTGTAGACTAACCTAAGAAATGTATGGAACATTGACGGCTGACACGTGTCAGTTGTCAACGTCACAACAATGTTAGGTTAGATTACACATGTATTCATGGTAACTTGATATGTCATATTATAATTTTTTTCTTGGTCTATTTTCTATATGCACGTATATTATTATCAAATTAATTGTTTTTCTTAACCGCCGATTGTTTGGGATGTCGAAACGAGTGAGGTTGTGTTTGTATACCTTTTTTTACATATATCACATGTCACAGCTTCATTGCTTTTTTTTAACCATACATTTTGTTATTAACACTAATAAAAAACATCCAATGAATTGTTTCCCAAACTCCCCAAACAAAAAAAAAGTGACGGTATGGCACTTGATACCAAAATTCTCTTTTAGATAAAAAAATAAATAAAACGTTTGGAAAAAAAATAGTGCTGCTAAAATTTAGCATTATTTTTATTTTATAAGGACTCCAAAATGATCTTCGCATTTTCTTTCAAAAGAGAATAAATATTTAGGATTCGGTAGGTGATTTTTTAAAATCGGTGAAATTTTCGAATATTTAGATTTATTTTTATAATTATTTAAATTTCTTCATAATTTTGGGAAAGTTAATCCGCTGCTTTTTGAATTTAAACTATTTTAATTTTTACTTTTTTAATGAAACACCTTGTATATTTTTGGAATTTCTTCGATTACCTGATTATATGTTTAATTAAATATATTTAAATTTTTATATCCTAGTTGAATTCCATATTTATCCGGAAATTTTGGATAAATTTTTTAAATAAATATTGTTAAATTTCCAATTTTTAAAATAAGTTTGGTTAAATTTTCAGTTTTTTTTATATAAATTTGGTTGAATTTTCAATTTTTCCATATTAAATTAGTTAAATTTCCAATTTTTAAAATAAATTTGGTTAAATTTTCAATTTTTTTCTTGTATACCACACAAAAAATTACAAAATTCCATTATTTAGCAATAAATTTTCCCAAAATTGAAAAGACCCTTAAAATTTTGACTAAATGGTGTCGCATGTCGAACACAAGAACTGTTTTTTTCAACAAAAACTGCTCCACTGAAAAATAGATAAAGATAATAAGTTTGCTTTTAAAATAAATAGCTTTCGAAGCAGATTGATGCATTTTTTTAGTTTTGTTTTAGCTTGAAATTAGTAGTTTTATGTTTAGTAACGTTATAGATATTAGTTTTAACGAAAAAAAAAACTAATAAAAATGTTATAATTTTTTGTAAAATGTCTATGAAAAAATATCGTAATTTTGGCTTTTATTTTTCATTTTAAACAAAAAAAATGACGCTTTTGTAAATATATAAATTTAAATTGTATTTCTATAAGATGCCAAGGTCATAAGGAGTCCTAAACAAACTCCAGTCACCTGAGAAGCACAGTTTGGTATATTTTTACTTGTCGCTTGAAATTTTGAATTTTCGTTTCGTTGGTCTTATTACTGTTTATAATTTTTGACGTTTCTATAATTATATTCGGAATTTTCTCTTTACGAATGGCGTCATCTTTAACAATATTGGCATTTTAAAAAATATCTAAAGACAAGAAAATCTACAATTTGACGTTGTGTCACATAGGGATAAATAATTAATTTTTATCTAGTTTATCTTGACATCTTGACGTTGAAATAAATACTTCAAAAAATATTGTGGTTTAATTCCCCAAAAAAATTAGAAATTTAAAAATGAATAATACACCACAAGGAACATTATTAATTGCTAGATATAGGGGGAAGGGCGCTAATTTAATATAAAATCTTTTTATGCAATAATTTTGGGGGTTAGAATCGTATCACTTCCATTTCTTTGTGATATATTTTCAAGAGAGGAGGATCAGATGAATATTTTTTTATTTTTTCCAAACCGAACCATGTAAATTATCCAAAAAAAAAACCGTCAAAACGAAAATTTCAAAAAATATTTTTTATGCGACAATAAAGATTTCTCAAACCGAATCTGAGCTGACTGGCGTACAAAATTTTTAAACTAGAATCAAAATTTACAATTGGCATATGACATAATCCACAGTGCCCTGCCGATATATCCTCCTGTAACGGAGCAATTACCTTGCGTGTGGTGGGATGCTGAATGCGACAAGTCTCTGCTCATTGGCACTTGGAAGCACGGCTATGAAAATTATACGGAGATGCGTGCTGATCCCACATTATGCTTCCTGTCTCGTTGCGGACCACCTTCCGACCGTGAACTTCAGATGGCTACGAATAACGCGCAACCCCAAACGCCCGCACTGTAAGTAGTCCTCTACTGTCTCTCTCTCTCTCCACTCTAAAAAGAAGTCCACTCTTTTCCACCGACCAGCAGATCACTCAAATTGCGATTCCACAAAAACTTAAAGGACATTGTCAAAACTACATACTGACATATTCCATGGATTTGTTATGGCTCTCATAGAGCGCGCTATTAACACGGCTTAGGTCAAAAAAGTACAGGATACATTTGAACTACCAACGCTTTTTTAACCATAAAACTTTGAAGGCAGAGTTTGCACTAAACAAAAAGTATCAAATATGTATAATTGTTTTTATCCAATTTCTGTGGTCTGCTCTAGGTATCGCTATTATAGTTTTTTGTATTAGTAGAATATCGCTAAGTGGTCTGAATTTTTATTTTAATCATGTACCTACTTTTTTTTTAATATCCCTTACTAACCAAAAAAAAAACTAGTGTGAATTGCTTTGAGGATTTTTGGTAACGGTAGACTTTATTTAGAATGGGTTTGGTGATGAACAATTTCTTTGGTTATCATTTTATTTTTGTTGTTGCTTCATATCATAAAATTTGATATTTGGTGTGCGTGTTTTTTTTTGGTAAGAAACATTATTTCCTGTAGGTATCGACCATTTATTAATGTCCTAATCTCACTTTAGGTTAATTTGTGTTCTGTCCCCTCTAGCGTGAAGTAAGCGTATTTACTGCTGTCAAAAACATATGATCATCATATTCCTTTAAAAAAAAATGATGCTGAAATAGTTTTTTCAGCTTATAGTATTTTTGGGGGTATTTTTTAAGGGTTAAAGTCTTGTTGATTAGCCTCTACCAAAACCACAAAACGAATTCATGTATTTTGGTCCTTTGTTTTTCCTATGAACATTAATAGCTTGTTGAATTCATGTTTCTAATTGCTCATGTTAATTACCTAATGCATGACACGATTTAAAAAAAGCAGATTTTATAAAAGGTAAGGTTATTTTTTAAACGTAGAGGTTGCCCTCTTTGTTCCTGGTAGATTGTTTATCAATAAAATGTAGTGATACCAAATTTGCAGTTGATAAATTTTCGGTCAAAACTACGTCTTTGCTGATTTTTTTCCATAATTGTTCATTATCTGAGTAGAGTATTTCAAATTTCAGCCGGATATTTCTAGTTTTTTTCAATTTTCAAAGGTCCTTTGACATTTTTATATATGGAAACCCACCAAGTCTTGTTTACATTCTAATTATTTTTCCCAGCAATGACGATGATGTCGAAGACGAGGATACCAACGAAGAATCCTGTCTCAAATCGAAAAATCGAGATGCTTCAGAAGCAAATTCCGAAATAGCCGAACCGTCACCTGGTCCATCGGCCTCCTCGGAAACCCAACCTCTCGATAACGAAGATAGAAACGTCGAAGAAGGCGACGACAAAAACTGGCCATCTATAACGGATCTTAACACGAGATTAAGAAGAGTTATTACTTCGTATCAAAGAAATTGTCGAAAAGAAGAACAAAAATTAGCCGCCTCCAAGGCGAAGGTAAATATACATTGTTTTATTAAGATAAATTTATATTTATAAAAAAAATACGTACATCTAATTGTTATTCTTTATTCTGCCACGGGGTTGCCACACAATTCCAATACATTTTATTATTTAAAATTTTTTTTTAACTAGTATTAGAGATATTTTTATTAGCGTGGCAACCCTGTACACGTCCTGACAGTAAATGTGCTTAGCGCTTGATTGTAAACATTTTTAAATGTAGATTTTATTTATCATCTGTACCTTTGTTACATTTGTTATTATCTATTTACATTTTGTATATGTTGTGGCGATAAATAATGTTTATAATTAATAATCAATTAATTAATCTTTTTAATTAATTTAAACATCAATAACAACATTCTTACTCGCCATATTTTTTCTTATATTTATTCATTCATCAATTCTATCTACCCTGTACCCATCCATCTCTTGTGCACACGCATGAGCGTTATGGCTGTGTCGGGTAGGTTAGTAGTGAAAGTATTGCACTTGTACAGACCCCCCAGATAGATACTGCTCTCTCCTCTCCCTTGGCCGCTCTGGCGCAAGTTTCGCAACAATTCGATCCAAGAGATGCGGCCGCCCTGGGCCTTCAAGGATGGGATCTACAACAACTGGCCCTTTATTTGCTGGTAAGTAAGAAGACTACGACCCTCTTTAGGTCAGGCCTTTCCCATCTTTTCAAAAAGGAAAAAAAATCAATGAAATGAACCGTTTTGACAGAACCCAACAATTAGTTCAAATGTCACTGTGATAAGTCGAATCCAAAGAGTAACTACACAAATTATAACAATTGATATGAAGCACTAAAAAATTGGAAAAAATCAATTTTTTTTAATTTTTTATTTTCAATTTTTTTTATTTTAATTTTTTTTATTTTTTTATTTTTTATTTTCAATTTTTTTTATTTTTCTTTATTTTAATTTTTTTTTATTTTATTTTATTTTTTTTTATTCAACGCTAGGGTTATTGGCAGTTCAGTATTTACAATGGAGTTAGTTACATTATGATTATAAATTGTACATATTGATGGTTTTGAAGAAATTTAAGAAATCGTTGATTTAAAATAAAATAATAAATATGGAGGTACTTCACTGCTACTGGTGGTATCTGAATCTGCTATTCTTGTTTTTGTATGAATTATTCGATTAAAATGAACAATAGTTATTGGGAATCATATTCTTTTTCCTTTTTGTAGCCTGTTTATTCTATGGGGTCTGACTTAAATGAGAGGTGTTTTGAGGTAAGAATGAAATGTTTGAATATTTCTGAATGTTGCCTAATTATAATTAATATTGGTAAAACTGTTCTGTTTGTTATTTAGTTGTAGTGTTGTTGGATTGTTTTTTATATTGATTCGTCTCAATATATTACTACAAACTGTAAAACATTTTTGAATTCCATATTTTTGCTTCAAAGCTATCCTGAAAACATGAATATTTGAAAAAATATCATTAAAATTTATTATTACCGACTCAAAAATGATAATAATATGAAAAAAAAATTTTTTTTTGAAATTAATCCCTTATATTTGATCTAAAACTATCTCACTTTTTGTACAAGGCAACATTAAAAGTAATATTTATAGTCTTAATATCTTCTGTATGTTCCTTGTGGTATATTATTCACTCTATTCTTGAATTTTTTTTTTTTCAATTTTTTTTTTTATTTTTTCATTTTTTTTTCATTTTTTAATGTTTTTTTTATTATTTCACATTTTTTTTAAATATTTATTTCAACGTTTTGGTAGCATTCCAGCTACCGTTGTCAAGATGAAGTAAATGAAAATTAATTTTTATCCCTATCTGAAAACGAAAAAAAAAAAAAAAATATAAAAAAAATGAAAAAAAAATAAAAAAAAAATAAAAAAAAATAAAAAAAAAATGGAAAAAAATAGAAAAAAAATTAGAAATAATAGAATAATATATTCTTCTACTAATCTTTCCTCCATAAGAAAATGTAACAATATTTAACGTTACATTAATATTGTTGCTTATATACTAATAACAATGCTTTGTTTATTTACTAACCGAAATGAAATATATACCAAGAATTGATACTCATAATTTCAGAAGATGGAAAGACAAGGTAAACAATCCTTAGAAACCATTCGCGATCCTAGCAAGGAAAGAGACAAATCAACCATCGGTAAACGTTGGTCCAAACGCGAAGAAGCCGATTTCTTTAGAGTAGCCTCTTCCTATGGTGTTATTTACTACAGGTATGAACCAAAAGTAACTTTTCTAATGTTAATTTCTTTTTTTGACTCGGAATTTCCCATAATTAGTCACGGTATCTTTTAGGTGATAATGATGACTAACTCGTGACCATCAACACCGAATATTTATATTTAAATTTACATATCTCGTATTGAATAATCTTTGTTTATATCGATAGCTACTGACCTACTTATGCCTTATCTCTGTTATATGTCGATTTTTATACTTTTCTGTAGAAAAAAGAAATCCTACGACTGGATCAAATTCAAACAACTTGCAAAGCTGGAGAAAAAACCCGACGAAGAATTAACCGAATATTATAAACATTTCGTAATGATGTGTAAAAAACAAACGGGCATGAATGTCGAAGAAAGTAATTACGACAATTCCATCGAACATATTTCCGAAGAAAAAGCGAGAAGAACGTTGGAAAGATTGGAATTATTATCCCGGATCAGAGAGGAAATTTTGACACATCCAAAGTTAGACGAAAGGCTGAGAGTGTGTCTTACTTCAGCCGACATGCCCGAATGGTGGATCGCCGGTAAACACGACAGGGACTTGTTACTAGGTGTGGCTAAGTGAGTGACAATTTTTATTAATTAATTTTTTACTAGGGGTCGTAGAGAAAATATAGTGCACAATATGTTGGAAAGTACTTTCGCGCTTGTGAAAAAATCGTTCTTTTTTGTATAAAATTGCTTCAATTACGATAAACATTTTTAATCAGTTTTTTACTAGGGGTCGTAGAAAAAATATAGTACGCAATATGTTGGAAAGTTCTTTCGCGGTTGTAAAAAAATCGTTTTTTTTTGTATAAAATTGCTCCAATTACGATAAACATTTTTAATTATTTTTTTACTAGGGGTCGTAGAAAAAATATAGTGCGCAATATGCTCTTTCGCGCTTGTAAAAAAATTGTTTTTTTTCTTTGTATAAAAATGCTCCAATTACGATAAACATTTTTAATTAATTTTTTACTTAAGGTCGTAGAAAAAATATAGTGCGCAATATGTTGGAAAGTTCTTTTGCGCTTGTGAAAAAATCGTTCTTTTTTGTATAAAATTGCTTCAATTACGATGAACATTTTTCATTTATTTTTTACTAGGGGTCGTAGAATAAACATAGTGCGCAATATGTTGGAAAGTTCTTTCGCGCTTGTAAAAAAATTGCTCCAATTACGATAAACATTTTTTTTTTGGCCAAGTGAGTGACCATTTTTATTATTTAACTTATTATTTTTTTACTAGAGGTCGTAGAAAAAGTATAGTGCGTAATATGTTGGAAAGTTCTTTCGCGCTTGTGAAAAAATCGTTCTTTATTTTTGTATAAAATTGCTCCAATTAGGATAATTTGTTTTTCCAGGCATGGTTTGGGAAGAACCGATTATTACTTGTTGAACGATCCGGATTTATCTTTCCACGAAGTTTTGCGTAAAAAAGTGCGTTCCGAGGCGACAGACGTTAAAGAAGGCATTAAATTAGAAAGTCACGAAGACATTTTGAAATTCGACAAAGACGAAATTTTAGTAAAACTCGAAAAAGGAGAGGGAACTCTAAAAATAGAAAAAGTCGCTCACAAAAAAGAACCTTCCGAAAAGAAAACCGAGGAGGACAATAAAGTGAATTTAACAATAGTCAAAAGCGAAACTGCCGAGAAAGAAGCGCCTAAAGAAGAAATCAAAGAAGAAGAAGTAGAAGCAACAGCGGAAGAAACCAATTCCGAAATAAAAGAAGAAGTAAAAGAACCAGAAGAAGTAAAGCCAGAAGAAACAAATACGGAAGTTGAAGAGACGGAGAAAAAAGAACAACCACCCGAAACAGAACCCGAAAAAGAACCGGAAAACGAAGAAATTGAAAAACCAAAAGAAGAAAACACCGACAACAAAGAAGCGCTAAAAAAATTAGCCGAAGCCGAAGCGGATTTATGCTCGAAACAAGCAGCCGAACTAAAAGCCATGTTCCCCGATCTAGAAGTAATCCAACCTCTTTCGCGGCTATCGCAAGTAGACACGTTCGTTCTAAGAGACAAACCTGCGACAGGAGCTTTAGATTTCAGCGAAACTACCGTCGCGCAACTTTTCAATAACGCCGTAAAATGGCCTAAAGAATACGCCATACAAGTGAGATTACAGCACATTATCTACGCCGTAGAAACTAAAGAATGGCCGGTGACGAAGACTTTTTCCGCGTACGCAACCGGAATCGGCAACGAATTCGACATCCCCATACACGAAATACCCAGCGAGTCTGTCAAAAGAGAAACTTCCACCCCGCTGTCTATCGGTGAAACCGAAATTATTTCGGTCAACGCTGCCGACAGATTCGGAGGGAATAAAAAGCGTAAACGGCACATAGCCATCGACGTAGAAACTGAAAGAGCGAAGCTGCACGCTTTGCTAAACAGTAGTCACGTTACTAATCCTTTACCGACTAAACATCCGATGACGTGGGAAAACGAAGATTCCGAAGAATCGAGACGATCTACCCCGGTGCAAAGTAACTTACAACCTCCGCCTGCCCACCAACAGACGCCAAGAATGAATTTGTCTTCTTTGAAAATGCCGTATGATCTTCAGTACCATCCTCCTGTCGCCAAGACCATCGGGCAGACGACAGTTATACCGGGAACGAGTAGTACTCTTACCCCGATCGATTTAAGTTCGAGCATTCCGAAACCACCTGAAAAAGCATCTAGTATGGATATGCAGAGCGAAGTTCAAGATTTTTCCGTTAAAAAATCTTCCGCTGCTAAAACTAGCAACAAATTGGACGATACGCTGTCTAAACTGATGAAACGGAAAAATTGCGTAAGTTTCTTCAACTTTTTCGATTGTTTAAATATGAAAATTTTAAATATATTTCAGCCGGAACCCGAACAGCTAGTCGGCAAAGAAAAGAAACGCAAAAAACTGGACGAAATCGTACTGGGACTTTCGGCCGCCAAAGAACAATCATTGTTCACCCCGGAAACCTCTAAAAAACAACCGGTCACTCCTAGCGTAACCGTTACTCCTACCTCGGCTCCCGTAAGCACCTCGCATAATCCCACACAAAAACCGTTTACCATAACCGTTACTTCCGTTCCTTCCACAGCTCCTTCTAGTCGCAGCAGCTCTCACGCACAAAACATCCTGCCTTCATTACCCACCGGCGGTAAAGACAGTTTTTCCACTTTCCTGGCGCAGGCCGAACAGCAAAATATGTTGTTGAAGAAACAACAACAGCAACAACAACAACAGCAGAGGAAGAGCTACGAGGCCATGATCGCCGATATCGGTAAGTTAATTCAATTTCCATAGTTTCGACAACTATCAGTACTTTTTGGGGATTTTTTTCGTCTAATTTGAAGTACAACTCGTTGTTAACTTCATGATCGCCTCTTCTATATACAAAACCACTATAACAAGTAAAACGTCACTCTGATGTTAGATTTATCCGTGCCTTTGCTAGACTCGTCGTTTTTCCCAAATTCGTCTGTACCTTGTCTAAATTCTCCCGTACCTTGCTAAATTCGTCTATTATTTTGCTAGATTCGTTCGTATCTTTGCTAGAATCGTCTTCCTGTCAAGTTCGTCTGTATTTTGTCTATATTTTTCCGTGCCATTACTAAATTCGTCTATAACTTTGCTAGATTCGTTCGTACGTTTGCTAGATTCGTTCGTACCTTTGACAGATTCGTTCGTACCTTTGCTAGACTCATCTTTTTTCCCAAATTCGTCTGTACCTTGTCTAAATTCTCCCTTACCTTGCTAAATTCGTCTATTATTTTGCTAGATTCGTTCGTATCTTTGCTAGAATCGTCTTCCTGTCAAGTTCGTCTGTATTTTGTCTATATTTTTCCGTGCCATTACTAAATTCGTCTGTACCTTTGCTAGATTCGTTCGTACCTTTGCCAGATTCGTTCGTACATTTGCCAGATTCGTTCGTACCTTTGCTAGACTCATCTTTTTTCCCAAATTCGTCTGTACCTTGTCTAAATTCTCCCTTACCTTGCTAAATTCGTCTATTATTTTGCTAGATTCGTTCGTACCTTTGTTAGATTCGTTCCTATATTTGCTAGATTCGTCCGTACCTCTATATATTTATTCTTAGCTTTGCTAGACTCATCTTTTTTCCCCAAATTCTTCTGTACCTTGTCTAAATTCTCCCTTACCTTGCTAAATTCGTCTATTATTTTGCTAGATTCGTTCGTACCTTTGTTGGATTCGTTCGTATCTTTGCTAGATTCGTCAGTACTTTTATAGAATTATTCGTAGCTTTGCTAGACTCGTCTTTTTTCCAAAATTTGTCTGTACCTTGTCTAAATTCTCCCGTACCTTGCTAAATTCGTCTATTATTTTGCTAGATTCGTTCTCATCTTTGTTGGATTCGTTCGTATCTTTGCTAGATTCGTTCGTAGCTTTGCTAGAATCGTCTTCCTGTCAAGTTCGTCTGTATTTTGTCTATATTTTCCGTGCCATTACTAAATTCGTCTATAACTTTGCTAGATTCGTTCGTATATTGGCTAGATTCGACCGTACCTTAGACTCGTCTTCTTGCCAAATTCGTCTGTATTTTATCTAAATTCTTCCGCATCTCTCGTCTCTGCTAAGTTCTTCTTTAAAACGAGAAAGAAAATCAATGAAATGTTTGACTGTACGTGTTTCAATATCATTTTTAACCAAACGCATGCTTTTACTAATAATGGCTACAAAATAATTTAAAAATCGATAGCAGGTAAAGATTCCTTCTCGAGTTTCTTGGCGCAAGCTGAAGAACAAAATATGTTGCTGAAGAAACAGCAAGAACAACATCAACAACAGCAGAGGAAAAGTTACGAAGCCATGATTGCCGATATCGGTAAATAAAATTCTTAATAAAATCCCTCGAATAACCAATAATATATTGTAGAGCCGTTTTTATTAGATACAACAGTATATACCTTTAACACGCATGTCCAGTAACGATCATCTGCTTTTTCAACCATATAAACAAACATAAACATTCAAAATATTATTTTTTATTGTTTTCAACAGGTAAAGTGTCAGATTTCAGTTCCAAAGTGAACTCGTACTCGCACGAAGCCAAGGTGAATAAATGGTTGGCGGAACAAAACGCAGCATTGGCCGAGCAACCGTTATCCGCCGATTATCTAGCGGCCAGAAGACGACGACCGAGAGTGGATCCGACTCTTTTGGACTGGAAAAAACTAACCGGTGACGAAAACGTTTCGGTTATTCATAGAGTAACGGGAAAAAAGTTAACCGGACCGAAAGCGCCGACTTTAAAAAGATTAGGTCAGTGGCTGATGGAGAATCCAATGTACGACATCGATCCCAAATGGTCGGAATTGGTAAAAGAACGGGGAAATTTAAGCCACGAATTACAAAAGAGGTTGCCGGGTAAGTTGATTAAATATTCAATCAATAAATTGATTAATTATTATTTTAAACTTTGCAGGTCAATTAAGTAGCAGTAGCAGTACGAGTAAAAGTAAATCTAACGCACCGGGTCGTCCACCGTTGCTGTCGAGTCCAACTGGTTCCACGTCCAGTGTCAGCTCTGCTAACTTAGTAACTTCATTGCCGTCTAGCATGTCCTTCCCCTCGTTAGGTACTTCGACTTTAGCCGGTCTTAATTCCAATATACTTTCCGGTTTATCTGGATTGGGACAATTTGATCCCAAAAACAATCCTTTGTTGATGCCATTTGCCGGGTTGCCCAATATGAACGCTTTGGGATCAATGGGAGGTCTTGGTAATCTCACTAATATGAATTTGTTCGCTAATCTCGCTGGTCTTGGATTACCCGGTTTGGGCGGTATGGACCCAGCAGCTTTAGCCGGCGCAACGTCTGATTCTTCTAAAAATATCTCAAAATCTAGTACCAGTACTAGTAAATCAAGCAAACCTCAAGAGGCTCACTCTTCTAGTAAATCTCAATCTAGTTCTAGTTTACCAACAACAACCAATCCGTTTCCGTTTTTCTTCCCGAATCCGAGTTTACTCTATACTCCTCTGGGTTTAGGAGGACTGAACCCTTTTACTCTACAACCCGGTATGTCCGCGGCATATGATACTCTAGCGCAGCAATGCGGATTATTGAACGGCAATTTGAACCCCGCAGCTTCGCCTAACAGCAGCTCCAAGATGAACAAACTACCCACATCCAGACCGCTTTCGTCTACCACGACCACATCTTCCGGTAGTTCAAGTCAAGGTCGTCCTCGATCGTCCAGTAGAGATGTGCATCTTCAACAGTTACTCCTACCACCGGATACTCAAATTTTAGAAAGCATTTCTAAAGCTGCGAACTTGGATATTACTTTGAAACAAGGAAAGTCGGATAAAAAAGAAGATAAACGAAAAGCTTTGGAAAATCTCCGAGGTATGCTGCCCACCGATTTCTCCAGTTCCATGAAAGAGAAAAAGAGCGCTATACCGAACTTATCCGATTTCACGAAACTATTAGAAGCTCAAGTCAGTCAAAGCACGAAAAAATCCCAAGAGCAGCAAATGAAAGAGGCGTTGGAACATTTCAGCAGGACGAACATCGAATTGGTGGCGAAAGCCATGAGCGAAGAACAGAGCAAATACATGACATCGACTGCGTCGCACAAAAGATCGAGAGTATCTTCGGAATCTTCGGATCGAGCTCATCCGCTAGAAACTGAGGTTAGTAATTGAAGATTGCGAAAATTACATCGGATTACACGAGTATGACAAGGATATATGAAGGAGAGAGAAAGAATAATTGTGCGCGAGCATCACTTGGGGGGTGTATACTGTAAAGGACAATGTTGCCCAATGAAAGTGCTTTGTTTCACCTATTACGCATGACTTTCGCAACAGCGGTTAAAATAGGGGGTCAATTAACATTCTGTCAGTCTCGGGAAATAAGTATACACCATCGCAGACCACGCCTAATTATTCTTTCTCTCTCTTTCAGCGGTTTTTCTGTCGTACTCGTATAACCCAGTATACTTCCGTAAGGATTTTCGCAAACAAAAAATCTTTCTGTTGATAGGTAGAGCATCCTCCTGTGAAAAGAATACGAGAAGCTTCTGATAAATCGCGAACTCCCACGCCTCTTCCGACTCCCCCAACCCCGACTTCGACACCGACCCCCACTTCGACTCCCAGCGTCACGCCAACAATGGTAATACCAACACCGATAGTTGCGCCCCCAACTTCAATTCCTTCGACAATGCCTAACGATCAAGAAGGTGTGGATATAGAAGCGTTGTTGCCACCCTCAACGGTTGTGAAAACTACGAGTCCACAAAAGACGGAAACACTCGATAAATCACCGGAACCTGGAAGATCTCTTACCCCACAGGAACCAGAACTGTCAGGATCAAAGGTAAGCGACAGTTGATTGGTGGGGAAAAGGAGGGTTTTTGTGACTCACGAAACGTTTCAGGTTTCCCTTGAACCTGTCGATACTCCCGATAAGGAAGAAGACGAACAGTCTAAGACCGAAACGTCCGAGGAATCGGGAACGCCTCCCAAGAAAAACGCGAAGCGAACGAGAGGGAAACGCAAGTCGGGAGAGGTTTCCATCGATCACGAATCGGTGATAGCGAAGAAAAATTTACGTTCGAGCGCTAGTCGATCTGCGGCCGCTGCGGCGGCCAGACAAAAAATGGAGGCCGAAAACGCGCAACGTGAGAGTGAGAACAATTCGTAATTTATTATTTCTGTTTGTTGTTTCAATTTTGCGGATTGGCTCGGACGTTTCGATTGGTAAGTTGGATCTTTTTGATTGTACCTAAATTTTATTAGGTTGTCGCACTGTAACAGTTCGAATGGAAAGTAAATTAACGGATCTGTTGTACAGTTTTGTGGGTATTTGGTGAACTGTGATACAACATTTATTATTTTATTTTTTTGAACACTTTTGAAGTGATTTTGTGGTGTATATTTGTCATTAATGAAAAAAAAACTGATGATTGTTACTATTACGCTTGAGAAAAATAAAAAAAACATGTATTCCCAATTTTTAATGATTAACAATATTTAGGGTATAATTACTGAAAAAAAATCTAGTAGGCTTAACAATAATTGACAAGTATTGTTATACAACTATCCAAACAAGGAATGAACCGATAGTACCGCCTACTAATCATGACACTTAACCTACCGGTTATGTTTTAGACGTGACAGATGACAGAAAACAGAGTTACATATTCCAAGGCCTAATTTATCGCGTTGATAGATTTCTGTGGTTATGTGTCATTTTTATTCGGCATTGATTAAGTATTTAAAGTGTTATATTTGGAATAAAAAGACTGCAATGGCTGTATTACTATTGAGAATGCACAAAATGGTCGTTGTTCAACCTAAAGGAATGACACCATTGTAGTTCGATGATTTTATTTATTGGAAACAGGTTTGTATTTTGACATCCGGGATATTTTTCTTCGTAAAGTTTTCTCTTTAACCATTTGGAAAAATGAATTAATTTGGCCTTGAATTCGAGAAACCGAAGCATATTTTGAATCTTACGATTTATAATTTTCTTTATATTTTATCCGATTACTTTATACTTTTGTCGACTAATACGCGAAGAAAAATATTTAAATTTGGAAAAAATTTCTTGCAGCTGTAAGATACTAGGTGCGTTCTTTTCGACTCACTTGTTCACTTCACTGAGGTGGAGGAAATGCAGATATATTTGATTTGCTTGAGTTTTAAACAAATTAATAAAATTTTCTTTGGTTTTGAGTGATTATGGAAATAAGTTATATTGTGAATCTTTTTTTGAATTGTATTTTTATACCTACGTCGTTCTTTTTGGTGCTGACTCACATCACTCTACCTCAGATCACATACACAGTCAAAAACAACGCACCTACAGTTTAGCACAAAACCACAGAATACTATAACAATCGGAAGGGTCTCTTGCCATAAGTACGCGCAGCTTTTGTGCGCAGCGACAGGTGACAGTCTCGAAAATAGGATGACATTTCGACGTTGCCTAGATTGTTGTTTCTTTTCATCTCGTTTGGAAGATGTTGCCAGCTCTAATTTTAGGATCCCAACTTTAAAGTGTCATTTGAATTCTGTCAAAGGAGCGGACGGAGTGAGACCCTTCCGATTGTTATATTGTTCCGTGACAAAACTCAGTCATTGGGGCGTTTCTTTTTTCCTAGAAAAAAATTATCTGAAATTTCGAGAAGACGCTTCTACGGGATGGATTCAAAACGCGCCTTTCACTGATGATGCATGTCTTGTGTAAGAAACACGCGTTAGTAATTCACCTGTATAGAAAAAACGACTGATTTTAGTTGAGTATAATTTTGTCTAGAATTTTATAATTTTTTTTCATTTCATCTACAATATTATATAGAAGCGTTCTCTCGTTACAACAGTCAGTACAACTATAGTCCTACGAAGCCCAGATGGTTACTTTTAACAGAATATTCTTGTAATAGCTTTCCATAGACAATGACCAAGGTAGATGCGGAATTTTTAGCTCGAGTGACAAGTTAAACGTGTATTTGGTCGAATAAATGTCGATTTCTGGCCAAAATCTGTTTACTACAACTAAAATAAATGCCATTATAGTGGCATTCACTTCTCGACAAGTTGGTATCACAGAAAAACGGATGCTCTGTGAAGCAATTGGGCTATTTTCCACTACATCCGCTAGGTTAGGTTATCCTAAGTTATTCTGAGGCTTCTAGGAATCTCTCTATAGTTTTGTTAACTAAGAAAGATATTTTTTTGTTACTTTTACGTTCAACAATTCGCAATTTGTATATATATAAATATGTTAGGCATTATAATGAAATCATTTTTTTAAATACGGTGTGTGAAGAGTGTAAATAAATATCTAGTGTTTTTTATTTTTTCTTTTTTTTTCAATGTAAGTGTAGTGGAGTCATATAAATAAATTAAAAAAATAGAAATAATCTTTTGTTTTAATTAATCCAATCCATTGAGTTATTTATCCGTACAAAATAATTACTTTAGATAGTGCAGGCTGGGATGCATTCTTCGAATAAGCAAGTCCAAGAGTTGCAAAACAGAAGAGTATAATTTGAGAGGAATTTTCCGATTAAGCGAGGCCAATTGTTGAAAAAAAGAAGAAAGACAGGTTATGTTTATAAAGTAGATTAAATTTATTTGGAGCGATGCTTTCAAATTTTAGATGCCTATCAAGATTTTTAAAGTCTAATTCATTAAAACCAAGAATATGTTTTATTAGAAAAAAATCTAATGAAGATTCCGCTGTTGATGAAAATGTTGCATCAAAATCGTTAGGGAATATGAGTTCCAAATATAAATTATATCAAGACAAAGATTCAGAAATTATATTAGATGTATATGAAGAACGATTGAAATATTCACAGCTTTTAGAAGATGAAGAAATGCAAGAAGATAGATTCGAGGGACTTAATTTGGAACGTAAGTGATGAATTATAGTATTCAACATCGTAACCCATTAATATATTCATTATAGGTGGTATAAAAGGAGTATATGACATAGAAGACTTAGTAGAAGTACTGAAACGTGAACAGGCATTAAATATATTTGTAGCCGCTGTTCCAAAAGAAGTAATTTATGTTGACTACATTTGTCTGGTCAGTGGAAAATCTGTAAGACATATGAAATCTATAGCACAATTTGTTAGGAGAGTTTATAAACAAAAAAGGCAAAAGCAAGATGTTATACCAAAAATAGAAGGTGAAAATTCAAAAGATTGGATGGCATTAGATTTAGGTAAGCAAATATTAATTCAATTGTTAAAATATTCAAAAATACAATCGTAGGTAATATAGCCTTACATATATTTTCGGAAAAAGCTAGAGAATTATATGATTTGGAGTCCCTTTGGAGTTTAGGTAGTGAATTTGATGAAGAATATAATAAGCCAGAACCAGTATCTGATATGCTGGAAAAACAAACTATTTATCTTAAAGGATTGGAACCTGCCTCATGATACGACTATAAGAACAAATTTTATGTGTAAATATTAAGTTAATATAGCTATTTGTTATTTTTTTAAATTTTTATTTCAACATCTTATTATATAAACAGTGAAGAAAATGATAATGAACAGCCTGATATAAATGCTTGGAATGGAGAGTGACACACCTTATCTAATTTATCTATAAGAGATAAGATACTGACGACAAATATTTACCATTCTAGGTGTAACTGAAAATAACTAATAATATAAAAAATATGAGTAATGGATACAGCAAAAACCGTATCAAAAAAACAAATCCTTTTAGGGTATGAACTTAATACAAAACAAGATGCTCTAGTGAACTACTTAGTGCCTTCTATCAGTGCTTGTGTTCTTTATATATTTTTAATAGCAGTTGATGTTTCGGTGATATTTAGTCATTATAAAAATGGAGATCCCATTTGGGCTTCTCTTACTTTATTTGTTTTATATCTACCAATATTGGCTAGTTTCATAATAATCGTTTCTAATTGGGAACTATGGCCGGAATTTGAATCGTGTTCAAGAGCTAATTTGATATGGTTTTGGACAAAAGTGTTTGAACATTTGCTTTTCCCAGTATGGAGTATGTGGAGGTATGTAAAATTACAATTGAATTTCATACGTTTATTGTTGTTTAGGTTTGCAGAAAGAATTTTTTGGTCTATAGAAGCACTAAGAGCTATAGATGATGAATCGACCAAAGATGCTATATCAATTATCAAGTCCCCTCGGTCCATAGAGTTGTATATATTTCTACAATCTTATTTACACGCATTACCCCAAGTTTTATTACAACTCTATATTCTTATCAGACATAACCCAGATATCGACAACCAAACGGGTAAACATTGCTTTGATTTTTTTAGTAGGACTTAAATTTTTAGATTCCCAATCTATGTCTATTAATAAAGATATTAAAAAACTGTGTTTTTTTAGAAAAGGCTCAATTACTTAGTTTGGTACTTAACTTGTTAAAAATCTCTGTGACAACAACATACTATCAACGATTTAAATCTCAGAAATTAACGGGGAAACAATATCCATGGTACAAGCAATACGCAGCAGCTAATGATGAATCTTCTAATGAAGTGGTACTAAGACAAATTTTACCTCAAGAAAGGCCAACAGTAAGCCAAGTGGAGACCGAATACGAAACAGAACCTCCAAGATATTCAAGATTAAGTAGACGAAGAAGTAGTGATTTTTATTTAGAACCAACCACTTCAGGATTATCTCACAGACGTACACTTTTAGAAACAGATTTTGACGAGAATGTACAGACCAGAGTGAAAGTTTTAGACGAAGGACTAGACGAAGTAGATGGACCACCAGAATGTAAGTTTTTCAAAACAAATATTTTAAGGTTATGTTGGTTGTGACATTTAAATAACTAGTGACTGAATAACAGAAATGAAATGGTGACTTGCCAGAAGTTCCTAGGATTGTTGGCCACTGATATGTTGAGTATTCAGCTAAGAAGTCATTTTAAATTTCAAGATATTATACACTTCAGGGGTGCATTCATTATTTTAATAAAGCAAAATAAATGTTCGCAATGATGAAAAACATGCAAAAATCTCATGTTTTAAACAGTAGATCCTAAGTGTCATTCATGTGTCATGTCAGAAAAAACCACTTTATGTTGGCCATACTGACCTATAATTTTGTTTATCTTTGAGGTTATGGTTTTTAAAGAAAATTTTACATATTTTATAGATACATCTGGATATTACCAAAGAGAAACACCAAAAACTGAAAGTCTTAAACAAGATTTATCTAACCAAATCGTCGTTGCAGAGTATTCGGAACCTGACTTCAACATTTCTAGAATTATTAACGTGAAAGGTTTAGAGGATGACGATCTCGCAGGAAAATTAACAGCCGTCATTTGGTGGTTCACGTTTTTATTAGCCAGAGTTTTAACAATATCAATTTTCGCTTACTTTTACCTCAAAGAAACCATTTATCTACTTACAATTCACGTTATTTTAATCGTATCCATTTTGGTTTACGACGTAAAATCCGACGCAGTTAAACGATCGAAAGCGGTTTTCTTTTTATTTATAGGCCTCGTATATATTTTCTGTATAATCGAATTCAAGATAAAATTTAAAAAAGCCACGTTAATTTTTTATGGATTCTTCGTCGTTGTATTTTTGGAAAATATCGTAATGTGTTTGTCTTGGTATTGGCTACAAGTCGATTCTATCGAGAATGATTTTTGGTTCAGGTACGTATTCTACATAATTGTCACTTGTTTGATGTTAAGTTTTTCGACAATGGTGTTTTATTTCATTCTGCATAAACCTGGTAAAGTTGTTATAGCTACAATTGTCAAAAAATAGCTCTCTTTCCATACTCATCTTATTCCGAACAACTAGAAGAAGTCCACGTTAAAATCAATCCAGAATCACCACCGAGGTTGTCATATATTATTTTTATAAATAATTATCAATTTTTTATAGTTCTTTAATGATTATTGTATTAATTTAAATAAATTAAAAGTTAAATTTCATAAAAAAGTACTACCAGACCCTGCTTTTGTCCACCTCCTAACTATTTCAATAGTAGACCAATAAGGTAAAGAAAAAAATTGAAAAATGAACTATCCAAGTTGATATAATTTTAATTCGTTCATTTATACTTCTATACAATCAACACGAACATGTGTCATAACAACATTATATAATATTTTATAACATATATTACACATTTTCTTAATAATAATTTGTAATACTCTAAACCTTAACCGAGAGGAAAAAAAACGTTAATGAAACGTGGGCGGGGTACAGAGTTAATAGTTTATTTAATAAAAAAATTATAGTAAGTCACATACAAAATAATTTGTTGACTATTATTATAATGGTCAGTTAAAAGAGTGTTTGGAAGTATCGATTCTCTTTGTGTGCACACAGTTTTCGATTGTTGACAAATATCATTAAAAAATATCAACTTCATAAGCACAAGAGTAATTTTGACCAATTGGAAGCAACAACAAACAGCAATGGTTATTATAAACAACAGGATTTATAAATAAAAGAATCGTTAAGTATATATGAAGGAATGTTTTTAATATTATTTTAGTTAAAACTGTTACAAACGGTAAAAAATTGAGAAACTCCTAAAGTTAAGGAAATATAAATTTGGCATAAGTTTTCGGTTTCAAATATAAAAGTTAAAACTACAAAGTAAAGATTTATTTACACGAATTTATAAAAAATTGAGTAATACAAATACTGATTTTTTATATAAGTACCATCATAAGAATAGTCAAGTTAAAAGTAACTACTGGCTTTTTTTTTCCTGTAATTTTAATTTTACTCGCACTTGCTCTTCACTGTTGTTATAATCATATTTGTCTGGTGAATTAAATATAGCGCACTAACAAATACTGAATTGGCACTAAAAAATATATTGAATAATAATTACAGGCTACTGAAATATTAAAAAAAAAGTACTTACTGTCCTTCTTTAAAATACTCTTTCAACGTATTACTGAATCTCTTGGAATATTTCACAAATTCCCGTTTTCTTTGTTCCAAAGATTGTTTTCCTGTTGTACCTGGTATAAATCCATTCACTGCGTTAACAGCATCCAATAATTTTTTTATAGCACTTGCAATTTCCCTGGAAATAAAATTGTTTACCAACAAATACTTAAAACTTAATTGTTATGCATTACTAACTTTATAGTTTCTAAAAAAGTTTTTCTATCTGTGATTTCATCTGGAATCCTACTGAGGATTCTTTTCAGTGCAGCCGATTTTCTATTCAGCTCTTGGAATGCATCTTCAGAACGATTGAGACGATATTCTACAACTGAAAATAGTAAAAGTATACACTTGATCCAATTAGAAGGAAATTAATCAGATGTTTTAAAAAGAAAATAAAAACAAACATCAGTAGATGTTTCTTTTATCTGATTGGTATATGATAAATATTTATCTTGAGTATCCAAAAGATCATTCATTATATTCTTAATTTTAGATTAATAATTGGAGTACGTCCACTTTGATATTCTTAGAACGGATATGACTATTTCATTTATAAAAATGTGCCAGAAACGTATTTAAAAGATAACTAAAAAATTTACAACAAATCAAATTATTAGTTAACCTACACTGTCTAAAATTGAAAAATGTAATATATAATTACCATCAGAGTCAGATACTGCCCCTTGTAAGCGTAAAATGCTTTCATTCATATTAACTGTAAGGTCTCCTTTTCGTAAAATACCAATAACAAGGTCATATGTGAGCCCTGGATGGGATGCTTCTGCTTTAGTGAGAGCAGAGCGTAAGGTTTGCGACGCTGAAACATCCTGTTTTTCTAGCTACAATTGAATGAAAATTAACTGTGTCTGTTAGATATAAAGTAACACGTACCTCTGATAAAATTGGGCGTATTAATACAGGAAGTATTAATGTTGTCACAGGAGTTTCATCTCCCATTGTCATATTTTCTGGGATTGTGGTCTATTTACCTATTATCTTAGATTTAACCTAATCTCTAATAAATTAAACTACCAAAGATAATATTAAGCATAAAAAACATTTCTAAAAACAAAAAAATTATCAACAAATGTCACGTCAAATGATAAATTCTCTTCTTTTTTTAAATTTGTGCAATTTGTAAGTTGAGTTGAGTGTTGACAACTGAACCATAGAGCAGCCCTCTTATATCGAGTAGCGAACTACACTTTCCAACCACAGATATCTTAGACTCTGTAGATGGCAGCACCCTCACGCGTGCCCTTAGCCCTCTAGAATCAGTTTACCGCGTAATTTATAAGTTATCCTTAGAATAATTACAAACTTTCTTTATTCTTAATATATAAACTAACTACATATTAATAAAAAGTGTAAATAAAGTGTGTTGAAATATGATTTGGTGCTTGTGTGTGATAAATTGTTTTGTAGCGAGAGTAATCCTTGAGATCTTTCAAAAAATGTCATACAGGTTAGTATAATTCATGTTTTAGTTCTTAGTAACTAATCTATCTAAAGAACTTTGCTAATTCTTTAAAGCTATGAATAATTTAACAAATAATAACGATAAAACTTTATTTCTATCTTTTAATAAAATAAATATAATTTTCGACCATGAAAAAATCAACACAAACCACTAAAAAACTCAGAGGCATTTTTTATATTCGATGAAGGTAGGTTATTTTTCAACTCTTTCTTTTTATTATGCTTCTTATGATTGACTTTTTCAAATTCTTCAAAATACTGTATGTTCCAAAACTTGATATCATTATTATGACTACTGGAGGCTATAAATTGTCCTGTGTTACAAATATCAACATTTTCAATTGATAAATCATGTTGCCCAACTACACCTAAATGTCTATGTGGAAAAAGATGTGTAGCTCTGAGAATTCCATCTTCACAAGCTGTAACTACTATATTTTCCGTTATTGGTATTAAAGCATTTATACAAGTTTTTGGACCTGGGAAAATATCACTATGAAGTCCAAACTCTTCCCAATTATAAACAAACAATTTTCCTTTTGAAGAACCTGATACTAATTTAGATTCTGTACGAAACATGCCCAGACACGTTAACTCTTCTTCATACTCTTCAGATTGCATATGTATTTTTCTAAAATGAACCAAATTTAAATCAAAGTGAATTTAAAAGTCTGAAAAAACAAACCGATTTTGTAAATCTATGCTAATAATTGATCCATCTCCACTAGAACATACGAGATACTTCTTAGATTCATTTGTTACCATATCAGTAATATAATCTTCATTTTTCTTAGTTTTATAAATTTGTTTGTCACTTTTTTCTCTCAAGTCCCACAACTTTATCACACCATCATCATCTCCTACCAACAACAACTATTAATAGTACAGCAATAAAGGAAGGTAAAACTAACATACCTGTGGCAAATATATTTTCATCAATTACACTCAAACAATATATAGGAACATCATGAGCATTTTCATAGAATTTAACCAATTTTCCAGATTCTGAATCGCTGATCATTATAGTTTTGTCTTTTGATGTTGAAAATATTGAATTACCATCATGACTAAATTCAATGTCCCTGCAAGATTTAGTATGTAGTTCTAAAGTATTCAATAATTTGTTTTCTTCATTGGAATATTGATAAAGTAAAACATCTCCAACAATATTAGCAACAGCTAACAAATTACTAAGAGGGTGAAATGAAATATCTGTTATGAAATCTTCACATTGTATATTTGGAGGGCGATCTCTTCCTCGAGAGTTTGCGTTTCTTATAGCTTTTATAGTTTCATCCTCCTCCTCCTCTTCATTTTCTTGAGGTTCTTCTATATCTGATTCAGTGTTATCTAAAATTATACTTTCATTTACGTTCTCGTCTTCATTTTCCGAACTAGAATCACTCATACTAACATCGCTATCTGTGTCTGTATTTTCGTTCATTTCTATCTCTATTGATTCCTCCTCTGAACCTTCGTGAGGATTCCTCATTAGGCACATATTATAATAAAAAAAACACGTTATTGTAGTTTTAATTTGTGGTTATGTTTCATTTTTCGTCTTGTAGTTGACATTGACGTTGACAAAATCACAGAATACGCCAACAGTTGGTGTAATCAGTCATAGGTTAGTGTACAGTGTAAATTTCGTGCACATTCCGTATCGGACAAATGAAAAACTTGTCAATGTCAAAATTATATCGGAAGCGATCTATTTTTCTGTTGCAAATACAATGACTAGTTTTATTTTATCACTTGCCAGTCTATTTTTAGACTTACACATAATACAAGCTGCAGTTTTTAAATGAGAAATAATCTATTTTTGGGCTTGTAAACAGCAATTTTGTTTGAAGATGTATGTGGGTTATACGTTATACCCACTGAAATACTCTGCTCACCGACAGGAATTTTAAATGATTCCGGATATGGGTTGGTGTACAAAATAAAGGATAGACCAAAATAGTTGATTTGATGAATATGTAGAACCAGGGCTGCTGCTCAAAACTGGCCCAAATTTTTTCGTAGCTAAAACCCCATAAAATTTATAAAAGTAATTAAAGTAGAAAAATACGTCAATACCGAAATTTATGACACCGTCTCCTATGGAGTCGTTGATAGTCGCCTTCTTTGAAAAAATATACGATCAAGGACCTCAAGGTCGTGCAACTCAATTGATTAATAGTAGTGTCTATTTAAACATATTTCTGATATTAACTAAAGAAAAACAAAATAATAAATGTATCAATTATTAAGAATTAACTTTAATTGCTTCAGTTACGTGTAGGTACACCACGTCAACATTAAATTCCACATTATTTAATGTTAGATTCGGCTACTTGATTGGGTTCCTTACTTTCCTGACTAACCAAGAGATGGAGTTTTATTTTTTAAATAAGGAAGCCCCAAAGCAACTTTCCAGTTAGATTTTAATGTTTTAAAGCCTACACAGCGATCGTAGAAAAATAGTATTGTATCGGTTGGATAGTCACAACCTCAATAACAATAACATGAAAATTGTTACACCATGACGAAGTTTATGTTGTGTTTAAGTATTCTGCCCGCCTGCCCACGCCTATATGACAACTTATTAGTATGTAGGCCGTGAGAAAATAAGCCATTGATCAATTAAAAATGTTTATTGGTTCCGAGAGTCTTCGATTCGGTACTTTTATGAATGGTATAGAATACCACCCACATAGTAGGTACGTCGGTTTTATTACAAAACGGATATGGAGCAGTTTAAATAGAAAATATTTTTAATTCTGAGTCCGTGTCTGTCTTGTGTTTTTCTAAGGGTAACAACCTTCGAAACTCGAGAAGTATTATAGCAGTTGAAAGGGATTGATATCTATTTTTGGTCACGTTGCTTCGTTTGACATTCGAATTTGTCTGTTTGTATTGTAATGGATATTAAAAACTTGATTGAATCTACTTGAGAGTCTATAGTAAATAAAAGATAGTTGAAACTATAGAGGATCGATGACAATAAGATAATTTAAAAGTTAGTTTCCATATCCTGATCAGAATTATCAGGATCAACGATTTATTTATCATATTTTTAAAACGACTGAACCAATTATGATGAAATTCTGTATATGTATCATTCAAGCAAGTCCCTGAATGGTTTAGTTTCACAATTATTGGTCCCGGTAGGTGGTGCTGCAGTTTGTTCTTGATCAATTCTACCCAAATTTTGAAAGTGTTTCTTTTATTTTAGATGTCTGTCTTCTGTTATCAATTTTGTCATTATTGAGAAGTTTACACAAAAACTTAGGGAATTAGCAATATTTTGAATTAAATATATTCACTAAGTTATATCAGGGTCGTATTTTTAAATCATCGTTTTCAAATAAAATTCAATTTTTCGTTTTGTAACATTAATTTTCGATTTCTATTTGCCCGCTGGCCGTAAATCCTGTCCGACAATTCTTGGGTTTTTTTGTTTTTGTTGTTGTTGTTTTTTCACCACTACGTGAGAGTAAATTGGACGGCAAAAAGCATGAAAGTGTTGGAAATGCGTTTTTAATTGGTAATTACATTATCGCTTGTAAATAATTTAGTAACCAAACAACGACAGGAAATATTTGAACAATCTTGTTTGTGTCACCCAATGTACTTCCTGTTTACATAAAATATTCATATTTTTTGTACACACACGCGTTGTAGATGAATAATTTGTTTAATAGCGATCAAATATGGGATAGAAACTATAGTAGTTTACATAGAGATAATTCATTAGGTTTAATATCAATGGCGCCTCCTCAAATGAAGCTAAATATACCCCTACATTATTCAGAATATAGTTCATATTTATAGTAATGTAAATTTAAATTACGCCTAATTGCAGGCAACCATATATACGTACAGAAGGCATATCTCATTTTGATGATTATCAATATAGCAAATTACCTTTTAATAGCACATCATGGTTTTTTTTAATAAAGACAGTTTCGGAATATAAAGTGATAGGCAACAATCTAAACTAAAGTATAAAGTTACTCTAATACATTAAGGGTGAGTTGTACCAAACACCTAAACTCGGTTTAATGATAACTGATGTTTAGACTGTGTCTGATTGATGTATTTATTATCAACAATTACATCAGTCTAATCATCAGTTAACATTAAACTGAGTTTAGGCGTTTGGTACAACTCGCCCTAACCATAGTTATATCTCCCTCTTCATTACATCACTCACTTTGGTACATAAAATTTTCCGTCGGAAAACGTGCAGAGAATGGTTAAGTTATTAGTAATAAAGAAGATACACCCATTCGTCATATTCGAAACTATCCAGGGTTGTATTTTCATTTTTATTGGGGATATCTTTGAAAAGTCTTTGTTGGATAGTTCACATCTCTACGCGAGCTGTTTTAAGTTAGTTCTATGGTCAAAGCGAGAGTTGGTAGTCATGGGAAGTGTCGCCTGTCAGAAACATCATCTAAAATCCAGAGGCTTGTAACCATCTTGTAACATTCCAAGGGTGGAATGATAAGTAGAGTATAATAAACCAAAAAATTTTTTATTACTATTAAATATGAACGACATATGAACGGAATATTTTTGTAAATTATGCGTTCCTGAAAATTACAAGCTGGTTGGGTGAAAATGATTCATATCGGCGTGGGTCAATGATCCTCCTGAAACTTTTTATTGTAAACAACATTAAAATTTTAAATGTGTGGGTAGTTGGAATCCGATAAATGATACCTACAAGTAGTAATGGTGAAAACATCATCTCGATGCATAAGCTAAGCATATTATCGACAATTTAACTGAAAAATTCAAGTAATAAACGTAAAATGTTGTTTCTTTGAAAAAAAATCGCCACAAGGTTGAATGATATGCCCGTTAGGCGAGTTTCCAAACTACATCTGCTAGAATCAGAAATCGGACTTGATCATTTTTCAAAAGTATAACAAGAACAACGGGAATACAAAATGTGCACATTTTAAAATTAATCCATAAATTACGCAGGGTCGTATCGAGGCGAAATTACGCAAAAAATAATTTAAACTAAGTTTTCTATCAATTTTCATATTTTGGTCCAAACTAGAACAAGATATTATGTAGAATACTTTAATTTTATATGTGGATGTTATAATAAAATGTTAATTTTTAAAGTCGGTACTGTCTAAAGGTCAATTACGAACTCAGGTTAAATGGAAAATTTTTCTCTATTAACTGTGATTGAACTATATACATCTAGACTGATAACCTCTTTAAATAAATCTATCTTGAAATAACAATAATAATAACAGGTTGAACGTAATCTGCGTAGGAATTTTTTAAGATAAACAATGATGTAACAAAAAAAATTGAAATTTTATATGAAGTACCTACTATATAAGTTCTGGGACACCCTGTCTGAAGGGGAGAATGGTACGTTATTTTTTTTAAATCTTGTTCGTACGCCACTGTTCAACGTTATATTTCACGTAACGCTAGCAGTATTATAGAAAATAAAGCGACAATATGAATGCACACAGCACGCTAAATAAAAAAATACATAAAATTTGAAATTTCCTCAATTTATCATACTGTCATCCAAACAATGCTGTCATTAATAACACGACACATATGACGTATGTTCATTGAATACATTGCATTATTTCATTTTTAAAGCAGATTTTGACGATGTACAATTTTTTTATTTTTTCACTACTAGCCTCTAAACCTAACCAGCTGTGATGTCATGTGGAACGGGAGTGACTGATTATCCGTGTAGGTGTCTTACATTTGACACAAGCACGGATGATTTGATTTTTAAGAACATTTTGCAACGATTATAAGGTCTGTTTGAACAAAATTTTATTTTATAATAATTTAATAAAAAATTTCATGTTCTACTTTCGTACAAGTCTAGGTATATTTGACGTGAAATTATCAGCTGTACTTACATTGTGTCCAGCTTAAGTTTCGACGTAATATGAGCTACCATTTGTTTATGTCATTCAAAATAAATTTGAGTCGTCATTGGATATGATTACAGAGGGTTATACTGTGTAACTAATATTCTAGAAAACAAAGTAACGACCGTTACAGCCACGTGCCTGTCATAAACTCGTGTTATTCTTTAATAAAAGAATTTTTTTTATATTACTCTGCATTTTTGAACATCTGTGCTCAGTCCATACTTTGGATTATAACTGTATAGTATAACCTTTATACCTAGGCCTCTATGTTAAAAATAGGTGACTAATATTCCAACCAACGTGGACTTTTTTTGATATTATTTAAATCCGGATAAAAAACCTATTCACGTTGACACAATAATTAAAATGATAAACTGTCGATAATAACTAGAGATAAGCTTTTAAATTTTTCATGAATTAACTACATTTTAGTGTAATCACGCTTTAATCAAAGCTCCATTGAGATAAGGGGTCATTACGAAAACGGTAGCATACGCAATTCGCCTTATCTCTAGAGTCGTTTGCTTACATTTTTAAATGGTATGAAATTAGGACAAGCTTACTTTTAATATATTAACTTGTGTAGGACGAAAAGTCGGATATATGAATAGAAAATAGAAAACAATAATTCAACTTTAATAATAATACGTTTTTAGTCGTGAATATTTCAAATGTGTACTTTAATTCCTACAAAATGATCTAAGGTAATCTAGCGTATAAGAGTACAGCCCTTGACCTTCTGAAATAACGTCGACGGGGTTCATGAACTTTCTCGTTGATTTCCCACCTCTATTCTGAGTACAATAAACGTACTATAGTATTATACAGTCTGTTCGCTGAATCTTTTCCCATGTATGAAATGATTCACATACTACTTTTTGTATTACGTCTCTTTCCTACTCACAGAATCTTAACCCCCGAAATGAAACCGCTTGTTCCATTACAGCGTAATATAACAAACAGAGATAGCCATATGATGAATGTCGGCGATAGGTTAAACGCGAATCTGTACGTTGACGTCGTTGACAGACCAAAGACTTTGTTTACAACTACGACCTACGTGTTATTTAATGTATTGATGTATTGCGTTTGTATATTAATGATGACGCATGGGAAAAGATCCAACGAACCAACTGTAGTTGTTCTTTGAAAAAATATTTGATGCACCTCTTGGATAGGTACTTCATTATTTTTAATTTGGTCAAATTTTATGTGGTAACAGAAAAAAAAACCTTTAACTCTGCAATGACTACGGCGCCACATTCACCGATATTCATTCTCACTCTCAAACCAAAACAATAATATAAGTCAGACGCGTATTTCAACAGCGTTGCCAAAAGATTCTCCTTAAGCAGAAAAGAACCTAAAACTTGAATAACTTAATTAATGTACGTTGTTTAATGTTTTTGATATCCACTGACCCACCCCTATTTCGGCTTCCATGTTTCGTTATACATGTTAGATTTTACATATTCATGAGCAAAAATGGAATATTAATATTTGCAGTATCATGACTTAATTGTTGGGCACTTGTCAAGGAAAGGGAGATTGATTTTTGATATTAGGGGTGAAATTGACAGGACAGGATATTATGTACGTGATCAGGGATGGAGGATGTGAGAGGAATAATTTTAAAAACTTATTTGCCTGGAACTTGGGGCAAGTTTCGGGTGTATATTAATCATATCGGGTATAAGGGGTGTGGGATTAATTGTGGAAATAAAGCTGGGGAATCATTGGTGGAGGAGCAAGAGAAATTTTCGAATAAAAGCCATGATTTGGTAAACAAAAATGGCATTGGAAATATTGGTAGAATAATCAACATATTTACTTAACGTGATTTTATGTGTTAATAATTTTGTTTTCTTTATATTTAACGCCCCAAGCAAGGGGTAGTAGTAGGATACGCCACTGGCAAGTTAAACCGATTTTCGCATTTTGACGATATATATTGATTCTTGGCAACAGCGCGCTGTTTGTTTTTTCGTGATGCTATGTGATTGGCCAGCATGTGACTTGAGCACCAGTTTAGCAGTCATTTCATTTGAAAACTACATAGACAGCAGACAGTTCGTTGCTAGCCGTGTTAAGTGTTCGAGTGTGTACTTTTTAATGTGGTTGTGTGTGTTGTCTTTATCGTTTGTATCGAATCTAACCAAGAAATGTGATACTGATACAGTGCTTTTTTAAACATCAACATTTTTGGATTATCTTGCTCTTCTATATTCAAAAGGTCAGTACTAATCGGTTTTTATTTAAAACCAATTTAGAGAATTTCAATTTTCGTACTAACAACCTGGTTTATCGAGTTTCATATTTTTATGCATCGGAATCTGTTGAAATGTCATTAACACATCTAGAACTTTTCCCATGTTTATTTTGGAATAGTTTGTACCTAGGTATGTAGTGATTTCACATTTATTTTCGTTTGTTATATTGACAATGTATCTATTTCGTTGTTTGGCTTGAAATCTATTTAGGTATGTCCGATTTTTTAAATATTTTCATACAGTTTTTGATATTGAATTTATAATACGTAATTTATTTTGATTGCTTTTCCTCTCTAATAGATCCAAGGTTTTATATAAATATTATCTTGATTATTTATTGTATATAGATATAAAAATTTTTTCTACAAACATCAAATATTCCCCCAGCTTTGATGTTTTTGTACTACCTATAATATTTTCTTTTTTATAACAATAACCACTAATAATAGTAATACCTTGAAATCCTGAACTTATCTGATAAATATTTAAAAAATAAATAATATTTTCCAAGTAGATAGCTGTATCATAGTTATTTGAAAAACTATTTCTGCATATAAACTTAGGAATCCGCAGTATGGTTGATACGTCTTGTTTTAAAAATAACCTACAGTGTCATCCCCAAGTTTGGCATTGAAAAACTCCGGATGATTGTTTAATTTTATTTTTTTAGAGGTTACTCCTCTTGACTTGATTTTATTAGGCGCCGACACTGGCGACTATTCTACGTCAATACAACCGTAAAATATTGTTTAAGTCCACATACATCTCCTTAAACAATGTTTATGATGATAATATGGTAATCTTGATAGTTATTAATTGTTTTTTAAACTTTTAAACTTAAATATTAAGTAATTTATGGTACAGTTCGAGAATACCTACGAGATTCCATAACCAAACTACAACTTATACAATCTCGCAGGCGTTAGAGGTGGGCAAGATGGGAAGTCAATTTTAGAAGGTTTAAAATTAACTAATCTATGATCGAAAATTAATTTTAAATCCTATACAAAATAAATATTCACAAAAATATAATATTTATTCACATTGCCATGCCATAGCTTGTAGTTTGGGTCATAGTTCGTTCAGTGGTGGCGTAAAAAGGGTGTGTATAAAACTAGGAGTGACAATTTGGGACATTGTTTATTAAGAGTCGTGGGGAATTTTATTGTACTTATACTTGAGGCGCCTAATCTTATCTCTCGGCGTCTATGTTAATACAAGTCAACGCTACAATTTTATTTGGATACATAACAGACTTTTTTTTAATTTCTTATCATTTTAATACTCACATAAACGCATTTCTTTAGATGATGAATCAAAAAATTGTAATATACTAGCTTTTAGTGGGAAATATAATTTTTGGGTCAAACTTTTAATTGAGAATTTTCTGAAACCGGACCTGTCGCTCACGGGTCTAAAAAAAGTTCATGAACTCGCAGTCGACAAATCTGTGAACACCTGTCTTGGAGAACTTATCCCAAACTCGTGAGAAATCCCCATTTTTTTATAAAAAAAAATACATTTAAAGGCTTTTGAATATTTTAACGGTGTTGGATTGTATAAGTGATAACTTTTGGAAAAATCGTCATGAATATCGACGAATTATTCAATATTTTACATAATATATACGCCTGAAACGTTTCAGAAAGTTAACCTCAATAGAATTTTTATCCAAAAACAGAGACACGAAAGGCAAATGTTAATTAAAGTATGTACAAGACAAAATTCTTGTTAAAAAAAGTAGAAGAGATTACCATTCTTGTGAAAAGTATCATTTTCCACCATCTTTAAATCCGGCTTAGATTGTTTATAATAATTTTTAAAATGACATCGACCTGACTGACCTTCACAAAAATCTCAAAAACCAAAATTTCACACACGTTGTGAGATTGAAAAATATTTTCAACATGATGAAATTGTTTATTTTACTCTTTTTTATTTATGAATATTTTAGCATTTGAAATGGAATAAATTGTTTTCTAACCAATATACAATGTAGTTTTATATAATTTTTGGTATGAAAAAAAAATACTTTTTGTATCACTGCTTTCAGAAAGTTTCGAGTGTTACAGCTTGTAAAACTTTTACCACCTGCCACATCTCTGATGTTGGCAGTGGCGTAGCAAAATGTTTGTTAAAGACACATTCACATAATGGGCTTAAACATACTACGTCTTTGATTTACGCGGCAAAACCCCGAATAACGGTGTTGCCAAATCATAAAAACATTGTCCAATAATACACCAGCGTATTTTACATGAATTAAAATTATACGTTAAGTATCTATGTTGTAATATTAGGGTTTGCAAGTTTTATTGTTGTCGATGACAGGGAAGTAGAGTGTTAAAAAAATCTACTTCCTTATTGAATACATAGTTAGCGGCAACGCTGTGAGCATCTGAGGAAGGGAGAAAGATTTAAAGGGCTAAGTTCGCGGCTTGGCGCGCTATGAAGCTGCCGTAGGAGATTTCGGGGGTGAGAAGGACAGATCGGCGGTCGAGAAATAGAGGTGAAGAGGAAAGGAAGGAATTTCAGTCTGGGCAAAAATCGATATGGCCAGACTACGAGTGAGTGTGAAGTGTGTGCCCCGGCATGCGAGGTATGAATTTTGGGTCACATGCTTCTATTTTGCACACCCGCCCCACGTTTGTACGTTCAGGAGGATGCGCGAGCTGACGTACTTTATTATATTTCATTCACGGTGATATAATAGTGAATACGTCTACAGGTTAATTAAAGCTATTTTACACACAGACATACGTTGAACATTCTCTACGTATACTACGTACTGAATTTTTAGAGCATACACTCTACGCTTAGTGGTAGGGTGGATATATAAGTCTGACAGAAAAAGTTAGTTCTTTCTTTTTCCCAAAATAATTATAATTTTAATAAAAGACAAGTATTCGAAAAGGTTTGGTCTGGAGTAAACTCCAAATCCTAAGCTTTCATTTTTGAGCCGTGCTCAAATGCCTCTGTGTTCTGTTTTATTTGTATTTCCTATCACATTCCACACACACCTGTGGAACCAGCTAAAGTGTGAGGTATGTTATTTTTCGAATTTTATCTTTATAAATTCACTAGTTTCAAAGAAATATTATTTATTAATTAATATCATATCTAATCTGTGTCGCTTTTGTTTTTGTTTGTCTAACGCAATCGAATACCACGTACCTTGAAAAAAGCTGGTAAAAATGTAACAAAATATTTACTTTGACAACAGAGTCGGTGTCATAAATTACTGAGTGGTGGGTTACACTTTAAGAGAATAATGCATTTTATTTGTCATGTTTATGGTTTGACTAGAGATATTTTTATTATATTTATAAGGGAAAATATAATTTAAATTCTTTTAATTTTATTCCAGTGGTGAACTTACAACTAATAATTTCAATTAAACTGTATTTCATTTTAATTGGTTTTGTTTAATTTGTTTTTTTTTTGTTAAATAGCAATCTTGTTATTGTTATGGAAGTCTGCGAATATTTTCGTAAACAATTTTATGTTTGTCTGTCTGATGGAAATAATACAAAATTAAATACATTATTTTTAATTTGATGGTCTCTGTTTATTTGAAATGTCTACATACGTTATAAGCAGACTTTGTTTAATTTGCTTTTAGAATTAATATTGTTGTAACATCGATACTACCTTGCGCAAACAAATATTTGTTTTGATTTAAGCTCTAGGTATTTTTTATTTTTTATTTATTTTTATCCGTTATCCCTCCACCACTGTCGGGAATAATGTTTTAAATCATTTTAACGACACTTTCGTCAATTTTGTAAATGATTTTGAACAAACTTATTTTTGGTTATTATTTTTCAATAAATTTTTGGAATCTAACCAGCATTTAAGACGATTCGATTAAAAAATACCCAAAAATTCAACAAAACCGGTCCTGATAGATAAAACATTGAGTTTTACTTTATTGACGAATATATAAGAAGATAACACAAAAATAATTATTTGTCTTATCACACTATATCACATTTTTGTTATTATCGAATCGTTTACAGCGTTGCCAGTTAAAAGGATATCATAATATTTACGGATTTTTTAAAAGTTGATTTAAAAAAATGTTTAATACGTTTCTTTTTAAAACCTAAAGTAGACAGCGTGAAAGTAATGGTTATTATATCGATTATTTACAGCGTTGCCAGTAAAATACTTACGGATTTTTCAAAAGATGACGAAAAAACGTTTAATATAGTTCCTTTTACAACCCGAAGCATCGTGAAAGTAGTAGACAATTATTAGTATTAATTTTCATCTACCATAGACGTACGATAATATTTTAATAAGGGGCTCACTTTTTAAAAAGGGCTCATTTGTAATAATTAATTGTAGGTGCTTTCCATAACTGCCGATTCCTTTTTTTTATGTGCCGATAATTAATATTAAACCGACAGTCCAAAGATTGACAAAAAAATTAAGTTATGGGGCTTGATAAGATAAAATTTTTATCGCGGAAGAATCGTAGGCACTGTACTACTTCCTACGGATGTGATAATTTGGAAGAGTGTTGGAATATCATTAGATAAATATATCTTATGCAACGTAAATTTATAAATTGTTTATTAATAGTAATTAATTTAAAGTAAGAAGTATTAATCCATCTAGTTTCCGATTACTGAATTTATATGTAGGTGGTTTTCACGTTTGAAAAATGTTTTTTAGTTGCAAATTTTAATTTTTTTTTTCCACACTAACGTAAAAGCTACACGACAGATTGCTAGTGTGATTACCTACATTACAGAACAAACCAAGCATACCTCGCGAATCTAGGTAAGTAGGTAACCTCATTATTTGCTAATTTGCCAATTCTTCGCTCACCGGTTCCAATTCAGGACTGGTTTTAGCCAAAAAATATTTTCGTTTTATTTGGAGTGATTATAACAGCCAAGACATCAAGATCGTCTCCCTATTAAAAGTTGATGTACGCTACTGACATAGGTATATCAAATTTTTTGTTCATTAAATGTCAATAAAAGCTATACCTAAAAACTGGGTGATACTGTATACAAAAATATTGAAACAAATATGGTATCGTATATTACTCAAATAAATATAACTGACATTTGACATAACTAGTGACTGAATAAGTTCCTAGGATTATTGGCCACCGATATGTTGAGTATTCAATTTATATTTCAAGATGTATGCTTCGGGGGTGTATTCATTATTTTAATAAAGCAATATAGATGTTCGCAATGATAAAAAACATGCAAAATCTTGTGTTTTGAACGGTAGACCTTAACTGTCATTCTTGTCAGAAAAAACCACTTTTTGTTGGCCACACTGACCTTAGACTAAACTCCTCTATTAAATGTTTTTCTTTATTTTGCTTTATATGCCATTTAAAAAAGCAGTTGCGTAACAAAATACAGTATTTTAAATAAAAATTCGTCCCGTTTGAATATTTATTGTACTTGTTAGGTTAAAACCTAATCAATATGCGTTACGTTATGATAATCCGAAGTTATTTGGACAGGTGAAATAAGTGACACAAAATAAAAATTGCCTCGGGCAAATTTTTCCAAGAAATCAATGTTTGTATTTATTAATTTTATATTTGCATCCGGTTTATCGATAAATTTATGCACGTACGCTACCCAGTATCGAAAATACAAACTATTTTTATACATTAACGTTAAAAATTGTTAAATATATATGACGTGTTTTGAAGATTAGAGATGGGTCATTATTTTAAAACGCTCCAAAATCACTACTTAAAATATTACGATTTCGAGTGCTTTAAAAGGTAGTGTTTTGAAGTAGCCGGATTTAGTTTGCGTAGTTCGGTTTTTCCTAGCCATTGTCATCAATTTATTCGTGCAATTCATCAACCATTATACAATTCATGAACAAAACAAAACAATTGTCTATATATGCGTAATTGATATGGATAATTAAATAATTCACTAGAAGAATGTTAATTCGAAATATTATATTTTTCGATTGAAATAACTATGATTGAAATTTTATTCTTTTTATACAATGTACTGAATGACCTTCACCAATTTCTCCAATATTTGTTTTGATTTCAAAATTGCAAGTCACGATTCAAAAAAAATTGTCAATTTTACGTGTGTCCCATTCCATCTCTTATTTATGGATGGTAGGTTCAGGTGCTGTTTAGTTCAATTTATGTTTGTTAACGTGAATGTTTTTTATACGGCACCGAATCGGAAAATTTTCCCAAGAAAACGACAATCATTGTATTTATGATGTCTATAAATAGAATACAATTATTTATTCAGTAGAATTGAATGTATTAAAGCAAACAGAAAGATAATAATATGTCAAGTTAAGTAAACACAAATTAAGTAGTTGTTGTTTTCTGAATTGCTACAAAAATAACAAGAAACTGGAACTGGATCTCTCTAAAATATTAATTGGAACTTTTTTTTCTACAAAAGCATCACAGTTTGTCTAATCGATTTCCTTTTAACCCAGAAAATATCACGATTTAGGTCATGGCACGAATTTAGGTCTCAGGGCGAGTATCCGCAATGAAATTTCGATACCATGACCTACATATAAGCCAAAGAAAAAAGAATTTAAATTATATACTTTTTTTCAATTAATCCCTTAATACCCCCTTCGAAGCTACGCTTATAATTATGTTTTTGGTAGATCTAATATCAAGGTCGTTTTCAGACGACACAGACACAATAATTTTTTATACTAACAACCATTCTTTTCGCCGTTTGCTGTTTCTGTAAATAGATTCTAATGAATACATTGAAATTCAACTGAACTGAATCAAATATTCGTCGAACAAAATTTAGTATAATGACTTGCTATAAAGTACAGACCGTTAGATTTTTGAAATTGCTCATACACACACATTGGGTCTTGTAGTACCACCCGGGTTGGGGTCAATATATGGGTTTAGCCTATTGTTATCCATTCACATTCCATGTTTTTGTTATTGTGTGATAGATTATTAAAAATGACTTAATCACCGACAATTCAAATGTGATAAGTGGACTTATTTTTATTCGTTTCAAACATATTATTTATACAGATAAGATATCGTATTTTTTCTATTTTATTTTAAACATTTTTGTTGACTAACCGATACCTACAAATTTATCTTCAATTTCCATAACTGGTGACATTCTGTATGTAGCTTATAATTTTTTACAGTCACGTTGTAGTTTGGCAATGAGTTTTATAGTCTTTGGAACATTGAACTTGAATTTAGCGATACGTAATAACCAGATTTTAAGACTATTTGAATTGGCGCATTGAACTTGAAACAAAGTACAATAAAAAAAAAATTAATATCTCGTAATATTTATAAATTTATACAACGCAATATTCGAAGAAAGTGAAAGTAGACAAAATGTTCACAAATACAAATAAAATACCGTGCTACGCCACTGGAAAAGGATAGAACGTCGAAAAATCTTGACTTGCATAAATAGTTTGAGTGACTCAATCCATTCTTTGACAACAGTCGATATATGAATTAAAATTAAAAATAATCACATCCATCTATTTGGCGATTTAAGGCCCGTATAAATATTGTCGAATTAAATGACCTAAAAGCATGATTCAACATTTTTAAAATAATATGAGGTTCGAGGATTCCGAACGCGTTAAAGTATTGTATTGTTTAAAACGGTTCACTTGCCAAGAATTTTTTTTTTCCTGTAGCAGGTGTAGGATGAGTTTTGACTCGATGTTTAATTGAGTCTTATATTACTGAATATTGCTACTATTTAATACTAGAAAGTTACATAGTATACATAATATCGAGGGGCAAACAACTCGCATAAAAGTGTACACCATATTTAAAATATTTGATACTTGCAAGTAATCAAAATATTTGAAAGTATTTAAAGTAATTAAAAAGTAATGAGGAGTAATTAGGATATTTAAAAAATAATCGGAACACTTAGGAATAATTAAATTATATATAAGATACTTGGAAGGAATTGAGAAGTATTTGAACATATTTAAAGTAATTAAGAGGTAGTTAAATATTTGTAAAGTAATTAAAGTTTATTTAAAGATAATTAAAGTATTTAAAATATGAATTTAGGGGTAGATAATAGTATATTATTCACCTAGCAGACGAGTGACATAAACACCTAAGTGAATAATAGCCATTATATTCGAGTAGAATACTATACTTTGTCCACGACTATGAATTACCTGTTTAGGTATGCATTTTTGTCAAACTGAAACAATATAGTTTATTACATTCATATAGCTTATAACTTCTTACGTTATTGAACAAATTATATATTGAATCAGTATTCAATTCATTGTCTAATTCACTTTCCATACTAAATTTTCTAGTAATATCAATGAAACACCAGTAAAGTTATTTGAATTTTTGCAATTAGCAATAAATTATTCAAAACGTCACTTCTGCTTTTGACATACATCATACACACTAGATAAAATAATACGATCTACTCCTATATATACAAGACCACAATAGATCTGCAAAGGTCGCAGTGGGATAGGACAAAGAGCCAGTCCTATATATACAAAACCTTGATATATTGTGTGTCTCTATGGCCTGATGGTTTGGTGATCTGACTTGGGAAAGCGAGGTCGCAGGTTCGAATTCGGATCTTACTCTTGATGAAAATTTTCAACTAATATATTGTGTCGTTTGTAGGTATAATCTTCAATATGTCAATATGTCATGTGACCTTTTCATTATACACACCTATTATCCACGGGTGAATTATGTACGTTATTATACTTGAAGGAGCACAAGTAAATTATCAAATAGTCGTGGACAAAAAATATTTTTTCACCAATAACTACTAGCATCACTATTATTGAAGCAATGCCTCTGATTAGAGGTAACATATTGTTACGCAAATGCCCCAGTGAAATTCCCCCATGAGACGACTATAACTCCTCTAGCCACTAGCCGAGAACAATCGAGAAAACTACCTGCGATTCCCGCCACTAGCCGAGAACAATCCAGAGACTACCTACCCCCCGCCCTCCTACTTGTTTTAGTCTATCTAGCGTCTTCGGCAGAACGAGAGATTTCTAGAATCATACCCCACGCGGGGTAAAATAAACTTTACAATATGTTAATTTAAATAATGAGAATATTTTAAAATAACTGAAACCAGCAGAAATATTTATCACCAATAAGATAATAATTATTGTAAGTCATAAACTAAGTAAAATGCCTTCACATTCTCTTCTCAGGTTATTGAAAATATTGTAGTAATACAAGAATACTTAATTCCGAATTGAAACTGATAATGATTACCTTGATTATTATAAATTGTCATAATCATTCGCGAACTGGATAGCGACCTTTTAATATTCTGCAGTCAAGTGTTTCATGCATATGAAAAAATACAAAATATGAGACGGAAAGTATGGTATATTGAAAAAATCATCAATAACACAAACATACAAATAGGAACTCAAACAAAGCAGTCTTCTATGATAAAATATGATAAGTAATAAAAATAAGAACAAAAATAATATACATAATAATAAAATGAACTATATACCCACAAATACTCATCATTTTCTTGTGATTTTCTCAAACTTTTATATTTGAAATCTATCACTCTTTTCGTTTCCGCAGTAATGGTGAAAGGACATATACCCGACAGCTTTATAGGCCCATCAAAAATGAAAATGTTTTTAACTAACTGTATATCTTCCCGTTGCGGCCAGATATACCTGTCAAGATCAAATTTTAAAAATTTGAGTTTTTATTCTACTTCATTTGCATTTAATATGCGGCCAATATAATAATGTTCAACTAGAAATGAACAACCAATTATAAACACCGTTCTAAAATAACACTGCTTGGAGGGCGACGTCCCGTATAATATGCCAAATTAAATGCAAGTAAGGACGTAGTGACATACTGTACCATTGTGCCAGCCTCCAAGTTATCAGACAGTTACCAGCGGCATCAATTCTTTGATCCATAAATTTGAACAAGTGAAATATCTTATATTTTTATTCTGTAATCTTTGGTGGTTAGAAAGTCAACGAGTTAATAACATACATATAAAAAAGTAACTCGACAATTTAAAGGGCGCCCCGTGGTTATGGTTATAATGAAATGATATATCTATTTTTTATGGCTAGTTCCATGAAGGATTATGTGAAATCGCAAACAAAATAATGTGAATAAAAGAAGGAAAGGAAATAAGAATTTAAGGGTGGATAAATGCCAAAGAAATAAGAACTTTGACAAATATCACCCCGAACACCAAATGTTCGGTTTCGATAATGAACCCCTGTATTTACTATAATTATTACAATTTTTAACTTTCTCAGATTCAACGTACGATATTCAATACGTATAATAATTACGCATGCAAAGTTCAAATTATAAATATAATCTAAACTCTTCTCTCTTATTGGTGGAAGCCTTTCTGCAGAGTTTCGTCTACGTTAACGTTTGTTGAATGTTCAAAAATCCGTCGCTCTACACGGCAAACATTTCTTGTTCCGGTGTCCATCGGAATCCACTTATATTCATGCCGATAAGATATCTTTTTCTGGTCTTTGGAAAGCATTTGAAGTAATGAAGAAATAATCAAAGTAATGGAATAGTAATTAATATAATTTTAACATAATTAAAATACTTTAAAAATAATTGAGACATTTGAAAAGTATTCGAAATACTTAAAAAGTATTGAAAACACTTAAAAAGTATTGAAAACACTTAAAAAGTATTTAAAATATTGAAAAAATAATTAAAATACTTTAAAAATAATCGGAGGTACTGAAAAGAATGGAAAAGTAATTGACAGGGAATTAAAATAATTAAAGGACTTGCAAATGTAATTAAGTATTTAAAAATTCGTAGTGTACACCATATTTATAGAGTTGTTTGCCCCTCGCATAATATATTAGAGGTGGATTTATGAAGTCAAGCGAATATATACAGGGTGTTTTCAAATGAGATTTAAATTGGACAAAATTATATAAGAATTGAGAGGTCCAGGAGCACAGTAACTGGGAGATTACTGGATGGCAGAGTTACCTAAATTGAAGCCTGCAGATATCCTGAAATTCCTCCGGGAAATAGAACTAAAGGAGCTACTAGTTTCTGAGACTCTCCTCAGAAACTAAGTAGAAGTAAGGGGGCACAATAGATCTTTTAGGTATAAGTAAATGTTACCCCAAAAATATATACATACATAGGTACCTATTCGTAGCGAGAAATTGCAAAAGGATTAAAATTTAATTCATGCTACTCACAAAATGTTGAAGATTCTTTCCCATCCATCCGGTATTTACAATTCGAACTGTAAACATGTTTTCAAGAAATTTATCAATAGGAATAAATTTAAAATTTGTTATCTTTCGTTTATGAAATTGTACTTATTTAAAAATTCGACCTTGAACATTTAATTAACTCTCCATTCGGTTTTATTTTTCAAATTCCCCTGTAGGATTCGAAACGTTATTGGAGAATGAGAAATTCTAATTTATCAACAACACCCAGGAGAGGTTATCTCTATATAATGTAATTATACGAATTCTTTAGGAGGTGAAGGAGTGACCCTTATAGAATTGTTAACATCTTGAGATAAAACGAATGAAAATATTGCCAAGTGCAAAAAAATCGTGGACTTTTGCCCCAATGCCATTGCTCAGTTGACTCATTTTATAAGATGGAATTTTCGACTCCGCCCCTGGCCAAACATCTCCGTCGTATACGTCGTTCATTTGCATTTTAATGCCCCAGATGTGGCTGTGGTGTAATTAGTTGTATAAACAAGGGGTTTATTAAATTTATGGCGAAACAATTATTCACTACCCCAACTGACAGTGCCGTTAAGATATAATTAATTATGTTTTATACTCGAGATACGTTGGTCATGGGAATTTCTTAAGACCGTAAGTCTTAGATTATACTTTTTATTGAAAGGAATGATTTACTACTTCATCATGCACATGTTTCGAGTCTGTAGAGTTGGAAAAAAAAAGGTGTAGATCCTTCCAAATAAAAGATGTTGATGGAGGGTGTTTTAATCCTGTTTATTTATAGCTGGAAGGTTTTTTTTTTCGAAAATAAAAGAAAAATATTGTTTTACTTCAAGTTTTATTTGATTGGTGCTTTTAAAAATTATCAAAAAGCATTTTGTTAGCCCCTTATCCCTCCCATTGCGTGGTTTTTATATCAGTCATTTTATCTAAGACTACGCCACTGTTAAAAAATAAGTATCCAGGGATGTACTACAAAAGAACGTAATAATTTGAAAAATAAGACTAAAAATCAGTGTTTACTTTCTCCATAATGATCCTCGATAATTATCAATATGGTTTTTAATGTTAATTAATTTTTTTTCAGGTTTTCAAAAATGCCCAATTGGCGAATACTCCTGTTTTTTCGACTTATCTTCCTTTGTTCATCGTTTGCGATCGTCAAAACCCAAGTTTACGAAAAATGTTTGAGTATACCTGGTAAGATATTTTCAAAATTATTATTTAACTACGCCTCTGACTTGATCCAATCATTTGTACTGCACGTATCGTAAAATTGTACCCAATCGTATCCGAAGCTGCGTGTTGTTGGTAAGGGGAGAGGGAACATGGCCGATTTCAATAATTAAAGTACCAGTGGCGTTACAAAAATTATAGAAACATACTAATTGCTTGTTATTGTTCTCGCAAGTCCCTGAAATTATTTACAAACAAACAAATTTGTTTTTTTTAAATAATAATTAACCAAAAAAACTGTCTTTTAATTTCAGAAGTGACACCGAAAAAATATTTCGTAACAGACGAAAAATCATTGACCATAAATTTGGAAACGTCGAGTCGGTTAACCCACTTATTGGCCACTCATATATTTTATATTTTTGCCAAAGAAGTTTTGGGTTATCCGAAAGTTACCATATCAAAAGTGGAAGATTATTTTGACATTGAAGTCGTAATGGAAAGATTGTCTGGGTATACTCCTAGTAATTTTGGGTAAGTCTGTAGTTGAAAAACATTTTTTTTTCGAAATTTTTAATACAAAATATCCCTCTCTTTCTTTCAAGCTATTTTTTTCCATATTTTCCTTGTCGTACTTGTGTAAACTGCATGGTTCGATAAGCTTTTTCGCAATCTGTATACAACTATATTAGTAGTTAATGTTTACATTGTATGCAACTACGCTGCTGTTTTAACTACGCTCGTAAATTTCAAGAAACTCACCTGCGTTACGTCGGTCAGCGCTTCATAATTCGGTTTTACGTCAAAAATAATCGAAAAACTTTTAACAATAAACCATTATTGATGATGAAGTCGATTTATTCCTTATCAGACCTATCGTAAATATTACAAATATGATTACGTGTGTGTACACCTGTTTATCTTTATATCACGACGTTCTTTTTTTATTCTAAAGTCACTGATTCCTAGAAATGTAAAGTATCATCAAATACACTCAGTTTAATTCAATGTCTGTTGGGGCACATATCCCGAGAAGTAGTTGTTATAGGCGTTATAAAAGTCTTCAACTATTATTTACTAAAATATGACAATTTTTACAGAAAACTGCTATTAAATAAATAATTAATTGTGTGTTGCAGGATTCCACCGGCATCGATTAACTTGGAAGTATGGACAAGTCCGGAATTCGATCCGTTCGAAAAGGAATTCGTCAAGGAAGTGGGGAGCGTGGGTCCGCCAGGACGTTTCGGTTGGTATATACCTCGGAAATTCGACGGGCCTATCAAAGAGTTTTATCAGTATCATTGGAACGAAGAGATTCAAGAAGTCCACTGGTCTTATTTCCTTGACGAACATTTTGCCAGCAAATTCGCCTTGGATGGTGCCGCGATTGATATGATCAATAATAATTTGTATCGCAAGAATTCGACCAAGCAGTAAGTAAAAGACATTTTATATTTTTTCAGACTTCTTTTTCTTCAAATCTTCTGTCCAACTTATTTTTAGTGTAGGTTTGCACCGAAACATTGGAGGTCTACTAGTTTTCCTCAATTTAATCCAAATCCTCTCCACTATGCATTTTTTTACTACCAGAAAACTTTTTTCCCCAACATTCTCATCCTTGAAGGTGTAACTTTTAAGCAAAAAGGTGTTTTTTTTGCAGACATTTTTGTCTGGACAACATTTTTTATTTTTCCAGACTGTTCTTTTGGAAAATTGCTCAGCAATCTTCTTTTTCTTTACAAATTCTTCTATCCAACTTATTTTTAGTGTAGGTTTGCACCAAAACCTTGGAGGTCTACTAGTTTTCCTCAATTTAATCCAAATCCTCTCCACTATGCATTTTTTTACTACCAGAAAACTTTTTCCCCAACGTTCTGACCTTCTGTCCAACTTATTTTTAGTGTAGGTTTGCACCAAAACCTTGGAGGTCTACTAGTTTTCTTCAATTTAATCCAAATCCTCTCCACTATGCCTTTTTTTACTACCAGAAAACTTTTTTCCCGACATTCTGATCTTCTGTCCAACTTATTTTTAGTGTAGGTTTGCACCTAAACCTTGGAGGTCTACTAGTTTTCCTCAATTTAATCCAAATCCTCTCCATTATGCATTTTTTTACTACCAGAAATCTTTTTCCCCAACATTCTGATCTTCTGTCTAACTTATTTTTAGTGTAGGTTTGCACCTAAACCTTGGAGGTCTACTAGTTTTCCTCAATTTAATCCAAATCCTCTCCACTATGCCTTTTTTTACTACCAGAAAACTTTTTTCCCGACATTCTGATCTTCTATCCAACTTATTTTTAGTGTAGGTTTGCACCTAAACCTTGGAGGTCTACTAGTTTTCCTCAATTTAATCCAAATCCTCTCCACTATGCCTTTTTTTACCACCAGAAAACTTTTTTCCCGACATTCTGATCTTCTGTCTAACTTATTTTTAGTGTAGGTTTGCACCAAAACATTGGAGGTCTACTAGTTTTCCTCAATTTAATCCAAAGCCTCTCCACTATGCATTTTTTTACTACCAGAAAACTTTTTTCCCGACATTCTGATCTTCTGTCCAACTTATTTTTAGTGTAGGTTTGCACAAAAACCTTGGAGGTCTACTAGTTTTCCTCAATTTAATCCAAATTCTCTCCACTATGCATTTTTTTACTACCAGAAAACTTTTTCCCCAACATTCTGATTTTCTGTCCAACTTTTTTTAGTGTAGGTTTGCACCAAAACCTTGGAGGTCTACTAGTTTTTCTCAATTCAATCCAAATCCTCTCCACTATGCATTTTTTTACCACCAGAAAACTTTTTCCCCAACATTCTGATCCTTAAAGGTGTAACTTTTAAGCAAAAACATTTTTTCTTGCAGACACGTTTGTCCAGACAACATTTGCCAGAAAAGTATGTACACTCCACCGCAATGTAGATATAGACAATGCGCAGTGCTTTTAACCCCAGAATACGAATCCAGTAAATTTCTAATCGAACAAATCAACGAAATCGGATGCTTCGTAAAAATCTTATGGCTGGGAAAAAATCTAAAACCCGCCGTTTGGTGGTTGAACGAATATTACTCACACCAGAGCAATCGACAGAGCTTCATGTTCTTCCATTGGTTTCCAGGCGACATAGTAATGGACGAAAATAAATTCATCAGCGTCAAATTTAAAAATAACGAATTGTACAACTTCACCAACAACATCGTCAACGGATACAAATACGAAATGCATAGGCTGGTGAAAATGGTTTGGTCCAAGGTCGAAGTCGACGCAAACCCTCTGTTTCTCGGAGTGAGAAGTTTTAAGCTGCGCAAAGAAGATTATGAATTTTTATTGAACTTGACCATCACCAGCAACCGGAACGAAAGAGAAATAGCTTGCGAATGGATGAAGAACAACTCACCGGTTTGGGCCAATTGGAAAAAAAACTTCACCAAGCCGATAATAAATATCGGAGGAATATTCCCGATGACTTCAACTGGTTTCGACGGAGGGGGTATTATGCTAGGAGCGCGCGCAGCTACTGATTTTATCAACGAAAACCCCAACCTTCTACCTGACTACGAGTTAAAACTTTTAGCTTTCGACGGTAAATGTCAACCAGAATCTGTGATGAGTACCTTTTTGGATCTTATAGTGAACCGCGAAACTTTTACAAAACTCGTCGGCGTACTCGGACCGGCTTGCACGGAAACCGTAGAACCTATAGCCGCCGTTTCCAAACGATATCACGTCTTGGTCATTTCCTACGGAGCTGAAGGTTCCACTTTTTCCGACAGAAGCAAATATCCGTATTTCTTCCGGACTATCGGAGAAAATTTACACTACAAACACGTTTACGTGGATCTGTTTAAACATTTCGGTTGGAAAAGGCTGGCCGCTTTAACCGAGGACGGACAAAAGTACACCGAATACATTTCCTTGATGAGCGACGATTTTCCGAAGAATGACATTGCTTTTGTTGCAAATAAAAAGTTTCCTAGAGGTAGGAATGCTGACGATATGCGGACGGTAAGAAAACATTATTTTTTACACCCTGTATATTATTATTTTTGTCATTTGCCGATTTACTATTTACTTGAAAACCGCCTAACTGTCACCTGTCAACATTTAACCGTCACTTAACTGTCAACAGTCAACATAGAAGGGTCTCTGCGCACAAAAGCTGCACGTATTTATTGTTCTATGGCAAGAGACCCTTCCTATTGTTATAGTATTCCGTGACATAGACGATTTTATGCTACTACATACAGAGTGGTCCGTTAGTAATGGTCCAAATTGAATTGTAAGATGTTCTGAAAATGTCACGATCTAACGCAAGGTTTTAGACTTTCCCTGTACATTCTAATAACGAACGAAGGTTTTATTATTTTTTTTTTCCAAGCTTTCATTAATATTGAATATCCCCTTTTTCTAATACATTTAAAAATCTTAAAATCCCCCCTTTTACCAGAGGGAATGTTCGAATAGAAAATTTTTCCGATAATTTAAAATGTGTACCGGTAAATTCCGAATGCGTGCCCCGTGCCCGGGAAAAATCACCCTAAACATTTTAATGGTTGCAGCCATAAAAACTTCAATTACCTTTTTAAGTGCGTTTCTACCCGACAATGGAAAGAGGAAAGTGCATTGACCCTAGCATTCTATGTGGATAGATATGCCAACTTATAGAGAGCGGTTCGTTTTAAACGTAACACCTTTTCATTTAAAATCGAACGGACCACCCTGTAAGGAATTTTACGACCGCGTAAAGTTCAATGTAAGGTCGAGAAAAGTAAAACTCCCTATGGAAATCTTTTTTTTAATTTTATGAAAAGCACGATTGTCTTGAATGGAAATAAAATCAATGAAAATTTTAAGGGCAACGACCAAGATTGGAGAGGATTATAATAATTAGGTGGATTTATTGATTTTTAGCAAGAAATTAGAAGGGCTATTGTTGGAAATATATATACAGGGGAGGGTCAAAGTGTAACTCCAGCAAAAATGTTTTTACATAACAAATTTCGTATAAAATTTATGAGACTAAATTTGTGTGGAATTCTGTTTATTATTTGAAGAGACTACCTACTACCTTTTGGTAGGAATTTTTAACGTCACCATTTATAATTATGAAAAATATATATCATGCAATATATAATTATGTTAATACCCAAGATCTTGAGATTAATAAAACTTGTTGAACTTGTTTATTATATCGAGTGAAAGTACTTCAGAAAGAGCATTTTCATAAACCATAAATATTTATCAATCATTGTTTTTTTATTTTAATTCTAAATTATATAATTGCAACAAACGTTGTGGTAAAGTGAGAAACGAACATGTCGGAACTTTTTTCAAAGTAGATCTTTTTTGCATTCATGTACGTTTTAATATAATAAACGGAACCTTTTAAACAGTGCCGCTGTAGGATTATGGTAGAATTTTATGGCGGCGGCAATACCGCTGTCTAGCCGAAAAAAACGAACATAAACATCTTGCAACATTGTACAAAATTATACGGTATTGTATGTTACCCTACCTACAACAAAGTATTATGGTTAGTTTCTTTACACTTTTCTGATCTGATTGAAAACTTTATATCGTTGCAAACGTTGCAGATGTCCTCTTTTATAAATATTGACACTTTTAATGACGCAAAACTATGAAAAAAAAAATGCGTATTGACTCCGTAGAAAATTTAATCATCATCTGAAAAGTTTGCCTAGATGAATATCGTGGGCGTTTGAACGCAATAACAAAACCTAAAAAAAGATTGTTTGGAGAATGCATTATCCTAATTGATATATATCTACGTATAATAAAAATACGTATGAAAGTGAAACTTGTCTTTATACAGGTTGGAATAAAATTATAAAAGGAAAAAAGTAAGGATATTGAAGCGTAGAATATGCTGCATTTTGTGGTAATCGGAGCGTAAACAAAACTCTGTTTTGGACAATAGAAAAACAAAGAACAATAACAAAAAGAAACGAGTGTGAAATAAGCTTGGGCCACTAGGGAATGTTCTCATTTCATATTTATATCAAGTTTGTATAAATGGGATTTTAATAATTTTTTTTTCTTGGATTTTTACATAATTCTTGATTCCATATCGATTAAATTCCTTATAAGTAAACATTTAAAAGTATAGTTTGTGATCGCAGCTTGGCAATTTTAAAAATTTTCAATTTCTATCGCAGCAACCTTGTTGTTTATCAAAGAACTCGTTTTAGAAGTTGTTTATAACTTGTTAATTATACTGATATCTTTTAGGTAATTGATCATATTATTAGCATTCAATTAAGTTGTTATTTTGTTGTTTGTGTAAAGCCAAAGGAGTAAATTGTTTACTATGAACGTAACTACCGCACAGCCCAGCTTAGCGCTTTATTCAAAGACAGTATCGATTTTTGTGCGACCGTTTTGCGTCGCAGTAAAATGGCACGTACGATGTTTATACAGGGCGAGTTCACACTGTCAATACGATATTCGTCAAAATTTATAAAATATTTAATTATAAAAAAGGTCATTAAAAAAATATATTGCTAACAAATTCGGGATTTTCTAGGACGGTTCTACTTCCGAACCGTTTTGGAATTCATCTGGAACTAGTTCACAACCATTCTAGAATTAATCTTGTACTATTTCAAAATGGTTCTGAACTAAAATTGATTTTGAACTAGTTCACAAATAATCTGGAACTAAGAACTGTTCGGAAACGTTCGGAACTGTAGAACGTTTCGGAACTGTCCAGAACCGTTCGGAACTGTAGAACGGTTTGGAACTGTCTAGAACCGTTCGGAACTGTAGAACGGTTCTGAACTGTCTAGAACCGTTCGGAACTGTCTAGAACCGTTCGGAACTGTCTAGAACCGTTCGGAACTGTCCAGAACGGTTCGGTACTGTCTAGAACGGTTCGGAACTGTCTAGAACCGTTCGGAACTGTAGAACGGTTCTGAACTGTCTAGAACGGTTCTAAACTGTGTAGAACGGTTCGGAACTATTTAGAACTGTTTAGAACCGTTCTGGTAAAAATATGGAACTACCTCAAAACCTGGAACAAGCCCGAAACCCTTCTAGGATTAATCTGGAACTAGTTCAAAACCGTTCTATTATTAATCTGGAACTAGTTAAAAACCGTTCTAGGATTAAGATCAAAACCGTTCTATGATTAATCTGGAACTAGTAAAAAACCGTTCTAGGATTAATCTGGAACTAGCCCAAAAACCGTTCTAGGATTAATCTGCTGGAACTAGCTCAAAACCGTTTAGGATTAATCTGGAACTAATTCAAAAATCGTTCTAGGACTAATCTGGAACTAATTCAATACCGTTCTAGAATTAATATTGAAACAGCTCAGAACCGTTTTAGAATTAATCTGGAACCAGTTCAGAACCGTCTTGGGATAATCTATTCATTTCCGATATGATATTTGCCCCCCCCTAATAAAAAAGTCTGCGCACTCCTATGGCTAAATATTATTTTTCCCAAAATAAAAAACTCGTGAGAAGCCAAAACTGCTTTATTGTATACAGGGTTCGTAAAAGAAGTAACAAAAACTTTAAAAATTTAAATATTCCTAATAGGGAAACGGCATTTTTTTCATTACTCGTTCGCAGTATAATAATAATTCATACAGGGTGCGACAAAACTTATCTTTTGTATCAATAAATATGGTGTGAATTAAATTTTGTAGTATTTGGTCGATCTGAAAAGACAGAGCGTCAGAATAATAATAGCCGATGTAGCGGACCACGATGCAAGGATGGTCATGTGCGAAGCCTATCGACTAGAAATGACAGCCAAAGAAGGATACGTTTGGTTTTTACCTGTATGGTTAAACAAAGTTTGGTACGACACTAACATTAACAATAATACGGAAAAAATCAACTGTAGCACGGCGGAAATGATCGAGGTAAATTTTTCTTTTTTTTTATCATGAAATTCTTGTTTCAACCATTTTTTTTCCTTAATTTTAGGCTGCAAACGGATATTTTTCTTTAACGCACGCCTACTACGCCCCTGATGATGCTATGATGCAAGAAAATAAAACTGTTGGTCAATGGAAAGAAAAAATGCGACTTAAAAAGAAAACAAAAATTTTAAATTCCGAATATGCTGGTTTTGCCTATGATGCCGTTTGGACGTATGCTCTGGCATTGAATCAATTGGTTAACGAAGATTCCGAAGCCGTTTCCAATCTACACTCAGAAAAAACTTCAAAGTAAGTTGATTTCCACTTCTTTTCCACTTAACCCCACTTCCTTTGCGTCAAAACTATCTTTTATCCACTTCCCGTTCTATTGACTCCGTTTAAAACTATTCAACTCCGAACTTTCCGACACAAATGCTTGAAATGTTTTTAATTGCGTGAATGGTGTATAAAAACCGTTGAAACTCGGTAGTGGTACAAGTACGAAATAAACAAATAAACTGGAGTGGTCGGTGAAGTGTTGTTTTGAAAAGCTTTTTGCTTTCAGCAATTAAACAGAATGAACATAAATTGGATTGACGCTTACTTTTGAATGCGGAGTATTTTAAAAAAATGTGATAATAGAGAAAATGCAGAATTACATTACAAATACGTAGTGAAAAATTTAAAAATAGGTCGAATTCGTGAAAAAACATTCGTTCCAATACCTATTTATGATGAATTATTGTCCTGAAACTCATAAAACGAACGCACCTATGTAACATCAAACGAACGCACCTATTTACTACAAGTTATTGTCCTGGAACATATTAAACGAACGCACCTTTGTAACATCAAACGAACGCACTCACTTGCTACAAGCTGTTGTCCTGAAACTCTTAAAACGAACGCACCTATTTACTACAAGTTATTGTCCTGGAACATATTAAACGAACGCACCTTTGTAACATCAAACGAACGCACTCATCTACTACAAGCTATTGTCCTGAAACTCATAAAACGAACGCACCTATGTAACATCAAACTAACGCACCCATTTACTACAAGTTATTGTCCTGAAACATATTAAACGAACGCACCTTTGTAACATCAAACGAACGCACTCATTTGCTACAAGCTATTGTCCTGAAACTCATAAAACGAACGCACCTATGTAACATCAAACTAACGCACCCATTTACTACAAGTTATTGTCCTGAAACATATTAAACGAACGCACCTTTGTAACATCAAACGAACGCACTCATTTGCTACAAGCTATTGTCCTGAAACTCATAAAACGAACGCACCTGTGTAGCATCAAACGAACGCACCCATTTGTCAAACGTCAGTTGTAATTTACAACTAACTTAGATAAATGTTTTTCTTAATTTCAGAAAAATGGTGGAATACATCCAAAAGTCAGATTTCCACGGTGTATCCGGTCACATCAAATTTCGCGGTGGACCGTCACGTTTCTCCACGATCAACATTGTTCAATGGTTCAACGGAACCAAAAATATCGTCGGTAACTACTACCCCAACGTCACGGATGACAAGCCCGAAATTCTCGGTGGAGACTTGATATTGAACGGTACAAAAATTAGGTGGTTGACGAGAAACGGGGAAGTCCCAGAAGACGGTACTCCGCCTCCACCGAGCTGCGCTCTAGAAGCTTTAGCGGTGGCTTTTAACGTAGAATGTCAAACGGCCGTTATTATTTTGAACGTCATTGTGGCTGGTGTTTTATTAATAGGAGTCGTCGCCGTTTGTTATTATATGAAGAGGAAATACGATTCCAAGGTAGAAAAAACGAAGAATTACATGAGGTGAGTTATCGAAGTATATTTTTGGGAAAAAAAGAATAATTTTTTTGTAAAATTTCAGATCTCTCGGTATACCATTTGACATGCATAACGCCAGTGATTTGGACAAGTGGGAAGTTCGCCGCGAATGCGTCGTAATAAACAGAAAACTCGGCGAAGGAGCTTTCGGTACAGTTTACGGAGGCGAAGTCTCCCTGGACAACGACAATAACTGGACGGCAGCCGCAGTGAAAACCCTCAAAGTCGGCTCCACCACCGAAGAAAAACTAGACTTCCTTTCCGAAGCTGAAGCTATGAAACGTTTCGATCACAAAAACATCGTCAAATTATTGGGAGTGTGTACGAAAGAAGAACCGGTTTATACGATAATGGAATTTATGTTGTACGGCGATCTTAAAACGTATCTGTTAGCTCGTAGACATCTCGTCAAATCTGACATCGAAGAGTCCGAGGAAGTTAGTCCTAAACGATTGACGAACATGGCGCTCGATGTTGCTAGAGGTTTGAGTTATTTAACGGAAATGAAGTACGTCCACAGAGACATTGCGTCGAGAAATTGCTTGATAAATGCGCAACGATCTGTTAAAATTGGAGATTTCGGTATGACCAGGGCCATGTTCGATAATGATTATTACAAATTTACTAGGTAAGTGCAAAAAAATTTGTTCCATGTTTTATTCCGGCAGTTGAAGTCGGTTACTGACTGCTGACTTTCAAGTTTTTGGTCGATTCGAACTACTTTCACCGACTAATGTCATTGACTTTTGATTTTTTGGTCTATTTGAACTACTTTCACCAACTAATGTTACTGACTTTCAAGTTTTTGGTCGATTCGAACTACTTTCACCGACTAATGTCACTAACTTTTGATTTTTTGGTCGATTCGAACTACTTTCACCGACTAATGTCACTAACTTTTGATTTTTTGGTCGATTCGAACTACTTTCACCGACTAATGTCACTAACTTTTGCTTTTTTGGTCGATTCGAACTACTTTCACCGACTAATGTCACTAACTTTTGATTTTTTGGTCGATTCGTCTTACTTTCACCGACTAATGTCACTAAATTTTGATTTTTTGGTGGATTCGAACTACTTTCACCGACTAATGTCACTAACTTTTGATTTTTTGGTCTATTTGAACTACTTTCACCGACTAATGTCACTGACTTTTGATTTCTTGGTCGATTGGAACTACTTTCACCGATTAATGTCACTGACTTTCAAATTTTTGATCGATTCGGACTACTTCCAATTCCAAAACCTCGCTCTGTTGCTTATGGTCCGGAAAACGCGTCCCTAATTTTTGATATCTACCTAAATATCCTTTTTCAAAATGTTTTGCAGAAGAGGAATGTTACCTGTAAGATGGATGTCTCCGGAGAGCTTAGCTTTAGGAGTGTTTACACCGGCTTCCGATATTTGGAGCTTCGGTATACTTCTCTACGAGATAATAACTTTCGGAAACTTTCCTTTTCAAGGAAAAAGTAACACCCAAGTATTGGAAATAGTAAAAGAAGGACAAACGCTAGAAATTCCAAAAGGAACCAAACCACAACTGTAAGTATCTCAACACTAAACTTATCGACACTTATATTACGATTACGTTAATTTGTTACAGCGTGGGTTTGATGAAATCCTGTTGGAAACGCGAATCCAAAGATCGACCATCAGCCTCCCAAATAGTGGAATTCCTCGCAAACAATCCAAGACTGTTATCACCTTGTTTGGACGTCCCCATATCATCGGTTCAGATCGGCGACAGCGATCAACTCGAATTATCACGCAAAGATCTAAAAGTATCACCGACAAAATCGATGAACGGAACGACATTTCAAGCGCCCAGTAGATTATTCGACGATCAAATAGACCCGGAAGGTATTCCCTTGGAGGTCTGTTGCGCCAAGGAACCCTTACTCGGACAAGGTCGAGCGAGCAGCTCGAATTTATTAAGCAGGTTAGTGAAAATTTAGTCACTAGAATTTTGTAATACCACTTTCACCGACTAATGTCATTGACTTTTGATTTTTTGATCGATTCGAACTACTTTTACCGAGTAATGTAACCGACTATCAAGTTTTTGATCAATTCGAACTACTTTCACCGACTAATGTCACTGATTTTTGATTTTTTGGTCGATTCGAACTACTTTCACCGACTAATGTCACTGATTTTTGATTTTTTGGTCGATTCGAACTACTTTCACCGACTAATGTCACTGATTTTTGATTTTTTGGTCGATTCGAACTACTTTCACCGACTAATGTCACTGATTTTTGATTTTTTGGTCGATTCGAACTACTTTCACCGACTAATGTCACTGATTTTTGATTTTTTGGTCGATTCGAACTACTTTTACTGACTAATGTCACCGACTTTCGCAATACCACTGCAACAACAGTTACCGAAAAGCGAATAAAATATTTTCGCAGGCCAATCATTTATGTGGCTATACTGAAAATATTCCGGTATATGTGGTTACTAAGCGGTGTCATTATAGTCAAGACATGACAAGAATTGTTTAACACGAAAATAAGTGAGTGGCAAATGGTCATAGTAAATCAAAAAAGGTATTTACGTATTTGGGGATCCAAGGAGGTGATTGAGTATTTCAAATACTCTCACTATTAGGCGGTTAAATTGTGATGAAGAACTGTAACTCGTCAAGTAGGCGAGAGAGGCAGATGAAGACGAAAATAATTTTTGGCTGTTGGAGAAAGTTGAAACAAGAAAGCGTTGAACACAGGAAGAAGTTGATGTTATGGTGGAAATGACCCTTTTATTTTGAAACCATGAAAGCCCTTGAATAGTCCACTTGTAGTCACTTCCTAAACGTATGAAGAGACTTTACGTGTTCCTATTTTGCAGATTAGTGGTAGGCAGCAAGAGAGAATCTGAAGAAGACGATGAATACCTTGAACAGAACGTTCCCGATACACAGGTCAATACGAATGTGTAGTATAACGTGAGATGTTTTGTTGATTTTCAATTTTGTTGCAAAGAAATTATGGAATAGGATTTTTTACATGAGTAGATTAGATTTTACGAAAAAAGGGATTTTTGTTATGAACGGCAGTGTTACTTGTATATATATCATGGGAATTTTATCATATTTGACGTTATTTAAAAAAAAATATCATTTTGTACGTTCAAGCTTTGGTTTCTTCTTCTTCCACATAAGTTCTGCTTCTCACAGAACTGAATCAGAGCGCTGTATACACTATTCGAACCGGTTATCAATAACTCTTTTCGTTCTACCCTCGTATAGAATATTTACTTGATTACCGTTTGTACTAATTTCATTTTGTGTTCAATTTACCCCAGATATATATGTGGGTAACACTTTTTTTGCATTTATTTTGGAAATTCCTTAACCAAATGTGTTCACTATAAAAAATGAATTCCATATTTTGAATTTTGAATTCAAATGACCGATCCCTATTCTCAAAATGCTAGTTCTAAGCTCTTGGTCGTTTTTTAAATGCTTCACATTATAATAAAATATGGACTTTTTGGTCATTTTAAAACGACTTTGATGTGAAAAAATATCCGCATATTTTTGATACATGTTTTTCCAATTATCCTTTCCATAATTCTGATTGTTTTTTTTTTTAATCTAGTCAACGGTTTTAGCTGAGAAATGAGACTTAAATTCACTATACATCACAATAATAGTATTAAAAATAATCACAATAATTAACCAGGCCAATCGCAAAAATTGTTTTTAAACACGAAAAAAACTTTTGAACATACTCGAAAATAACAAAAATATATAGGCAATATCCTTACACCAGTGTATGTACAGTTGTGGTATAAAAAGTATTGCTATTTTGAATAAAATTATGAATTATAAATGACAGATGATTAGTTTATTTTATTTTGTCACATTGGTAGTAGTTTTTTTTATACTATGCCTAACCTGTGAAAACAATAATTATTACACATATCATTAGATTTAGCATAAACAAAGTATTTTTTTAAAGAGGTAGAATGTCGGAGGTGAATCAATCATTTTTCTAAGCAATAACTTGGCAGCTCAGGTGAATATAATATATTTTCTGTTATACAGAGTGTCATCACTAAAATTAACTTACAAAATACATAGTCAGGGTCAAAAAAAATTTGTTTACACTTGAGTTGTTCTTGAAACACTGATTTTAACTTTAAACAAAATATATGGAACTATACAGAGTGTTTGAAAAAGTTACCGGTTGTTTTTCAATATTCCACTCATCGGGGCTTAATTTTTTTTCAAAAACCCTGTATTTACTTTAAAAAAATCTAGTCACTTTCGTGTTTTTGCTAATTTTGCGATTGGTTCTTGTTTTTTTTTACCACTAAATGCAATATCTGTAGTATATAATAGATTATAGTACCTACTATTATTTTTTTAAATTTGTAAATGAATATAAATTGTTCAAAGAAGTGAGTTTGGAGTTTTAGATTTTGTTAAGCTACAAGATCTTACAATTTTTGTTGTTGTAAATTTGACTTGAAAATCTTATGTACAGTGGAAAGTTTGTATATAAATTTTTATTTCGAATTTAACGGGTGGAGATGGAAAAATTTGTTTATACGAGAAAATCTTGATATTCAAAAGGATTATGTAATAAATGTCGTATTTGCCTATCTTGGAACATTAAGGATGATTTTAAAAAAAATTCCAATAGTATATTTTTCATTTCCAACAACTCACATGATAAAGAATCATCCTGTATATGATCGTATCTAGCTTGGAAGTGTTTAATAAAATTCCTTACCGGGGCATTTTTGACGGGGACACGCATTCTGTGATAATATAAATTTTTTGACGTTAAATCCAGTTCTATTTCTACAGGGTAAACTTTCATTAGCAAATACATACCGTACGTGTAACTTTTAATTGTTGAAAAACCCGGGCAGCTAAACACCCCGTCAAAAATCGAAAATCCCCTGTAATTTTGTTTGTTCAAAAATTTTCACTAACTATATAGTCCGAGAGCTGGATCATATGTACGTTTATTTATACTAGCTCGCGTACTAATGTTGGGTGGATTTTAAATCTCACACCATAGACACCATGACTGCTAAGTTCCTTAAGTAACAGTAGCTTAAATTTAGAATAATCTCTAGGTAATTTAAATTTATTTAAATACTATGTAAATATTTATATTTATAGGCCGGTCTGTTGAATAAATGAATTTAGAGAAAAATGTTTAAATCTAGTCGGATATTTGGCGATTTTTAGCAACCTTCAAGCTTACAGTTGAGTTTTTATGATAAAATAATAGACCATTCCAAAATGGCGTCACTGACATATCGTACACGATCTATAATTGAAGTTATTCTGGAATGGACTATAACGAAGATAATTCAAAATCAATTTCGAGGTTAGCTGTCAAAAATCAGGGAATTTTAATTTAGCACCAGTTTGCCAAGGTCATAGAACGTCACAAATTTGAAAGGTTTTGACATTTAGAAACAGTAGTTCGCTAAAAACCGCCTAATGACAGACGCTGTAAGAGAGATGTAGCTTTAATATATTAATCGAATATCGAAAAATCCTCTTATTTACAGTTTTAAACTATCGGAGCATTTACAGACTCGCCTGCTAGGCATATTTTGTGTTTTTTTTTGTTTGAACTGATGTAGATAATTATTGTTTATAACATTTTATACATAAATAGATTTAATCAAACCAAAAGTAAGGCAAATCGTCTGTGTTTTAGTTAATATTAGTCTAATATTTATAGTTTTAATGGTATGTGCACACACGTGAAGTGTCGTTAAAAATTGGATGGGATGTATTCTGATCTACGTTAGCGTTTAAAAATTGTATTTTATTAAATAATAGCTTCGAAATCAATATTTACAATATCATCCAAACTAATGGCTGCTCATGCTCTAAATAATATTAAGTCCCATAAAACGGGAAATATCAGAAGACTTGAAAGTTTGTACTGGACGTTTTCCACAAGATTTTAGTTCAAATGATCTATTTCGAGTGCCAAATTTTGAATTTTTACATTTCTCGACCAGACTATGAAATTAAAACAGTATAGAGGTGTTATTTTTTTTTAATAATTACAGTAACAGTTCCAAACTTCGTTATTTTATGACAAATTTGTTAAGTCTTGTGGAAAATAAATCAGCTAAACTTGAGTCGAAACCAGTGCATTCTAAAATAAAATTAGTAATAAGTGTTGAAAACGTTTATATGATTGTGAATATATGAAAGAGTTAGCGAGCGATTGTAGTATGTACTTTTTTAAAAATAAATTTTTGTACCTGACTACTCAACTAGTTTTTAAATACTATTTATACTATGTATTCGTCCAAATATTTTTTCAGACTAAAGATTAATTAGTTACTTTGTAAAATAAACTGGAAAACATTTTGTCTTATTTTTTTTTCCCTCATTCGAATAAAATTCGCGTTTTAAACATTGGTAAGTTAGGTTATGTCGACTATTCATTCGTTCGTTCATACTTTCGGCACTTGAGTTGAATATTTCTACCATTTTGTCGACTAATTAATCATTTAAATGTAACTGTTGATAACTGATGACTTTTTTAAAAATCCGTGTCCTCAAAAAAAAACCCTTAATGATTAAAATTGATTTTTGACAGGAATATATTAATTCTGAAAGACCCTTATCATACCAAATTTCGTGAAACTTCGACAAGCTTTTGGATTGGGTCAAGTTTTAGCTCGGTACTTATACATAGCATTAAGGAACGTCCACCTTATGCCTCTGTTTGCCAATTGGCAAAGCAGATTCGATATAGACGCGACCATTGGCATTTGCCAATAAGCCAACCGTGTGCCAATAGAAATCGCTGAAGTCTCTTTCAATAGGAACGGAGAGTGGGAACGTGTCAACCACTGTTAGTACGTGTGGATGATTTGATAAATATATACAGGGCTTATCCTGTTTTGTGAATATTGTGCAACACCTAAGTGAATGTCAACACATATGTAGACGTTTTTACAGTGGCTGGCTTTGCTTTGGCAAATCGTGGCATAGTGTGGAAGCGACTAAATGAATCCTTTTTAAAAATTATAACAGTATGCCAACGCAAGTTGGAATTTTTTTTTGATCCCTTATGAACATTTTATCGTACACCTATGCTAGATGTAAATTTTCCCCAATAAATTCGATAACGAATAAATAAATTATTACTTGTACCCAACGGCGCTGCCTCTGGAATTACACTCGATCGAAAATAAAAAAATAAAAACTTGAAAATATAATATAAAGTTTTATTAAAAAATAAAGTTACAAAATAATAGTTATTTATGTAGCAACACTTTACTGGTGTGATGCATACAAAATTTTATCGTCAACTGCTCAGAATTCAGAATATAAAAAACTGAGGTACATGTATTTCACTGCGTTTTATTATGACAAAGTAAACAGCAAATATAGGACAAATCTACTTATTATTTCTGTTATATTTAAATTGAAGATACACCCTGAAGCATCATAAAAGTTAATTCCTGAAGTCAAAGGAATTCTAACAATAATTTGTTATAAATAAATCGCGAGATAGTATATTATTAAACGAGCAATTTATGATAGCCATTATTCACGATGGGTGATCCGTCACCCGAGTGAATATTGGCCATAAATTGCGAGTAGAATACGATACTTTGTCCACGACCCTTAATTTCTTTATTGAATAATAAAAGTCGGTAACGATCATTTAGTATTTTATTACTAACCTCAAAATGTTGTGGTAGCTACATAAGATAATTTGACATATATAGAGATGGGCGATACTGTGTAAAGGATCAAAACAACGTACCGGTATAAATGTATTGTTTTATTTTATTAAAGATTCTTCAATAAAAGACGTCAAATGCGCATGCGTAAATGAAAAAATAAAGGAAACCCTTTATTAAAATACGAAGAAAAAGTGATGGTTACAATAACTCTCTATTATTAGATGGTCGTGGACAAAATCTATTTTCGAACCGTAATAGGGAGAAGCGTGATACTGCCTGATGATGATTTTTGAGTAATGTCAAAGTCAAATCACTTTACCTGCCGCATATTTTATTATGTCAGATAAAGTAAAAGAAGGAAGAAGGTAAACTGCTTGTTTACTTCCGGAAATCAAGCTGATAATTGGCGGGTTTACTGACGGTTGGCGATAAAATGTTTTACTATAAAAATTACTACCTACTGTAAAGGCATTTATTTATTTTTTCTACATTCATGCAAAAAACAACACTTTTGTTCACCACATTTAATGGAAAAAGTGGTACTTTATTGCACTAGTGCAATAAAATATTTTATTGCATTCATCTGTCATTCTTGTGTCAGTTTTGTGATGATTAATGACAAACATAAACATTTAAATTAAATAAAAATCCATAGCAAGTACCTGATCCTGCTTTAATACAACAATAATATATGTATATCTTACTACTTAGTCTCAACGAGTTACAATTATTTCAAAAATCTTTAATTATTTAAAATTTAAATGGTCAAGGCGAAAACCAGCTATGATTGAGTACTGACAAGGTGGAGGCCATAAAGATACAAAAAAGAAGAACGAGTTGAGTTTTATTAGGTTAGATTAGGTTTTTGACATATTTATATTGTAATTTTCCGGTTGTTGCATGAATTTAGAAAAAATATTGTATGCAACTCTTGCAAAACGTGTTTTTTGCACTCGACGTGTTGTCCATCTCGGCCTAAAGACCTCGTTGGACAATTTCACGTCGCGTGCAAAAAACACTCACTTTTTGCACTTGTTGCATAAATAACTATTAAAATATTAATTTTTAGGAATATAAGCTCTATAAGCCAAATTGTGAGCAAATCGATTATCAATATTCTTATCCAACTTGAAACTACCCTTCTTATAACCAATTTTATTTTTCATTTTCATTTTAACCATCAAATCAAGCAATAATAAATTACTTTGAATATTTGTTACGTTAAATTCGGTTAAATTTTTCACTTCCGTACCTTCCAAAAATTGTAAATTTGAACGAAAATTATTAAAGTCATTTTCCAAAACTAAGCTACGACGTTTTCTAATATTAACATCCTTAAAGGAACCTTCTTTTAAATTTTCGTTATAAAACTGATTTTCCAAAACAGAAAGTGACTCGTCTTGTTGATAGTCATTTTCAAATTCTTCAGAACATAAATCAACTTCTTTGTCGATATATTGCCCGTAACCTTTCAACTCGATATCAATTTCTTTTTCTTTATAACCTTTCAAAACCTCAAAAGTATCAGTTACATTTTTTAATTGTATACTCCAAGTTGCGTAAGGACTTAATACTAAATGACTATTTTTTAATTTGTCATAAACAATATTTTTATCCACCGGTTCACCGTTTGTTTTTGTATTAAAAGTATAGTAAATATTTTTCTTATTACTAACCATAATGAAAATTTTATCATCGCATCTGTAATGCGAATCACCCTGATGCACCAAAGTTACACCAAAATTACTCAAAACGCCGTCAAAATGTTTTTGTAAATTATCATTTTTAACCTTGAATCGAATTCCGATTTCATTGAATTTTATAACGTTTTTCTGGACTCCTTTAAACAAATCCGCTACCAGCGTTATTTCCTCACCTTCTAATAATTTAAACAAAGATTTTTTTATGTTTTTATATCGCCAAATAAAAAAAGGCGACATCTGTTGATACTGACTGTTAAATTCTATGCCATTGTGAATATATCGATCGTAAGTTCCGAGCAAATTGGTGGATTTTAAATTTTTATTTTTAAAATTTTTTATTTCCGACGTTATTAAATCTGCATATTCCGCAATATTTTTATTTTTATTATTATTATTATTAATAGGTAAAGACAAATCATCAATATAATTCTTGGCGAATGGAAAAATATGTTTTTTTACAGCGTTAACTGCTTCATTATATTTTCCGGTGATTAGATTCATTTTTATTAAATTATTTAATTTGTTTATAATTTTAATCAATTCTTCGTTTGTAACGTTTATTTCTGTAGATTTTATCGAAGTAATATCTGAAATATAAGTACCCATTATAGCTTGGTTATTTATAGAATACATCTCATCGTAAATGTCAATTAATAAAGTTATTGACAGTTGTATTTTTTCCATCATATAATTTAAATCTTCGTCTTTATCAAACTCCTCTAATACTTCCTTTATCTCCTTTTTCATATCTTTTAATAATCTCTTTATATTCCAATCTTCTATTTTAATATCTGCTGTTTTTTTAAATTCTATATTTTCTATAATATCTTTTACCTTTTCTTCAATTCCTTGTATATTAATAATTTGATATAAATGTTTTTTATAACCTTTTATTTTGTTCAATATCTCCCCGTTAAAACTTCGAGCTAATTTGTTGATTTTTAAAAGTTCATCTTTGTTGTTTTCGTAAGTTGCCCAAGAAGAATATTCTACATTTAATATATTCTCTATTACATCTAGTAATATCATTTCCTCTACTCCACTATCATTTAAAGTAGGATTTAGTTGTATACTATTTTTCATCAAACTTATTATCTTCAATAAATCTTTTTTAATAAAATCTATTTTCGTTTCATCATTTATAGTTTTCAATTTTTCTATTGTAAATAATATTTTACTATTAATTTCATTCAAAGTACTTTTTGGGTGTTCCTGTAGAAAATCATTTAAATGCCGTTTAACGTCGTAAAGTTGTTGTGTGAAAAATGTTAAAACATTTTCAAATCCGCTTTCTACTAGTTTTAAAGAATCCTGAACGGAAGAAAAAGAAGCGGAAATTTCATCAACTTTTTCTTGTGGAAATTCATCCAGTAAAATCGAGTTGTTAACTATTATACTTTGCCCTATATTCAAGGCCGAAGTTAATTTTGTTAAAATAATCAAATATTGTTGAGATAATTGTAAATAGTTTAAAATTGTTTTAGTAACTGTAGCATCGTTAAGCTTTTCTTCGTTTTCCAAAGATTTTAGCTCTTTACTTAAAACATCATCTTCTTCTACTTCGTCTTCGATTATAGACACATCTTCTGTACTAGTAACAGTATCCACTGTTGCCATTTCAGCTAGTAAAAGCTCTGTTTGTTTATCTGTATTATCAGATTTCATTTTTAATAACGACTGTATTCGACTATCGAAAAAACTTCTAAGATCACTTAATCTAACGTTTAATTTATTTTGTCCATCAATAATATCGTCAACGCTTAATTTTATATCATTTTTCTCCTTAATTTCGTTAACGCTTTTGATTAGCGTTTCTAAATAATTCTGTAGATCCAAATTTAAACTAGAATTAATTCTATTATCCATATTACATATTTTACTCAAAACAGCCGTGTACAGATAACTGATTACTTTCTTATATTCGTCAGTTCGATCAGAAACCTTAGAATTGGTTGAGTAGTCATCGATTCTGCGCAGTAGAGAATCGTAAAAAATTAAAAGAGCTTTTTTATCCTTAATTTTGTTAGACACATTTTCCAATTGTTCGAATTCAAGAACTAAATTAGCAGCGTCATAGTACCCCATAATACGTTTATCAGTGTCTAATTGTTTTTGAAAACTTTTTAATAATTCCGCGTTGGCGCTGCCGTCCAAGTTTTCTTTTAAATAATTTTTATAGTTGTTGATTGTTTGTGGTATGTTGGAAAAAGGTATCTTGATCGGTTGTTTTTCGTTTTTATGACTAGCTCCATTTACGCCATATTCACCTGAAAATCCTGTATTATTTCCGGAATAGCTGTACTCTGTTGAGGAATACGAAAACTTTGATGATGAACCCCATTCTCTATAATAACGGATTTCTAAGTCGTCCCCTCCGCGTCCTCCATATCCATGAAAACCTCCCGTTCCTGGATTTCCTCGCTTACCATTTGAGTTTTTGATCAAAATATTTGAGTTTTTACCCATTTCTATTAGTTCAACTGTTCCATTATATCCCCCTTCTCCTCCTATCCCTCCATTACCACCATCTCCTCCATAACCACCTCGTCCTCCTGGTAATTTTAAAGTAGTCCATTCTTTATTGATCTTTCCAAAAAAAAGAAAAAAATGACTCCAACTTTTTCGTTGACTGAGGATTGTGTACTCAGTAGAATTATAATTATGATTCAAATCATAACTTTCGTCAGGTAAAGGATAAGTGTACCCGACTTTACCATTTGCTCCGTCACCTCCAGTTTGTCCTGTACCTCCATGACCGCCGTTAGCGTGTACAATAAGATTTTCCCCGTCGATAAAAGTTTTTCCAATACCGAAAAAGTGCCCAGCCGATCCACCTGGTTTACCACTTTCTCCGTCACTTCCTCTTTCTCCAGAAATATCACCATTGGAAGCTTTAGAAGGAATAATATCTTCGCCATCTTTACCGTCAAGCAAAAAAGTTTGATTTTGTATAATTTGCCATATCGGTGCTATAATTAATATCTTAGCACCTCGTCCTTTTTTATCGATACTTGCGTCTATAAATAATTTATAGAGTGCTAAAATTTCTATAACTTCCACTTTATCAGAATTGGCTTTATCAATTATATCGCTCAATTTAATAAAATGACCTCGTATGGTTAACGTATTATTCGAAGGATAATAAGTTTCGATTTTAAAGTTTAAAGCATCGTCTAATAGTTGTTTTAAGGCGTTCAACTTCGGTTCGTTAATAATTGAAGAATGTTTCACTTCGTCGTAATCTAAAAATAGTTTGTTGTCGTGGAACTGTTCTATAAGTTGTGTCAAGTCGATATCTTCAGCTTTAACTTCCTTATTTTCTCCGATTTTATGTTTAGCATATGATATTTTTTGTTTTATATTGTTTGTATTAAATTTCGCTTTATTTCTTTGTACATCATATTCGGATAATCTGTTGAAAATATCCAACATAAATCTGTACCATCTTTTCGAGCTACCCACGTAATTTATAACGCTAGTTAAATTATGTAACCATATTACTTGATTTGTTGTGGAAGCTTTATTAACCTTTTTGATGAATTCCAAAAACTTATCATAGTTTGAAATTTCGTACAAATATTTACCAGACTTTATGTTTAATGTTTCCGATAATTTTATCAAAGGTGTTATTATGTCTCTCGGTCGCACGAATTTATTTGCATCTGTCATATCGCGTAAAATAGTGTACCCGATTTCGAGTTGTTTATATAAATATTCCAAGTCGAATTTTTCTTTTTCTAAATTTAAATAATATTTTTTAATGCAGTTTCCTATATTACCTACGTTTAGATTGACAGCTTTTGTTATTTCATCGTTTAGTTCGTGTATGTAATTTTTCGATTCGGATGAAATCGTATAGCCGAAATCGTTTTCAACGTGATTTACGAAGTTTATATTATTTGTTAGAATTTCTGTTATTTTTATTTTACCTTCTTGAAGTAAAGAAATTTGGCTGATTAGCCCGGCTTCATCGGGTCGTCTAAATATACCGATTCTACTGTATTCACCCTCTTTTTTCGATAATAAAATATCGATAAATTTGATAGCTTTTTCGTTAAAAACCTGATCGTTTAAATAATTTTTATTAATCGATTTATTCACAAGGTCTTTTCTAACTAACATCAAATAGTCACCGATTTTGTTTATTATTGTAATATCTGGTACCATAACGTAATTTTTTTTATATCTACGCGTTTCATTATCAACTTTAGTGACAATTAGTGCTATGCTGTCTTCGAATTTTTCAATGTTTTTTATCATATCGGTAGCGTGTTTAACTAAAAGCATGAAATCCTGCCGATCTACTCCAACTCTCACGGACGGATAACTGATAACGAACACTAATTTTATAGAATCCGATGAATCTATGATTTTCTTAATGAAATAAGTCACGGTTACATCGTGAGCTAAACTTCTCGTGTCGCTAAAACCGGGACAATCGTAATACACGTTGTTTGTATTTGAATCTTTCACCATTTCTGGAAAAACCGTTTGTGAGGTTATGGTTGAGTTACCGCTAATTCTGTTGTCATTATCGATGATTATATACTCGCCGGATGCTGCTCCAACTTCTTGTGAAATTAACTTGTTATTGTCTCCGGCTATGAATTGGGTCAAAGTACTTTTACCCGATCCCGTATTGCCCAAGAATAAAGTGATACTTTTGTGAGATTCATACTTGATAGATTCACCTTCTTTCAGTAAATTTAGAATGGCTTTAATTTTTTCCTTACTGATATTATCGGCACTCGGCCGCAAATCTTCTTCCGACAAATCCATTTTTGTGTCCTCTTTGATTTCAAGAAACCAAATCCAAAACTGTAAGAGACACAAAAATTTACATATAAAAATTACAACAAGCTTCACTTTTCAAAATTATTTTCTAATTGGTTACAATCTATCAAAGTTATGGTTTTTAGTACTGGATGACGTTGTAAAAAACCCCTGTATACTATGCAACCAACTATATGTATTATACCAAATTTGGGATTTTATCTAGTGATGAGCGATACCGTGATTTTTTAATATCAGTTAGTTTAATAGTGACTTGGTCACGACATTGGATATTCTGTTTTTAGTGATATTTTGTATTTCCCTACAAAGCTAATAAAATGATCCCTAATTCATGTACCATTTTTTCTACTTTCCCATTTTTCTATACAATTCTTCCCACAAATTTGTTTAATAAAATTTTACTACTTTCATGCAAAAAACAACACTTTTGTGAACCACATTTAATGGAGGTTCTTTTTTGCACTAGTGCAATAAAATTTTTATTGCACTCATCTGTCATTCTTGTGTCAGTTTTGTGATGATTAATAACAAACATAAACATTTAAATTAAATATAAATCCATAGCGAGTATCTGATCCTGCTTTAATACAACAATAATATATGTATATCTTACTACTTAGTCTCAACGAGTTACAATTATTGCGAAAATCTTTAATTATTTAAAATTTAAATGGTCAATGCGAAAACCAGCTATGATTGAGTACTGACAAGGTAGAGGCCATAAAGATACAAAAAAAGAAGAACGGGTTGAGTTTGATTAGGTTAGGTTAGGTTCTTAACATATTTATATTCCAATTTTCCAGTTTTTGCATGAATTTAGAAAAAATATTGTATGCAACTCTTGCAAAACGTGTTATTTGCACTCGACGTGTTGTCCAACTCGGACTAAAGAACTCGTTAAACAATTTCATGTCGCGTGCAAAAAACACTTTTTGTACTTGTTGCATAAATAACTATTTTATTAAACGAGTAATGCCCCTAAATGTCAGCAACACATTATACAATTTATAAAAAAATATCAGTTCATCCAAACATAATTTTAACTATTATTATTAATTAATTATATATATAATATATTAATTATTATTTACGAAATATATCTAATAATTTTTATTAATTAAAAGAAAGAAATATAAAATCATGATATTTGTTTCCTAGATTTAAAAAGACAGATAACCACACGCCAATAAAACAACAATAAAAGCAACTAAGTACATTTTTATAAAATAAAATTATTTTCAACTTACTCCAAAAATTGATTTAAATCACCTTTGCTGAACTGGAAAATATCCAATTTAAGATATTTTTCTGTACAATTATTTACTGCGTATTGGGTTTATTTTGCTTTTGTTTTCAAAGACACCAAACGATATTTTATAAGTTCCAGTTATCAGTAATATTGGTCCTAATTTATATTATCCATATAATGCACTTTTAACCTTTCTATCAATGTATTCAATAAGTGTCCACAGTGCTGGCTTAACCCAACTTCGGGTCCTGGGCGCTGGAGATTTAGGAGCCCCCTTTATTGCTATTCTCTATCATTTCTGTTTTTTTTTACCAAGAAAACACATGCTATTCCAATATTAATGTCTCATAGTTTAGTGTGCCATGACAATGAAATGAAACTGTTATTGGTATTATTTTTAATTTTATAATTAATAAATTTAACCAATTCGGTACTGTAATTTCATAAATGATGTTTTTAAGTAAAAAAACATTCTAAATGCACCATTCAAAACCTTTAACCTTTTTATTTTACTGATCTTTTTATTTTACTGATCTTTTTATACAATTCTTAGAAATATAACATAATTTAATAAGTTAAATAGTTGCAAAAGGTTATCTAGGATCAAGATCTAGGATGATGGTTTTTCCAGGTTTTTCTGCGAATAGCAGAGGTGATTAGTCTCTCCTGTGATCGAGGCCTACTTTTTGATTTTGATAGATAGAGCTACTTGTACCCTCCATAGGACATAGAGCTAAAAGCATACATACATTGTCCATGGTAGAAAATTTTGGAAATTTTTAAAATGGGCATCTATAAAAAAAGGTATAAATATTTATTTATAAAGAAAATATACATATCCTGATATCATTAAATAATTTTAAAAGTAGCTTTTTTAAAAGCATGTTTGAAAAAAAAGAAGAATACATGTGTAGGTTGTCTTTTGTCATGTTTAAGTCTTCGGCAATGTTTATTTTGACTTGACCTAGCAATGTATTATTTAAATATTTTTAATAATTACTATTATCAATGTATATAAGTGGGCAGCAATAAATGATATCTGAAACACAATTATGTACAGAAAATCAAAACCATAGTGAGGTTATAGTAAAAAGCTTCTGAGGAAAGTCTTTTGAAAATGGTTGTTTTAAACAATGATTCCAACAGAGATGTCTGCAGCTGGCTTGTACATGTCAAACTTTCACGAATAGTTACTATGGTATTAGCCATACTCATCTTTACACCCCTAATCACACATTTTTATCTTTCCAAAGTTGAGAAAAATTCCTACTACATAGAGCATAGTGCACACTCACATGAAGATCTTCCAGAAGATATTTATACACAAGCTGATCTATTAGTTGGAGTGGAAGAATTGCGTAGAATAAGAGGATCCGTTTTAAGTGAATTACGAGATATTGAAAGAAAACGTCAACAATACAAAACAGAAATACAAACGTATGTAAAGAACATTGAAGAACTTAAACAGGAATTAGCACATCAACAGACAAATTTAAATAGATTAAAGATATCAGTTGAACAAGCACAAGTAGCACAAAGAGAAGCCCTGCAGCAAAATACACCTGAGCTAGCGTTACCTAAAAAATTGACAGCTGATTCATTACCTTCAGTACTGCCTGCTATTTCAAAACAATTATCTAGAAGATGTAGAATGTCCAACTGTTTCGACCACTCAAGGTGCTCTTTAACATCTGGATTCCCAGTTTATCTATACGATCCTGATCAATTTCCCGTAATGCATGATGGGTGGGATGTAGATGGTTTTTTAAAAACAACTTTAAAACAAACTTTGGGATACAATCCTCATTTAACAAATGATCCCAAACAAGCTTGTATATTCCTAGTGTTAGTAGGAGAAGCACTTAAAGACACAGACGATGTCAGTGAAAATGTAGGAAATCATTTAAATCTTCCTCCATTGGACTCAAACGCTTTAAAAAGGTTACCTTATTGGGGTGGAGACGGTAGAAACCATGTGTTATTGAATTTAGCTAGGAGAGATCTTATGTCTGCTGCTGGAGACGTTTTTTCTGGTGTTGATACAGGCAAGTAGTAAATTATGAGGTTTTAAATGTTATACAAAGTATATTTTTTATTTTTTAGGTCGAGCGATTTTAGTGCAATCTACTTTTACATATGACTTATACAGACCAGGTTTTGATCTCATTATTTCCCCAGTTTTGGGTCCTCCAGGTGGTGACGTTTGGCAGGAATGCAATCCCATGCTACCTGCTCGTAGACATTATTTATTAACTTTCCAAGGAGAAATGAAAAAACAAAGTACTGTATCTGCCAGTCCAAATTTCGATGATTCTGAAGATAGTAGCTTAGAACTTAACAGGTAAAATCTTCAATATTATCTTCAAATTTTCTATTATATATTTTTTCCCTTACACTAGGTTTATATTAGATCACTTGGTACAACTTTCTAAAACAACTACCTCTGATAAATTCTTGTTTGAATTCGAATGTAACCCAGCTAGCGATAATAACCTTAACAGTGGGTATAAAGATTGGGCGCTTTGCGGAACGGATAGTAGTCGACGAACAATTTTAAAAGACTCAACTTACGCTTTAATATTCGCACCAGGACAAGACAATTTAATATCCACAACGCTTTTACAAGCTAGAATCTACGAGGCTTTAAGATCGGGTACCGTGCCGGTAATCTTAGGTGGTGATCAAATTACACTTGCCTATGACGAAGTCCTCCAATGGAAACGCGCTGCCATATTTTTACCCAGACCTCGCATCACTGAGCTTCATTTCCTTTTAAGAGCCATTCCGGATGAAGATGTTTTAATAATGAGACGTCAAGGTCGTTTAATTTGGGAGAGATATTTAGCCTCAGTGCAAAGTACTCTCGATACAATTGTCGCTGTGTTAAGAGATAGATTGAATATACCTGCTGCAGCTGCGGAAACTGTTTTAGCCACCAGCGTGTTCAATGAAACTTTTCAACCTATCCAAGTATCGGTAAGTACCATATAATAATGTCCATAAAATTAGCCTCAACAACCCAGCCCAATCAGATCTAAAATGCCTGAAAATTTAGTGCTTTTATGTGCTAATTAGTTGCTCTAATCGGAAATTTGTTGCTCATTTAGCAACCGAGAAAATGATAACAAAAGTTAGCCTTGTAATATAATGTTACACGGTAAAATCATGCAAAAACACCCCAAGAATTAGTTGCTAATTAGTTGCTCCATAAACAATGATCAGAGCATTTAAATATTGGAAGAAAAGTGAGTTTTAAATATCCCGATTTTCTAAATAGGTTCCAAAATGTCTGACGTGACCTTGAATAATTAGTTGCTAATTAGTTGCTCCATAAACAATGATCAGAGCATTTAAATATTGGAAGAAAAGTGAGTTTTAAATATCCCGATTTTCTAAATAGGTTCCAAAATGTCGGACATGACCTTGAAAAATTAGTTGCTAATTGGTTGCTGCATGAACAATGATCAGAGCAATTAAATAATAGCAGAAAAGTGAGTTTTTATCGATAAAATTTTCCGGAGAGACTCAAAAACGTCTGAAATGGCCTTGAAAAATTAGTTGCTAATTAGTTGCTCCGTGAACAATGATCAGAGCATTTGAATATTAGAAGAAAAGTGAGTTTTAAATATCCCGATTTCCTAAATAGGTTCAAAAATGCCTGATATGACCTTGAAAAATTAGTTGCTAATTAGTTGCTCCATAAACAATGATCAGAGCATTTAAATATAAGAAGAAAAGTGAGTTTTAAATATCCCGATTTCCTAAATAGGTTCAAAAATGCCTGACATGACCTTGAAAAATTAGTTGCTAATTAGTTGCTCCATAAACAATGATCAGAGCAATTAAATAATAGGAAAAAAGTGGGTTTTTAATATCTCGATTTCCTTAATAGGCTCTAAAACGTCTGAAATGAACTTGAAAAATTAGTTGCTCTATGCACAATGATTAGCAACTTATTAGCAACTAATTTTTCAAGGTCATGTCAGACATTTTTTAACCTATTTAGGAAATCGGTATATTTAAAACTCACTTTTCTTCTAATATTCAAATGCTCTGATCATTGTTTATGGAGCAACTAATTTTTCACGGCCATCTCAGACGTTTTTGAGTCTCTCCGGAAAAATTAATCGCACAAAACTCACTTATCTGTTATTATTTAATTGTTCTGATCATTGTTCATGGAGCAACTAATTAGCAACTAATTATTGGGGTGTTTTTGTATGATTTTACCGTGCAACATTACATGACAATGCAAACTTTTGTTATCATTTTCTCGGTTTCTATATGAGCAACGAATTTCCGATTAGAGCAACTAATTAGCACATAAAAATCACTAAATTTTTAGGCATTTTAGATCTGATTGGGCTGGGTTGTTGAGGCTAATTTTATGGACATCATATAATAGGGAGTACCAATTTTAAATGATAAATTTCAGGTAGCCAGTGAGGTGGAACAAGAAGAAAGTTTAGGTCCTTTAGAACCTCCCTTCGACAGCGCCACTTTTAGAAGGAACTACAGCATATCACTCGTGCAAGGATCTGAGATATGGAACGACTGGGGGGATCCCTTCAGGTTGTACCCTGCTTTACCGATGGATCCACTTTTATCTTCTGACGCTAAATTCATCGGTTCCGGTCGAGGTTTTAGACCGATTGGACAAGGACAAGGTGGTTCTGGTAGAGAATTTTCAGAGGCTCTAGGAGGAAATTCTCCTAGAGAACAATTCACTGTTTTACTTTTAACGTACGAAAGAGAGCAAGTTTTGTTGGATTCTGTAGCTAGATTAAGAGGACTGCCTTATTTGAATTCCGTGGTTGTAGTGTGGAACTCCCCTAGACTACCAAGTCCGGAACTAAGATGGCCGGACATAGGAGTTCCGGTTCATGTAGTTAAAGCAGCTAGAAACTCGCTTAATAACAGATTCCTACCTTTAGACAATTTAAAGACCGAAGCTATACTTTCCGTCGACGATGACGCCCATTTAAGACACGACGAGATTTTGTTCGGGTTCCGAGTGTGGCGGGAACACAGGGATAGAATAGTGGGATTCCCCGGAAGGTAAAACAATTTTCTTATAACGTCATATAATTGCCATATGAGATAAAATAAAAGTATGTGCGTCACCAACAAACGAATATATTGAATTAATTATATAAAGAATACCACCATAAGTATAACGCACGTTGTTTGACAGATATCATGTCACTAATTGTGCTACTTGAAAACCCTTTATGGCCCACATAACAATCAGATCATCTACTATGTAGGCAACACGCAATACTGCCGCGTGTTGTGTGAAATATGCTTCACTTTTATGACAGTAAACTAGAAAGTGCGCGAGAATCGACGCAGAAGCCGAAAATGGGACAAAAACAATAATGGCGTCATATGTCAATATTTGTTGTCGTTTTCAACCGTTAATTATTTATTTAGGAAAGCCAAAACCTTGGCATAACTGAAATTATTAGAATAAATAAACGGTTCGAATACAGCTGATTATTTAGAAATGTCAATGTGTGTATCGTAATCATGACAGTTTATCTCAAAAACAATCTCACTGCGCATGCGTATGAGATGAATTCTTAGTGGTAAAAATATTATGTGTCAAACAGTCAAGCAGTGAAATATTTTCAAAATTATAATTAATTATTGCGAAATTTACTCTGAAAATAATATTGGTAATTTTGAAAACATTTCACTGCTTGACTGTTTGACACATAATATTTTTACCACTAAGAATTCATCTCATACGCATGCGCAATGAGATTGTTTTTGGTATCTGTCATGATTACGATTCACACATTGACATTTCTAAATAATCAGCTGTATTCGAACTGTTATTTATTCTATTAATTTCAGTTATGCTTTCCTAAATAAAGAATTAATGGTTGAAAACGACAACAAATATTGACACATGACGCCATTATTGTTTTTGTCCCATTTTCGGCTTCTGCGTCGACTCTCGCGCACTTCCTAGTTTACTGTCATAAAAATGAAGCATATTTCACACAACACGTGGCAGTATTGCGTGTTGCCTACCTAGTAGGTGATCTGATTGTAATGTTGGTCATATGGTACGTGTAAAACGGCTCTTATCTTCTACGATTCATTTAACAGCCAGTACGTATTATTTTTTGTTTTAAAGATACCACGCTTGGGATTTAAACACGAAAAACAGTTGGTTGTATAACTCAAACTACAGTTGTGAGTTGAGCATGGTTCTGACCGGTGCCGCTTTCCTCCACCGCCACTACCTCTACTTGTATTGGAAGTGGTTACCGCAAGCGATTAGAGACAAAGTCGACGAATATATGAACTGCGAAGATATCGCTATGAATTTCCTCGTTAGTCACGTAACTAGAAAACCCCCAGTGAAAGTTACTTCGAGGTGGACGTTCCGGTGTCCGGGATGTCCGCAGAGTTTGTCCGAAGACGATACGCATTTTCAAGAAAGGCATAAATGTATAAACTTCTTTACGCAGGTTAGTATCAATTTATAAGCTTTGTATATTTTCAAATTGTGTAATTTTTGGCAGGTATTCGGTTATACGCCGCTACTGAACACTCAATACAGGGCCGATTCGATTTTATTTAAAACTAGGATACCTCATGACAAACAAAAATGCTTTAAATTCATTTAGAAGGTAAATTTAAGTTTACGATTAAGTACAAGTTTTATTATTTTGTAATTCGAAATGTGATATCTTACGATTCTTTTTACTGTTTTAAATGTGCCATTTTTTTTTCCTCAATCTTCTGCAAAACGTGTAAGTAAATTTATTTTTGAAATTAAAAACATTTGATTTTGAATTTTTATTTATACAAAACAGTTTCGATAATATCTAAGGGAACATTGATTCACAGTGAAATAAAAACTAAAACTTTCGATGCTCACAGAACCAATCAAAACCAATAACTGTTTTAGCTTATCGTGAATAAAAGTAACGATTCATAATTTAAGCTTCATCGGGGGTATGCCATGCAATTCTTTCTTCATAGAACTTTATCACTACCTGGGGGCACTTTATGTTTGCCTCTTTTGCATATACCAAGTCTGTATCGTCACTCCCCTTCCATTTCATTAAAAACATTAAATGGCCAGTTGTATCTGATGCTCCGATGATTTTCTCAGCATCTAAACCCTTTTCAAAGGCAGATTTTTCCCTTTCCTTAGATTTTGGTGCTTTCTTATCTTTAGATTCGATTTTTTTGGTTTTTTTAGGTTCGTCTGGGTCGGAGTCCTCTGCTTTCTTTTTCTTTTCGTCTTCCTTCTTCAGTTTAAATTTGTCTTCTTCCTTTTTCTTTTTATGTTTCTCTTCATCATCAGAATCGTCAGAGTCGGTTTTCCTCGATTTAGGACCACTTCTACGCTTATTTTTTTTCTTTTTCTCATCTTTTTTTTCATTTTCAGAATCAGAGTCCTTTTCCTTCTTTTTAGACTTTTTCTTTTTATCATCGTCAGAGTCAGAATCCTTGGATGCCTTCTTTTTAGTCTTTTTGTCATCATCAGACTCATCAATTTTCGATTTTTTACTTACAGGTTCATCGTCTTCAGAATCTGGTGATGGGGATCTAAGTTTCTTTTTCTAAAAGAAAAAAATGTATGAATATAATTCAAAATTATAATCGTTCAACTTACTTTTTTGTCTTTGGAAGTAGATGTATTTGAATCTACTGAGGAAGTCGAATTTTCTCTTGAACGTTTTTTGTCCTTATCCTTGGCACTGGCTTTTTTAGCTTTTCGGTTCTTCTCAAATTCCGAAATGAGTTCTGGACAATCTAGATTGTCTTCAGGTTCCCATGTATTGTCGTCTTCTGAATAACCTTTCCACTTCAAAAAATATTCTACTTTACCATCTACCACTCTTCTGTCAATTATTTTTTCTACTGAGTATTCCTCTTCACTCTCACTTTCTTCTACCTTCTTTTTCCCCATATTTTACTATAAATGTTAAATAGATGATTAGCTAAATGCACAAGATAATAAATAACACTATTCGAACATACTAACACCTAGGTCCTAGCCGGGTGTTTTATGTAATTGTATGTTTGTATATCATAACAGACAGATTAATTAAAAAAAAAGATTTGTTGCTTTGGATATAAACATACCAATTTAGTGATTTATAAATTCCACAAACAAGTTTACTATCTACCTCTCTCAATTATATGCAAACAAGACGCTGCTGTACTGAAAATAAAATGGCGCTATTCTCGTTCGTCCTTGGCTAAAAGAACTTGTTTCTTCTTTATCATAGCAGAGACAACCAATGGCTGTTTCTGACAATAGTTCGTTTTTTGAATCAACGAACCTTATTGGATAATGATAGGAATTGACATTTGACAATTTCAAAAACGCCGAATCACAGCAAATGTTAAATAAACTGTGTTCCAGTATTTAACACCGTTGTAGAATCATAGATAATTTACTGACCATAGAGAAATTTTATAATTATCTATGGTAAGACAATATCTATGAACTTATGCTGTCAGTATTTGAGTATTAAGGTTATCTGTGGCTGTTGTTGGCTGCAATGTGCTGCTGTAAATTATAACCTGTAGCCTTTCCTTTAGAATTAGATACGACGTCATTGATAAAGAGACGCCAAGATAGTGATAGGATTATTTGAAATTTATATTGATTTATTTGAAGCAAATTTACCATAATATTGCAGTTTAATATTTAATTAAAAATTCCAATGGGCGCTCCAGTTCAAAGTAGAGGAAATAAGAGAGGACCCGGAAATCAAAGAGGAAGAGGTGGAAAATTTCGTGGCCAAGGACGAGCTTTTAATGGGCAACAGCAACCGCCATTTGGTATGATGCGTCCACGAGGTGGTTTTAGAGGAGGTGTGAGGCCACCCCCCGGCCCTCCAATGCGCGGAGGAAGACCACCTATGAGAGGTGGAAGACCGCTTCCTCCACCACCAAGGATGATGGGTCCTATGATTCACCCGATGAGGCCTCCACCACCAGGAATGAGGCCTCCTCACCCAGGTACGTTCAAAAATGTTTTGTTTATTAAGGGTTTTATCATGAGAGCTGAAAGACTAATAGTACTCAACTTGGTCCAATAGATAGGTATTTTAATTCGGTTCGAGATACGCGGTTTTTTATTGTGCTGTTGTAAAGTATTTTTGAGTAGAATGGACAATGCCAATTTTACAAAAATTCATTGTTCGGAACAGGTATGAGACCACCACCACCAATGATGATGATGGGTCCAATGCCACCACCAATGAGGGGTGGTATGTTTAGAGGAGGAATGAGAGGAAGGGGGAAATTCCCCATGGGACCTATGGGACCCAACAATTTCCGTGGTGTAAATAAAAAAAGCAAGATTATCAAAAAACCTACAAAGCCAGTCAGAATAAACTTGGACCTTAACAAATCATTTGTCACAGAAATTATGAAAACTGAATTTGGCATAAAAGAAGAATTACTAACCACAGCGAAAAATTCACAGAAAAAAGAGGACTGGACAAAATACAGGGAGCAGAGAGAAAAATGTACAAAGATGTATGAAGAAGCTGAAAAAGCATCTGGCGGGCAGCACGAGGTGCGTATCCCTCAGCTTTTGCCAGAAACTAATTTCACGCGAATAACGGCACCTATTGATTATACAGCAGACATCCACTTATAGGTATTTTACATTAAATCTCATTATGTTGTTTCTTCCAGCACTCCACTATGTGGTTAAAGTGTCCCCTTTGCAATTATCCAAAGTACCACTAGTGGAGGCTGTTTATTCATTTATTTAACTGTATTCTAATTCTTCTAGCGAAAAGATGGTTTTGTATATAAAATTGTATACAATCATCTTTTATTTTGGAATACAATTAAGTTTTATGGGATTAAAGGGAGATTATATCAGTTTTGAATGTCTCAGTATTTGAAAATTGAAGGTGAATTAAGTATTTTTGATAATTGCAGCAATTGCCTTTTAAAAGAAAGACATTTCTGATGAAATATTATTTTCTAATGGAGCAAATGAGAAAATTGGATGTGTTTCTTTCGATAGGTCAGAATAATCAAATTTGAAGTTTCATTTTAAACTAAATACTTATTCAATATGAATGAATTTCGCTGTTTTTTCATGACAATTAATTGAGTTCCATGAAATTTGGTAGTTTTAATTCCTTGATTGTTGATAAAAACAGGGAAATTTAAAAAAAATTATTAAAAGAAGTATGAAAACTGCTTTGAAGTATTTTGAAATTAAAATTAATGTTAAACGGAATGTCAGCAGTTGCTGTACTTTCTAAAGCAATTGGATATCTTTACAGGACGGTAGCAAAACGTCAGCTGAAACAGAGACGAACAATAAATCTGAAAATCAGCAACAATTAGTCATGTCTCGGCCTGTTGCTGAGGTTTCAGTATCAGAAGTGACTCCAGATTGAGTGGGGCGCCACAAATTTCTTTTTTACCTAATATTCTAGCCAAATATATTAAACAAATTCAACATTGTATTTATTTAAACAAAAAAATTAGTGTAATTTTAATTTGTTTAAATTCAAAAGGTTTTTGTTGGGATCCTTTTATGATTGTATAGTGACATAGAGACTTAAAGAAAAACTGTTTCACTTGCTAAAGGCAACAATCTTTCTCTGACTGTTGCAGGAATTTGCAATATAATATTTATTTTGTGTTTTAAAGTAACTCAGTACCTTTTTAAATATATGGAGTACCATCTGTGTAATAATGTAGCGTTTAATAAAAAAAATTCTTTAAAATATATCAATATTTTTTTTTAATTCTATTTTCTGTCTTAAACAATTAATTTTTTCCTGGGCTAGTTGAGTAACATAATGAAAAAAATTAGTGTTAAAAAAGATTCATCTGAACTTGAAAAATGACATAGCAGGTTGGCCAAATAAAAGCAATAAAAAAGGAATTATCATGAACCAAATATATAGGTTGTCAAGGAATCTTGTATTAATAATTTTGTTGGCAGTACTTGGGAAGAGTTTTCAATCAGATTGTTGCCATAAGAATTTACCTATTGCTTGGCCTATTAGAAGTGACAACTACTTCCCAGGTTAAATCCCATGGTTAAATGAATAAGATACAATTTTTGTTATTTAATTCCTTGACACTCTGTATACATAATGAACTAAAACAAGATGAATACTGTATATTGGTAAATTTCCGAATGAAACAAATTTTCTCAATTCCTGATGATGACTTGATTTATTAGTTTACATTTAGTCATCCTGTGTATACTTTTTAGTAAATTTATTGCTGATTCAGGTGAATACTTTTAAATTTTTATTAAAATCAAAGATAACATTGTAAAGAATATTGTGTCATGGAAAATATTGAAACTACTAACTCGAATAAGTTTGCACTTAACTCTCTATAAATATAATATAACTTAAACGTTAGTATTTTCACATTCCATTATGGCTGACAATTTTTAGTATTAACATACCATATCAAAACTGTGTTCTATATAAAAGTTGATGAGTTTTCTGGCAGTGGAAAGCAGTGAAAAATGTTTGTTGTAATTTAAAACCGATTATTTTACAAAATGCATGAAATTTGTCTTAATTTGGGACAATTTTCAAACAAAAACTTACCATACTCCATCTTGGGAGTGTGGCCTGGAATTCTGGTAATCTACAAGTATGTTAATGAAGATTTCTTTACTTCCACAGAAGTCTTCTTTTACACTAATTCAAGCTTTTCAAGTTGCCCACTCAAGCCCTCTTGGGACACTTCAGATTTTATTTTTGCCCCTAAGTTTTCTTCCAATCCTGGTTCTATTATGACTAAATTAAATCTTGTCATTGACATTTTTATGCATTTTGTAAAGATTTAATTTGGTATTACCATAAAATTCACTCAATTTTGTCTTAGTTTTGATCACTGGTGGTTTGTGAACTTTGAAATATTGTTCGATTCTCTGTAACCTCTTAAAGCTTGTCCAGCTTCTCTTTTTTTTTGTTTTGTGTATATTTTCCTCAGTAATTAGGAAAATAAGAAATTTGTCTTATCTATAAGTAAACTGCTCAGGAAAAATCTAGTATAATTTATTAAATTTTCACTGTGATACATAACCCTAGATAAATGTGTAAAGTGTATCGTTTTCAAGTTGGATTAAACCAAGTCCTGTAGCGTTTTGGAATGATCCAACTCTAAATAAAACAAATAATGTGAAGCGTTCTTTTAAGAACATTTTATACAATCATTGGAGAGTTTTCCACATCAGACCCACAGAGAAAACGTTTTTTCTCAGGAAATTTCCAGTAAGTTCATTCTTGAGTTTTAAATCTTCAGTTATATTCAAATACTCAGGACATTTTTCAAAGTAGTTTTACCAAAGAAGATCTCATTATCAAATTCGTCTGCTTTTGTGTTTATTTTTATTTATTTTTTTGTTTTCGTTTCTGTTTATTAGTTTTTTTTTTAATTGAATGTTTTTATTGGTGAATCTAATAAGTCTCTAATACAGACTTATTTTAAAACTGCATCAAAAGAAACATTCAACTGGTAGTACTATTATCAATGTTAACATATGTTTTCACTAGGTAGATTATGACTATTTTTATCCAGAAGAACAAGAATACGAAGATACAAACGCTGAATACCAATACAACGACAACAAACAAGAGATACTATTTTCTTGTGAACCTTGCGACAGAGATTTCTACTCCAAATTCCAATACGACAAACACATGTCGCAACATAGAACGTGTAACTTGGACGGGTGCAAATTTACAGCACACGAAAAAATCGTAGAACGGCACGTTTCGATGCAACACGCTACTGGATTATACGACAAAATCAGAAATAAAAACACACCGGAGGAAATAGCTAAATGGGTGGAAGAGAGAAAGAGGCGATTTCCGAACAAAGAAAATATATTGAAGAGACAGGAAAAGCAGGAAGAGATGTTGAAGCGTGGAAAGAGAATAAAGAAAAATGAGAATCGGTTCGGGAAGAATAAATTTAGATGTAAGTATATTTTTTTGAATTTTTTATTAATTTTTTTTATTTTTATTCATTCATTTTTTTTAATTTTTTCAATTTTTATTATATTAATTTTTTTTCATTTTATTGACTTTTTTTATTTTTTTTTCCAATTTTATTCTATGTATTTTTTTTATTTCTTTTATTATTTTTTATTTTATCAACTTTTTTTTTTTTTTTTTTCAATTATATTTTATTTTATTTTTTTACTTATTTTATTATTTTATTTTGAATTTTTTTATTTTATCAACTTTTTTTTATTTTTTAATTTTTTTTCAATTTTATTTCATCAACTTTTTTTTATTTTTTATTTTTTTTCCAATTTTATTCTATGTATTTTTTTATTTCTTTTATTATTTTTTTTAATTTTTTATTTTATCAACTTTTTTATTTTTATTTTCAATTATATTTTATTTTGTTTTTTTACTTATTTTATTATTTTATTTTGAATTTTTTTATTTTATCAACTTTTTTTTATTTTTTTTTTCAATTTCATTTTATTTTTTTATTTTATTTTAATTTTTTTAATTTTTTATTTTTTTCCAATTTTATTCTATGTATTTTTTTATTTCTTTTATTATTTTTTTTTAATTTTTTATTTTATTAACTTTTTTATTTTTTTTTTCAATTATATTTTAACTTGTTTTTTTACTTATTTTATTATTTTATTTTGAATTTTTTTATTTTATCAACTTTTTTTTATTTTTTTTTTCAATTTCATTTTATTTTTTTATTTTATTTTAATTTTTTTAATTTTTTATTTTTTTCCAATTTTATTCTATGTATTTTTTTATTTCTTTTATTATTTTTTTTTAATTTTTTATTTTATTAACTTTTTTATTTTTTTTTTCAATTATATTTTAACTTGTTTTTTTACTTATTTTATTATTTTATTTTGAATTTTTTTATTTTATTTTAATTTTTTTTATTTTATCATTTTTTTTTATTTTTTAATTTTTTTCAATTTTATTCTATTTTTTAATTATTTTTTTTATTTTTTTATTTCTACTTAGTTTATCTTGACAACGGTAGCTGGAACGCTACCGAAACGTTGAAATAAATATTTTAAAAACATTGTTAAATTTCCCAAGAAATAAGAAAGTAAAAAAAATTATTGACATTTTCATCGATTTTTCCATTGTTTTCTTTATTATTTTCAGTGGCAAAAGCAGAACGCAACAAAACATTTCCAAAGAGAAAACTCAAACGACCTTTCGTTAAAGAAAAGAAGCCTACATCTTTGATAGACGAAAAAATCGATTGGAACGGTACTATGTTTCCTTTCAAAGGTACTACTACCTTAGACCCCGAACTTGTAGAAGAAAAAAGCGAATACGAAGACGACGAATGGAGTAACAAACCCGTTAAACCAGTCGAAATAAAATTAAATAACGCCCTAGGAGCCCTAATGGGCGCTTATATGAGCGGAAGTGAATCGGAAGAGGAAATTAAGAAGAAACCTATAGAAGTGATTGATAAAAAGGAAAAAGTTGAAGTGGAAAGTGATGGGGAAGCTCCTACGGAAATTAAAATAGAAAAAAGAAAAGAAACTGTTACGGTGGAAGAAGAAAGTCCGGTCGTACAAGTAGAGAGGAAGAGAAATAAAAAGAACCTCAAAAGAAATAGTAATAAAAGGACTTTTAAACAAAGTAATCGAAATTCGAGTGATTTTAATTATAAGTTTAAAAAGCGTAAAGTTACGCTGTTGGAAAAGCTTTTGGAAAACGAAATTCGTAGGGAAAGAAACGTTTTATTACAGTGTGTTCGATTTGTTGTAGAAAGTAACTTTTTTATTAAATAAGCACAGATTAAATGAAAATATGTTTGACGCTACAATTTTTTAATATCCAAAAACAATTTACAGTAGTACGGTTAACAAGGTTTATATCTCGGATCAATCGTTCCTATTTCTCCGGTGTTTTTAATCATAAACGTACCTCCAGCTCTACCGGGAGGTTTCTTTCCTCCGAAATTAATGTTTGCCGTTGTACAGAACATTAAATCGAGATTCTCGCCACCGAAACACACCGAAGTAACCTAAAAAAAAAAACGTTTATTTTAAAACAATTCGTTCTCCAAAAGAAACATTAACAAACCTGTGGCGTGGGGGTTTTCAACTTCTCCATAATTTTCCCGTCTTTCGGGTTGAATTTGACGAGAAATCCCGAAAAAACCGCGCAAACCCACAATTCTCCTTTATTGTTCATTGTTAAGCCGTCAGGTTTACCTTCCAAACACTGAGCTTTGAAATCAAAAGCGACTCTTTCATTACCTAAAACAAGATATTTGTTATTTAGGATTAAATAATGATGAATCCCTCTTTGTAAAGACAGTAAAACATCCGCAGTCGTTAAAAGTAGATGCTAAAACTAAATATTTCAGTTGTTAAATAATCATATTATTAGAAAAAACAATTGTTATCGGATTAATTACTGTCTATAGAATCAATATTGTTTGTATCAAGTTTAACTTACACATTTTTCCATCGTCGAAATCGTATTCGAAAACTTTGTGTTCCAAAGTGTCTATCCAATACATTTTCATAGTTTCCGTGTTCCACGCCATTCCATTGGAAATGCCCACTTTGGTTTTGTGTTTTTTGATGATACCTTTTTCTATGCTGTATAACTGACCCAACCCGGGTGCGAAGTGACCTTTTTGCGCGTCCATGGGTCCCATGGTACCTAAATATATTTCAAAAATAGGAGTGTTCAGTCTAAGGTCAGTGTAGCCAACATATAAAGTGGTTTTTTCTGACAAGAATACCCAACATATCAGTGGCCAATAGTTCTATGAACTCTTGGCATGTCACCATTTCATTTATGTTATTCAGTCACTAGTTATGTCAAATGTCAGTTATATTTATTTTCGTTTAATTGTGTATGTCAATTTTCGATTAGATTTTTGTAGCATTTCTAATTAGCTGTATCTCTATTCTTCTCATTACTTTTTTCACTGACATTTGACAAAGCTAGTGACTGAATAACAGAAATGAAATGGTGACATGTCAAGAGTTCATAGAACTATAATGGCCACTGATATGTTGAGTATTCAGCTAAAAAGTCATTTTAAATTTCAAGATATACGGTTCGGGGGTGTATTCATTATTTAAATAAAGCAATACAGATGTTCGCAATGATAAAAAACATGCAAAATCTTATGTTTTAAACAGTGGACCTTAACTGTCATTCTTGTCAGAAAAAAACACTTTTGTTGGCAACACTGACCATAGACAGAACTGAAGTTACCTTGACAGAAGCGTAACCTAACCTAAGTTATTGCATTCGCGGATTTCTAAGTGTTTTCGACGACAAATTTGTGTTAGTTAAAAGTAGTTATAATAATAAAAAGCTTCTCAGAGGAGTTAAATTATATACAGATAAGGAATGGCAACTAACTGAGACATCTGGATCTAATTTCAATGCAGAATATGGAAGAAGTACTGCAGGACTATCTGGAGCCGCACCAGAAAATGGCAGTAAGTACGATTTTAATCAATTTGAAATATTTTTAGAACAGGTGTTGATATTTTTTCTTTTAACAGACTTACCTGACCACAATCTTCCCCACGGGTCAACTCTAGTACCGTTGATAGCGTTTTCTTTCCTTTCTGGTTCAGTATCAATTTCTTGAATAACTTCCACTTTCTTAACTTTATCGGATTTTCCGTCCCAATCGACGAAGCAGAATTTTCTTGCGATTCCCGCAATGTGTCTTGTTTCGGAACCCTCTACAGGAAACATGAACACTAAAGGTTCATTACCTACAAAATAATTTATGCTTCAACACTCTGTATTTGTATTTTGTGTTTTTGACTTACAGACTTTGGCTTTGACGCACTTTCCACACTTTGGATCGTACGTGTGAACGTTTCCGTTGGGTATGTCCACCCAATAAACCTTTTTCGTTTGGGCGTCCCAAGAAATTCTAGTTCCGATACCGAGTGGGTCGCATATCGGTACAAATTCTGCTTTGCTGCATCCCCCTCCCCCGCTATATTTTCTCAACGGTACTCTGAAATGATATAAAAATCGTGTGATTTTGTTGGTCTATTCTCTCCGCAGTCACTTTCATTGAAACACGAAAATTATATCTGATTTTAAATTATTTACCTGTTGAAATGCTTGATCACATTAACTGTAGGTTTAACAGGACGAAATAATTTTAAATGAGCCATTTTATAAAAAAAAATTCAACAGTTAAATGACAAAATTAGAGAAAATCATTTTTGGCGTTTATGAACTTGCTTGATTTTATTTATTCAAAAACTTGCGCTAAAAATCATGGTTGCTGCACTCTCTATCACAATTATAAGCAACAAGGAGGTATGCCACTGAACATGTATTAATGCATGTTTGGTTGCATAAATATTAGAGAGGTAACTTTTTGATTGACCTCTGTATCTTATCGTAGTATTCTATGGTTTACACTAGAGAATCTATTAACATGCCAAAGATCTATGATTGACATTGTCAAGATCTATGGATTTGATTAGACATTTGACGAAATGGCGTGACGTCTTCAAAAGAAAAAAAGCCACAAAAAAACATCTTTTTTTATATTTTTGCACACGTATTTATATAAAGAATTTGCCGGTATATGAAATAAATGGTAACACTATTAATTACTATGTGGAAATTATTCCTCACATTATAATAGAACAGGTAACTATTCTTACGATTAAAATATTAGCTGTAAAAAGCCAATTGTCTTTTTCTCCTTAGAATATAGGTAATTTCTTTGTTTGAATTATAAATATTTTTTTCTATTTTAGATGTACCTATGATTGTTAACAAGTTTTCGTCGATGCATTTGCTTCAATAACCGGAATACCAATTTTATTGGACTAGTAGGATATTCTAGAACAACAAATGCACAACAAGCAATATTAGGAGCTCCTCCAGGATGTACTATTTCCTAATTCATTCTTATTTGTCCTTGGTAAGTCTCATTTGTAAATTCATATATAGTTTAAATGAATAACATGTTGCTTGTTAATCATTATGTAAAACATTTGATATTTTGTCTTTACGAAACATGAATTGTTTTGCTGATGAGAGAAACTCAATAATTGTTTCGGTGGGCTCAGTAAGATGTATTTATGAGTTCAAATATCTATTTCAGATGAACACATAAAATTTCTGTATGTTTTAGGAAAGTGAAAGAAAAACAACAACAGCATGACAATCTAAGTTTATTTTGCTGGAATATGAAAATATTAGGACAATGTAATGGAAGGAATGTATGATTTCATAGGATTCGACTGTAAGTGTACATAATAATTATTAATATTATAACATTACTAGGCTAAAAAAAGATTGAATTTTATTTGTGTCTTGGAAATATGTATTGTGAATTTTACTGTTCTAACAATTCAAAATTTCAACTCTTATTACATGGAATTTTCATTCTATAACCTGAATTTGTCTTCATCATTTTCGGATACACCAACATTTTGTCGTATTTCTGTATCCACGACTTTGTATAGGAATCAAACTTATAGCAAAATAGTACCTACTTTTTATTAATAAAAAAAATTTATTCAATTTGACATTTCCTTACTGCATTGGTTTTTATCGTCTTCTTTTCTTTGAGACAAGGCCTTAGCTTAGCTTAGTATTACAGCTATACTATAATACAATCCCTAGCTGTATTGTAGTAACAACTGAGACCTCGTCTCAAAAATAAGAAGACGATGAAAACCTTTGCAGTGATAGAATGTCAAATTGAATAATTTTCTTTATTAATCAAAAGTATGTATTATTTTGCTATAAATTATTAGTTAATTGATTCCTATATAAAGTCGTGGATACAGAAATACAACAAAATGGCAATGTATTCGAAAATGAAACAGAAAATCGTCTACTTTACTATTGAAGACAAATTCAGAAGGTAATAGAATGAAAATTCCATGTAATAAGAGCTGAAATTTTAAATTGTTAGAACAGAGTTGGTTTAATGAAAAAATCATTCATGTTAGAATATAATTTTGTTATAATTTTTTCTGTAATAAAGCCAATTGACTATTACTCTTTATAAATTTTTGTTTTCTGTTTTAGATTATGATTTTTCTGCAAGTTGTTTCAAGTTTCAATAACTAGAGTTCCATTGGACCAGTTGGATGTTGTAGAGCAGTTGGATGTTGTAGAGCAGTTGGATGCAGATGTACAATAAGAGATTGAAGCTATTCCAGGCTTTAACTATTATCTGGTTCAGTCATAGTCCTTGGTAAGTCTTAACAAATTCAAGCAGTTCTAGTTGAAATATTTCTAATATACGTTTCGAGAAATGCTCTTTGATAAATATTATGTAACATCAGTTTGTTGTTACTGGATTTTACTCATCATGTTATTTTTTTTTAGGATCCCAGATGATACTGTCAGGAAGAATCCATTTGTTTGAAGAAATTAAGAAGATGGAAAAGAAAAGAAGAATACTTTGATGTTTGTATTTTTTGATTTTATGTTGTTTTGCAATATTTATTGTAGTTATTGCAATTCAAAAACCATTACCAAAAAATTATGGTGGTGTGTATATCAAGACTGGTTTATATTTATTGTAGTTCATCGATTGCATTGTAAATAATCGATAAAAATATGTCTATATCGATATGTTCATTAATTATTGTTAATAATTCATCATCTACAGTTATATCGATAAGGATATATTTTCAAATGCTCAGTCTTTAGAGTAATAATAATAGCGAGTGTTGGTTTTTTCTCTTCCCTTCACACCCACTCTTCCCAACTTGACATGTCCCTCCAAAATTACATAAAAATGGGAAATAACATAATCAGTTACGACCATTCGGAAGCTACTGATTATGTTGAATTGCATTTTTCTGTAAATTGTTTGTACGGAAAGGTACGTAGAGTTTGGAGGAAAGGGCATAGTTGACGGTGGCCATTAGTAATTGGCAACTGCCGATTGTGTTTTTTCTCCAAACTCTGTGTATAATACCGTACATACATCGACATAGTCAATGTTACCCCTATCCTAATCACTGGTTATTTAATAAATTCCCCTTTGTCCATCTAATTCTTGAATTTTCTATAAATAAAATAATTTGATAAACTCTTGTGTTTTTATTATTCATTTATGGGTGTGTAATAAAGAGCGACATCCATGTAAAACCTTTTCCAAAACAAAAATTTGTCGTAACTACTAGCGCCATCTATCGGCCAGTAGAAGAACTAAAACGATAGTTCGAGGATTTGCCACCAGATGGCGCTAGACGTTTTGAGTGTTGCACAAAATGTCCGATAGGGGGCGCTGATCAATGTAGTAAAATCAGCGACATCTGGTGGTGAACCCTCCAAGTAGTGATAACCGGTGGCGCCATCTATCAGACAGTGGCTGAACTAAATTTTTGAATTTTTTAGTTCAGCTACTGACCGATAGATGGGTCTCAAAAAAAAGTTACTGGGACAAGTAAGGAAGTAAGAAATTATGTAATTGCAACATTTTTTTGCGATTACTTCGACAGTGTTGACAACATTGCAAATCAATTTTGAATGAATACGTTTTTGAAGGTGACATATGCCATGAATTTGTTTTGATTAACACAGAACTCTTTAGTTACTTGTTTAGTGCATAATACATAGATTTTTCGTAACTATCGTCCTCTATGAGAATAAAAATGAATTCATGGGACGTAAAAATACATAATTTCAATACAATGTGGCTAATAGTATAGAAATAACTGTAAAAACTCAATTTTTCAGTATTTTACATATCCCAGTGACCAATTTTTTGTTTCAACACCCTGTACTTACAAGCCGTAGAACTTCAATACATCAGACATACTCATCATCAACATCACCATGTTCTTATCTTCTACAGAACGTCATCGATTTGGATCTACAGATGTTCACTGCTACTTAGGTATACGAAGGATCTTTCCTTAAATTGCTGGAGAACTTGAACGGCTCACATTCGTCAATCTAAGGAAAATTTAATCAATTTTACTTCAAGTGTTCGAATTACTACTAAATTATATAAAAACTATCCAAAATGTATCGGACGTTTTGTTTAGAAAGAAACAGGTGAAGCTGGTCGCTATTACTCGCTATTTAGTAAATTTAGTTACAAAATTCAAATTTCTTCAAGCATTTTTCTAGACTACTACTAAATTTTACAGAAAACTGTGTGAAATATACCAGACTTAGTTTAAAAATTAATGAGTGAAGCCTTGGCTGTGTTAATCGCTATATAAGTAAACAGAATTACAAAAATTGATGATTAAATAAGAATCAATATAAATGAACACAGATAAATGAAGTCTTACCTTCTTGGATCAGTGAAAGACGATTTTTCGATTTTCGGAGAAGAAAGTTGTTTGTGATTGATACTGACAGCTCGATGAGGCAGATAATAAATAAGCCTGGAAGAGCTTCAATAGCTTATTGTACATCTGCATATAAACTCCAACTACTCTACAACATCCAACTGGTCCAATAGAAATGGTTATTGAAATTACTTGAAGACATATCATGATCTAAAATAGCAAAAAATATTTGCAATTAAAACAAAGAAATTTAATTAAAAAAATAGTTATTTCAAAAAAGTTATAGCAGCAGTATAATGTTCATTTGAATTAATTGAATTTATAACTAAGACTTACCAAGTACTATGATTGAATCAGATAATAGTTAATCCTGGAGTAGCTTCAATTGCTTCATCGTACATCTGCATATAAACTCCAGCTTCTCTGCAACACCCTACTAGTCCAATGAAAACGGTACTCTAGTTATTGAAGCAACTGTATCGACGACAACTTGCAGATAATCACATTATATCTGAAATAGAAAGATATTTAGAATCAAAATAGAGAAACCATGTTTCAAGTAGAAATAGCGAATTGGATTAATAACAGCTAATAATTTTACCTTATGTCTTCTTTTGATGCTATGTTTCACATCATAATGAAAAATTAACTGCTTTTTGTAGAAGAATAAAAAACTATCAAATTAATATATTATAGTCAATTTAACATTTGATGGTTTTTCATCAAGTGTAATTCTGGAACGATAATATTCATAAATTAACCAAACGATTCACTCAAGGGGAAATAGATATGCACAAAAATAGAGAAAAGTAAGCCAGTTTTTTTCCGTGAAGACGCCAAGCGAAGCCATTTTAGAAAAGAATCTGATAAAAAATGACATTATCTAGGCTGTTCGTTAAGTTACACCGCAGAGTTACACTATGCAGTTCGACAGCTACGTTCTGTCATCACTCGGAGCCATAGATAACATACTTGCTCGGAGCGCACTTTCCGATCAGATCATAGAAATGTAAACCACAGAATACTACTTTCCTAATAGGTATGCAACTAGGCATGCATTAATGCATGTTTGGATGCATACCACCTTGTACTTCGTCGTCTGCAGATTTCTCATAAGAAAAAATAAAAATCAATAAAGATCAAATTCGACTTGATTAAATAAAAGAAACATCATGTGATTATTAAATATTATTCCTTATATCTATCTCCTTTAAGACCGACACAGCCAGTATTTTTAACAATGTAAGTTGTACCGGCAGGATGAGGAGGAATTTTTCCATCGACCGGAATTCTTGCGGTGGTTAAGAACATTTCGTCAAAATTTTTCCCTCCAAATGAAATAGAAGTAGGCTGTAAAAAAATTACAAGTAGTGGTAATAGGCATGATGACTGATTTTGAAAAACTGCTCCACGATGTTTCCACGTATATACTTTATCTACAATAAATGATATTTCTGTAAAAGAAAATGTTTTTAAAGGAAAAATTCAACTTTTAAAAACACATTTTAAATTATGCGCCAAAACGCTATAATAGTAATGGCGTCCTTCTATGACGTCATCAATTCGTAACTGTGTCAACTGTCGATAGGTTATCTATGATCTGTGTCATGTAGTAAAATCGTCAAAGTCAAACTTCAAACACTCGACAGCTTGCAGGTTAAAAGTTTATTTTGATACAGTGATTTGTTAGACTCTGATCTGCTTTTATTATTGCAAATATCCTCGAGAAGAGTTATCATTTTGTGCGAATAGTTATCATAGTGATGAATCCTAACGTGTATCGATGGTGTGCGGTACTACAATGTAAGAATACATCAATAAAAACTCCGAACAAGATATTTGTTAACGTTCCAATGAAAAAAATGGTTAGAGATAGGTGGCTAAATCTTGCAAGAAGAGATCCAGCAACTGTATAATCAAATTCGTTCATATATTTCTGCGAAGACCATTTTGACGTGAGTATTTACTTTGATCAGTATATAATAATAATAAGTGGTTAATAAAATATCAAGATTCTTCAATAAAATTGCCAATCACTTGTTTGCGGCTATATTTCATTTATTTACTGTCTACTTTAGTGACTATATAAACACTTTGTTCCGGTTTTAGTTACCAAATGATATGGAAAATTATATTCAGTATCAAGTATAATGGGTACAGTTTCAAAAGTGCGCATGAAGTCAGTGTGTGTCCCCACAAGATTTGAATGGCAACCAGAAAAAAGAGCATGGACTTCTAATACTACAGAACAACCATGTGTTCCCAAAAAACAAAGGAAGATGCAGATTGAAGAAAGTGAAAAAGATTTAGCAGAAAAATGTACACCTACAATACAAGTAGATTCTGTAGACACTTCATCAGAAACTCCAGGTAGAACATATCAATTTATTCTCTCAGTTCTCATATCAACAAATACATTCATTTTTTTAGTTCAAGTAACATTTTTTTGTCTTTTTCTCCATCACTGATATTACACCAAATGCTAATTTTGCTTCATAATAAAAATTCACTTTATCATAAATCTATGTGTAATATATAGTCATGCTACAAATGTTTACATAGCTAATGGAATACCTATAAAGTATTGGATATTTTTATTATATACATATTTTGTATACTATCCAACCAGTCTATAGAGTACTAACCATATAAACACTTCAACAGTAGCATATCATATATTTATAATATCTCTATTTTTTTTTGTAGTATTAGAAACATTAGAAGAAAATGACAATGGACCTATTATCTATGCAAAATCATGTGATAAAGCAGTATAAGTATATATAACTCACAAATTTAGAAGTAAAGCTGTTCAGACAGAATTTAAATCAGTAAACCAGTCACCATCACCTATGAAACCATTTTATTTACACAATAATAATTTATTGATAATAGCGTGTGCTAACAAATTTGACAATATATATTACACATGATACAATATAGTGAATTCAAATGTTTTTCAAACACTTTTTTATCTACAAATTTTTTTACAAAACTGTCTACATTCTCTAACAACTATTTTTACATTTTTTGCCTTCTTAACAGCATTGGGTAAGCTATTATAATATTGTACAAGTCCATTGTGAAAAACATCATTCTGACTGTAACAATTTGAAGCTGTGGGTACATAGAAGCGAGCATAGAAGTCAGATCTTGTTTGATAATCATGAACATCCGATATACATTGTGTATTTTTTAATAAATGTTCTGGATATAATCTGTGTTTTATTTTATATATAAAGGTATTTGAGAATAAGACTTGTGAAATTACTTACAACACACTTTTATGCAACACTGGGTACACATTATCTTTCCACAAGCCCACTAAAAGCTTAAGGAAATCAGACATGTATGTTTCATCAAACAATACAGTGATAATTTCCACTTTTTTATTTGTAGTGTAATCACTATCAGCCACACAAAAGTATCCCTTTTTTAGTCCTGTCAAATACATTTGCAACTGCATCTGTGTATTAAACTTTGCAATATGTTTGTCATTGTTAACATAGTTTTTATATGTCTTTGCACTTGTGGGGCATTTGATCTCAACAATGAAATCACCACAAATTCCATCAGGTGATCCAGCTATCATTGGGTACTGTTTGGAGAGAAAGAGACCACACTTTTTTATTTTTTTTCCCAGTATATTGCTGACAGTTTTTCTCACTTCATCTTCTAAAACTCTACCACGTTTCATTGCTGGTGTGTCTGGTATACTCCCTCCCATTATTAATGCCATAATAGTACCATCCTTCGTTTTACACCGACTAAATTCGTAGGCTCGAGATGCTGTTATTCTGCCATAACGCAGTTCAAACCAAAGACTGTTTTGGTGCTGTTGCCTGGTCTCTACCTCTACTTTAACAATAGCTTTGTTAGATAGCTTCACTTTATCCAGGAATGTCTCACAGGACTTCTCCTTATACTTGAGCACAAGTTGATGCATAGATAAACTGTGAGTATCATTAAGAGTATAGTCAGGTTGATATTTCAATAACTCACAATTATTCAGTTTTCGTTTTTTTCCAATATCTAAAAACTTTTTGAGAACTGTAGGATTTGATGGCAAGCTAGTTTTCCCTTTCGACAAGTCCTTCGCCGACATGCTTTTCAGGCTAGTTCCAACGCAGGACAGTTTTGATTTTTTCCAGTAGCATGCTACAGCTGTACAGGATGGCTCTTCACTCCTTCGGTGGATCCACAAGAGAAATGCTATGGAGTGCTTGCAGCCCCCACTAGAAGCGACACAATCGTGACATTGAATGGATATAATAACCTCTTCTTCCTCATCCACTATTGTTGTGACAGCATACAATTTTGCATGTATTTTATGCTCTGGGCAAATTTTTCCCTTTACTATGCACATTTTTCCATCACGTTTGAGCTGTACATAGCTCACAGCGTCATCATCATACGATGGTCGTGATGATCTGAAATAAAAAAAAATTGTATTGGTTTTAGTAATATTTTCATATAAGCATAACCTGCAAGCACTAAATACAAGTACAAATAATGTGTATGTATAATTAATTTTATGATATGAGTTCTAAATTATGTTATAACTACTAATAAAATATGCAATACTTACATAGAAGTTTCAACATTTCGAAATTCAGCTGAACAAAAGTCATCGTTAGACGAAAAAAATGCTCCCAGCATGAAGAAATCGATTCTTGGCAAATTTGAGCTATCTGCCTTCACGAAACCTTGTTCCATAACTAATGTTTCTTGGACGTTTTTAAAAAAACGGTTTTTTGTGGTAATAAAGAACAGAGATACTTAAATAGTTTATAACGAGAAAATATCACATGAACGAAGCAACTATAAACCAAGCAAATCCAACAGTAACTGACAGTCACAGTCACAGATTACATCTGACAGTAACAAAGGAAATACAAAACCATAGAGATAAGACGACAAAACAGATGTTCGGATTTGGTTCTGGTCGGAACTGCGAAAGCATGACGTCACTCTCTTCTGATTGGTGTTTGAGATAAGATGGCGGATGGTTAAATTTTGTGCTTATATTTTTACTAAAATAAATGTAATCACACATGAAAATGAAAAATAAGTGATTTCTGTAGAATCTCTGTATCTTAAATAATTATATCAAATCAATATTTTAGTGATTCTTATTGACTGTCATCATGCCTATTGTTAATATTATTTAAAAATACTTTACCTGCGGTGTATCTACAACGATCTTATCGAGCACCTTTCCATTATTTGGATCAAATTTAACAAGCGTCGATCCAAATATGGCAGTCAGCCATAAGTTACCGTCTTTGTCGATGGTTAAACCATCTGGTTTTCCTTGTATTCCATTGGGACCGAATTCAAATACTACTTTTTGGTTACCTATAAAAGTTGAATATATTATTAGATCAAGTTTTTAAAATATTGCTTTATTCAAGTACTTATTTTTCCATCTTCTGAAAAATCGTATTGGAAAACTTTGGGTTCCAACGTATCGACGTAATACATTTTCATAGATTTCGTGTTCCAAGCTAAACCATTAGATATACCAATATTGCAGATATGTTTCTTCAAAACTCCTTTTTCCAAACTGTATAAAGCACCTTTCTGAGGTATGGTTTCACCTTTTTCATCAGACGGTCCCATTGTACCTAAATGAATTTATATTTCCACAAAAATCATTCATCTTAACATAACATTAACATACCAGCCCATAATCTTCCCCAAGGATCAATTTTACCCCCGTTAAAACGATTGTCTTTCACATCTGAATCAGTCTCGACTTCTACAATCGTTTCGACTTTGGTTACTTCTGAACTTACTCCGTCCCATTCAACAAATACAAGTTTTCTATTCAATGCCGCTATGAACTTCACATTCGACCCCGTTACTGGGAACATGAAACCCAAAGGTTCATTTCCTATAGAAGAATAAAATCAATATTCATACTATCAGTTGCGGTGGATATTGTTTACTTACCTACTTTCGCTTTTATAGTCTTTCCAGTATTTAAATCATATCTGTATACATTACAATTCGGCAGATCAACAAAAAATGTGCTATTTGTACATTCATCATAATGGATTCTGGTTCCTACATCCAATGGTTCACTTATAGACACAAATTCGTATTTTGACATATTTGCTGCTCGATTTTATCAATGACACTGAAAGTCAAAGTGTGAATAATGAAAATAATGTAGAGTAAAATTCCACCAAACGTTCACGTCGCTAAAAAAATATAATTTTACACAAGTTTTGAATGTAAATTAAATGAAGGTCAAATTGTTGGAAGCTTTATCAGATAAGTTTGAAATATGAACGTTCCCTTGGTAGGTAACTAAGAAAATGTTTGGTGGAATATATTTTGAAAAGAAATTATGTCATTGTTATCTCGACGACTTTATTATATATTTTTTGATAAATATCCTTTTTTTGAAACATTAGCGTTGTTACTCGATAACTACATAAATGATCCTTCTCTCGCTAGCTAGATTATAACTTCTAGAAGGTCATCGGTTTACTACATTTGTGACTACATTCCCCCAGTAGCGTTACAAAGGAGTTTCATATATTTTCAACCTTTTTCTTCAACTTTAATTACCTGAGACCTTTTTTTACACAATAAACATTAAAAAAAAGTGAATTTCATAACAGACTTATTTTTCACCAATGTTATAATCATACAAGGATTATCTTTAGTATTTTTTGTACACCGCTGCCACTGGAGTAAATAATTAAGATAAAAAATCAATTCTTGTTCAGTGTAACCTCAGTATTTATATTTAGATTGCAAAGTGCGAGTCTCTGAACTCTCTGAATACTGAAATATCAAGGTTAGTATTACTCTGTAAATTTCCACCTACCTTTTATCTAATTTTACTAATAATAAACATATATAACTCTATTGCTTATATTTTTCTATGATTAACAATCAACCAATTAATCAGTAGCGCCTCTTCAATGTAGAAATACGTAGATAAAATTATTTAATTTTAAGCAAAGCGCATGTGGCAAAAACTTCTGGTGAAAAGGTGAATGTTTGACCCTAAAATGGATGAGGAAACACCTCTCAACTTAAAAATTCTTCTTTTACTTACTGCTTAATGTATTGTATTATTTTTTAAATAAAGAATATTTTAGAAACCACGAAAATGCTAAGCAAAAGAGTCACTATATTAATAATAACTTTTTTGTATAATTGCCATGCCGAAAATTTCAGTACTGTGACAATGAATCCAAAAGTAGAAAGATTGGAAAATATCCCGTCTGTAGAATTGGGAGAAGGTCCGCATTGGGATGCCGACTCGCAATCTTTATATTTCGTTGATATTTTTGGACATGCCATTCACAAATATGTACCAGCGACCAAAAAACACACAAAAGCAATTATAGGTAAGCAAAAATCACTTACCTGTACTACACATTATATTGTGTAAGTTTTGTTTTATAAATTAAATGTTTATTTTTTTTATTATAGAGCTCTATAATGGTTCTCCTGATAAAAGTTATGGTAGTAAGTATAGAATAATTATTAATTAAGAGATAATAGAAATAGTTTTAGCAGCTTTATATATATTTTTTCTCCCACTTTTAAATTTTTTTTGCAGAATTCAATATGGTTTCTTTAATCCTCCCAATCAAAGGACAAAAAGAAAAATTTATTGTTAGTGTGGATAGAGAGCTTCTTATAGTAAAATGGGATGGACTTAGTGAAAAACCTTCAAGTATAGAAAAATTATATGAAGTAGAAACTGACAAAGATTTTATAACTAATCGATTCAATGATGGAAAATGTGATCCTTCAGGAAGAATTTGGGCAGGTTAGATAATTATTTGATCTTTTGTTAACTATTTACAATGTTTATATTGTCAGGTACTATGGGTGAAGAACGAGTCAATGGTGGAACAGTAGCGGGAAAAGGGTCTCTGTATTCATTTAAAAATAAAACTGTAACGAAACATTTGGGACAAATCGGTATTTCAAACGGATTAACCTGGAACGAAGAGGAGAAAAAAATGTATTACATAGACACCTTTAAATGGCGAGTAGAAGAATACGATTTTGACATTGAAAATGGAAAAATATGTGAGAAAAAATTACTATTTTCCATATATCCGTTATTGTGTTTTTTTTTCTTTGTTCCAGCTAATGGTAAATCCATTTTTGATTTAAAGAAAAATGGTTTAGAAGGCGGACCTGATGGTATGACTATCGACACGGACGGTAATTTGTGGGTAGCGATTTTCAATGGATACAGAGTGATTAAAATCGATCCTAGAAAACCTGATACGATTTTGGAATCGATTTCCATACCAGCAAAACAAGTGAGTTGTTGAGGAGTTCAGTCTAAGGTCAGTGTGGCCAACAACAGTTATTCAAAACATATGATTTTGCATGTTTTTCATCATTGCGAACATGTATTTTGCTTTATTAAAATAATGAATCCACCCCCGAAGAGTAATCTTGAAATTTAAAATGACTTTTTAGCTGAATACTTAACATATAAGTGGCCAATATAGTTCTATGAACTCTTGGCATTTCACCATTTCATTTCTGATATTCAGTCACTAGTTATGTCAAATGTCAGTGAAAAAAGTAATTAGAAGGAAAGAGATACAGCTATTTAGAAATGCTACAAAAATCTAATCGAAAATGGATGTACACAATTAAACGAATATCAACAAAAATAAATATAACTGACATTTGACATAACTAGTGACTGAATAACAGAAATGAAATGGTGACATTCCAAGAGTTCATAGAACTATATTGGCCACTTATATGCTGAGTATTCAGCTAAAAAGTCATTTTAAGTTTCAAGATAAATGTTCTTCGGGGGTGTATTCATTATTTTAATAAAGCAAAATGGATGTTCGCAATGATAAAAAAACATGCAAAATCTTATGTTTAAACAGTAGACCTAAACTGTCATTCTTGTCAAAAAACCACTTTTTGTTGGCCACACTGAACTCCTCTATTAAACAGCGAATAGTATGAAATGAAAGTAAGGTTAAAGGTACACAAGTTTAGATAAATTCCAAAAAAAAACATCAAATATTACCTGGCAACTATCCATTCCCATTCTCCATAAAACCACGCCTCCTTTCTCTTGGCTGTTCTTCTTCCGTTTTCAATATTTGGGCTTTCTCTGTGGTTTGGAACGTTTCCTTGTGATTTCAGGTTACTTCTGTTACTTTCGGAGGGGCGAATCTCGATGAATTGTACGTTACGTCGGCCAGATTTACTGTGAATGGAGAAGTTCTTCCTGCGCCAGAGCACGGCGGTGTCTACAGAGTAACTGGACTAAATGCAAAAGGTTATGCAGGTGTGGCAGCTGTATTGTAAAAAGTTGGAAGACGTAATAAAAAAAAATGCCACCTTTCATAATATAACTTTTAATATTTTGAATAATAATATTAATAAAATGATATTTATATAAATGTTATTAACTATAAAAAAAAATCACACATATACCGTCTCTTTGGAAATAATTATAAAAGAGCAATAGAAATAGCTAGTGGCTTAAAAAAAGGCATCATATGCAAATAATGGAAAAAGTACTGTAAATTAAATAAAATCGATACTTAAAAGAAATGTATGAATTTTGGAAAAACGATGTAAGGTGATGAAAAATCGCTAAGTAAATTCAGTCATTTCTTTTACGCTTATAGCTCTACACATTATCCGTTATTTTGAACGACCAGCGAAATTACCGGATTCTGTTGAAAAAAATCGACCCCTACCCTATCAGGAGTCGGATTCTCCACCAGGTAAACCACCCTAAAGAACAGAAACGTCTACTTCAATCCTGGGCGAATTTATTGGATGCTGCTAAAATCTTCTAAGGCGAAAGTTTGTGGACAGTAACCATATTGTTCGACAAATTCACCCAAAACGTAGGTAATTAGACCTGTCCGTTGAACAAAACGGAAAAAGAATGATTCACGGTATGCCTTAACGTGTCCGATTAGTGAGATTAATGATTGTCAGATGTTATTTGCTCATATACTCTTTGACTGCGGTAGGGATCCGGTTCGGAAACATTCCGGTGCACCGTGAATCATCCTTAATGTGAAACAGCCTTTAAACATTTACATGTAACACAAATAGTTTATTTTTTATATATAAAACAGTCTTTAATTGCACCAAATATAAAATACATTTACGGTTTTGGTTTTTGTACCAAAAATAAGTACTCGAGATGAAAAAATAGTCAGAAAATCAAAATTTAACAAAGATTTTTAAAACATATACGTAAGGAAGGAAGACGTAATAAAATTTACTTGTAAATGGAGATTTTCTGATAAATTTCAACTGGAAATTGTTTCAAAATAATAAATTGTGCCGAATAAAACGTTCCAATGGTTTTTCTTTTCAAATCATTTATAAAAAAAATACACAATTAGACAAAAACAGAGTGCAGGATTCGTGACTCACCCTGTCTATATAAATACTATAAACTAACACCGTCGATTGTTATATTTCTTGTATTGTTACACCACCAAACACAAACAATTGAAAGAAGTTTACAGGGCGACGTTTGAAATTAAATACACTCTGATGTAATTTGAGCAACAAGTAATTAAACTTACCTGTATCCAGGACAACCTGTATTTATTTTTGTCGCGCCCTCTTTTTTTTTAAGATAAAAACTGAGCAAGAACTTTTAATTTGTTTGTTTTGTTTTTCTTCGGACTAGTATAAAAATGATTACCCTAAGTTAGTTACCCTAATTTTGTCTAATAAACGTTTACCAGGGTACAGTGCTACACACTATATTGCAATAAAAATTTTTTCATATTAAAAGGGTTTTTAAATGTTATATGTTGATTTATGTATTTACAAAAAATAGTCCGTTTTAAAAATACAAAATTCAAACGCAATAAAATTATTTTTAGCGAAAATTTTTTTATCACAACTTCTTTGACTTTTTTACTAAAGGTGGCAACGCGGTAAGAAATTCGAAAATTTGGTGATTTTGTATTTTTAAAACAACTACTTACAAAAGTTAGCTAACAATTAATTAAACTAATTTTTTTTTGACTTATCTACACCTCAGTGAGCATTTATTTGTTCTTTTTTTTAACTTTACTAAACTTATTGGCACCCAACGTATCCAAATTTCCCTTTATTTTTTCAAATTGCTGCCAAAAATTCAACTAATCTGTGCAGTGTCAATATTTTTTATTATTTACATTGAAAGTATTTGAACATAGCACCATTTTTAGTATGAAACTTTCACGAACCAAGAAAATTATTGAAAATTAATATTTTCTCAGTTTCAATTTCCCTATTAATTCTTGATTTTATGCCTGATAATTATTTTTTGAAGGAACCTTTATTATTTACCGACACTGCAAGGAATTTTTCACCATTTAAAAAATTGTACTTAAAAACACAAGATTTTAGACGAAATTTTTTTTTCATACACTATAAAACTTTTATTAAGCCCTTCCCACCGCATACGTCAAAAACCGGATAGTATTCAGTTGCAAAGACAACATTGACACCCTACAGTGGGATCTAGGACACACTGAATAAGAACAAAATGAAATAGCAGATGAAATAGTGAAAAAAGAGGATCAATAAATTGTGGAAGAAATTGAAAAAGCCGAAAAAATGACCGTTGGAGGAGCCCAGTATGACGGGAAAAATGCAAGACACTGTTGACAGTCTAGTGTAAACTGTTGACAGTCTAGTGTAAACTGTTGACAGTCCAGTGTAAACTATAGTAGAAAAAATAATTTCATCTAAAAATCTTCGACATTTACGTTTTTGCATTTTCAAATTTAAATTTTCTTTTTCACATTTTCGCTATTCTATCTAAAAATAACGAAACTGAAAATAATAAAAGAAAAAAGAAAGAGAACACTGTCCATCTATATGTGTATATATCAAAAAACTTCACAATCACTTTACTAAACATACCATTTACAGTACTAACTTCCAAGTTTCCAAAAAAAGAAAAAGAATCACTTTCTCAGCAATCATCACACATACGCACATATATACCCTACCAGGTAAAGCAGCCGGCAACACCGCGAAAATAATCCCAATATTTGATATGCGAACCGATTTGGATGTATAAAGTTCAATTTCCAGCGTTGCCGGTTCTATACAGATGATGCAATTTTACCAATTCGCCATTCCCGGTTTGTTGAGGGTCATGAAATAAATTTGACATGAGGAACCGCTTTTTGCACTAGAAAAGAACACCTTATCGTTTCGTTCGCATAAGAATTTTAACCGTTGAGATTTTTTATGCATAAATACACCGTCTAAGTGTCCTGATTCGACAGAGCGGATTTCTATGGCTTTGTTACCCCAACCCATTATTTGACCGGTGCCTATGTAAGCCACCGATGTTGGCATTTCTCCCCACTGTAATACAAAAATATAATAAAACTAAACTATTCAAAAAAAAAAGGTTAAATTTCCGCTTACCTGAAGTAACATGTTTTTCGATATCCTACCATACGTGTTCACGTACACACCCTCGTTGTCGTAGCACAGTAAAAGTTGCATACCATTGCTATTCGGTAGAGTAACTATACAGTGTGGGCAAATTCCATTTTGCGCCTTTGAACAATGCAAAAAATTAATAAGTACACACACAAATAGACATTTCTACAAAAAAATTATCAGCTTTTCCTAATCTATAGTGACAGATTTGAGACATGTGTAGACCTTCTAGAAAAGCTTTATACTCGACAAAAGTTACCCTTGGCCTGATGAGTACCAAGCCACAAAGAGATTCAAAAACCTGAGAAGGTGCACGACGTGGTTCAAGACCTTTCGGTACATATAGTGGTTGCAGCTGTTATAGATGATACTTTTAATAGAGGAGTTCAGTCTAAGGTCAATATGGCCAACAAAAAAGTATTTTTTTTTGACAAGAATGACAATTAAGGTCTACTGTTTGAAACATGAGATTTTGCATGTTTTTTATCATTGCGGACATCCATTTTGCTTTATTAAAATAATGAATACACCCCCGAAGAACATATCTTGAAATTTAAAATGACTTTTTAGCTGAATACTCAGCATATAAGTGGCCAATAATTCTAAGAACTCTTGGCATGTCACCATTTCATTTCCGTTATTCAGTCACCAGTTCTGTCAAATGTCAGTTATATTTATTTTTGTTGACATTCGTTTAATTGTGTACGTCCATTTTCTATTAAATTTTTGTAGCATTTCTAATTAGCTGTATCTCTATTCTTCTAATTACTTTTTTCACTGACTTTTGACATAACTAGTGACTGAATAACAGAAATGAAATGGTGAAATGTCAAGAGTTCATAGAACTATATTGGCCACTTTTATGTTGAGTATTCAGCTAACAAGTTATTTTAAATTTCAAGATATACGCTTCAGGGGTGGATTCATTATTTTAATAAAGCAATATAGATGTTCGCAATGCAAAATATTATGTTTACAATAGTAGACCTTAACTGGCATTCTTGTCAGAAAAAAAAACACTTTTTGTTGCCTACACTTTCCTTAGACTGAGCTCCTCTATTAAAAAAAGAAGAATCGTAGTTTCTAGAGTAATGGAGTAACTATTAGATGACAGACGTAAATAAATTATTAAAATGGAAGCTCGAGAGAAATCTGTCGAACCTTATAATTATCCCTTTGAGGATATTTTGCTGGAAGAAGAAAACGATAATTTTATTTACGCTATAAGAGAAGAGATAATCGATATGGTGATGCTGGAAATAGAAAAAATCGACCAAAAAGAACGTATCGTTACATTTATAGTAGACATAGCCTGCGAGGCTATTTGGAGGTATTATTTACATATAAACTCGTCTAATAAAATTTTTAATGTATCGTTTGAAGGATGATGAACATAGAATTCATTCACCACGCACAAATACCGGACGTGAATGTTTCAAATTGGAGAGGAGATACCTGGTCAGAACCGTCTCCAAGAGACTTTTTAGCGGCCAAAACCGTACCAATAAAAGTCAACAAAGATCTCGAAATCAAGTTACGCGAATCAGCTCCAGAATTAATTTGTTATTGTCAACACAAAGCGAAGGAACCTTGCGAATGTTTGTTACCGAATGAACAAAGAAACCGGGTTAAGTATAAATACTTTATGGTTGTTGTTTATAATAAATATTTAATTTTTTTAATAAATAGAAGAGTTTGGAAATACTGAATCGACCTCCGACTCCGCAATTGGTTGATTCGAGTCAGTTTCATGTGGGAAAAACTAAAAAAGATTCAGTGGAAAAAATTTGTACAGATGAGGAGGGCTCGGAAATATGCGACAACAATGTACTTCAATCTCTTCCGTCCCTAGTGGAAGCTGAGTCGGAAGATTCAGTTATACAAAACAACGTCAGGTGAGCGATATTTTTTCCGCTTTCTCCATCGCTAACTACTTCTTATAAGAGTGACTTTGGAATCTTCTGGGCCTTTTTTGTCCTTGTTATCGCTTATTCAACACAATAAAAAATCTCGTATGTCCTTTATAGCTCTTATTTTCAATTTCCTATTGTGTTTCTATCCCTTACTTCCTTTTACAACCACTTTACCTTCTACAGATTGCGAAAAACCTTATCGAATCATGCAATTTACACAAGTACAACAAGGAAAATATGAGGAAACAGCTTGAAAGAGAGAGAAATAATAATTGGGCGTGGTCAGCCTCGGGAAATAAGTATACACCCACGCTGACCACGCCCAATTATTATTTCTCTCTCTCTTTCAAGCTATTTTTTTCATATTTTCCTTGTCGTACTTGTGTAAATTGCTTGGTTCGATAAGGTTTTTCTCAATCTGTATATTGATCTTTATTTCAGGTGTGTCATGAGCGAGGGTTTTTCGAAAATACGTAACGCTATAAATCAAATAACCCTTCCTAAAATCGACGTAAGTAAACCGACCAGAGCGACGAAAGCTAGCTGCGTCGTAGAATTGCCCGACGTTCGAACTTGCGTAACGCACGAATTTCAATCGGACGACGACGAGAAAAAGGAAAAAACGAAAAAAAAGAGAGAGGCGGAGAGGAATGCCAAGTTGAGGAAGACAATGTAGTATTAGATCGTTATTTATTTCGATGTTGCCACTATTAGAAAAAGTATTAAAATGTATGAAATGTCTATGAAAACTTTATAAAAACATTTGCGTTGTATTTAAAGAAGATACTTACGATTTTGGGTAAATAAATATCGTAAACACTGGCGGAATCCAAATCGACAGCGTGAAATCCATCGCTACTACCATATATAACCTTTAAACGAGTCCCTTCTTCGACAGTGAGATCGACAAGTAAAGGTCGGTATTGTAAGTCGCAAAAAGACTTAAAAGCCATGAACTTGTGGTAAGGTTTCGGTGCCCAAGCGTAGATTTCGATACTGTCTTTCAAAGCAATCACCAGGAACTTTATCCTTTCGTATTTAACTATTTTAAAATGGACAGCTCCTTGTAGATCACCTACGTTTATCCAACCATTTCGCCTTTCCACTTGCTGTAATAAACATCAATTGTATCGATAGAAATTTATTATTTTAAATTACTTACATCACTAACTCCATCAGTCCTTAAAATTTTACTCTTTAACCAACTAAGGTAATATACCCTAACCCTATTCTTTTTCCCTGATATGGTCACGAGAATATTTTGTCCTTCGAGGACCTCCATTTGTTGGAATCTTCGTCTGGAAATTAATTGATACACTTTTCCCTGTCCGCTCCTATCTAGTAACATCAGTCCGTGTTCGGTGCCTATAAGGAGATTTACCCCTAAAAAAATAACGTTATAGTGGATCAAAGTTTGTATTCAATTTGTATTATTTACCCCAAAGGGCGGCACACAAAATTTCGCTATTAAATCTCTTCTTATACTTTCTAATTTCGGGTGTGTCAGACGAAATGTCGTGTGACGTCGGAGTTACGTTGACGTTGACATGGGATTCTCGTCTAGATGGCGCTGAGCTAGCTCCGAAACCGAATGCCAAGAAGGAGCGTTGTTTCTGTTGTAAGGCAAGAGCGTTAGCGTGAAGGTGGCTGTGTTGAGGGGGTGTTTTGGTGTTCGAAGATGGGGGGGTTATTAAAAACTGGAAAATAAAAAATATAAAATTTTTTTTCTATTGGTTAAATAAAAAATAGTCGTTAGTTTTGAAGTTCCCGTAACCTTTGTTATGTATAATATGATTAAAAGAAGTATAACCTCAAAAATGCTAAGAGCAATAAAAGGATAAAAAGGGAAGAGAGGGTTCGAAACCTTTTGGCAGGTTCTGGGTCAAAGTAATTTTGGAAAAACATGGAAAAAGAGAAGACCTGAAAAATGAAAAGATCAAGTAGGACTAAGGCCAAAGATGATCATGAAAAGCTAGACTGCACTAAGAATTTTGACATGTGTCCACATAAAAAAGATATAACCTCAATTCTAAGAGCAATAGAAGGATGAACTAGCCAAGAGAGTGTCCCCGAACCCTTTTTGCAGGTTCTGCGTCAAAGTAATTTTGGAAAAACATTGAAAAAGGGAAAACCTGACCAATGAAAAGATCTAGTAGGTCTAATGCAATCAAAGATAATCATGAAAAGCTACAACCAAGTGAGAGCAAATGAATATCTAAGCCAGACTGTATTAAGAATTTTGACATGGTCCACACAAAACAGACTATTATGTATATAGAATTGGGAGTTTGAAGGATGAAATATAATGAAAAAAAATCCCATATGGGTTCAGAACTATTTCATAGTGTTTTTTCAAATGGAATCCGAGTATTAGCAATTTCTGGACACATGTTCAGTTAAAGTTGAGTTGAAAACAAGATTTAGAATACAATAATTTGAAAATCATATCAAAAAAATGTTTAGTAAGACCATGCAATATTGAAAACCTTTTCAGTATCAAACACAATTCCACTGAGCTATATTTTACATGCTTGTGAACGAAAACATGCATAAGACATAACCTAAATATTAAAGTTATTTTTAAACACTTACATCCATTTGAAATTAAGTAATATCAATATGTTTTTTGTAAGATAAAAAACATTTTTTTAGTCAAGAGACCTTTAATATTATAGGAAGTACTAAACGGGTGTTTATAAATAAAAATAAAGTAGGAAACATGTGATGCGGGCAACAATCCAAGCTGCAACTTGACATACACGTGTATAAACATAACAGTCCGGGATTTCGTTTCCAATTTTTTCCCAACCATTATTTGTTATTGTATTCTTTTATTGCGAAACGAAGACATGCGTAATTGATAAAAACTATTAATAAAATTTATACAAAACGTTATGAATGTTAGTTAGTACGAGGGTTGTATAATATGATGGGTCTTTCTCGTTAGTTTTATAAATAAATTCTATTACACTGCAGTGACAAAGTAACAAAGCAAAATAGATGAAGAGAGCCACAAAAAGTTGCTTCAAGTAGGTAGGAATTAAATTTTTACAGGATCTAAATTCATAAAGAATTTTCTATAAAAAATATGCACAATAATCCTTTTGGTTGACACTTGAAGAAGTTTATCAAGAGAACATCTGAATCGTCGTTAAGTGAATTCCTACGAATGTGAGAAAAAGTTTATGGGTAGGGATGTGGATTTGTTAACACGCATGCGTATATATGTCCACTTTAGTTTTATTATATCTATTGAAACATCACGCAATATTTTTTACAATGAAATGTTAAAATGATGGTGAAATCTGCATGCTTTTACACTAATGTTTAGGTCAATATCTACGGGTAATAATCATGTCAATACACAATACTATTTATGTAGTATACATAGACAACCAACAGTGAAATGTTCATACTTACATTTTAAGTAACACAGGTAGTTATGGACGTCACTCGTTAGGCAAAAACCAAAGAGAAAGACATTAACATTAGTGACAAACACATTTTTAGAGAGGAAACAAGTATATTTTTGTATATTTATATTCACATAAGACGAAAAGGTGTAAATACTAATTTGTAAAGTTGTGTACAAAAGGGCAAGAATGGGACTACAAAAAGATTTTTTTTATTTAAAGTTGCAATTAAATAAAATATATTTTTTACTATTAAAACGCATCACAGAATCTTTGAAAATCTAATAACCAAGAAGTAACAACTACTTCCCAAGTTAAATGCCACGAAGGACATTGAATGACACTTCAAAGTTGAACAATCGTTCAAGTTTGTAATTTGAAAGATTCTGCGAGGAGTTTTAATAGAAAACAGACGAAACAAATCCTTTAAAACAAGATTTGTTCTGTCAGGACCTAAAATATGTAAAAAGTACTTTTTTTTTAAATATATGATTCTTATATAAAAAGATATATAATGTGGAATAAACAAATATATTAGAACGTACCTCTTCGTTGGTAGATTTATCCCTTGTAGAAGGTGTACCAGGACTACCACTGGCTTGACTAAGTAGATCCGGTAAAACACTTTGCCTAGGGTGATCATTACTTCGTCCGTTCTATAAAATTGTTGAATAATAATAAAAATAAAAATATAAAAAAAAGAAATAAATATTCTGCGTTAATCGACTCAAATGAAAATTCCTTATAAAAATTTTACTTTACATCTTGTTAGTTACATATGGCAACGCTGTGGTGGAAGAGGTTAAGATTTAAATAAACATACAGATTGCGAAAATCCTTATGGAACCCTCGCCTCGGATTACACAAGTACGACAAGGATATATGAAAGAGACAGAAAGAATAATTGTGCGCAGTCATCACAAAGGGGTGTATACTCATTTCCCGAGGCTGGCGAAATTTTCAGACAATGTTGCCGGTTGAAAGTGTTTTGTTTTACCTAAAAGTAAATGATATCGAGACAAAAAATATCATTTGTACAAATTAATCTGCGCTTCTGGCAACATCGGTTAAAATAGGAGGGCAATGTTTGCATTCGGCCGGTCTCGGGAAATAAGTATACACCCCTAAAGGTAGAACAAAGTACACGCCTTTATGACCGCGCATAGTTATTCTTTCTCTCTCTTTCAGCTGTTTTTATGTCGTACTTGTATAGTAGAATGATCTGTAGAATAACGTAGGTGGATCAGAATATCCGAGAATAATATCAAAGTTCTTTTAAATGGAGCAGCGTTGCCAGATATAAATAAAATAAGTCAAAGTACGCATTTGACACTTAATAGACTGTCGTCCCAGATTCCATGTGATTGAAGAAAAATATTAAGATGTAAATTTTTAAATTGCTCAATAATGACGAGACGGAAAAAAATGGGAGGGAATATGGGACTATAGCTGGAGTTTGGAATTTCTAGTAGTTGATTCGATTATTTTTTTCAATTATTTAAGCAGTTTAACAAACACATATTTGTTGTTAACACAATTGATAATAAATTACTGGAATTTAATAAAAATTCTAGGAATATTTTTAGCATTTGTCAAAAATATTTTTGCGTTTTTTGATGCATGAAATAATTTTGACGGAAATTGAAAAATATGAAATAAAATTTTTGAAAAAAAAAAAACAATCTTACCTTATTAAAATATTTTTGTCAAATGAACAAACATATTAATACCCTAGCTTTAATTAAAAATAAAATCACATCTATCTAATGCACACAAACATTAAAAAAAAAAAGAAAAAATCACAAGACAAATGATAAATACTCAAAAGATGGCAGCAGTGCCGCAGCCAGCTTCAACATCAATCTTCATGCTCATCGGCGACGTAATCAATGACGTTCTCAAGTTCGAGACACGCATGCGTTTTGACGACGTCCGATCTTCCAATTTCATGAAATTTTTTTTTATTATTATTAATTTTGTTGTCGTCATAACTGGTTAAAACCGGTTCAAATCAGTAAATGGGTTAATAAAAGCGGGAAAATGTCAATTAGAAACGAGTTGGTCACAGGAAAATTCTTTCTAATCATAAATTAACTGTCAACTTCGTTCATAACCCACCTATTAAGTACCAATAGTGCCACCTATCCTCGTGTACCCAACAACCTTATTCCAGAATCTTCCTGTAACACTTTTTTTTACAATTTTTGTTATAAAATCATGCAAAACTGTTTAGTAGAAGCAAGAACGTTAGTTATGAAAACTGTACAAATGTACTGAATACTGTTGCGCCACACCACCCGTTTTAGAGAAAATTATGAATGTTTTTTTAAATATAATAACTAAAGCAAAAAAAAAATAAAATAAAAGAAAGCCTTCAACCAAAATATGATTTTTTTATTAGTTGTATGTGTAAAAAATATCAAAAATGGAACTAGTTACAAGCCAACCCTCTTTATCTATAAATAAATCCATCCCTAAACTAATCCTTACTAATATTTCGAATAATTTATATTTATATTCCTACAAATAAATTGATCCCTTAAGAAAATTCCGTCGTAAGCCTATGAGATAAGAAAGTTTTTCCAAATAAATGAAACATTTTGTTAGTAAATTAATGGCTTTCAAAATTTTATATCGTACGCCCATGGTAAATGGTATTTTAACAAATGAATTAACCCCTTACAGTACGCCCTTTGTATGGAAAGTTTTCCTGATAAAAATTTAATAAAAAGCTCATTTTTTAAATTTTTTCAATTTTATTATTTTCAATTTCAATTTTTCTATTTTTCCTATATTCAAAATAAGACGAAAAGGAACTAATGAGCATGAAAACGATCCCAAGCAGAATCATAAATCACTTCTATACGTTTTTAATAAAAGCTGAATAATTTTTTAATTTAACTGGTTAACCCACCAAATACTTTTAGAAATACTTCAATTAAGTAGTCACCTAGAGATTTTAACTCAATATTTTCAAAACGTACATCAAAATAGTGAAAAATATGAATTATTTGATATAAAAAAAAAACATAAAACAAATGATTATTTTAAATAATATCTTCACCAGCAAGGTTAATACATAAAATGAAAAAAAAATGCGAATTAAACACAAACAAGTTAACCCTTCTGCAGGTATAAGCAGGATAAGCGAAGGATTTTTCTCCCTAAATTTTTCCAAGATTAAAACTGCTGTCGGATGCTGCCAAGTTTCTCTAACTTAATTTGTCTTTTTTTTCTACAAATACCGGTTAATATTTTTTGGCTACCCTATAACAATGTAGTTGATCCTGGTACGTAAAAAATCTAACAAATACCAGGTGTACCAAAAAAAAACAAGAGAAAATATTGGAAATTATTTTCAAATTCGTAGAACGATCGCTAGATGGAACTTTTTAATTGGCTTAGTAAAAAAACGTTAGATAAATTAGCAGTTAGCAACCTGCCCCGGCTTCCAGGAGGATGGTTGCAAAGAAAGGTGCTAACTTATTTAAAATGATGAGGATTGAAGCTGAGATATTGAAATTTTTTTCACATTCTAGCGGTCCTTTTACGATTTTTTTTTTTTTTTTTTTTTTTTTTTTTTTTTTTTTTTTTTTTTTTAATACACCCGGTACAACAAATTAGAATCTACCTTTTTTTCTATCGGAAATAAAATACCCCCTTCACCGAAATGAAAAAGAATTATTACAACTAGCTAGAAATCAGTATTCAGTGCCTAGATCTAAGAACTTTCTACATATTAAATTAGTCATTTTTTAATCAAAATATATATACAATGTCAAAATGTAAGCACCCGGTTAATGTTTAAATAAAAATCAAACTAAAAGAAAAAACCAAAAAAATTACCTTAATAAAAGAAAATTCGTCCCCAACGGAAGAATTCGAAGCGGCCGAAGAGTTAGAAATATTCGAAATGTTGAGAGCGTTCATTTCTATCGGTTTGGAATTGCGTCTGCGCATATTTTCAGCTTCTTTAGCGAATTGAGCTTCTACTTCCTTTCTACGAGCTTCGAGAGTTTCTCTGATGCTTCTACGAGCCTCAGAATGTCTGAGTACCAAATCGGATTCGGTTTTTTCTCTCCTCGGTCGTACGAAATTCGATAAAATATTCGAAGAATCTTTTTTAGGCGTGGAAGTTGTTAGGGAATCGGTTTTTTTAACGTAATCCATTAAAACCGGTTCCCCGCTGGTTTTTTTAGCCATGCCGACGTCAGAGCCTCTACGATTGTTGAATATACCGCTCGATCTGGCGTTCTTATCGATATAAATTGCGGAATGACGCGAGCTCATCGGGAAAAAATCCGAATTTTCCCTTCGGAATCCCCTTAAGAACGGATTTGATATTTTCGAATCGCTCTCCATTCTTCTATGACCTTGTTTTTTATTTTTGTCGTCTTTTTTATTTCCCGAGCTAGTCGACGATGAGGAAGATTGAGTATTGTTCATTTTCATTGGGAAAAATTTGTCGAAATCCCAATCTTTTAATAGGGTGGCTTCGTCAATGTCTTCCACTTTTTTCTTACTGTCACCTAAATTAGCTGCGGACTGCTGCCATTTTTTCAACATAAGTATATTTACACAATCACATAAATAAAAAAGTAAAAAAAGGGGGGGATATTTTGCGACTTGTAACGGTGCGTTACCAAAACTTTGAAATAAAATAAAAATACTACTAAAACATTAACCCTTTTCAATAAATTTATTGTGCGCTTATGGAAAATATTCCATATGACCCCCATTAAAAATTTCATATTCATTTGTTCTCATATTATAAAACACACAGTACACACTTTTTTTCCTTTTAAATGTTATCTTCCTATTTTAAAATTTAAAGTGTCACTCTGTATACATTATTGAATATTCATTTAAAGCAATTTACTGTTTCTAAAATCCACAAAATTTCTTAAATTTTGGTAAAAAACATTTTTGTTTAAATTTTTTTTTAAATACTTCAAAAAATATTGTGGCTTAATTCCTCAAAAAATAAGAAAGTAAAAAAAAATAAAATAAAAACGTACGTTTAATTTTAGTATTTTTTGATTTTTTTTAAATACTTCAAAAAATATTGTGGTTTAATTCCCCAAAAAATAAGAAAGTAAAAAAAAATAAAAAAAATAAAATAAAAACGTACGTTTAATTTTAGTATTTTTCAATTTTAAATACTTCAAAAAATATTGTGGCTTAATTCTCCAAAAAATAAAAAAGTAAAAAAAATTAAATAAAAACACGTTCAATTTTAGTATTTTTCAATTTTTTTTAATACTTCAAAAAATTTTGTGGTTTAATTCCCCAAAAAATAAGAAAGTAAAAAAAATAAAATAAAAAGGTACGTTTAATTTTAGTATTTTTTTAATTTTTTTTAAATACTTCAAAAAATATTGTGGTTTAATTCCCCAAAAAATAAAAAAGTAAAAAAAATAAAATAAAAACATACGTTTAATTTTAGTATTTTTTTTATTTTTGACTAACGTCATTCAGCCAGTTAATTTTGGTTAATTTTCAAAATTAACTATCCACAATATTTTTCAATATTCATCATTTAATCCAACAGCAAATGAAAAAAAAGTATTGTCGATTTAAATGGAAATAAAAAATAATTTAAATGCAATTAAAAGTCGCCTAAAATACCCCCTGTAAAAAATAATACCACTCTTGAAAATTATTTTAAAAAATACAAAAAATTTCTTCCAACAAAAAAAAACTCACCTTCCTGAGTACGAGAGTGCGATCGCCTTGAGATTCGTCGTCGTCAGGTGTGGGCGGTAAAGGTCGATTAGGGGCGCTCGAAGAACTAGATCCTGAACCTGCAGTAGCTCCTGGACTAGAAACGCTCGCAGTTCCTTCAGGAACCACTCCTAGACCGGCTCTATAAGAGAATTCGGGACTAACAAAAACCAAAAAGAAAAAAAAACCAAACAAAAAAATAAAATATTTAAAAAATAAATAAAATTTAAAAGGAAAAGGATTGATTATTAGAATTTCAGTGTTATTTAATATAAATCGTTACTTACAGTGGTTTTGGAGGATCACTAGCCAATAAAGTACCATCGTTCCTAACTCTACCGTTATCCTCCGGTTCCGAATCGGTTTCGCTATCCACCAAAGTGTCAACGTTGTTCCCCCCTTGATTGGTAGGTGTGTGATTCACAGCGGAACTAGGAGTCGTGACATTATTGTTAGAAGCCGATTGTGATTGTTTGTAGTTTCGGTTACGAGGTGGTGCTTCCGGTTGATTCGTTTGTTGCACACCTAGTTCGTTCAAATGAGCTGCCAGGGCGTCCAATTCCTGAAAATTCATCATTGATACAAATAGATTGATCCCTTATTATAATTTAATTGTAACGTCTATGGTATAAATAATATAAAAAAAATCAATAAAAATAGCTGAAAATAAAAATAAAACCTACCTCAGGCTTACGTGCAGGGCTCTGTTGTAAGAGGTGACAAATGGACATGAAATAAACAGAAGAGCTAAATTAGAGAGAAAGCAGTGCTACCAAAATAAAAAACACATAATCAGGACAGTACAGACACATTTTAGTTTTATACAGGGTGTTTTCAAATGACAATTACAACGTTTGCATGTAGATACCTCTCGTAAAATTGGACGAAATTATATAAAAGGATTGAGGGGTCCAGATCATTTAATTTTCGAAATACAGCTGGACCCCTCAATCCTTTTATATAATTTTGTCCAATTTTACGAGAGGTATCTACATGCAAACGTTATGATTGGCATTTGAAAATACCCTGTATATTTTTTAAATACAATAGAATATTTTTTTTTAGGTTTAGTGGTTAAAATGAGTATAGAATAGACTGTCAATGATAGAAAAATACCGTTATTTCTTCATAGTTAATAATTGTTTATTTTTAAAATATTTTTTCAAAATTTTGATTCTAAAAATATTGTAATTAGGGACAATTTCGAGGTTATAATCGGGTGAGGGATGGAATTTATTGTTATTTTAAATGACATAAATTATTGTGAAAAAAAAAATATAAATTGATAATGGAAATTTAAATACCCCCCTAAAAAATTTAAGTTTAAAAAAAACGCAAACTAAATGTTAATTGTTAATGGAAAAAAATAAGAATAATAATTAGAAACAAACAAAAAATAAGAAAGTAAAAAAAATAAAATAAAAACGTACGTTCAATTTTAATATTTTTCAATTTTTTTTCAATACTTTAAAAAATATTGTTTCCCAAAAAAATAAGAAAGTAAAAAAAAATAAAATAAAAACGTACGTTTAATTTTAATATTTTTCAATTTTTTTTCAATACTTTAAAAAATATTGTTTCCCAAAAAAATAAGAAAGTAAAAAAAAAATAAAATAAAAACGTACGTTTAATTTTAGTATTTTCTATTTTTTTTTTACTTCAAAAAATATTGTGGTTCAATTCCCCAAAAAATAAGAAAGTAAAAAAAAAAAAATAAAAACGTACGTTTAATTTTAGTATTTTTAAAATCCAATGATAGAATAATACCGTTATTTTTTCTTAGTTATTAATTATTTATTTTTAAAATATTTTTTCAAAATTTTGATTTTAAAAATATTGTAATTAGGGACAATTTCGAGGTTATAATCGGGTGAGGGATTCCCAGGTGGAATTTATTGTTATTTTAAATGACATAAATTAATGTGAAAAAAAATATATAAATTAATAATGGAAATTTAAATACCTCCCAAAAAAATTTAAGATTAAAAAAAACCGCAAATTAAATGTTAATTGTTAATGTAAAAAAATAAGAATAATAATTAGAAACAAACAAAAATCTACAGAAAACATTCAAATAAAAAATTAAAATCTTCTACATACCATCGGTTTGAATTGATGCTGCGAGTTCCTTTGTTGTTGATTTTGAGACTTGGCAGCGCCGAAATTATTATCCGGAGGCGGTGGCAACGGACTGAAACAAATTTTACTTTTTTTTCATCAATTTAAAAAAAAATTACAATCTTACCGTCTAGGTGGAGCTGGATCAGGCACGACAATCATCCTTTGAGGAATAGGAGGTCTAGCTGGTGGTCCAGGTTCAGGAATTTCATCTCTATCCTTATTTTTACCGCTCCTAGGAGGAGGTTCCACTTGACTAAGGGTGCGCCCTTCTTGAATCTGTTGGAAGTTTCTTCGTAAAGTATCACCGCCAGGTGCTTGGATGATACTACTAGGTTCTCCGGCTGTTTGAGGCTCTTCTTCTTCGTTCTCCGAACCAGAGTATCTGTAATCCTCTCTTTCTTTTTCCTGCTTCCTCTTTTTACATCTATCGATGTGATCTTTTAACTGAATTCTCACTTGTCGCTCAGTAGGTTGGTCCCTGATGAATGCGTGTTTGAGCAGCTGCTCGGTGTAAGGCCTTTCGTGGTAGTCTTTCACTAACACAGTCTCGATGAAACTGTGGAATTTTTTGTTCCATTTTTTGCTCTTCAGTCGCGGAGGCGGATTCCTTGGTATAAGAAACAGCGCCCTCATCGGATGCAACTATTACAATAGAATTAACATTTTGATATATAGAGAAAAAAAAAATTTGCTTGATCCGGCTCGAAGGACCAAAATGTGAGTTTGTTTTTAAATTAAATTTGTACACGTTTGTAAACATTGTGGGTCAAGGAACTACATTAGTATACGGTACTAACTTCATATTTATTCATTTGACTCGTTTATGCATCCATTAAAGGACAATCTATTTAAAGTATTTACCAAATTCGGATTTGTTTATTGTTTTTATCAACCTACATTAAAATCAATGCTAATGTATTATTAATAACGTTCTTTAATTAAAATTAAATAAAATAAATAAGTTTTTGATAAAAATAGTGGTAGTTACCTCGCAAAGGGGTGGTTGAGATTCCGCCATCTCCAAAGCGGTGATTCCCAGTGACCAAAGATCGCTACGATTGTCGTACGTAGCATCGGGATTTTCGTCGCAAGCGATAACTTCAGGAGCCATCCAATAAGGAGTACCGATGAAAGTGTTACGGCGACCAATTGTGCGGTCGAGTTGCGCAGAAACACCAAAATCCACTGAAAAAATGAAAAAAATTTCAATTTTTTACTTTTATAAACAAAACAAAGTAAAAAATTGATAAAAAGAGGATACAAAAGGGATAGAAATGTATGGGGAATTATCCAATTGATTCAAAATATGTTGAATATCATTAATCTGGGCATTTTGGAACACTATGGTTGTAGTAAATCTCAAAATATCCAATGGACGAGTTCTATACAAGGGAAAAATACTGAAAAAGGTTAGTAGCATAAGGAAGTGGTTTTTCCAATCTATTTTTAGTTTTTCTTATGTTTTGAGTCCCTTTACCACCCTTGCTGTACCCGAAAAGTTTGCAGTTCTATTTAGTTTGGGGTATATCAATACAGGTTTGTTTGGCTTTGTTTGTGACAGCTGTCATTAGTTGTTTGTCAACTGTAAGATGTAAAATACCCCAAACTAAATAGACCTGCAAACTTTTCGAGTGCAGCATGGGTGGTAAAGGGACTCAAAACATAAGAAAAACTAAAAATAGATTGGAAAAACCTCTTCCTTATGCGACTATCCTTTTTCAGTATTTTTTTGTTCGTTATGTTGGCAGTAATTCCCTTGTATAGAACTCATCCATTGCCAAGCCTGATAATAATAAAAACGTTGACCCCATAGTAGTTGGCAACACTTTCTACAATACACACCAACAGCTGTCTTTGTAGATAATTTATTACGTTTAGTATTTTTTTTTTATAACAAAAATAATTAAATTATTTCATATATTTAAGTGGTGGCATTGGACTTGAATAATCGTAGCACTTGGCAAAGCATAATTTCGGTTTCATTATTTTAATACAATTTAATTGAGAAACTAACAGATGGGTAACTTGGGCAAACTTCCAAATATTAATATTAATAGATGCCGGATAAGCCCTATCGATTTATAAATGAAAAATCTAGTAGTTGTTGGGCGTTTGATGTTATGTACGAGGTATGGTTGAAAGTTTTTATAAAATATCTTGTCGAAAATATAATAATATAAATAATTGACTCGAATATGGTTCAAGATAAAAAATGTCTAGATTGATTTTTAATGATACAAATTGATCTATTAATCACCAGTTGACATGGTTGTCGACTTAATAATTTTAATTGAGCAAGAGAGGGTACAGCAGAGGTGTAGGTCAGGGGTATTTGGGTATATTCTTGCTAAATTTGTTCAATTTTAAATCACTGTTTTGAGATCAAAATATAAAGAATATTTTTTTATCAGTATCCGGTATTACATGGTAAAAAAAAGCATGTATGATTAGATAATTGTGTGTCACAAGGTTTATTACATATAATTTATGTGTACTGTTAAATGAACTAATTAAACTTAGGTAATTTTCCAAAGTTTATGTAGAGATGAGAAAAAAAAATATATTATTAAATAAAGAGATATGAGATAATTTAATCTGTGCCGCCTATGTTTAGTACATTGTTATAAGCACTTTGTTAGATAACTGAGAATTATTTGATATGGTTATCCTAATCAACCTATTTTAAGAAATCTTATCATTCGACTACTTGTTGATAATAATGATTATACAATGTCAATAAAAATGACATGGATTGCTGATTAACGAAAACGGAAAAGACATTAGGCTCAGTATATTTTTCTTCGTATATATATATAAATATAAATCTGCATTCTAATTTCAAACGATGTGATTGAGAAATTTTGTGTGAATAATATCCCATAATTTCATTTAATGTGCTGATTTCCATAAAAAATATGCAATTATTGTTTTCAAACTTTCTTCTATCTTATAACCAATTACGTATATAGTGTGGGAGTTTGTTGTTGTTTCGCAAACATTTGTATACAGGGTGTATCAACAATCAACTTACCTAATTTAACTTCAGCATTGTCCGTCAACAAAACGTTCTGTCCTTTAATATCTCTGTGTATAACTTTGTTGGTATGTAAATACGACAATCCCCTGAGTATCTCTCGACAAATATAAGCAATCCACTCCTCTTTCAATGACTGCCCTTTAGTAGATTTTACCAAATCCGTTACCGATCCTAATAAAAAAAAATTATAATAATTTTTATTAATTAAAACATTAAATGAACAAGTTTTACCTGCTCCACAATATTCCATTACCAACCAAAGTTGGTCGTCTTTTCCAGGCGGAGATTTTTTAATAAACGCCCCGTAATATGTAGCGATGTTTCGATGGTTCGAATACTTCTTCAGTACGTTAATCTCGAGCTTAATTTCTTCTTCTTCGTCCTCGGTTACGTCCATTACTTTTATGGCGGCAAGTTGTCCGGTTTTCGTGTGTCGCCCCTAAAAATGTTTTATATTTATTTTCCTCAATGAAATTGACATATTTTAATGGGGACAATAGCCTAGATATTAATTTAGATTTCGCCGTGGTTCCTCTTAATTTTTTTTCGGTTCATTGTCATTGTTTATTTCATTGACCGCAAATATGATGAAGGAATTCAATGTTAGCGAGAGAGAAAATATTCGAAAGAGTTTAACAGGGATATAATGGGTAAAAGCTTAAATATTTGAATGAACAATCCAATAATATTATTGTAAGAAGGATAAGATAGTTATGGATAATGACAGTGACAAATTTCATCATTCTTTTTTAAAGTGAGTTATTTTTTTTTCATTTTTATTCAATTCGCGTGTAATGTTTGTGCTACAGGTTTAAACTATTATGAAATTAAATGTATAATAAAAAAAAATTAGGCTTATCTTCTGGTAACATCTTTGACCTCGCTAAAATACAGGGTTACGCAAGGATTTTAGTTTGTTTATAAAAGGACGATTGTTAATTTCCTTACTTACTGCTTTGACCTTTTTCAATAACTTGATGAATGTAAAATGTTTTATTCAACAATACATTTTGGCTGTTAGTAGATGTCAAGATATTTTTTCCTAATTAAAAACAATTTACTGGACGTCCCAAATAAAAGTAATTAATAGATATCGAAGAATACATATATTATACAGCCAATTATTTTGATTTACCTCCAATAAAAATTTATATGCATAACTCAATTGCTACTGTTAAAATTGTTAAAATTTAAACAAGTTTCTTGTATATTTGATTAGGAAATACCAATAAATATAATAAAAGATAACCTGTCTTTAAATAAATCCAGTTGTTACGGTATTATTGAACTAAGTTGGCCTTTGGCTGACTAATTTAGATCATTGGACCTGTTTTACAGTCCATTAGAAATCCGATTAAATTACCTATACCGCAATGAAAATTAGAGGTTTCATATCCCACTTCTGAATATGATTTTCAATAAAAAAAAAGTAATATAGGACGAAAATAAATTGAATAATTGTGGTGAGTCATTCGAAATTGCCTGTCCCTTATCCGAAGGTTCCCCTTTGCTAAAAATATCGGATTTCATGTATACAAACACACATTGAAAAATAAACATAGTTAAAGATAATGATAATCATAAAATAAACAAAATTCTTGGCTTGTGTATTTATTTTTATCTGGATTTGCAGCATACATAAGAAAATAATAAAATATATAGGGAGATTGAGCAGAAAGTTTAATTGATGATACCCAATATCGGGGTGGACTGTTTTCTGTGTCCCACACCGTATAGGAAAGAGTTAAATCTACTTTTGGTCTTTGTATCGACGATCCTTAAAATTCCATAAGAAAGTAAAGGAGGATTCGATTTATACAAAACGCCTGAAGTCGAAAAATAAGAAAAAAGAAACCACGATTTGAATAAAATATGCGACGAAATCTGTTCCGTCCTTGAACCGGTCGCGGTCGACGAGTCCTCATTGGTATTCGTGAGGGTGTTACATACACGTACTTGGAATTGTAATATAAAATTGTTCTATAACATTTTTAAATTACCTTTATTGGGCATTTTAGAAAAAAAAAAAGAGGAAAAATAATATAGAAGCCCATTCCTTGAATTTGTGTGGAAAAAGAAAACTAAATCCTACCCAACAATTCAGTTAAATATCAAAACTTTGTACTGTAAATGTTACGTACTTATGTCGTTTTTTTTCTTGTATAATTAAACCATTGGCCTGTGAAATACTACATACAAATTCCATTAAATTGATCCCAATAATAATAAAATGATCTAATTTTATCCTTCATGTATGTATATGCGATTACGTTCCGCATTCAGTTCTAAGAAATTTGCAAGTATTTATTTTTATTTTTCAACAAATTACAACCTTTCGATTATTCAATCCTTGCAATTGGAATATTTATTTTATAAAAAACATTAATATTTAATGGTTTTTAATCATTTACAGACAAGTGGAGTTAATTAGAAACAATTATTTATTTTATTTAGTTTGAATCCTATTTATGACAATACAAGCCAACGAAATTTTTTTGAACTACACTATATATCTAATCGATGGATTTTGTAGCCTCTAATAAAAACAAATATCTACAGAACCATTTTCACAGGAATCTTAGTTAGTCTCTATATAAATTCATCAGATTTTTTCTAAGTTAAGTCTATTCTAGCTCATTTTGTCATGTTTCCGACTACACAATATAATCTACAACTACTAATGTTTATATCGACTGTTTTTTGCGCAAGAACAAAAAATATTTCAAGGTAATAAAGTAAAAACAATAATGCCTGTCATCCTTATAAAAATATATCAATAAAATTATCAAAAGATGACTAACAGTTAATGAAATATTTTTCAAAAGGTAACCAAGATAATAAGAAAGTAACTAAGATATTCTAAATGTATACAAATTAAATCTATTTAAATATAACCAACAATTAATTTTTAAGAATTATCAAATACTGACTCACCCAGAAGGAAAGACTGTAAATGATAACTATTTCCCGTTATTTTACCATATAATTCCCAAACAAAATTGATTTTTATATCAATATATCATTTTAAGAAGTAATGAAGGCTAAAAAAACCCTATGTAAGCCGGTCACTTTAATTATCATTCAATTAAAACATTAGACATGCTTTAAATTTTCTAGATACGAAGAACAAGTTAAAAATCCCCCAAGGAGATTTATTTCAATAAAAAGGAACCACGTGCATACAAAATTAGGAAATTTTGACATTTGTGTTTATATTGATATAAATATTAAGATACCTTTTGCAAAATAATATCCACACTACCTATAAGGTTAGGTTATTGTTCCCAAGTTATACGAGATTCTGGTCCACTCATCATATCTTTTAATTAATTTAATCTTGTCTGTTCTCTTCTGAGAAAATGTGAGACGAAGGATGACACATGGATGAATGATTGGGAAAAAACCGAAAAAAAATTTAGAAAGTCTTACCTTGTAAACTTGTCCGTACGTCCCATTTCCTACGACTTCTATAAGCTCAAAGATTCCTGCTGGATCCTGCAAAGAAATTTGTTTTGATAACAAAAGAAAAACTTGTGTATTATAATGTTGTAAGAGACGATGATTCACACCCATAAAAATGACTTGTTTACAAAGAAAATTAACACCGATCGGATTAATTTATGGTGTCTTTGAACTTCAAAAAACGTGCATTAATTATTTTTCATTTGAATCTTACCTTTAGGGCTGTCAAGTCGATATCATCCAGTGAACAGTTCACCGACGGGGGCATTTGATGCGCCATTTTGATTAAGTTCACTCACTTTATAATCAAAATAACACTGTTCTCTTTCGCGTGCCCGTTTTACACTACTTAATTAGAAAAATACATTAAGGATATAGCCATAGATTGAATAAAATCTAGTATCACACTGTTGTTAAAGTATAAAATGCATAATTAGTTGGAAAAAACGTTCTCTTGCAATTCACAAAACATGTTTTCAGACTTCGGCGCACCCTTCTCTGTCGACGAGGAAACGAAGACAGAAGATAATTGGATAGTTGGCTAGTGTTGCCACCAGCCACTGCCACGACATTGACAGCCGGCAGAGTTAAGATATGACTAAAGCTACAAAGCACGTTGTTTTAATATTCAAAGAATATTTACACAAACTGGGGAAACTCAAAAAGAATCGGGAATTACTCAATTAATATCACGTAATGGAATTTAGCTCAAGTAGGTGGTTTATTTATTTAATATTATATAATATACACTTATAAATTAATAAAAAGTTGGATAGTTTGAAATAATTAAAAAATAATATCCCGTAAATTTGATAAATAAAAGTCTGAATCAATTTAATAATTATTGTTTTAACATTTATTACTGTTTTAATTCAAGAAAAAAAGACTTGCTTACCTCTGTAGTTATTTCCCGTTCATTGGAGTTATAGGCACAGCCTTATTTACATTTGACTTTGAATCAATAGGTGTCTCTCTATTACACAGAGATCTTTAAATTGGACAAGAGAATAGTCCGTTGACCAGCAGATGTCGCGACGTCACCACAGTTAGTATTTTGATATAAAAACTAAAATATGTAAATTTCTGGTTGTTTATAATTTGTAAGTAAAATCTTTAGACGCGTTTAATTAGTTCGAAACGTCATCATTACTGATATACCAGTGGGAAAAACAATCTTTATGTGGATTTTCTTTCGTCATAGGTGTATGATGAAATTTTTTGAAGGGGTTAATTTATTAGTAAATGTTTTTGAAGGCCATGGCCGGGAGTATGGACGTGTAAGGAAAGGGGTTTAATTGATTAATTATTAGTTGGGAAGTAACAGGTTTCAAAATAAAGGAAGTTTTAAAAAAAGGCAACTTTATATATTTCAATTCATGTCTACCAAAAAAGTGTAATACACAGAAAAAGAAAATAAAACATAAAAAATTCAGATTAAATCATATAAATTACAAAGCTAAAGACTAGTTAGTTGGACAACTTTTTTTTATTACCATAATTTTCTTATCGAATATCATCCAGATTTTGTTATGTTAGTGAGCAGATCTTATACATTATACAAAGTGTTATTTATATTTTTTCTTTATTGCTTGCAAGTGATATGTAGTTGTCGTAGACGGTTAATTGAAAAAAACAAGAATACAAAAAAATATAATTAAACGGGAAAATTCGCGAAAGCTATACAGAAATCGCAAAATTGACAACGATACAAAAGTTATACAAAAAAAAACTATAATAAACGCTACAAGTAGACTTAAAAAATAAATATGGCTGCTATCTACATGTCATACACTGATTTATCAGCTATAACAATTTTATATATAGTCACAAATAGGTCATGTCTTAAAAGGTCATTTTATTCAAAAAATAAATAAATAAATATAAATATTTACGAATTGTTTGAAGAAAATTGCTAGGATAATTAATAATTGGAAAATAATTTAAAAAAAATAAGGGAATCAGTATTCAAGATACAGGGTGTGAAACTTCGAATTCTGAAAAAAGCTGCAAATAAAAAAAAGGGACATTTTTCCTTTAATTTTTTTATTATAATTTATTCAACTTGTATATTTATACGTATTTAATAAAAATTTTCTACCATTCAAGACACGACCTTTTATGATTTTTTTTTTTCAATTTCCACTTAAAGGGACCCATCAATAATTATTGTAACACTTCACGATTCTTACACAGTAAATCTTAAATAATTGTATTTATCCGTTTGCTACGTAATTGATGACAATTCTTCCTTTTTTTTACTGTACATTTAATAGAGAGGGTGGGGTGGAAAGGCTTAGGGGGTATAGAGTACATCATCGTTCATATTTTTCGAAAAGAAAAAAAATTATAAAAAATTGTGTTAATTGTAGATACGACGATACAGACGAATGGTAGATCGAAGGTTTCATTTTTTTGTTTGCTATATAGTAGGCGCACAAAATATTTAGCTTTGTTTTCAAAAACCAGTTCGGAATAATTGAAAAAAAATTAAATTAAATTTGGGTATTTTAATGTATTTTTATAAATAAAATTTTTATTAATTAATTTAAATTATTTTAATTATTTATTTTGTAGAATTCTGATAATTTAATCAGTGTATTTTTATTTTTTTTACAAATAAATTATAAAAAATATTTTTTTAATTTGATAAATTGATTTTAATATTATTTTAATTAATTATAATTAATTTTATTATTTTTTCTTAATTATTAAATTATCATTATTTGTTTGAAATTGAGTTATTACAGTTTATAGAATATTTTGTTATTCAAATAAATCCCAATTACTTGATTATTTATTCAATAAATGAAAAAAAATTAAACTTATTTTGGGAATTTTAATGTATTTTTATGAATAAAATTTTTATTATTTTATTTAAATTATTTTAATTATATATTTTGTAGAATTCTGATAATTTACTCAGTGTATTTTTATTTTTTTTACAAATAAATTATAAAAAATATTTTTTAAATTTGATAAATTGATTTCAATATTATTTTTTCAATTCAATTAATTTTAATTAATTTTATTATTTTTTATAAATTATTAAAATATCATTATTTGTTTAAAATTAATTTATTAAAGTTTAGAGTATTTTAACATAAATTGTAATCAAATAAATCCCAATTACTTAATTATTTATTAAATAAAAAAAAAATCCATACTGGCATAAAATTGAGTGAAATATTTGTTACGACGAGTAGAGCTTGTATTTTGTGTACAACTGGCCATAATTAAATTACCATTTTAATTTAATTTTTCATGAAACCTTGTTATTAAAAATTTTACCCAACAAACTAGACGAATTTAAATAAAAAAATAAATAAAATTAATTAAAAAAAAAACAGTTTTTAACTAATTTTTTAATTAATTTCAGTTCTTGATTTGGCAGTGTACCATGGTACTGTTGATATGCACTTTTAAATTGGCATTTTTTTATTCGTCCACCATTGATTGTGATAAATTTTCGTCTCAATCTGTTAGGGGAAAAAAATTCGGAAAAAATTTGGATGCCTAAATTTTATAATTATTAAATAATAAAATAGATCAATCACAGACAATTCTCAAAAATAATTTAAAGGATTACATTATAATATAAGTCTATCTACACACATCCTTACTTGCACACTATTGTTAAATTAGAGGAAATACAAAAAAAATTATATAGCTGTTAAATAAAATTAAATAAAATAGGAAATATTTCCTATTTTATAGAATTTTTACAATTTATAATAAGCATCAGTTTGTGTGTGTCTATTTATTTTAATATTAATTATATAAGTAGTTGTAGGATTATTTCAAAAATGAAATAATAATATTACCTTGGTATGAGTAATTTTTTACAATAAAATTATTATTGTAATTGGCAACTTTCAGACTTAAACTAATTATACAGAACAGTGTGTCACAACGAAGAGTTAATTATTTGAGGGGGGTTTTCGATCGATTTATTTTTATGTTTTAAATAATAATTCTTTTGAGTGCCCCCACAATTTAAATACGAAAATAAACGTTTTTCACCAATAAAATCCTTATTTAAAAAAATTCTTTTATTTTCCACCGATCGTAATTAATTAATTAAATTTAAATAGAAAAAATTATTAGAATAATTTCTATAATTTATTTCTGTTGATTCAAAGTTTTTTTCGAAATAATTAAAATATTTTTCACATTAATTACGATCAATTTTACCAAAAAAAATATAAATAAATAAAACATGGCACCATTTCTATCTATCTTTCTCTCTAAATAAATCTTCACAAATATTCCTCTTCAACAACATCAAAACTTTCGCTCCTTATATCTCTTTCTTTCTCATTATAACCATATCAATTGCATTATTCATCTCACGCACTCTTTTTTTATAGTTTATTTATAATTATTTGTTGTTATTTAAATATTTTAAATAAATAGTCTGCATTTCCACGTAACAATCACTAAAATCACTAGAGACATCGAGGGGGTATTTCTACTGCTATAACCACCGACCACTTGTACCGAAGGTGGCTCATCGTGCGTTATCGGAGGCTTTGAACCAGCAGTCGGCTGATTATTATTATGATTATCATTATTATCAATATTGTTCATGCTGCGTTGCACACCTTCATTATCATCTGAAAAAATAATAAAAAAAAATTAAAACACTATATACGCCTGATTTTTGTTCAACTTACCGTTAGTTGAAGGTCCGTCTCCGGATCCGGACCCTCTCACCAAATCGTCTTCTTCGTCTTCAATGTCAGGACCGGCTCCGGATCCCGAGCCTTCGGTGCCGTCTCGTTGCATATCCGATTCTGAGTAATTAGGGCCCACAGAACTTATCGCCATCTGCAAAAAATAATAAATTTTGCTACCAAGTTATCTTCTTCAGAGACTTTTGGTCTTTGAAGTTTTCTTCGGAGACTTTTGGTCTTTGAAGTCTTGTTCAGAGACTTTTGGTCTTTGAAATCTTCTTCAGAGACTTTTGGTCTTTGAAGTTTTCTTCGGAGACTTTTGATCTTTGAAGTTTTCTTCGGAGACTTTTTGTCTTTGAAGTCTTCTTCAGAAACTTTTTGTCTTTGAAGTCTTCTTCAGAGACTTTTTGTCTTTGAAGTCTTCTTCAGAAACTTTTTGTCTTTGAAGTCTTCTTCAGAGACTTTTTGTCTTTGAAGTCTTCCTCAGAGACTTTTGGTCTTTGAAGTCTTCTTCGGAGACTTTTGGTCTTTGAAGTCTTCTTCAGAGACTTTTTGTCTTTGAAGTCTTCCTCAGAGACTTTTGGTCTTTGAAGTTTTCTTCGGAGACTTTTGGTCTTTGAAGTCTTCTTCAGATAGTGAAAAATATTCGACTGACTTTGTACCAAGAGTTCTCCTAGGCCAAATTATTTGAATAATTGAATGAAACTTTTTGCAACCACCTCTGATTTATGCGCTCCTAGTTATATGAATATATTTATTTTTATTATTTTCTTTTTTTAGGACTTCAAAGCTCCCTAGTGCCCAAAAGATGATATAATTTTTTGCATGTAGTTCTGCTTGTTAAAGGAATTTTTCTTTTTTTACGAATAAGATTTCAAAAACGATTTAATTGATTTAAAAAGATTTTAAGATAAGGTAATGGAACGTGATAGATATGTATCAGAACACGACGAGATAATGTCATCGAATTAAACCACAGAGTAACAGATATGAATTGTTATACATCCGTGGCTACAGGGTGTCTTAATATCGATCACGTTATCTTGGATATCAATCAATTACATTCTAAAACAATAGAAGGGAGTGTCTTGCAGATGTGATGGAACAATGAAAATGTGTTACTCAATTAAGTGTTTGATGTGAGAATAGTTTTGATGTACAGGGTGGTCTCTAAATATATTTTTTCAATAAGTAAGAAAAGTGTTACATTAATTTGTAAAAATTCCCATTTACCATGGGCGTACGAAATTTTTTTTCAAAGGGGCTTTAAAATGGGATAATAAGAAATAAACTTACATGGTGTACTCGTCTCAATTTGTCCACTAAATCGGCCACTCTGGGATCGATGTTTTGTAAATTTGTGCTGGGTTTGACTTCGGGATTATATTTTTGCATGTCAAAACCTACGTCTACAACGGTTTTGGTGTATCTGGAAAAAAACATCGGTATACAATTAAGGTGATGGTGAATTTGGAAATGTCATATATGTAGAGGACAAAAAAAAAGGTATATTTTCAAATAGTTCACAAAAAAAAGTTAAGAAAATTAAGAGGACACTTACTTTAAGCCATTTTGTTATGGTAGGGATCCAATGGAATTATTCGGGCAACTTTTTATGAGCATTTCATTTAAATAAATGACAAACTATCATATTTAAAGATTTATTAAAAATTACAGCATGCTAAATAAAGGAAAACTGTAATAAGCATAATGCGATTAAGATGGCTCCTTCTGCTCGACAGTTTGACAATTAAATGTCACTTGGAGTAGAAATGGAAATAATCAATTTTATTTTTTCCAGTGTTTTTATATTTATTTTTTACGATTTTTCACATATAAAAAATCGAAGAAAAACCAATTTAAGTTAAGCGTTTTCGGAAAAAAAGTTAAAAAAAAGAATAAATGTAATTAAAAAGGGTGATTTTATACACGGAATGTCAATGCCAACAAAATGCGAGGAATCGAGAAGGTATTAAGGTTACGAGTCGAAGCCTTTCATTCCTTCTAATTTACTTTGAACTGAAAAAAGGAGGATGGAAGAGAAAAATTCAATTTCCAAAAGAAAAGTTTTCGTAGTTAATACCTGTATTCTACGACGTCTTTTAAATTGGGTTCGATAAAATTTTTTCAAGTCAACATTTACATAAATTAAAAATATCCTATAAAAATTAAAATTTTTATTTTAAATAATAAACAATTAATTACGAATACTTACTCAGCAATTCTTTCGCCGTTCCAGCATTGCTGATCCTTCCTTTCAGCAAAGGATGGGTCCTGGCAAAGGGTATTCGCCAAATTAGCGTAGAACCCTTTGGTTTTCGCAATGGCCGCTAGGAAATGCGTTAGTTCGTTTTCAGGTAAAGGTGAAAAGTTTCTCGGGCTAGTGCTTCGAGGTTTACCACTCGCGGTTGTCGGCAGTGGCGTACTAGTGTCCGCTAAAAGGGGGTTTTCTTTTTGGGAAAATTCGGCGGAGCCGCAAATTTTTCTAACCTGAAATCAAAAAAAATCAATCAGTTGATGGTTTTTACACACTGTATTATGTGAGGGTGTAAATAAGTATAGAAATAAAAATTTTTATTCGGAAAATCTAGTTCTCATTTTAAATCAATCATCTGTAATATTCGGATTTCCAACAAATACATTTTCAACCAAAGTTATTAGTTTTTGGTAACAAAATAGTGATATTACCATTAAATTTTCAACTCCAATTTAGATTGGATGCAAACACATTCAATCTATTGAATTTCCTCGTCTTTATTACAGCAATTCTAATAGAGAAACTTTTCGTAATGTCCATAATTTTCGATTTCCTATTTGCATATTAATATTTTTCCTGAAAAAGGAGATATTCCACCGAAAACTTGAATCGTGAATCCGGCTCGAAGAACCATTCGAAAAAAAAAACGAGTTTGCATAATTTTAGATACTATAATTTACCAGAGGACCCGACTTTTCGACATTTTTTTTTATTTTGACTGTTTCAGTTGTAGCCAAAAATACATAAACCTTGATTCCACGGAAAAAGGAAAATTCGCGTACCGGCAGGACTATTTTTCATCCATTTAGCCCTAAAATCAAAGTTTATACCCTTCAACGTCCTCGATCCTGCGGGTTAACTGGGAAATAATTCTTTTTTGTTGCTTTCTCGCAACCTTTCAATCTTATTTTCCTTTCTCCAAATGGGAGATCTGCCTCCTAATTGTTCCTTATAGATTTTTTAGGGTATTGTTTTTCTTGGTAGTCCTTTGTTAAAAATGGTTTTAGTCAGGCGTGGAATAAATCAAAACGCCAGAGTGGATGAATAGGAGAAAAAAAAAAGAGAAGAAGATGAATTTTTACCAATTTATATCGATCAAAATTTTCTTTTTAATTGGTTATAGTCTAGTCAATCAAAATCATTTACCACGTGTCATAGCAGCTTTTTTTCTCGCGAATAAAACATTTTGAAATCGCCGTATAAAATTTGCGTGTGTATAGGGTGTGTATAAAAAGTGTTCAAAGTTTAACTTCATAAATATCAAATTTCTCCATTTTTTTAAATAGAACCACCCTGTTTTTTCTATTTTAATGCATTCAGGGAAAAAAATAAGGCAAGTTCATGTATACTTTCCTATACCTAAACCTTACCGTTATCCAGATATTAAATGTTTTCTGTAAATTTTTAGAGATGAAGGTCTAAATTTTGACACAAGCACTGAGAAATAAAAATTATTATGTGAATTTACTTGAATACATGGTAAATATGACAAAGTTTTTACAAGAACAATGGATAGTTACTGAAAGGTTAAAGTTATAGATAATTTTCATTGTGGTTAAAAAATGTTACACTTAAAATTTGGATAAAGCAATTTGTAACATGTGCAAAAAGTAAAATCAAATTCATGTTGTTACTTCCAAAAGTTAGGATCAATTAAGCTCGTCATATTTATGCTTAACTTGTTGCAGCTGGTACTAATTAGTAAAGTTTTGTAAAATGTTACGAATATCGATAAATTTTATTGTTTAAAACAAATTTGTATGGTTTCATGAGCGTACCCAACGATGGGTAGAGGGCAGTTATTTCTTTCCAGTGGAAGCTATAAAATTAATTATGAAAACAATTTTGGATTTGCCTTTACATGGAATAATAACATGGATTGAAGACTATGCAAAAAGCATAGGATTCCACTGCTTGTATCTTATTTCAAAAAAATATTCCACCAAAAAATTTTGAACATATTCGAATCTTCCATTAAAAAAACAGGATTTCAAGAGGTGATTTTAGGCATGGAAATCTACAAAATGCAAAGTTTTGTCCTTCATTGCGTAGGCCGAACCTCTCCATATATCGGGAGTGTCTACTACAAACTTTTACAGCTATTTATGTATTTGTGTCCTGTATAAATATTGTAGTTGGTGGAATTATGAATTGAATGGGAAAATATTGAAGATGTATAATATGTTTTCTTCAATAGAAAAAGAGAAGTGTGAATATGTCTACAAAAAGGAATAACAATGATCTGGGAGTGTGTGAGATACAAAATGTTGACCGCTCGCTTTATAAGGAATAACCGCCTACTGAAGTCGTTTGATATTTTACAATGTAATTAATTTAGAAAAAAACTTGTATTAAGTCGAATAATAAGTTTTTTCAGCCATAATTCTGTTTCTATACAGTTTTTTTCGTACAGAAAAGATTTTACACTTCTTTATATCGAAAATATTCAACAATCTTATTTGATAATTATAAAATAAGATATATAATTAGGTGGATTTGTGGCAACACCGTCACAAAACAAAAACAAAAATACATCTGCCATTATTCTTTCTTTTCCTACATTCTCTCCTACAAAACAAAAACAAAAAGCCAGACATTCAATGAAATGGAATGCGCTCAGACTGCAAGGTGCGTCTGAATGGAAATTTAAGCTGCTTCGGTACTCATGATCGGTACTTCAAGGTGTATACGTGAATATGTAACTACTATGCGGGTCGAACTGGCTGGCTAAGTTTGCCAGTAAACGAGTTGCAAGAAATTAATAAGGAAAAAGACAGATTTTGAAGCAAATATAAATTTTCAATCAATCGGGTGAAGTGTAAGTACAATACTGGTTTTGATATCGTGGGCAATCCAACCACAAATTATTTGCAATTAAACTCGTTTTTCTGGTACCCGAGAGAAAATTATCAATGATTCTTTCTAGTGACATACATAGCAAGTCTAGATCAGTGTGTCATATTAGAAAAGTAAAGATTTGATCCATTATATAATGAGATTCTTATTTTAATCTTCCAATTAATGCCCGTTTGGAAAGTGATACTATTTGAAGGTATAACTGGTCGATATCTCAATTGCTACAAAAGTCCTTTCCACCTTCTTAGAAAGAACAGGATGGACTCTACGGATACAGAATCGAAAACCCTGTAAGTTATGCTCTTGTTTCTGTAGATAAAGAATCTCCCTATACAAAATCTTTTGCTCCCTCCAGAGAACACACATATTTTTTCCATTTTGATCATTTTTTTTTGGTAAAACTTTTGGAATTCCTTTCAACGTATAAAAAACACAAAAGAAGTCAACAAACAAAAAAGGAGACCGAGATCTAAAGAGGGGATTTTCTCTAATAAAATGGTATTCTCTAGATCAAAGTTGGCTTTCCAAAGGATTCTATTATGAAGCACAAAAATCCGATTTTAAGGACCGTAACGAAATTATGCTTACAATATTTCACAATTAGCAACTTTACGGAATAAATAAGTACCTTTGGCAACAGCGAACAATTATTCTTTTCTCTCTTTTGAGTAGTTTTTCTTGTGTAGATATTTTCGAATGTTCAAAAGTCTATAACTCAAAATATTTCCAACAACGCCTACTACTTCCTTTGTTGGTTATATATCTCTGCGTATACTTTAGCGCGAAAAGAAGAAACAAACAAATTTATTACGTTAGAAATATACAAACATCTTTTAAAAAATCGATACTATCTGAAAAATTTATAGCATCCATATATCAATATTACACAAAGCATATATTTCGAACACTCCTTAGAACGATAAATTTTGTCTGTATTAAACTATCGTTAAATCAAATAAATTATCAAGAATTGTTAGAGGTGTCGATATGGGTACAAGAAACCTTCGCAACTACGGATCTGATAATACTACACCAAAAATACAAAGCTGTAAGATAAATCTCATCGAACTGGAACTAATAAAATTGTGCTATTAGACGTTTATTCACAAACACTATCAATGTTTCACTTAGAGAAGAAAAAAATGCCTAACGACTTGGGTTGGCCTCGTATAGGAATTTAACGGCAATTATTCGACATTTGATCAAGCAATAAAATATTTCATATTATTTTCTGGTGCAATAAAATGCGGTTGATTTCTCGTTCTTTGAAAGCGATATTCGTATTAGAAAGATTTGTTCTCTGCGATACATGATGGTAGTAATTTATCGGTAGCTTTGGAATTTTTAATATGCTTTGATGGAAAATGTATGCTTCAAGGTTTATGGAGAGCCAGGTGTAACAATATCGAATACAACAATTGCATATTAAACACCAGGTGGTTATTGACCGAGCACTATAATAATTTTTTCTACTACTAACGAAATTCAAGACAAAAATTGAAAATGATTCAGAGCAGCTTTCACCTCACAATCATCCAAGTGAATATTAACCATTCTACACAAGTAAAAGACTATACTTTCTCCACGACTAAAAAAAGAAAGCTTCCAGTGAGGATCGAACCCCAATCGTCCGCGCCAGAGTCAACGATTTCTACCACTAGACAAGGTGGAGGCCATGAAGATACAAAAAAAGAAGAACGGGTTGAGTTTAATTAGGTTAGGTTAGGTTCTTGACATATTATATTCTAATTTTCCAGTTTTTGCATGAATTTAGAAAAAATATTGTATGCAACTCTTGCAAAACGTGTTTTTTGCACTCGACGTCTTGTCCAACTCGGCCTAAAGACCTCGTTGGACAATTTCACGTCGCGTGCAAAAAACACTCACTTTTTGCACTTGTTGCATAAATAACTATTAAGCCTGAATTCTGATAATAATAGAATGATTGGCTAACGAGAGTGAATTTTTTTTCATTATTCACTGATGTGAAGAATATTTTTATGCTATAAATATGTAAAAATAATTTGTGCGTTATTATTTAGTCGCGGAGAAGTTATATTATATTTTTATGAATTTTATTTTATTTTGATTTAGTCGTATATTCAACTAAATGATAGTTTTGGTAAAGTAGATGCAGTTTGATATAAAATTCCATAGATCGTTATTAAATCTTGAAGTTTACGATGCTATAACTTTTGAAATGTCTTTTAGATTATCTCACTATATATCTTAAAATTAAGCCTGAAGAGAGTATAAAATCTAGCAATAACGTTGTTTATTTTGAGTTATATTTCAAAGAAAAATAGTGACACTGACGTAATAATAATATGGGATTTAAATAAAAATAATTTTAAATACTCTGATAAAAAAAGAAGAAATCCATTTGTACGCCATCGGATTAACTTCTATTGCAAAAGGTGAAAAGAAAAATAATCAAAGTAGGTATATATATGGTAATCCTATTAATATAAAGTAATAATTCATAGTGCTGTCATCAAACAAGTTATTGTTCAAATATAATGTCGGTAGTAAGGCTACAAGATTTATCATTTGTGTCATCTAATATTAAATGTAATTAATTTAATTTGGAAATTTAAAAAAAATATACATAATTTAAGACATGCTACTAAAACAAAAAAATTACCAAGTATTTTGCATATTTTATGGGGTTTACTGTGTCGTTAAAATGATTTACAACAATACTCATACCAGTTTTTTTTTATATTAAATTCATTCTGCTTTATTGTAGACTGAGTCCTTTTATTCAATTTTACTTTTTGCAAGGCAACGGAATCTGTTCGTACTTTTTAGTTTCTAAACAAGGGATTTGTGAATTTGATTCGACAATAGCCGTATGTTAATTACTCCAGGTAACTTTCGCTCTCTCTCTCTTTCTCTTTGAAATTGGATGTTGAGAATAACTCGAAAATTTAATTAAATTTTAATCTACAACGGGTGATGTGACTGAATGCACCAGAACCGTTATATGTATCCAGAACAATATAAGTTGTAATAACATTTTCAACATCAAAGACACTGATTGACTGAATTAATATAGATAAACTGGTAGGAGAAGAAGACAGGATCGTTTGCAAAATTTCTTCTTACTTTTCCCCCCACTCTGCATTTTTTCATTCCCATATCACTTTAATTTTTCATTTTCTTCACAACGTTCATCTCTTTCTTCATTTTCATTGTCTTCCTTTGCTCTTCCCAAGATATCCTGCTTCACACTTTACTCTACACTTCTTCATTTTACTCTGATCCTCTTCAGATTCTTCACATTATTTTTTTTTCCTTTGATATTTTGCTTCACACTTTACTCTACACTTCTTTGCTGTGATCATCTTCATATTCTTCATTATTTTTAACAATTTCTTCGATAGATATACATTAGTTAATTAATTTGAGATATTCCAATATTGTTTAACGAGAAACTAGAATAGATCCAGTCCTGTTTTATGCGGGAGATTGTAGAACACACTTATTTTCATTGAGTGGGTTATTATACTAGTCAGTTACTCTGTAACGGAACATGTTTGCACCCAGCAAAGATCATTAAATTGAGTTTATTTTTATTTAAACTTGTGATTTTTCTTCAAAGCAAATTACTCGGAAATTTCAATAAGAAAATTTCGTGACAAAGTCCTTGAAAAGTGAGATTCTAATTTCAAAGCTTCCGGCTTTTCCGAAGTTGTTGTCCTGAAGGTAAATTTGTTCTCGAAGCTGCTTAAAGGAAGTTCAGCAACTTTTTGAACAGATTTTAAAGTAGTTAAGATGGAAGTGGAAAACTAACTTTTTGAAAAACTTTTTGTACTGGGTATTTTATAAAAAAGGGTAGGAGAGAATACCAAGATCCTTGAGATATTTAAGGGCGGTATTATTGTACCCAAGGGTGGTATGTTGACTTACAGCTCGTCGTTAAGGGCAAATTAACTTTCGGTTATAATAACAATTCCAGAATTGAAAATATTCCGACAAGTAAAAATTCTTTAGCAGAGTTACGTGGTGTCAACTGTCTTATTAGACTCGGAAGCATATTACTGACTTTTATTAGATTTCAAATGAATTTTCGTAGACTCGGACTTTATACGAAAATTTCTCCACTTTGAAGTGGAAAGTTGGAAATCAGTGACGTTACAAAGAGAAAAATATCTGCTATTTATCATAAGAAATCCTTTATATCTTTCTAAAAATGTGTAGTGAGAGTAGCAAACATTTCGACATAAAATTTTTCAAAAGCTTTTCAGTAGCTTTATTCAAATAGACACACGAATATACTTGTAAGCGAATAGCGAGAAAAAAAAAGTAACGAGCGTTATTGTATTGTGTTGGTGTATCTCTTTCCAAATCGCATATGAATGACTTTAATCTAAGGTAATGGTGCTCGTATGACGAAAGTAAAGTAAATGAGCTGGAAAATGCGATTAAAGGTATTCGAAATGGGTAATAAGCAACAAAAAACGATTTTTCGATACACCGGGTAGCATAGAATACTATATTCTTTAACGAGTGCAGAATGATGGCTATTATTCACGAGGATGAAGTTTCCAAGTGGATATTAGCCATTCTACACAAGTAAAAGACTATACTTTCTCCACGACTAAAAAAAGAAAGCTTCCAGTGAGGATCGAACCCAAATCGTCCGCGCCAGAGTCAACTATTTCTACCACCAGGCTATAGAGCATGTTAATTTTCAAAAAGGGATACGTAACATACAGTTTTAATCGAAACCCTTAAATTTTTAAATGATAATTGGGAGTTATAACTAAATATAACTACTGTTGTCCATTTTTTCTCTAAATAATACGTAAAATTATGATTCTATCATTATTTTGACGTTTCAAACGATGCGCTGTCAGAAAAATCGAAATAATCTGAATTTAACACCCGTATAAATCTGAGTAATTCCCAGCCAATGGTAATTACGATTAACTGTGTTTTTTGTAGTTCCTGGCCGCCATAATCAACTTAAATCAGTTTAGTCGCAACGCGAAATATTCCCATAGGAAATAATTAAAATAAATTTACAGTCCGACATGGTCGCGACTCTAGAAGTACTAGCTGGTACTTCCTAGTAGCCGCCAGGCCTGCCAGTTGCTGCGGAAATCGTCATCGCATCTTTGAAATATGTGTATGGACTTTTCTTTAGGCGATTTTTTAAATAGATCTAATACTAGAGATGGAAAGGTGATTTCAAATAATTTACAATATGCCGGAAGTACTGAAAACCAATAATGTTGTGTATGGTGGCGCCCGAGGTATTCTAACCTCTCTTACCCTTTTTTTTCAACAATTCTCAATAACGTACACGTTTAAATAAGTAAGATATATGAAGAGGTGATAATTTATATAAAAAAGAAATATGAAAACGTGTTTTACACACACTTTGAACGTGATTTGTAAGATTTTTAATGAATTTAAAATTAATTGATGTTCGAATGTATTGAATTACCACGAAATATGTGAAACAATCGAGATCATTTTAAACGTAAAACAAGTAGCACTAATTGATAATTATTGGATTAATTTTAAGCCAATTAATAAATTATTGGATAGAAATTAGAAAAAAAAATCTAAATACCATTCCATGTATTATCCGTGAGAGGTTTGGAAGCATCACTAAAGTTATAATAATAGTTTGTTGTAAGTTAAGAGTCTATCTCATTATAATTTTGTATACATTGTCCTATATGGATAATGAATTACTATGGATTCGATGCCGAGTTTGATTTTTCAGGCGATGAAAATATAATGGAGAACGCCTGGAGAAAAATATTCTAATATATGGAAATATTTCTTAGCGTTTTATAGGAATACAGCAAGACAACATCAAATCCTTAAGAAATAGGACATAAAATATTTTCCATCCCTTGGAAAGCTGTGAAAAGTTTTTTTTAAACAGACTGTCTAGAGAAATTAGCCCAGTTATGGGCATCTATTTTTTTGTCAAACTTTTTGAAAAAATGTAAAATTTTTCGCTGAATCGATTTCCGAAGACTAGAACGTTCTATCTATCATATTAGTCAAGTTATGCAAGTTGAAGCAAGGGGTAAGTATGGAAATATTTAATGTAAACTGCATTGTGCTAACTTCTCTCCTGGGCGGAATTATGGACTCAAAATACACGGGAGAATGTAAAATTGTCCGCTGGATCGATTGCCGAAGACTAGAACGTTCTATCTATCATATTAGTCGAGTTATGAGCACTTTTAGTTTCGAAAACGGGATTTTCGAAAATTTCATGACTTCATTTGAAGGAGAAAAAATGACTTTAGACAAAAACAGACTGTGGCAGTCGATTTTTCGCATCAAAAAACCCCTCCTGACCAATTTTGAGCGATTTTTATTCCAAAAACGTATTTTTTGTCGAAAATTTTGAAGCAAGGGGTAGGTATGGAAATATTTAATGTAAACTGCATTGTGCTAACTTCTCTCCTGGGCGGAATTATGGACTCAAAATACACTGGAGAATGTAAAATTGTCCGCTGAATCGATTGCCGAAGACTAGAACGTTCTATCTATCATATTAGTCAAGTTATGCAAGTTGAAGCAAGGGGTAAGTATGGAAATATTTAATGTAAACTGCATTGTGCTAACTTCTCTCCTGGGCGGAATTATGGACTCAAAATACACGGGAGAATGTAAAATTGTCCGCTGGATCGATTGCCGAAGACTAGAACGTTCTATCTATCATATTAGTCGAGTTATGAGCACTTTTAGTTTCGAAAACGGGATTTTCGAAAATTTCATGACTTCATTTGAAGGAGAAAAAATGACTTTAGACAAAAACAGACTGTGGCAGTCGATTTTTCGCATCAAAAAACCCCTCCTGACCAATTTTGAGCGATTTTTATTCCAAAAACGTATTTTTTGTCGAAAATTTTGAAGCAAGGGGTAGGTATGGAAATATTTAATGTAAACTGCATTGTGCTAACTTCTCTCCTGGGCGGAATTATGGACTCAAAATACACTGGAGAATGTAAAATTGTCCGCTGAATCGATTGCCGAAGACTAGAACGTTCTATCTATCATATTAGTCGAGTTATGAGAACTTTTAGTTTCGAAAACGGGATTTTCGAAAATTTCATGACTTCATTTGAAGGAGAAAAAATGACTGTAGACAAAAACAGACTGTGGCAGTCGATTTTTCGCATCAAAAAACCCCTCCTGACAAATTTTGAGCAATTTTTATCCCAAAAACGTATTTTTTGTCGAAAATTTTGAAGCAAGGGGTAGGTATGGAAATATTTAATGTAAACTGCATTGTGCTAACTTCTCTCCTGGGCGGAATTATAGACTCAAAATACACTGGAGAATGTAAAATTGTCCGCTGAATCGATTGCCGAAGACTAGAACGTTCTATCTATCATATTAGTCGAGTTATGAGCACTTTTAGTTTTGAAAACGGGATTTTCGAAAATTTCATGACTTCATTTGAAGGAGAAAAAATGACTTTAGACAAAAACAGACTGTGGCAGTCGATTTTTCGCATCAAAAAACCCCTCCTGAAAAATTTTGAGCAATTTTTATTCCAAAAACGTATTTTTTGTCGAAAATTTTGAAGCAAGGGGTAGGTATGGAAATATTTAATGTAAACTGCATTGTGCTAACTTCTCTCCTGGGCGGAATTATGGACTCAAAATACACTGGAGAATGTAAAATTGTCCGCTGAATCGATTGCCGAAGACTAGAACGTTCTATCTATCATATTAGTCGAGTTATGAGAACTTTTAGTTTCGAAAACGGGATTTTCGAAAATTTCATGACTTCATTTGAAGGAGAAAAAATGACTTTAGACAAAAACAGACTGTGGCAGTCGATTTTTCGCATCAAAAAACCCCTCCTGACAAATTTTGAGCAATTTTTATCCCAAAAACGTATTTTTTGTCGAAAATTTTGAAGCAAGGGGTAGGTATGGAAATATTTAATGTAAACTGCATTGTGCTAACTTCTCTCCTGGGCGGAATTATAGACTCAAAATACACTGGAGAATGTAAAATTGTCCGCTGAATCGATTGCCGAAGACTAGAACGTTCTATCTATCATATTAGTCGAGTTATGAGAACTTTTAGTTTCGAAAACGGGATTTTCGAAAATTTCATGAGTTCATTTGAAGGAGAAAAAATGACTTTAGACAAAAACAGACTGTGGCAGTCGATTTTTCGCATCAAAATACCCCTCCTAACAAATTTTGAGCAATTTTTATTCCAAAAACGTATTTTTTGTCGAAAATTTTGAAGCAAGGGGTAGGTATGGAAATATTTAATGTAAACTGCATTGTGCTAACTTCTCTCCTGGGCGGAATAATGGACTCAAAATACACTGGAGAATGTAAAATTGTCCGCTGAATCGATTGCCGAAGACTAGAACGTTCTATCTATAATATTAGTCGAGTTATGAGCACTTTTAGTTTCGAAAACGGGATTTTCGAAAATTTCATGACTTCATTTGAAGGAGAAAAAATGACTTTAGACAAAAACAGACTGTGGCAGTCGATTTTTCGCATCAAAAAACCCCTCCTGAAAAATTTTGAGCAATTTTTATTCCAAAAACGTATTTTTTGTCGAAAATTTTGAAGCAAGGGGTAGGTATGGAAATATTTAATGTAAACTGCATTGTGCTAACTTCTCTCCTGGGCGGAATTATGGACTCAAAATACACTGGAGAATGTAAAATTGTCCGCTGAATCGATTGCCGAAGACTAGAACGTTCTATCTATCATATTAGTCGAGTTATGAGAACTTTTAGTTTCGAAAACGGGATTTTCGAAAATTTCATGACTTCATTTGAAGGAGAAAAAATGACTTTAGACAAAAACAGACTGTGGCAGTCGATTTTTCGCATCAAAAAACCCCTCCTGACAAATTTTGAGCAATTTTTATCCCAAAAACGTATTTTTTGTCGAAAATTTTGAAGCAAGGGGTAGGTATGGAAATATTTAATGTAAACTGCATTGTGCTAACTTCTCTCCTGGGCGGAATTATAGACTCAAAATACACTGGAGAATGTAAAATTGTCCGCTGAATCGATTGCCGAAGACTAGAACGTTCTATCTATCATATTAGTCGAGTTATGAGAACTTTTAGTTTCGAAAACGGGATTTTCGAAAATTTCATGAGTTCATTTGAAGGAGAAAAAATGACTTTAGACAAAAACAGACTGTGGCAGTCGATTTTTCGCATCAAAATACCCCTCCTAACAAATTTTGAGCAATTTTTATTCCAAAAACGTATTTTTTGTCGAAAATTTTGAAGCAAGGGGTAGGTATGGAAATATTTAATGTAAACTGCATTGTGCTAACTTCTCTCCTGGGCGGAATAATGGACTCAAAATACACTGGAGAATGTAAAATTGTCCGCTGAATCGATTGCCGAAGACTAGAACGTTCTATCTATCATATTAGTCGAGTTATGAGCACTTTTAGTTTTGAAAACGGGATTTTCGAAAATTTCATGACTTCATTTGAAGGAGAAAAAATGACTTTAGACAAAAACAGACTGTGGCAGTCGATTTTTCGCATCAAAAAACCCCTCCTGAAAAATTTTGAGCAATTTTTATTCCAAAAACGTATTTTTTGTCGAAAATTTTGAAGCAAGGGGTAGGTATGGAAATATTTAATGTAAACTGCATTGTGCTAACTTCTCTCCTGGGCGGAATTATGGACTCAAAATACACTGGAGAATGTAAAATTGTCCGCTGAATCGATTGCCGAAGACTAGAACGTTCTATCTATCATATTAGTCGAGTTATGAGAACTTTTAGTTTCGAAAACGGGATTTTCGAAAATTTCATGACTTCATTTGAAGGAGAAAAAATGACTTTAGACAAAAACAGACTGTGGCAGTCGATTTTTCGCATCAAAAAACCCCTCCTGACAAATTTTGAGCAATTTTTATCCCAAAAACGTATTTTTTGTCGAAAATTTTGAAGCAAGGGGTAGGTATGGAAATATTTAATGTAAACTGCATTGTGCTAACTTCTCTCCTGGGCGGAATTATAGACTCAAAATACACTGGAGAATGTAAAATTGTCCGCTGAATCGATTGCCGAAGACTAGAACGTTCTATCTATCATATTAGTCGAGTTATGAGAACTTTTAGTTTCGAAAACGGGATTTTCGAAAATTTCATGAGTTCATTTGAAGGAGAAAAAATGACTTTAGACAAAAACAGACTGTGGCAGTCGATTTTTCGCATCAAAATACCCCTCCTAACAAATTTTGAGCAATTTTTATTCCAAAAACGTATTTTTTGTCGAAAATTTTGAAGCAAGGGGTAGGTATGGAAATATTTAATGTAAACTGCATTGTGCTAACTTCTCTCCTGGGCGGAATAATGGACTCAAAATACACTGGAGAATGTAAAATTGTCCGCTGAATCGATTGCCGAAGACTAGAACGTTCTATCTATCATATTAGTCGAGTTATGAGCACTTTTAGTTTTGAAAACGGGATTTTCGAAAATTTCATGACTTCATTTGAAGGAGAAAAAATGACTTTAGACAAAAACAGACTGTGGCAGTCGATTTTTCGCATCAAAAAACCCCTCCTGAAAAATTTTGAGCAATTTTTATTCCAAAAACGTATTTTTTGTCGAAAATTTTGAAGCAAGGGGTAGGTATGGAAATATTTAATGTAAACTGCATTGTGCTAACTTCTCTCCTGGGCGGAATTATGGACTCAAAATACACTGGAGAATGTAAAATTGTCCGCTGAATCGATTGCCGAAGACTAGAACGTTCTATCTATCATATTAGTCGAGTTATGAGAACTTTTAGTTTCGAAAACGGGATTTTCGAAAATTTCATGACTTCATTTGAAGGAGAAAAAATGACTTTAGACAAAAACAGACTGTGGCAGTCGATTTTTCGCATCAAAAAACCCCTCCTGACAAATTTTGAGCAATTTTTATCCCAAAAACGTATTTTTTGTCGAAAATTTTGAAGCAAGGGGTAGGTATGGAAATATTTAATGTAAACTGCATTGTGCTAACTTCTCTCCTGGGCGGAATTATAGACTCAAAATACACTGGAGAATGTAAAATTGTCCGCTGAATCGATTGCCGAAGACTAGAACGTTCTATCTATCATATTAGTCGAGTTATGAGAACTTTTAGTTTCGAAAACGGGATTTTCGAAAATTTCATGAGTTCATTTGAAGGAGAAAAAATGACTTTAGACAAAAACAGACTGTGGCAGTCGATTTTTCGCATCAAAATACCCCTCCTAACAAATTTTGAGCAATTTTTATTCCAAAAACGTATTTTTTGTCGAAAATTTTGAAGCAAGGGGTAGGTATGGAAATATTTAATGTAAACTGCATTGTGCTAACTTCTCTCCTGGGCGGAATAATGGACTCAAAATACACTGGAGAATGTAAAATTGTCCGCTGAATCGATTGCCGAAGACTAGAACGTTCTATCTATCATATTAGTCGAGTTATGAGCACTTTTAGTTTTGAAAACGGGATTTTCGAAAATTTCATGACTTCATTTGAAGGAGAAAAAATGACTTTAGACAAAAACAGACTGTGGCAGTCGATTTTTCGCATCAAAAAACCCCTCCTGAAAAATTTTGAGCAATTTTTATTCCAAAAACGTATTTTTTGTCGAAAATTTTGAAGCAAGGGGTAGGTATGGAAATATTTAATGTAAACTGCATTGTGCTAACTTCTCTCCTGGGCGGAATTATGGACTCAAAATACACTGGAGAATGTAAAATTGTCCGCTGAATCGATTGCCGAAGACTAGAACGTTCTATCTATCATATTAGTCGAGTTATGAGAACTTTTAGTTTCGAAAACGGGATTTTCGAAAATTTCATGACTTCATTTGAAGGAGAAAAAATGACTTTAGACAAAAACAGACTGTGGCAGTCGATTTTTCGCATCAAAAAACCCCTCCTGACAAATTTTGAGCAATTTTTATCCCAAAAACGTATTTTTTGTCGAAAATTTTGAAGCAAGGGGTAGGTATGGAAATATTTAATGTAAACTGCATTGTGCTAACTTCTCTCCTGGGCGGAATTATAGACTCAAAATACACTGGAGAATGTAAAATTGTCCGCTGAATCGATTGCCGAAGACTAGAACGTTCTATCTATCATATTAGTCGAGTTATGAGAACTTTTAGTTTCGAAAACGGGATTTTCGAAAATTTCATGAGTTCATTTGAAGGAGAAAAAATGACTTTAGACAAAAACAGACTGTGGCAGTCGATTTTTCGCATCAAAATACCCCTCCTAACAAATTTTGAGCAATTTTTATTCCAAAAACGTATTTTTTGTCGAAAATTTTGAAGCAAGGGGTAGGTATGGAAATATTTAATGTAAACTGCATTGTGCTAACTTCTCTCCTGGGCGGAATAATGGACTCAAAATACACTGGAGAATGTAAAATTGTCCGCTGAATCGATTGCCGAAGACTAGAACGTTCTATCTATCATATTAGTCGAGTTATGAGCACTTTTAGTTTTGAAAACGGGATTTTCGAAAATTTCATGACTTCATTTGAAGGAGAAAAAATGACTTTAGACAAAAACAGACTGTGGCAGTCGATTTTTCGCATCAAAAAACCCCTCCTGAAAAATTTTGAGCAATTTTTATTCCAAAAACGTATTTTTTGTCGAAAATTTTGAAGCAAGGGGTAGGTATGGAAATATTTAATGTAAACTGCATTGTGCTAACTTCTCTCCTGGGCGGAATTATGGACTCAAAATACACTGGAGAATGTAAAATTGTCCGCTGAATCGATTGCCGAAGACTAGAACGTTCTATCTATCATATTAGTCGAGTTATGAGAACTTTTAGTTTCGAAAACGGGATTTTCGAAAATTTCATGACTTCATTTGAAGGAGAAAAAATGACTTTAGACAAAAACAGACTGTGGCAGTCGATTTTTCGCATCAAAAAACCCCTCCTGACAAATTTTGAGCAATTTTTATCCCAAAAACGTATTTTTTGTCGAAAATTTTGAAGCAAGGGGTAGGTATGGAAATATTTAATGTAAACTGCATTGTGCTAACTTCTCTCCTGGGCGGAATTATAGACTCAAAATACACTGGAGAATGTAAAATTGTCCGCTGAATCGATTGCCGAAGACTAGAACGTTCTATCTATCATATTAGTCGAGTTATGAGAACTTTTAGTTTCGAAAACGGGATTTTCGAAAATTTCATGAGTTCATTTGAAGGAGAAAAAATGACTTTAGACAAAAACAGACTGTGGCAGTCGATTTTTCGCATCAAAATACCCCTCCTAACAAATTTTGAGCAATTTTTATTCCAAAAACGTATTTTTTGTCGAAAATTTTGAAGCAAGGGGTAGGTATGGAAATATTTAATGTAAACTGCATTGTGCTAACTTCTCTCCTGGGCGGAATAATGGACTCAAAATACACTGGAGAATGTAAAATTGTCCGCTGAATCGATTGCCGAAGACTAGAACGTTCTATCTATCATATTAGTCGAGTTATGAGCACTTTTAGTTTTGAAAACGGGATTTTCGAAAATTTCATGACTTCATTTGAAGGAGAAAAAATGACTTTAGACAAAAACAGACTGTGGCAGTCGATTTTTCGCATCAAAAAACCCCTCCTGAAAAATTTTGAGCAATTTTTATTCCAAAAACGTATTTTTTGTCGAAAATTTTGAAGCAAGGGGTAGGTATGGAAATATTTAATGTAAACTGCATTGTGCTAACTTCTCTCCTGGGCGGAATTATGGACTCAAAATACACTGGAGAATGTAAAATTGTCCGCTGAATCGATTGCCGAAGACTAGAACGTTCTATCTATCATATTAGTCGAGTTATGAGAACTTTTAGTTTCGAAAACGGGATTTTCGAAAATTTCATGACTTCATTTGAAGGAGAAAAAATGACTTTAGACAAAAACAGACTGTGGCAGTCGATTTTTCGCATCAAAAAACCCCTCCTGACAAATTTTGAGCAATTTTTATCCCAAAAACGTATTTTTTGTCGAAAATTTTGAAGCAAGGGGTAGGTATGGAAATATTTAATGTAAACTGCATTGTGCTAACTTCTCTCCTGGGCGGAATTATAGACTCAAAATACACTGGAGAATGTAAAATTGTCCGCTGAATCGATTGCCGAAGACTAGAACGTTCTATCTATCATATTAGTCGAGTTATGAGAACTTTTAGTTTCGAAAACGGGATTTTCGAAAATTTCATGAGTTCATTTGAAGGAGAAAAAATGACTTTAGACAAAAACAGACTGTGGCAGTCGATTTTTCGCATCAAAATACCCCTCCTAACAAATTTTGAGCAATTTTTATTCCAAAAACGTATTTTTTGTCGAAAATTTTGAAGCAAGGGGTAGGTATGGAAATATTTAATGTAAACTGCATTGTGCTAACTTCTCTCCTGGGCGGAATAATGGACTCAAAATACACTGGAGAATGTAAAATTGTCCGCTGAATCGATTGCCGAAGACTAGAACGTTCTATCTATCATATTAGTCGAGTTATGAGCACTTTTAGTTTTGAAAACGGGATTTTCGAAAATTTCATGACTTCATTTGAAGGAGAAAAAATGACTTTAGACAAAAACAGACTGTGGCAGTCGATTTTTCGCATCAAAAAACCCCTCCTGAAAAATTTTGAGCAATTTTTATTCCAAAAACGTATTTTTTGTCGAAAATTTTGAAGCAAGGGGTAGGTATGGAAATATTTAATGTAAACTGCATTGTGCTAACTTCTCTCCTGGGCGGAATTATGGACTCAAAATACACTGGAGAATGTAAAATTGTCCGCTGAATCGATTGCCGAAGACTAGAACGTTCTATCTATCATATTAGTCGAGTTATGAGCACTTTTAGTTTCGAAAACGGGAGTTTCGAAAATTTCATTACTTCATTTGGAGGAGAAAAAATGACTTTAGACAAAAACGGACTGTGGCGGTCGATTTTTCGCATCAAAAAACCCCTCCTGACAAATTTTGAGCAATTTTTATTCCAAAAACGTATTTTTTGTCGAAAATTTTGAAGCAAGGGGTAGGTATGGAAATATTTAATGTAAACTGCATTGTGCTAACTTCTCTCCTGGGCGGAATAATGGACTCAAAATACACTGGAGAATGTAAAATTGTCCGCTGAATCGATTGCCGAAGACTAGAACGTTCTATCTATCATATTAGTCGAGTTATGAGCACTTTTAGTTTTGAAAACGGGATTTTCGAAAATTTCATGACTTCATTTGAAGGAGAAAAAATGACTTTAGACAAAAACAGACTGTGGCAGTCGATTTTTCGCATCAAAAAACCCCTCCTGAAAAATTTTGAGCAATTTTTATTCCAAAAACGTATTTTTTGTCGAAAATTTTGAAGCAAGGGGTAGGTATGGAAATATTTAATGTAAACTGCATTGTGCTAACTTCTCTCCTGGGCGGAATTATGGACTCAAAATACACTGGAGAATGTAAAATTGTCCGCTGAATCGATTGCCGAAGACTAGAACGTTCTATCTATCATATTAGTCGAGTTATGAGAACTTTTAGTTTCGAAAACGGGATTTTCGAAAATTTCATGACTTCATTTGAAGGAGAAAAAATGACTTTAGACAAAAACAGACTGTGGCAGTCGATTTTTCGCATCAAAAAACCCCTCCTGACAAATTTTGAGCAATTTTTATCCCAAAAACGTATTTTTTGTCGAAAATTTTGAAGCAAGGGGTAGGTATGGAAATATTTAATGTAAACTGCATTGTGCTAACTTCTCTCCTGGGCGGAATTATAGACTCAAAATACACTGGAGAATGTAAAATTGTCCGCTGAATCGATTGCCGAAGACTAGAACGTTCTATCTATCATATTAGTCGAGTTATGAGAACTTTTAGTTTCGAAAACGGGATTTTCGAAAATTTCATGAGTTCATTTGAAGGAGAAAAAATGACTTTAGACAAAAACAGACTGTGGCAGTCGATTTTTCGCATCAAAATACCCCTCCTAACAAATTTTGAGCAATTTTTATTCCAAAAACGTATTTTTTGTCGAAAATTTTGAAGCAAGGGGTAGGTATGGAAATATTTAATGTAAACTGCATTGTGCTAACTTCTCTCCTGGGCGGAATAATGGACTCAAAATACACTGGAGAATGTAAAATTGTCCGCTGAATCGATTGCCGAAGACTAGAACGTTCTATCTATCATATTAGTCGAGTTATGAGCACTTTTAGTTTTGAAAACGGGATTTTCGAAAATTTCATGACTTCATTTGAAGGAGAAAAAATGACTTTAGACAAAAACAGACTGTGGCAGTCGATTTTTCGCATCAAAAAACCCCTCCTGAAAAATTTTGAGCAATTTTTATTCCAAAAACGTATTTTTTGTCGAAAATTTTGAAGCAAGGGGTAGGTATGGAAATATTTAATGTAAACTGCATTGTGCTAACTTCTCTCCTGGGCGGAATTATGGACTCAAAATACACTGGAGAATGTAAAATTGTCCGCTGAATCGATTGCCGAAGACTAGAACGTTCTATCTATCATATTAGTCGAGTTATGAGAACTTTTAGTTTCGAAAACGGGATTTTCGAAAATTTCATGACTTCATTTGAAGGAGAAAAAATGACTTTAGACAAAAACAGACTGTGGCAGTCGATTTTTCGCATCAAAAAACCCCTCCTGACAAATTTTGAGCAATTTTTATCCCAAAAACGTATTTTTTGTCGAAAATTTTGAAGCAAGGGGTAGGTATGGAAATATTTAATGTAAACTGCATTGTGCTAACTTCTCTCCTGGGCGGAATTATAGACTCAAAATACACTGGAGAATGTAAAATTGTCCGCTGAATCGATTGCCGAAGACTAGAACGTTCTATCTATCATATTAGTCGAGTTATGAGAACTTTTAGTTTCGAAAACGGGATTTTCGAAAATTTCATGAGTTCATTTGAAGGAGAAAAAATGACTTTAGACAAAAACAGACTGTGGCAGTCGATTTTTCGCATCAAAATACCCCTCCTAACAAATTTTGAGCAATTTTTATTCCAAAAACGTATTTTTTGTCGAAAATTTTGAAGCAAGGGGTAGGTATGGAAATATTTAATGTAAACTGCATTGTGCTAACTTCTCTCCTGGGCGGAATAATGGACTCAAAATACACTGGAGAATGTAAAATTGTCCGCTGAATCGATTGCCGAAGACTAGAACGTTCTATCTATCATATTAGTCGAGTTATGAGCACTTTTAGTTTTGAAAACGGGATTTTCGAAAATTTCATGACTTCATTTGAAGGAGAAAAAATGACTTTAGACAAAAACAGACTGTGGCAGTCGATTTTTCGCATCAAAAAACCCCTCCTGAAAAATTTTGAGCAATTTTTATTCCAAAAACGTATTTTTTGTCGAAAATTTTGAAGCAAGGGGTAGGTATGGAAATATTTAATGTAAACTGCATTGTGCTAACTTCTCTCCTGGGCGGAATTATGGACTCAAAATACACTGGAGAATGTAAAATTGTCCGCTGAATCGATTGCCGAAGACTAGAACGTTCTATCTATCATATTAGTCGAGTTATGAGAACTTTTAGTTTCGAAAACGGGATTTTCGAAAATTTCATGACTTCATTTGAAGGAGAAAAAATGACTTTAGACAAAAACAGACTGTGGCAGTCGATTTTTCGCATCAAAAAACCCCTCCTGACAAATTTTGAGCAATTTTTATCCCAAAAACGTATTTTTTGTCGAAAATTTTGAAGCAAGGGGTAGGTATGGAAATATTTAATGTAAACTGCATTGTGCTAACTTCTCTCCTGGGCGGAATTATAGACTCAAAATACACTGGAGAATGTAAAATTGTCCGCTGAATCGATTGCCGAAGACTAGAACGTTCTATCTATCATATTAGTCGAGTTATGAGAACTTTTAGTTTCGAAAACGGGATTTTCGAAAATTTCATGAGTTCATTTGAAGGAGAAAAAATGACTTTAGACAAAAACAGACTGTGGCAGTCGATTTTTCGCATCAAAATACCCCTCCTAACAAATTTTGAGCAATTTTTATTCCAAAAACGTATTTTTTGTCGAAAATTTTGAAGCAAGGGGTAGGTATGGAAATATTTAATGTAAACTGCATTGTGCTAACTTCTCTCCTGGGCGGAATAATGGACTCAAAATACACTGGAGAATGTAAAATTGTCCGCTGAATCGATTGCCGAAGACTAGAACGTTCTATCTATCATATTAGTCGAGTTATGAGCACTTTTAGTTTTGAAAACGGGATTTTCGAAAATTTCATGACTTCATTTGAAGGAGAAAAAATGACTTTAGACAAAAACAGACTGTGGCAGTCGATTTTTCGCATCAAAAAACCCCTCCTGAAAAATTTTGAGCAATTTTTATTCCAAAAACGTATTTTTTGTCGAAAATTTTGAAGCAAGGGGTAGGTATGGAAATATTTAATGTAAACTGCATTGTGCTAACTTCTCTCCTGGGCGGAATTATGGACTCAAAATACACTGGAGAATGTAAAATTGTCCGCTGAATCGATTGCCGAAGACTAGAACGTTCTATCTATCATATTAGTCGAGTTATGAGAACTTTTAGTTTCGAAAACGGGATTTTCGAAAATTTCATGACTTCATTTGAAGGAGAAAAAATGACTTTAGACAAAAACAGACTGTGGCAGTCGATTTTTCGCATCAAAAAACCCCTCCTGACAAATTTTGAGCAATTTTTATCCCAAAAACGTATTTTTTGTCGAAAATTTTGAAGCAAGGGGTAGGTATGGAAATATTTAATGTAAACTGCATTGTGCTAACTTCTCTCCTGGGCGGAATTATAGACTCAAAATACACTGGAGAATGTAAAATTGTCCGCTGAATCGATTGCCGAAGACTAGAACGTTCTATCTATCATATTAGTCGAGTTATGAGAACTTTTAGTTTCGAAAACGGGATTTTCGAAAATTTCATGAGTTCATTTGAAGGAGAAAAAATGACTTTAGACAAAAACAGACTGTGGCAGTCGATTTTTCGCATCAAAATACCCCTCCTAACAAATTTTGAGCAATTTTTATTCCAAAAACGTATTTTTTGTCGAAAATTTTGAAGCAAGGGGTAGGTATGGAAATATTTAATGTAAACTGCATTGTGCTAACTTCTCTCCTGGGCGGAATAATGGACTCAAAATACACTGGAGAATGTAAAATTGTCCGCTGAATCGATTGCCGAAGACTAGAACGTTCTATCTATCATATTAGTCGAGTTATGAGCACTTTTAGTTTTGAAAACGGGATTTTCGAAAATTTCATGACTTCATTTGAAGGAGAAAAAATGACTTTAGACAAAAACAGACTGTGGCAGTCGATTTTTCGCATCAAAAAACCCCTCCTGAAAAATTTTGAGCAATTTTTATTCCAAAAACGTATTTTTTGTCGAAAATTTTGAAGCAAGGGGTAGGTATGGAAATATTTAATGTAAACTGCATTGTGCTAACTTCTCTCCTGGGCGGAATTATGGACTCAAAATACACTGGAGAATGTAAAATTGTCCGCTGAATCGATTGCCGAAGACTAGAACGTTCTATCTATCATATTAGTCGAGTTATGAGAACTTTTAGTTTCGAAAACGGGATTTTCGAAAATTTCATGACTTCATTTGAAGGAGAAAAAATGACTTTAGACAAAAACAGACTGTGGCAGTCGATTTTTCGCATCAAAAAACCACTCCTGACAAATTTTGAGCAATTTTTATTCCAAAAACGTATTTTTTGTCGAAAATTTTGAAGCAAGGGGTAGGTATGGAAATATTTAATGTAAACTGCATTGTGCTAACTTCTCTCCTGGGCGGAATTAAGGACTCAAAATACACTGGAGAATGTAAAATTGTCCGCTGAATCGATTGCCGAAGACTAGAACGTTCTATCTATCATATTAGTCGAGTTATGAGCACTTTTAGTTTCGAAAACGGGAGTTTCGAAAATTTCATTACTTCATTTGGAGGAGAAAAAATGACTTTAGACAAAAACGGACTGTGGCGGTCGATTTTTCGCATCAAAAAACCCCTCCTGACAAATTTTGAGCAATTTTTATTCCAAAAACGTATTTTTTGTCGAAAATTTTGAAGCAAGGGGTAGGTATGGAAATATTTAATGTAAACTGCATTGTGCTAACTTCTCTCCTGGGCGGAATTATAGACTCAAAATACACTGGAGAATGTAAAATTGTCCGCTGAATCGATTGCCGAAGACTAGAACGTTCTATCTATCATATTAGTCGAGTTATGAGCACTTTTAGTTTCGAAAACGGGATTTTCGAAAATTTCATTACTTCATTTGAAGGAGAAAAAATGACTTTAGACAAAAACAGACTGTGGCAGTCGATTTTTCGCATCAAAAAACCACTCCTGACAAATTTTGAGCAATTTTTATTCCAAAAACGTATTTTTTGTCTAAAATTTTGAAGCAAGGGGTAGGTATGGGAATATTTAATGTAAACTGCATTGTGCTAACTTCTCTCCTGGGCGGAATTATGGACTCAAAATACACTGGAGAATGTAAAATTGTCCGCTGAATCGATTGCCGAAGACTAGAACGTTCTATCTATCATATTAGTCGAGTTATGAGCACTTTTAGTTTCGAAAACGGGATTTTCGAAAATTTCATTACTTCATTTGAAGGAGAAAAAATGACTTTAGACAAAAACGGACTGTGGCAGTCGATTTTTCGCATCAAAAAACCCCTCCTGACAAATTTTGAGCAATTTTTATTCCAAAAACGTATTTTTTGTCGAAAATTTTGAAGCAAGGGGTAGGTATGGAAATATTTAATGTAAACTGCATTGTGCTAACTTCTCTCATGGGCGGAATTATGGACTCAAAATACACTGGAGAATGTAAAATTGTCCGCTGAATCGATTGCCGAAGACTAGAACGTTCTATCTATCATATTAGTCGAGTTATGAGCACTTTTAGTTTTGAAAACGGGATTTTCGAAAATTTCATGACTTCATTTGAAGGAGAAAAAATGACTTTAGACAAAAACAGACTGTGGCAGTCGATTTTTCGCATCAAAAAATCCCTCCTGACAAATTTTGAGCAATTTTTAATCCAAAAACGTATTTTTTGTCGAAAATTTTGAAGCAAGGGGTAGGTATGGAAATATTTAATGTAAACTGCATTGTGCTAACTTCTCTCCTGGGCGAAATTATGGACTCAAAATACACTGGAGAATGTAAAATTGTCCGCTGAATCGATTGCCGAAGACTAGAACGTTCTATCTATCATATTAGTCGAGTTATGAGCACTTTTAGTTTTGAAAACGGGATTTTCGAAAATTTCATGACTTCATTTGAAGGAGAAAAAATGACTTTAGACAAAAACAGACTGTGGCAGTCAATTTTTCGCATCAAAAAACCCCTCCTGACAAATTTTGAGCAATTTTTATTCCAAAAACGTATTTTTTGTCGAAAATTTTGAAGCAAGGGGTAGGTATGGAAATATTTAATGTAAACTGCATTGTGCTAACTTCTCTCCTGGGCGGAATTATGGACTCAAAATACACTGGAGAATGTAAAATTGTCCGCTGAATCGATTGCCGAAGACTAGAACGTTCTATCTATCATATTAGTCGAGTTATGAGAACTTTTAGTTTCGAAAACGGGATTTTCGAAAATTTCATGACTTCATTTGAAGGAGAAAAAATGACTTTAGACAAAAACAGACTGTGGCAGTCGATTTTTCGCATCAAAAAACCCCTCCTGACAAATTTTGAGCAATTTTTATCCCAAAAACGTATTTTTTGTCGAAAATTTTGAAGCAAGGGGTAGGTATGGAAATATTTAATGTAAACTGCATTGTGCTAACTTCTCTCCTGGGCGGAATTATAGACTCAAAATACACTGGAGAATGTAAAATTGTCCGCTGAATCGATTGCCGAAGACTAGAACGTTCTATCTATCATATTAGTCGAGTTATGAGAACTTTTAGTTTCGAAAACGGGATTTTCGAAAATTTCATGAGTTCATTTGAAGGAGAAAAAATGACTTTAGACAAAAACAGACTGTGGCAGTCGATTTTTCGCATCAAAATACCCCTCCTAACAAATTTTGAGCAATTTTTATTCCAAAAACGTATTTTTTGTCGAAAATTTTGAAGCAAGGGGTAGGTATGGAAATATTTAATGTAAACTGCATTGTGCTAACTTCTCTCCTGGGCGGAATAATGGACTCAAAATACACTGGAGAATGTAAAATTGTCCGCTGAATCGATTGCCGAAGACTAGAACGTTCTATCTATCATATTAGTCGAGTTATGAGCACTTTTAGTTTTGAAAACGGGATTTTCGAAAATTTCATGACTTCATTTGAAGGAGAAAAAATGACTTTAGACAAAAACAGACTGTGGCAGTCGATTTTTCGCATCAAAAAACCCCTCCTGAAAAATTTTGAGCAATTTTTATTCCAAAAACGTATTTTTTGTCGAAAATTTTGAAGCAAGGGGTAGGTATGGAAATATTTAATGTAAACTGCATTGTGCTAACTTCTCTCCTGGGCGGAATTATGGACTCAAAATACACTGGAGAATGTAAAATTGTCCGCTGAATCGATTGCCGAAGACTAGAACGTTCTATCTATCATATTAGTCGAGTTATGAGAACTTTTAGTTTCGAAAACGGGATTTTCGAAAATTTCATGACTTCATTTGAAGGAGAAAAAATGACTTTAGACAAAAACAGACTGTGGCAGTCGATTTTTCGCATCAAAAAACCCCTCCTGACAAATTTTGAGCAATTTTTATCCCAAAAACGTATTTTTTGTCGAAAATTTTGAAGCAAGGGGTAGGTATGGAAATATTTAATGTAAACTGCATTGTGCTAACTTCTCTCCTGGGCGGAATTATAGACTCAAAATACACTGGAGAATGTAAAATTGTCCGCTGAATCGATTGCCGAAGACTAGAACGTTCTATCTATCATATTAGTCGAGTTATGAGAACTTTTAGTTTCGAAAACGGGATTTTCGAAAATTTCATGAGTTCATTTGAAGGAGAAAAAATGACTTTAGACAAAAACAGACTGTGGCAGTCGATTTTTCGCATCAAAATACCCCTCCTAACAAATTTTGAGCAATTTTTATTCCAAAAACGTATTTTTTGTCGAAAATTTTGAAGCAAGGGGTAGGTATGGAAATATTTAATGTAAACTGCATTGTGCTAACTTCTCTCCTGGGCGGAATAATGGACTCAAAATACACTGGAGAATGTAAAATTGTCCGCTGAATCGATTGCCGAAGACTAGAACGTTCTATCTATCATATTAGTCGAGTTATGAGCACTTTTAGTTTTGAAAACGGGATTTTCGAAAATTTCATGACTTCATTTGAAGGAGAAAAAATGACTTTAGACAAAAACAGACTGTGGCAGTCGATTTTTCGCATCAAAAAACCCCTCCTGAAAAATTTTGAGCAATTTTTATTCCAAAAACGTATTTTTTGTCGAAAATTTTGAAGCAAGGGGTAGGTATGGAAATATTTAATGTAAACTGCATTGTGCTAACTTCTCTCCTGGGCGGAATTATGGACTCAAAATACACTGGAGAATGTAAAATTGTCCGCTGAATCGATTGCCGAAGACTAGAACGTTCTATCTATCATATTAGTCGAGTTATGAGAACTTTTAGTTTCGAAAACGGGATTTTCGAAAATTTCATGACTTCATTTGAAGGAGAAAAAATGACTTTAGACAAAAACAGACTGTGGCAGTCGATTTTTCGCATCAAAAAACCCCTCCTGACAAATTTTGAGCAATTTTTATCCCAAAAACGTATTTTTTGTCGAAAATTTTGAAGCAAGGGGTAGGTATGGAAATATTTAATGTAAACTGCATTGTGCTAACTTCTCTCCTGGGCGGAATTATAGACTCAAAATACACTGGAGAATGTAAAATTGTCCGCTGAATCGATTGCCGAAGACTAGAACGTTCTATCTATCATATTAGTCGAGTTATGAGAACTTTTAGTTTCGAAAACGGGATTTTCGAAAATTTCATGAGTTCATTTGAAGGAGAAAAAATGACTTTAGACAAAAACAGACTGTGGCAGTCGATTTTTCGCATCAAAATACCCCTCCTAACAAATTTTGAGCAATTTTTATTCCAAAAACGTATTTTTTGTCGAAAATTTTGAAGCAAGGGGTAGGTATGGAAATATTTAATGTAAACTGCATTGTGCTAACTTCTCTCCTGGGCGGAATAATGGACTCAAAATACACTGGAGAATGTAAAATTGTCCGCTGAATCGATTGCCGAAGACTAGAACGTTCTATCTATCATATTAGTCGAGTTATGAGCACTTTTAGTTTTGAAAACGGGATTTTCGAAAATTTCATGACTTCATTTGAAGGAGAAAAAATGACTTTAGACAAAAACAGACTGTGGCAGTCGATTTTTCGCATCAAAAAACCCCTCCTGAAAAATTTTGAGCAATTTTTATTCCAAAAACGTATTTTTTGTCGAAAATTTTGAAGCAAGGGGTAGGTATGGAAATATTTAATGTAAACTGCATTGTGCTAACTTCTCTCCTGGGCGGAATTATGGACTCAAAATACACTGGAGAATGTAAAATTGTCCGCTGAATCGATTGCCGAAGACTAGAACGTTCTATCTATCATATTAGTCGAGTTATGAGAACTTTTAGTTTCGAAAACGGGATTTTCGAAAATTTCATGACTTCATTTGAAGGAGAAAAAATGACTTTAGACAAAAACAGACTGTGGCAGTCGATTTTTCGCATCAAAAAACCCCTCCTGACAAATTTTGAGCAATTTTTATCCCAAAAACGTATTTTTTGTCGAAAATTTTGAAGCAAGGGGTAGGTATGGAAATATTTAATGTAAACTGCATTGTGCTAACTTCTCTCCTGGGCGGAATTATAGACTCAAAATACACTGGAGAATGTAAAATTGTCCGCTGAATCGATTGCCGAAGACTAGAACGTTCTATCTATCATATTAGTCGAGTTATGAGAACTTTTAGTTTCGAAAACGGGATTTTCGAAAATTTCATGAGTTCATTTGAAGGAGAAAAAATGACTTTAGACAAAAACAGACTGTGGCAGTCGATTTTTCGCATCAAAATACCCCTCCTAACAAATTTTGAGCAATTTTTATTCCAAAAACGTATTTTTTGTCGAAAATTTTGAAGCAAGGGGTAGGTATGGAAATATTTAATGTAAACTGCATTGTGCTAACTTCTCTCCTGGGCGGAATAATGGACTCAAAATACACTGGAGAATGTAAAATTGTCCGCTGAATCGATTGCCGAAGACTAGAACGTTCTATCTATCATATTAGTCGAGTTATGAGCACTTTTAGTTTTGAAAACGGGATTTTCGAAAATTTCATGACTTCATTTGAAGGAGAAAAAATGACTTTAGACAAAAACAGACTGTGGCAGTCGATTTTTCGCATCAAAAAACCCCTCCTGAAAAATTTTGAGCAATTTTTATTCCAAAAACGTATTTTTTGTCGAAAATTTTGAAGCAAGGGGTAGGTATGGAAATATTTAATGTAAACTGCATTGTGCTAACTTCTCTCCTGGGCGGAATTATGGACTCAAAATACACTGGAGAATGTAAAATTGTCCGCTGAATCGATTGCCGAAGACTAGAACGTTCTATCTATCATATTAGTCGAGTTATGAGAACTTTTAGTTTCGAAAACGGGATTTTCGAAAATTTCATGACTTCATTTGAAGGAGAAAAAATGACTTTAGACAAAAACAGACTGTGGCAGTCGATTTTTCGCATCAAAAAACCCCTCCTGACAAATTTTGAGCAATTTTTATCCCAAAAACGTATTTTTTGTCGAAAATTTTGAAGCAAGGGGTAGGTATGGAAATATTTAATGTAAACTGCATTGTGCTAACTTCTCTCCTGGGCGGAATTATAGACTCAAAATACACTGGAGAATGTAAAATTGTCCGCTGAATCGATTGCCGAAGACTAGAACGTTCTATCTATCATATTAGTCGAGTTATGAGAACTTTTAGTTTCGAAAACGGGATTTTCGAAAATTTCATGAGTTCATTTGAAGGAGAAAAAATGACTTTAGACAAAAACAGACTGTGGCAGTCGATTTTTCGCATCAAAATACCCCTCCTAACAAATTTTGAGCAATTTTTATTCCAAAAACGTATTTTTTGTCGAAAATTTTGAAGCAAGGGGTAGGTATGGAAATATTTAATGTAAACTGCATTGTGCTAACTTCTCTCCTGGGCGGAATTATGGACTCAAAATACACTGGAGAATGTAAAATTGTCCGCTGAATCGATTGCCGAAGACTAGAACGTTCTATCTATCATATTAGTCGAGTTATGAGCACTTTTAGTTTTGAAAACGGGATTTTCGAAAATTTCATGACTTCATTTGAAGGAGAAAAAATGACTTTAGACAAAAACAGACTGTGGCAGTCAATTTTTCGCATCAAAAAACCCCTCCTGACAAATTTTGAGCAATTTTTATTCCAAAAACGTATTTTTTGTCGAAAATTTTGAAGCAAGGGGTAGGTATGGAAATATTTAATGTAAACTGCATTGTGCTAACTTCTCTCCTGGGCGGAATTATAGACTCAAAATACACTGGAGAATGTAAAATTGTCCGCTGAATCGATTGCCGAAGACTAGAACGTTCTATCTATCATATTAGTCGAGTTATGAGCACTTTTAGTTTCGAAAACGGGATTTTCGAAAATTTCATGACTTCATTTGAAGGAGAAAAAATGACTTTAGACAAAAACAGACTGTGGCAGTCGATTTTTCGCATCAAAAAACCCCTCCTGACAAATTTTGAGCAATTTTTATTCCAAAAACGTATTTTTTGTTGAAAATTTTGAAGCAAGGGGTAGGTATGGAAATATTTAATGTAAACTGCATTGTGCTAACTTCTCTCCTGGGCGGAATTATACACTCAAAATACACTGGAGAATGTAAAATTGTCCGCTGAATCGATTGCCGAAGACTAGAACGTTCTATCTATCATATTAGTCGAGTTATGAGCACTTTTAGTTTCGAAAACGGGATTTTCGAAAATTTCATTACTTCATTTGAAGGAGAAAAAATGACTTTAGACAAAAACAGACTGTGGCAGTCGATTTTTCGCATCAAAAAACCACTCCTGACAAATTTTGAGCAATTTTTATTCCAAAAACGTATTTTTTGTCTAAAATTTTGAAGCAAGGGGTAGGTATGGAAATATTTAATGTAAACTGCATTGTGCTAACTTCTCTCCTGGGCGGAATTATGGACTCAAAATACACTGGAGAATGTAAAATTGTCCGCTGAATCGATTGCCGAAGACTAGAACGTTCTATCTATCATATTAGTCGAGTTATGAGCACTTTTAGTTTTGAAAACGGGATTTTCGAAAATTTCATTACTTCATTTGAAGGAGAAAAAATGACTTTAGACAAAAACAGACTGTGGCAGTCGATTTTTCGCATCAAAAAACCCCTCCTGGCAAATTTTGAACAATTTTTTTCCAAAAACGTATTTTTTGTCGAAAATTTTGAAGCAAGGGGTAGGTATGGAAATATTGAATGTAAACTGCATTGTGCTAACTTCTCTCCTGGGCGGAATTATAGACTCAAAATACACTGGAGAATGTAAAATTGTCCGCTGAATCGATTGCCGAAGACTAGAACGTTCTATCTATAATATTAGTCGAGTTATGAGCACTTTTAGTTTTGAAAACGGGATTTTCGAAAATTTCATGACTTCATTTGAAGGAGAAAAAATGACTTTAGACAAAAACAGACTGTGGCAGTCGATTTTCCGCATCAGAAAACCCCTCCTGACAAATTTTGAGCAATTTTTATTCCAAAAACGTATTTTTTGTCGAAAATTTTGAAGCAAGGGGTAGGTATGGAAATATTTAATGTAAACTGCATTGTGCTAACTTCTCTCCTGGGCGGAATTATAGACTCAAAATACACTGGAGAATGTAAAATTGTCCGCTGAATCGATTGCCGAAGACTAGAACGTTCTATCTATCATATTAGTCGAGTTATGAGCACTTTTAGTTTCGAAAACGGGATTTTCGAAAATTTCATTACTTCATTTGAAGGAGAAAAAATGACTTTAGACAAAAACAGACTGTGGCAGTCGATTTTTCGCATCAAAAAACCACTCCTGACAAATTTTGAGCAATTTTTATTCCAAAAACGTATTTTTTGTCTAAAATTTTGAAGCAAGGGGTAGGTATGGGAATATTTAATGTAAACTGCATTGTGCTAACTTCTCTCCTGGGCGGAATTATGGACTCAAAATACACTGGAGAATGTAAAATTGTCCGCTGAATCGATTGCCGAAGACTAGAACGTTCTATCTATCATATTAGTCGAGTTATGAGCACTTTTAGTTTCGAAAACGGGATTTTCGAAAATTTCATTACTTCATTTGAAGGAGAAAAAATGACTTTAGACAAAAACGGACTGTGGCAGTCGATTTTTCGCATCAAAAAACCCCTCCTGACAAATTTTGAGCAATTTTTATTCCAAAAACGTATTTTTTGTCGAAAATTTTGAAGCAAGGGGTAGGTATGGAAATATTTAATGTAAACTGCATTGTGCTAACTTCTCTCATGGGCGGAATTATGGACTCAAAATACACTGGAGAATGTAAAATTGTCCGCTGAATCGATTGCCGAAGACTAGAACGTTCTATCTATCATATTAGTCGAGTTATGAGCACTTTTAGTTTTGAAAACGGGATTTTCGAAAATTTCATGACTTCATTTGAAGGAGAAAAAATGACTTTAGACAAAAACAGACTGTGGCAGTCGATTTTTCGCATCAAAAAATCCCTCCTGACAAATTTTGAGCAATTTTTAATCCAAAAACGTATTTTTTGTCGAAAATTTTGAAGCAAGGGGTAGGTATGGAAATATTTAATGTAAACTGCATTGTGCTAACTTCTCTCCTGGGCGAAATTATGGACTCAAAATACACTGGAGAATGTAAAATTGTCCGCTGAATCGATTGCCGAAGACTAGAACGTTCTATCTATCATATTAGTCGAGTTATGAGCACTTTTAGTTTTGAAAACGGGATTTTCGAAAATTTCATGACTTCATTTGAAGGAGAAAAAATGACTTTAGACAAAAACAGACTGTGGCAGTCAATTTTTCGCATCAAAAAACCCCTCCTGACAAATTTTGAGCAATTTTTATTCCAAAAACGTATTTTTTGTCGAAAATTTTGAAGCAAGGGGTAGGTATGGAAATATTTAATGTAAACTGCATTGTGCTAACTTCTCTCCTGGGCGGAATTATGGACTCAAAATACACTGGAGAATGTAAAATTGTCCGCTGAATCGATTGCCGAAGACTAGAACGTTCTATCTATCATATTAGTCGAGTTATGAGCACTTTTAGTTTTGAAAACGGGATTTTCGAAAATTTCATGACTTCATTTGAAGGAGAAAAAATGACTTTAGACAAAATTAGACTGTGGCAGTCGATTTTTCGCATCAAAAAACCCCTCCTGACCAATTTTGAGCAATTTTTATTCCAAAAACGTATTTTTTGTCGAAAATTTTGAAGCAAGGGGTAGGTATGGAAATATTTAATGTAAACTGCATTGTGCTAACTTCTCTCCTGGGCGGAATTATGGACTCAAAATACACTGGAGAATGTAAAATTGTCCGCTGAATCGATTGCCGAAGACTAGAACGTTCTATCTATCATATTAGTCGAGTTATGAGCACTTTTAGTTTCGAAAACGGGATTTTCGAAAATTTCATGACTTCATTTGAAGGAGAAAAAATGACTTTAGACAAAAACAGACTGTGGCAGTCGATTTTTCGCATCAAAAAACCCCTCCTGCCAAATTTTGAGCAATTTTTATTCCAAAAACGTATTTTTTGTCGAAAATTTTGAAGCAAGGGGTAGGTATGGAAATATTTAATGTAAACTGCATTGTGCTAACTTCTCTCCTGGGCGGAATTATACACTCAAAATACACTGGAGAATGTAAAATTGTCCGCTGAATCGATTGCCGAAGACTAGAACGTTCTATCTATCATATTAGTCGAGTTATGAGCACTTTTAGTTTCGAAAACGGGATTTTCGAAAATTTCATTACTTCATTTGAAGGAGAAAAAATGACTTTAGACAAAAACAGACTGTGGCAGTCGATTTTTCGCATCAAAAAACCCCTCCTGGCAAATTTTGAACAATTTTTTTCCAAAAACGTATTTTTTGTCGAAAATTTTGAAGCAAGGGGTAGGTATGGAAATATTGAATGTAAACTGCATTGTGCTAACTTCTCTCCTGGGCGGAATTATAGACTCAAAATACACTGGAGAATGTAAAATTGTCCGCTGAATCGATTGCCGAAGACTAGAACGTTCTATCTATAATATTAGTCGAGTTATGAGCACTTTTAGTTTTGAAAACGGGATTTTCGAAAATTTCATGACTTCATTTGAAGGAGAAAAAATGACTTTAGACAAAAACAGACTGTGGCAGTCGATTTTCCGCATCAGAAAACCCCTCCTGACAAATTTTGAGCAATTTTTATTCCAAAAACGTATTTTTTGTCGAAAATTTTGAAGCAAGGGGTAGGTATGGAAATATTTAATGTAAACTGCATTGTGCTAACTTCTCTCCTGGGCGGAATTATAGACTCAAAATACACTGGAGAATGTAAAATTGTCCGCTGAATCGATTGCCGAAGACTAGAACGTTCTATCTATCATATTAGTCGAGTTATGAGCACTTTTAGTTTCGAAAACGGGATTTTCGAAAATTTCATTACTTCATTTGAAGGAGAAAAAATGACTTTAGACAAAAACAGACTGTGGCAGTCGATTTTTCGCATCAAAAAACCCCTCCTGGCAAATTTTGAACAATTTTTTTCCAAAAACGTATTTTTTGTCGAAAATTTTGAAGCAAGGGGTAGGTATGGAAATATTGAATGTAAACTGCATTGTGCTAACTTCTCTCCTGGGCGGAATTATAGACTCAAAATACACTGGAGAATGTAAAATTGTCCGCTGAATCGATTGCCGAAGACTAGAACGTTCTATCTATAATATTAGTCGAGTTATGAGCACTTTTAGTTTTGAAAACGGGATTTTCGAAAATTTCATGACTTCATTTGAAGGAGAAAAAATGACTTTAGACAAAAACAGACTGTGGCAGTCGATTTTCCGCATCAGAAAACCCCTCCTGACAAATTTTGAGCAATTTTTATTCCAAAAACGTATTTTTTGTCGAAAATTTTGAAGCAAGGGGTAGGTATGGAAATATTTAATGTAAACTGCATTGTGCTAACTTCTCTCCTGGGCGGAATTATAGACTCAAAATACACTGGAGAATGTAAAATTGTCCGCTGAATCGATTGCCGAAGACTAGAACGTTCTATCTATCATATTAGTCGAGTTATGAGCACTTTTAGTTTCGAAAACGGGATTTTCGAAAATTTCATTACTTCATTTGAAGGAGAAAAAATGACTTTAGACAAAAACGGACTGTGGCAGTCGATTTTTCGCATCAAAAAACCCCTCCTGACAAATTTTGAGCAATTTTTATTCCAAAAACGTATTTTTTGTCGAAAATTTTGAAGCAAGGGGTAGGTATGGAAATATTTAATGTAAACTGCATTGTGCTAACTTCTCTCCTGGGCGGAATTATGGACTCAAAATACACTGGAGAATGTAAAATTGTCCGCTGAATCGATTGCCGAAGACTAGAACGTTCTATCTATCATATTAGTCGAGTTATGAGCACTTTTAGTTTCGAAAACGGGATTTTCGAAAATTTCATTACTTCATTTGAAGGAGAAAAAATGACTTTAGACAAAAACGGACTGTGGCAGTCGATTTTTCGCATCAAAAAACCCCTCCTGACAAATTTTGAGCAATTTTTATTCCAAAAACGTATTTTTTGTCGAAAATTTTGAAGCAAGGGGTAGGTATGGAAATATTTAATGTAAACTGCATTGTGCTAACTTCTCTCATGGGCGGAATTATGGACTCAAAATACACTGGAGAATGTAAAATTGTCCGCTGAATCGATTGCCGAAGACTAGAACGTTCTATCTATCATATTAGTCGAGTTATGAGCACTTTTAGTTTTGAAAACGGGATTTTCGAAAATTTCATGACTTCATTTGAAGGAGAAAAAATGACTTTAGACAAAAACAGACTGTGGCAGTCGATTTTTCGCATCAAAAAACCCCTCCTGACAAATTTTGAGCAATTTTTATTCCAAAAACGTATTTTTTGTCGAAAATATTGAAGCAAGGGGTAGGTATGGAAATATTTAATGTAAACTGCATTGTGCTAACTTCTCTCCTGGGCGGAATTATAGACTCAAAATACACTGGAGAATGTAAAATTGTCCGCTGAATCGATTGCCGAAGACTAGAACGTTCTATCTATCATATTAGTCGAGTTATGAGCACTTTTAGTTTTGAAAACGGGATTTTCGAAAATTTCATTACTTCATTTGAAGGAGAAAAAATGACTTTAGACAAAAACAGACTGTGGCTGTCGATTTTTCGCATCAAAAAACCCCTCCTGGCAAATTTTGAACAATTTTTATTCCAAAAACGTATTTTTTGTCGAAAATTTTGAAGCAAGGGGTAGGTATGGAAATATTGAATGTAAACTGCATTGTGCTAACTTCTCTCCTGGGCGGAATTATAGACTCAAAATACACTGGAGAATGTAAAATTGTCCGCTGAATCGATTGCCGAAGACTAGAACGTTCTATCTATAATATTAGTCGAGTTATGAGCACTTTTAGTTTTGAAAACGGGATTTTCGAAAATTTCATGACTTCATTTGAAGGAGAAAAAATGACTTTAGACAAAAACAGACTGTGGCAGTCGATTTTTCGCATCAGAAAACCCCTCCTGACAAATTTTGAGCAATTTTTATTCCAAAAACGTATTTTTTGTCGAAAATTTTGAAGCAAGGGGTAGGTATGGAAATATTTAATGTAAACTGCATTGTGCTAACTTCTCTCCTGGGCGGAATTATAGACTCAAAATACACTGGAGAATGTAAAATTGTCCGCTGAATCGATTGCCGAAGACTAGAACGTTCTATCTATCATATTAGTCGAGTTATGAGCACTTTTAGTTTTGAAAACGGGATTTTCGAAAATTTCATGACTTCATTTGAAGGAGAAAAAATGACTTTAGACAAAAACAGACTGTGGCAGTCGATTTTTCGCATCAAAAAACCCCTCCTGGCAAATTTTGAGCAATTTTTATTCCAAAAACGTATTTTTTGTCGAAAATTTTGAAGCAAGGGGTTGGTATGGAAATATTGAATGTAAACTGCATTGTGCTAACTTCACTCCTGGGCGGAATTATAGACTCAAAATACACTGGAGAATGTAAAATTGTCCGCTGAATCGATTGCCGAAGACTAGAACGTTCTATCTACCATATTAGTCGAGTTATGAGCACTTTTAGTTTTGAAAACGGGATTTTCGAAAATTTCATGACTTCATTTGAAGGAGAAAAAATGACTTTAGACAAAAACAGACTGTGGCAGTCGATTTTTCGCATCAAAAAACCCCTCCTGACAAATTTTGAGCAATTTTTATTCCAAAAACGTATTTTTTGTCGAAAATTTTGAAGCAAGGGGTAGGTATGGAAATATTTAATGTAAACTGCATTGTGCTAACTTCTCTCCTGGGCGGAATTATAGACTCAAAATACACTGGAGAATGTAAAATTGTCCGCTGAATCGATTGCCGAAGACTAGAACGTTCTATCTATCATATTAGTCGAGTTATGAGCACTTTTAGTTTTGAAAACGGGATTTTCGAAAATTTCATGACTTCATTTGAAGGAGAAAAAATGACTTTAGACAAAAACAGACTGTGGCAGTCGATTTTTCGCATCAAAAAACCCCTCCTGACCAATTTTGAGCAATTTTTATTCCAAAAACGTATTTTTTGTCGAAAATTTTGAAGCAAGGGGTAGGTATGGAAATATTTAATGTAAACTGCATTGTGCTAACTTCTCTCCTGGGCGGAATTATAGACTCAAAATACACTGGAGAATGTAAAATTGTCCGCTGAATCGATTGCCGAAGACTAGAACGCTCTATCTATAATATTAGTCGAGTTATGAGCACTTTTAGTTTCGAAAACGGGATTTTCGAAAATTTCATGACTTCATTTGAAGGAGAAAAAATGACTTTAGACAAAAACAGACTGTGGCAGTCGATTTTTCGCATCAAAAAACCCCTCCTGACAAATTTTGAGCAATTTTTATTCCAAAAACGTATTTTTTGTCGAAAATTTTGAAGCAAGGGGTAGGTATGGAAATATTTAATGTAAACTGCATTGTGCTAACTTCTCTCCTGGGCGGAATTATGGACTCAAAATACACTGGAGAATGTAAAATTGTCCGCTGAATCGATTGCCGAAGACTAGAACGTTCTATCTATCATATTAGTCGAGTTATGAGAACTTTTAGTTTCGAAAACGGGATTTTCGAAAATTTCATGACTTCATTTGAAGGAGAAAAAATGACTTTAGACTAAAACAGACTGTGGCAGTCAATTTTTCGCATCAAAAAACCCCTCCTAACAAATTTTGAGCAATTTTTATTCCAAAAACGTATTTTTTGTCGAAAATTTTGAAGCAAGGGGTAGGTATGGAAATATTGAATGTAAACTGCATTGTGCTAACTTCTCTCCTGGGCGGAATTATAGACTCAAAATACACTGGAGAATGTAAAATTGTCCGCTGAATCGATTGCCGAAGACTAGAACGTTCTATCTATAATATTAGTCGAGTTATGAGCACTTTTAGTTTTGAAAACGGGATTTTCGAAAATTTCATGACTTCATTTGAAGGAGAAAAAATGACTTTAGACAAAAACAGACTGTGGCAGTCGATTTTTCGCATCAGAAAACCCCTCCTGACAAATTTTGAGCAATTTTTATTCCAAAAACGTATTTTTTGTCGAAAATTTTGAAGCAAGGGGTAGGTATGGAAATATTTAAAGTAAACTGCATTGTGATAACTTCTCTCCTGGGCGGAATTATAGACTCAAAATACACTGGAGAATGTAAAATTGTCCGCTGAATCGATTGCCGAAGACTAGAACGTTCTATCTACCATATTAGTCGAGTTATGAGCACTTTTAGTTTTGAAAACGGGATTTTCGAAAATTTCATGACTTCATTTGAAGGAGAAAAAATGACTTTAGACAAAAACAGACTGTGGCAGTCGATTTTTCGCATCAAAAAACCCCTCCTGACAAATTTTGAGCAATTTTTATTCCAAAAACGTATTTTTTGTCGAAAATTTTGAAGCAAGGGGTAGGTATGGAAATATTTAATGTAAACTGCATTGTGCTAACTTCTCTCCTGGGCGGAATTATAGACTCAAAATACACTGGAGAATGTAAAATTGTCCGCTGAATCGATTGCCGAAGACTAGAACGTTCTATCTATCATATTAGTCGAGTTATGAGCACTTTTAGTTTTGAAAACGGGATTTTCGAAAATTTCATGACTTCATTTGAAGGAGAAAAAATGACTTTAGACAAAAACAGACTGTGGCAGTCGATTTTTCGCATCAAAAAACCCCTCCTGACCAATTTTGAGCAATTTTTATTCCAAAAACGTATTTTTTGTCGAAAATTTTGAAGCAAGGGGTAGGTATGGAAATATTTAATGTAAACTGCATTGTGCTAACTTCTCTCCTGGGCGGAATTATAGACTCAAAATACACTGGAGAATGTAAAATTGTCCGCTGAATCGATTGCCGAAGACTAGAACGCTCTATCTATAATATTAGTCGAGTTATGAGCACTTTTAGTTTCGAAAACGGGATTTTCGAAAATTTCATGACTTCATTTGAAGGAGAAAAAATGACTTTAGACAAAAACAGACTGTGGCAGTCGATTTTTCGCATCAAAAAACCCCTCCTGACAAATTTTGAGCAATTTTTATTCCAAAAACGTATTTTTTGTCGAAAATTTTGAAGCAAGGGGTAGGTATGGAAATATTTAATGTAAACTGCATTGTGCTAACTTCTCTCCTGGGCGGAATTATGGACTCAAAATACACTGGAGAATGTAAAATTGTCCGCTGAATCGATTGCCGAAGACTAGAACGTTCTATCTATCATATTAGTCGAGTTATGAGAACTTTTAGTTTCGAAAACGGGATTTTCGAAAATTTCATGACTTCATTTGAAGGAGAAAAAATGACTTTAGACTAAAACAGACTGTGGCAGTCAATTTTTCGCATCAAAAAACCCCTCCTAACAAATTTTGAGCAATTTTTATTCCAAAAACGTATTTTTTGTCGAAAATTTTGAAGCAAGGGGTAGGTATGGAAATATTGAATGTAAACTGCATTGTGCTAACTTCTCTCCTGGGCGGAATTATAGACTCAAAATACACTGGAGAATGTAAAATTGTCCGCTGAATCGATTGCCGAAGACTAGAACGTTCTATCTATAATATTAGTCGAGTTATGAGCACTTTTAGTTTTGAAAACGGGATTTTCGAAAATTTCATGACTTCATTTGAAGGAGAAAAAATGACTTTAGACAAAAACAGACTGTGGCAGTCGATTTTTCGCATCAGAAAACCCCTCCTGACAAATTTTGAGCAATTTTTATTCCAAAAACGTATTTTTTGTCGAAAATTTTGAAGCAAGGGGTAGGTATGGAAATATTTAAAGTAAACTGCATTGTGATAACTTCTCTCCTGGGCGGAATTATAGACTCAAAATACACTGGAGGATGTAAAATTGTCCGCTGAATCGATTGCCGAAGACTAGAACGTTCTATCTATAATATTAGTCGAGTTATGAGCACTTTTAGTTTCGAAAACGGGATTTTCGAAAATTTCATGACTTCATTTGAAGGAGAAAAAATGACTTTAGACAAAAACAGACTGTGGCAGTCGATTTTTCGCATCAAAAAACCCCTCCTGACAAATTTTGAGCAATTTTTATTCCAAAAACGTATTTTTTGTCGAAAATTTTGAAGCAAGGGGTAGGTATGGAAATATTTAATGTAAACTGCATTGTGCTAACTTCTCTCATGGGCGGAATTATAGACTCAAAATACACTGGAGGATGTAAAATTGTCCGCTGAATCGATTGCCGAAGACTAGAACGTTCTATCTATCATATTAGTCGAGTTATGAGAACTTTTAGTTTTGAAAACGGGATTTTCGAAAATTTCATGACTTCATTTGAAGGATAAAAAATGACTTTAGACAAAAACAGACTGTGGCAGTCGATTTTTCGCATCAAAAAACCCCTCCTGACAAATTTTGAGCAATTTTTATTCCAAAAACGTATTTTTTGTCGAAAATTTTGAAGCAAGGGGTAGGTATGGAAATATTTAATGTAAACTGCATTGTGATAACTTCTCTCCTGGGCGGAATTATAGACTCAAAATACACTGGAGAATGTAAAATTGTCCGCTGAATCGATTGCCGAAGACTAGAACGTTCTATCTATAATATTAGTCGAGTTATGAGCACTTTTAGTTTCGAAAACGGGATTTTCGAAAATTTCATGACTTCATTTGAAGGAGAAAAAATGACTTTAGACAAAAACAGACTGTGGCAGTCGATTTTTCGCATCAAAAAACCCCTCCTGACAAATTTTGAGCAATTTTTATTCCAAAAACGTATTTTTTGTCGAAAATTTTGAAGCAAGGGGTAGGTATGGAAATATTTAATGTAAACTGCATTGTGCTAACTTCTCTCATGGGCGGAATTATGGACTCAAAATATACTGGAGAATGTAAAATTGTCCGCTGAATCGATTGCCGAAGACTAGAACGTTTTATCTATCATATTAGTCGAGTTATGAGCACTTTCAGTTTCGAAAACGGGATTTTCGAAAATTTCATTACTTCATTTGAAGGAGAAAAAATGACTTTAGACAAAAACAGACTGTGGCAGTCGATTTTTCGCATCAAAAAACCCCTCCTGACCAATTTTGAGCAATTTTTATTCCAAAAACGTATTTTTTGTCGAAAATTTTGAAGCAAGGGGTAGGTATGGAAATATTTAATGTAAACTGCATTGTGCTAACTTCTCTCCTGGGCGGAATTATGGACTCAAAATACACTGGAGAATGTAAAATTGTCCGCTGAATCGATTGCCGAAGACTAGAACGTTCTATCTATCATATTAGTCGAGTTATGAGCACTTTTAGTTTCGAAAACGGGATTTTCGAAAATTTCATGACTTCATTTGAAGGAGAAAAAATGACTTTAGACAAAAACGGACTGTGGCAGTCGATTTTTCGCATCAAAAAACCCCTCCTGACAAATTTTGAGCAATTTTTATTCCAAAAACGTATTTTTTGTCGAAAATTTTGAAGCAAGGGGTAGGTATGGAAAAATTTAATGTAAACTGCATTGTGCTAACTTCTCTCCTGGGCGGAATTATGGACTCAAAATACACTGGAGAATGTAAAATTGTCCGCTGAATCGATTGCCGAAGACTAGAACGTTCTATCTATCATATTAGTCGAGTTATGAGCACTTTTCGTTTTGAAAACGGGATTTTCGAAAATTTCATTACTTCATTTGAAGGAGAAAAAATGACTTTAGACAAAAACAGACTGTGGCAGTCGATTTTTCGCATCAAAAAACCACTCCTGACAAATTTTGAGCAATTTTTATTCCAAAAACGTATTTTTTGTTTAAAATTTTGAAGCAAGGGGTAGGTATGGAAATATTTAATGTAAACTGCATTGTGGTAACTTCTCTCCTGGGCGGAATTATGGACTCAAAATACACTGAAGAATGTAAAATTGTCCGCTGAATCGATTGCCGGAGACTAGAACGTTCTATCTATCATATTAGTCGAGTTATGAGCACTTTTAGTTTTGAAAACGGGATTTCTCGAAAATTTCATGACTTCATTTGAAGGAGAAAAAATGACTTTAGACAAAAACAGACTGTGGCAGTCGATTTTTCGCATCAAAAAACCTCTCCTGACCAATTTTGAGCAATTTTTATTCCAAAAACGTATTTTTTGTCGAAAATTTTGAAGCAAGGGGTAGGTATGGAAATATTTAATGTAAACTGCATTGTGCTAACTTCTCTCCTGGGCGGAATTATGGACTCAAAATACACTGGAGAATGTAAAATTGTCCGCTGAATCGATTGCCGAAGACTAGAACGTTCTATCTATCATATTAGTCGAGTTATGAGCACTTTTAGTTTCGAAAACGGGATTTTCGAAAATTTCATGACTTCATTTGAAGGAGAAAAAATGACTTTAGACAAAAACGGACTGTGGCAGTCGATTTTTCGCATCAAAAAACCCCTCCTGACAAATTTTGAGCAATTTTTATTCCAAAAACGTATTTTTTGTCGAAAATTTTGAAGCAAGGGGTAGGTATGGAAAAATTTAATGTAAACTGCATTGTGCTAACTTCTCTCCTGGGCGGAATTATGGACTCAAAATACACTGGAGAATGTAAAATTGTCCGCTGAATCGATTGCCGAAGACTAGAACGTTCTATCTATCATATTAGTCGAGTTATGAGCACTTTTCGTTTTGAAAACGGGATTTCTCGAAAATTTCATTACTTCATTTGAAGGAGAAAAAATGACTTTAGACAAAAACAAACTGTGGCAGTCGATTTTTCGCATCAAAAAACCCCTCCTGACAAATTTTGAGCAATTTTTATTCCAAAAACGTATTTTTTGTCGAAAATTTTGAAGCAAGGGGTAGGTATGGAAATATTTAATGTAAACTGCATTGTGGTAACTTCTCTCCTGGGCGAAATTATGGACTCAAAATACAATGGAGAATGTAAAATTGTCCGCTGAATCGATTGCCGAAGACTAGAACGTTCTATCTATCATATTAGTCGAGTTATGAGCACTTTTAGTTTTGAAAACGGGATTTTCGAAAATTTCATGGCTTCATTTGAAGGAGAAAAAATGACTTTAGACAAAAACAGACTGTGGCAGTCGATTTTTCGCATCAAAAAACCCCTCCTGACCAATTTTGAGCAATTTTTATTCCAAAAACGTATTTTTTGTCGAAAATTTTGAAGCAAGGGGTAGGTATGGAAATATTTAATGTAAACTGCATTGTGCTAACTTCTCTCCTGGGCGGAATTATGGACTAAAAATACACTGGAGAATGTAAAATTGTCCGCTGAATCGATTGCCGAAGACTAGAACGTTCTATCTATCATATTAGTCGAGTTATGAGCACTTTTAGTTTTGAAAACGGGATTTTCGAAAATTTCATGACTTCATTTGAAGGAGAAAAAATGACTTTAGACAAAAACAGACTGTGGCAGTCGATTTTTCGCATCAAAAAACCACTCCTGACAAATTTTGAGCAATTTTTATTCCAAAAACGTATTTTTTGTCTAAAATTTTGAAGCAAGGGGTAGGTATGGAAATATTTAATGTAAACTGCATTGTGGTAACTTCTCTCCTGGGCGGAATTATGGACTCAAAATACACTGGAGAATGTAAAATTGTCCGCTGAATCGATTGCCGAAGACTAGAACGTTCTATCTATCATATTAGTCGAGTTATGAGCACTTTTAGTTTTGAAAACGGGATTTTCGAAAATTTCATGACTTCATTTGAAGGAGAAAAAATGACTTTAGACAAAAACAGACTGTGGCAGTCGATTTTTCGCATCAAAAAACCACTCCTGACAAATTTTGAGCAATTTTTATTCCAAAAACGTATTTTTTGTCGAAAATTTTGAAGCAAGGGGTAGGTATGGAAATATTTAATGTAAACTGCATTGTGCTAACTTCTCTCCTGGGCGGAATTAAGGACTCAAAATACACTGGAGAATGTAAAATTGTCCGCTGAATCGATTGCCGAAGACTAGAACGTTCTATCTATCATATTAGTCGAGTTATGAGCACTTTTAGTTTTGAAAACGGGATTTTCGAAAATTTCATGACTTCATTTGAAGGAGAAAAAATGACTTTAGACAAAAACAGACTGTGGCAGTCGATTTTTCGCATCAAAAAACCACTCCTGACAAATTTTGAGCAATTTTTATTCCAAAAACGTATTTTTTGTCGAAAATTTTGAAGCAAGGGGTAGGTATGGAAATATTTAATGTAAACTGCATTGTGCTAACTTCTCTCCTGGGCGGAATTAAGGACTCAAAATACACTGGAGAATGTAAAATTGTCCGCTGAATCGATTGCCGAAGACTAGAACGTTCTATCTATCATATTAGTCGAGTTATGAGCACTTTTAGTTTCGAAAACGGGAGTTTCGAAAATTTCATTACTTCATTTGGAGGAGAAAAAATGACTTTAGACAAAAACGGACTGTGGCGGTCGATTTTTCGCATCAAAAAACCCCTCCTGACAAATTTTGAGCAATTTTTATTCCAAAAACGTATTTTTTGTCGAAAATTTTGAAGCAAGGGGTAGGTATGGAAATATTTAATGTAAACTGCATTGTGCTAACTTCTCTCCTGGGCGAAATTATGGACTCAAAATACACTGGAGAATGTAAAATTGTCCGCTGAATCGATTGCCGAAGACTAGAACGTTCTATCTATCATATTAGTCGAGTTATGAGCACTTTCAGTTTCGAAAACGGGATTTTCGAAAATTTCATTACTTCATTTGAAGGAGAAAAAATGACTTTAGACAAAAACAGACTGTGGCAGTCGATTTTTCGCATCAAAAAACCCCTCCTGACCAATTTTGAGCAATTTTTATTCCAAAAACGTATTTTTTGTCTAAAATTTTGAAGCAAGGGGTAGGTATGGAAATATTTAATGTAAACTGCATTGTGCTAACTTCTCTCCTGGGCGGAATTATGGACTCAAAATACACTGGAGAATGTAAAATTGTCCGCTGAATCGATTGCCGAAGACTAGAACGTTCTATCTATAATATTAGTCGAGTTATGAGCACTTTTAGTTTTGAAAACGGGATTTTCGAAAATTTCATGACTTCATTTGAAGGAGAAAAAATGACTTTAGACAAAAACAGACTGTGGCAGTCGATTTTTCGCATCAAAAAACCCCTCCTGACCAATTTTGAGCAATTTTTATTCCAAAAACGTATTTTTTGTCGAAAATTTTGAAGCAAGGGGTAGGTATGGAAATATTTAATGTAAACTGCATTGTGCTAACTTCTCTCATCGGCGGAATTATGGACTCAAAATACACTGGAGAATGTAAAATTGTCCGCTGAATCGATTGCCGAAGACTAGAACGTTCTATCTATCATATTAGTCGAGTTATGAGCACTTTTAGTTTCGAAAACGGGAGTTTCGAAAATTTCATTACTTCATTTGGAGGAGAAAAAATGACTTTAGACAAAAACGGACTGTGGCGGTCGATTTTTCGCATCAAAAAACCCCTCCTGACAAATTTTGAGCAATTTTTATTCCAAAAACGTATTTTTTGTCGAAAATTTTGAAGCAAGGGGTAGGTATGGAAATATTTAATGTAAACTGCATTGTGCTAACTTCTCTCCTGGGCGAAATTATGGACTCAAAATACACTGGAGAATGTAAAATTGTCCGCTGAATCGATTGCCGAAGACTAGAACGTTCTATCTATCATATTAGTCGAGTTATGAGCACTTTCAGTTTCGAAAACGGGATTTTCGAAAATTTCATTACTTCATTTGAAGGAGAAAAAATGACTTTAGACAAAAACAGACTGTGGCAGTCGATTTTTCGCATCAAAAAACCCCTCCTGACCAATTTTGAGCAATTTTTATTCCAAAAACGTATTTTTTGTCTAAAATTTTGAAGCAAGGGGTAGGTATGGAAATATTTAATGTAAACTGCATTGTGCTAACTTCTCTCCTGGGCGGAATTATGGACTCAAAATACACTGGAGAATGTAAAATTGTCCGCTGAATCGATTGCCGAAGACTAGAACGTTCTATCTATCATATTAGTCGAGTTATGAGCACTTTAAGTTTCGAAAACGGGATTTTCGAAAATTTCATTACTTCATTTGAAGGAGAAAAAATGACTTTAGACAAAAACAGACTGTGGCAGTCGATTTTTCGCATCAAAAAACCACTCCTGACAAATTTTGAGCAATTTTTATTCCAAAAACGTATTTTTTGTCGAAAATTTTGAAGCAAGGGGTAGGTATGGAAATATTTAATGTAAACTGCATTGTGCTAACTTCTCTCCTGGGCGGAATTAAGGACTCAAAATACACTGGAGAATGTAAAATTGTCCGCTGAATCGATTGCCGAAGACTAGAACGTTCTATCTATCATATTAGTCGAGTTATGAGCACTTTTAGTTTCGAAAACGGGATTTTCGAAAATTTCATTACTTCATTTGAAGGAGAAAAAATGACTTTAGACAAAAACAGACTGTGGCAGTCGATTTTTCGCATCAAAAAACCACTCCTGACAAATTTTGAGCAATTTTTATTCCAAAAACGTATTTTTTGTCTAAAATTTTGAAGCAAGGGGTAGGTATGGAAATATTTAATGTAAACTGCATTGTGCTAACTTCTCTCCTGGGCGGAATTATGGACTCAAAATACACTGGAGAATGTAAAATTGTCCGCTGAATCGATTGCCGAAGACTAGAACGTTCTATCTATCATATTAGTCGAGTTATGAGCACTTTTAGTTTCGAAAACGGGAGTTTCGAAAATTTCATTACTTCATTTGGAGGAGAAAAAATGACTTTAGACAAAAACGGACTGTGGCGGTCGATTTTTCGCATCAAAAAACCCCTCCTGACAAATTTTGAGCAATTTTTATTCCAAAAACGTATTTTTTGTCGAAAATTTTGAAGCAAGGGGTAGGTATGGAAATATTTAATGTAAACTGCATTGTGCTAACTTCTCTCCTGGGCGGAATTATGGACTCAAAATACACTGGAGAATGTAAAATTGTCCGCTGAATCGATTGCCGAAGACTAGAACGTTCTATCTATCATATTAGTCGAGTTATGAGCACTTTCAGTTTCGAAAACGGGATTTTCGAAAATTTCATTACTTCATTTGGAGGAGAAAAAATGACTTTAGACAAAAACGGACTGTGGCGGTCGATTTTTCGCATCAAAAAACCCCTCCTGACAAATTTTGAGCAATTTTTATTCCAAAAACGTATTTTTTGTCGAAAATTTTGAAGCAAGGGGTAGGTATGGAAATATTTAATGTAAACTGCATTGTGCTAACTTCTCTCCTGGGCGGAATTAAGGACTCAAAATACACTGGAGAATGTAAAATTGTCCGCTGAATCGATTGCCGAAGACTAGAACGTTCTATCTATCATATTAGTCGAGTTATGAGTACTTTCAGTTTCGAAAACGGGATTTTCGAAAATTTCATTACTTCATTTGAAGGAGAAAAAATGACTTTAGACAAAAACAGACTGTGGCAGTCGATTTTTCGCATCGAAGAACCACTCCTGACAAATTTTGAGCAATTTTTATTCCAAAAACGTATTTTTTGTCGATTATTTTTTTCACTTGTCAAAATCTGACATTTTGGTGGTTTTAACCAATAGCAATACATTATTCTAGCCAATCATTCGGTATTATACTGATAATTATGCTTCCTCATCGATAAAACCTTGTTTACATCGAAACGTCAAAATTTTACTTTGAATTTGTCATTATTGACAACTAAAAGCGCTTTCAAAAATCCTTTTAAATTGTTGAAAAAAATAATCTTCCCAAATACAACTCGCTCTTCAAATTTTATCACATAATTTTTTATTTTCATCACTCAAACTTGTTTATTTGAGGCAAAAACATTCAAACAAACCGAATTTAGATAAAATCACTCCTCCTAACGGAGTCGTGATTTTATCAAATCGGTTTGTTTTCATATTTTTGCCAAATAAACAAGTTTTCGTGGAAAAGAAAAAATTATCGATAAAATTTGAAGCACTCGTGGTATTACCTTTGAAAATTTTGAAGCAAGGGGTAGGTATGGAAATATTTAATGTAAACTGCATTGTGCTAACTTCTCTCCTGGGCGAAATTATGGACTCAAAATACACTGGAGAATGTAAAATTGTCCGCTGAATCGATTGCCGAAGACTAGAACGTTCTATCTATCATATTAGTCGAGTTATGAGCACTTTTAGTTTTAAAAACGGGATTTTCGAAAATTTCATGACTTCATTTGAAGGAGAAAAAATGACTTTAGACAAAAACAGACTGTGGCAGTCGATTTTTCGCATCAAAAACCCCCTCCTGACCAATTTTGAGCAATTTTTATTCCAAAAACGTATTTTTTGTCGAAAATTTTGAAGCAAGGGGTAGGTATGGAAATATTTAATGTAAACTGCATTGTGCTAACTTCTCTCCTGGGCGAAATTATGGACTCAAAATACACTGGAGAATGTAAAATTGTCCGCTGAATCGATTGCCGAAGACTAGAACGTTCTATCTATCATATTAGTCGAGTTATGAGCACTTTTAGTTTCGAAAACGGGATTTTCGAAAATTTCATTACTTCATTTGAAGGAGAAAAAATGACTTTAGACAAAAACAGACTGTGGCAGTCGATTTTTCGCATCAAAAAACCCCTCCTGACAAATTTTGAGCAATTTTTATTCCAAAAACGTATTTTTTGTCGAAAATTTTGAAGCAAGGGGTAGGTATGGAAATATTTAATGTAAACTGCATTGTGCTAACTTCTCTCATGGGCGGAATTATGGACTCAAAATACACTGGAGAATGTAAATTTGTCCGCTGAATCGATTGCCGAAGACTAGAATGTTCTATCTATCATATTAGTCGAGTTATGAGCACTTTCAGTTTCGAAAACGGGATTTTCGAAAATTTCATTACTTCATTTGAAGGAGAAAAAATGACTTTAGACAAAAACAGACTGTGGCAGTCGATTTTTCGCATCAAAAAACCACTCCTGACAAATTTTGAGCAATTTTTATCCCAAAAACGTATTTTTTGTCTAAAATTTTGAAGCAAGGGGTAGGTATGGAAATATTTAATGTAAACTGCATTGTGCTAACTTCTCTCCTGGGCGGAATTATGAACTCAAAATACACTGGAGAATGTAAAATTGTCCGCTGAATCGATTGCCGAAGACTAGAACGTTCTATCTATCATATTAGTCGAGTTATGAGCACTTTCAGTTTCGAAAACGGGATTTTCGAAAATTTCATTACTTCATTTGAAGGAGAAAAAATGACTTTAGACAAAAACAGACTGTGGCAGTCGATTTTTCGCATCAAAAAACCACTCCTGACCAATTTTGAGCAATTTTTATTCCAAAAACGTATTTTTTGTCGAAAATTTTGAAGCAAGGGGTAGGTATGGAAATATTTAATGTAAACTGCATTGTGCTAACTTCTCTCCTGGGCGAAATTATGGACTCAAAATACACTGGAGAATGTAAAATTGTCCGCTGAATCGATTGCCGAAGACTAGAACGTTCTATCTATCATATTAGTCGAGTTATGAGCACTTTTAGTTTCGAAAACGGGATTTTCGAAAATTTCATTACTTCATTTGAAGGAGAAAAAATGACTTTAGACAAAAACGGACTGTGGCAGTCGATTTTTCGCATCAAAAAACCCCTCCTGACAAATTTTGAGCAATTTTTATTCCAAAAAGGTATTTTTTGTCGAAAATTTTGAAGCAAGGGGTAGGTATGGAAATATTTAATGTAAACTGCATTGTGCTAACTTCTCTCCTGGGCGAAATTATGGACTCAAAATACACTGGAGAATGTAAAATTGTCCGCTGAATCGATTGCCGAAGACTAGAACGTTCTATCTATCATATTAGTCGAGTTATGAGCACTTTTAGTTTCGAAAACGGGATTTTCGAAAATTTCATTACTTCATTTGAAGGAGAAAAAATGACTTTAGACAAAAACAGACTGTGGCAGTCGATTTTTCGCATCAAAAAACCCCTCCTGACCAATTTTGAGCAATTTTTATTCCAAAAAGGTATTTTTTGTCGAAAATTTTGAAGCAAGGGGTAGGTATGGAAATATTTAATGTAAACTGCATTGTGCTAACTTCTCTCCTGGGCGAAATTATGGACTCAAAATACACTGGAGAATGTAAAATTGTCCGCTGAATCGATTGCCGAAGACTAGAACGTTCTATCTATCATATTAGTCGAGTTATGAGCACTTTTAGTTTCGAAAACGGGATTTTCGAAAATTTCATTACTTCATTTGAAGGAGAAAAAATGACTTTAGACAAAAACAGACTGTGGCAGTCGATTTTTCGCATCAAAAAACCCCTCCTGACAAATTTTGAGCAATTTTTATTCCAAAAACGTATTTTTTGTCGAAAATTTTGAAGCAAGGGGTAGGTATGGAAATATTTAATGTAAACTGCATTGTGCTAACTTCTCTCCTGGGCGAAATTATGGACTCAAAATACACTGGAGAATGTAAAATTGTCCGCTGAATCGATTGCCGAAGACTAGAACGTTCTATCTATCATATTAGTCGAGTTATGAGCACTTTCAGTTTCGAAAACGGGATTTTCGAAAATTTCATTACTACATTTGAAGGAGAAAAAATGACTTTAGACAAAAACAGACTGTGGCAGTCGATTTTTCGCATCAAAAAACCACTCCTGACAAATTTTGAGCAATTTTTATTCCAAAAACGTATTTTTTGTCTAAAATTTTGAAGCAAGGGGTAGGTATGGAAATATTTAATGTAAACTGCATTGTGCTAACTTCTCTCCTGGGCGGAATTATGAACTCAAAATACACTGGAGAATGTAAAATTGTCCGCTGAATCGATTGCCGAAGACTAGAACGTTCTATCTATCATATTAGTCGAGTTATGAGCACTTTTAGTTTTAAAAACGGGATTTTCGAAAATTTCATGACTTCATTTGAAGGAGAAAAAATGACTTTAGACAAAAACAGACTGTGGCAGTCGATTTTTCGCATCAAAAACCCCCTCCTGACCAATTTTGAGCAATTTTTATTCCAAAAACGTATTTTTTGTCGAAAATTTTGAAGCAAGGGGTAGGTATGGAAATATTTAATGTAAACTGCATTGTGCTAACTTCTCTCCTGGGCGAAATTATGGACTCAAAATACACTGGAGAATGTAAAATTGTCCGCTGAATCGATTGCCGAAGACTAGAACGTTCTATCTATCATATTAGTCGAGTTATGAGTACTTTCAGTTTCGAAAACGGGATTTTCGAAAATTTCATTACTTCATTTGAAGGAGAAAAAATGACTTTAGACAAAAACAGACTGTGGCAGTCGATTTTTCGCATCAAAGAACCACTCCTGACAAATTTTGAGCAATTTTTATTCCAAAAACGTATTTTTTGTCGAAAATTTTGAAGCAAGGGGTAGGTATGGAAATATTTAATGTAAACTGCATTGTGCTAACTTCTCTCCTGGGCGAAATTATGGACTCAAAATACACTGGAGAATGTAAAATTGTCCGCTGAATCGATTGCCGAAGACTAGAACGTTCTATCTATCATATTAGTCGAGTTATGAGCACTTTTAGTTTTAAAAACGGGATTTTCGAAAATTTCATGACTTCATTTGAAGGAGAAAAAATGACTTTAGACAAAAACAGACTGTGGCAGTCGATTTTTCGCATCAAAAACCCCCTCCTGACCAATTTTGAGCAATTTTTATTCCAAAAACGTATTTTTTGTCGAAAATTTTGAAGCAAGGGGTAGGTATGGAAATATTTAATGTAAACTGCATTGTGCTAACTTCTCTCCTGGGCGAAATTATGGACTCAAAATACACTGGAGAATGTAAAATTGTCCGCTGAATCGATTGCCGAAGACTAGAACGTTCTATCTATCATATTAGTCGAGTTATGAGCACTTTTAGTTTCGAAAACGGGATTTTCGAAAATTTCATTACTTCATTTGAAGGAGAAAAAATGACTTTAGACAAAAACAGACTGTGGCAGTCGATTTTTCGCATCAAAAAACCCCTCCTGACAAATTTTGAGCAATTTTTATTCCAAAAACGTATTTTTTGTCGAAAATTTTGAAGCAAGGGGTAGGTATGGAAATATTTAATGTAAACTGCATTGTGCTAACTTCTCTCATGGGCGGAATTATGGACTCAAAATACACTGGAGAATGTAAATTTGTCCGCTGAATCGATTGCCGAAGACTAGAATGTTCTATCTATCATATTAGTCGAGTTATGAGCACTTTCAGTTTCGAAAACGGGATTTTCGAAAATTTCATTACTTCATTTGAAGGAGAAAAAATGACTTTAGACAAAAACAGACTGTGGCAGTCGATTTTTCGCATCAAAAAACCACTCCTGACAAATTTTGAGCAATTTTTATCCCAAAAACGTATTTTTTGTCTAAAATTTTGAAGCAAGGGGTAGGTATGGAAATATTTAATGTAAACTGCATTGTGCTAACTTCTCTCCTGGGCGAAATTATGGACTCAAAATACACTGGAGAACGGGATTTTCGAAAATTTCATTACTTCATTTGAAGGAGAAAAAATGACTTTAGACAAAAACAGACTGTGGCAGTCGATTTTTCGCATCAAAAAACCCCTCCTGACCAATTTTGAGCAATTTTTATTCCAAAAACGTATTTTTTGTCGAAAATTTTGAAGCAAGGGGTAGGTATGGAAATATTTAATGTAAACTGCATTGTGCTAACTTCTCTCCTGGGCGAAATTATGGACTCAAAATACACTGGAGAATGTAAAATTGTCCGCTGAATCGATTGCCGAAGACTAGAACGTTCTATCTATCATATTAGTCGAGTTATGAGCACTTTTAGTTTCGAAAACGGGATTTTCGAAAATTTCATTACTTCATTTGAAGGAGAAAAAATGACTTTAGACAAAAACAGACTGTGGCAGTCGATTTTTCGCATCAAAAAACCCCTCCTGACAAATTTTGAGCAATTTTTATTCCAAAAACGTATTTTTTGTCGAAAATTTTGAAGCAAGGGGTAGGTATGGAAATACCCCTCCTGACAAATTTTGAGCAATTTTTATTCCAAAAACGTATTTTTTGTCGAAAATTTTGAAGCAAGGGGTAGGTATGGAAATATTTAATGTAAACTGCATTGTGCTAACTTCTCTCCTGGGTGGAATTATGGACTCAAAATACACTGGAGAATGTAAAATTGTCCGCTGAATCGATTGCCGAAGACTAGAACGTTCTATCTATCATATTAGTCGAGTTATGAGCACTTTTAGTTTTAAAAACGGGATTTTTGAAAATTTCATGACTTCATTTGAAGGAGAAAAAATGACTTTAGACAAAAACAGACTGTGGCAGTCGATTTTTCGCATCAAAAAACCCCTCCTGACCAATTTTGAGCAATTTTTATTCCAAAAACGTATTTTTTGTCGAAAATTTTGAAGCAAGGGGTAGGTATGGAAATATTTAATGTAAACTGCATTGTGCTAACTTCTCTCCTGGGCGGAATTAAGGACTCAAAATACACTGGAGAATGTAAAATTGTCCGCTGAATCGATTGCCGAAGACTAGAACGTTCTATCTATCATATTAGTCGAGTTATGAGCACTTTTAGTTTCGAAAACGGGATTTTCGAAAATTTCATTACTTCATTTGAAGGAGAAAAAATGACTTTAGACAAAAACAGACTGTGGCAGTCGATTTTTCGCATCAAAAAACCACTCCTGACAAATTTTGAGCAATTTTTATTCCAAAAACGTATTTTTTGTCGAAAATTTTGAAGCAAGGGGTAGGTATGGAAATATTTAATGTAAACTGCATTGTGCTAACTTCTCTCCTGGGCGAAATTATGGACTCAAAATACACTGGAGAATGTAAAATTGTCCGCTGAATCGATTGCCGAAGACTAGAACGTTCTATCTATCATATTAGTCGAGTTATGAGCACTTTTAGTTTTAAAAACGGGATTTTCGAAAATTTCATGACTTCATTTGAAGGAGAAAAAATGACTTTAGAAAAAAACAGACTGTGGCAGTCGATTTTTCGCATCAAAAAACCCCTCCTGACCAATTTTGAGCAATTTTTATTCCAAAAACGTATTTTTTGTCGAAAATTTTGAAGCAAGGGGTAGGTATGGAAATATTTAATGTAAACTGCATTGTGCTAACTTCTCTCCTGGGCGAAATTATGGACTCAAAATACACTGGAGAATGTAAAATTGTCCGCTGAATCGATTGCCGAAGACTAGAACGTTCTATCTATCATATTAGTCGAGTTATGAGCACTTTTAGTTTCGAAAACGGGATTTTCGAAAATTTCATTACTTCATTTGAAGGAGAAAAAATGACTTTAGACAAAAACAGACTGTGGCAGTCGATTTTTCGCATCAAAAAACCACTCCTGACCAATTTTGAGCAATTTTTATTCCAAAAACGTATTTTTTGTCGAAAATTTTGAAGCAAGGGGTAGGTATGGAAATATTTAATGTAAACTGCATTGTGCTAACTTCTCTCCTGGGCGAAATTATGGACTCAAAATACACTGGAGAATGTAAAATTGTCCGCTGAATCGATTGCCGAAGACTAGAACGTTCTATCTATCATATTAGTCGAGTTATGAGCACTTTTAGTTTTAAAAACGGGATTTTCGAAAATTTCATGACTTCATTTGAAGGAGAAAAAATGACTTTAGAAAAAAACAGACTGTGGCAGTCGATTTTTCGCATCAAAAAACCCCTCCTGACCAATTTTGAGCAATTTTTATTCCAAAAACGTATTTTTTGTCGAAAATTTTGAAGCAAGGGGTAGGTATGGAAATATTTAATGTAAACTGCATTGTGCTAACTTCTCTCCTGGGCGAAATTATGGACTCAAAATACACTGGAGAATGTAAAATTGTCCGCTGAATCGATTGCCGAAGACTAGAACGTTCTATCTATCATATTAGTCGAGTTATGAGCACTTTTAGTTTCGAAAACGGGATTTTCGAAAATTTCATTACTTCATTTGAAGGAGAAAAAATGACTTTAGACAAAAACAGACTGTGGCAGTCGATTTTTCGCATCAAAAAACCCCTCCTGACAAATTTTGAGCAATTTTTATTCCAAAAACGTATTTTTTGTCGAAAATTTTGAAGCAAGGGGTAGGTATGGAAATATTTAATGTAAACTGCATTGTGCTAACTTCTCTCCTGGGCGGAATTATGGACTCAAAATACACTGGAGAATGTAAAATTGTCCGCTGAATCGATTGCCGAAGACTAGAACGTTCTATCTATCATATTAGTCGAGTTATGAGCACTTTTAGTTTCGAAAACGGGATTTTCGAAAATTTCATTACTTCATTTGAAGGAGAAAAAATGACTTTAGACAAAAACAAACTGTGGCAGTCGATTTTTCGCATCAAAAAACCCCTCCTGACAAATTTTGAGCAATTTTTATTCCAAAAACGTATTTTTTGTCGAAAATTTTGAAGCAAGGGGTAGGTATGGAAATATTTAATGTAAACTGCATTGTGCTAACTTCTCTCCTGGGTGGAATTATGGACTCAAAATACACTGGAGAATGTAAAATTGTCCGCTGAATCGATTGCCGAAGACTAGAACGTTCTATCTATCATATTAGTCGAGTTATGAGCACTTTTAGTTTTAAAAACGGGATTTTCGAAAATTTCATGACTTCATTTGAAGGAGAAAAAATGACTTTAGACAAAAACAGACTGTGGCAGTCGATTTTTCGCATCAAAAAACCCCTCCTGACCAATTTTGAGCAATTTTTATTCCAAAAACGTATTTTTTGTCGAAAATTTTGAAGCAAGGGGTAGGTATGGAAATATTTAATGTAAACTGCATTGTGCTAACTTCTCTCCTGGGCGGAATTAAGGACTCAAAATACACTGGAGAATGTAAAATTGTCCGCTGAATCGATTGCCGAAGACTAGAACGTTCTATCTATCATATTAGTCGAGTTATGAGCACTTTTAGTTTCGAAAACGGGATTTTCGAAAATTTCATTACTTCATTTGAAGGAGAAAAAATGACTTTAGACAAAAACAGACTGTGGCAGTCGATTTTTCGCATCAAAAAACCACTCCTGACAAATTTTGAGCAATTTTTATTCCAAAAACGTATTTTTTGTCGAAAATTTTGAAGCAAGGGGTAGGTATGGAAATATTTAATGTAAACTGCATTGTGCTAACTTCTTTCCTGGGCGGAATTATGGACTCAAAATACACTGGAGAATGTAAAATTGTCCGCTGAATCGATTGCCGAAGACTAGAACGTTCTATCTATCATATTAGTCGAGTTATGAGCACTTTTAGTTTTAAAAACGGGATTTTCGAAAATTTCATGACTTCATTTGAAGGAGAAAAAATGACTTTAGACAAAAACAGACTGTGGCAGTCGATTTTTCGCATCAAAAAACCCCTCCTGACCAATTTTGAGCAATTTTTATTCCAAAAACGTATTTTTTGTCGAAAATTTTGAAGCAAGGGGTAGGTATGGAAATATTTAATGTAAACTGCATTGTGCTTACTTCTCTCCTGGGCGGAATTAAGGACTCAAAATACACTGGAGAATGTAAAATTGTCCGCTGAATCGATTGCCGAAGACTAGAACGTTCTATCTATCATATTAGTCGAGTTATGAGTACTTTCAGTTTCGAAAACGGGATTTTCGAAAATTTCATTACTTCATTTGAAGGAGAAAAAATGACTTTAGACAAAAACAGACTGTGGCAGTCGATTTTTCGCATCAAAGAACCACTCCTGACAAATTTTGAGCAATTTTTATTCCAAAAACGTATTTTTTGTCGAAAATTTTGAAGCAAGGGGTAGGTATGGAAATATTTAATGTAAACTGCATTGTGCTAACTTCTCTCCTGGGCGAAATTATGGACTCAAAATACACTGGAGAATGTAAAATTGTCCGCTGAATCGATTGCCGAAGACTAGAACGTTCTATCTATCATATTAGTCGAGTTATGAGTACTTTCAGTTTCGAAAACGGGATTTTCGAAAATTTCATTACTTCATTTGAAGGAGAAAAAATGACTTTAGACAAAAACAGACTGTGGCAGTCGATTTTTCGCATCAAAGAACCACTCCTGACAAATTTTGAGCAATTTTTATTCCAAAAACGTATTTTTTGTCGAAAATTTTGAAGCAAGGGGTAGGTATGGAAATATTTAATGTAAACTGCATTGTGCTAACTTCTCTCCTGGGCGAAATTATGGACTCAAAATACACTGGAGAATGTAAAATTGTCCGCTGAATCGATTGCCGAAGACTAGAACGTTCTATCTATCATATTAGTCGAGTTATGAGTACTTTCAGTTTCGAAAACGGGATTTTCGAAAATTTCATTACTTCATTTGAAGGAGAAAAAATGACTTTAGACAAAAACAGACTGTGGCAGTCGATTTTTCGCATCAAAGAACCACTCCTGACAAATTTTGAGCAATTTTTATTCCAAAAACGTATTTTTTGTCGAAAATTTTGAAGCAAGGGGTAGGTATGGAAATATTTAATGTAAACTGCATTGTGCTAACTTCTTTCCTGGGCGGAATTATGGACTCAAAATACACTGGAGAATGTAAAATTGTCCGCTGAATCGATTGCCGAAGACTAGAACGTTCTATCTATCATATTAGTCGAGTTATGAGCACTTTTAGTTTTAAAAACGGGATTTTCGAAAATTTCATGACTTCATTTGAAGGAGAAAAAATGACTTTAGACAAAAACAGACTGTGGCAGTCGATTTTTCGCATCAAAAACCCCCTCCTGACCAATTTTGAGCAATTTTTATTCCAAAAACGTATTTTTTGTCGAAAATTTTGAAGCAAGGGGTAGGTATGGAAATATTTAATGTAAACTGCATTGTGCTAACTTCTCTCCTGGGCGAAATTATGGACTCAAAATACACTGGAGAATGTAAAATTGTCCGCTGAATCGATTGCCGAAGACTAGAACGTTCTATCTATCATATTAGTCGAGTTATGAGTACTTTCAGTTTCGAAAACGGGATTTTCGAAAATTTCATTACTTCATTTGAAGGAGAAAAAATGACTTTAGACAAAAACAGACTGTGGCAGTCGATTTTTCGCATCAAAGAACCACTCCTGACAAATTTTGAGCAATTTTTATTCCAAAAACGTATTTTTTGTCGAAAATTTTGAAGCAAGGGGTAGGTATGGAAATATTTAATGTAAACTGCATTGTGCTAACTTCTCTCCTGGGCGAAATTATGGACTCAAAATACACTGGAGAATGTAAAATTGTCCGCTGAATCGATTGCCGAAGACTAGAACGTTCTATCTATCATATTAGTCGAGTTATGAGCACTTTTAGTTTCGAAAACGGGATTTTCGAAAATTTCATTACTTCATTTGAAGGAGAAAAAATGACTTTAGACAAAAACAGACTGTGGCAGTCGATTTTTCGCATCAAAAAACCCCTCCTGACAAATTTTGAGCAATTTTTATTCCAAAAACGTATTTTTTGTCGAAAATTTTGAAGCAAGGGGTAGGTATGGAAATATTTAATGTAAACTGCATTGTGCTAACTTCTCTCATGGGCGGAATTATGGACTCAAAATACACTGGAGAATGTAAATTTGTCCGCTGAATCGATTGCCGAAGACTAGAATGTTCTATCTATCATATTAGTCGAGTTATGAGCACTTTCAGTTTCGAAAACGGGATTTTCGAAAATTTCATTACTTCATTTGAAGGAGAAAAAATGACTTTAGACAAAAACAGACTGTGGCAGTCGATTTTTCGCATCAAAAAACCCCTCCTGACAAATTTTGAGCAATTTTTATTCCAAAAACGTATTTTTTGTCGAAAATTTTGAAGCAAGGGGTAGGTATGGAAATATTTAATGTAAACTGCATTGTGCTAACTTCTCTCCTGGGTGGAATTATGGACTCAAAATACACTGGAGAATGTAAAATTGTCCGCTGAATCGATTGCCGAAGACTAGAACGTTCTATCTATCATATTAGTCGAGTTATGAGCACTTTTAGTTTCGAAAACGGGATTTTCGAAAATTTCATTACTTCATTTGAAGGAGAAAAAATGACTTTAGACAAAAACAGACTGTGGCAGTCGATTTTTCGCATCAAAAAACCCCTCCTGACAAATTTTGAGCAATTTTTATTCCAAAAACGTATTTTTTGTCGAAAATTTTGAAGCAAGGGGTAGGTATGGAAATATTTAATGTAAACTGCATTGTGCTAACTTCTCTCCTGGGCGGAATTATGGACTCAAAATACACTGGAGAATGTAAAATTGTCCGCTGAATCGATTGCCGAAGACTAGAACGTTCTATCTATCATATTAGTCGAGTTATGAGCACTTTTAGTTTCGAAAACGGGATTTTCGAAAATTTCATTACTTCATTTGAAGGAGAAAAAATGACTTTAGACAAAAACAAACTGTGGCAGTCGATTTTTCGCATCAAAAAACCCCTCCTGACAAATTTTGAGCAATTTTTATTCCAAAAACGTATTTTTTGTCGAAAATTTTGAAGCAAGGGGTAGGTATGGAAATATTTAATGTAAACTGCATTGTGCTAACTTCTCTCCTGGGTGGAATTATGGACTCAAAATACACTGGAGAATGTAAAATTGTCCGCTGAATCGATTGCCGAAGACTAGAACGTTCTATCTATCATATTAGTCGAGTTATGAGTACTTTCAGTTTCGAAAACGGGATTTTCGAAAATTTCATTACTTCATTTGAAGGAGAAAAAATGACTTTAGACAAAAACAGACTGTGGCAGTCGATTTTTCGCATCAAAGAACCACTCCTGACAAATTTTGAGCAATTTTTATTCCAAAAACGTATTTTTTGTCGAAAATTTTGAAGCAAGGGGTAGGTATGGAAATATTTAATGTAAACTGCATTGTGCTAACTTCTCTCCTGGGCGAAATTATGGACTCAAAATACACTGGAGAATGTAAAATTGTCCGCTGAATCGATTGCCGAAGACTAGAACGTTCTATCTATCATATTAGTCGAGTTATGAGTACTTTCAGTTTCGAAAACGGGATTTTCGAAAATTTCATTACTTCATTTGAAGGAGAAAAAATGACTTTAGACAAAAACAGACTGTGGCAGTCGATTTTTCGCATCAAAGAACCACTCCTGACAAATTTTGAGCAATTTTTATTCCAAAAACGTATTTTTTGTCGAAAATTTTGAAGCAAGGGGTAGGTATGGAAATATTTAATGTAAACTGCATTGTGCTAACTTCTTTCCTGGGCGGAATTATGGACTCAAAATACACTGGAGAATGTAAAATTGTCCGCTGAATCGATTGCCGAAGACTAGAACGTTCTATCTATCATATTAGTCGAGTTATGAGCACTTTTAGTTTTAAAAACGGGATTTTCGAAAATTTCATGACTTCATTTGAAGGAGAAAAAATGACTTTAGACAAAAACAGACTGTGGCAGTCGATTTTTCGCATCAAAAACCCCCTCCTGACCAATTTTGAGCAATTTTTATTCCAAAAACGTATTTTTTGTCGAAAATTTTGAAGCAAGGGGTAGGTATGGAAATATTTAATGTAAACTGCATTGTGCTAACTTCTCTCCTGGGCGAAATTATGGACTCAAAATACACTGGAGAATGTAAAATTGTCCGCTGAATCGATTGCCGAAGACTAGAACGTTCTATCTATCATATTAGTCGAGTTATGAGTACTTTCAGTTTCGAAAACGGGATTTTCGAAAATTTCATTACTTCATTTGAAGGAGAAAAAATGACTTTAGACAAAAACAGACTGTGGCAGTCGATTTTTCGCATCAAAGAACCACTCCTGACAAATTTTGAGCAATTTTTATTCCAAAAACGTATTTTTTGTCGAAAATTTTGAAGCAAGGGGTAGGTATGGAAATATTTAATGTAAACTGCATTGTGCTAACTTCTCTCCTGGGCGAAATTATGGACTCAAAATACACTGGAGAATGTAAAATTGTCCGCTGAATCGATTGCCGAAGACTAGAACGTTCTATCTATCATATTAGTCGAGTTATGAGCACTTTTAGTTTCGAAAACGGGATTTTCGAAAATTTCATTACTTCATTTGAAGGAGAAAAAATGACTTTAGACAAAAACAGACTGTGGCAGTCGATTTTTCGCATCAAAAAACCCCTCCTGACAAATTTTGAGCAATTTTTATTCCAAAAACGTATTTTTTGTCGAAAATTTTGAAGCAAGGGGTAGGTATGGAAATATTTAATGTAAACTGCATTGTGCTAACTTCTCTCATGGGCGGAATTATGGACTCAAAATACACTGGAGAATGTAAATTTGTCCGCTGAATCGATTGCCGAAGACTAGAATGTTCTATCTATCATATTAGTCGAGTTATGAGCACTTTCAGTTTCGAAAACGGGATTTTCGAAAATTTCATTACTTCATTTGAAGGAGAAAAAATGACTTTAGACAAAAACAGACTGTGGCAGTCGATTTTTCGCATCAAAAAACCCCTCCTGACAAATTTTGAGCAATTTTTATTCCAAAAACGTATTTTTTGTCGAAAATTTTGAAGCAAGGGGTAGGTATGGAAATATTTAATGTAAACTGCATTGTGCTAACTTCTCTCCTGGGTGGAATTATGGACTCAAAATACACTGGAGAATGTAAAATTGTCCGCTGAATCGATTGCCGAAGACTAGAACGTTCTATCTATCATATTAGTCGAGTTATGAGCACTTTTAGTTTCGAAAACGGGATTTTCGAAAATTTCATTACTTCATTTGAAGGAGAAAAAATGACTTTAGACAAAAACAGACTGTGGCAGTCGATTTTTCGCATCAAAAAACCCCTCCTGACAAATTTTGAGCAATTTTTATTCCAAAAACGTATTTTTTGTCGAAAATTTTGAAGCAAGGGGTAGGTATGGAAATATTTAATGTAAACTGCATTGTGCTAACTTCTCTCCTGGGCGGAATTATGGACTCAAAATACACTGGAGAATGTAAAATTGTCCGCTGAATCGATTGCCGAAGACTAGAACGTTCTATCTATCATATTAGTCGAGTTATGAGCACTTTTAGTTTCGAAAACGGGATTTTCGAAAATTTCATTACTTCATTTGAAGGAGAAAAAATGACTTTAGACAAAAACAAACTGTGGCAGTCGATTTTTCGCATCAAAAAACCCCTCCTGACAAATTTTGAGCAATTTTTATTCCAAAAACGTATTTTTTGTCGAAAATTTTGAAGCAAGGGGTAGGTATGGAAATATTTAATGTAAACTGCATTGTGCTAACTTCTCTCCTGGGTGGAATTATGGACTCAAAATACACTGGAGAATGTAAAATTGTCCGCTGAATCGATTGCCGAAGACTAGAACGTTCTATCTATCATATTAGTCGAGTTATGAGCACTTTTAGTTTTAAAAACGGGATTTTCGAAAATTTCATGACTTCATTTGAAGGAGAAAAAATGACTTTAGACAAAAACAGACTGTGGCAGTCGATTTTTCGCATCAAAAAACCCCTCCTGACCAATTTTGAGCAATTTTTATTCCAAAAACGTATTTTTTGTCGAAAATTTTGAACCAAGGGGTAGGTATGGAAATATTTAATGTAAACTGCATTGTGCTAACTTCTCTCCTGGGCGGAACTATGGACTCAAAATACACTGGAGAATGTAAAATTGTCCGCTGAATCGATTGCCGAACACTAGAACGTTCTATCTATCATATTAGTCGAGTTATGAGCACTTTTAGTTTTGAAAACGGGATTTTCGAAAATTTCATGACTTCATTTGAAGGAGAAAAAATGACTTTAGACAAAAACAGACTGTGGCAGTCGATTTTTCGCATCAAAAAACCCCTCCTGACAAATTTTGAGCAATTTTTATTCCAAAAACGTATTTTTTGTCGAAAATTTTGAACCAAGGGGTAGGTATGGAAATATTTAATGTAAACTGCATTGTGCTAACTTCTCTCCTGGGCGGAATTATGGACTCAAAATACACTGGAGAATGTAAAATTGTCCGCTGAATCGATTGCCGAACACTAGAACGTTCTATCTATCATATTAGTCGAGTTATGAGCACTTTTAGTTTTGAAAACGGGATTTTCGAAAATTTCATGACTCCATTTGAAGGAGAAAAAATGACTTTAGACAAAATCAGACTGTGGCAGTCGATTTTTCGCATCAAAAAACCCCTCCTGACAAATTTTGAGCAATTTTTATTCCATAAACGTATTTTTTGCCGAAAATTTTGAAGCAAGGGGTAGGTATGGAAATATTTTATGTAAACTGCATTGTGCTAACTTCTCTCCTGGGCGGAATTATGGACTCAAAATACACTGGAGAATGTAAAATTGTACGCTAAATCGATTGCCGAAGACTAGAACGTTCTATCTATCATATTAGTCGAGTTATGAGCACTTTTAGTTTTGAAAACGGGATTTTCGAAAATTTCATGACTTCATTTGAAGGAGAAAAAATGACTTTAGACAAAAACAGACTGTGGCAGTCGATTTTTCGCATCAAAAAACCCCTCCTGACCAATTTTGAGCAATTTTTATTCCAAAAACGTATTTTTTGTCGAAAATTTTGAAGCAAGGGGTAGGTATGGAAATATTTAATGTAAACTGCATTGTGCTAACTTCTCTCCTGGGCGGAATTATGGACTCAAAATACACTGGAGAATGTAAAATTGTCCGCTGAATCGATTGCCGAACACTAGAACGTTCTATCTATCATATTAGTCGAGTTATGAGCACTTTTAGTTTTGAAAACGGGATTTTCGAAAATTTCATGACTTCATTTGAAGGAGAAAAAATGACTTTAGACTAAAACAGACTGTGGCAGTCGATTTTTCGCATCAAAAAACCCCTCTTGACAAATTTTGAGCAATTTTTATTCCAAAAACGTATTTTTTGTCGAAAATTTTGAAGCAAGGGGTAGGTATGGAAATATTTAATGTAAACTGCATTGTGCTAACTTCTCTCCTGGGCGAAATTATGGACTCAAAATACACTGGAGAATGTAAAATTGTCCGCTGAATCGATTGCCGAAGACTAGAACGTTCTATCTATCATATTAGTCGAGTTATGAGCACTTTTAGTTTCGAAAACGGGATTTTCGAAAATTTCATTACTTCATTTGAAGGAGAAAAAATGACTTTAGACAAAAACAGACTGTGGCAGTCGATTTTTCGCATCAAAAAACCCCTCCTGACAAATTTTGAGCAATTTTTATTCCAAAAACGTATTTTTTGTCGAAAATTTTGAAGCAAGGGGTAGGTATGGAAATATTTAATGTAAACTGCATTGTGCTAACTTCTCTCCTGGGCGGAATTATGGACTCAAAATACACTGGAGAATGTAAAATTGTCCGCTGAATCGATTGCCGAACACTAGAACGTTCTATCTATCATATTAGTCGAGTTATGAGCACTTTTAGTTTTGAAAACGGGATTTTCGAAAATTTCATGATTTCATTTGAAGGAGAAAAAATGACTTTAGACAAAAACAGACTGTGGCAGTCGATTTTTCGCATCAAAAAACCCCTCCTGACCAATTTTGAGCAATTTTTATTCCAAAAACGTATTTTTTGTCGAAAATTTTGAAGCAAGGGGTAGGTATGGAAATATTTAATGTAAACTGCATTGTGCTAACTTCTCTCCTGGGCGGAATCATGGACTTAAAATACACTGGAGAATGTAAAATTGTCCGCTGAATCGATTGCCGAAGACTAGAACGTTCTATCTATCATATTAGTCGAGTTATGAGAACTTTTAGTTTCGAAAACGGGATTTTCGAAAATTTCATGAATTCATTTGAAGGAGAAAAAATGACTTTAGACAAAAACAGACTGTGGCAGTCGATTTTTCGCATCAAAAAACCCCTTCTGGCAAATGACCCTGTATAACCCTCAAAGTGTGTAACACCTTCTTGCCAGTGATACATAATTTATGTAACATACATTTCTATAGAAAGTATCATTATATCTTAACCATTTACGGAAACTGCAAGATTTTTTTACGTTTAGGTTTTATGAAAATTTCGAAGAAAGTCGACTGTTGTTCAATAAAACGATTTTAAAAAACGGCACGATCTTCAATACGTACGGAGAAAACACAGAGATGTATTGAGGTTGACAATTACAATTATAATACAAAAAAAAATACTAAAGAAATTTGATTTGTGTGGTTAACTTTCCACCGAAAGTTGTAGGAAAAAAGTTAGCCGCTGGCTACAAGGAAACAGAGGAAATATGTGGTCGGCGTTTCCGCGGAAAAGATTTCATTTAATTTTCCTAAATGGTGTAGTTTATCACCGATAAAAGCGAAGCAGTCTGCTACAGCTTTCTTTATTACGACTTTTCTAAAATTTGTTTCTGACCTGAAAACTTCCTCATGGATCGGTCACCTCCTTACCGGCACCGTGTATCATAGGCGTCCGATTTCCGTCAACCATAAGCGTACCAGAAATTTTTCAAGGGGTCAATTTAATCGTAAAACACTTTTATTCGAAAAAACCCTTATCATAAGTGATAAAATTTTTAAAATGGTTTCATATATTCCGTTTTTTTTTTGGTTAGAGATAAGTGTAAAAGCTCGGAGGCGGAAGGGAAGTAACAGAGAAAATTCAATGTTCAATGTCGCGTTTGATATAACGACTCCATTTAAATATTATCAAAAGACGTGATGGTGTTTCCGGGTGATTTTGTATAAAGGGGTATAAATCTGAATACATTACTACCGCGAATGATAATGGTGAGCAAAGAGAGAGTGATTTATACCATTTATTTCGCTATCATTTAGACTTCAATCTGTTTTATGTGTTTTTTAATATAAAGGTGGTATTAAAACAATACCACAATAAATAGCGACTATTAATGACATTTTTATGCGTTTCTGGTAATGTGTATCTTTGTGAATTTTGTATTCAGTTTTAAACAATTTTCTTCATGAAAAGTCAATAAATCTTTGTGTAAGCATTTTAGAAAATTCAAGATATCAGTGTTGCAATTTCAAATGTAATTTAAAAAAATGATAAATGATCTATGCAGCTCAAAATCAGAATTTGATGCTGAATATACACAAATATTTCATAATTTACGTCAAAAGTATTAAATGTTAAAAGAACAAGTACATAAAAAGCTTTCAGGCATCGAAAAACATCGGTCGTGCTCGTCTCAACAAAATTAGGTTAGATCTTCTCAATTATTGTATTATATAATGGCTACGTACGTACTTTGAAGATGTATGAAAATAATCAGGATTCGAGGAAGCCGTCTATAATCCTGTGACTGAAAATAAACAACAGCAACAATCATACCATATGTTTAGGTCTCTGGCAGTCTCGCAGCTGATTTTCTCACGTAAACCGGCAAAAAGTCTTCCGACACGCAAGCCCCTTAGCCGTTTAAAGACAATGCCGATAGTTGTTTTTTCTCCGTCCTGCGAAACCCATTATAATAGTACTTTGTCGTTTTTTTTTATATCGAAATCGATAGTTGGATGTTTTTTTTTATTGTTAATGTGGAGCTTGACCTCCAATGTCACTTTAAATATATGAATTCCATTACGACGGAGTAAATTATTGAATAAACAAAGTGTTCAACTAAACTTCTGGCTGTTACTGTAATGTAAGCGCTCAAAGGTGTTTATCCACTTAATCTTAACGAAGAATTAAATCCATCAACTCGAGAAACTTAGCAAACTAAGTGGTTGTCTATGTACTGGAGTCACGTAATTTTATACAATTGCAAAAGATTTGTATATCTACATTCTGGTTTGCAATATCCTTCGGGGCTTAAAGCCTGGGAAGTAGTTGTTGCTTCCTGTTTTCTAATAGAAATCGGTAGGAAGATGATTTTGTTTTCTATACACTTGTTTATATGTATGACAGAATTCAACAGAAAATTGGGTCTCACAAGTAATGAGGTTATAGCTTGTCCCGATTCTGTAAATTTAAATTCACTTTGCATAATGGTCCCCTTCGGGTTAAATAAATAAATAGTATACTGTAGTCAACGAAGTAGTACCTACGTAGAAAATCATTATGTAATCAACAGAAGAAATCCTATAAATTGACTTGACCCTAGGTATTCGTGACATCATCGTTTCAAAACGGTCATCCATGTGTGCTTCAATAATTTCACCTCGCAGTGGTGTACAAAGAAAATAAAATATTTTTTTCCCCTCCATTCTATTGTTTCTCGCAATATTATAAAAGAAAACGATTTGTTGGTGTAGGTGCTTAAAAACGTACCATCCGGTACCATGAACTCACGAATTTCGAAAACTATGCGCCTGATTTATGGTTAGGTTCAAATTTTTGAGCTACAGAAGAAATAACGCGTGGGTGATGATGGCTCTTCCAAGATGGTATAATTTTTTTTAATCACCAATTTTATTTGGTAGGTGTACAAAGATAATAGCATCTATCAATAATAATCGAGCTTAAATCTTGAAAATTATTTGTCCTCAACTTTAGGCCGGTCAATTTAATCATTTTGGTGTTGGCCTTGGATTTATATTATGCTTTTTTTTGGGTGAATAAACACATTTAAAATCGTCCTTTTTCCGAAATCCAGAAATAAATTGACAGGATGAAAAGGATATAGGTAAAAAGCACAGTCAGTTTACAAATTTCAGTCAGAGGCAGTGGCTGAAGTTGCAAGTGATTTAAATAGATTTTAGTAGTAGATATACCATGAGGATTCTAGCTTGAGGATTCTAGCGCTAGATGACGTTAGTGACGCGTGATTTGAATTTAACAATGTTAACGAATAACTAAAGTGACCCAATCGCAATATTTATCATTTGTACCAACTAAGTCGGCTAGTTATGTATGGGGTAGACTGTGTCGTGAAAATAATTTACAACATTAATTATAGCTCCAATACTGGAAAATAATTCTATGGATAATTAATAGAAGTATTTTGACAAAGGAATTCAGGATTTTAAGTTTCTGGTCACATCGACCAAAAAAACAAAACGCTTACGTGGGCGTTAATCTTCCGAAGTGTGTTGAATTTATATTACTTTAAGCAGACAATAATAAAAAAAAATATATGACTACTTCTCTTGATATATTTAAATTTTATTCGATTTTTTTCTTAATTTTAAAGGTTACTGAATTTAAAAGCAATTATTTTCTGGCAGGTTTGGACAAGTTTGTCTCAGACAAATTGTACCGAATCAAGATGAAATTTGGGTTAAATTGATATAGGAATAACTTAAGAACCATGGGAAATATTGAAAATGTTTATAAAGATAAATTAAAGCAAATAAAAAGCTCTACAAAAATTTCCTATAAAGAAATTTTAACTTCAACTTTGAATAACTTTAAAAAGAATTAAAATATCAAAAAATTTCAAGAGTCCTTTTTTGTATAGCGTCAAGTTTTCTACAAGAATATATTTTTTTGCAAAAAACAACACTTTTGTGAACCACATTTGGAAAAAGTGATACTTTATTGCACTCATCTGTAATTCTTGTGTCAGTTTTGTGATGATTAATGACAAACATAAACATTTAAATTAAATAAAAGTCCATGGCAAGTATCTGATCCTGCTTTAATACAACAATAATATATGTATATCTTACTACTTAGTCTCAACGAGTTACAATTATTACAAAAAACCAAGGCGAAAACCAGCTATGATTGAGTACTGACAAGGTGAAGGCCATAAAAATACAAAAAAAGAAGAACGGGTTGAGTTTGATTAGGTTAGGTTAGGTTCTTAACATATTTATATTCTAATTTTCCAGTTTTTGCATGAATTTAGAAAAAATATTGTATGCAATTCTTGCAAAAAACACTCACTTTTTGCACTTGTTGCATAAATAACTATTGCAGTATTGCTTTTATTTTCAACATTTTCAATTTATTTGAAGTAAAAAAAAATAATCAATTTTGTTTACTTTATATAAAATATGTTGTGTATGCAGACCCTGTATAAAGTTAATGTATAAATTACCATAATTAAATACCATAAAATCGAAATTCAAATATATACTTTGCATCACTGAACGACAGTGGTAAAAAAAACTGAGTTAATTTATTAGTGAGAAAGTGATTCATTCTAGGCTTTTATCTCTGGCATAAACAAAGATTTATTTATTGTTTAAAAAAAATAGAACCTAATTTTATTTCAACTCTTAAACCGCAAATTCTTTTCTGATTGAATCACCGAAAACGAAACCAAGAGAACGAAAGTATGTTGGAGTTATAACATTAATAATAATTTGAAAGGGTTGCTATTTGATTGTATCAGTAATATAAAAACGACTACTTCTTGATACAGCAGCACAAGTCTCCAACTCCATCGTATGTATACTTTATATATAAATAATCTAAGTATGTTGATGTTATTATATATTTTAATTTAATATATGTCAGTCAATAATTTGTCAAATAAAGGTTGAAAAGTAAAAGGTTGAATCTGGCGATTTATAAATATTATTAAATAACAGGTTATGGGCCCAGGCATCGTAATTGCGTAATTGAGAGAAAATTAAATCATAACAGTATACAATGGCGGAAAGTGCAAAATTCAGTGTTGAAAAATTGAATGCTGAAAACTATCACTCATGGAGTTATCTAATGAAGATGTTACTAATAAATGCAGATCTATGGAATGTTGTGTCAGAGAAATTACCATCCGAAGCAGATCGGGATAATGCTTGGAAAAAGAAAAATGATAAAGCATTGTCAACAATAGCATTGCTTGTTGAGACTAATCAACTTGTACACATTAGAAATTCAGATTTTGCATGTGAAGCATGGGAATCCCTAAAGGAATACCATCAAAAATCGAGCTTGTCCAGTATGGTATTTTTATTAAAACAAATTTGCAAATTATCTTTAGAAGAAGATGGTAACATGGAGGTACATATTAGTTCATTTCTAAATTTGTTAAATAAACTTTCTGCATTGGGAGAAGAATTAAAAGACAGATTTGCTGCTGGGTTGTTATTGGGAAGTTTGCCGGATTCATATAGCTTTCTAATTACTGCATTAGAAAGCCGACCAGCCAATGAATTTACTCTAGAGTTTGTTAAGAGTAAGTTAATAGATGAATACAGAAGACGTCAAGGAGCTGTCAAGGTACAGGAAGAATCGGTGATGAAAATAGTGCATAGAAGGAACAAGTCATCTTTGGAAGATGAGTCAAAACATTGCTATTTTTGTAAAAAGAAGGGTCACTTCAAAAGGGAATGTTTTAAATATAAAGCATTGAGAAATAGCAAGGAAAAAGCGAATGTTATCACCGAGGGAATCACTGAAAAAGAAGATGCATGTTTTATGGTAGAAGAATCATGCTTGAGCTTAAGAGACATACAAGGTCAATCTACTTCGTGGTTCATAGATTCGGGAGCGACGAGTCATATGGTAAATTTTAGAGATTTTTTCAAGATCCTTGACGAAAGTAGAAAAGGTATCGTGCGGCTGGCGGAAAAAGGACAATATTCCAAAGTTCAAGGAATGGGTTCAGGCGATATTAAGTGTTCAATTGGTACGGAAATCACAAGTTTGGGAATAGATGATGTACTATTTGTTCCGCAACTGGATTGTAACTTAATATCGGTTAAGAAGCTGACAAGTGCTGGATATAAAGTTCATTTTAATGGTAATGAATGCGACATTTTCAAACACGGAAAAATTGTGGCGACTGCAAAACTTTCGCCAGAACTATACAAACTGAAAACGATTGAACAAGTTTTGAAAACTAGTGAAGACCATAATGAAAATTGTCAGCATTCGTGGCATCGACGATTTGGACATCGGGGAATTGAAGCTATCAAACACTTGGAAGAAAAAGACTTAGCAATCGGGATAAAAATTACAGATTGTGGGATACGGAAGACTTGTGAATGCTGTATAAAAGGTAAGATTACACGAAAAAGTTTTCCAAAGCAATCAAATAGCAACACATTTTCAATTTTAGACCTAATTCATACAGATGTTTGTGGGCCTATGCAAACTATAACACCTGGAAATAAAAAATATATTCTTACATTAATTGATGATTTTTCCCGATATACTGTCGTTTATCTAATGAGTAAGAAAAGTGATACCGAAAAGTATATAAAGGAATTCATCGAATTAATGAGTACTCAGTTTAACAAAATACCAAAATTAATTAGGTCAGATAGAGGAGGGGAATATGTAAATAGTTCTTTAAGAAATTATTTAAAGGGTAAGGGAGTTAATATTCAATATACAGCGGGGTATTCTCCTGAACAAAATGGGGTTGCTGAAAGAAAAAACAGATCTTTAGTTGAAATGGCGCGGTGTATGCTTTTAGATGCGAATTTACCGAATAAGTTTTGGGGAGAAGCGATTATAACAGCAAATTATTTACAAAATCGATTACCTACCAAATCAAAATCGAAGACACCTTTCGAATTATGGTTTAGTAAAGTTCCGAATGTTTCAAATTTGCATATTTTTGGTTCGACCGTCTACAGTCATATTCCAAAAGAGCAGCGTGGTAATAAGTTTGCGGAAAAAGCTGAAAAATTAATATTTATGGGATATTCAGAGGAGTCGAAAGCTTATCGATTGTTAGATATAAACACAAATCGGATAAAAATTAGTCGAGATGTAGTTTTTCTAAAGGAGGAATTATTTACAGAGAAAATACAAGCGTCAAATCAGGAAACACAAATTTTATTTGGAAAAGATCAGGATAGTGAAGAAAATGGAGAACAAGAGGAAGTTATGGTTGAATCAAGTACACATGAACTAACGAACAGTGAATCTAGCTTTCAACCATGCACTAGTAACAATGAAACTGATGATGAAATTCAACTGGAAAGGAGGTGTTCAGAAAGAAGAAATAAAGGAATACCACCAGATCGTTACATTGCAACAGCAAAACTTACAGAATTACAGGACATAGAACCAAAAAATGTGAAAGACATCCATGCTAGAACAGACAGTAGTTTGTGGAAACAGGCAATGGAAGAAGAAATTGAATCAATGAAGAAAAATAATACCTGGAATTTGGTTCCTTTACCCAAAGACAGAAGAATCGTTCCATGTAAATGGGTATTTAAATTAAAAAGAAGTGCAAACAATTTACATAATAAATATAAAGCACGGCTAGTTGCAAAAGGATTTGTACAAAAATATGGAGTCGACTATGATGAAGTTTTCGCACCAGTAGTACGACAAACTACACTGAGAACATTATTAGCTATAGCCGGAAAAGAAAAAATGTTAGTGAAACATTTTGATGCAAAAACGGCATTTCTTAATGGAGAACTTAAGGAAGAAATTTATATGGAACAACCGGAAGGTTTTACAATTCAAGGCAAAGAAAATTTTGTTTGTAAACTAAACAAAAGTATTTATGGACTTAAACAATCGGCAAAGGCGTGGAATGAAAAAGTTAATGAGATCCTTCAAAATTATGATTTTAATAAAAGCGCCGCAGACCCATGTCTTTATGTGAAACGTTTAAATAATGACAAACTTTATCTTATAGTTTACGTCGATGATTTTTTAATCACAGCCAAGAACATAGACGCAATAAATTTTGTCGAACGGATGTTGAAAACATTTTTTGAAATATCAGATTTAGGCTTATTACAAAATTATTTGAGCATTAATTTTGAAAGGGATAGTGAAGGAATATATAGTCTTGATCAAGCGAAATATATTGATAAATTATTATACAGGTTTGGGATTCAGGATGCCAAAAATTCAATGGTACCACTTGATCCTGGCTATTTGAAAATAGAACGACAAAAATCTATTATGAGAAATAATGAAAAATATCAACAACTAATAGGAGCATTGTTATATTTAGGAGTTAATACAAGGCCAGATATTATGGCAAGTGTAACTATCCTAAGTCAACACAATCAGGAACCCTCAGAAAACGATTGGAACGAAGCAAAACGAATTCTAAGATATCTAAAGGGATCCAAAAATAAAAAACTTTTACTTGGAAAGTACGATAATAAATATACATTAGAAGGATATGCTGATGCTGATTGGGCAGAAAATAAACAAGATAGAAAATCGAACAGTGGTTATTTATTTAAGCTGTATGGAGCACCTATTAGTTGGGCATGCCGAAAACAAACATGTGTTTCGCTATCGTCAACAGAAGCGGAATATATTGCATTAGCAGAAGCATGCCAAGAGGCGATTTGGCTAAGAAGATTAATAAAGGAATTTCTAGAAAAAGAACCAGATACAGTCATTTTTGAAGATAATCAGAGTTGCTTAAAACAAATATCAAATCGCAGATTCAATAACCGTACAAAACATATTGATACAAAATATCATTTTGTCAAAGATCTTGATAAGAATAAAGTTATAGACTTCAGGTACTGTCCAACAGAAGATATGATTGCAGATATGCTGACCAAACCATTAAATAGGGTCAAACTGAATTACTTGATGAAAAAAGGAGGACTAGTTGATTGATTTTTTAATTGATTGTTTATTTAATTATTATTAAAGTTGAGAAGGGGTGTTGGAGTTATAACATTAATAATAATTTGAAAGGGTTGCTATTTGATTGTATCAGTAATATAAAAACGACTACTTCTTGATACAGCAGCACAAGTCTCCAACTCCATCGTATGTATACTTTATATATAAATAATCTAAGTATGTTGATGTTATTATATATTTTAATTTAATATATGTCAGTCAATAATTTGTCAAATAAAGGTTGAAAAGTAAAAGGTTGAATCTGGCGATTTATAAATATTATTAAATAACAAAGTAAAGTTAATTTCCTAACCTAAAAGTTACTGTTTCATTTTGGGACAGACTGTATAAGTATAATCTTGGTGCCACCTCCACCTATGTTTGAAAATTGCCATCGTAAAATTCCCGATTTAAATGGGAGGTATTTTTATATTCAACTTTAGAATGAAACGAAAAAGTTCCGAAAAATTTTAATATATTCCAGTTTAATTCGAGAGCTAACATGTTGTCGAAAACGAGGTCCAATTTTTTTTTGGTCTATATCAGTCGGCGGAATGCGCGACGACTTTGACATTCTACAAATACCTGAACTTGCATCAAATCGACCGATGTCTGTTTTTTAAATTAAAATATTTCAACTAAATACAAAAGTTAAACATAGGATTAAGTAAGTAAATTTTGCATTCAGATTGACTATAAATTCAATTCTATAAGCACAAGCGAAATATTCAGCTTTAAAAAACAGTTTTCTGTATTTTTTATCACCATGAAACGTTCAAAATAATGCGGCATTGGATGTGAATAAAAACGAGTTAACAGTTTTACTTTTTCTGATTTATAAAAAAAAAAACTTTAATGAATAAATTAGTGCAAATATATGACCGGCTACTCATTCGGCGAGAAATCGAATCAACAAACAGCATAAACGACAACTATAAAAATCGACAGATAAGTACTCGCCCAACTGGACCAACAAATTATAAAAATATAAATAAATTTCAATGATATGTCGAGGATAGTAGGTAATCGATATTATCCTTCAAAGCAGTGTCAAAATGTAGACACCTTTTCAAAATTGTATCGGTAGCTTTAATTATAAATATTTTATGATGTTATTGTATTATTTTGGTTGTGTCTACTATTGCACTTAATAAAAGATAAGAAACGTGAAATATTGTTATTTTTATTTGAAACTACGCCATAAACAATATAGCATCAATCATTTTCAAATAGGCTATAAAACAATAAATTTTTTTTGATTTGTATTTTGAAATTTTGTCGGTACCGACTCTGATAGATATAATAATAAATAATGATAATAACCATAATTAAATGGTTTTAAAACGAGCAGGAATTGTGTAGTTTTTTTTATAATCTAATTTAGTTCAAATTTTTTTCTGTGCCTTGCGAAGGTATAAATGGAGGAGAGAAACTTGACTTTAGAGGTAGAACGTTTGAAACAACACGAATTGCGGTATGTGAATCTGAATATCCGAGAAACAGGAGAAACAGAATTACTGTAGATATACCTCTCTTTTTTGCTACTAGGGGGCGTTGTCAGATATAAATACTACGATATTTAATGAGACAAATTGTATTTAATATGAATTCTTGGCTATTTTCAGGATTCTGAGCTCGTCAAATTTTAAAAAATTGTCTCTAATATGAATTCCTGGCTATTTCCAGAATTCTGAGCTCGTCAAATTTCAACAAATTGTCTCTAATATGAATTCTTGGCTATTTTCAAGATTTTGAGCTCGTCAAATTTTAAAAAATTGTCTTTAATATGAATTCCTGGCTATTTCCAGAATTCTGAGCTCGTCAAATTTTTACAAACTATCTCTAATATGAATTCCTGGCTATTTTCAGTATTTTGAGCTCGTCAAATTTTAAAAAATTGTCTCTAATATGAATTCTTGGTTATTTCCAGAATTCTGAGCTCGTCAAATTTTAAAAAATTGTCTCTAATATGAATTCCTGGCTATTATAAGGATTCTGAGCTCGTCAAATTTTAAAAAATTGTCTTTAATATGAATTCTTGTCTATTTTCAGGATTTTGAGCTCGTCAAAGTTTAAAAAATTGTCTCAAATATGAATTCCTGGCTATTTTCAGTCTTCTGAGCTCGTCAAATTTCAACAAATTGTCTCTAATATGAATTCTTGGCTATTTTCAGGATTCTGAGCTCGTCAAATTTTAAAAAATTGTCTCTAATATGAATTCCTGGCTATTTCCAGAATTCTGAGCTCGTCAAATTTCAACAAATTGTCTCTAATATGAATTCTTGGCTATTTTCAAGATTTTGAGCTCGTCAAATTTTAAAAAATTGTCTTTAATATGAATTCCTGGCTATTTCCAGAATTCTGAGCTCGTCAAATTTTTACAAACTATCTCTAATATGAATTCCTGGCTATTTTCAGTATTTTGAGCTCGTCAAATTTTAAAAAATTGTCTCTAATATGAATTCTTGGTTATTTCCAGAATTCTGAGCTCGTCAAATTTTAAAAAATTGTCTCTAATATGAATTCCTGGCTATTATAAGGATTCTGAGCTCGTCAAATTTTAAAAAATTGTCTTTAATATGAATTCTTGTCTATTTTCAGGATTTTGAGCTCGTCAAATTTTAAAAAATTATCTCTAATATGAATTCCTGGCTATTTTCAGGATTCTGAGCTCGTCAAATTTTAAAAAATTGTCTTTAATATGAATTCCTGGCTATTTCCAGAATTCTGAGGTCGTCAAATTTTAAATAATTATCTCTAATATGAATTCCTGGCTATTATAAGGATTCTGAGCACGTCAAATTTTAAAAATTTGTCTTTAATATGAATTCTTGTCTATTTTCAGGATTTTGAGCTCGTCAAATTTTATTTAAAAAATTGTCTCTAATATGAATTCCTTGCTATTTCCAGAATTCTGAGCTCGTCAAATTTTAAATAATTATCTCTAATAGGAATTCCTGGCTATTATAAGCATTCTGAGCTCGTCAAATTTTAAATAATTATCTCTAATGTGAATTCCTGGCTATTATAAGGATTCTGAGCTCGTCAAATTTTAAAAAATTGTCTTTAATATGAATTCCTGACTATTTCCAGAATTCTGAGCTCGTCAAATTTCAACAAATTGTCTCTAATATGAATTCTTGGCTATTTTCAGGATTCCTAGCTCGTCAAATTTTAAAAAATTGTCTCTTATATGAATTCCTGGCTATTATCAGGATTCTGAGCTCGTCAAATTTATAAAATTGTCTCTAATATGAATTCCTGGCTATTTCCAGAATTCTGAGCTCGTCAAATTTTTACAAACTATCTCTAATATGAATTCCTGGCTATTTTCAGTATTCTGAGCTCGTCAAATTTAAAAAAATTGTCTCTAATATAAATTCCTGGCTATTTCCAGAATTCTGAGCTCGTCAAATTTTTATAAACTATCTCTAATATGAATTCCTGGCTATTTTCAGGATTCTGAGCTCGTCAAATTTTAAAAAAATTGTCTCTAATATGAATTCCTGGCTATTTTCAGGATTCTGAGCTCGTCAAATTTCAACAAATTGTCTCTAACATGAATTCCTGTCTATTTCCAGGATTCTGTGAATATATTTTACCTGTTGGGGTCTAAAGGTCCGCCAATGATTAGACAACGAAATCATCAAACTCGTTTGAGCATCGTTATCTTGAAGCGAACAGTGATATGTACTAGTTGGAACGTTTAACGGTTCTACATGGAGGCGGTAATGGATACTAGAAAATTTTCAAGTCCTTCGTGGAAATGTTGATTCGCGTAATTTAAAGGAATTTCTCAGTATTACGAACGCGACGCGAACATTTTCGTTAGTATGAGCGAAGAGAGGAATTAATCTCATCAAAGACGACGGTATTTTATAATAAAGCTGATATTATGTAAAGTTGTTAATTAAATTCAGTTGAAAATTTACTATTTATTAAAATTAAAACATTTTCCTTATTTTGGTATATTTTCGATTAGTTTCAATTTCACAAGGTGTTGATATCCTCCAGATACATATAAAAGTTTCCATTGACCGTAGTTGTTGTAGTTTTAGTTTCGGAAAACATTGAAATTTCCCAACTACATAGAGCTTATTTGAAAGAAAACTTAATAAACAAGGAAGTAACGTTTACGAGCTAGACCAGACATTTGGAAGAAAGATTGAGTTTCACAACTTTATATAGAAAAAGAAAATGTATTTGAAACTTTTCAATTTTCAACTTTCAAGAGTTTGTTTTGTCAAGTCTTATTTGTACCTATTATTAGAGTTGCAATGGAAGTGACCCAATAAGATCGACAAGCAAGTCGCAGAGGAACGAAGGAGCAAAAATCCCCTGCAAGGGGAAATATAACAGAAAACTTGGAGAAATTATGGAGAACATTTCATACAAATTGAATCCTTCAAAGCACTGTTAAAAAGAGAAAAAATGCAAATTCACTCACCCTAACATCGATGTCTTTCCCCTTCTCCATATGCTTCATGATAGCAGTAGAAATTTTGTTATCCAAATTCCTGATGACGGCGTTAACGTTGATATCAGCATCGTTGTTGTTCCTCTTCATGGCGTTGACTAAACTCTCGACTCCTTCAACGAATCCGTTCCAAGGCAAGTCCAGCTCTGCTACGTATTTGGTGATGCAGCCTCTTAAGACGTTTAAGCAGTATCCACTGCAAGGTTTAGCGTGTTTTAAAAGCCCCATACATCTGGGACAGTAAATCATTTTGAGCAAAGCATCGTGACATTCCGAATTGTCGCTACTATGTTCGTCGATTAGTAAAGTGTCAGTGGTGTTTAAAACCTCAGAGCCAATTTTAAACGCTTGCAACAGCAATCTTGTCGCTTCTAAGCTCTTAGATAGAGATGTACCTATTTGTTTAGGAATATCCGCGAAAGGTGATATGGTTTCTATGGATTTTTTCAAACATTCTTTGTAGTTTAAAGTGAAATCTTTATCTGATATGTCCGCGGATCGGTGGTAGGCCAGTGGGAATAGTTCCGTGAAGAAGTTGTTCACGCTATTGATCATATCTTCGGTGCTGAAAGTAGGTTTTGCGTCGGTAGTATTGATCCAAATGTAGTTTCGGATATCCCTGTATAATATTTCTATGGGTTCTCTAGAAAGGCTGGCCATACCGCGGTAAACTTGCTGGAAAAGGAGGAGGGTTTTGTTTTCAGATTGTCGGGCGAGTTCAGAGACGTGATCTGAAAAAAAAATAAAGTTTGACATTTCCGGAAAAGTAATTAAAATGTGGAAGACTTGGCAACGTTGTATTGAAACTCAAAAATATCCGATTCCATTTATTTTGGATCGGTTGAAGTTGATTTGTGTCAAATTTGTTTTTGTTAGAAAAGTAGCTGCTCCAGTGGCGTAGGTAAGGTCATATACGCTATTTCTCGGACATATGTCCCCCCCCTTTGCCCCTCACTAGTTACGCTTCTGCGTTGTTCCGTCGGACATAATAAAATACCACTGTCAATAAATCTTTGCACCTAAAAATTTCTAAATAATAAAATAGGAGGTTTTAAATTATATTGTTTATTTCAGCTTTCAGCTGCTTTGTATTATTATTTGCAATAATTATTACCAGTCGAATTTATTGCTATTTTAAAACATGCACCTGGTAAAGTATGAAATTGCTTTGCAGTTAAACAATAATAAAATATGTACATAGAGTATTTGAATGTAATAATTCTTATATTTTCATACTGAACTGTACAGGGTGTCCCACGACGAGTGAAAACTATCTGTATATGGCAAAATACTTATAGTAAAATCATGAAAATTACTACGTTTGGGTTTTCGGATACGATCTTTTCAACTCAAATATTTTCAAAGCTGGCCGACTTCCGGTTCTACCGGAAGTCGACTGTAACTTTGTTATTTTAAATGGAACACCCTGTATATTAATAACGGTAAAGTTTTGGTAAAGGAAAGTATACATGAACTTGCCTTATTTTTTTCCCCTGAATGCATTAAAATAGAAAAAACAGGGTGGTTGTATTTAAAAAAATGAAGAAATTTGATATTTATGAAGTTAAACTTTGAACACTTTTTATACACACCCTGTATAAAATGAAAAATTTTCCAACATAGATTCGAATACGTTTAACCTTGCTTAAGGCAACCGAAGAGAAACCATTTTCATATCTTCAAGGGTCCCCTCGTAAAAAAATAATTTATAAGGGTCGTCAACGGTCAAATTTTCTACAAAAAAATCAATAACTCAAAAAGTGTGCATTTTTCGAAAAAAGTTTTCAGACAAAAGTATGCTAAAATATTACGTAGATTTCAAAAATGTATTAATATACAGGGTGTTCCATTTAATAACAAAGTTACAGTCAACTTCCGGTAGAACCGGAAGTCGGCCATCCTTGAAAATATTTTAGTTGAAAAGATAATATCCGAAAACCCAAACGTAGAAATTTTCATGATTTTACTATAAGTATTTTGCCATATACAGATAGTTTTCACTCGTCGTGTGATACCCTGTATAACCCTGCTAGAATCGCATAATCTAGTGACAAATTTCAACTAAGAAAATGAAAATATATTCGAAACGTGCAAACAATGTTAGTTGTACACGGCCGTTTTGTGGTAACATTTACGTGAAAAGTTTCGAGAGCCATTAGTGTCGTGTATCAGACGCTGTAAGTAAACATATACACACACAGTCTTCAACGGAATAAGAAGTATGGACACAGTGGCGTGCTGCTGGAAACAAAAAATTATAAAAATATCCATATTAAGAGCAAAGTTTTCGAAAAGGAAACCTCTCAAGCATTTGTTGGGTGAACAAAAATCATGGAACTTGCGTCACGCTATCCCTGAGCAATAGGTACATGAACTAATAATAATAAAACTTGCTTCTAAAGCCCTGATATAATTCTGTTGATTTTATTGGTCGAAATTTTGTTTGTAACGCCACTGCTTACAACAATGTATATACGTATATGTAGAACAAATGCATATACGTTGACGAAGTTAGTTTTAGAGCCATTTGAAGATATCCATGAACCGTACAAAATTGAAATAGATTGTTTCAATGGGTTTTCCCTAGACAAATGGTTACTTTACTACATTATTCAAGAAGAAATATTTTATTGACTCACTACTTAATTCAAATTATATCTTGACATTTGTATCTGTATTCGTTTTATTTTATTATCCTCAACATACGACAATGAAAAAATGAAGGTCATCGACATTCAGTCAATTTCGGACGAAACTTCGACCAATACCATCATAATACATTCAGCACATTACCTTTTCTCTTCTTTTTTTTTTATTTTCTTTATAAGTGAGACGAAAAACTTGATCAGTTTCATTTTATTTTTATTGTATCAATTACGATGTTGTTTAGTACAATTTTTTTGCCAAGATACAGCGCGTTAAATTTAAAATGTTTAACTAAAATTTAGACCAATGTTTCCAATGTATCTTCTGGCTATTGATGGGTTCCATAACCGAAGTAGACAAAGTTGAAAAGGCAATTTACTAGAGATGTATAAACGTTGCCCGAGGACGAGAATAGTAACGGTTAAAGATATATCGATTATGTTAAATAATACAGTTTGAGTACTGCAGTAGTATTACGAATACAATAGAATATTTCTAAAGGTTTTGCTCATAGTTAAGGCGAAGATAACAGGGATGTATTCATAAGAACCACACTGAAATTATTATACAGAGCCATGAAATACCAACATGGTTAAGATCATAGAATAAATAAAAGAGAGGTTTTAAAACATATGGAAGAAACTGGCACAAAGTTTGTGCGCAGCCAGTTGAGCATGGCGCATCACAGCGACTAACTGAACTAACAAACCCCGCCTCTAACCACACGAAACTTGTCAATATTATTTTAATTTGAGGTTAGTCACTTCTGAACTATTTTTATTTAATTCTTATTGGCTTTTTTCTATTTAAATTGATTATCTTTAACATTGGCACCTATTATTATCATAGGATTTATTATCTCATCATAGGTAAGTTAAAAAAGTAAAATAATGGAAACAATATTTTTCATTTTTTTTGCAGACAAAAAGGAAGCGCGTCTTGAATGCTAGTTCATACCGGTAGCCAAGGTAGGCGCTAGTGGTAACCTTGTGCCACAAAACGCTACACGTTCAACATCTCTCTTTTATTTATTACTCTATGGTTAAGACCAAGAAGACAGATTGTTTCTACAAGCAGACGAACACTCTCCGGTTTTTTGTACATATAAATCTCACCGATATACCGGAACGTGTTAGCCGGGCCTAAATAATATTTTTCAAATAGAAGGTTTTGAATTTTAACTAGCTGCAATTTTTCTAATTTAGTAGTTTCTTTTTATCGTTAAAAATGGTAAGCTGAATAAAGCGTGAAGGTGGAAAAGGGACAAGAAAATATTTAACATAAACTGCAGATTCATGGCAATATCTTTGGATATTGTTTGAAATAAATTGTCAATGGTTGAGATAACACATAATGTATACGAGTATGTTCAGTGCGACGCACCGGGGGGTGCCCTCTGATGGGCAACTAATTTTCATACAATGTTAGCAATACGAATACGTGTGTTCGCTGAATTTTTTATCAAAGATTGTGGATTTTTTTACAATTTTTACAAGGTTGGTTGTAAAATAAAAAAAAATAAATCTTCACTCAACAAATTCCTGCCATCTAATGAACAAACAATTTAAAGAAAAGAAGCTCTGATAATTTACGTGAGAAAGATTATCAACGACATACCTATTTCTCTTTTATTTGTTCTGTAATAAACGAAGTTGAATAGCAAACAGTGAAATTATTACTTCATCTTCAAAAGTTAGCTCAACATAATGTGGACGTTCCCCTGGCGGTCTAAAGACGTATCGTTTGAGGTAAGTTTCCTATACTAACTGGAGATGACATGTTTGAATAAGCTAATGTCCTGCGAGCCTCCTATTTCGAGTTGAATTGAGGAATTCAATGGTAAATATACAAGTTTTAGCTTTTTTATTTAATATCAAAGCTTTATTGATTTAATTTTATTTTTATCTAAAAGATTCAGACATTTTCAATCCTTTAGGATATCCTGTCAACTTTCTGAATGTTTCGCATGAAGTTTCTTTATGATTTTATGGTTGGCAGTATTGATAAGAGAAAAGCAAAGTTTCAGTTACTGTTATAAACACACGAATATAGAAGGTGTTTTGCAAATAATATAACATTTAAGCGAGAGAAACAGACTTCTGCGATTTATTAACCTCCTTCTATAGAAACCGCAAAATGTCTCGTTTCGTCTTCTTCTCTCATAAATCTCGGTCTACCATAGACGTCGATCAAATAATTTTCCAAAGGGATCTACAAAAGTTTCGCTGAGTTGAGCTCACATTTTTTTGAATAACTTTAAAACTGTTTATTTTAAAATTATAAAAAATATATATTTGAAACATTTGATATATTCATTGTAGTCCAAAACATTTATTTGACGTCACTGTCTCGAATGTGCTGATCGTGTTCGACCAATCGGTTTAAGATTGCATTGGAATGCATGGAGGTAGCCAATAACAAGAATAATTTCAATTTAAAGATATGTTATCGTTATTTGTGTGTATATAAAAAGAATCGGTGTTGAATTGATGGTACGCTAACAATAAATTAATAGATTCCAATTTCAGTTAGCCTTCGTTGAAACTATAAACGCTGATATATTATACGTACGGTATATTAAATGTCAGTTTATATTCATGGTCAAGTCTATTTTTACGCAAATATTGAACTTTCTTTGTCTAATATTGTGTTGCAAAAACTATAGTCTATTTAGTTATTATTGATGGGTTAAAAGCGTTTTAAAAATTCTTTCATCCATGTTTTACTGCAATCAACGTGAAATAAACAACACATTTCAATGTCAAAATCAAATCGCTAGGGAGCGCCCTAATCTTTCAAGCTGATTTCTCCCCAGAGTCATCTGACTGACAGTCACACTGTCTGTTTTCCCTCCTCACCTAACCCATATATTATGAATGCATCATCAGTAATTTTTGGTTGAGCGAGAATTTTAAACTAATGGCGTTTTTATTCAAAAAATTTTTTCTTTTTGGGTATTTTTAAATAGCAAATATGTTGAAGATTCTCAAAATATTTGAATTTGTCCATTATTGAGCTGGGCGAATAATTGAAGTGGAAAAAAATATTTAAATTCGTCACCCCACGCTACTAAACTATAGTTTCAATAAAATTTTAATAGAACACATCCCTAATGACAAATCAAAATTACTGCAGAATACATTTGATACCTATTACCCACTAATAAATTCCTATAATAATTAATGATAGAATAGTATTGTAAATATATATATAATAATAGCCCCAATTTAACAGGATCCAACAGGAACAATCGTCCTGTAATTGCATTATCCGTATCCAATTGGTTAATTATCATTTAATTGAATATTAAAAGCTGGTAATGTAGTAATGTTAGATAATTATATAAATAAGACCTTGAAAATAGTATATACACATAAAATTGATGCATATATATGTACTTATATAGGTATGGTGAAATGGAAATTTCCACGATCACTATATATTTCATTTATTTTAATATACTTAAATAATCAGTAGACAATAGAATGTAAAAAAACGTTTCACAATATTTTATTGACTTCCTCATTGGAGGATTTTATCGAAAAATGTTTCATGTATTCAACAGTTCTGGAGAAAAAAATTCTTTCGGCATTCCATAGGAACCAGAATTCACGTGTAGATCATTGAATTCTCCGAAGTGGCGATGAGTCAAATTTAAACCCCTGCCGCATTTCATATTTCATACTATCCCAAATCCGCCGAGATACGCCATATATCATCTTGCTTACACCATTGCAGGTATAACTATTATAATAATGCCTATTGGCTGCTTAACCGAGATCGGTTTACACACACACACAAAATCGTGAGCAACCATTTTACAGTCTATCTGGAAATTATTGATAGCACAGTTTTTACTTCAAAAAACACAATTTATGTCTTTCCAGATCCCTCTCTAACCAAAAAAAGTCAATTAATGTCTCCTAGAACCCAATTTTACTACAAAAAACACAATTTATGTCTCTCCAGAACCCACTTTAATAGCAAAAAGTCAGTTTATGTGTCCCAGAACCCAATTTTACTTCAAAAAACACAATTTATGTCTTTCCAGATCCCTCTCTAACCACAAAAAGTCAGTTAATGTGTCCCAGAACCCGATTTTACTACAAAAAACACAATTTATGTCTCTCCAGATCCCTCTCTAACCAAAAAAAGTCAGTTAATGTGTCCTAGAACCCAATTTTACTACAAAAAACACAATGTATGTCTCTCCAGAACCCACTTTAATAGCAAAAAGTCAGTTTATGTGTCCCAGAACCCAATTTTACTTCGAAAAAAACACAATTTATGTCTTTCCAGATCCCTCTCTAACCACAAAAAGTCAGTTAATGTGTCCTAGAACACAATTTTACTACAAAAACACAATTTATTTCTCTCCAGAACCCACTTTAATAGCAAAAAGTCAGTTTATGTGTCCCAGAACCCAATTTTACTTCAAAAAACACAATTTATGTCTCTCCAGATCCCTCTCTAACCACAAAAAGTCAGTTAATGTGTCCCAGAACCCAATTTTACTTCAAAAAACACAATGTATATCTCTCCAGATCCCTCTCTAATCACAAAAAGTCAGTTAATGTGTCCTAGAACACAATTTTACTACAAAAACACAATTTATTTCTCTCCAGAACCCACTTTAATAGCAAAAAATCAGTGTATGTGTCCCAGAACCCAATTTTACTTCAAAAAACACAATGTATGTCTCTCCAGATCCCTCTCTAACCACAAAAAGTCAGTTAATGTGTCCCAGAACCCACTTAACCTCAAAATCTTCATCTGAACACCCAAACTATTGGATTGTTACGAAATTTGTTTGTGTGTAAGTCGCGAACGACGAGATTCGAAAACACTTTATTAAACTAGTTGATACAAGAAACACCTCCGACTTGAACAATTCGAAAAATCTACCTGTGGTTTGCCGACATCAAAGAATCCCGAGTTAAGGACAAAAGGTTACACCGAGATAGTTCTCTACCATATGCGTACACTTTTAATAAAAACATTCATTACCGAAAGGCATAATAATAATAATAATATACTTGTTATTTTTTTTGGACAATCTGTATGCGATGATATTAAAAATTTCATGTAAAAATATCTTCAAACATCAAAAGTATTTACAAAAGGAATTAATGTAGTGTGAAATAATAACTATTACACATGTTTATAATAAAATTAGATTGAGTTTAAAAACTATAGGCACCGAAAATGTAATACACCCAGTAGTTAAATATTTATTAGTGCAATGCTCTTAATAACAGGAAAATTCCAAACAATTATTACAAAGTGATTTTCCAGAAACACATGGACATTAATAAAACAAATTTTAAACTTAAAAAAACATATTCAATATTTGAATAACCCTTTATAAAACAACGTTTAGATACGCTTGTGTATTTCTTATAAGTCTGGTGGAATGTCTAGACAAAGATCGGGATATCCTCTCGCTTATCACCAAGAGAAAGAAGGCAATACTTTTTGAGAGATGAATGTACAAAAAGTCGTTCGTGGGAAAAAAGGTTCGCATATATCAACACCGCTAGTTGAAAAGAGAAAGAATACTCGAGATCTATGAATAATAAAGAGAAACAGAATATATCCGAGGGTGGATGGCCTAAGCAGCATTCTTTACCCACCCTGTGAATTAATTTGGATTCTTCAAGTATTATATCTTCGATTCGGCGTCGTTGCCACGTTTGTAGTTACATCAGTAATCATCAGGATTTTATAAAATAGATTCAAAAAAAATTTTAATTTGAGAAAAACACAATGTATGTCTCTCCAGATCCCTCTCTAACCACAAAAAGTCAGTTAATGTATCTTATAACCCAATTTTACTACAAAAAACACAATGTATGTCTCTCCAGAACCCACTTTAATAGCAAAAAATCAGTGTATGTTTCCCAGAACCCAACTTTACTTCAAAAAACACAATTTATGTCTCTCCAGAACCCACTTTTACTGCAAAAAGTCAGTTAATGTGTCCCATAACCCAATTTTACTTCAAAAAACACAATGTATGTCTCTCCAGAACCCACTTTAATAGCAAAAAATCAGTGTATGTTTCCCAGAACCCAACTTTACTTCAAAAAACACAATTTATGTCTCTCCAGAACCCACCTTTTACTGCAAAAGGTCAGTTTATGTGTCCCAGAACCCAATTTTGCTAAAAAACACAATGTATGTCTCTCCAGAACCCACTTTCACTGCAAAAGGTCAGTTTATGTGTCCCAGAACCCAATTTTGCTGAAAAAAACACAATCTATGTCTCTCCAGAACCCACTTTTACTGCAAAAAACACAATGTATCTCTCTCCAGAACCCACTTTTACTGCAAAAGGTCAGTTTATGTGTCCCAGAACCCAATTTTGCTAAAAAAAAACACAATTTATGTCTCTCCAGAACCCACTTTTACTGCAAAAAACACAATGTATGTCTCTCCAGATCCCTCTCTAACCACAAAAAGTCATTTAATGTGTCCCAGAACCCGATTTTACTACAAAAAACACAATTTATGTCTCTCCAGTTGTTGCCACGTTTGTGTTTACATCAGTAATTATCAGAATTTTATAAAATGAATAAAAACATAAAGTTTGAAAAAAAAACACTCCAGTTTAATTGAACCCCATATAAAATTTAAATCGAAATTCCACAGCTTCAGGAAAATAGTTTTACCGAAATTCCAATGGAATTATAAAACCGGGCATTACTGACATTTCCTAATTCCATCTGTTGAATTTCTTTCTATAGGATACTGACACTTGAAGAGAATAAGGTACAGATTTGCCGTTTCCTTCTCCATCCCGATATTCCCGTTATTCCTACGATGCACCTTTATTGAAATTACGTTAAAAAAGACTCAATGCAGAGATGGAAACAACAGGAAAATTAAATTTACTCATTTGAAAACCAAAACGACATTGAAAAACTCGAATTTTGTGACATTTGACGTATACTTGTGTCATCTGTCATGATATTGTCACTAATCAACAGCAAATTTGACAGCAAATAATGTGAATGGCTCGTAACGATTTCATTGTTGTCAGATTGTCAGATCTAATTTAGAATTTCGGTGAATTTTTATATTTTCCACGTTTTATGGGATTCAATATTCAGTTTAAAAATAACGGAGGTGTAGTGATAAATAAGGATCTCATCTCTATAAACAAACGTTCGCTTTTGTAGGTGTTTCGGCTAAATCTCCAAAAGCTCGTCAGAGAAAGAGGCATATTTAATCGATAGCATCTTTTTATGTAAATAAGGGCTTAAAACCGAGTGGAGTATTAGGATTTGCGGCTTTTGTACGAGGATTTTCTATCGTTGTTATTAAGTAGTTGGTTTCCAAGGCGTACTGATATAATAATTATTGCGTTTTGTCTAAGGATTAGTGCCTCTTTGTCTCGGTTCCTACGCTGCCTCTTTCATTGTCAATACGATTTGGGGTAGAGCATAAGTGGATATGTATAGAAATTCATAGAAAGAATATATACTAACGTGAAGTAGCCCCACGTTGGGCGCAATTTGGTTAATTAGTTTAAAGAGCCAACAATTATTAATTAAAAAACGTTTCTGTTTGTTGGCTGCATTTTCAAAATGAACTTTACCCAGTTTCCGACAACCTATTAATGTAAAGGGTAAATATTTAGACGGTCTTTAGTGGTACATAACAAGCCTAAATTAATTTACATTCAGTGAGTGTCTGCATGGTTTTAAGGGTCGTCTAAGTGGAGTGGTTCTTTTCATTCTCTCAAACTTTTGCTTTGTTTTTTCTATATCAACGGTAATGTATTTGCCAACCTTCTTTCTACAATAAAAGCAATGGGAATTTAAATTGTTTCTGATTCGGTAGAACCGAATTCAACATTTTTATAAAGGATAAATTTTTTTGTAAAATTTATTTCGTCATTGACGTACGCTAACGTTTATTAAGGGGATCGATTTATTTGTGAAAATACTCAATAACCCAGGATCACTAATTTAAAATTCTATTTATAGTTGTTAGGGACCTATGGGTGTATTGTTATATTGAAACAATTGCAATTTTCGTCAAAATAATGACGTCCAGCGGTGTTATTTTCCAGTGAAACAATTTTGATTTATTACTTTTTGTAGTTACGTGTGACAAAAGGGCATTACGGTAGGTGAATTATGTCTGCTTTCAGTTGTGACATCGTCGTTAAAAGCATAAATAATTAGGTTCTGAAATTGTAGTTTCACACATTGGTGGAGATAAATTGAGTTCGGATATTTCCAGACGAAATATAAGCGTACAGGGAAATCTTCCAAATTATTTTACTTTGTCAAAAATATACCAAAAAATTTCACTGAGGGACGTCGTTACAGTAATAAAAAGAATGTTGTATTTCATTTTTGGAAATTATTATTTTACAATTTTTTCGACCCTCGTATCGTTTGTCAGCGAATTTTGAATATGGAATACGAAAAACTATTATATTATCAACCTCTGTGTAGAATTTAAATGAGGGACATCATTATATAGCCTCACAGTGATAAAAAGAATGTAGTTTTTTCAATGAAAATTCTTATTTTTCAATTTTTTCGACCCTCGTATCGTTTGTCAGCGAATTTTGGATATGGAATACGAAAGACTATTATATTATCAACTTCTGTGTAGAATTTAAATGAGGGACATCATTATATAGCCTCACAGTGATAAAAAGAATGTAGTTTTTTCAATGAAAATTCTTATTTTTCAATTTTTTCGACCCTCGTATCGTTTGTCAGCGAATTTTGAATATGGAATACGAAAGACTATTATATTATCAACCTCTGTGTAGAATTTAAATGAGGGACATCATTATATAGCCTCGCAGTGATAAAAAGAATGTAGTTTTTTCAATGAAAATTCTTATTTTTCAATTTTTTCGACCCTCGTATCGTTTGTCAGCGAATTTTGATTATGGAATACGAAAGACTATTATATTATCAACATTTGTGTAGAATTTGAATAAGGGACATCTTTATATAGCCTCACAGTGATGAAAAGAATGTAGTTTTTTGATGAAAATTCCTATTTTTTCAATTTTTTCGACCCTCGTATCGTTTGTCAGCGAATTTTGAATATGGAATACGAAAGACTATTGTATTATCAACCTCTGTGCAGAATTTAAATGAGGGACATCATTATATAGCCTCACAGTGAAAAAAAGAATGTAGTTTTTTCAATGAAAATTCTTATTTTTCAATTTTTTCGACCCTCGTATCGTTTGTCAGCAAATTTTGAATATGGAATGCGAAAGACTATTGTATTATCAACCTTTGTGTAGAATATAAATGAGGGACATTATTATATAGCCTCACAGTGATAAAAAGAATGTAGTTTTTTCAATGAAAATTCTTATTTTTCAATTTTTTCGACCCTCATATCGTTTGTCAGCGAATTTTGAATATGGAATACGAAAGACTATTGTATTATCAACCTTTGTGTAGAATTTGAATGAGGGACATCATTATATAGCCTCACAGTGATAAAAAGAATGTAGTTTTTTCAATGAACATTCTTATTTTTCAATTTTTTCGACCCTCGTATCGTTTGTCAGCGAATTTTGAATATGGAATACGAAAGACTATTATATTATCAACCTCTGTGAAAAATTTAAATGAGGGACATCATTATATAGCCTCACAGTGATAAAAAGAATGTAGTTTTTTCAATGAAAATTCTTATTTTTCAATTTTTTCAACCCTCGTATCGTTTGTCAGCGAATTTTGAATATGGAATACGAAAGATTATTGTATTATCAACCTTTGTGTAGAATTTGAATGAGGGACATCTTTATATAGCCTCATAGTGATAAAAAGAATGTAGTTTTTTCAATGACAATTCAACTCATGTATAAAAAATCGCATATGCCTCAGTGTAATTGTCACTTTGACACCGGCAAAAGTTAGCTTTAACTTTTTCAGCGATAAATGCACTTGTGGTTTTTTCACTTATGCATTGTTACCATGATAAATAATTTGACATGTTTGTCAACAACTTATTGAATTTCTAAACACTAAAAATGAGCCGATTCATTGAATTGTCCTGCCGAATTACACTCGATGTTTGTATTGATATCGGGTAAATTTGTGTTGTTCAACTTCTAAACTGTTTCCTTTAGTAATTAGACTCGAAAAACTGTCAACCTAAAAACGCTCCACCTTCGGTGTCGCGTTTTTAATAGTTGACAGTTGTTCTCGTCTAATTGCTAGGAAACAGTTTCTCATTAAACAATCCAAATTTACCCGATAAAATACAAACCTCTTGTGCAATTATAAGTGAAAATTATTATTTTTCAATTTTTTCGACCCTCGTATCGTTTGTCAGCGAATTTTGAATATGGAATACGAAAGACTATTATATTATCAACCTCTGTGTAGAATTTAAATGAGGGACATCATTATATAGCCTCACAGTGATAAAAAGAATGTAGTTTTTTCAATGAAAATTATTATTTTTCAATTTTTTCGACCCTCGTATCGTTTGTCAGCAAATTTTGAATATGGAATACGGAAGACTATTATATTATCAACCTCTGTGTAGAATTTGAATGAGGGACATTATTATATAGCCTCACAGTGATAAAAAGAATGTAGTTTTTTCAATGAAAATTATTATTTTTCAATTTTTTCGACCCTCGTATCGTTTGTCAGCAAATTTTGAATATGGAATACGGAAGACTATTATATTATCAACCTCTGTGTAAAATTTAAATGAGGGACATCATTATATAGCCTCACAGTGATAAAAAGAATGTAGTTTTTTTATGAAAATTCCTATTTTTTCAATTTTTTCGACCCTCGTATCGTTTGTCAGCGAATTTTGAATATGGAATACGAAAGACTATTATATTGTCAACGTCTGTGTAGAATTTAAATGAGGGACATCATTATATAGCCTCACAGTGATAAAAAGAATGTAGTTTTTTGATGAAAATTCCTATTTTTTCAATTTTTTCGACCCTCGTATCGTTTGTCAGCAAATTTTGAATATGGAATACGCAAGACTATTATATTATCAACCTCTGTGTAGAATTTAAATGAGGGACATCATTATATAGCCTCACAGTGATAAAAAGAATGTAGTTTTTTGATGAAAATTCCTATTTTTTCAATTTTTTCAACCCTCGTATCGTTTGTCAGCGAATTTTGAATATGGAATACGAAAGACTATTGTATTATCAACCTTTGTGTAGAATTTGAATGAGGGACATCTTTATATAGCCTCATAGTGATAAAAAGAATGTAGTTTTTTCAATGAAAATTATTATTTTTCAATTTTTTCGACCCTCGTATCGTTTGTCAGCGAATTTTGAATATGGAATACGAAAGACTATTATATTATCAACCTCTGTGTAGAATTTAAATGAGGGACATCATTATATAGCCTCACAGTGATAAAAAGAATGTAGTTTTTTGATGAAAATTATTATTTTTCAATTTTTTCGACCCTCGTATCGTTTGTCAGCAAATTTTGAATATGGAATACGGAAGACTATTATATTATCAACCTCTGTGTAGAATTTGAATGAGGGACATCATTATATAGCCTCACAGTGATAAAAAGAATGTAGTTTTTTCAATGAAAATTCTTATTTTTCAATTTTTTCGACCCTCGTATCGTTTGTCAGCGAATTTTGATTATGGAATACGAAAGACTATTATATTATCAACCTCTGTGTAGAATTTAAATGAGGGACATCATTATATAGCCTCACAGTGATAAAAAGAATGTAGTTTTTTCAATGAAAATTCTTATTTTTCAATTTTTTCGACCCTCGTATCGTTTGTCAGCGAATTTTGAATATGGAATACGAAAGACTATTATATTATCAACCTCTGTGTAGAATTTAAATGAGGGACATCATTATATAGCCTCACAGTGATAAAAAGAATGTAGTTTTTTCAATGAAAATTCTTATTTTTCAATTTTTTCGACCCTCGTATCGTTTGTCAGCGAATTTTGATTATGGAATACGAAAGACTATTATATTATCAACCTCTGTGTAGAATTTAAATGAGGGACATCATTATATAGCCTCACAGTGATAAAAAGAATGTAGTTTTTTCAATGAAAATTCTTATTTTTCAATTTTTTCGACCCTCGTATCGTTTGTCAGCGAATTTTGATTATGGAATACGAAAGACTATTATATTATCAACCTCTGTGTAGAATTTAAATGAGGGACATCATTATATAGCCTCACAGTGATAAAAAGAATGTAGTTTTTTCAATGAAAATTCTTATTTTTCAATTTTTTCGACCCTCGTATCGTTTGTCAGCGAATTTTGATTATGGAATACGAAAGACTATTATATTATCAACCTCTGTGTAGAATTTAAATGAGGGACATCATTATATAGCCTCACAGTGATAAAAAGAATGTAGTTTTTTCAATGAAAATTCTTATTTTTCAATTTTTTCGACCCTCGTATCGTTTGTCAGCGAATTTTGATTATGGAATACGAAAGACTATTATATTATCAACCTCTGTGTAGAATTTAAATGAGGGACATCATTATATAGCCTCACAGTGATAAAAAGAATGTAGTTTTTTCAATAAAAATTCTTATTTTTCAATTTTTTCGACCCTCGTATCGTTTGTCAGCAAATTTTGAATATGGAATACGAAAGACTATTATATTATCAACCTCTGTGTAGAATTTGAATGAGGGACATCATTATATAGCCTCACAGTGATAAAAAGAATGTAGTTTTTTCAATGAAAATTCTAATTTTTCAATTTTTTCGACCCTCGTATCGTTTGTCAGCGAATTTTGAATATGGAATACGAAAGACTATTATATTATCAACCTCTGTGTAGAATTTGAATGAGGGACATCATTATATAGCCTCACAGTGATAAAAAGAATGTAGTTTTTTTAATGAAAATTCTTATTTTTCAATTTTTTCGACCCTCGTATCGTTTGTCAGCGAATTTTGAATATGTGATACGAAAAATCCTACAGTAATAATCGAGGTAATAATAAGAATGTTGTTTTTTGAAAAATCCTCCTTTCCTGGACACAAACATTGTACGAAATTATTAGTCGTACTTACAAAGTTCACTTGGCCTAAATTCGAACATAAACTTCCATTAGTTCCAAAAAAAGATGGGATTGGGTGAATATTTTACGTTGGCAGCACTGACAACTCCGTATTCACTATGATAAATACCAACCTATATTTTACTTTGCCGTTTGAACGCAAAGTTTGTTGTTTGTTGGTAATGCACTCGTTTGTTATATTATGAAAACCCGACGGTCTTTGTAAGAAGCGCCGAATCTTTGTTTTATAAATTGTTCGTTGACAACGGAAAGTTGTTGATTTTTCGAAATTTTGTTCGGATACAAAAGAGATGGAGAAATTAATGAAACCGTGGTATAGTAAATGATGGTAGCTGAGAACTTAACGAGGACCAACTTTATAAACTTCATAATTGTGATATTTTTATCTATTTCTATGGTTCAAACCACAAAACTTGTTGTAATCGATCTGACATATGACATATGACAGCAAAGAATGGGAGATTTAATGGTAGCCAACATTATTGACATTTACGACAAATCGAGTTCGACTACAACTGAAAAAATCGACATGGGTTTCGGTAGTAAAATTTTAATACCAAGTGGAAAATGGATTTGTTTGACTGTGATTTTACATTATAATTTTGCTTACATCATTGACATTCGATAGTTCCCATGAATAAACGATTTATACTTCACACTACAATGAACAAAGAAGTAAATTATCCATACCGATTACATGTATAGTCGCATTATAGAAAAATTGAAAGTTTCTCTATTAAACTATATACCATGGAATTTTATATCAAGAGAATTTATCCATATAATAATAATTCAATGAAATTTAAAAAATAGGCGAGTGATTTGAATGGATACTCGAATAAAACGGTTATACAGTTACTATCAAAAGTACGGAGTCATTTTTTATTTTGATATGGGGAAAAACCAATCGAATGTGACATGTACGGACTCAAAAAATCATACTGGCCGTATGAATGAAAATTTTCATTCGAAATTTTAGATAAACGTTCTTAAAGGATATATTAATAGGGAAAAAATCAACAGCAACGTATCTGAAAAATTGTCCATACGAAAATATGTGATACCAAAGATATTCTTAATAATGATTTTGAGACATTAAATTTTGAAAAATAGGCAAATTAGAGAAACGAAAAACCTTCTAATGATAGAAAATTTTATTCTTGATCGATTGGCGTTGACTAGAGAAAGCTAGGTATAAAGGTTATACAGTTACTATCAAAAGTATGGAGTCATTTTTTATTTTGATATGGTGAAAAACCAATCGAATGTGACATGTACATACTCAAAAAATCATACTGGCCGTATGAATGAAAATTTTCATTTGAAATTTTAGATAAACCTTCTTAAAGGGCCTTTTAACATGGGAAAAAATCAATAGTACCGTATCTAAAAAATTGTCCATACGAAAATATGTGATACCAAAGATATTCTTAATAATGATTTTGAGACATTAAATTTTAAAAAATAGGCAAATTAGAGAAACGAAAAACCTTTTAATGATAGAAAATTTTATTCTTAATCGATTGGCGTTGACTAGAGGGAGCTAGGTATAAAGGTTGTACAGTTACAATCAAAAATATAGAATCAAGTCACGTAGAAGTATGGTTATATCGAAATATATATACAAAACTACATTTGTTTCAAAAGTTTCAGAGATATTATGCTAATATGATGGAAAGAAACTGTCGTATTAAAATAGTCACTCTAACAGAGATATGGCATCTTTTTAAACTTTAATAACGACTATATATGAAAGATAAATGAGGTATATTCAAAGTTATGTATATGTGATGATATATATGCAGCGAGATGACATATTTTCATTTAAAATCTAGACTTTATGACAAAATATTCAAGGAAGAGTATCCAGTATCTTATTCTTAATTATTAACATGTGCTTGAAAAATATTAAATTGTTTACCCGTATAATATAAAAGGTTATGTAGATGACAAATGTATTAAGTTTGTGTTCCAACTAGGGACAGAAATTAAACAATTTTACGGTGAGGTCAGACTGTCAAATATTTACATGTGTTCACTTGTTTTTGTGCCCGATGAATCAGCGCGTTTTCTCGGTATTTAACAATAAAAAAATATAACGATTATTTTGGTAGACATGTGTGCATAATATGTGTCAACATTTCCTTTTTAAATCTAAAAAGAATATTGTTTATTTTTCTATAAAAGGATCGATCCCCTGTTGTTTTCCTCGCTCCCCAAGCAATCGCCGTCTCCCCCAAGTGACGTTCCCTTATTCCTGCAGTTCCTCGAATCAATCGACAAAAGTAGGTACTCGAAAGTAATTTTCAGGAACCTTTCAGCTAAAGTGGCTGTATAATATGAATAGAGGCTTAACCCCGTTCTCTTAATACTCCTACTTGAAATGAGAAAAAGAAAAGCTTTTATTACGAAGTTCGCGTTGTCTTTAAAAAAAACTTTCGGAAAACTCGATGTGTACTTAAGATTAGGGCGGTGATTTCAAATTGTGTTTTCTTTGGAAAGGTAATAACGCGCTTTCACCAAAGTTATAGTCTATTTTTATGCGCAAGATGCATTCTAGTGGGATTTTGGAAATTTTGGAAGTGTAAATGCTGAGAAATTAGTTCTAACGGGACATTGTCGCCTGAATGGACACGTGAAAAAGCTCAAAATAGTGGAGGAAGACGCCTCCATCCACCTACTTTCCAACTGCACTGCACTCCAGAATTCCAGAGCACAGTAACTGGAAGATTACTGGATAGAAGAGGAACATTTACCTAAGCTGAAGCCTGCAGATGTCCTACAATTCCTTCGGGAAATAGAACTAATGGAGCTACTAGATTCTGAGACTCTCCTTAGAAACTCAGTAGAAGTAAGGGGGCACAATAGATATTTCAGGTCTCAGTGAATGTTACATACATACACCCTGTATATTCTACAATTTAAAATAAACTTTTCGAAAAAGTCTGTTAAGAATCAACAAATTTCCTTACAAAGGTAAGCATAATTAACATCAAATAAATTTATGTTAAGAAGTGAATGTACTGGATGTATATTTTTAAAAGAACAAATTGACTCCTAGCTATACAGGGTGTCACAAAACTCTTTCCGATGCTCTTGACAACGAGAAATTAAAATTTAGGAATAAAAAATGTTTAATAAGTGCCCAGTGACACCCTGTATATTCGTTTTCAGAGCCATGTGTATGTCATTACTGCATATATACATACATTGGAAAATTTATATCCTATCAACCAACTAGAATCTTTGTAGATTGCATTCAAAGTTCGCCGATCATTTTAATTTAGAATACAGTTCAATAAAAAACATGACCAATGCCATGGTTTAAAAATACCATGAAATGTTGATGTTTAAATTCAACTCTTGTAAAATTTAGATTAGTTAGAAGCAGAAAAATCCGAATTGGTAAAAATATACGAGAAGTTTCATTATGGTTTTTAGTTTTTACACCATTTTCAGTTAAGCCGAAAGTGGGTCTTATTGCTTTAACGTGTGAAATAATTCAAAATTAACCCCAATATAACCCAACCAAGTCTATCAATCAATTTTTAAATCCCAGGGGTGTTTTCTTGAATCATTTACCTCCACTGGTCACAAATTTGTTAATTCTCTTCTGTGTATGTTTATTTTCCATTTAATTACCCTTGTTAAATTTAGATTTAACCAAACCAGCCGCTTTCAACGAAACAAAACAAACCTATAAAAAACAACAAACGAAAAGTCATTGTCTTAGGCGGTATGCGAGTGCCACAGTAATGAGTAGTTCGGACAATTAGAAGTTATTGGCACTTTGACAATTTTATATAAATACAAAAAACAACAAATAAAATTGTATCTAAAAAAAATTCTATACGTAAATATAAATGAGGCTAAAACGAGTTATTCTACCTAAATAGAGAGAGAAAATTGTATGCTGAATCGAATGGAGTTAACTAGAAAAAGATAGGTATAACGGTTATACAGTTATAATCAAAAGTATGGAGTCATGTCGCCAAGAGCCGATATAAAATTAGAAATAATGGACTGAAATGTTCAACTTCATCATCTACCCTCGTAATATTTAACAAGATCTAAGCGAATAGAGAAATTTTAATGAGGATCATATGGTGACCGTTAAGAAATTGTGTGTGGATGAAAAACAAATCGTCAGTTGTTTGTTTAAAAAAAAAAATTACGTCTTACGTCCGTCCTTTGAGTGATCTTTTGATTATTAGGACAGATTATAAATATATACCACGACCTCATCGACGGAAGCAGTCATTACGTTTTAATAGGGTCTATTCCGGCTCTACTTCGTCTAGCAAGGCACGTTTTAGAGATGGAAGACTTAATTTGGTCGATATTTACTAGAAAACTATTTTTATTTTGGCGAATGCGCCTTTCTAGAAGATTCCATAACAGAGTAATATCATTTTGATCATTTTCTCAGTGTATTTACCAAGACATTTTTGTTACAAACATCAAAAAGATTGTGTCGAAAACCCATTGCTTTTGGTTATTTTGTAACAACTCTTGCTTACCTCTAATAATTATTTTCAGCATAATCAAGGATTTCGCGCACTATACTTAAACCAACATTTACTAGTTATTACTAGACTTAGATTTATTCCAAACATTAAAATTCAAATACGAAGCATAACATTTTCAGTAAACCACCACAAACAAATCCTAGACCGAATGTAATTTCCTTCGCATCGCACCAAATAACACCAGTCACCGAGACCGCCTCTTTATCTTGTATCTGCCCCTAAAGATTTGTGAATGTGGTCCAGAGCTTTCACTATTTATGTATCTCGTTAAGCAGTTTGCTTGCACTTTGGATTGATTACGAAAATTACCAGCATCAACATTTTTAACACGCTTGTTACGGTTGCAATTATTAAAACTATTAATGGACTGTATATTTATTTTAATATCTTAAACTTTACAACTGAGATGCATATGCACGTGCTCTCCTCTTAGGGAGCAAAAAAACAAGTAACAAGTGTTCATATATATTGCGCCAGGCTGGAGCCAAGGGCGTAATTTTGCCGCGTAGAGCTACGACAGTGTTGCCACTGTGCCCATTAAATACTAGAATATAATACTTAATAAAAATATAAATTTTAGGGATTTAACATTCACCCCTCCTTGAAAGGATACCCTTTCAAGAAACCAAAATTAAACAAAATAATAAAAAATTCTTTTCAGTCTTAAGATCTTCACTATTTAACATCTATCGGTAACACACATAGTTTTTGTACCGCACGCTTAACTATTCCGTTGACAGTTTTAACATCTACCACTCTTGTCACATTGTCATGTCCTGGATATAACTTCACAATTCTTCCCATCTTCCATGCCAGTGGAGGAAGGTTCTCATCTCGTAGTAGGACCATCGAGCCAATTTCAATCAGGCTGGGAAACTGCTGCTTCCACTTTGTCCTTACTTGAAGCTCGGACAAATACTCTCTTCTCCACCTTTTCCAGAAATTTTGCATGACAGCTTGCAATCGTTGGTATCGATCCAAGCGATTATCTGGAATCTCCAGTAGGTCTGGAAACGGCAGTGCAGTCAATGACCGCCCAATCAGGAAATGTGCTGGCGTGAGGGCATTCAGGTCGTTTGGATCGGAGGAGATTGGAGAAATGGGACGAGAGTTAAGGATACTTTCAATTTGGACCATAATAGTGTTCAAATCCTCAAAAGTTAACCTGATATTCCCTATTATGCGTTTCATATGAAATTTGGCGCTTTTTATTCCCGCCTCCCATATTCCTCCAAAGCTCGGTGACCTTGCAGGAATAAAATTCCATTTAATTAAATCACTCGCGAGAGCATTGGAAATATTATCATTATTTATAGCTAAAAATTCAGCCAATTCTTTCAATTCGCGGTTTGCCCCTACGAAATTACTACCATTGTCAGACCAAATGCTGACTGGCTTTCCCCGTCTACTGATAAATCGATTTAAAGCAGCAAGAAAGCACTTTGTTGTCAAATCGCTTACAATTTCTATGTGCACGGCTTTGGTGCACATACACACAAAAAGACATATATACGCCTTTACTAATTTTGGACCACGAGTTAATCTATCTTTGATAAGGAATGGCCCACCGTAATCAACCCCTACATTTAAGAAAACGGATATATCATTTACCCGAACGTCCGGTAAGTTTCCCATGAGGTAATTTGGTTGCTGTGACGGATTAACTTTAAAGCATTTAACACATTTTTTTATTATTTTTTTGCACGCGTTTCTACCCGAAACCGGCCAGAATTTTTCACGTATCGCACCAAGCAAATTTTGAGCGCCACAATGCATAAGTCGTTGGTGTTCATTTTCTAATACAAGTTCTGTAAGTCTATGTGAAGAAGGTAATATTAATTGATGCTTTTTATCGAATGGGTATTTGGAATTCCCAAGCCTACCCCCGACTCGCAAGAGTCCCTCATGTAAAAAAGGGTTGAGTGAGAGTAGTTTACTATCCTTCTTTAATGTTTTTCCTTTTTGTAAATCATTATACTCTTGAGGAAAACATTGCATCTGTACCCTTTTTAATATGAATAACAAAGAATTTTCGATTTCTATTGGAGTAAGAGCATTTGTATTCCGATTTTTTTGTTTAATATTTTCACAAAATCTGAAAACGTACGCTAATGTTCGTAATAATTTGTTTAGCGATGAAAATCGCGAGAGTAAATTCGAAATTTCAAAATCGTTATTTTTATTGTCAGTAACTGTATGCGTTAAACTTTTTTGTTCTGGTATATTGGAATGTGCTATTTGAATTTCACTTAAATTCCATTCAGTATTGTGCATATGGAACCAATCAGGCCCATACCACCATGAATCTGATTCTTTCAAATGGGTGGGGTTTGTGCCCCTTGATAGTAAATCTGCAGGGTTGTCCGAACCTTGTACGTGATACCACTCGTTTGCATTTGTAAGTGACTGAATTTCGCTAACGCGGTTTGCGACAAATGTCTTCCATTTTCCTATATCGCCGCGAATCCAATTTAAAGTTATCATCGAGTCCGTCCAATAATAAGTTTGATCAAATTCAATTCTTAATGACTGCTTAATCTTTTTGGCTAAATTCGAAAGTAATACTGCCCCGCACAATTCTAATCGCGGTATATTAATTTGTTTCAATGGTGCAACCCGTGATTTTGCACACAATAGGTTAGAATGTATTTCACCATCGGGCCTAACATATCTTATGTAAAAACAACCCCCATACGCCTTTTCGGACGCGTCGCAAAATCCGTGCAATTCTACCCGTGTATATTCAGCATTCATTACATATCTTGGTATCTTAAAATTATTAATTTCTGGTAGATCATTTCGAAATCTTATCCAGTCATCTTTCAAGTTTGAAGGGATTTCATCGTCCCATGAAATTTTAATTTTCCAAAGTTCCTGCATAAGAAGCTTTGCTACTACTATAATTGGTTGGAGTAATCCTAAAGGATCATATATCTGACAAACAGCCGATAAAACAGTGCGCTTCGTTACAGTACCCGAAGGTGCCGACTCCGCGATTGAATACTGTATTAAATCTAAATTTGCATTCCAATAGACTCCTAGAGTTTTGCTAGACTCATTTTCTCCTAATTTTAAAGTGCTGACTGGTAAGTTTTCGTCTACCTCAAATTTAGCTAATAAACTAGAATTATTGCACAACCACTTTCTGATTGGAAATTCAGATTTTCCTAAAATATGAGAAATTTCTTTTTGTATTTGCAATATTTCCCTCTCGGTATCGGCTCCGGTTAAAAGGTCATCAACAAAAAAGTCGTTTTTTATTATTTCGCAAATTGACGGATATTGTTGACTATTTTCTTTTGCGATTTGAATTAAACATCTAATAGCTAAGTACGGTGCCGCCGCGAATCCATAAACTAACCTATTTATTTTGTAACAATTTAATTTCTCTGTTTCATTGCTTCGCCAAAATATTTTTTGATATTCACAATCAGAATCTACTACTTTAATTTGTCTATACATCTTAGATATGTCTGCCGAAATAACATACTGATAACGCCTAAATCTTAATAAAATGGAAAATATTTCATTTTGTAATATAGGACCCGTAAACTGAACATCATTTAAACTTAATCCCGTGTCGGTTTTTTGACTAGCATTAAATACCACTCTACACCTTGTAGTTAAACTATCAATTTTCATCACAGGATGATGTGGTAGATAATAGCTGTCCGCGGGTACTAATGGTTCCTCGTCATTTATGCATTTCATATGCCCTAGTCGCTCAAACTCATCCATAAACTCAAGATACTCCTCTTTTAACTTTGAATTATTATTTAACCTTCGCTCTAAGGAGTGAAAACGCTTCAATGCATTCTCTCGTGATTTACCTAAATTTTTTCTTGACTCCTTGAACGGTATGCTTACAATAAAGCGGTTTTCGTTATCACGTTTCGTCGTTTTTTCAAAGTATTCCTCGCAGTATTTTTCTGACTGCGAAAGATTGCTTTTGGAATCGACCTCTTCGATTTCCCAAAATTTTGCCATTTTTTCATGTAAAATATCTTGATCCACACTCAAATAAGCCACCGATTCCCTTTTGATTTTATCGTCCTGATATTTAGCGCAAATATTACCAGCAACTATCCACCCAAATTTAGAATTTTGTAGTATTGGCATATTTGGACCAAGCCGTTTCTGTTCCGCTAATAAAATAGACCAAAATACATTAGATCCTATCAATAAACTTATTTCGTCCGATACACAAAATTCTGGATCTGCCAAACTCAAATTTGGGTCTATATTTAAAATATTTTTATCAAACGAACAAATCGGTAATTTATCGGTTATTTTAGGGAGTATTAAACATTGTATATTCTCACTAAATTCCGTATCTATGCGAGCCGTAATCGTGATATTTACTTGGTTTTCTATGGAGGCTAGCGCTTGTCCTACACCCTTTACGACGTGATTAATTTTTTCTGTTTTTAAATTCAGTTTTTTGCACAAACTAGAACTTACGAAATTACTCATTGAGCCGCTATCCAGCAATGCCCGACAATATTCAACACGATTACCTATTTTTATGCCTATTACTGCCGTGCTTAATAAAACCTGCGAAAGATCAGTTGACGCCCCTGTATACGAAGTAGTTTGTTTTGAGTCGCCGTTACCTCTGGCATCCCCACTGCCCCTCGAGCTATTCGAAGCCAGCTGCTGTGTTGGCGTCTCTACCCTTAAATCCGCATTCACGAAATCTGAATCTTGTGCTTGTACCGGTGTCACGACGTTATTTGACGAATGATTTTTAAAATTCGAAAAATTCGCTATGTGTAAGAGAGTATTGTGTGGCTTATGACATGTTGCACACTTTTTCTTTTTACAATTCCATGTAAAATGATTTTTCTGTAAACAATTTAAACACATTTTAATTCTTTTTGCCTCAGCTACGCGTTGTTTTACCGGTAAACTTAAAAATGAACTACATGTATAAATTACGTGATTGCCTTTACAATAATAACATTCCAATTTACCTACGTCTTCATTGGTACTTACAAAACTTTTACTATGACCCTTTATCAAAATATTCTTATCATTTTTGTCTCTAGATACCTGTACTTTTTCTAACAATTCACACCGACCTTTTAAGAATAAATTCATATCATTCATGCTCGGTAGGTCCTTTTGATCAGACAGTTTATTTAATTTATAGTTTTCCCACTCTCTACGAGTTATCATATCAAATTTACTAGTTAAGATGTAAATCACTAACCGGTCCCAGTGCTCCGTACTTTCACCCAACGTTTTAAGAGCCCTTAAATGTTTATTGATAGTATCAAAGAAGCTTCTCAACTCCTGGTGACCCTCTTTGTGCAGACTTGGATACTCAAATATGGCTTTCAAATGATTGTGAATCATTAAACTTTTATTTTCGAACCGATCAACTAATAGTTGCCATGCATTGTTGTAATTATCTCCTGAAACCTCAATTTGTTCCAAAATCTGACCGGCTTCTTTATTTAACGCGCTTTTCAAGTATAAAAACCGTTGAACATCAGTAAGTGCAGTATTATTGTGCACCAAAGCCATAAACGAATCCCGAAATTGGTACCAACTGGTGTATGACGCATCAAAAGTGGTTAGGGTTATTGGTGGTAATTTTATCATTGAATTTTGAAAATTAACCCTTAATTCATCCACCACGTTTCCCGGTCCACTTTGCATGCGACTCACCCCATTCGATATTGTGGAACCTTTTACTGACTCATGATCCGCGTATTTTGCTGCTTCAAATTTACTAATCAGCGATTTCATTTCCCCTATCAAATCAAAATAATTATCCTCAAACTCATCGTCTTGCTCACTAATATTTCCATCGGTTTCTGAAGCTAATAAGGTAAAAATTTGATTTTCAATTTCTTTATATTGGTCATAACTCGGTTCTAAACGTTCTAATCGCGTATTAATATTATTAAAATTCAAATCTGTGATATTATTTTTATCAATTTTGTCTAAATAGCTCTTAGTTTTCGTTAAATTACTTTTTATTGCTGCCCTTTGCCGTTTTAAATTACTTAAAAGTTTCTTATCGTCTGCCGATAATTCTGACATATTTTATTTTTAATTATTTACGACCAAGAACAACTATTATGGACCTCAATAAAAGTATTAATAATAAAATTGGAATGGACTTACAGGATTATCTCCCTCTGCACTGAACCGTTACTCTTGGCGGCCGGCGAATCCAAATTCCAACACGTGTCCTTCCTTCTTACTTGTTATCACTTGTTTTATACTCGTTATTAATTATAATTTGCAGCTTTTGTAACGTTTCTTGATTTTTTCCTAATTTGATATCCGGTTCGTCTGGACCATCATGTTACGGTTGCAATTATTAAAACTATTAATGGACTGTATATTTATTTTAATATCTTAAACTTTACAACTGAGATGCATATGCACGTGCTCTCCTCTTAGGGAGCAAAAAAACAAGTAACAAGTGTTCATATATATTGCGCCAGGCTGGAGCCAAGGGCGTAATTTTGCCGCGTAGAGCTACGACAGTGTTGCCACTGTGCCCATTAAATACTAGAATATAATACTTAATAAAAATATAAATTTTAGGGATTTAACAACGCTTATTTCACTTTCACACAACAGTCCTCCGCAACTCTAGAATTTTCTACGCTTCCAGAACAGTCGAGAAAAACCTTCGACAGGTCCGGATTCTGAGTTTTATACACTAAATTTGTGTTTTTTATTATTTTTTCCAACTTTTATATTGAAATAAAAAATAATACAGCCAGATTGTAACAATTTCTATACGGAAACAATCCAAATTAAAATAACAGCCGAATGTTGTTGCTTCCTGTAGTTATGTTAAGTACCAGTGTATATATCATTATTAGGATATGAAAATATAAACTGTGAACTATCCAGTAACTGAGTTAAATATATCCCTACAAAGAATTTACAATAATAAACATCGGTTAGTGAATAAAGACAGCTGGCTTTGAATCCATAGAAGGTGCAAAACGACAAAATTATAAAGCAGGTATGGACTTTTGGATGGTTTTATTTAAAAAATTTACAACTTTCTTCTATGAAGGCATAGGAACGTCCCTGGTTGCCCCTAATTGACAGTTGACAGACAATTTTTGCAAACAAGGTTATTTCAAAGAACATCCCTTGTATAAGGTTAAAAATGATGATTTTTTTGTTTATATGGAAAGTCCACCGGTTAAAGTACGACTCTGAATACTCGATGGGGTTATATCCGCCCTGAATGGCAATATAATTAACGACGTATATCCTATAATTAAAAACGTACAAAGCCATACACTGTTAAAATTTAAAACATCCTCTATTCCCAGAAATTGAAAAAAAAATCATTCACGAGAACTTGTAAAAATTCAATTTAAATAGAGAAAGACCAATAAGACTTTAATTGACTTATTATTGACAATTTTCGTGTGGTTGGAGGCGGGGTTTGTTAGTTCAGTTAGTCGCTGTGATGCGCCATGCTCAACTGGCTGCGCACAAACTTTGTGCCAGTTTCTTCCATTTGCTTTAAAACCTCTTTTTTATTTATTACTTTAAGGTTGCTCCTATATGAGATTCTACATACGGATTTGCCGAACCTGTAGGTATATCTCCCTGTATATTTTACTTCAAACAAGCAAATTTTTCTCAAACAAATCGAACGAAACGAATTTTTAAGTGGAGTTAGACATGCAAATTTCTAGAGAAGTTAAAATTTAATGTAAAATTGCCCTAGTCACCAGGCCCGACCATGACTCACTATCGATCTGTTTGGTGGACAACTGAACGTGATTTTATTGCTAATTTTCAAGTGATACGTCTATTCGAAGATTCGAAGGATGTTTTGTGTTAGTCGATTAAAATGTACTAGAGGGTATTGAGGTGAGTTCATCTTTCAAAGCAAACAGGATGTGTTTAGTATATTTAAACCGGAAAAAGAAGATATTATTCTGGCAAACAATATGTTATCATCTCCGGGGAAGGTTTTGTATGTACGTATAAGAGAATAGTTGAAAATTTTGAATTAGGATTAAGATTTCGTAAGATGGAATGAGAAAGTAAAAAAAGATTCTAGATCCCAAAGAAATATCAATTTCAATTCCTGGACACGTACTCCAAATAATAGACACTTAATATTTGTGGTTATTGGGAGGAACCAAAATACAAGTAGAGACTTTCAAGTGTCATTATATACGTCGAAATATACTTGAATAAAATGTCATGAGGATGTAGAATAATAGGAAATAAAAATTTTAGTGTTAATGGACATGATAACGATGATCTTTGACTGCGAATGTGCCTTATTTTCGAAACAAAAATAGATGTTCGTGCTATGTTTATCTGGTGATAAGTTAGGTACAAATTACGAAACATTTTTTTTCTGTCTAGCAAAAATACTTCGTTCAGTATAAACATTTGTGTGAACAAGATAGTTTTAGACCAGTCACTATTATTTTATTTTGACAAATAAAGTAATTGAGGTTCTTTAAAAAAAAACATTTCAAATTTTGACATCATCAGGAGCAAAATTTACAGGAACCATGATTAATTAAAAAAAAGGTCAAAACGAAATATCTTGAAATGAAGTTTGTTTCAATTTTCAAAATATTTTACCATCTAACTGGTCTATTATCCTTTCCGCCCGGGAAAAGTGCCAACAACCTTCTTAATGAGATATTGTCTATTAATTTAGTTCATGTTATAGAAAAAGCAAAAAGTAGGAGCTATTTCTTGCTGCTGGCTTGATAAACGATTACAAAACGTTGGAAAATTTATTAAAAACACGTTGAGCGACAAATTGATGTGACATTTTTTCACAATGGTAGATCTGATAGATCTATTATCTTCAGTAGTATCACAAGAGAGTGAGACATTTAAGAAAACTTGATGAAAAGGGCTGTAGAGGACTGGAATAGGATTGCAATAGATCGAATAAAATGGAGAAAAAAAATAAACTATGAGCCATAAGGATCCAGTACAAACTAGAAAGCAAAATGTGCACTAAAACGGTTAAAGCAGCCCATAAACTAAACGAAAAATCAAAATATCTATGATCTTAGAAAAGCATGTTTACGAGGAGTTTAAACAGAAATAAATTTAATATCCCTCATTTCAAAATTTTAACGTTCCAAGTATTTCTTACTACAAAAGTGTAATGAGAATTTTCGCATGCCTCGAAGTGCTTATAAGCAATAAAGTATACAACTTACAACGACTTCATTAGCTTTCCCGATAAATAGGGTCTACGTGTTTTCAACTTTGTTGTTGGATTCATTTCCTTGCAATAAAACTGTTTGTTTGATACAAAGGATCGTAAACCATAAACTTAATAAGATTTAAAAAATGCCTCTATACAGGGTGAGTTTTATTTAAATTACAGTCAATTTCCATAAAAATTCATATAAATTTACTCTTTTTTTGTTGTACTGATTAGTTTAATGACATTTACTCGGTCTATTATTTAAACGCACACCGACGTAGTTCAGTTATTTTTATCTTTAAAGGTGTGAAAACATCATTTTGCGTTCCATGACAGAAATCCAAGTGTTTAGATTAGAGGTGATAGCTTAGAAAACATGTAGACCTGCTAACCGACGCGTGACCAAAAAGTTTATACTAACAACATTTATTTTATAAATAACAAATTGTTTTTGTCGACTATTGAGAAATCTTAATTTGGGGAATGGGAACTTCATCAAAAATTAACTGTCAATTGGAATTACACATGCTGCGCATCACAGCAAACACCATACTTAATTTTGTATGTAACGGATGAGAAAATTTCGTCCACCTCTAACCTCTAACAGTGGAACGTGTTCAAGTTCTTACTGCGCACGTGGTACTCAAAGCTACTGCATTAACTTGACTTCTTTCTGTCTACGTAATTACAAAAATTATTATTATTATTAAATAATTTGCTTGAAAAAATTATACTTTTTTAAAAAGTCACTGCATTAAATGGTGTTGTAGAGTCTACAATGTAGACCATTGGGTTATCGGGTATATATAAATAGATTTAAAAATGGTAATTTTGATGATTAATCTAAAGTATTCTGTCAATATTAATCGGTCTGATTTTTGGCTTTGTCAACTTTCTTGATTTGGTCTTTAATTCTTCCAAAAGTCAATCATTGGATCCATGATATGGACCTTTTTCTATCATTTTCCATTTAACTGTGACTACAGCAAACTGTGCAGCGAAATGTTGGATGAATTTTTTTAGTTGAATCGGGTTAAGTCCATTTTCCACTGTGCGAGTTGCATGCAACTCGACGTTTTTTATCCAAGAAGCTTAAAAGTTGTATAAAACACACCTTGATATATACAAACTTGTAAAATATAAATATAAAGAATTGTTTGTTGAATCGCTGTTTCACAACTCCTCATTGTTTTTATCTTGCAAAGTGTTTGTTCTGCATCATTTATCTATTTACAGAGTTTCTTTATAAAATATTATCTTGAAGGTTGAACAAACATTTCATATTAAACATTGAGCAAATATGAATTGTTTTGTAGATTCCATATAAATTTGCTTCTAAATATATTGAAAATTGTAAAACCCATCCTGTTTCGCTCATTTTCCTCGAGTTGTTTACTTGGAACTCATTCTGTGAGCCTCAGATCTATTAGAAACTTCATTTTACATAGAAAAACCAAAATTTCGACCTTTTTTAATGATTATGATCTTTTTTATGCTTCATTAGGGTTCAGTGACCGTTGAGTGATGTATACATTTCAGTATGGTAAGCTGCAAGCGGCCCTACTATAACAGGGTGCTGAAACTGCTTTTAGAATTTGCACAAACACAATATTATTAGTATATTTTTACGAAAAGAATGCTGTTTTGCAAAATAAAACTTTTAAAAACAAACCGAATTATTTGAGAAATGAATTTTGTTTGTAGAATTCTGAGAATGTTAACATTGACCAGTTTAGCATTCGGCAGAACGAACGTTGTTTTTTAAAAACAACTCCAAAAATTTTCAGATACTGACTCACGTTTCTGGTTATGTTAGATTTTTATTTGTCGCCGAAATGGAACAAAAAATAGGCCAAAATTTCTTTATTTTAAAGTAGATAGAGTTAACAAAGTTAACAACGAAACTGTTTTTAATACAAAATTACGAAAATATATCAATCATTTTATATATTTATTGTTAGAAAGAATCCTCATTGCTGCGCCACTTTCCCAACCCTAAAGCGCAGCTCACACTAAACGAGTGCGAGGTGGTGTGGAAAGTGTAACCGAGAATTTGTCACTCGTGTAAGTTTTGTGTGAACTTCCCTTAACCAAACTTTCTAAAAGTTATTTTTCTATATCCAGCTTTCCGTGATATAAATTTATTTTCCACACTTGGAAACATATTTTCAACAAGAAGCTCAAGCACGAAGTAAATCTTAAGCTTTATCCCGACAAAAGTCTTATTTTCATTTTTGTCGACATTTTCATGTTTTCCGGACACGCATCGGAAGTAGGAAGCTTTCCCGCACGATCAGTCAATAAAATTAATGATAACGAAGTCAGGTAAGGTAGGATTAAGTAAATAAAGAGGAAAAATGAAAGGCGAGGCCATGATGTAATCATATATGGGAAAAGGAAATCACCAATTCATTCATAAATATCTCTGGCTATATATTTATTCGTCTAGACATGCTGGAAATGTCTTAAATATCTTAAAAGTTTGCCAGATTGTTTTGGCATGGAAATACGTTTGGACGAAAATGAAGTCGTCGACCAAAGATTTTCTTATCAAATCTTATCAAAACGACCGATGAAACTGTCATTCTAGACTTTTCGATGCAAAATGCAGTGGTGGCGAATTTATATTTTTTTGTATTTTATTATAAATTAATTTTTTCTACATTCATGCAAAAAACAACACTTTTGTGAACCACATTTAATGGAAAAGGTGGTACTTTATTGCACTAGTGCAATAAAATATTTTATTGCACTCATCTGTCATTCTTGTGTCAGTTTTGTGGTGATTAGGTTTTTATTTGTCGCCGAAATGGAACAAAAAATAGGCCAAAATTTCTTTATTTTAAAGACAAGGTGGAGGCCATAAAAATACAAAAAAGAAGAACGGGTTGACTTTAATTAGGTTAGGTTAGGCTCTTAACATATTTATATTCTAATTTTCCAGTTTTTGCATGAATTTAGAAAAAATATTGTATGCAACTCTTGCAAAACGTGTTTTTTGCACTTGTTGCATAAATAACTATTTTTTTCTCTTATTCCATTGTTTATTATTATTCTGATAAAATGAAATAGGAATAGAATAATTCGCAAACAGAGATTTTTACAGGGTGGCAGTGAATTTTGAAAATTAAAAACTTTAATAAAACTAAAAAAATTGTTAGATCTTCATTTTTCGTTATGGTTTTATCCTAACAAAGTGAAATTGAAACACGAGTCTATCTTTTGTACAGAAAAATTAAAAAAAATTAACGACAAAATATTTAAAAAGCGACAAATTAACTTGATTGATTATTTTTGAAGCTCTATTGGTCTATGTGCGACCTAATTTCGTTAAAAATGCCTTCCTATTTGTGATACCCTAACAACAACTGAATAATTTCAATGACCTTGTTGGTAAATAATGAGTTAATGGCGATAAAGTGATATATTATTGGCCATTACAGTAGTTTGCGTCATAGAAACTTTATGTAAATGGATTGATTAGGTTATATTATTTTCTTTTGAAAGTTGTCCAATGGGTCGAGGGACCGAACATTTTTGAATAAATCAATTTTCAAAAATTTTATTGGTCCATTTTTTGAAAAACATATGTTAATTTGAAAAAATCCTACTCAGCAGAAAACACGTTGGTACTAAATTTATAATATTCATAACTATAAATGGAATTAGTAGAAAAAATTTAAATAATTTATGACACTATAAACTATAGTCTATTTAAACATGATTGAACATCTTCTTGGTAGTTACATCAACATCTTATGATGATGTATTTTGGTTGGGTATATTTTTGTTTGGGGTTGATCTACTGAACAACGTAACAAATCAATAGGTAAATGAAATCCGAGAGAATCTGGTTAATAATAATGTTATTCGATACTATGGATAGGATAGAGCATGAAACATTGCCAAGCATTCATCACACAGGGGAAAAATAATTATATTTGCGAGCAAAAAGCTTGGTAGCTTTGAAAATGAAAATTTTAAACTTGGGTCCCAGTTGAGTCGACTGAAAATTTAGTATAATACAGTCTATGATGTCCTGGTCAAAAGTTTTCAGTGTCCGAAAATATTTAATAAATAGTTTTTGAGATACAGAGCGTCGAAAATGCAGAGTGGTCCACTTTATTCGTCAAAGTTAAGAATCAAAAACAACCTATTATAACTTTCAAGGATGGGAAAAAACTTTTTGCCGATACTGGATGAATTTAATGAAGTTTGGCTCAGTTTTTGCTGTGACCTTTCGACCTTTCGGAGCGTGGAAAAATTTTTTACAGGTCGAAAAGTCGTTGATTACCCAAAACGAAAAAGCAAGATGGATTGCGAGTCACGTGGAAAATGTAATTAACGTAGAGATCAAACAAAATATTTACGGGGTGATTAATCAGGAATTTCCCATCTCTAAATCCAAAAATATTATGATTTAGTCCAATAATAAATGTATGTTTTTTGTCAAGAGACCTACGAATTTAAGCTCTGAAGGGTGCGACCTAGAAAACAAATTAACTGACTTATAAAATTTTCAACAGTCCTAAAATAACCTTTTCTACAAATTGAATGGTAATTTGATACGGAAAAAGGGCTTCTCAACCCCCACAATCACCCTCCAATTATTAAGAGAATAAATACGATGAGAACAGATCCGTAATCACTCGATGTGAAACAAAAACACAAAAAATTAATTTGGAGTTGAAAGAAAATATAATTTCAACCACAAAATTTCCTCTTAAACATAGGACGGTTTCCAACACGTAAACATGACAACTACGTTGTATATATGTAACGAAATTAATGAAAATATAAGCGTCGCGGTGCTTAAAGCCATTCTAGTATAAATTCGTTTGTAGGCGCATTTCAGAGCGCGGATGTACCAAACTGCGCAATAAATTTAACAGGAATATACTTTTAAAGCGTGTTTCACCTTTAACATCAGAGGTGGAACAATAAGAGGGTTCTTAAGTATTAGAATGCTTGGAGAGATTGAAGACTTGTCCTTACTGATACGTGGACCTTTTGCAAAGCACTGTTGGGCACTAATAGAAGACTGTTTCAAAATTTTTGGATAAGATTTTAGCATAAGTAGCATTGGTTTAGTGCACAGTACTCGGGAGTACCTCAAAAACACTTTAACTCAGAATATTTATGCACAATAAACACATAAGATCCAATTTAGAACCATGGACCTCATAAGTTTGATATAGTAGATCAGTAACTTGGAGAATTTTGAAAATAAGATATTTCCTGGTCTGTTAAAGACTTTAGCCTGGGTACCAGACCAGTCAGATCTCAACTAGCCCTTAATTTGAAAATATATTGCGGCAACCCTGTTGTAGAAGCAGTCTGGAATAGCTTTTATTGTGTCTGGATATGTACCAAAGTGGATGAGTTCTCGAATCCAGGTCAAAGAAGCTGAACCGTATTTCGAGATAATACAATTATTTCGAGTTCACTGAGAAATAAAGCGATTTCTCTTAAGAAGTATAACCTCGTCACGAAATTAAATTGCTTCAAAATCATATTTTTTATTTCTTTTTGCGGGTAGTGTTTTCTATTGGCACATAAATATATTGAAACATAAAATATATTTGTTGGGTAAAGTTACCAACTTTTGAAAAATTAATGTTGTTTGTATAGGTACGTGGGATAAAATCGAGAAGCGAGAATAAGAGAGAGCGAAAGGAAGACAGAGTTAATTGAAATTTCCACACTTTTGAAATATGGAGTTCTCACAAAAGTTTTTAATTATTTCTACACCGAAGCAAACCGATTTTCAACAAATTAAAATTTTGTTTAGTTTCTCCTTTTCTTTTGTAGAATTAAAATTTTATTTGTTTTAAAATTACACCCTATATTAGCTTGAAAATTGACCAGCAAAGCGTATTCTTTACGTTTCATGATTATGAAAAAATACAAATTTAAGAAGCCCTAATACCACGCCACTGGTATATTTAAATTTCACAAAATTAATACAGTCCGATATGAATTAAATTGGGAGTAATGTTTCGCCTTAATTAGTTAAAGTTAAGAAACTTACTTTGCAAAGTTGTCGCCGTCGAAGTCAGGAGTCCCTGGAGCGACCTGGAGTTGTGCCTCAACAGTGCCGCAAAGTCTCGTTGACCCTGCCTCCTTAACAGGGTCTCGGTTCTGTCGTCGCAACATTGTCCACCGCATTTGGTACCTGGAAAGGATAGAAAAGTACTTAATAATAGGAAATTGAGCATCTTGACAACGTTGGAATTTAAAATATATATTTCTTAGTAACATTATTGTTTCAAACTGACTCTCGAATATTTTCAGATAACGGTAGTGCTGACTCGATGGAAAAATTGATTCTCATATATTTCTAAGTCACAAGTATGCCAATATATTGATTAGTCGACAAAAATTTCTTATTATCTCAAATTAATTGTCTTTGAAGAGAACAGGGATCCAGTAAACTATATACGAGGCCATTCTACCAAGCTTTTAAAATCAAATTTGTAAAAAATTAAACATCTGTCTAGGTCTGGAGATTAACTTGGAAGAAGTCTATGGCAGTTTTATAATTATAAAAGTAGGAAGTTTCAGAGGAATTGAAAAACTAGGAAGAAAAAAATATTTTGAACCCCTTTTTCTCTCCTTTTTTTGGAGTTTAATGAACTAGCTATCGTACAGGATGTCTACATAACTTATTTTTTAATAAAACAATGTATATCTTAAATCTAATTTGTTTCCAGAAATATACCAAACTTCCTAACAAAAATGGGTTTTGTTCTTTGGCTTTACCTAATCAAAGGCTAATGTGGAAAATAGGTTTAGATTTCCCGAGTGTATTTACAACACTTTTGACCGCTGTATCAACAAAATTGTTCGGAAAACTTAAAAAAGCGAGAAATTGTTTTTTTCAAAGAATGTTTCATATCGACGGCATATTCTAGAAAACTCCCAGCCAGTGTAAAACCCTCAATAAATGCGACTATTAGCCAGATCGAATTCAATTTTCGACAATATCAACACCATAACTCACTCGAATTTCAAAAACAGAGTTTTTTAATTGAATGAAAATATTTTCAATTCAATCATTCAAAAATGCTAGGCCAGTTTTTAAGCGAAAACTGAAATCAGAGCCATTTAAATTTACAAATAGGAAAAACGACATGTTTTTGAGGACCTTTTCTAACAATACAAAGCGACATAAACAGGATTACATTGATTTATTCATAAAATGATGAAATATGACGCAGCTGGGTTTGAAAAAACAATAAAAAAAGTTGAATGGTTTTCTACAGAAGCTACAAAAAAAAAGATAAAGCAATCCACTCAAATATTCTGCAGATTTCATTGATTTTTCCAAAAATGCAAAGACATCTCGATATTCGTAGCACACCCTGGACATTTTTTATTCATAATTTTTACACTTTTATATTCTTGGTCAAGTTATTGGAACAAATTTATAATCGGTTAGTGATTGGAAGAAACAGAATCTTCCCCGCCACTGGTATTTCCCCATTATTCAAAAACCAAAAGGAAGACAAGAAGTAATCGATCAACGGTTGAGGGAAAGCGTAGGGTAACAATTTGTTAAGGGTGGAAAACCGAAACCTGTAGGTAAATAATCACTCTTTTCTTCGATGGCTTTGATTCAACCACCGCCTGACACATCTACTTTATTTTCAAGGGTTTAGTATTAAATTTTCCGCTTTGGACAAATACATCGGAGGGACATTTATTCATACTTTTCCTCCCTAGGTTCTCATTCTAATTGGTTTTCAAATAACCACTGCTCAAAACCTCCTATAAGTTTTACTAAATCTACTTCTTAGTTGAGGGAGTCGAAAAAATCATTTGTATAACAAGGGGCTAAAGTGCCTTTACCTTCCTTAAATGAACACTTCCCTATGCATCATCATTGTTACACAAACGATCTATCAAAGAATTTTAATTTTCAATAGCGAAGTTCACTGGTTGTTAATGAATAATTCCATGGTAGAGTCTGTTGCCTGATAGGCGACAAGTTGCGGGTACTTAATTCCCAGCTAGATGTACCTACCTGATCGTGATCGTCTATCAAACCAGGAAGGATCCATTAAAGTTGACATACTCGTTGTCGGCTCATTATGAATTACGAATGCGACGAACGACGAGGACGTCGACGACGTTGCGATATGCAGATTGCAGATCGCTTGCTGCAACCTGCTGTCGCTATTATTAGCGGATAATGGCCTTCTAGATCGCGACGTCTTGTCGTTTTGGATTCGAGTCGATTGGAAGGGAATGTGGTCATTTCTACGACGCAGTTTGGGAAATTGTTTCGAAATATTATGTTAGTTATACCGTAAATTCGTATTTCACTTTTTAGAGAGCTGTAGCTTTGGGTTTTCAATAGATTTTCCTTTTTTTGTGATAAAAATTGTGTTACTAATGGATTTTCTCTTTTTTTTTTGTAACAAATCTTATGTTTCAAGTAGTTTTCATCGCCTTTTGTGATAAAATTCGTGGTCCAAGTAGTTTTACTCCACTTTTTGTGATAAAACTTATGTTTCAAGAAGTTTTTTTTTGTGATAAAATGTATGCTCCTATATGTTTTTTCTCTTCTTTTAGTAATAAATCTAATATATCTTTTTGTGATAAAATGTATGCCCCTATATGTTTTTTTTCTCTTATTCTAGTGATAAATCTAATATTTCAAGTAGGTTTTATCGTATTTTGTGATAAAATTTATGTTTTAGTCGTTTTAGTGATAAATCTTTTGTTCCAAAAAGTATTCCTCTTCTTTTTGTGATAAAATGTATGTTTCAAGAAATTTTCCCGTACTTTTTGAGATAAATCTTATGTTTCAAGTAGTTTTTCTCTTCCTTTTATGATAAAATGTATGCTCCTATATGTTTTCTCTTCTTCTAATAATAAATCTAATATTGTAAGTAGGTTTTATCATATTTTGTGATAAAATTTATGTTTCATACAGTTTTTTGTGATAAAACTTATATTTCTAGAAGTTTTTCCGTACTTTCTGTGATAAATCTTATGTTTCAAGTAGTTTTTCTCTTTTTTTGTGATAAAATGTATGCTCCTATATGTTTTTTCTCTTCTTCTAGTAATAAATCTAAATTTTCAAGTAGGTTTTATCGTATTTTGTGATAAAATTTATGTTTCTAGAAGTTTTTCAGTAATTTTTGTGATAAATCTTATGTTTAAAGTAGATTTCCATTTCTTTTTGTGATAAATTTTATGGTTCAAGAAGTTTTTCTATTCTTGTGATAAATCTTATGTTTCAACTAGTTTTCCTCTTCTGTTTGTGATAAAACTATGGTTTAAAATGATTCACCCATTTCTGAGTGTACATAGCATACAAATCACACCACATTTAGTGTGCGCCGTTACGTTTCTGAATTACAGGCTAAACAACTAACATTTCGAAGGTTGGCATATTCAAAGCCAGTGCCGATTTGATATTTATTTTTGTTTAACTTTTCACTTTGATGCCGCTGAATTTCAATTAATAGAACAAGGGAGTTTAGATTCGGGACTTGGAAACATAATACATCTTGTGATGTGAAATGTAATAACATAGTGCCCCGCACACAACATTGGCTAGTCATTTTAGTCGACATCTGTTCTCTGGGATGTAATATTGCTATGGATATGATTTCATCGTTTGTCATAATCTATATGTATATATACAGTGGCTGCAAACATTTGTTTGTGTGCAAATCAGTTCAATTTGATTTAAGGTTATACATTATTACGTCAATGTTTTGTACAAAAAATAAGTGGTTTAAAATTTGAATAAACAAAGCAAAGAAAACCCCCAGTTGTTGAAAAATAAAACACGGTTTTCCTTTGGTTAAATTATACATTCAAATTAGAGAGTAACAGATTTTCCACGATTTTTAAATTCAACAAGTTTTTCTTCTCTGTAGCAAAATACGACCGAATTTCCCACTTCTGAATTATCCCGCATGCAAATTTGTAACTTTTATTTTGGCCCATATTTTTTTTCTCCAGTTCTCGTTTTGACATCGTTGTCGTTCCAAGACGACGTTGGTTGTGCCAGCACTGAATCTACCTACATAAATTATCCTTTCTCCACTTTAGCTACCCCATCCAGAATTCCCTACACAGTAAATATTTAAAGAAAAAAAATGTAGCAAAGTAATATTTTCTATTCGAGACACATTTTCTATTCGAAATGCAAACAAATTTTATATCAACATTAGTTGTTGTTTTTGGGAAATCTAGAACTATACGAATTAATAAATTGGATTCAGTTTTGTATAATTTTTAACAATGTACCTATATTTACAGAAAGAAAATCTAGGCTATGGCTTTTCCGGGTTTTTCCACAAACCGTGCATTTGTAGATATGTGGAAATCGCCTTCATCACTACATTTATCATAGTTGGAAGGAAAATACGACTAAAGGAAATTGAAACGATATTTTAACAGGACTAGACGTTTTTCTTGAAGTTTGTGAGTTGTTTAGGATTTTTTTTTTGGAAAATGGAAGAAAAACTCAATTTCTTTAAACAATCGAATAATAAAAAATTTCCATACAGCATAAATCAATTATGTTCCTATTACCTTCTATAAAATGGATTGAACGAACTTTTTCAGGCGCTAAAATTCTATTTCATTTTCCATAGCAGCAAGAATTGCACTAATTTTAAACATGATTTCGCTTAAAATTATTTTTAAACGAAAAAAACCACCCCACACTGTTAATAGTAGTGCAGAATGATGGCTATTATTCACTCGGATGAAGTTTCCAAACAAGCGAGTGAGTTTTGGAACCATTCAAGTGAATATTAGCCATTCTACACAAGTAAAAGACTATACTTTCTCCACGACTAAAAAAAGAAAGCCTCCAGTGAGGATCGAACCCCAATCGTCCGCGCCAGAGTCAACTATTTCTACCACTAGGCTATAGAGCATGTTTATTTTCAAAAAGGGATACGTAATATACAGTTTTAATCGAAACCCTTACATTTATACATGATAATTGAGAGTTATAACTAAATATAACTACTGTTGTCCATTTTTTCTCTAAATAATACGTAAAATTATGATTCTATCATTATTTTGACGTTTTAAACGACGAGTGTCATACCCAATTTAAAATTTCTCCCACTAACTTTAGCACATCTATGAAATTATTACGTTTTGTCGATAACATGAATATTGTTAATTAATTCAGCTTTGCTGTATGATACAAAACCAGTCGGGATTGAGATATTTCACCAGTTAATTTAGATAAACTAAATCTTGATTAAAATAATCCATCAATTCACATAAACCTTCACTCTACTGATACCGACACCCATTACGTCGGTGTATACATACAATTGGACTTCGTCTAGCTATTCAGCTATTTTGTATTAATGCGTAGGTACCTATATAGGCAAAGGACTACTAATTGATCGGGTGTATTATCATTCGATTCAATGGCATTATCTTTTTCTAGTGATTTGCTGTAAAATGCATGAAAAAAGTTACTAGAGTTTTAAAAAATGGCTTTTTTGGTGACGTTTTGACATTGTGATATCCGATGAGCGGTTCATTGAAAAGGAATTTCCGGAATTAATGGGAGGAAATTGAATGAATTTGATGGGAATCGGGGATGGAATTTGTAGATATTGCTTTCTCTCGGTGTCTGGTCGGGTGAAAAAGGGGGAGGTCGCGATCTAGGTCACAAAGGTACAGCATAAGTTCGCGTTATATATATCAAGGCAATGAGAGAAGCAAAAGGGTGGTTTTTATTAGCGAATATACTGTAACTAATAGATGTGAAGGAATTTAAAAGTATTCTACATTTTACAAGATAAAAAAGGTTAACAAAACATGATCATCATCATTTAAAAAACACCCCAAGAAAGTAAAATAGACATGGGCGTAGAACAGCTAATATTATCAATGGGGTGAATAAGCTGGAAGCAATATTACGTGGCAAAAGTTAATAAAAATGAATAAAAAATTTGCATTTTCTATATAAATTTCTCAATTCATCTACCTTATGTTACCTCATCACATACACGATAATCAACAGCATTACCGAGTCTCTGAAATAAAATAAAACATCATTTCTCACTTTCTTGTGATGTTGACCGTCTTCAAAGACTAAACGAAGACCATTCGAAGATATCTCTTCGAACGCCGTGAAAGAAAAATCGAGTGTTCATTTTCTACCTGTCTGTGAGCGACCTAGACGTTGCCATAGTTAATAATTTGACATCAATTTAAGGAAACTTAGCCAAGATATTTTTTTTCAACTTACATCCCTTCTCCAACCCAAATGCATTAATATATACACAGTGAAGATCAGTAAGGTATACTGAAAAAAATGTTTCAAGATGTACTAGTAAACGCAGATGGTTCTTAAAAAAGATAACCTAACAGATATGACAACATCGATGAATTTCAAACCGCCTACGCGCATTCCAGACTTTTATTGGCTCTTTTAAAGCAAAGATATTCAATTTTGATTGCATTGTTGAGTCATTTGAAGGTATACAGAGAATATTTTGTTGGAGAAATTCACCAGTTCGACTACTGCGAAATTTTTAATAGTCATTACAAAGAGTTACTGAGTCGAAACAGCTAAAAAAATTTTAAAGCGAGATATTATTGATGTTTAATGTTTATATTTTTAATTATTGTTGTGGTTTACGTGGGTGGTAGCAGATATTGCATGGTTTGGAAAAGAATTTTAAAACAGCAAAGTAAATTTAACATTTTTAGAATCCCAGAGGCATTTTGACGAGTAGATGTAGTCAAATTTTGAAAATATTGTTGAAGACAGAAAATTCCAAATGCAATAATTTGATATTTTTTCGACAGGGTTCAAAATAATAATATTTCTGATATAAAAACTGCACACATTCGTTTCCAATTTCATAAAAACCCACTTATACCTTCCGTCTTAAATTCCTTTCGAACAAAATCTCAGACTTGCACTTCTCGGCTTATTTTCTTTTCCATTTTTCTGGTGTGCTTAGTGAGCAGCATACATATTTTATAATTCGATTTATTACGAGTTCCATTACGAGAAAAATGCCTGGAGAAGTATGTAAAAAGTATATATGCCCTACGTTGGGCGCCAATTCGTAAGGTCGATAGACTTCATTTTTAGTTCCAAACTGTTCTCTTCCCATTCAAACAGTGATAGGTTTTTTTCGTTATCATTGTATTAATTAAAAACCACTCTGTAGATAATTTTAATCGTTTTATTTGACCCTAGAGTTATATAAAACGAAACTTTCACAAAAAAACAACATTCAACACATTTAAAAAAAATCGTTGATACAAAGTAAAACTGGTTAAAACCAAACTTTTAACTCCCTTATCCCGAAAAACCGGAAGTCATAAAAAGAGTCTGAATTTCGTATTATATACAAAGCCGCAAGTCTACACCACCCTATATTATACCAAAAATTATGGTTATTAACGATCCGTTACTCTTTTAAAATTTATAGGAAGGATGCCTGATTATCGGTTATGTTGATAAATATATTTTAAGACTTTTATGGTGTCTAAAAACGTGATTGATACTTTTTAGTTACATGCTCCTTGAAATATAAAAAAATAATTTAGTTTTTGGTATCGTGTTATACATATATTCAATTTAATTTGTTTATAGATATAAATAAATAAGTTTTCCTTTGTTGTTCCATGAACAATGACCCTGTCGAAGGCCGAAGGACGTATCTTTATTGCTTTAACTTTTTTTTTATTTGTTGCTCATTAAATAATTAGTAATATGTAAGGATAAAGATTACTTTGTATACTATGTATCACTATAAACAAGATTGAAATTGACATCAGTTATAAGAAAATCAAGAACATTTATCAAAACGTTCCGGCAATATTAAAAACTTTTGTAAAGACTTGCATTCGTTGGTCTAAAGGCAAGCAACAAGGAATCTCCTCGCTTCTCGGGAAATTACGTCGACAAAAAGAGTAACTGGGTTGGAAGATTTGTCCATTGTTGGAAAATATTTTCAATTATTTCTCCATTGTACCAGTCTTAGTTGTGGCTGAAGGAAGACGAGCGTTGCACAGAGGCAGGACCAAACAGGAATCAAAAACATATTTGCTTTAAAAAAATATTATTTACTGGACCAACGAAAGAGTTGATATCACGTTATCAACTGCTTCTTTCAGGTTACAGTTTCACTAGATCCTCTTTTGGTACCTACATTATCCTTATTTGGCCCCTGCTGAGATTTTTGACCAGGAGTTAGCCAATACTTCTGATGTTAGATACTTCATTCATTCATTTTGGCCTGTCTCATGCCTGGTTCCATCATTTTCATATCTTGTTTTTAGGACTCAATTAATGAAAAAAAAATCTGTACGCTCATGTGGTGTAAGGGGTAGACACTTGAGAACTTTCCCTCCCTGTTGCCAAATACTTCGGGGGTTCCTTTTTTCAATTGAACAAGAAAAACGTTTTATTATTTTTCAGCGAATGAGTTGAAAAACTGTTTTTTTTTTAGAAAGAAATAAAGCGGAAAGCTGATGGAAAACATTTTCAGTCAGAGGTTGACGTTGAATTCATTAATCATGATTATAAAATCGAGTTGTTTCTGTTTTTGGTGTTTTCAGTATAAATGCAAATATATAATTTACATATGGTAAATAGGGCGAGTTATTTTACATTTTCATATTACATGATGATCTGTGCACCCACTAAAAATATTTATGGAAACAAATACACAGTGGAATGGTGCTAAGGATCCCCGTCCTGAGCGTCTCTTCTCAGTAAATATCAAATATCTCGATGAGATGAATAAATTGAGAGGAATATCGATAAATACATGAAATCAGGAGATATGAAGCATCAATTTTATACACATATTATAGAGCGAGTCGTGTTCCAGAGTAATATAGAAATTCTTTCATGTCTTTATATAAATCAACGTTCGTTTCTTTTTGAAAAGTCAGTAATAAAAGCAGAAAAATCTAGTCTGGAAACAAGGTTGGAAAATCGCCTTTGCAATCGATATCCTGGCGCCAAAACATTCGTCCTGTCTACTCCTAGTTGGTTATTCAACTTTTCCAACTATAAAATCAACACTGGTTTTTTTTACATCGAGGTCAATGTTTTTTTGAAAATTAGGTTAATCTTTATAGAAAAACTACCAATTCAAATGAAGCATATAATATGATCAAAAAAATCGTTATCCTTTTATACAGGGTGTCCCAGCCGAGAGTGACCCATTTTAAATGCTTATAACTTTTATACCAGTTGTGTTAGCCACCTGCGGTTTACGCCATTCCTTTTCTCTTGGCCTAAAGTTTTTTCTAGTTGGTACCAAATTTTGTCTACAATTATACAGTGGGAGTAAAAAAATTGCCTTTTTTCGACATTAAAATTTTCAACTATTTTTAATGGAACACCCTGTGTATTGCAACGCCATAATTAGGAGTCGTGTCCAAGCTATCCATATACCAATAAACATCGGACTTGTACCTTGTGGTTTTAGCAGCAAAAAATTAAAATAGTAGTCTGGATATTTTAGCGAACGTATAAAAAAAACGTAACTAGGTATCCATAGTAAACTGGCCCTATAGAATGGGCACCGTGCTTTCCTGACTTGACAGTTCCAGATTTTTTTCTCTGGGGTTATGTCAAGCATAGGTGCTATAACCCCCTTCCACATAATTTGGATGATCTTAAGAGGAATATTCGTGCAGTAATTGAAGCGATTCCCCTTTATATGTTACACAATTCATTCAACCATTTAATGGTCCGACTTAATAAATGCGTAGAACAGAACGGTCAACATATACAGCAGTTTTTTTAGATTGATATTTATTTCTTTATTAATGTATAGTTCCAAATATGCTAATAAAAAATACGTTTGCTAAAATATCCAGACTACTATTTTAATCTTTTGCTGCTAAAACCTCAAGGTACAAGTCCGATGTTTATTGGTATATGGATACCTTGGACACGACTCCTAATTATGGCGATGCAATATACAGGGTGTTCCATTAAAAATAGTTGAAAATTTTAATGTCGAAAAAAGGCAATTTTTTCACTCCCACTGTATAATTGTAGACAAAATTTGGTACCAACTAGAAAAAACTTTAGGCCAAGAGAAAAGGAATGGCGTAAACCGCAGGTGGCTAACACAACTGGTATAAAAGTTATAAGCATTTAAAATGGGTCACTCTCGGCTGGGACACCCTGTATTTTCAATACAAATAAGCGTTGACTTTTCATTTAGTGCAAGTAATAAGTTTGTACATTTTATTATCCTTTGTCCAATGATTCGTGGGGCTTAAATAATTAAGACCACCTAGAAGACGTTTTTAATAGTTATATTAGTTACGTTTTTCTGACAAAAACTGTTTTAATACAGTGGCGCACTTAAAAATAATTCACAAAAATATAAATATTGTATTTTTTGCGAGATAGTTTGGTTTTGTTGAAAGCCATCTTTGACGCGCTGCATCTCAGATAGTTTTAGTGGTTTACTACTACTGATAAATGTGCAGGCAAACCAAGGTTCCGGCACTGAGGCCACTGGCGGGCCCATTGTGCCATTTCTGCTACCTAGACATCCATGAAGCAGAGCCCTTCAATAAAGGCCACAACCTTTTTCAACAGATGCCTGCTTGTGTCTCCAGGGGCCATAACAGGGACTCCAAAGATTCGCCTGCGTACTACAGCCCAGTGTGGACACTCTAAGAAGACGTTTCGCAAGTCATGCCGCAACCCCTACATAGGGAACTTTCCTCTACTCGTTCTGCTATCCTCCTCAGCCTACTCCTTGGTAGTTCAGTAGCTGCCCTATCGTGACCATCAGTCCATCCCTAAGCTTGGATTGACTAGAATCCTGCAGAGCATTCCAATGAGCGAGGTGCTGATTCCTCAGCCACTCTTTCCTAGTGGTTAGTGATATTTGATCTTAAACACATCTATCAGCTTTAAAAAGCGCTCACTCCATATTTATGTAAATATTAAGCTACTGTGTAAATATTAAGCTACTGCCAAAAGGTCCAGTTTAACCAAAAAAAAATTGCTGGACAGTCCCATGAAAAACTGCATGTTAACAAAGACCTCGCGTCAAATATTCGGCTGTAAATTGGAAGACTCCCATAGAAATGCTAGGAGTATGGGAAGAGAATACCTTATCCGTCATTCAATATGCACGTGATTTCATTTTCGTGCGGTTTTACTTGAAAAAATAATGAAAATTCTAAGAAATTGATAATAATTTCGATATTCTTTCAATAATAATGCCAAGTTACTATTTTTTATGCATCAAAAAAGATAACCACGTGAGAATTACTCACAAAACATGAATCAATCGATACAATATCGTGACTTCATATTATTGTTTATCCATCCCTTTGTTTATTTTTAAAATTTATATTCGTCGCTACTGATATACGTAACAAATAACAACCAAAGATTTCTAATGTGTAAATCATCTTTCAGCTGGTCGAATTTACGACATGTCTTGATAAAGACTATACATTTTTAAAGAAAATTTAGCAATGATTAGTTTTATTTTTAAAGTTTTCATCGGCCAGAAAGACAAACTCTTTAGTCAGGAGGTGTAACAAGAAGTATCACATTTTCTCACGAACCACCTCTTCTATACTTATATATATCTTAAATAGTCCGAGTGTCCAAAAAAGGCAAAAAAATAAGTGTAAAAGTTCCCCAGGACCGGTTTTTTATGTACGGCGGCGGCGGCGGCTCAAAGTTGTTCTTCTCATTTATAGCCGTTTATTTCGGTAGGTACGCAGCCAAGCCAACAGCAGCGACGTTGCCAATTTCCGGGTTAACACTGCCATATCATCTCAGGTGATGAAATTACATTAAAAACAAAACGATATTATCATAGGCGCATGCCAAAAATTCATATTAAAAGTTCCTAGATACGTCACAAACCTAAAGATGAAGTTAGCCACCTTCTCAACATATTTCATCAAACACAGTATATTTCCGAGATTTTCGTATTAATAAATATTTTTTTAAATAAATATTTGTTGGGTGAGCACCGTCCATGGCATCTAGGAGATTTCCTTTAACAATTTGCAATGTTGAATATTTGCCAAACCCTCTCCTCAGATATTTCGTCTATAAATAGATATTATTCAGCAAATTTTGTTAAGTAACAATTTAAAAATAACGATGTATATGAATAAAGGTTAAAATTCTAAAAAACGACTACGGACAAATAAATCATGTGTCCTCTCTATATATTTACAAACAATTTGTGTAAAAGGAAATCTCGCCAGACGTTTGAATCAGCTATTTTATTGTCTTAAAGTTGCAATTAATGCAAAATACTGTTTTGGTTGAAAGTAATAAACAATAATATTCAAGAGTAAAAAGAAACACAGAACAAGATTATAGAGAAATTGAAAAAAAATACCCATGGTTAGCCCTATGCGAGTTTCAAGCTTTACTGGAATTTTAGAAAAAAAATAAATCAATTTAGAAGCGCCCTACACATGCTTAGTAGTCCAGGGTCGATAATTTTTAAAACCAAAAAAAATCATAATAGGATGAAACCCATTAGAAAAGGAGGGGAATATGATAAAAATGAAAGGAAAAATAATTTACGGGCGATCTGAGGTTGGGAAGGGGATGGGGGTGAGTTTTTAAGGGTAAAAAACGGTTTTTCTCGATTTCCAGCAAAACTAAAAGTCCTATTGAAAAAAGTCAAATGGAAAAGTTGTAGATAATAAAAAGATCTAAAACTTTTGTATTCACACTTTTTTCACATAACCTCAAAATTTATGTGAAAAATTCAAAAAACCAAGTTTTTGGTTTTTTATTTTTATCTTTTACAAAAATTTTTTTTTTCAACGAAATTTTGTGAAAACTTACCTTTTTATGTCCCAAATACGATGTAATTTATTTAATTGAAAATATTTATTTTTTCACCTTATTTTGAATTAATATCGAAAAAACACCCTAATTTTCAATCGAAAATTCACCCGTCAAAATATCAGCTTTTTTCAAAAAGTTGGAGTGGTTTCTGTTCGTTGAAATCTCTACTTTCCGATGGTGAAAAAAAAAATATATGTTACTATGGTAAATCTTCTCAGAAAACGCAAAAATTAAGAAAACTCGAATCCGTTTTTTGAATCATTATGTAAAATTTTGAGCAATTTATTAAAATTTACACTTTAATTACTAGAAAAACGTAAGATTATAACATGAAATATTACATTTTCCTAGATTATAACATGAAATCTTACATTTTCCTAGTAATTAATGTGAAAATTTTGATAAATTGCTCAAAATTTTACATAATGATTCAAAAAACGGATTCGAGTTTTCTTAATTTTTGCGTTTTCTGAGAAGATTTACCATAGTAACATATATTTTTTTTTTCACCATCGGAAAGTAGAGATTTCAACGAACAGAAACCACTCCAACTTTTTGAAAAAAGCTGATATTTTGACGGGTGAATTTTCGATTGAAAATTAGGGTGTTTTTTCGATATTAATTCAAAATAAGGTGAAAAAATAAATATTTTCAATTAAATAAATTACATCGTATTTGGGACATAAAAAGGTAAGTTTTCACAAAATTTCGTTAAAAAAAAAAATTTTTGTAAAAGATAAAAATAAAAAACCAAAAACTTGGTTTTTTGAATTTTTCACATAAATTTTGAGGTTACGTGAAAAAAGTGTAAATACAAAAGTTTTAGATCTTTTTATTATCTACAACTTTTCATTTGACTTTTTTCGATAGGACTTTTAGTTTTGCTGGAAATCGAGAAAAACCATTTTTAACCCTTAAAAACTCACCCCCATCCACTTCCCAACCTCAGATCGCCCGTAAATTATTTTTCCTTTCATTTTTATCATATTTCCCTCCTTTTCTAATGGGTTTCATTCTATTATAATTTTTTTTCACTTTTCATTATTTTTAAAGGCTTCTACCCTGGACTATAGAATCATGGATAAGTCTAGGGAACATTCTCGATTTTGATATATCCAGTTAGAAATCTAGTTCCAGAGATTTCCCGCATTGTCCAGGAGCTCTCACTCATGGTTCAGCTTACGGTTAAGATGGATTTAGGAGGATTTCTAGGGGCGTTGGACCCGAGGTTTAATTTGTTTTCTCATAACTATTAATACACTGTTAAAAAATTATATTTTATTCACATTAACATAATTAATTTTTTAAAGTGTAACTTAAAGGAATTAATTTGTTTTCTAATATAATTATCTGTATCTGCCCCCTTTGTTGTTTAATTAGGTGAAGCTTAATAAGGGTATACACGTACGGATACTGAATAATTTTGAATTGGGTTAATGTTGTTCAAAGTGATTAGCGAAGTGTTAATAATTTTGGATTAGAGTTCTGATGGTAATAGGGATTATAATTTAATATAGTTGTATGTAATTATGACTGACTTTACGACGTTTTGGGTATTATCTGAAAGCGTAGAGTCATACCAAAACCGAAAAAAATGACATGGAAAGTGGAAACCCTAATTATATAAATAAAAGAAACCATTAAAGCACTGAGATTTTGTGAAATCAGTTCCAAACTCAATTAACTAGGCGAGAGCAATATAGTTACATTACTATGGATTCCAGGACACACTGGAATAGAAGGAAATTAAATAGCAGAAGAATTAGCAAAGAGGGGGACCGAAATTCCTTTCTGTGGGTCTGAGCCTTTTGCGGAATCAGCTTCAATGTAATATTGGAAGAAATAGGTAAAGCTGACCATTGGAAAGATTTAGTAGGGCTTAGGCAATCAAATATTCTTCTGGGTGACTACAGAGTTTTAACAGGGATCCTAACAGGACATTGTTGCCTGAATGGGCACCTGAAAAAGCTCAAAATAGTGGGGGAAGAAGGGTGTAGATTTTGTGGCATGGAAGAAGAAACCTCCATCCACATCTTTCTAACTGCACAGCATTCCAGAATCCCAGAGGACAGTACCTGGGAGATTACTGGATAGAAGACTTTTACCTAAGTTGAAGCATGCAGATATCCTAAAGGTTCTTCAGGGAAATAGGACTAAAGGAGCTACTAGTTTCTGAGACTCGGCAAGGCGGAGCTTATTTTTGTCGTTTGGTGATGAAGCTCCATCGAAAAATGGTAAAAGCGACTTGAACTGTAGAAGACAGTTAAGCAAAAGAAGACAGGAATTTGGCACAAAAATTGTCCAGTACGTTGATTGTTTTCTTTATCTTCGTCTACATGTATTTAAGAATTTAATACAATTCGCATCTATCGATCCGGCAACACCGCAAACCAGTTATGTCCGATTGTATCAACATTTAATTTCAAAAAGCGAAGGAGTCAAGCAGAGAAAATTGTACTTGGTTTTTTTTCGGATTTTAAATGGGATCGACAATTGCAAATATACTCGTTTTTTACGTAATACGCTTACAAGATGATTGGAAAGCTTCATCGGCATGTGGTACTTATACAAATTGTTATTTTCGCCCGTCAATCATAACTAGTTGTGTAAAGGTTCGATTTCAATTACGTTCGCCTAATTAAAAATAATTAGCGTGAGTTTGGTGGATTATTTTGACAAAAAAAAACATTAAAAATCAACGACTGGCCTATAAACATCTGGTACTTTAGTGGAAATTATCTCAAAATCAATTTTAGAACAAGTAAAAATGAACTTTAAGGCCAGTTTCTTCAATTTATATGATTCTTGAAGGTTTTTAATGAAATAAACAAAAAAATTTTTAGCAGACGCGATAATTTAGATAATTTTTTGTATAGCCCCGGTAGTTATAACAATAATAACAGCCAAATTACAGAATAAACTGTCACGAATAAACAATTTAACAGAAAACAACAACTTTATAACTAACATGGTTTAATGTTTTGAAATTGACGTTAACTTTTTTTATCAGCAACATCTCAATCTCTGTCGTAAAAAAAAAAGATCTTAAAAGGTACATATGAAACACGCCGCCAAGAAATAATAATCCCAGTGATGTGTATGACCCCTGCAACCTTATAAGTCTACAAAATGGATACGCCCACGCCTACAAAGATAGATAAAAAAACCTTTTTATTATCTTATAATAATTTCATTCAGATCTTGCAAATATTCAACTAGGTATTAAGTGGTTTAAGTATGAAGATAAATATTGTATAGGCCAGGAAGTGATTCTATATTTGAGACACACTGTACGCAAAGACAGAAGCTCCAACTTAATATTCCAAGATATTAATCTATATACGGTTTAATTGGATATAGGAATTCGAAGTTAGTGTGGGACGGAGTTGAATTTCTTGTCTCCAAATGCCTCAATGACCTTGATAGAATAATTGAGTTATTTGCCATGATATCCGATACAAAATAGTATAAAAAACAATGTCTGCAAGTGTAAGTAGTAAATATACATAATTAAATATCTATACGTGGGTAACTTGAGATCATTTGCTCTAAATAGTTAGCAATAATTTTCAAATGGACTATAATTTTTTGAATCATCCTCGTATAATCAGGTAAATCAAGATCGTTAACGTTATTATGCGCATTTTGTGGAGTAATTATCGGATAAATTACATTTTTTACATGAATTGTACTAGCAAACTAGGTTTTTTTCCAAACCATCTACAATTCTAATAAGCAGTATGTGGTTGATGACTATATAGACGATTGGGGAAACCCCTACAGCGTCTAGGTGCAAAAGTGTGCCTAGGGCCTTTTTCTAAGTAAAACTTTGGGATTTTTGCGAAAACTTTTTGGTAATTGTCCTCAAAATGCGTTGTTTACAATATAAAGAGCTGAAAAATTACTAGATGGGACAAAATATAATATTTACTTTTCAGATTCGTTTTCAAAACCACCATTAATTAGCCTTAGCCCTTAAGACTGGTTCTTAGATAGTGTAGGTGAGTGCGTGGGGGTCATAAACTGGTTGGGATTTTAATAACAATAATAAAAAAATCTTCTCACGATGTGTTGTATGATTGTTTATGTAGGTGCGTTTTAAGTGAACTTTGAACTTCCTATTGAGGCGCCATATTAGTATCAAACGTCAAAAGACGTTAGTTTACTGAAATATATTTCGATACGTGCTCCAGTTCATTCATAAAAAGTAAAAATAGAAACTACGTCGCGACTCAAAATCAACTCTATTTTCAAGCACGTCAATTGTACAGATTTTCAGACTAATTTTCTATTATCACATGATTCCGACATAGTACGTGAGCTATATTTTTAGAAAAAGTTTGAAATTTTTTATAAAATAATATTTATATGTGTGGGGTTTCAAAAATATTTTGTGCTGTTGAGAAAAAAATGTTTATTTTCGCGTGGAAAGAGAGTTGAACGACATCGAACAGAAAAATTTGTTTCAAGCTACTAAAGTTTATAGTTTTGTACAAATTAATATGAAATAGGGGGGCAATTAACATTCGGCAGGCTTCGGGAAATAAGTATACACCCTCGCTGACCACCCATAATTATTCTTTCTCTCTCTTTTAAGCTGTTTTTCTCATAATTTCCTTGTCGTACTTGTGTAAATTGCATGGTTCGATAAGCTTTTTCGCAATATGTATGTCACTTCTTAAATTAGACCTATTAAATAATTTAATTTGTTTGAATTTTCAAAGAATATTAAATTTTCATAATTTTAATGAAGAAATTCGGTAATTACATTTGATGAAATTATACAAAAACAGAACTTTTCCCTTGAATTTTTCATTTTCTCCCCCAAAAAAGACCCCCATATCCAAAATCAATCCATTTCTGTACCGGTATTTTTAATGACATAAATTAATTATTCAGACTGGCCTAATATCTCGAACGGAGATACGGCACTAATTTCCTCTTCTTTTTTTTCTCAACTTTCTTATTCTTGTTTCCTGCTTTTTCGGTGTATTTAATTAAAGGCCACAGGTTCATCGGTATTTTGTTTTTTTTATTTATTTATTTTGTCTAGTCCGTTTTAATGATATGCAAATGCACCGTACGAATATGCGATAGCGATAACGTGGGAGAATTATTTATTGTAGAAATGTTTTTAAACACCACAGAAACAAAGTATCTGTCAATTTATAAAATTAAAATTCAAATGGCCATTCGATTTTAAGTTTACGGACAACATTCATTTTTTTAATTTTTTTAATTACCTAAATAGGCGTACGATGAAATTTTTAAAAAGAGGTTCGTTTTTGATTGAAAATATTTACCATTGGCGTTCGATTATATTTTTTAAAGGGGTTCATTTATTTGGAAAAATTTCGTTTCTTTTCTGTCGGCGGTTCATATGGCTGCTTTTTTTTAATCTCGTAATTTTTATCAAGTTTTTAGAAAGTTTTATCGACTGCGTGGCTGCAATTTTTGTTTACATCTAGTCAAAGATTAAGAAAAATTATATTATCCACCTTATATTATCTAATCTCTAATAAAATGTTTACTTTTCATTACATTCTGAGAAGTATCATTTCATGGGAAGGAAAACAAGGAAAAAATACGATAAACTTTATAAAAAATAGCTAAAAACAGGATATATTCAACAAATTGATTAAAAAAATCTGCTAAAAGCAACTAAAACCATTAAAAATACTGAAAGCAACCGGAACCCAACAAAAATGAGGCTACCAAAAGTAGGAAAAATTCAGATTGCAGATGAATATTTTGGAAATTTATTTGACCCCCTATTAAAAATATTATCGAAAATGGAAAGTTTAACACAAAAATCAGCCCCCTTTAAAAATGAAATTGCACGCCTATGAAACAAAGTGAGTGTAATGCAGGGCCGAATCCACAAGTTTTGCCCCTTTAAAAAAAATCACACAACACATCTAAAGCCAATCTATAGGGTGTTCAATTCAATCTCAAATTCCAAACTTTTGTGAATATTTCTAAGCCTCCTTTATACTTACCTTTCGACTGAGAAGAAAAAAAATGAATGTCGTAAACGGCAGGCGCCTCGGAGATTTAAATTATCATTTTCAAAATAGAATTTACATAATTCGTTTGGTTACTTCTCGGTAACTTGATTTATGCCTAGTGAAGCGTGACTAAATAAGTAGTATTATGTTACCCAAGATGGCCATAAGATCGGCAGTTGAAGAATGATATATACCGATATGAAATACAAAAAAAAACACAACATTTATTTGTCTGTGAAGTGTTGAATGGACTAACGGGACTTAACGCTAGTGTGGCACGAAAGATATTCCAAAGGAGATTAGAAAATAATATATATTGTATTGGTAATGAAAAGGATTTTAATCAGTAGGTAACTCAGGCGTACATGCCAATGTATTGATAAGATAAATATACAGGGTGTTTCAAAAAAAGGTAACACCGTCTCTAGGATAGGTAAAAAACTGAAAAATAATTGGGGTTTGCTTAGTAAAATTTTTTTCTAACGCCATCCGTTTTCAAGATAAAGGGCGTTGAAGAAAATAAAAAATTACTCATTTCTTACGATTTTGCCGAAACTACTGGCACCATTGTAATGAAATTTTATACGAATATGTTTTGGAAGCTGATATTATATCCCATGAATTTGTTTTTATAACTAACTCTCATAGAGGGCGCTAGTTACACGATTCATACAACGTATTATTCAACATAACTTTTTTAAGGGTAGAATTATTAGTCAAAACTCCAAGTGAACATAAACATCGTTTAATTTTACACCAAAAAGGTACTCTTGGTAAAACTCGATATTATGTACCGTTTTCGGAATATTTTGATTTGAAAATTATGAAGTAATAATTGCTCCTGGTATAAACTAATGATAATCAATCAATAAATGTCAATTTTACATGGCAAACTTAGAGAAAAGCGAACTTTATCATTAGTTTAGTTTCATTAGTTTCAGGCCCCCATAAAAATATTTTAGTCAACCTCTTCGCTAGTTCATCTGCTATTCCATTCCCTTCCAGTGTGTCCTGGAATCCATAGCATATTGTTCTCGCCTAGTTCATCTAGTTTGACTAAAATTAAGACTACTCAAGTGGAATGAAAGTATTTGAAAGCTAACCCATTACGTGACGCCACTGACATTTCCCTATTTTCGTTGATGTATTAATAGAATGCAAATTGAATCATGCCAGAAACGTTGATGTGCATACATTTGACATAATTCCCTATTGAAGTTTACTAGTAAGAAACGGTTTTAAGCCAGTACAATTTCCTCCTCTTTTCTCTAAGTACACGGACAGTCAAAGAGAAATAAAGCTCCAGTTAAAAGAACGTTTTTATTAAACCCCAATGCATTTAATCTTATTATAAACAAGAATTAATCATGGTTTTTGAAAAATAGTTTCCTAAACTTATGCACGACTTGTTAGGGACTAACAGAACCCCCCAAAATATTATAAATTTAGAACAAAAACACAAAATTATCTAGAAATATTGTCTCGACAACGTTTCGGTTACATTTATTGTAAGAAACAGGTACCAACTTGTATTTCATTCGAACTAAAACTTGAATGGCATTATTTAAACATGAAATGACAAGTTTACCAGGTACAAAAGGCATTTTATATTCAGAAATCGGTCAGTCTGACTAACTGTAAAGGCAATAAATACCTAGAATGATATACATACGTAAACAGTGTGTTCCTGTAGATTACACAAAAGGAAATACAAGGTTTTAAATTAATATGTGTGTATATAGAAAATAGTTTTGAATTATCATGTGTACGAACATGTGTGGGTCAACAACTCCATTTGTTATTACTTTTTATTCAATTAATAAACTAGAGCATAGCTCAGAGATATCCGATGCTTTTTACTATACTGTTTGTCTCAAAAAGTTGAAAACTTTTAAGCATTTAGTAGAAAACTTTTTGGAGCACACTGTATGTAGATATGTATATAAGTGGTTTGCAAATTGAAAATTCTTTAACCGACCGCTTTCCTCAAAAGAAGACTCTACTCCCTTTGGGATGTTCCGCAGATTTTTGTGATTTTGAATGGAAAACATCCAACGAGTCGTTTAAGCCAAACTTCCTCTGTCGTTTCAATAAACTTGTTTTTGATCCCAAAGCAAAAAAAAATGTGAACCATAGCAGTAAATAAAAATCTTGGAAGCGGGTCCGGATATAACGTCTCATGACCCGAAAAAATCCTCCCTTGAAGTCAGCAAACTATGAAAGAATTATTGTTGGGTTAATATATACCGCATAGAAGGGCTTTTTATGGGACAATCTGTTTAGCTAATTGGAAAAATTTTAAAAAAAAAGGTGATTTTAATGTACGTATCTAATTTTTGTCATAATCCTTATCAAAAATTAAAAAAAAAAGTTCCAAGTTTTCGGGACACGCTGTATATTAACTTTAAATAATTTTTATAAAAATAGCGATCTTCCAACCGACTTTTTTTTTCGAAAAACGACCCGACCAGAAAAGGAAATGCAGGTACGTCCAGCGATATTATCATCTTTACAGTGTCCTTCATCCTTTTGTCGGTCGCAAGTTCTTAAATCATATTTTTGACACTTCCACAGGTAAGATATATGATGGTACCCAACAACGAGTACCTTCCCCGACAAAATTTGAAAATTAAATTTCAAAGGCGCACTTCATCACCCAAAATTTCGGAAAATTGTGACATTGCTTAAATCTTTTTATCTTTATGAAAAATCGGCAGCTGCCAGGTAACCATAATCACAAATTGTGCATCAAATTTTAAGTAAAAGACTAAAAATACGCACTTTTTTGGCAAATTTCCATTTTTAATTTGACAGCTGTCAAGTGGACACCCCCCGTAAAAACTCTTACCGTCAACTATACTAGTTTGAACGCAATTTTTTTCCTTTCTATAATAAAGTTGTCGTTAAACACCACGTTTAATTTGCGGCTTCTTTCAATATCATCTTCTGCAGTTCGTTTACTTTTCCTAGAGCATTGAAATCAATTATGGCTTAATTATAGCGAGACGACTAGTGCTGTCAGCCTATATAGTATTTCTGCAATAACAAAAATAGTGCAAGAGCTCTAATTAAAACGAGCACATTTCAATTTTATAGCGCTATATCTCAGAAAAATGATAAGCTACTAATAAGAGTTGTTGGCGAATTACGTAGTTTTTAATTCTGATCAACTTTGTTCAGTAACATTTTTCGATATTGTCAAATTTAAAGGTACTTTACTCTTGAGTAAAACTCATACTTTTTGACAAACCTCGTATACGAGTGAAATATTTGATATTTGATGACTGTAATCCAGGTTTTAAATAATGCCTGATCAACTTTTCTCAGTAACATTTTGAAATATTCTCATTTTTAAAGGCACTTTACTCTTGAGTAAAACTCATACTTTTTGACAAACACGGTATACTACTGAAAAATTTGATATTTGATGACTGTATTCCAGGTTTTAAATAATGCCTGATCAACTTTTCTTAGTAACATTTTGCGATATTCTCAAATTTAAAGGTACTTTACTCTTGAGTAAAACTCATAATTTTTGACAAACACGGTATACTACTGAAAAATTTGATATTTGATGACTGTATTCCAGGTTTTAAATAATGCCTGATCAACTTTTCTTAGTAACATTTTGCGATATTCTCAAATTTAAAGGTACTTTACTCTTGAGTAAAACTCATAATTTTTGACAAACACGGTATACTACTGAAAAATTTGATGTTTGATGACTGTTTTCCAGGTTTTAAATAATGCCTGATCAACTTTTCTTAGTAACATTTTGCGATATTTTCAAATTTAGAGGTACTTTACTCTTGAGTAAAACTCATAATTTTTGACAAACACGGTATACTACTGAAAAATTTGATGTTTGATGACTGTATTCCAGGTTTTAAATAATGCCTGATCAACTTTTCTTAGTAACATTTTGCGATATTCTCAAATTTAAAGGTACTTTACTCTTGAGTAAAACTCATAATTTTTGACAAACACGGTATACTACTGAAAAATTTGATGTTTGATGACTGTATTCCAAGTTTTAAATAATGCCTGATCAACTTTTCTTAGTAACATTTTGCGATATTTTCAAATTTAAAGGTACTTTACTCTTGAGTAAACTCATACTTTTTGACAAACCTCGTATACGACTGAAAAAATTCAATATTTGATGACTGTATTCTAGGTTTTAGATAATGCAGAACATTTTACGAAGAATAACTTTTTTACCTAAAATTAATAACAAAAAAGTTATCAAGTGAATTTATACGCATAAAGTTCTAGCTCCTGTACCAACGGATCTTATATATTATAAAACCATGGCTGGCAAACAATTACGGACCAAGTTTGTATAAAAAATACTCCCGCTGAAGTAGTTGTAGTAGTAGAATTACACGAGATCAAGGTAATGGTATTCAATTAGCCTCGCAGATGGGTGACTGACAACCGAACGTCTAATGTGACTTATCGTAACATTTCTGATATAAATTTCTTATTGTTTTCCATACACGAGGCAAATTATACGAGGTACAACCACATTATACTCCACACATCGATCCTATAGAGAAAAATATTAAAATCTATTTCAATTACTTGGTATTTTTGGTAGGTAGGCGATTTTGGAGGGTCGGTTAATTTACGGGTATATAAACCAACCCCTCTTTTATAGATATTTACAACAGTAAATAAAAACAGGTAGGATTATAAAGAACAGGTAGATCGTTCATTCTTTCAAAAATATGAATACAAAAGATCACTCTTGTCTAAATAGAAATGGAAATGTATATGAGAAGGATGAATGGAATTTGGTACAACTCTGCTACACCAAACACAAAAAAAAATTTTGAGCCCCTGTCAAATTAGTCCTGATCGAATCCCACTTGATTCCAAATCCAATATTTTGTTTTTAAAGTAAGAGGAGCATTTTAAGAACCCCCTAACACACCACTAAAAGATTGGGAGAGTGTTCCGGAAGGGAAGTGAATAGACACAAATGTCAAAACTTACAAATTGGGCGAAGTAGAATACAATGAGACCTCTGGCGGAAAAAATTATATGCAAGTCAACGTAATTAACGTAAATTCGTACTTTATTTGCTTAATTTTGTGTCAGTGACAAGCTTAAAACTCAACTGTCATCTTTTCTGAGGTTATATTCTTTTTTAATCAGAGATATTATGGAAGAGGTTATGTTATTCTATTTTTTGTTTTCATTACACTTTTATGAAAGTGTCACTTCTTTCCTCTATAGGTACCATGCAAAAATATATGGCCAGCATATAAAACTGCCTGTCCCTCATTTATGTACCTAGAAGAAGGCTCAGCATATACAAATTCAAATAAACTTTGAATAGTCCGTGTATACCTGATCCAAAGTTACAAAAACAAAGAGAAAATGACTAAAACAGCAAAATAAAACCACTTAAATATCAAAGGGCTTATACAGCAGCTGATTTGTTTTACTCGTTGCTAAAATGACATTGACATTTCGGAGCGGAGAGCAGTGTGAAACGGGCGGCTATCTGACCAATGATTAGCCTGCAGAAATGCCAACTTTAACTCAAATCACTCCTCTTAGTTTAAATTATAGCTTTAGTTAACTTGAAGATTATTGAAAAGATTAGGTAATAATATAAATATTATAATTGATGGAAATAACATGCAAATGTCACAAAAGTTTGTTAAAATTAAGTTTTATATCCTTAAAAAATATACTGATGCATTAAAAACAGTCAGCCAGACGTGACGATGTTTGAAGGGCCATTACTGGGCCGCCCTTTATCATACCAGACTGTCTGTCTGTTATATTTAGATAGTTAAACGTATAGGTTTGGCAAATTAAGTGGGTACCTCTTAAATTAATTGCATTAGAATGAAAAAATAATCGACATAGTAAGTTTTTCAATTTTTTGAGTTTCATTTCAAAAATTTTCAATAGAATTATTCACTTTTCCACCCCAAACCCTTTTCAATTTAATATCGAATCAAATGGTCCTGTTTTTGATAAATTTTTTATAAAAGTTAGTACCTTTGGATGAGACCATGGTCACCGTAATATTTTTCAAGCTCAAGAACTGCCCAACATGGGTACAACTGCCCTCGTCGATGGTTCTTTTAGATCTTGTATTATCCACATTTTTAGCAACCACAACACTCAAAAACACAACCAAAATAATAGTCAAACAATTCATTTTACTCCGCATCGTACCTAATCTAAATTTTTATTATAATAAAAAATTATTGTCACTGTATTTTTTTTTTTTCGAAATTTGCGAAACGTTCGTATTTCGCGTCTCGTTTCCTACGTCACGCGCATTAGCCTTACCAGCCGAATACCACCGACTGAATGTTGAATAGGCAAGCACCGCGCTGATCTCGGTTGATCTGTCGATGACGGTGTTGTCGGATCCACGGTGTTGTCGTGGGTGGAGATGAAACTTTACTCGAAAATTTTTAGGTTATAAAAAAAATTGTGCTTTTAAAATTAAATTTTTCCCCAAAAACCAGTATTTATACCTTAAATCATGAAAAAAATTTCCTACTTCTTGATTTTTCACTAAATTTAGTAAATTGTTGTCAACCTATTAAGAATCGACAACACTGAAACATGCCATCCCGATTTTTATTAATAAAAATGGTGGAGGCGCATATTCTAAAATTTGGCGGATGCGAACATCCTTTTATGACTTACAATTTCTGCAAAAGCTTCCATTAAATTGTATAAAAAAAAGTATTAACTTTCTTTGTATTAATATTTGTATGTAAATGTATTGTAGGAAGCAGCGAATTCATTGCGTTGTACCAAAATTCAATTCGAAAACTACACAGATATATTATAGAAATAGTTACTTACGAGAACTGCTAGGTAGATATTTTGAAAATCAGCAAAAGCTCTGCTTTCCAAATTCCATCACTTCAGTTCGTTTAAACTATATTAACGAAAATAAGAAAAGTTAAAAAATACAACTCGCGAAATAGACACGTAGACACTAAACTGTCAAAGTTTCAAAGCCGACTATAATCCACTATTATTACACCTAACAAAATGTTATAAAAATTTCAAGGTCATCTCACATAGTTACTACCCTATGTTCCATATAAAAGTGAGAAAATAAAATAAGTATTATACCTCATATGTTATAAGTCCACGAAAAATATTAAAGTCAGTTTTCCAAATTTCACCACTTTAGAATATTTTAATTATTATCAAACTATTAATTATCATCAAAGAATAAAAAACGCAACACACGGAAAGAAACACGCACTATAAAAGGAACTGTCAAAACTGTAAAGCCTACTACCTATACTAAAAATTATCAAATTATTTTGAAAGCTTTAAGGCGATTTCACATGGTAACCCTCTAATTTCCATACTCAAATTATGTCTTATATGATTATTTCCAAATTTAAAATTTCTGTTCTTAATTGAATTATATTTGAAATTGATTTATTTTGTAAGACCACCTATTATACGATAGCGAAACATTCGTTGTGTTAATAGTTAGGTAACCCGCAACTCAAGATATTGAAATGTAAAATTTAATGTGTAGCTTACATTGAAAAATTATTTTATAAAGTTTGTACATTATTTAAACACATAGACACATTACTCAGTAAATAGTTACTATAACACTTTAATTTCATTGAATATTTAAAAATTATAGCTTGCTCGATTAGACAACCCAAATTGCATGTGAGGTGCCCCACAGGTTGCATACTTATATAGCGTAGCGTAGCCGCCCAAGCCCAAGCTAAAAGTGGATGATGTGTAAAGTAGTTTAAAAATTAGGAATTATAAAATATTGTGATATACAAAGCTTACATTAATCATACGTTGGTATAACAATACTCCACTGTTAATATATAATTACTTTCAAGTTTACATTTATTGTAGGTTATGTTTTCCTTCAGCAGCTGACATTCAATGAAACAACAAAAAGAAATAAACTGAATAAACAATTAAATTTCCTGAAATTGACCATGGCAGATCAAGTTCATGACTTAGCAGATGCATCTGGAAGCAATATGAATGAGCATACAGGTCAGAAGATGTTGAATTTTCAAGGGAAAACTGATCAATATGCTTCTCGATTAATGAATTTACAGAGAATACAACAAATAAAACAGGCAGTCCTTTCTTTGCCATACAACAAAAAATTGTTAAAACTAGCCGTTTACTCTAAATGTCAGGTATGTGCTTAAATCATTGAAGAATATTTCGATGTACAAATTTGTTTTTTCAGGCTGAAAAGTGTGACTGTATTGGCTGGAAGAGGGTAGACAGTAATCAACAGAACCCCACATTTACAGATCCTTGTAGATGTGAACATTTGTTAGGTATAATAGTTTTTTATTCGAATTTTTATTTTTTAATTATTTATAATTCCTAGAAATGCATATATCCCACTTGGTAGATAAACCTGAACAAGAATTGAACAGACTTTTAAGTATGGTTGTAGATGTTGACAATATGTATATTGCTATGAGTAAAGAAGAAAATCAAGAAACTCATAAAGTATATTTGTATATATTTAGGGTATTTATTATTTTTTTTACTTTTTGTATATATATTTTTAACGATAATTATTTCAGCTTTTAAGGAAATGTGTCCTCACACTTGACAAACCAGTAGTAGAAGGGCCGTTAGGCCAACCACCATTTCAAAAACCCAGCATTCATAAGGCAGTGACTAATTTACTAATTTACAAATTTTCCCACATCAGTCAACAAGAATTGAAAACCATGTACGAACTGGTGAAAATATTGTTCCATTGCTTAAACACATGGGATTTTCCTTCTCCGAGTAGTCAAAAGCATATTGTTATTCAAGAAGAAGCCATGAAATACAAAATAGAGTATACAAGGTAAGTAGGAAGTACGTTTTAAAATAATTGTCACATGAAACAACACGGTATTTGCAGTTTTTTAAGTACAGTGTATGTTTTCAATGACTATATTATGCTTTGAGAATCAGAGGAAAATATTACAAAAGCCTATGATTATTTTTGCGATAATTCTCAAACAGTTTATTGTTTTTCCTGAATTTTCATTGTAAATGGAATCCAAGATATATTTGTTTACAGGTGGTTGGTATTTTGCTACGTCCCCACATTTTGCGACTCTTTACAACATTTTGATACCACAATGGTATTTGGAAGAACTCTATTAAGAGCGATCTTTAAATATATCCGTAAGCAAATTATGGATCAGTTTTACAGGGAAAGGGATACAATGCCTCCGGATAGAAGACAGTTTCTACTCACTAATTTCCCACCGTTTTTAACTCAATTAGATGAAGAAATATATGCATCTAATTCTCCCATTTGGGACCCGGAATTTAAGTCCACGTCTTTACATTTTCAATCGTTACTTGATTCTAGATTAAGAGGTAAGGTTTGAGTGTTTTATTATGAAGTGTTTTTATTAATTTTTTTTTTGAACCAATTTTTCGTGTTACCATAGTTTTACCTTACAATAATGGTTTATTAAATTCTATTTATACATTAAATCTAGATATATACATTTTATAATATGATGCTTTGAGCTACATAAAACCTTTTTCTTTTTTATCATTATTTATATTTTTTTTAATTTATTTTGTACATTTTTTTTTTAATTTTTTTTTAATTCATCTATTTTTTCCTTTTTCCCATTCTTCATTTTTTTTGTCCATTTTTTTTGTTTATTTTTCAATTTATTTATTTTTATCTTATTTTATTTTTTTAACTTTTTCAATTTATTTTTTTTTTCCTTTTTTTCCCATTCTTCATTTTTTTGTCCTTTTTTCTTGAATTTTTTTTGTTTATTTTTATATTTTTATTTTATTTTTTTTATTCTTTTATTTTTTTCGTTTTATGATGAAGTATTTATATTATTTTTTTTTTAATTCAAGGTGGAGCTGGTAGTTCAAAAAAATCCGAATTTGAAAAAGTTACTTTAGGCCAAACGGATCGAGAAGGATTCACAATAACCTCCCTTAGTCCTACTAAAACAGCCAGGACATCCGAAATGCAAAGAGAAACTAAAAGAAGAAAATTCGCAGAAGAAGATCATTTCGAGGATATACCGAAAGATACCGTGGCTGAAATAATAGCTACTATTGACGATCCCAACTATATGACAGGTCCAGATGTAAGTATTGAATAAATTGACATATGACATGTGTGTGTGAGGTTGTGATATTGACTGCGGATCTTTGCGGTTCCCTTAGCCTAACCAATTTATTTATTATTTATTTTTTTCTTATTTTTATTTTTAGTTTTTTTTAGTTTATTCATATATTTTTTTTCTCTTTGCATTTTACAAGGATACTTTTCGCGCTAAGGTGCATTTTTTAAAATTTTTTCGTTTTTTTTATTTTTTTCTTATTTTTAATTTTTTTTTTTAATTTGTTTTTTTTTTTCTCTTTGGATTTTACAAGGATACTTTTCGCGCTAAGGTGCTTTTTTTTATTTTTTTCTTATTTTTATTTTTTTTTGTTTTTTTGAATTTATGTTTTTTTTTCTCTTTGGATTTTACAAGGATACTTTTCGCGCTAAGGTGCATTTTTTTTTAATTTATTTTTTTTTAAATTTTCTCATTTTTATTTTTAAATTATTTTTTTTTTACAAAATTTTTTCTTTGGATTTTACAAGGATACTTTTCGCGCTAAAGTGCATTTTTTAAATTTTTTTTTGTTTTTTCCATTTTTTTCTTATTTCCATTTTTTAATTTTTTTTTAGTTTTTCTTACATTTATGTTATTTTCACTTCTTTTTTTTTTTTTTTTTTTTTTTTTTTTAATTTATGTTTTTTTTCTTTGGATTGTACAAGGATACTTTTCACGCTAAGATACCTTTCTTAGCGACTTAAACATATGACATAAAACGTAAAAAAAATGTTTATTAATATGTTAAGATGGTGTTCTCTGAAGATGCTCCAGCAACAGACGAAGTTCCAAAGTTGGAAGAACAACGAAATATCATCCAGCTCCACGTAGTCGGTAACAGTCTTACCAAACCGGTTACAAAACAAACCATGTTGTGGCTAATCGGTCTACAGAACGTTTTTTCACATCAACTACCTCGGATGCCCATCGAATACATTACGCAACTCCTTTTCGATCCGTAAGTATAGTTTACAGGGGATTTTTCCGAAGTTATTTATTCAAATCAATGTTTAGCAAACATCGAACCATTGCTTTGATTCAAGATAACCGACCGATAGGCGGTATTTGCTTTAGACCGTTCCAAACGCAGGGTTTCACGGAAATCGTGTTTTGCGCTGTCACTTCGAGCAAACAAATCAAAGGGTACGGTACGCATTTGATGAATCACTTGAAGGATTATCACATCTCCAAAGGAATACTTCATTTTTTGACATTTGCCGATGAAAATGCCACTGGTAAGTAACATTTCACTGCTCCACTGTTTGACACATGTCATGCCGTACGCCTGCGCATTGAGATTGTTTTCTGGATAAGTTGTCATGGTTACGATTGACATATTGACATTTCTAAATAATCAGCTATATTTGAACCGTTTATTTGATCGATTATTTATTCTATTTATTGATATTTGCAATTATGACTTAAGGCTTTGGCCTTTCTACATAAATAATTAATGGTTGAAAACGACAACAAATATTGACACATGACGCCATTTTTTTCTTATTTTTATTTTTAGTTTTTTTTAGTTTATTTATATATTTTTTTTCTCTTTGCATTTTACAAGGATACTTTTCGCGCTAAGGTGCATTTTTAAAAATTTTTTTCGTTTTTTTTATTTTTTTCTTATTTTTAATTTTTTTTTTAAATTTGTTTTTTTTTCTCTTTGGATTTTACAAGGATACTTTTCGCGCTAAGGTGCATTTTTTAAAATTTTTTTCGTTTTTTTAATTATTTTCTTATTTTTAATTTTTTTTTTAAATTTGTTTTTTTTTCTCTTTGGATTTAACAAGGATACTTTTCGCGCTAAGGTGCATTTTTTAAAATTTTTTTCGTTTTTTTAATTTTTTTCTTATTTTTAATTTGTTTTTTTTTCTCTTTGCATTTTACAAGGATACTTTTCGCGCTAAGGTGCTTTTTTTTATTTTTTTCTTATTTTTATTTTTTTTTGTTTTTTTGAATTTATGTTTTTTTTTCTCTTTGGATTTTACAAGGATACTTTTCGTGCAAATTTGCAATTTTTGCAATTTGCTATTTGCAATTATGACAAGGTTTTGGCTTTTCTACATAAATAATTAATGGTTGAAAACGACAACAAATATTGACACATGACACCATAATTGTTTTTATTCTATTTTTCTCTTCTGCGTTGATTCTCGCGCACTTTCTAGTTTATTGTCATAAATTTGTTACAAATTGCAATGGTTGTACTGATCCGAATGGAATTGGCACAAAATCTATCGGCGTTTGAATGGTTTACAGTATACAGTGTGTATCGAAAAGTTGTCTTATGTTTTTTGTTGGATATTTCAGGTTATTTCGAAAAGCAAGGTTTTTCTAAAGATATAAAAATGAACAGAGCGGTTTATCAAGGTTATATTAAAGATTACGAAGGAGCTACTTTAATGCATTGTGAATTAAATCCGAAAATAGTCTATACCGAATTTACCAGTATGGTTAGGAAGCAGAAGAAATTTGTTAAACAACTGATTTATCAGCAACAAAAACAAGTATCGAAAGTTCATCCTGGTTTGACGTTTTTCAAAGAAGGTATTTATTTTTTTTGGATTTTGTCCTTCAATTATTCAAAATGTTTTTATGTTTAAGGAGTTCGAAGTATTCCTATAGAATCGATACCAGGAATAGAAGAAACCGGTTGGAAACCTGCTACTAGGGCCACTAGAGGTCAGCAGCTGGAAGAAACTCAAGATGCGGATAGTTTAGCGGGTCTTTTGAAAAACGTACTAAATGCCGTAAGTGAAAATAATTTTATTCTATGGCAGTTTTTTCTTCTTTTTTATCAACAGGTTAAAACCCACGAAGACTCATGGCCGTTTAGACAACCGGTGGATAGACATATCGTAAAAGATTATTATGATCATATTAAATATCCAATGGGTGAGAATTATGAAAATTTAACCCTCTTATCAACTTAATGATTATTTTTGAATATTTTTTTTTAGATTTAAAAACTATGACCGACAGATTGAAATCGCATTATTACGTGTCTAGGCGGCTTTTTATCGCCGATATGATGAGGATTTTTACGAATTGTAAATTTTACAATTTACCCGAAACCGAGTACTATCATTGCGCCGAAAATTTACAGCAATATTTCCAAACGAAAATGAGAGAAATCGGCCTGTGGGATAAATAAATATTAAATTAAATAATTTTAAGTATTAAATTTTGGTTTTATTTATTCTCCTTTTCAAAAAAAAAAATTACGTACGGTACTGGAATTTTAATAAAATCTTCCAAAATTGCCAGTAACGGTTTAAAATGTCGTAAATTGAAAATATTCACTGTATGTCGAAAATACAAACCAGAATGTTGGTTGATTTGGCTGGTTGCTGCAAAGCAAGAGGCCAAGAATCAAAGGAAGAAGAAGAATGTTGGTTATTTCACGAAGTTACCCCAACCCCGTTGAACTTTGAACTGTAATTCATTGTCTGTCTGGGTAAAGTTCATTTTAGATAATGGCCAACAAAAAGGGTTTTTTTTTTGACAAGAATGACAGTTGAGGTCTACTGTTTAAAACATGAGATTTTGAATGTTTTTTAACATGGCGACCATCTATGTTGCTTTATTAAAATAATGAATACACCCCTGAAGCGTATATTTTGAAATTTAAAATGACTTTTTAGCTGAATACTCAACATATCAGTGGTCAATAGAAACTCTTGTCATGTCAATATTTGATTTCTGTTATTCAGTCACTAGTTATGTCAAATGTCAGTTATATTTAGCTGAATACTCAACATATAAGTGGCCAATAATTCTAGGAACTCTTGTCATGTAACCATTTCATTTCTGTTATTCAGTCACTAGTTATGTCAAATGTCAGTTATATTTATTTTTGTTGATATTCGTTTAATTGTGTACTCGATAATCGATTATATTTTTGTAACATTTCTAATTATCTGTATCTCTATTATTTTAATTACTTTTTTCACTGACATTTGACAGAGCTAGTGACTGAATAACATAAATGAAATGGTGACATGCCAAGAGTTCATAGAACTATATTGGCCACTGATATGTTGAGTATTCAGCTAAAAAGTCATTTTAAATTTCAAGATATATTCTTCGGGGGTGTATTCATTATTTTAATAAAGCAATATAGATGTTCTCAATGAAAAAAGCATGCAAAATCTTATGTTTTGAACAGTAGACTTTAACTGTCATTCTTGTCAGAAAAAAACACTTTTTGTTGGCCACACTGACCTTAGACTGAACACCTCTACATCCCGAGAAGTATATTATCTTACTGAACGTATAATACTATCATCTTGACATTCCTCTAAGTTATGCTCTTAATTTCTTCCCAGTTTTCGGGTCTTTTTCACCTGAATTAGGGAAAAAGGGAAATAAAAAGATGCAAATAAAAGAAAACCAATATATATTAGTTCATCTACAATAATAAAACAATTTTTATACAAAGTTACACAATAATCGAAAAATACAATATGAAATACCTATATTGATAATAATAATAATAAAAATGACTAGTAAAAATCATACTATTGAAAAAAGTTAAACAGTATCGTTAAAATAATCTATACTATACAAAATCCAACAATAATTATTAGCTGCATAAAAACAGTGACCAAAAAAATCACCAAAAAAACATAGAACCGTTTTTAATATTTAATATCATTTACGCTAAAGCTATTGAATCGCTGTTGTACGAGGGGCATCTCAAAATAATCCATATAATAAAAAAAATGATCAACAGTAAAGTACTTCTTCTTTTTTTGTATACATATTTATTTGGGACGCCCTGTACTAAACATTTCATCGGTGAGAAGAATCGAACACCCCAAAATATACCAGTGGATGTATAGTTTTGTAAAGATCTAGACAATCAAAGATTCTTCTGAGTGACTACAACCTGTTGAGATCAAATGAATGCATAAGTCAAAGTGAAACTGGGCTAAGAGTTTTAACAGGGATCCTAACGGGATATTGTCGCCTGAATGGGCACCTGGAAAACCTCAAAATAGTGGAGGAAGAATGCAGATATTGTGGCATGGAGGAGGAAACCTCCATCCACATATTTTCCAACTGCACAGCACTCCAGAATCCTAGAGTACAGTACATGGGAGATTACTGGATAGAAGAGGAACATTTTACCTATAAGTTGAAGCCAGTAGATGTCCTAAAATTCCTCCGGGAAATAGATAATACATATATACATAGTTTTGTCGACTTTTCTAAATTTTGTATCGCAAATTTTTCTATAATTCCCACTCGACAACTCATTATAGCCACTATTCTCGAAATTTGTTTACACAAAACAAAAATACATTGACATTGTGTGAAGATTTGACCAAAAAAGTGTTATAGCATAGAAAAAACTTTATCTAAAAACTTCGGGGTGTTCGATTCCAGCATAATATGAATAAAAACAGCATCATCTAACATTTCTGAGTACCATGTAACCGAGATTCAACATATTCTAACAATTAGTCTTAGGATAAATTTATTTAGTCCGTATAATTAGAAAACGAAAAAAAAAGTCTTACATAATTCAATTATATTGGACTACTGTTTCAACAAAACAAACAACATTCACTTGTGTGTTTCTACACTAAAATACTAAACAACAAATTCATCTTTTACGTACAAAATACATACTTTGTTTCGCATCAAATATATAAAAATCACATGTAGCAATATTAAAAGTGATTCGATTAAAGACAACCTTTCGCTGAGTTTTATTTCACTTTCATTGTTCAAAAAATAACACCGCAGTAAGATTTTTACCAAAAAATAATCATTTTTTACTTTTATAGTCAATTTTTTTCTTCTGTTAACTTTAATTTCAGTCTCCTGTGCTGTAAAAGTGACTAGTAAAAGACCGCTACTGGTTTGAACGACTTATTTCTTATCCTTGAACTCTCTGTATTCATTCCTAACAATATTCATCTTCATTTACTTCTAAATTTTGATCGTATTCTTGTTCCATTCAAGTCTTTTGTTTTTCTTCTTCTCACAACAAGAACACATGAAAAATATGCACGAAGACTAAGTAGCTGTGCCCAACAGTTCAACTGAATGTTGAATTATTATAATGTTTGTATTATTTCCTCTCCAAAGTCCATCTGAGTCCGCAATTGGGCCATTTGAACTACTACTTCTTATTCTTCAGCTCTGAATGAATTCCCAAGTAAATATATTCCGCTCAAATTCAATTTTATTGTCTATTTCTCTTCTAGTTCCTAATTCAATTTTGTTGTCTCTTTCTACCACAGTAGGAGGACGAAAAAGAAGCAAGAAGACAAAGTAGGGAGTAAAATTCCAATTTAACTCTTTCAACTTTCTTTTTCTATTTATCCAAAATTGGATTATTTGAACTACTATTTCTAACGTTTTTTTTTTCTAATAAAAATCTTACGTTAGCGTTTTTTTTTTCGAGGAAGTATTAAATACGTATAGGCAGTCGCAATTCCTTCAATTAACTTTTGTGCTAGGCTTAATCATTAGAAAGCTATACTATTCAATTTTTTAGAATAATCACTTTACTGCATAAACAAATTTTTTTTCGATAAGCTTTACGACGATTCAAGATATTATAAAAACCTTTTCGTTGTTGATAAGATCGATGAAGAAATGAAGAAAAAGACCCCTCACGTTGAATTTTGCGTGGAAAGACTAGATGGATATACAAATTTAAACGTGGGTCCAATTGTGCTAAATACTACAATCGCTATCCTCAGACAACTCCGCAGGTTCTTCTTCGTCGTCGTCGTCATCGTCGTCTAAAGCGTTATCTAGATGGTGAGAAAGAAGATCCTCTTCGTTACCATCATCGAATGAGCTACAAATATTTCTTTATAATAAAAACAAATAAAAAAAGAAAGTGTATTATTAGTAAAAGCACAATTATTCGGGATTAGATAAACAATTTTTTGTTAAATATTAAAAAGTATTAGTAACAATATAAGCAAGAAAAATATTAGAAGTTATTTTTTAGTTTAGTATACTATGAAAAGTATCTGGATTTATTTTAACTACACCACTGGTATTTGTATTAAATATGAACCCAGAAACTTTTCAAACACCCCACGTATCCACAAAAGTCGATTCATGCTATCCTTACCCTATCAAAGCCACAATCGTATTCCCTAAATCACCAACAACCAAAAATTATTAAACTTTTACCACTACCAACAGTAAGAAAAATTAGGAAAAAAATATAAAGAAAGATATTTTCCAGACACCGTTAATTCCATATTATAAAACATTTTCAACTAATAAAGTTCATGGAAATAGAAACAATTTTAATAATAATAATAATAATTAACTTACAAGCTGTCTGGTTGGTCGTTGCCTCCTTCTTCAGCTACTAGAAGTTCGTATTCCTCAGCTGCGTATCGATCCCAATCAGACATCTGAAATAAAATTTATATATACAATTTTTTTCTCTTTAATTTTTATATACCCCACCTCTTGGCCGTCTATATCGTGATCTCTCTGAGCTGCAAACGGATCTCTTTGTTCGTGGTCCAAGTATTTTTCCAAATTAAAGAAAGTGTCGTAAAATATAGATGTCATTTTACATTTTTTCAAATCCGTTAGGCTTATTTTTCCGGGTAATTTCGGTTTCACCATATCCAACATTTGACAAAGGCAGTCCTGAAACAATAAAAGACAAATGTCACTGACTAGAAGTGTACAGCTTAAAAAAAACATTCGGTTAGCTTCGGGAAATAAGTATACACCCTCGCTGACCACGCCCAATTATTCTTTCTCTCTCTTTCAAGCTATTTTTTTCATATTTTCCTTGTCGTACTTGTGTAAATTGCATGGTTCGATAAGCTATTTCGCAATCTGTATAATAAGATAAGGAAAACTTACTTGGAACGGCAAAGTTTCAATTCCAATGGATTCCATTCGATGCATCTGCTCGTCGTAGAAATACTCCAGTTCGTACATCGATAGATAGCCGTCTCCGTCGATGTCCATGCATCTGAACCAATATTCGATGGCGGTGGGATGTAGTTTATCTTCTTCGCTGAGAAGGAACCACACAAAATCAGTGTAGGACATTCTTTCGTCCTGGTGTTTTTTGTTGCCTCTAGTTACGCATCCTGAGAAAATGCGATCGATGATTCTTGTTGAGAGAGCTAGAAAAAAGTACATTTAAACGTGAAAGAAGAAGAATTGGAGATGAAAGAAGAATTACCGTGATCATTGTGTCTGGTAAGATCGCTTTTATCGATAAACAAATCGTGATCTCTATCCAATTCCCAAAATTTGCAATATATGACGTAAAAATGCTCGTAGCTGAAAAATTGAGTAATTTGATTAATATCTTCTTCTTCTTCTAGTAGCTGGATGATATTGAGAAGATTCGATCTTCTTAATTCCGATGTAGCAATTTTACCTGACCACGATCTAAAAATAAAAAAAATCGATTTATAAAATTTAAATTTTCATTCCTCCCATTTACTTATCAATTTTTTTCAACGACTCACCTATTGACACAATAATAGATCCTCGCTATAACCGTATGAACATATCTCGAGTGAAACTCCGTGGCTTCTTTAAGAAAAGTTAGACCGGGATGAGTTTCTACCACATCCTGTACCAACGGGATAAAATCTTCAGGCGTCAGCCAACTACGGCGACCCCTGGTGAGTATATATATGAACCTGCTAGCGGCATCGTGACATTGAGTAGTCATACTGAAATTAAAAGTTTACAAATAATCGTTTGAAAAAGATACACGATACGCCTATGGCAACAGAAACTTAAGCTTAAATATTTTGATGTTTTGTGACTGGCATAAATGTCCAGTAAAGTCAGAGACAACCCACTGTAAAGTTACAAGAAAGTTTTAGGCATGGTCAATACTTTTAATGGAAATAGAACTAACTGCCTCTATAATATTATGAAACGAAAAATACATTTCAATTGAAGTAAAACAAACAAAGAGAATGATGCTACATTCCTATAATTAACCGATTGTATATATGCAGATTTTTTCATAATGATGTCATTTTATAAACAATAAAAAAATCAAATAGGACAAAAACATAAGTGGTTGTCATATTATGCTTCAGCGAACATGTTATGCAAATAACTAGACAGACCGTCATGTATTTTGTTATTTATTTACGTTTATACTATACGGGATGTCTCCAAAAAAAGAATAAGTCTATTAGATTTGACTCTAGAAGTGAAGATAAGATAAGGTTGGGATGATGTACCGGGTGTGCAACTAAAAAAAGAACAACAGCTGTATCTAGAGAACTCTTAATCGTACATATTTTTAATTAAATGGTTAATAACGTATATAATTAATAATTCAATTTGTCTTAGACCGGGTTATGATAAGACTCGTAATTAACTTAACAAATAACCTCACGACTTATAAATATTGTTTAACCTCAATTGGCATTTAATCTCACAATTTAGTACAAGTGGATAACGTGTTCGTATAAACAGGCTTCCTAATACAACAATTTAAGGCTTCCTAGATAATAGTTCAATGAAATTAATCGTTATATATTTCCACTCACCTCTGCCAAAAGCTCATGAACTGCTCCATGTTACAACTACCCTTATCAGCACAAGCTGCCAAATATAATGGGGTTTTCCAATATAAGGGTAACTGCGTAGCTTGTGTTAGCGCCCCAAAATGTTCTCTTGAAGCTCTATCTCCAATTTTTGCAAAAGCCCCAGCCACCTAAACATTTTTTAGAAGTAATATCTCAATAAATATACCGGGTGTTTCAGATACACTCGAAAAAAATGGAAAATATATCTCACCTTGGTTCTAATAATATCCAGTTGTCCTGGAGCTCCCGGTTTACCAGCGGGAAAGTGAAATCTCGGTATATTAACATTTCTGTGAGCTCTGACGTGCCTTTGAAGAGTGGTGTGTTGAAGAGGAGGTTGTTTCGGCAAGGGCTGTGAACAAAATATCACCACCATTTTAAATAAAACACTCGAATGTATTTATTTTGGAAATAAAATGACCGTTTTGTGTTGAGACGAATCAAAACTAAAATTATTCATTATAAATTTAATTTAGATAAGATTTCAAAAGTGCTGACTATAATTTTTATATTGGATATAAGCGATGGGCTTTTAAAAATAGTATAATATCATTATCTGTGAGAAGCTTATCTGCTAAAAAGTGCAATATTAACGAAATTTAATACAAATAAATTACTATGGGGTTTATGTTTTTATATATATGAGAATATGACTTTTATACCGTCTAATTATGAGCTACAGCTAACACTTAGTATATTTTTCAATTTCACAACATTGGAAAAATTCTCTACACTTGTAATTTTTCAAAAAACGAATCTCAAAATTTCCATGTTTAAAACATAAAACATATTCTTCGAAAACACGATATTATATTTTCCATCAAAATAATGTATTTACGTTTACTGGAAAGTTGCCAGATGTTTCTTATACGTACTCGTATAATTATGTGGACCACGGAATTTCGTAAACAAACTTTGCGATCTCTAATTTGGGTTGCTCATATAACATTTTTACGTTTCATTGACATACCGTCAACACTTTTCAGTGAACCTCCCTTTATTATAACTCAATCTAAGCAATTTCCTCGACGTGACAGAATGTCAGATAATGCTAGTTTTTTATTAAAATTAAAATCTTCTCAATGCAAGGCTGTAAAAAGTAACGTGATCTTGCAATTTAATGCGGGATCAAACAAACAATCGAATAGCAATGGTGTGGGTGGTAGTTTTACATAATGGTATATATGTTTTATATTGCCGTCATTATGACTGTCTTTACTTAGACCCGAAGCCCGAACAAAGAGAGAAAATTTTAGAGATATTCAAGTCATTATTATTTTAAGGAAACTGTTATTAAGTATGCAACCAAAATTACGCTGTAATTATTGTAAGTGTTGCATACATTAAGAATCTAGTTTTTGGTATAGTCCATTCCTAGATTTATAAACAGTTATTTAAAGCTTTGTATCTGGAATGAAAAGGAGTACGAAAAACAGAGAAATATATAGGGTGTTCTATATATATATTGCTGTAAACTGGTCAAATTAAAAGTGATAACTCCCGCGTATGTCAGAAATAATGATTGTGACAATAAAAAATCTCTTTCAGAAACAACAATGTATTTATAGGCTTGAACCTTGTAAAAATAGATCGACAAACCGGAAACAAGGTTGTGAAGTGAGTTACAGTAGGATTTAAAGAAGGTTTTCACATATTTAGAATATATTTTTTGTAATAAATGTCGGCGCTTGTCGAAATATAAATTTTTCAACAATATTATTATCGATAAAATCTTATATTTGCATTCTTATTTAACTCGTATAGACGAATGAACAAATTTGTCAAAGAAATTACTCAATACCAGCTAACAAGAAAGTATTTCAATGAAACGTAGGATGAGAATATATTATTATTATGAAATATTTAAACATTTTTTATGCATAAAACAGAGTAGAACTAGTAATTTTTTATTTCAAATACAAAATTAGGTAAAAAATATCATCTACTGAGACATCCTGGTATATACACCGACCGAGTTCAACTATGGCGCTCGGTGTACACTTTCATTTTTCTCTTTCGTAATGAAAAATATCGAAAACAGCCGTATAGGTTATTACAATTCTGTCCACATCAAAATCCGGTGCTAGCCTATCATGTGTAATAATCTGGGAATGAAATTATAAATTATTACATAGCATTTCATATTTCAAGGTCGACCGGATGACAATCTGGTGTTCGAACGTGAAAATTAAAAGTCAGCTACTACATGCGGGCAACAACAAAAAAATAAAAATATATTCCAAGTAAAAGTAGAGTAAATTTGATTGTACGACAATGTTTTCAACGGTTTTCAAACTACTAATCTTACGAATAAATAATTACAATGTTTATGTTTAAACAAATTTTGTTTCCTCCATTCATAAATACAGTATATCAAACATACTGATTAACAAAGGCTTTAGATAAATAAATTATTGTAAACAATGTCAATGCTTGCGTCATAAGTCATTGAGATTAGTAATAACACTATAAATTGTAAAGGAACATAGATATTATTAAAGGACTATTTTGTGTGTTTAAGAGAAAATTTTTTATTTATGAAAAATACTTTTGACAGATAGTACAACGCATGTGACAACATAGACAAGATATCGAGTTCTAAGCATCTGTTTTTGAGACATAAAGAATAAAATGATAAACTTACAGTTATTGCGCAGTGAATTTCTATTTCTATCCTTTTGGAATCATAGAACTAACTAATCATAGATCTAAACACGAATTCTATGGTTCGAACCAACGACATGGTTAAATATTACCGCGTATATTGGAATTACATACACTTTTTGAAATATTACATGTAATTCGATTCAAATTATTTTTTCCTTTGTTCTTAATTGTTTCTCACAACATCTGAACTAGATGGGAATAAAATTAAATAGATATTATTTCTAATTATCCACATTAGCTATTTTTTTTTAAATTACATGTATTTGTTTCAATTGTTCATTTTTTATACAGTTTTACTCACCTGCGTTTTTAAAAGTTGATGAGGCGCAGGCCCTCTAACTCTTTTATCCAAAAGTAAATCGCTCGGACACCTTTCGAATATCAGCACCCTCTCAGCAACTGATCCTCTCGTTAAGAAAGGTCTAACCGGATTCGAAGCTGCCGTTTGTCTAAGATGCTGTCTTTGGCTTGTCGTCAGTTCTGAAATTTATCCAAAATCATAATAAACGATGCTAGAAAAGTGATAGGAAAATTACCAGGATGGGGCACTTGTTGCTCGAGTCGACGCGGCGTACTGCGAAGACCCCATTTCGTCGACGAGGTTGATGTAACAGTTGCTGCGTTAATTGAGGTTGTTGTTGGTAGAGCAGGTTCAGTTAATTTTTCTTGGGAAGGCAATTCTTTGGTCGAGGGTGGTTGTTTTATTGACTGAAATAAAACTTTACTTCAACAATCTCGATTAGCAACTAGCATAATGTCTGTCTACTATAAGAGGCAACTTACCGAGATATCCCTACTTATTTTTCTCATCGATCTTATCGGTTCTTCGTTAACGACTTCGCCATTTTTAAGCGCGTTTATGAGCCTCTTTTCCTCCAAAGCTACTTGATCTATCGTCACGGAAGAAGCTGGAGATTTCTTATATCCACTATTAATGTGATTTTCTCCGTGGCCGTTGAAATTCTTTTGGTAGCCACTGGAAACGTTGTTTTCTCCACCAGTACCGCTGGTTTTTTTGACGTTGTCACTACCGATCAAGCGATTTTTGAGCGGCCACGTTTGCAACCCTGCTCCGGTCACCAGGTCTGGTGGTAACGTCATTTCGATTGTGTCACTCAAGCGGGGTTTTGGAAATATTTGAGGTTTTTGTCCTATTGCTGGCTTTACAGTTGATTGGTGCTGGAAAAAACAAAAAAACGAGATTGTTTATACCACAATAAACAATCTCTCTCCCTCTCTAGCTCGTCTTAACCCTAAATAAAACTAAAACTAGCAACGACCTTGAAATGATTAGGGTTTTATTGCAGTTTTATTGCCACTGGTATATCCACTACACTATTATTATTATTTATAGATGCTATGGTATGGTTAAAATATTTCGAAATCATCAGCCATCTCTTAAGCACCAATTTCCGATGAACCAAGTTCCTATCTCGATGTTAATTAACCTAATTTTATAAAATGCAATGAAGATTGATGATGGACGGTCAATATTAATATTTTCCTTTTCATCTTTAGTAGGAAAAAGCTATTTTTAAAGGTATTTAATTACAATTATTAGAATAACAGCGTAAGTAGACAATGTACCCTCTAAAACCTTGAAGCTTTAGGAAGGAAATTCAGTTTTAAACATCCTGTACAATTTTCTTATTCCTGTTTTCATTTTTGTTTATCTCTCCTGATGAAGTCTTTCGTTATTCTGTATCTTCATAGACCACTAAATGGATGCCTTTATTATCAATAAAAAAAATTGGTACCTATACAAATCCAAGTTGGTTGACTACTGTAAACCGGTCTAATATTTCTGTACATTAGAACATGAAAATATACTATACCTCGTAAATCGTTAACTCGTTGGGACATCCAGTACAACAAATGATTAGAGACACTAAGTGATAAATGACACAAATACATACTGTCCAAGCACTGTTAAAGATTTATATGGTTTTTGGAAAATCAACTAACTCAACTCATAAAAAAGGAAGTAAACATTCCATACAATGGCCAATGTTAATAAAAAACAAAATAGTTTCGGTAGAGAGCTCAAAATAACAGAAAAAAAGAAATAAACAGCGGAATATGGAAGTGGGAAATAATTTAAAAATCATCAAGTTATAGAATATGAATTTACCATCGCTAACGACACTTGTCTAAGCAATTAAAATTATTTTTAATGATGTAATTGTTACAGAAAGTAATTAGAACAGGATAAATAAAAAAATATTTTTCATTTTATTACGTGAAAAATTGGCCAAAAGCCAAAAACCGGTTGAATCTAATTAATCGGAGTACTGGGTAATTAAAACTGTGTAATTAATAAAGAAATTGCGAAAATATCCGCTGCTCTAGGACCTATCATAGAGAAATCGTCTATCTTCATTAAACTTATTAATGAAGATTGATGTAGACTAGAAATAAAATGGAATTTTTTTCATTCCACTCTGTATATAATCCAGTTCCCAATTCCCTCACGGTCTAAAACCATATATTACCCGCACCTAGGATGGGTTGTTATGTTGGCAAACGTGATTGATTATCTTCTTCTTTTTGTTATGAAACTTTCCAGCTGGTAAAATGTCGAATTCGCGTGTAAATTTCCCATTTTTAGTGAAATAGTGGAAATTATCTCATAAAAGAGGTGTTGCATTGCAGAAACTTTAGTTATAACAACTGATTTTCGAGATATATCTAAAAATAGTTTTCCGATAAAGCAAGCAATCTAAAAAATGCCCATTTGAGCAAATTTTCCTATTAAATATTCGTTTTCTGGTGATTAAGTTTATCAAACTCCTTTAATACATCAATAAATTTCACATTTCCTTTTGAACCAGCTTAATCCCAGCCTTAAATAACGATAAAGACTAACCTGCGCAGAGTTGGTAATCCCCGCAGCAACAAAACTATTCACTCCCCCACTACCCACACCGATTTTCCTATTCGGCAACGTTGCCGTTTTCCGCAAATAACTCCCGCCACTTTCACTTACTCCCACTCCACAATCCGTTTGACTAGCGCCTTTTTCGAACTTTTGCAACGCATACTGTATACTCGAAGGCATCTTATTGGTCGGTGATGTTACAGGTGATACAGACTTGTTTCTAGCAGCAGCTATTCGAGCTTTGTCTTCATCGACGAAATTTTTCACCAGCTTTTCCAGTCTGTTGTTGTCCATGGTGGGAGCCTGAGCCAAAATATCCAAAGACGCCGGCTTGGTCGCTGGTTGAGGCTTCAGCATTGATCTGAAACGAAAAAAATGAGATATAGTTGAGTATTAGTTTTTAATTGAACATTAAAATAATTGATTGAGCTGTAACGTCGTTATTTGATCTTTAAAATCGTTGATTTAGCTTGACATTCGTTAATTGAGCTTCATGAAGCTTTTGAGGAGGTTTGAGTGGAAAAGGTTGGTAATAAATTGGGATTTCAAATTAAGATTGTAGCTCTACCAGCGGTAACAGATGAAGTACTATCTACTACATTGATTTACAACCTTACTTTTCCTTCCACATCGATTTGATTATTATTTTAAAGTATTTGAAGCATGGTTTAGGCTCTTATTGTTGTTAGAAAACAATGTGGTTAAAATTAGTATACATTAGAGACACCAGAGTGTGTATTGATTCTCTTGAAATGTCAATAATATAATAATATAACATTCTTTAATAAAATTTGTAACCCACCGTAGACCAATCCATTTTTGTACTTGTACGGATGTATAATATAACCGCTCGGCGTTCGCGTCACAAAAAAAAGTGACCAAACGAAACTCTCTAATTTAGGAAACATATAATTCACGCGCGTTATTTCTCACTTGGGTTATTTTTAGGTCGGAATGCTCCTTCTACTCGATACCGGCTTTGCTACAGGTGAAAAATATGAAAAAAAAATCGCGAAAAGTTCACGGAATCATCGGGAAAACCGCGTGTAGCAAAAGAGTCGCTCTGGAAGAAGTAGAGTGACTAGGAAGCGGCGTGATACTCGACTCAGGATGGTCTGGAACCAAAATAAAACATGTGGGTTACCGTTACTGTTAGTTGAATTAGTATGTGGGCTTTAATAATAGACACAAGTCAATGAAAAGTTAAATTTTTAATCTGGAAAGTAGAAAAAGGAGACTTATACATAATAATCTAATGAAATTATATCCAATTTAAAATGAATTAAATGAGGCATGAATCAATATTTCAAATTAATCGCTCCACGTGAAATTCCATCATAAACATGCACATCTCGTATCGACTTCGACATCCTCCAGTGAATTTGATCGTGTTTTCAGGGTAAAATTGCAGAGAAATTTAGATTCTTACCTGGGTGAAGCCGGTGAAGGTCAACTTTGAATGTTTGCTTGAAAAAATTTAGGGATTAAAAATATAATATTATGTAGGGCACTCAGGCAAGGTTGTAAAAGGTAGTAGAAAATTGAAAGTAGAGTGCGTTTCATATAAGAAGAAATCACGTGAAGTTTGCCAACTATATTCCTTTTTTTACAGTGTATCACGCGCGTTTAACGTTAAATACTTTGAGCCATTCACTCGTTTCAATAACCTCAAGGGCAAAAAACGCTTTCTTCACTGTTTGAATGAATATTTGATCAATACTTCTCTTTCAAACGACCTAAACCAAAAGTTATATTGAAATATATAATTTGGATTAAAAATGGCTGTTGTTGAATTTAAAAACATAAAAGTTTTTCCTGTACATGCAATACTTTGCATGAAATTATCGTCTGGAATATGTTCAGTGATCAAATGACTTATTTTAAATAGTTATACAAACGCGGGTAAGGTTTGGCTATATAAAACTTGACATTTAATGTTGAGATTACCCATAGATATAAAAATAAAACAACAATTTATCTAGCACATTCAAAATCGAACAAAACTTTTTGAAAAATTACACAGAGCTGGACCTACATTAATTTTTATCTAAATCCAGTTCAAATAATGTTGATTTTTTTTAATTTAGCAGTCCCCTAGAAGTCTTATTATTCCAAGCAGATCTTAAAGCAATGCGCTTTCGTGTAGTCAGTTCCAAAATGATGTGGGAATGCCCAGGTGGCAGGTAAACTCAATGAACTAGGCGAGAACAATTTTCCATACTCGAGTAGGACAAAAAATTAAATTAGCAAAGAGGGGGACTGAAATGTTGAGTATATAACAATGTTGGTGTACTATAAAGGATTGATATTTTGAACCCGGCACTGCACGAGTGTGTTTCGATGAGATGCTGGCATTATGCCAGGCTATCCAGACAAGAAAAGCACAGAACGGTCTGGATCGAGAAGTTCTAAACGCGCTATTATGTTCATCGCCACTTAGGTGAAAATTGGCAGTTTGTAAAAGGATTTATAGAAAGAAAACTCGACTAATAGTATATCATAAGTTTCCGTTTCATAAAAAAAGTTCATTCTTACCAGTTTTTATACTGAAAAATACAAAAGGAGAGCACGACAGTACGTTACACATTGAATGACCAACCAAAAACTACCTAGAAACATGGAAAAAAACCACGGAGATAACACTTTTATATATAGTTTCCATTATTATCAAAATTGAATAAAATGTTTATCTATCATTTCCGTTTGCGTTAAATACTTTGGTTAAAAGTGACAAAAGAAAATTTCTTTATTTAGTATTATTGAAACAGCAATTAAGACATCTACTTCTCGGGCCATATACCCCGACAGACAATATTTAACATTTCAAAATTAACGGGGTTGGGATATATTCACGATGTAACATATTTATATTTCTGTATATAGATTACTGTATTTTGAGTGAATATCTTTGAAACAAAATCATAAAACAAAGTCTTTGTCTTCCGCATATTTTGTAGAACTACATCAGTTTTCTAAAATATACGCGTACTATTATTAGATAGACGTAGAACGAAAAATGAAGGAATGCCAACAACTCGTTTTTCATGTAATGTAAACCAGTATGTTTTATCAAGGACGTCATCAATCGTGAGTTTAATTTGCATCCCATTTCTGGACTATATTAACTAATATTGCATGAATCCTTTAAAAAAATTATAAAAATATTTAAACATACACAAAATGTGACCAGTTTGAAAGAGTTTGTGAAGGTTGGTAACCATTAATTTGAAAATCAAGATTCACTTGACTTATTTTTATTCAACATAATGTCACTGGATCCCTGAGTGTTGCCAAACATGCTCTAAATTCGTGGACACCAAGAAAAATCTAGAAAAATGTTTCCAGAATGGAGATAAATAATTGTTGGCCACACAAAAATGTTTAGAGTGACACCTGACGCATAGTTGACATACGGTTGTATTTCAATTTTACCAACTGTTAACAACAAAAATTACCAGAATTTCAAAATATTTTGTATTTTCAATAACCTTGTATAACTTACCCTAACTTGGTGGTATCCCCAGCACCATGACAAGTCAAAAGATCAGCAGGTCCCAGCCCTCTCGACTTCCAATTTTGGTAAATAGCCTCAGCTTGATCAGAAATTTGTTTAGCAATAGCAGCAATGTCATCATCAGGATCTCTTCTACGTGCTGTTGTAGCCATTGTAACTATCCTTATTTTCTTTATTATTTTTTGCCGAATCCACCCTCAACCCCAATTCGATGAGATGTTGTGAGGACTAAGCGAAGACACTAAACGATGAGTTTTCATACTTAACAATCTGCAACAAACAATAAATTTTTTATTAAAATCAATTTCCTGAATACGGTAATTGTGATCATTTCAGGTGCATGTACACATCCAACGTGTCGTTGCCCTTTGGCCGCAAACATTTTTTGGCAACTCTATTTGGCATTGAAGGCTTAAAATAACAAATCGTACGTTGTAACACAAAATAAAACCGAATAGGAAGTTTATTAGGGCAACATATTTTCCTCTACTGTATACATTTGTTGTTCCTGAAGGTTATTAGATGTATTAGTATCAACAATTATTTGAGGACAACACAATGGGTTATAAAATATACAGTAATCTTGAACGGAGGTCACCTTACATAACAATTGGACATCATTTTACTATAAATAGCGGCACGCCAAAATATGGGCGCAGCTAACCACGGCAACACCTTGTATATTGTCAAATACCTCATTTGGAAGATATATTTTAATTATTTTTACTTATTTTTATAATTAATCACACTGTATAATATTAATAAATCTTGCAATGCTATCATAACTCATCATTTCTGATTCAAAGCCCGATGATAATATAAATGTAGAAAGCATGCAAAACCGCAGTTTGCACTGCATGCATTATAAAATGTTTGTTGTACGAGGTATTGTCAACAAGTTAATGTGAGATTCATATTTATGGTGGAAACTTTTCTTAGATTGGGTTGAAAAATACCAAAGAGTAGCAGTTTACGACTTAAAAAATGGGACTTGGTCCAAAAAATTTGTATTGTAAGAAATTTCCAATGCATTTGGTCGATTTATATCACGTGAGTCGAATTTAAAGTTCCTACTTGGTAAAGCTTTCAACGAAAACAATGTCACTGTCTTCAATTAAGGAAGTAACCAGTAGTACATAATATGCAAATGTTAAATTTCTCTCGAAACATTTACAAAACTAGGTTAGATAAACTAGTCTACTAGCAAAAACAAAAATATTCGTCATCATCGTTATATTTATTGTCAACTGTGTAATTAAAAGGAATTAGTAATAATTAATTTCATTTTTTGTTCATCTTAAGCCTAATAACATCGTAAACAATTAAAATAGCAATGTTTCAATTTATTTTATCAATTAAATAAAATTTTCATGATGTCTGTCTAACTTTTTGTTGTTCATGTCTCGATAAAAGTGATAAAACACATTATTTTAATTTTTGTATTTTGTCGTCTAAATTCTTCCATAAAAATTTATAAAACTGGCAATAAATACAGACTAAATAAAGTTATTATCGTAAATATTACGTAAATTCCAAATATTTATCCAACATAACCTATTAGTCCAGGGTAGAAGCCTTTAAAAATATTGAAAAGTGAAAAAAAATTATAATAGAATGAAACCCATTAGAAAAGGAGGGAAATATGATAAAAATGAAAGGAAAAATAATTTACGGGCGATCTGAGGTTGGGAAGGGGATGGGGGTGAGTTTTTAAGGGTAAAAAACGGTTTTTCTCGATTTCCAGCAAAACTAAAAGTCCTATCGAAAAAAGTCAAATGGAAAAGTTGTAGATAATAAAAAGATCTAAGACTTTTGTATTTACACTTTTTTCACATAACCTCAAAATTTATGTGAAAAATTCAAAAAACCAAGTTTTTGGTTTTTTATTTTTATCTTTCACAAAAATTTTTTTTTTTTAACGAAATTTTGTGAAAACTTACCTTTTTATGTCCCAAATACGCTGTAATTTATTTAATTAAAAATATTTATTTTTTCACCTTATTTTGAATTAATATCGAAAAAACACCCTAATTTTCAATCGAAAATTCACCCGTCAAAATATCAGCTTTTTTCAAAAAGTTGGTGTGGTTTCTGTTCGTTGAAATCTCTACTTTCCGATGGTGAAAAAAAAATATATGTTACTATGGTAAATCTTCTCAGAAAACGCAAAAATTAAAAAAACTCGAATCCGTTTTTTGAATCATTATGTATAATTTTGAGCGATTTATTAAAATTTTCACATTAATTACTAGGAAAATGTAAGATTTCATGTTATAATCTAGGAAAATGTAAGATTTCATGTTATAATCTTACGTTTTTCTAGTAATTAAAGTGTAAATTTTAATAAATTGCTCAAAATTTTACATAATGATTCAAAAAACGGATTCGAGTTTTTTTAATTTTTGCGTTTTCTGAGAAGATTTACCATAGTAACATATATTTTTTTTTTCACCATCGGAAAGTAGAGATTTCAACGAACAGAAACCACATCAACTTTTTGAAAAAAGCTGATATTTTGACGGGTGAATTTTCGATTGAAAATTAGGGTGTTTTTTCGATATTAATTCAAAATAAGGTGAAAAAATAAATATTTTTAATTAAATAAATTACAGCGTATTTGGGACATAAAAAGGAAAGTTTTCACAAAATTTCGTTAAAAAAAAAAAACTTTTGTGAAAGATAAAAATAAAAAACCAAAAACTTGGTTTTTTGAATTTTTCACATAAATTTTGAGGTTATGTGAAAAAAGTGTAAATACAAAAGTCTTAGATCTTTTTATTATCTACAACTTTTCCATTTGACTTTTTTCGATAGGACTTTTAGTTTTGCTGGAAATCGAGAAAAACCGTTTTTTACCCTTAAAAACTCACCCCCATCCCCTTCCCAACCTCAGATCGCCCGTAAATTATTTTTCCTTTCATTTTTATCATATTCCCCTCCTTTTCTAATGGGTTTCATCCTATTATGATTTTTTTTGGTTTTAAAAATTATCGACCCTGGACTATATATATGCGTGAAAGTGCAGATATTAGATGGTATATTTGCTAATAACAATTATCTCGCGTAATAATCTTTTGAACAAATATAATTCGTGCTAAAATACATGTATATTTAGCGTTAAACGGTAGTTTAGCGTGTTTCAGCACAGCATCTACAATATTACTTTTTATGAATAATTATTGGTAGTAATTCATTAATATCTTATTTATAATAGTCCTGCTGGACTAAATATTAAAATTAGATCAAACTCGTTAAAAAATACAAACGAATTTATAGCAAATTAAGTTTTTAGAAGTAGTATATATCCGATCCTAGTTGTATGGCACAACTTCCTAGGTCTAATAGTAGAAAACTTTATAAATAGACCTTTACATGCAAAAGCCGTTCCACATACTAAAGATCCGAACGTTTTTGATATGTACCGTTATATTGGAACAGCTCCTCTTCCACTTCCACTTTCCCTCAAGCTCAATCAACGTAAAAATATGAATTCCTTTTATTCTAGCATCCCCATTGAACTACTTAATAATAAATATCTATTATTAGATCTTAAACATCACAGCTGTGGAGTTTGTATTACTCCAATTTAATCCAAAATCAGTCAATTTTGATAAAATTAAAGTTTCGATTACCTACCTTTATAATGCATATTCCCATCTCTATAAACTTAACGACACGCACATTATATGTTAAAGCTATCTCTTTCCTTCTAACTGTCTACTTTGTACTTACGGCCAGTTGAACGACCTGTACTTTTTTTCAAAAAGAGTTTATTTTCCTACTACCTTTGTGAGCTTTTCCAAGGTATCAAAATTAGTTTTAATCCTCTTATGATATTGATTGAACTTTTAGATGGTTTTAAACTTCAGCCCGTTTTTTGTATAACCAATTTTTGATTTCTATCCGTGACCGGTGCGTGTAATCACAGCTTTATAACAATCACGCACAAGTCTAGCATTACCATGTAGCATCAATCTTTAGATAATAACGAAGGAAAAAGTAAAAAAAACCACCTGCTCCTCGTTATTTAATACCGCAGACTTAGCCTAAACATCTCGAAGAATTTTTATATTTACGTGACGTTAAAAAAAATTACGTGCAGCCTACATCTCGACACTTGACCCGATAATCAACACCCATACATACAGTGGCGTAGCAGTCTTCAGATTCTCCACTTTTTTTTATTTTGGTCGCATCTCCAAACTCTTTTACCTTAACTCCGTATTATTTATGTTACGCTCATGTTGCAATAGTAGTGAAACCAGAGAAGGAACCATTATTCGTATTTTTAATTAAGTGTAGAGAGGCGGAACATGTTGTTTATGTTGCATCAGCTGTTTTGGTTAACTTAACAATTGCATATATATGCATGTAATGACGATGCTCTAAATTCTCCGTACAAATTATGTATAGTTCAACACAAGTTTTCAATTAGTAATATCACCGGTTGATTGCAAAATCAAATTCAAGAACAAAATGTGTTTAGTTTAAAATAAAATAGTACTTTATTTTACCACGCGATTTCTTATTCCTACTCCTACAAGACATATCCAACATTTTTCAATGTCAATTACGTCAATAATAAGATGTATACAGTATACACACCCATGACATACAATTTTTAAATAATAATGTCAGCAGATGAATAAGAGATTCAGTCCAATCGGGCCCAGTCCGGTCCTGAGTATAAGCGAATAAAACACTTTTCCTTATAACATATAAAATAGAGCTTTAACATTTTTAAAAACACAAAAATTTAGTATTAACTTTAAAGATTCGAAATGATTTAATCAAATATATTGCTGTGCCATTTTTTCATTAATTTGTAAATTTATGAGTGAAGATGTTTTTTCTCCGCAGAGTTTCATTGAAACCGATCTATTTTGGTGCATTAAAGAACCAAAAAATGAAAATAAAAAGAGCAAAATAAGTACATGGTTTTCAAATCAACGAAGAGAGCAAGATATTTATAGAAATCTCAGCTTCCCAACTCACTCTGTACCATTAGAACAACTTAATTATTAGGTATTTTTCGGATAGTTCAGAGGGTGATAAGTGAGAGCATCTCTTAAAACAACAATGAACGGGTATAAGTACTTTGATCAGAAGAACAAATATTTACATTCGCACAATAAAGTTTAAGTAGAAAAATAAACAAAAGCTCACCTTATTAAGTGGTATAGGGAAATATATACTTAGGTTTCTAGTTTCGGGCACTGTAAAATCACAAACTAACACATTTTTAGGAACCGCACTATGAGTTCAGGGATTTACTGGGACGGAAATTGACACGAATTTTGAGATATTTGACAGATAATTCTCGATTTAATGACTGGTTTATGAAACCGACACCCTGTTCCCATCAAGAGTTGAATGTTGAATGCAGGCACAGTACAACATAAATGGATTTTGTATTTAAAACCATTTGATTCCAAAATGGTCATCTTACTGCTACCTCTTGGAAAATCGTAAAAGCAAAATTACAGTTTTTCCAAAAGTTTTAATGTTCTAAAATAGATGGTGCTACCTGAACAAACCAGTGAACATTACAGCGTATACAGATCCTGTCATCTAGTAATCAGTAGTCGAACTATGTGTGGAGAGGACATTCTTAAAATCAATTTCTTCCGTGAATCCACATAGAAATCTACTACCGCTGCTGGTAAATGATAGAACTAATTAGCAAACATTTCCATTTCGTTTTTCAATAAAATTTTATTTAACGAAAAAAACTATTACGATTAAATACAATTAAATAGATAATTTGATAACTTCAATGTAATGTTTTCACATTTTAATACATGCCCTGTCATCTAGGAATCAATAGGCGAACTACGTTAATTTCTTCTGTGAATATTTATTGTGGGTGGAAAATGCGCTTTATATATTATAAATACATAAATGATGAACCAAAAAATAGGAAAATATAAAAAGAAAACTGACTTACACTGATATGCAATTCACGTGAAACAATATGGGAGATTTATAACAGGATATTCAGTGGAGAAACTATATATTTGTTGCATGTTCATTGTTGCTTGCTCGATATAATTAAAAAAGGAGTGGACTATCAAATATATCATTCCCCAATCAAATCCAAACTACGTGAATACACTTTTATAACAGTGTGTGTCTGATGCACTCCCAAATTACATATTTCTAAAACTTCTAATAAGCACTTTAAGACAGTCTATTTGAATATATTGCAAAGCTCTGTAATTTCCGTTCGATCACTTTTAAATGTGACATTGATAAAGATCGAGCTTTGTTCTTTATATTTAATTTTAAAATTACATGAAATTATGGTTAAATACGTTACCGATAATTATTCCAACAAAACATTTGTACGAAAGTTCAAGAACAAGATAAATTACTTACAAAAATATTATAATACGTTGATGTATCTAAAAATAATGGAACTATTTATTACATAAATTGATTCTGTAACCAGAGTAGGCTTTAGGTATTTTTATGGGACACCAAAAAACATGTTGCCAAATTTTAAAGTGAAGTGCATTTTACATACAATTACTGTATACGACAGAACCGGATTAAGTAGTGACTGTTTTCTTATATTTTCTGATTTCTCTTTGTATCATTCTGTTTATTTTCTGAAGTTTATATTCCAAAACGAAAACAAAAACATTTTGTTCGCTATTCTTGCTTCTACTCAATATGTAAATGTGTTTAAAAATAAACTATACGTTTATGGTTTGCGATTTTTTTCTTCCATTTTCAGGTGCAATTTTACGACGTTCTTCTGTAAAACAATAAACGGCGGTGTGTGTGTGTGTGTCGCAAAAAGACCATAAGCTGGCAATGGCAGACAGACACGTCCACGTCATTCACGAAGGTCTCAACACTCTGCTAATAGCTTTCTAAGAAATTCTATTATAGAAACAATCATTAAGAGCGTTACTTTTGTATATTTTTTAATTAAAAATTTCCATCTCCATGTTAATTTGCAAATGCAAACTCTTCTCGCTGTCATAAAATTATAGCAAGATGACTTGCTTTTTGGTTTATTTCCATTTACAGTAATAATCTTATTTGATTTATTTTCTATAGTAAAACTGTTCAAGCTAGACAACACACCTTATGATTAGTAATAAATAACAAATGTTAAGGTGTAGAATTGCCCTGTAGAATATAATAAATTACTAAGAATGACATGCATGTATGACACAAAATTGAATTGTCACGGACAGGAATATACAATCATTTTTATTGTTAAAACATTTTTTGATAGGATGCGCTTAGCATTTGAAATGAGTTAGTTGTAGATTAGTCATTTTCAATATTAAACTTAGCAATAAATTAGATTTGGAACCTCAGGAACCACACAACAAACGCTTTTGAAGATAATATTTCGTGATTTTTATATAATTCCAAGTTTTAACATGAAATCACGTTTAAATCCAGCTTTGGAGCAAGATTGTTACAGACATTGCAGAGACAGGTAACTACAAAGTGCGTCAAATTGAATTGAATATTGTAATCAATAACATTACATAATCCTTTTGATAACGAACCACTGATTAACAGTGTAATACCTCTTAATAATGTCACGTTGCATTTTAAAAACACAGTAGCGATCGAGTAACTGTTATACCAAATAATAATACACTTCCGCATGGAATACCTACACACATTATCTTTTAAATGTTTTGTTTACGTAACAATGCCTGATGACGGAGAAACAATTAACTTGGAATAGTGGGCTATTATTTGGCTTGTTACTATTATTCAACTGAAACGGTTCACCAGAAATTTCCACGCTTTTTTCTACAGAGCTACAAACAATTACTGGTTATTAACAGGGATATAAAATGAGATTTTCTTTAAAAATATATAAATGCAACCAAATGAGGTTAGTTTCTCTTCATAAAGGATTCCTTCAGATCTCAGAACTATCTTGGACTACTGACTAAGCTGAGCCATGGAAAAAAGTTAAATTCTTGCAAATAGTGAGCTACAAACTTAAGCCCAATACATATTTCTGGTTTTGTTAAGATTTTTTTGGTGATAATTCAAGTCCTATCCTGTTTATTTCAAAATTATCTTGCCTTTATTACCGACGTCTGCTAGATTACAGTATAAGTCGAGTAAATAATTTTCTACATAGATTATTGGACTTGTATGCAAGTGCTCTTGAATCATTTTGATTAGAAGAATATTGGCTAGAGGGGCAGATAAGAAAATAGCTCCTGTAAAACAGATGCTTTGCGGCGAACTGTATAAATAGATCTACTTAACGTTGGATCAAATATGCAGCTTGTTTCTTGGTTGTGTGCCTTTTAGCCAGAAGAGTATTGAGTATTCATCATTATATTTTATTAACTGGTCTATTTTTTCTAGCTTTATTTTTAAGGTATTCCCTTGCTCTTTAATCTCTCTTTTACGAAATATTATTATAGAGTATAAGTCTAGATGCAAAAGGATGGGAAAGTTTGCTGTTATACGTTTGGTTACTTCACTATACGTATGAACAGACTATACAACGCACTATTATCAATATTAAACATGATTTGACTTATGTTTAGCAGATGTACGTAGAAATTCTTAAAATATTTATTTGTATAGTGATGTTGATTATATTTTTTAGTAAATTTATAAATTTCATCAGCATAGTATTTGAAATAAATGATCAATCTGTTGAATAATAACCAAAATAGCCGGAATAGATATTCGTGAACGACTCAATCCCTACCAACGTTTCGTCAATGACGAGCGGTTCAGTTGCCTGGCCAATATTATCATTTGGTCGGGTTCAAACCACAATCCAGTCGTTTGTCGACTTTTAAAGGATTTGGGAGTGTATTTGTAATACGCACGCGCTGGTGATCGCGTACGTGTTTTAAAAAATAATTAACCGCGGCAAATAAAAGTTTTAAAATAGTTTAGAAATATTCAAATCGTGTGTGGTTTATTTGTATTTATTATGTACTAATAAGATTCAAGGTGAGTCTTTAACTGGAATTGCTTTATTTGAAATATTTAGAATCAATTTATCTAACATGCTTTGGCGAAACTAAACATTTTTTAAAAATTACAATATTTTTACATAAAAAATATACTGTAGGGATATCAATTTTTCATGGATATAATTCTATTGGTATATATTTTAATTTTAAAGTTCCATATCTCAAAAAAACCATCAGCTAAGCATATGAACTACATCTTAGCAGAAGATTACAAGTTGCGTTTTTGATCACAGACTAAAACTTGCCTAGGACATGAGCGTAGCCAGGTTTTATCTCCTCGAAGAAATTGAGTCCTTTTTCTAGCAATGGGACAGTATAAACTATAAGCTAAATAAAAAATAGCGTCCTAAACCTTCAAATATTGAATAGATGAAATCAAACAATTTTAATTTGTTGTAGATTTAACAAATTAAAATTGTTTGATTTCATAATTTCCTAAACCTTCCCCTGAACTCTCCCATTTCTGAAAAATGACTTAAGGAGATACTGGTTTCTGAGACTTTCCTCATGAGTTGAATAGAAGTAAGTGGGCACAATTTAGGTCTCAGTATATCTACATTACCCCATACTCAAATATACATAATGAATTTTAATTAATTTATAGCATTATTTATAAAAATTTATCAGTGACCTTATACATATATCTATAATGACTTACGTTACATATTTATATTTTGGTTAAAGTGATACTTTTATTATAGATAAGGGAATAAAATAAATCAATCAGTGGGTATGAATATAATATTGATAAAAGTTTGGCTTATCTAATCCATTTATAGACACGGGATTACTTATTAAACTAACTGGGTGAACTATGAAAAAAAAAAAAGTATATTGGTAGGTACCTACACAGCCTTGTAAATCGAAAGCTGAAAATTAAGTATCTATCAAATTATCTCCAGAAATTCTTTATCATTTATTGACGGCAACTTTGAATAAAATCCGATAAATATTTGCGTGGGAGTCGGGATGCTACCTACACATCCAGTCGGCAATTTCATATTAAAGAAATATTCTTATTCATTTTTTTTTTATTTCTTGGGAAATTAAACCACAATATTTTTAAATTCTTTATTTCAACGTTTCGGTAGCGTTCCAGCTACCGTTGTCAAGAGAAAATAAGTAGAAATTAATTTTTATCCCTAACTGACACAACGGAAAAAATTTGACTAGACAATCAATAATATTTTGAAGTTTAAGACTGCAAAATTTTGTTATCAAATTTTTATGAAGGTCCATTCATAGTAGATCATATCTCTGGCAAAATGTGAATTGAAATATTTCATTTTATGACATTCCAACGATATAATAGTCTACTAGAAATGGAATCCAGTGAAGTGCACGTTCCAGGAACGATTTTTATTGGGATAGCGCGTTTTTTCGCTTATATTGGAAATGTTGTTAATAAGTTTTCAAAATATGTATACTCAGTTTTGTGATTTTGTGTATTGAAATGTGTATCGATTAACAACTATTCAAATTATAAATCATAAAAAAACCTGGATAAAAACTTATGCTGATAACGCAGGTAATTGATTATTGGAAATTTCTCTTTCTAACATTGGTAACCAAATTTGACTACATTCGGCTGAAATACTAGCAACACATTTATCTGCATTTAGTTGTATTAAAGCACTTTCTTTGATTTTCCGTCTTATTATCCCCTTTTTATTGACTCAAGACTCGAGGTGAACGTAAACGTCATTTTATAGTGAAACTTACCTCTAAATTATGTTGGTAGGTAAAGATGAGGGATGCGTATAGACACAGAACAGATTTCTTCTGTACAGAGCATTTTTATGACTTGCAAGTGCTGTAGTGGAAGGTAACATTGAAAATAAGTTTGTACGCATAGGAGCGGGAGTGCCATCACGTTTGGAGCTTGCTGTATATTATATGTGAAAAGGAAAGAAATTCCAGACTAATATGATTCATACACTCAAACAATGGGAAAATGATTATATTATACTATTTTATATTTATTTACAATGTCGCTTGTTAAATATGAATACTTACAAATCCTGTGTAAGTGCAAATAAACAATATTTTATCTTATAAAATTTATAAACAGATTTGGCAGAATCGCAATAAACAGTGTTGAATGAATTCGATATTTTAAAGTGTTAGAAGCACATCGATTTTTTTAAATCCTACATAAAATTTTTAAAGGTTATACAAGGCTGAAGAAAAGTTATTACAGGGTGGTCAAAAGATGAGGCAAAGGAGGTTGCAACGACGAAGATATTTGGAAGTCTCTAGTAGAAAAATTATTAGAAAAATTTAGCGTTTTTTTTGTAATACTACTATTTGGGAAGTCCTCGTATTGTATGAAAAACATTAGCCTGTTGTTGGACATATAATGACTAGTATAATAAAAAATGTGGAACGCAATATTTCTGGGTCACGCTTTTAACTATCGCCTTGTATGAATTTTGAGTTCCACAAACTGGTCAGGTTAAGTACACAGTTGATTTTATTAAAATTCTCTAGACTGTCGAAACAGACATTTCAGAGATACTTATTTATAGATTTACTGTAAACATTTAGATTTGAGGTGAAGAGACTGCGAAATTTATTACTTTCTACAAAACTAACCAATTTATTTCCAATTAGATAAAATAATTATTTATGTCTACAATATTCGCCGAAGTGATTATTGAATTTTCTTCTTCTTTAAAATATTTGCTGCCATTAGTTTAATATTCGCGCTCAATCAAAAATGACAGATGACATAAGGAGTGCGTTCGTAATATATATATCGAAAACTGACAGTGTACTTGTCAGTCAGACCAGGTAAACGCTTTTCGTGCTGCGTTTGTGAGTGAAGTGGTGTATAAGTGTAGCTCTTACGCAATAATTTAAATGACGATTCCATTATTAATATACGTTCAAAAAAAATAACTATAGGTGATAATTACTAGTATGCATACCATAAACAAACATTATTTTATAACAATGTTTACTTAGTTGACCTACTTTTATTTGTTATTAATTTTTTGGTCGTTATATAAAGTGTAAATTTAACCCAATAATTGATTGATTTTTTTTCCAAATATTTTCAAACAGTCTCTTATCAAAATAAAAACAATATTAAAAACCCGTTATTCGTTATTATTAAATTATCTAAAATTTTATATTGTTGATAAAATGTTTTTGCGACAAAACCATATCCTGTTAATGTTAATTAAACATTTTTTTTCTACATTATATCATCATAAAAATACCTTCCATAGTTTTAGACATGCACTTGATCAATTTATTACAAACCACATGTATAAAGTTAAATATATATAAATATGCTCGAAACATGTGCGTTAAAACCCGTATAGATTCAAGTGAAATCTTCCTGTTATGTAATCCCACTTCTTCCTTGATAGATTAGCTATGAAAAGTATCAATGTTTTTGCTTATTTTACAACCCAGATCTGTCTATCAAATATTATATCAGCAGATATTAGTTTTTACTCTTTTATTGAGTCATCTTGTTTGAAGTAGTAGTTTTTACCTCATCAATATTCAGTTATGTTTACATATATGCGGGTTTGTTGTTTTAAAATTATGCAGAACAATTATTAACATGAATGAACTTAAAATATCACCAACACTTCATAAAAAAAAGATCCATGAATAATGGATGGGCTGTAAACATCCATGATTTTATCGTTGACCTCACAAGCAAGTTCTTCTATAAAATAAGAATATTTTTTATTAAAAAAGTAAGATTTACAGGTTATTTTATCAAGGACATTGTATTTAAAATGGTTATTTGCTTTACTATGAAGAAAAACTCAAGATTTATTGCCTTTTTCTCGACATTCAAAAGAAAAAACTATTCTCTGTCTTAGTATCATCCTAACTGTGGATTTTACTGTTAAAAATGCCAGGAAAAAATAACAGTCCTCTAATATTTGTGTAAACGGTTTTTCATTAAATTCAATAACATTTTTTGACGCTTATTAGACCAATAAAATAGGATGAGTTTTTATTACTTTTTGTATAACAGTTCTATCAAGTCAATTTATTTGAACTTTGTAACAAACAATTTAATAAATGGTTATTATTTCGATCAGGAACGTATCGTTCAGCATTACGCACTATTTTTTTTTGTTATTTTGCTATTTTTTAATAAGAATCCACAAACTAACAATAGATTTTTGTTTCTTATTTTGTGTGTTAAGCGAAGTGAAAATAATGACTAAGATGTGCATGAAGCATTCAAATGTACGTTAGTTAGTTTTTTGAGACACAAATATAAAAAAAGTAAAAAATATACGAGACTATTTACAAAAAATTGTTATATTTTGAAAAGTATTCTCCCCTTTTCTCGACACCCATAGTTCCGTCAATGAGCTACACAATTATAATGTCTCGTAATTAACTAACTGTTAAATTTCAACTCTTATCTGAGTCAGTTAATTATAAATAATTAACAATTATAATATTTTTAATGTAGTTAATTGTTTACAAACAACAAATTGAAAAAATAGAAAGTAAATAATTTTAATTTCCAGGTAATTTTATTCGTATAATGGTCCCAATCCCACCAGGTACGTTCTTTTGCTTGCTCCCTTGTACTAATTGCTGGAGACTTGTCTCTGGTGTTGGTGTGCGACATAAGATAGTGCCTCTATTAGTTTTTAAACTGTCTGTCAAGCTCTTAATCTTATGTTGGTGCCCCACGTTGGGCGCCAATAAAAACGAAGATGATTCTTTAAAAATCTATATTATTTGGACCTGTCTATTCCACCAAAAAAGATACTGATTAGAAGCACGTGGCTAAAAGTGTGATGAAAATTATTTAGAGAAATTATAACGTCATACTATGGTGATATTTAAAATAATTCTTCCTATAGCTCGCAATTGACTGTGATTATTTCACTCAAGGTTGTTAGTTTGCCGTTTATCACAAACGACGGCGAATATAAATATCCGATTATGTAACGATTGATATATAATTGATCGCATGGCATTCAAGTTTTCTAAGAATGTTGCCACCACAATTAATATTATTATTTAGATTTGAGTGTTTTTTTCCGAATTATAACATTAGATTAGAAGTTTTAGTAATAAAAAAAGATTCCTTGAACTGTCATTGTCATTCAGTATCTCTGAGTGGCTGTGTTCAATAGTTTATAGACAACCCTGGGTATAAGGAAGCTAGAAGTGGCTAATGAGACGCAGGACGGAGAGATTTGAATTAAACATGAATAGAGAGAAACATAAATTGGGTATTTATTGACTTATAAGCATTGAATTTAAATATTATCAATTTATTTTGTCTACTGATTTATGTTTGCTATCTCTATCATACTTTTTGGCTTTTTGTGACCATTATATGAGAGTAAAAAATTCCGATCTTCCTCATATAAATAAAAAAAATAATATTTCCAGCAAAGCTTCCGTGAAAGATATGAAAAATTAAACCATATGTGGTAGTGCTGTACAAATATGAAACAGATATATTAGATAGATTATTTTTGTTAAATATTTACACACTAACTAATACAAATATGTTTCTTTGTTTTAGATTCCTCACATCTGCAGCTTTGAAAAATCCAAATTGGTTTGTAAACGTTTCGGTCTCATCCGAAATACCCAAAGGCCAAACAAATTAACTACCCAGAGTCCAGCCCATAACCTTACTAGCGTTCAAAAATGCCTCCTATCTTCAATAAAACACTTTCATAGTCGTTTTTAACGTATCAAGTGACATTTTATTATAATTCATGTTTACTAGTGATAAAACAGTGAAGAAAAATGGATATAGCGAAAGAAAATTACAATCCCAATCCCAGGGATTCAGCCAGCATTTTTTCGTTAATTTTTTTTTCGTAAGTATTAATTTTTGACACCCTATATATATACATCACTAATTAAACCGACTTAAACAAACACTTAATATTATAATTATTCATTGCTAATGGTAAACAAACTTTTTTTATGGGGTTTTATGGTTGTTTTTATTGCACTTGAAAACGTCTTTAAGGAACAGCTGAAAATACAGGTTCGTTAGAAAGACACATTCTATCGCCAGTGTCAGCCTACTTAATTTTAACGTTTTGGCAGCCTGCCATATTCATTACGTTTGATCTATTTATGGTTATATCTATCTCGGATTGATGAAATTTTTATCACACTTATTTTCCAAAGATTTATAGCTTTAATTTATATATTGTATTTATCAATGTTACTTCCAAAAATATTTGTGGGAATTTAAAACATTTAAACTTACGTAACCCCCTTGTGATAAAAATGTCTCCTACAGTAACTTCCGCGTCTTAAAATAATTAAGTTATTATAAATATAAGTCTTTCTAGTTTCGACCAGAAGCTTTTACTCATCTTTAACCACACAAAAATGTACATAATTTAACTTAAAACCATTTTAAAACTTTCAAAACTTCCCAATACATAAATGTTAATATTAATTAAGACATTCTGTATCACTTTTACGTCGGCAGTTCAAAGATAGCGAACATTTTTTTAATAATATAAAATCCTCACGATTTCATGTAAATAATCTTAAAATTTACTGAATTCAGCGTAGATTTTTTTTCGTAATATCCAATGTTTAATAAACATTACACTTGCCATAAAATTAAAATATGGCTAGTTCTTTGCCGGAGTCGTCTAGTTCCTCGCACATTAACAGGTAGGTACAAAATTTGTGTTCAGTTCCTCGCAGCATACGAAGGGTAAGGGATTAGGTATCAGGTAGCAAGGTCCACAATGACAGTGCGAGGGATTTTGATTAGGTAATATTTACATATTGCTAGTAAATGTTTCAATATGAAATTATATTTTTGTCAAATAATAACAATAAAATACAAAATAAAAAAGAAACAAACAGAACAAATACATATGAAATAAACAAACAGAAACACACCGCAGCAGAAGAAATACCGCTAGTAAATATTAAATATGAACAAATATAAGTAAAATAAAAAACAGAAACACAACATTAAATCAATGATTTTCGTTAGGTTAGGTTAGGTTAGGTTAGGTTAGGTTAGGTTAGGTTAGGTTAGGTTAGGTTAGGTTAGGTTAGGTTAGGTTAGGTTAGGTTAGGTTAGGAAATTGAAACTGAAGACAAATTATTATAAACAGGTGCATTATTGTGCTACCCTACAAACAATAGTGTGAGGAACTGCAGACCTGTCTTAATCCTACCCTCCGTTCGAAAAGGGATTAACGCAGGTAGATGCGAGGAACTGCATCACGTCCTTCTTTGCACATTCGAGCGCCGCAATATTTGAACTTTCCGTGTGTAAAGTGTAATTTAAGATTTCAAGGAAAATTTGTTGAATTTGCGCTTATAGCCAAATAGTAGACGTCAAAGAAAGTTGTTGTTTTGAGAACACATGCGGTTATACATAGAAAGCATTCCAAATCATCCTATTTCCAAATAGACCACTTCCATTTTCAGCATTATTGTTGAATAAAACTTGGTTCACAAGCAAAGTGCTGAAGCAATAGTACTGAAAAGATCCAGTTTTTGACTTACTTTACGTTACCTGTCTAAAATTTAGCCAGTTTTTGAAAAAAAAAATTACTAACTCAAGTCCCTTATATTTTTAAAACTTGGTAATTCGATATTCTGCTAAAACCTATTCAACATCTGGGTATTTATGAAAAAAATAAATAAATGTCTTTCACATTTGCATGGTTTCTTATTTTTTTTCTATAACTCCCAATCTATGGGTGGTTAGTCAATTGACAGAATGGTAAATTTATGCTTTGGTCATTATATTTCCTACACCAACACGTGTGAGAAAATTTTATTTTGTAAACATATAAATTAAACAAAAATATCTTAAAATAATTATAGAATAATGATTGATGATCGTTTCCTATCATCTAGTGAAATATTTTCAGATACTCAACTTTTTAACCCTCATCATCATAATTTAGTCACAGGAAAATGCATCTCTTTGATAACGTGTCATTTTTAATAAGTCGAGATTAAATCCAGTGGCGTGAGCAAACATTTTTAGGTAAAAATTAACCATTTTTAAGATTATTCTCACAAATGGAACTACATATATATTATTTGAAACATTATAAATCAAAACGGCTGAAACTTTTTCTAGTTTTAAGTCCAGGGGCTTTGTCAGATAAGATTTGTCGGTAAAAAGGGTACCACCATGAGTTTACCGTTTTTTTTAATGTTATTTGACAAGGGATAATGTGGTTGGGTAACCAGATAAGTCAAAAATGTATCACAGCTCGCTTGAAATTTAATTGTAGCTTCAACTGCAACAGAGGCGTACAAAAATTATTAATAATAAAAAAATATCTTATAAAACACAATAAATTGAATTTTATTTATTAAAAATGTGGCAAATGATGCTGAATTGAAATTGAATAGATTAGACAGACAGATGCGTTTAACATCCCTTTTTTATATAGCTCTCGCTAATCTACATTGACAGGCAAATTGGCCGGAAGGGCTGAATTATTGTTAACCATAAAACCTAATAGCTTTATTGTTAGATAAACCCCCACAGTTATACCTTATAATTTTATTGAATGTAAATACTATTAACAAAAAAATCGCCATCTTTTAGTGTAGACTTTATCATGAGAGAACAGAGATACAGGTTGTCTCAGTAAACTACTGCTCACAATCATAACCCTACTTTTTGCGAATTCCATATTTTTATATTTTTGCAACAGGTATACAGCTGAGATGTTCAAGAAAGGTTACAACAAAGTCTTGGGGGTGGATGACTTATATAATCCAATAAAAAGCGATAGAAGCACGTTGTTGGGCGACAGATTAGAAAAGTAAGTATAAGCAATAGTTATAATAAAAACAACGACTATTATTGTTGTCTATTATTGCGTTTAAAATATCAAGTTATTTTTAAACACCTTCTAAGTGATATCTATTACCACCAGCTGTGTTGATAAGGCGAATTATTATAAAGTTTTTTTATCTTCTTTAATATTCGGCGTAACTGCTTGTCTTTTTTCAAAACTGACAACTCGTTAATACGGGAGTTATAATCTGCAATCAGCCAGCATGATCTTGACGTCCGTCGTTTCCAAGTGACTACTTACAAAATTGAAGGGAACAGATTGCAGATTTATTCTAAAGATTAATTTTTACAACGTTTTTTTATCATTGAATCTTCTTTATACCTTTCCACCTTTCCACTTCAGTGGAATAAGATTATCAAAGATATAGAGTTAGCGGTACATATATGGGGGGAAACATAGGCTTTAGTCCCCCAAGTTCCCCTCACATTTTTGAATTATTGATTGCCAATCAAGCCTCCCTTATGACAGCATCATAGATCTGTCACTACAAAGAGTTATAACGTCAAAGTTAGAGCACAAAAATGACTTTTGCTATTACCGCCATCCACTTGTTAGAAACTAAATTTATAGAGGCAGAGAAGTGATTTAATTTTGATAAATTTCTAATTTTCAGCAAATGGAACAAGCAGCTATTACAACACAACAAAACCAAAAGAAATCCGAGCCTTTTGAAAGCATTAGTAGCGACTTTTTGGCCAGAATACTTATTTTTAGGTTGCATTCTAGTAGCCATGGATATATTTGTAAGATTAACACAACCAATAATGTTAGGTAAAATGCTCACTTATTTCCGACCGGACTCAAATACCACAAAGACTGAAGCACTATACTACGCAGGCGCAGTTGTAGGCCTTAACGGTATTAGTGCACTTTTGATAAATCAGTATATTATGAATGCCTTCCATTATGGTATGAAAATTAGAGCGGCTGTTTGTTCTTTGATATACAGAAAAGTAAGTGATTACAGGAGAGACTAGATGTCATAGAAATACAGTTATATTTTTTGTAGGCTTTGAGATTAAGTAAGACTGCCTTAGGAGATACTGCTTCGGGGAAAATCGTGAATTTATTGTCCAATGATGTAAGTCGATTCGATATAGTGTCCATTTTTATCCATCATATGTGGGTGTCACCGACTTCGGCTTTGATTATCATGTTCTTTTTGTATGCAGAAGCGGGATATGCAGGGATTTTAGGAATGCTAGTGGTTTTTTTGGTTGTACCACTCCAGTGTAAGTACATACACAGCTTTCTTTTTGATAAAATAACCATAAAATAAAATTTACTGGGTCTCGCCATCTATGCGCGAGGTTACGAAACATCCTCCACGTAATACTGGTTGCAAGCTTGACTGGGACATAATATGGCGTCGTTACACAATTTTTTTAACTTTTCCAGCTTATACTGGTAAACTGTCAGCTATATACAGGAAGCAAACGGCTTTGAAAACTGACGAAAGGGTCAGATTGATGGACGAAGTGGTATCTGGTGTACAAGTTATTAAAATGTATGCTTGGGAAAAACCTTTCGAAAACTTGATCAAATTTTCGAGAAAAGCCGAGCTAAAGATAGTAACGAAATCGTCTTACGTAAGAGCATTGTTTATGACGTTTAATTTGTTTACTACTAGAGCTGCTTTGTTCGCTACTTTATTAACAATGGTGCTTACAGATCAACGAATTACAGCAGCTAAGGTGAGAGAGTATTGGAGAGTGTACAGTGTCTCTAAACCCAAATTTCTTATTTCAGGTCTTTGTCTTCATGTTTTACTTCAACACCCTCTCCCAAACAATGTCAGCCATGTTTGTCCGAGGAATAGCAGAGATCGCCGAGCTATTCGTCGCTATAAGAAGGATACAAGGATTTTTACTAAACGAAGAATATCACACTGTCATCAAATCGAAAAATAATAACGATAAAATATTCTTTAACAAAACTTTGGTCAGCTTGAAAGATTTAACAGTTAAATGGAATCTCGCTACAAAAGATGATGCTTTGAAAAAAATTAATTTGGACGTAAACGAAGGAAAGCTGGTAGGGATTATTGGTCCTGTGGGTAGCGGGAAGAGTTCGCTTTTACAGGTAAGTAAATCCTTTCGATCAAGGCGATAATGTCCCGTTAGGATCCCTGTTAAACTCTTAGCGCAGTTTTGCTTTGACTTATCCATTCATTTGTTCGCAACAGGTTGTAGTCACCCAGAAGAATCTTTGATTGTCCAATCCCTACTAGGTCTTTCCAATGGTCAGATCTTCTCTTTCTTTCGGCTTCACCTATTTCTCCCAATATTCTGATTCCGCAAAAAGGTTCAGGCCCCCCAAGAAAGGTTTATGGTACTTAGCTCATATAGACGAAGGTAGAGATGACTCGAGCAAGTTCCCAAGTTCCACCCACTTTCTTTCAACTTTTATGACTTCCACGCCCTAGTACTTAGCCCACCGATGCTCTCCAACCGTTTACAAGTGTGCTTAGAGCACGTATTCGAACTTTCTACGTCTCCAAACAAAACAACCCATCATTATCTGTTTGTATCTACTTTCTTTTCAGACAATTTTGGGAGAGCTGGAAGTAATACATGGATCTATTGAAGTAAACGGTTCAATATCCTACGCTTCGCAAGAACCTTGGGTTTTCGCAGCAACCATTCGTCAAAACATCACTTTTGGACATGATTTCGACAAAAAAAGATACAACGAAGTAGTGAAAGCCTGTAATCTGGAAAAGGATTTCAAACAATTCGAAAACGGTGATTTATGTATTGTGGGAGAAAGAGGAGCATCGTTAAGTGGTGGACAAAAAGCTAGGATTAATTTAGCTCGAGCTTTATATAAAGATTCTGCTATTTATCTTCTTGATGATCCTTTATCTGCAGTTGATATACACGTATCCAAGCATTTGTACGATGAATGTATTAATGGGTTCTTAGCTAACAAAACTAGGATTTTAGTCACTCATCAAGTCCATCATCTCAAGGATGTTGATCATATTATTATATTAAACAATGTAAGTATAAAAAAAAGTTGAAGTAAATATAGGATTATTTAAAATAAACTTACAGGGAGCTATTGAAAAAGAAGGATCTTTTAAAGAACTATCAGCAAGTGATAATTTATATGCGAAATTATTAACGTTGGAGCCAGAATTAACTGACGAAGAAAGACAAAAACAAACGGATGCAGCTAAAATTACAAGAAAAAAATCAATTAAAAGTCGACAATCTTCATTAGCCAGCGGAGTGAGCGAAGTAAGCATTCCGGAAGCTCTTCTTCAAGAAGGTAACGAATCAGAAGACGAAGAACCAGAAATACAGATGAAAGATCTTCAAGAAGAATCTTCCAAAGGCAAAGTTAAAGGTTCCCTTTTTTGGAATTACTTGATTAACGGTGGGAACGCGCCCTTCGTATGCCTCGTACTTTTTCTTTTTATTCTTTCACAAGTAGTGGCTAGCGCTGTTGATTTCTTTGTCAGTAAATGGGTAAGTTACATAAAATATCCATAAAATCGCTTATTATATTGAAATATTTTCGCAGGTAAACATAGAAGAATCTCGAAACAGTTCCTCACCATTAAACGCAACTGAAGAAGTTTCAATCCAGCCTACTCCAGAGTGGAGTACCATGACCTGCGTTGAAATCTACGCCACAGGACTAGCTATCCTTTTTATTGTAGCTATCTCTAGATCTATGTTATTTTATCAATTAGCCATGTGGAGCTCACAAAAATTACACGATATGATGTTTAATAGCGTTATTGCAGCACCGATGAGATTTTTCGATACGAATCCCAGTGGTAGAATCCTCAATAGATTCTCTAAAGATATCGGGGCTATTGATGAATGGTTGCCGAAAGTTATTTTGGATGCTGGACAAGTAAGTTTGCAAGTGAATTTTTAAAGATTTTATACCAATTTTTTGCAGATTATACTCATGATGTGTGGATCACTAGTACTTGTAGCTATTGTAAATCAATATTTTCTAATTTTTGTGGCTATACTGGGTGTATTTTTCCTGACAATGAGACACGTATATCTAAAATCGTCTAAAAACATTAAAAGACTCGAAGGGATGAGTAAGGACTATTTGTTAATCCCTGTGTATTGATTTTGTAGTTAATTTTTATAATTTTTCAGTGCGTAGTCCTGTGTTTACGCATCTAAACGCAACCCTACAAGGTTTAACAACAATACGATCGTTTGGAGCACAAAATATTTTAATGGCAGAGTTTGATAAACATCAAGATTCCCATACAAGTGCTTGGTTTATGTACATAGCTGCTAGCTCAGCTTTTGGATTCTATTTAGATGTTTTGTGTTTCCTATTCGTAGCTATTGTTACATTCTGCTTGCTATGTTTTGGAGAAGCACTAAATCTTAAAGGAGGTGAAATCGGTCTAGCAATTAGTCAAGCAGCGGCACTAACAGGAATGGTTCAATGGGGAATTCGACAGTCTGCTGAAGTTACTAATCAGTTAATGAGCGTAGAAAGGGTCTTGGAGTACAAAGCTTTACCAACAGAAGATCAACCTGTCGTACCAAAGAAGCCTGGGAAATCTTGGCCGACTGAAGGATGTATAACATTTAAAAACATGGGTTTGAAGTATATTGATAACGGTCCTCTTACTTTGAAGAATCTAAACTTATCAGTGAATCCAAATGAAAAGGTAAAAGATAATATTATGTTTTAAGCAGTAAATTATTTGTTTTTATTTTTTAGGTTGGTATAGTTGGAAGAACTGGAGCTGGAAAGTCTTCCTTGATCGCCGCCTTATTTAGATTAGCAAAAGTTGAAGGTGAAATTAATATAGATGGAATAGATACTAAGGATTTAATTCTAGGAGATCTCCGTTCGAAAATTTCTATAATTCCCCAAGACCCAGTTCTCTTTTCCGGTACTTTAAGATATAATTTAGATCCTTTTGAAGAGTATACAGACGATGTACTTTATAAAGCAATCGAAGACGTTGAATTAAAAGATTCTGCGAATATTATTAATAGATTGGAGAATAAAGTGATGGATAGAGGGTCGAATTATAGTGTTGGGCAGAGGCAGCTGATTTGTCTAGCTAGAGCTATTATTAGAAATAATAAAATTTTAATGTTGGATGAAGCTACAGCTAATGTAGATCCACAGTAAGTTTAAAAAAAAGTTTTAATGCTATTTATTCATGTTTTTTTTTTGAAGGACTGACGCTTTGATTCAAAAAACTATTAGGAAAAAATTCGCCAATTGTACAGTACTAACTGTAGCTCATAGACTGAATACTATTATGGATTCCGATAAGGTACTCGTTATGGATTCCGGTACCATGGTGGAATTCGATCACCCGTATTTACTTTTACAAGATCCGAAAGGAATGTTTTATAAAATGGTTGCTGAAACTGGTGGAAATCTAAGCGAACAGCTCACCAAAATCGCTAAAGAAACCTATCAAAGACACCCTCCGCTTCCTGAATAGATATATATATATATTTCTTTTTAAAGTTGTGATGAATTATATATTTTTTATAATTTAAGACCAGTACAAAATTCGAAATCTTATCAAATTGAATAGTATTTTGGTAAAATATGAATGTTTTTGATATATTTAAGATTTTTATATGAAAATATTAAACTATTTTATATAAATATATATATATATATGTAACAGGTGTTTGCTTGAGAGAGGTAACTGTATCACATTATATCTTCCAATTCTTTTCAGCAATCTGAGCAATCTCAAAACATTCAAGATACACTTTAAACATATCATAAGCTCTGCTATTTTTTTGACACTCACCCCCACTGGTAATTTTAACCTAACCTTTCTTAAATGGACACCCGGTACCAACGTTTTCATGAAGTTTAGAGAGAAAGAGAGAAGTTAACTAAAAAATACTCTTAAAATGTATTGTTAATTTTACAGATCTTATTAAATTGTACTTAATAAATTGTTTTTTATTAAAAAATAAATAAAACAAATGCATATAATGGTGTATAATTATTTTTATTCATGCCGATGGTTAAAACAGGTTGTACTTATAAATAAATACTATAAAAATAGTGAAAGTTTAAGAAAACAGGTGTGTAGACATTATATTCAGAGTATAATGACTTTCAATTTGAATATTTATTGTAATATTATCTCAGTATTCTCTTATATTAGTGTCAAGATAATAATTTTTTTCTAAAAATTTCCTATTAATCTACTTTATACCAAACCGACTGTACGGAATAAATTATATCTTATATCACATTGTTGATAGCGTAAGTAAATACAAAAATTATTGTCAGGTATTTTACTATCTTCATTTAAAATAATTGTGCAATAGTTAACGAGGTTTTACAACCAAACCATCGTAGGTAGTAAAAAATACTGTATAGAATGCCATAGGAAAATTTGAGTGTTTATAGATTAAAGTGAGTATAATAATGAGTTATTTTAACCTAACTTTTATGGGTTAGGTACTGTAGCATAATAGCGCTGAACTAAAAAGCACTGCGACTAAATAATGCCGGTTGAAATATCGATCAATCAATATCAAACTTAACTATTAAAATATGGGAAACTATAGTACTTTTTCTAGCCTAATAATGTAATTACAATATAATGAGTTCGTAATTATGATATAGGTAATGAAAACGTAATGATGATCAACATTTGATGAATCTATTCTAGTTTTCTACACTTTGTTATGTGTCAGTGACTCGGGAAGCGATATTGAATTGACCTATGAAAACCACTAGGTATTTATGAAAAATATTTTATTCCTAATCATGCTGATTCTGCACTATTTTTTTATTTTGTCCAGCGATATTTTGACCTGCGCTGTTTTTGTCCAGCGCTTAATGTTGTTTCGATACAGTTTTTTATTATTAACCCATTAAAATTGTTTAAAAATATAGTTAAACATGAAGGTATCATTATAAACAATAACTTCAATCGTTTGTCAATATTACACAACTTACTCTACCCATTACGTGACTGTTACTATATAAATTCCAATGATAAATCATATATATATTTTATTTATCAGAATTATTAAAAGTTTATAATATTTGTATGAATGATTGTTAACCACAACTTGTTTCCCTCATAAATAAATGTTATCAAGAAGGTCGAATAGATGACCAGCTGTATTGTTATAATGCACAATTTCCTGAAATAAATTTGAGGTTATGTTGAAAAAATATTAGAATATTAAAGAAGTGGTGACTATGTCTTGATTTTTTACTGAATATTAAACAAAATACTGATTAATTTGTAATTAAATTTATTTTTAAATATAATATCAACACGTTGCGTTTGTGTTTATTTATGGATATAGGAAAGGTAAATAAATTACAAAGATAAAAATTAATCAAAAGAACAATAGTGGAAACAATTAATTCATATAATCTAAAAGAAAAGCTGATAAATATTTTTGGGAATGAGAAGCATCAGTTGAGTTAATGGAAATTATAACGGTGAAAATGAAATATCTCGAGAATAATTTTGGTGTATTTATTTGAATCGGTTGGACATGCCTATGGTTTTATTATCTAATCTTATACTAAAAATACCCCTTGAAAATAGAGTAATTAAATTTATTTTAACAGAAATATGATAAAAGATAAGAACAACCACAATTGTCATAAGCAGAAAGTGAGGTTAAAACAATTGAATAGCGTAATATTGGTACAAGAGACGACACTTACTTTTGTGTCTGATATTTATACCTAGATATAAGAGCCTAAATTTGGTAGAATATTGAAGATATGACCATTTTACAAAATACCTTCAAATTTTTTAAATTTAAATGAATACTTAATGCATTTTTTTAAGGATTATAAAAAATAAAACAAATACCCAAAAGGACGAATAATTAAAACTAAAAACTCATCATGGAGATGACACAAGAAACATACAATCCCAATCCAAGGGATAAGGCGAATCCAATATCAATTTTATTTTTTGGGTAAGTAAAATTGATCTTATATCGAGATTTTTTCATAATTTTTTTTCCAGGTTTGCCTATGATATGTTTAAAAAGGGCTATAGTAAAACACTAGAAGTGGAAGATTTATATAATCCCTTAAAAATAGACAGAAGCAAGCTTTTAGGTGATGTTTTACAAATGTAAGTGAATATTTTTATCCAGAAATGTCATCAAACAATAAAAAACCTAAACAAAATAGATACAACCCTGTCATAATACTTTTATGGCTTTATTGCTTGTCTTAAAGGGAGGCGGGGTTTGTTAGTTTAGTTAGTTGCTGTGAAGCGCTACAGGCTGCGCACGCACGTTGTTCTAGCTTCTTCCATAGGTTTTAAGACCTCTCTTACACTTGCTGAAACATCTTCTTACAGTTCAGATAATTCAAACGACAGTCATACAACATAGAACGTTGTTATTATGTAAATTAATATTATTTTTTGTTTGCCTAGGAACTGGGACAAACAAATAGCAAAATCCAGAAAAACGAATTCAAAACCAAGCCTACTAAGAGCGTTGCTGTCAACCTTTTGGATCGAATACATCAAACTGGGTGTGCTGATTGCTGTGACGGATCTATTTTTAAAAATAGTACAACCTTTATTGTTGGGACAATTATTATCATTTTTCAACCCCGAACCAGCAATTACAAGAGATCAAGCCGCCATGTACGCCGGACTCATAGTATTAATAAATATTTGCAATTTCTCCATCGGAGGCCGATACATGCTGGAAGCATTTCACGGAGGAATGAGAATTAGAGCCGCATGTTGTGCTCTTATCTACAGAAAGGTATTTTAAGCTTCCATGGTTTGAAAATACTTGTTTCTGGTGCCTTGGGGGTAGCTTTAATTGTTTTAGATACATCTGGGAGAGTACTTACATTCTTTTATAAATTATAGGCATTAAAACTGAGCAAAACTGCTTTGGGAGATACAGCTGCAGGAAAAATTGTAAATCTTTTATCCAACGACGTCAGCCGATTTGATATCGTTTCTTTATTTATCCATCCGATGTGGGTAGCACCAGTTGGGTCAATAATAACTATGGGATTGTTATACAATGAGACTGGATATGCTGGGGTTGTCGGAATTGTTGCTGTTTTCGTAGTAGTATCTATTCAAAGTGAGTATAAATAGAAGAGCCTCAAACCTAGTTATATATACGAATGTTTTTTTCTAGGTTACACCGGAAAACTTTCCGCTAGATACAGAAAACAAACAGCTATGAAAACGGACGAAAGAGTCAGATTGATGGACGAGATCATATCGGGTATACAAGTAATCAAAATGTACGCTTGGGAAAACCCGTTTAGAAAAATTATTCGCTTAGCGAGAAAAGCGGAAATTAAATATGTAACTAAATCTTCTTACGTCCGAGCTATGTTTATGGCGTTTAATCTATTCACCACCAGATTTGCTTTGTTCGTAACTTTGCTTACCATTATTTTATCTGGAGAAAAAATAACGGCTGCTAAGGTAAGAAAAGCTAAGTTAATGTTTGGATTTCATTATTAATTTTCTTATAATCGTAGGTTTTTGTTGTGATGTCTTACTTTAATATACTGTCCATGTCGATGTCGACGATGTTTACGAGAGGCGTGTCTGAAATGGCTGAAGTTTTCGTAGCTATTAGAAGAATTAGAGATTTTCTATTGAGCGAAGAGTTCGATCCCAAAAAAACACAGTCGTACCTAAGCGAAAATATAAAAAGCGTTGACGATTTCACAGACATGGTTAGTTTGAAGAATCTAACTGTGAAATGGAACATCAGTTATAGCGACAACGCTTTGGAGAATATAAACCTAAATGTTTCCGACGGGCAATTAGTTGGGATTATAGGACCGGTTGGTAGTGGAAAAAGCTCCTTATTACAAACAATTTTAGGCGAACTCGATATAACCAACGGAGATATGAAAGTAAATGGACAGATTTCCTATGCTTCGCAAGAACCTTGGGTGTTTGCAGCCACTATCCGACAAAATATACTTTTTGGTGAAGATTACGACAAACTGCGATACCATGAGGTTATTTGCGCTTGCGCATTAGAAAGAGACTTGGAACAATTCGAAAATGGTGATCTAACTATAGTAGGTACGTAGCGTTCATTTGGGTCCTAGTTATTCTGTCTTATTCCTAGTAACTTCTTACAAAAGCAGAGTATGTGAGTTGGTGAGATGTTTTCTCACTGAAAAGGTGTTCCCTATCTAGCCAATTCCGAATTCCCCTCTTGGCAATCTTTTGACGGGCTCGAGACCTATCTACCCTCTTTAGCTTAGGGCAATGGCTTTGTCGAGCTACACTGTTTTTCCACTTTGTAGGTGACAGAGGAGCATCTTTGAGCGGTGGACAAAAAGCAAGAATAAATTTAGCGAGAGCAGTATATAGAGAAGCTGACATTTATCTTCTTGATGATCCTTTATCTGCAGTAGATATACACGTATCTAAACATCTATACGAAAAATGTATCAACGGTTATTTGAGAAACAGAACTCGAATTTTGGTTACTCATCAGGTCCATTATTTGAAGGACGCTGACAATATTATTATTTTCAAAAATGTAAGTTGTATATATTAAAAAAAATCTTCAAACGTTATTGAGTTGTATATTTGTAGGGCCGTATTGAAGATGAAGGTAGTTTCAATCTTTTAGCTGAAAGCGATAATGTTTACGCTAAACTTTTAACAGCAGAGCCAGAAAATACAGACGCGCCCAAAAAAATAGAAAGCGGGAAATATACCAGGCAACTTTCGCAACGAGTAAGTAAATTGAGTTTTCAAACTAGTAGTGTAAAATTCTATTTATATTTTAGAGTCGCAAAGAATCAATAGCGAGCTTGGTAAGCGCTCTGAGCATAGCAGATACTCTACCTGATCTGGAAGATCAAGAAATTGATGAAAACAACTATGAAGAAAAGGAGTTCAACGTGAAGGATCTTCAAGAAGAATCTTCTAAAGGAAAAGTACATGGATCTTTATTATTCAAATACATGTTAGCAGGATCAAATTTATTCGCTGTAACTTTAGTTGTATTTTTATATTTAGGTAAAGTATAATTATTATACCTTTTCATTTTTCTATGACTGGTATTTTTCAGGTGCGCAACTGGCAGCTAGTGGAGTCGATTACTGGGTGAGTTATTGGGTAAATGTTGAAGAATCAAGAAACTCAAACTCTTCTATTTCTAATTTCGTGATCATACCTTCTATAGAACTCACAACGTACAACTGTCTATACATTTACGCTGTCATTTTGCTCACTCTATTCATCGTAGCTATGAGTAGATCTATATTTTTCTATAAACTAGCCATGATGAGCTCTGAAAAGTTGCATTATTTAACTTTTAACAGCGTAGTCGACGCTGCTATGCGATTTTTCGATACCAATCCAGGTGGAAGGATTCTTAACAGATTTTCCAAGGATCTAGGAGCTATTGATGAATTGCTACCGAAAGCTATCTTAGATTCTACTCAAGTAAGTCGAAAATTGTAATTTATTTTAAGTTTTTTTTTAAATTTTCTTCAATTTCAGATACTTTTGTCAATGCTTGGATCGCTATTGTTAATTATTGTTGTAAATCCTTACTTTTTAATATTAATTTTTATTCTTTCGTTTATATTCGGATTTATGAGACGCGTTTATTTAAAATCTTCAAAGAATATCAAAAGATTAGAAGGAATAAGTAAGTACGATTATAATTTAACAATTATTATGAATAAAACAAAAAATTTTAGTGCGTAGTCCTGTATTTACTCATCTAAAAGCAACAATAGAAGGTTTAACAACAATCAGAGCTTTCGGAGCTCAAAATACCCTAACCGAAGAATTCGATCAACACCAAGATTACCATTCTAGTGCTTATTATATGTTTATAGTTGCCAGCACTGCTTTCGGTTTTTATTTGGATCTTTTTTGTGCCATATTTTTAGCACTGTTAACCTTCAGCTTCCTATTCTTCGGGCAAGTACTTAATATGACAGGTGGGGAAGTTGGTTTAGCCATAACGCAAGCCACTGCTTTAACCGGGTTTTTGCAATGGGGTATGCGTCAATCTGCTGAAGTAGCCAATCAATTGATGAGCGTTGAAAGAGTCTTGGAATATAAGAATTTACCGAAGGAAGTGCAAGTAAACGTTCCAAAACCTCCTCCGAAAAATTGGCCGATGAATGGGGAAATTTTATTCAAAAATATGAGTTTACGTTACTTCGAAAACGGTCCAATGGTTTTAAAACAATTGGATCTTACAATAAAGCCGAACGAAAAGGTAATTATTGATAATTTATAGATAATTTTGGATATATTATAAATTGATTTAAGGTGGGTGTTGTTGGTAGAACCGGAGCTGGTAAATCCTCATTAATCCAAGCTTTATTCAGACTAGCACCGATCGAAGGTAGCATAAAAATAGACAACGTCGATACGCAAGATATAACCTTACACGACTTGCGTTTAAAAATTTCCATAATTCCCCAAGACCCAGTTCTCTTTTCCGGTACTTTGAGATACAATTTAGATCCTTTCGACGAGTATACAGACGAAGTTTTGTACAAAGCCATCCAAGATGTTGAACTCAAAGATCCATCAAACATTATTAACAGATTGGAGAATAGAGTCATGGATAGAGGTACAAATTACAGCGTTGGTCAAAGGCAGTTGATTTGTCTAGCTAGAGCTATTATCAAAAACAACAAAGTTTTGATGCTGGACGAAGCTACAGCTAACGTAGATCCACAGTGAGTTGAAAATATTTCACGTATTTTTATACTTAATCTTATATACTTTAATTTTTGAAGGACTGATGCTTTGATCCAGAAGACGATAAGAAGGAAGTTTGTAAATTGTACGGTGATAACAGTGGCTCATAGATTGAATACAATAATGGATTCTGACAAGGTGTTGGTGATGGATGCTGGAAAAATAGCGGAATTCGATCATCCACATCTTCTCCTTCAGAACAAAAATGGAGTTTTCTATAATATGGTGATGGAAACTGGTAGATCGTCTTCAGAGCAACTTAGAAAAATTGCGGCAGATAGTTATCAAAAAGTTTTTGCTCTTCCCGAATGAAATTAAAATGGTTTTAATTAGTGATATTATATAAATAATTATATTTTCGATTGAATACATTTACATATTAGGTATCAAAAAAGAAATAAATCTAAGACATCTACAATTAGAATAATAAATTTTTGTAAACCAAAACCCGCACTGTTGCTTTGTATATAACCAAAAATTATATCCAAAAATATATCCACTCTACTATCATTTTTCCACAAAACAACTGATGCATTTAAATCTTCCTCACCATCCTAAAAACAAGCACTTATACTTATATTTAAATATAATTTCTACTTACTCTCGAACAGGAACATTTTTCATAATTTAAATATTTTTTATCCAATGATTTATTGACTGCAAGCTTCAGCATTCTACTCATTATACACTCAATGCAACGTTTCTTTTTTAAATACCATAAACAAAACTTTTTTTCCAGTGTAATCATGAGTTCGCTTAAACGTTTGCTCATTTTTGAACTATTCCAAAATCCAGTTATGTAAGTCTACAAAAAACTGTTTTTTCAAGATCGAATAGATCTTTACACTTGTATTTTTACTGTCAACTTTTTTGAATTGCTACGCAGTCACTTCTACCGGAAGTTGAGTTTATATAAATCAACAAAAACTTATTCACAGCCTATTAAGTTGCAAAAAGAAATAAAAAGGAGAGAAGGTGATACAATTAGAAAAAAAAAATACAACGTACTTCATTTGAATTCGTAAAAGATAAATGCAATTCCAAATCCTGAATCTTGTAGCTTGAATTTTCGTTGTTGACTATCAGACATAAACGCAGATCTATATTACCCAGAGCAAGGCTAAAATCAGCAAAAATTCACGATAATTATATGTATATGTGATTTTCACTGAAACCTAAAAGATCGATTGTGCCCCTTTACTTATACCTAGTTTCCGATAGGTTCCCAATAGGCTTCTACATTCTTCCTCTTCCACCCAGCAGAATGTTTAGAATATTACATTGAAGCTTTGACTCCCAAAGGGGTGTTTCAGCCCCTCTCTTTGCTAGTTCATCTGTTTTCACATAAAAGACATTATAATTTTTGTAACGTACCTGACTCTGCCTTCTCCATACAGTGGTAAGGCAGTTAAAAATTTTATATCGATACTATAGTCGGCACCTATCCCCAACGTTTCTAAAGAAACGTTTACATTTATACTTATTATTTTCACAGTGACATTATTTTCTACAACATTATCCACGATCACTGCATATTTGTATTTTAATGTCGAAAATCCAAATATAGATAAATTTCTCAACTCAAACTTTTCCATTCTAAAAAAAATGGATCACATATATATTATAGAATAGTATATTATTCAAAGAGTGTAGAATGATGGCTATTATTCACGCGGAAAACGAGCGAGCGCAGCGAATGAGCTTCCTAGTGAATATTAGCCATTCTACACTCCTCCACGACTAAAAAAAGAAAGCTTCCAGTGAGAATCGAACCCCAATCGTCCGCGCCAGAGTCAACTATTTCTACCACTAGGCAGTTTTCATCAATGCCCCAAAGCTTACTTACATTAAGCTATTCAAAATGCTTGGCGTGTTCAATGAGACGTCGTGAATTATTCCAACGTAACCAATTTTTTTCAAAGATTCCAAAGCTGCGTTTAGCGTTGTCCGAATAATGAAAGCTAAAAAATATCTACAAATATTAGTAAAACTACAATTTCCATGCTTGTATATTGGGAAAAAAAATGTACTTGCCTGTTAAATAGTCTTGTGTGGTATCAATATTTTTAACAAATAAAAAGCAGTAAAAAATAGTAAATAGTAACAGAACTTTCATGATTAGAACTCACTATCGAATGATATTATTTGTTGTGAGCTCAATTAAAAAAAAGATCATTAAAAATGCTGATGATAATGAGTTGAGGTATAGAATAAAAGGAATGATACAACTTGAATATTTTATTTATGAGAGACTCAAGTCATTTTCTTGCATGGTTATAACAATAGTATCATATATTTTGGTATATAATTGTTCCAAAGCTTCATTAGTTCTTATTTCCTTCTTTATATATTCATAATCTTTATTCATCCACGCTAATACTAAGCTTTCAATGTTGATATTTTGAAGAAAAGCTGCGTCCTAAAATATAACCACAATTAATTGTGCTATCTGTTTAGATACCAACATTTTTCTCACCTCTGAGCAGTAACATTCGATTCCTGACTCTGGTGAAGCATTTAGAAGCAAGTTAACTACAATTTCTAAAATGTTACTCAAAATGCAATTGATACAGTTCCCATTATAATCATACCACATACAAATTATTGGCTCTAAAAGATTGAGTAGGTTGGTTAAAAACTCACTGACCTCTACGCTTTTCCAAAACCCAGTAATGTATGTCTAAAAACAAAAAGATTTTGTAAATTTTAGGGCGAAGATGACAATCAGTGTCTCAAACTTACCGCCGAAGAATGACGAAATGATATTCCCAAGTTCAAATTGGCTAAGCTGGCATTGTGAAATGTCAGATGATCGTAGAGTGTGGTGTTGATATAGAAATTGAATTTGGACAAGCCCAATCTGGAAAAAAAGTTTATTTCAAAACACCAATTTAGGTTAGGTTAGAACTTACTTTATGGTACCAACTCCATATAAAGGAATCAAGTCCAAAATACCAATATCAAGATTGTACTCGCTTGTAATACCGATTTTATCAAATACACCAATAACAGAAATATTATTTTTATCAAATTTTTTCCTATCGGATGTAAAACCGACTACATTAGGATTTGCTTGAAGTGTATCCAATCCGTACACATGTAAATTCGTTAAATTCAAGTCTCCAACTCTGAAAAAAATATACATACAGTTAAATCTGGGATTATTTTTTGAAGAATTTAAAATTTATTGCCTGAATCTATATAGACGGTACTTACATGACATCCTGTAAGGATTCTGGTACAGTTAGTGTTATATTTGTTGTAATATTTGCTCCCTTTATGAACGATATAACGCTTTGGAGGATGAGATTTAACATACCTTAAACATATTTATTAGCTAGTCATACCCCTTTTAAAAATTTCATGATCATAAATAAATGAACCCTTTATGAAAACTTCCTAACCTCACTACGCCATGGCTACGCCCCCGATTTAAAAATTAGTCAACATGTTTTTTATTACAGAAAAAACTCTCCGCTTACCTGGACTTATGCTAGAACAGTTTCCTATAAATAGAAATAAAGAAAATGTGAAAACAAAAATTTTTACTCCCATTTTACTTGGATAAAAACCAACAAATTATCAATTTGTCTATTGATTTGATTCTAAAATCTCATTATCTCATTCATTATCTCAAGAGTACCTACGTGTTGGATACCATTTTAATCTTAATCATTTTCATGCTTATTAATTTGTATCATTCCTATCACAAAAGCAAAATTGTTGCATACAGCATTCTCAGAAGAACTATTATTAGTGGAAAGTGGGGTACCACAGAGATCTGTTCTGGGACCCTCGCTATTTATAGCATAGTCGTACTATCTTAAAATGACTAATAATAAATTACCAACAAACTATATTATTTTATTGATTGCTACAACAAACTTATTTATTTGTTATTGATCTTTTTTCTGGAAATATGCGTTTTTAGCTGTATTCATCAGTTGTAAAGTCATCGCTGAACCTGTTTCTAAAACCATTTTATGAAAATAACCATCTTCAATTTGCAAAAGTTTATGAGGATGATCGAATTCGACCATGGCTCCAAAACTCATCACTAGTACTTTGTCTGAATCCATTATAGTGTTCAGCCTATGGGCGATTGTGAGTACTGTACAGTCCGCAAATGTTTCACGAATTGTAGATTGTATTAAAGAGTCCGTCCTGTAGGAAAGAAAACAAATTTAATCTTGTGTTAAATAATTCGTTTAACAAGATACCTATGATCCACATTAGCTGTTGCTTCGTCCAATACTAAGATTTTATTGTCTTTTAAAATTGCTCTTGCCAAACATACCAATTGTCTTTGGCCCAAGCTAAAATTCGCTCCACCTTCTGCTACTTGGAAGTCCAAAGACTCTACGCTTTCTCTTAATTTCACCTAAAAATAAAAATTATAACCTGGAAATCTTATTTTTAAGTATAAACTACTATTTACTAAAATAAAATAAAGCTACTAGATTATAAATAAGTTTACACTAACTTGTTCTAAAGCGTTCCAGATCTTCTCGTCATCAAATTGGTTGAAAGGATCCAAATTGTATCGTAAAGTTGCTGAAAATAAAACTGGCTCTTGGGGTATTATTGAGATTCTTTTTCTTAAATCAGTAAGCCCCAAATCTTTGGTATCTATTCCGTCGATTAGTATGGATCCTTCCAAAGGAGCCAGATGGAATAAAGCAGATATTAAAGAAGACTTTCCGGCACCTGTACGTCCAACTATACCGATCTAAAGAATATTATAAATCAAATAAAAAGCGACAGGATGATAAAGTGATCAATTTGAGTATACCTTTTGTCCAGCATGAATAGAGAAGCTTAAATTTTTCAGAACAGGGGGATCATCTTCAATATATTTCATAGACAAATTCCTAAATTCAACATGTCCATCTTGCGGCCAACGTTCTTTCGGTATTTTTTCTTAAACACAAAAAAGTATTCACATAATTTAAAGACTAATTATATTTTAAATACCTTTTGGAGTTTCAAAAGGACCTTCATTGTCTATTTTAGTATATTGAAGAACCCTTTCCACACTTGTTAATTGGTTAATAACCTCTGCACTTTGTCTTGTACCAAACTGTAACATACCAGTCAATACCAAAGATTGGGATATAGCCAATCCAGCTAAACTACCATTAACATTAGAATCTAAAAATTAGTAAACCTCAACACCTGTTTCCAATCTGTATCTATAAAATATACTCACATATATGTAATATTACAAAAAAAAATATTATACAAGCTAGGAATATCACAGATAACAAATCAAGCCATAGTCCAAAGGAATTCATGCATCCTATGGTCAAATACCAAGCAGCAGTGTGTACATCCTGGAAAACAAATTGGAGTACTTGACTAATAATAATTAAAAAATTAAAAAACTCACTTGATGACCGTCAAATTCATCTTTCAAAATACCTTCAGTCTTAGAAGCTCTTATGGTGACAATACCATTAAGAGTAGAGTTCACATGTGAAAATACCGGAGATTTAGCTAAAATAAAAATAAAAATTAGAATTGTTAGATGGAAGAAGGAGATACTTACTGATTCCTTCTAAATGTTTAAGTACTTTTGCTGTTGAAAGGTACCAAGATCTGAATTTCACGAACAAAGCACCCAAAAATATTATTAAAATTATCATGTATGGACTTGAAATGCCAATGTTCACTAATATACCAGCTAGAACTAGGAAAATCTGAAATAAACAATCTTTAATCATATAATAACTCATATATTTTGGTGATTGTTACTTGAACGGTGTCCAATAATATCCTCGGCAATATTTCATCGATAGCTCCCATATCCTTAGCGAATCTATTAAGAATCCTACCGCTAGGATTAGTATCAAAAAATTTCATCGGTGCTTGTAATAATCTATGGAATATTTTCGAGTGTAGATTTATAGAAGCCATCATACAAGATTTAAAAAACAAAAATGATCTCGTTAAAGTAAGTATTATCGCTGATAGCAGTAGACCACTGTAGATGTACATTGCGGAATTGGTTTTAACAAGTTTGAAAGTATCTTCAGAGGTTTCTATAGTTTCAAAAATGTCAAAATCGATGTTAGTTCGAGATGGAGTTGAGTTGTATACATAATTTTGTAGGGATTTAAAAGTTTCTGTGGTGTTTAAAGGAATTAGTTGTATTGTTTGCCGTGTTTCTTCTTGAGAAGTCCTAAAATTGTTCTTTATATAACATTTTTTATTACATTACTTGTACTTACCAAACTGCCAACCAAAGATCAACCATAGCGCAAAGACTTTGTGCTAGAATAAGTAAAATCCCAAGTATAGCTAGCAAAAATATACTTTTTGCAGCTAGAAGATAGTGTTTGAACGGTTTGATATTTGGATCGTTACCAGACTCTTCTTCGTCGATTTGATCGTTTATAAAATCTGACATATCGCTCTAAAAAAATAATTATACACACCAATATTTATCATTATTATTCACTACTTACGCTAACATTAGAAATTCTTGAAGATCTTCTTGATGATAATTGTCTGGAAAGTTTGCGAAGAGTTGTAATTTTACTATCAGTATCAGTTGAAACTTCTTCTTTTTCTATTGCTTCATCTTCAGGTTCCATGATTTTTGTGAAGTCTAATTTTAAGCTGGATAGTTCATTGAACGTTCCTTGTGCTTCAATTTTCCCCTGCGAACAAATGAAAAGCCTTTCATGATTGCTGGAACTTAGAATTACTTCTACTGAGTAGAGTACAAAATATTTGAAAGACTGAATGAAGTTTTTGTAATAAATAAATAAAGAACCTTACGTTGTTAATGTAAATTATCAAATTCGCTTTTTTTAAATACTGTAACTGATGCGTAACCAAAATTCTAGTTTTCCCATGTAAGTGTATATGAATACATTGATCGAATAAATGTTTTCCAACGTGAGTATCAACAGCTGATAATGGGTCGTCTAATAAGTAGATATCTGCTTTTCTATAAATTGCTCTGGCTAAATTTATTCTAGCTCTTTGACCTCCACTTAAAGAAACTCCTTTTTCGCCTAAAATTAATATTTTGATAGTATCGGATAACATAAACGATTTACTTGTCTTTTACCTACTATAGTTCTATCTCCTTGAGGAAATTGTTCAAAATCTCTTTCCAGTGCGCAAACTTTAACAACTTTTTCATACCGAGATTTTTCATAAATGTTTCCAAACAATATGTTGTTACGTACAGTCGATTGAAAAAGCCATGGCTCTTGGGAACAGTAAGATATTTCTCCACCCATTTGAACTCCACCAGAATTTGCTGGCAACTCTCCCAGGATAAGCTGAAAATATGCCCTCTTAACTACATTGCTTCATCCGAATGTTAAATCTTACTTGTAATAAAGAACTTTTTCCCGCTCCTACCGGACCTATAACAGCGCAAAGAGTTCCTGGAGGTATCTCAAGATTAATATCACTTAAAGTACGTCCTTGCTCTGTCCAAGACGCGTTAACTTTCGACAGTAGTAACCCTTTTTGTTCCATCTTTCCTATGGCAGTATCTTCTTTTTCTTCCATTACTAGAAATGTCTGTAATCTTTGAACAGAAACCCATGCTTCAGCTCCCAAGGCAATTGCCATTGGAAAATAAAAAGCCAATGTCATTTGAAGAATGTTAAATGATTGAGCCAACGAAAATACTTTATCCGCAGTTATATCATTTCCTAAAATAAAAAAAGATAATATTGACAACAGAAATTGTATAGAAAATTAAAACTGCACTTGCCGAGCAGAACGAAGCAGACAATGCTACAACATAAACCTACTCGATCCATAAATACGCCACAACTAACGTAAATTGATCTTAAATATGACACCAAAGTGATTACTTTGATTTCTATATCTCTCGCTTTTTTGATCAGCTTTTCGAAAGGTTTTTCCCAGGCGTACATTTTAATAACCTGTATACCCGAAACAATTTCACTCATCAACTTTACTCTGTTGTCAGTCTTTTTAGAAATAACAAATCTAAGTTTACCAGCCATCTTGGCAATATAACCTAAAAAAGAATCAAACTTTAAACTATTTTGTATGGTTAGAATCCATAAAGTTCAACAAAACTAGTAAAAATGTATAATTTAACATCAAAGTAGATGAAGAAGATTGTCAACAATTGGGGAATATAGGACTGGGTTCACTGGCTTTACATAACTATGGTGGAGATGGACATAAGTGTCTTTTGTAGTGAATATACTAACTGCAGTTCAGAGACAAGCATCAGCGGAAAGCTTAATTCATATTAAATCATACATTTTGTGTTCTTATCTTAATTTATTGAACCTTAATAAATTATGTATAGAGTTGGTATTCACCTTGCACAAGTATAGACACAATCAACATGACTACTAGACCTGCTAGAGCAGATATACCGATTTGCTGCCACATAATGTACAAAATGAGAGCAGCTTGAATGGGCATCATCCACAAGGCGTGTAGAAATAAAAAAGCAAAATCAAAACGGCTAACATCGTTTGACAGCAAATTAACGACTTGACCTGCAGCTGTTAAACCCAATGAAGTGTTATTCAATCTTGAAATCTAATAAATAATATAAAAGATACAATTAAAAAATATTTATAATTTATAAATGAATTACCTTTCTGTAGATTAGTGAGGAAGATGCTATTCGAACTCTCATACCAATAGATTGAAATGCTAAATTGAGATGGTGAGTAAAAAATGTATGGAGCAGTGTAACTGTTATAAGTGACACACTGTGTATGTACAACGCATATCCAGTATCGTTAGTCTTATCATTTAATACTAATAGTAGTTGTGCGAGAAAATATGGTTTAGAGGACCTGAAAAAGTTTCAATATAAACTTTTTTTTATAAGTTTTAAGTGACTCACATGAAAATAATGTTTGTGAAGCCATAAAATATGCCGTGAATTGCGAATTCTACAAAAAAGGTTTTAATTATTGCTAATAAAAAACTTGGTTTTTTTGATTTGGTTTTAGCTTTGCGCAATTCATACTCCCAATGTTTTTCTAATTTATCCGCTAGCTCTTTGGATCTGTCTTTGTCCAAGGGTTTATACAAATCACCTAATTCTAAATCTTTCTTCCTTCCTTCCTTGACTAGTCCTATCAACCACCTATAAAAAAAATCATTCATTATTAACTTTAATTAATTTTGTTCCATCTGTTCCAACCTTACGTTCCCTGTACGTTTTCCAATACTCTTAATGCTAGAAATTGCATAGTTCTACCCTTTAGACATTTATTATGTTGAAAAAAACTTACCCAAAAAGTAATTTCGACAATAAACTCGACTCATTCCTTGGGTTTTCGACTTTCAAAGAATATCCTATATCCATGATTCATTCATAACAGTTAGATTTATAATTTTGATAGAAAATTTAATTCAACACAATGAAATGATTGTTGAAATAGTATTGCACAATAATTTATACTTGGGAAATGTTTAGATAGTATAATCTCATCTTTCATAAGCTTTAAGTTATGTAAATACAAAAAAAATGTGTTAATATTACATCAATGTCAAGTTATATTACATTTAACAATGGCTTAGCATTTGTAGCTTCTAGTTTCTAAAAATTATTAATTTATTTTAATAATTTTATGTATATCAGTAAAGCTAAGAAAATTGTGAAGATCCGGCAACATGTCACAAGAACTAAAGCGACCCAGCTAAGTTAGTCAGTTGTTTATGCGGTTCACGCCGTTACTTGTGTTGTGTTTAGATGGATAGGGTAAAATTAGTAAGAAAAACATGAAAATTTAATTATTTATTTCTCAATTTTGTTTATTTTCGTAGGTAATTTTAGCGATGTTTTTCAACTCTGCAGACATTGTCAATCCTGTTTCTAATACCAAGTCGTAAAAATATCCATCGGGATTTTGTAGAAGTTTGTATGGATGATCGAATTCAACCATATTTCCAAAATTCATTACAAGAACTCTATCTGAGTCCATGATGGTGTTCAATCTATGAGCTATCGTTAGTACTGTACAGTCTTTGAATATGTTGCGGATTGTTGTTTGAATTAAAGCGTCAGTTCTGAAACAAATAATTTTTTAGTGTATTAAATTTCTCCTAAATGTTTCCTAGTTACTTGTGATCTACATTTGCCGTAGCTTCGTCCAAAATCAAAATTTTATTGTTTTTCAAAATAGCTCTCGCTAAACACACCAGCTGCCTCTGTCCCAAACTGAAATTCCCTCCTCCTTCCGTCACCAAGACGTCCAATGATTCAATACTATCTTTCAATTCCACCTAAAAAAGAAAATGATATTGAGAAAGCACTCGAGCACTTGAAGATTGTAAAATTACCTGTTCTAGAGTATCCCAAATTTTATCATCATCAAATTCATTAAAAGGGTCTAAATTATATCTTATCGTGTCTGAAAACAATACTGGTTCTTGAGGTATTATAGATATCTTTTTTCTGAGATCAGTTAGACCTAGCTGCTTGGTATCAACTCCATCTATGAAAATTGACCCTTCTAAAGGTGTTAGGCGAAACAATGCTGATATTAAGGAGGATTTTCCTGCACCTGTACGACCAACTATTCCAATCTAAAACATATACAGTGTGTGCATTCCCTAACAAAAATAAAAATTATTGTTTACCTTTTCGCCTGGTCTTAGAACAAAGTCCAAGCATTTTAAAACAGGAGCTTCAGCTTCAACATAACTCATAGATAAATTTTTAAACTGAATCATTCCTCTTTTAGGCCAAGTTCCTTTAGGATTATTTCCTAGAAACGAATGTAACTGTAATATTTCTATATAAGTGGTGGTCTACGTACCTTTTGGTGTTTCAAATGGTCCTTCATTTTCTAAGTTGGTGTAATGGAGTATTCTTTCGATACTGGTTGAATAATTGACTGCTTCAGCTACTTGTCTCATACCGAATTGCAGCATGCCAGTAAGAATCATGCATTGGGAAATTCCCAAGCCTACTACGCTACCATTTACTCGAGAAACTTTAAAAACAAGTTGAATTAAAAACATTTTTGACGTTTAAATAATCTAGTGAATAAACTGCTACACAAAGGTTAGGGTAAGAGTTTAATTTTTCGAAAATTTTTACTCCTCACTTTCGAGTACTCCTGTATACAAAATATCATAGATACATGTTCGCTGATTTTTTTCCATTTTGTTTTATTATCTAAAAAAGTGGATTTCAAATTTCAGTTCAAAACTCTCATTATTATGGCCTGGACGATTTTTTAAACTAAAGTGTGAATAAGCCAAAAGTCATAATTTGCTAAAACTCAATATTCTCCTCAATTTTGTGCAGCAGTTTTATAATAATATGATCGATGAATTACTTACAGTCATTTAGAATAACAAAACTATATGTGACACAAGCTAAAAAAGCTACGCAAGTTGTATCCAGCATTAAACTGAAAAAATTCGTACATGCTATTGAAAGATACCAGGCTGAAGAGTGGACATCCTAAAATATAACAAGTTATTTGAAAAAAATAGCTCTCACGGTCTTTTTCTTGTCCATTTAGTCTTAGTCTTAGTCTTGGTCTTAGTCTTGGTCTTGGTCTTGGTCTTGGTCTTGGTCTTGGTCTTGATCTTGGTCTTGGTCTTGGTCTTGGTCTTGGTCTTGGTCTTGGTCTTGGTCTTGGTCTTGGTCTTGGTCTTGGTCTTGGTCTTGGTCTTGGTCTTGGTCTTGGTCTTGGTCTTGGTCTTGGTCTTGGTCTTGGTCTTGGTCTTGGTCTTGGTCTTGGTCTTGGTCTTGGTCTTGGTCTTGGTCTTGGTCTTGGTCTTGGTCTTGGTCTTGGTCTTGGTCTTGGTCTTGGTCTTGGTCTTGGTCTTGGTCTTGGTCTTGGTCTTGGTCTTGGTCTTGGTCTTGGTCTTGGTCTTGGTCTTGGTCTTGGTCTTGGTCTTGGTCTTGGTCTTGGTCTTGGTCTTGGTCTTGGTCTTGGTCTTGGTCTTGGTCTTGGTCTTGGTCTTGGTCTTGGTCTTAGTCTTAGTCTTTAACCTAAACAAAAAATAACTCACTTGGTGCTCATCAAACTCATTAATTAAAATTTCTTCAGCTTTCAAAGCTCTGATTGTAGTTAGTCCATTCATTGTAGAGGTTATATGTGAAAAAACTGGAGATTTCGCTAGAACATTAATTTATATTTAAACAAAGAAAATGTCCATAAGTTACACTCACTTTTCCCTTCTAAATGTTTCAATGTTTTAGCTGACGAAATGTAGTAAGATTTGCATTTCAATAAAATAATTCCCACTATAACTACAGCAACAATCATGTATGGGTTTGAGACGGTGATGTTTATTATAATACCAATAATGACAATTAGAATCTGAAAAAAGGAGGTAGAGGACATGTTATAATGTTTTTAGCACCTTACTTTTTCCAATTTTCATCCCATACAATTTCCAATGTAACGATACTTACTTGTATAACATCTAGTAGCGTTTTTGGTAGTATTTCATCGATAGCACCCAAATCTTTAGTGAATCTATTCAGAATTCTTCCACTGCTGTTGCTGTCGAAGAATCTCATCGGTGCTTTCAACAACTTGTGGAATATTTGAGAATGTAAATTCACCGAAGACATCATACATATTTTAAACAAAAAGTAGACACACAAAAATGTTACGATAATGAAGCCAAGTACGAGTCCACAATAACTGTACATGCAAATGCTTGTTTTGAATATTTTTGTTAGTGATCCGTTTATGTAAAGTTCGTCGAAAATATTATCAAAGTTGTTGTATGTTATTGAGATATTGGTGGGGTTAATTATAGAGCAATTATTATCTTGATCTGTTTTTAATGTTGGGGTATTTGAGTCGTTAGATTGTCGCATTTCTTCTTGAAGAGTCCTAAAAAATATATTTATGAATAGTAGTGAATAGTAGTGGTATTCCTACCTACCAAAAAGCTACCCAACTATCCACACATATTAAAAAGCATTGTAGAACTAAAATTAAAAAGAAAAAAACAAAAACTATTGGAAGATTTTTCGTGGCCAGTATATAGTTTTTGAAAGGTTTTGCGTTGGGCTTGCTTCCAATTTCTTCTTCTTCTCCATTTTTAAAGTATAATTGTTCCACACTGATTAAAATCTTGAAAAAAAAATCTGTAGGATGATTAAATTGTTGAATAAAAAAACTTACGCTTTGTTTTGACATCGTGGAAGCAGTTAGATCCGGTTTATAAAACTCAGCTTCTTTCTCAGATTCACATGGATCTACCAAAAGTTCTGTAAAATCGGATCCTTCCTTTAAAAGTTCTTCAAACGTTCCTTGATTGTCGATTTTACCCTACAAACAAAGTTTTGATTGGCTAAAAGGTATATCGGTTTTTAATATACTCACATCTTTGATGACAATAATCAAATCAGCTTTTTTCAAATACTGCAACTGATGAGTAACTAAAATTCTCGTTTTTCCTCTTAAATAATTATATATACATTCATGAAACAGATGTTTGCCAACGTGGGTGTCAACTGCAGACAGTGGGTCGTCTAATAAGTAGATATCTGCTTTTCTATATATTGCTCTGGCTAAATTTATTCTAGCTCTTTGACCACCACTTAAAGAAACCCCTTTTTCACCTAAAAAAAATATTCCTACTAACAACTTCTAAAAGGTTTACTTTACCATACCGACAATTGTACGATCTCCTTTTGTAAATTGTTCAAAATCTCTTTCTAGCGCACAAATTTTTACAACGTTTTTGTACCAACTTCTTTCGTATTCCATACCAAAAAGAATATTTTGACGTACAGTTGACTGAAACAACCAAGGTTCTTGCGAACAGTAAGAAATCTTCCCTGGAACTTCTCTTATTCCAGTTTTTACAGGCAATTCTCCAAGAAGAAGCTGGAAATTAAAAAAACTTAATGAATCCTTTAAAAAAAAATACACTTTTACCTGTAACAACGAGCTTTTCCCAGATCCAACACCTCCTACAACAGCGCATAAAGTACCAGGTTGTATTTCAAGGTTAATACTTTCTAGAGTACGTCCAGTTGATAACCAAGAAGCTGAAACATTGTCAAGCAATACGTTTGGGTTTTTTGATTCTTCTACTGATACTTCCCTTTCTTCGAGGCATAGAAACTGCTGTACTCTTTTGACAGAAACCCAAGCTTCTGCAGCTAAACCTACAGTCATTGAAAACATAACTGCCATAACCAGTTGAAGTGTACTGTATGTTTGGGATAACGAAAACACATTTTCAGCTGAAAGGTTGTTTCCTAAAATATTTTAACGTTAGATAGCTGGGGGTTATTAGGAATATACTATTTACCAAGTAATACAAAACAAATTAGGGTTGTACACAAAGCAACTCTTTGAGTAAATAACATACACCCTGTATATATTCCTTTTAAAAAAGAAGCACGAGTTACGTATCGTATTTCCGTAGCTCGAGCTATTTCGATGAGTTTTTCGAAAGGTTTTTCCCAAGCGTACATTTTTATGACTTGTATACCAGTTAGGATTTCACTCATCAATTTTGCTCTATAATCTGACTTTCTGGATATATTCACTCGAAGACTTCCAACAAATGATACTAAAAGCCCTGAAAGTGATAATAAATATTATACAACTATTTCATTTACAGTAATCTGATTTTATAAATACCTTGTACTGGTACTGTTAGAAGTACCATAGCTAGAAATCCTACAACTGACGAAAACCCCACTTGCATCCAGCAAATAGCAAACAGAATAGTTATTTGAAATGGCATCGCCCACAAAACGTGAATGGATGGCATTACCAGATCAAAACGAATTAAGTCATTTGAGAGTAAATTCACCACCTGCCCAGTTGTTATTTCTCCCAAAGCTTTTTGATTTAATCTAGTTATCTAAAAAAAATAATCAGGTAAACTGGCTTTGCTTTTAGTTTTAATGAAGGCATTGGCAGTCCCAAAATAGTGTGGTAATGCCTAGACAAAGTCTATTAACTAGCAATATATGGATTCCAGGACACACTGGAATAGATACAGCAGTTGAACTAGCACTGAACTGAAATACTTTTCTGGGAGCCTGAACACTTTTGCGGAAACAGCCCCAATGTAATATTGGAAGAAATAGGTGAAGCCAAAGGGAAGAGGGCTTGGACAATCAAAGATTCTTCTGAGTGACTACAACCTGTTGAGATCAAATGAGTATTAACAGGGATCCCAACGGGACATTGTCGCCTAAATGGGCACATGAAAAAGCTCAAAATACTGGATGAAGGAGAATGTAGATTCTGTGGCATGGAAGAAGAAATCTCCATCTACATACACCTAGGAGATTACTGGATGAAATAGGATCTTAGCGCTTGGAACACTGGCTATTCTGAAATAGAGGCAAGGATTTCATTGATCAGAGCTTGCAATTGGCATCTCAACTCATCATCATCATAGTAAAAAGTCTAATTAATACTAACTCAAACCTAACTCAACCTAGCCCATTATTTTGCAGACTGCTCTGTATATTTACTAATACCTTTCTGTATATTAGAGATGATAGAGCAACTCTAATTCTCATAGCAGTTGTTTGTAGAGCAAAACATCCATGGTGCATACCAAACGCTGTGAGCAACGAAACGATTATCAACATTGAGCTGCAAATATACATATCGGATCTTTTAACCACTTTATTTTTATCCGTAAACATCCCAATAAGTTTATTTAGAATAATAGGTCTTGCGGACCTGAAAATATTAATTTAAAATATTCGAATTATAGTTTCCCATTGTATCACTTACAGAAGTATACCAAACGTGTAAAACCAATGGAGTCCGTAAATTATTAATTCGCAAGTAAAAGTCTTGAGGATGACTTTCAGCAAGCTGGGATTACAATTCTTGGCTTTGGATCTAGTTACTTCTGCGTTCCAATTTTTTTCGAAGGTGTCTGTTAGATTTTTGGATTTGTTTTTATCTTGAAGTTTATACAAATCTGGTACTGACAAATCTTGCTTGGATCCTTTTTTGATAATAGGGAGCAGCCAGCTAGATAAATGAATAGATATCTATTGGGATAAATGTCAGAAAAGAAGCATGTGATTCAATTTTTGAAAATATATTGACAAATTTAAATTTAAACAAGTAATTCTCGAAAATCATATACATAACTTTTAGTTCATCGCGATTTTAAAAAAGAAGACGACAGAATTGCGGTCCTATGTCAACTCTTGTGTAACTAACTTCCTGTTTTAGTCTGTGTACGTCATAACAAATATGGCAAAGTTTTTAAATAATACAAAAGTAATAGTTTTATTTTCAAATTTATCTTTTTTGTGATAAATGAGAATTTTAAATTTTATATCTTACCAAAAAAACATTCTCGAAAATATGTTCGCATTCTGTATAGGATTTTCTGTTCTTAACTTAAATCCCGCATCCATAATGCAGCTTTCAAAAAAAATTGTAGCAAATACTATGACTATATGATGTATAAACAATATTTATTGACGCTTAAAGTACCTAGATAGGATATGAAAGCTACTTATTAAAAAAAATAATACGAGCTAGATATCATTCCAATAAATAGACAGGCTTTTTCTGGTTTATTAGTACCTTGATAAAATGTAGTTCATTATAATCGTTTTTTTTTCGACTTTTTTCTAATATCACTGTAGATTACAAAAAAGTCAATTGGTTTATTTGACTTCAACTATAACATATTGGTTTATAACATGTATTATGTTTTGGTTCAAAAGCTCCAGACTTTTGAGAATCTTATAAAGCTAGGTCTGTAGCCTGACCAGACTTGTTCAGGTATTAAATAAAAAACAATTTTGGTGTATAAAATATTTATTATCTACCATAAGACTCATTACTACGATACATCTATTATATACAACTCAAATTTTTTCAAAAAATATGTATTACTCAGTCATCCTTTTCTTCTATATGCTTAAGGTAAGCATTGCGAGCGATATTTTTGAGTTCCTGCGCCATATTCGGACTTGTCTCTAAGACCATTTTATAGAAATACCCATCTTCAATTTGCAAAAGGTTATGAGGATGATCAAACTCGACCACATTACCAAAACTCATGACAAGAACTTTGTCAGAATCCATGATAGTATTCAATCTATGCGCAATGGTAAGAACTGTACAATCCTTAAAGACTTTCCGAATTGTTCCTTGAATCAAATAATCAGTTCTGAAATAAAAAAATATTGTGTCAACGAAAGGAAAGTTTATCCAGAAAATATAAAAGATTCGTACTTGTGATCTACGTTAGCGGTTGCTTCGTCCAATATTAAAATTTTATTATTTTTCAAAATAGCTCTGGCTAAGCAAATCAACTGCCGTTGACCCAAACTGAAATTGGCTCCGCCTTCGGCTACTAGAAAGTCTAACGAATCCACACTATCTTTCATCTCAACCTAAAAGAATTCACCATCAATGTATAAACAAGTTTTTAACACCAACAACTACTCACAAGCTCTAAAGTATCCCAAATCTTATCATCGTCAAATTCATTAAAAGGATCCAAATTGTACCTCAACGTTTCTGAAAATAATACTGGCTCTTGAGGTATAATAGAGATCTTCTTCCTCAAATCCGTCAGTCCAAGATTGTTAATATCAACCCTATCGATTAACACAGACCCTTCTAACGGAGCCAATCGAAATAGAGCAGATATTAGAGAAGACTTTCCAGCACCAGTACGTCCAACTATACCGATCTGAATTAGAAAATGAAATAAAAAACCCCCCACAATCATCATTAGTAGTATCAAATACCTTTTCTCCTGGTTTGAAGACTACATTCAAATTTTTCAAGACAGGGGGATCGTTTTGAATATACTTCAAGTAAAGTTTTTTGAATTCGACATTTCCTCGCACTGGCCAGGTACCTTTTGGTCTTTTTTCTAAAAACAAATTTTACTTCACAGTATTAAAGTATGGTATTAATTTGGTTGGGTTACCTTTTGGTGTCTCAAACGGCCCTTCATTTTCTATAGTTGTATATTGGAGAATTCTCTCCACACTTGTCAAGTTATTAATAACTTCAGCTAGTTGTTTCATGCCGTATTGTAACATACCAGTAAGTACCATACATTGAGATACTGCTAAACCTACAGAGCTTCCGTTGACATTGGTAACTGCAATGGAAATGAATAATTTTCATAACCAAGCGAACTCAAAGAAAGCAGTTACTTACCAGAAGCCAAAATAACAAAGCTGAACGTGACAATGGCTAAAAACACTAGCACAATTAAATCTAGCCAAATACCAAATGCATTCATACATGCCAAAGTTAAGTACCATGCTGAAGTGTGTACATCCTGAAAGGAAAGCGAGCTATAATTGTGAGAAAAATAAATTCATAGAACTCACCTGGTGACGATCGAACTCATCTATTAATATATCTTCAGAATGTGACGCTCTTATGGTAACTATTCCACATAGTGTAGAGCTTACATGGGAAAAGACAGGCGATTTCGCTAAAATTAAAATCATTGGATTTAGATCTTATTGGATACTCCTTAACCTGGAGCAGCCCAGAGAGGAATTCTCCATGTGAAATGACTGTTGAGCCTGATAAAGACAGATACTTACTGATACCTTCCAGGTGTTTGAGTGTTTTGGCAGTTACCATGTACCAAGATCTGAATTTTAAATATACAGCTCCCATTATAACAAGAACTATGATCATTATTGGACTAGCTATAACTATATTAACCAAAATACCAGCCATTACCAAAAAAATCTATAATAAACAGTGATTAATTTTGTTAAATAATATTATGACAGTATTTTACCGAAATGGAATCCAGCAGTACTCTCGGTAAGATCTCGTCGATGCATCCGACATCTTTAGAAAATCTGTTTAAAATCCTCCCGCTAGGGTTCGTATCGAAAAATCTCATAGGTGCTTTCAATAATTTATTGAACATCATCGAATGCAAATTTTCCGAAGCCATTACAGACGATGTGAAAAATAAAAACGTTCTGCTCAATACTAGTAGTACGACTAAAATTATCATCGTTCCGTATATATACATGGCTGTCTCCGTTTTGTACAGTCTTTGTAAAGTACCATCCGCAATAACATAGTCAAACATGTTATTGATATTTAATGTGACATAAGATAAAATATCGTGAACATGTAGTTTTCTTATGATACGGTTCCATGCATTCATGGTACTCTTATCGATGCTGATATTTTTGGTACCAGAGGAAAAGTTATGGTGATCGAAGAAATGATGCTCGATATTGGTAATATTGTGAGGGTTGTTAAATAAGTCGAAATTTTTAGTGGCTATGTCGTTTTTGCTTCCAAAAAATTCTTTGTTAAATTTTTCAGGTTTGTAGAAGACCTGGTCGCTGTTTCTGTCACTGTTGTTTTTGTTTTCGAAGAATCCATGCTCTTTTTCGATGTTGTTAGGCTTGTTGAAGATATTTTCATTGTTTTCATTACTGTTGTTTTTGTTTTCGAAGAAGCCATGCTCTTTTTCGATGTTGGTAGGCTTGTTGAAGATATTTTCACTGGAGCTGTTTTTGTTTTCGAAGAAGCCATCCTCTTTTTCGATGTTGTTAGGCTTGTTGAAGATATTTTCATTGTTTTTATTACTGTTGTTTTTGTTTTCGAAGAAGCCATGCTCTTTTTCGATGCTGGTAGGTTTGTTGAAGATATTTTCATTAGAGTTGTTTTTGTTTTCGAAGAAGCCATGCTCTTTTTCGATGTTATTAGGCTTGTTGAAGATATTTTCATGGTTTTCATTACTGTTGTTTTTGTTTTTGAAGAAACTATGCTCTTTTTCAATGTTGGTAGGCTTGTTGAAGTTATTGTTATTGTTTGTATCACTGTTGTTTTTGTTTTCGAGAAAGCCATGCTCTTTTTCGATGTTGTTAGGCTTGTTTAAGATATTTTCATTGTTTTCATTACTGTTGTTTTTGGTTTCGAAGAAGCTATGTTCTTTTTCGATGTTGTTAGGCTTGTTGAAGATATTTTCATTGTTTTCATTACTGTTGTTTTTGTTTTCGAAGAAACTATGCTCTTTTTCGATGTTGGTAGGCTTCTTGGAGATATTTTCATTAGAGTTGTTCTTGTTTTCGAAGAAGCCATGCTCTTTTTCGATGTTGGTAGGCTTGTTGAAAATATTTTCGTTAGAGTTGTTTTTGTTTTCGAAGAAGCCATGCTCTTTTTCGATGTTGCTAGGCTTCTTGGAGATATTTTCATTAGAGTTGTTCTTGTTTTCGAAGAAGCCATGCTCTTTTTCGATGTTGGTAGGCTTGTTGAAAATATTTTCGTTAGAGTTGTTTTTGTTTTCGAAGAAGCCATGCTCTTTTTCGATGTTGCTAGGCTTCTTGGAGATATTTTCATTAGAGTTGTTCTTGTTTTCGAAGAAGCCATGCTCTTTTTCGATGTTGGTAGGCTTGTTGAAGATATTTTCATTGTTTTTGTCACTGTTGTTTTTGTTTTCGAAGAAACTATGCTCTTTTTCGATGTTGTTAGGCTTGTTGAAGATATTTTCATTAGAGTTGTTTTTGTTTTCGAAGAAGCCATGCTCTTTTTCGATACTGGTAGGCTTGTTGAAGATATTTTCATCGGAGTTGTTTTTGTTTTCAAAGATGCCATGCTCTTTTTCGATGTTCTTAGGCTTGTTAAAGTTATTGTCATTGTTTATATCACTATTGTTTTTCTTTTCGAAGAATTCCTGCTCTATTTTGTTGTGAGGCTTGTTGTATCTATCGGTATTATCGACTCTTTTGTCATGAAGATTATCCATGAATCCGTAATTGTTATTGGCAATCTCATTTCTATTGACAAAGGAAGTTTGTCTCTTTCTTATTCTTTTATTATCATTGTTATAGAAACTATGATTAGTATCGATACTATGATTATTTTTATCAAAGAAATTATACTCTTTATCAATTGCATGCTCATCATGATTTTTGACAATATCAAGAACTCTATTATTGACAGTGTTATCACTATAATTTTTTTTAACCTCTTCATAGTATTTGTTGAACAACTGACTATTACTACTATCATTTTGTTTCTTGAAGTACTCAACATGATTATATGGATTCAAACTACCATTATTATATTTATTTGTATTGTTAAACATGTCCGGGTATATTTGTATTATTATAGTACCATTGGAATGACGAATTTGTTCTTGAGACGTCCTAAAGTACACCAAAATTAGATTCAAATATTTATATAAAATTTATACTACTCACCAAAGTGTCAACCATTGATCAATACCAACAATTAAAGCTTGAGAAGATATTAGTAAAAATATAACTAAAACCACCAAGCTGTTATATTTAACAGATGCCAGATAGTTTTTGAAAGGTTTACTGTTGGGACCGTCTCCTGATTTCTCTTCTGTTATTTGATTTGCTTCTTTTTCCGAGATATCACTCTATAAGTAATAAAATATTATAGTTAAGGAAGCTTTATACGAAGCTGTGCCACGTAGCTTCAAATAGGTTAGCCAAGCTATATATATAACCATAAAACCTCTACTTACACTAGATAAAGACATTAAAGACATTTTTGTACTGGATGTAATCGAAAACTTTCTACATTCTTCTGTGTCTGAGTTAGCTAGATCTGTATCAGCATCTTCCTTGATATTTTCTTCAGTTTCGTCGGCAGCCACTAATATTTTAGTAAAATCTAAATTACAGTTTGATAATTCTTCAAATGTACCTTGTGCTTCAACTATACCCTAATAATAAATTGAATAATTATTATAATTTTTTGTTAATTATGTATAAAAATACTTACATCGTTAAGAACTATTATCAAATCGGCTTTCTTCAAATATTGCAATTGATGCGTTACTAAAATTCTGGTTTTTCCTTTTAAAAACTCGCAAATACATTCGTTGAATAGGTGTTTTCCTACGTGTATGTCAACTGCAGATAGTGGGTCATCTAATAAATATATATCTGCTTTTCGATACACTGCTCTGGCTAAATTTATTCTAGCTCTCTGTCCTCCGCTTAAAGAAACTCCTTTTTCGCCTAAAATATTAACAAATGTATCTTGTTCCTACACAAAAAATGCTCACAAGTCTTACCTACAATAGTTCTATCTCCATGTGGAAACTGTTCGAAATCACTTTCCAATGCACAAACTTTTACAACCCTTTTATACAAATTTTTATCATAGTGGTTCCCGAAAATAATATTATTACGCACTGTCGATTGGAAAAGCCATGGTTGTTGTGCACTGTAAGATATTTCACCCCCAATTTCAATACTTCCACATAACGTAGGTAATTCCCCAGTTAGAAGCTGAAATAATTTTTTTTAAAAACTTCATTTTAAGCATTAAAAATTGAAAAATTACTTGTAGTAACGAGCTTTTTCCAGATCCCACGGGACCCACAATAGCACAAAGTGTACCAGGTCGTATTCGAATATTAATATCTTCTAAAGTACATTCCATATCTGTCCAAGAAGCATCAACATAAGAAATCGTTACACCAGTTTTTCTTGGTCCCTGTATAATATCCTCGTCATCTTTTTCTTCAAGATCTAAAAATTCTTCCAGTCTTCGAATTGAAATTAAAGCTTCCGTTCCTATACTAACAGCTAATGGATATACCACTGCCATTGCCAGTTGTAATATACCAAAAGATTGAGCCATCGAAAATACTCTATCGGCAGATATTATATTACCTAAAAATTTGTTTATAAAATTTTTTATTAATTCATATTTTAAAACTTACCAAGTAAAACGTATGTTAAAAGAGTGATAAATAAAGATAATTTATCTGAAAATATCATGGTGCTGGCATAAAGTCCTCGAACAAAAGATGCAGAGTTGATGTCTTTCATTTCAGCCGTTCTAGTTTGCTTCACTAACTTTTCGAATGGTTTTTCCCACGCATACATTTTTATTACTTGAATCCCCGATACTATCTCGCTCATTAACTTAACTCTACTATCAGTCTTTTTAGAGACACTTGTACGAAGCTTACCGACGTATTTTGCTAAAAATCCTTTAAAGAAAAATATAAATTTCAAGATCTAAACTTGTTTCCAATACTAAGCTTTCCATACCTTGTACTGGTACTGTAAGTAATACCATCGTAGCTATTCCAGATACAGCTGCGACACCTACTTGTTGCCAGATTATTAAAAAAACTACTACTACTTGGAAAGGCATCACCCATATTGCATGAATTACCGGAATAGCCAGATCGAAACGACTTAGATCATTCGAAAGAATATTCACTACTTTTCCAGCTGGTGTTTCACCCAAAGATCTATGGTTCAAGCGAGTAATCTAGAAAAAATTATGAACTACTACCACTTAGTTAACAAAAATACGCAAGGAGACGAAGAAGTAGATGAGGAATCAGCACCTCGCTCATTGGAATGCTCTGCAGGGTCCTAAACAATCCAAACTTCTACTGAACGCATGGACCGATGGACTCGCTAGGGCAGCTACTGAACTACCAAGGAGTAGGCTAAGGGCGAGTTGTACCAAACGCCTAAACTCGGTTTAATGTTAACTGATGATTAGACTGATGTAATTGTTGATAATAAATACATCAATCAGACACAGTCTAAACACCAGTTATCATTAAACCGAGTTTAGGTGTTTGGTACAACTCGCCCTAAGGAAGATAGCAGGACTCCTAACAGGGCACTGCTTTATGAGGAAACACCTCCACAACTTAGGAGTGGAGGAAAGTTCTCTATGTAGGGGTTGCGGCATGACTGTTCTCTTAGAGTGTCCACACTGGGCTGTACTACGCAGGCGAATCTTCGGAGACACAAGCAGGCATCCATTGAAAAAGGTTGTGGCCTTCATTGAAGAACTCGGCTTCATGGATGTCTAGGTAGCAGGAATGGCACAATAGGCCCACCAGTGGCCTCAGTGCCGAAACCTTGGCTTGGGTTTGTCCAGTACAAGGCTCGCCTACACATTTAGTAGTAGTAGTGGTTAACAAACCAGTTTTAATGACATTTGGAATATCTCTAAGAACAAGTAGTTCTTTCAAACCTAGTAACATCTTTTCCAGCAAGTAATTTTTTCCTAAATAAAAGGAAATAAAGTGAAATAATCAATTTTTGTTACCTTTCTATACACCAAAGAAGATGTAGCTATTCGTACCCGCATACCAATGGCTTGCATGGCAAAATTCATGTGGTGGATACTCATGGTTGAAAGAAATGACGTTAATATAAGTGCCACACTGTAAATGTACATCAAATAATTTTTGCTGACATCTTTGTCAGCGAATAATTTAATTAGTTTTGCCAAAATTATCGGTCGTAAGCATCTGAAATGGTAATTTTTTATCAATTTCATTCATTCATTACAATTAGGAATTCTAGGACACAGCTTCTTGGAGGTTACTGGATAGAAAAGGGACATTGAATCCTGTAGATATCCTAAAACTCCTCTGGGAAATAGGACTAAAGGAAACACTGGTCCATGAGACTCTCCTCAGGTACTTAAGGGGCATAATAAACCCTTTAGGTATCAGCAAATGTCACATGGGTCTATTTTTTGATAAGATGAACAAACTATATGAAAAAATTATAGTTTACTTACATGATAATCACGTTGGTGTAAAACCAAACGAATCCGAAAAGCAAAAATTCCTTGTAAAATTGCTTCCATAGTGCTTTAAGTAAGCTGGGTGTACTTTTTTTTTCTCGGGATATTCGAACTTCATTACTCCAGTGTTCTTCGAGTTTGTCTGTTAAATCGCGTGATTTGTCCTTTTTTAAAACTTTGTATAAATTTTCCAATTCTAGGCCTTCGTTTACTCCTTTTTTAATCAAAGGTATTACCCACCTATAAACATTTATAATAAACTAAATGATATCGTGAAAAATCTAAATCTTACAAAATAAATAGCTTGGACAATATACTGATGTTCCTTCTTCTAGGATTTTCAGATAATAAAGAATAAACATAACCATTGTCCATAGTAACACTGGATAAAATCCCGAAATTAACATTGAATTTAAGTGAATAGCTTTAAAATTTGTATAAATACTCATAATTATAAAAAGATTTTTAATATCTCGGTTGGTGACACGATAATACCTAACATCCGGTATCAGTTATATATTATTTCAGTTATTTCATTGAAGCTGCTTATGTTTAAAATTCACGTAACCACAAATTATGACTTTACTCTTCCAAAACCTCCATTCACCTACTTTCCAACTGCACAACACTCCAGAATCCTAGAGCACAGTATCTGTGAGATTATGGGATAGAAGAGGAGCATTTACCTATAAGTTGAAACCTGCAGATATCCTAAATTTTATCCTGGAGAAACTAAGTAGAAGTAAGGGGGCACAATAAATCTTTCAGGTTACCCCAAAAATACATAAATACATTCATACATAAGCCAGTACTTATCATGAAGAGCAAGAACCCAAAATCACATCATGAATCCAATGATTTGCGATCCTAAATAGGTCACACTGTATAAATAATTTCAATTTTTGTTACTCACCCGAAAAAAAGCCTACTGAAAATTCCAACATTTTTTTTGGGATTTTCCAAATTTAACTTAAATCCCAAATCCATTCTAGAAAATAATCGACATCATAAGTAAAATAGATCGACATTTATTCCATTGAAAATATTTTCAATAAAAAATTATTATCGATAACTCATATCATACCAAGTTTTTCTTACAATGAACTCAATTCCAGTGGAAATAGTATTGAAAATACAGGAAGAATCAAAGTTATCATTTCCTATATACCAAACACCCACGAATAATCGAGAATAGAGTTGCGTAACTCTTAAATGAAAATGTGATAGTTTAACTAAATTATTAGCGATTTAATTTGTAGATCTGACCAGGCTCTAGGTAGACCTATTCCAGTGATTTAAGATATTTTTCCAGACCTCCAGGCTGTTTTAGACTCATAAACTCTGGGCATTGTTGTCTTTGACTGATATCTGAGGAGATTAACTTCAGAAATCTGCATAATATTGAGAAACCTTTGAAAACGACACAGCACACGCTTATTCTGGTAAAATGTACTGTAGGTTCCGAAATTAACTGACATAAAGTGATTTTAATAAACCTCCTAAGTGCATTTTTAATCTTACCACTTATCCGGTATTGAAAAATCTCAAGGAAATATAGAGAATACGAAATAATCTGTATTGGAATTTTAATCTTAATTTACTGTTGATAATAGTTATCGTTTGATGAAGGCTAATCCTTTCAAAAATTCGTGATAAAAGAAATTCATTGCCAAGAAATATTTTGAAATTAGACGGAAAATGAAATTTTCATGATTAAAATTAAAATCCTTGAAATTAAAAATAGTGATAAGATGTTGGTGCTACTGATAAGGCTAAAGGAGTGGTCAGTAGTTAAAAAAAAACAAAGAATTTTATCTAAACTATAGACTTTATTAAATTTTTAAGAATAAATACACATAAATCTGCTTAGTGCTATTTTTCCCCACTTCACAGTTTAAATTTATTGAACAGAAACTAATTATTTTCATCTTGCTCCGCTATATGTTTGTCATAAGCTTTCTTAGCCACATTTTTCAGCTCCTCCGCCATACCGGGGCTTGTTTCCAGAACCATTTTAAGGAAATGACCGTCTTCTATTTGCAAAAGATTATGTGGATGATCGAATTCAATCATATTACCAAAACTCATTACTAGAACTTTGTCTGAATCCATGATAGTGTTTAGTCTATGCGCAATGGTGAGAACTGTGCACTCTTTGAAGACTTTGCGGATTGTTGCTTGAATTAGTGCATCGGTTCTAAAATAAATAAGGTTAATATTTGTAGAAATAAAGTTGTGAGGAATAGTTTTACCTTTGGTCTACGTTAGCGGTTGCTTCGTCCAATACTAAAATTTTATTATCTTTTAAAATAGCTCTCGCTAAGCAAATCAACTGTCTTTGACCCAAACTGAAATTAGAGCCTCCTTCTGCTACCAAAAAATCTAAAGAATCCACGCTTTCTTTTAATTCAACCTAAAAAAACCAAAATTACAAACCCTTATAAATAAAATACGGATCCAACTTACCATTTCTAGAGCATCCCAAATTTTATCATCGTCAAATTCACCAAAAGGATCCAAATTGTACCTCAAAGTTTCTGAAAATAAAACTGGCTCTTGTGGTATAATAGAAATCTTCTTTCTTAGATCTGTCAGTCCGAGATTGTTAATATCGACTTTATCGATTAACACAGACCCTTCTAACGGAGCCAGTCGAAATAGAGCAGATATTAGAGAAGACTTTCCAGCACCAGTACGTCCAACTATACCAATCTGAATAAGAAAATGGAATAGAAAACTTTCATGTAACTAAATATATGTTGAATTACCTTTTCTCCAGGTTTAAAAGTAAAGTTCAAATCTTTCAATACTGGGGGATCAGTTTCTACATATTTCAAGCATAAATCTTTAAATTCTATATTACCTCTTCTAGGCCATGTACCTTTTGGTCTTTTATCTGGAAAACATACAAAATATTATTTAAATATAAAAAAAATTCCTCATCTATACCTACCTCTGGGTGTCTCAAAAGGTCCTTCACTATCAATTTTAGTATATTGAAGAACTCTATCAACACTCGTTAAATTGTTGATAACTTCAGCAAGCTGCTTAGTACCAAATTGAAGTACACCAGTCAGTACCATACATTGAGAGATAGCTAAGCCAGCTACACTACCATCTACTCGACTAACTGAAAAATCCATATTTTTAGTTGAATATTAAACACAGTTTAAATAACTTACTAGTATCCCAAATAACAAAACTAAACGTTACTACGGCTAGTAGTACCACGACAATTAAGTCGAGCCAAAAACCAAATCCGTTCATACAAGCAATCGTGTAGTACCATGCAGAAGTGTGAACATCTTGGTGAGAGTCAAATTCGTTTATCAAAACGTCTTCTGCGTTAGATGCTCTTATTGTGACAATACCATTAAGGGTGGAGTTGATGTGAGAAAAAACTGGGGATTTTGCTGTAACATCAAATGATTTTAAGTTAGTAATAATATATTCACTAAATACTTGGTACTTACCCATTCCTTCTATATGCTTAAGTAATCTAGCTGTAACTAAGTACCAAGCTCTGAATTTCATGTAAATGATTCCTAATATAACGAGGATGATGATCATAAAAGGACTTGCGACAACAATATTTACCAAAACACCAGCTAGAATGAGGAAAATTGACAGTGCATCGAGTAGTACCCTCGGAAAAACTTCATCGATCGATCCGATATCTTTGGAAAATCTGTTTAAAATTCTTCCACTCGGGTTCGTATCGAAAAATCTCATAGGAGCTATAAGTAATTTGTGGAACATCATGTAATGTAGATTCTTGGAGGATAACATGCAAGCTTTGGCGAATAAAAACGTTCTGGTTATGATAAACAAGATGGCTAGGATCAGTAATGCTCCATAAATATACATAGCGCAAGTAGTTTTTATCACGCTTTGTACAGTACCATCAAAAGATATGACATAATCAAACATATCATTAATGTTAAAGCTGGATACAAGAAAGGTCCAGCTAAACTGCGAATCGGTACTGTTTGAATTCATAGTACTATTAACAGCAGTCGTAGGGGTTGGATTCCAATTGAAAGTAGTACTTTTTATTTCGTTAAAATCAGATTTGTTTGGTGCTGGGTAAAAAGTTGGGTTTATATTGGCCAATTTTAAACTTTGATTCCTTAATTGTTCTTGAGATGTCCTAAAATCAAAAAAAGGGGTGAATGATGAAAAATTTTCGTACTACTGTTGACTTACCAAGCTGTTAACCATTGGTCGATTCCTACAAGTACTGCTTGAGAACCTACCAATAAAAATATCACAAACGAAACCAAAACAATATTTCTTGCTGCAGCCATATAGCTCTTCAATGGTTTACTGTTGGGATCTTGACCTGATTCTTCTTCAGCAATCTGATCATCATCCATTTGTGTGTCACTCTATAAACAAAAAGATATTTATAAATTCAATATTAAAGATTTTGTCGAAAAACTCACGCTAGCTGTAGAAATTGTGGACATTTTTCTACTAGAAACACTCGAATACTTCCTACCTCCATCCGAAGCGACTGAAAATTTTCTAGCTCCATCTACAGCCGACGAAAATCGTCTACTTGTGTCGAAAGTAGGAGGCGCAGCTTCTGTAACTTCTTCTTTCTTTTCATCAGTCTCGTCAGAAGCTATTAATAGTTTTGTAAAGTCTAAGTTGCAGCTTGAAAGTTCGTGGAAAGTTCCTTTAGCTTCTACTATACCCTATAAGTATATAAATTGTAATATTTTCAAGGTAAGTAAAATGTTTTTCAGCTTACTTCGTTTAGAACGATGATTAGATCGGCTTTTTTTAAATATTGCAGTTGATGTGTTACTAGAATTCTAGTTTTTCCGCGTAAATGTTCATAAATACACTGATCGAATAAATGTTTTCCAACATGAGTATCAACTGCGGACAATGGGTCGTCTAATAAGTAGATATCTGCTTTTCTGTAAATTGCTCTGGCTAAATTTATTCTAGCTCTTTGACCTCCACTTAAAGAAACTCCTTTTTCACCTAAAATATTAACAAACGTATTAACATCTTGTTCCTACACAAAAAACGCTTCAATTCTTACCTACAATAGTTCTATCTCCATGTGGAAACTGTTCCAAATCTCTTTCTAAAGCACATACTTTGACAACTTTATTATACCATTTTTTGTCATAGCGATTTCCGAACAAAATATTATTCCGTACAGTCGACTGAAAGAGCCAAGGTTCTTGTGAGCTGTAGGAAATATTCCCTCCTACTTGTACTGTCCCATGTGTTGCAGGTAACTCCCCCAAAATCAGCTAAAATGAAAGCAAAGAATGAATCACCCTCAGAGTATCTAAACTATTTTAATAGAAATTACTTGTAGCAATGAACTCTTTCCAGCTCCCACAGGTCCCACCACAGCGCATAGAGTTCCTGGTGGTATCTTAAGATTAATATCATCCAAAGTATGTCCTATATCCGTCCAAGAAGCGACAACATCTATAAGTGTTACACCAGTTTTCTTCACGTCCTTTATAATATCATCTTCTTCTTTTTCTTCCAGAGCAAGAAACTCTTCCAATCTTCTTACAGATATCAAAGTTTCAGCACCTGTACTCAATGCTAATGGAAAAAATACTGCCAAAGCCAACTGTAGCAAGCTAAAAGCTTGCGCCATGGAAAATACCACGTCGGCTGATAAGACATTTCCTAGAAAAAATACAAGTAGTAAAAGTCTGTTTTATATAATTGAAAATTTGTAACTTACCGAGCACAATAAAGGTAATAAGAGTGGTAAATAAAGCTAATCTGTCTGCAAACACCATGCAGCTTGCGTAAACTCCTCTTAAATAAGTGGCAGAGGTGATGTCTTTCATTTCAGAGGATCTGGCTTGTTCGACGAGTTTTTCAAAAGGTTTTTCCCAGCCGTACATTTTGATGACTTGAATACCAGCTACGATTTCACTCATTAACTTGACTCTACTGTCAGTTTTTTTGGAAATACTTTCACGTAACCTTCCAACAAACTTTGTTAGAAAAGCTTGAAAAGAAAAATGTTTTTAATAAAAATTTCGAAGGGAATATTAAGGTAGGCTTACACTGGATTGGTACGGTTATAACCACCATGGTTACTATCCCGGTTACTGATGCTATTCCAACTTGATTATAAACAACAAATAATAGAACTATAACTTGAAATGGCATCACCCAAATCCCGTGTATTACTGGTAAGGACAAGTCGAAGCGAACCATGTCGTTGGAGAGTAAATTTACAATTTGTCCAGAGGCTGTTTGGCCTAAAGATTTTTGGTTCAATCGAATAATCTGAAAAGAAGATTTTAACCTTTTCGTTTTTGAATATTATTAGGTAGAGTTACCTTTCTGTAAACTAGAGAAGACAAAGCTACTCTAATTCTCATCCCGACGGCACCCATAGAAAAAAAAGTGTGGTGCAGAATTAGTAGAGAAACAAATGAAGTCAGTATTACTCCTACAGCGTAATAGTACATATCAGCAATAGTTCCATTGCTTCTTACTAAAAACAAGTTTATTAACCTGGCTAGAATTATTGGCCTCATACAGCTAAAAGAAGAGAAAAGAATATTAAACAATAAGTTAATAATATACAGGGTGCTACTTACAGAACTATTACGTTCGAAAAAAACCACAGGAGTCCATAAATTAAGCTTTCAACGTAAAACTGTTTGATGATGACTTTAAGCAAGTTTGGTTTTCCATTTTTATGTTTCGCCCTTTTAATTTCCTCTTCCCAATTTCTTTCCATTTTGTCAGCTAACAAATCTGATTTGTCCTTTTCTAATACTTTATATAAACTATCAATTTCCAACTCGTGATTTATGCTTCGTTTAACTAAGGGTATCACCCACCTGAAGATAAATTTTATATAGTTACAAAGGGATGCTTTATGCAAAAGAATTTACCAGAAGTGGTGAAGCTACTACCATGGTATAGCTTGATAAAGGACACAGAGGACAAAAGATTATCATGATGACAGATAGTCAAGGAGTCATTAAGGCACTGAGCTCTTAATCAGTTCCAAAATGGTGTGAGAATGCCTAGACAAACTCAATGAACTAGGAGAGAACAATACAGTTACCTTACTATGGATTCCAGGACACACTGGAATAGAAGGAAATGAAATAGCAGATGGACTAGCAAAGAGGGGGACCAAAATACCTTTCTGGGGGTCTGGCCCTTTTGCGGAATCAGTCCCAATGTAATATTGGAAGAAATAAGTGAAGCAGAGAGAAAGAGAAGATCCAAGATCAGGGATCCTGACGGGACATTGTCGCCTGAATGGGCACCTGAGAAAACTCAAAATAGTGGAGGAAAAAGAATGCAGATATTGTAGCATGGAAGAAGGAACACAGTACCTGGAAGATTACTGGATAGAAGAGGAACATTTACCAAAGTTGAAGCCTGCAGATATCCTGAAATTCCTCCGGGAAATAGCACTAAAGGAGCTACTAGTTTCAGAGACTCTCCTCAGAAACTAAGTAGAAGTAAGGAGGCACAATAGATCTATTAGGTCTAAGTAAATGTTTCCCCAGATACATACATAGATGGTACAGCTTCTGGTAGACTACGAGATAGTAGAAAAAGAGGTACTCACCCAAAAAATACTCTTGAGAACACATTGGCGCGCCTTTTAGGATTTTCTAAAGTTAGAGAAAATCCTAAATCCATCGTGAGATTATTCTAATCAAAATTTTCACTTTAACAACATTGAAAACGGTTTTTTTTTCATTAAAACTTTTATTTAATCTTCGCAAAAATAAGGATAAAGTGTATCTCTGCTAAAACAAAAAGGAACTGGAAGTTACTATTAAAACAGGAAAAAAATTTTATAAATAAATATTCCTCGGCTGATTAGAAATTTTTCAAGGCGCTCTGAAACCTTTGAGATATGCTATGATTATCCTGTTTGCGATAAATTATATGTGGGTAGGGAAAGGGGGAATGGAACACAGAGGTGGATCTTGATAAAGTTAAATTTTGATTTATGAGATGTTGTTAGATTTTTTTTAATTTGATAGTTTGTTTAATGATAGTTTTTTCACGCTATTTCAGTATGTAGCTATGAAATTTTTTTAAGAAGAAATAACTATTTGACTTACACAGAGTCAAAAAATTGTTTTAACGTTTTTTAAAACTAAATAAATATGCAATTTCCTTCCAAAATAATCAACAAAAGGTGGTATTAATGAGATTAGAAAAAAATAATTTGATTAAATCGAGATTATCTCGATAAAATCTGACTTTATCGCCAAACTGAAGGCTATTGAAACTCTAATAATTGTTTTTTAGATAAAACGTGCAACTGTAGGCTCATTTCGGTCGTTAAAATTAATAAATATATTTATGATGAAATTTTTTGATTATAACTTTTTGTGGTTATGCCTATCTAGTAACTTTTTCTGGATTTCTGGTTCAAAGAGAGGATATAAACTTCCGGTTTTTAATATTTTCTTTATCTTATATCCGGTTTTATCTATTTTATGTAACATCCTAGTTAGGGAGTTTTTTACAGGGAGAGAACTTAGAATGAGATAACAAAACCTGTGGTTTTTACAATTTTTGCACCCAGGTGGACTTTACTTACGCTGTCAAGAATGTATAAGTTAGTTTGAAGCTCAAGAAATGTTGTATCGTTTAAAAATTGAGGTTTTAAAAAGAAATCAAAAAAATTTTATTGATACCAAAATAGCAGCTTGATTTATCGAGTATTGAAGGCTAATCGGATGTAATTTTTTCAATTACGATTTAATCAGCTCGAAATTTTATCGCTATTGTGTAATAATATCCGATTTTCACCGCTAATCTACTAAAATTCATACAGGGTTAATCATTTTCTTATTTGAATTTTTTGTTTCTCATTTTTATTGATAATTTTTCTATACAGGGTGATTCATGGGCCAAATTGTAAATTTACGTTCAGAAGGCCAAAATAATGATATTTTCATTAACAATAATGGGTCTTAGTCTGCTCCTTACTGAGGTACAGGATGTTAAAGCGAAAAAAATAAAATAGATTTTTGTTAATAGATCAGCTACTTTTCTACATAATGACTTGAAAATTGGGTATGAACTAGTTTTTGTAAGGGTAAACAAGAATGTGTGAGAGGATTTGAGTTAACTCGTAGATGTCGCCACTTGCGCCATATGAATTAGATGAAATCAGCTATAAATTTTTTATTGCTCAATATTTTACAACTTACTTATTTAATTTGGATAGCCCCATCATCCTGTACCTCAGTAAGGAGCAGACTAAGACCCATTATTGTTAATGAAAATATCATTATTTTAGCCTTCTGAACGTAGATTTACAATTTGGCCCATTACTTATGAATCACCCAGTATATATTTATTATTTTCATTATTATTATTTCATATCGCATATATTCTAATACTTTAAAAAATATTTTTCAAAAACACCGTTCAACTGAGCTGCAACAACTACTCCCCAGGCTCTAGGTATGCAATTACAAGACTTGGGTGGTGGGAGATACAAAAAAAAGACATTTTTCATTCAATATTTTATTTCAAAGGAGATAGTTGAGCTTAAAACAACCTGTCATATAGTGTAATATAAAAAAATATTATCCTAATAGCTAAATATAAATAAAACAAGCATATAATTTTGTTCAACTAAACTTTTTTTAATCACTCAGTACTTCTTCGTCAGTTTTATCCTTCGAATATGCATTCAAAGCGATTTGCTTAAGTTGATCTGTCATTCCTAGTCCAGTTTCTAAAACCAATTTATGGAAACATCCATCCTGTATTTGTAGAAGGTTGTGCGGATGATCGAACTCCACGATACTTCCAAAACTCATCACTATAATTTTGTCTGAGTCCATAATTGTGTTCAATCTGTGAGCGATAGTTATTACTGTACAATCCTTGAACAATCGACGAATTGTTGCTTGGATCAGAGCATCAGTTCTAAAAAAAATTTAAAATAAAGAAAATTAAAATATCTTTTGATTATTCTCACCCCTGATCAACGTTAGCTGTAGCTTCATCCAAAATTAAGATTTTATTATTTTTTAAAATTGCTCTTGCCAAACACACAAGCTGTCTTTGACCTAAACTAAAATTTCCTCCACTTTCAGCTACCATAAAGTCCAAAGTTTCAATGCTATCTTTTAATTCTACCTCTTCCAACGCTTTCCAAAGTTCCTTATCGTCAAATTCGTTAAAAGGATCCAAATTATATCTTAACGTTGCTGAAAATAGAACAGGCTCTTGAGGTATTATAGAAATATTTCTCCTAAGATCTGATAATCCTAAAGTTTTAATATCAACTCCATCTATTAATATGGAACCTTCCAGTGGAGCTAATCGGAAGAGGGCTGAAATCAGAGAAGATTTTCCTGCACCTGTTCGGCCTACAACTCCTATCTAAAAAAAAAACATTAAATAATTGAACATTGTTGTTTTCAACTTATATTTATTACCTTTTCACCAGGCATAATAGTAAACTTTAAATTCTTCAAGACAGCTGGCTCGTCCAAAGAATATTTTAAGGACATATTTCGAAATTCTATGAACCCCTCAACAGGCCAAGGCTGTTTGGGTGCATTTTCTAAAATCAAAATTAAATATTTGTGATGACTATACTGTTTATGTTACCATTTCATTTATTCCAAAAATTATTGCTACACTAACAACGACGTGCAAGTTCAAATAAATAACGGTCTCGTCTCGTAGCCAGTCATATCTCGTCTCGCAGTTATTGCTAAAGGAGAGGAGGGAATGTTTTGATTGGTGATATGGTCGACTGCTTCAATTTTCTGTTTATCGGAAGATAGTAAATTGGACTTTTACTTGCGAGAACATTTTTTTGATATTTTATAAAAATAAATTTGTATCAATAATAATAATATACCTGGTGGGGTCTGAAAAGGTCCTTCCTTATCCAAAGTAGTGTACTGTAGCACCCGTTCTACGCTAGTAAGTTGATTTATAACTTCAGCGGTTTGTCGTATGCCATATTGTAACATACCGGTTAAAACTAGACATTGTGAAATTGCTAGACCAACCAAACTACCATTTACTTCAGAAACTTCAAAATAAAAATAAAAATCTTCATAAAAAGAAATATAAGAATAAAAAATTAGACTTACAGTTCGCTAGAAGTATGAATGTGAAGGTTACGCATGCCAAAAAAACCACAGCTATGATATCAAGCCATAAGCCAAACGAGCCGACCACTGCTATTGTTAAATACCAGGCTGAAGTATGGACATCCTATAACAAAAATATTTCCACCCGAGTTTCACACTATATTTTTTCTACGACAATTTTCCAAAAATTCGAAAAACTAAAGAATCGCTTGGACTTACTTGATGGTGATCGAATTCGTCTATTAAAATTTCTTCTGCTCTGGCAGCTCTTATAGTTGTTATTCCATTTAGCGTCGAGTTTATATGTGAAAAAACCGGTGATTTTGCTGAAAATTTTAGTTTTAAAAATAATTTTTTAACATATATCTGTACTTACTTATTCCTTCAAGATGCTTTAGAACTTTTGCGGTTTCGATGTACCATTTTCTGAATTTAAGAAAAACGAATCCAAGTATAGCAATTGCAACTAGCATATAAGGACTCGAAATAACGATATTTATTAACAAACCAGCCATTACCAAAAAAATCTAAAACCAGTTTTATTGTAAATTTTAATAGAATCAATTAATTTTCGCTCACCTGTACAGCATCCAAAAGTACTCTTGGTAAAACCTCATCAATAGCCCCCATATCCTTTGAAAACCTATTAAGGACCCTTCCGCTAGGATTAATATCAAAAAATCTCATTGGAGCTTCCAGTAAAGTATGAAATATCCTTGAATGTAAGTTAACAGAAGACATCATACAAGCTTTAAAGAACAAAAACGATCGAGCCATCGTTAAAACGACACACAAAGCTATTAAGGCGCAGTAAAAGTACATGGCATACATCGACTTTACTAAATTTACTATTTCTCCGTTTATTATCACTTTATCAAAAATATCATCGACGATGCTATAATTGTCCACTCTGTAGATGTAATTGAGTGTATTGTTTAAGCTTTCTGTGCTGTTGTGTGGATAAATTTTGATTTCCGATGTTGAATTTAAGTCAGCATCGTTGTAATGTCTTTGTTCTTCTTGAGAAGTCCTAAAAGATATTTTTTTGAGAAATAAGGATCTATATTGATTTTTTAACTTACCAAAAAGTTAACCAAAGGTCGACGGCTGCACAACAACCTTGAGCTAGGACGAGCAGGGTTATTAAAAATACTAATATACAAATACTTTTTGTTGATAGAAGATAATGTTTGAAAGGCTTAACGTTTGGATCGTTTCCTGATTCTTCTTCGATTACTTGATCTGCGTCTTTATAACTGTCAGATATGTCACTCTTAAAACAAAGAATTAATTTTTGTTTTGTTTTGTTTTAAACATACTTACACCAGCTATTGATATAGAAGACCAGGTTGACATTCTCCTAGCAGATCCAGTTCTTGTAAAATCTCCACTTTCCAGCTCTGTTAACTCTTCTTGATTCTCACCCGTTTCATCTGCGGCTACTAATAGTTTTGTAAAATCCAATGCGCACTGAGAAAGTTCTTCAAATGTTCCTTGTGCTTCAATTTTACCCTTAAAGTAAATAATTTTGTATAAAACAATTCCCACAAATTAGATTTACTTACATTATTAATAACAATAATTAATCCAGCTTTTTTTAAGTATTGAAGTTGATGCGTCACTAAAATTCTTGTTTTTCCTTTTAAATGATTAAGGATACATTTATCGAATAAATGTTTTCCAACGTGGGTATCAACTGCAGACAATGGGTCGTCTAATAAGTAGATATCTGCTTTTCTATATATTGCTCTGGCTAAATTTATTCTAGCTCTTTGACCACCACTCAAAGATACTCCTTTTTCGCCTTAAATTAAAAAAAAACTTTTCGTAAATAGATTACCAGTCGAGATAGACTCTCTCAGTTGCCAGAAAAATCAAGGAAAGAGGTATTAAGCAAGAAACTTTTCTACTGTTCTACTTTTGGCAACACTTATGAGCTTCTGCGTCAAATAGTACTTGACATACATCTCCAGTTTGAGTATTTTCTTCATAAATGAAATGACTTACCGACTATCGTATGATCTCGATGGGGAAATTGTTCAAAATCTTTTTCCAGCGCACACACATGTACCACTTTTTTGTACCATCTTCGTTGATAGGTCTGTCCGAAAAGAATATTATTACGAACAGTCGATTGAAACAGCCAAGGCTCTTGACAACTGTAAGAAATTTCGCCTCCAATTTGAATGTTTCCATTTTTGGACGGCAACTCTCCCAACAAAAGCTTGGAAAAAAGAAGCAAGAAATGAATAAGGAAAAAAATTGAATATTCAAAATATTTACCTGCAATAAAGAACTTTTTCCAGCTCCCACAGGACCTACCACAGCACATAAAGTACCTGGAGGTATTTCTATATTAATATTCTGTAAAGTACGTGCAGACGGCGTCCAAGATGCTTCAACGTTAGATAACATAACACCATTATCCTTCTTTTTTTCTATAACTGACTCTTCTTTTTCTTCCAGCAACAAAAAATCTTGTAGTCTTTTTATTGACACCCATGTCTCTGCTCCTACACTGATGGCCAAAGGAAATGAAATGGCCAATACCAACTGCAGAATATTAAAACTTTGAGCAAGAGAGAATACTATGTCAGCCGAGATGTTGTTCCCTGGAACATTTTTAATAGGTTAGATAATGAAGCTCAAATGGAAATGATACCTCTACGCCACACGACAAAGAATGTATGTCTGGGGTAACATCTACTGAGACCTGAAAGATCTATTGTACCCCCTTACTTCTTCTGAGTTTCTGAAAATAGTCTCTGAAACTAGTAGCTCCTTTAGTCCTATTTCCTGGAGGAATTTTAGGACATCTGCATCCTTCTTCCTCCACTAATTTGAGCCTTTTCAGGTGCCCATTCAGGCGATCCCTGTTAAAACTCTTTGATCTCAACAGGTTGTAGTCACCCAGAAGAATCTTTGATTGTCCAAGCCCTCCTATGGTCAGATCTTCTCTTTCTTTCGGCTTCACCAATATTACATTGGAGCTGATTCCGCAAAAAGGTTCAGGCCCCCAGAAAGGTATTTCAGACCCCCTCTTTGCACGACACAGAAAATCGGCGTCTAAAATTATAGCTATACTTACCAAGTAAAACAAAACAAATTACTGTGGCGCATAAAGCCAGTCTATCCATAAAAACCATGCAGCTTGCGTAAACTCCTCTTAGATAAGATGCATTTGTAATATCCTTAATTTCCGCTGCTCTTGCGAACTTTATAAGTTTTTCAAAAGGTTTTTCCCAAGCGTACATCTTTATTACTTGTATGCCAGTTACAACTTCGTTCATGGTTTTCACTCTAGTGTCTGTTTTTTTGGAAATACTTACTCTTAACTTACCGACAAACTTTGCCAAAAAAGCTTTAAAAAAAATTTGATAAAATCATTATTTCTTTTATATCTTTTAATCTTTTACCTTGTACCGGTACAGTTAATATTACCATAACAACAATTCCGGGAACAGCAGAGATACCAACTTGGCTCCACATGATGAATAACAGTAGTACTACTTGAATAGGCATCACCCAGATGGCGTGTAAGAATGGCATAATTAGATCGAAGCGACTCATATCATTAGATAGTAAATTTACCACCTGTCCAGCTGCTGTTTGACCCAAAGCTTTTTGATTTAGTTTCGTAATCTACAAAGGTAAATAAAAAAATTTATAATATCATGAAATTTTGCTTTAAATATCTACCTTTCTATAAATTAAAGACGATGCTCCTATCCGAATTCGCATTCCAATACTTGACAAACTGAAATTGACGTGATGGAAAAAAAATATCGTCAATAAATTAACTCCTACAAGTCCTGCCCCATAATAGTACATTTGGTCTATCATTTTGTTATCACCGGCTTCAAATAGAGCAATCAGTTTTGCTAGTATTAAAGGTTTTGATGATCTAAAATCAAATTTATATAAAAATAGAGAGACATAACCACGCAGAAGCCTTTACAGTTGGTACTAGTCCCAAAAATGCGTAGATAACTTACATTAAAATAACATTTGAAAAAGCCCACAGCAATCCATAGAAAAAAAAATCGACATAGAACGTCTTGGTGATGGCTTTCAGGAAGCTTGGCTTGTATTTTTTTTCAGAACTCCTAAGGATTTCATATTGCCAATGTTTTGCAAGTTTTTCAGTAATTCCTTTGGATTTGTCCTTTTCTAAAGGTGTGTATAAATCGGCTAAATCTAATTTATTTTGACTGCCTCGCTTTACAAGTGGTATTAGCCATCTGCAATTAAAAAATTTCAGCTAAAGGAATAAGATACAGAAGGAAGAATATAATAGAGTTGAATATTGGTTAGAGTTGGAAAAGGGAGAAAGATAAATTAAATGTTTTTAATGGGTTCAAACTTCATTATTAAAATATCAAATTAGGTTTTATTGACGTCATCCATTTTGTTATGATAAAGTGGTAATGTTTTATGTATATTTTATATTTAACATAAAAGTAAAATAATCTTGAGCAATTTATTGAAAGTCTTTTATTTTGCTTTGTTTTTTGGTCATTTTAAATGATCAAAATATTTAATTGTTCATGAGAAATTTTATAATAATATTAAAAATGTGCTAGTCATCACTACTTTGTGCTTAATTAGGAATCTAAATACATACAATTAAAATATAATTTGGGATTTCTACTCATTTAATTGCTTAATACGAGAAATTTTTCGAAATAATGAAATTTTTTTCAATATACACTGTGACTCACAGCTTTTAATTGACAATTAATTACTTTAACATTTTAGTGGTTCAAAAAAGTCAGTAACAAGTGCAATAAATTCTTTTTGCTGGAGCTGCTTACAATATTTTTTCTATGCTCATGCAAAAACCAAAAAATATCTTATCCAGGTTGCTCTACTTGGACTAAAAATGGCGTGGATTGTTAATGTTTGTCATGATGACAAAATGTCGCAGTAAAATGACAGATTAGTACAATAATGAACCAGTTTTTCCACTAGAGTTTAATGAAGTTTGTTTTTTGCGTGAAAAATTATATAAATTATACACTGTATCCACTTATGAGAAAAAGTTATTCTTCATAAAAAGTTCTGTATGTTCTAAAATCTAAAATAAAATAATCAGATATCAATTTTTTGGAGTATTATACGAGTTTTGTCAAAAAATATCAAAGTACCTATAAATTTGACAATGTCGAACAATGTTATTTTAGATTTTAGAACATTTTTTATGTATGAGTCACTGAAATTTGAATTTGGTATAAATTATTTAAAAAAAAACACCTTTCTTACCCAAAGAATAATTTAGTAATAAGATTAGCCCTTTTTTGGGGGTTTTCTTCGGTTAAATCGTACCCCAGATCCATGTTGAAGACTCACTCACCACTCTGGTTAATTATTTAAAAACTGTTCACGACGAAGGGTACCTACTTCAACCTGGCAGCTTTAAAATTAAAATTTTTAATTTACCATAAACCGATAAAAAGTTTTAAATATTACGAAGATAAAAAAAATGTTAAATTGTAAATTTAAAAACGTTGATACAGGCGAACGACGAAAAAAAAAATGAATATATAAATGTGAATAGGTCGTTTAGTGCAGTTAAAATGAAATTAAAACTCATTTATTGTATAAATTACCTCACGGTATTATCAACTAAACTATTTCTCTCAACTTTTATTGTAGGTAACTTGTTATTGAATTAAATACAAATAATAACAAATATAATATAAACTATATAACAAATTAATACAAACATTTCAACTAAATTGTTGATGGGAGCGTAAATTTTTCTAGTTAAATCAAAATTTTTATAAATTTAATCTGAGGAATTCAAAAAAAATACAGTATTCTTTTTGATGCACATACATAAGAATTTGAGATTATCTAAGAGGTCACTACTATCACTTTTTGAAGATATATTTGTTAATATTTAAGTTTTATGTAACAAAAATATACAGGTTTAGCAGATTTTTAGAAAGAGATCATACGATTTCTCATAAAGAGAGCTGATAAAAGAAAACAGCATACTGACACGACAGATATCAGACAAAGCACGTGAAATCAACCAAAGTTCCATGCAAAGGAGCTGAAGACTACAGCTGCCAAGGACTCGACCACACCACCCCAAGATCAAGGGAAAACCAGTCGCCTGCGCAAACTGAAGAACATCCAGCAAAGTACAAGATATGCCCACAAGCGCTAAATGGATGGCGAAGATATCTGCCACAAAAGGAATGAAGCCAGGAGTCAGCTGCGCCCAAGAAGACGACAACTCCCACACAGGCGAAGGAAAAGGCCGTAGAACAGGTGACAAGTCTGTTTGCTCAGCTAATAGTCACTTTTAGAGGATCTGAAGAAGGATTATATAATTAGCAAACAAACACACACAACTGGAGATAAGAAACAAGTGAGAATACCACCGAAGAAGAAGCTGTCCATTCGTTAATGATAATGGAGAACCAACTAAGATATAGGTACAACTGTAAAATACCTTTAATAATATAGAATTTAAATTTAAATTTACAACAATTCACTAGTCGCCCCATATTTAAAAATGCAACGAATATATATTTAAGTCCTATCAATACAAATATATTAAATATAATTAGAACGAAGATAAGGTATATCTCATAAATTAACAGTCGTTTGACATGTTCATTTAACATTAAAAAAATGATAACTATTTTTCAAACGTGAAGTAGTTAATAGGTATGGCAGTGATCAGAGAGTTTTCCAAACAAAATATATGCTTAGTTACAGTTTCTTATGTAACAGTTGTCATATTTAAGTGAATAGTGATATCAATAGATGTCAATATCTGTCTCGAATCAAACAATGTAACTCACTCACTCTTTATTAAAATAACATTTTTAAATCTATTTAATATAAAAACATTCGGTATAATTATCATAGTAAGCATTCATAGCTACATCTTGTAATTGCATCGACATTAAAGGTCCAGTTTCCAAAACCATTCTATGAAAATAACCATCTTCTATTTGTAATAACTTATGAGGATGATCAGATTCAACCAACTCTCCAAAATTCATTACCATCACCTTATCACAATCCATAATAGTGTTTAGCCTATGCGCAATTGTTATTACTGTACAATCTTTGAATCTTTCACGAATTGTAGCTTGGATTAAAGCATCTGTTCTAAAAGAAATATAATAATAATAATAATAATAAGACTAATGTTAAGTATGGGTAGATACCTGTGATCAACGTTAGCCGTTGCTTCATCCAATATTAAAATTTTATTATCTCTCAACGCAGCTCTAGCTAAACAGACCAGCTGTCTTTGACCCAAGCTGAAATTGCTCCCAGCTTCAGATACAACGAAATCCAAAGAGCTTACACAATCCCTTAACTCAACCTTAAAAAGAAATTTAATAAACTTGATCATTTTTAATGTTTCTTCTAAAATACCTGTTCGAGTGCTTTCCATATTTCTTCATCATTAAACTCGTCAAATGGATCTAGATTGTATCTTAAAGTGGATGAAAATAGAACAGGTTCTTGTGGAATTATAGAAATTTTCTTTCTGAGATAACCAAGCCCAAATGTTCTAGTATCTAAATCATCTATATAGATCGTGCCGGTAAAATTGGCCAAACGAAATAATACTGTGATTAGAGAAGATTTTCCTGCACCAGTTCGACCAACTATACCGATCTTTTCTCCTGGTGAAATAGTGAAGTTGACATTTCGCAAAACGGGAGGATCGAATTCTGAATACTTCAAACAAACGTTACTATACTCGACTCGACCTTTTCTAGGCCACGGTTCTGGAGGTGTCAGATCTAAAAACAAATTAATTATCTACCCAAATGTTCCAGGAGATTCGTATACCTTTTTGTGAATCAAAAGGCCCTTCTGTTTCAATCTTGGTGTACTGAAGCACTCTTTCGACACCGGTAAGCTGATTTATAGCTTCAGCAGTTTGCCTCATACCAAACTGAAGCATACCTGTTAAAATCATAGCTTGGGAAATGGCCAGGCCTACCAAACTTCCATTTACAACTGTAACTGAAAAATTAAATAAAAACAAAACTAGTAGATTATAAAAAAGACAATAATAGATTGTTTTAATGCTTACATTTATGTAAAAGAACAAAGCTAAAAGTGACAGCTGCCAGAAAAGCCAAACAAATCATATCCAACCATAGTCCAAAAGCAGATGTAGATGATATTGTCAAAAACCAAGCTGAAGTATGCACGTTCTGCCAAAATATTGTTAAAAATTGAATCTGAGAAGCTAATTTTATACAAACCTGATGATCGTCGAACTCGTCTATCAAAATACCTTCTGCTTTTGATGATCTTATGGTAGCAATTCCATTTATAGAGGAATTTACATGGGAAAACATCGGAGACTTTGCTAAAAGTAACATAAAACACATACAAAGACTCATTTTCTTGGTTGTAACTCACTTGATCCTTCCAAGCGTTTTAAAACTCTTGCAGTAAATATATACCATCCTCTTAGCTTCATAAATACCGCCCCTAATATAAGTATAGCAATTATGGAATAAGGGTTGGAAAAAACCACGTTAACTAAAATTCCACATAGTGTTAAAACAATCTGAAATAAATATTCTTAAATTGATAATTTTTTAAGTAAAGTAACTTGGGTTACCTGTACAGAATCCATTAGAACTTTGGGTAAAATTTCGTCAATAGATCCCATATCTTTGGAAAATCTATTGAGAATTCTCCCACTGGGATTTGTGTCGAAAAATTTCATGGGTGCTTTAAGCAAAGTGCTGAACATCCTGGCGTGCATATTCACTGAAGACATCATGCACACTTTAAAAAACAACAACGATCTAGCCAAAGTAAAAATAATCGCGAGAAGGATCAAAAACCCGTAAAAATACATAGCTATGTTGGTTTTAACAAGACTATGTTCTTCTCCATTAATATCAATGGAATCAAAAATATCGCCACTGGTAGGGATGACGGTGGATGTGGATATAGGAGACGCTGTTTGTACATAGCTATACATGTATTTACCCATGGAAGGTTTTCCGAAAAGATGATAAACTCGTACTTTATATTCGAGATGATTTTTAGGTGTTATTGAAGATTCCTTTAATATTATTGAACTATTTTCGTGTCTGAGTTGTTCTTGAGTTGTCCTAGAATGTATTACTTAAAAAAGATACTTTTAATTTGTTGTATATTTACCAAAAAGTTACCCAAAGATCAACTCCAGCGCATATTACTTGTGAAAATATTAACAAAAATGCCAGAAGAATCATTGCCCATATACGATCTGCAGATAGAATGTAATCTTTGAATGGAGTATTTGTTTCATCTTTATCTTCATTTTTTGTTGGTTCTTCTTCGTTTTTTGAAGGTTCATCCAAATATTCTCCACTTTCAGTTTCAGACATTCCACTCTGAAAAAAAAGCAGCTTTTTCTCGAATAATATCAACCGAATTAACTGACTTACTAATGTTAGTGATGATAGTGAAGTTTTTCTAGAACTTGGAACGAAAGCAACACTCTCTCCTTTTGGAGGCTCTTCAAATTTTTCCGACGTCTCATCTACGTCTACCAAGAACTTAGTAAAGTCTACTTTACTTTTAGAAAGTTCCTCAAAACTACCAACTGCTTCAATTCTCCCCTAAGCAATTTTAAATATTTAAACAGTCATTTCGAATCCAATAAAAACCTACCTCATTAAGTACAACTATCAAATTTGCTTTTTTCAAATACTGCAATTGATGAGTCACCAGAATCCTAGTCTTTCCTTTTAAATGCTTAAAAATACACTGCTCGAACAAATGTTTACCAACATGAGTATCAACTGCCGATAAAGGATCGTCCAATAAATAAACATCGGCTTGTCTATACACTGCTCTAGCTAGATTAACCCTCGCTCGTTGTCCTCCACTAAGCGACACTCCCCGTTCTCCCACTATCGTTAAATCCCCTTGAGATAGAAGCTCAAAATCCCTTTCAAGAGCGCAAACTTTAACTACCTTGTTGTACCATTGTTGATCAAAAGCTTTTCCAAACACTATATTATTTCTTACTGTGGATTGGAACAGCCAAGAACCTTGAGAGCTGTAAGAGATTTCACCTCCTAGTTGAATCCTTCCTGATTTTATTGGCAGCTCACCTAAAAGGAGCTACAAAATGTTTGATTAGATAAAATAGATCTTCTAGAAGCATGTTCACTCCAAAAAAAAACGTCAAATAGAAAATACATACATGTAATAAGGAGGTTTTTCCAGCTCCAACAGGTCCTATAACCGCGCATAAGTATCCTGGTGGTATTTGAAGAGTAATGTCTCTTAAAGTATTTCCTCCGTCAGTCCAAGATGCTGAAACTTTTGTAAATATAATCCCAGGCTTTAGCATTGGTTCTATTGTACTGTGCGATTTTTCTTCCAAAGTTAAAAAGCGACCAAGTCGTTTTATGGATATTAATGCCTCTGCTCCATGAGCGATAGCCATGGGATACATGACAGCTAAAGATAATTGAAGAATACTAAAAGCCTGAGCCATGGAAAATACTTTGTCGGCTGTTATTGTATTTCCTAAAATAAATTTATGAAGAATAATATAATAGATGGTAATAGAAATTGTTACCAAGGCTGACATAGCAAATGATGGTTATAGCCAAAGCCATTCTTTCCAGAAAAACCAAACAACTGGAAAATATTCCTCTTAAATAAGATGCCGCTGTTATCATGTTTATTTCTTTTTTTCTAGCTAGCTGTACCATTTTTTCGAAAGGCTTTTCCCATGAGTACATCTTGATCACTTGTATTCCCGATATGACTTCGCTCATTAACTTTACTCTTATGTCCGTTTTTTGGGAAATGTTTGCTCTGAGGCTACCCATGACTTTAGCTAAGTATCCTTTAAAAAAAATACCAAGATTATGTATTGGAATGATCTTAAAAAATATGATTCATACCTTGTAATGGTAAACTTATCAGAATCATCGATACTACGCCAGCAAAAGAAGAAATCCCGACTTGCTGCCATATAAAATACGTTAAAACGCCAACTTGTATGGGGATAGTCCAAAGAGTATGAAGAGGTAGAGTTACCATATCGAAACGGTGAACATCGTTAGACAGCAAGTTGACAATCTGCCCGACTGCAGTCTCTCCAAGAGATTTGTGGCTCAATCTAGTTAGCTGAAAATCCAAGTCAATGAAATATTGTGGAACCTTATTTAAATTATAAATTAAGATGGTTTTTGTACCTTTCTGTATACCAAGGAACTGCATGCTATTCTAATTCTCATACCAGTTGAAGCTAAACCTAGTTGAATGTGATGGGTGATGAAAACTGCACAAGTTGACGTTGCTATTAACAGTCCACTATAAATGTACATCTGATTTTCAATGTTTTCGTTATAATCTTCAACGAATAAAGCAACTAAACGTGCTAAAATTAATGGCTGTACGCAACTGAAAATAAGAAGTTTCCTTTATATGTTCAGTGCTTATTTAGTTACCTACTTACCGAAACACGACATTTAAAATAAACCAAAGAATACCATACGACATATATTCATAAAAAAATGTGTTTATTATGGCTTTGAATAGACTGGGGCTTCTTTTACATTGTTGGCTTTTTAAATTTTCCAGCTTCCATTGTTTTTCTAGACGGTCGCCGAGTAACTTTGAATTGTCCTCGTCTAAAGCCGTGTATAAATCTGAGATTTCTAATTTTTTTTTCGTTCCTTTGCGGATTAAAGTTATCATCCATCTAGAAAATATATTTTAATGAATATCACGTTATTTTCTTTATAATAACTATAATGAAAAACTTACCCAAAAAATAATTTTTTGATTAAACTCGCGTTTTTCTTGGGATTTTCGTTTTTTAGTTTGTCGTACCCTACATCCATTTTAAATTATGTGCTAGCAAATCACTGACAATTCTTTTTATTTCAGTTTTTGTCCAGTCACTGTTTGAAGACGATATATCCGTATTGACCAAAGATAAATTGTTGTTGAGCTTTATTTATTTTACAATATTAATGGTCTTTGCTCAAGTGTTATTTGGTCTTTGTTTCATACAGTGTGGCGAGTAATTAAGATGAGCAGTGGTGTACTTTTTCAGTATTTTGTATAACTGGAAGTTGAGAATCATTCTTAATCGTTTTATATAAAAAATAATTCAAAAGTTTTATACTGTAGTCATTTTCCAAAAAATTAGACATTTTCCAAGTTAAACAAAAGCATTTTTTCGTAGTTAACCCACTTATTCTACGTCTATGTATTTTTTTATTAGTTAAAATATCAAATACCGTATCCAATATCCATTATCACCTGAAAGACTAATAAAAATAATATTTTTATTAAATTTAATCAGCTCTGACATCTAGCAATTTTACCAGAAAGTAATTAAAATAATTCTAAAGTAATTCCAGATCGTCGTAGTTCAGCTTGTATAAAATAGATGACGACAGTGGTAAAATAAAAACTAATAAAGCTAAACACTCCTTAACTATATTTTCTCTACACATATAGGCTGATAGATTTTATAACAATTAATTAATATCAATAAATTAAAAATTAACTTAAGCATTAGATATTTTAAGAGGTAGTACGCACATGCTTCGGCTACCAACCATTAGATGGCTCAAGTAAATGAATAAATTAATTGAATAAATCTGGAAATATTGTATTAAATACTAATGGAAGCGTGAAATGCTCTTGAAAATAAATAATAAATTGCTTGCATTATCTAAAATTAGTAATTGAAATCATTGAGGATGAATCTACGTCTGATTACTTCTGCTACTACATAGTAGATGGAGTAGGTAGTTTAGAATTAAATATATTTTGTGTGATTATTATTTTAAAATTATTCTCACACGAAAATTGCAACAAAAAACAAAGTGTACAAGTTATAAAAAGCAAAGTTAAGGTCAACGTTTTTATAATTTTTTATAGCAGAAGTTTTTATAGTCCTAACATGAATTTATCAGTATATTAAATATTGCTATTGTGATGCGCAACCAATGAGTTCAATAAATCTACAAATCCCTTGTTCTTCTGATGTAATTTTACCGAGAAACGTTACAATTCTCAGTAATCGAATGTATACGTCGATTCGATCTGTACTCTATTTAAAAATAATCCGTTTCAAGGTACACGGTCAATTTCGAGGAAAGCATTAAATTTTATACACCGCATCGATCGAATTCATTGTAAACCCATTAAATTCATTACAAATTCATAGAAAATTCATCTTGTCAATAAGATATTAAATACGTACTATCATTTAAGGTTATGCTTAGTGCCTCATCGAGGATTTTATTAAAAATAATACCACTATGTTATTAAAGAAAATATATTTAAAAGAAAAATCGAATTATAAATAGGATAGCGAGGGGATTGGGTATTTTTATAGGCCAGTATCTTGTCACATATATTACAGGGGGTGTAATATAAGTTCAGACCAATAAAGGCTTGGATTAGGTACTTTAAAAACTGATTTATTACTAATTTCGTTAACTAACTATAGGACGATAAAATAATAGATTTTTTTTAGTTACAAAATTATATTTTTGGCTAAATATATTCGCCGTCTATGGATGTTTCGGTCATCGCGATCAAAAAGCGGTCCTTATTTGTTATTTTTTCAACTTTTTACCATTCAGTCGGTAGTAGAAACCAGATATTTTATCCACTCTCGATCGATACAAGATGTTCTCTCTTTTATTTTCATTGTCGACGTTTCGTACGTGATACCTTTTCGGTTTTGTGTACCAATATATGTTGTACACACCACACACGAGTAATTTTTTCGCTGTTTCACGTCGCTTTATAAATAACTCGATAGTCGGGGAGACAATTAAATATATTCGTGATGTCGTCCCTAATTGATTAGTTTTAATGCCAATATCTCTTTTTTTCTTGTAATTGTAACTAAAAAAAACTTTTCTTTGTGTTTATCGAATTCCGTGACATTGTAGCATCATTAGGAAAAGCTTTTGATCTTCAAAACAGCAAAAATGTTATTTTATAACAGTTATTTTGAAACTGTTCAATATAATCCATATCAAAGTACTTGTTGTCAACAGTTCTGGCCAAAAAAACAACTTAGTGTTCAAAAAAATTAGACTTTTAACGCATTGAAAACAACGATTCACCATTTTGATTTCGCCAACTCTAAAATAAATAAAAAAACGGTGATCAGATAAATTGGAGAAGAATGGCGCTTTGGTAGTTAAGCAGACATCTATGTGTCGTTTCTTTCATTGTTAACTGCCGCTAAAAATGCAGCTACTACCTACAACACGACTCGAACACGATTTCATTTCCATTTCATTCCACATCTACATTTCTCATCTCAGGTTCGAAAAACCATAACAAAAGTGTATAGAAAAGGTATAGACAAAGATACAGATCGCTTAATGAACAAATCAGGATTTTTACATATGTCAAATCGCATACATAGATGACGGAATATGTTATACCTGGTGCACCCTATTATTTGTATTATTTTGGGAATCCCATTATGCTTTTGCAAAAATCTTTAATTAACCTTGAGGATTTTAAATGGAATCTATTTAAGAGAAGATCCGCTTTCAAAACTAAAATAATTACAAAACTTGTTCAGTGTAATTCGTCGCGGAAACGTATAATTGTTACAGTATTGTTTAGTCAAATTCGAAGTAAATGTGATTTCGTTCGTTTCCGAGAATTTCGGTGTCAAGTTTCGCTGGATATGTGACTGTAGGAGCATTTACCAAATTGTTAGGTTAGGTTAAATTCAATAGAAAATCGATTTATCAATCAAACTATGCGAGTTTTTTAAGTTACATAATTCTATTAATAGAAATATATTGAGTAATTGGATTTACCTGTGAAGGTGCATATTGAGTTGCGAAATACCTTTCTGGGGGCCTGAACCTTTTTGCGGAATCAGCTCCAATGTAATAGAAAGAGAAGATCAGACAATCAAAGATTCTTCTGGGTGGCTACAATCTGTTGAGATTAAATGAATGCATAAGTCAAAGTAAAACTGAGCTAAGAGTTTTAACAGGGATCCAGACGGGACATTGTCGCCTGAATGGGCACCTGAAAAAGCTCAAGATAGTGGAGGCAGAAGATTGCAGATATTGTGGCATGAAAGAAGAAACCTACATCCTCATACTTTCCAGCTGCACAGCACTCCAGAAACCTAGAGCACAGTACCTGGGAGATTACTGGACAGAAGAGGAACATTTACCTTAGTTGAAGTTTGCAGATAACCTAAAATTCCTCCGGGAAATAGGACATAAGGAGCTACTACTACTACTACTACTACTACTACTACTACTACTACTACTACTACTACTACTAAGTTTGCAGGCGAGCCTTGTCCTGGACAAACTCAAGCCAAGGTTCCGGCACTGAGGCCACTGGCGGGCCCATTGTGCCATTCCTGCTACCTAGACATCCATAAAGCCGAGCCCTTCTATAAAGGCCACAACCTTTTTGAATGGATGCCTGCTTGTGTCTCCAGGGGCCATAACAGGGACTCTGAAGATTCGCCTGCGTATTACAGCCCAGTGTGGACACTCTAGGAGAACATGGACTGACGTTCCGTCTGTCATGCCGCAACCCCTGCATAGGTAACTTTCCTCTACTCTACTAAAGGAACTACTAGTTTGTAAAACCGTCTCAGTGAATGTCACCTTGTTTTTCATTTATACATTTCTTGGGATAAAAAAAAAGATATCGCGTGAGACCTACTTTAAATCAACTAAAATAGAACCTCCAACCTCTCAGCATCGTATTTAATAACATACCGAGAACTGTTGGAGCATAGGAAATGCCTGCGCTAAATTTCTGGAAGTCTCCGTTGATTTGTCGGCACGAAAACAAAGACACTAACCCGGAATTAATAAATTTTCTGGAATTTTATTTAAAATTAAAATTTTTATGCGGTTTCCTACAATATTCACGATGATCTAAAAATTCTGGGAACGGATATTTTGTGAAATTCAATCAATATTGATAATGCAACGTAAATAATTTTGAGTGTAATAATTTTCGTCCAGTGGTGCCACCTCTTAAAACGCAATAAAACAAATCAGAGCTTCTTGTAAAGAACGTTTCATCATATTTCGTTGACTCAGTCAAAACGACATAAAGGGTACAAAAGTGATTTTGTTATGTACCTATTTAGACAAAATAAAAAGAAGAATTTAGATTGATAATAGACTGCTTGTCGTGTCGTACCCCATCTGTTGCTAGAATACCAACTTTTAACCTCGTTAAAATACTTTATTTTATTTAAAAACTATTTTTCTACTACCGTGTGTAAAGTAGGTACTTTAGACACACTTTCGAGTGCGTAAAATCTGATTTTACGCACTAGTGCGTAAAGAGTTTTTCTTTACGCACTAGTGCGTAAAGTAAAAGTACCAATATTATTATGTATGTAGTTATGTGTATCTGAATAGGTATAAGTTGGCGGTGAGTGACTGACAGTTCTTTAATTGTGAATTGAATCTGACAATTAAAGTTTAAATTGAGATCTTCCGACCATACCTAGGGTAATCAATTGTATTTTGATGTAAGTATTGAATATTTTTAGGAAACTATGATGTTATTTTATATTATTATAATTATAAAGATGGATCTATCAGAAGATTACTTCGCAAATAGTGTGAAAAAAATAAAATGATAAATTTCGAAAATGTTCTAGTGGCATATTACCTAAACTTCTGTATTTTGATAAAGTTTTCGATAGTAGAAAAAATTTTGTATGTAATTCGTGTGTAAAGACCTTTTTTTCGACTCATGTGATTGTCGCATTCGCCTGCGGCTCATGCGACAACATTCACATTCGTCAAAAAAAAGGCTACTTTACACACTAGTTACATAAATAACTATTTTAATGTTATTTTAATGTTTAGTTTATTTTTTAATTTCCGTTTTGATAAAATGTTAGTTGAAGAGTTTTATAAAATAATGTTTTTTTTTGACGTTTACAAAAAAAAATTGATGGGTAATTCCAGCGACCATCTTGGAAAGTAATTATCGCAATTAAAATGAAATTAAATTCCATGCGATCGGATTTAATGAGTTCTTAGAATTGTCTAACAATGTTTTTATATGTATAAATGGTTTGTAGCTGGAGAAAAAATAGTATACTAAGTAACTACTGTCAAAAACGTTACTTTATTCAAGTGTTTTTGGAATCAAATGACACGAAACTACAAAATTATCACGAAATTTTAAATATAAATGACAGAGATACACTTGATCTGTAATCCCATTTCTAATTATTGGCAAATATCAGAAAAAAGATTGTGTATAGCCAAATCCTTATACCGATTTTATACGGACATCTGCAAAAGTCACGTAAGAATGATTACATTATATGAGAACGCAATTTGCCAACAAATATTTCTTCGAAAATTCTCGAGAATGCGTTTCATGATTGCTGCAAATTTTTGATGGGAAATTTAATGTCTGCAAGGTCTGTCTGTTGGTATAGGATGGTTCTTGAACCATTTTAGATGTATAAAGACAATATTGTAAATATAAAATGGAATTTTCAAACATTTCTGTTCATTTTTTGTAAGATTTATCAAATTTTTAACGCCATAACTCAAGAAAGTGAGTTTTTAGTCACAAACCAATGCCCTGCCAGCTACAGGTCCACGGTGCCGTCGACTAGTTGTTGCTTTTTATCTTGGTGTGATCAAAACACGACACCCACTTGGAAAGCAACTTATTGCTCAAATTTGTAAACACGCTATCTATAAGTATCTGCTGTCACACGCAATATCACATTCGTATGAACTGGCCTATGATTTTCAATAGTTTTTGATTGTTGGTTTGTATCTTTTATTCCAAGAACTGATCCGAAATGAGTCTCGTGAATTATTCTAATTATGTATACAATCATTCAAATGGGAATTTATAGCAAATTACAAAAAAAGAACCTTTTAATTATTTACAAAGCAGAATATTTCAGTATAGATGTTTCTACCAGAACACCAGACTTTTGCAGGTCGATCAAATTGTTCTGGAAGACAGCCTATCAGTTTGAGTTGAAGCTTGTTTGCTGTAAATCTATTAGAGCGCTCCTAGTTTAATTATTTGATATCAAAACTATTTTTGATGCTTCAATAAATGTAAGCAAAAGTTGAAGGTCATTTATAGCCCAAGGACTTACAAAAACCCACATCTACATGAATGAAAAGTACCATTTACGTGGGCAAATAAAAAAAACTGGTTTTTATAATTTTTATTTCAAATATTACAATAAAAATATATAAATTTCCTCTTGTACGCATCTAAAATTAAAAATAAAATTCACAAACTAATTTATTGGCGTTATTAATATTCATAATATCACTTTCACTTATATGAGTGTTAAATAATTCAGGATAGGAATAGGTGAAAAACCTCTCACCTATTGTTCTGTCTTCAATTTATTGATTCGCGATTTTTCGCAGAAAGCAAACTGGAAAATTTTAATCATTCATATCACGGAGGAATCTCAAACACGTTAAAACTTAACATTTACCTGGAGACATTGAAAAATAAAACTTTACTTTGTAAGATACAGCTAAATAGTCATAACTTCTCTTAGTATGATATTATAACAAATATTAAAAAACAAGGTTTGGTTTAAAGTGGGTCAAAATTGAGTTCAAAAGGAGTCGATTACTACGACAGCAAGACTAAAGCTGCGCAAGGAACTGGTAGAGAGAACGACCTGAATGAAGAAGCTGAAAAAAAAGCAGAAGAGATAGGAGCCATCAAGCGAACGGAAGAAAGCAAAAAAGCCGACGATCAGAAAGGTTAGGTTAGGTTAGGTCAGGCCTAATTCACCTCCAGGAGATGGATTTCACGGAAGTGGTGGCCATAAAAAACGTACAGAATTAAAATTTCCCTGAACCATGTTGTGTAATGTAGGTATTTTTTAATCTTCTTTTATATAATTAAACCAAGAAAAGAATGAAAGGAAACACCAAGAAATACACGAGACACATTTTTAATGAAGGATACATAATTATTTTAACTATCGTCAGTTACTGCAAAAAATGATCTTATCCTTCAGACACTCAGAGACAGTCGGATGCGAAAAGGAAGCATAGAACGTGCAGATGATAAACAATACGTTGAATATTTTGATAGAATTTTCTAGGAAATCGTAAGCTTTTATGCCTATCTTAAATATTATAACTCCATCTTTCTTTTTTCCAGCAATTTGTTACTAAGCTGCATATTTTTTTGAATTTGGCTAAAAAGGAAACACTCCGTTATTTCTAGTGATGGAAATTAAATTATAATACCCCGAACGAATTTTTTCCACGACCATTTGCGTGTTCTTAATAGTTCGTTACTTATATATTTCCAGGAAACTGTGACGATACATTCACGACATGACAGATAACGTAAACAAACAAATGCACGAAATTACTTGCGGCAGCCTACTTTTTATTTTATGTTTATCTTGTCATCGACAACATTGTAAACATAATATCGATATGGGTTTCTCCTTATTCGAATTACATATTATAATATTTATATTCTATGACCGTTTTTCCAAGTGATACAGAGACGTTCGTTTGCTGCTAGCTGTCAAATCACTGTCAATCACTATATTTTGCCGTTTTAAAATTGGGAAATGTATGTAACTGGAGTTACTTCAAAGATTTTTGTGCATAGTTTCAAGTTCCCACTGTATAACCGAATTCTCTTGAGATATTTAAAAAAAAATACTAAAGAATGAGTATAGAAAATGTACTCACTACAAAGACAACTTAGTTGTCCATTTGTGGTGCGTGAGAAAGACGTCAGCTTGAATAAAGTCAACAAATATTTAGTCATACAATGCTTTATTAACGTAATTGAAAAATTTCTTGTCTTGATGTCATTTCTTAGTACCGCTTCATTTGTTAGGCAATGATAATTATTCATTAATACAGAATTTTATTACCTTGTTTTGTTCTAAATACTTAGATTTAAGGCGATATGTTCAAATATAGAAAAATAGTTTTCAATTTTTTATATTTTTATGGGAGGGTCGTTCAAAAAAATAGGGGCGGCTTCGCTTTTCTTTTTTTGGTGACATGGGGGGGTCACACATTTTCTATTAAATTTAGTTTTCACTGTAAGTAGAAGTAACCGATTCCTTCAGATCTTTAAAAAACTCACTCTCGCTCTTCAATTCACGGTGGAATGATCATATCTCTTAATAGGCATTTGACTACAAACTATTCTAGACAAACAAAAGCGATTTTTGATTTCATTTTAAAAGATTTATGGAGAGGTGAGTCATGGTAGGCAGGTAATTGACCATGAGAACAGATTGTTTAACATTTTAACAAACGTGTAGACGAGTACGAACAAGTCTGGACGCCGGTAGATCAACTTGTCAAGATAAATATTTGATATAACCAGTTTTTTCATCTATTTAATAATTAATTGTTTATGATTATATTGTTGTTAATAATATCTATTTATTAACAAATATTGATAACTTTAAATTGGTTTAGATAAAAGTTTTGACAGCTGTTAGTTGTCCTTTATACTCCGTAGAGGGGTTGATCCTCTCCAGAGGAAGTGGATGGTCAAGGTACTGGTTGATGTGAGGAGTTTTCTGAGAGAAATGGAGAGGGTAACAGGAGCTAGGATGGTGGAAGCGGGAAAGGGAACAAAATCCATCAGGATGGTAGGAATAGAGCTATGGATGGAAGTGGAAGTAGTGAAGAAGGGACAAGAAAGGGATACTGGATATGTAAGAACGTGGAGCACATGGTCAGAGACTGTCGGCAGTTGTAGGGTACGTGGAGACAAGTCATGGGGGAAGGCGTGGTGCTAGAGGAAGCTGGGGGAAAGAAATTACAGGGAAATTGTTCACAGAGATAAAAGGAGGAGTGGAGGGCAGAATTCGGGAAGCCCAGGATACTAGAGGGATAGGGAAAATGAGAGAGAGAAATGGCATGAGTGGTGATATGGTGAAGAGGCTGTGGGATGACATTGGGGAGTACTTTTTGGAATTATTTAATAGGATACTGAGGGAGGAAGACTTCCTGGAAAGGTGGAAGGTGGTCAGGGTGATACTGGTAAAGAAGAGAGTTAGGGAGGGGAAGCGGGCAGGGGACTGCCGTGTGGTATGGGTATGGACTAAAGGAGCTACTAGTTTCAGAGACTCTCCTCAGAAACTAAGTAGAAGTAAGGGGGCACAATAGATCTTTTAGGTCTCAGTGAATGTTACCCCAAACACACACACATACACATACATGGGTATGGTATGATGGAGGGGATAATAAAGGTTAGGATTGAGGAGGAAGCTGGTAAGAATAGGGGTTTTAAGGAAAATCAGCTTCATTTCATTATAAATCTGTATTTGTGATACTGAATAGTATTCTGTTCGTAAAATTCTGAGGTTTGACAACGTCGCTCAGGTAAACTTAAGTCAAGTAATGTATCAGCCAACGAGAAATCGCGATAAACGGACACACCACATCGAAGGCAACCGTTCACGGCGCTTACACCAAAACAGCGAACAGTGAACAGTCGGCTTTAAACCACGTGTAGAGAAGACCGAGTCGCATTGTCCTGTCAGGGAAAACTGTTAGACGCGACGAATGGAAAACGTGGGAAATTGTGTACAAAGTGAATCTATTCTTTCCAACACTCGCTTGTCGTGTACTTGTTGTTTGTTTAGTGTTTGAATCAACGGGTTTTTTGCGCTGGAAAAATGGCTATTTTCATTTTGAGTTTTTCTTTAGTGATACTTTGTTTTGTTCGTGGTAATAAAGGATTAGACAATTACTGTGATAAAAATATTTTCGACTCGAGTGGCGATGTTATGGAATTTACAAAAGAAGTAAATTACAAAGAATTCGCAGTTGCTGGTAGTTTAAAGGCACTGCATTGCTGCGCCAAGGAATACCAGACTATTGAATGGTAATATTTTGTTCATTTATTGTATCGTCATCTTTTTTTACTTTATCAAACACAAAACAGCAACAAACTAATTGGTAATTTACGTTGGTGCCACTTGATTTTATAATTCCTACTCGACTTATTACTTAATATTACATTTTCTTTCTATAATGAGGCTGGAAAAACCTATTTGTCATGGAAATTCCAAACTCGTGGGAAATTTTAAGCATCCTACATTACATTTATTGGTTATTCTAAAAGACAGATGTTAATATTTCACAACATTTAGCTATAATTTACGAGATCGTGAAATATTGAGTCCAAATTCATCAGTGATGGTAATCAGTAGATCCTTTCTATTGTATTTCTACCATCTCATTATTTTAATCCACTTGTCAGAATGTCTAACTGCGAAATATTCTTTATCACATCCATTTTGTATAATTTTTTGATTTAAAAATGTTATCACGTCTTCCCAAACTACCAAAAAGATCAGCTTCTATTAATAAAAACGAAGAATCGTCGGCTTTTTTCTGAATGAAACTTGAAAATTGAGATACGTATCAACATTTTTTATAATAGTTAACCCTCCTTCAAAGTTATAACCTCGAAGTTCCCATAAGAATGGGTCATAGTGGTGGGCCGTCGATGGGCATCTCAGATAATGAAAAAAAAGTAAGAACACAGGTTGTCACAAGGTGATTAATCTGAAGAAAACAGACTATTGCCGGTTAAACATGTTTTAACATTATTTGTGTGTATTTTTTAACCGAAAACATCGACCTTTATGTCGCCAGGCATAACGTTCCTGATTAAAATTATAAGTGTATAATTATTGACATGTGAGTCATTAAAATTTCAAGATACCCAATATAATAATAACTATTGATGGGTTAGGTATAACCATAAATTATTTATTTTTGTTTGAAGACTTTCATCTACCTGGCTCATAACAGTGTCGTAGTCTGTGTGATTCACATACATTAAAAAATAAATAGTTCGCCGCACGCTTATGAATTTCTTAAAGTTGCAAATCATAGGAGAACTATGCAATGTCAATTTGTATCCCCATTATTTTTAATTATTCAAAGAATCCAGATTTCGATGAAGTTTTCTTAGAAAGATGTCTGTAAAACATACCCGCCTTGTTTCCTATAAAATTTGCCGAAAGGTAAGGGATTCTATGATGTATCCATGTATACAAGAAAAAGAAGAACGGCTGCCGGCTAGCAGCTTGTTGTGACAGGTTTTTGTAACGTATTTATTTGGTTTGAGGTTTCTGTTTGGGTGTTAAAAGGGGGTGAATAAACAATGTTGATTTTTAATATTTTACGTACAAATTTTTGGGGTTAGAATTGATTTTATAGTTCATGGAATTGGAAAAAGATTTTGTTTTCTTTGAAAACTTCTGATCCTCTAAAATCATAAATAACAAGTTGTAAATTTTATTTTAAATCCAACCCAAGCTTTAATCTTCTCTCAAAAGATTTATGAGCATAAATTTTTCCTTCCGAGTAGGTATTTAACATTTTCAAGAAGTATATAAACATAAACCTAAGCCCCCTTCAGCTTAGCTTAAAAATTAATATTAATACTTGAGTATTATATTTTCAATTTTCCAAAAAACTAGTACCATATTGAGCTGGTGCTGTTAGTTTTTGGTCTTAAATCAAGCCATATCTTGTATTGGGGTTATTTTGTAATGATTTTTCGTTTAATGTAACCTAAATAATAATAGCGAATGAATGAAATGATATATAAGTTCTTCTAGCGAGATCTGCACTCGAGAAAGGTATAAAAAGAGGACAGTGGCAAAGACTACTTTTTCAGATCCACCGTTATTGTCTGTCAACCTAAACATGGTTGTGATATTACATAATGATTTCGTTGAATTCAATCTAGACAGTCTCATCAGTTGAACAATTTCAGTTTCTTTTGAAATGTATTTTAACTACACCCCTGCTTCTTTTTCACACGTATTTAAAATAGGATAACGAAATAGTCATAGCTATTCCCAGAAGGCGGTACCCGGCGCATAGACAAAGGTAGCGAAAAATAAAATAAATCTATTGATATGTCAGTGTGCTTTGAAAACGTTTTTGACAGATACAATTATTTACTCGTTTCTGTGAAGTGGGATTAGGGTGAGTGTTTGTGTGAAGGAAAAAAATTACATGGAACTACCGAAATTTCAAGATAATCCTCAAATATTTTCGAGGAGATTTTGGATTTTATTCAAATTTGACAGGTGTACAATAAAAACCGGATAAAACGGTTTCTGTTCGAATAAAATTTATCTTTTTATACCGAACCTCGTATACAGTGATTCTATAGAAACAATTGCCGGATGATGAACTGATAATCCTCAATTTCCGACTATCAGCTGTTCCTCGAAAATTTCTTATCTGATCGTTGTTGCATCATTTATTTGTTCAACATATGAATAGGTTTTCTGTAAAATCTATTTTAGTATCGATAGAAAACAAACGATAATCAATTATAATACACTAAACTCAACCAAATTACTAAATACGTACCTTTTTTTTTGGACATGGGTCGTAGAAATAATATTGTTCGTAGCCCGAGGGTAAATGGCTTTCGCTCGTTTAACAATTGATGTTTTAACATGTAAAATTCTGTATATAAATATCTCTTGGTCGCCTTACACACCTAAAAATCATAAACCAAATTTCGAATGGATCATAAAAGCTTGTAAAATTGAAATCATTAAGTTTAATTTCACAGCTGCATTGAAAAAGAAGAGCATTGTACCCATTCATGGGGTCTATTCAAATTTTACAATAGATTTATTTTACCTGAGGAGAGTTTTTCTTGAGATTTTTGGTTAAAAGGCAATGACTGATGCGATCGAAATTAGCAGTGGCGTGCGTCTTTTTAATTTTTGTGTTTCTTGCTTCACTGGCTGCTTCTATGCTCAATAATCAGTCAGAGTCTGATCTAGAACTGTTTAAATTATATTTTTCCCACTGTAAGCTGTGCTGTGCTTGATATTACCTATCGGGATCAAATTATTTGAATAAAAATGCCATTAGTTTTTAAAATTCGCGCTCAACCAAAAATGACTGATGACATAACGAGTGCGTTCGTGATATATCGAAAACTGACAGTGTACTTGTCTGTCAGACGACGCTTCTCGAGGTGCGTTTGTGAATTATTTTAAAATGTCTTAAATTTGGCTAGTAGTGGAAAAAATTGTGTATACAGCATAATGTATATTATTAATTTATAATAACAAATAGTTTGTTTTACCAGTATAAGTTTGTCTAAATTTATTAACCTTTCAAATACAATTATCACCGTACATTTTTTTGGTATCCATAATAATTTCTAAATGTTTGTCTTTACACTTTGTGAAAGAAAAGCAATCGTCGGTCTTTTGTAGTACAAAAGCCCACCTTTTTTTTTCCAAAGTGTACAACTTAACGAGATATCCACACTACAAACAATATCTCGTTAGGTTAAAGTCAATAAATGAGTTAATGAACTTGTCACTTTCATACCGACAGACGTTGATGTTTGCATTTTATACACATAAAAATATTTTGTTTAGTTTTCCTCCATTTTCAATCCACGAAATAATATAAAGAAAGAAATCAGTGAACTCATCTTGTTCTTCTTTGTTGGTCGTGTTGCTGTAAAACGAGACACCTGCAAGTAAACACGCCGTTTGTACAGTTGTAATACAAACTGTGGCGACGAGAAAAAATCCTCGAGTGACAGAAGAAGAAAAAAATAGTAGTTTTTACCATGAAGGGCAACCGGGAAAACGATCCATTATAATCAACAGACTTGTTAATACTATCCGCGATACGTGGCTTTGTCTTTGAGTCATTCAGGAACTCTAAATACGTATAATGAAATCTAATCACTGTTTTAGAGTACTTGGTATGTTTCAAGTCAAATATTTTCGTTCTCAATATGGTTACGAACGAGAAAACTTTAACCGAAACTATTTTTATTTAGGGATACATCTCTATATGAAAAAGTACCTACATTTACTTGTTTAACATTTTTATTTTATTGTTTATCTGGCAAGTACTGATAGAAACGTTTATATAGTGTGTGAAAAGTCACAGCTAGATGGCTCTGTACTGTCAAAATGTTGACATAAGCAATTTATAACCAGCTCAAACCGTAGTCGAGTCATAACCTTACTTTTTTCTTGGTTAAAACTGATTATTGGTTAATTTATGATAAAGGGCAAGGAAAATAATTGTGACAACGTCGGTAAAGAGAGCTATATTCAGACGTTCCTAGACTCAAGTAAGGACCTTCTGGCAGAAACTTTAATAAATAAATTACCAGGAATCGATAGCGATCCTTCAGTGACCGGAAACGTATAATAAATGGCACCTTGGCATATCCGCACTGGTGTCTTCGACCAGGTGGGTCGATAATTGAAAACATCGTGACAGAAATCGTAATAATTATTATAACAATCGAGTTTAACGACATATGCTGGATCGTTTCAATTATATTTATATCCGTTAATGAATCATGCAGTGGTAGTTAACAGTGGGATACTATAAAATAACCCCCCTTGATTATTAGTTTGTCTTTCTATATTTTTACATTTTTTTTACGACTATGTATATAATTTGACATTTGTTACAAGCTAATGCTTTATAAGGTTTATTATTAAATGCTGAACTCTTTGTAATTTGTGTGAAATATGATGATAAGTAGTATATGTGACACCAGCTGAACTTCTCGGAAATCAGACAGAAGCTGTAACATGTTTTGTTTCATGCGAAAAGTTGCAAATTTTAACATAAATACAGGATAGACTTCATTGTTTCAAAATAAGACCACATTTTTTTCTATTTTTAATTGAATGTTATTTAAATTGTAGGAAATTTGACGCACTACAAAAAAGAAATATTATAATTTTTTGATATTTCTACTCTTTATAAAGTTATTCATGGTTGCTGTTGAATTTTGACATTTTTTCTACGCTACAATGAAGTCTAATATAATTTTTTTATTTATTAACGTATCTAATATGTATTCTGTAGTTGTTGGTAACGAATTTAAATAATTATGTCTAGGTCAAATGTTGTTATTTGTTGTTATTTCAATCATACTTCCATCATTTTTTTAACAACCCATTTAAAAAAAACATCAAATTTTGAAACCAAATTTTTTATATTTTTAATTACAGGTACAAGGAAGACAAAGTTTATCCGTGGCCTCTAGACATTTCGACAATGTTAATTTTCCCCGAAAGTGCCAACCAAACAATCTATTCCCAAGCTGTCAAACAGACAGATGAAGGCAATTATAAATGCATACTTAGAAACGACAGTATTATACACAGTCATACCATACAACTTTATGTTTTTGGTAAGTATACACTCCTAATTTCAATATAATCAATCACACCTGTCAAATAAAATTAATAGGAATTAAATCCGGCCAATGTAAGGGTGGGGAAAACTCTCAATTATGTTTAGAACACCACTGAAATTGTGGAGATTTAAGTACTCGAAGTTTATCATCCTCCCTTCCCATGAATAATCAAGTAGTCAATTCCCTACGACGAAGAATCTAGTTCTGGTTGCTACACCAACTACTTTCGTTATGCAAAAAATGTTACACCTTGATATAATTCGAAATTGGTCTCGACTACTTTTACCGGAAGGGCGTGGGCTAAATAAAGGAGTATATTGGAATTGCACACAGAGACAAGTTGAATGTAATATGCTAATAATCAATTTAGGAGATTGGCTTTAGCATATTTGTTGCTTGAAATTATTCGATTAAAAATGCCATATTAGTTTAAAATTCGCGCTCTACCAAAAATGACTGATGACATAAGGAGTGCGTTCGTAATATATCGAAAACTGACAGTATATACTTGTCAGTCAGACGACGAATATGTTGTTTAAACAACACTCTTAATGTAACTTACCTTGAGCAAGTTAAAATAACTGACCTTTGGTTAATGAATATATATAGAAACGCCACTGTTTCCATCCTAACCTAATTGGTAGGTCCACACGCAGGTGACAGATATACAACCAAAGCCCACTCGTTTGTTTTTCGCAATAAATAATGTAATTATGAATGCGAGTGGGCTGTGAACCAACTAGCATTTCCGCAGCAATGTGCATTGTTTGATTAAAAATATAACATTTCTGTGAAAAGCAGTAAAATGTCGAGCTTTCTACAGAACGTCACTAAAATTAATCTTCTAAGAATTTGATATTTTTATTGATATAATTCAGTTTCTTTTTGATGTCAACTACGAAGTAAAAAATAAAGATTTTCAAAAAAAGAACAAGAAAATAATGTGTCTTATAATTAACCAGTGGCGTGGTCACAGGGGCCTGTAAATTTTTATTGTATCTACCTTTATTACTATAAAACACTGGAAGCTTTAAACCTGCAACTATTTACCATGAAAGAAGGTAAAAAAATTCATTATATTTCCAGACAAAGCTCCCGATGATCCTCAAGTAACTTATCTCTCCGAAAATGCTCGACTTTTCGCAGGAGACCAAGTTAGACTGTATTGTGAAGCTTTCGTAGGTAAGTACCAACTCCTATTTGTGAAAAAATCGTACTAACATCTTTATATTTCTTTACAGGTTACGTAATAGATCTTCCAGACGCACATAGCGAAGTATATTGGTATAAGATGTTTCCAAATGGTACGAAAATACAAAGTATATCTTCTCGTGTCAAACAAATTAAAACCGAACAGTAAGTTTCTTTTTTTTTAAGTGTTTTTTATTGTCCAGATTTAGTCCCGAGTGATATTAGAAGCGAAAGTTTATAGTTAAAATTGTTGGATGTTAAATTTACACTTTGTATTTGGTTCTCTTCCATAATTATCTGTAATTGGTAAGAATTACTGTACGAAACAGTTAAAATTGTGATAGTCGGTGACAAAAAAAACACGATTAATGAAAGAAAACACGGTGTAGACCGGCTGTAAACAGTCAATCGTGAGAACTATACTCGCGCACACTTACTCTTCTCAACAGAGTTGGATTCGAACAAAATTACATTCGAAATAATCAAGGATATTGTCTTTAATTATTTGCTGATTAAAATTACCTATCAAGATGAACTTATTTGAATTTAAAAGCTATTAGTTTAAAATTCGCGCTTTGTTAAAAATGACTGATGACATAAGAAGTGCGTTCGTAATATATCGAAAACTGACAGTGTACTTGTCATTCAGACGACGTATTGAGCGCTTCTCGTGGTGCGTTTATGAATTACTTTTAATTTTTGTCTTAAATTTGGCTAGTTTTCTATAATTTTCGATTTACTTATTTCGTTCCAGCTGTCACATAGTCCGTTACTGCATTTAGCAGTTTTCTACTTCTTTTATTTATTGTCGCTTAGTCTTTGTCTGGTTTTGTAAATTGGTTTTCTTTGTACGTACATTTATGTTACCCGATGGCTCCTTAGCGGATAATTAATTATAATGAGTGTAGGAACCTGTACAAGGTGGTCGCCAACACTAACTTAGTTTTTACAACTACAACAAGAATCATTTTTCACGAATAAATATTCGATTTTTATATAAAAATTCGCGGATTCCTCAGTTAAATCGTCATCACCAAATTTAAGCGAGCGGCTAGCTTCAAAAAGGCTCCCACCAGTGAGAGAGTTTGGATTATATTTGATTTTTTTCGAGAAGGTCATTGGTGGGAGCCTTTCTGCAGCTAGTACTTCGCAAAATTCAACGGCTTGGGTTTGGAATCAACCGATAGATTCTTATTATTACAGTTAAGTCTTTGTATATTTTTTATTTAAATAATTTTAATACTTTGTTATATTATATTATTAATTACAATTAAACCTATCATGGTTAATAATACGCAAATGACATTGTACTCATCTTGACCGTTTCAATGAGTAATAATTTTATATTTATAACATTTTCTAAGAAAGTAATATTTAGATACCCAACCGCATCTTCTATGCTATTGAATTGCGTGTAAACTCTACCACGAAATTTTATTTAAAGTTGGATGCAGGTGGATCTTATACTTCACCTACAAGGTCAGTTTGCTTCTATTTTTTTTCAATAAATGACTCATTATTATTTCAATACATTGTATAATGTTTTGTTAAATAAATAGCTATCGATTATAATATCAAATTCATCTTTTCTTTTCATCTTTTTCGCAAGGAAAATTTAAAGAACCATCTCGATTCCCGAAAATAAAAATATCATTTACTATTAATCACCCGGTACATAGTAAATTAATGCATTGTAAATAATTAACGAATAATTTCATCCACAAACATTAAAAAAAAAACACTTTACCACCCAAAGAATAGCAGAACGATTCTAAAGATATTATTTATTTTCGCATTCGTCATGTTTTAGTGGTTCTTAACGCTGCGAAACGATCGTAGAGGGCGTACCGGAGGTTTTCGCGAACCTTTACCACATTATCGTTAAATTGTTCTCGTTGAAGTATTGTAGAAAACCATCCAGCGGAAATAATGTGTACATATGTTCAAAACTCACGCACATTTGTATGCATACTTTAAAGGTTATATAATATGCAGCTCGTAAATAACTATTGTGTTTTAAAGCACGCATGCGCGACGTTGCAGCTGTCGAATAATTGTAAAGTGACAGCACGTTTTTTTTTGTAGAGAAGATCAGCAAACTATAGGAGCGTATCTTATTATAGACCAGCTGCACGCAGAAGATTTCGGAGACTATGTTTGCGTTATTACCAAGCCAGGCATAACCATTGAACGACTCGTAAAACTCGAAGAAAGAGGTTTGTTTCAACTTTAAAATATTCCTTGTTGATTGTTTATAATAATTTTTTAATATTTTCAGTTTCAGAAGTAGAATTTCTTAACCCCAACCCTCTACCAATCGCTAAATTGGCCATAATCATGTCGGCTATCTTCTGTATCTTCATAGCAGCTGCAATTCTTTATTTAAAATTTGGGCTTAAACTGCAAGTTCGTTTAAAAGACACGTTCAGTCCTTTGGAAGAAGGAGATGGAAAAGTGAAGGACGTTTTGGTTGTATACTCCTCTCAGGACTCTGAAATAGCTTTAGGAGTCTTAAAACCCACTTTGGAAATGAAGTATGGCTATAGCTGCGATTCCAAAGAACTCAGCTTCAACGTCAAAACTTGTAAGTGCAGTTATTTTTAATTTTTTTTATAAATTATTTAATTTTTCAAATTTCAGGGTTAAAAGAACTTAGCGCCGGTGACAAATACAGGAGAATAGTTGCTATGATATCCCCGGCGTTGCTGAAAGGATCCTGGAAACAGGATAAGGTCGTCGAAGCTTTGAAAGAACTAAGAAAAATCGGTCCACACATGGTGTGCATATCCTTGAAAGAATTTCCGTTGAACGAAATCGAACTAAAAGATTCTGACGGAGAAACTCTAAGGACTGTGATAAGGTAGGTTAAGTGCGCCATCTTTCGTATTCATTGCCTCCTTGTAATGCTAATTTATTTATTTGCAGATCGTTGAATGTAATTCTGTGGGAAAGGAAAGAAGAGGAGAAATTATGGAATTCTCTGCGACTCAGACTTCCACCGAAAAGAACCGTCTGCGAAGAAATGCCGGTAATCGAAAAAAGGCCGTGCTACAATTCTCAGAACTCCGCAGAGGAATTCATTGTGTGAATTGCAATTTCTAAAATATTTGTAACGTAATTCTAGTTACTTTTGTTCCGTAGCATTTAACACCTCTACTTTATCCCATTTTTTCTTTTTGTAACCATCTCTACCACGAATATCTGTTACTTTGGGGGGTGTTAAAAATATTGACGTGTGGTGTAATATTGTATATAATGATTTCAATTGTTGTTTTTAATTGTTTTACTACTCTTTATGCAATACATTTTGTTGTTCTACTTAAACGTTAGGTGGGACCTAACGACCATCCGACTCGAAGGACCAGATAATGAGCAGCGGCCATAACCACTTGTTTTTGAACGTACGCAATTGTTTTTAATTTGAAAATATCCGGTATGTGGTCGGATCTGATGAATTGAATATGTGTAACATATATAAATATATTATGTTATACCCTATATAGGGCTGCAGTCAAAAGTATTTCGAATTCATAATCGTTTTGTGTACATTTTAGGTAATATTTATTAGTAAATTAAACAAAAATAATTGTGTTTTATTTATTTAAAATTTTAACGACTGAAATTTGTATTAGAAAACGATAAAGTTGGTAACTGTATATGTAAGTATAAAGAGTGTCCCAAAAAAGTGATTGATTTGGTTTGAACAGAGAGTAATTGTTTAGTTTAGATTTTTGGGACGCTCTGTATATACAATTCTGTTGGATTTGTAGTATTTTGAAGGATGGCATCTATTTTGAAATGTGTTTTGAATAAAGAAACTATTCGTATTGTATGTATATATATACGTTTTTTGTTACTATATTTTCAATATTGTGATTTTCTTATATATTTTTGTACTTTTTAGAATTTACGCGATGTAAAAATATATATACTTATCTCTCATAATAGAAATATACAATTTTGTCAAAGAAAAACTCGTTTTATTTCAAATATCCTCCAAATAACGGGAATCGGATCTCCTAAATCTATGCAACATCCATTACAGACTCATGAAGTTAGCAGCAATCTGATGTTTTATGAGCTAAAAGACAGTTACAAAAAAGCCATCAGTGATTGCTATGAGCATGTGCAGCTGCATTTTCACGTTCATCAACAATCTGTGACAGTTTGGTGGACTGCTAATTTAGTACTCAAATATAATAAAGTAGTAGGTAGTTTCCAAGAGATTTGAATAGATGGCGTTAGGTATACAACAAAATTAAGGGGAACTTCAGGAAGTCGAATTTGGATCTTAGAATATTCAATATACTCCCTTCCCAACTATTTACCTCATTGGAGGCGGCAGTTTAGTATAACCAATGTTAATTTGATGACCCATATTTTTAATCCCATTGAAGAAAGAAGCCGCCCAATGGCGTGCATAAACTTTTTTTATAATATCGAATATTGTGAAATAATGTATACACGGGTATATATTCAAAACAACGCGTTGACACTGAACATGTGAATCTTTGTTTTTAAATTCGGCCCTATCATCATTTATTGCTAAGTCATTTGCTTGTGGTGCCAAATTATTAGATTCCCGCGTATCATCTTGGACTGTCGTTTCAAATGGTCTCCAAAATTAATTACAAATGAATTATATTCTCAAAACTTACCCTAACGTCTACGAACAAATAAATATTATATTGATATCAATTCACTCAATATAGGTATTATTATTTCATTAAACTCACTCAACCAAGAAATAGATACTACTATATTATTTTAAATAGGTCTACATATAAATATACAAACAGAATTGCACACGCCTATGAACCCTAATCCCATAAAATTTTTTATGTTACAGTGGACCACCTTAGTAGCTACCCGAATTTGTCGATATTATGAGCAATATTTCACTCGGTAACTGGCGGTACCCTGCAGGTGCCAGATTTTCAAAATACATACATGAAGTTGTTCTAATTAATTTCTCTTTTTATAACAGTTTCGAGCGACTTTTTTCAATTCTTACAAATAAATTTATATTATGTATTTTTTATTAAATATTTCCAAACTAGTTTTCTAAGAAAATCATGAGCTAACAGTATATTGAAGTAATGGGAAACATATGTAAAATGAGCACAACAATTTCAGAAAATATATCTGACAACATTGCTTTATTTTATGGTCCTCAAACTGAAAATGGTCAAAGTATATCAGTACGATGAAACCTTAATCGAAATACACCAATTAAATACGATTAATGAAAAATATAGAATAATCTTATAAAGGTAGTCAATGTAAGGTTTCAAATAATTCTCAATAATCCAGTAGAGTTTGAAAATTTAACCGATATGGAGTACAACGTGTATGAAGATGACGATATCGACGACGAAAGGCAAATTTCTAGCGAGGTAAATATGTACAAACTCATCGTAATTGCTTTTTTGGTAAGTTAAAACTATTATGGCTTATTTTTAATATAGGACGATGGTATGGATATGGATGACCTTCTACCACAAGTAGGAGAATTTGGTAGGTACCAAAAATTAATGTTATGGTGTATATGTTTACCAGCATGCTTCCCATGCGGCTTTGGAGCCTTCAATCAATTGTTCATGGCTGATGTTCCAGACCATTGGTGTAAGGTAAGACGCGCTGCAGTTGAATTAACCATTTTTGACATATGACATAGAACCACAGATAAAAAAGAACCACAGATAAAAAAGAACCACAGATAAAAAAGAACCACAGATAAAACATAACCACAGAAGTCTCTGATTTGTGGCGGCAGATTTAAACTTATGCTAGAAGAATTTATTGCGCGTTGTCTCTTTATTTCATATTTAATAAGGATCTAAAGGTTCCAGGTTTGTCCTTTTTTGACGAGGAAGTACAAAAAAACTTATCAATACCATACAACAACAGCATGTTTTCAAAATGCGAAAGGTACTCGGTAAATTGGACGGAAATATTAGAATACACCGAAAGCACTTTCGAAAATATTTTCATCAACACTTCTTGGCCTACAGAAAAATGCTTAGACGGCTGGGTTTACGATAAAAGCAAGGTTATGTCTAGCATAGTTATAGACGTAAGTACATTGTTGTCAGACCTTCCGCTTTTTCGGAATTATTCTTTAATTTGCTTAAGACATATTTTTTAGTTTGATCTAGTGTGTGATAAAGACATTTACCCAACATTGGGATTGGTAGCTTTGAATATAGGAGGGCCGATCGGTGTCTACACTTTCGGAAGACTTAATGATATTATAGGAAGAAAAAAAACTTTCTTCCTATGCCTAACAACTTTACTTATTGGTAGTGGGTTAACCATAACAGCACAAAACTTTTGGTGGTGGGCTGGTAGTAGAATAGTAGTAGGACTAACCATACCTGCTATGTATCAAATACCTTTCATTATATGTAAGATTTCTGTTAAATTTTTTCAACATGATTTTAAAAATATTGTATTCCAGCTTTAGAATTGGTAGGTCCAAATTATCGTTCGTTTGTAACTGTGTTGACCTGTATATTCTACACAGTAGGATTGATGATGTTAGCTGGTATAACTTATCTAATACAAGATTGGGTAATACTAGGCCAAGTTACCTCAATACCGTTTATACTTTATTACTTTTACTGGTTCTTTTTACCAGAAAGTCCAAGATGGTTGTTAATAAAAGGAAGATTCGAAGAAGCTTCAAAAATATTAGAAACCTTAGCAAAAGTTAATAAAAAAGAACTTCCTAGTAGTTTTAAACAACAATTAAAAAGAAAAATCATGCACAAACGAACTACAAGTGAAGAAGAAGCTCTTAAACGCAATCCAGGTGATGTAAACGTAGTTTTAGTGTATGTTTGGTTGCCTATATTATGAGAACTTTTTTAGGATGTAGCGATTTATGCGGAACACCCAATATGAGGTTGAAAACGACTTTGATTACGTTAAATTGGTTTGCGAATGAAACTGTTTACGTTGGACTGAGCTACTACAGCCCATCCTTAGGTACCAATGAGTATCTGAGCTTCTTCTTTTCATCAGTAGTCGAAATACCAAGTTACTTGGGTTGCTGGTTGATTATGGATAGATGGGGAAGGAGATGGCCTATATTTACCTGCATGTTTATTTGTGGAATATGTTGTTTAGCTACAGTTGCTATACCAAGTGGTAGGAAACAGCATACATTCACTTTCCATATATATTTTAATACGAATTGATTTTAGATGATGTAAAAACCACTCTTATTTTATATCTAATTTCAAAATCTGCAATATCTGCTTCATTTTTAATCATCTATCCATTTGCTGGTGAATTGTATCCAACTCAACTTAGAGGACTAGGTATTGGTACATCAGCTTACATCGGTGGCTTAGGGTTGATCATTATACCATTCATTACATATTTGGTAAGATAATTTTATTTAAAATACAAATTCAATTACAGCTATAATTCTATGGGCTAATAACCAGTTACAAAAGAGACCATTAGAATTAGAAGAGCTGGTTCACACTTCTTTTTTTAAAACAGAAGACCACAGAATTGTGTTGCTATGTCAATTCTTATGGAGCTAACTTCTCTTCTTTGTAATTTACGTCAAAGCTTAAATGGCGGGCTATTTAAATCAGATTTCCTATTCTACTTTTGTCCATACTAACCATTAATATTGATGAAACGTCTCATTCTGAGTTGCAGTTTTTTTTTAAATGAATGTAGGGATCTGAATGGCTAATTCTGCCTCTAATTATAATGGGAGTTATATCAATAATTGGAGGAATACTGGGATTAAGACTTCCGGAAACTTTGCATCATAAGCTTCCACAAAGCATCGAGGAAGGAGAAGAATTTGGAAAAAATTTTGGCATGAAAGATTGTCTCCGATGTATACCTCTGAAGTATGTTAAATTTAAAGTGTAAATGTTTTTATTAAACACATTATTACAGACCATCACCTTCAATGACAAATTCATATGAAGATTTAGAACTGGCGCAGGCCTCGACGACACTTCCCAGTGAAAAGTCACCATTGGACAACACTCTACATCCAAGAAAATCTATCAAGAAGCTGGTTAGACAGCAGAGTGTGATGGATACACAGAAAGCAACTGATGGTACAATGCAGATGACTTATTGGTTTTAAAAAGTTTATTCTAATAAAAATTATGTAATTTGTTGTTGAAATAATAAAAACCCAAAAAATAATTAGTAACTTTTATTTATATTAAGCTAAAACGACTCTGTAATTTTGTAAGAATAAGTATTTATTGTCAATAAGTAAAACACTATCTCATAACTTGGTTAAAGATAATAATTATATATTATAATACAAATAATATGAATTCTACAATATGTCTCAGTAAGTTGGTTAGGTTAGGTTAGTAAAATTCATATTTTTTGGCATACCTCGTACACGACTGAAAAAAATTGATATCTGTTGATTGTATTTTATATTTTAGAACATGCAGAACTTTTTATGAAGAATACATTTTTTTCCTAAAATGAATAATAAGAAAGTTTTCCATATGGTTCCAACTTACTGAGACATATTGTATATAAAAATAAAGAAGCAAAAGAAAATATAAAAGTTCAATTTTCTCACACAGTGGAAAATAATCCAAAGCAAAACTTACTTCACAAATTATCATTTTTCCCATTTTCCTTCAATTTTCAAGTGGAGTGGAATCAGAAATTTTGTTAAAAATATATTGTCAGTCAAAAAAAATCACAAAACACCCATCTAAAGTTTATATATTGCACAGCACAGAATCATACTCCCGAATAAGTTCATTAACAGAAGGTCTGAGCTTAACATCGTACCTCAAACACTTTTTAATAGTTTGTATGATTTTGGTGGGTACCCAATCGACATCAGGGTACTCGATCTGGTGATTTGCATCCATTATGAAAGCCAATTTGGTCCAAAGGTTATTTAAATGAAAAAACGGTGGTCTTTTGTAAACAAGTTGATATAAAATACACCCCAAAGACCAAACATCAGATTTATAGTGTAATTTATATTTGCATTTACCAGGGCTGGAGGTATCGCTACTTAAAGCTTCTGGACTCATGTAATTGCAGGAGCCTTCAGGTATGGATTTAATTACACTTGTCATATCGGTTTGAACACTTGAAGCTATGCCGAAGTCTATTAGTTTCAACCCCTTTTCACCCCATAAGAAATTCGAAGGTTTTAGATCAGAATGTATAATTCCATGACTGTGGATTTGTTTTACTGCTTGTAACATTTCCATCCAGTAAAAAAGCAGCATATAGACTGGAATGTTTGTTTGTTGACTGGCTAAATTCTTTAATACTGTACTAAAATCTTCACCGCCTTTTTCAAGAACTACAAATAACTTTTTTTCTGCTTCCAGTATCTCGTAATCATGTAACTTTATAATTCTATCACAATATTGTAATCTTTGTAGTAGCTTTACCTCGTTTATATAGCCTTGAGCAGAGACTAAATTTTCCAATGAAACACATTTTATGGCTACTAACATTCGTCTGTCCATACAAAAACACTGATACACAACAGAACTGCCACCTTTTCCCAACAAATTTAGAATCAGATATTCCACGTTATTCACTTCTAGTCTGTCAAATGTCTTTTCACCTGGAATGCTTCTGGGTGTGGAGAAAACTATATTTTTTGTACTGCTTTCTGCTTTTATAATGGAATTTTTATTTGGAACATTTACAGGTGTGTTTCTTGGGACACTGCAATGAACTTTTGAAGGAAAAGTATTTTTAATCTTTGGGGTAACAAAACTATCAAACATCGGAGGTTTTGTCACAAAGCTTTCAGTTCTGGTTTCTTTTGGTGTCACAGGTACATTGTGTTCTTTTTTTATTGGTGTATGTGAGGACAATACTGAAAAATCCAAATCAAAACTGTCTTCATATTTGGCCTTTATAGATGTATTTTTCTTTTGTTCTGCATTTTCTTTATTCAATTCAATGGGTTCATCTACAAATATTAGAATTAGTTTTAATTAACTAGTACATCAAACTATCAACTTACCATTGTTATCTTCTTTTATACTGCCTAAGCAATTATCAATATTTACAGATGCTTCTGGTTTTTCTGGACTCTTGGGGTATTCGTTAAAAGTTTGAGACTCGTTCTTACTGGCTTCAAGAATTTCCCTTTTAATTGCATTAAAATCTAGAGGAGCCAAAGGTGTAGTTTTTTTCGGGAAAACAGGTATCTTCTTAACAGCACTCTGTGACCCTCTTGAAACTAAGTATTTTTCTAATGTAGATTTTCTTAAATTAGTATAATGAGATGTGGAACTCATCTTGTGTTTATAAACATTTAAAAATAACTGACAATAAGCTACGTTATCTCTGATTATACCAACATAATAAAAGCATACCAATGGGAGATATGAATTTTCAAAATTTCCTCTTTGATTGGTTATCAAGTGTATGTTGGCATTGGTGAATGTTTGACATTTGTCAAATCATTCTTCGTAACCTCATTTTTTTAAATAGGTTATTGTTATTATAATCACATAATCTGTTCTTGTTAATAAGTTAAAAATGTCCAATATAAAGAAACCTTTAGTATATAGTATCATATCAGAATGTAAAACTACTAAAGCTCGAGTGGGTAAAATGGTTTTACCCCATGGATCAGTGGATACGCCAGTTTTTATGCCTGTGGGAACCCAAGTAATTTAGTTGATCAGTTTAGAATTCAGTTAGTTATTTATACTATTACAGGGCACGTTAAAAGGAATGCTACCAGAACAGTTGGAAAAAATGGGATTACAAATAATGTTAGCTAATACATACCATTTGGGAACAAAGCCAGTAAGTTTAAATTCAGTAACCATTTTTATTTTTATTTTGATGAGTTTTAGGGGCCTGAAATTTTGAGAAAAGCAGGTGGGCTACATAAATTCATGAACTGGAACAGACCACTTTTAACAGACTCTGGAGGTTTTCAAATGGTATCATTATTAAAATTAGCTGAAATTACAGAAGACGGTGTCAAGTTTCAATCTTTAAATAAAGAAAAGGGAGAAGTTATGTTAACTCCAGAACATTCCATAGAAATACAAAATGCAATTGGTGCCGACATAGTTATGCAGCTAGATGATGTTATTCAAACTACATCTCCAGACAGAACCAGAATAGAAGAATCAGTCTATAGGTAAGTAAGTATTCATGGTTTTCTACAATTTAATGTATTTTTTTTTATATTTCAGAACAACTAGGTGGTTAGATAGATGTTTAAAAGCCCATCAAAATCCAGACACTCAAAATATTTTTCCAATTGTCCAAGGAACATTATACGAAGACTTGAGACTTATAAGTGCTAAGGAACTCATCCAAAGAAACACAAATGGATTTGCAATTGGTGGTTTAAGGTTAGTACAATGGTAACTATTTATATTTAATTAAAAACTTTCAAAATTTTTTAGCGGGGGTGAAAGTAAAGACGATTTTTGGAAAATAGTTCATTTATGTACAGATCTTCTGCCTAAAAACAAACCTAGATACCTTATGGGGGTTGGTTTTACTGTAGACTTAGTGATATGCTCTGCACTAGGAGTTGACATGTTTGACTGTGTATTCCCAACACGAACAGCGGTAATATACATTTTTATCAACGTTTATTGTCTTTATATTTTATGTATTTTTAGAGATTTGGTTGTGCTCTAACAATGACTGGTCAAATGAATTTAAAGAAACCTGTATATGCCAAGGATTTAGATCCAATCGACAAAGATTGCTGGTGTAATACTTGTAAAAGATACACAAGAGCATATTTGAATAAAATAGTCACGGATCTACCAGTTGCGTCTTCATTATTAACAGAACACAATATTGCGTTTCAAATGAGATTAATGGAGAAAATTAGGGACAGCGTATCAGAAAATAGGTTTCCGGAGTTTGTACAAAAATTCATGCTCAATATGTATCCAGATAAAGAGTATCCCAGCTGGGTGAGGGACTCTTTAAAAGCTGTGAATATTGAATTGCTGTGATGAAATTTAAATATCGTTTTTCAATGTTAAGTGATCAACAAAAAAAAATATATATTTCTTTATTACCAGTGTATGAACGAGTCATATTTTTATACCAAATAAAGTAGGTTAGTAAAATTATTTGCTTTTTTTTTAATCATTTTAATCCTACAGCTTTGGGAAATTTATTATTACAGATAAAACGTTAATGTTTTAAAACCTTTATTATCAACTTATGTTACATAAAATCATCTGAGTCGTTGCCATCATCGTATTTATCCATATTATCAGAACTCATTAAAGAATTATAACTACGAAGTTCAGCATCATCTTTCCTTTTTTTCTCGGCTTCTTCCTCTCTTTTCTTTAGTTCTTTTAATGAGTGTTTCTTATCCTCCCTTTCTAGTCTGTCCCTCTTTTCTCTTTCTGCTCTAAAATCTACACAATTCAGTAGATAATTTTGAATGTAAGCTAGAAATAATATTTAATCTTACCTGGATGCTCTTCTCTTTTTGTTTTATTTAATCTATTTACAATTTCATTAATTCTTTTTGCGACTTGCATTTTTCTCACATCTTTTTCTTTATAAAATCCTACTTGTCCGACTTCCATTCCAGGCGTTTTCTTTAAATTTGACCACATTGTGTAAACTATACCTACATCATTCATTTTATTTCCATTTATACTATTTGCTTTAACTAATTGGGCTGCATCTTCGAGAACTGCAGATGGAATGTCGTCTATAGTCTGCCCCTAATAAAAATGGTAAATTATAAATCAAATAAATGAAACAATGTTAAAACTTACTGGTCGTAATCGTAAATAAACATGAGCAGATGATACTTTATCAACGTGGAACCACACGTCTTCCGGCCATCCCCATTTAATTAAATCTTCATCTGCAAAAAACAAGATGTTTAACAACATTGTTTTAGGTTCTTAAAGTTTGCAATATTACTTTCATTTTTATCGAAACCCATAAATAAAGTCACAGGCGGTGAAACAATGTTACTTTCGAAGTAATATACCATGTTTGCATTAATTTATAGATTTTAAGCAAATCTACTGAAATATAATAAAATTTGAAAAGTAAAAAGTGAGGTTAAGAGATGTCAAATACTGTCACTTCTTCTAGATTTGTAATTGCCTCTTACTAGTATGTTATTTAGCTAGTAGTGTATATCTGTGGTTTGAAGCTAAAATGGATAAAGTGCACAATGGCCTTGTCTGATGCTTAGAAAGATATTATAGAAATTAATGGTGTGCTCCAATTAAAACAATAAAATTATTATTGGAGTATTATTTGTCTTATGCCCGGTTTTATAAAGTAGAGTTAAATATCTCGAGTTACCTCGAGGATTAACTCTCAGGTTAAAATCCATAGATCACTGTAAAAATATATAAAAGAAGAAAACTTCGGTCCATAAAACAGAGTCCACAGTGTCTTCTATGATTCGAGTGCAACCTATAACCTCACATTTTTTGTTAAAAGTGGCATGGAAAATGTTGTAAATATATGAGCTATGACAAGCTCAATAATATATTCAGTTGAATGTTTAGATAAACGGAAACGTGCTATGAATTCTTTATCATTCCAGTAATCTAAAGACTCTATTCTATTTCTAAAAACCCTAGGTTCTCGAGGTGCCTCAACCATTTGAATAATGTCTTCCTCATCTGTTAGGAAGTCATCAAAAATTTCAAATATATCTCTCACTTCATCCATGTCCACATTGAAAATATATATCATAGAACAATATACATATAGGATATGATATTATCTTCACATTTTAGCATTTTGCTCATGACAACCGCTAACTTGAGAGTTAACCCGAGCCAAATGGTGGGGCAGGGTTAACTCTAACCCCGCTTTATAAAACGCTGTATCACCCACCGGTCAAAGGGTTAACTCTCGGGGCAGGGGTAACTCGAGCTTATAAAACCGGGCATTAGAGCGAAAACATTTTGCAATTGCTTTGAATAATTAGTTTGTGGCTGGTAAAAGTTGATAATGAAAAATTAATATGCTTGACGAATTGTTTAAACTTGACAGTGCGAACTCGTTCCACCTGATTCGAATTAATTTATTGTAAAAGTAAAAAGTGGAAACTATATTAATCTAACAGTTATGGGAACTATTAGTAAGAGTTGTATTTAATCCAATTGCGGTTTGAATTTCTTTAAAATAAAAAATATAACAAGTTCCTGATGTGATGATAATAAAATCGCCAAACTTAACAATTACGAAAAGGCGATGAGAGTTCATCAGTTACGGTGTGTGAACAAAAGAACATCAGGATATCTATTGTTACAATATTCAATGTAAACAATTTGTTTAAATGTTTGAACTTTTTCGATGACCAAGCCCGTTTCCCAAAGGGTGTGGCTGCTATTTTAGACCGCTTAACGTTTTGTTAATCCTAAATTTGATAAAAAAAACTACATTTTTGTATATTATGCAATGAAAGTGATTAAATTTGTCTTAACAAGAAATAAAACTCTGCATTTATACAACCAAATCAATCAACACCAAACTAAAGTTGCTGAAATTACATGCTTTCTTACTTACTTCATTCTATTCAGTACCAGCGAGTATTTATGGTAGATTAAGGTTACTTCTATTAACAATTGTATACGACATGACAATTATATCATCTAAATTTTAAATCTTACTTAAATCTTTTGTAAAAACGATGAAGTAACAACAATTTTGTTTTCTTCAAAACATTCTTCAGAATACAGGAGAATGTCGAAACAAAATGCGATCTCTTACAAAACAAGTTTAAAATGAGATGACCTAATTAATGTAATATCATCTACATCGTGGTCTGCGATCGATTCAAAATATTTATTTATAAGTACGTCGGTAATTAGAAGAGTCGTAGGTGTATCAACAATTCTAATTAAATCAGAAATGAAGATTAGATTTTACTTTCCCCTCATACGGTATTCAGTTTAATAGTTTCGTATTTCTAATAGTTGCAAGGTTTGTACCTTATAATATACATGAAAAGTAGAGTTATCGCTAAACAATAAAACTATAGATTGATACAATAAATATATGTAAACTATAGGAACGTTATTAAGGTATGGATGAAAGTAAGCATGCTTATATGTCAAAATATCTCGATCACAGATCTCTATTACCTCCTAAACGTCAAGTAATGTCAAACGTCAAACACAAAAGTCCTTGAAACATAGAATGAATGCATTTTTTTTATTTCTGTTTATTTTTATATTAGATAAATGTAAATGTTTAATAATAAATGCATTTTATTCGACGCAAGCAATAAACTAGCGACTTGAAATAAACTTATTACCCATCATTTATTTATTTGCATCCTGCAATAAAACAAAAACTAATGTGTTCATCATCGTTATAAGTTTTCGTAAAACATAGAAAGTATTAAGTAAATTTCATTTATACAAACACGTAATAGTTAATAAATATGGTATTAGTTAATACCAATACATTTTATGATGATTAATTTTCGGATTTGGTAGTAATCACTGAATATTTATTCCATATTTTATAAGTTATGTAGATTTAAGTAAATAGTTGTCTGATTGTTGTTGTCAGCAAAGTCTAAACGGTTTTGGAACATAACCTCAAAGTTTTTAAGCTCATAGCATACACAAACTAAACTTATATCTAGTTTGTATTTATTAAAAGGTTTTGAACAAAATAAAACTTAATAATTCCATTTATTACTCAATCTAAGTGAAAATATTCATCATGATTCAATATAGGTAGACGTGCCAATATAACTTTCGATTTTTAAACTTCAGTCAAACAATTAATACAGGCAAACAAAATGCTTAAGAATGTATTTAACTTTCGACAAATTATGTATGCAAAGACAGTGTCATTAATATATATATATATATATATATAAACACTGAATAGAATTCACTCAATTAAATGTTAGAAATTAATATTGTGTTTTGACAGTTATACCATAGAACTATAATATGAATAGAGTGGGAATGCGCATGTTCAAACAATGAAATAGATTACTAATGTTTATCAAAAGAACGTAAATGATCGCATAAAACGTCAAAAAATGCTTTTAAATGAAAACTTTTTGATAAAATAAGGCCTACTTGGCTTCACTAGACTTTCAAGTATTATTCTAATCTTCTAACTAACTTACATAATTAATATTGATGATAAGAATGTAAGGTTCAATGTCACGATAGAAAACGATGAGGTTGAAGGTCGTTAGGATCCGGGCCAACGGTTTTTTTTTTCTCTTTTACCATCCGATAACCGGTGGAGCACCCGACGAACGTGAGAGTATACCAAATAATTGCATATCATCGAGGAAATAGAAAGTTTAATTTTCATTTACAAGATGAAATCTACAAGGATTATCCAATTAATTATTCTCATATAATTCTAGTACCTAATTTGATTACGTTATTGCTAATTATTTCACTAGTATGCTGGTCTTTTGAATGATTTAAATAGTTCGCCACTTGTTGTGACGTGGGAGAGAAGTTAGCTACGTAAGGGTTGACTTATAGGACCACAGATCTATCATCTTCTTTTTTAAAATCGTTATGAAGTACAGGCTAAGCTTTTATTTTGTATTGCGTCAGTTAATTTGGAGTTACTTGTCAAAATAATGGTATGATGATGTTTTCAATGATTTTACCGACTTCTTATTATAATATTTCGATCGTTTGTCGTATAGTATATCTTTAAATGAACATAATCTTTTCGCAACCAATTGTAACAATAAAAAAACACTTAAATAAAATGTTTTGGAGTTTTGGAATTAAAATAGCAATAGACAATAATCGAGTTCTATCATCTAACCGACAATACAGCTATTGGGGGATTTTTTCTGTTTATTTATAGAGTAGAAGACCCTGTCCTATACCTATTGAAGGATAAGATGATCCTCTCAAATGACCAAGACCGCTAAAATAAAAAAAGTAATTAATTGGGCTTGGTCTATATGCTAGCATTGAACAAATCATGAAGATTCGTGAATTAAAAATACAGGTCCGGCTTCAACGGTTTTTATAAAACTACAAACCTTCTTGCAAGTGCACTAATTTGCAGGTTTCTCACCATTTTTATCTTTCTAAGGCCGGTTGGAGTCTTATTTATTAATTCGTTCATATTTTAAAACAAATAAAAATATACAATTAGACTGTTTTTGAAAATTACTGGTCATTATTTTCGAAAGTATGACTGGTCCGGTGCTGGTATAAAATGAAGACGGCCTTATTGAAAAAAAGACAAGGTTGGAAAAAAAATTACGAGTGGTATTATACTTTCCTTATTTGATCGCAACGAGTTTTACCACTTTCAAGGTATCACAAAATTCAATTAACAAATTTTTAAGTGACGGTACTATTTCTATTAATTAGCCTGTCTATAGAATATGTTTTTATTATTATTATTAACGCTTACAAGTGCTTTTCTTACATCATCTTTTATTATTACCTTTTTGCGACACGTTAAAATGAATTAAAGGATTATTTTCAGGTATCTATTCGGTCAGTATGGCCAACAAAAAGTGTTTTTTCCTGACAAGAATGACAGTTAAGGTCTACTGTTCAAAACATAAGATTTTGCATGATTTTTATCATTGCAAAAATGACTTTTTAGCTGAATACTCAACATATCAGTGACCAATAATTCTAGGAACTCTTGTCATGTCACTATTTCATTTCTGTTATTCAGTCACTAGTTATGTCAAATGTCAGTTCTTTTTTATGGGTAAAATAGACAAAAATAGCAAAAATTAATCTCCAGATACACTTTTCCAAATCACCTGGTATATAAATAAACTTCCTGTATCTTTTTCAAGACAATTTCTCAAATGTTATGCATTCCGCAATTTAAGTTACAGGTTGACAACCTTTGTGTTAAAATGTTACTGTTGCAGCAAGGTCAATGCCAAGAAACAGGATATACAGATCAGTTTTTTGTCACTATACCAAACAGAATATAACATACAAGGTGTTTAAAAAATAACTAGTCAACTCAAATTGTTTGTAAATTCAAAAAAACCATAAGAATATTGGTTGGTAACTGACAATTGACAGGTTTGACAGTCTGCACGCGGTCGTATTTCATTTCTTGATGCAATAACTTTGTTTTATTGCAGTTTTCTATTATTTTCTTTTCCTCAGTCGTTTTCTTTTCCTCAGTCGTTGTTGAACGCATATTCAAAGATTGTTTCACTTTTTATTAATATAAATGTCGTAAAACTTTTCATTTAATTCGATTTTATGGGTCGTAAATCACCAAAAAGTTCGACAAAATAATGTTTTAAGTTTATGTAAAGATACGCGATTATTTTATTTGCATAAATACTTTCTAATTGTCCAAAATACTTTAGAAATTGCAGGTATATATGCTTCTTTGAGTATGGATAGAGAATTTGTAATAAAAATGGTTCCGAGAGTCAAAAAAACACAAAATTAAGGGGCTATTTCAACTAAACTTTGCATTTAACATTCGTAAGTTCAAAAATTATTGGACAAAAAACAAAAATTAAGTTATTTCTTTATAAAAAACGTATAGTTCTGCCACTGGTTAACACGAAAAACAACACACGATAGTGATAGTGGTCAAAAGTCAGTGGAAGCCTCGACTAACGGAGACAGATGAAGCTAAGAGAGGGGAATTCTTTCCCCTTGGGGCAAAATCGACTCCAATCTAGGTTAGGAAGCCGTGGGGATGTAGGCCGAGTATATACGCCGATTCCATGTCCAACTGACAGTTCATTCATAGTGTTTCTTCGCCGTAGCTCTTTGGAATATTATTTGGTAAGTTTTTAGTGCTTCGGCGTTGAATTTTCTCGTATACGAGGGGTAATAAGAAAGTATACAGTGAAGTGGTGGAGTGGACATTTATTTTTTGGTGTTTGCTGGTAAAAATTTTACTCAAAATAAGTTAAAATCAAACTTTTTATCAAATTATTCAATTATTATTGATTATTATCATCTTTTGTGGTATTGAAACTTTTTATAAAAGGGATTTAGTGGATCAGAAGGACGTTCTTCTGTCCTAAACTTTTTTTTTATCAAAAAGTATCATACAGAAATTTCTTTACCCAACTTATTCAACATCTCGACCCACCCTTTCGTCTAATTTCTCCTTTTTATCCACTTTTTCAATATATTTTTTTTTTCAACGTTGTCTTTCGGTGCCCACTCAACTTTTTTCGACTTCAAGTTATTATTTTTTTTAAATTGTAATAACTGTTGATGTAATTACGATTAAAAATGTATAGAACAGTTATACTACTACTGGTTTATAGTGTTATGTATATAAAAAGTCGCTAATATGTGGAATAAATCAAAAATTTGCAGTTATAAACTCGTTTAGACAAATTACAGACCGTTTTTAATATAATTGAAAATTGTTAAAGGATTTTAGCGGTATTTTTATAGGCCAAACAATACATTTTTCGATTTTATATATTATAATCGATTACTTTATGCACTCTAATTATGGCCCGCGTGGGAATTAACGCACAAAAAAGAATTTGGTTGCATCTACATAGAATAGAAGCAATTCTGAATGGTTCCGCTGATTATAGCTAAGCTTCCTGCAACAAAAATTGTTTCTAGGTTCCCAATTTCTATAAGGAAATGCTAGCAGCATCCTTGAAACAACTGGCAACATCCTTGAAACTTTATTTTTTAAGGATATTGTGAGGATTCGGCAACAGTAATCCTCTTCCATTCACCATGGCCTCAGCATACTTTCCAAAACTAGTGTGGAGTGTCTGTGGAGGTGGTTTATTATTAAGAAGTCAAGGCGATTTCTGTGCACTTGAGATACAGTCCAATATGGACGCATCTTTATTCTGCATGTTCACTAACCCATACCAATCGATCATGCACATGCATTTGAATGTAACACTTCTCAAAAGTCTTCGCAAAACGTAAATTAACCTCAATCTGTTTCAATTGAGGTTCTCTACGGGTAGTATATTCATAGTCAGGGTGGTAACCAATTTGGTCGTCCTCTTCTAGCCTCTAGGTCTTCCTCTCTCGAAAAAGACTTTCAATTAACATCACAAGATCCATTTAAAATGAGCATTATAGCATACTTTTACTCCGCAGCCGTCATTTGTACATCTATTACGACATAAGTAGTCATTAACAACTTCACCATCTGCTTTCTTTGTTCGTACTCTAATATTAACTGAAATTTTGCAAGATACTCGAAGATGCGATAAATTATGTGTAAATATCTAATTATTATTTGCAATAAGTGCATTATGTTTGGTAATTTTATTGCCCCACGTACCACAAATCTACACACTTATAGTTCTGCAAACCTATCTGAAGATAGCGATATCAGTAAGGGGCGAGGAAACATGGCTGATAGCTGTCATAAACGTACTAATGACGCACTAATAAGGGAGGTTTCAATGAAAAATTATGTAGCTATTTACTGGTGTTTAGATTCTCATCTCTTGGTCTATGTTGCCATATAAGTGCCTACATAGTACATCACCGTGGTGTCTGCAATGACTTCGGAGTATTACATAAAGTAGATAATTTATGGTGAATCTAGGTTACCATGTGAAACGTTCAAATCTGCGGGTTATTAAACTGGTGAGAGGAAACTATAATACAATTCCCTCATTGTCTGCTATTTTATAATGAAATTTTCAATAATTATGTTACATAAAATGTGAATTTTAAAGTCGTTAATTTTATCTTATTCGTTTATGAATAATTTTTATAATGCAATTTCTGTTGCAACCATCTCTTTTTTTCTCAAAAACTTCTTAACAAAAATGCCATTTCTCTAAGATCTACATTTTTAGCGTTTACTGTCATGTGTCACTGTCATGTGAACTAAATACCTGCTAGTTCTATGGTTAGGTCCAACGAAACAAACATTCTTCTTCTTTCTTGGTTATTAACCCAAAGGATAATTTGCCAACTCTATGTTTAAACTACCCATTTCGACGTTGTATTACAAGATAATTAATATATAATAGAGTAATTAATGATGTAATGTAAATTGTTATATTTACTACATATTAGAAAATAAAAATAATAGTAAATTTCGTCATGTAACGTTAAAATTATATACTACATACTACAATACCATATTTCCCGCAATAATTAAGACATCATGTTTCCCTTTCTATTCTTACTCATAAAAAAGTATACAGGGTGAGTCTTGAAACTTGTTCTCGTATAAATCTTTTGCCTTAGCATTTCACTGTACCTATATGTTAGAAGGAACCACCTATATAGGAACTATATTTGCACGCTCCAGATTATTGCTAGGTACCTATCTTGCTTAAGGACGACCATAAACCTAAGAATACCTCAATAACTGTATTTTTTCTACTTTATTTTTATTATTTTCTAAACTATACGCATAAATATGTTTCTGTTTGTATCAATTTGTATTTAACTATTTTGACTGTACTATAAATTTGACTGGACTATTCTTGTTGAAGGATGAGAACCATCATCAACAGAATAATAATACAATGCTTTATAAATTGCATAACTTCATCTAAATGGAATGGAAGCAACTACTATTACTAGTAGGTACTCGATTATTACAAGTGAAAATCGGTGATTGTTGAGAAATAAGAGATTGGGCAGTTAAATGCGTGGGAATAGTACATTCATTGTTTAGATTCATCCAACTTAAACGCGGTTTTTATATCAGAAAAACAATCACATGAGAATTTTTTCTACCACTAGGTATACTTATAAATTATTTTGTAAAAGGGGACAATAATATAGAATGTTTTAATGATGATTATCTATAATTATATAGGTACATTCAGATTATTGAAATCGTCGCCAGCATATTAAGAAAGGTTATTCGAAAAAGTAAAAGTTTTATCCACCTGCATGATGCACACAACTGTCAAAAACAAGTGAATAAAATACAATCGACACGAGTAAATTCTACATATGCTATAAAAACAACGACATTGACGTGCAATTAAGGAATATTCACTTATAATTGCACAAGAGGTTTGTATTTTATCGGGTAAATTTGGATTGTTTAATGAGAAACTGTTTCCTAGCAATTAGACGAGAACAACTGTCAACTATTAAAAACGCGACACCGAAGGTGGAGCGTTTTTAGGTTGACAGTTTTTCGAGTCTAATTGCTAAAGGAAACAGTTTAGAAGTTGAACAACACAAATTTACCCGATATCAATACAAACATCGAGTGTAATTCGGCAGGACAATTCAATTAATCGGCTCATTGTTAGTGTTTAGAAATTCAATAAGTTGTTGACAAACATGTCAAATTATTTATCATGGTAACAAATGCATAAGTGAAAAAACCACAAGTGCATTTATCGCTGAAAAAGTTAAAGCTAACTTTTGCCGGTGTCAAAGTGACAATTACACTGAGGCATATGCGATTTTTTATACATGAGTTGAATTGTCAATGTAATTTTTGTAAAGAATTGAAACAAAATAAAACGACAGTAACTAATGCTAATTACCGAGCACTCTTCTCTTTTATTTGCCTGTCAATGTCAAAAAAACTGACTTTTACCAAGTTCTGCCAACCCTTAGGCTGTAAATTGCACTCTATTATAAATTGTTAAATGCTCATTACTCTTACCAAGAAACAAACTGGTTTTCGACGACCATAACCTAACCTATAATTTCATGGTTTTCTGAAAAATTTATAAAAGAGAAACTAGTGAAAATCAATATTAAATATTTAAACAATTACGCTAAGCTATGTATATCCTGTTATTTAACGACGAATAAAAAAGAAACTTCATAAACAATTCTTCGGGTGTATTAAGAATGAGTCCGTAAAAACCGCAGATTTCACTGCCAAATACCAAGCCTACAATGTCACAAACAACGAGTTTGTTTACATCGGGTTAGCCGTGAAAGTTTCCAATTTCACACCAATTGATTATTAGCAAAAACATTTAATCATTTAATAAAAATAACAGTAATTACAATGATATTTATAGTCTCCATGTTTATTACGTTTTGCATTAAATCTTCTTTTTTTGAATTTTCTTGCCCTTACCGAATCGGTAACCAGCCAATGAGTATGGTTTTTTGAAAATTTGACGTTTTCTTAGTCTGAATATGTCAGTTTTGACTTCTTTGGCTTCTAACTTGAAGATAATCATCTTTGTACACGCTAATAATTGGTTTCAATTGATTCTAATCATTCAAATTTCTCTTTTAGAGCAAATTATTCCTATTTTAACGCTTTTTATCTAAAAATATTAGTTTATTTTCAAAACTTTCTCCCATAATCATTTGAACAGATCAAATATTTATGTTTCGAAGACGGTCCGTGCTTCTTCAGACATGTACAACACAAGTTAGCCATAAATCTAATTGTGAAAGTTCATTGTTAACATAAATTGTATTCGAAAGGTGCAAGAATGTTTCAACAAACCTTCGTTCATTTGAATAACCCACTATATAGTCTAAACTTTGTACCGTTTGATTTTTATTGATCGAAATTCCTAAAAATATAAAGCTATTTACTGTTATACACATATTTTCTTTTCAACTCCAACATCTCCTAATAATAAAAACTCTAGTTTCTCATTAAAATTATTTATTGGTATTATAATCTTCAATGTCCCAGAGTATATTGACCGTGAAAGTCGTCCATACCTTAAAATCGCCTTAGGCAAACCATTAACCTCGATATGTATCAGACCACTAGCACCAGACCATCATAATATGTGACACATAGCAGACATCTTGTTTATATTCAACTAATGTACTATGGAAGCGGATACAGAGTGATACCTCAAAGTACCCACAATCTCCACTACAGTAAAGTAAAGTAAAGACTATTTTCTTTGTCGTAGATTAAATATGTTGAGGGAGTTAACTTTACTCCTTATAGGAGCCGTACTAGTTATGGCTCAAAGAAGATTATCACTTCCAGATCCAAGAAGCTGTGCTAACAGTAAGTTTCTGTCACTTATGTGTATCGGATTTTAACAAATTTGATCAATTTAGGAGTGCGCCATGCTACGTACAGAGACGCTAGAGGAGTTACACACTCCTACTTCTTCAGTTGGGAGCACGGACCCACTAGAGGGTTAGAAGTTGATTGGCTTGACGCTAGAAACATTTGTAGAAGACATTGCATGGACGCCGTTTCTTTGGAAACCCCCCAAGAAAACGAATTCGTCAAACAAAGGATAGCTAGAGGTATAGAATTATCATTTTTTATATTAGTCTAATAATTAAGTAATAATGAAAAATTACAGGAAATGTTAGATATATCTGGACCTCTGGTAGAAAATGTAACTTCGCTGGTTGTGAAAGAAGCGACTTACAACCACCAAACATCAACGGATGGTTCTGGTCAGGATCGGGCGCTAAAATTGGACCAACGACACAAAGAAATACCGGAGATTGGAGTGCTACCGGAGGATTTGGACAAGCTCAGCCTGATAATAGAGAAGCTGCACAGGTAAGAGTTGACACATTTTTTTCTATGCTACCTACGTACCTAGATTAGGCATTCAGTCATTAAAAAAAGAAGAATGACAAGGGTATGTCCACGACAGTTGACACTTGACAGTAATCTGGTGGTAAAACAATAAACATAACAAGATCAATAATTATCAAACAATTAATCTATATTATATATTATTACATGCAAGCTCAAGAATTAAAATAACTTATTTTGTGTTGTCACGTGGACATGCCCTATTCTATCAATTGAAAATTTGAGGTTAATAGATGCCCTTAGGCAGACACGAGTTTTCAAAATATTTGCATAGTAAATATAAACAGTAAATAATTATTCATAATATTATATCACTGTTATTCCCAATATAACGTAGAAACCGATGAGGAGAAATCTCGTCACTGATTTCAAGAACATAAATGTGCTTGGATAATTCATAAAATTAGATTGGTTTTAATTGTATTCTCAAGGCTGTTAAATATGTATTTGTAAAGCTAGAAAAAATTATCACCTGTAATGTCTATGTAGGTAATTCTGATTTTAAAGAAAAAATAGCATAAATCTGTAGGTGGACCCTTAGGACTTTCATTAAACCATTAAAACCAGTTCCAGCCAGGTCATTGGCTTTAATCTATGAGATATTTTTATAAGAATCCATAAAACGTTCTTTCTTTCAGGGTAATGATGAATCTTGTCTTTCTATCCTCAATAATTTCTACAACGACGGCATTAAATGGCACGATGTTGCATGTCACCACGTCAAGCCATTCGTATGCGAAGATAGCGAGGAACTTCTTAACTTTGTAGCTTCCAGAAATCCAGGAATTCGTTTATAAATAAAAGCAATTGTAAATTCTTAGAAAAAAAACATCTCTCGTACCTTTCAAAATGGCCAAATAATACGCAGAAAAACAAATTTACATATTTTGAATCACCCTGTAATCTAAATGGACAGCAAATATTTTATTTGGCTTATCAACGACGATGCACCGGAAGTAAATTATTGTTTATCATCATTGGTTTAAAACAACAGACGTTTATTTAAATATTGTTATTAGATTTGGCTATTTATTTATATCTCTTTATACTTTCCATCAGCTTCGCTTGTGAATATTAGCTTTGTATTGTGTTAGATATTAGTTTTGTATCTATTTTAAATTATATTTAATACATAAGAAAACTGCGTTTTACTTGGTATTATCGTAAATAAATACTTATCATCACAGAATATACAACTCGAGCAGAAGAGAGACAGCTTCAAAGAAAAGTTTGGTATTCAAGAGGTCGCTTAAATAAAACAATTATGCAGTCAATTTTCTTTTAATACCCATTTCATTCTACAATGTTTTTCCATTTTGTATAAGAAATAATAATATGAGGAAATTTTTATATATAGTTTGAGACTTTCAACAATAAACAAGTCTAAGTTACTAAAATTTACCATAAATCTAATAATTACAAAACTAAATTTTATTCGAAACCTCAATTTTATTTTTAAGTTGAAATATCCTGAGTTAATACAAAAAAAAAGGATGGCACATGTCCCTAACAAACTAGATCTCATTATATCACATTCTCACTTGTCTTCTACTACAAATTTAATAAACTTTAATAATAATCGGAGTAATCTTAACCTAACAATAACTACTTAATAATAATTAGGCAGGATAAAAAGAAAGACCTTTTATGAGAGTACCATTGATTTCAAAAAATGTTACAGACCTTTCCTTATGCTCACATAACAGTTTATTACTCATATAATAACAGTGTAAGGGAGTGGAATCTTTTGTATTTGAATTATTGAATGAAATTTTAAAATAATATAAAAAGTTTGGTTCTAGAATAGCCAAATTGTTGAAACTCAAATAGTAATCTTGTGAACTGTAAGGTATTAATACATTAAACTTCATTGGTTCTACTACATTTTTTTCATTATCACATAAACAAATCCGCACACATACTTCTCCGTCGTAGAAAGGTTTCTTAGATGCACATGGTGGCTCCATGGGAGGAGTAATGGATATACCAAAAAGAATCATGCTTCTGTCAACTATGAAACCTGATGCAAATTCTTCATTTTTAAGGAGATCCACTCTACAAGCTATTTTAAATTCTTTTCTGAACCGGCAGAATTTTGGTGTAACGTGTGATGGTTTTGTCAGATCATATGGTTCTTTGGACCACTCTAATATACTGTTTAGTGATACTAAAGTTTCTCTTACTATATCATCTTCGATTTGTTGAAAATTTTGTATATTGTAACAGTCTTTTTTAAAATGAGAAATAAGTTTTTCTTCTTTTAGTATATTAACTATATTATTCGATACTATTTCTTGTTGACGGAGTTCACACTCAACTATACCCCACTGTATAACTTTTATTAGCAAATCAAACGAAGGAGATGATATTCGATCTAAAATATTCCACATAGTAGTCGGTTTTATATGGTAATCACAGAAAAAGACACCGTTTATGTAGTTAACCATGTCGTCGAAACATTTCCTCTTGATATCCAAGAGTTCGTACATTTCCGCATATTCATAGCTAAGAGGTAGACTATTCATAGTTAAATTAGTATTAATATATTTGAGACAAGCAAGTATCAGATCTTCCAAGAGATATTTATTTGCTATGTAAAATAGATTCCAAGCATTTAGCACCGAATAAATTTCGATATGTTCTGTATAAATATGTTCGAGCATTTGGTTGAATTCTTCAATGCTGATATCGGAAATTTCGATTACGTCCTGGGCCATATCACCATAAAACATCTTTTCAAACACTGGACTGCTACAAGCTAATATCAACTTGTGTGCCTTAATTTCAATTCCGTCGATTTTAAAAGTACAATCAACATGCTGCTTCTTCTTGAAAAACGTTTCTAGGCGATCTTTTTTAGAAAAATGAGCGCTTAAATGCTCTCTCAAAACGCTGTCTTTTCCCATTTAGAAAACACGTGGAAAACACAATCTTCCACTGGCAGGTACAACGTAAACACAATAAATTAGAAAATTTCGACTTACCACGATGGTTTAACTACTAACAAAGTCACACGATAGAATGATACCTTGAGTCACATCAACTAACTAACACAGATGATTACATATTAAATTTGTTTACAAGCCTTGAACTACGATGGCTAGGACAAAGCCAAGGCCAAATTCTAGAACTGAGAAGAATAAATACGCTTAAAAATAAATAGGAATTTCTAACAACAACAAATTTATTGATTAATAAGTTTAGGACGTTTACTAGTAGTCAGTATAAATAATATAAATATGAATAAATAATGCGAAAATAAAACTACTGACCTTGGACAACTGACAGAAAAAGTAAAAATGACTTTTGACAGAAAAATTAGATAAAGCCTTAAGGGGGGAACACACTTCTATTTTGATTGAGCTGGTTATTGGTGTGTTCGTAGAAAACTAAAACTTTCGGACAGCAAACTACGGCAAATGTTTGTGCGATGCTCATTATGGCAATGGTTAAAAAAGAACTTTTTCAAAATCAAGTGTTGATCAACACTCAAATGTACGGTCGTGTATTCGGGCCCTAACATTAAAGATTTCGTATTAAAAAGTAGTAATTTTTTATTTTATTGTTGTATTGAATTATCTTAAATCAAATTATAGAGCCCGAACAGAATATCGTAAAAAAACACAAAAATATAAACCATAGATAAGTTCGGTACCGCCATCCACAACTCTCTAATGGGTATGCAACCAAACATACATTGTTTGTGCCTGTTCAGTTGCACACCTTTCTGTTACTTATACTAGTGATACAGAGTGTGCAAATTAAATAATAACAGGTTATTATAATGATTGATTTTATTTTAAAATTATGGAAAGGTTTCACATAGTAAGGGTGGAAATTATTAATTTGCTATGACAGTTTAATTCAATCATTGGAGGCAGAGCATAGAACTTCTATTTTAGATTTAAGTAAGATAGATTTTGGAGAAATTCAACTGACTATTTTTTCTGCGCCATTTCACATCAAATAATATGAAATATTATAACAATTCCAAGTTGTAATACTTAGTATAGTGTCCAAAAGAAATTACACTAGGTTATACTCGTACAAAGGTAGTATTATGGCTTATTGTATATTTATTATTATACAATACCCTACCCCACACAATTCATGGAATGAGAAGTATAACCTTTGACCTCAGAAAGCAACCCAGAGAGTCACACCACTAAAGTGGTGATGCCTCCTGTTTTTATTATAATTAGTTTCCTTTATAATATGATTTTATTGTTTATACTAGAAATGGGAAGCTTTGGTTTTTATTTAGTGTTTTTTTTAATTGCAGTTGGTGTCACTGCGGGTTTAAAATGCATGGAACGACCGGTGATAAGATACATAAGTCCATCTCCACGGCAGTCGACAAGTTGGCACATAGGTAGATTCATTATAGTGGTGTTAGAAACAGCGTTGAATATTCCAATGTGACGCAAAAATGTAAATGTGAGTATTTAATGTGATCTTTTCTTATTTTTATTTTTGATGGACCTCATATCTTCAACTTTGGATTAAATTTATTATAAAAATTTGCATTCCTTTGTTTTTTATACTGATTTTCGAGTACCGGCTTCTAGTTCTAGTTCTGGAATACATTTTGGGGACAGTAAAAGTTTTTCCAAAATCAATTGCAGAGGTTAAAGGACTGCAGTTTTTCCTCCTTTTTCCTTTTATTAGGAATAATATATGCCATATACACGCCAATTTCGGAACCGGTCTATATGAATGATGTAACTTGTTTACTTCAAATCACAATTCATTCTTTTTGCGTCGTTATTTTATTTATTAGTTCAAATAATACAATAATAAGTAGTGTATTAATTTCGATTTGGGATTTGTTTAATCAAGGAGTTGAATTTGGTAAGGATTAAGGGACAAATAAATTTGGGTACTATCTAGACTCTTGAAAAGGAAGAACAAATGTTTCATGTATACATTTACTGAACAAAGAAATACAATGAAACTAAATACTACTAAATAATTTTTATTTTCTTAAAATATCAGTACAATTAGGCTTTATATCTAATTGAATGCGAAGATCTATCATCCAGTCTATTCCTGTACTTTGTTTTATTTTCAGGACCCAAAAGTGATGTAATTGGAAGTAAAAATGGATCAATCACTAAAACATTTCATCCCAGAGTGACCACTTTGACCAGACGTACAACATTTTGATAATTCATTTCATTTTTTTTTCTTTCTTTCTCTTACAACTAGTTTGCTTTTTTAAAAGACATAGGTAAGCTATGTCATTCCTCATATTTTTTCAGTCTTTCTTTTCCAAGTACCTTTCAAATGACAAGTTTGCCCTGTATGATATTTTTTTCGAAACCTATTTGGTTGATTACGATTGACATTTCCTTCACGGAAGCACTTAGCCACTCAAAGACTTAGGGTGTTTGTAAGTCCTCGCCTACAAAACGAGCTGGCACCTATTGGGTCGAGTGCAAAAAGTGTTCGACGGCAGGGGAAATTGTTCAAAATATCGTGTATCAGCGTTTTCATTGATTGCGATTGACATTTCCTTCACGGAAGCACTTAGTTACTCAAAGACTTAGGGTGTTTGTAAGTCCTCGCCTACAAAACGAGCTGGCACCTATTGAGTCGAGTGCAAAAAGTGTACGCCTGTAGGAAAAATATCGTGTATCAATATTTCCATAACTCATCCAGCATTCAAGCATCAATTTTTTTAGAATTATCCCGATTACTTCACATTTGCCTACTTGGTTGATTGCGATTGACATTTCCTTCACGGAAGCACTTAGTTACTCAAAGACTTAGGGTGTTTGTAAGTCCTCGCCTACAAAACGAGCTGGCACCTATTGGGTCGAGTGCGAAAAGTGTTCGCCTGTAGGAAAAATATCGTGTATCAACATTTCCATAACTCGTCCAGCATTCAAGCATTATTTTTTATATAAACTTGAACATCCCTTTCTTCCATCATATACCTCTTTCCTGTACATTCACTTGGAATAAATATGGTCACTCTGTCCTTCACCATATCCCAATAAAACGACTTGTTTATGCGAATTCCAAGGAAATAGAAAAGTAGAATCCAAATCGTCACCACCCCTATCTATATATACAGAAGACAAAATCTGTGGTACAACTTTACCGAGCCAGTTAAGTCCAACGGAAGAGGATCTCGACTTAAACATAAATTTCTAAGCTTCTACACATCAAAGCAATTTCCAGGATTCAAGTCCACTCCTACCTTTATTAAAAGTAAGTTTTTATATTCTGAATAAAGTTGTTGGCAAACGTGACCATATTTAAATACCGCTTGTAACGTTATGGGTTAGGTTAGGTTTGAAGTTTGAGTTTTTTCTTACTTTTCAGTAATTGAAGGAAAATCTATCAAATACATTGCCATGAAGATCAATGGATCCATCAATCATGACATCTAGATAATGAAGTAATAACCCACTTAGGATCGCCAACAGATTCAATAGGATATGTATTATGTATAGGTTATGTATTAATTTAGACATTTTATCATATTATTATAATAATTACACACAATCACACTTATCCTCACACACACAATTCACCCCATCACATACTCTTTCACCAACTCATCACTCTCTAACTCATTAGTCACCCCCTGACTCACTAACTCATTAGCCATTCACTCACTTACTAACTCAGTAGTCACTCACTCAATAATACAATAATCTTTACTGTCTCTGTAGTCTCAGTATGTAGTTATTCCTGCAATTTCTCGATAAAGTGATTCAGTGGTTGCTCAGTAGTGTCTCCATAGCCACTCCATCCAGTTCACTGGATAGGTTCTGACCAATCTCTCCGTAGGCAAAAAAATCTTGCACGGCGTGGTCAAGTGCCCGTAGTAACACAGTAAGGTTCTATGCAGCTCTTCAATCTCTAAAACCATATGTTCTTCTGATATACTCTTTGTTTGTTTATTTACTATAAACACCAACCTGGCTGCCGTCCATATATCCAAAAAGTCCATTCTTGAAAAAGTTTATTTAGTAATAAGTGTGTGCCTTGATAAGTTCTAGTATTAAGCCATCTCAGCCAGGTATTTTTATGTCTTTGTTAGCTGTTTTTAGTTCCCCTGCGGTTACTCCCGATGCAAGCAAGTAGCCTCTGTATTGATTAACTAGCTTCCTATCAGTAACTCGATAGTCGCTCAGCATTCACTCACTGCAGTAATTCAGTAGTCACTAAGTAGAAATTCAGTAGTAGCTCATCTGTTTCTCAGCAGTCAGTAACAAATAGTTAATCACAAACTAACTCACATAAAATCACAATCATCAGTAGTTTATTAATCACTTTCTCAATATATACCTTGTAGTAAATCATCCACTGAACTCAGTAGTCACTAACTCACTAACTCAGTAGTCCCTCACCCACTAACTCTACTCTACAAACAGACACTCACATTATACTTTCACTCACTGTACTGTTACTCAGTAGGCACTTAACAGTCACTCAGTACCAACTCACTCACAAAATTTCTGAAATGATAGGTACATACAACTTTTATTTGATAGATTTTTCTGATTGACTGTTTAGGTTTGCTGGAACTGTAATATAATCAATGTAATACTAGTCTGATGTTTTAAAAATTGCTTAGTAAGATCACTTGTATCTATTGTGTTAAGTTTGTTAAAGTTGTATATGTCTGGGGTTTGTTTTTGAATAGTACTATTCAATTAAACTTTGTTCAGTTCTTAACTGTCAAATTAGGTATGTGTCTCTTTGGTTAGTATATTTTATGCATTACTTATTATCATTAACTCAAATAATTCACAGTACTCATCGGCAGACACTCACCTAATGTATTGTATATGTGTATTCCAACGATTGGTTTATTGTACTTAGAATTGTATATGTATTGGCCTTTCAAAGAATTTATTGTAAAATATGTTAACCATAAATGCTATTATTATTAAAATTATTACTGACTGACTCCTTTATACACACCAACACCTATAATGTTTACTATTTTTAAAGTATTTTCAAAATCATGATGTTTTAAATAATTTGAATTGATATGGAAAATAAACTTCGTTGAAAGAAAATAGTTTTTTTTTCTACTCTCCTTTTCAGAATGGCTCTTCCATGGTTTCTTCTGCTTTTAACTTTAATATTTTAACACTAGTCTGGATGAAATGTTTTCTTAAATTGACTTTTCACATACATATTTTAGGAATATATATTTATATTTTTTTAATGAAACTTTTTGAAACCAGTTTCTTCTTCTTTCTTGAGGTATTAGGCTTAACCGACAGGTTATCCACCCAGATTTTGTTGTTTTTCCAGACTAGTTGCGTGCTTGTCGCGTCTGACTTGTTGTCATGTTTTTGATGCTAACCTTCAAATTAAAAGTAAGAAAAAGAAGAATTGAATAATATGTGTGGGAATATTAAAATAACATAATATAAACTAACATTTAATTACTGAATAATACAAATTTACTTATTGCTAACTAATTCCATGTGCCGCTTTAATCCCTTCTTCTAGACTAAGTTTCTGTTTTGCAAGGTCTTTGTAAGCTTGTAACCCCAATTCTAAAGCAGCTTTTTTACTCGCAAATTTTTGTATGTAATCTTCAAGTGCAGAAAATTCATAACCTTGTTCAAAAATAACGTTATGTATACTAGAGTATAGATCCAATAACCTACCAGCTTCTTCAATATGAGAAGTTTCTATAAGTTCTAACAACAAATTATCGATATTTTTATTCCATACAAGGAAGAAAGCAAGTGCTCCAAAATGCCTTGTGGATCTCAGTATATCAAAACCATCGTGGTCGTTGATGTGTTGATAAGTAACTGAGACGACTCTTTGGTAATCAGGATCATTAGGTTCAAATTGAATGCAGGCTCTATCGAGAACAAATATATACTCCTTACGTGATAATAAACTTTCTAAATACTCTCCAAAAAACATTCTTGGTGGTTTTAACATGCGACCAGTTTTAGGAAAATATAACTGATTCATTCTACTTCTCAATTCCCAATTAGCTTCTTTTAAAGTACCATTTGGGTCTCGTACAACAATAACTCTTTCTGCATCGTTTACACCAAAAGAAATGTCTGTAAAAACCATCTTAGATTCTTCTAATCCTTGTAACGCAGGATCGCTTGATAGAATATGATCTTTGGACTTTCTTACGGCAACTACAGGTGGAATTTGTAAGAGTTCATAAGATTTTTGTTGTGCTTCCTTATAGGCTTGTTCAAGATCTTCATCAGTCATAAATTTGTATTCTGGGTCCTCTAAGCCTTTTGTTCCTAATTTTCTTTTCCTAAATACTTTAGATAAATCTACTCTTGTAAGTTCTCTTAGTAAGTATTGGACATCTCTGTTGAAAAATGTTGGCGAGGGATCGTGTTTTTCATCTGAAGAAAAAACCTAACCTAAATGTTAACTCATTTTGATGAGAAGACAAAACTTACCATATTCGATAGAAGAATAGTGCAATAATCGAGTACATACTGAGCAGCTTTCTACTTTCAATTTAACATTAGACTTTAGAGCATTTGTAATTATTTTTCGAGAAATTTGCCTCAACGCAGCCATTTTTTCATATGGATAGTGACAGAGCCATCTATACTTAATAGTGATCAATACCTATTATGACTGATGATCAATTTGTAATGTTGGTTGCCTAAATATGTGTGTGATAAATTGTAGTCGTTTATGGACTATTTTTTCCAATTAGGCATTTATAAATAATGATAATCACTGATTTAGCATTAGTTTCAATTGATTCATACTTTTAATAGCTGCATTATGCATATTAGGTTTTAAGTCTTCGATTACTTTCAATCGATACTGCTGGAAATTTTCAACTTCGATATTTGAATTGAATATTGTATAAGAACCATTTTACACGTACGAGAATTATTGCGAAATTTACTCTGAAAATTACTCTGGTAATTTTCATAAGAATTTTGGAAACATTTCACTACTTGACTGTTTTACACATAATATTTTTACCACTATAAATTTCATAAGAATTCATGCAATACGACTGCGCAGTGAGATTGTTTTTGGGATAAGTTGTCATGGTTACGATTTACATATTGAAATTTCTGAACAATCAGCTGTATTGGAACCGTTTATTTGATTGGTTATTTATTTTATTAATTGAGATTTGCATTTATGCCAAGGTTTTGGCTTTCCTAAATGAAGAAAACGACAACAAATAATGACACATGGACGCCATTATTGTTTTTATTCTATTTTTGGCTTCTGCGTCGATTCTCACGCACTTTCTAAAAATATAGAACATGTCAATATTTTTATTCCGAAAATTTTGGCAATAATTCTTTGACGTGTAAAACAGCAAAAATTATTCTTATGAAAATTTTCAGAGTAAATTTCGCAATAATTCTCGTATGTGTAAAACGGCTCTAATTTTAAATACTTATCAGTTTCGGATTGTATATAAAATAAAATAATTGTAATTAGCTTTTTTAAAATAATAGTTATTCTGAAGTTTCGTATACAGTATATACACCCATTATTATTCAATAAATATGTGTCGATTTCATATCGATGACTTCGAATTATATTTGACAGCTTATGCCATGAAATCGATTCCGTCTGTCATCAAATTATAACATAACCTAAATCAGCTTCAATTTAATATTATTGTTTTATATTATAAAATTGAAAGATGTCTTTGTATGATGATTACGACGTGAAAACTACCGCAACTGAAAAAGTCCAAGGATGGTCCTCAGGTATAAAACTACTGCAGTCTCAGTTACAATTGAAAAAGGCAACAGTAACACAACCCAAACGTGACCATCTCCGCAAGTCCAGTTTGGCTCCAGTTATTGATTTAAAATCTAAACGCGACGAAGATGATTTTATGTTTATTTCTAAATCAAAAAACGATTCAAGACTCCCAATTATAAGTTCAGCAGCATATAGTAACGAATATGACTGGAATGTTGTTGACGAATATGATCCTCTTTGGCCCAACGAGTATGAAAAAGTCGTTAAAGAATTGAGAGACCATCACAGAGACCGTGATACCAGAGATGCTAGAGATCGTGAATCCAGAGATAGGGATAGAACTGATAAAGATGATAAAAGGAGGGAGAAGAAACGAAAGAGTAGATTTAGCGATCCTGAAGAAAGTATGTCGCCACCTCCAACCACAGTTACTACTCCTCAGATGAGTCAACCACCTATCAGTAGTGGATTTGCAGGTAGATGGACTGGCGAAGAAGATGAAGAAGAACCAATTCAAAAAACAAATCGACCTATTGGAGGAGTAGCTATAGCTCCACCTCCAAGCCTTCAAGAACCTTCTGAACCAGTTCCTATTATGCCAAGCAAACCACAACCTCCTAGTTCTTACGGGGGCTCTGTAGCTGCTAAAATTATGGCAAGGTATGGGTTCAAAGAAGGACAAGGTTTAGGTAGACTTGAACAAGGTATGTCTAGTGCATTGCAAGTTGAAAAAACGTCAAAGCGAGGCGGACGAATCATTCATGAGAAAGAAATAATGCCTCCTCCTCCACCCATCGATTCCACAGGACTGCAGCCTACTATTACAGAAATTATGAAAAATCCCAGCAAAGTTGTATTGCTTAAAAATATGGTAGGACCTGGCGAAGTTGACGACGACTTGGAACCAGAAGTAAAAGACGAATGCAATACAAAGTACGGTCCCGTAGCCAGTGTAATCATCCATGAAATACCACACGAAGACCACGAAGAAGCCGTAAGGATATTCGTAGAGTTTTTGAGGATAGAAAGTGCGATTAAGGCGGTGGTTGATTTGAACGGAAGATTTTTCGGTGGTAGACAAGTGAAAGCTTCGTTTTATGACACTGAAAAGTTTGATAATTTGCAGTTGATGGACTAATTAGGGTGAAATTAAAACAGTTTTTTATTTAAACAAAAGAAAAATATATTTATAACAGGTTTAAATAAAGGAATTAATAAATACAGGTAAATATATAAATTTAATCAAGTTTTATTCAATTCAAGTAAATAATTGGACCTTAAATGTAGACTAGCAACTATTTTTCTTTATTTAACGCTTGAATAAATTCCTCTAACCTTTCTTGGATTTGTCGTACTCTCTCTGAAATAAAACAAGAGAAAATTTAAGAAAACTACAAAGTATTTTTACTCACTCAGTTCTTCAGCTAAAGTAACCCTTCTACCCGTTAGTAACTGAACTTTCTTATCGTTATCTTGACTGTAATCTTCCAACACCTCTTTAATTTCTTTATCCAATCTTCGAGCTGCAATATTAATCACAAATAAATCACTTTCCAATAATTATTCGATTAATCTCACCTTCTCTGTTGATAATTTGTTGTCTTAAAGCGTTCGCTGTAACTTTCATCATTTGTTGTATCCTATGAAAAAGAACAATGTCTGAGCAATCGACGTCGCTGGCTTGTTGGTGATAAAGGAAGAAAGCTTTACGACAATCGTAGGCTTTCGATAACGATTTATTGAGAAAATGTCGTCTGTAAACGGCGTTCCATACTTCTCTTATAAATTCGTTATCTACTTCTATATTAGATCGCTGAAGGTTGTTTCTTATTGTTGTTAGTTCATCGTACGTTAAAGCAGGTGGGTGTTTCTAAAAATGTTCAATTATAAATAATATAATTAAAATGTCATTTTCTTTCTTACTTCGTTCGAATATAAAATCTTATCCAACTCATTTTTGACGCTTCCTCTTTTCCCTTCAACTTCTGTTTGGTATTTCCAATAGAGCCACCTTTCTTTCGCTGAAGGTCCTAATAATTGTTTTAGGTTATGTTCGCTTTCGTTTAATTTTTCTTTAACGCTAGTTTCGAGAAATTTAACCGCTTGATCCCAATCCCTCTTATCTCCTATCGTTCTATCTTCGAGTGTGTTTAATTGAATCACCTAAAAACAGTTTTATACGTACGACAAAAGAATAATTTTTGAGGTTTTACACGTCAAAGAATTATTGCCAACATTTTCGGAGTAAAAATAACTAGAAAGTGCGCGAGAATCGACGCAGAAGCCAAAAATAGGATAAAAACAATGTGTCATTATTTGTTGTCGTTTTCAACCAATCATTTTCCATTTAGAGATGCCAAAACCTTGTCATAACTGCAAAAACGGTTCGAATACAGCTGATTATTTAGAAATGTCAATATGTAAATCGTAACCATGACAACTTATCCCAAAAACAATCTCACTGCGCAAGCGTGTGTCAAACAGAAGAGCAGTGAAATAATTAAGTTGGCATTGCCATTACCACAGAGCATATTTTGTCTATGGTTTATGAGTTCTATGTCTGTGTTGTAACTGACAGGACAAGTGACAGCGGACAGAAAGAACAAAACACTCTCTAGTAGAAAGTGGAGCGAACTAGTGAACACGTGGTTGATGGTTAGGTTAAGATTTATGCATTTATTATGAATAAAACTGTGTGAAAATACATCTTTGTGATTCCAATATTATTTTCAGAGTAAATTTCGCAATAATTCTCGTACGTGTAAATGTCATTTATACTGTCTTACTCTAAGCATTTCAGCAGCCTTATTTTCCCACGTATGTCTAACCATAGCCTCGTTTACGACGGCTTGTTTAAGTTGATCGAAAATGTCATCGTGATCCGGTGCTTCGGAGGCTTTTTGTAAAAACCGCTCGAATTCGGATTTAAGAGTTTCCCAACCTGATTGTACCGATTGTGTTGGCAGCGCTGTATCTGTCCATTGTCTAAGTTTTATGTCAACAGCTGTATTGAAAGTTTCTACAAAAATACGACAAAAATATGGAAATTTTTTAATAAGATTGTAGTGAATCGTTGAAATTGAGTTTAATACATGAAGATTATTAAAAATGAAGTTGAGAAAGTTGTTTATTGACTAAGTTTAATGTCGACTGCTGTATTGAAAGTTTCTACAAAAACAAGACAAAAATACTGAAATTTTATAATAAGATTGTAGTGAATCGTTGAAATTTAGTTTAATCCAAGACGATTATTAAAAATCAAGTTGAGAAAAGTGTCCATTGTGTAAGTTTTATGTCAAATATAACTAACTGTATTGAAAGTTTCTACAAAAACACTGAAATTTTATAAAAGTGAATCGTCGAAATTGAGTTTAACCCATGTCGATTATTAAGAACCAACTTGAGAAAGCTGCTTCTTCAATTTTAAACGACAAACATCTCTTCACAAAAAGAGATTTCGTAATCCTGCACATTTCAATTTTTTATGACAAACCTACAGAAGAAGAAGTGGAATTGTTTTATAAAAACATCAAAGACGATTTAGCTACGTTACCAGAAATCAACCAACTTTTCCAAGTAAAGTATAACTTTTTACACGAAACCGAGTTACACATTTTCAAACTGTTTAAAAGCATCGATATAGAAACTAAAGGTTATATAACATCGAAAGATGTCTACAAAGCAGCTAAAAACGTAAAAACTCCTTTTAAAATTGAACTTTTAATGGAATGTTTCGATATAATCGCACCAGAAGGAAATATAATGGATTTTTTTTCATTTAGAAAACTGTATATTGAAAATAATTAAGTAAATAAAGACTCACCTGCTGCTCCTGTTTGTGCTGCTGGAATATAAATATTTTCAAAAACGTGCGATGAAACTCTCTCCCAAATATTTTCCAATAAAGTCTCCTCCCATTGTTTAGGACTGACTTGGGATAAATTTACAATTTCATCCAATATTTCTGTTCGTGCTCTTTCAAATAATTCATCTCTATCTTGTTCACGTATCCTAGGGAAATTATTTTTCCATTCAGTTTCCAAATTGAACCTTCTAGCTTTAAAGGAATCGGCTTGTTGTTCCACAGTTTCTTTAACCATCTTCCAAAAACAATCGGCCACAGCAAGACTTAAATTACGAGTTGTAACTTGTGTAGATTTAACAACGCCGTCTCTAAGTTATTAAAAATCATTAAAAAGTCAATTTTTTTTCACTTTTTACTTACTTGAATAACTTTGAGCCTCTAAAGAAATTTTCCTCGTGATCTTTTATGGTTTGAATGGAATCGTCTTTTCTGCCTCGACCAGTAACAACAGCGAAATATCCCAAAGCTTTCATTGGGAATAACTTGCCGGACAGAATTTTCCTAATCTATTAAAAATTGGAGAAAATTTTAATAATTTTTAAGGAAAATTGTCAATTTTATTGGTAATTGTATACAACAGGTTCTTGTCGTATTTTTCGCAATTTTTTTCAGAAAACCGCTTAAAATGACTGTAAAATGCATTTTTAATCATCCCCAATGTGCGCACTAAGGGGATAATGGAGTGAATAGGGGTGCTGGGTGGGTAAAAAGGGGTAAGGGAAAAACAAAAAGCATGAGTTTGTGAATGATAATGGGTAGAAATCAATAAATTGCAATGTTGCCAAGACTTTTTTTTACTGCGAGGTAGGGAAATTGTGAAAAATTGAAATATTAAGAAAAACAGTGTAGGGGTGCTGGGTGGGTAAAAAAAGGGTAAGGGAAAAACAAAATCATGAGTTTGTGAATGATAATGGGTAAAAATCAATACGTTGCAATGTTGCCAAGCTTTTTTTTTAATCTGCGATGTAGGGAAATAGTGAAAAATTGAAATATTAAGAAAAATAATGTAGGGGTACTGAGGGTGGGTAAAAAAGGGTAAGGGAAAAACAAAAGCATGAGTTTGTGAATGATAACAGGTAAAAATCAATAAATTGCATTGTTGCCAAGCATTTTTTTAATCTGCGATGTAGGGAAATTGTGAAAAATTGAAATATTAAGAAAAACTATGTAGGGGTGCTGGGTGGTTAAAAAAAAGGTAAGGGAAAAACAAAAGCCTGAGTTTGTGAATGATAATGGGTAAAAATCAAAAAATTGCAATGTTGCCAAGCATTTTTTTAATCTGCGAGGTAGGTAAATTGTGAAAAATTGAAATATTGAGAAAAACAATGTAGGGGTGTTGGGTGGGTGAAAAAGGGTAAGGGAAAAACAAAAGCATGAGTTTGTGAATGATAATGGGTAAAAATCAATAAATTGCAATGTTGCCAAGCCTTTTTTTTTATCTGCGATGTAGGGAAATTGTGAAATGTTGAAATATCAAGAAAAACAATGTAGGGGTGCTGGGTGGGTAAAAAAGGGTAAGGGAAAAACAAAAGCATGAGTTTGTGAATGATAATGGGTAAAAATCAATAAATAGCAATGTTGCCAAGCGTTTTTTTTTATCTGCGATGTAGGGAAATTGTGAAAAATTGAAAAATTAAGAAAAACAATGTAGGGGTGCTGGGTGGTTAAAAAAAGGGTAAGGGAAAAACAAAAGCATGAGTTTGTGAATGATAATGGGTAAAAATAAATAAATTGCAATGTTGCCAAGCCTTTTTTTATCTGCGATGTAGGGAAATTGTGAAAAATTGAAATATTGAGAAAAACAATGTAGGGGTGCTGGGTGGGTGAAAAAGGGTAAGGGAAAAACAAAAGCATGAGTTTGTGAATGATAATGGGTAAAAATCAATAAATTGCAATGTTGCCAAGCCTTTTTTTATCTGCGATGTAGGGAAATTGTGAAAAATTGAAATATTGAGAAAAACAATGTAGGGCTACTGGGTGGGTAAAGAAGGGTAAGGGAAAAACAAAAGCATGAGTTTATGAATGATAATGGGGTAAAAATCAATAAATTGCAATGTTGCCAAGCCTTTTTGTTATCTGAGATGTAGGGAAATTGTGAAAAATTGAAATATTAAGAAAAACAATGTTGCCAGACCTGTTTTTTTAAACAAAAAAAAATATTTTTTATATTAAAAAGTCAAAAAACTTTAACCTAAAAACGTGAAAAATTTTTCAAGAACCAATAATATCAAGAAAAACAATGTTGCCCAACTTTTCTTTGATACAAAAAAATAAAAAAGTCATTTTTCTTACCCTATTAGGATCTGCTAAATTTTCCTCAGCCATATCAACTTTAGTCAACACAAAAATTGTTCTTTTACCCTGAGGATCGCATGAAGCTACAAGATCTGTAACGTTACTTCTTTCAGCATCAACAGCACCGTCCTGGAAACATATTTCCATCAAATCACACAAACTAATTCAATTTATTACGACTACCACCTGTATACACAAAATTATAGCATTCGGATTATTCATATAAGCTTGAGTCATCTGTTTAATACTTTCTCTTGTATCGCCAGCCATATCCGTTGTCTGTGTCTATAAACAAAACATTAATTCAACTCCCGAAGAGGAAAACCGAACATACTTACAGATATAATACCAGGTAAGTCTACAAGTACCATTCTTTGCAAACCGGGACCTTTAACTGTCATAGAAATCACTTCGGAAGAAACAGTTTTACCACCTTTAACGCTATTTCTCATTCTTAATTCAACTTCTCGGCGTAGATCTGCTAAATCTGACTCTTTAGTGAGATCGAATTCTCTACTGGAATCCCTAAACTGTGCTATATGGTAAGGACCTTCGGATAATGTCACTTTTACAGGCGCTCTACATAAATAAACAGCAAATAATTATTTATAATTTAAAAAAAAGAAAACACTAACCTTGTCATCATTTCACCAGCTCCTCTGGGAAATATACGTGCTTGTGCAATCATTTCTAAAACAGACGTCTTTCCACTGCTTTGATCTCCTACTACTACAACACGAGGTAGCTGATCTTGTGTATTATAACCACTATCGAAATCCGCAAGCTCGTCTAGCACTTCACTATACATATCAATCAAACTACGCTTAATTTTCCTCGTACTGGGTTTCTTCCCTTGTTTCAACAATATATTCTGCTTCCTCAGTTCTTTATTTTCCTTTTCTAACCTCTCTAATTCCTTTTGATACTTTATTTGTGTTTGCATCATTTCTTCTTGTATGTTATTTAATCTTTCCTGTGCCTCCTTTCTTGCTTTTTCATCGGATGAAAAAGGTATTGCTGCTTGTACGACAATTTCTTTTTTTAAATCTGAAAGAAAAGAAGCTATTTTATATTAATGTTAATGAAGGGTTAGAAGCATGGGGCGTACCTGAGTACAGTCTGTATAAAAGCTTGGAAACAGCACCTGAAGAAAAGAATTATTTGCAACTTAAATAAACTTAAAAAAAAAAGAGTGTACTCAGTTTGTAAAAGGGCTTTATATATGTACCTTCTTTATCTTTACCATTTGGTTGTAAAGATTCTTGAGCCTCTGCAGCTGCAATTGCATCATCCAGTCTTTGATCGAACCAAGATTTGAACTCATTGTATTTATTTTCACTTAGCGATTTAATTCTGGGATCTAAAAAAAATCATGAGAACCTCTTATGAAATATCAGGTAAGAACTTACCAAGTTCAATGCTATTTTTAATATTGTCTTTAAAATCGACCAAATTTGTCCTCCACTGCTGAAATTTATCATTATCAGGCAAAACATCATCCAACCATTTCATATCAGGTAAACCATCTTTCCAATCATTATATTTCTGAAATTATTACACTGGTAATCTCTGAGTATGTTATACATTTTACAATACCTTCTGTAATGCACCACCTCCCGCAACAGCACCCCCAAGTAACAAATATCGAATTTTTAAAACACCTCTTAGTGCCCTAACTATAAGCATACCATACTCTCTCCGTTGGTACAAGGACTGTTGTTTCAACAGATGCCTGGATCTATCAAGGGCTCTTCCGCTCCACATAGTACATATTCCTCTTTGACAACGCCTTTGAGGACCATATTTTAAAGGAGTATGCGAGTACGTACTGATTATCACCCGACTAAAAAAATGTTTATATATCTAACCTAAAAATAGTACTTACATTATTTCACTTACCCAAATTGCCCTCGTAGTAAATGCTCCATAAGAATGTCTTTATTAATTGTTTATTTTATTAAACACATACTAAAGGAAGTTTTATTTTAATAAATTCAAAATTAGATAACCAAATATATCATATTCAGTTGACGTTGCCGGTAAAAAAGACTGTAATGTCATTGTCAATGTCATTTATTAATCTGTTCTCTATCGGCCAAAAGCTGAAGCAGAAACAGTAGGTTTCTTCAGCTTGAATATTAAGTACTAAAATTTCTCTTTATTTTATTAGTTTGAACTTGATAAATAATGAATTGAATTATCGCATAAGTATTGTTGCACTTTTGACCCTGAATATATTTCATCGCTATCATAAGTAAACACATGAAAAGTTCACAGTTTTGTAACTATCAACCAAATCGGAGGGGGTACGAGAGTTCAAACGCCGGACTAGATACCAAGTGTACAGTACAAGCAGATTCATACACAAATTAAAATAGTCGTTAGTAAAATGGATATAAAAAATGTTTTAGTAGCTGACGCTGTTGATAGCGCTTGTGTGGAACTTTTAAAAAAATTCTCTATTAATGTTACCTGTAAATATAAATTACCCAAAGCAGATTTGATAACGGAAATTCCCGTAAGTATTATCATTTATTAACAAATTTACAAGTAAACTGTAATTTTTTTTAATCAGAAATACGAAGGTCTTATAGTCCGATCTGATACCAAAGTTACAGCAGATGTAATCGCAGCAGCGAAAAATTTAAAAGTTATCGGACGTGCCGGAGCTGGAGTGGATAATATTGATATTAACGCCGCCACTGCTAAAAATATTCTCGTGTTAAAGTGAGTAAATTCATGTGAATTTGATATGAATATTGAATGACCTGTTTTTGTAGTACTCCAGGTGGTAATGCAATTAGTGCTTGTGAACTAACTTGCTCTCTAATAACAACTTTAGCAAGAAATGTAGTACCAGCAGCTGCTTCTTTGAAAGCAGGAAGATGGGATAGAAAATTGTATTCAGGACATGAACTTTATGGAAAGACTCTGGGGATTTTGGGATTGGGGAGAATAGGAAAGGAAGTTGCTATAAGAATGCAAGCTTGGGGAATGCGGGTAAGTTATTTTGATGTTTATAAGTGAAAGGCAACAAATATCTTATCTTATCATAGTCTACTAGAAAAACATGTTTGTTGAAATGGTCAGAAATATTATCATTACATCATAAAATCATTTTTGTATAAACAATTTTGAAATCATGACGTTATGTTCAACAGACAATTGGTTACGATCCAATTGTACCTGCAGCTGAAGCTAAGAAATTCAACGTGGAAGCTTTAGAACTTGAAGAAATTTGGCCACAAGTTGATTACATAACTGTACATACACCATTAATACCAGAAACTAGAAGTAAGTACTTCATCTTACAGGTTATTTCATAAATTTATTACTTTTTTCTACATTTTAGATCTGATCTGTGAAAAAGTTCTGAATAAATGCAAAAAAGGGGTGAAAATCATAAACGTAGCTCGAGGTGGGATCATAAACGAAGCAGATCTGCTCAAAGCTGTGAAATCAGGTCAGTGCGGAGGTGCAGCTTTGGACGTTTTCGAACAAGAACCTCCTAAAGATTCTATAACATTAGAGCTGATTCAACATGAAAAAATCGTAGCCACTCCACATTTAGGAGCAAGTACGGATGAAGCACAAGTCAGAGTTGCTGTTGAAATTTCCGAACAGATTGTTGCACTAACTGGTAGAAGTAATGAGTATACATCAACACCAGGAATTGTAAATAAAAGTGTTTTATTGAATATTTCTAAATGATATTGTCAAGTATTTTAATAAACTTATAAATATTCAACTTTGAGTTTTTCTTTAATAATAATAAAGTTACTTACAGTAAAGAAATGGCAGCCTATAGAATCTCTAAATATTTTATTCTACTGTAAATATGTAGTTTATATACATTTAAATAAGCATTTAATCCCACCTATAAACTGATCCAGGAGTAATCCTTTTTACACCAGTAGTTTTATCACCTGCATCGATTTGTTTCAGTTTTGGAGCGATAAGTTCAGGAGGAGATACTTCTCTTCTAGCATCTCTACTATAATAATAATTAGCACTCAGTTTGTGAGCTGGACCATCAGGTAAAACTGGAGGAGGAGGCGATCTTGTCGCTATAGTGTCCTGGAATCTAAAAAAAATTTGGATAGGAAAGTTTATTATAAATAATTCACTTTTAAATACCTGAGTGCTAAAGTGTGTTTTCTGCCAAGTAGAAATTCACGAACAGTTTGTAGAAATGGATTTACATCGTGCATTCGAATTTTAGGAGGTTGGGGCATTTTCTATTATTTTCACTTAAACAGCGAGGTAAAATAAAATTACAATAATTTATTACGAAACGAAAATTATGACGGTTGAGGTTATGTTCCAATGACATTATTGACATTTGACAAGGAGCGTTCGAGAAACAATTTTTCAGGAAAAGTTGTTCTTTTTTATAAAAAATAAAACACAAAACAACTTTTAATACAAATTTATTTGTAACATTCTTAAACAAATAAGGTATCGACTACAAGAAAACATGTACAACAGTAATATAATAAACAAATTGCTGCAGAGTTTTCTTTGCTGTCTGACATTTTGCAGGCATCAGATCATTGTACGTAAACCTACATAGTTCAGACTTATTTGGACTTAGTTTAAAAAAAAAGGAAATGCAACGTTTACAAAAGAATCTTAATATTTACGATTCAACTTTGGCTAAAATATCAGATTCTCTGAATATCTGGTATTCCGCATTATCTTCAATATTCACTTTGGTACCACCATATTCAGGAAGCAGCACTGTATCACCTACCTTGATTGATGGAGCAGCAAATGAACCATCCTGTAAATACAAATATAATTAACAGCTCATTTATCCAAATAAATCAACTTCCAATAATTAAAATTAAGATTTGTATGAAATCATAACCTCTAGGGTACAAGGGAATTATTGAGTTTTTTTACCTGTAATCTAGATCCTTGTCCAACTGCAACTACAGTCCCTTGTAGAACTTTATCTTGTGCCTTTTCGGGTATTACAATACCACCTTTCGTTTTTGTAGTAGCTTCAAATTTTTTAATGAGAACTCTGTCGAAGAGAGGCACTAGTCTTTTAAATGCAGACTAAAAAAGTAAGAATAAGTGAATCTTTTAATCTACTCGTTGCTAGGAATATTGAAATACTTACCATTTTGATATTTTCTTATAAATTCCAAAGTACTAGCTGCAAAACGTGGTTTTTCGTGCCTATCACGTTTGGTAATTTTCAGAAATTTCTCGAAAGACAGAACGAGACCCGGCTACGAGGTTATCTAATCCTCAATGTTGCCAGTATTATGTTGAAAAATTTTCGCTTTATTTTTACAATTTTTAACAGTTTATTATCGTTGACTTAATAAATCTTCTGTCATACACGAATTCCTATTAATTGTTATATATACCAGTCCAAATAATTGTTATTTTTCGTTCTTATTAATTTTTACACAAAAGAAGCTGGCAACTCTGCGGTTAAATTGACAGAGCTTACAGGAAAATCGTAATCGAGATGTCGCTACTGTTCTTACGTAGGAATCTTTCTTTATTCACTGACAGTTTCATGTGTTCCACCATTGTCCGATAGATGTCAGTAGAGTGTGAATTTTGAAATTTATATTGGATTGTTTGAAATATTTAAGTGTGGCAATTTGATTTAAATAATATGATTATTTTTTATGGTGAGAATTTTTTTAAATTATTTTTATGGGTTTTCCCAATAATATTACACGGAAAAAAATTGGGCCGATTTTGGCTGCGTATTTAGGTAGTTGGTCATTGCATTGTGAGTTTTCCAGGATATTGTAATACAATAATACTACGTTATTTTATACTAGTTACTTGGCCCTTTATCTAAATCGTGTCCTGAAAACTGCCCGTTTTCCCTAATATCTGGGTCCAAATTCTGATTTAAGGTGGATGAGCTTTTGTCTTATAGGTACCCTTCTCTACATTATCACGTCAAAACCTACATCACCGATCATATCACCGATGACAATCGTAAGTGTATCACCACGTCCACGGCACGCTTTTTAACGTGCGATACGATAATCATCCAAAAACGAAGTAGAACAATAGAGGTGGGAACTCACAATTTAAAATAACAGCTCCTTAATGAAATATATTTTGAATTTCAATCTTTGGGGAGCTTTCACATTTTTATATTATTTAAATACAAAATAAATTTAATATAACACATTAACAATACTACAAAATAACATAAAAATCGATATTAAAATATTACTGCATCTATGCAACTTGCATTGCATTACGACTAATTATTGAGTACACCTCCACCTCTAATAGCCATTATTAGAGTCGGTGGCGTTTAACAATCGCACGAGTGAGCAAACGAGCAGTGCGTGGGTTGTTGGTGTAAGGGGCCGTGTCCGGGAGGCGGCTGTTGTGTGAGAGGCGGCCGGATGGGAGGAGGGTGGCTTCATAATCAGCAGACTGTGGAGGCTGCTGCCGCCACATCCATCGCCGCAGGATGCTTTTCGCTTCAACAACGTCACCACGAACTCGCTAGGGTTGACCTGCCGCCACAAAAAATACGTTTACACAGAAAAAAAAATGAACCGATTATCCGCTAATAAACATCTTCTGGAATCGAATCCGAAAGGCCACGGACACGATCCACGTGTGATTTTCATAATGCGCAATCTTCAATGATCACTTAAGTGTGTTGGAGACTTTTTTAAGGTAGACTCACATTGTAAAATCGGCCAGTAGCTTCAAAAATATGACAATTGAAAGCGTGGGAAAGCTTAATTCCATGAATATATATGTTTGGAGAAACATTTCAAAATTATACATTAATATTTTCAAAATAGTCTCAATCCCAACCGACTTCTATGTAAACGTATCGGCGGCAAACTGGCGTCCGGGCACGCGTGCCCATATAAGTGAACAAGGTTAAACGCCACCGTCGTCGACCGCTACTCTGCGTAGCCGACTCCCGATCTCTCTCTCACTCTTTCTTTCTCATCTATATCTCTCCTGTTTCAATTGTGGCTTTTTTGCGTATTTTTCCAATGGTCATTTATCATACAACCAGTCATTCGCATTGTTGCAAATACCACTACGGACGCAAACACCATTACTCAATATCGGGTGAAGGATATTAAATGCCCCCAAGAGAGTTGTTCATGAGAGAAGTAGTAAATTGGAATGATAATTGTGTTTTCATAAATTAGGGAATCTTCCATATATTTTTAGTGCCTTTCAAATGTATAATATAATCATAAGCGACTGCGCATTGACTTATAACAGTGTCATTTGTCATTGTAGTTGATGTACTAGCCGCTTCGCCGGTCCACTACTGTCAAATTTGAAAAATATGACAGACTAACACTCAAAAATGTGACTGCAACTTGAAAAAAGTCAAAAACCTCGTTACTTGTGGATTAAAGCTTATTTTTATCCATCTGGTATGTAGTTTATAACAGTTGGTGGCGCCAATATAGAGAGCGAAATGGTTCGATGGAAAAGAAGGAAAAAAACAGGACCGTGTAAGAGTGCTTCTAATACTCGACGGGATACATAATCTTAAATCGCGTGTGCTTTTGACACGAACGCTGATAAGCACCCGACCCGTAAACCACCCTCGCAAAAACCACCCTTTCAACCGCCGTCAGGCGTGCCGCTCGGAAATCTAGCCAGGGATACTCTACACCGCCACACACACATATATGCGGAAAAATAGAGAAAACGAATATAAAAACATCTGTAAGGAAAGAAAATTTGCATCAATTTTTTTTTGAGAACTAAGATTTAAAATATGTAATATATTTGTAGCCCTTGTAAAAAGCTCTTTCGTTTGATATGTCACAAGGTACGGTTTGTAAAATCACCCCCACCCCCCAAAAAAAGAGGCCACCGTATTTAAATTTCACTAACTTAAATTACAAGATCGTGTTTGCATCACAAACAGGCAGATACACTAGCTAAGAAAAGTATAGAGATGATTTCTAATCAAGACAAATGTTTTTACTCGCTCATAATAGCTATTTATGAACCCAAAATTCATATTAAACATTTTCAACCGTGAAAATCGCAACAGTCTATCTCCTTTAATCTCCGTGGAATGGTCGCTCTCCCAATTTCAACACTGAAGTGCTACATACGCGACACAGAAAAAAAAAGTTGTAGAAAAAAACCCAGAAACTAGAGTACGCTTTATGAGGAGATTTGGGAGAACATGTCGTGGATAAATTGAGGTCTATGAACAATTCATTTATATCTACGTTTTTTTCTTTCTTTCCCTTGTAGACTTATGCCTGAGTTGTGTATTTGATACACATTAATAAATTGAGATCACCTTTATGTTGTCATTGTTTTTTACTGTATGTTTGGTTGCCTACACCATTAATATAGCTCAAGCCAGTTTTGCAAAATCTTCTCATCAATATGTACCTACCTACTTTAGACTCTGTTAGTTCGGCAAAGGTACTAATTCCAACTTTATAGTATGGACGGTCAGGAAACTTTCCCCAATTTCCCGCAGGACGTACAAAAACGGGATTGGAACTTGGTCAACGGTCGGGGGGTGAAAAGTGAGAACACCAGAATATATATTATATCGAGCTTCCTGCTACTGTTCTGTTATCCACTAGGTATTTCCTCTGGCGCAAAATCACTGCAAAGTTATTATCGAGATTATAGATGCCAGAAGTGTTGCGGGTTGCGGCTATAGAGATAGTTGTCGCTAAAGGCATCTATTGGTTATTTTTTTAAATAAAATTTATAATAAATCTGAGAGTGTCCTGCTAGCGTGAGATGATTATAATTTCCAAAAAGCCACAAAATCTATCCAGACATCCATGTGGCTGTCCTCACACGGTACAGTCTTTTTAATTTTTTTATGAGCCCACATCGACTCTTGGTTGCTGTCACCCATTAAATATTAAAGCATATGTGCACGGCAGACCTTATCGATTGATTTCATCATTTTAAATAATACAATACACTCCAATGACTAAGCATGGAAATTCAACAAAAGGAATGTCCGAAAAGAATAAATTACTTGTATTTTTGGAAAAATTATATGAACTACAAATGCTACTTTCATAACAAACTAAGCGAACTTTATATCAGAAATATTGCGAGTGGTTCGGTTGGATGAAATCCTCCCTTTGGCCATTAGCCCGGCTTGTGTGCCGTGACAGGAGGCGTCCGTTGCATGCGATAGATTTATCAAAGGCTTTCGAGCTGGAGTAGTCGTGCTTACAGGAGAAAGCAAACGACGGAGATAGGAATGTAGAGAAGGAGATAGCGACAAAAAGAAGGACTTGGAGAGAGGCGCTAACCGAGACATTTGCCACAGACAGGTGATCAGCCCTTATAGTCCTTGTTCGTATACTTTCGTCTCGTTTTAGCTCGTTGCTGCTGTCTTATTTCAACCAAATCGTGTAGCATTCGTCTATAGACCTGGAAACACTGGCTCAATTTCAATTATTTAATCTTCGTTTTCAAAAAACTGGAACTTATACTAAATCAATAAATATTATTGGAAGACTTTGGCGTAGATACCGCCATCTATCAGTGGGTAGCCCAACTACATTTTTCAACTCAACTATCTTCTTACACCAAAAGTGTTTCTCAATAAATAACGCACATTAAAAGAGACATAATTATTGGAGATGTGATTTGTCGTCGTCAGTTATTTTTATTGTTGACGTTCTCAGCTACATAACTTTCCTCTTTCGACTGGTCTATTTAGCGTAGCCTACGTCCAAACGATCCCTGACACGCTTCTGGCTAATATCGAGAGATTCAACCGATTTTGATATCCCGCTGACGCTGTCGAAGCTTCGCCGACGGCAACTCGACGTCCATAAGTTCGGATGACTGCCTCAGTTGGCGAAATAGAACTTCAAGGATTAACATAAAGGGTCAAACCGTACTTTGTCTTTGTCTCCGATTCCACGATGTTTTAATATACAGGAAGGGTTATAGACACAACGCAATTATCAACAGCGACAAAAAGTCTTTACTATGAAGTTAACAACTTTTCTCAAACTTTGACACCTTGTGGAGTTACTCGCCTGAGATTTTAGTGCCTCCAGGGGGCTTTCCAAGGGCTCCGGTTGCAATGCAGTAATAACTGGATAACAGCACGTTCTATGGTGTGTATGGGACCCAAGGGAAAGCCAAGACCATCCCAGACGATCTAACTTTGGAAAACTAATGGTTATCCGCAACATGATCATTTTGGAAATGTATTTTTTTTATTTTTAGTTATTAATTGAAAATTTTCGTTATGACTGTTGAGAGAAATTGGTTTTTCATCTATTTAATGTTGGTACTCCCTGTATTAAAAAAACTCCAGATTACATTATCTCGTTAATTAAGCACCTAAACGACGTATCCGAGTCGACACTTTAATATTTATACATAAAATTTAATTGGTCTGTATAGAAACTATGGGGCGAATTAGTGTTTGGGGAGGGGGGGTAGAGACTGATAAATGGGGTGAGATTATACGGGTTTAGATAACGATGCTTAGCTAGTATATCGTGCTTATGATATTGAATGCCATAGTCTTATTTTGGAGGTTTTGTTTTTAATTATAGATTAATTTTAATTGATTTAAAATGGGGTTGATAAGATATAATCTCCTAGCCGGATGCTGCAAAGCAAGAGGCCAAGAATCAGAGGAAAAAGAAGAAGATGTAATCTTCTTTTTATAAATTGCATTGGCCTCTTGTCATATAGGATATCCAGCCAAAATAGTCGATGATACTGGTCTAGTTGCACTTGTACATTATCTACCTCATACAGCACATTATTACAGCCTATAGCAGGAACCTCGAGCTATAATCCTGTATTTACTGCACGTCCGGCTAACCCTGCTACTATGCCTTTATCGTTGCTTCACATTTATACACATAAAGGATAACGAATAACGGCTTCACGTCGCTGAAGACGACGACGACGACGCTGCTCGTTTACTTGCTGATGGCGACAGCCACGGTGGAGTTTTATAGTACAAGAAACCGATGCAGATTTTTAATTTTTCATCAAAAATCTTTCATCGCTAAAGGTAGTGTAAGAACGATAGTAAATTACACGTGCACCGTATATACAGGGGTCGTATGATAATACTTTATTTAGGGATTAGTATAGGGGTTGATAAAAACGTACTTAGCCAAAAAAAAACGATCTTTAATAGGGTTAGTGACAATTATTTTCAACTAAAATCAGTATTTGCTTGGCTCTGGTTGATTTCTAAAAAACTTTCGTAGCCTAAATCACATTTTTCCTGTATCAAAGCATCGAGTCGATTTTCTGTCGGTGGTCGTATACGTGTGTGGTGAGCAGTCACGGCTGGCTACGATGTGTTGGCACACGGTACACTTGATGACTTTCCATATCTCGTTTCAACTACACAGACGTCGCTCAGTTGGCGCTTTGCAGGGGATGCCAGCAGCGTCGTGGCGCTCGTTTTCCTTAATGCACACACACACCGGGCACTCAAATACGGTAAGGGACTTGGTAGTTCTTCTAATTCAATTTTTCCCCTTTCTAGATGCATATTATTTATTTATTTCAACTTTTCACATAAAAAACTTTGATCTATTCGTCAGCTGACCCAACATCCATGAATAAAAAACGAACTGAAAGGTTCAGAAACCTCCTGTAGACATGATGATTGATGTTGAACAGCTTAAACTCTTGAAAAAATAAGTAGAAATTCACGTCTTTAAATTACAATTTAAATTTCGCGCTTAAACGATAGTATACTAATAGCGTCTGTTTGTGACATCATGGCACGCTTTCGTATACAATTATTGACAGCATGCAAGTTAAAAGATTATTTTGATACAAAATGAATCTTATTTTTCGTAAACTTCCCTCGACCTGGCCTATATCCAAACAGCTAACGGTGGCGGGAACAGGTTGGCCGGTAAATGAGCAATAATCAAGGTGGTGGGTGACAGCAACGGGCGGCGGGCAACGGCGGCAAAGTCGGTGGTGGCAGTGGGCGCCTCGGCGCTTGCTGTTCTATGCGGTATGGACTACGGTGATGGCGGTAGAGGGAAGGGACGGAGAGGTCGGCGCGTGTCTGACGCGTCTCGTGTCTAACAAGCGACCTCGACTTCCCCGCGCCTCTTGTGAGAGCCCATACTCTGCGATACAGTGTCCGTCAAAATGTTCGGAAAGTTAAAATATTGTTTTCTATTAGAAGATAAAGCATAGTATTCAAAAACCCTGTATACTAGTGAAAAAAATATATTAATTAATGTTGATTTCTACACAAAAGACTAAACATACTAGAAACATAATCCTGAAACAATTCTAGAGAGGCTTTATCTACCAAATTTTGTCGAAAATGTATAGACGCATAATACAGTAATGGCGGTTACAACATTAATTGGTCCTTCGATCCGGATTAACACTATATAAGTTCAAAATTATTTTTTTTCACCTTTGTAGGCTACTTGACAAACATTTTGACGTTCGCTGCTCTTAACCGATGGTGTGATGTGGCGGTGTCGGCACGCGACTAAAGCCACCGCTCCTCCCCGCGCGCGCCGGCCCACGCCGCACCAGACCATCGCACGCGCCTACCCCTTCCGACGACGCCAACTCCCGAACTCCAACAGTCCGCCTTTCATTACAACTTTGACGACGCGTCTGACCAGTTCCACGTCCCGGTGGCGCCTCTCGACGACGACGACGACTAATCTCGCGATGACGGCGAAAAATAAAAAACCATCGGAACCTCGTCGAGCAAACAAACCCTTGATGGAAAAACGAAGAAGAGCTAGAATCAACCAAAGTTTAGCGGCCTTGAAAACCCTAATCCTCGATTCAGCCAAAGCTGACAATACCAAGCACTCAAAGCTGGAAAAAGCTGATATTTTGGAGCTCACAGTAAGACACTTCCAAAGGCATCGAAGCTTGGACGTCAAAGGTGTCAATCAGTACAAATCTGGCTACGCTGACTGTGTACGAGAAGTTCAAAGATACTTGGACACGCCAGACGCTCAAACCATGACTGTTATAGACTCCGGAGTCCGTCAAAGACTTCTTAGACATTTAGACAACTGTGTAGCCGAAGTAGACGTAGATGTTAAGCAAGCCACCGCTCTACAGAGTACCTCTGACGAAACGCAAGATTCAAATCAATTGATAGAAGAAGTAAACAATAATAAATCCAGTCGTTTACACGAACAACTTCCTAGTGAGGATTCCATGCCTTCTAAAGGAAAAACTTACGATGGTAGCTACGTTTTGCTACTTCCAGAGCATTACGTGCAGCTTGCTAGTGCGCTTGGTGTTAATCTTAGGTCTCAAAGTGAAGCGGTTTCGAGTCCAAGTACTTCGGGTGGTTGTGATAAGGTGGAGGAACTCAAAAGAGTGGATAGTCCGATTGACTTTAGTGGTAAAAATAATGATTCTGGTGATATGTGGAGACCTTGGTGAAGGTTTTTGTTGGGAAAAGTAAGGTTGTGTTTCGGATGAGAGGTATTTTTTTGTTGTAAGGTTTTTATATGACTGGGTGAAATCACTTATTCGAAAAATATGTTTATGTAACTGATTTTTTTTAATCTAGTGTTGTAAATATGTAAATTGTATTTAAGACTGTATAGAAAGTTTTGTTGTTTATTTCCAAGTTTACTTTTATGTTATATATTTGTATAAAATTATAGGAAAATTATTATTACCTACATTAGTTGTTTTTTTTTAAGATTTCACTATACTATGAGGAAAAACATGGGAGTATCAAATCATAGAAAGTTACCAACATCCCTCACCTAATTACGAATGTATTTATCTTATTTAATCAAAATAAAAATATTTAAATTGAAAATTTATAGCCTCACTCTTATTAAACGACATCTTTTGATGAAAAGCTCAAACTATACGCTTAGTAAACCGATTTCTGTATTAATGAATTGTGGCGCCATCTAATATTATTAATCAGTACACATTACACTACACTACACCATCACTACACTAGCTTTCCAACTAATAACATAGATGGAGCTATGGCATAAAAGACGCCATTTTCACTCCATCTTTTCTTATTCAATTTTCTTGAAATAATTTAAACTACAATTACTACTATCCTAATTTATTAATAAACAATATATACAATATTTTCAACTATTTTTTTGTCTATTTAAACTTCCTCTTGTAATTATTCCATCAAGAGTTTTATCTGCATTTACACCAGCTAAGCCATCGTCTATAGTTTTTCTTTTAGCAATATCTGTTAGTGCTTTAAAAGTATATGGTTCCCAGCAAGCTAAGTCAGCTAAAGTTTTTCTGTTTAATAATATATTACACCTTACAAGACCTTCTCTAAAATTTGGGTATGTAATTTGATGTTGTTCGCAACCTGCTTTCACTCGAGTCTCCCACAGCTGAAAATAAATGAAACTTGGAAGATTAGTAATAGATCTAGTACTGCAATACAATAAACAATAAGTATATGTTGTGGAAATTAAATATCATTTACTAACGTTTGCCATGTCCTGCTTTTTTAGTTTTCTCCCCTTTGTTGCATAAACCAAAGCTCTGTGTACATTTCTTACAGCGATGCTGTAACAGTTTCTCCTTCGTCCAATGAAATGCTAAAAAAATCTATTCATTACAAGCATTCAAAATAGATATAAAAATTGTGTACTAACAGCAGCAAGTTTGAAAATCCTACGTTTTCTCCAAATTTCGTCTGGGCCTCTGGATCTGATGAAGTTAATGGCAGTGGTAAATACCATTTTCTAATTTTACACTCGTATAAGTACGTAGTATATTATAATTCTAATTATTTTATTTTTAAAAATCCACGAAACTTTTCTATTTTGTAGGTTAAGCTTTAAGCTGCTGGTTAATGTACGCCTAGACCTCTATGATTGGTCAATAAATTTGACATTTAATATCCACATAGTCTTTGAAAGAATTTCCTGATTTACATGTATTTTAAACTTACCCTTTCTTATTATTAATGCTGTTAATGATAAATTTGAATTGAAGATCATGTTTATATTAGTATTTACAAATTAAATTAATGCAATGAATGATTTAAACCATTGTATATCGCTAAAAATAGCCTTTCAGTTTGACATATGTCATATGACATGACATACGTCAAAGGTTATTTAACTTAAATGTTGGAAAATATTTCATCAGTTTATAATATATTGTGGTTGTGCTAAGTTAACAATAAGATTACGAAACTTTGATGTCGAAATGCCACCTAAATTTAAAACAAACTAACATTTTATTCCAATTATATAAATAGTAAAGGCAGCATTTATTCAATCTGAATAAAACATGAAGGTAAAACAATCCAATTCCCTACAAAGATTACGACATGATAGTTTTAGTACTATCAATGAAAAATCGGTGGATGATATATCTTTGCAGTTCTTCTACAATCCACATACAATTACTCTTTTATTAATATCCATTGCCGCTCTTATTTACTTCGCATTTGTAAGGTAAGTACAATAAAGTAATACAGTACAATAAATAGTGTCCTTGCTTCTAGCATAAATCAAAGTTAAAAAGATTTAGTAAAAAATAATGATTAGATACTTAATAATATTGTTGAATAAATATTAACGACCCATATTTCCATAATGGTATATTTTAATTTTTTTAACCCATTAACTGTACAAATTTAATTGCTTTAACATGGAGATAAGAAATTGACTCCTTGATCATTGAACTGTTTAGAAAGATACGATACCAATAACTTTGTTACAATAGTAAATTTTTATAATCCCAAGATAACAAATTCAGATAACATCAGACCTTTAACCTTTTTTTCATAGAACTTTTCAAAAGCTCTGTTAAGGTACATTATCATATACAAATTTAACTGGAATTCTGTAAATATAAACAACTTAGAAGATTACAATTAAGTAATTATTACAAAATTTAACTACTTAGATAAACAAAAAATTATTAACAGCTTATTCTTTTCTAGAGACACTGACAACTTGGAAAACAACATCTGGGCAGGTATTTTATGTTGCTGCTTCTTCTTCCTTATCATTTCAGTCCTTGCATTTCCAAACGGTCCTTTCACACGTCCTCATCCAGCAATATGGAGAATGGTATTCGGAATGAGTGTCCTCTATTTACTTGTGTGCTTATTTGTCCTATTCCAAAACTACCAAACTGTCAGAAGCATTCTATTTTGGCTGGACCCATCACTTAGAGACTTCCACGTCGACATGGATAAAGAATATGGAGTTAATTGTTCTGATATTACGGTGGAAAGAATATGGGGACATGTTGATATATTTGCTCTTGGGCATTATTTGGGTTGGATGTTCAAAGCCATATTAATCCGCCATATGGGGATACTGTGGGCTATAAGCTGCATGTGGGAGATAACCGAACTTGCATTTGCTCATCTTCTTCCTAACTTCATTGAGTGCTGGTGGGACGCTTTAATATTAGACGTTTTATTGTGTAATGGTTTCGGAATATGGTGCGGTCTAAAAATCTGTAAAATCCTGGAAATGCGAGAGTACAAGTGGGCGGGAATTAAGGACATACACAGTACCACAGGAAAAATTAAACGTGCCATGCTACAATTCACCCCTGAAAGTTGGACATCGGTGAGATGGTTGGATCCAAAGTGTTCTTATATGAGAATTTTCGCTCTATGCCAACTCGTAGTTTTCTGGCAAGCGTCCGAACTAAACACGTTTTTCTTGAAACACGTTTTCGAGCTACCCTCGTCGCACTTTTTAGTCACTGGTAGGTTAATTTTAATAGGAGTTATCGTAGCGCCATCTGTGAGACAGTATTACAGTTACACTACGGATACTAGTTGTAAAAGAGTAGGTACCCAGTGTTGGGTATATGGTTGTATAATGGTAGCGGAATCTTTGATTTGTATTAAACACGGTAGGAAATTGTTCGAACAAACTCAAATTGTTAATATGGTGGTTTGGGTGTTGATAATGTTTATAATTTCAGTCGGTGTTGTGGTCGGGTGTGTGTTGTGGCACAGGTACGATCCGGATTCGTCGGATGTTAGTCCCACGAAGTCGAAAACTAAAATTAAATTCCAGAATATCAACAGACATGATGTTAAAAATGAATAAAATTTTATATATTGCAAATAATCGGCGGTTGTCTGTGATATTTGACATTTTTTAAACGTTTTTAATCTGTTTAATGTTCTAAATGTCATTAAAAGTTATGTCACAGAATATTATAACAATCGGAAGGGTCTCTTGTCATAGAACAATAAGTACGCGCAGCTTTTGTGCGCAGTGACAGTCTATCGAAAATAGGATCACATTTTGACGTTGCCTGGCTATTCATCTCGTTAGGAAGATGTTGCCATCTCTAATTTTAGGATCACAACTTTCAAGTGTCATTTAAATTCTGTCTGACATAGATCAAAGGAGCCGACGGAGAGGGACCCTTCCGATTGTTATAGTATTTCGTGGTTATGTTCAAACTACAGAACAATTTAATAACGTACCATTTTTTTGGGAAACGTTAGAATTCTTGTACTTCATATTTCATGACATTTCTTGCAGTTTCATTGTCTGATAGTATTATAGTTTCTAGCTAAAAAATCACACAGTGCCATATCTGGGGAATAGAATGAACAAAATGTACGATACGATCATAGGCGTGCGCAGACTTTTTTTTTATTAGGGGGGCTAAATAAATATCAAATCGGAATGGACCACCCTATGACAACAATGATATTTTTATGGTCAAATGATAATCATTCCTCATAGTCATTAAGTAGGTATTGAAATTTTGTTACCAAAGAATTGAATAAATTTTTGTTAATGAGTTTTTTCTTTTTTATACCTTTTGGTCAAATTATTTGGCTTTTTTTGTAAACCTTGAACCCTAAAGTTTGTTAGAGGCGGCCAATAATGTAACAAAAGGTTTTTTATTTCACCCAATCTTCTGGTCAACAAAACATTGCATTTTAGATTCATACTGACATGTACTTCAAGGTGGTCTGTGATGTACTTAACGATCAAATTTCACTTTCTCTTACCGGCCCCAAACAAAATATAATGAAGAAGGTGCGTTACAGAGGCGGTAGGCGTAACTTTGCACCACCCCCGCTAGACGACCAGCCCCTGTACTCTCAGGGATTGTATTATATACTATCTACGTTACTGTTGTGTATACGTAGTATAGTATAATGCCTATGCGCGCTCTTTTAAGTGCCCCCTGGCCTGGTGGCAGTTATCGTGTAGGCTAGGAAGTTCAACGTTGCCAGATTTCAGTGTCTATATTCAGTACAATAAAAATCGTTATAAAAAGGACACGTCTTCTCTTATACATCACTATCTTTAAAAATGAGTATGAATTTCCAAAATAGTTACTATAATAACAGTTACTTTTATCTTTTGACGCCACCTTTAGTAAGTTTAAAAATAACTATTGTAAAAGTCTGAAATACAAAGATATTTCATTAGTAACGTCAACAGCGCATCTGCTTTGTGTTGCTAGCGCATGCAAACATCCTATCCCAACTTAGATACAAAGATATCTTGTTGGTATTATATATAATCGATATGAATACTATTTTCTCAAATTTAGAAACATTTTAACCGTTTAGTAGGTACCTTGGGCCACAGAAATTTCAATATCGATTGGAGACAAAAAAGTAAGTTCGAATAAAAAACTTACTCATCCAGCAAAATCATGAGATTTCGACATTATTAAGGGACAAAGGTCAATGGGAGGACGCAAATGTAGTCGGCTGACGCCCCTTAGCCCTCGGCAGAGTTTCAGGGAACATCTGACGGAAGAGAAAGCCGTCGATGGCCGACAGCGGCGGTGCGAAAGTAAACAGCAGATGGCTTTTTGTAACTTTGTTACAACTCAACACGAACACCTGGCTTATTCTTGGTTTCAATTTTAATAAGCATTTTATTGTAAATTATGAAGTCTCATTTTAATATTACTTATTAGGTACCCATTTTCATTTAATTTTATACTTTTAGTACAAAATGTTGAAGTTTTTCCTACAAAATATAACATAAACTACATAAATCTTATGAGCTGTAGTCATTATTGTTATTTATTATTAATAAAATCCATTTATTTTATCATCAAAATATTAAAAAGCGAATTACAGTGTTTTTGTGCACCTTTGGCCACAATCCAGCGCCGCTCATGTATTCAAGGCAGCATTTAGTTGCCCGAAGCAAGCGACCGCGTTCCTATCATTTTCTCCCCACCTAAAGCCAGTCCCAGAATGGCGTGGTTTGTGTACCGTTCGCCCAGCCTGTAATCCGAAATTTAGCCCAGCGTTGGGAGTTTAACACAAAAATTTTCACGCCCAATTGACTATTTTTCTAATTAACAGTGTTTCAAATGCAAATTTAGCAATAATTACTCTAAAATAACGCGAAAAGTGACAAAAGAAGATCGATTGACGTAGCCCAACAGCCCGTTTCACACTGCAACACACTATTACAACAATGCAACTGATATTTTCCGAATTAGTGGTGAATAATGACATCTGAAGTGCAAGAAGTTCGTGTTGAATACGTTGAAAATTCAGACCAGGTAAGTTTTTGTATATTTTCTGGGTTTTTGTAACGGGAAAACGACAGTGGTGTGACAGGGGCGGGCGCAAAGTGGCGGCTCTGTGGGAGTTGCTTTGTCCCTGTTAGATTGGAGGTTGAACCTTGCCTAGAGGTCGGGGATTTTGATTATCCTTGATATCAAATTTTAGGATGGGTGTGCTTTTTTAAGATTACGATGTCCAATAATTATTACCTAAAACTAACCTATAATAAAGGAGGGTAGTAGTAAAATTGATACATTTATGTAGGTACTTACTTACCTGCAAAGATTATGCTACTATCACAATGATAAACTCACTTTTTCATAAACAGTGCTACGATCCGTCCACTATGAAAATTTTTAACCTTGACAAGTTCTATTTTTGACTAAGTCTATTTTATGAGCGATCGTTTTACGTCTGCCTATCTTATCCTTGAAATTTCAACAAATTTATAGTATTTTTATGTAACAATTTCGTTTATTAAATATATTTTTTAATATTGTAAAAGTAATAGTTTGAAGAGAACTGAATTAAAAGGTTTTCAATAGGAGTACCTTTAAAATTAGAAGTCTTTAAGTTCATTAACTAATATACTTTCATTAATTATCACCCTAGACCATCACTCAACAGCTTTGAATTTCAAATCAATTAAGCACCCCTCTTAGAGCAACAAATCCTTAAAGGTCTTGCCTTCCCTCCATATATTACCTATATGTCACGTGTTGCGCATGCATTATCCAGATTTATAACTCTCAATTCACATTTATTCGCCAATTTGCAATAATGAATACCAAAACATACACAGAACTCAAAACTATATAAGTACATACAAAAAAGTGTATAAAGTAAATAAAAGAGCTGTTAAACATGTAACAATAAGTTACCATTAGCTCCTACCTTGGGTACAGGCAAGAACTATCGATTAAGCTTTCAAATTCATCCCCCGAAATGCAAAAAAATCGCCTTTTATTTATATCTTGTTCCTTAGTTGACATGTGACAGTATGCCGTTAAGTATTTGACAGATTTTGCATGGAAAAAATGTCATAAACAAATACCGAGCACTGCTTTTCGAGTCTCGGTTATCAAAAAATGGATAAATTAATTTTAGGAATCTAAGCCCTCACCATCACCTCTAGCGCTGTTGGCGGCGACCTGCAGCCGGATAGGCCCGACGTCCAGCGAGACGTGTTCAATTGCCAACATGTCTACGACTCCAACGCCGACGAACGTTAACATCAAAGGCGTCCCGGTGGCTACTAGTCCGCAAGTAGTGAGCGTCCCGGTAGGCATTCCTCAACAACTTCAACAGCAGTTGCTGCAGCAGCAAGCGGGAGCTGCGCAAGTAGTTAGCGCTGCAGGACAAAACGCAGCTTTTGCGTACAATCTCATGCAACCCATGCAAACGGTTACAGTTGATGGGCAAGAAGCTTTATTTATTCCTGCTATGTCAATTGCTGCTGGTAAGTAAATGTTGAAACAAAAAATTCTGTATAAAATGTTAAAATTTTAGGTGCTCAACAACCTCAACAACTATTCAGCCCCGGACAGATAATTAGAGCACCTAGTACCGTTCTTCCAGCTAACATTCAAAACCTACAAAATCTTCAAAACCTCCAAACCGTTCAACTGTCCAACGGACAAAGTGTGACAGTTCGTCCAAGTATGCCACAGATGGTGCAGTTTCCCATGCAGCAAACCATCCCTATACAAGTTCCCATTTCTACCGGCAACGGTCAAACTGTTTACCAAACCATACATTTTCCTGTACAGTTAGCTGCCACAGCGGTACCAAACATCATCCAAGCGCAGCCGCAGTATGCGAATATCTTAACACCAAACGGACAAATACAGCAATTACAGATCGCTACTAGCGTTGCGGCGCAACATACACCTACATCCGTAGCGCAGAGTACCGCACAAGTAGCCCATATCGACACCACACCCCAATTGACTTTCACCGGAGCTAACGGACAACAGTTCACGGTAATACCCGCCGCTAATATACAGCAAGTTAGAGGAACCACAGTAGGAAACTTAGGAAATTTAGGGAATATCATTCAAGTGCCTAATATACAAGCAATACCAAACATACAGAATATCCCAGGTCTGGGTAACGTCCAAGTGATCACCCAACAACAAGCAGCACCCACTCAAATTTCCGTCGGACAACACATACAACAAGACCCCACCGATCCGAACAAATGGCAGGTTATACCGACGGTGACGACGTCCACTCATCAAACGGTTCAACAACCTGCACCGACGCCGATTTCCACCGGACAAATGACACCTACGGTGACTCTTGTTAGCTCCGACAACGCTGGTTCCATTCAAATGCAAAACGACGCCAATAACCAGGATGCCATGCAGAAGCAACGAGTGAGGAGGGTTGCGTGTACGTGTCCGAATTGCCAGGAAGGTGAGTAAAAAGGTTAGAGGTTTCTTATACTGTATTACTGTGCGCAGAAGCCAAAAATGTCACTACTGTCATGTGTCATTACTGTATTCAAATGTACCATTTTTCTTTCCAGGAGAACGACATACGGATCGTAAAAAACAACATATTTGTCATATACCAGGTTGTAATAAAGTGTACGGGAAAACTAGTCATCTTAGGGCGCACTTGAGATGGCATACCGGCGAAAGACCGTTTGTGTGCACCTGGCTTTTTTGCGGAAAACGGTACGTTTACACTAAATTAAACGTGTTCCGGGATTTATAAGTTCTTTTTTACAGGTTTACACGTTCCGACGAATTGCAAAGGCACAGGAGGACGCATACGGGAGAGAAGAGATTTCAATGTAACGAGTGTAATAAGAAATTTATGAGATCCGATCACCTTTCCAAGCATCTTAAAACCCATCAAAAACAGAGGATAACGGTAAGTAGTTTTTTGTACGCCCCTGGTATTTCGAATTTATTGGAAATAAGAAATGGAAAAGACTATGTGCATTTTTGTAGAAACATGATACACCTGACGATCAGGACCAGGATCAGGATGAAGAAGAATCCTGGGATCAGGACCCTCCGGAATCTACGCCGGAACCACCTTCGTCGGATATGAAACCGGTTTGGATAACGGACAGCAAAAATAATATCAAATACGCCATCACCCATGTTAATTATTCGCAAGTAAGTAGATTCTTTTAATTTAAGTGTTCGTTTATATTGAACCACTCAGTATATGCGAAATTTTCAAAACCCACTCTGTACCCTTGCATTGAACCACTATGTACACACGACATTTTTTAAATCCACTCTGTAAGTGAGTAGATTATTATTTCTTTACTCTTCTTATAATTCAAGTGTTCGTTTATATTGAAACACCCAGTATATGCGAAATTTTCGAAACCCACTCTGTACCCTTGCATTGAACCACTATGTACACACGACATTTTTTAAATCCACTCTGTAAGTGAGTAGATTATTATTTCTTTACTCTTCTTATAATTCAAGTGTTCGTTTATATTGAAACACCCAGTATATGCGAAATTTTCGAAACCCACTCTGTACCCTTGCATTGAACCACTATGTACACACGACATTTTTTAAATCCACTCTGTAAGTGAGTAGATTATTATTTCTTTACTCTTCTTATAATTCAAGTGTTCGTTTATATTGAAACACTCAGTATATGCGAAATTTTCAAAACCCACTCTGTACCCTTGCATTGAACCACTATGTACACAAGACATTTTTTAAATCCACTCTGTAAGTGAGTAGATTATTATTTCTTTACTCTTCTTATAATTCAAGTGTTCGTTTATATTGAAACACTCAGTATATGCGAAATTTTCAAAACCCACTCTGTACCCTTGCATTGAACCACCATGTACACTCGACATTTTTCAAATCCACTCTGTAAATAATTATTCCCAAGTGAATAGATTATTTTTTACCCTTCTTATATAATTTAAGTGTTCGTTTTTATTGAACCACTCAGTATATGCGAAATTTCCAAAACCCACTCTGTACCCTTGCATTGATCCATCATATACACAAGACATTTTTCAAATCCACTCTGTAAATATTTATTCACAGGTGAATAGATTATTTTTTTACTCTTCTTATATAATTCAAGTGTTCGTTTATATTGAACCACTCAGTATATGCGAAATTATCAAAACCCACTTTGTACCCTTGCATTGAACCACCATGTACACTCGACATTTTTCAAATCCACTCTGTAAATATTCATTCACAGGTGAATAGATTATTTTTTTTTCTTCTTATATAATTTAAGTGTTCGTTTATATTGAACCACTCAGTATATGCGAAATTATCAAAACCCACTCTGTAGGTACCCTTACATTGAACCACCATGTACACTCGACATTTTTCAAATCCACTCTGTAAATATTCATTCACAAGTGAATAGATTATTTTTTTACTTTTCTTATATAATTTAAGTGTTCGTTTTTATTGAACCACTCAGTACCTATATGCGAAATTTTCAAAACTCACTCCGTACTCTTGCATTGAACCAACATATACACAAGACATTTTTCAAATCCACTCTGTAAACAATTATTCACAACTAAATAGATTAATTGAACCACTCAGTATATGTGAAATTTTCAAAACCCACTCTGTATCCTTGCATTGAACCACCATGTACACGCGACACTTTTCAAATCCACTCTGTAAACAATAAAAATCAGAAGATTTCTCCTGTTCCCTACTAAAATTCTTTTAATTTTTTTTTTGACAGGAAGCTGCCACTTCTACTCAATCTGCGTCTTCCGATAGTTCTAGCAACGAAGAAAAGATGATGATAACCATAAGTACTTCAGAACCAGACGAACTGATCATAGCTGATCCTTTAGACAGCTGAGCACATAAGTATGCGAATGTACGCGATTCGCACCTTTGAAAAATTTATTTCAGTTGATCGTTAGTTATATTTTATTAAGTTTAAACGGTTTGTACTATAGACTTTTGTACATATTTATAGATGAATTATATATTTTTATAATTAAATTGAGATTTTATTAACCTTTTTCGAAAAATAAAACGAAATTTCAAAAACCAATTAATATATTAAATTATACAACATATTTAAACGAGAGAAACCCCTCATTTTTTATAACAAAATAAAAATTTGATTATAAAACAACACGATAATAATAATAATTATTAATTTCGAATCAAATGCACCTCTGCCATATGCTTTTTATAACCTTCTCTGTAATCGAATGATTCTGGGCATAAATGACAGCAATACATGTTAGTCAAGTCAGAATGTACCAACCTTACATGGTATTTTAAAGCAGACTGATTCGAATAAACCTAAAAACAATAAATATAACAACAATAATAAATATTAATAATAAACTACTTACTTTTCCGCAATGCGGACAATTTCCCCACTGAGAACTATGATGAGGTTGAATTTCCAATCCAGCAGTTCTCTGATTCATGTCCTTGATTTCTTCCAGTGACATAACCTCAAAATTATCTGGATGATCTTCAGTCTTAATGCGTTGTTGAAGAAACTCTGATGGATACTCAAATGTTGATGGACTCGTTGAAGATTCTGATGAGGATTTGAGAGAATGTTTCTCTAAATCTGCATCGGGTGGTTTTCTCAATATAAAAATTGTTTTGGGAGACATATCAGATTTGTCACTGTGGAATATATGAGACGGTGATTTTACTGCTTGAGCTGTTAACGATCTTTCTAAAATACTGCTTGGTTTATCACGTATTTCTAGTGCAGCTTCTAAAATTGAGCCCTGTTCATTCTTATCATCAACTACAACTTCAACATTTGCACTTATGTCATATTCGTTACTGTTTGACATATTATCCTCCTCAGTCTTAATTTTACCAACTTCAACTACCTAAAAATTAAAATTAAATAGACATACTTACCTTTAATGAACTCTTACCTCAAATTTAGATGGAGATGAAGCATTTTTTCTGTCATTAAGTGCCTCCTCGGCAGAAGCAGTACACTGCACTACTTTCTTTAACTTGGGTGAAGATAATTTGGCCTTTTTTTGAGGAGATTCATGAGCTTCAATATTCTTAGGTTTTTTAACAGGTAACTGTTGTTTTTTATGCTGTGCATCGTCATTATTCATAAGACCCAGTACTTGTAGTAACATTGCTGTATTTAAAAATGAAGCAAGTTGTTCTTCAGACACTGTTACCTCTCCATGATACATAAAATTTATAATAGCCATTAAATCCATGTGGGTTACATCTTTTAATATAACTATTGGATGGGAACAGGGATTTTCCTGAAAAAAGTTAAGAGTATTAAACATATTTACACTATTATTAATTGAAAATGGGTTACCTTAAATATAGTTCTGAAGTAGGGACTGCATGCTGACAAAATAAATTTGTGAGCTTTGATATTAATTCCTTCACACGTAAGTGTAACATCAGCAAGATCTTCTGTACTTTGAAGGCTTTCAAATGCACTGAGAATATTGGATTCAAATTTGTTCCATTTTAAACAAAAGTGTTTAGATGTCATGATAGTAAAGAAAAAAATATAAAATAAACATTAAATGCGATATTCAGCTACATACGTAAACTATATATTATTATAAACAGAACTATTTAATTGTTTAAACTTAAAACTTAAAATAAACCACGTCGTAAAATAGAAAATAAAAACATATCGAACAGAAACAAAAACGTCAATGTCAAAAAAATGAAAGTTTGCAAAAATTCGCTTAGGAGGTTAAGGTGAAATAACATAGATGGAGCCACTAAGATTAGAGCTATCACTTATCAGTATCATTGTGCTATGGTCCGAAAGAAACTAGCCGTAACCATAGACCGTAACCACATTAGCTTATATTTCAAGACACCGTGTTCCAAAGATAACCAGATTTCCAGCAACCACTAACCACTACACCACTATTACACTACTCCACAAATTACTCACACTATTCGCAGTACTCGCACTACTCATGTACTCATGTTACTTCCTATGTTTCGGACCATAGACTTGAGGACAAATGACAAAATAGAGAACTCTATGATTATGTCAAAGCTGATCAATCAGATCTCAGATCAATGTTAAGATAAAAACATTTTGGATTTACGGAATAATAAATCGACCTCAAGTAATTCAAGAACTATGAATTTAGAACTAGAGAGAAATCCAGGCTGTGAATTAGGTAACTCAAACTACTTTTACAAATAATATTCCAAGTAAACAAATGTATATTTGTTATTTGCAGATTTAGGTTGGTTACAAAGTGTTAATATCAATTTAACTGCAACAAACGCACTGGCGAAAAAAATAGTGTCCTCTAAGGAACTGAAAAACGAATATAAGACAGCATGGATTTTGAAAGCAATTACTTTAATTGATTTAACTACTTTGGCAGGTGATGACACTAAAAGTAATGTGGCGAGGCTTTGTTTCAAGGCAAATATCACATAACAGCAACAATATATTTTTAATAGATATATTTATTATAGGCAGCAAAGCCAGTAGCAGAAGATATATTAAACGAATTAGGATTTGAGTACAATGAAAACTCTCCAATTCATACGGTAGCAGTATGTGTGTATCCAGCTAAAGTGGCGGATGCTTTTGATACTTTGAGAAAAATGGGTATGGCAGAAAAAATTAAAGTGGCTTCAGTTGCTACTGGCTTTCCTAGTGGTCAATATGACATAAAAACAAGATTAGAGGAAATTCGATATGCTGTAAAAAGTGGTGCAAAAGAAATAGACATAGTCATAGATCGAGGGCTTGTATTAACAGGTAAATGGGAAGAGTTATACCAACAAATTCAGGTTATGAAAGAAGCTTGTGGTCCTGAAGCACATCTAAAAGCAATTTTAGCCACTGGAGAATTGGGAACACTTACAAATGTAAGAAAAGTTGAATTAAATTTTGGCTCACTCTTGATTGTTTTTATTTTTCTAAGGTTTATAAAGCTTCTTTGGTAGCAATGATGGCGGGGTCAGACTTTATCAAAACTTCGACTGGAAAAGAATCAGTGAATGCAACGTTACCAGTTGGTTTAGTGATGGCAAGAGCCATTAAAGATTATTATGAAAGAATGGGTTATAAAGTTGGCTTGAAACCAGCTGGAGGAGTGAGAACTGCAAATGATGCTATAGATTGGTTAATTCTTGTTAAAGAAACATTAGGATTTGATTGGTTGAATAAAGAACTGTTTAGATTTGGGGCCTCTGGTCTATTAGGGGATTTAGAAAGCAATTTATATGAATATGTGACAGGAAAAACTCCTGCTGGCTATGAATTGGCCATGGGATAGTTATAAATATATAATTTTCTTACTTGGTTGTTAATAAATTGTTACAATAAGTTTGTCGTTTTATTTTTCAAAGCTGCGAGGTTTTACTACGATAAAGCAGCATGCAATTATTAAAAAAATGATACCGACCTCTTGTAAATCATACAAATTATTAATTTTCATTTTTCACTAGCACTAACATTTAATTTTTTTAAATTAACACTGAATTGAACGAAGCGGTTATATTTCACTGAAATGGCGGGATTTAAAAATAGTTCAGCGTTATGGCTGGTAGGTGGTGCATAAAAAACGTCAAAGATATCTGTAATGTATGTTGCATATCCTTGATATTTAGAACTACTTTTTAAACATCATGGAGGTCTCTACGTGTTCAAAATAATCTATTATGTATTTTAGTTATTTGCAGAGTTTATGTGCATGTTTGTTCGCCTATTCCGAAGTAGTTTATAAATAAAATTTGGTGTATGTTTGGTTGCCTATGCCAAAATAGTTAATAATAATAGGTGTTATTTATGAATAATTTTGATTACATAATAGCACAAAAAAGTACGATCGACGAAAGAATTTTTGTATGAACTTGTTTATTTGTAAATATGATGCCCCTACAATTGTCTAGATGCACTCGAGATAAAATCAATATAGGTGGTTACACAAAATCTCCATAAACCTTTCCGATATTCCAGGAAGTATTAGTCCACATGAATCCGTAAAATAAACATCAATGATATAGGGTTTTACTGTATGCATGTCATTCAGTCTCCGAAAGAGGATATGAGTCTGCACTCCGCATAGAGTAGATTTATTCTGTGCACTCACAATGAGGTAGGTACACTGTAATAAAATAAAATATCCATGTACCTACCAGTTCTCACTTTCTACATCAATAGAATCTGCTTATGCACAAGGAAGTAGGGAAGTTACTTATGAAAATAACGTAACTTAATGGATGGTGATAGAGATCTATGGTCGGAAGCGCTCAATCAAGAATGATGCGCTTGCGTTTTAGTTCACTTCCCGACGTTGTGTGTGCTACTTTGTGATCTTTTGATAAATATTATTAATTCAGTAGATAGAGAAGTAGAGTAACTATTATACTAGTTTTCCAATGCATTTTTAAGTTTAAATATATATTATTGACTTTAAAGTAAGTGAATTTTACAGTGTACCACCAGATTGTTGACCTACTGATGCACGGATCTAATCGATATGAACTTGCCCCGGTCCTGCATTCACTTCTGTGTCTCTAACGCGGGTGGCCTACTTTTAAATCTGATAACTACACAATGTCCTTCTTCGATTATAAAGAAAGATAATATGAAAGGCAATGATCATCGATATTTTTTCCTTTTTTATTTTGATGGAGCTCACAATGGAAAGAGGCTTTTCCTTTATGTTCCCATCTTTAAGGATGGAGATTAGTTCGTTTTTTTTAATAAGAGATTATTAGGACTTTATCAAAGATTCTAAATTATTAGAGATAAAATATAATAAAAAATTGTCACTGTTGCGTAGAATAGTAGCATTAAGTGTGGGTTGAAAAAACACTCGAAGAAGTTTCAAATGTCAGTTTTGTGTCAAATTATACTGCTCATTTCGCTTACCTACAGAGCTGCTTAGTTCTGTGGTTCTAATAAAAACGAACGTAATAGTTTTGACATATGACAATTTAATATTATGAAAATGCATTCAACGGTCAATTCGGTGACGTTATTTTTATCTTCATTATAAGTTTGTGAGATGAAACAAGAAAAAACTGTCACAAAACCCCCAAGAAAGTTGAAATTAATTCCAAAGTTTCAACTTTGACTCAATTTACCGTAAAGAATTCACATTTTCTCGATTAATTTTTTGGATTTCAAAAAAGTTTCGAGGTTTAGATGGTATTAGACAAGATGGGATAAAAGTAATAAGACTCATCTTCTGGCTATACCGATGGAAAGTTGCATCATTAAGTGAAACGGCTTAAAAACATTTTAGCTTGTTTAATTAGTAGACAAACAATAATAAAAAAAAACACTATAAATAAATCATGTTTATATTTGCATTTTAATGAAAATTACCTACCCGCAAACAAAAAGTCCTGTATATGGATAAGACGGAATAACATCCAGTTTTTCTTCTCATTGTAGTCGAAACTAAATTGAGTGCATTTCCTAATGGAAACCGAGAGAGATAATTCAACGCCGCCATCTCCGAAAAACCAATTTACGAACGGAAAAGCTGAAGAGCGCTTTTCAAGATAAGATAATCTCATTCACAGAAAGAAACAATAAATAAGTTAGTATATATATAGACGTGTTGAACATTGGTATTAGTAAACGCGAAAAAAAAAACAAGAATTATCTTGTACGACTGACATATTTACTGTCAAACGTCATACGAACACAAGATTTAATGCCGTGGCTGGTTAGAATACCAGCCAAGGCATTTAATCTTCTTTTTCCATGACAAACATGTAATTGGTTTTCCAAATTCCAATTAGTATCAAGTAGTTCATTCATAACTCCTTTGTTTTATCTTCTCCCAATGTCATTGTCAATTTTAATTATACCAATAGACAATTGCAGAGCAACTGATTTTTTGAGGTGGCTCGTGTATTTTCCACATAACCTCAAAAACGCTACCGAAATGTAGAAAATAGATACATTTTATGTAAAATTAGGTAAGAGCATCTACAATTCAATTTCCAGTTTAATAAATTTGATGGTAACCAAGACTTGCCACGGTAGTCCAGGGTAGAAGCCTTTAAAAATAATGAAAAGTGAAAAAAAATTATAATAGAATGAAACCCATTAGAAAAGGAGGGAAATATGATAAAAATGAAAGGAAAAATAATTTACGGGCGATCTGAGGTTGGGAAGGGGATGGGGGTGAGTTTTTAAGGGTAAAAAACGGTTTTTCCCGATTTCCAGCAAAACTAAAAGTCCTATCGAAAAAAGTCAAATAGAAAAGTTGTAGATAATAAAAAGATCTAAAACTTTTATATTTACACTTTTTTCACATAACCTCAAAATTTATGTGAAAAATTCAAAAAACCAAGTTTTTGGTTTTTTATTTTTATCTTTCACAAAAATTTTTTTTTTTTAACGAAATTTTGTGAAAACTTACCTTTTTATGTCCCAAATACGCTGTAATTTATTTAATTAAAAATATTTATTTTTTCACCTTATTTTGAATTAATATCGAAAAAACACCCTAATTTTCAATCGAAAATTCACCCGTCAAAATATCAGCTTTTTTCAAAAAGTTGGTGTGGTTTCTGTTCGTTGAAATCTCTACTTTCCGATGGTGAAAAAAAAATATATGTTACTATGGTAAATCTTCTCAGAAAACGCAAAAATTAAAAAAAACTCGAATCCGTTTTTTGAATCATTATGTATAATTTTGAGCAATTTATTAAAATTTACACTTTAATTACTAGAAAAACGTAAGATTATAACATGAAATCTTACATTTTCCTAGATTATAACATGAAATCTTACATTTTCCTAGTAATTAATGTGAAAATTTTAATAAATTGCTCAAAATTATACATAATGATTCAAAAAACGGATTCGAGTTTTTTTAATTTTTGCGTTTTCTGAGAAGATTTACCATAGTAACATATATTTTTTTTTCACCATCGGAAAGTAGAGATTTCAACGAACAGAAACCACACCAACTTTTTGAAAAAAGCTGATATTTTGACGGGTGAATTTTCGATTGAAAATTAGGGTGTTTTTTCGATATTAATTCAAAATAAGGTGAAAAAATAAATATTTTTAATTAAATAAATTACAGCGTATTTGGGACATAAAAAGGTAAGTTTTCACAAAATTTCGTTAAAAAAAAAAATTTTTGTGAAAGATAAAAATAAAAAACCAAAAACTTGGTTTTTTGAATTTTTCACATAAATTTTGAGGTTATGTGAAAAAAGTGTGAATATAAAAGTTTTAGATCTTTTTATTATCTACAACTTTTCTATTTGACTTTTTTCGATAGGACTTTTAGTTTTGCTGGAAATCGAGAAAAACCGTTTTTTACCTTTAAAAACTCACCCCCATCCCCTTCCCAACCTCAGATCGCCCGTAAATTATTTTTCTTTTCATTTTTATCATATTCCCCTCCTTTTCTAATGGGTTTCATCCTATTATGATTTTTTTTGGTTTTAAAAATTATCGACCCTGGACTACGGCTGTAAATCCATTTTTTATGGTGATTTATAAGACGCAAAATTCGATTCACGCTTGTTCGCATAAACACAATTCTTCTAATATCTTAAAAGAATGTCTAGCAAAAAGGAAAAAAGAATAAGAAGTCCTTTACCTTGACGATATATTCACGTAAAAGGAAAGTGTAATCTCTCTGTATAGAAAACTGTAAATGATGAAAATATATGGCGAGCATCTCGACTAGTCGACATGTAATTGAATTTTCATTTAATTTGTAAATAGAAAACTTTTTAACTAAGTTTTTCGCTTTTGTCTTGATTAGATATAGATGATTCGTCTTCTTCTTTTTCTTTATAATTAACCAAGATAGTTGGAACGGACCTAATGTGTCTTTATTGAATATATATATATCCAATAAATATATGTTACGGCACTGCAGTTATATATTTCCGTTCGAAAACTTGGCAAAAGCCCTTGAACGCTTATGTTGGCAACCTTGGTTGACTTCGACCTTCGTTAGGATGTTGATGTATATCGTGTTTTCATGTGGAAATTGCTCTCGCGTTTTCCGAAAAATATATCGTTAAACATTTCTGTTATATATATATATATATATGCATGCTTATATACCAAAACCGATAAGAGCAAACCTGGACAAGAGCTCGAATAGAGGGTACCTATCTTACGATCTTTTCTTTGAAAAATATGGCTGTAGTAAAATATTTAACGGTATCGTAGGTAAATTCAGTTAGTGATTATAATCCAATGGGGATTTTGAGTTTCAGGACACTTTATTTCCACCTCCTCCCTACGAGAGTTGACTAGGAAATCCTTAAAGTCGTGAAAAGCATACGTAAGCTGCGGAAATCGGTTTAAAATGGAAGTTTCGAAACTTTCGGTACACTTTTATAACTAAGTTTATCTTTTACAATCCAAATAACATCAAGAAAGTCAAAAAGAAGGTTGATATGGAACTTTCGATATCTCCTCGTATCGGAAAATCGGAAAATTTTGCAAAAACGGCTGAAACATTCATAGCAAAACCGCACATAAATAATTATAGGCTGGAATTCCAGGGTAAATGCACACAGGAATAAATAATGGGGAGCAGGTGGCGGAGTGAGAAAATGGTATTATTATTTCTTAGTTTGTCCAGTTTTCAGGTGGGCTCCAATTATAGGAATAGATAGAATATCCGTTAATTTTGTTTTAAAATAGTTCTTTGTTAACTTTCGTGGTTTTGTGCTTATATTGCAAAATATTTTGCTTTCTCCCTCGACGTCTATCATTTGTTTCAGTTAACTGTTTGGAAATTCCCGGATTTAAAACGAACGTTCTTCTGAAACTTTTCAAACTACTTTAATAAACTTGATATACGAGTTTTGAACAAACCTTAGTTTCCTGGGAACAGAAACATGTGGTTAGTATTTACGAATCCAAAAATTTATGAAAACTACAGAATTTTTTTTATTAAAATAAATAAATGTATAAGTACAGGAACATTTATATAAAAAATCGTCCATTAATTGTATTCTATCTCAACGGGAACATCACAGATCGAAAATTTTACATTTTAAATCCTTCTAAGTCGCCAAGTATCACTCACTGGATCGTAATCGTAAGTTTTTTGTTGACCGTTGATAACAGCGTTGAAAAATAATTGATTTTGAATTCGAATTTGCCCATTATCCCCTCCGAATCTATTTTCCACTTGTCCATCAGTGTTCAATAAAGAAGAAGGGTTTTTAGTTACATTCTGCGTCCCTCTTTGTTTTTCGATAGCTTCAGCATTGATGTACCAAAAGGGTCGATTTTCTTCAGGCCAAGTTTTGATTCTGTTCACCAAATCCGCATCACCGCGAGCGTCTATGGGAAGTCTTTCTGTTGTACCATCAACAGGGTTGAATCTATTGGTAAGATTTGTTATGGATGATGAGTTTTCTGGTCGAAATCTGGATGCTAAGTTTGGAACTCCTTTGGGACTTGATCCGGCAAAGCTGGGTCGTTGTGCAAAAGATGCAGCTACCAAACAGGAGAGTAATAGGAAGAGTTTCTGTAAAAAAGTTTCAAGTCTATAGTAATCATGTCTATTATAATAATATAATAACTTTTTTGGTGTGTTAATGTCCTTTTATCATATTACGTTTAGAGAAATGGAAAAAGCCCTGATTTAAGACCCTCGTATCGTCTGTCAGCGAATTTTGAATATGGAATACGGAAGACTATTATATTATCAACCTTTGTGTGAAATTTAAATGAGGGACATCGTCATTTGGCCTCACAGTAATGAAAAGATAGCTGAATTTTTTTTTTGAAAATTCTTATTTTTCTATTTTTTCGACCCTTGTATCGTTTGTCAGCGGATTTTGAATATGGAATACGAAAGACTATTATATTATCAACTTTTGTGTAAAATTTAAATGAGGGACATCGTCATTGGGCCTCACAGTAATGAAAAGATTGCTGAATTTTTTTTTGAAAATTCTTATTTTTCTATTTTTTCAACCCTCGTATCGTTTGTCAGCGAATTTTAAATATGGAATACGAAAGACTATTATATTATCAACCTTTGTGTAAAATTTAAATGAGGAACATCGTCATTTGGCCTCACAGTAATGAAAAGATTGCTGAATTTTTTTTTTGAAAATTCTTATTTTTCTATTTTTTCAACCCTCGTATCGTTTGTCAGCGAATTTTAAATATGGAATACGAAAGACTATTATATTATCAACCTTTGTGTGAAATTTAAATGAGAGACATCGTCATTTGGTCTCACAGTAATGAAAAGATTGCTGAATTTTTTTTTTGAAAATTCTTATTTTTCAATTTTTTCGACCCTCGTATCGTTTGTCAGCGAATTTTGAATATGGAATACGAAAGACTATTATATTATCAACCTTTGTGTAAAATTTAAATGAGGGACATCGTCATTTGGCCTCACAGTAATGAAAAGATTGCTGAATTTTTTTTTTGAAAATTCTTATTTTTCTATTTTTTCGACCCTCGTATCGTTTGTCAGCGAATTTTGGATATGGAATACTAAAGACTATTATATTATCAACCTTTGTGTGAAATTTAAATGAGGGACATCGTCATTTGGTCTCACAGTAATGAAAAGATTGCTGAATTTTTTTTTTGAAAATCCTTATTTTTCTATTTTTTCGACCCTCGTATCGTTTGTCAGCGAATTTTGGATATGGAATACGAGAGACTATTATATTATCAACCTCTGTGTGAAATTTAAATGAGGGACGACATCGTTATTTGGCCTCACAGTGATAAAAAGAATGTAGTTTTTTAGATGAAAATTCTTATTTTTCAATTTTTTCGACCCTCGTATCGTTTGTCAGCGAATTTTGAATATGGAATACGAAAGACTATTATATTATCAACCTTTGTGTAAAATTTAAATGAGGGACATCGTCATTTGGCCTCACAGTAATGAAAAGATTGCTGAATTTTTTTTTTGAAAATTCTTATTTTTCTATTTTTTCGACCCTTGTATCGTTTGTCAGCGAATTTTGAATATGGAATACGAAGGACTATTATATTATCAACCTTTGTGTAAAATTTAAATGAGGGACATCGTCATTTGGCCTCACAGTAATGAAAAGATTGCTGAATTTTTTTTTGAAAATTCTTATTTTTCTATTTTTTCGACCCTCGTATCGTTTGTCAGCAAATTTTGAATATGGATCACGGAAGACTATTATATTATCAACTTTTGTGTGAAATTTAAATGAGGGACATCGTCATTTGGCCTCACAGTAATGAAAAGATTGCTGAATTTTTTTTTTGAAAATTCTTATTTTTCTATTTTTTCGACCCTCGTATCGTTTGTCAGCGAATTTTGAATATGGAATACGAAGGACTATTATATTATCAACCTTTGTGTAAAATTTAAATGAGGGACATCGTCATTTGGCCTCACAGTAATGAAAAGATTGCTGAATTTTTTTTTTGAAAATTCTTATTTTTCTATTTTTTCGACCCTCGTATCGTTTGTCAGCAAATTTTGAATATGGAATACAAAAGACTATTATATTATCAACCTTTGTGTAAAATTTAAATGAGGGACATCGTCATTTGGCCTCACAGTAATGAAAAGATTGCTGAATTTTTTTTTGAAAATTCTTATTTTTCTATTTTTTCGACCCTCGTATCGTTTGTCAGCAAATTTTGAATATGGAATACGGAAGACTATTATATTATCAACTTTTGTGTGAAATTTAAATGAGGGACATCGTCATTTGGCCTCACAGTAATGAAAAGATTGCTGAAATTTTTTTTGAAAATTCTTATTTTTCTATTTTTTCGTCCCTCGTATCGTTTGTCAGCGAATTTTGAATATGGAATACCAAAGACTATTATATTATCAACCTCTGTGTGGAATTTAAATGAGGGACATCGTCATTTGGCCTCACAGTGATAAAAAGAATGTAGTTTTTTCAATGCAAATTCTTATTTTCCAATTTTTTCGACCCTCGTATCGTTTGTCAGCGAATTTTGAATATGGAATACGGAAGACTATTATATTATCAACTTTTGTGTAAAATTTAAATGAGGGACATCGTCATTTGGCCTCACAGTAATGAAAAGATTGCTGAATTGTTTTTTTGAAAATTCTTATTTTTCTATTTTTTCGACCCTCGTATTGTTTGTCAGCGAATTTTGAATATGGAATACAAAAGACTATTATATTATCAACTTTTGTGTAAAATTTAAATGAGGGACATCGTCATTTGGCCTCACAGTAATGAAAAGATTGCTGAATTTTTTTTTTGAAAATTCTTATTTTTCTATTTTTTCGACCCTCGTATCGTTTGTCAGCGAATTTTGAATATGGAATACGAAAGACTATTATATTATCAACCTTTGTGTAAAATTTAAATGAGGGACATCGTCATTTGGCCTCACAGTAATGAAAAGATTGCTGAATTTTTTTTTTGAAAATTCTTATTTTTCTATTTTTTCGACCCTCGTATCGTTTGTCAGCGAATTTTGAATATGGAATACGAAAGACTATTATATTATCAACCTTTGTGTAAAATTTAAATGAGGGACATCGTCATTTGGCCTCACAGTAATGAAAAGATTGCTGAATTTTTTTTTTGAAAATTCTTATTTTTCTATTTTTTCGACCCTCGTATCGTTTGTCAGCGAATTTTGGATATGGAATACTAAAGACTATTATATTATCAACCTTTGTGTAAAATTTAAATGAGGAACATCGTCATTTGGTCTCACAGTAATGAAAAGATTGCTGAATTTTTTTTTTGAAAATTCTTATTTTTCTATTTTTTTGACCCTCGTATCGTTTGTCAGCGAATTTTGAATATGGAATACGAAAGACTATTATATTATCAACCTTTGTGTAGAATTTAAATGAGGGACATCGTCATTTGGCCTCACAGTAATGAAAAGATTGCTGAATTTTTTTTTTGAAAATTCTTATTTTTCTATTTTTTCGACCCTCGTATCGTTTGTCAGCGAATTTTGAATATGGAATACAAAAGACTATTATATTATCAACCTTTGTGTAAAATTTAAATGAGGGACATCGTCATTTGGCCTCACAGTAATGAAAAGATTGCTGAATTTTTTTTTGAAAATTCTTATTTTTCTATTTTTTCGACCCTCGTATCGTTTGTCAGCAAATTTTGAATATGGAATACAAAAGACTATTATATTATCAACCTTTGTGTAAAATTTAAATGAGGGACATCGTCATTTGGCCTCACAGTAATGAAAAGATTGCTGAATTTTTTTTTTGAAAATTCTTATTTTTCTATTTTTTCGACCCTCGTATCGTTTGTCAGCGAATTTTGGATATGGAATACTAAAGACTATTATATTATCAACCTTTGTGTAAAATTTAAATGAGGGACATCGTCATTTGGTCTCACAGTAATGAAAAGATTGCTGAATTTTTTTTTTGAAAATTCTTATTTTTCTATTTTTTCGACCCTCGTATCGTTTGTCAGCGAATTTTGAATATGGAATACGAAAGACTATTATATTATCAACCTTTGTGTAAAATTTAAATGAGGGACATCGTCATTTGGCCTCACAGTAATGAAAAGATTGCTGAATTTTTTTTTTGAAAATTCTTATTTTTCTATTTTTTCGACCCTCGTATCGTTTGTCAGCGAATTTTGGATATGGAATACTAAAGACTATTATATTATCAACCTTTGTGTAAAATTTAAATGAGGGACATCGTCATTTGGCCTCACAGTAATGAAAAGATTGCTGAATTTTTTTTTTGAAAATTCTTATTTTTCTATTTTTTCGACCCTCGTATCGTTTGTCAGCGAATTTTGAATATGGAATACAAAAGACTATTATATTATCAACCTTTGTGTAAAATTTAAATGAGGGACATCGTCATTTGGCCTCACAGTAATGAAAAGATTGCTGAATTTTTTTTTGAAAATTCTTATTTTTCTATTTTTTCGACCCTCGTATCGTTTGTCAGCGAATTTTGAATATGGAATACAAAAGACTATTATATTATCAACCTTTGTGTAAAATTTAAATGAGGGACATCGTCATTTGGCCTCACAGTAATGAAAAGATTGCTGAATTTTTTTTTTGAAAATTCTTATTTTTCTATTTTTTCGACCCTCGTATCGTTTGTCAGCGAATTTTGGATATGGAATACTAAAGACTATTATATTATCAACCTTTGTGTAAAATTTAAATGAGGGACATCGTCATTTGGTCTCACAGTAATGAAAAGATTGCTGAATTTTTTTTTTGAAAATTCTTATTTTTCTATTTTTTCGACCCTCGTATCGTTTGTCAGCGAATTTTAAATATGGAATACGAAAGACTATTATATTATCAACCTTTGTGTAAAATTTAAATGAGGGACATCGTCATTTGGCCTCACAGTAATGAAAAGATTGCTGAATTTTTTTTTTGAAAATTCTTATTTTTCTATTTTTTCGACCCTCGTATCGTTTGTCAGCGAATTTTGAATATGGAATACAAAAGACTATTATATTATCAACCTTTGTGTAAAATTTAAATGAGGGACATCGTCATTTGGCCTCACAGTAATGAAAAGATTGCTGAATTTTTTTTTTGAAAATTCTTATTTTTCTATTTTTTCGACCCTCGTATTGTTTGTCAGCAAATTTTGAATATGGAATACAAAAGACTATTATATTATCAACTTTTGTGTAAAATTTAAATGAGGGACATCGTCATTTGGTCTCACAGTAATGAAAAGATTGCTGAATTTTTTTTTTGAAAATTCCTATTTTTCTATTTTTTCGACCCTCGTATCGTTTGTCAGCGAATTTTGAATATGGAATACGAAAGACTATTATATTATCAACCTTTGTGTAAAATTTAAATGAGGGACATCGTCATTTGGCCTCACAGTAATGAAAAGATTGCTGAATTTTTTTTTTTTGAAAATTCTTATTTTTCTATTTTTTCGACCCTCGTATCGTTTGTCAGCGAATTTTGAATATGGAATACGAAAGACTATTATATTATCAACTTCTGTGTAAAATTTAAATGACGGACATCGTCATTTGGCCTCACAGTAATAAAAAGATGTTATATATATATATTTTTCAAATTCTTATTAGATATACTTATCTTAACATAGCAAATAAAATAAACGACATACCTAAAACCCGGATATATACGTCACAAACGATAACGCACACCAAAAAGGTTATTAAATGTAGTATATAACTAAAAATTTAATTTTTGTTGTTTGTAGCCCCGTTCTCCCCTACCTACGTCGGTTGAAATAAAATTCATTTCTAATTTTACTCTGATTCATTTATATCATTTCTGAACTATTATTATGAATGTATAGGTTAAAGCACAGAGTACATATATGTACTCTGTGGTTAAAGTTTATCTCAATTCAAGGTTGTCTTGTTTGTAAATTAGTTATTTTTGTTTATACGCCTGAAAAATATACATAAATATTGTCAAAATCTTCTTAAAAGTCCCGGTTGTATTGTACAAGTTGTCAGCAACATTCTAGAGACTTATTCACGACTTATTTTCATTATCCAGCGTTTCAAATTTGAGTTTAAACTTACAAAAAAAAAATTCTCAACTTACCATGTTTATTGAATAAGAAAACCACAACAAAACGTCCACCAGATAGATCGAGTTCACTTAACTGTTCAAGAAGCGACTGGCCGATCAACAATCGCCAACAACTTATTTATTTGGAACGCATTACATTGTTTATTCGAGATTATTAGTAGAAAGGAATTCCCAATAATGTTCAGTGAATTGACTGGGCGAAAACTTATCGGAAACCACACAAAAGATCGTCCTTATGCATTGTTTTTATTTGCCATAACTTAATTATTCAATATACAGAGAGTATTATATTATTACGAAAAATAGGTTATGTTTATTTTTATATATTTGCCACATAATATAATAGATAGTTACGCTATATGCACCTGACCTGGCTCCCTCCGATTATTTTTTGAATGATTTGAAACAATTTTAAAGAAAAATTGTGTTAAAAATAGATTATTTTGGAAAATAAAATATTTTTTCACTGCACTCGAAGAGGGATTATTATTCAGCTTTCACTATCGATTTTTCCAGCGGTTTCACTCGAAATTATTTAATAGACATTAATTTGACATTTGATATAAAAAGTATTATATCTAAAAGCCTATCGCTTTATATTAAACGTCTTGCGAGAAGGCCAAAAATCCAAAACAGCGCAAATAAGTTATAAGGTCAAAGTTTCCTTTCCCGAAAAACTTTTGGGAGTTTTATCTTGACATTTAAATCTTTGTAGAGAAGTTTTGGTAAACTAAAAGCTGTTAGGTCATTAACAACTGACTTTAATATTAAATATTAGTATGATTTTCTTTTATTGGAAACAAATTACTTCTGAGATATGTTTGTTAACGAATTATTCCAAAATATAAATTGCTTTCAATTACTGGAATGGATAGTAAAGTAATTAGTTGATATTTAACAGGTTATTTTTTCGTAATAAGTAATTCATTTATTTTTAATCTTCAGCCACTTATTTTAACAATTTTTTTTGGTTTGAACTTTAAAAAAATAGAAATAAATATAAATAATAACGAAGGTACATATATTTAGTTTAAGCATCAAACATTTCTGGAAAACCAAGTATCAGAAGAGGGATCATAATAATAAGTTTTAGATTGACCGCTAACAGAAGTAGTAAATGAATTGGTATTACTGTCGCTTCCAAAACGATTCAGCACTGGTTCTCTTTGCCCATTCGTATTAACTTGGTTGTTTCTTGTATTTACACCCAAATGTTTCCTTATTTCTTCGGAATTAACGTACCAATAAGGTAAATTTTCCCTTGGCCAACTTTCGTACATTTTCGTGTAGTCTACAAAACCATCATTCCCAAAAGATTGACCTGGATTGAATGCTCCAAGTCTGGTTCCTAGATCTGGTGTACTGGACGCAACATTACCAGTATTTACTGTATTTTCGTTATTTCTAAACCTAGAGGCTAAGCCTGGATATCCCACAGCTCTGTTTCCAGCGTAGGAAGGTCTTTGAGACATTGTAGAAGCCAATAAAATGGTGAAAATGATTACGTATTTCTGGAAATGAAGGATATCTGTTAAAATCTGCCTAAATTTACTCATATTATTTATTTATATCAATTATTATAACCATAATATTGTTCAATAATTGATTAATATGGAAAAAAATCAACAATATTGTTAATTATAATACAATATTTTCTCAAAATTCTGAAATAATTATTAACGGAACTATTAAAAAGAAAATAGTATCTTACCATTTTAAAATATTAAATTTCAAATTAAAAAAAAGCCGCTTCACTAGTAAATGTTGTGTATGAAAGTTGAATCTCAACTGACCACCTTCGTCATCACCGGTCCTTATAAAGCACAGTTGATATGAAACTTCTGCGTTTTTAAATTTCCATTTACAAGAAAGATAAAGAAAAAGAGATAACGTTGAGTGGAATTCCAGAAATACGCTGTTAACATTTAGTTAGAATACGATGGGTGTCGAAAAACTTAACAAACGAATTTATATACTCCTGAAATCTTACTGTATCATATTATACGGAGAGTTTTTTAGATAAGGGGATGAAGGGAGTCTTGGTTCAAACTATTATTGGTCGAGGACAAATCCCCAGCTTTTGTAGAGCAGTTTACTAATATGACAGCATAGCTCTTAGTCCAGTTTACTTTTTATAAAATAAAAGATTTTGATGACTACTTTCTGCTCTTTTGTGGTTTATTGAAAGAAGGGATTCACGATCTTTAATGGTTTTGACGAATTTTTAATGATTTTAACATATTCACATGGATATCGCCGGACAAAAAGGGATTCCCAAGAAAGTATATTGTTCGTGAATGAATCACCTTTACTACGAGTAAGCTAAAAACACGTCACAATGTACTTTAAAAGTGCATTTTATGAAACAGAAAAGAAAAAGAGGGATTCACGATATCACGAAGTAAGGCTCACGAGAAGACTATCATTTTAATACTTAATTGAACACCAGGTGATGAATGGAATAAAACTATTTTAATAACACGGGTTTTTTTTAAATATACTCCCTAATATATACAGATTAAGCTATTATTGGTGAATATTCGTACTGAGTTTAAAATTTCTTAATATTATTAACAAAATTATGAATAATATAATTCTAGTCGACCATGATACTGCTAGACTTGAGTACTAAGGTCGAATATTTACAAAACAAGTTTGGTTAACCGCATACTTATCATTTATTAATTGATGCTTCCTCCAAGACAGAATAAAAAATTATCAACAAATACAAAATAAAGGTGATAATTTATTCTTTATACGTATAAGTTTTTAACAATTTTTGAATTGCGATCTCTATTAATTTATCTAAAGCTGGTACCTGTCATTTGACGACTTGACAGATGACAGTTTCTCAGTATAAATAAAATTATTGCATGTCAAATGGTTTTGGAACATAGATAATTATCAAACAATCATAGAAAGCATATTGCATAGAACTGTATTTCATAATAAAGTCAATTACAGTTCTACCAATGCAACAAAACATAAAATTCCTTCTCAGGTACGTTCCGCAAAGCAATATATTCTTTTTGGAGTAGAGGTTCGGGCAAATAGGCATTTTATCACTGATAAACTCATTTAGATTCAATTAAACGCTGTTAAAACAACATTTTTTTGGTGGTTAGGTTAAAATCACTGAAATTCATCAATGTTTGGTTTGATTGAGCATCAAGCGGAAACCCCTTTCGACAATGAACGAGAAACAATACTGGCTATTCAATTAACAACTGAATATCCCATATCACGTCCCTAATTAGTCGACTTCGCTTACGTGAGCTGAATTTGGAACAATACTTCGATCGCTGTTCCTCTACGAAAGGATGAGGAAAATGTTAAACAAAGTAAAAAGAAGACGACATAGATCTTTCAGGTTTCAGGGATAGTCAACTTCATTATTTTAAGATGCCTCAGAATGTGTAGGTTTGTTCTACTCCATACCAGGATCTGCCTCTTCGTCCAATACGCTTCCATCTTTGTTCTGGTGACAAAAGGTTTTAGGCGACCAAATTCCTTTATTTATCTGCAAACCCATAAATACACTGGAGGCAAAAGCCAACGGGATGAGTAGTTGTGATTCGCGGCACGCTCTTTTTCCCTTATAGAATCCAAATAAATATGATATTTCTGTATTCCTATGAATTCTCCCGTTTATTCCTGTCTGGATGAATACGTTGACCTTGTACCGCGGACGATTATTGCCATTAATCTTCTAGAAAGTGCTATTGATTTTGTAGATGCCCCCCCAAAGTAATCGGGAGTCGAGAAGTTTCTTTCAACAATTTGAGAGTTTCTGCGTTAGTTTTATCTCTCTTGGGAACCACTGATTTACAATTCAATTGATTCAAATGGCTTGTTAATTTTAATAGAAAGTGATTTGTTCACTTGTCACTGATTGCTCTCGTTAAAAATACATAATTGAATAAATTTGATTGTCTCTCGAAGACAATCGAGAACATGTTTTTATCAAAAGACATTTTTTTTAAATGTAATGAAGTATAAGTTCAAAGAATTAGGAGGTATACCTACCAGATACACTCAAAAGTTATGTTAATTCAAAGGGTTGAATTGAAACACGTCCTACTTGAGTCCCATGCGTTCAAGATGGCGCTTGCGTCCCGACGGCGTGTATGTGTCAGCCGGGACGCCGAACAGTCTGTCTAAGGACGCCAAGGTCGCGTGTAGATGTGCATTGCCGATTCTTTATGAGATAACATTTTCAATGTGAGACAGAGATATTGGGTCAAGTTTTCAAAAGTTTTCTTAAATTTTAGATGCTGTGAATTTGTTTTTAATATCAGTGCAAATATGTAGTGGGAATTGTTTATGCTTTCAAATTATTGTTTATTAAATGTGAGTATTTTTGAAAGTTTTTAATGCAAAACTGATTATTTTAACCAAAAATTTGGGGAAATATTGAATGGGAATGAAAAAGTTGTCAAATTTTCTCAAAATTCTTTCACTTTTGACAAAAATGATTTCAAGTAGAGTGCCTGCAGTATCAAGATTGCTTGTTTGCTAGATATATAATTGTTGTTAATATAACGCATTTGTGGTTTCTTTTTGTATCATTATGATTGGATAAATCGAAATTTCTCTGTTATGCAACTTTCCGGGCGATCCTAACTTCATATCTTCGTATTTGATTCACTATAGCTTCCTTGTGGTCTAATTTTAATCAAAACCTCCCCTGCTCTTCGTATTGTCTAAATTTATTACACTTTTTATAATTAGTATAAAAGATCGTAAATCTCAATTCTCCACAATTTGCAATTTTATGCGTGACTTACTAACCCTCTTCCATTCACATTGTTTTCTAAATTAATTTTTGTTGACAAATGCATGTGATTAACAAATTTCGTACATAGTGTGTTAATATGTATGTGAAGTAGAGCTTAAAATTACCTGTCTAAAGTGAATGTCATGAAAAGTTCTTCGTTGCCTGAAGGAAGCTTTGAAGAAAGAAGGAACGGAAGTTTGTAATAAAAACTTTTCATTCCGTTCTGTCATTCAAAAAAGTTAATGTTCTGCTCTATATACAACCAAAGTTTGAAAGTGACGAGGATGCAATCAGCCACCGATATGGAAAATGGGTTTTCACGTGCCTGAAACTCGGTGAAAAAACCTTTTTGGAGTTAATGGGATTTGACGTTTGGAATTTTATTGGAAAAATGAAGGTCGCGTGACTGATTAAAAGGTATATCTCAGGAAATGCTGGATACAGAACGTTGTTCGATTTCAGTGTCATTTTTACCATTTTTATAAGTTTTATTTTGGTTTACCCTCTTTCTCTCATAAAACTTGATAAATTGCCGGAATATTAAACTAAAATACACTTGTTACATCCTGGAAATTCAGCTGGATCTTTTACACTAAGGTCAAATGTGACTAGCTTATTTATATGGAGATTAAACGAAATCCGAGTTAAAATGTTATAATTAATTAAACTTTATACTCTCCTTTTGGCAAGTGGATGCGAGATTTTTTTCTAAAAAGTTGCGATCTAAAAAGGGGTATACTTTTTTTTATAGATAATGTTGAATTTTCAATCGAAAAAAAGTAAAAAATGACAAATATACTTTTACTGTCTCTGATGGTAACTCAAAGCTCCAATGTTTTAAATATTCCATTGCAGTCCAGTCATATTTATTCACCAGCATCGATCAAACTTTGTATTTACTAGGTTTGATATGTCTCTATGTTTGTTTGTAGAGGATAAAATCCTGAGTTTGTAAACGGAATATTTGATGAGGCTTTGGAAATTTTTAACTACGCTTTCCCATATTTTATAGATAATTGTTGGTTAAAATTGAGGTTCGTTAAAATTGAGAAAAAAACTGCTTGTAGAAAACCTCTACAAGTCCTAAAAATATGTATTTGTATTTCTTACAGACGGTTTGGAAAAACTAACTTTTCTAAGCTCTCAAATTTGCTATTATTATCTGATGAATCGGTTAGATTTATTTTCTCTAGCGAAATTAATATCTATAGGAAGACGTCTTACTATATATATATATATAGATCTTGTGTATGAAGTTTAATAACATCATATAAAATCTGAGCACAACAGGGAAGGAAAGGAGTAACAGATATTAAGCTTATATTAACAATCGGGACGGGTAATCGATATACCCATTACTTACATGACTATCTATATCAATTTTATTCATAGAACTATTAAATCTGGTACTTAGTTTCTGAGACTCTCTAGTAGGTACTTTAGTCCTATTTCCCGGAGAAATTTCAGGATATCTGCAGGCCTCAACTTAGGTAAATGTTCCTCTTCTATCCACGGATCTCCCAAGTTCTGTATTCTATGATTCTGGAGTGATGTGCAGTTGGTAAGTTGGTATTTCAGCATCCCTTTTTGCTATTTCATTTCCTTCTATTCCAGTGTGTCCTGGAATCCATAGTAAGAAACTACATTGTTCTCGCCTGAATTATGGTAATCCTTTGTGTTCTGTGTCCTTTATAAACGCAATTTCTTATTGCGTGGATTTCTGCTTGAAAGTTTTTTCCAAGCTATATTGTGGAAAAAAAGATGCTTAAAAATATTCATATATGTATTGTATCCTGTGTAATTCTTATGGAAATCCTACTGCTACAATAAAATTGAAATACTATAAAAATAGTCGATCTAACGAATTCAAGAAATTTTTTTCCTTGCTCGCTTTTCATCTCTTTTGGTCGCGTGAGGATCCGTTTGGTATATGAAAGTTAGTACTTCCTTTTCTGACACAAAACTCGAGCTTCCCTTTAAATGTGACTTTACCGGTGGTTGTTATATGAAAAAGGGAAAAACTGGAAAAACAGCTGTTCACGGGAAGTCGGTTTGTTACCGGTAATAGAACCCTGTACATGCAATTTGATGTGGAAAAAATACTTTTTCTCATCATAGTATTTTTCTTAGAATGGTTCTAGTTACTTACATAGCTTTAAGCCGCTATCGAGGTTAAACTTTTCGACATTTTCGATAAATTTACTGGCCGTTTTATATACTTAATGGAACTGCTTAGAAACCTAGATCGTTTAAAGCGAGTAAACTTGCTTTTATCTAAAAGTTTAACAGTTTAAATGCTTTAGGTAGATTTGGAGAGACTTATTGCTCGATTTGATTTAACTTTACTCTAATTACAGCAAAACTTCTTAGCCTACTATGGCGGATGATATCCTATTTAGTGAAATGGAAGAATTTTAGGTAAACTGGTTTTCCCTGAATCGATTGCCGAAGACTAGAACGTTCTATCTATCATATTAGCCGAGTTATGGGCATATTTAGGTTTAAAAAATGGGTTTTCGAAAATTTTCTGGCTTCATTTGGAGGAGAAAAAATAATTTTATTCAAAAACGGACTATGTCAGTCGATTTTTTGTTTCAAAAAACCCCTCTAGATGAATTTTGAGCTTTTTTTTATCTCGAAAACATTATTTTTGTAGCAAGGAAATATTTAATGTAAACGGATCCGATGTAACTGTTAAATATTCAAATAAAACTTAATAAAGCGATGTAAATTTTGTTTATACACAAACAGAAAACTTGAATACACTTAAACATTTTCATTACAGCCTGTTTCGTTCACTTTCACTCCTAATTCAATCTCTCCAAAACAGCGAGAAATAAATTAAGACTACATTTTTATTTCCTTCATTCGTTCGGGCTCAATTCTTGAACTTACACAAATATTTAATTCGAATAAACAGTTTGAGAACTTCTTGTTTTTTGTTTTATAAGGAGTAAGCACACTTTTGAGAAGCACTGTACTATAGAATGAACTCGACTAACGATAAGTGTGCGCTGAAACCTTTACTTAACCTCAATTTTCCAGAAACAATTGTTTTCCTACAAGACCAAATGAGATCGCAACAAGAATTATTTACAGTTGTGTCCATTTGTGGAGCTCCTTGAGAGTTTGGTTAATAGGAGCTGGTGTTTTCGGTCATTAACGTTCTCAGTCGGAATTTGACAATGATATATTTTATTTCGTGAAAGGTAAAATAAGAAAAAGTGATTAGGTGTAATGTTTTTATATATACAGAAGACAAAGAATGATTGGCTTCGAATGCGACAAAGTTTTCTCTTTGATTATTTAGTTTTTTAACATGTTTACTTGTTTTTTAAAAAATGGTGGATGAGTTTCGCAGCTCCTTCGCCATTTTTTCAAAAATAAATTTTCTGGCTCCTTTGTGTATGGAGATTTTAAGATTTGTATTTGTGTCGGTATTGTGAACAATGTGTGTACAAGTACTTTCGGAAAGGCGTTACATTAAAGTTGAAAAGACCGCGTGTGATACTGTATATGTATAGAAACCTGAAAGCTCCATTGAGATTGAAAGGAACATATCTCTGAGGATTTGAAAGGAGTCAATAAACATTTGAATACTAACTTTAAAATATCACATTGAAAATAAACAGTAAATGTGATTCTAGATATCCATTAGTTTAGATTTAAACAAATTAAATTGTTTTATTTCAACCTGAAATATGTTTTATTGAATACTATGGTCATATTGTTATTGGAATTTGGGAATTTATTCCATCATATTGGAAGATAAATGAACACGATTTATCAAATATTTTTCAAAATCGATTGCGATGTCATTTGGGAACAATAGGGAATTTCTATATTTGAAAAACAAAAAATGCATTCAGGTTCTCTGAATTCGGATTAAAATAAAAACGGTTTTCGTGTATTCGTAACGCTGGTAAACAAGTCATTAGTTTATACAGGGTTTTCCACGATTTAAATAATACCTAGTACATTGTTTTCATCTCTAGCGATTTTATTTCATCTAAAAAGTTTGTAAATTTTCAGCCAAACCCTATACATTGTTCTTAAGTTTAGTTTCTCACCCTGTATCTATATTTTGTTATGTTAACAAATAGAGAAGAGTGGGAATGTCAACAATTTTTGTTAGATCAACAAATCCCAGATATGTTCATACAAGTGGTAATAGGGAAAGTTATGTTTTCTCGGGAAAATGGATTACATATAACTAAAGTTTTGATTCCAGGGATGATCTAGTACCAAAATATGCCGAAGAAAAAGATACAAGGTGTTAAATTTGAAATATATCGACTCTAGTAGGCTTTTAGATATATGTAATCATACATAATAGTAAAAAACGACAAAGCGAAGATAAAATGGTGACTCACCCTGTACATTATATATTTTATTTTTCAAAGACTATTGTTCAGTATACACGAGCAGTGGATATATTGATTTTTAGCTTTTTATGTACTATTCAATAGGCATTAGGTACAGCCTTTTGTGAAAATAGAGTCTGGATTTCATTCCACATTTATAGATTTAGGGCGTTTTTTCTTTTTATTTTATTTGAACTGGAAATAATACTTTTCATATTGTTCATTTCCAGTCATATAATAATCTTGATTACATTTTTTATTGTGTTAAGCACTTCGTCATCTAATATGCTTTGCTTTATTTTTGTAAAGAGGAGTTTTTTCTAAAACTCGATATCAACATAACAAATAGTGCCATCGAACAAAAGTATTCCTTTCCAAGAATGCTACACACGTACCAGGATCTATCCTCACGCAAGCAATATAACTTCAAACCTTTTCTTTGGATATTTCATGAGATATTATCACCAGCAGCGTACCAAAAATATTTTCCTATACAAAAGCATAAGACGTATTGAGACCAGACCAAAAACTGACAGAAACATCCAAATAAAAAGAAGTAGATTCTCATATTCTTAGCACAAGAAGTCGAAACTTTTCTTAGTTGAGAAGCAATGATTTTCTCTAAACTAGTTCCTTTACTATACACCAATGGCTGTAGCGGATATGTGACAAAAAAATCGATCAAGAACAGATGGTGTGGAAGTTGTGCTTGACTTTCGGAGGGTATATATAGTTCTACGGTTCTTTATTAAGATAAAGGGGTATCAGTTTGAGTCCTCTTTATCTTTCGATTTGTTTTAGCTGCTATTTTTTTCTCACATTCTCACAAGATATAGATCTATCATCATTGGAATTTAAAATCCGAAAAGACTTTTATATTGAAAATCTCGACAGTTTAATCTGTAACAATTTACCTTTTGAAAAATGTTAACAAAATTACCCAATTAAAAAGTACAAACTTTCCCAAGACTCATTTATAATCCTGCTTTTTAATTTTAATCCTTTTTGAACGGGTTGACATTTCCCATTATCTTGAAATATGAAGAGACGAAGCAAAAGTATCAAGATTCATTTAAACGGAGAGTTTTTTCTTTAAAGATACGATTGTTGGAAAAAAAAGGGATGGAGAATAACATGGAATTGAATTTGCGTTTCAGTTGTTTGATATTTTTACGGCAAACAAAATTATTATGGATTTACTCAGATTGAGAGACTTTTGTTGAGGTTGTTAGTCGTCCAGAGTCTGCTGTAACGGTCTACTAGATAAATAAAGGGTAATAAAATGGCGATACCGAAAATAATAATATTTCGAAGCATCTAATAACCTAAAAATTAAAACCCTTGTCGATAAAGGCTATCAGAGTAGAATATCTCATTGAATGCTTGTTGCGTATATGTAAAGTATCATTAATTTTAATCTTTGACAGATATTTATGATGTAAATTACGATTTAATGAATTGGAATTTAGCTGGGTGATTTCAGGCAGATTTTTATTATATAAAAATAAAAGTTTTGATTGATTACTGCTGGAATATTATCTTTTTTCGAAGAACAAAGACTATAACCTAATGTTGCAAAATAGTTCTGTTGTTAATTATAGAAGTTTGGTGGAGTTTTCAATTTTAACCTACTTCCTCACTTACTAACAAGGCTACACGCTTCAACTAAACCTCTAGGCCCTTCAGATTAATTAATTTCGAAAGTTTTTACAAAAGAAAAAATCTAATTGCAAACGTGTAAATCCTTTACCAAAGTTATAACGTTTGCTTGTCTGGGTTTTTCTTGTTTTATGTTATTATCTGGATAATTATCATAAAAAAAACTAAAAAACCCGTTGGAAATCACACTTTTAGTAAAATGCCAAAAGTTATTGCCACTTCTGCTTTTGTTTTATAATAAAAAGTTTTGTAAACAGTTATATGTGGATCTAAAATGATTATTCAAATAGAAATAGGACAAAACCAAAACGAAAACCTGACATCTGTAAATAACCGAATTAATGTCCTTTCCAAACAATCTAAAGGGATATGAGGGTGAATTTATTAATTTTCCTGAATGTTTAATGAAAAGTGGTTATCCTAATTTGGACTACGTGATACATAAAATCCTGTAATGCTTTAAACTTTGATCGCATGTAAACTAGATAAGGATTGAATTTTAATTTGTTAAAATCTAAATTATATTTAACTTAAAGTTCTTTGTTAAACGAATTGGGGTATAATTTGACAATATCATAAATAAAAAGAAACGAAAACATACTCTAGAACAAGTATTTCTTTCTGATAAGAACAAAAATAACCAATTTAGAAGCTCAACATACTTTGGAATACCATCCTTAAAAATCTAATCATTTTTGGAAACTTTAGACTTGAATATTTGCTTCAAAACCGATAACAATTTATCCAAATTCATTAAAAACAACAAATCCAAATCAGGAGTTTATAAATTAAAATGTGGTAATGACAACTGTAACAAAATTTATATAGTTAGAACTCTTAGGAATTTTAAAACTAGAATTTCAGAACACAAACGTTTTTATGACAACCAAAAATCAGATTCCAACTATTCAAATCATTTATTAGCAAACCAACACTCTTTCGATTCAAATTTTGAGATTTTATAGAACCTAAATCCTTCAAATTAAATCTTTTAGATCCTAGAGATAAATAAAAACAAATATTCAGATAATCTTCTTAACGACCAAATATATATCAACAATTCTCCCTTATTAAACCTTTTAACCTAAAAAAGTTCCTGTAGGATTGTGAAAGAATTTCCAGGTAAACTTGTTAAATACTTTAGTTAATCCCATATTTAGACAAATTCTTTTTTCTTTTTTTATTTCATTTCCATGTAAATAGATTATAATTTTATTCTCAATATCCGTATAATTTAGTATTAAAGCATAAACTGAAAATTTCTCATAATACCTCCATTCATTTGACAAAGCTACTGTGTACTCACAACTTTAAGCTCAATATAATGTAGATTAGATCTACAACAAGTTGATCAATTATTGATCAATTATTTTTTTTCCAGGTCACAATGAAGCTCCTGTGCTCAATTAGGATCCCAACGCAAAGAGAAGCAGCATCAATACTTATCACATCGCCTTAGTCGATCAAATGAAGACACAATGATAGTAAATGCTATGGCTTCATATTCAGCAACAATATCGACAAATCTACCCAGCATTTTACAAAACATAACAACACAAAACAAAACCAACGTCACCACCATAGAAAACTCCTATCCAAACTGGATAGATCTAGTTCTGCTCATTGTTAAAGGAGGAATATTTTTTCTAATAATAGTTAGCGCAGTATTAGGCAACGCACTAGTAATAATAAGTGTTCATAGGCATCGTAAATTAAGAGTTATTACCAACTATTACGTCGTTAGTCTCGCTATGGCCGATATGTTGGTAGCACTGTGCGCTATGACGTTCAACGCAAGCGTAGAACTCACCAACGGCAAATGGCTTTTCGGGTATTTCATGTGCGATGTATATAATAGTTTAGATGTGTATTTTTCCACGGCAAGTATCCTACATTTGTGCTGCATCAGCGTTGATAGATATTACGCCATAGTAAGACCTCTGGAGTATCCCATAACCATGACTCACAACACAGTGTCTTTCATGTTGGCCAACGTATGGGTTCTCCCTGCTCTTATCAGCTTCACTCCGATCTTTCTCGGATGGTATACCACTGAAGAACACCAAGATTTCAGAATGAACCATCCAGACGTTTGTAATTTCATTACAAATAAATATTATGCGGTAATAAGCAGTTCTATAAGTTTCTGGATACCGGGAATAGTCATGGTTACCATGTATTGTAGAATATACAAAGAAGCTGTTAGACAAAGGAAAGCGTTAACTAGAACTTCTTCTAATATTATTCTTAATTCTATTCACCAGCATAGGACGTCGTATCGAGATAGATATGGAGATCATTACCTTCATCCATCTGATGGAGAGTTGACTACCATCGGTCAAATTAATGGACGCAGGAGTACCAGTTCGGGATCTGCTGGATCTTATGGTACTACCATCACAGAGTTCAATACTGCCGTTAATTCAAGGGATAATAAGGCTGCAACTGAGCTAAACGTGAATGGTGAGTAGTACTTCATAACTTATTGGGTTATTATCGTCACCTTATAATCATTTTGAAAACAAGATTTCCTTTTTCAAAGCTTACAGCTGATGAAATAGATAGAAATCATCAGTAAAGTTGGGATTTTTACAGAAAAAAAATCTCCGACATCTTATTTAGATTGCTATTGACCTCCGACAAAGTCCAAAGTAAAAAAAATTACCCCCGTTTTAGGTAGATTGAAATTTCTTTCTGTGATACGTGAAACTGCTGCAGAATGTTTCTCAAAGGTAGAGGTAATTAAAGAACGAAATCCAATAATGACTTTAATGAGCTCCATTTGTTATTCTGGTTTGTCCTTATTATAACTCGGAGATTGGACGAGAAGTTATTGACTTGAATCAAAAGCAGTGTTATATCTAGCATTATATCCTTCGTGCTAAAAAGTAATTAGTAGATTTTTCTCGACATTCTACACTAAATGGAATGGTAGACGATACAGAATGTCTTATTAATAAAATCCTGCATTCCCAGTTACAAATTTGTATGAAAATTACCATTTATAACTTCAAAAAAGCGATTTTGTGGTAACATTTATTATGATTGTGGGTATAGATCAAGTTCCATAGTCGCGATCGGTCTGCTACTCTTCTCACTCGCTATGTACATACAGTGAATTTAGTCCCATGTGTTTTCACAGTCAATAGGACCATTAAGGAAGAATTATACGTCCTAGCTGCACTTTAGAGGGATTAAAGGATAGTATTCCTTTTCTAGTCTCTCCAACGTTTCCAGAAATTGTTGAATAAGCATAGTGACAGTGGCAATTTAATATTGGAAGGATTAAAAATTGAAACCCGTTGAAAAAATGTTTAGGTATTCTACCAAGAGCCAGTATTTCTTTATATATATATTTTTTGGCAACAAACGCTTTTAGAAAAGAATAATATATTTTGAGGTGAAGATGTTTAATAAAAATAAATCTGACGTGAATTATGGCTCGGTATAAAGTTTTTTATATAAAAATATAAAAGCTAACTGGCGAAACTAACGTTGGAACGATCGCCTGCAGTTACGAACGAATTTATTATGCTAAATAAAGGAATAACTAGAATAAGTTTGAATCTGGATGTACTTTTGTTGCTTTTATTTACTTTTCGCATGTTCCTCGTACTAAATATGTATTTAGAAGTCAATATAAATTAATATAAGTCGCAAATCTTGCTCGAGTCTAAGAGAAAATGAAACAATTCTTGTTTTAAAATGATATTTTAGTTCAACACTTGAAAATATCCATTAATTTCTATAAATTTTTGTGGATATTTCATTTTATCATAGGCGCGCGGTAAAATTTCCAAAAGAGGTCGTTTAATTTGTATAAATTTTCTCCTTTGTGATAAAATTTTGAGCCCTTTTTGGAAATTTTTTCGTGCAGCTGTGATAAACTACTTTTTTTTATGTATTCAAGGAAAATATCTAACCGAAAATCCATGAATTTCGTGTAAACGACCCCCATCACGTGACAAGAAGTTGTCGTTTGACTAAAAATAAATCTTAATCGTGTATTATATATATAGAACCTATAAAGATTGTTAAAGGAAAAATAGATATCGGAATTTCCTTTTATTTCTCGGCAATAAGAGTTCAACGAAACATTTAACGACATTACCGGATAAAAAAAAGCTAAAAGGCAAATAAGTCGAAAATGCCGTAAAAAAGCTTCGTAGTAATCACCAGCTTTACAGGATTTCTTCTTTTTTTCATGCATCCTAAATATAATGTACACAAGCTCTTGTTTATAGAGGTTAAGGCACTGGTAATTGGCGAAAAAGAATTTCAAATTCCAGTCGTTTTGTGTCTGTTTTCTAATCTATAGATAATGAACGCACTCCTCGTTAGCAAATTGTATAAAATCTTGCCCAAGTGTTATCTGTAGTATCATATTATTTATCCAAAAGGTTTCCTGTTATCTCGTCCACGATGAATGATGAAAGACATCTTTCGAAAAGCAGATTGTGTAGACTGAGTTTTGTAACATCTACTACTACTACTACTAAGTTTGCAGGCGAACCTTGTCCTGGACAACATCTAGTTTAATATCTAAATAAAAATATACTCTCCCTCACTTCCATAACTTTTTGCAGAGTAGATTATATTTTCTGCAGCTTCAGTAGTTTATTTCTATCCATTAAATTGTCATATTTTCATCCGGTTATATAATTGCTTATGTCTGAGCTTTGAAAGAATATATTTCCTCTTCGTTTTCCAAAATACATTGACCCTGAAAAACGATATTCAGAAATCGTCTCACGTCCAATCCGATAAAGACTGTAATGCCATTAAACTCTTCTTTTTACCGTTGTTGTGTAGAGAAGGTGTTTCACAATAAAACCATCAATATAGCTTTGCAAATATTTTATCATGTCACAGGCTGTTAACCCTCCATCAAAACGTTCTTCTTTGTTCTTTAATAAATGCCTTAAAAAGATCTATGTTTTCAAATATTTGTAACACAATATAGCTCAGAGAGATTAACAATTAATAATGTAAATAATGTTTTAATATGTGAACAATTTTCAGTGTAAATCGTGTTATTAAAAGGGGTAGTAACTACCCTGGAGCGTATATGTAAATTCAGATTAACTGGAGTGAATTAATATATTAAATATTGATTTTATTTCTATAAAATGCAAAAATTGGGATAATCTAATTTATTTATGAGACAAACTGTAACAGAGAGGTATTTTTAACAGTAAAAATCACTCTTAAACACCCACCAACAAGAATAAACTGGATATTCTGAGATTATTTTTATTTGACTTGAAGTTGTAAGAATATGTACGTCTTTAACACCAAGTTTTTTGGGATACGTGGTATCAGATCTGTTCCTTATTGGCGACAGGATTACGCGTGAAACGTGAGTTCGAGTTTAATCACATTTTACCTTGTTAGAGGAACTTCAAAACCCTTCAAAATCAGCTTCGTCTGTTATTCTTTAAAGTTATTCGGGAGCTTCCTTTCATTTAGCGAAAAATACGCATAGGTGTAACTAAAAAGTTACCAAAAATCTTCTAAAAACAAATAAAATTGATCGTGTTTTTTCGATAAATTCTCACCACTAGCATAAACTTTAGAAGAATCTGTTGAAAGGCACTTTTAAAGTCGTTTCCTGTTTGTTCCAGCGCTGGATTTAAGGTTCGACATTTTGTAGGAGTGTAGATAAGGAGGGATCTATAAAATAAATGAAAAATATTTGTAGCGCCAATGGAGTTAGTGAATTTCTATTCGTCTCGTGTATATCAAGGAATTCTTTGTCGGTAGGTACATGATTGGAAGAATAATGTTATTTTTTTTGATTTTTGCAGAATTTATAATGGTTTTATATTTCATAGTTTTCTCTTACCTTTTTATATCATATTTCAATGTGAATTGCATAGTTTTCCGTATCTGCGAAGCCATTCTTACCCAACAGTTTCATACAATGCATTTCGAACTTTAAATTATCCGCCCAAAGTTTCTTACAAACTTCTCTTTTTGTATAGTGAGATTTCTTACTGTAACAGCACTTATAGTTTTGCAGACAATATTGATGACTATAAATTTACATCTGTCAATGTCAACCACTTACTGTAACACTTGAATTTGCCTTTTAAAACAATTTAATACTCTGTTAAAATTTCAGCTGAGCTGTTGAGCAGTGTAATACATTCGATTTTTCAACAAATCCATTCATAATGAAATAAAAACGTCAGCAGCAAGATTTAAAGTCACATTCAATGAGATTTTATTATCAAATTCAGGCGTATATTGGTTTTCTGATAAAAACCGTCATAAATTATTCAATCTATTCGTTATTCCTGTAAAAATATTACTCAAATGTTTCATGCTTTGTTTAATACCCACAACAGGAGAATAGGAATTGTCAACCTTGCCCACCCTGCTGAAACACCACTGATTTCAACTATACCACTATTTTTCGAGTTGGTTATTTCTAACAACATTCTCCATCTTGTAGATCTGGCTATGGATATCCAGTCATGCCTAATCTAGAATTAAAAACGTTTAAAAACTATCATCCAATTTGTCGATCGTAGAAAATCCTCTTTAAGTACTTTTGGGATCTCAGGGTATAGTGAATTCGTATGAATTTTCCCAAAGGTCTTCTTAATCCACTTGTTTTTTTATTTCTGCTTTCCCAGCATGTAGGGCGAGATAAAACTGAACCTTAGTGTCGATCTTTTCCACCTGATAAATGACCCGACTAAATTTCCAATTCAATTCAAACGACCAGCACTTTAACTTTTAAGGAGTTATAGATTGAAATTGATGGAAAATAGTGAAAAATCATAGTCAGTTGGAATAAAAATAAATAATTGACCATTTTCCATTGCAATCGTTGTTCTATTTTTGGAATCAATTGCAACGGAAAACGAAGGGCAAACACGCAACCCTCTCACTCCCCCTACACTTCTTCTACGCCAACAAAACTCGGTCGCGTTCACCATCTGATTATCCTGAACTTGATCTTAACTTGGAAATTTAGACAAGGTCGAGTGTTTTCAGACTAAATGATGTGTGATTATTTTTATGATATCAATTCACAATAAAGAGATATTGATATAATACTATAATTTTTTTGTACTCTGTAGATCCATCAAATACTATTTTGAAAACAGCGTTGCCGAAGTGGGGCTGTAATTGTCCCTTTGTACCTTTCCAAAGCGCATAAAACACAATTTTCTCTCGACACAGATCTCGTAAAATGTTTGTTTTGATAAATAATCCGATCCTGAAAGCCCATTTGAAAATTAGTGCCAATGTTCATGATGGATTGCTCATAAAACAGTCCGCATTAAAAGGAAGTAGCTACTACACCACCTGACGGTATAAATGTGAGATTTTTTAAATATTGGCGAAGGCGACAGGAGCGCATCCGGCATATTTTTAAATTTACAAAAGTTTCTGTGTTTTTTGGTAACCAGAAGTTACGTTTAATACAAAATTTTTACGTTAAATATCGAAAAATAATATCCGAAGTGAGGAGAGAACTTCAATTAGCTCAGTTTGAAGAAAAATAGAATGGTTCGTACGCGAAAGCTTTTGAAATTGGGACAAAAGAAAGTGGTTTATTCAAATTTTTTGTTAGAAACCAGCACACCAATCACAGAATATTGTATTAATACTCCAATTAATTTCCAATTAAGCAGCGACGACGACATCAACAATTTCTCGATTAAAACCTCACCGGAGAGGGAATTTTTGAACTTTAATTACTTACAAAAGGTGTATATTATTGTTTACTTTGCAATTTAAAGGTCTGTGAACAAGAAAAACGATGTTAAACTAAGACTTAATTAAATTCGAGTAGAACACTATATTTTTTCTACGACTTTTCAATTGAAACAATTACATATACATTGTTGTGCCAGTTAATATTGTACTTAAAACATATATTTCATTCTGTATGTGTATTTGAATCTTTGAAACTGCTGATTTTCATCCAGAATATATAATTTCCTGTTGAGTCATTGAAAACAATAAGATTTTGTGGAAATCTCAGATTCAACAAAAGAATTTTATGCCAAAAATCAACCAACAAACTCCAAACCCTACGAAAATCTCTCATTCCATTTGTGTACCTTTGTTCCATCGGAAGTTTAAAATAGTTTGCAATGCCTGTGGGTCACGTTACATTCTTCTTTTTCTCTTCATGCCCAACGTTCTCGCTCGAAATGTAAATTGCTCCGTTTATCATGTAGCATTTTAATATTTCCATTCCAAATGAAGATCAGTACCACATTACATATTTCTAAATTCAAAATTTGAAATTCATCAATTGTGTATATTGTGGTACATTTTTTCACTATTTTTGTTCTCCTTATACTTTTTGGTGATACCTACACCAATCTGCAGCTTTGAACAACTTCCTCCTTCCATAGTGGAAATATTTTATGAACCAAAATCAATTTTGTTTATAAATTTAGCAGAAATTTATCAGTATTGGTCCCTTATTACAGTTGTCCTTGCCAGCCTCACTGCATTATTCATTTCTCAATTAGCTTATTGATTCGGAAAATGATGTGAGATCCACTATAAACCCTTATAAATATTATATTTATATCATTGGGAGTGTTTCCAGAGAGAAAGAAGGTTAAAAACAGGCGTCAACCATGACATTTCATTTATTTTTTCGACCTATTTTCAGGTTCGGTTTAATAATAGATATTCCTAACGTTAACTTAGCTGTACAGAAGGAATTTATAGATTTTTCGCTACTAAGAGTCTGTAGAAAATGTACATTTACCAACAATAGAAGTGTCAAATCCTGAGGGATTCAATTAGCAACTTCAAACCCTTGTTTTGCTTACTGAATTCTAGCTAAAAATTACATGTTAAAAGCTTGTGTAAAGTTGCAATCTTCAACATTACCAAAAGTAACTTTATAAGCTTCAAGTATTAATAAATTAAACCAACTTTTCAACCTTTCAGATGTTCTTCGGAAGCCGCTTTACTTCGACCTCATAAACTGAATTACAGTTTTGAGGTTCTGCTTTTGCGATACATAGAAACTACTAAAGTTCTGTACATTGAGAAAATGCAAACGTTGTAATTTCCAATATAAACTTTCTGGATAATTTTTCGACTCGAAAAAAAAGGCTGCCACTATTTTAAATTAAACATTACGGTCCTGCTTTTCATTCACCGAAAGAAATACCAAACTTAATTTGAGTTGAATATTTTCATCTTCCTTATTTGCTAGCAATTCAGAATATTCGCAATTTATATAAACCAACTAGTTAGATGAAAGTTTTTAAAAGCGTTTCTTTTGGTAATAAAAAAGTAGCAGTTTTTTTCTTCTAATCAGATTATTTTATTCAAGAAGAGATGTTTTTAGAATAATTTTTTGAATTCATAGATACCGAATAGTGTACACTTTTTAATTAAGTTATTTTTTTGTTATAGGAACAACTATAAAACAGCAAGCGAAGAGTTGGAGAGCTGAACACAAAGCTGCTAGAACTCTTGGCATCATCATGGGTGCTTTTCTATTTTGTTGGCTTCCATTTTTTCTTTGGTAAGTTTTCTAAAAGGACTTTCTCTCCATTGACAGCAGATATAAAAGTCTAATATACACTTGCTAAGTCAAAAAATTCTAGAGCCAATAATAATGAGACTTACTTGCTGAAATTTTAGATACAAACTCTAAAATAATGAACAAATTTGTAAAAAAATCAACAAAACCGTATCAACAATATCTTGCATACAGGGGCTTCCGAAAGTGGGGAGTACCAGAAAATGATTCTACACGGTTTAATGAGCAGATTTCAAAATAAGGACGTTCGCTTTGATGGAATGATATCCTTTGACCATCAATTATGTGTATAAGTATTTATCGAAACATCATTCGCAGAGATTGATTATTGCTATGATTAAATCTCAACGCAGAGCTATGGATAGGTACACGCAAACGTTTATAATTTCATCAGAAACAAAATTACCTCGATAGGTTTATTTGGCTTGATTATTTCAAAGGATATTAATCAATATTTCATTTAATATACATGATATTTCGTAATTAACATTAAATTTCGCACAATAGCAATTTACTTGATAATTGGGACATTTTTTTAATAATGAATTCATATTCCAGAACTGTGAATTTTCCAGCCTTACGTTAATTTTAATGCGATTCAGCTTTGCGTCGAAAGATAATTATAATAATATATTTATTTAGTGTAAAGGATATACAAAATTGATATCAAGGACGAGAAATTCTATTAACGCCGAATTTGCAAATTTCAATTCACTTTTTCTGATAAAGCTGACGCGCCATATATATTTTTAGAAGCACTTGGAAGTGAAATCGTGACCCTTCAGCTCCTTGCGGTTTTTTAAGTCTTTTTTCTCCAATTTCAAGACTACTTTTGATATAAATTGATATATATTAACATTATTGACCATGAAAGTTTTGTATAAATTTTTCCAAGGCAGGACATTTACTGATTTAAAAGTTCTTAATTGGTGCCTAGAAAGTTTAAAACCACTTTACAAACTTTGTTATTTGTCGAGTTGAAATTTTCAATTTCAACTTTCAGGTAGACTTTATTAAAAAAATTGTATAAAAGCTATTGTAAAGTTTTAAAATGCCGCAAAGGCTTGAAACTTAATTTAGACACAAATTGTCACATTCATATATCAGAAACAAGGTCACTATAAAGACACCAAGCCAAGTAACACAGTTTGCCATCCAGAACATCTGCTTTACATCATTCTGCTTCAATGAAGCTTTGTCAAGACCTGAACGTGTCTAAAAAGATTAAAAAATGACCAAAATGTTCGCAAACCTCGATTGAACAATATCTAGAGCTAATATTCGTCCATCTTTGCCATAAATACAAACAAACATACACCTAAAAGTCTTTTTAACATCTCATCTTCATTTTTCTCTGACGTCGAAGATAAAAATTGATCTAAATATATTACCTGTGCTATTTTCACCTTTATTTCCATTAAATTCGGCTTTCGATCATTTAAAATTTGAAAAATAATACAATTTTTCCAGGTACGTGATTACAAATTTGTGCGGTGAATCATGTTACACTCCCGAATGGCTTGTAGGCTTGCTGTTTTGGGTGGGTTATTTCAACTCCGCATTGAATCCTTTGATCTACGCATATTTTAACCGAGATTTTCGGGAAGCATTTATGGATACTCTACTTTGCGTGATGCCGTGCTGTTTCAGCTGTTGGAAGACTCCTGCCAGATTCCTTTAGCCTCAGGACATTTCTCCTGGATATTATCAAGATGAAAGACTGTGATATTAATGTTGTTGTCTTGCTGTTTCTTCTTTTTAAGTAAGTATGAACCCTCTCGAATCCAATAAACCCAACTCAATATGTTTTATGCTTGTATATTTGTAAATTATAAATTCTGCCATTAATTTTAAGTTGAGAGAAATAGAAACAATTATATACTAGAAGCAATAATATTAAGACTTGTTTGCTCTTTTCTGCTGATTTAGGCGTACCAAATTGTTACGAAAGAACCACAAGCAAACACTTCACTTGATAACTTTCTAAACTAATAGTTGATTGTATAGAGTACATTATATAGGGTGTACCGAAAATGCTGGTCGTAAATTAAACCACATATTCTGGTGTCAAAAATACAAAGAACGTTCTTGCCAATTATTAAATATTTTGAAATGTTTACAAATAGAAAAAGGAAGAATAGAATGTTTTTTTTTTAATTATTACCACTGAGTGGTAGTAAATGTTGCTCTAGCTGTGTCTGTTTGTGGATATTGGAAAAAATAAATGTAAAAGTAACTTTATTCTGTGATATGAATTTGCGTAGTTTTTTTTTTGTGTGAATAATATATTGAATATATCTCCAAAATATGGATGGTACAATGTGTGATAATATAGTATATTGTAAATAAATGTATCTGCATGTATACAGAATGTCCCTTTAGAAAATATCACAATTATTGTTACTATAGCAATTTTTCCGGGTATTTTCGTAAATTACGGGTCAAATTATGGATTTTCACATAAGTATAAAAGCATTTGAAAAAAAAAACACCTTAAATTTCACAAAATATAGGTAATATTCTCACTTTTAGGTGCTTGTTATATACGTAAGACGTAGCTCAACATGGGACATTCTGTATATATAATGTTTACTCTGGAATGTTCATTGTCATAGTCATTTTGAAACATTTAAACTGAACGTGCTGGAAGTAGCGATAAATATAAGTGAATGTCGAAATAACTGTCGTTTTTCTAAAATATTAGAATTTAAAAAAAAAATTATAAATAAAGAATATTGTATATAAAATATGGAAAAATATTAAATATTATTGACATAAATGACAATCGTGTAGGCCTATTTGTAAAGCGTAGCAAAAATTATGTAATTACGAAATTAAATAATTTAATTAACGTACACAAGATACAGGGTGATCCAACAAACAGAAATAAATTTCGTTGGATCACTTTTTGTTCATATAAATAATAAATATTTGTTTGTTGATATGTTTTTCTTTATCCCTTTATAGACCTTAAACATCAATTTAGACTTGACTAGACCCAGAAGCAAATAATTTTCTCCTAATACTAGATGTCAATCTTTATATTTATTATCTATTCAATGAAGAAATCTTTTCTGTTAACTTTACTTCTCCTACTAGATGTCTCTGCTTATATTTATTGATTTGCTATACATTTATTCAATATAGAAATATTTTCAGTTGATATTTAAAGCTTTCCTTGTCTCAATAAAGATGTCGCTCAAAGTTTTCAACGTGGAAAAAATTTTTGCGAAGTAAATAATATGAACAAAACTCAAGCTTTTTATATTTTATATCTTAGCGCTCTCTTTTGATGAATATAGAAACTAGTAGCAGAAATCTGCTTCTCAAAATCTAAAAATTTCCTTTTGCAAGTTACAAATATCGTTACTAGATGTCTCTTTTCATATTCATTGATTTGGTCCATATATTTTTGATATAGAAATCCTTTCTGTCAATTTTTGAAGCTTTCCTAGTTTCAATAGAGATGTCGCCTTAAGCTTTAATATAGAATAAATTTTAAGAAAGTGGAGAATAAGAGCTCAATCATTTTCTCCCAATAAACGTATAAAAGAGTAGCCTTTTATTTATAGTCTTTTTAAAGGAAACAAGTATACAGGTTGTATTTTTTTTAGGGTACTATATTAAAGTAAAATATGTTTTTGATGGTTTCAAGTTCTCTATGCTTTGGCGTTGTTCTAAAGGATTTCACTTCCTTTTATGAGCAATTTCGGAAGAGATAAACATCTCAATATGTTATAATGTGTTAGGCTTTATAAAATACAAGAATGGACAAACAAAATGTGTTTGTTAAAATGCTTTTCGAGCACAACCAAACATTATTCCAGAGAAAATTGAGATAGAGCCGGAAAACTTTATAACAAGGAATGTAGTATATAGTATTCATGTTATGGAGAATATTTTACAAGAGGCTCTAGTTAAAGAACTATGCAGGCATAAGAGTTTTCTCAAAAGTTGCCCCACGTTGGGCGCCAATTTGTTAACTGACGTTTACCTTCAAAGTTTTGGACATCGAAGGACCTTGGGCTTTAAATATACACTTAGAAAATTATTTTTGGTTTCTTAGCTGATGTTTTTGGTCGAATTCGAAATTTATGTACGAAATAGTTTTCAAAAACCAACCCCTAAGAACGAGGGCAAAAAAGCGAGACGTGCACTCCTTTTTTCGGGTGAAAAATTTCATTATGCATTCCGTACGGTTCTATAAATAAAACCAACTTCATCATTTGAAAATCTACCTACAGCATAAGAGGTTGGTGAGCACCGTTCGGTAGATAAAAGTTTCGTTTACCTGGCAGAGGGCGCAACTGCGGCCGAAGGCTTCAATTCTCGAAAACCTGGAGAGAGAGAGAGTTCTACCGAAACGGTCACAGAGGCTGATACGCGTCTCGGTGAAATTTACAAAACGGGACACGTTAAAAATTTTCGGAGTTTGTTAACCAAGTTTTTATTTGTGATTGGAAATGTTTGAAAAAAATTCAAATCTGGTAAGATGAGGTTCTATAACGGTTAGTGAGTTTAATGGAATTATTTTTTGGAAAAAAATTTTTTTGCTTGGAAAATCTTTCTTAACGTTACCAGAGAAATTTTCTCAACAATTTTTGTTTTGAATTAAAATAGAATTCAGCGATAAAATCTTAGTCACTCCTGCTGAAGGATTAAACAAAGTCCTTGGAAACATGATGAGAAGAAAATAGTACATTATATATTCTGTCAAAGGGGCAGAAGATGAGCTTTGGCAGCCCAAGACTTTTAGATGCTCGAGCGAGCGTAGCAAAGTGAATGCAGCTGATAGTTAACGGCTGCTAAAGCATTTCCTGCATGTGTTACACACAATGTTCTTAAAACAATTTAAACAAATTGAAAAAGTGAAATCTTGGTGGTTTGAAAGGACTTGCTGAAAGTACTGGCGTTATGAGAAGGATATAATTTTGTAACCATTAAAAATCGTTTATCCTTATTAAATGCGAGGTGAAAATGGAGATTAGATTATCCGTGTTGATGAAGTCGTGGATTTTTCGACGTAAATGGAGACTTATTCACATTTTATAATCGGTTGAAGAATGTTAGGTATAGTGAAAAGTGCTTTTAGCGTTAAAATGTCGAACATTTTTGTATTGAAAGCATTCGCTTACCATCTAAAATGTCACCGAACTACCCTTTTTCTCTTTATTCTCAGAAAGAGGTTTATGAAGACTAGCAGGTTATTCTAAGAAGGTAAAAACAGCAGGCGTGAAGTGGAATGCAGAAGTTCTTCCACATTATTCGGTTTTTATTTGTGTTCTGTTTCTTTTTATTGGTAATTGAACACGTATTATGCTATTGATTCCTTTAAAATGACAGAAATATGTCAAATGTGAAAATTTCAACAGTTTCACTATCACTGTTCATGAGATACAGTCTATTGACTGTCGATCGTGTGAAGTGAAGTAAAATGGTGCGTGTCCATTTCAATATGAACTTTATTGAAAATTTCTTTCTTCGAGTTGACATACTTTCTTTAGCACTTTTCCCACAACCCTCGTATTATTAACGTGAGTTCTGCAAATTTTTAAGAATATCTTGGCAGGTCTTTTGGTATTTTATCAACGCAAACTTCTGAAAATTTAAAAAAACAGAAAATCAATATTGTAAATAACATTTGATTTTGGAATATGTTTAACGAATTGAAAAGTTTTTTTAAAATGCGAAAAGCACCTACAAAATTCGTTGATTTCACTTTGTTTGTCGATGTTTTTTTTTGAAAAAGGAGGAAAAGCAAATACATTTAATGGTAGAAGGAGTTTAAATTAAAAATGAGACTAAAAACATATTTTAAATATGTTATGGGATTCCCACTTCTGAATTCTATGGTCGATTTAGATGAAAGAATTCAGCGGATTCAGTAAGCTGCAATTCAATTTGTAATTAATATGAATTTAATCCATTTATTTGATTCCAAAAAAATGTACCTAATTTTAAGGCTTTCTTTTGGATTTTTCAATAACAGGAGAAGAGTAGGGAAAGGGTTGCAATTATAACGTCTACATATGAGCCAAAAATCATCCCCTTTTTTACAATTTTTTACGTTTTTTTTTTCATTTTTCCATAAAAGTGACTCCTTCCGAATAAGATTGGGGTGGATTGTCTTCGTAATATTATCTCTTAAAATGTAATCGATTCTGGTGGATGACATGTGCCTTTTGTTTGAAAATCGGAGCAGTTTTAGCCAGCTAGTTTCAAAATGAATCTATATTTATGAAATTCACTATCAAATTTCTTACTAATTTACAACCATCTGTTCTAATTACTTTCCAAAGTTATAGTTCGTATCTGATATCTTAATCATTGATGTTAGTATTAATTTCCTTGCAACACTCCAACATCAGGAAGTATTAATCCTGAAATATTACATTATGAACAAACAATTTCAATTTAAGTTCAGCTTATGTTATATTTTTAATTATTTGTTTTGAATCAAACATTATAGCAAGTGGCATTTTACAATTTATAGGAAGTAAATTTAGATAATTAGTCCTTAAACATAATTCTGTTCATGTTGTCGAACAAAATTAGTGAAATACGCCTTAAAAAAGATAAATATGAGTGATATAATTAATTTTCTCGAGTGAAAACATTGTTGATAACTAATATATATCATGAAAACTAGCAGAGAACCATTCTAATCCCGTTATTTATAGAAGGACAAATAAGGATGCGGTTAAGAGAAGATTTACAAAATAATGTTTGTGTTTGGTGAGTGAAGGATGGAAAGTTTAAATAGAACTAGACCCTGTTTTTGAGTATTCGGTTTAAGCCTTTTCAGTTATTCCGTAGGGAATGAAGAATTCCAATTAAAGAAAATCAAATATAAAGAGAAGAGAGATGTTTTTTCCAAACTTTTCTTTATTTTTATTTACTTTAAGATGATTATTTAAGTCTTTCATTAGTTCACCAAAAAGAAATGCCCGAGTCGTACTGGTTAGAAAGGGATATGATTCATTAAGCCCCACGTTGGGCGCCAATAAAAGGAAAACTGTTTGGAAATACAAAATAGAAAAAATATCGTTTGTAGAACGAAAATCAGTTGAATGGTATTTGTGTTTATCCACTAAAAACAAACAAATATACATACTCATCTTTTATTAATGTAAATATGTATAGAATCATTTTAATAAAATATTTATATTGATAACAGTATAAAAATAACAAAGTGTAGGTAAACACCAAAGTGAAATCAATACAAACATTGATATTATATAAAAGTTACAATTTGTATTTTGAAATCGATACCATAGCGTGTGACAAAACATGAAGTGAAATCATCACCTTCAACTAAGTGAAATTTTCAATTATTTATTACTTCCAATGGGGCTTTTTGACATTGGATGAAATTTTTTTTTTTTAACTAATAAGTGATTTAGAGAGAACTGAATCTCCAAAACTCGGCAGCGAGTGAGTTTTGGAATCATTCAAGTGAATATTAGCCATTCTACACAAGTAAAAGACTATACTTTCTCCACGACTAAAAAAAGAAAGCTTCCAGTGAGGATCGAACCCCAATCGTCCGCGCCAGAGTCAACTATTTCTACCTCTAGGCTATAGAGCATGTTTATTTTCAAAAAGGGATACGTAACATACAGTTTTAATCGAAACCTTTACATTTATAAATGATAATTGGGAGTTATAACTAAATATAACTACTGTTGTCCATTTTTTCTCTAAATAATACGTAAAATTATGATTCTATCATTATTTTGACGTTTCAAACGACGCGCTGTCAGAATCGATTTGCATTATTTGGTATATTTGACTTTTTTAAAGAGACGATTTGATTTATTCATTTCAATTCATTTAATCGTGAATTCTGATAATAATAGAATGTGATTGGCTAACGAGAGTGAATTCCTTTTCATTATTCACTGTTGTGAAGAATATATATCATTGTGATGCCATTTGGTCAATATAATAATATTTAAATAACAGAATCAAATTCCATTGAATTGATTTCATTAAATCATAAAACAGCACACGAAGCAAGGTCTCACGTTTATGATTCAAGTTCAAGCGTGGAATAAACATAAATAGCATTATTTATATTTACTTACGGTGAACTTGAATCGTAGATATAAAATATACAATCGAAAGTATTTTGGTCATTCATTACTATTATTATTAGTAGATTAAATGCGTTAGTAACATTATAAGTATTAGTATTAAATCATCAGTAATTAGTATAAGTATTAGGATAATGTTTCATAGTGAGTTTAAGTAATAAATATCCCAGTCCTACAAGTAGTTGTTTGATTACTATAAGAAGACCCTTCGAGTGACCAGAAACACCATCAGTTGAGAGGCCAATTACCACCACACTACCTGGCTACTCTACCCATAAGCAACATATATTACATGGCGACCCTGCCATGTAGCTAAATATGCAAAAATAATTAGTGCGTTATTGTTTTAAGAAACTGAATTCTCTAATAATGTCTTAATTGTTTCAGGAGCAGCAACAATAAGACGATGAAGTGCCAAATTCCATCTCCGACCACATTCTAATTGCTCAATACACAACCACAACAAAAGCCATGAACGAATTTATGAAAATAACAGAACAAAAATCGAACAGTTCAGAACCAATCAACGAATCCACCTTCACCGACCACATCACCAACAGCTCCATCTACACAGATCCCTTCACTCCATGGCCTTCTCATTCGTGGCTACTGTGCTTCATAGTCGCTTTAAAGACCATCACCATGGCTTTTATAATAATTGCGGCACTTTTTGGAAATTTATTAGTAATCGTATCAGTAATGAGACACAGGAAGCTGCGCGTCATCACGAATTATTTTGTAGTGAGTTTAGCTCTGGCGGATATGTTGGTTGCCATTTGGGCGATGTGTTTTAACTTCAGTGTGGAGATTAGTGGGGGCAGGTGGATATTTGGGTATTTTATGTGCGACGTGTGGAATTCGTTAGATGTTTACTTTTCCACTGCGTCCATTCTACATTTGTGCTGTATTAGCGTGGATAGGTGAGTAGCTGAACCTAGATTACATTTTCTAGTCAACTTTGACTATTGAGCTCCTTTCCCAACCTCTCGAAATAAATTTAAGAATAGTAGATACAATAGATCGGTTCTGGTACAGAAGTTGCGTAAAATAGTGAGCCAGAAGCGATCTACTGCATCTACTTTTCTTGATTAGCTTTGACAGAAGATGTGTTACATTTTCTAATCAACTTATTAGCCTTTCGTGTCTATTGAGCTTCTTCCCCAACCTTTCCATCTCATTTTATCTCGAAATCAAGAATAGTAGATACAATAGATCGGTTCTGGTACAGAAGTTGTGAGCCAGAAGCGATCTACTGCATCTACTTTTCTTGATTAGCTTCGACAGTTGATTGTTGAAGATGTATTATTGTTTTTTTCAGATATTACGCCATAGTTCAACCCTTGGACTACCCATTAATCATGACAAATGTACGTTTAGTGTTGATGTTGGCGATTGTATGGTGTTCGCCGGCGTTGCTTTCTTTTCTACCGATTTTCATGGAATGGTATACAACGTCTGACCATTTGGAATTTCGTAGAAAAAACCCGAATGTTTGTACGTTTACGGTAAATCGCACTTATTCGGTGATATCGTCTAGCGTTAGTTTTTGGGTACCGGGTATGGTGATGATATGCATGTACTACAGGATATATGTGGAAGCAGATCGACAAGAAAGAATGTTATACAGGTGAGTTGATTATAATCGTAAACACGTACGTCTATGAGATCTTCGATTATAAATTATAAATCCCAAATTATATAGAAATTTCCCGACATCATGCTCTGAATTAATTGAGTTCGGAAACCTGAGAGATTTAGGGATTCTACAAGCTTGTACTACTCGACTAATTATGTTTGGAAATAAGTAAAAATATGACATCTACTTGCAAATGTGAGAAAATTTCTACCTTTTATACTTTTGTGGCCAAGTAATGAACACTTTCACTGATACAGGCTCGTATCAGAATCTATTTTCGACAAAATTAGAGAAAGAAAAACATATTAGAGAGGTTAGAAACAATTTGACAAGCTTTTTCTGTAAAGATACGCCACTGACAAACGAAACTTTGGTGGATTAAAATTGAATTTTGAATCCATGCATGTATATGGCAACCATTGTTATAAAAGCAACAGCTCAAAATGATCATGTCAAATAATGTCAATATTTTGATGACTGTGGAATGAAAAAAATCGCGAATTGTTACTTTTCTGTTACAATCATATTCATATCTTGTTATGTATGTGTGTACAGAGTATCCGAGTGCTCCTGAAACTTTTATCACATATACATATCAAAGATAAGATGCATATGTGTCGTTTCCGAGGTATTCTCGAGATGGAAAAGCAATTTTTGAAGCATATTTCAAGTCTCAACTGAAAATATTGCTTGAAAAACGTAGATTCTTGATGTATAAACCCAAAATGTATTATTGTAGAGCCGAGACTCTATAAAAAACTTTAGTAAAACTTCTACTTTTCTCTACAAATTCAATTATTGGATTATAGTGAAAAAGAAGTTTTGTAAAATGTTTGACATCGTCTGCATTTGCAAATTCTTGTATAATTTCTCTATTTTACAATTAAACCGATCCTATAGTCAGTTTTAACGAATAAAACCAACCAAAACCCTCCTTTTATATTTAAATATTCAAATTAACTTTTGTAAATTTGATAAAAAAACGCCAAGTCTAAAGAAAAATCGCGTGCAGCCGTGATCTGCATTTCAAATGAACTAAATAGATCGAAAGGAATCTTGAAAAAAGTCTTTTCATCAATATTAATACCACCAGAAAGACGTTTTATTCAAATTCTAACATTAATTTTTCACTGATCTATAATAGTCGTCGGGAGAATTAATTGAAACTGGAGGAATCCATCAATACTAGATCTCTAATCCTTCCCATTGACCTTTCATTTACTATTTCCTTAAGGGTTTATTCCTTTAAATACGCTCTACAGAACGGCTTATAAGAAGATTCGTTCCTTTGATAGGATGCTTCGAAAATATAAAAGGTAAAGATGGTTTATTGAAAAAAGGGAGAGGTTTATTAACGTTTTTTGTGTAAAATTCCTTTTTCTACGTCCCTGTCAGTCAACTGTGTAATAATTTCTCTTCCAAAATATGTTTTCTAATGTCTTTTGATTGAAAGAATTCAGTCGCAAGCCTGTAGACATATTAGGAGATGATTTCAAGATATCAAGACGTAGATATTAAATTTTCTGTAAATTTTCGTTTATTTTTAGTGATCTCGATGAACTCGATTACGATGCAAAATTCAATTTCCTTTTCGGTCTAAAAGGCTTTCACTCTCCATATAATTTCACTGGAATCCCTCTAAAAAGAAGTGACCGATGTCCTCGAAGAATATAGAATTTTCGTTTTACAGTGGATGACTCGAATGAAAAATACTTAGTAGTATTCGATAGATTTAGTGTAAAAAATTGGTAAAAAGGTTATTTTGTATAAAACACTTTCGTATTTGAAAAGTTTTCCAATCTAAAGATGAATCTTTTGAATCACAAACTCAGCTTTCAAATTATTCTCCGCAATTTCAAATATATAAACACAAGCTACCTTCAATATAAGTTAAGAAATTGATCTACGATGTAATCAAAACATAAAAACAAACTTTTTGATTGAAAATTACTAAAAATCAAACGAAAGACTTCAGGTGTGGCATTTAAACTACAAGAAAAACCAAATATTACTTCATCAATAATTGAAATTAGTCCCTACTTGCTTATAGTTCATTTACTACCACACATAGAACTCTAAAATACCTGTACCTATTTTCTTTAGTTCGTTTGTGATAAGAAATAAGACATTTAATCAACCATGTCTCGAATACGATGTAGCCATTGTCTGTAATTCTCTGTAAAGAAAAACGTCCTGGAAAGAAAATATCTCTATTAAAAAGAGGAAAGACAATACAAAGAAAATGGAGTTCTATTTGATCACTATACGCAATGATTGTACATTTTAAACTAAAGCTTGAACAATGGAAAAAGTTTCCTTGACTACCGATTCAATATTAATGATGGATTATTTGAATTTTAGATCGTACATGAAGTTGAAGCAAAAATATTACACAAAGGTATGCGTATGTAGAGTTCGAAGAAATATATATGAATACCAAGGGTTAGGTTTTAGTAGGAGAGAAATCTAAATACAAGATTTGTCAAGTGTGTATAAAATATCTCGCGATTTCAGAGAATTTTATGCTTAGTGAATATTTATTTCTGGAAGAGTTGATATTACACCGAAAGAAAAATCTCAGTAATTATTATCGAATGTTTGTTAATGTCAAATTTGTTCATAATTATGTATTGATATTTATAATTGAAAAAGCTTATTTATTATAATCATTACCGATGATTTGTTTTATTAATAAATAATAGAGGATTTGTTTCTGCTATAATTGTTTATTTTGAATAAAATTTTTCAATAATAAACAAATCATCTAATACGCCAACTTCGCGATGATAATTACTAAGTTTAATTAGTAATTATAACTATGTTTGATAATTATTATAAATGGTACACTGTCTGTTAATAAATCTTTTTGTATCATTATAACATTCAATAAATTCATTTGTTTCTTATAAGCCTACGTTAACAAATGAGCAGAATATTGTTTAATAGTTAATCTTGTTTGTTATAATCAACAAACAGTCATGCGCGTGACCATACATCGCCTTAGATGCACATGTGATGTAGCTTCCGTTTCCCTTATCCATAAGATTTGCACGTGTGCTGTGTATCTGTATCGTCTTAAATAATATCTTTCCCTCAGTGTGTTTAGTGTTGTTTATTATTCATATTTGGATATTAGCGTTGAGTGATAATATTAGCAATAGTGTGGGCAGCGTGGGTAAATAGTTCAGTGTTTACTGATTATATTGTGCTTGAACTGGATCGTTCTCAACGACTGGATATAAGATTTGTATTTTTATTTGGATATTTTGCCAAAATAATGGCGGACGGAGGTGTCGACTACAGTAGCACCCCTATAAGCATTTTTATTGAAGAATGTGGGGCATGCAAATTTCGAAAGTGAGTAGATAGACAGTGAAAATATAATTTTGTTTAGTAGGATAGCAAATACCTAGTAGATATAATATGTTAGGTAGGTAGGATCTTATGATTTATTCGAGGTGAGACATTTTCATACAATTTCATAGTTCCTAGTAACTCTTTTTTTTATTAAATAGTGCGGCACAAAATATCCAAATTTACTTGAATAATCAATATATTTTGTTGTTATCCATTTAAGAATTTTATTTGTTTTTTATATTTGCATAATAATATAAGAATTTTTTTCCAAGTTGTGTTGCATGAAATTTCATGAACATTCAAATGGTTAGTATATATCGTTACTTTCCTATGTATACCTACCTTTTCTTTAAAAAAAGTACAATAATTTTGTATCACACACATTTGCACACATATTTGCACAAAGTATCAACATTGATTTGAATGATCGATATATTATTATTTTGTTGTTATCCCATTTAAGAATTTTATTTGTTTTTCATAACTGCATAGGTATTAGAGTTTGTTTTATTTTTCGAGATGTGTTGCAAGAAATTTCATGAATAATCAATATTTCTTATACGACTGATAGTTTCTGGAATTTCTTGAAACACAGTTTTTTTATATATTTATATTGTATTTTTTGTTGAAATTTTAATGAAAAAAATAAATAAATCACTTGATTAAAAGATTTGTTGTTTCATTTACCAGCATCTAGGTAGATATGACAATTTTAAGAAAAGCACAACAATTTATCATTAATATATTGGAAAATCTGTATATAATGGTGTAGAAAACGAATAATAGGTATCTCTAAAATCTAAAAAAAAAGAAACTTTCAAAAATGTAACACTTATTTCATCAACTGCAGTTGCCATCTCCAGTAAGATCCTCTAAATAATAAATGTATTAGCATAAATCACCAAATGCTGATATGGTTTCACTATCTGCTAATATCATGATAACTTTTCGGGAATACTGATGATGGCAGTCTATAGTTGCTGAAATAAGTATTTGGACATCAATCCATAAATATTGGTAACGAAATGTGAAAGATATTTGTTCATTATCAATAAGGTGGCTTTAGTCATGTTGTCATTGTGAACAAATATATGGGTATAGTAATTCAATTTGGAATAAAAGTGACAGAATATGCAATAACTATATACAATGACTTTGTAATAATAAATAGCATTCGGTATGGTAGAAAAACATATATTCATACTGATTAATCAGTTTTTAATAAAAAAAAAATATAAATTTATAGTTAATAACTAATTGTTATGAGAAAATATTCTTATGTAATAGTGAATAATTCTTTATTTATAGAGTGAAAACAAATAATTTGTTTTTTACCAACAAACGTTTAATAAGCCATATTTCAATAACGGATTTGGTGATAGTTAATTAGTCTTAGTGATTGTAACCAAACTGTTCTTTCAGTGTACTGTCTAAATTTATCAAGAGAGATGTTTAAATTTCCGAAAATGTTGTATTAGGAATGGTCAAAGTTCTTTTGAGCTTAAACAATTTCGAAATTAGGTCAACTGTTCAAGGTATTATGAAATATATTGTTGAAAAGTATATACAGCTGTCAACTTATATAAGGAATTAAATAAGGACGTCCTTGTTTCTTAATGCTACTTTATTTCGAATTATTCATTTTGTTTGAAATGATGGGCGCTGGTTGAAATGTCACTGTTTTCGTTTTTCTTAAATTCCTTTTTGGATGTCTTGACACTAATAATTATTATAATTTTGTAGAATAATAAAATAAAACGATAGGTAAGTCAAAAACTGGCTGCCTACAAAATGTCAAGATGTGCGTTGGATTGCCTGCAGAAAATCGTTGATAATTTTATATAACTCAATTTCAACTTGGAAATTCCAATAAAGTTCAAACCTCTATGCAAATATGTAATAACTTTGACGAGAATTAACAATATTGATTCAAAGTTGAACCTTGTACCTCTAATTTTCCAATAGTAGTGTGATTTTAGTCAAACTGTCTTGAAAACGGGATCAAGACAGACAAATAATGCTTTATAAGCAATATCATTTTATTGTTTTTTCGGACAGACAGTGAGAAACGGAATTTGTTGGAAAGTGTATATCAAGGGGTTCAAATTTGTTCATTGCTGTCAGAGAAATGAAAACGCCGCAAGACAAATGGAAATAAAGTTAGGAGCAATTTTAATTTGAAATTGAATGAAACTTTTTTGACGATTTATAATAAAAATATGAGTAATTACCAACAAATAAAACTAAAAGGATTTTGCAGTAAATTCTTTTTGTTTTTTAATGGTGAATATTTCAAAAAATGGCGTGTCCGCTAGCCTCGCATCCGCCAAAATATATTTCTTGCATCTTCAATATTATTATATTGATATTAAATTTACAGTAAAGTACCATTTTTATTCCAATTTCCAAACCGCCCTCGTATAGCTTTTATTTCCTGTTGTTACAAACATGATATAAAAACTTTATGGAACACAAGAGATTAGTTCTCAATAAAATCACGTGCTGAATTTCTACCATTAAAACTGAACGTAGAATCACATGGAGGGAATCGATACGACACAGAATTATTTAACAGTGTCAGAGAGATTTTGTTTCCAATTTTGGAGATTATTTTTGCAATGTATTTACGACTAAAGCCATCTAATTTTGTTTAATTCGAAAAATATTGTTCGTCCTACAAATTAAAGCAATTTTTATTGGCTCGTTTCAAAGCTCCAACAAAAACAATCAGACAATGAAGTTCTAAAGAAGGATCACGTTCTTTCAAAGTTTTTTTTCAAGAGTTTCCACCACTAAATCTTAGTGAATGTATATTTATATCTCCTTAAGGCTTTGCTTCACTCATTCGTTATTTTTAGAAGAAGAAAATGCAATAAAAACAATTATTTATATTTTAAAAGGTGCATAAGAGAATATTCTAAAGCATTTTGTTATTTACTTGGACAGTTTTTTAAGTTTATGAGAATATTTGGCCACCCTTTACACTACTACCTTCCTAGAATATATCTAAGTGGTGATAAATTTTTTTCCAAATGTCCAATTCATCCAATCCGAATTTTTAAATTGAATTTTCGATATTAACGTTATATCTCTAGGTTAGTATTATCCTTCTTATATCAAAAAGGATGTCTCTGTGTTGTCGACTTCAAAGATAATATATAAAAGGAAATTATAGTAAGGATATCAACGAAACCACTAATCTACTTTATCTTCAACAAAAACTTAAATGTCAATTTGCCGTAAAAGGGCTTAACGAGTGAAAAAGTTTCAAGATATCTTGGAATTTATATTAACAAACAATAGATCGGATTATTATAACTCATTGATTGGATTTTTTGTGTGTTTATATCCGAAAAAAGCGGGTATAATAAAAAAAGTGGGAAAAATAACCGAAACCAATAAGAATTTAATCAATCGTTTTATCGAATCCCGCGGGATACTAATGGGAAATTGATTGATTGCATGAACAATTCATTAATTAAAAAAGGTACCAACATAATTTCAGGCTAAACATAAAATTTATATCTTTAAAAAATGCCTGGAAATATAAAAATGAATATTTTGATCACTAACAAATTTTTATAAAAACTTCAAATATCAAAACTTTGACAAGAGCGCTGCTGCAGCCAGGGAATAAAGTGAGATGAAGTTGGAATTTTCTTGTATAAAGTATATTGGTTTTCATTTCTCTTATCCTGCGGGAATATTTATCCTTTTCTGGAAATTTTCTTTTTATAGCAAGGTATTTGTTACGTGAAAAACCATTCATATTATATATTGATTCAGTAGAGTTGTTTTTTATCGGGTGTCTGAATAAGATGGGTAGATTTTTTGTTAGGGAGCGAATCGCGTAAATGCAAATAAAAGTTTCTAGTTTATTTTTAATTTCAAAGTAAATACCACGTTGAAAAGGAAAAGTTCCAAACATGTAAATTCAAAGTGTTCATTCAACGTTCACAGTCAGCTGGAGTTACACAGCTAGAGGCTTTTGAAAATGTTTTTAGTTTCTGTCACGAATGAGAGGAACTAAATAAAGAGATATACATCAACAGAAACAGAGAAAATAATGAAATAAACATTTTTCATCAACAATAAAATATTTTTAATCCATTTCAGTGTAATTTGCTTACAGATTTATGGCCGAAACACGAACTTTTCTAAAAATAAAATTGATACAAGCATGAAGCATAAAAAAATGTTGGGTGAAGTTCACGGCGTTACAGTCATATCATAAATAACCCGAAAAGATGGGCGTTAACACCTTTTGATGTTAGTAGGCATGAAAAACTGAAATATTAAGCAGCAAAGACAAAACGTTCTTTCTTTCTTGCCCATTCTTCTCCATTCTCTACGCAATAAGTTAAATATTTCAAAGTAACATTATGTTAAAATGTGAATATTTCAAAAAACGGAACAGTGGATCAAATAATTTCTGATTGGAGAAGCTCTTCCACTCCAAAAAACTTTATTTGAAATAGTTTTATCGACATCGAATATAAATACAGCTGAGTATGCAAAAATAAGCTCCAAATTGGCTTAATAAACGAGATTTGAACTCTAAGGAAGAAGTATCTTAAAAAAGTTTTTATTAGTAGCATTACTGCTCCTCAAAATTTTGCAATTGTAGGCAGAAATCAGAAATAGGAGTGAGATGATAGCTAAAACTTTTTTGTAAATGCGATAAAATAGATTGGAAATATTACAGTTCTCTCCAAAATTTTTTTACATATAAAGAAAGGGTACAAAATTAATTTAAGTGATATTTGTATAGGATAAACAGTCCTTTCACAATATTCTCTTGTCCAAAAAATTAGTTAATTTTGCTGCAATTAACAGTAGTTATCTTATCCCACTTCTGAATTTAATAATATGACTATTGCAGTAAAATTACAGTCCCGTCCTGAACTAAGAATAATTACCGATATAGCGATTTATATCCCCTTCTTATTAATTAAACAGTGAAGTCCTGGGGGCAAAATTCCGAACGTATTGAGCTGTAAAATGTAAATTGCTCAAAGTACCTACTATGTCGCTGAAGTAGTAATAGTGATAATCTGATTAAATTGTTGCATTTACAAGAACTTAACTCGACAAAAGGATGGATTATTTGAGCATTTTGGACCGATTATTTACAGGAAAAACATGTAAAGAGGATGTTTAACAGTTCGTTTTACGCCAATAGAGGGCTGAGTAAATGAGGTATAGTTATTTGAATCTTGTGTAGGGCAGATTTTACACAAAAAAGAAATAGTTCAAAAAATGGCGAACTCGCTATAATAGCATTCACCAAAAATTGTATGCCCCTAAGAAGTCTTGTTTTGTATATGTGTTGCAGATGGTAAGAAGTTGTTTTAAGGTCCTGTACTAAAACTCACCAGGTGGAAAAGAAGAATATTATAAAGAGAAGATATAAGGGTAGGAAATAACCTAAATTGACACGGATTTGCACAATTTGGATCTCATTGGTGATTGAAACTCGATAGAGCAAAACATTCTACTTTCCGGTATCGAGCACTATCTCAGTGGAAAATTAGATCATTAGCAATAATTTGCAATTATCCCATGTCTAAGTGGGTGCTTCACTGAGCCCAACTACTTATTTTCACCTTGAAAACAGTGTCATACGGAAAAAAGAGGATAATTAAGTCAAAAACAAGGAAAAAACACCAAAAAGTTTAAATAAAATGAAACAAGAGGCTCTAATAACCAATATTTATGCTTTCCTATGTTTATAGTTAATAATTTTTCCGTTTTAGTACTTTCATTGTCCATTTTCATCCACTACAAATAACTTTAATGCTTTAAAATTTTCCTTTGCGAATTTTCAATGATATTCCTACTTTGAATATTCTCATGTCACCGGAAAACAGCAAGTTACTGGGTTTCGGAGTAGCCGTTCTATTTTATAGTCTAATCAGCAATTTAAATTATGTAAAAGAGCGGAAAAGAATTCTCACGAGACCGATTTCTTTGTAACACATTTCCAAAGGGGATCATTCAATAGATACAGCTTAAGTCTAAAGTTCAAGCTGAAGAAATCGAATTTCCTTAGATACACTAATATCAGAAAACAAATCTACTATTCTAAAGAATCCTTGATCCTTTTGACTCGCCTATTGAATTTAATTCTTGCCAAATGACAAACTTTCCATACACTTTTTGTTGTTGAAAATATTATTTCTTATAAATTAAACCTTCTAATACAAATCTTGATATTCCTTTTCAATTTCAAGCTGTAACAAACCACTATTAGTACTGAATCAAATTTGATAGAGGTAAATATATTTCGGTCTGGTTCACACTTTGACACAAGGAAATTGCTAACAAATCTTACCTGAAAGATTAATCAATATTTCAATCTACACACAACACAAAAGTGATACTACAAACAATTTTAAATCCTTCTAATTCCCTCATTAAGCAGTGAATAGGGAATGACTTACCATCAAATCCAATCCAATATCTTTGAAATTCTTCTATATAAGATCGAAAAGAAGTCGTTTACCTTTTGAGCTCACAATGGGCATTATAAAAGTTACAAAAGGATCTTTTTTTTTCCTAACTATAAGTGAGGGTATAAAATGGGATCAATTTTCATGAATCTATCTATCTAAACGAGAGGCAGTTAGAAGATTTTGAGTCCATTGTAATTGTTAGGGTTGTATTCGCATTCAAGACAAGAAAAAATGACCTTGCTTCACTCCAATAAATCAGATTTATAATTTAATATGGTTGTATGTAATTTATTTACATAAATTTAACTTTTGGTAGATGGAAAATCTTAATATAGTCCTTTCTAGTTTGTGCCTCAATCAGTCGTGTTGGATATTGTTTCAGATATGAAAGAATATTATTTTTGCAGCTGTAGAAAATCGAAGGTAACAGGATTATATGAAAATTAGTATATTTTTGCTGGTAATGAGATATAATGAAGTATCTGTATAAGTCTTCTGAGTTTAAAATAAAAAACGTGAGTTGAAATGTATGTGTGAAAAATAAAAATCTGTTTCTCAAATGTTTCGAATTCACCAGCGAACTGGGCTTCCTTTTGTTTGTGTATGGAATCAAAATTTAACTTGATTAAGAGCAATGTAATGACTTGCTAACAATTTAAATTTCAATTTGGAGAAAACTGCTAAAGACAACTCCAAATTTTCAATGGATTCAACGAAGTTTAAGATTGAAAAAAAAAGCAAAAACGGACGTTAGAGGATGTATCTGTGGAATTGTATTAAAAAGCTCATCATATTTTTATGGAATTCAATTGAGAAGTTTTAATTTGTTTTTTTCAAATAAAAAATGTATGACAAAATGATAAACGTCTTGTTTATTTGTATCTTAGAGATACAGAAACATTTCGTTTGCTACTATTTTTATAATTCCACCCCTTAAATTACAACAAATTATGGATTTATAGTGACAAAAGGTAATTAACTTCTCAACCGTGGGCGGAAATTTTAGTGGTTCTTGTTAATATGATGAAAACGTCAGGAGAGAATCACGAGATATCAATCTGTAGTGTACTTGAAAGGTAATCCAAATAGAAATGACATATTTTCGAGTAGGGGTAAATCGGATTGAAGGGTTTTAAGAAAACATACCGTTAAGTCTGTTCGAGTATTGATTTTCTTGAATTTCCTATACAGTATCAATATAAGTTTGAGATTAAATATTGAAAACCGACTAAGTTTGACTCGCATACAAGTGAAGCTAATATAATTTATATTAATAGATTCGCTTAGTAGGTATATATACAGCTTGTCCCGGGACTAATGAGAAAAAGTTAAGAGGGTATAATCTTTTTTTATGCATGCACTCGATTTTTTTACAGGGATGGCACTATCAAAATTGACTTCTCCACATTATTTCCTTTCAAGGTAAGAGCTTGTAGAAAAGGTACAGTTCTTTACGCCTCACCCTATAAATAATATCATAACGTTTCCTTTTTGGAAATTCATATTTTTCCAGTCCCTTATTAAAGGAACGCTCAAGCTAAATAAACAAAAAATATCACGTTTCACAATTGAAATCGATATATAAAGACCATTTTCCAATTAGATTTTCCCGAGTAAATTCAATTATGTCTTCACTGAAATTAATTTGTTATGGACATTAAGCCATTCCAACCGAGAATTTTTTCAAAAAAAAAACTAGCAGTCACAAATGAAATATAAATTACTCTGTATTTGGTTCTGTTCACTTTCGTTCTATACTTAAAATGACTTTTCCAGTGTAAATTGAAGCCCGTAGGAGGTTTGAGTAGGCACAAGTTGTTTTCCTCAATCGCAACTACACATGAGAAAAAATTGTTGAGCAGAACGAAAAATTCTTTGAGTCTTTTGAAAAATCAGTGGTCCTGGCAACTTTCAATGTCTTGAAATTGACAGGTAAAGAACTGAACCGAAGAATTTAGCTCGCCGCAGGGAGAAAAAGTATCCTTAAATTTTATTAGATTCCTGGTAAAGTGGAAAGGATAGACTGGGAAAGGTTATTAAAGTTTCGGGATGGAATGAAAATCGAAAAAAGGAGTTTTAAGCTCATTTTTGTTTGTTTCATTTGAATATGACAGGAAAATAGAGTTTAAACGTCAGTTTCATTGACCATAGAGTTAACACCACCCTGTATTTTTGGTAGATGATCCAGAAGTTAATATTTGACCACAATTTATGGTAGTATTAAAAGTTTTTAAATGTCAACTTCCAAATCAGTGAAAAATACCTCACAATTTTTCCTGAAATTGCGATCTATAGGTTTATAGGTCATCAAACACCCTATATCCTAATCATTTCAAGTACTTTGCTGCAAATTTACTTCTTTTGGGATGCTCGAACATCAAATTTACTAGATAAGAAATGAAAAAAAAACTCACAACAGGCCATTAGACGTAATTATAGTGAAATGGTAATGGTAGGTATAATATATTAATATTAATATATACGTTGAAAGCTTTTGTACATTTTCAAGTCTTTATTAGGTACTATGAAGAAGTTTTCAAAGCTTAATATAATTTTAAGGTTAAGTTAAATGTGTTTGGAAAGGTCGATTGTGTTAAAGGAAAAAAGGGACTCCAGAAAATAGGCTTTAATGGATCTGTAACAGAAACAAAAAGTTGAAAAAAATGTTTTGACTGAAATATATAAAAGTGTACGTAAAATTATACTAAACTTGATAAAATTTCCAAAAATTATCATGTGCCATTATTCATGTTGGAGCCATTTATGAAATCGATCTTTCCGCCAAAAGCAATTTTGATTTTAATTAATTTGAAGAGTTTCCATATTGCGGATGGTGTTTCAAAGGTAGTTTGGAAAATTTTACAGCTACCACTGATGCTCTACACCTGCTTTTCAAACTAATAATGCATTCGAAGAGAACCCTTTATTAAAGAAAAAATATAGTATAGAATTGCTTCTCCCACAGGGTGTTTCAAATTATTTACCGTTGATGTATTAACAAAACTAAACTCGTAATTTGTTAGAAGCTACAAAGGAAAAACAATTTACTTGAAAACAAATAGGAAAAATGTCGCAAAAGTTCCTTCTTCTCAAATTAAATACGTGAGGAAAATTGTTGAATCCAGTAACAGATGAAGTTAAAACAGGGAATTATTTAAAAACTTCTTTTTTTCAGGAGTAAAGTTGCAGCAGCTCTTCTAAATAAACATCTTCAAATAAACGGAATTTCAGCTGGATTAACATCAATGAGACAATCTGTAGATGGAACCTTAGTATCTGACGACAAAGCAGCAGCTGCTGAAGCTGTTGCTACAGATCCGGGTTCCAGTAGTAAAATGAAAAGGGAAAGAAAAGCAGCAAGGACTTTAGGGATTATCGTTTCGGCGTTTCTGGCGTGCTGGCTTCCGTTTTTTCTTTGGTAAGTTTTAAAATAGTTTCCTAAGTAAATTTGACGTTTTTTGACGTTTTTTGACGTTAGATAATTGAGAGACAATAATATAAGAGATTATAAGGGAGCTGGATAAATTATCAAAAATCATTGATTGATTGATTTGTATCTCTTTTTCGTCATTATTAACAGCAAGATTCTATTAATATAAATGAAATAACATTAACAGATGCTTAAGTAACTGGGAAAACCAACTTTCACAAAATATATACAACAAAATGACGCTATTAACCAAATTAAATTTGACATTCGATCGGTAAACTACACTGACATCATGATGGATTAGGTTACGATCATCAATTGTTAACTTTAAACTTAAATTTCTACACATACACGCGTTAAATATGAAGAGGGTTACTTTGAATGAGCATACAGCGTGATAAAATAACAATGCTTATGATAATATAACTATTTATTGATTGGGTCGTGTAAATTACACATTATTTTCAATAATTTTCATTTTCAGGTACGTGATATCAGCTCTCTGCGGTTACAGACTCTGCTACAGTCCTCCTTGGGTAGTCACTTTAGTCTTCTGGGTTGGATATTTCAATTCGGCTTTGAATCCCTTAATCTACGCTTATTTCAACAGAGAATTTCGAGTGGCTTTTAAAAAAACGTTGGAAAACTGTTGTCAAATATCCTCCGATTTAATGTGTAGAAGATATTCGATGAGAAGGGAGCCACCAATAACTTGTAGTAATGCTTCTAGTGAATTGCACGGGAACAACTATCTAAGGGCAGAAGCTATAGTTCAAAGATTTAACAACTGTTCAGAACAGGAGGTGATTAATTTAAGACAAAGCGAGGAGTGTATTTAGAAGGTTTTAGTAAATATACATATCTGATCAGATAAGGCTGGAGATTTGATGTTGGTTGGGACTTTGGGCAATATTTTAAAAGTATTGAGAGACAATAATGTTATTTTAGCTATTGGGAAGTGGAATATTTAAAAAATCGCCGTAAAGTTTATGAATATCAACTGAAAAATAATAAACTACAAACGAATTCTGAATTTCCCCAATATTTCCAAAGTTAAACATGTTCCTATTCTAGAAGGGAATTTAAACAGCTTTTCTATAGTGTGAACATGAATTTAGAAACTCATATATGTTACGTCGAAGCGTATATATTTATATAAATGCTCAAAAGTTTCATACCAAGCTAAAAAGTTTAGTTTGAGGGATCAACTCAAGTAATATACATATTTTTTTCACAATTTTCAACTTATAATAATAACTATTTGTTCAGGTGTACCAGTAATAAGATGAATGTGTTTTTGAAGGCTCATTAGTATACCTTTTAGTATTCTTCAAAGTAAATCGACTTGAAAAAGGAGCGGTTTTAAATTGAGATATAATTTTCGATTGTTTGCTTTCAAGATTATCTTTGTTAGTGAATCACAAGCATTTTCTCGAGCTTGGTTCAATTTTTCGTAGTAAGTTTTACAGCTGAATTTGGGAATGGCTTTTTTTGTGAGGTTATTAAACATTTTTACAATAGAAGAAGACTTTTATAGGTGAAAATTTGGAATTTTTGCAAAAATTTTATCAAAACTTGTGGGATTATAAGTTTTTACTGGTCGCCCTGTGATGAACTACCCTTAAAAACGACAGATAAAAAATAGAAGCACGTATGGTGGATGAAAGATGATTGCGTGGGAGGGTGAAACGTTGAGGCTTCTCAACAACTTCAGCTATGAAAAAACTTATGAATTAGTGGATTCTATCGATAAGCTGTGGGCAAGTAGTTTTCGATTTAATTAATTCTACATTTAAGCTCTACATTGTTGTTTAAAACGTTCAAAATCCCATTTAAAAGATGTTTTTTTGATAATTTCGAGCCCTACTCTGCCTTAAACGAACTGCTTAAACACTCTAAAGCACCCAAGATGCCCAAACATTCTTACTGGCATGCGGAGATCATTAAACGATATGATTTACGGCCCAAATACGTTCCTTCAGAGACTAGACTCGCATACCAACTCACTAAAACACCTTCAAGGGAGAAGAGATGTTATTATTTGCTGGCAGATGGAGTTATTTGGATTTATGAAAGGTCGTTTGTATCTCTTTTAGGTTAAAATGATGAGATACTTTAAATTTCCACCAAAAACTAGATATAATCGTATATAACAAGAAACGCAAAAGGTAATTTAAATCATCTGCTTGCGGCGCCACGTGCTTTTTACTAGATTTTAAGTTTCTCTCTCATCGATCCGAAATAAATTATTGAAGTTCTCAGAATTTGCGGAATTATAAACGATATCACGTTTCTGTAGGATACGGAAGACCCTTGGACAAATGTTACAAATGATTAACAATAACTGTTACAAAAAAACTTAATGTTTGTTTCCTGCACAATTCCAATTTTGACTAATTATTATTAGAAACATATCTTGATATTTATATATCACTAAATTATGAGTAGCTTGGTAATTACTTAGGTAAAGAAATCGTTTTTGTTTGAATAGTGGAGCAAACTTGAGAAAAGTTTTAGGAGAATCAAGTTAGGTGTTAGAGTTGAAAGTAACTTTTGATTCCTGGTGGCTTTCATGGAAATTACAATTACTAAGAGGTGTATATTTAATCTCTAAAGGAATTAAACTTATCACTAGTTTATCATGTCTTGGAATAACTTGAGAGCTTAGTTTCACAGATATTTTATTTATAATTTTCATCTATGAGATGATTTTAACATATCAAACGTGTATTATTAGAATGTTTATAATTAATATCTTTTGTTTAGATGGATAAACATTGTAGCTTTGTAAATATTGTAAATATATTGAAATTTAAACGACCAGGCGCGTATACAATCGAAACGTCAAAAAAATATTACGTAGATATAAATAAATGTAATGTTTAAATGTCCAAAACATGTATGTAACACCAAATAGATATATTATGTAATATAAATTATTTTTTAAAATCACCGATAAGCGCGTACAATCAAAGACTCAGACGTTCTATTTGACGTTAAAAATTGCATTTTTTTCTCAAAAGCCAACGACCAATATTGTTGAATTTAGTGAACTTGTGAACAATAATTTTTTCTACTAAAAATGGTACAGTTAAAGGTAGTAGGAAGAAATATTGTACCCAAGCTGTGTGTAAAATTTTTTTTACTGATTTAAATTTTTGTAGATAAAATTCTGTTTGTGTAGATAGTGTAAATAAAAATATATATATATGAAAAATGCCAAAATATATAGAAATAGTATGAAAATAAATGTTAAAAAATTATTTTAAAATAAAACGTATTTAAATCCGTTTTTTTTATTTCTTCCACCAACTTTGAACGAAGTTTCCTGTACTCATCAACTTTTTTGAAAACATTCTTCGATATTGTCAAATTTGGGTACTTTATTCTATTATAAAATTCATATTTTTCTACAAACCTCATATATACATATTTAGATTTTAGAATGTACAAAAGATTTATGAAGAATAACTCTTTCCCCTAAAATTAATAATAAGAAAGTTCCCAACTAAAACCTTTGATCGAGTAAAAGATATGCGACAGCGAAATATGCAACAAAACAACGATATCTTGAGACTTTGCATTTCAGTGTTTGAAGTTCATGACTTAACCTAATGAGAAGAGAAAACCCATTAATTTTTCATTAGAGACGTTACTTCAATATGATCTAAAAGCTTTACCGTAATTTTCATAAAATAATATACCTACAAGTCTCTCAAGAAGACTCAAACGGTCATGAGTGAAAAGTATATGTTAAAATTCAATTCGCGTGGAATAGACTAAACGTTTTTTCATATATTCTAAAATTATCCACAAAGATATTACTAAATTTATATCGTATGCATATCAAATGCATCAGGTGTTAATAATTTGTACATGGTTGAAACGATTTCATCGATGGAATCTCGCTTTACTCTCCATAGACGTACAGGATAAATATATTATTTCCAGAGCTACTCTATGGGATTTCAGACCGGATTTTCAGCTGGACAATCCTTTTGGTATAATTTTTCACGAATAGTTATAAATAAAGAGAAAAAATATTTAGAAAATTAAGTATATTATTTAAGAAAAATCATCGAGTACGTCCCTGTGTGATAGGCATATTTCTTATACACCTATATGGTTGAACTTTGAGTAAAATCGATAGACAATCAGGTCAAGCACATCATAAATAGTATATTAAAGAAGTCTGTAATGGTGTATAGGATCCATCCTCTCATATATGTTTTCCCAAATATAGTTTTCAATTTGAATGAAGGATTATGTAGACCCGGAACGGCAAATCCAGCTTCAACTCTTCCAATTATATATTAAATTCGACCCGAAACATTGATATACGCAAACAATAATTCTAACTTTGTAAATAGAAATCTGGAAAACTTTTGGTTTGGCCTGTAAATATTTCATAGGCTTCTCCATAGAAACATGAGATTGTTACCTGACAATGTATTCCCGTTGTTGATCGAATATCTTAACGACCTGTACATTCAATTTGTTGTATTTTGTTGCGTCATCAAACGTGAAATGTCACAAAGTTTAGGAAACTGATTTTAAACAATCGAAATCTTTCTCTTTGACTTTCCAACTGCCAATAATATAAATATACAATTTAAGCGATTCGCGTTTTTTGTTTCTCAAACATTCTTTGATGTTTTATTTGCTATTTCCTTTGAAAATGTATACTGGTTCGATAAAAAACGGGTTTAAACTACTAATACTTTTTGGGAGTTACCTTGAATCTAATAGAAGGCGTTACCTTTTATTTTGCTAGCTTAATAAATCCAATTACTATGTTTAAACACACTGTATATACAATAAATAAATTAAAATTAATATATTTGAAAAGAAAATGTATACCTCAAGAAGTGAATAGAAAGAGAAGGCGTAGAAAAGAAAAATAATGGTTGTTTCGAGTGGATTGTCTTCGTTACAAAGTGCTACCTAACAAGATCTTAGTGTGGCCTGGTTGGTAGCATGTGCGCCTAACCTTTTATTTGACTAATATAGGTCTGTGGAAAAATCTTTTTAAAAAGCGTCAAAAAGTATTATTTAATTTTTACAAAAATTGAAAATTTGGCGGATAAACTAATGAATTGGAGAATTTCATAACCAAACCGACAAAATTACATTACTATTCCGCCAAAATTATATCACTAGTCCACCAAAATCACTTTTCTAGTCCGCCAAGATCGCAATCCTAGTCCACCAAAATTACATTGCTAGTCCGCCAAATTACATGACTAGTCCGCCAAAATCACATTCTTCGTCCGGCAAAATTACATTACTAGTCTGCCAAAATCACATTACTAGTCCGCAAAAATTACAATCCTAGTCCACCAAAATCACATAGCTGTTCCGCCAAAATCACATTCGTCGTCCGGCAAAACGACATTATTTTTCCGCCAAAATCACTTCTTTAGTCCGCCAATATCACTTTTCTATTCCGCCAAAATCGAATTCCTAGTTCTCCAAAATTACAGGACTAGTCCGCCAAAATCACATTCGCCGTCCGGCAAAATTACATTACTAGTTCGCCAAAATCACATTACTGGTCCGGCAAAATTACATTACTAGTCCGCCAAAATCACTTTTCTAGTCCGCCAAAACCGCATTCCTAATCCACCAAAATTACAGGACTAGTCCGCCAAAATCACATTCGCCGTCCGGCAAAATTACATTACTAGTTCGCCAAAATCACATTACTGGTCCGGCAAAATTACATTACTAGTTCGCCAAAATCACTTTTCTAGTCCGCCAAAACCGCATTCCTAATCCACCAAAATTACATTGCTAGTTCGCCAAAATCGCATTCCTAATCCACCAAAATTACATTCGTCGTCCGGCAAAATTACATTACTTGTTCGCCAAAATCACATTACTGGTCCGGCAAAATTACATTACTAGTTCGCCAAAATTACTTTTCTAGTCCGCCAAAATCGCTTTCCTAATCCACCAAAATTACATTGCTAGTCCGCCTAAATTACATTCGTCGTCCGGCAAAATTACATTATTTGTCCGGCAAAATTACATTACTAGTCCGCCAAAATCACTTTTCTAGTCCGCCAAAATCGCTTTCCTAATCCACCAAAATTACATTGCTAGTCCGCCTAAATTACATTCGTCGTCCGGCAAAATTACATTACTAGCCCACCAAAATCACTTTTCTAGTTTCAATTTTCTTGACCCGATTTGAGAGTTGTTCAACCGACAGGCCTATTCTCTCACGTCTCTAGCACAATAGCTATACTTATTAGTCAGTCTATGGACTCCTGAGTATTCCTCCACCCCACTTCACCGCAGACACATTTCAAATTAGTGTCTGACTTTCTTATCCAACTTTGGATGGCACTTGCACTTTTTCCACGAAAATAAAGACAATCCAGATTAAACACAGCAAATACAAATATAATAATAACGTGGTATATTGCATTTGCATGGTGTACATTTAATTTTATATTAATATCATTCGTTAATAATAGATGGAGTTTGTTTAAAGTTTTATAGTTTGCATTTGTGCATAAAGTTACTACAGTTAGTTGTGGTTACATGAAATCCACTCAAATTAAAATTAATTACAGACCAGAGAAACCGCTTATGTGGCAACAGCCCACAATGATGTGCAGGCGGAATTGCCACAGAAAGTTTTTCTCCACAACTATACGCCAAATTCTATGATTGTCATAAATCAGGCTGAAATGAATAAATCAAATCATCTCTTTTGCAAATCGCTTTTGACATCGTCAATCTTTTAATTATCAACTTTCTTTTAATTCTTGTATGCTCTACGCTTAAAAACTCTCGATCTTTGGTTTGGATCGCAAACATTAGTTATCTGATAAAGGAGATTAATACTGCTTGAATACACGCTTCTCTTCGGCTCTAGGGAAATCCCCATACAAAATTTATTCGTTCTCCTTCAGGTGGCATGTTGACTGAACTATAAATCAGACGCATTCAACCGTATCTAGATGTATATTTCACAAATTAACCAGTGAAAGATTAAGACGTTTTAGTACGCGTGCGCTGGCAATGTCAAACGACACCCAGTCGTACCAAATTCCAAAAAATTTATAATAATTTCATGCACACAGCCTGCATATCAACACGAATCGATTAGCTAAATAGGAAATAATATGCGAGCAGTCATTTATATTCCAACCATTTCGTTTTCCATGTTCGGTGTACGTTGTTTAAATTCGTTTTTCTTTTATTGATTCACCGCTTACCGCATTGTTTGCGTATATTGAAAACTATGCAATATTGGCACACATACATCAGTGGTGTATGTACCATTGAATTTTTTTAAGGTTATATTGATCGGATGAAAATTAATTTTGGTAACTAGCTTATTTTTTCCGGCAATTACCACTGTCCAGACTAGCTTTGACATTAATAGGTCCCACAGAAACCCATGTTCCCTTTAAATACAATTCATACGGTCCATAACATTTTGTATCCCAGTTTCCCTTCTCCACACTTCGCTTGATATTCGTATAATGTTCCTTCGGTTCCTTCTCATATGCTTTTACAGCTTGGTAATAATTATAAGTGCGTCAAAGTTTCCAATTTCCAATGATGCGTCACACGTCATTTAATGCTTTAACTTTATTAGAACAGAGCTGAAGCGTGAACAATTGAAATAAAATTTACTTATTTCCACTCCACTAGCTTATATTGTAAAAAATAATGTCTCAGAATTCCGTCGAGATTTGAATTTGCCGCCATTTGTGTGGTAAAAAGTGCGCTAACAAACAAAGAAGACAGATTGACAGCTGACACACAGTGAAACCTTGACATGTGTCATCAATTGTTTGTTTCCACTAGAACCACAGAACTAAGTACTAGCTCTGTGGTTTTAGTCATCGAAATAGATAATCTCTATTTAATAGAGAGTTAATGACTTCGTAACAAGAAATTTGAAGTAATTTGACATTGTATATGCTGGCATCAGATAATAAGTCAAAATGTTCGTGGGAATTATTAGATTAACAACGTATGAAATGGGTTAGTTCGACTCTGTCTTTCTGAAGATGACTTATTAATATGAACAGAGGAGGAATTAACGTTAAGTGTTGCCCAGGTAACCGTCATTGAAAATTTCAAGAAGTTCTACTACTACATTGCCAAGCAACGTTCACATGCAAACATTTCACAATTTGGCAGAGAAATTCTAAGGAAAATCCATCATGTTTTCCATTATTTAGGCTGGAATGAGGATAATTATCCTCGGAAATATCCCAGATAAAGAAAACGACAGTCTCTTGTTGCTTTGTTCGATCGCATTCGCGAACAAATTTTTATAATCCCGCCCCAAAGCACTAAATGTCAATAGTCATCACTTGTCATTTGTCAAATCACTGGTACTACATCTAATTCTGTGGCTAGAACCATCGAAATAGATAATCAATTATGGGAAACGGAATGCATAATCCTGATTTAATATTAAACTGTTTACGATCAGCTCAGAAAACAAAACAACAATGAAACGGGATCTCTTAAAACCTAATTTGTACGGCCTACTTTCCACCAATGCTGTTTACGTTTCAATTTTGTCGGGTTAATCAAATAAAAAATTGATTTCGACCAAGTACTTTCACTTTTTTTTCCTTAATAATAAACTGCGGAGATCCATCTGGTTTTTATTAAAACAGAGAGAAACATAGAGCTGGAAGTAACATAACATTATCCAAGGAGTTGATTTAATTTGCATTGACAACTGGTACAAAAACGGTAGCGTTGTTTTTTGTGTTGATAGTCCCATCTCTAGGAAGACGTTATTAGGAGGCACATTTTTTGAATTTCATTTGCATGCATTTGTGGGAACACAATAATAGCATTTTTTACGTTTTTGAATTTTTATTTAAGGACGCACACAAGATGAAAAAACAATTTCTAAGACGGTGTTTATAGAGAATAATATAATTTAAATAAAATGTAACAAAAAGAAGGGATAAAAAAACGGTATTAGAAAATATAACCTGTCAAAAAAATTTGAAATTTGGGACTTTTTCATTATTACCGAAAATTAATTAGTGATCTGTTTTGGATGGTATTTAATTATCAAACAACTTCCTTTCGGTAAGGTTAGGCTTCGTGCTTTAGTAGGAAAGTGGAAGTTTATTTCAGAAACAGTCACTGATGGTTTAATGCCAGATAAAATTATAAAAGTGAAATTACTTTGTCTTTGCTTTATATTTCAATTAAGATTGGGAAAATATTCGTAAAATGTACCACAGTTTCATAAGCGTCGCTAAAATTATTAATCCCGTTCTACCATGGGTGTACGAGACAATTTTTATTAAAAAAATGTCTATTTTTCATTGGTGAACGATAATTTTTCTTTAAAAGGATCAATTCAATAGAGGAGTTCAGTGTGGCTAACAGAACGTAGTTTTTTCTGACAAGAATGACAGTTAAGATTTGCCGTTTAAAACAAGATTTTGCATGTTTTTTATCATTGCAAACATCTATTTTGATTTATTAAAATAATGAATACACCCCCGAAGCGTAAATCTTGAAATTTAAAATGACTTTTTACCTGAATACTCAACATATAAGTGGCCAATAGTTCTAACAACTCTTGACATGTCACCATTTCATTGAAGTTATTCAGTCACTAGTTATGTCAAATGTCAGTTATATTTATTTTTGTTGATATTTGTTTAATTGAATATGTCCAGTTTTGATTGGACTTTTGTAGCATTTCTAATTAGCTGTATCTCTATTCTTCTAATTAATTTTTTCACTGACATTTGACAGAACTAGTGACTGAATAACATAAATGAAATGGTGACAGTTCATAGAACTATTGGCCACTGATATGTTGAGTATTCAGCTAAAAAATCATTTTAAATTTCAAGATATACGCTTGGGGGTGTATTCATTATTTTAATCAAAATAGATGTTTGCAATGATAAAAAACATGCAAAATCTTATGTTTTGAATAGTAAACCTTACCTGTCATTCTTGTCAGAAAAAACCACTTTTTGTTGACCATACTGACCTTAGACTGAACTCCTCTATTATGGAAAGTATCAGTGGTCGTACGAAAAGGGTGGGAGTAGGTAATTAAAACGAAAATCTAGTTACATGTACCATTTATTTTTTGTGTACGATATTAATTGACATGTTATATTTCTTTTAAATCTAATTAACTTTATTTAACCAAAAATTTTAATAAATATATTTAATTAATTATAAAAAAAAGGATAAATTCACAATAATATAAAAAAAAATCATTTAAAATTGTTCAAAATAAAATAAGCAATAAAAAAAGGGGAAACTTTTTGCATTTCAAACAAATTAGTGTTCCTCCCCCTGCCCCTGGTACGTCTGTGGTTACCATTTTTGCGGAGCGGAAAAATACTTTTAAATGGAAGATTTAACGTTTTTTTTTTCAGTCATTTAATGTTTGTTCCCATTGGTTAAAAATATATTATATTAAAAAGTAAAATATTGGAATACTTAAATGAAAAAACTGACTATAGAAGCAATATGTATCTTCAAAGACTGGAATAATTAAATAATTTAAAAATAAATAAAAATTCGATTCTTCTGGTACCACACAATACATAAGTTGATCCACTACATCTTAAAGAAAACTTTAGAGCCTTTAATTTTATTTCTATTTTCCTTACAATTATTTACCAACAGAAAATTAAAATAAATAAAGAAAAATTAAGTACATAATAAGATATTAAATTGTTGGTTGAATATTTACAAATTACTTTATATGTAATAATTGAATAACATTATGTAAATATCACTAAAAATATCACTACTGTTTCAGTTTTGACGTATTTTGCCATCTCAATTGAAAAATATTTAAATTTAAATGTTTTATTCGAGATATAGTGCGTTAAAGTTGATTTTCACCCAAATATAAGTATCCTCCTGAAATGTCATCTTAAAATTCACATTTTTGTATGATTTTTTACACTTGAGAAGGCAAAATGTCAAACGAAAATTATACTTTAGTATCAATGTCAAAACAAACCCTACTATCTACAAAGCAATCAATCTAGTTTTACTATTTTGCCAACGCTGTTGCAATTTTTTATGCTCCTCCATTTCCTTTTCTGAAACGTGTCGAACTTGTCCGCTGAATTTCCGCGGATCCAGATTAGCTCCGATGTTTTGAACACCTTTTGCCAACTTACTAAACGGCGACATAACCTGTAGATAGTCCAATCATAATATAAAACCCCACATACCCCCCTCTATTGTCTTACCATGTCCTTGGTGGTTTCCAGCGGAGACATGTTCAATTTCTTCAAAGCGGATTCACTTTGAGACTGCGATATATTCAATTGAACATCATAATCCGATGTTGATCTGTCGATCGGCTTGTAATCAACCTAAATAGATGAATTTTAGTGATAACCAGCGCAGTCAACATGATTTTAAGTGATAACTGTCGCAGTCAACATGATTTTAAGTGATAACTGTCGCAGTCAATATGATTTTAAGTGATAACTGGCGCAGGAAAGATGATTTTAAGTGATAACTAGCGCAGTAAACATGATTTTAAGTGATAACTGGCGCAGGGAAGATGATTTTAAGTGATAACTAGCGCAGTAAACATGATTTTAAGTGATAACTAGAACAAGTAACATGATTTTAAGTGATAAATAGCGCAGTCAACATGATTTTAAGTGATAACTGTCGCAGTCAATATGATTTTAAGTGATAACAAGCGCAGTCTACATGATTTTGAGTGATAAATAGCGCAGTCAACATGATTTTAAGTGATAACTGGCGCAGGAAAGATGATTTTAAGTGATAACTAGCGCAGTCAACATGATTTTAAGTGATAACTAGAAAAAGTTACATGATTTTAAGTGATAACTAGCGCAAGCAACATGATTTTAAGTGATAACTAGCGCAATAAATGTGATTTTAAGTGATAACAAGCGCAGTCAATATGATTTAGGTGATAACTAGCGCAGTCAACATAATTTTAAGTGATAACTAGAACAAGTAACATGGTTTTAAGTGATAAATAGCGCGGTCAACGTGATTTTAAGTGATAACTAGAACAAGTTACATGATTTTAAGTGATAAATAGCGCAGTCAACATGATTTTAAGTGATAACTAGAACAAGTAACATGATTTTAAGTGATAACTAGCGCAGTCAGCATAATTTTAAGTGATAACTGGCGCAGTCAACATGATTTTAAGTGATAACTGGCGCAGGCAACATGATTTTAAGTGATAACTAGCGCAGTCAGCATGATTTTAAGTGATAACTAGCGCATTCAACAAGATTTTAAGTGATAAATAGCGCAGTCAACATGATTTCAAGTGATAACTGGCGCAGTCAATAGGATTTCAAGTAATTAACATGTTACAAACCTTCTCCTTGATCTCGTTAACTTCAACAGACGATTTACTGAGCTTTTTATCCAACGTACGATGGTGAGGAGGTACCTTCTTGGGATATTCATCCATATTTTCGGAATTAATTTGAATTTCTGGAGTCGGATTTAATCCGGAACTGATGGAAGCGCTCTGCATAATACTGGATAATTGAATGTCGTCCAAGTGAGACGAATCTGTACGACTTATTAAATTGTGTCGCTGTTCTAATATACCGTCGTCTTCGTTCGGATCATTTTTGCTGCCCATAACTATTCCCACGCCTGGCAAAAATGTATCTGTTTTTTTAGGAAGATTAATTGAATCTTCGGTTGCTTCCAGACCTGAAAACATTCGACATTCTAAACCGTTTTAAGAGGTGTATTAGTTTCGCCTCACCTTGTTCTATACTTCTATTGACCGATGGATCTATATCGATGCTATTAGGCGAAATGCCGGATTTAATGTTCGGTTGGAAGATGGAATTTTCGTAATCTTCGTCTGAATCACTGGAAGTTTCGTTTTTAGGTTTCTGGCCTATTATAAAGTTCGTTTTCGATTTGAATTTACTGGATTTGAAGCTGTTGCTGATTTTATTTAGTTTAGAAAATTGTTGGGTAACGTTAGATATAGCTTTGGATCCTAAAAAACATCCTAAAGTGATAACTGGCGCAGTCAACATGATTTTAACTGAAAAAACTAGCGCAGTCTACATGATTTTAAGTGATGCTAGCGCTGGCAACATGATTTTAAGTGATGCTAGCGCTGGCAACATGATTTTAAGTGATAACTAGCGCAGACAACAAGATTTTAAGTGATAACTAGCGTAGTCAACATGATTTTAAGTGATAATTCGCGCAGTCAACAGGATTTTAAATGATAACCAGCACAAGTAACATGATTTTAAGTAATAACTAGCGCATTCAACATGGTTTTAAGTGATAACTAGCGCAGGAAACATGATTTTAAGTGATAATTCGCGCAGTCAACATGATTTTAAGTGATAATTCGCGCAGTCAACATGATTTTAAGTGATAATTCGCGCAGTCAACATGATTTTAAGAGATAATTCGCGCAGTCAACATGATTTTAAGTGATAATTCGCGCAGTCAACATGATTTTAAGTGATAATTCGCGCAGTCAACATGATTTTAAGTGATAATTCGCGCAGTCAACATGATTTTAAGTGATAATTCGCACAGTGAACATGATTTTAAGTGATAATTCGCGCAGTCAACATGATTTTAAGTGATAATTCGCACAGTCAACATGATTTTAAGTGATAACTGGCGCAGTTTACATGAATTTAAGTGATAACTAGCACAGTCAACATGATTTTAAGTGATAACTGTCGCAGGCAACATGATTTTAAGTGATAGCTAGCGCAGACTACTTGATTTTAAGTGATGCTAGCGCTGGAAACATGATTTTAAGTGCTAACTAGCGCAGTCAACATGATTTTTAGTGATAACTAGCACTGGCAATATGATTTTAAGTGATAACTAGGACAGTCAACATGGTTTTTAGTGATAACTGGCGCAAGCAACATGATTTTAAGTGGTAACTAGCGCAGTCAACGTGATTTTAAGTGATAACTAGCGCAAGCGGCCTTAATACTCACAAATACAGTGGGGTGTTGGAAATACAAAGCGGTTACAGTTGAAGTCTGAAAAATGTTAAGTATTCCATACTTACCGACATTCTTTAAAGAGAGCAATTGACTTTCGGAAACATTTCGAGTCATTCGAGGCAAAGAAGTTATATCTAAGTAGATATTACTGGCAGACCTACCGCTGGTTATAACTTTCGATTTTCGACTGTCTAACGCTCGACCTTGAACGAACGGAATCGAAGGCAACCCGCAAATTTCTATCGCCACAAGAAATCCTTCGCAGATTGATTTTAACGATTCTGAAATTAGAAATATAATCGATGACATAATATAAAGAAAATTAAAATTGTTCTTACCAACTTCCTCTTCGGAATTTTTTAAAACAACAGCCATGTTATTGAAAAATCTAAAATTCGTCGATCTGAACATATGATAGTACCCGCTACCGCCGTCGATTTTATAATTTATCCTAATGCTGTATCTGTGTTTCGAGATTTTGAACAAAGAAGCGTTCGATTCGGCCATTCCCGATTCCAACGAAACAACATCTTGCAACATAACCTTCTGGTAATTGGTAACTTTGTCCAATTGATCGTCGTAATCGGAGACAAAGTAAGAATCTCTAGTTAGAATCAATATGGAGTCCATCTCGGTTTCGTTGGGATCGCCGGTGAAGGGATCGGCGTTGATTAAACCCCAAGCGCCAACTACTTGTTCCGGCTGGTTTATCAACATCTTTTTACAATCTTCTATAAGGAGTTTAACGTGTTCGGCGGTTATAACGTTGTCCTCTTCGAACTGTGATGCTTTGGATTCGTCCAGTATGTCGTCGGGTACGTAGTTACCTGTCAATTATTCAGTTACGATACGGAACGTGGAGAATTTAGAGAATATCAACTCACCTAGCATTATATCTATGGCGCATTGTCTAGTTGTGTCTTTAAATCTACTAAGGTAGTACCTGGAATCAATAGAGTTCAGTCTAAGGCAGTGTGGCCAACAAAAAGTGGTTTTTTCTGACAAGAATGACAAGGTCTACTGTTAACCTTGGAACTAGACATGACATTTTAGCTGAATACCTAACATATCGGTGGCCAATAATTCTAGAAACTCTTGGCATGTCACCATTTCATTTCTATTATTCAGTCACTGGTTATGTCAAATGTCAGTTATATTTATTTTTGTTGATATTCGTTTAATCGTGTACGTCCATTTTCGATTAGATTTTTAAAGCATTTCTAATTAGCTCTATCTTTATTCTTCTAATTACTTTTTTCACTGAAATTTGACAGAACTAGTGACTGAATCACAGAAATGCAATGGTGACATATCAAGAGTTCATAGAACTATTGACCACTGATATGTTGAATATTCAGCTAAAAAGTAATTTTAAATTTCAAATTATACGCTCCGGGGGGGGTATTCATGACTACAAATAAGTTTATGTACGATTTATTTAAGAAAATAACAAACATTTTGTGACATTGACATCTGTACTTTGTTTATCTTTACTAGAAATGTCAATCTGGTAGTTCTTCTTTTTTTTATTAACATGTGACTCGTATTGCATGAGTCGAAGGTTATATCGCGCGGATCCACAACTCTATGTTCTGTCATATAATGTGATTTTTAGGTTATAGTTTACATAAAATGTACAAAAAGAAGAAATTTAGAACTTGAAAATGGATTTTAAGAAAATTTCGACACTGTAAACTCATTTCATTCGTACCGATACACTTTTCTGACGAAATAATAATAAACATTAAATTTTATTTTATTTTTTTCAAAATTATGATGAAACTGACCTAGAAATTTGATAAATAGCATGAGCGAATTCGAATTCCGGTTGAAGGGCTAAATGGGGTGCGACCGAAGGCGGCTCGGCTGGTAGTATCTCACTAGCAATACCACAAACTACACGTAAATTATGCCAAATATCTTGAATTTCTACTTCTTTTAACTCTACGCCTCGCATTAGATCTAAGCAATATTGTCGGACAGTATCTTTGAAGTGGTTTTTGTAATATCTACAATAAGAAATTCTTTACGTCAAAACTTTTTATTTCGTAGCTATTTTATTTGTTCAACCTATAAATAATTTTCGTCGTTCTATTATCTATGGTTCTATTTAGACATTTGACTGTTCTACTCGAGTAAATATATAGTTAATGTCAAATTTATGATGATTCGTCGTTCCATTTAGACATTTGACAAGTAAATATATAGTAAATGTCAAATTTATGATGATTCGTCGTTCTGTTTAGACATTTGACAGTTCTACTCAAGTAAATATATAGTAAATGTCAAATTTATGATGATTCGTCGTTCCATTTAGACATTTGACAGTTCTACTCAAGTAAATATATAGTAAATGTCAAATTTATGATGATTCGTCGTTCTGTTTAGACATTTGACAGTTCTACTCAAGTAAATATATAGTAAATGTCAAATGTATGATGATTCGTCGTTCTATTTAGACATTTGACAGTTCTACTCAAGTAAATGTCAAATATCTGATAACAAATACATACCTGTTAGCCGAATTCATTCCATCCTTCATGATTCCTGTAAATTTTCTTTCTCCCGTCCTTGTATAGTCCCCCTAAATAGAAATAATCCAGGAAAATATAATTGGAAAATTTTTTCAATTAATGAATTTACCTTAAGCGCGTTTGTACCAGCATACTGCTTGCTTATGGTATCCCCATTATTGGCCCATAACAATTGAAAAGTGTTCTTAATACTACTCGGAATGACGCCCTCTGGTGAAATTAACCCTAATTTACAGAACTGGATCTCCATTACAGCCTTACCCACCGCCGTCTAATACATAAAAAAAATCGAGCATCGATAAACCCGCCCTCACAGACCTTTAAGAACTCTTACCTGAACTACATTCGTCCTATCCAAACAATCTATACAATTAACCCTAAATATACCGTTCTGTGAACAAATATGACCTTGACTGTCTCTCCAACAGTAATTCATGTCATGTAAAATATCGCTGAGGGCGTTTATGAGTATCGAAACGTTTTCAAAATGCATTCCTCTACTGAAAAAAAATTTAAATTCAATAGAGTTCGGTTTAAGTTCAGTAGGGCCAACAAAAAGTGGATTTTTCTCACAAGAATGCGAACGTTTATATTGCTTTATTAAAATAATAAGTACACCCCAGAAGCGTATTTATTGAAATTTAAAATGACTTTTTAGCTGAATACTCAACATATCAGTGGCCAATATAGTTCTATGAACTCTTGGCATGTCAACATTTCATTTCAGTCACTAGTTATGTCAAATGTCAGTTATATTTATTTGACATTTGACACTGACAGAGCTAGTGACTTGCTAACAGAAATAAACAATTTAAAAATATTTCCCAAGAAATTGAAAAAAGAATGAATAATATACTACAAGGAACATACAGAGGATAACAGAAATGAAATGGTGACATGCCAAGAGTTCCTAGAATTATTGGCAACGATAAGTCGAGTATTCAGCTAAAAAGTCATGTTAAATTTCAAGATTTACGCTTCGGGGGTGTATTCATTAATTTGTTATTTGGTTAATTTGTTTGCGATCGTACTACGTATTATTCTAGTTCAAAAATACATTTTTACCTAACCTAACCTCAAAAAATGTAAGCTAAAATTGTGAATTAATTATCTGTACTTACCAATATTCGTGGAAATCGAATGTAGCATAAGTAACAAAAGGACTGTTGTATTGAAAAACATGATTGGAATAAGCATCGAATATAACTTTCTCCTTACCCACTTGATCAATTAAATTGACAATGCAAATGGGACCGTAAGAATGGATTTCTTTGGTGAAATGCTTTTCGAAAGCTACTTGAGTTTCAGTTTCTCCTTTATCGATTCTAGGAGGTGGTCTATATTTATAACCCGGTTGAGACCAATAAATAGGAACCGATCCTCGAGCTTGCACAAACGACACCTCGTGAGTTTGATAGGAAATTATTTGTTCAGTTTCAACGTAATTTGCTACTTCTCCGTTTTCGTCGACACCTCTACGTTTGTACCTTGTACCAGCTCGATATTTGCTTCTTCTCGATATCAGGCACAATGTAAAAGTGTCGTATCTATTTTCTTTGGCTTCTACCAAGTCCCTATCCATTTGTACCTTACAATCCTCGATTTGAATAAATCCTTGGATAATCGGTAGTATCCAATGATTAAATCCAGGATGCTAAAAGAAATATGGGAAAGTATAAAAAATTTATTACGATATAAAATGTTTACCGGTGATTCTATGAAATATTTCAGCATATGATCGTTCCAAAAAAATCTTTTATCGACATTTTTCCATAAAAATTTCGAAGAAGTACCTTGTTTTTCCATGTTACATAATCGCTGTAAAGAATTGGTGATATCCGTGGTATGAGAATAATAAAATGAATTGGTGTCATTGAATATTTTGGAGAATTCTTCAATAATCTGTTTTTGAAATTTCTCTTTATAAACTAAAGCAGGTTTTCTGAAACCTCCTGAGACGAAACCAGCTGCTTGTTGTGTTATAGGTTTAATATTTATGTTGAAACCTGCATTCCCCCATGCTATTGAATAAACATTATTTTTCTTTACATTGGTTTGTTGGTTTTTATGTTTATGACAAGGTAAAAGATCAATATCAACGTCTTCTACAATAGGTAGGAAAACTACAGATTTTATTTTGTAGACCATATTGTCACCATGGAGTTTTCCCACCGGAACACTTTCTTTAATAAGTAAGAGTCTCAGGTCAAAATTTGGTTTGTGCTCCACTGTTCCTATAATTCCATCACATACTCCAAGACAAATAGGATCACGAGCCTCTGTTAAATCCCAAACTAGAAAATAATATATTTAATTACTTTTTAATATGGAATAATCAGAGCATGACGTTGAAAATAATGGATCTTTTCTTAAACATCCAAATTAATATTAGTTAAAAGGTAAATTAAAGTCAATTTAAAAAATTGAAACGAATCCGGGGGCGTTTTCAATTCGTTTATAAACAATTGAAATAAATTAGATTTAATGAAATTTAGGAATACTGACCAGTTTTTGGGGTAAAATTACCACTAATACGACACCACCAAAGAGAATATTCACCATTAACGAAAATATAGTCATCATCTGTACGAAACACTTCCATTTTGGACTAAAATTAGGTGTTTCTTCAATTAATCATAAATATTTTCTTTTGATTCACTCCTTCAATTCATTATTGTTGGTTGTCACTGTTTTTGCTGTTTATTTATATATTTCAATCAATAAATATTTTTGACTCGTTCAATCCAAAAATGAAAAATGTGATTGGTATGATTGGTAGGCAGAAGAAGAAATCAGACAGTGACATTTGTGTTGGCACGAATGTAAAATTGTAAAATACAAATCGAACAAAAGGCCATTTTTTGATTATAGATGTTAAATAAATAATACTAATAATTTTATGGCTGCTGAAAAGGATCTCATTGTGAAAGAAACAATCTATGCAGGAACGAAATCGGTTTTATTTAAAGATGGAACTAAGGTTAATAGTAATATAATGTGTTACAATAAAAATGAAATATATTTTTATTTTTAGATACATTTTCATTTCCAAACTAGATTATGTGATAATGATAAAACCTTACTGGATGATTCCAAAAAGCTAATGAAAGGAAAACCATTTGAACTAGTTTTGGGGAAAAAATTTAAACTGGAAGTGTGGGAAGCGATAGTGCAAAAAATGGCTGTAAATGAAGTAGCAAGATTCACCGTTGATAAAAGCGTAATTATTTAAAATAGCTCTACTTATTTGGTTGTAATATCGGCAAAATATATTTTGTAGTTATGTTTGCAATATCCCTTTGTCTCTAAAACTCTAAGAGACATCAACAAACCTCCAGAAGAAAGAAATCATCATGTTTGTGCCATGTCTCTTTCAACAACAGGTGTAGGCTATGACGATTTGAACAAATTTCTCAAGGAACCTGTGAACCTGGAGTTTACAATCGGTTTGTTACATCCAATAAGTTTTATTGTTATTAATTATATATTCCATTCTTTTTTTCAGAAGTGACCAATGTTGAACAACCAGATGCGTATGAAAAAGAAACATGGCAAATGGGAGAAGCAGAAAGATTAGAATTAATCCCAAGATTAAAAGAAGAAGGAAATGAGGAATACAAGAACAAAAATTATAAAAAGGCATCAGAATTATACGCTAAAGCTTTAGGAATACTGGAACAACTAATGTTAAAGGAAAAACCTCACGATACCGAGTGGAACGAAATGGATAAACAAAAAATCCCAATTCTTTTGAACTACGCCCAATGTAAACTAAACGAAGGTGACTATTATTCCGTCATTGAACATTGCACAGAGGTCCTAAAGTCTGATAAAAGTAATGTAAAAGCTTATTTTCGACGAGCAAAAGGAAATGTTGGAGCTTGGAACATAGAAGCAGCAAAACGTGATTTTGAAAAAGTGATTGAACTAGACAAATCTCTCATTCCGCTAATCACCAAAGAACTGAACAGCTTAGAACTGCAGGTTAAACACCAAAACAATGAAGATAAGGAGAAATATTGCAAGTTATTTTCTTAATATTACTCGTAAACAATATATATCATATTATGTACCTGTTTTATGTATTTTATATAAACGTTAATAAAATTCCTTTACACTTTAATAATATTTTCCATGTTTAAAGTACCTATCTAAATAAATAAATCCATTTTAGTTTCTCCCAATTTTATTTTAGGTAACTCGAAATAAAATACAAAGTGATCACAACCATAATTTACAGATAAAAAGTATAAAAGTTGACGGTAATGTAACTTTATTCAATTTTAAATACACATTTTACTGTCTATTAACAGCTTGTAAAATACGTAAAATATAAATAAACAAGTTAATGATATCCATATACAAGTTTATCGTAGCTAGAATATATTCCTCTGGTGACAATGTTTTCATAATCATCTGCGTATCAACTACAATGAATAAACAGAAAACAAAGGCACCACCCAATGCAATGGCAAGTTCAAATACTGTTGACTGGATGAATATTTGCATAAAACCACCTACAATCAAGATACATAAACCTGCGAATAAACCAGAATGTAGTGCTGAGTAGTCCCGTTTTGATTGAAAAGTGAACAAGGTCAATCCTGCTAGTACTAACAAAGTTAATAGCAGAGCTTGAAGAACTATAGCTTGTGAATAGAAAGTTACAATAACGCCAACAGTGTAAGCTTGGACGACAGTAAATGCAGTTAACAGTATAAAATTAGCTGGTGATTCTTTTCGTTTTATATGTAAAGGTATAAGTATTGCAATGCTTGCAATAAAAGATAACATCATCATCCAATCATTAGTGTGGACGAAACTTCTTATCGGTGGTGTGAACATACATATGCTAGCTATAACGAACGTCAATAGAATTTGCATAGAAAGTAAACCATAAACTTTGCGGATGAATCCTAGTCGAATGGATTTTGTAGCATTTAAAACATTGTTGCGATAAGCAAAGTCATCTTCTACTCCTTCGGTATACTCTTTTCCCCCGCTTTCAATATCTTCTTCAATAAGCAAAGGCACTGCTTGCGACATTTTTAATTTAATCACTTTTTAATCAACTCTTACTTAAATCAATAACAAATTACTAAAAAGATTTCGTTGATAAACGTCACTGTCACATGACTGTCACCTGTTTTACACAACTGGTCTTGAACATATTAGGTATTTAGTAAATGTATACGAAAGAAAAAATCCAATTTATAAATTATAATTTATATTTTATTCGTTTTTCTCTGTAATTAATGGCATTGGCGGAGACCTATGAATGTTTCATTGTTTTTTAAAAGAAAGCATACATGAAAACGTGCCTTCATTTTTAACATGTGGTGCTTTTAGCTAAAAGTAAAAAACCCCATGAGTTTTAAATGTTAATGACAACTTTTTAATGGTCAATGACTAGTCTTAGGATTTATTTATGATAATATTTATTGAAAAAGAATGAGAATAGTATATTTAATTAATGTTGAAAACTTGAAAATTGTGAATGTTATGAAAATATCGATAACTAGTAGTCTACAACAATCTCTACCAGATGTCTCTGACTAGTCACAGTTTCTGACGTCATAAAGTCATTGGATTGGATGAAAAGAAATATGTCGGCGTGCTGAGAGGAACAAGTGATAGTGTTATTGTAAAAAGTATTGGTTTTCCGTTATTCAAAATTAATTAAACAATATTCAATTAGACTGTTTTAAAATTGTTAAAATGGCTTCACATGGCATTGCGATTGGTCTCGGGAAGCCAGAATATGTAGTCGGTGGAAAATATCGTATTGTCCGTAAAATCGGTAGTGGTTCTTTTGGTGACATATACTTGGGAATAAATATCACAAATGGAGAGGTAAGATTAACATAATGAAATATCTACGTCTTAATATGTTTAAAAGAAAAATGTTTCAAAATCTGGATTAGCCCTTTGTTTGTAACATGTTAACGGGTTTGACACAACTGAGTAGCAAATGGCAGCCATATCTATTTCATTTCTTTATTTACGTCTACTGAAAGTTTAATCTCTAAACAAATTTACTCGATACAATATGTATTTGATATATTTTGCTGCTAAAATTTATTGTTAAACGTATTTTAACGCTGTTCTATCTTCATTTCGCCATATTTAAAAAGTAGGTTACGTTACAAAAGTATTTCACAATTTGGTTTCAGCATCTGAAATACCCACTTCACCATTTGTCGTAGGTCTTTATCGTTTTAGATATATTTTTATAATTTACTAATATTGTTAGTAATTACTTTTAAGCTATTGTTGAAAAATCATGAAATCAAATATGCAATTTCCTCATAAATATTATATTTTTGAAAATTTCCTCTTCCTCAACTGTTCAATTTCAAGGTCTCTCTTTAACCTGCTAATATTTCCACATCTGAATATTTGCCAACCTATTTTGATCATCTGATCTTTCAGGAAGTAGCAATAAAACTTGAACAAATTAGAGCAAGACATCCACAGCTTTTATATGAAAGTAAACTGTATAAAATTTTACATGGAGGCATAGGAATACCACATATCAGGTATGTAACTAATTGTACTATTTTCTATTTCATGATAAATTTTGAAATGTGTCAATTTAATAATGAATTTTACATTAACTTTTAATCTGTATAATAGGTTCCTCATTACCTATAACATTTATAATTAGTACAACTCATCTCATTTATAAGTTTTGTTTTAATAAATTTTAATGGCAATTGGCAACTATATTCCCAAACATATGGTTATAGTCTGAGTGATTCCATTTACAGAATTGATTGTAATTTTGCCACAAAAGTAATGTACATCCGGTTAAGAATGTAATACATCTAAAAATAACATAAGTAAACTTCTAATTTATAATACAGTAGCTCAAAGTGAGATTAACCAAAAATATCTTCAAAATAAACAATGCTGGATAAATGTAAATTGACTTTTTTATACAGTAAGTATTTTTACACCAGCAATGTATTGGTTACAGTTATAATTTATGTCTCAAGTAACATATACATATAAGTATACATATCATTACAAAGACCTTCATATATATTTCAATCCAATTTAGAAAGTAGGTAGTAGGTTTATGAATTTATTTTATTATAGCTAAACCTTTTAACTACTATTTTTGTCATCTTTTAATAAGATTTCAGTTAATTTTTGTATTCTGTCTAATATATATATTTATTTTACTTTTTATTTACTTACATCTATCTTCTATTTATACAAATTTCTCTATCAATAACTCTTATTTGTTTTTGTGATTAACTTTTTCAAAATATTTGATTTATTATTTATCGATTACCATGTGATTCGAACAGAGGATATTACCACTAACATTGTTGTTTATTTTGATGATTCACTATTGCTATTTATGCATGTATTATGCTAATCTTCATTTACCCAATTATAACTGTCTTATCATTATGTAAATGATTTTACTTTTCATTTTATATACTGTTATTTTTTATTCATAACAATAGTATATGCTTGATAGGGATTTTACTAAATTATTTTTCCACAAAACAGATATTATGGTCAAGAAAAGGAACATAATGTTCTGGTTATGGATTTGCTGGGCCCATCGTTGGAAGACCTCTTCAACTTCTGTTCTCGTAGATTCACCATTAAAACCGTACTCATGCTGGCCGATCAAATGATCGGACGCGTAGAATATGTCCATTGTAAATCGTTCATCCATCGCGACATCAAACCAGATAACTTTCTCATGGGTATAGGTCGTCATTGCAACAAACTCTTCATTATCGATTTCGGTTTGGCGAAGAAATTCAGAGATACCAGAACTAGAATGCACATACTTTATCGCGAAGATAAAAATTTAACTGGTGAGTATATTAATTGAATAAAAGATGGTTTGTATCGATTAATAATGTTTGATGTAGGCACTGCCCGATATGCATCCATTAATGCACATCTTGGTATTGAACAGTCTCGTAGAGATGACATGGAATCTTTAGGATATGTTCTAATGTATTTTAATAGAGGCTGTTTGCCCTGGCAAGGCTTAAAAGCAGCTACGAAGAAACAGAAATACGAGAAAATCAGTGAAAAGAAAATGTCTACTCCTGTAGAAGTTCTATGCAAAGTAGGTCAAACGTACCTTATTTATTTATAGCTTTGTTTATTTAAAAATGTTTTTTTAGGGTTTCCCAGCTGAATTTTCCATGTACCTCAACTATTGCCGTGGATTGCGTTTCGAAGAAGCTCCTGATTACATGTACTTGAGGCAATTGTTCCGTATACTATTCCGCACTCTCAATCATCAATATGATTACACATTCGACTGGACTATGTTGAAACAAAAAGCGGCCGCTGGTAGTACTGGGGGAGGAGCGTCCACTCAACCCCAAGCTACGCAGGCCATAGCTCAACAACCAGGTAAGTTGTAAATCTGAACTTAATTTTTTTTAAATTTTGTAATATAGCTTGATAATTGTTGGATTTATGGGTTATTTTCACTAAAAATTGTTTTGTATATCTTCGGGATGTTCCAATTTTTAATCGAAAAGGCAAAAAGGTGCAAATACGTGGTATTTAGATACATTTTTGTTTTTAATTGAAAATTTTGGACGTCTTTTGTACATTTCTAGCAATTTTGTACATTTTCCCCCTCTTTTCAGCGAACCGAGACAAAAAAGACGACGAAAAGACTAAGCAGAGTTCTGCTAAAGGTACAACACAAAAAGCAATACACGCTTCTTCCACTGAAATTGTTAAACTACTTAAAGGTCATTGACTTGGCGTTGTTTTTTTTTTTTAGTTTTTTTTTCATTCTAATTTTGTAAGAGTTTTGTATTTTTACATAAAAATTTTAGTACCACTTTTACTTGTGTTTTGTTAAGCTTTAAACATGCCAATAAAATACTTAGCGTTGTCATTGGATTAATTTTAAGACGATTCATTTTTTGGTTTTCAATTTCTTTTACAAGATGTTTTTTTTTAAAAAAAAAAAGGTTACTTCCTTGCACTGGAAACTCTAGGGTGTCGAAGGTGAGTTTTCTTCTACACCCTGTATTTTGTAGTGCTATACGTCTTCTCCTAATAACAAGGTAACCTTTTTTTAAAAACACCGTGTATACATCGTGTCTCATTTTGATATTTCCATCTCTAGCCTAGTTTTACGAGGGGAGGTTTAAGAGTAATTATGATATTTCCATCTCTAGCCTAGTTTTACGAGGGAAGTAAGAGTAATTATGATATTTTCGATATTTCCATCTCTAGCCTAAGTTTACGGGGGAAGGTTTAAGAGTAATTATGATATTTCCATCTCTAGCCTAGGTTTACGAGGGGAGGTTTAAGAGTAATTATGATATTTCCATCTCTAGCCTAGTTTTACGAGGGGAGGTTTAAGAGTAATTATGATATTTCCATCTCTAGCCTAGTTTTACGAGGGGAGCTTTAAGAGTAATTATGATATTTCCATCTCTAGCCTAGTTTTACGAGGGGCGGTTTAAGAGTAATTATGATATTTCCATCTCTAGCCTAGTTTTACGAGGGGAGGTTTAAGAGTAATTATGATATTTCTATCTCTAGCCTAGTTTTACGAAGGGAGGTTTAAGAGTAATTACGATATTTCCATCTCTAGCCTAGTTTTACGAGGGGAGGTTTAAGAGTAATTATGATATTTCCATCTCTAGCCTAGTTTTACGAGGGGAGCTTTAAGAGTAATTATGATATTTCCATCTCTAGCCTAGTTTTACGAGGGGCGGTTTAAGAGTAATTATGATATTTCCATCTCTAGCCTAGTTTTACGAGGGGAAGTCTAAGAGTAATTATGATATTTCCATCTCTAGCCTAGTTTTACGAGGGAAGGTTTAAGAGTAATTATGATATTTCCATATCTAGCCTAGTTTTACGAGGGGAGGTTCAAGAGTAATTATCCATCTCTAGCCTAGTTTTACGAGGGAAGGTTTAAGAGTAATTATGATATTTCCATATCTAGCCTAGTTTTACGAGGGGAGGTTCAAGAGTAATTATCCATCTCTAGCCTAGTTTTACGAGGGGAGGTTTAAGAGTAATTATGATATTTCCATCTCTAGCCTAGGTTTACGAGGGGAGGTTTAAGAGTAATTATGATATTTCCATCTCTAGCCTAGGTTTACGAGGGGAGGTTTAAGAGTAATTATGATATTTCCATATCTAGCCTAGTTTTACGAGGGGAGGTTCAAGAGTAATTATCCATCTCTAGCCTAGTTTTACGAGGGGAGGTTTAAGAGTAATTATGATATTTCCATCTCTAGCCTAGTTTTACGAGGGGAGGTTCAAGAGTAATTATCCATCTCTAGCCTAGTTTTACGAGGGGAGGTTTAAGAGTAATTATGATATTTCCATCTCTAGCCTAGTTTTACGAGGGGAGGTTCAAGAGTAATTATCCATCTCTAGCCTAGTTTTACGAGGGGAGGTTTAAGAGTAATTATGATATTTCCATATCTAGCCTAGGTTTACGAGGGGAGGTTTAAGAGTAATTATGATATTTCCATCTCTAGAATAGTTTTACGAGGGGAGGTTTAAGAGTAATTATGTTTAATCGAAATGAGATACAAAACTCTTTTATTCTTTTTTTTTTAATTTTCAGCTTTTTCATTATTTACTTCACACGCATTTGCTTTCATTTCATTATACTTTTAAAATCATATTAAACTGACAAAAAACGAAGTTTTAATGAAATAATGGATTTATTGATCTGGTATAAAAATTTCATCAAAATCATTAATAATTAAACATAACTTTTGTTTATACGTATTTAACCGACATTCATAGTTTCTGGTTTGAAAGTAACAATACGTAGAATTATGTTTCCCTTTCTAACACTTCAATCTTGAAAATTGTCCCGCTCCTGTCAAAAAAAAAATATTTATAGTTTGGCAAGTTTATCTGAACCTCTAAAAATAATGAAGTCGAAAACATTTGGTATTGCCACGTTTAACTATGGAAAAGTAAAGTACTAAGTATATATTGATAATAATAAGAAAATAGACTTTTTATTATCAACAATATAATCAAACCTTAACTCTTTAATGTTCAAAATTACTTGGATTTTGTCTATTAACATTATTTTTTCAAGTTTATTAAAAAATGAACACTTTTCCAAATTTGTTATGATCTACTTCAAGATCTGGCAACGTTGTGCGAAAATTATAATAACCACGCCTTCCCAATTACATAATTGGTGTTTTTTATTGACAGCTGACTTCTTATTGGCAAGCGCATGCGTGTGTTCTTCCCTCTCACCTCTTCAGTTTACGCCATTTGTAATTTTTTGACAGATAAGCGCCATGTTTCCTCGCCTCTTACCGATGCCCCACCCCGTAGGTTCAGATAAACTTGCCAAACATTAAGTAATGGTGGTTTTTGTAACAATTTAAGGGTGGTTTCTGTAATTTTGGTTTGAATGACAGTATAGCTTGGACAATATTGAAATTTTTAAGATTGTAGCGTCAGCAAATCACTTTGGAAACAACAATTTACCGAAACAGCAAACGCATGTCAATTTTTGTTTAATATACGACCAATGGCAACTTCAATAATTCTAATTGCATTTATTTGTTTCGTTTCTAGGAAATCGTTAACCCAACATTGAAAATCTCATCAGTTGGGCTAATTCCGCATCTGGTTGGTTGATCTAGTTAGATCTTTAAAACAAAAAATACACAAAAAGATGTCTGACTCCTTTTATATATATAAAAAAAATATTTGAATTTTATTGATAAGTGAGCATATACGAATTATTATTATTATTATTTACAATTATCTACACGTCGTTTTAACGGATATTGTATAAAATATAATGAAAAAATAAAAACAAAAAATATTACTGAGAAGACGGCGGCCGCTTACAAAACAGGTCGCCGTCTCGGATAACGAAAGCGTGTGTGCGAGAGGGTGCGTGATTGAGTGAAATGCATCGTGTGTGTCGTGCGATTGCAAGTCAGGCTGTATTATTTAAAATATTTTTTAGATAGAATAAATGTGTATTTCGGATGATTCGAGATAATTAAGTGAGTACGTACATGTCAGATTTAAATGAAAAACAGTCTGTTCTTTAAAGGGATATAAAATTAAAGGCCAGTACCCGAAAAAAATTTGAAAAAAATGTATATACTACAATTTAAAAGCTTAATATTAATCTGGAACTTCCCATCTCTATTCTAATTTTGTCTTTTTTACTGCATTTTGGTACCAGTTATTTCGATCAATAGAGGAGTTCAGTCTAAGGTCAGTGTGGCCAACAGTAAGTGGTTTTTTCTGACAAGAATGACAGTTAAGTTCAACAGTTCAAAACATTTTACATTTTATCATTACGAACATCTATTTTGCTTTATTAAAATAATGAATACACCCCGTATATCTTGAAATTTAAAATGACTTTTTAGCTGAATACTCTACATATAAGTGGCCAATAATTCTAGGAACTTTTTGTCATGTCACCATTCCATTTCTGTTATTCAGTCACTAGCTCTGTCAAATGTCATTGAAAAAAATAATTAGAAGAATAGAGAGACAGCTAATTAGTTAGAGATGCTACAAAAATAAATATAACTGACATTTGACATAACTAGTGACTGAATAACAGAAATGAAATGGTGACATGCCTAGAGTTCATAGAACTAAATTGACCTCTGATATGTTGAGTATTCAGCTAAAAAGTCATTTTAAATTTCAAGATTTACACTTCAGGGGTGTATTCATTATTTAAATAAAGCAAAATAGATGTTCGCAATGATAAAAAACATGCAAAATCTTATGTTTTGAACTGTAGACCTTAACTGTCATTCTTGTCAGAAAAAAACATTTTTTTCAATAAAAACACTAAAAATTGTATAAAGCTTTAGATCCCAACTAATTTTTTGAGAAATCTCAATAGATAATAGAGATGGACTTGACTATAACTATCACTTTGTAATCGTACTTACTTCTACGAGGGTTGCAGGAAATTTTTTCCGGGTACTGGACTTGTTATGGATATAATTTTTGTATATATAAATTTATTTCAATTTCGATGATAATGTTCTAGTTTGTATAGTTGTAATTTTTTTGAAGGGATAAGTACCCACCTAATTTTTTTTTATATAAAACTATCGAATAGCACTATATAACTATAATTTAACGTTTGTTCGACATGTAAATTGTTTATAGTTCCAAAACATGCTGTACGTCGATGAAAAAACATAATGTTCGCATCTAGATGTTTTTTTTTAAGTTGGTTAACTCTGTTAGTGGTAGTAATTCAATTTTCATTTTCATGAAATTAATTTGATTTAAATGTAAACGCATTTTTATTTTCATTTATATCCCTCTCTAGCTCTAAACCGACCAAATTTCAATGTCATACTTCCATTCGACGTTATTTATGACAGTTGACAATCAGAATTGCCAACAAAATGTAATAAACATACACAGGTAAGTTATTGTGTTGACAACTTGTCAGTTGTATTGCGTCGAATATTTTTTATTTCACTTGTTGACGTAAATATTCATTGTAGCGGCAAAGATAAGCCAGTAGATGTCAAAAATTTTTGTGTAAAAGGAAAAACTGAGGCTGTTAAGTAAAGTTATAAATTTCATGTCATTCGTGATCTCTACTGTTAAATACCTCGTGGATTAAATTGAAATATTATTGAGTCAAATAGCATTTGGTCCCCCTGTCATCGTATTTATTTTTATTGAGGTACATAATCGCACTCGTTGATGTATTATGAATTGAATTGTTTTTATAAAACACCATGATACGACCCTGTGCGAATATAACAAAAAACTTTGACATTGACACTGACGTTTAATTGAAAGATTAACGTGAAACATCAAAGTAGGTACTCAAGTGACAGATGGGCTGTCACTAGTGTCAACTTCTCAGTTGGTGGACATGCCCTAAAAGGCGGTAAATTTATATTTCCAATAACCAATGTTGAAAGGATCCGGGATAATCTAGAGACAATTTACAACAATATGTAACTAACTGGGTTGTATTTGGCGAATTTTTCAAATGTATTTAATTCGAAATCGGCATTTGTAGTTGAATATTGAATTTTTTTTTTCGGTAGAAGGGTCCAAATTTAGAAAACAAATTAATTAATCTTGAAAAGATTTTTAAAATAGGTTCGGAATGAAACGTCGTCACATTTGAAGAATTTTTCGGAGACGCCCTCTAACTATTCAAATTTAACCAGTCTAGTATGGTTTTAGAATTATTTCTGGTCAAAAATATAGTACCTCTATAATTTTGAGCCTTGTCAGCGTTTTTCTTATCTATTCATTTTGGTGTCGACTTAAATTGGAATCCAAATGAATATTTCTGATCTTGAAGTAATTCAAAAAAATTTTAAATGTCCATAACGCTCTTATTATTATAATTATTTTATAAATTAACATGTAAAATTGATGGAGCATCAGTAACTGCCATTATAATATTACATTCAAAATTAAATGTGAAATATGTGTACTACTACTACTACAATTTGCAGGTTTTAGTTATTATTGTTAATTATGTACTATCAGTTTATCTCATTTAATTTCTAGTAGCTTTTAAAATAGTTATTTCAGGCGTTCGCCCGATAATTTGAGTTAATAACAAAAAATTCGGTTCCGCATTTGTAATTTGAAGTGTTACAGTGAGGAATCGCAGGAATAAAATGGATAAAAAACGCAGACGTCTTTAATTTTTTCCCGTAACCTTTATCCTCTATGACTATTAAAGTACTAGTGTTCCTAAATAACAATTTTCATATCAACCAAAGATTCCCAATACATTTCAAAACCTTGTTGTGGATGTATTTTTATCACTCTTGTTGAAAAAGAAGAATCGTATCAACAAAACGTACTTTTCAATGATAGCTGACAAAAATTTCCGTTTCCGACAGAAAAGTAGCAGCCATCTTTTCTAAAATAAGGTTAAGGTAGGTGAGCATGTAACTTGAAAAATTGTTAGAATTATCACAAATACAACCGTTTTCAACTAAAAATATTCTTAAAAAGCACTCGTAAGCTTTATTTGTGAAAAATATATATTCTGTATTTCATTTTTAGGTCAAAATGTCGTCGCATTTAGTTTGGGGAATTATTCGCAACAACAATGCTTTTCTTTTAAAGAAAAGGAACATTTCCAAGCCTTTCAGCACTGTAAGTGATTACTACATATTATCTATATCGAATAAATAATTGTATTCTAAACTGTTAAGCATGTTTGATTTCTGTTTCAGGAACCTAATAATTTGACAAATTTAAGCTCCTACCGCTACAATGGTCTTATCCACAAAAAGTCTGTAGGAATTGTAGATGCTGCTGACAAGAAGGGTTTCACAGTGGTTTACAAAAAAGCCAGTAAACAAGTAAGCTTTTTTCACCTTCTATAATAGCTATGCTATTGATCTTATCCAAAACTTTTAATTTTTAGAGGAAACCTAAACAAAATACAGTAAAGAGAACAATGAAATCTGGTCCCAGAAGATCTTTACACAAATTGAAAAGGCTGTTGAATGCTAATAGATATCGTACAGATCTTACAAAGGTAATAATATTGTTGATTTGAATTTGTATTTTAGTAATTTTTGGTTTATTTTAGGCTGCTCTTCGCAGGGCTAGTGCAGTTCTTAAATCCCAAAAACCTCTGCCAGCCAAGAAACAGAAGGCTAAGAAGGAATAAATGTATTTTTAACTGAAATAAATTTATTATAAAAATTGATTTTTGTTTCTTTGAACATTTTTTCAGGAAAATGGAGGTATAAAAACTAAAAAAGTAGGTACACAGTAAACAAATACTATATATTTTGCTATTTCTACAAAAAAATCCTAAAATTAGGAAAATAAAAATGTATATAATAACAATAACAATAATTTCATTACACAAACTTAATATATATAAATTGAATGAAAATATTTTCAGTGTGAAAATACATATTTTAGGATAGTCGCGTTTTTAGTAAAAAATATATTTAGTTTCATATGAATTTCGAAAAAGATCTTGTACTTTCATTAAAAATATATTTTTTAAAAGATTACACCTTAATATATATAAAAGTCCTTTACATGTAAAAAAAATCAAGTCCGATACAAAAATGTGTTTGTACCTTACAAAAAAAATGATTCACAGGTTGTCATTTTTTTTCAAATAAGTAAAATTAATCAAGATAAATAAATAAGATCAAGAAATTTCCAACTTACTCAGTCGAACAAATTTTCATACAGTGGCGGGTAATAAACAAGATATTTACAAACCTTGTTAAAATCTGCATGCATAAATTTACATTACAAACACACTTTGTAACATATTTGGTAATATCATTAATAAAAATTAGGCAGTGTGTCAACAAATAAATACGTTATGATCAATAAAACTAATGTGAACAAATTTCGGTGACGCTTATTCTAGTTAGGTGGCTATAATTCGTGTAAAAACTATTTTTCTCAACGAAAACTGCTAAATTAAAAATGTGCAAAAATATGGGCAAATAACAACTGTAAAAAGAACACATTGGTACAAAATGTTACTTAGAAGTGTTCCACTAAAATTAATTGAGATATGACTATATTCAATACAATAAAAATACTCTCGACTACGAGGGAAGTCGCAGAAGTACACAAAATTTAATAAAAAAAATACATTCGTTGTTATAGTTATTATTATTATTCGGTGGTTTTGATAAAAAATAATTCACTACACTGGGAAACTGGACGGATCTCATTGATACATCCTGGCAGTGTGTTATTTGTGTAGTGCAATAACAAAACTGATCATTTCAAGAGTGAAATAAAATTAACATTACATATAGACTTCAGTGCATTAAAATTTGGAAACCGCAGTTTTTCTAGATAAAATAATACATGATTATGATATCACAATATCCGTTTTTAATTACAAGTCAAACTAGAAGAGTTCTAGTTGTCTCGTAATGCCTACCTTAATGGGCAGTGTCATTTATATCACTAATTTCAGGCGTCGAAAAGTCCAACTGACAGTCGATATAATAAACAGGGTGAGTCATGAGGAAATGTACAGTGCATTCCAAATTCTAAATATATATCATTGGGATCTCCAAAAATGAGTGGATTTCCACATATAGAAAACTTAAAGTACAAATATTGAAAAATTGAGTTTGAGGAAGAGGCATATGTACAGATATTCGTGAATCACCTTGTATAAACCATATTTCCGATCCAATGCCTCAGCTCGCCTTTATTAAAAAACAACCTCACAAACATGCTATTATTGTATATTTTAACTTGGATATACAATATGTCCCAGTAAGTTGGAACCATATGGGAAACTTTTTTATTATTGATTTTAGGAAAAAAATGTATTCTTCATAAAAAGTTCTGCATGTTCTAAAAGCTAAAATACAATCAAGAGATATCAATTTTTTTCAGTCGTGTACGAGGTACGTCAGAAAATATTAATTTTACTCAAGTACCTTTAAATTTGACAATATCGAAAAAGTTCATCAGTACCAAAAACTATGTTCAAATATGCAATTACATTCATTTATTTTGAAAAAATAGGTTTTGTGCTTGTTTACATTGCTAATACAGAGAAGTGAGTAAAAATAACAGAAATAATTTTTTCATGGCAGATGGATAATATTAAATATCTGACAATATCTTTCAGTTATAATCAACTTTTTATGATAACAATTGTCAATATTCCGAAAAATAAAGGTACTTTACTCTTGAGTAAAATTCATATTTTTTGACATACCTCGTATACGACTGAAAAAAATTGATATCTCTTGATTGTATTTTAGATTTTAGATAATGCAGAACTTTTTATGAAGAATAAATTTTTTTCCTAAAATCAATAATAAAAAAGTTTCCCATATGGTTCCAACTTACTGGGACATATTGTATAACAATCAACTACACATTTTCAGCAGATGACATTTGCCTGTCCCAATTTCAGAAATATTCTTTTTTTTTCAATAAAAATTATGCCACATACTAAAAACAAATGTCTATATATAAATAAATTAAAACTAGTTTATCTACTTTGGCAATTGAATAGATAATAGTTTTGACGAATTAAGTAATTATTGATAATTATTCAACACCTTGAAAAAAAAAACCATCAACCAATAAATATCAGACAAAATAATTTCCACCAACAATACCAGAAAAATATTTGTACTCGGGCTATCAAATATTTTAAAAATAGTGAAATCATTATGGGAATGATAAGATTAAATAGTCTGGTATTTGTTAAAATAATATTGGATTTACTAACTAGATTTTTGGTCACTTTTATTTATAGTCAGACTAAGTCTTTTCCTCGAAGTCTCACCAGCACAAATAGATTTCCTTCTGATGGTACTATCACATTGAGGAGTTGGAGGTGCACCTTTTCTTCTTTGATTTCCTATATTACCAGCTTTTCTCCCGATAGTAGGAGTCTTTGAAGCACTTTTATCACCGATTGTAACCGCTGGAATATTTCCTGTTTTCGACCAATTATCTATCTGAGCTTCTCTGGATTCTTTAAGGATATTACGAATTGGACCTGTATCCCCTACCAGTTCTTGAAGCTTTTGCAGAGTCGTGTAAAGACAAACAGCACTCACCAATCCAAAATCAAACAAACTCGTCATGTGAACTACAAAGTTTCTATACAGATTTTTCAAGAGTAATTCCTTTCCTTTGTGTTGTACAAACATTTGGCAAGCTATAGGTATTTGACAGTCTCCTACGAATCCGTATTTCATCACATGTAAATTCCACATTTTCATCAATTCTTTTTCACCTTCGTTTACATCTGTAAACTCATCTATCATCATCATAGTCTTATTCTGCAACCACTCGGGGTCGTTTTCACCTTCCGAATCCACATCCATTTCCTTTGGGTAAATTGGTAAACAAGTAGTGGTATGATGGTACAATCTATTGTGTCCGGTTATAAAAGGTCTTTGCCCATCGAATTCGCAGTCGTCCAATTCTAAAAATTCCGACAAACTCGGTTTCGGTCTTTTCGGATGACACACTAGGATATGTGTTACTGAGGCACGTCGGATCGGTCCGTTTCTCGAAAACGCACACACTGATGGCTGCGAAATCAGATCGTGTGGTGAACCTGTATAAGAGCCATCGTACATCTCGTTTATAGCTACGTCTATTCTAGCACCTACTGATATTGGAACGTAAGTAAATGTAAATCGAGAATGACACAGTTTCAAATGTTTCAGTAACGTGTATAATTGGTTGCAGTTCAAACTGCACCAAGGGCAGTGTAAATCTTCGCAAGCTTCAGTCTGTTGGCGGGAATTGTTATTGTAAACGAATTGGTAGACGATTTGTAATTTTTCTGTATCACTATTACCGTTTGTTACTAGAGGTAGATTTTCTTTGTTTTCGTGCATCGGATAAGGCTGTGGTCTATCCACAATTTTAGCAGAAGCTTCAGGAGACCAGTTTAATTTGAATTTAAGAACGGCCCCTTTCATAAAAGCATCAAGATTACCGCAAGCTTCCACTATATCATTAACGTTTTCCCAACTAGAATGTTTTTTAATGGCATTTTTGGAATTTGTAGAAAAATCTTGTACGACAATATCATAATCACCATCACTTAAATAACACCTATTATGTTTATCATACACAGTGAGCTCAGCTCCGTACAACTTAGAATTATCAGTCGTGCCGTTTGATTTTCTTTTCTTTGATGCTGGTTCATCATCAAATTCTTTGTCTGGAGTTACCTTAACCCTAAATAATAAAATATAAGATTTTACTAAAGGTCCACTTGATGGATTGAATGACTCTGTAGGAATGCTGATTGTAGGAGCAGTTAGAGGTAGATGTTGTTCATCTGGGTTAATAGGCACATCAGCTGTTCCAAGGGTCACTTGCATACTAGGCGCCGAACTATCTTTACGTTTTTTATGGCTAATTTTTAACAGGACAGTTTCTACTTGAGCTATTTGAGCATCATAATCTAAAGATTTGTTATTAAAGCCTAAGAAAGTTAAATTTATATATCCAGGCTGAATAGCCATGGCATCTTTTTTATTCAAAACTTTTTCCAATAAAGAATCTACCTTAAATCCTTGTCTTCCTTTATTACTTCGAGACATCCTGTGTTTCATGTAGGTTAAAGTTCTATTGAGAAAGATGGGCTGAAAAGATAATGAATACAAACAAACTGGTAGATTGAATTATTTAAGCACTTACCAAACACATATTTCGGGTACGTAAATATCTGTATATTTGGGTGGGTTCTGAAAGTAAACACAATAATTTAAATGTCCTCTTTTCCTTGTATCAGTTTAAACAACTTACTTTCGAAGGCCTGCAAAAATAACTCATGATCTGCTTGAATATGGTCAATTCTAGGTGTTTTAACTGCGTCTGGATCTTTTTCCCTTTTTCTTGGTGGCATTTTATAACAATAAAATGTTTATAACCGCGAAACTTGACCGTTTATTAAACGCCTTGCATCGAGCGGCTGGCTTCAGTTTTGTCAAAAGTCAAAATTGTTTGACTGACGACACGAGACACGACAGACAGATGGTCACAATAGTTTAACAGGTAGGCCACTATATTTTCCTCCAACCACTATTTCCTATTCACGAGAATATTATTCAAAATAATCAATATCAATCAAGTAAAATTTTTCAAATGTATAATATAATAACATACATGTGTTAGTTATTGATTTAAACTTGAAATTATGATATTTAGAAGAATGTGAATACCATAGAGAAATATAATATTTTTGTCTATGGTGATAATATCTCCGCAAAATTTACCATATCCCAAATCATTCAGAAACCAAACTTTATAAATATCTTGCGGACTGTTTCCGTCAATAATTACGTACAAGACTTTCCACAATCACTCTGTATATTCAAACCCTCCATTGAACTAAAATTATTTGTTAAAACTCGAATACATATCTATGGTATTGATAACAAAATCGAGAAGTAGAAAACAAATGAATAATGACCGTAAAAGTCATGGCATGATTATAACCAATCAAAGCCTACTGACTCCTACCTTTTAGCTGGAACCGAAGCCAGACCGAAGCCATTTTTTTGCATAGAAAAAAGTCATTTACGAATTTGTTCATTGTGCCGGTGTGTTTAACAGTGATTACACATATCTTTGATATGTTACTCAGGTAATTAATATTTTATTAATTTATTAAATTATATTATGCGGTAGTAGCGGAACTGTCTTTATTATCAAATTTTACATTGGTATATAAGGGCTTATCGGATTATAAGTATTTAGAATATGACTGGTATTTTTTATGCCTATAGACGCTTATAGGAAAGTGTCGGCAGAATTCATGTAGGTATACGGTACCTATACCTATACCTATACCTATTTAGATCGACAAAAATATAGACTCGTGTTTTTGATAAGTACTTGCAAGTAGTAGCTTTGTAAATAGTAATCAAGAAATTATTGTGTCTAGTTTGCAAGTATAAGTATATCATGCCATTTTGGATAGTGGGAGTGGCCATCATTTTACTTTACATTTTTCATTAAAATCAAGTCAATCATGTACCGGGACTCTGCACACTATAGAATTCTTCTATCGACTATTCACACGTCTTTTATCGATGATTTCTTAATAAAAACTTCAATATATCTATTTCAAAGTTTCAAGTAGGAAATAAAATAATACTTTTCGACAGTATTCAGATGGTATACAGAGTGAGACTTTCGACTGCTGTCGACTGGAATAATTTTATATGTAGACAGCGATCGGTAGAATTCTATAGTATGCAGAGTCCCAATACAGTGCTGCCTTAGCAGTCAGAAAACAAAAAATAACTTAGTTTGACATTTGTGTATGTTTATGCTTTTTCGATGTCGATCAATAAAAAGTTTCGGTGAAATTGATATTGATTGTGATTTTCCATTCTATAAAACAATTTTAAATTATAACGCATTCATTTTGTTATTTTTTTTACAGATTTAATTCGTTTGTCTCGGTGTTTAAAAAGCGGTTTGCCAAAAGGTAGGTGGTTGTTGTGACGAATAACAAAAATAGAATTTAAATAGAGATTTAAAACAGCTTTTAAAATTTCCTAGTAAAGTTTTTGATTTAATAATTATATTTTCTATTTCTGTTATTCAAAGAGTATGTCTGAAATGTTTTTGCTATTCACAATTTTTCGTATACTTATGATATTTTTATAAAAGAAATGAAATATATGGAAACACCCCAGCAAGAGGATATTTTTATGTGGATTTTGTTTGTGTTTCTTCTGTTTCAGGTCAAGTATTTTCAGCCCAGCATCATTTTGTGAGAAAATCGGTTAATATTTAGTAGTAAAAAGTAGTATAAAGACAATTTAATATTTTTGAATTTCAATAGAGTTATCAAAACAAAACCAAAATAGACAATTCTTATCTTAACTTTAGGTATAACTTGAAAATAATTTCCTTTAAATTTATTTTAATCATCTATATATTATTTTGAACATTAGAGTTAGATTCTGAGTAAACATAATTTTAGGTTAAAATTATTTAGTTTGAAATAGCAAAACAGTCTCACAGATATTTTAGGTTAATGGAATGTTGCAGGCAGCTCAAAATTGAAAATTTGGGCATAGAAATGGACAGGACCGAATTAAGGGTGTTTCCAATTTAAACAATTTTTTAATTGCATGCTAGGTACATTATGAAATTTAATTTTTCAACTGATATTTGTTTTGTGGTTACACAAATCTTCAAATTTATATGTGTGTTTGAAATATAATATATCTGATCACATACTTTTCCTTTGAGTACAATAAGGACTTTTGTTTTTTCAACTCAATCACTATAAATTTATTTTAATATTTTTAATGTCTCTCAACTTGCTTAGAAAGTTTTTATTTAACTAAAGACACTTAATTTTTGTGCCTGTATCATAGGAAAATGTATGTGATGTATGCTAGTAAGGTCTGTGGTAAATGTGGTGGCAACCGCCGGTCGGTATATGGAAATGGTTCGATTATTTCGGTTTAGGGCTTTTAAAAAGTGTTAAGTGATGGATAATGGTAAGAATGGTGCAGTTCAAATGGTATTGGGATGGAGCCTACGTCATGAAGTTCAAATGTAAGTGTTTAAAATTCAATTTACTTTAAAAATATTTCCTTGGTCTTTTTTGGATTATATGAAATTTATATATAGAGGGAACATTTGAGGTAATAATTAAAAATGACGGTATATTTAAAATAATAATGATGAAGAGAAAATTGGTGATTTTGTAAGTAATGGACCAAAGTAAAATCGAAGATTCTTGGCCTAAAAATATTACAAACTGACGCAACATCCTTTAATAAAATATTAATGATAAAAAAGATACAGGGTGGGGAAATCATACAAAGGATAGCATATTATGATTTCCCAGGCCCTAAAACACATATCTTTAAATTTTAACGTTTGTATCTCAGAAATCTTCCAATTTACTGAGAAAAATCATTTTTGACATTTCAACTTACCACCCTGTATCTTTTTTATCATTAATATTTCATTAAAAAAAGTTGCGTCAGATTGTTATGATTTTAATCAAAGAATCTTCCATTTTACTTCGGACCATTATTTACGGACCACCCTTTATATTAAAATAACTCAACAATGCACGGTAGTGAAGTATATTTTACACAACACGCGGCAGTATTGCGTGTTGCCTGCCTAGTAGGTGATCTTATTGTTATGCTGGTCATATGGAATGTTATTGTGCTTTTTATGAGGATTTATTCAATAATATGTATATTCGTTTGTTGGTGAGCTCGAAATAAGACAGTAGATATATTGAATTGATGACTACATAATGTACTTTGACGAAATGCTTAAACTTAAACTTTATTAAAAGAAATCGCCTTTTTACCAGCCACGACTGTAAAGTATCTCAAGGTTACAAAAAAGACATCATCAATAATACTGTATAATTGATAAATTCTCTTTAATATACTTACACTACATATAAGAAATTCCAATATATTTATTACATATAGCCACAAGAGGGGTAGCAACAAAATTGAATATATTTATCTCTAAAACACTCTAGTGATTTTGTAGTTGCTCTGTTTGTCTGATAATTTTGATAAATTAATTTATTATAAACTTCCAGATCTTCTAATAATTTCTGTTGTTAGATGTAGATCTGTTGTATTTGATATATTTTATTTAATGACATTCTAATGATATGATAGTCCATTGATAGTCTACTACAGTGAAGTGCACGTTTCTAGAACGGTTTTTATTGGGATAGCGCTTATTTTTGAAATGTGTTGTGATTTTGTGTATAAAAAAGAAGACCTAAGTGTATTATGCCACAAACGGAACATACAGAAGATATTATTATGTAAACCATTCTGTTTAAATGCATCGGTATCTTAGCAACGGAATCACCATGACATTTTATTTGAACACAAACAAATATATAGTTAAAGATACCTACTTACAGGGTATTATTATTAATTATTGGTAGAATTCTTGAAAAATCATGGATTTCGATTTAGACGACCACTTAGGTAGCGACGACAGCTTTTTTGAAGAACCAAAAGTGCTAGCGAAACGGCACAGTTTTACAAAAACTCCCGAAAAAAAACCTGTAGAAAATCTTTTAGGTTTTGATGCCAAAAAAATATCTTCAGGATCAGCTGAAGAATCTAAGAAGCCAGATAATAGTGGAAAGAAGCCGATGGACGACTGGCTAACGAAAAGAAGTGATTTCCTAGATGACATCCTTCCAATCAAACCCAAACCGAAATCGGAGAAAAAAGGAACTTCATTAGAAGACATTTTAAAAGAAAGTAAAGTTAGTACTGCACCAAAAGCAGCTCATTCGTTAAAAGATGTTAGTTCTTTAAACCCCGAGCCATCATTATCCTCAGAATTTGGTATTTCCACCACAACTGAAAGAAGACGTGGTGGAAGACGAGGATCTGGCGTTGAAGATGCTCTAGGCTTGGGTCTTTTTACTGATACTTACCAGGGAGATAAAAAAGAACCTCCAAAACCTGTTGAAACATTCCAAAAAACAAGCTCAGCAGGTTCGTATTTGATGGTTTTTTCTACTGCAGAACTATCTTAACAAGTTTTTAGGGGTACCTGATTGGTTAGGGTTAGGTGCACCAGCTGTCAAAAGATCAGAATCGCCAACTATCAAGAAAGTTCAAAATATCACTACCAAAGAAAGTACGATTGTTTCAGAAGAACCTGATATTAAAAAAGAGCAAATTGTATCAGAAAATAAAATTGCTACTAAAGAACAATCTAGCAAACTAGTACCTCAAGATATTAACGCTGATATTCAAAATAGTTATTCGGTTTTACATCAACAGGAGTCTTTATTGTTGGTATCTTTGCAATTTAAAAAATATGAGGAAGTTTTGAAAGAAATAAAAGAAAAACAAAACGATATTTTAGGTAATTAGGTTATTTAGCAGTACTTGATGTTTTCAAATTAGGTTTTTCAAAATTTTATAGGTCTTCAAGAGAAGCAGTTTAAAAATTTTATAGATGATTACCTTCTCAAACAGCACGCTGTAGAAAATAATATAAAATTACAACAAGAACGAATTAATAATCAGATTCAACTGATAGTTTCTGATCGTTTGGGTAATAAGAATAGTGACATAATAGTTGGTAGTACTGAGGGAGAAGAAAAAGAAGAAAGTTTGCAACTTTTAATACGAAAATTAAAGGAAAGACACAATGAAGAATTATTTCTTATGGAAGAATCTTACAAGTAATTTTTCTTCGAATATTCTTCTTTTCCATTATCGACTCTATATATTTTAGGAAGCAGTTGGATATGGTGGAAAAATCCGCATCAAACATTGAGGAAAATCTACGAAACCAATTAGAAAACTTGACTAGTTTTTTCGAAGAAAAACTAAGAAAATGCCAAACAAATAACGATGAAGAAATTTCCTATTACAAAGAAAAACTATCGCTTTTAGAAACACAATTTACAAACGAAATAAAAATAATGAAAGAAGTGCATAACCAAAAAATCGATGACCTTAAATCCGAACACTCGATTCAAATCGATTACATCAGACAAATGAAACAAAAAGAAAGCAATTTACTGAACGACGGAAATATGTTAGCGGAGAAAATTGATACCGGTATAAATATGCTGGGACATAACGTACAAATTTTACAAGGAATAGAAGAGAAAGTTATTCAAAATTACGACGTTTTGGCATTGGCTAGGGAACAGAGTATACAATCCAAAGAGAAGGAGATTATTCGTAAGTCTTATCCACAGAATACACCATCTAAGATAGGTACACATCTTAGATAGTGTTCTCTGTGGTCTTAGCGCACTCTATCGTCATTCAATTGAAGCTCAAACTGTCACTCATAGAATTAGACATCTTAGATGGTGTTCTCTGTGGTCTTAGCGCACTCTATCGTCATTCAATTGAAGCTCAAACTGTCATTCATAGAATTAGACATCTTAGATGGTGTTCTCTGTGGTCTTAGCGCACTCTATCGTCATTCAATTGAAGCTCAAACTGTCATTCATAGAATTAGACATCTTAGATGGTGTTCTCTTTGGTCTTAGCGCACTCTATCGTTATTCAATTGAAGCTCAAACTGTCACTCATAGAATTAGATATCTTAGATGGTGTTCTCTGTGGTCCTAGCGCACTCTATCGTTATTCAATTGAAGCTCATACTGTCACTCATAGAATTAGATATCTTAGATGGTGTTCTCTGTAGTCTTAGCGCACTCTATCGTCATTCAATTGAAGCTCATACTGTCACTCATAGAATTAGACATCTTAGATGGTGTTCTCTGTGGTCTTAGCGCACTCTATCGTCATTCAATTGAAGCTCAAACTGTCACTCATAGAATTAGACATCTTAGATGGTGTTCTCTGTGGTCTTAGCGCACTCTATCGTTATTCAATTGAAGCTCAAACTGTCACTCATAGAATTAAACATCTTAGATGGTGTTCTCTGTGGTCTTAGCGCACTTTATCGTTATTCAATTGAAGCTCAAACTGTCACTCATAGAATTAAATATCCTAGATGGTGTTCTCTGTGGTCTTAGCGCACTCTATTGTTATTCAATTGAAGCTCAAACTGTCACTCATAGAACTAGACATCTTAGATGGTGTTCTCTGTGGTCTTAGCGCACTCTATCGTTATTCAATTGAAGCTCAAACTGTCACTCGTAGAATTAGACATGGGAGGACGATAAAATTTTCAAAAGGGGTTCATTTATTGAGTTTTAAATTATATCGATAACGCCTATTTCTTTTTTTTAATTATTCAACTTTGTAGTGATGAAAAAGTCATTAGAAAAGTGTAGAGAATCTGCCGAAAATGAGCGATCTCAGCTTATGTCACTAGTTAGAAATTTGGAGTTGAAATTAGCCGAACAAAGTGCTAATGCTCAAGAAGATAGATGGGCGTTACAGCAAGCATCGGCCACTTTAACAGCCAGATCTAAAGCGCTCGAAAGAGAAGCAGACTTTAGTAGAAATTTGATTGAGCGAGAAAGAGAACAACTTAAAGTAAGTTTTTAATTCAGTCGGAGGATGTTTAATTATGGATATTTTTATTATCAGACCTTGAAAGACAGTTTGCTAGCAGAACAAGAAAAAATGGTGATGCATTTAACAGAAGAAAAACTACAGTTGGCAGCCGAAAAAGCGAAATTCGAATCTTCCACCAAAATAAGCAATTCTTACGAAGTAGAACGTGCCAAAGTCGAAGCCGAAACGGCCATAAACGAAGCCAAAGCTTTAACCGAAAGACTTAACCAAGAAAGATCCCATTTACAACGACAAAAAAACGAACTAAACGCTCTGAAACACAATCTAACGGAAAGAGAACGAGACTTGGAAGATAAAGAAGCTGAATTGGAATTTTTGGTCCAAGATACACAGAGGAAATTAAAAGAAGATAAGCAAGTTTTAAGTGAAGCAAAAAGAATGGAAAGTACTTACAAAGAAAAGTTGAAAGAGCTGCAAGCGCAGTGGAGTTTATTATCAAACAGAGAAAAAAAGTTGGCTGAAGATAAAGTTTTGTTGTCCAGGGAAAGACTGGCCTTGTATACTTCCATTAAGGCGTCCAAAGACTGCGTTTTATGTAGCGCAGGTGGAGGAGATATGACTAATTTTGACAATATTAACAAGGTAAATGGTTTTCCTACCAACAACCCCCGTATATTTGCAATGGTTTTTTTTAGTCTTCCGATCCTACCGGAGTAAAAATTCGCTTTGAAGCTTTGGACGACGACGAAAGCGAAGTTAGTAAAGAAGGATGAGCATAATTTCGTTATTTTGTTACTTTAAAGTGTAAGTTTATATATTTTTTAAGAAAAAAACAGAATTTTATGACAAAACAATTTATTAAAATATATTTCAACACAAGAGATAAGAAAAGTCGCCACGTTTTTAATTTTTTTAAATGGAAAAATCAAATACAATTCCATCGATTGAGCACAAACTTATATAAATATATAAAATTATAAAAATCTAATTACAATAATTTGTATTACAAACAAAATTATATTATTCATTTTCCATTTACAGTTGTCGATAACTGACCAGCCGTTTTCTTACACTTATTATTATTATCGAATCAAAAGTACTGCCATTTTCCCAAGACTGCATCTTTGATGGCATCTATGTATTGAGCGGGCACCCAATATATCCAATATCTGGAAGCTTCTGTAGGCCCTAATTGTAAACCCTTGAAAAGATAAAAACAACATTTTCGATTCACTCTGTATGTCAATAAACTTACCAATATATGATATTCATCATGATCTTCTATTGGTTCCGATATCACACTTTTAATTGACCCCATTGGTAATTTTTCTGTTCTTTCTTTCGTACTAAGCCATAGTTGGTCACTTTCTAATTTAAATGTTAACCTAACTTTTCCTCCGTGTTTATTTAACATTCCAGATAGAGGTGCAGGTGGCAAACCTTCCTAAAAACCATTAAATTTGTCTTTAAATTATCCCTAAGTGGAAAAATTCAAGTACCAACCTTTAAATTTTTTATTCCAGGCATAACATCATCAGGTAATCCTTTGTCTAGCACCTTGCGATGTATTTTTTGCTTACACAAAGGTTCCTTAGATGTAGTAGCTTTTTCTAATTCTACTATATCCTAAAAAAATAAAATATTTACCACAATATAAGATTTGAGACATTACAACACTCCTACCTGCTTACTAACTGATGAAACAGCTAGCACATCATTTAATGTAGATCCTACTAGCATAACTTTTGAACCCTTTGTTATACCTGAACTAGAAATTGTTTGACTATCCTGTAACATCCCTTTAAACATCAATTTCTGCATTGAGTCTGGTACACCTGATATACAACATTGGAATTAATTTTACAATACAGATAGTTGTAAATACATACCTAATAAGCCTTGTAAATGTTTCTTTAATTCTAATATTGTTGTATTAGAAGTAGTTGTAACATCGTATTTCTTTTTGTTGTAAATTACTTTAATTTCGACTGGTTCTTTTGCAATAGTTTCATCTGCTGAATTATTAGTGCTAATATCCAATGAATCTGAATCCGTTTTTGGAATTTTTGATTCAGAAGGTTCAGTTAGTCTATCATCATTTTCGATTTCTTTGGTCAAATTCTCTTCAGTATCATTGTGGGGGTTTTGTTCACTCTGTTTACCTTCTGCATCTATAATTTATTTAAACAGAATTTCATAATGCTTTCACAATTGTATTTTTTTGAAATAAATGCTGGCTAATCAAGAACAAAATTAAGAATTATAATTTAACTTAAATACAAAAACAATTAGCTAAACTTCTATTAAAAACTAACCCAAGCAATCCATATTTCAATTTGTAAGCTACACAAGTTTTGAAAGTAAAAAATACTATTTTAATTTAAATAAATGTTTTTATAAAATAACATTACTTGCATTTCAACCATCTGACTTTGAAGTTGACGTTGGTCAGTGACCGTTGACGTCTAAAAACTCTTTTGTCAGAATCAGGATTGCCAATGTTTTCCACTCATTTTCTTTAGTTCTATGAACTACTTTGACATATCATTCATTACATACTTCATGTTATACTTGACATTTGTTCTGTTTATGCATGGAGACTAGTGTTTATGTTTAATGAGTTTTGGAATTAATTTACATTCGAAGTAAAATGTTTGTAAATACCAACGACCAATTGGCAGAAGATTTACAACGACAAGAACTTGAGGTAAGTATTATATTATATCCTGTGAATTATTAGATTAACAAATTATACTCTCTATTTTTAGGCCTCCAATGGAATCGCTGCACCGCAAGTTTATCAACAACTCTTAGCGATTTACTTGTACCAAAATGATTTGTAACTATTATTAATGATCTGGATATCACTTACTTATAGTAATCGTGTTTCAGATGTAATGCAAAGTTTTTATGGAAACGTATACCTAATACTGTAAAAACTTCGACACCAGAGCTAGCAAACATTTGGGCTGTAGGCCAAAGTATGTGGAAACGAGATTTTCCTGCCATATACAAAGCCTTGAATGTAACTTGGTCTGATGCAGTCGCAGATATTATGAAAGAAGTAAAAGGTAGGGAATTATTACCAATTTTATTGAAGTTTTTGATTTTATTTTTTTTCTTTTAAAGAAGTTGTAAGAGCTAGAGCAGTAGACTTAATATCACAAGCTTATTCTTCTATAACGGTAGAGACAGTATCAGCAATGACAGGCTTACCTCCGGAAGTTTGTATACCTGCTTGTGCTGAAAAAGGGTGGGCATTTGATGCAGATTCAAAAATTATACATCCTGTTAGAAAAGCTGGTGAACACTTAGGACAGACAAGCAGCGAAGATCAACTTTCAAAACTGACTGATTTTGTTTCCTTTCTTGAAAATTAATAGTATTGGATTGTTAGATTATTTTTAAATTAAAAAATTGAAAAGTAATCAATAATTTTTATTTAAGGTAAACGTTTTTAAACAACTTTATTATAATTTAAGCACTTTGCTTTCGTTTCTGAAATTCCGCAGCAAGTTTCTGTTCAACTTTTTCATTGTCAATTTTAACCTAAAAAACAAACGTTTAAAATTTTATTTAATAGTATATTATGAGTACTTACAGTGTCATTTAAATTGGTAAATCTATTGTTATTTTCTGACTTCCCTAAACCAGTAAGATATTTTTGTCGTAAATAAAGGACAGTGTCAATATGTGTTTTATGTTTAACAGCCAAATCTAATGCTCTAAAATACGAATAAAAAATTAAACAAATTTAAAAAAATCCTTTATCAAATTACCTGTTCCAATCATAAAGATTGATATTCATATAAATAGCTTGAAATACCATGCCATTATGTAACAAAGTCGATTCAGCTTCTTGATTTTTTCCACCTAATAAAGCCATTTGCGACTTTTGTTCTGCCTTCGAAGGCAAATCCTAAAATTTAAATCTGCTAAAACTATTTAAACCACTAGGTACTGAATTTACCTTAATGTGCTGTAAAAATAATACTTTATCATAATGATTAATATTAGCAAAAGCTTCTTCTGCTATATCGATAGTATTCGAGTTTGATTGGACTGCTAGAACAGCAAGACATGCCCATGTCGTTTCATTGTTTGTAGTTCGGCATAGATTTAAAGCATCAGTCCATCTATTATCCAAAACGCATCTACACATGAAAATATCAAAGCAAATAGATTTTGAAAATTTTGAAAAACTTACTTGTGAAGTATACCTGGAAACGGAGATATAGGTACGTTAATGAGAGAACCATCAGTTCTTCGAACTGAAACGTAATTGCCTACAAAATCGTTTATTCTAGGACTACTACCCAATTCAGGCGAATCGTTGTTAAAAGAACATAAACGTAATAATTTTGCATTGAAACATGCTGTAGGACAATACCATACTACGAGTCGAGTGTCTTGAATGGCTGCTATTATATTGTCTGTAGCACTCCATTGAAATGATTCAATTTTCCTACCTACAAATAAAAAGTTTATTGTTAAATAAGCATAACATTTCTATTAAATTTTATGGTACAAAATTTGACTTATTCGACAGATAGCCGTTCAAGGGCGCTATCTAACGGTCAAAGTTTGTACCATCATTATATATTTGGTTGAAAGCTTGGCTATATGATACATAGATGGCGCAAAAGTAAATGGTAGATACTTTTTATATTTTTTAACTTCTAATTAATTATTTAGTGTTATTTCTTTACTTATTATTTACCCAGTTTATTAAAAATTTTATTTGGAGATCGTATATTTACTAGAAATAGATCTCTGGTTCTATCTAAAACTGCTAAATTTCTATTTGTCGTTTCACCCCATTGATTCAAAGATATATGCATAATGGGGGTAGTGTGTTGAATAGAAGTGGATTCCGTCGAGGTTCTATTATTGGACAAATCAATTAAATGAATGGCTGAAATTAAAGAATAAATTGTCAATTTTTGTCAAAAAAATAATGTTGAATTACCCACTTTTCGGATCCGTCGAGTCTCTTATAACCAATGTATCAGAAGATAGTGTTACTAAGGCACTTTTTAAATGATCCGGCCTCATATTCGGCCATCTTGGAGAAGCCGTAAGTCTTCCTTGATAGTTATAAACACCAACTGTATTTTTTTCCACTAGTAACATATGCCTTAAACAATATTTTCACACAGTGCAAAGTCTGGGTAATCAGCGGGACGCTTTACTTACTTTTCAGCTAGCAGTAACAAAATAACAGAACCATCTTTAAGATCAAATATAGCAGGGGTATTCCAGTTACTGGTACCGTAAATGTAACATTGCGTAGGCGTTGTTAGTACCAAATGGTCGTACCTCATAGCTAATTGTATAACCCTTTCGGGTAATTCTAGTTGCTCAGTGGTGTCGTCTAAAATATTTTTAACGGTAACAAGTTTTTTTTCGTTAACCAACGCAGTGTGATGTTGATAAGTAACTTCTCTTTCGACTACGTGAGCGAAAAGGACTTGACCGTTGGCACAAGCAGCTGCTAGTTGAGTACCGTCTGCGGACCAGGCCATTTTGTATATGCAACCAGTGTTGGGTTTGTCCAAAGATCTGGACCACTGAAAAATTTGTAGGTTAACAGATTATTTATATTAAAATGGATATTATTTACTCCTGAATAATCGCAAAGTCTTAAAGTATTATAAGTTCCCACTGTGAAAAGATCTCCGGCTGGTGACCATGCAATTGAGGTTATGTGATTGCCGTGGAAGCCGCTGGAGAACATCAAACGACCTTGACTATCCCAAACGCGGTATTTGCAGTCTTCTCCTCCTGATACAATCAACTCGGATACAGGACTCCAAGCTAGACTAATGACGATGGCATCGTGAGCTTTCCACTAAAAATAATATAAAACTATTCGTACTAGGAACAATATTTTTTTAAGTTACCTTAAGAGGTTTCGTATTCGGTGCCAATTGCTTAACCACCAAACATTTCCCTTGAGAATATGCTATGGCTTGACTGTCTGGAGACCAGGAGGCGCTGTAAACGGAAGTTTCACTGGACACGACAGTGCTTCTCAACATCCCACTTCTGGACCAAATCTTTATCATACCGTCTTCTCCAGCTGAAACAGTAAATTGAGTTTAGGGTATTTCAAGATGTTTTGGTTACTTTTATACCTGTTAAGAGTCCAGTACCATCGTTACCCCATTGCCCAACCAAAATAGCCCCATTGTGGGCATCTACGGATCGTTCAATCCTTCCTGCTTTGTTGAGAATGTGAAATCTACCATCGGTAGCTGTGACCAGTATTAAATCTCCGTGTTTGCTCAAAGATCCTCCGGTTCTTGGTAAAAATTGAAGATCTGTGGGGCAAATTTCATCACTGAATTTGGTTATTTTCGTAGGCTGGTTCGTCGATACTGACCACGAAAGGATTTGGTAATCGTCACTATATGGGGATGAAATTAGACAATGTTAATAAGTAAATTTTTCTAACAGCCGACCTCCTGTTTTATGCGTACACCCTGTACAAAATTAATCATTTATACAGGGTCACATTTGTCAATTCTTGATCCAGTGGTGTACATTTGAAAAAATATGTCGCTTTTCTCCTCCCATTTTTCACGCCACTGGCATTTGTAGCTATGTTTAATTAATTTTGTTTTCCTCAATGTTTTTCACGTAAAAAACACATAACCTTTACATATCAAAAAATGTGTAGTTTTCAAGATATTTAATGTTTTCATGAAGTCTGCAACCTAATTTTTTAATAATAAAATGAAAAAAATATCTTTTTAATAACCTTCAAACTACTAATGGTTAAAATATGTATCAGAAACTAATTTGTGAAGCAGCAATGCATCTCAAACATTGTGGGAAGACTCTCAAAAATATTTGTCCAAACTTGTGCTTTTATTATTGAAAATGATGTTGCAAACTTCATGAAAACATTGAATATCTTAAAAACTACACATCTTTTGATATGTAAAGGTTGTGTGTTTTTTACGTGAAAAACATTAAGGAATACAAAATTTATTGAAAATAGCCACAAATGCCAGTGGCGTGGAAAATGGGAGGAGAAAAGTGACATATTTTTCCGAATTAACACCACTGGATCAAGAATTGGCAAATGTTTTTTCATCAAAATATGCTTTTTTACATTTAAAAACAACCTGCCAAATATCAAATCAATTTATTCACCCATTTTAAAGTTATCAAATAAAAACATTTAAATTTTTGTAACTTCAACACCCCGTATTTCGAAAAGTAAATAAGCTGGACCCCTCAATTCTTATAAATCATTTCGTCCAATTTTACGATAGGTATCTACATGCAAACGTTGTAAGTGTCATTTGAAAACACCCTGTATATCACACCTAAATGTCTTCTTCATATATTTTTTTTTATATTTACTTATTTGAAATCTTTTGAAAATTAAAAATAATTTAATTCTGAATCAAGTTGAATTGAAACTACATCCGTCTTATCAATGTCACGATTACCAAGAAACACAATTTCATCAGACACATATTTTTTATTTATTTATAACATATATGTGCATATAACTATGGCGGATTCGATTGAGAGTAAAACGTATTTTATTAAAAACATTCCTATCAGTTCTAAGTATAAACAAGTTAAATGACGATGTTAACCGTGATTTTGGTTTTAAGTGTTTTGGCAAGTGTTCATGCAACTAAAGGTTTGTTTTTAATTGTAATTATTTGTGGTAATTTACAGCAATTACAGGTAAATCTAACTGTTGATCTCATTTTCTATCACATTTTAAAATTAATTTAAAAGCAAATTGCACAATCTTGCTATAAAAATACGAAATTAAAAACTATTAACTTTAAAAATGTTAAAAATGAAAAATTCAGGTTAAAACATTAAGATTTCCCCCTGTTTTTCAAATAATTACATTACTTTAAAGTATTTATGAAATTTTTGAAAAAAAACTTAAGATATTCAAAGACTTTTCGAAACTTTTTTGTTCATTTTAACTTAGGTAGTATTGAAATAGTTGTAAAAATGATCTAAAAGTATCAATTCAACCTTCAGTCTTAGCAAGCTCATTTGCAATAATTTGTTCAATAAAAATATGTCGTGAGTATGAAAAAAATTTATAATTTTAATGATAGGGGTGATTGTATTGAGATCTGCGCGTTTTACATCAATTTCCTTCATTTAAAATTAACGGGTTGGAGGTCAAGACAATCATTGTATACATAGTTGATACACGTGATAAATTGAATATACAGTGTGGAAAAACCAAATTCTATAACGAATAAATGAAAGCTTGTTGGGAAAAACTCTTGGACACTTTATTATACCCGTGCGGGCATAAAGAGAAAAAATTTTTCATCAACATCTACGTAGTTTTCGTATTCCATGTCGTAAGCTTATGTAGACTTTTTTGGCAACATATTTTCAGTTGCTTTTTCGATAATTTCGTCGGGAATTCCAAAATTTTCGTTCATTTTTACTTCTAACTTTGACACATATAAAAATTATTGTAATTTTATGACTTTTACGTCAACATTCACATATTAACGCAACTTCCTTTATATTATTATAATTTCCCCCTAGACTTTATTCCATTTGGTCGTTCCACACTGTATAATATGTTTATCACAAATATATAAAGTGTCTTATCAAAAGAAACAATTATTAGACTACAAATACGTCAAATTTCCAGCTCATGCGCTGTTGCCAGATCTTAATTTTTATCCTCAATATACAGTATATTTTCCAAACGATTCAATTCTTTTACAGATCCTATTGATTTCGATATCGAAACCTGCGTGAAAGTATTTTATTCAAAAGAAAATATCTACAACATTTACTGTTTAACGTACTTAGATGACGAAGAATCTTTAGGAATAATGACAGATCACAATGACACAGTCATTTTTAAAAAGAATCCAGACTTGATGGACGAAAGTAAAATATGCGCCAACGTACTTTCGATACAGGGTGACGAAAAACATTGTATCGGTTCCATACCGATTAACTGTTTGACCTTGGACGAGAATCCCAAAAGTAGATTTGTGAAAACGCCGGAAAACGTGCCTTGTAAAGAAGTTTCTTTAGAAGATTCGCCGATTTATTGTATTGGGTTCCGAAACGGTGATTTTACTTTGGTACTTTATTGCAAACCTGTTATTGCCTATCTTCGAAGAACTGTGTTTTACATTCCTGATAAAAAGCCCAAAAGAGAATGAGTGAATGATCAAATTTAGTTTTATATTTAGTATAAACAATACATAGTATGCCGGGAAATCGAACAAATACATCTTGCAACACTGTACCCAAGTATAGTTGGATAATTTGAGCGGTACATACGAACTGAGAGAACGTGAGCATGAGAGACGTTGTCATACAGTAGCTTTTGACAGTGTTTCGCAGTGTAATATTATGCTACAAGCTTCTTAGGGCACCAGAAAACAGACTGCGCCATGTAGTAAATGACACTGTTAATCCTCTTGTTAAAACTTTGCCGATATATTTAAATGGTATTATTTTGTATTATTATTTGTTATAACTTTTAATATATTTATTATAAACAAGTGTTGAAAGAATAAAAAAAAGAAAACACCCCGATATTCACACTATATTTTCACCTACGACTAAAAACTTCAAACAATATGTATGGTTCATACAACAGCCTTTTTGGTGTGCGTCATCGTTTGTTAATGTCTTTCTAACACATTACGTGGAAAGAAATGCAAAAAAAGTCAGGTCTTTGATTAATCCTAATCAAAATATCGCAATAATGAACCGTTCAAATTTATTACAAACGTCAATCCTAATCATTGACTTACCAAAATTTGATTGGTTGATGTTCAGATTAAGCGTAAGCGCGACCTATCAATCGGGAGAAATTTCTTTGTTTAAAATAGGCATGCAGATATACCTTTCGTATTGTCAATGTGTCTGACATCTTTTTCTACTGTCCCACTGACAGTTCTTGTCAGGTCTGTACTTTGTTGTTCACGGTCAATTATTATTTATGAAAAGTTAATATGAATATTATTGTTATATTTATTCGAATAATACAAAAATATGCCTAGATACACGGAAAAACATTAGCATTTTGAATGTTCTCAAGTATTTTAAGTTTAGAAAAAGAAGCTGGTAACTATTAATTTCATAGCCTTGTCGAATTTTGCTGAATGCGATCCTGGTGATTTTATTTATCAAATTTAGGGTTAAATATGTGTCAAAATGGCAAATAAATTAAACGACATACCCAAAACCCGAATATACGTCACAAACGATGACGCACACCAAAAAGGCTGTTGTATGAACCATAAATATAAATCATATATTTACCCAGCTGAATAGACTTCTTCAGTGCTACTCCATCCGATACACGTGACTGGGGCCTTGTGAGCGGCCTTCTCGGCTAAAGTAATTTTGAACCTCATTTTCAAATTATTTATTTCACTTTACACTAACACGTTTTCTCTAAAATCTACATAAACATCTGTAAAGTCTTCGAACTCGATACGAAGACGTCAAAATCAGTTTGTTTGTATTGAAGTTGTCAAGACAACAGTTGCAAGTCAACATTTACGATTATACCCAGTGAGAAAAGTTACGATAGAGAGGATTAAGGAGTGAAATTTTAATGGAGAGGTAATCCCAGTGAAAAGGGGATAATATAAGTTTGGAGGATTTTATTTGCCAGGACTGTATTTTTGTTTAAGATCCGATAATGTGGAAATAATGAACAATCCTTTGTCTTTGGTGCGAAATTACTACTAAGGTAGCTCTATTATGTTCGCGGTGTTTCGAATTATCATCATCATCATCATCAGCTCGAAATCGTGGTTAATTATTACTTGAAACAAAGGGATGGAAAATGGAAATCTAATGCACATTTGGCATTTGTTGAGATAATCAAATTAACAAGCAAACGAGATCATATCTTTTTTTCAAATAAAATGTACAATCTTAAGTCTTATTGTATATTGGGTGGTTTTAATCCCATTTAACACTGCCCCGAAGGCGCGAGTTGTGGTTAGGACGGGTCCCGTATTCCTAGAACCCCATCTGCGTAATCTTATTTATACGACCGCCACCGAAACCGCCCACCGGAATTGTTTGGCGAAAGGGTGTCGACCGTCTATAGGCAGTTAGATTTATTTCGAAACATCGGGTGTATCGATATCGCTAATATATAAATTGAATAAGTAATTTTATTTCAAATAACATTAATAATAAATTAACATGGAAATCTTAAAATTAAAAGTTTTCGAATTCGTCTTTGAACTGATTGTGTTCACTTATTTTAAGCGGTTCTTCTTCGTAATTATCAAAATTGCTAGTATCGCTGATTGATTTCAAAGCTGGCTTGAACGGTGGATCCACCTGTCTGTTATAGATGGCCATAAAGTCAGTGTCTTTGAACCATCGGTGACTCTTCAAATCTTGAGTACCATTTTTCAAATTACCATATCTTAAATAATAGAAAAACAATATTAACATTCTTGAATTGAAGTCAAATTAACTCCACACAATTAATTTGGGAAAGAAGAAGTGTTTGAACGTTTTGAATCTCCCATTAAAGGATATGTGTCTAAATCTTCCAGGCGAAAGTTTATGAAATAAGGGAGAATTAAAGAAAGAGGAGATGCTAGTAATTTCATAATAAGAATCATTAGAATCAGATTAGAGTCTGAAGGTTGATGGAAGGGTATATTTTTGAAAACTGTGAAAGGCTGGGATGGAAGAAGTAGGTAAAGTTATCGGGACTTCTTCAAAGGAAAACTAAGGAAGTATTCTAGGATGGAATGGAGCAGCCCTCTCCAAAGATTCTCTGTCTCCTGGAGTCCAATACCTCACAGTCAGTTATACAGTCCCATTTTATGCAGCTGATATCTTAGCAGATTAGAAATGCGCAAAAGTATTGCAGGAAAGGTTTGGCGGAATCAAGTTTGAAAAGAACAAAAGAGTAATGTATAAAATGGATATACCTTCTACTTAAATCTAATTGTAACGTATTTTGTATGAGATGCTGTAATTCAGCGGTGAACGTTGCTGGGCATTTGTATTTGCCAGCTATGATTTTTTCGTAGACCCTCATGACGTCAGCTGATGCAAAGGGGGCATATCCAGCATTCATTTCAAATAATAACACTCCAAACGACCACCAATCTACTGCCGATCCATATCCTTTGCTAAGTATGATTTCAGGCGCGATATATTCAGGTGTACCGCATAGTGTCCAAGTACGTCCTCTAACTATCTGCAAATTAAATAAGAGATAGATCTGAAAGTTTTTATGGAGATGGAGATACTCACCTTACAAAAACCTAAATCAGCAATTTTTAGATAACCTTTGTTGTCTAAAAGAATGTTCTCCGGTTTTAAGTCTCTGTATATTATGTCACAGAAATGAAGAAATTCTAGCGCTAGCAATATTTGAGCCGCATAAAATCTTGATAAAACTTCCGTAAATCTACGCATCCTGAAATTTGTTTTTTTTTGTGAATTTCTACATTTAAAAAGATTCTTGAACTACCTTCTGAGGTGTGTAAACATCTCTCCGCCATTAACAAACGGCATTACTAGGTATATGTAGCTGTTATCTTTATAACATGCGTGCAAGTGGACTACGAAAGGAAAGTTGAGAGAATCTAACATCCTTTTTTCGAACAGGGTGTGCTCCAATTGTTTCAATTTCATTATTTTTATTTTTGAAATGCACTTCATGGCATAGTACGAGTCCTTTTCGTGGCCAGATTTTTGAACCAGGTACTGCAAAACATTATTTTTTACATATTTAGCTCCATAATGATATATATTCTTCACACCAGTGAATAATGAAAAAGAATTCATTCTCGTTAGCCAATCACATTCTATTATTATCAGAATTCACGCTTTAATGAATTAAATGTAAATGTAAAAATGGATTACAGTAGTTATATTTAGTTATAACTCCCAATTATCATTTATAAAAGTAAGGGTTTCGATTAAAACTATATGTTAAGTATCCAAACATGCTCTATAGCCTAGTGGTAGAAATAGTTGACTCTGGCGGGGACGATTGGGGTTCGATCTACACTGGAAGCTTTCTTTTTTTAGTCGTGGAGAAAGTATTGTCTTTTACTTGTGTAGAATGGCTAATATTCACTTGGATGATTCCAAAACTCACTCGCTCGTTTTGGAAACTTCATCCGCGTGAATAATAGCCATCATTCTGCACTCTAGAATATACTAATCTAATACTAAACTAATATTGATTTAAGATAATTCTTACCACGTGTCCGAAAGAACCAGTACCTAATGTCTTTATTCTAGTGTAATCTTGGAGACCTTCTGAATCAGAAATGGACTTTCTTTCCCAATTTGTATAAAACTCTTCTCTCAACTTTTCTAAAATGTCATTGTAAGCCGATTTGTTTTTGCCTTTCTAAAAATAATTTCAAAATAACATTATTTCTCAATGACCTTCAGGACTACACTTTTGTGTTAATTCTACAGCTTTAATTCAACCAAAAAGAACATTTACAAAAGACAGAGTAACTTACCCTAGAAAAATCCTTAAAGAATATCATATTTAGCGGAATTTTGAAGAAGAAAATAATGAAAAATCCAGTTAAAATGACTCCCTAACCACGCACACCCCTTCCGGATACTAACTAGTTACCTCCATAGTGTTTTCGCTCAAGTTCTCGAGCTGGTGGACAGAACGATTATGGTAGGAACCGAGCCCATTGAATCGAAATGATTTTTAGTTGAATAATCAAATTAAATCTAAATATAGGTAGGTGAACGTGGACTGTTGTTCTGTAACCACACTGGTGGTGGTTATTGGCTAATAATCCCGTAAGTTTGAACAAGGAGCTAAATGCGCACCTAGAGGAATCTTATACTTACCGATAAAGCGGAGGTTGCAAGTAATTTGTTATCGTTGGAAGTTTTCATTTCAATTTTTGCTCTTAATTACTATTTTTTTTTACCTAAAATTGAAATACTTTTTGATGGGTGAATGTGACACAATATTATTTACATGGAAACAAAATTTATGAAAAATCCAGTCATCCAAAGCAATCCAGAGTACAAATATTTATTAAACGATATTACAGATATTTAAAACATCAAAATATAATCTGAAAGAGATCAAAGAGCTAGAATATGGCTAAAATCATAGAATTATGACAGTTATGACGTCTCCAGTTTGTATAATTTTTGCTTCCATTTTTACTCCACCTTTTATATACTTTGGGTATTACTTACGTTGTATTTTTTTCAACACAGCAATTAATTTGTATCTCTATTTGGTACACAACCCTTCTTAACACCCTTCAATGCTCTCGTGACAGATTTGAATTTACTCCATCCATTAATTCGATATAGTCAGCCAAAAGGGGCGTCAATTCAGACATATTGACATCCTAAAATATTATGCTAATATTTAGGCCCTGATCACACTCATATATCAAAGCATATTGAAATGGGATAATGTACAGGGTGACTATCCTGAAATCCCTCAAAAAAATTCAAGACTATTTCATTCAAGAAACTGTGATTTGTCTTAAAAACTTGATGTTGATGAAGCATGCTTTGGATCAGCTACAAAGAGCAATAAATTTACATGAACCACCCCTCTTAATTGTGGAATTTATCATTTTTATCCAGAGCAACCCTGTATGCCGCAGCTGGAAATTATATTGGATATCACTTGTCAAGGCAGTCACTCCAAAGGGCTGAATTCAATAAACATACTCGTCTAACATTCTCCATTCCTTTTCAACGGTCTACAAATAGGTCTATTGTGGGAGATTCAGGGTATGATAACAGATCAAAATGGTTTATTCGATTTGCATTTTGTGCCGCAGGAGATTTTTTTGGTTGAAGTTTTAATTTTTGTTATTTGTAGCACTTACAAGTCCTCTTTTCCTTTTCCATTGCAATATTTTCTATTTAGTCCTATGTTCCAATATTTATGGATCGCCCTGTAAATCGATTTCAACTTGTACTTAGAAACAACCCTAGGAAACAAACAAATCCACCCTTACAAACGACATAAAAGCTAATATTTGAAAGATACAAATCTTAAGATCAAATACAACATAAAACTCAAAATATAGTAACAGAAATATCTCTTTGATAAGTAAATCTATGAAAAAAAAACCTTTATGTATTTGACAGACGGATAAACCACCCCAATTTCCCAGTTCTCCCTCTTTTCATCCCTACAGGCATAAAGTTCTGCGGACTTGGATATGTTGAAAATGCATCGAAGAAAACTAAAAATTTAATTTCACGGAAACATTATTAAATTGACGCTGAGGGGTTCTTACGCACTTAAGTCGAGAAGGGTCTCCACACAGGAACGTATCTGTAAAATGACATTTTTTATTACTCGACTCAATATCGAGGAAAGAATTTTTCGAAATATATTAAGACTGTTACATTAAAATTAGAGAACTTTCGATTTCAGGCAATTTTATATGAAAATTGAGAATATTTTCCAAAGTAGCTGTCAAAAACAAGCAGTAAAGGAGAAAACGAGGCTGCTAAATGGTTGGTTCTCAATCCCTGATAAGGTTTTGGTTCACAAAAAAGTCTTTCAGCTTCTTCAGTCTTGATAGTTTGTTTGCCACTTCATTTCCTTCTATTATAGTTGGTCCAGGAATTCACAGGAAGATGACAATGTTGTTTTCGCTAACCTAATTTAACCTACATAATCTTCTAGTAGGTACTTTAGTCCTATTTTCCGGAGGAATAAAGGATCTCTTTCTCTCGGCTTTACCTATTTATTCCAATATTACATTGGGGCTGATTCCGGGAAAGGGTTCAGGCCCCTAGAAAAATATTTCAGACCCCCTTTGTTAGTTCATCTGCTATTTCTATTCCAGTGTGTCCTGGAATCCATAGTAAGGTAACCCTGGCGTGGATTTCCGCTTGAAAGATACTTGGAGTTTGTCCCAAGCTTCCAGAGTGTTTGGTTCCTGGCCCACACACTCGATAAGAAAAAAAAGGACAATAAAAGTCCATCTCTGCACGGAAAAATCACCCTGCATGGTCGATGTTGCCCTTGTAAAGTTTAATGAATTGTACAGCATTGTTAGTTGCAGGAGTGCGTTAGGGAGTGACAAAAGTATGTGGGGAAGGTGGTGTTACATTTATAGATTTTCGGAAACAGCGGTTAAGTGCCATTTTGAGTTCCGAGGGATGTATATATTGTGTAATGATGGTGTGAGAATCATTTCGACTGATTTATGTAGTTTGAACGGGTGATTGAAAATGAGGAGATCCAGAAGTCTTTTGCTGCCACAAATAAAGGATAATTTTTATTTTGTTTTTATTGTAAAAAAAAACTTTTAATACGATTTAAATCAACCCCTGAACCGACTTATTTTAGTTACCCTCAGTTGATAAATGGTTTCAATTAAAATCCGATGTCGGTAGGGGCTTAATAAACAGATTGTAATTTTTGTAACTTTCGATTATTTCAAATCCTATTAATATTTCGCCGAATGCTGTGCAACGATAAGCTTAGGAATTTAGGGTGACTGGTTTTTTGAAGGGGATCAAGTGTAGGTTGGTTCCGTAATCTTATAAAATGAAACGTTCCATTCTTTTTCATTATTTTGTACAAATTTATTTGTAGTAACTTGTTTTTGCGTTTATATTGTTCAGTATAAAATTTTTAGTGTTTTAAAAAGGACAAAAAATGGAGGAAAATTGAAAAACCTTCGTTGAGGTTCTCCCTTGAATGAATTTACATAAAAATCCCCCAAAACCAGACAGTTTAACATATTTTTTGACAGATATAAAACCGTATAAAGTGGTAATAGTGAATACTACGCTCGCTTTTGATAATTAATGCTGCCATTCTTTTTGTTCGAAGAGATTCACGTATTGCACTTCGGGTGGATATAATGATAATCCTCCGAATATTATCCATCCCCTATTTCCGAAAGCATATCTAACGTAAAACGGCGCAGTTAAATTCAAACTTACTTTCCCGTCTCGAATTGGGATTAAATCCAACAAAGCAATTTTCTGGCTTGCCCAAATTATTTAAAGTGATTTGTGAGAACAGAATAATATATATTATATAGATGGAATTTATTCACCCGTGTCATTTTAGGTCTAATTTTAAATTACGTATTAACAGAAAAGAAGAGTTTGTTGGTTCTCTCCAATGGAAATACAGCTCTACATTTTTTATGTCCGCGCAAGACAGTTGCCAACTTCACGTGGCATTCTTTCTATTCTATATACTTTGACTGTAAAATGAAAATCACGAGAATTGCCGTCGTCTTTAATGGGAACTTTATGAAGAAGCGTCTAGACAAGATAATTGATGCTACAAAAAAACATTTATTGTTCAGGGCTGATTAAGTTTTCAGAAAGAGATTAACGTAAGCAGTTTTATGAGTTTTGGGATTTGTTTTCGCATAAAATAGACTATAACTGATGAATATTCAAGTTAATCAGTTTATATTTACATCCTGACGAGCCGCCACTGGTAAAAGTGGTGAAAAACATACAGGAGATGCTCAAAATATTGTTCGTTTACTGTTTCAATCTCTACAAAAAAACAGTGAGATTTATTTCTTCTTATTCGAATTATTCGTTTGAGAAATAATTTTATTGAGTACAAAAACATTATTATTTACAAAAAACATCCTTTGGATATTCTTTAAAGGATTTTTGGTATTATCTGCACATCCTCGACTGGTACGCCGAACGATTTTAATAGAAATATCTGGAAAGTAATAAATAATGGAGTTGTTCGCGTAGAGATGACTACGTCGGATAGAAAAAATACTCAAGAAGCTCGTTAATTAAAATTGTTTGACGCGAAATTAAAATTTTCCAAGTCGAGTACATATTTTCTATGAATTACTGCACTTGTTGTTAAAGCAAACATATTAAGTAATGAATATTTTTCCATGAAATTTTGGTCACATCTGTTTAGAGACACTCTGAATTTTTCCAATAAAAAAATCGCTAATAAAAAATCTCGATCTGTTTAGAGACACTCTGAATTTTTCCAATAAAAAATCGCTAATAAAAAATCTCGATTTTCGACTACGAAAAAAAATATCGTAGTATGCCCTAAAAATTGGAATAAACATTTCAAATTTTTTCCCAAGGTAGACCTTTTAGTACTCGACATTTCAAAAAAAAAAATCTGTTCACAACTTCAAATTTTAGGAGGGTGTTTCCATTAAAAATAGGTCACACTGTATATATTCAATCAACAAAATGAAGCTTGTACTAAAAGGGATACCAACCTTTAAACTTTACGTGGTGTGAGTGAATGGTTTAATCAAGCCCTTTTGAAATCCCAAGGAAAATTAACTATGTCTTCGACTTCCAACTTCCTGGCAAATTAGAATTGACGATGATGGGAGTTTCCCTACTTTTTTCCTACTATAATTTCCACAGGAGAAAATGTTTTAGTGAAGTTTTATCTTCTTTCGTATGGACTGTTGATGGATCATTCGATTTTGATGATCCATCAATACTCCCTCTTATTTTATTGCGCTTTTACCTTACAGATACCTCTGAGGAGATTATAATCCATCAATTTAAAGTATTGTTTTAAGAAATCCAGCAATTCTGGAGGATTTAACATAAAACAACTCAAAATTTTCCTAAATACGCCACTTCTGATATTAATTTAGCCACAAAAATGGTTGGCCTCTTCATAATGATTGTGTGAAAAGTTACGATTTTGAACGGGATCGGCGTCAATGATCGAGAAACTTGAGTGAATTACATTCATTAGAAACATTATAATTTCAAACACGTCCCAGCTTTTCAAAAGTTTTCGGCCTCAGTGAAAAGTATTTTATTTTCCGACAAAAACTAGATACAGCGGTGTTGCAAAGTTTCTTTGAAAGTAGAGGATGATAATATATGATTCAGGAATACAAACTGAAGACATTTTGATAGAAAATGGTTAGAAAAACTATTTAGGGCTTTAGGTGAGGGGATGAAATTTATTTTGGCAAGGTTTAATGGGAGACAATTATAGATACTCATGTGAAGCAGTGACCTCAATGTAGACTTCAAGAAACTCGTAATATTGGAGAAGGAGGAATTTGGATTTGGTAGAATGGAAAGGGAAGTGATGCTTTTTACATTCCATGTAGGATTTGGCAATACTGTCAGATTAAGCTTTCTTTATCGACTCGTAAAATCTTTGGGAGTAAATTGGTCTTATTTGAAAAGATGTTTTTGCGCGACCCCTTTTCGATTACCTACTGTGGGCGTAGAAGGTTTTTTTTTCTTTAAAAAAGCTTCCAAAGACGCACAATTAAACTAACAAACTGATGTGATGAAAGTCCAATAAGTACGTGATTTTAGAAAAAATTCTTAGTAACACATAGAAAAAATTCTTAGTAACACATTGGTAATTTTTGGTGAATTTCATTAGCAAACAAAAAGAATTTAAACTTTCCCGAAAAAGTTCTAATTGAATTTCGGAGAATTAACGGTTTTACTTATTAAACTTTTTTTTTCTGCTTCGAAATTTTTGAAGAGAATATTGTCGCCCTTTGGAAAAGTCACACTTCAGTATTTTACCTAAATTAAAAGTTTCTTGCATCAGTGCGCACAGTGAAAAAGGAAAAAGTTCATGATCTCTGTCAAGGAAAAATCGCGAGAATTTCGAACAATGAAAAAGTTTTTGTCCCCCTCTAACTGTCTACACCCATTTGTGCCTTCTTCGACAATTCTTTAAAGTTTAAGAAGTTTAAGAATACTATTCTTATAAAGGGGAGCTCGAATTTTATACTAAACACACTACAAGCTCGCTGTCTGACAAGGAGGTACTTACTTCCATCATCTAACTCCTGGACTCTATTGATGCTTAAATATTCAATAATTTTTTTGATTTTAAATGGCTTTTGCTTTAAAATATGATTCAATAGCATTTTTAACTCTTCTGTAAAACACCTCAGAACTGCTTGTTTTAAAGTTAAACAATTGATCCACTGTTTTCCCATTTTCTAGTTGGTCTGTGGAAGGAGCTTGGTCCTTGTCGAGTAGTTGAATATTTTTTCTGGATCAATTCGAACGGATTTTCTATTTCTTTTCTATATTTTTCAAGAAGTTTCGTATCTCCATGCTCAATAAGACTTTCATGAATTGAATTTAAATTGCCTTTAACCAGAAATTCCCAATTTATACTAGCCTTAATAGATTCGTATAAAACGTTGTGCAGCTTTTTTGAAATATTGTTAAAAGTTTCAGGATCTTGGTCTTTGAGCGCGAAAGACATTGCGTGTAACATATTCGGCAATGCTGTGAATCCATGACTTTTTTCCTATCATATAATCGATATCCTGCTTTTTTCATATTTTCTAAAACGACAATTTCGAAATTTTCAAAATATTTATAACCGTAACAATTTGGGAATGATTCGAACAAATCCGTGATTCCTTTGTTTACTTGCAATTTACGATAAAGAGGAAAAACAGTGCAGTACATTACAATTTTATTGGAAAATACCAATATAGATAATTTTAACTACCATGGCACTTAAGTTCGTGTATATCAGCAAAATAAAATTGCGTTTATATCATTTCCCGATAATTTAAAAAATGTTCTCTCTTCAAATTTCCTGTTCACCTAACCAAAGCAATCGTTGCAACTCGTTTAACTGTAAACTTTTCCTCAATTATAGATCAAAGTCGTACAAAAGCAAAACCAGAATAAAGGGGGATGTCACGTGCCACACGCTAGACAGTAATTAGTTTTATTTAGAATTTTGATTGTAGCCCCCTCTGCAACTACCCTCTCTCATAATATATTGTTTTAAATGGGGAAAATTTGTAATTACGCTTAGACAAATCGAGTTAAAAAAGCTTAAAAAGTTCTTTTTGTACTGCTGACTGAGGAGAATCTTCGTGTCTTTTATATAATCGTTGGTGATTTTTTAAAAATTCAATTCCAAATAAATATCACGTATTTTTGTATAAAGGTCACTATTATGGCCCAACACATCTCACCGTCCTGCTGTTGACAGAGGACAATCCCGCAAGGAAACGAAAAAAAAAAACCCTCTGAAAGGTATAGACAGAATCGCTCGCGGCAGTGCATGTCCTCCTCCTGCGTGTCCTGCATTAGCCTTCAAAAGGACTCATTCTCAAAAAATATGTGCACGATCTGTAGACGTTTTGGTACGTGATAAGCATGAAGAGGGATGATGATGAGTGGCAGGATTCTGAAAGTAGAAGGGGCTTTTAATTAAATAGAAATTCTTTTGGTGGAATGTCTCGAGTAGATTTCGAGATAATTTGATAATTCAATATAGAGGTTGGATATTTTAAAACTAGATGTCGCTACCGTTATTTTTGAAGTTTTCGTTAATAAATTTGACAGTTAAAATTGTACAGTTTATAAAAATGGTTTTAAAAAGTGCTTTTCAAAAAGTATTGCAGTCTAATACAAACTTCAACAAAGTTACTATGACAAATCTTCCTGCTTTCCACCACGTGCCTATAGTTGTTGAACAATCAGGAAGAGGAGAAAGAGCTTTTGACATTTATTCTAGGTAAGTTCCAAAACTTTTATATAATCTTTCTTACATTTTCCATTTTAGATTATTAAAAGAAAGAATTGTATGTCTAATGGGTCCTATAAACGACATTAGCAGTTCTTTAATAATAGCCCAACTCTTATTCCTCCAATCTGAATCTTCATCAAAACCCATTCACATGTATATAAATTCACCAGGAGGTGTAATAACTTCAGGATTAGGAATTTACGACACCATGCAATACATCCTTCCACCAATAGCTACCTGGTGTGTAGGTCAAGCTTGTAGTATGGCGTCTTTATTATTAACAGCAGGTGGTTATGAAATTTGGTACTTTTTCGCGACAAATTTTGATATTCCTTATAAATTTTTAGGTACAAAAGGTATGAGGACGTCCCTTCCTAATGCAAGGATTATGATACATCAACCTTCTGGTGGGGTTGTTGGACAAGCTACTGATATCAAAATTCAAGCAGAAGAAATTTTGAAACTGAAGAAACAAATAAATTGTCTATACGAGAAACACACTGGGATGCCTTTGGAAAAAGTGGAAGCTAGCTTGGAAAGGGATAATTTCATGACACCTTCAGAAGCTCTAACTTTTGGATTGATAGATAAAGTTTTAACTAAACCCATACAAAAAGATTCTCTTGAAGTATCAGATACAAAAACAACGGATTTGAACACTTTTATCAATATTCCTAAGATTGATAATGAAAAAAATCCTCCTAAACCTTTTGTCTGATATTTTTTCGACCTGTAAGTTTTTAAAAGTTAATAAAAAATGTTATTTTTGAAGTTTATACGGCAACAATGTGAAGCGCACTAACTACAACTGTTGGAATTCATTTCAAAACTTCTTGGACCACGTAATCCCTTTACTATACCATAAAATGCACGTGTTTGCAGCTTTACAGACAAAATGCAACGATTTACATGAAAATGTGAGAAACTTTGTTAATCATGCCACCTAAATTTAAAGCTTAATCTCAAAAAGACCACAGATTGATTTAAATTATTTTTATTAGGATATTACATGTAATTCATGAGTTTGTGAGTTTTCGTAAGCAAATTTTGCGATATTTTTTAAATGTTCTGACATAGAAGGACCTGTTTCTAGTACCAGGTTATGAAAATGACCGTCTGGCATTTGTAAGAGTTTGTGTGGATGATCGAACTCAACTATATTTCCAAAACTCATCACTAGAACTTTATCGGAATCCATAATGGTGTTCAATCTATGAGCTATTGTTAGAACAGTACAGCTTTTAAATCTCTTACGAATTGTTGTTTGAATTAAAGCGTCCGTTCTAAAATTTCAACAAAATTTATCAATAATTTTATCAATATTTCACTATAAAACTTCACCTTTGATCTACATTAGCAGTCGCTTCATCCAACACTAATATTTTATTATTCTTTAATATAGCTCTAGCTAAACATATGAGTTGTCTTTGACCCAAACTGAAATTACCTCCTCCTTCTGCTACTATCAAATCCAAAGTATCAATGCTCTCTTTCAACTCTACCTAGTACAAAAATTTATAAATTCAAACATTCCATATTAATTTTAAATCTCACCTGTTCTAAAACATGCCAAATTTGATCGTCATCATATTCACCAAACGGATCCAAATTGTATCTGATTGTTTCTGAAAACAAGACCGGTTCTTGAGGTATGATTGATATTCGTTTTCTTAAATCTGTTAGTCCCAGTTTTGTTGTATCGACTCCATCTATAAATATAGTGCCTTCGATCGTCGTTAATCGAAATAGAGCTGCTGTCAGTGATGATTTTCCTGCACCTGTTCGTCCTACTATACCAATCTAAAAAACAAAAAGTTAAAGCAGGAACTCCTGGTCCTGAGAAAAGAAAATTGACATACCTTTTCCCCTGGCATTGCAAAAAAGTTCAAATTATTCAAAACTGGAGGTTCGTTTTCAACGTATTTGAGAGACAAATTTCTAAATTCTATGCGACCTCTTCTTGGCCAATGATCCTTAGGACGTTTTCCTGAAAATTAAATTAGAGAAAAAAGTTTCTGAAGGAAGCTGGTGAATATTACTCACCTTTGGTGGTTTCAAAAGGTCCTTCCTGGTCCAACTTAGTATACTGAAGAATCCTTTCCACACTAGTCATCTGATTTATAACTTCAGCTGTTTGTTTCATGCCATACTGTAACATACCAGTGAGTGCCATACATTGAGATATAGCTAGACCAGCTAAACTACCATTTACATTAGAATCTACAACATTTTTCAACTAAGTATCTGAATTATCAACTGTTTCTTTAAAAAAAACTCACAAACATCCATAATAACCAATCCATAGGTAACGACAGCTAAAAATAGTACAGCTATGAGATCCAACCATAGTCCGAAACAACTTATGCATGCTATAGTTAAATACCAAGCAGAAGTGTGCACATCCTGGTGGTGATCAAATTCTTCCCTAAGCATTTCTTCAGCTTTTGAAGCTCTTATAGTAGACATACCGTTCAAGGTTGAATTTACGTGTGAAAATACAGGAGATTTTGCTACAAGAAAAAAACAATAAAAGAAAATATCAACTCTGACCATCAGTTACTTACCAATTCCTTCCAGATGCTTCAAAACCTTTGCTGTCAAAACATACCAAGAATTGAATTTTAAAAAAACCACCCCTAATAATACTATAGCAACAATCATAATAGGACTAGAGATAGCTATGTTTACCAGTATTCCAATAACTAATAAAAGTAACTAAAAGATAAACAACTAATAATTTTAATAAGTAATAAAGTACAATCAAAACTTACTGATACAGCATCATGCAAAGCTCTCGGTAGAACCTCATCAATAGCTCCCATGTCCTTAGAGAATCTGTTGAGAATCCTACCACTTGGATTTGTATCAAAAAACCTCATCGGAGCTTGTAGTAAAGAGTTAAACATTTTCGAATGAAGATTAATAGAAGATAACATACAGGCTTTGAAGAATAAGAAAGTTCTGCTCATGGTAAACATCACCGAAGCTATTATTAGAGCCGTGTAAAGGTATATACCGGAGTTGGTTTTGATTAGGAATTGCAGTGAACCATTCACTAATACAGAATCGTAAATACTGTTAGAATTGTATTGGTATAAAGGAGGTGGTGTGTAGTTGGAGCTGATGATGTATGGTTCCATTGCTTTGGCGTTTGGTGGTCCTAAAACTACGAAAGATCCTGGCGAATGACGCATTTGTTCTTCATTGGACCTGTGAAAGTTGTCAATGTTTTTTCTGTAAATGTATCAAATAGAAAAACTTACCAATATGTAACCCATTGATCGGTAGTAGTAGTTAAAGCTTGAGATATTATTAATAACAAAATGAGGGATATTAAAACGCAGCTATTTTGTACTGATAAAATGTAATTTTTGAAAGGTTTAGCGTTTTTGTCGTTTCCAGATTCCTCTTCATCAAATTGATTATTGTCTGATTTATCGATACATTCGGATAAGTCGCTCTAAAATTGAAATTATACCATTTAAATTCATTTCAACTTAACCTAAACTTGGGAAAGTCTCAAAGCATATCGGTAGGCTTTAGTTTAGACAAGTCTTCTTCTTTTATCCAGTTGTCTTCCAGAGATTATTCCCTTAGATTTTGTAATGCGTTCTGCTCATTTTTTCCACTTAATATACTACATACTTTCATTCACCTAGCTCAAGGTTTTTGCCTTCTGTACTACTAGATCTTTCCAATAGTCCTATTTCTACCGACATTATATTCAAGAGGGTTCCTGATAGTTTTGTCTTGTTATAAACATTTACCTAATGCTTGAAATGCTTATGAAATATACAGTCAATTTAAAATATTTACCAATGACGTTTCGGCAAGATTTACATCCGAACCAATTATAGCAAGAACACTTGTAGATTGTCGCCTACTTATATCGGAAACTTCACTTTCCGAATCGATTAGACATTCCTGTTTTTGATCGGTTTCATCGGCAGATACCAATAACTTTGAAAATTCCAAAGTACTTTCCATAAGTTCTTCAAAACTACCTTGAGTTTCAACAACACCCTAAAATAGATTTAAATAATAAAAGATGCAACAGCAAATTAGGAACTTACGTTGTTGAAAACGACAATAAGATCGGCTTTTTTTAAATATTGCAGTTGATGTGTTACTAGAATTCTAGTTTTTCCGCGTAAATGTTCATAAATACACTGATCGAATAATTGTTTACCAACTTGAGTATCGACAGCTGATAGAGGATCATCCATTAGGTAAATATCAGCGTGTCTATAAACCGCTCTAGCTAAATTAATTCTAGCTCTTTGACCTCCACTGAGTGACACTCCTTTTTCTCCTACTACAGTTCGGTCTCCGTGTGGGAATTGCTCAAAATCTTTTTCCAAAGCGCAAACTTTAACGGTTTTTTTGTACCGCTTTTTCTCGTATCGTTGTCCAAAAAGAATATTTTTACGTATAGTGGATTGAAATAACCAAGGTTCTTGGGAACTGTAAGATATTTCTCCTCCTATTTGTACCCTACCGCTTTTTGTAGGCAATTCTCCCAGTAAAACCTGTAAAAACGAGCTTTTTCCAGCACCAACTGGTCCTACTATAGCACAAAGACTACCAGGAGCAACTTTAATGTTAACATCTTGTAACGTATTCCCTGTATCTGTCCAAGAAGCGTTAACATTGGATAATATAACACCGTTTTTTTCATTATCTTCGATTTTATCTTCTCCTCTTTCTTCCATCAATAAAAAATCCTGTAGTCTTTTAAGAGATATCCATGTTTCAGCGCCAATACTAATTGCCATCGGGAAACCATATCCCATCACTACTCGTAACACGTTAAAAGTTTGCGCAACGGTAAATAGTTTTTCTGCCGTTATATAGTTTCCTTAAAAAGAAAAATCCATCAAAAAACAGTTGATAAGCTGGTCAAAGAAAACAAGAATTGGTATGACGAAGCAAAAGATTCTCGAAATGGTGACAAAGCAAAAAATTAAAGTCCCAGCTAGGTCCTTAAGATCCACTTTATAAGGTCGACTAAGGATTTGTTCCTGAAAGACCTATTGTGCCCCCTTACTTCTACAAAGTTTCTAAGAAGAGTCTCTGAAACTAGTAGCTCTTTTCCCGGAGGAATTTCAGGATATCTGCAGGCTTCAACTTAGATAAATGTCCAGTAATCTCCGAGGTACTGTGCTGTAGGATTCTGGAGTTGGTGCAGTTGGAAAGTATGTGGATGGAGGTTTCCTCTTCCATGCCACAATATCTACATTTTTTCTTTGACTTATGCATTCATTTGATCTCAACAATTGTAGTCACCCAGTAGAATCTATGATTGTCTAAACCCTACTAGATCTTTCCAATGGTCGAGCTAAGGTACTTACCTAGTAAGATGTAACAAATAATGGTAAAATAAACAGCTAATTTATCAACAAATAAAGTACATCCACTATAAACTCCTCGTAAATAAGAAGCAGATGTGATAGCTTTAATTTCGATGGCTCTAACTATTTTAACAAGTTTTTCGAAAGCTTTCTCCCAAGCATACATTTTAATAACTTGTATACCAGCTATTATCTCTCCCATCATTTTCACACGAGTGTCAGTCTTTTTGGAAATACTTGTTCTCAGTCTTCCTACGTATTTTGTAAGGAATCCTACAAAAAATTTAATTTTTTCAATGGATTTATTTACTTTATGATATTTTTATTACCTTGTATGGGTATAGTTAAAAGTACCATAGCGACAACTCCTACAAGAGAAGAAATCCCGACTTGATTCCAAACCACCAAAAGTAATACTACTAGTTGAAAAGGCATTACCCAAACTGTGTGAAGAGTCGGGAGCACTAGATCAAAACGGTTGACATCGTTTGACAGTAGGTTCACTATTTTTCCAGCAGCAGTTTGACCTAGTGCCTTTTGATTCAATCTCGTCAACTACAACATAAAAAAATCAAAGAAAATGATGGAATTTTGTAGACTGTAGACACAATTTTTAATTCCTTTGATATTTTTATACCTTTCTATAGACCAACGATGATGCCGACGTTCTGATCCTCATTCCTATTGCTTGCATAGCGAAATTTGTATGGTGGATACAAAATATACTAATAAATGATACCAAGATCAATCCTGTACTGTATAGATACATATTGGTGTTTCTTGTCGTTGATTTTTCTTCATTAAACAGTATTATCAATTGCGCTAAAAATATTGGTTTTAAAGATCTGAAATATAATTAATAATAGAATAGTTAAGGATGATGTTTGTTGCTGCCTCATAGTTAGAAAAAGCTAGAACTTACATAAGGATAACGCTCGCGTAAAACCAGAGGATTCCATATAAAAAAAACTCGCAGCTGAACAATTTCATCAAAGGTCTTAATAGACTGGGCTTACAATTTTTTTCTTTTGCTCTGTATAGTTCGTTTTGCCATCGCTCTTCGAGATTGTCAGTTAAATCGGCTGATTTGTCTTTGTCTAAAATTTGATATAAATCCTTTATTCCTAAGCTGTGTTTAACCCCTCTTTTAATTATGGGTAGCAACCACCTGGAAAAGTTTGGGAAACATAAATAGTCGAATCAAACAAAATAGAAGTGTCTTACCCAAAGAACAGTTTCGATACCGCATTTGAGTGAATTTTAGGATTTTCTTCTTCTAAAACAAATCCTACATCCATATTTTTAGATGTACTAACTATATTATTTTCATTACATATTTAAACTAACTAATTATTTATTTCGATGAAGTTTTTCAAAAAAAAAATTATTACGATTCAACAAAAATGTTCTATAAATTAAAAAATGTAAGATTTTCATTGAAAAATATCACCAACACCCACTGAATAAAGTTGAGATTAAATCAGTGATACTAAAAATGTTTATTCCAACAAAACATGGATATACAGAGCATTCCAACGGATAATATCCAATCCAAATAATTCTGTAAGCGTCACTTTTATAAACACGTTAAAAATCATATTAATATGAATACTTTGTTCATTTTTTTGAAAAATTGTGATATTTGAAAGCTTGAGAAAGATCGTAAAACTGGTTGATACTTTTTGGTACCGCTGTATATAAAGTACTGATTATGTTGATAAGGAGCAAACGGATGCGGAAAAAAATCAAAATTGTATTACGTGTTGATAAGATAATAATATTCCAAGGTTTAGTGACAAAACAATATTAGATTATTATTAAATCTCTCAGATTTTTTTTGGCTTCATCTGTGTGTATGTATATTAAATTATTTATAGATATTTTTATTGACAATACGTTAGATTATATAGAAACTTTCACTATTTATCAAGGAGTGATAATAATGGGTCTTTAGGAAAATGAAATAAAACAATTCCAATAAACAGAAAAATATTTATTATAGTAATTGATTTTAAGGTGATAATAATAGAATTTTTGGGTAAGTATTTGAGTTAAACTGAACACCTATAGACCATTCATTTCCACAACATGGAATTGCAGACTTGGCTGGAGGTAAATCATTTCCCAGCTTGCCTCAAATACCTACTCAAGTCTTAGACTATAATATACTATATTTCATCATTAACTAATTCTACAGTTTCAGGTTTGCGAGATTTAACAACAAAAACAAACTCGTAAACCAATATACCTAAAAGACAACAAATTACAATCATGAAAAACAGAGTAAACATGTTTGATACGAATAATTTTGTATATCCAGTGTCGAAATTTTCATATTGCGGAAGATTTTTATGACTTACAGTACGAAGATTTTCGAGATATTTGAAAAATTCGCTTTTTTCAAAATCTTTATTGAAATAATTGAACATTTGTTTATCAAAAACTTCATCATCACCTTTAATTTTGTAATTTTTTAAATATTTATCAGATTTGTTGTTTTTAATAGCTTCAATAAAGTCTGTGACGTTCTTAGCAAAATTTATCGAATATTCTGTGTCTTTTAAACTTTCCAAATATTCGTAAAATTTACTTTGATTAAAATTATTATTAAAATATTTATACATTCCAGTATCGTCTAATCTTACGCGTTCGGAATTTTGAAAATTTTTCATAAATTTATAAAAACTACTGTTTTTAAAATCACCTTGAAAATAATCTTTCAAAGCATCCACATTATTTTTACTTTGTCTGCTCATATCTTTCAACAAAGTTGATAAAAAATGTTCAAAATCCGGTTTACTATCAAAAACATCATTTTCTTCGCAAGCTATTCCATGTATATTGGAAGAACTCTTAGTATGACCGTAATTTAAATTCACAGGAGTCTTTTTTAAAAAACGCATGATTTCTATTAAATTACTACAAGGCAATTTGTTATCATCAACTGATAATAACCTTAATTTCGGTAAATCTCTAAAAAAATCAGGTGGATTTATATAGTTTATATTATTATTATCAATATATAAATTTATCAAATTTGATAACTGATAAAACCAATCTACTTTACTTAAAACATTAAAAGAAGCATCTAAAGTGTTTAATTCAGATATGTGATCGAATATTCCATGCTGAAAATATTTGATAGAGTTGTGAGAAATGTTTAAATCCGTCAAAAATATCATATTATAAAAAAAATCCGTGGAAATAAAACTAATGTTGTTGTTACTAATATCTAGTTGAGTTAAAATTGAATTTTCCAGGATTAAACCCTCCAAGTTTGATATTTTATTGTAACTTACATCTAGAACTTCAAGACGATTAGTTTGATTGATACATTTCTTCAATGGTAATGTATATATTGAATTGTTATTTAAAAAAAGTTTGGTAAATATTACGGGACAAAAATCAATAGTTTTCAATTTATTATTACTAACTTTAAATTCATTTATAACAAAATCATTTTCCAAAGAAATATTCTCCAAGATATTACTACTTATATCCAACAGATCCATGCTAATAATATTAGGATCTAGCACGGAAAATGGTAGATCTTTGAGTTGATTGTTGGATAATATCAAAGACTTTAAATGAACAAGCCCCAAGAAAGAATGCTCTTGGATTATTTTAATATTATTGTTGGATAAATCCAAAAATTCTAGTTCTGTTAAATGATTGAATATCCCTAAACCAATTTCCGTTAAGTTGTTGTTTGATAAAAATATTCGTTTCAATGATTTACTGCTGAACGCGCTAGGCATCAATTTTTGTATGCCGAGATTATTTAATATCAAAGAATCAAATTTTACGTTTACGTTTTGGAAAGAGAGTGGAGGTATTATAGTTGTTTTTAAAGAAGTAATAATTAAATATGTAGTTACATTTTCATAATGTTCAGTATTTCGGTGGTAGGTCATTGGTAATTGAACATTGTAACAAGTTATGTTGCTATGGATGATTACATCTTTTTGTGTTACATATAGTTGTCTACCATCTATATATTCATAATGCGGTGGTACTAATTCTTGTTTCATTTCATTTTCTTCGAAACATTCTTGATTGAATGCTATTGTTATGAAAGAATATATAAAGAAGATAAGGCAAAACCTGGAAATTAAAATTAAAATGAGTTCATTGAAACGATTCAAGTTTCATCGATATAAAATTGGAAAAATATTATATTAAGATATAAGGGAGGAAAGTGAAGCTGTAAGGGAACAACTGGCCCCTAATCTGGCTATTTTTTGCAAGTAAAGTGCAAATTGCTAATCCAATTCTACATAACAAGTACGTTAATAATACATATACAGGGTGTCCCACGACGAGTGAAAACTATCTGTATATGGCAAAGACTTATAGTAAAATCATGAAAATTTCTACGTTTGGGTTTTTGGATACGATCTTTTCAACTAAAATATTTTCTACCGGAAGTCGACTGTAACTTTGTTATTTTAAATAGAACACCCTGTATATTAAAACATTTTTGAAATCTACGCAATATTTTAGTATACTTTTGTCTAAAAACTTTTTTCGAAAAATGCACACTTTTTGAGTTATTGATTTTTTTGTAGAAAATTTGACCGTTGAAGATGGTTTATATAACGGTAAGGTTTAGGTATAGGAAAGTATACATGAACTTGCCTTATTTTTTCCCCCTGAATGCATTAAAATAGAAAAAACAGGGTGGTTCTATTTAAAAAAATGAAGAAATTTGATATTTATGAAGTTAAACTTTGAACACTTTTTATTCACACCCTGTATAAAATGAAAAAATTTTCAACATAGATTCGAATACGTTTGACCTTGCTTAAGGCAACCGAATAGAAACCATTTTCATATCTTCAAGGGTCCCCTCGTAAAAAAATAATTTATAAGGGTCTTCAACGGTCAAATTTTCTACAAAAAAATCAATAACTCAAAAAGTGTGCATTTTTCGAAAAAAAGTTTTTAGACAAAAGTATTCTAAAATAGTACGTAGATTTCAAAAATGTATTAATATACAGGGTGTTCCATTCAAAATAACAAAGTTACAGTCGACTTCCGGTAGAACCGGAAGTCGGCTATCTTTGAAAATATTTTAGTTGAAAAGACCGTATCCGAAAACCGAAACGTAGAAATTTTCATGATTTTACTATAAGTATTTTGCCATATACAGTTTTCACTCGTCGTGGGACACCCTGTATATCAAAAATCCCAAATTTACTCCTTCTATTTTACTAAAACTTGCATATTAAATTTGATCAACTTGTGCATTTTTTATTTTTAAATTAAAATTATACTTACAAACTAATATTGTCAAAAAAATAGAGACAATAAAAATTAAAAAAACATTAAAAATACTCAAGAAGAAGAATGTTTCGTACTCAGAATCTTCTTGCTTAAGTTTGTTGATAATTTGCTTCAACTTTGATACGTTTTCCATATTTTCCGTGCGTAAATTGTTTAAATAAGTTTTAAATTCGCTATTTTGGAAATTTTTGTTGAAATATGTATACATGGTGCTATTTAAAAACATATCTTTTACGTATAGTTTATAATTTTTAATATCTTCCAAGTATTTAGTTAAAGTTATATTTATAAAAGCTTCGAAAAAACCTTGGAAATTATTCACTAATTTTTCGTTAATTTCCGTGAAATTATTTAAATTTTTGAAGAAAGAACTGTTTTTAAATTCGCTGTTGAAAAAAATATAAAAATCGGACTCGTTGAAATTTGAATATTTAATTTGGAAATTTTTGAAAAATTTCATTAGCTCACTTTTTTCGAATTCTTTTCGTAAATAAACGTCTTGTTCTTGGGACTGTTTCGTAACATTTTTTAACAGAGTAATCAGTATATTTTCAAAATATTTATCGGTTTTATTTATTTTTACCACATTTGTTGATTCTTTTAAATATTCGCACGATATTCCAAAAACATTACTGGTACTTTTAGTTCTACCATACTTTACATTTACAAGTTTTGATTTCAATTTACGTATAACTTCTATTAAATTTAAACAATCAAATTTATTATCATCAAGATTTATATTTTGCAATGCACTATTATAAATAAATTCATCGCTAATAGTTTTAATATTATTATTTTGAAAGTACAAACTTTTAAGTGATTTTAAATTAACTAAAACATTTGTTATTTTCTCCAATTTATTATAAGATACGTCCAAGCTCTCTAACCTTTCAAGGTGATCAAAAGTACCAAACTCTATACGAGCTAGAATATTATGTGATAAATTTAAATGTCTTAAATTAGTAGCATGATAGAAATCTTCTAGATTTATTAAACTAATATTATTATTACTTAAATTTATAGTAAAAGTTTCGTATACGTTGTGAGTACAGTTGCTAGTGAAATTGTTTCCTAGTAGATTATTTTGTAGGAAAATTTCTTTGAAAAAGAACGGACAAAAACCTAAGCTCCTGATTTGATTGTTATTTAATTTGAAAACAGCAATTTCAATTTCATTTGGAATAGAAATATTTGAAATATTATTATCACCTAAATCCAATTTTTCCATTGAAACAAATGGATCTAATATACTAGTAGAGAAATTTGTTAAATTGTTATAAGACAATAATAAATATTTTAAATATTTTAAATTTAAAAACGAGTTATCCATTATTGTAGCTATATTATTATGCGACAAATCCAAATACTCAAGTTCTATTAAACTGTTGAATATACCGACGCTTATGTCACTTATATTATTATGAGACAAGTGGATTTTTTTAATTTTGTGTTCGCCAAACGCTCCTGGCGTGATTCTTTCTATACCAATGCCATCTAAAAACAATACATCGAAGTAGTCTGAAAAGGATAACGCGGGCATTACATGTGTATCTACAGCAGATGAAATTGTCAAAGTTCTAGTGCAATCATCGCAGGATTTTCCAACGATTTCTACTGGAAAAGAAATATTGTGGCAAATTATATCTATGCCAATTATTCTTGGGTCATCATATTCGTCTATTCTTGGGTCATTATAGTCGTCTATGTTTGGGTCATTATAGTCGTCGTATTGGTTACGATAAATTGGAGGCTGTAATGTTGGATAAATCATTTTATATTCAAAGTGTTCGGAGCAGGCAGCTTCAGAACCTTGCACTGTGGGGTTTAGTGAATATACCGCAAAAATTATTAGGATGAACTTCCTGAAATGAAAACTGGTGTGAGTAGGTTTGAAAATGGATAGAAATGTATTAGAAGTAGCATAAATTTATTTATTACTAAAATTATTATGGTAGAAGCTGTGAAGATTGAAATGTAATCCTATCAAACAAGGCCAATGGAACTTTTGATTCTTTTCCGCGACTACAACTTTCTTTTCTCTCCTGTATATAACGATACAAGTCCACTTATCGATTATCGAAAACTTGAGATATGGAATTTTTAAGCAAGAAGATTAAACAGGAAATACGCTTCTTGAATTTTTCTAACGACTCTCAGTTAAATGAAATTTTTGCAGCTATATAAGATAATTTTTGGTTAGTTACTGAAAATTTCTGTTATATAATTTAAATTATATACTCACATTTTATTGAATTGCTTCAAACTTGATATATTTCATGAAACTAACAATGAAAAATGCACAATTGCTATATATAAATTTGTATAAATAGTGTATCTCTGCTTAGTCAGGAAATAATGTTTTGATTGTTTATCATTATTTGTGTGGTTCACAGAAATTAGATATCAAATATATACAGAATGAGTGAACCAAAATAATCAACACAGTTACAGAGAAAATATTAGTGAAAGTTGTCCATTTTTGAGACATCGTGTATATAGATTGATTGGTATCTTTTTCCTATTGATTTTTCCATTAAAATTTCCAAAAAAAATCTTGTCTTTGACAATAAGCAAGAGCTACTATATTATACCGGGTGTTTCATATCTACTGCAATTTTGGTTCAAATACACTTTTTTCCCTCTTTCTATTCAAAAGCCTCCATCAAAGGCGCATTAAAAATTCTGAAAATAAAATATTTTCCATTTCGCTGGCTGTGTTAGCCCTCGATAAATTTTTCCTTTCTTTCGATTCAATCCGTCCATTAAAAGTAATTCAAAGCATTGAAGAAAAAGTTTTTTTTTGTTGACTTGTTGAAGTTGACAGGACTGTGAGTGGCTATAGCGTTTGTGGTCTCAGTTAAAAAAAAAGTTAGCATACACACATTATTATTTTTTCTGATGTAATAAAAAGTTTTTTTTCCATTTTACATCTGTAAGGGTCGGGTTAATTGACAAAGTTTGTTTGAATTTGTTATAGAACTAATTACAAAATCCGGAATATTTGTACCAGAAAACTCTTCTAATTTATAGATGGATGAAAAGGTTGTAGGTAGTATAAAAGAATTGTATTCATTTAAACTGGTTTGTACTGGTTAGACTGAAAACAATGTCCACACAAAACGACTTTTTCACCTTATGAACTATTTTCTTATCTCATTACAACTCGTATTTGTTACGCCCCTGACCAGCTCGGCTCACAACTTCAAAAGCACAAATGTAAGTAACCAAAGCATCTTTTTTACGCACCTCCAATCACGGAGTCGTGCCACTGAGTTCTCGCTCTAATTTATTTTTGTTCATGATTATGTGACTCAAAGCGTGAACCAACTGACCCGAATGTTAATCGCAGTCATCGTTATCATTTCATTAGAGCTGGATGGAGTGTGTTATGAGCGTACCGTACAAACAATTGCCAATTTTTCTAGTTGATAATACTCCAAAGCGTGATTATGCTCAAAGAGAGAGTTTTTTCACGGATACGTCGCACAAAACGGTTATTCTGAATCGACACGTATTTTAATATTGTTAATTTTTGCATTTTTATCCAACATTTTAACACGAAGTATTATTTTCATTGTGGTTTATACAAAGTCAGTATGGAATTCAAAAAAGCAGTACCTATTTTCACATTGAAAGGTCAGTTTATACTGTCAAAAACCAGCTTTGAATCGATAAACTGTCAAGGAGATTAAGAATGTTTGACAAAACTTTGTTGACTGACCTAGATGCTGGTAGATGCTGGAAACATTTGCCACATTAAAAAAATACCAATACAGGGTATCTACAAAATAGTGGAAGGTATTAAAGTTACATTTTTCAAATAATAACTGTAATTTCCAGATGAATTCACAAAACCACTCATCTTTAATTAACCGCTTTTGTATGGAATCTAGGGTTTGTATCTTTTGTTCTTAGTATCGTTCATGGGATTATTTCCTTTTGGATTTGGTCACTTAATGTATTGGCTTATTGTTAATGTCCTTTACTATGGATATTGGGGTTTTGGTCAACTTACATGTATCGGTTATACGATTTGGAATTCAAATTAAGATTATAGAGGCAATAACTGAACTACTCCTTAATTTATAACCTCAATTATATCACCAAATAATATCATATTTCATATTTCCATTGTTTAGACGTTAGTTATCATATTCAATCAACACTCTGTACGTTTTTTTAATATCAGTTGATGCTCAACGACCCTGATACAAATCCGGATTCTTTCGTTTCGGTCGGTGTTGAAGAAAAAACAATTCAATTAGATATCCCCGATGTTTCAGAAGCGAAAGCCTCTACCTTTGCCCAGGACCTGATGAGTCATCCCTTTGTAGAAGAGAAACGTTTCTTTTCCTAATCCCTAGCGAAACACACTCACTAGTGCACAGGTGCTCTATGTCAACCGAAAACCCTAAAATGTACACGTGCACACCTTTTGATGTTCAGAGGCGGCGCATACAAAATTTATTTGATAAAGATATATTTTAAGGTTGTTTATCCAGTATAAAAGCGAATAAAAGTTTATACGACTGAATTGTTGATATTAAACAATCTTTAGAATAGATTATTTACATTTCGGTGCTTCAAAAGCGTATTTTACTTTGGAAAATGTATCTGGAAGTCGAACGTTTTCCCTGAAGTCTGTTGTTCAACTATTTTTTATAGTTGAGGCTTTGATACGATGTTTGTATTATGCAAATATCGAAATATTTTACAAATTTCCACATATTTGAATTTTTTTTAAATCTGGCGAACGCGCCAGGAGCACAAATTCGTATATGCGCATTCACCATTTTTTGAAATAATGCGTTCTCCCATATAATTTGTTATAATGAACAAAGATCTGATTCTAAACAACTAGTTTTCCCATTAAAGACTTGCGATAATCCAAGTGGATCTTCCAAGTTGTTTTCTCGTACGGAAACTTTCACATACAACTCCAATCAAACAAAAAAGACAATTAGAACTTTGCAAAACTTTCCTAATTACAATAAATTACACTGTTTTGATTCAGGTTACGCATTAGATATCCATTGTGGACTATCTAAAATGTCTTTCAGGCAAATTTCGCGATTTTACTGCGACAAAGGAATGCCTACAGTTGCGATTAATACAGGGTACTGAAAAATTCATCCGAAAAAATTCAAGTAAAACTTCGTTCAACACTTTCTTCAACTAAAAATAGGAATTCTTCCTTTTAAATCATCGATATTTTAAGGCCTATCGAAATATACTTTAAATTTAAGGTGAAAATCAAGATGGGCTACATCAGGAGATCTTGTTAGTGTCTCTAATACATTTGTCACTAATTCACAAGCCAAAATGCTTATTGAATCAAAGATTGAATTTTATCTTCCGATTCTGTATCGTATAATCAAATATTAACTAAATTAAAACAATATAAAACTGGTAAATATTTAATAAACGGTGTCTCTTGGGTAATCGGTGGCATTTTGTGATATTCTGGAATATTTCGAATTCGCATAACTCGGCAGCATTGTTCGTTGGAACATTATCGCCTCTCGTTTGGCATAATTTTGTCATATTTATAGCTTTTGCTCGAATACACTGAAATTAATATTAAACTGAATTTGTTCCGACAAATTTAATCTACCAGAATTGTATTATTCAAACTTCTGTTCCCGAGGGAACTGTTTGTTATATTTATATATGGATGCCGAATTCGCAGTCATTGCGAGTTTCGTTCTCTCATTTCAATTAATTTTTTATATAAAAAATTATCGACAAAATAAATAAAAGTATCAATAAAATTGTTATATAATAGTATATTCTTCAACTAGTGCAGAATGATGGCTATTATTCACGCGGATGAAGTTTCCAAGTGGATATTAGCCATTCTACACAAGTAAAAGACTATACTTTCTTCACGACTAAAAAAAGAAAGCTTCCAGTGAGGATCGAACCCCAATCGTCCGCGCCAGAGTCAACTATTTCTACCACTAGGCTATAATATATATATATAGACATCATCATGAACAATAAAGACGTTTCTTATTATGTGTGATAAATCATCAGGATTCAACCCCTCTATCTTTCTAACTTCGCGGCTGAATATGGAACATATCCAATTGCTTTTATAAGAAATGATGCCATCAAAACGAGAGTGAAACTCCGCAAAAATATCTTTTAAACAGATTAAAGTAGAAATTCTCTACTTTATGCTGATTCTTCAAAAAAAAAATGTTTACCGCAAACAAATTGGTCTAAAAAGGATGTCATTTTGTACAATTGACGATAAATATATCAGTAACTCATTGTTGAAAGATTTTATCAGATGAAAAGTTGTTCTAGCCTGCATCCCTTTTTCCCATTAAGGTGTTTCCAAAGAGAATCCCTTTGAGCTATTATAAAAGTAGACAGATTTACGGAGATTTATCCAGAATGAAAACTTTATAGTTCAGTAACCCATAATACACCTACTCAGCTAAATGTGATTCTCGATTTAGGCAAAAAGGTTTCGTTTGATTTCGACTGCCGTTAGCAACTCGATATCTTGAATTTTCTAACTATTGTTACTTAAAAAGACACTACAGCTTCCTAGATTCATGACTTCACATTATGGGTCTCTTAAGCGTCTTCTGTTTCTAATTTTTCCTAGTCTTGAATATATACATTTTTTTTCGTTCCTTTATGAAATGGATGTAGCTCTAGGTACGTCTAGTCGGTATAAATAAGTCACAGTAGTCACTGGGGTGTAGAAACAGTCTACTTCGATTGAGTTTAAATCCCTTAATGGCCCTAAATAGTGGCGTTTGCAATTGTTACGGGCTACAGAGTATCCTAGTGTGGAACATCAGGACGTTATTTCAGTATGTAACCAAAAAAATCAGCTTAAAATGCTTGAATGAGAAGAAACAAATTCCACTGTTTTAATAGATCGTGAAAAAGATTGTTAACTTTGACATTTTTATCGCCTTTTATTCATAATTGATAGTTTTAAAAGTCCCAGCTGCACTTGAACACACAGTAGGAGCTCCCGAATGGGTGACAACTATTAAAAAACGTTTACCCCATCTAATAAAAAAAATGGGGTGGCCGTAATTTATTGGGAGGTTCATTGTTAAATAGATATGTGAAGGTTGAACAAAAAAATAATATTTGAACAGGTGATGGGTGTTGAATTTATTTAAAAGAGTGTCTATAGGTACACCTTGTGAATCCGTAATTTTTCTATTTGTCAAAAAATTGCTATTCGTCATCAAAGTTACAACGAAACATATTTTGATTCATCATCAAAAAAAAGCCCGGCTCAATTAAATACTCAGTTCTACTGCAAAACTTCCAATTAATGGATTTCTGCCAATAATCAACTGGTCAAAGTGAGTAGAATGTAAATCGTTGCGAATGAGTGATTTGTTATTTGGTATTTAGTGAGAAAAATTAGTTTTTGGATTAAAAATGGACCTTTCTTTGCCAAATTTCTATTTAGTGTCTCACATAAACAAATAATTGCTATTGTCCAAACGATTTGTTATTTTTTAATTGACAATAAACAACAAAAATCAACTCGAAAAAGGTTTCTCTTTGCTGTTAAAAAGATGTTTCTGCAAATCCTGAGCTATAATTCATCAATAAACCTCTTAACTCAAAAACAAACATCTTTCCAATCATACTAATGGATGTATTGTAGGGGTATTTTGCTTTTACGTAATAAAAAAGAAGTCTTAAAGGTCTGTTGAAGCAAATGGATGGTTTTAAAAACAAAACGAAGAGGAAAAGAAGCTCGAAAATGGATTGGTGATGTTTTACATTTGATGTTGATGTTATTTCGTCTCCCACATTACAAATTAACCGTTAAATGGACCCATATCGCCTACAGCAATAAATATTTGACTCATTAGTATCATCTGAACAATGCTGGAAGATAGGAAATTTGTTATATACCCAGTCAGGGGTAATTTAAAACTGCAAGGCATGCACAGAGGGTAAAACAATGTCTATTAAGCCCGATAATAACATCCCTTTTGTTGCCATTATTTAGAGATAAGGGTAGAGCCCTGACAAAATAAATGAAAGTGGACAGGGTAAGAAAAACCTTTGAGAGCCCTTCTGGATTTTCGGGTGACAAAAAGAAATCCTAGTCTATACATTTCCATTTTCTACAATTTTTAAAAGCAGTACGTGCAAATTTTCTATATTTTCTTTTGCAAAATATTCAACAAAGTAGGTTGTTATTCAAAACCAATTCTGTTGAAATATGTTTAAACTTGGATAGGAGTAGGCATACTTTGAAGTAAAGATTATGGTGATAGTGTGGAAATTGCTGAAGGCTCGTAAAGCGAGATGTTGCGTTAAAATTTGGCCTATCTTTGAAATACCTCAACGTATATTTTCGATGTAAAATGGCTCAGAACGAAAAATGGGAGATAATTTGTGTGGGATGAATATGATGTTGACTACGCTTTTCGTAATATGGTTAAAATCTGAATGATATTTGGGAGATTGGTTACACTGTAACGTCAAAAGGGAGATTTTTGTAACAAGTTTCATTGCAAAATGACATTTAAGGTTATTTTTTAGTTAAATTTGGATTTAATGTCTAAAAAATGGTTCAGAAGTGGGAAAAATGTAATAATAATGAAGAAATTGTTTTACAAATGAACACAAACGCTTTCTACGTCTTCTAACTCCATCTGTTCAACTTCTTAGACTATTTTTATGTTAAAATATTAACCAAATTTTGTATTTGAAATTTATACTTTTCAAATGATAAAATATATAAACAAATACAGGATATTTCCATTCTTTTGCTTTTCCGACTTGTTTTCTTATATACGAAATTTCGAAAACAAACAAAGAAACGTAACAATATCTGGCTGAAACACTTGGAGCTTGAAATCCACAAAGCAAAACAAATCTACAAAGAGGTATGGCTCAAAGCGAGCTTTGGTCACTAAACTTCGTAAAAATTTATCCATAAAAGTCTCGTAGTCGGTGATACTCGTACAACAAAAACCCCCATTCTCCTTTATCCATGAAATCTCCAAGGTTCAGGAATACATCCAGTTGAAGAGCGAAATAAACCATCTTATATATTCTTCCTCGCCCTCAAAATGGGAATTAAATCATTTTGTGAAGGGTCGCTATAACGAGAGTCTAAAGAATGGAGTAAGGTGGGCAGTCACGAAATGGAAAACGGAAAATGAACATTCTCACCTGCCCCTACCGAATTATTTGTCGAGAAATTGGAAAGCATTTCATGGATGCTAGAAAATCTACTGAGCCTTAGCAAATGGCTTTTATGTGTTAAAAACTTACTTTTTGTCATTTCTAGCTATATTTGCTTTCCAAGAGAAATAATTTTAATAAATTGTGAGAATTGATCGATTTTTTTGGTTAGTACGTCATTTTCTTTTTGATATGTGATAGTAAAGTGTCAAAATCGATAGCAGGAAGATCAATGGGCCACCCGTACAGACCCTTCACTTACGCGAACAGCGGGATGTCACACTTACCCCAACATCGGACCAGCAGCTGTCCCTGGCGTGTCATTACCCACCGTCGGTGGCAGATCGCCCTCAATTGTGCCTATATACGTTATATGTTCATAGAGGGCGCTTCAAAAGGGATATTACACGAAATATTGAAAAAAACACGGATAAAAATGTTACGAACGCGTGTATTTAAATTAGAAAAGTTGTTTATATAAGAATCTTTAATTGTCTAAGCCCTACTAGATCATTCCAATGGTCAGATCTTCTCTTTCTTTCGGCTTCGCCTATTTCTTCCAATATTACATTGGAGCTGATTCCGCAAAAAGGTTCAGACCCCCAGAAAGGTATTCCATATTTCATTTACTTCTATTCCAGTGTGTCCTGGAATTCATTTTGGAACTGATTACACAAGAGCTCAGTGTTCTAATGGCTGCTTGACTATCTGTCTTTATGATAATCCTTTGTCCTCTGTATCCTTTATCAATATTGAATTGAGCGTACTTTCTTTTGGCGTTGATTTCCGCTTGAAAGATACTTTGGTTTGTTCCAAAGCTTTTGGAGTGTTTGGTTCCTGGCCCGATCACTCCTATCCCAGTTCCTCCTATTGCTTTTGAGCCATCTGTGTACCATTGAATGGCTTTCTTTCCAAGTCTGGTAATGGTATTTGGATCCCATTCAATTATTGTCATCGATTTATTGGATGCAAAACTCAAATACCTTTTGGGGCGCGTTGGTTTTTGAGAATTTGGATGTTTTATTGATAGGAGCATCTAAAAAATGCAAAATATTGTTATTATATGACGCCACTGGTGTGGCTGGTTAATTCAGGGTTATCTCCTGTAACATGAGTTGGGGCTTATTGGAATATTTTACAAAAGGGTGGTAAATTGTCCAGAAAGTAATGTATTGGCAATTGATCGCGATCAAAATTATGTAAAATATATTACGGGAAATTTCAAAAATGAAACGTTTCAAAATATATTGACGTCTGTGAAAGAAATGTAAAAGTTTCCATTGTATTGTGTGTTGAGTTACATTTTATATTAAAAGTGCCTATTAAATTTACATACTGTTTGAAGAATTTTGTTTAAAATTTAGTCCAAGAATGATTATAGCGTTCCAAGACTTTATATAAATTTGCTTCAGGATATATTTCCCTGTTACATGTGCCTCTTGAACACATAACCTAGGGTATATGATTGGACATAACATATTGTTGAAGAAGACCTTCGGGTTATTCTAATCACATCGTTGTTACATCTAAAAATAACAGAATTTCGTATAATTTACTTTGTACGTACGTTTTTTAAAATATTTCTCGGTGCACCAGCTGCGTGAAAATGGAAATTGAAATGCCACGAACAAGAAGAAACGCTTACTGAATAACAAAATTTATTCACACTTTCAAGCAAACAGAGAAAACAAGTGCATCTTGAAGTAATAATATTTCATAGAAAACGGCCAACCAGATACCCCATAAAATATCAAGAAATAACATCTTTATGAATATAAGTACACGGAAATGTGGGTCAGTGAGGCCTTATCGACACGTCATATCGCTTTAGAAAGCGTGAATCAATCTTATTATCGAAAGAAAATTGAATTTCTGAATTTCCAGAGGCGAAATGTCTTGATCTTTTTGCTTTTTATTATATTCGAGAGCCAATTTCCACCAAGAATAGCTGGATGAGAATGTATGTTAACAGGTTTACTGTTTTCGGTTTGCTGTTTTTGCGGAAATGGTTCTCTAAGCCGACAAGATAATATATACAGTGTGTCTACTTTAATAAAACCTTTAAATATCCAAGTTTTTGAAAGTCTTCTGTATATAATTTGTTGCTGCTGCTCCGAAAGTATTTAGTCAGCGTATAATTTCTTTCTTTCAATCAATTTCTATAGCACAAGCTCTGTGGTGTTGGTAATGCGAATTTTCTAAAAGTTACGACAAAAATAACCTATCTCTTTTTTTAAATAATGTACCTCCCATCGCAAATATAACTATTTGAATCATATAAAAATTTGGTAGTTATTTTTTATCTCGTAATAGAAAGTATTTCAAAAATAATGTAAGTAATATAGTTGTAAGCGCCCTTACTATTGGGTATTTAAGTATCTAATTAAAATTTGAAATCATGGTAATCAATTATGCTCATTAAGATTGAATCTGATTCTGCATAATCTGCAAAAGGTAATGATTACCTCTCGATTTAATTGGCAACGAGATATCATCTCTACAGTTCAAGGGCCAAAATTCATACACATTTTTATGGTTTTTAACGATTTTACAGTCTTTTTTTTATTTATATAAAAATCGCAACCTTTCAATCTCCAAGTCAAAGTTTTTTGCCTCATTTACTTTTTCTCTAATAACGGATAAGCTTCACCTTCATAAATATTGACGTACAAAACCTGAAATCTATCGAACGGAAAGCTTAATTTTTCGGAAAATTCTTATTGGTAACTTCGTGCTTTCAATGGTCGATTTCCTTTTTTTTTAAGATTATAATAAGAAATACCAAGCAACCGTATTAGGAATTTTTATAAATTCATAATAATTTTATTGCCAAAGAAACCTTTTCCTCAACAAACTTTATTACTGAAATTGAACAATATTTCATCACCCCGCTACATTAAATAAACTGAATCATTTGAATAAATTACTATAACAAGGCCTGTAATATTCTACGAATATGAGTGAAAAGCCGTAGCAGTGTCCGTGCTGCCCGTATAGTAGCCCCCCCTTCACCCACAACAACACACAATGTAATGTCACAGACCGATCATAAATCAAGAGGACAATTAAATCAGTTAGACCATGGTTAAACGCTGTCAACTTTAGTGGGGTCACCTGGATAGCCACCATATATCAAGTTGGTAACGGGTGATGGGCACAGAACAGACTTGAACAGGAGCGGAGTGGAGTGTTGTAGAAAAAATGTAGTGTTGAGATATTTATTATGAAGAGGGAGATTTAGATTATAAAAACTAATATTTCGGTATGACTTTGAATGGTTGCAATGCTTCTAATGCGGTCCTGTGTGGTATATGTCAAAGAAGAATGTGGTAATCGGCTAGACAGCATGATTTTGTGGACGAAGCCATGATGACACGTGACGCGAATGGCTATTTTATGGGGGAAGTGTGTAATTCACTGCGCGAAATAATATTAATAAAAAAAAATCTCATTAATATGTATAATAACACACGGGAATGAAACGTTTTTATTACGAAATTTTAAAAGTTTTACGAGCCTTTCTGTCGTAAAATAACATTTTATTGCTGGGATTTACGTGAGGCTTTATTGTAAAATTGTTGTAAACATTATAATTAACTTGAATCATGTCTTACGATGCAATATAAATTAAAATTACACTAATCAGCGAATCAAAAATATGCTGAATACTTTCCATAAGTAGTATAACCTTCAGGTGGGAACAGTTTGTTGAAAAATTGAAAATTATATTAAAAAAGTGTATAGAAAGTGTACAGCAATGTAAAAATGTGTATAGAAAGTGTACAACAATGTCAAAAAGTGTACAGCAATGTAAAAAAGTGTATAGAAAGTGTACAACGATGTAAAAAAGTGTACAGCAATGTAAAAAAGTGTATAGAAAGTGTACAACAATGTAAAAAAGTGTATAGAAAGTGTACAACAATGTAAAAAAGTGTACAACAATGTAAAAAAGTGTACAGCAATGTAAAAAAGTGTATAGAAAGTGTACAGCAATGTAAAAAAGTGTATAGAAAGTGTACAACAATGTAAAAAAGTGTATAGAAAGTGTACAACAATGTAAAAAAGTGTACAGCAATGTAAAAAAGTGTATAGAAAGTGTACAACAATGTAAAAAAGTGTACAGCAATGTAAAAAAGTGTATAGAAAGTGTACAGCAATGTAAAAAAGTGTATAGAAAGTGTACAACAATGTAAAAAAGTGTATAGAAAGTGTACAACAATGTAAAAAAGTGTACAGCAATGTAAAAAAGTGTATAGAAAGTGTACAGCAATGTAAAAAAGTGTATAGAAAGTGTACAACAATGTAAAAAAGTGTACAGCAATGTAAAAAAGTGTACAGCAATGTAAAAAAGTGTATAGAAAGTGTACAACAATGTAAAAAAGTGTACAGCAATGTAAAAAAGTGTACAGCAATGTAAAAAAGTGTATAGAAAGTGTACAACAATGTAAAAAAGTGTACAGCAATGTAAAAAAGTGTACAGCAATGTAAAAAAGTGTATAGAAAGTGTACAGCAATGTAAAAAAGTGTATAGAAAGTGTACAGCAATGAAAAAAAGTGTACAGAAAACTCCTGTAATGAAAAAATTCATTGAAATAAGTATTTGTTTAAAAAATAATGCATATTAACCCGCATTAAATGAATTACTCACAAATTAAACAGTAATAAATTAACAATAAACTGTCTGTTCAATTGAAAATCCCATTTTTCACCACAGTATGGGTGTATGGGTATGGAAGTGATAACAAAACGGACTCTGTATACCCGCTGGGTAATAACTATCAATTATATCCCGCTATATATTTATCACTAACTTCAACATTCCGTAGAAATGCGGAATGATTCATATTTCTGCGCAAATTTTACTAGATTTATACTTGCAAATGCTCAACAACTAAAGTTGTAAGTTCATGATGTTAAATCAGCAACAAAAATTTCACTCTATTTCGCGTAGCTTCATTTTTTGCGTTCAAAAATTCAACTAAAGTGGGATTCGGAGGATTTGACCCTCTTTTGTTGTAGCGGCTTACAGTGGCAAGCCATTACACCGTCTTGGCCCCGGTAATCCTAAATCTACTTTATAGTTTTGTCCTTTGTTTTCAATTATTTCTCTTTGCACTGCAATAAATGAAATCATAAATTAAGTCGGAATTGTATTTGGGCTTCCGAGTTCTAATAAAATGAATTTAAATTAAAAGTTTTATATCTCAACTAACATCTTAAAAACAGCAAGCTATAGAACATAAATTTGAAATATTTTTTTATACAAATAGATCCCTCAGTATATTTTGCGGATAGAAAGATGGGATTTACCACCCTGTATAAGTCTTTAAGTTTTATGATCCCATTTTCCACACCAAAAGGAAAAGAAAACAACAGATCTGGGGTTTCTTATCTTTGAAATAAAACCCAGGGTGGAAATTAAGGAGAAAAAGAAAAATATAAAAAATTTAGTCATTAAAACATTCTAGTTAAACCTTTTCCTTGCCTTGTCACACAACCAAATCACCCATAAATTGCAAACGTCTATCACCAACGTTGAACTATCGTCTCATTAAAAACTTTCCGTACACAACTATTAATTATGAAATGCCGAATTGGAAGTACTCAAAGGGGAAACTTCCATATAGAGTGCGAAAACCAATAATAAGAATGACTCATTGTTAAGGGTTGGTCCTTGAGGAATAGAGAATGGGGAAATTTGTTATATTGACATTATTACGCTGATAAATATAGGTACAGCTTTGTTTTACAAGGTATTTTCACCTTAAGTTTGTGTAGTGGATTTCACTATCCCGGGCCTATCAATCTTACACATTGTAACCAAAATCTAGCAATTTTAGACAGTACTTAATATAGCAATTTTGAATGAGCACGTGTTTTGTCCGATTTCTCGTTATTCCCAACACATACACACGTCCCAAAACTCTAATAAAACTTTTTGATGGCGAGCGACTTACAAAGTACACAAACTCCAAGCAGAAAACTAGTCATTTGCTCGTAACAACTAGCTCTATTAAGGGATTTTATTGAGGTTATATAAAAGGGTATTATTACGTTAAAACGACTTCTCGATTCCCAAATATAATTGTTAACGTTTAAGTTTTTCTCTGAAAGCTTGGGATAAACCCAATAGATATTTCAGGTCTCAGGTCTCCTTGATGATTTTTTTGCTTAAAGTGGTTTCTTAATAATATTAATTACGTATTCGTCGACTACCCATTCTCCGGAAAGATCTCGTTTAAATAAATTTATATGAAAAGTTCCAGAGGATTTCGTATCTAATAGCGTGAATTTCTCAACAAATTAGCTCAACAATTTCAATTAGTCGAGTTGTACTACAATATTAGCAAACAAAATTTCTTGACTCCACTTTCAGTTTGTCTTCCCAAATTGAAACGTTTTTCTTTCAAGTTGTATTCAATAACCATATTTTTGTTAATTGTTTTGGCAAGGGAATGCAAGATCTGTTAGTCACAGATTATCACAGGGACCTTTTCCGATAAGCCAAGAACACGTTAAGGTCTACAAACAACTATATGAAGAAATAAAGACAGATCCAATACTGGGAATGCCAAAGAATCAGATTGCCCTACAATATAGTTTTAAAAACGAATATACAATCTTCATTCCAGAGAGAAAGGACTGGGAAGCAGGGCCTCCCATAATGGCGAATCTCAACTGGTACACTGGTGGCTCTAAAACAGACTCTGGAGTAGGAGCCGGAATATACGGGGTACAGTAGAAGATAGCGATCTCTCTAAGCCTAGGGAAACATGCTACCGTCTTTCAGGCAGAGGTAATAGCGGTGCAATGTTGTGCAGAAGAGTTGATAAGAAAGGAGGTGAATAACCAAAGAATTGTCATCTACTCTGACAGTCAAGCAGCACTAAAGGCGATACGCTCATATAAGATATCATCAAATCTGGTGTGGGAATGTCGCAAGGCCCTCAACAGACTAGGTAGTCATAATAAAGTGACCCTAGCCTGGGTACCAGGCCACCAAGGAATAAAAGGCCGATGAATTAGCCAAGCAGGGAGCAGCGGAGGTCATTATAGGACCAGAACCTTCCTGTGGAATTGCTAAATGCCTAAGTAAAGGAAGCATCCACAAATTGATAAACAACCAGGCGTTGCACTGGTGGTATGGAACCCCAGGACAAAGGCACGCTAAATTATTCCTTAAAAGCCCTTCGGCCAAACTGTCACACGACCTACTACGTCAAAGTCGAGAAACGACGAGGATAATAGTGGGAATGCTTACAGGGCACTGTAGGCTGAGGAAACATATGCATACAATTGGACTAGCAGAAGACAGCCTATGTAGGTTCTGCCAGGAAGAAGACGAAACTGTGGAGCACGTACTTTGTGAGTGTGAAGGCCTAGCAAGGCTGCGGTTTCACCTATTCAGAGAAGAAAAACCGAAGGCAGAGAGCTACGCAAAGGCGGTAACCAGACTATTAAGTCTAATAAAAAGAATAAAGCTGGATATCGAACTCTAATATAGGGAGGACCACAAAATAGATCTGCAAAGGTCGCAGTGGGATAGGACAAAGAGCCACTCCAATTCTAATCTAATCTAACTGCTTTGGCCATGTTTCTTGGTTTTAATCCCAATTTCAATTTATTAGTTTCTTGCGTCAACATCAACATAACATTTCATGGTTTTCTTGCTCTAGTTTTAAATTAATCAAAGTTTCATTTTTTGGTTGCATGAACCCACGTTCAAACCCAAGTTTTTCTTTTTAAAAAACGTTGAAAGTAGGCTTATTAAAAAGCCAGCTCAAATAAAACCGTGGAAAATGAAACTGAATAATAAATTTTAGCAACTTTATGTTACGTTATTAAAAAAAATAAGTAACGAAACGATTAACAAGTAATAGCTACACGACAGAGTACTAATTTAAGTTGGGGCTGAAAGTAATATCCTTTCCCAGTAGTAGTAATAACCATAGAACTCGTTTCTACACATTAGGGCGCCAACTACAATGACCACTCTCGTTTATAGCCTTGTTAAAATGTGGTATTTTCCTAGGTAATTTTCATTCTATTGTACATTCGCCACCTAGCAATATATTTAACGAATATAGGATTTATGCAAAGATAAAGTTTATAAAATAAAAATGTAGATAAAAAGTAAATATGTAAATATTTCGAATATTGTTGTTTATTTATGATTAAAAAGATCGAAAACGCGTTTCAATAAAAAAAATGTTATACTATCGCTGAAAGCAAAATATTCAGAAAACCATTTTGAAAATCTCGCTTGACCATCTCAAAATCAATTTACCTACACCCAAGGCATGCATAAAGATCGACAGATTTAAATACTTTTTGTATCCAATATCGTTGCTCAAACAGAATTTCGCCAGGCAAAACAAAAAAGATCAACCAAAATCCCGATTTAAATCTGGAAAATCGAAGATTAACTATTCATTGCGTTTGAATCTTCTGGAAATCGACTTGAAGGGTCATAAAAACGAAAAACCTATCCGTTTTCAAAATTTACTGCAACTTTGTTTCTACAAATAAAAAGGGATCCGCTTTTTTCTGCTCCCTCTTCGTAAACTTGTTTCTGATAAAAGCATTCAATATAAATTTCAAGTTGGGATATATGGAATGCCTTTTTTACATTGCTTGAAACAATATATAGTATGTTCATACTGTTTAGTGAAGTGATTAACTTATTTAAACGATACATTACTGACCAGAAAGTCACTTCACAGTTAGTATAGGTAAGCATAATATTTGTTAATTAATTCATTATTTTGTTGCTCTTTTATATACTGGATTTATTTTTCAAATCCTTTTTCCTATTTCGTATCTCAAAGCTTTTTCTCGCCGTCTTGGCTTCTGTCGAAATAAACGCAATATCGGAAATAAAATTCAACTGAAACTTCTAATTTCCAAGTTTTATTTTGGCCCAAACATATACTAAATATAGCACTACCACTGCCCTCCAGCACAACAACACTTTGTACATCATATCATTAAAGATTGCGTGACAAATGGGTCGAACTTTTAATATGGAACTTTGAAGACGATATCGAATTTCAATGAATTGAATAGTCCATTCTGATCCTTCTACCCATACTATAATTATCAACAATTATCCCGTAGTAGAACTGTCGAAGGACAAGAAGGACTAATTGCCATTTCCGAGTTGTAATTTAGTAATTATCCGCTCCTGAATACCCGAACGATGTCATCCTCATGCATATACGAAAAGGAAGTATCAATTTAGGAGTTTTTAAGGACAACGCCTTCGAGTTTATAACGAAATAAAAAGAGTTATATATGAATATATTTCATCTACTTCGAACAAACCTAAATTCAATAACTCCCAACAACTTTGCGGAAGTTTTCTATTTTCATGACGTTTAAGAAAGAAGTACAAGAGGAAATAGAATGCTTATTTATTCAGTTCTCCTTCAGGCAAGACGAATTGTCCCTTAGGATAAAAAAAATCCAAACTCCGCGCTACCCTTGGGCATTCAGAATAGATTGGGCTTGGGCCACGAGCCTGACAACAAACTACACACCGAGATAGTTATTGTCACGAGCCCTTCGAGTCTTTCGGATGTCCTGGATTTGTTTGTTACTAACAAAAATTGAAAATTCTTACAAATCTTCCTCGTATACGTAAGTAGGCGTGAGAATGACGTGGGTTAAAGTCTTGAAATTTTTATTTCTAGTCGAAAAGAATACTCTTTGTTAATACCCAACACGTGAGTCTCGAAATAATTGAACAATGGGTGGGTGGTAATTATATATTTGAGATTCCCATAGACAATTAACGATGCCTTTATATTAAATTTTTCGCATTTTACCCTTTATCGACAAAACAGCAATGATGAAATAGACTTTTACAATTCTATAGATTAGATTTTTGAAGCTTCAAGAGAATTTAGAGTAGTGAACAAAAAGTAGTCATCATATTTTTGTCAGGAGTGTTTCTCCAGTAGGTTGCACTGAATTTAGGTTCCCATCTAAGGTTTAAATGTATAATATGCAGATTGAAAATTATCCAGTGAAAAATCTTAATTTATAGCCACTTTCCCAAAAAATTCATGTAAATCCAGGCTAAACTGATAATTTTTAAATTAAGGACATAGCACTTACTTTACAGTGAAGAAATTCTCTTTATGAAAATCCCTTTTTTTCTTTCGTGTTCATATCTTTCATCCAGTTTATGCCTCAGACTCCAGCCCAAGCACTTAGTGTTACTTATAAAACCTTAACCTGTAAATTTTTAAAGTTTTCAAAAAGTTCATACATATGAAATGCTGAACTTCATAACTTTTCGCTGGATAAGATTTTTCATTCTCCTTAAGATTTATTTTCGTTATATGGATTGGGATTTATATGAAATCATTTCATTTGATGAATGCACAAATAAAGCAGATCACTCTGTACGTTTATAAAAACTTGTTTTGTAGTAAAATTTATCTCGTTCCTTTTAAATTTGGACCAAATTAATTAAGATTCTGTATGGTGGTATAGTAGCCACTCCTAGGAGAAAAATATTTATCAGTTTTCTAGTGATAAACAGGCATTTTCACTTTTCTCACATGCTTTTCTTTCTTGGAAACAAACAATAAAAGCTGATAGTATAAAAATCGCAATAAAATGAAAATCTTACCACCTCGACAGAAAAATTTGATGGCACGTCAAATCTAACAGGTATTCATTCCAACTCTGGTCGAAAAATGTTCTTGATCGACATTTTTAATATATAAATACAGTGCCGTGGAAAAAGGTTGATGAAATTTATTTTTTAATATTGAGGTGGAATTAACTAGAAACACACCTCAACCTTTAGACTTTTTGTGGGGTTTCTATCAGATTCAACAGGTTCTTGGAGAAATACTCCCTTGGATCATTTAGATTATAAATATGAGTATAATCCATAAAGTACTTAGTCAGAATTGAAGAAATAAAGAAAATATTTAAGAAGATCTGATATATTTTCATGAATTTAATAATTTTATACAAAAATCGTAAATTTGTGAATGTTACGCCAGTGTGTTCCCTAACAAAAATATCCGTTCATAGCGAATGATTGAGTGTCACCACACGGAACTGTCAATATTTAATAAGGCCTAAAATATTTGAAAAGTCCCGAAATTATGCAGAGACAACGAACAACTTTAAAATTGAAGTGAAAAATTGAATATTTTTCCTGGAAAGTAAGGATATCTTTCTTTCTTATTATTTTTTCCAGGTGGCAATACTTTATTAATATTTTAAATTTTACAAAAATAAAGTCAAATTTATAATTGTTGAAGTTCCCAGTTGTATTCATCAATTAGCGTCATCTATCGGGACATCTGCGTACCATAGTCGACGTTTCGCAATTAACCAGATAAAGTAGAGACAGAGTGGAATTCAAATGATTTAGAGCTAAAGTCAGAAAGTCTCCATAATTTAGAATAAACGGAATACTAATGATTTTTTAGGACGAGATACATTGTAAGTGTGGAAACAATAGAAATTTTAAAATTTAAATAAAACAGTTCATAAAAACTCCTCAGTTCGGCCCTGTCTATAACTAAACTTCTCGCATATTTGTTGCAGTAAAACACTGACTTATCAGTTAATTAATTTCGTTTTGTTTATCAGCATATCGCAACAACTACAATCGTACACCAAGCCATGATGTATAGTATTGAGATAAATCGCGGAAAATATTTCCGTTACTCTTTTGAAATATTTACAACACACTCCGATATTATTTATTGCTTGTTCATTCACCAGTTTAAATCAAAAATCGATGAAAACACCAGATATATACGTGAATCGTTAATTTTCTTAATATTTATATACATGTACACTTTTCAACGACCCTCTAGGTATAGCATTACCTCTAAAGCTGCACAGGAGGATGATCTTATTGCATGTAATTCAATTAATGCAATGGAAGAACCATCCCTGTAATTTGGAACAATCTAACAAGAAAAGTGATGAATCTCCCAAAAGGAATAAAGGATTTCGCTAGAACAATTGTTGGAATGGCTAAACTAAACTTCTCTTATTAGTAGTTCGAATCCTACTTAGAACAGGTAGGAAACGGAATATGCTCAGAGAATACGAGAGAGAGAAAGAGGGATCTAGCTGCAAAAACTTTACTAGAGCTTCCTAGATTCCTAGGGAGATTAGTCGATGGTCTGTTGTAAACTGCTTTAGGTAAGTGAATGACCAGGTCGGCCGATTATTAGTTGAAGGATTTAAGTTTAGATTGAACGCTAGCCGGTGAGTGGAATCAAGGATTTATTATAAAATAGCCAATAAACAACAATTTCAGAAGAACAATAGTGCAGTTGTCGCTCTCTAAGAGGAATTAAAAGGGACCCGCATCTTCTCTATTTATATCCCTCCGGTCCCCAATGACATTAAATTTGACTATTTGACCACCGCGCTGATATGAATACTTATTGTTAGAAAAAGTGAACACATCTGTTATTGTTTTGGTAGTTAATGCAGTAAGATGGAGTCTCAAAATAAAACCTATGGAAGATACAGATTAATAGGAGGTAAAATTATACTATTAGGTCCTCCTGGATTAAACTTCTATACCTAAACAATAAAAACAGGAAGTTTTAAGACAATTAACGCCAAGCAGAAGTAGTGGACAGCTTGGAAACCAAACAAGAGTTGTCCTTAGTCACAAGGCAGATTCCATAGCCTGAATAAAGATATTCCAATTGGTCCAGAAGGTTTTAACGTCAAAGCAAAAGCTTTCTGATCTTGAATGAGGGAAGCAAAAGGATCGGAATAGGCTAACTTGGATCCTTGAGATTTATAAAGCTTCAAATGAAGTCTAAAATGTTTCCTCGTTATATTAAACTGTGTTCTAGCTTGAATTTTCGAAAGAAGCATCTTTAGAGATGGGAAGAGGTCCCTAGATTATTCTCTGTTTCCTGTGGGTATTACAGTCTCCTTACTTGAGCTGGAAAATAAAACGATTTTAAAAGAATTAAGGTTTAAACTATTTTTGTTCTTGAATATATTAATTAAGTCAATATTAAGTATGCAAATCAGGTGGGTAGCAGAACCAGCTATTCTACTTTAATATAAAATATACGGTTAATTCATTTAGGTTTTCAAATTGAAGATTCGCAATGAAATAGTAATTTAGAAAAAATGTAGCACTGCTAAAAATAACGGTAAAGAGAGAGCACACCACACATATGGGTCTTGGAAATATGTTCCGGGGTTATTCTGCAATTAGTGGCGAGCCGTTGCGGCCCGAGGGAAAAAATGAGGGATTTGAATCGGGTACTTATTTATGGATTACATGAAAAAGGGACTTAAAAGAGGGTGAAAAGATTTAAACGAAAATATGTTTAAAATGTTAGTAAAAAGAGAAGGTAAATTTATGAAAACTTAATTTAATTCATTATTTTATACAGGATGAGTGTCAAATGCTGTATATTCTAGTTTATTTTTCAAAATTATTTCAATTCCATAATAGTTATCCACACTGTATACCTATTATGTACTACAAGATTCTATAAAATATACATACATGATGATAACATCTTGAAATTGAAATTCGATAGGTCAATTCGAATATTTGAAAATTGAAACTATTCAACTCTATACACCATTAAAATATTGTGAAACAAATGTAACTGCTTGTGTGGTCCTAAACGTTGTGTCCAGGTGTTCTAAAAATGTTTGTATCAATTCAAAAACAATCAAGATGTTTTATTCAAAATTTTTCACACCGAAAACTTTCTCTATTTGAAAAAAATAATTTACTATGCACAACTCTCTATCTGTATCAATGATCGACCCTTAAAAAGTTGTACTTGGATATAAAACACACCCTTGTAACTCTAACAATAATTTTCCAGTTAAACTTGAAAATATGACTTTTATATTCCTCTAAACCTTCTCTCACGCAACTATTAAGGAAACAATTAAACTGCGTACTTTAGTTTGATTTATGTTACAGCTCGAACAAAGTGTAGGGACACCTTTTTTTTCTCTAGAAAGGAACACATTTCCCTAAAACCACTTTGTCATTGCTCCAAATTTAGACCAGTCAAATTATTATTAAATAAAAACATTGAAAAATACATTTTTAGCGATCCGTAACCTATTCCTAAGACATTTCAGACGTCTGTCTGTCTATGCGTTTGTAAATAGGATGTATCTCACGAACCGTGATAGATAGACAGTTGAAATATTCACAGATAATGTATTTCTGTTAACGCTATAACTTTCAGGAGTAGAAGAAAGTATAGAAGCAACTGCTGTATAGTTTAAAAAGGTTAATATGATGTTGACTGGTCTATCGGATACACAATTCTCCCGATTTCTTTGTCATCTCTTTGGCTTTTTAGATGCTCTGTAGGGGTGCGTTCTTGGATTACTTTAAAATTTATGTCTTTATTTCAGATTTAAAAGTGTTTAATCTTGAACTTTCCGGATTTGTTGTTTATTATATTTCATGGTTGTTAATAGGCTTTAAAGTTCCAAGAAAAACGGATTTAGAAAATCTCCTTGTACAAAATAGTATATTACGTAACGTGTGCGGAAAGTGACATTTTTCACACGAGTGGGAAGTATTGTCTCACGAGCGCAGCCGAGTGAGACAATCCCACGAGTGTGAAAAATCACTTTCGCACAAGTTATGTACACTATTTTTCCTAAGACCACGCGATATACTTTTACCGAATTAGGCATGTATAATCTTGCGTTTTTATGTAGATGTGAGAGGTTTTACATATGTGTATTTGTAAATACTTTATATGGTTTTGATTACTTACCTTTGAAAGTGGCCCAGAAAATTGTGATTTTTATGCAATGGAAAAAAGTACCTTTATAAAAAAGTTAGAATTAATATTGGTACACAAAATATAAAATATTACGAACATTTATTTCAACAACTTACAACAAACAGAACATCGGAAATAGTTTTACATAAATATTGCGGTTCAAAATTAGTTATTTATTTGCTGTGAAAATTAAAAGTAAAATTATTAATAGCACCACACTTAACTTGTTGCCTACCTGTAGGAGATTGAAAGTATTAACTAGCTATTTTAAGGATTCATTGTTCAAATAATTGAAAACGGATATTTATTGTTTCAATAACATGAAAGTCCAATAAATTGTGATATAAACACTTTTTATTTTGTGTGTGTATATTTCCTCAGCGCATATTAGTATCTTGGACAAGAACCATGAGATACAACAGTGGGTTGGCAGAGCAGTCTAGGCATCCGTAGCATCATTTTTTGACAAACAGTAGGGTGGTTCGAGTCCGGACTCGGTATTTTTTTTTTATTTTTTTTTAATTTTAAATGGAATAAATAAATTATATTATATTATTATATGAACAAATCAACTTAGGAAATAAGCATTTCACATATACATATTAATTTGCGGAGTAAAAAGACTAGCATTTCAACATTCAATTTGACAGCTTTTTTATCCGCACACGTACGGATAAGATTTTTTTCCGTACGCGTATGAATAAAGGTCACTTTCCATAGAACTAGTCAGTGCGATATATGTCACTTTCCTATGTGGTCGTAGGAAAATACTATAAACGCGATTGAAAATTGACGAATGAGGGTAGAAGGGTGGAAATTTAGGGTTTTATGTACTTTTTTTTCGAAATTTAAACAAAATATTTGGATATGGACTACCTTTATCACTTAGAGGTGTGAAAAATAGTTTATGATTGATTTTCAGACATAAAATTTTCGAATTTTATATACTAAAAGATTTATTCTCAAACAATTGTTGAATGTTGGGGATTGAAAGGAATAATATTACATTCAATGAAATTTGGTACAATTTCTATATAGAATAATGTTTTCCGTTTTATATGTTTCGACGTGGGTTCTTTCGAAAGTCCCAATTTTTATGACTTGTATAGAAGGTAAATTCTCATTCAACTGTAAAATTGTACTTTCATCGCTATGGAGCGTTTTATTTTGAATAACCATTAAATTTTATTGGTGTTAAAATTCGACTTTATCGCTTTTTATCAAATAACACGCTATAAAATTTAAGTTGAAATTAAACATTTTAGCACATTTCTTTAAAGTATGTTTCAATATTTTATTCTATATACGAGGACATGCCTTATAGTATAGTTTAACCTTTATTGTCTTGGAGTATTCTTAACAATAATTACGTCAAAAATGAGAAAAATTAATTAGAAAACGGAGCAATACCTTCACCTAATGAGAATTTTGCGTCTTCTAAAAATAAATCACAAAATTAGTGATTTTTCAAGTCATTTACCTAACGAAGGGTTTGATTAAGATGGAGAAAATCAATTAGGGGTGAAACAAAAGGTGTACCCATCAACTAATACCAATTATAACGGACATTGAAGGATTTTAACGAACTAAAATTTATATATTTTAAAATTTTTTTGTACCTAAGCATTATTGATTCAACAAAAAAAGGACTTCTACTCAATAGGGGAGCGAGGGGCTTGTTGTAACAGGGGTAAGTAGTAACAGGCCCTTTTCACTAGGATCTTAAACGCTATTAAAGTATTTCTTTGACTCGATTTAACCAATAAACCGCGCCGCATCATGTTGCCATAGCCAATGTCCCGCCGGCCGGTGCATTGAGCGGAAGTATGCACGTGCTTCATTTCTGCCAGGTAATATTTGTACTATCGTAAAATTTCGGCTTGCGTATTTAATATCGACTAATTTCAAATTTTCTATATCTTATTTCCATTCAAATTTATCTCTGATGTATGATTGCTAAATTGTTTAAATAGTTATCTTGATAAATGTTGAAAATCATACCATAGGGTTAGTTGTAACAAAATCCCGGGGCTTGTTGTAACGTGTTACTACATGCCACCAAATGTTGATTCTTACATAAGTATAATACTTTGTTAGATAGCTATTAAGAAGAGATAATTACGAGCATACCTTGAATAATTTAATTACTTACTGTGATTTAAAAGTGCCATGATGATTATAAGTAGTGTTTAACTAAATAAAACTGTTAATTACTTAATTTTTAAGTGTCGATTACCAAAAAAATGTATTTGAGTTGATTTTTGATTAGAATTACGTAATACTTACTTTAGAAAGATGTCAATTTAGAAAAAAAACAAAGAATAAATGATTAGAGGTATTATTGTCGTTACTACTTGCCCCAGTAGATGTTACAACTTGCCCCAAGCACGAGGTAAGTTGTAACACCACACTTTTTCTAGAAAATAATTGATTGTAAAATAATGACCAATAATTATGGTATTATTTTTACTTGATTTGGTATAGGAAGAGTTACAGTATTCATCCATCATTATTTAGTAGATATTTAATCAATAGATTTCAAGATATATTAGTTTTAATGAAAACTGTTACAACAAGCCCCTCGCTCCCCTACATAGTAATGAAGAGTAGTCGATATCAATGTCAACAATTCAATTTGCCTATTTGGACTCTCCAATACCCCAGAAGTCACATTGATCCACTGAAACAGTTGATTCTATCCCTGAATAATAAATTTTTACATTTATATCATTCTTCCTCATCCTTATCTACTCTGTCTGCTTTATTTGTCCAGTTGACATCTACTTTTCTTATTCACATTGTCATTTTTCATTTTGAGTGTACTCTAAAGCGATGTTAATTGGTTAGGGAAAAAAGACGTATTCATTATCTTTTCAATTATGTATTTGTATTGACAATAATTTTGTTGCTTCATCTCTTAATTCTCTATTTCCAGAATAAAGTAAAAATCCCCAGTATTGACTAACGACGTATAGAGAAGGGTAATCTTAGATAAGCCCCCTCAAAAAATCTGAGAACAATCCTGGACATTGTAGGCTCTACGCTCTACGCTTAGTCTGACAGATATTACGAGGATTGTCAGGATGTTAGGGTCGACTGATTGTTTGGAGCTTCTTCACACTACTAATGAAAACTTAAGAGTGGTCGTGACTGGATTAAGTGTTAATTTTGGTCTTTACAAATAAAGGCAGTTTGAACAACTCTGTGATATTGAAAAAGTGTCGAAAATATGATGAACTTTATTCGATAATGTTTTATGTGGCACCCACTTAAATCCAATCAAAAACTTGGTATACAAGAATGGAAAACAAGTCTCGTTAGCAAAGTGAAAATCAAATTTTCGATCTAAGTGAAGTCGTTCTGAAACTCATCTCAGTAAAACCCAACATACACAAAGTTGTCATTCTATAGGTGTTTCATCCATTATACCCGCCCGAAACTTTCTCGTAAGCCATTTGAACAGTTCACTGTATAAATATTTATAGACAGGGGGGCTAAAACTCCCCCAAATCTTTTCGAAAATATAAACACAACTCCTTTTCAATATTTAACTTTTACAATGAGAAAATTAACTAGTTTTATTAAAAACAAATTCCATAATATAGTCTTTATTTAATATTCAAATTTTATAATAGCTAATAGATATTATAATGTAACGTAAAGTAGGTAGTTAGGAAAGGTCTGGTCACTAGTTAGGTCCTAATTCACTTGGTGCTTTGTCTACTTAATTATAGAGAAAAACTGGCTTTTACAGAATATACAAAAGATGTGGTAGTACAAGAGAAGTAGGAGAGTGTTTGTGTCCTATCCCAAAATATTTATCCCTCGTCAAATGTACTGTTGTTTCATAAATAAAGCTACAAAATGTTTTACAACATATTTTTTAGGTGAAATACCCCCTTTCGAGTCACTCAAGTCCTCTTCTGTATTACATTTTAATGAAAAATAGTATTTGCTGTATAATTTCGACATGTAGGAGGTTTCGTATTACATTTATTTTGCGTTTAATAATGAAATTTTTATTGTTCAAAAGGCATAAATGGCCAGTTAAAAAGTGGTTTTATATTTTAATGGGCATAAAGCTGGCTTTAATGAATTGCACCGCTAGGGATTGTTCTTTTAATTCCATAAATGCCTCATTTACGTTGTTGGTTTTTAAAATTCAAATAACCGTCATACGTTTTTGAATATAGAGGACATATGTATGCATATTACTGGCTGGAAAATAATAAAAATTCAACAGTGGGTATGGAACAAAATAATTATCTGTCTGAAAAAATTATAATTAATATTAATTTTACCGAATATTGTAAACAAAACTATCAGCGTAACAATAACAGCGATTTCAATGACAATAAGACAATAATGCCCTTTCGACTTAGTCCCTAGGGCACCATCACTAACGAAGCTGACGTTCTCTTTAATTAGCCCATTAGAACGAGCTGTTCATTTCCTCGACAGTGTAACCGCGGATGTTATTTTCTCTCCTTCACGCTAAATCTAGATAACTGCTGGGTCACAAAACTCTATTCAGTGTTGTCAAACGATCAACAAAGTCTTGAAAATATCGACCTAGCCAATCATAAACCACATATACTAGATGTGATTTTATGTGGTTTTACGAAAACTCCTCAGGTTATGGCTTTGTAAATATTTTCCTCAATATAATGGTCATTTGGGAGTATTCTCCTGAAATTTCAGTTCAATATTTCGGTTTCTGTTGTATTTACAATACTTTTTATATTTCAAATGCGTTTTTTTTCGAAAAAAAACAAGATTTTATGTAATAACCGAGTCGACCAATCGATTTATGGCTCTATAAAGCCGAATTTTTCGCAATTTTCATGTGAAAAAATGATTTTTTCTATACCCGAAAGTGGATTTTCATTGTTTTATGAATTTTCGTTTAGAAAAAATCTCAAAACTCGACAAACGAGGTATTTTTAGAACCTCTAGTACAATTACAGTATCGCGCAACAAGGTATACATATTTCTGACTGTATAAAACCAGACAAAACTCGCCTTCAAGTAGATCCTCCTCCCCACCTTCCTCCCTTTTCTACTAACCCTTTTCAGTTGTGACGGAATCAGGATCTCTCGATCTCCATCTTCCAACCACAAATATCAAATACTAGCTCAGTTTGTCTCTATCACAGACAGATGCGATAATCTTTTGGTTACAGTCTATTCCAGCAAAACAGCTGAGGATTATAATGGGTTGTGGGCAACTTCAGTGAGATAAATGTAAATTACACTAATCAATTTTCTATAATTCGGTGAAATTATTAGATTATAAATATGTGATAATCAAAGTCAAAGTACTCAAGTGAAAAACTTCATAGTCTTGTGCTACTAGAGATCATTTTCTGCCCATTTTTGGTGTTTACCTGATTTGTTTTTCGATAAGGTACACAGAAAAAATCTTTTCCAAACCTTTCCTTGGAAATTCCATGTAAACTCCAGGACGATACCTTTGGAAGAGGTACGCTACACGACACGGTGCCGTCAAGGTCCCTTTTCCTGTTCACCTCCATCGAGTCCACTGGGATTATATGTTCGGATTGAGAATATATGCCACAGTTGATGTCTATAAAAGACAACAATGAGTCAAAATGGAAATATATTTGCATTTTCATTAGATAGTTTCGAAAAAAACCACGAACATTAAAATTAGTTGAGAGGTGGCTTGTAGAATGACGAATGAAAATTTCAACATGGTCTTGAATAATGACGAAGCTTACATGGTCTTCAATTAATTAAGTAAGAAACCACCGTCTTCCATGGATTTTAATTATTAAGTTAATGAGAGCGGCACGTTTGCCGGAGAATACGAAATCTCTTGTCATGGCAAATCTGATTAAGTACGATTTAATAGTTTATTGAATGTAATCTTAAGCTAGCTTGTAATCAACTGTTACGAGATAATGGAAAATTAAAATAGGGTATAAGGTTGTCTTCGTCATGTACTTAAATTAATTATATTAACTCGTAAGGATTTTATGAAAGCTTTTGTTGGTCTAGATGATGATGAAACATTCATGAGTAGCCAAAGACAATAAACTCATCAAAAAAATGTCACACACTGATATGAATTAGATGGTTCGTGGATCTTCCAGAACAAACCATGACACAGGGGTTGGTATAAAAGGACCTGGAAGGATCTTTCGAGCTGGTCTATATACGACAGAGGATTGCTGCTATAGCCTGTATTGATGACAAAGCTGTTAGCAGTAGATCCAGTCTGGTAAAAAACTGTAAAGAATCCAATAACAGCTTGGCAAAAGACAATAAAGACCCCTTAATATGGGTGCTGATGCAAGAGGGGATTGCAGGTGATGAAACGGTAGATTAGCTGGATAAAGAATCTCTAGGTGGCACTCTACACTCTAGTCCAAGTTTGCATAAAACATCCAGTATGCTAGCGATGGATTTGTCTCTGTAAACACCGGGAGTCGCGAGTAAACACTCGATCTGTTATCCCCAACAGAATATTATCTGAGAAAAAAATTTAACATCAGCATTACATTACAATATACCCAGTCAAGCGTACATTGAATATGAACACACTGTAGAGATAATACTGACGTGTGTACAGGAGCATTACGCTTCATTTAGGACACGTGCATACATATATATTTAAGGATAAAGCCTGCGGCTTTCTCTCACATCAATAAATTACAAATAAGGGTAGATGTTCCATAAAAATAAATATGAATAGGTAAATATAATTTGTGGGGAGGATCGAACGCAGGGAGAATGGACGTTGTCGAGTATTTTAGGTGGGTAGAAAATCTACCGAAAATTAAAATTTTAATTCTATATAGATTTGAACGTTTCCTTTTTATGTCGGGAAGCTTTTCTTGTGATAATTCGTTACGATTTTCAATTTCCACTACAAATAAGATTTCCTGTTTGTCAAAGAACAACTTCGTAATTTTGTTTAGAGGAAATTGAATTTGAAGTTATAGATTTGATAAATTGTTTTGATTTTATTATGTTTTAAATCCATAATATCTTACAAATCAGACAAACGTACGTTACCAAAAGGTTACTGGTATCTCTTTTTGTTACTTCTTTAAAAATATCCACTTTATTAAAAAGCCTACTAAAGTGATTTCAAGAGTGTACCAAATTTTTGTTTACTTTTATGCCTGCAAATATTTGCACTTTTTTGTGGTGTATCTTACCCCTGAATTTGCTATAAAAGCATCAGAGATTTATTGATTAGCTCGTCTTCAGTTATCCTGTATATATCATTTTCAGGATTAAATATTTAGTATATAATTAACATAATTGTTTTTCTAACCCTGGAATCATCATTTTATTTAATTAAATCCCTGATAAATTGCTACCACCGTTATCCTGTATAAGGACGAAATAGATAAAGCATCTTACATACAGAAACCTTCGACTGCAAAGACAGTGATGAAAACTTAGGGTTTTTCTACCTTTATAGAGCTTTTTAGTGGCATAGTCATAAAACCAACAATTGAAGAATAAGTTGACTGTGGAATTAGATTCCGATTCCCGAGTCGAGCTTTAGTTTTGCCAAAATAAAGTTCCGCTATAAAATTGAACAGACTGAATTGGGATTGCTACGAAAGGAACATTGTTCGAGGCATAGGCGGAGTGAATATAAAATAAAGAATTTATTTAGCTTGAAAATCCCTTACAAATTTCCAGATTTTTGTTTTCATCTCAAAAAATCACCCAGTATTGCATTTTTTTCCAATATACTTCTCTCTATAGTCCAGGGTAGAAGCCTTTAAAAATAATGAAAAGGGAAAAAAAATTATAATAGAATGAAACCCATTAGAAAAGGAGGGAAATATGATAAAAATGAAAGGAAAAATAATTTACGGGCGATCTGAGGTTGGGAAGGGGATGGGGGTGAGTTTTTAAGGGTAAAAAACGGTTTTTCTCGATTTCCAGCAAAACTAAAAGTCCTATCGAAAAAAGTCAAATAGAAAAGTTGTAGATAATAAAAAGATCTAAAACTTTTGTATTTACACTTTTTTCACATAACCTCAAAATTTATGTGAAAAATTCAAAAAACCAAGTTTTTGGTTTTTTATTATCTTTCACAAAAATTTTTTTTTTTTAACGAAATTTTGTGAAAACTTACCTTTTTATGTCCCAAATACGCTGTAATTTATTTAATTAAAAATATTTATTTTTTCACCTTATTTTGAATTAATATCGAAAAAACACCCTAATTTTCAATCGAAAATTCACCCGTCAAAATATCAGCTTTTTTCAAAAAGTTGGTGTGGTTTCTGTTCGTTGAAATCTCTACTTTCCGATGGTGAAAAAAAAAATATATGTTACTATGGTAAATCTTCTCAGAAAACGCAAAAATTAAAAAAACTCGAATCCGTTTTTTGAATCATTATGTATAATTTTGAGCAACTTATTAAAATTTACACTTTAAATACTAGAAAAACGTAAGATTATAACATGAAATCTTACATTTTCCTAGATTATAACATGAAATCTTACATTTTCCTAGTAATTAATGTGAAAATTTTAATAAATTGCTCAAAATTTTACATAATGATTCAAAAAACGGATTCGAGTTTTTTTAATTTTTGCGTTTTCTGAGAAGATTTACCATAGTAACATATATTTTTTTTTTCACCATCGGAAAGTAGAGATTTCAACGAACAGAAACCACACCAACTTTTTGAAAAAAGCTGATATTTTGACGGGTGAATTTTCGATTGAAAATTAGGGTGTTTTTTCGATATTAATTCAAAATAAGGTGAAAAAATAAATATTTTTAATTAAATAAATTACAGCGTATTTGGGACATAAAAAGGTAAGTTTTCACAAAATTTCGTTAAAAAAAAAATTTTTTGTGAAAGATAAAAATAAAAAACCAAAAACTTGGTTTTTTGAATTTTTCACATAAATTTTGAGGTTATGTGAAAAAAGTGTAAATACAAAAGTTTTAGATCTTTTTATTATCTACAACTTTTCTATTTGACTTTTTTCGATAGGACTTTTAGTTTTGCTGGAAATCGAGAAAAACCGTTTTTTACCCTTAAAAACTCACCCCCATCCCCTTCCCAACCTCAGATCGCCCGTAAATTATATTTCCTTTCATTTTTATCATATTCCCCTCCTTTTCTAATGGGTTTCATCCTATTATGATTTTTTTTGGTTTTAAAAATTATCGACCCTGGACTACTACCCCTTTTTTTAATGTCAAAAGTGATAAAAATTCAAATGATTCCATTAACTTTGTCGCTTTGTTTGTTGATATTTGTTTTATCCAAACCCAATAGCAGTTCCTGCACATATTCAATTAGGTCCTAAATTCTTTTCAAAGCCAATCAAACTGAAACCAAATGACAATAGATATCACAAGAGCATTGCCACCAACGGAAACACAAAGCCACTATAGTTAATGTAATAATGAAATTACGGAAAAATATTGAAATTTGAACAGGTAGAAATATCAACATTTATGTTGTGTTTGCGTTTATTGAGTGCGAATATTAGTTTATTATTGTTATCGGTTTTAATTTGTTTTTATTGTTTGAGAGTTAAAACATTGTTCGCAAAATTGCGATCGTTTTGAAAAAGTAGTCATCAAAAACAAACGGATATCCAAAACTATATTTTTACTTGCCTAGAACCAAAATTATGGTAGTTACAGATCTCTTTGCCTTCATTTAATAAATCACATTATATCTTTCATAATTAAAAACATTTTTTACTATTCGCAAGCACACGATCATTTTCAATTAGAAGAGCTATATAAAGCCTCACACAAACCCTCCCAATTAATGTTTTTTATTGCAGCTCACCAGTTTTCATTTCCCTCTTTCCTCTTCCTAGTAAGATTTCTAATCCATTATTTATATATCCAGGAACGTACCCGGCCACTGTATAACCCATTTTCTTGAAAATCACATTATTTTCCAGACAAAAGCCTAAAACTCTTCCTGCTATCCTGATGTATGTATGTATGTGTTTTTTGGGGTAACATTAACTGAGACCTGGAAGATCTATTGTGCCCCCTTACTTCTACTTAGTTTCTGAGAAGAGTCTCTGAAACTAGTAGCTCCTTTAGTCCTATTTCCTGGAGGAATTTCAGGTTCAAGCCCCCAGAAAGGCATTTTGCTACTAATAGACTATAGAATAATAGTTTTGTTCCAACCGCAGTCAGAAACCGTCAGAAGCGATCAGAGAATAGTCGACCATTGCAATCAGTGATAGGAATTACGCGGAAATAACTCGTTGTTTGCTATGACCAGTTATTCTCTGATCGTTTCTGACGGTTTATGACTGCGGTTGGAATAAACCTAATATTACGGTCCTGGTTAAGACTTGTGGCTAAAATTAGATTTTCCCAAATCAAGATTGCTTTTCTTGGTCCACATAAATCAGCTAGAAAATTTTAATGAAATTCCATAGCACTGCTTTTTAGTTTTCGCTTTTTTTTTATAAATTTTACTCTTACTACTGTTATAGTTTGTTAAATGTTTTGCTAGCATGTAAATTACCGTTCGGAAACTCGTGTGTGTTCAGTTAACAACTAAATTTCTAATCGAAAATGTATAATTTCAGCTATTTTCAAACACCAATAATTTAACTTTTCTCTTGCTGTTTTTCGCAAATGCAAAGTGTGATTATACCTAGTCGCTTTCCGTTTGCTACTTCCAAACGTTCGTGCAATTTGTGTAATGTTCATTGTATATACCGTGAGACAGTTCCAGAAAGATCTAAACCTTCATGAAGATTATTTATTTAATCCGAGAAAAGTTTTTTTAAAATAATTGAGACATTTTTTGATCTACTCAATCAATTTTTCATATAAAAACATGGAATTTTACAAAGAAGTGCTTGTAGGATTTCGAGAAGGACTAATATACGTGTACTTTTGTACTGGAGCGATAATTACTTGAAAATCCTCTTCCTATTGTTTGTAAATTATGCCGACCTTACTTTATTTTACTTCAACTAGCTCAGTTATCCCGTCACTACATTCAACGACATCTAAAAAACGTAAATAATATTAATCTGCGTAGATAATTTGTTTTAAAATATATATTTTTATTAAATTAACTAAAAAGACAAATAAAATCATCTGTATTTAGTTCTCTATGAATCTTTGTTCGGGTAATATCACGAGAAATAACACAAATCTGTCTAAACCCGAAAAACTCAAAAACATATCTCTTCCGCGGGCATGTATCTCCATAGCCCGCTTTTGTATAGGTATAAATTATGACGCTATTATTTTTTCCGCCATATAATGGCCTCTCAGGCACGGAATTTCGGATAGAAAAATGTACAGAAACACTTTTGACATTCGGGAATGGAAAAGCAACATATGGATTTGAATGCTGTTCGGTATCTACGATCAATTTTCCAAACACTAATTCAAACTGAATCATTTCTGTTAAAAATTTATTGAACTATTTTTTAAATGGAAAAATGAACAGGTTTTCCAAATTTATAGAGTTCTCTGCCTTAAACTTTTATATTCACGATAAAAGAAACTCAATAATGTATATTAAAAATAATGATGTTATAAAAGGATTATTATTAGCTATAAAACGCACGCAAAAATCATTATTTTAGAATATTATATATGAAAATTGGATAAATAATATACTATATACCATATGGGTTGAATTTTCTTTGAATTTAGCTGTTAAAACTAGGATATTGTAACGTTCTTTTCAAATTTAATGTTTCCATTCAGCCGGGTTTATTGCCACATTAAGCTTTTTTTTCAAACTACGCCAAAATTAACCAAACAAAACCGATAGGGCGCTGTTTATTTTGCAGCTAATTAAATATTAACCCTTTACGGATATCCAACCATTATATTCAATAAAATTTTAAAGGTGATTTTCACCTGTCGAAAAATCAGTTGCATTTTATAGTAGTAAACATTCTGTACATTTTTTATTGTTGCAGTTTCATTATATTTGGAAAAATTACATAAATTTCCTGCAGATTTTCTTTTTTTTTGTACAAATTTTCATTTTAAAAGTGCGCAAAATTGTATTCATTAATTTATTTGCGAAACATGTAACACCATGATATTTAATATACAAAAAGAGAACTTAGTTGTAGAAAAAGTATTCTGTATAGCATGCGCACAAAGCTATGCGGCTATGCTCCTCTTCTTTTAAGAGAAGTGTGCTATAAGCAAACATGTGAAATGTTTTGATGCAGTCCTCCTTTTTCTTTTAATATCACTCAATAGACTTTTGCGTGTCATTGTGTAGAATAATATTTATAGGGAATTTGGTTCTAAAAATACTATAAACCATCTAATCTTCCGCCCAATCAGTTTTTGTCGTCCTCCATTACTTCTATACTGCTCTCATTTTGACAACAAACATATTTCAATTATTAACGCCAACTCGGTACATAAATTTCCATCACGCGCAGTTGAACTCCGCCTCGGTCACGAAAGATTGCTTGATTATTGCTTAGGTTTGTTTTTGATTTGATTTTATGGGATATTGGAAATTTCGTAGCCAACGGAATTAGGTCACTGATACTTGATTGATTTAGTGTGCATGATACGGATCACTTCTTGATGTTTATATCTTTATTTCCTCTTCTTTTCATTTATTTATATGGCATATTCAACCGTACACATCATGTCAACAATAGAACGCACTACACCTGTCATCCCATATTAGAAATTCATCCCGTGAACTCAAATTTTCCACACAAATCCGTTTATCCAGGGTGGTTGCAAAACAAAGGAACGTATACCACACAGAAAATCTCTCATTTCATAGATTAGGCCATGAGAAATTGGGAAAAAAATCTAAAGTACTTGGAGCTTTCAAAAGTTGTACAAGGTGTTTTTTATTTGGTTGCATTTGTCGAAATTCGCATAGATCGCACAAAATAGTGACATAATATGATATATTTTAGGGAAAAACTTCTCTTTAATACTTGAGGTGAGTCTCAGAGAGCTAATTGGACGATTTTTCCAAGCTTTAGTAGCAACAAGACTTACTCTTCTATCCAGTATTCTCACAGGATTAGTTTCATGGGATTCTGTATTATACAAGCATGTAAAAGAAGGTTTCTACATCTATCATCTTCCCATCTTCACGGTAGACAAGTTTAGGACTCCTGTCAAAAAGAATTTAGCCCCTTATAAGCTTGGTCGGTTACTTAGATTTAATTGAGTCCTTCAAAGAATGTTTATAGTTATAATTTTTTTGCCAGGGTCATTTTCGTGCTTCAGTGAAGTGAAATTTTCAAATAAACGTGGAAAAAGTAATTTAGAGTTAACAAAATTATATGACTTTTGAAGAAATTTCCGAAATCGCGGAGGAAAAGAATAATAAAAAGTAGAATTCAAGCCACAGATGTTAGTGTATTCGCTATTCCTGTAAAATTAATAAAGCTCTGCTCCATAATTTATTCCCATCCCATTTTTAAAATGAAAAAACGATGTACAGATGCGCTAGATGCAGCAAAAAAGATGGATACGTAGGAAGAGGAAAAACTTAACCTCAAATATTTTTTTAATGTTAATTTTCGCTAATTTTGAAAACCCCGCTTAGCATTCGGGAATGTTCAAGCGAACTACATAAATTTTCAAATAATCTGATGTAGGTAGTCCAAGCCTGTTCAGACTGGGTCATAATTTACGAAATGTGTAACGGCCAAACATGATTTAGGTCATAGCAATATTCCGGTAGCCAGCGATCTGGTTCTTTGAATTATTACCGATCCATAACACCGGCAAGTGACCACTTCGGACATATGCTAGCTTACTTATTGACATAGTATTGAGTTCGATGATCTTTGCGAACCTTTTTAATAAAATTTGGATTACTTTAAAGTTTGATAAAGCTACTCTGTTAGCGAAACGCGCCACAACTTTAAATTGAAATATAATGTAGATTTTAACAAATTAAAATTGTTTTATTTCATAATTTAGTATGGATCTACATCAAATAAAAGCCTCATCTATTCAATTAGAGTCTTTAGCCTCAAAAACAACTGAAGGAGTGTACGATAACAATTGTAATATTTTCAACGCTCTGCAACATCAAAAATATGTACTCTGTTAACCTAATTCACTAAGATATTGATAAAGAAACCTCTCAAAAAGAGAATAAACAAGAAATTTATCGGATGACAATAAGAGCAAGTCCGTTTCTGTTGGTTGTAAGCGTAACTGCAGAAGTTGATTTCGACGGGTCAGCAACAGCACCTCAAATTGATGACCCGGTTGGTCATTGCAAAGTATAGGAACCACCGATTAGCCACCAAACTGGATCTGTTCATCCTGATATATATGTCATTAATTGACGTGGTTGTACCGCAAAACGCTGGCCGATATTCGAGGACGTGTACGAATTTCAACTCAATGAATTATGTACAAAATTCAATATAAAATTATTGGGAGTATCGATCAACATTGTTATATAAAAAAAAACTTTTATTTTCATGTCAAAAAATATCTATGTTATCCAATCTCAATTATATGTAAGTTATATTGTATATGTGCGTAATGGAAACAACAGAAAATATGGTTTGGAGCATATGCAATATTAAAAACACTCAGAGTAATGGAAGAGAATATACATATACATATTTATAACGTAGACCTTCTGTTTTGAATTGTTGTTTTATTTGAAAAGAAGGAGAATAATGGTATAAGCTCGGAAATCGTTTTGGAAATCAAGTCAGCGTCGTTGGGCTATATTTTATGTATAAAATATCATTACTTCAATATTTATATAAAGTATATTGTGTTTTTTTTTCTATTTATTCGGTCTTTTTAGGTACTTTTATAAATGAAAATTTACTAATTCGTTCTAATTTATTTCGAAAATGTTTACTTCATATTTTCCTCTATACAAAATGTCATTGATACTTCTGAAAATTCACCGAAAATCATTATAAAATTTAATTTAGTTAGCAAATTATGTCACAAAATGAGGTTTAGTAGCCAGAGACTATCTGCTTTGTGAACAGGAAAGATGGAATCGCCAGACATGAGTGTCCAAAGCTATCGTCAATAGGAGAGTGAGTGTTCGGCGAGTCTTGGCCTACACCTGCCGATATAAAGGACATGTTCACCTTCTTAGGAAGGACGATGACATGAACAATTCATCGAGAAGTTGTACAATGGGTCACATGTGGCCTAAGCTCTGTGAGCCTACACTCACCCTCCCTGGCGTCAAAAATTTTTCGTCCTAAGGCTGCTCACCAATACTTTCCACTCTATTTTCGTTGTTTATATGATTGGTTTTTCGGCGAGGTCAATTTTTCAACACAAACTCCCGAATCACAATATTACTTTAACAACAATAATAATTTACGTTCGAAATTTGCCTAGCGGAGCAGATTTTTTACTTCCCAACTGCATCCCTTCTGCAATATAAATTTTAACTAACTTATTGTAAAATTCTAAATAATTACAATCGAGTAGAAAAGAAACTGGATCGGTGTAAGCCATAAAAACGAGAAATTTATGGCCATTGAAAATAAATAAAATTTGTTGTTATTTAGTAGACCAGACTTGTATATTTTATCCTTCGAAATCCGTATTGATTAGAATAAAAGGGATGCGTTTTCACTTCTTTTCTTTATCTGGATTAAATCTAGACCCTATAAAACGGAATAGAATGTATACGAGGCATAAAAAAGCTATTCGGTCATTTTTAGTTCAAAAATAACGAGATTCATTCTCGCTAAAATCAATTAAGATTCTACTGTGTCATTATATTTTCTTTTTATTTTTTTGACACGCTTTTAGTAAACTAGATTCTAAAAACGAGCTCTTCTATTGATCCTAGTAAGTAAGACAGTGTATTTTCCTGCTAAATCGATAAATAATGCAAAAGGTATCGAATACTCCGGGAAATTCCTGATTCTGGATAAAAGCTCTCGACTCTCATTACAATTTTTTATTTACGCCTTCATTTCCATAAGTAGCTTTACAAAACTTCCAGGATTCGACATCACAATTGAAATTACTTTCCTTATTTATTGGAAAAATAGGGAATTTCGGGCCGGAGGGAAAGTCTCGAATCTTTTTACGATTCCCCATGGACATATAGCACTCTGATTCTTGTCATAAAAATCGAAAAACATTTTTGAATATTGCAAAACGAGAGACATACGATTTATACGAATACGACAGAGAAAAACTACTTGAGAGAAAGACTGAAAACAGCGTTGCCAGTTTAAAATATTTTTTTTACTTTCTAATATAATAATATGTGTTTATTATTGTTGAAATATACAAATATATTTAATATTTAAAAGTTTTTAGTTACATCTTCAAGTACATAATGCATAGCTTTAGGATTATCCAAAGGAACCTAAAATTAATTGAAAAATTTTAAAATTTTTGTTGAGCAGTGTATATAAAGAGTGTACTCACGAAATGTCCCGCTCTATTTATCCAATAGAAAGCGAAGTTACCATATTTCTTAACGTACCCTTCAAGATCATCACCTACATAAAATGATGTTCTAGTTGAGGCTTCCCAATTTTTTTTATCGTTGAAATTAAGATTTTTTACCCACTTCAAAGTACCAGGGGTATCAACAATCATGTCCAATTGACCGTTATAAATAGCTACAGTTAAATTAGTAGAGTTTAAAAGATCTTCAACAATGTGAGTTACAGATTTCATAAAATCACTCCTTAGGTTTTGGAAAACCAATCTATCGTTAGTCCAATCTCTTGAAATATTTAAAGCTTGCTTAACTTTATTCATTGTAGCACTAATTTCTTCCTTATTAACTTGGCTACCTTAAAAAAGTATAAAATATTATAAAAAAGGGATTAATTGTTTAAATTTTTCATACTACTTTCAAGTACGTTATAAAAATTCACACCAGAAGTTAAAGCATTTATTAAATGCATAGTTTTTCCATATCCAATTGCAGCGTTATCATAATTTCCTTCGTTGACATACTTTTCCACTTCCAAAGAAGCTTTCATAATTTCCTTATAACCGTCATTATCTACGAATCCCTAAAGCAACTCAAAACTTCATTGATCTAACTTAGACACCACAATTATTATTCTCACCATATTCAGTAGATATCCAGGCCAAGTCATAATGGAATCGATTGGAGATATCCATGAATCTCCCAGACCTACTCCCTTGAAATTTAGAGCCAGCGTATTATTTTTTATAGCCTAAAAAAAGTGTACTTTAAATTCTATCAAATACACTATTCGGGAGTAATATGAAAATATTGACTCCAGATTTTCCTTTCTGGTAGAACTTTTTTGTCAGTTCTCTGGTGAGTTTTCATCATGGTTTTCCACAATCTTGCTGATCACTTCAGTTGTCAGAGTTGCAGAGTTGGATTTTTTCTCTGGAATCCCTTCTTTTAGTCGTACTTGCACTTATTTTGAAACTTAAAGCTACTAATTGCGCTTTCAAGTTATTTTGTGACTTTTTAATTAAACCACAAATAAAAAACACTTACTTTGACTAAAACTAGAGCAATTTCTACTGCCATTTTTCCTCCATAAGACTCAGCGAAAATATACATTGGAACTTTTGAAAATTGTGGTAATTCTTTCGAAAATATATTCAAGAAACTCACAAAATCCTGTGCAATTTCTTGATTAGTTGTTGTGTAAGCATTTATATCATCAACATAACTAAATCCTGATAAAATATCAATAATTATCCAACTTTTTGATATAATTATAGCAAATTACCTGTCCCAACAGGATTATCAACGAACAAAATATTAGCAAATTGCACCCAGGAAGAATTTCTGTTCTTTAAATTAGTTTTTAGTGGTCCAAGTTCTATAAAATTACCAAAAGCAGTAGAAGAAGCACCTGGTCCTCCTTGTAACCATATTATTAATGGTTTTTCTGTTGGTGCTGATACATCAGCGGTCGTGTAATAAAGCCACCAAAAGATATGAGCTTTTTCTCTGACACTAATGAAACCCCAATCTTGATTTCCAGGCCCAAACCCTTGCTTAGCTAAAATACATTTCATATATTACGATTTTATAATGATCGATGGGACACTTACCTATAATTAATGGGAACAAAAGCGATACGAACACTGTTCTCAACATATTTACCAACTAAACTAATTGTTAATGGAAAACATATGATACGCTTGGGGAGTTTTATCTGTTGTAGATTCAGGAAATTTGATAAAAAACGTTTTAGAACATTATACGATTCATATAAATAGGAAAAATGAGATACTCATATTATAAACACTAATTCCTAACATTTCACATAAGCCTGTTAACTCCTACAACTTACAATATCAAAAAATTATAACGATGGCTATAAATCTGCTAGAGGCCTTTCATAAGCACAGAATTTCACGACATGCATGATATATTCCAGTAAAATTAAACATATAATATGTTAACAAGTTGGATGATTAATATTATGAAATATTTAGCATTTCATAAAGTGGCTTTATTAACAAACATTGTAATTCGTTTGTTAATTAAGCTTTAATTGTAGCAGATGGTGCAGCTTAAGAGAAGAAGATTTTTGACTTGAGCAAATTTATTTTGGTATGAACGAAAGTAAGAATGAACTACAATGGAAAATCTTATTTTAAAGTGAAATTTCTCTACCAAAGATGGTCATTTCACTAGAAATCATTCTGTATCTGAAGAGTAGGGAGGGTGAGTGTAAGCTCACAGCAATTAGGCCACATGTGACCATTGTCTCTCAGGAAGGTGGGCAGGTCACTGGGAGACATCTTTTTTATATCGGTAGGTGTAGGCAAAGACTCATCCAACACACACAAAAAGCCCTTGTTCTCCCCATTTACTAATGAACTTGTCAAAAAATGATCTCAATTTTCCTGCACCATAATACATAACTTCGATTGAAAGAAAAACAAGAAAACAGCTGCACGCACCTATAACCATTACTCGAAGAATCGTTGATGTTTAGACACACTCTCTGCATACAAGGACGCCGACTCATTATGGCTGTACTATACCATAGAAGCGCTGTTGTCAAGTGTAGCGAAATCCCAGTTTTTCATGATTTTTTTTAATAACAAAAACCCCTGTGTTTAATATGAATTAGCGAAGATGTAGATCTGACTACGTTGTATCGCGGACGAAAATGGTGAATCGTTAGGGCCTCGAGGGCCATAGGTCACGCTGCCGTAGTCCACCCGCACACCTTTCCAGTTCTCACGCCGATCAAGTCGGAGGACGTCAGGTGCTTGGCTCGCAGCGAGCGTCATTTGTTTCGCTTTTCGAAAAAGTGATAGAAGAGACTGTGTAGAGGATAAAATACGGTTTAAGAAGCGTACAGACAAAAAAATATTTATAAATTGTTTCTTTCTTGTCATCTTACAGGCCGAGTGGAATTAGACACAGGACATTAACGATCTCGCGAATATTTTAGCTCGAGGACATAAAATGAAAGAAACGAATAAAATATTTTACATAAAATGTTGTTTCTGTTGAAGGAAAAATAGTATAAAGTGCAGGTTAAAGATTATAGATAACTTCTGGGACTTGTTTTTATCCTGTGGCAATAAGTGTTGCTTGGGGTAACATTTACTGAGACCTGAAAGATCTATTGTGCCCTCCTACTTCTACTTAGTTTCTGACAGGAGAGTCTCAGAAACTAGTAGCTTCTCTTGTCCTATTTCCCAGAAGAATTTTAGGATATCTGCAGGCTTCAACTTGGTAAATGTTTCTCGTCTATCCAGTAATCTCCCACGAACTGTGCTTTAGGATTCTGGAGTGCTGTGCAGCTGGAAAGTATGTGGATGGAGGTTTCCTCTTCCATGCCACAATATCTGCATTCATCTTCCTTTCCCTCTGCTTGCATTACATACTGTATAGTAAATTTTGTCGAATATAATTTGATGAAACATATTCTCTTTGCAAAAAAGGATACAACAATATTTTGCCCCGGAGAGCTTCATTTTGTGACATAATCAGATTGTCGGACTTCAAAGGAAATATCAGAGTTTTCCCTAGAGTAAAAAGTAAATATGGCCGCTCCGGGAACACAATGACTTTAATTATTTTATTTTTATTTCGCTTGATACTCTGACCTACGTAATGAAAGCTTTATTGTGTTTGGTAGTTTCCGAAATAAAAATAAAAGAGGAAAATTTTTCAAATGAGTTTTATTATTAAAAGTGGACGTTATTGCCTGTTTTTTAAAAAGGACTTTGTCATATCTGAACCACCAAAGGATGTTTAACATTTTTGTCGTCCAGTAAAATATTTAACGACACGTAGAACCCTCTTCCGAAGACAACTCTACAAATCTACCTGCCAAATTACCTTCTTCAAAGATTAATTATTATATTTGAACGAAAATTAATGTATATAAGCTATTATTTCGGCGTCTGATATCAAAGTTATCTTAGATTCATTCATCATCCGGCTGTAGGGCGAGTAGCCACATCCGTTTGATAACATTCTACCTCTAAATACCCCGAATCTATTTCCAAAACATTCACTAGCTCCTTTGGCAAGTTCCATTAAAGTTCACTCACAACTCTTGACAGATATCGTCAGGGCACAGATTGGGACCTTGCCGAGCGCAGTCGATTCCCCCTTCTGTCTGTCAAAATTAATATTAGCGGATCATCAGACTCGTTTCCCCTCTTTGATCGGTTAATGTTTTAATCCTGTTACTGTCAAGTTCATCCCAAGGCTTTGTTATGTTATATCAAGCGTATACTGGTCACTTTTGTATTTATCAATAATGTCAGTGAAATTATTTTATTTGTAACAATAGTTTTGTTATAAATTGTTAAAATCTTGAACAAAAACAAAAAGCTTTGAAGGATTTTAAAGGATTTAGTTTCCGAATTATAATGGCTTGTGTTTGTCGAACAAATGCCTGTTTATTTTAAAGAGTTTACCAATTTGAATCGGTGCAAGGGTTGGAAGCTATTTACAGGAAGGATTAAAGGCTCAACTGATGGCCGGCGCTTATCAAGTTTGGGAATAGGCTCAACCAAGCTGACCTCTTTCTGTGAAATTTCCGCTAAACCCCAGATGTGAACAGCTTAAAGTCAGATATTACCATACTAAATACTCAGCTTTATTTATTTTAATCAGTTTTGGTTGATTTTTAAACGCAACCGACAAATGTAGAGCAATGAGAACATGGCCAACAGCGGCGAAAAGAGACTAAAGAAAGGAAATCATAAAAAAAAACATTTTCTTACTTCTTAGAAATAAGAAAACCAGACTAAGTAGAGCTTTAAATGTTTTCCTCACGGGAAAGGACGAAGGAACATACTTTCGGATTGTACATCAATTCAGAATGGTATATAATTTGATATATGCATTTCCTCATCAATTATCCCATCTCAAAATGAAGGACGCCATTTGAAAACCTCACTCATCAAACAAACAATTAGTCAAAGTGATAAAGTAAACACTTCTTCGCCCTTACAACACTGGCGTCCATTTCAACCCTTCCGTAGAGGGTCCAAAACCCTTACGCCTTATCTGTCAAGCATACTATTCCCTATTATTATACTTAATATTATTAATATCCCTATATTATGAATGTGTGGATTACCTTTGTGATTAATCACTGATAAAAGGAATTTATAATCAATAATTTTTAGAAAGGATAACTCCATTGTATCTTTCTATATTCTAAATATCTAGACAACAAGAAGAGATTTACCAAGAAGAATGTCTCTAAATAAGACTATGACAAGCGTGGCCTACGCTGTCTTTGTCTGAATGATGATAAAACAGCATAGTCTATACTTTGTGCTTGCCTAAAGCGGCTAGAATCATATAAATGAACAGGTGCTAGTGTCAATGTAGAGCTTTCCAAGCCTTGCTAATACCTAAATTCAATTGTTGACTAAATAGTCACAAGTTTTTTCGATAATTTGATTTCACTCTTAGCAAGTCTGAATAGTGTGAGAGCTTGTGACCTAATTTTTTTTTAAACAATAAGGAAATAATCGCTATAGACACAATCTTGAGGACTAAAAATTGAAACGTGTATTATATTTTTCATTGTCCTTATTTTCAAGTATCGAATTTCATTTTCAACAATCGTGATATTTTTATCTAAACACGTAGGTACTTGAAAATTTATTTTTAAAACCGTAAGATAATTAAAAAAAGCAGTAATCAGTTCCAGTACTCAAAATGCTGAAGGTTTGCTTGATATCTGTGTTAATCTACGCAGTTGCAGGTAAGTAGATACTTAATTATCAAATAAATTTGAAAATAATATTAATATAATATCAGGAAGGCAGGGTTTTGGTCCCACCGACCAGGAATGGGGGTATTCAACTGTTAGAACCGGCTCCCATATATTCTGGTGGTTACATTACACCACAGCACCAGTTTCAAACCCAACAGAAAGACCTTTGATAATATGGTTACAAGGAGGTCCTGGATCTTCTTCTACTGGATATGGAAACTTTGCTGAGCTTGGTCCTTTAGATCTCGATTTGAAAGAACGAAGTACCACTTGGGTACAATGGGCTAACGTATTATTCGTCGATAACCCAGTTGGAAGTGGTAAGTAATTAATTCATATTTAATACAAAAATAATGAATTTAATTTTAGGTTTCAGTTACATTGATAGTGATGGTTCTTATGCTCTTAACAATACACAAATCGCCAAAGATTTTCTTGTTTTTATGAAAGATTTTTACCAACAATTACCACAATTTGAAGGAGTACCATTGTACATTTTTTGCGAATCATACGGTGGAAAAATGACTCCTGAAATAGCGCTGTTTATATACAATGTAAGATATTAAAAAAAAAATCTAAATATGCTTTATCAATTTTATCAATTTTATCAATTTTAGGCACAAAAGAATGGAGAAATACCTTCAAACCTCAAAGGAGTAGGTCTTGGAGATGGATGGGTATCTCCAATAGATACTGTTTCAAATTACGCACCTTATCTTTTGAATTTGGTAATATTTATACCTGGCTTCCATAGCAGTTTTTAATTAATTATATTTCAGGGATTTTTAGATCAAGATGGATTTGATAAGGTTGTAGAAGTAGGACAGCAACTTACAGATAACATAGAAAAAGAAGATTTCAAAGCAGCTTTCGATTTATGGGGTGCCGTAACCAACAATATCGAACAAATAACTGACGGTATTGATTTTTATAACGTGTTATTAAAACCAGCAGTTGGTATTCATAGAACAGGATTAAGTGAGTTCTGAGCGTAGCAGAAACTTGGAAAAAAAATTATGAAAATGATTTTTTTTATAGATCGGTCACCATTAAGTTTGGGAGCACAAATTGAAGATATAATGAACAACCAAGTTAAACCAGCTTTAGGTTTAACTTCTACATGGCAAGATGAAAATTATGAAGTATTTGATGCGCTAGGGTATGATTTTATGAGACCAGTTATTAACATTGTTGAAGAACTATTGAATGATACCGATATAAACGTTGCTGTATATAATGGTCAATTGGATTTAATTGTCGACACACCTGGTGAATATAACAAAAAAATTTGTAACGTTTTGTTTAATTTAGATTGTTTTAGGAACTGCGAATTGGATAGACAATATGGAATACGTAAGTAAACCAGTATATGAAAAGTCTGAACGAAACTCATTTAATATTAATGGATATGTGGAAGGATATGTTAAGAAAATTGATAATTTCGCCTTTTATTGGGTTAATAATGCTGGACATATGGTAGGATATTTTTTCCTTAATAATTATTGAGTGTGGCTGATTCTTTTTAATTGAAAATAATTTTAGGTACCATCTGATAATCCTTCAGCTATGGAATACATCCTGAGAGATGTTACCAACGATTTTGAAGTATAAATTGTTTATATTAAAAAACTTTTTCAAATATATATGCAGTTTTTTTTTTCTTAAGTTCCATTCAGTCATTCATTCATACGTTTGGGTTGGAAAAATTGAATAATTGAGGCTTTTACTTGGTGTAGATCTATACTAAATTTGTTAATTTGATATTTTCACAGTAGAAATAAGTCTAGAAACTTTCTAGTTCTTACAATTTGAAATATAAATAATAGACATGATTTTTCTATATTTCACAAACCATCACATACAGACATTACAATTTATAATAGTTCAGTCCACTTAGTGAGTCATAAATTAGCAGATTTCAATAGTATGATACATAGACTTTTAACAGTTCCAATATTGACAATTACAATAAAGAACTAAATATAATAAAACAAATAGCTGTTAATAATATCATAGATAAGATACGAAAACATAATCTAGAACAAGTATTTCGTTCTGATAAAAACAAAAATAACCAATTTAGAAGCTTAACATACTTTGGAATACCATCCTTAAAAATCAAATCATTTTTAGAAACTTTAGACTTGAATATTTGCTTCAAAACCGATAACAATTTATCCAAATTCATTGAAAACAACAAATCCAAATCTTCAAAACTAAATAAATCAGGAGTTTATAGATTAAAATTTGGTAATGACAACTGTGATAAAATTTATATAGATAAAACTTTTAGGAATTTTAAAACTAGAATTAAAGAACACAAACGTTTTTATGACAACCAAAAATCAGATTCCAACTATTCAAATCATTTATTATTAGCAAACCAACACTCTTTCGATTCAAATTTTGAAATTTAGAACCTAAATCCTTCAAATTAAATCTTTTAGAAGCCCTTGAGATAAATAAAAACAAATATTCAGATAATCCTAACGACCAAATAGATATCAACAATTCTCCCTTATTAAACCTTTTAACCTAAAAAAGTTCCTGTGGGATTGTTGTGAATGAGTTTCCAGGTAAACTTGTTAAATACTTTAGTTAATTCCATACTTAGACACATCTTTTTCCTTTTTCATTTTATTTCCATGAAAATAAAGCATAATTTTATTGTTAATATCCGTATAATTTTTTATTAAGGCACTGTTTGAATTGAAAATGTCTCATTATACAGGGATCACTTGAACTGAATCTGAGCTCTCAGTAAACATATTAATTTTTTAACCGGCATATCTTATCTAGTGTTTTCCTCAATGCAGGGTAAAGTTCTAAAGAATCTATTTTTTCTCTCTAGCCTTTAGTGGCAACTTCTTACCATAATAAAAGAATATTAAGATCCAAAAATACATCTGGCTTGATGAATTTATCATTTTGATTACATTTACAAATTCAAGGCTTGAGCAATCTTTCAATCTGACATCTAAAAAAATGATACAACGTTATCTAAGAATAGGGACAAAACAGTCTATGTGTACCTCATGACTGTTTTAATGTTATTACAGTTGATATATCGCTGTTATCTTTTATCCATCCTGAATCACTCTACTGTGCCTCTTTAACTAATTTTCTTAAGTATGCCACAAGAAACATTATTCAAATTTCGATTTTTTTTTCTTAACAATATGTTACTGAAAGTAAAAAAACTGGACAAGCTTAATGGGATATTTATTTCGAACATAAATTTTACAGGGGCTCTTCAAAATGTTTAAATATTCGTCACTGTCATTATCTCAAAATAACTTGAATCTTATCTGTATTCAGATTATGTCATCTTCATAAACATTACAAATTTTATCATCTTGAATACTCACTCGAAACACAATACTGACTTTCTTCCCAATATAAAAAAAAATCACAAACAATTTTTATTTTTTAATAAAAAAAAATCAGTAAAAATATGTTGACATAAAAATCCAGTCTTCAGTAAAACATCTCCGAACACCGCCTGAAACACCCAACCGCGTCCATGGGTCCAGGTCCGGACCTCCTGGTGCAACACGAACATTGACAGCATGTGGGACTCGATTATAGCTCCCATAAATATGATGGAATTATGGCGGACATGCATGCCACAGTGTTGACTACAGACAACACACTAATTCATTCATATTGCAAATGTTATTGCCATATGAAAATTTTTTATTGATATATTTATTACCTCCGTCAGAGGTGGACTGAGAATTTTATTTCAGTTTCTTGTTAAACATTCATTAACGTATTTTAAAAATAATTTTCTTCTTCTCGTCCAGCTTCTTCCAAAGTTCTATTGCTATTGCAAATAACTGAGCTGCATTTTTCTGATAAACAAGAAGGGATTGAACATGGGTGTAACGTTTGACTTATACTATCATAGGTACGTCAAAAAAGCAGACATGCGCATAACAGAGGCATTTGTCACTGTAAAATTCACAGGTATTATGCAATATAAATTGTAAAATCCCTTTCCATCAGTATATATATATATATATATCACAAAGAGAGTAATTCAATACATTTACAGCATTCATGTTTTATACCAAATAGCCAAAGGGCTGATTAGCCCTCTCTCTTTCAACATGAAAGGGTCGGTAGGTAGAGCGTTTGCTGGAGAATTAATTTAAGAACAAGTATGATATTACGCACAAAATTAGCTACAGTTAGGGTAATGTTTGTCCCCGTCCTTGCAATGTCCTTTCGGCGTACAAGGGAAAAGTTGGGTTATGTTTGTTCGTTGCAAGCCTTTAGGGCTTTGTACCTAATTAGCTTTACCGGATATTTTCGATTTTATTGTATTGGTGAATGCTGATGAAAAAATATATTCATTTTTTATTTACATAAATATGTTTTTTAACCCGTTATTATTTAAATAATATAATGTTAATGTAAAACAAAACACTCGGTTTTTAATATATAAATTCAGAGTTAAAAAATGTTTGAAATATTAAAATGGCGTCTCCGTGGTCCGTGTTTTGAGTTAATTATGTTAATATTTTCGTCCCATGAAACAGCTGGATCGCCGATGTAAGACAAAATATATTGTACAAGATATCTCATTATTTAAAACAGTTTGGAAATTTTCTAATTCAGTATATATTATTGTTATTATTTGATGGAGACGTTCTATCATAATAAAACCATTCTTACTACTAATTCCCAACAATAAATCCTCTCAAAGCACTCAAGAAACATTTTGTATCTCTCCCAACCACAACAGAATACTTACATAACTTCCCACTTAGAATTCCTTACATAATTTTACGATGCATATCTGTTACATCGAAACTAAAGCTCGTCCAATCGTTGCTGTTGACAAGCGATTCGAATAGAGACAATTATCAACAGTATTTGAGGCTCCCGCGAGAGGCTTTACAGTCTCCCTCGAACAACGAAAGTTCATATCAAAGATCTAAGATTGTGCTTCCGGCTCAAATCCCATACTGCATCTCTACAAGGGATAAATTGTTACAGGAATGCAAAATGGGGAAGTAAGTTAGACCGCTCGAGATTGTCAGTTGTGTAATTGGGTTTTTTTATCTTGATAATTGTAAAATGGTGTTGAAAGTTGGAACAATAAAGTCCCAGAAAGGAAAATAGGTCACTGGGAGATATCTCCTTTATATAGGCAGGTGTAGGATAACCTCTAGTGCCTTTTTAAATGAAAAAACATCTTTAAAACTGAAAAAAAATTATTTTTAAAACTACTACAGCGCGAGAAAGTTGAAATACTACCGAGTAGTTGAATAATTCATGTAACATGTCTAGACACTAAAATTTCATCCTTTTAAATGAATCCCCAGCCCGAGGATGTCTTAAAAGCAGCATCACCACGCATTACATCTCATCGCCACCACGTTGATAACCATAATATTTTTTTATTAATATCTAAAATAGAATATGTGGGATCTTGTTCATTAAATTGTGACAGACTGGGTTTCTTAGAACGAAATTCATTAAAAAAAACTGTTGTTAACCCATTAGCAGAATCTATGTTCACCATCAGCTTTGATAAATGATCCTTTACAGCATTTAAATTTGTCTTCGTCAGGTGAATTATATAGAAAGATGCTAATGTACGAAGAACTGATAATACGACCGAAGAATATAGATTGTTTTTTTTTTAAATCATACAAGGCCAGTCGAAAGAAATTGATTTTGACTGTGGCAGTCGATTTTTCGCATCAAAAAACCCCTCCAGACAAATTTTGAGCAATTTTTATTTCAAAAATGGATTTTTTGTCGAAAATTTTGAAGCAAGGGGTAGGTATGGAAATATTTAATGTAAACTGCAATGTGCTAAATTTTTTCCTGGTCGGAATTATGGACTCAAAATACACTGGAATATGTAAAATTTTCCGCTGAATCGATTGCCGAAGACTAGAACGTTCTATCTATAATATTAGTTGAGTTATGAGCACATTTAGTTTTGAAAACGGGATTTTCGAAAATTTCATGACTTCATTTGAAGGAGAAAAAATGACTTTAGACAAAAACAGACTGTGGCAGTCGATTTTTCGCATCAAAAAACCCCTCCAGACAAATTTTGAGCAATTTTTATTTCAAAAATGGATTTTTTGTCGAAAATTTTGAAGCAAGGGGTAGGTATGGAAATATTTAATGTAAACTGCAACGTGCTAACTTCTTTCCTGGTCGGAATTATGGACTCACAATACACTGGAATATGTAAAATTTTCCGCTGAATCGATTGCCGAAGACTACAACGTTCTATCTATCATATTAGTCGAGTTATGAGCACATTTAGTTTTGAAAACGGGATTTTCGAAAATTTCATAACTCATTTGAAGGAGAAAAAATGACTTTAGACAAAAACGTAAAATTTTCCGCTGAATCGATTGCCGAAGACTAGAACGTTCTATCTATAATATTAGTCGAGTTATGAGCACATTTAGTTTTGAAAACGGGATTTTCGAAAATTTCATGACTTCATTTGAAGGAGAAAAAATGACTTTAGACAAAAATAGACTGTGGCAGTCGATTTTTCGCATCAAAAAACCCCTCTAGACGAATTTTGAGCAATTTTTATTTTCAAAAACGTATTTTTTGTCGAAAATTTTGAAGCAAGGGGTAGGTATGGAAATATTTAATGTAAACTGCAATGTGCTAACTTCTTTCCTGGTCGGAATTATGGACTCAAAATACACTGGAATATGTAAAATTTTCCGCTAAATCGATTGCCGAAGACTAGAACGTTCTATCTATCATATTAGTCGAGTTATGAGCACTTTTAGTTTTGAAAACGGGATTTTCGAAAATTTCATAACTTCATTTGAAGGAGAAAAAATGACTTTAGACAAAAACAGACTGTGGCAGTCAATTTTTCGCATCAAAAAACCCCTCCAGACAAATTTTGAGCAATTTTTATTTCAAAAATGGATTTTTTGTCGAAAATTTTGAAGCAAGGGGTAGGTATGGAAATATTTAATGTAAACTGCAATGTGCTAACTTCTTTCCTGGTCGGAATTATGGACTCAAAATACACTGGAATATGTAAAATTTTCCGCTGAATCGATTGCCGAAGACTAGAACGTTCTATCTATAATATTAGTCGAGTTATGAGCACATTTTGTTTTGAAAACGGGATTTTCGAAAATTTCATGACTTCATTTGAAGGAGAAAAAATGACTTTAGACAAAAACAGACTGTGGCAGTCGATTTTTCGCATCGAAAAACCCCTCCAGACAAATTTTGAGCAATTTTTATTTCAAAAATGGATTTTTTGTCGAACATTTTGAAGCAAGGGGTAGGTATGGAAATATTTAATGTAAACTGCAATGTGCTAACTTCTTTCCTGGTCGGAATCATGGACTCAAAATACACTGGAATATGTAAAATTTTCCGCTGAATCGATTGCCGAAGACTAGAACGTTCTATCTATAATATTAGTCGAGTTATGAGCACATTTAGTTTTGAAAACGGGATTTTCGAAAATTTCATGACTTCATTTGAAGGAGAAAAAATGACTTTAGACAAAAACAGACTGTGGCAGTCGATTTTTCGCATCAAAAAACCACTCCAGACAAATTTTGAGCAATTTTTATTTCAAAAATGGATTTTTTGTCAAAAATTTTGAAGCAAGGGGTAGGTATGGAAATATTTAATGTAAACTGCAATGTGCTAACTTCTTCCCTGGTCGGAATAATGGACTCAAAATACACTGGAATATGTAAAATTTTCCGCTAAATCGATTGCCGAAGACTAGAACGTTCTATCTATTATATTAGTCGAGTTATGAGCACTTTTAGTTTTGAAAACGGGATTTTCGAAAATTTCATGACTTCATTTGAAGGAGAAAAAATTACTTTAGACAAAAACGGACTGTGGCAGTCGATTTTTCGCATCAAAAAACCCCTCCAGACAAATTTTGAGCAATTTTTATTTCAAAAATGGATTTTTTGTCGAAAATTTTGAAGCAAGGGGTAGTTATGGAAATATTTAATGTAAACTGCAATGTGCTAACTTTTTTCCTGGTCGGAATTATGGACTTAAAATACACTGGAATATGTAAAATTTTCCGCTGAATCGATTGCCGAAGACTAGAACGTTCTATCTATAATATTAGTCGAGTTATGAGCACATTTAGTTTTGAAAACGGGATTTTCGAAAATTTCATGACTTCATTTGAAGGAGAAAAAATGACTTTAGACAAAAACAGACTGTGGCAGTCGATTTTTCGCATCAAAAAACCCCTCCAGACAAATTTTGAGCAATTTTTATTTCAAAAATGGATTTTTTGTCGAAAATTTTGAAGCAAGGGGTAGGTATGGAAATATTTAATGTAAACTGCAACGTGCTAACTCCTTTCCTGGTCTGAATTATGGACTCACAATACACTGGAATATGTAAAATTTTCCGCTGAATCGATTGCCGAAGACTAGAACGTTCTATCTATCATATTAGTCGAGTTATGAGCACATTTAGTTTTGAAAACGGGATTTTCGAAAATTTCATGACTTCATTTGAAGGAGAAAAAATGACTTTAGACAAAAACAGACTGTGGCAGTCGATTTTTCGCATCAAAAAACCCCTCCAGACAAATTTTGAGCAATTTTTATTTCAAAAATGGATTTTTTGTCGAAAATTTTGAAGCAAGGGGTAGGTATGGAAATATTTAATGTAAATTGCAATGTGCTAACTTCTTTCCTGGTCGGAATTATGGACTCAAAATCCACTGGAATATGTAAAATTTTCCGCTGAATCGATTGCCGAAGACTAGAACGTTCTATCTATAATATTAGTCGAGTTATGAGCACATTTAGTTTTGAAAACGGGATTTTCGAAAATTTCATGACTTCATTTGAAGGAGAAAAAATGACTTTAGACAAAAACAGACTGTGGCAGTCGATTTTTCGCATCAAAAAACCCCTCTAGACGAATTTTGAGCAATTTTTATTTCAAAAATGGATTTTTTGTCGAAAATTTTGAAGCAAGGGGTAGGTATGGAAATATTTAATGTAAACTGCAATGTGCTAACTTCTTTCCTGGTCGGAATTATGGACTCAAAATACACTGGAATATGTAAAATTTTCCGCTGAATCGATTGCCGAAGACTAGAACGTTCTATCTATCATATTAGTCGAGTTATGAGCACATTTAGTTTTGAAAACGGGATTTTCGAAAATTTCATGACTTCATTTGAAGGAGAAAAAATGACTTTAGACAAAAACAGACTGTGGCAGTCGATTTTTCGCATCAAAAAACCCCTCCAGACAAATTTTGAGCAATTTTTATTTCAAAAATGGATTTTTTGTCGAAAATTTTGAAGCAAGGGGTAGGTATGGAAATATTTAATGTAAATTGCAATGTGCTAACTTCTTTCCTGGTCGGAATTATGGACTCAAAATACACTGGAATATGTAAAATTTTCCGCTGAATCGATTGCCGAAGACTAGAACGTTCTATCTATAATATTAGTCGAGTTATGAGCACATTTAGTTTTGAAAACGGGATTTTCGAAAATTTCATGACTTCATTTGAAGGAGAAAAAATGACTTTAGACAAAAACAGACTGTGGCAGTCGATTTTTCGCATCAAAAAACCCCTCTAGACGAATTTTGAGCAATTTTTATTCCAAAAACGTATTTTTTGTCGAAAATTTTGAAGCAAGGGGTAGGTATGGAAATATTTAATGTAAACTGCAATGTGCTAACTTCTTTCCTGGTCGGAATTATGGACTCAAAATACACTGGAATATGTGAAATTTTCCGCTAAATCGATTGCCGAAGACTAGAACGTTCTATCTATTATATTAGTCGAGTTATGAGCACTTTTAGTTTTGAAAACGGGATTTTCGAAAATTTCATGACTTCATTTGAAGGAGAAAAAATGACTTTAGACAAAAACAGACTGTGGCAGTCGATTTTTCGCATCAAAAAACCCCTCCAGACAAATTTTGAGCAATTTTTATTTCAAAAATGGATTTTTTGTCGAAAATTTTGAAGCAAGGGGTAGGTATGGAAATATTTAATGTAAACTGCAATGTGCTAAATTTTTTCCTGGTCGGAATTATGGACTCAAAATACACTGGAATATGTGAAATTTTCCGCTGAATCGATTGCCGAAGACTAGAACGTTCTATCTATAATATTAGTCGAGTTATGAGCACATTTAGTTTTGAAAACGGGATTTTCGAAATTTCATGACTTCATTTGAAGGAGAAAAAATGACTTTAGACAAAAACAGACTGTGGCAGTCGATTTTTCGCATCAAAAAACCCCTCCAGACAAATTTTGAGCAATTTTTATTTCAAAAATGGATTTTTTGTCGAAAATTTTGAAGCAAGGGGTAGGTATGGAAATATTTAATGTAAATTGCAATGTGCTAACTTCTTTCCTGGTCGGAATTATGGACTCAAAATACACTGGAATATGTAAAATTTTCCGCTAAATCGATTGCCGAAGACTAGAACGTTCTATCTATCATATTAGTCGAGTTATGAGCACATTTAGTTTTGAAAACGGGATTTTCGAAAATTTCATGACTTCATTTGAAGGAGAAAAAATGACTTTAGACAAAAACAGACTGTGGCAGTCGATTTTTCGCATCAAAAAACCTCTCCAGAAAAATTTTGAGCAATTTTTATTTCAAAAATGGATTTTTTGTCGAAAATTTTGAAGCAAGGGGTAGGTATGGAAATATTTCATGTAAATTGCAATGTGCTAACTTCTTTCCTGGTCGGAATTATGGACTCAAAATACACTGGAATATGTAAAATTTTCCGCTGAATCGATTGCCGAAGACTAGAACGTTCTATCTATAATATTAGTCGAGTTATGAGCACATTTAGTTTTAAAAACGGGATTTTCGAAAATTTCATGACTTCATTTGAAGGAGAAAAAATGACTTTAGACAAAAACAGACTGTGGCAGTCGATTTTTCGCATCAAAAAACCACTCCAGACAAATTTTGAGCAATTTTTATTTCAAAAATGGATTTTTTGTCGAAAATTTTGAAGCAAGGGGTAGGTATGGAAATATTTAATGTAAATTGCAATGTGCTAACTTCTTTCCTGGTCGGAATTATGGACTCAAAATACACTGGAATATGTAAAATTTTCCGCTGAATCGATTGCCGAAGACTAGAACGTTCTATCTATAATATTAGTCGAGTTATGAGCACATTTAGTTTTAAAAACGGGATTTTCGAAAATTTCATGACTTCATTTGAAGGAGAAAAAATGACTTTAGACAAAAACAGACTGTGGCAGTCGATTTTTCGCATCAAAAAACCACTCCAGACAAATTTTGAGCAATTTTTATTTCAAAAATGGATTTTTTGTCGAAAATTTTGAAGCAAGGGGTAGGTATGGAAATATTTAATGTAAATTGCAATGTGCTAACTTCTTTCCTGGTCGGAATTATGGACTCAAAATACACTGGAATATGTAAAATTTTCCGCTGAATCGATTGCCGAAGACTAGAACGTTCTATCTATAATATTAGTCGAGTTATGAGCACATTTAGTTTTGAAAACGGGATTTTCGAAAATTTCATGACTTCATTTGAAGGAGAAAAAATGACTTTAGACAAAAACAGACTGTGGCAGTCGATTTTTCGCATCAAAAAACCCCTCTAGACGAATTTTGAGCAATTTTTATTCCAAAAACGTATTTTTTGTCGAAAATTTTGAAGCAAGGGGTAGGTATGGAAATATTTAATGTAAACTGCAATGTGCTAACTTCTTTCCTGGTCGGAATTATGGACTCAAAATACACTGGAATATGTGAAATTTTCCGCTAAATCGATTGCCGAAGACTAGAACGTTCTATCTATTATATTAGTCGAGTTATGAGCACTTTTAGTTTTGAAAACGGGATTTTCGAAAATTTCATGACTTCATTTGAAGGAGAAAAAATGACTTTAGACAAAAACAGACTGTGGCAGTCGATTTTTCGCATCAAAAAACCCCTCCAGACAAATTTTGAGCAATTTTTATTTCAAAAATGGATTTTTTGTCGAAAATTTTGAAGCAAGGGGTAGGTATGGAAATATTTAATGTAAACTGCAACGTGCTAACTTCTTTCCTGGTCGGAATTATGGACTCACAATACACTGGAATATGTAAAATTTTCCGCTGAATCGATTGCCGAAGACTAGAACGTTCTATCTATCATATTAGTCGAGTTATGAGCACATTTAGTTTTGAAAACGGGATTTTCGAAAATTTCATGACTTCATTTGAAGGAGAAAAAATGACTTTAGACAAAAACAGACTGTGGCAGTCGATTTTTCGCATCAAAAAACCCCTCCAGACAAATTTTGAGCAATTTTTATTTCAAAAATGGATTTTTTGTCGAAAATTTTGAAGCAAGGGGTAGGTATGGAAATATTTAATGTAAACTGCAATGTGCTAACTTCTTTCCTGGTCGGAATTATGGACTCAAAATACACTGGAATATGTGAAATTTTCCGCTAAATCGATTGCCGAAGACTAGAACGTTCTATCTATTATATTAGTCGAGTTATGAGCACTTTTAGTTTTGAAAACGGGATTTTCGAAAATTTCATGACTTCATTTGAAGGAGAAAAAATGACTTTAGACAAAAACAGACTGTGGCAGTCGATTTTTTCGCATCAAAAAACCCCTCCAGACAAATTTTGAGCAATTTTTATTTCAAAAATGGATTTTTTGTCGAAAATTTTGAAGCAAGGGGTAGGTATGGAAATATTTAATGTAAACTGCAACGTGCTAACTTCTTTCCTGGTCGGAATTATGGACTCACAATACACTGGAATATGTAAAATTTTCCGCTGAATCGATTGCCGAAGAGTAGAACGTTCTATCTATCATATTAGTCGAGTTATGAGCACATTTAGTTTTGAAAACGGGATTTTCGAAAATTTCATGACTTCATTTGAAGGAGAAAAAATGACTTTAGACAAAAACAGACTGTGGCAGTCGATTTTTCGCATCAAAAAACCCCTCCAGACAAATTTTGAGCAATTTTTATTTCAAAAATGGATTTTTTGTCGAAAATTTTGAAGCAAGGGGTAGGTATGGAAATATTTAATGTAAACTGCAATGTGCTAACTTCTTTCCTGGTCGGAATTATGGACTCAAAATACACTGGAGTATGTAAAATTTTCCGCTGAATCGATTGCCGAAGACTAGAACGTTCTATCTATCATATTAGTCGAGTTATGAGCACATTTAGTTTTGAAAACGGGATTTTCGAAAATTTCATGACTTCATTTGAAGGAGAAAAAATGACTTTAGACAAAAACAGACTGTGGCAGTCGATTTTTCGCATCAAAAAACCCCTCCAGACAAATTTTGAGCAATTTTTATTTCAAAAATGGATTTTTTGTCGAAAATTTTGAAGCAAGGGGTAGGTATGGAAATATTTAATGTAAACTGCAATGTGCTAACTTCTTTCCTGGTCGGAATTATGGACTCAAAATACACTGGAATATGTGAAATTTTCCGCTAAATCGATTGCCGAAGACTAGAACGTTCTATCTATTATATTAGTCGAGTTATGAGCACTTTTAGTTTTGAAAACGGGATTTTCGAAAATTTCATGACTTCATTTGAAGGAGAAAAAATGACTTTAGACAAAAACAGACTGTGGCAGTCGATTTTTCGCATCAAAAAACCCCTCCAGACAAATTTTGAGCAATTTTTATTTCAAAAATGGATTTTTTGTCGAAAATTTTGAAGCAAGGGGTAGGTATGGAAATATTTAATGTAAACTGCAATGTGCTAACTTCTTTCCTGGTCGGAATTATGGACTCAAAATACACTGGAATATGTAAAATTTTCCGCTGAATCGATTGCCGAAGACTAGAACGTTCTATCTATCATATTAGTCGAGTTATGAGCACATTTAGTTTTGAAAACGGGATTTTCGAAAATTTCATGACTTCATTTGAAGGAGAAAAAATGACTTTAGACAAAAACAGACTGTGGCAGTCGATTTTTCGCATCAAAAAACCCCTCCAGACAAATTTTGAGCAATTTTTATTTCAAAAATGGATTTTTTGTCGAAAATTTTGAAGCAAGGGGTAGGTATGGAAATATTTAATGTAAACTGCAATGTGCTAACTTCTTTCCTGGTCGGAATTATGGACTCAAAATACACTGGAATATGTGAAATTTTCCGCTAAATCGATTGCCGAAGACTAGAACGTTCTATCTATTATATTAGTCGAGTTATGAGCACTTTTAGTTTTGAAAACGGGATTTTCGAAAATTTCATGACTTCATTTGAAGGAGAAAAAATGACTTTAGACAAAAACAGACTGTGGCAGTCGATTTTTCGCATCAAAAAACACCTCCAGACAAATTTTGAGCAATTTTTATTTCAAAAATGGATTTTTTGTCGAAAATTTTGAAGCAAGGGGTAGGTATGGAAATATTTAATGTAAACTGCAATGTGCTAACTTCTTTCCTGGTCGGAATTATGGACTCACAATACACTGGAATATGTAAAATTTTCCGCTGAATCGATTGCCGAAGACTAGAACGTTCTATCTATCATATTAGTCGAGTTATGAGCACATTTAGTTCTAAAAACGGGATTTTCGAAAATTTCATGACTTCATTTGAAGGAGAAAAAATGACTTTAGACAAAAACAGACTGTGGCAGTCGATGTTTCGCATCAAAAAACCCCTCCAGACAAATTTTGAGCAATTTTTATTTCAAAAATGGATTTTTTGTCGAAAATTTTGAAGCAAGGGGTAGGTATGGAAATATTTAATGTAAATTGCAATGTGCTAACTTCTTTCCTGGTCGGAATTATGGACTCAAAATACACTGGAATATGTAAAATTTTCCGCTGAATCGATTGCCGAAGACTAGAACGTTCTATCTATCATATTAGTCGAGTTATGAGCACATTTAGTTTTGAAAACGGGATTTTCGAAAATTTCATGACTTCATTTGAAGGAGAAAAAATGACTTTAGACAAAAACAGACTGTGGCAGTCGATTTTTCGCATCAAAAAACCCCTCCAGACAAATTTTGAGCAATTTTTATTTCAAAAATGGATTTTTTGTCGAAAATTTTGAAGCAAGGGGTAGGTATGGAAATATTTAATGTAAACTGCAATGTGCTAACTTCTTTCCTGGTCGGAATTATGGACTCACAATACACTGGAATATGTAAAATTTTCCGCTGAATCGATTGCCGAAGACTAGAACGTTCTATCTATAATATTAGTCGAGTTATGAGCACATTTAGTTTTGAAAACGGGATTTTCGAAAATTTCATGACTTCATTTGAAGGAGAAAAAATGACTTTAGACAAAAACAGACTGTGGCAGTCGATTTTTCGCATCAAAAAACCCCTCCAGACAAATTTTGGGCAATTTTTATTTCAAAAATGGATTTTTTGTCGAAAATTTTGAAGCAAGGGGTAGGTATGGAAATATTTAATGTAAACTGCAATGTGCTAACTTCTTTCCTGGTCGGAATTATGGACTCAAAATACACTGGAATATGTAAAATTTTCCGCTGAATCGATTGCCGAAGACTAGAACGTTCTATCTATAATATTACTCGAGTTATGAGCACATTTAGTTTTGAAAACGGGATTTTCGAAAATTTCATGACTTCATTTGAAGGAGAAAAATGACTTTAGACAAAAACAGACTGTGGCAGTCGATTTTTCGCATCAAAAAACCCCTCTAGACGAATTTTGAGCAATTTTTATTCCAAAAACGTATTTTTTGTCGAAAATTTTGAAGCAAGGGGTAGGTATGGAAATATTTAATGTAAACTGCAATGTGCTAACTTCTTTCCTGGTCGGAATTATGGACTCAAAATACACTGGAATATGTAAAATTTTCCGCTAAATCGATTGCCGAAGACTAGAACGTTCTATCTATTATATTAGTCGAGTTATGAGCACTTTTAGTTTTGAAAACGGGATTTTCGAAAATTTCATGACTTCATTTGAAGGAGAAAAAATGACTTTAGACAAAAACAGACTGTGGCAGTCGATTTTTCGCATCAAAAAACCCCTCCAGACAAATTTTGAGCAATTTTTATTTCAAAAATGGATTTTTTGTCGAAAATTTTGAAGCAAGGGGTAGGTATGGAAATATTTAATGTAAACTGCAATGTGCTAACTTTTTTCCTGGTCGGAATTATGGACTCAAAATACACTGGAATATGTAAAATTTTCCGCTGAATCGATTGCCGAAGACTAGAACGTTCTATCTATCATATTAGTCGAGTTATGAGCACTTTTAGTTTTGAAAACGGGATTTTCGAAAATTTCATGACTTCATTTGAAGGAGAAAAAATGACTTTAGACAAAAACAGACTGTGGCAGTCGATTTTTCGCATCAAAAAACCCCTCCAGACAAATTTTGAGCAATTTTTATTTCAAAAATGGATTTTTTGTCGAAAATTTTGAAGCAAGGGGTAGGTATGGAAATATTTAATGTAAACTGCAATGTGCTAACTTTTTTCCTGGTCGGAATTATGGACTCAAAATACACTGGAATATGTAAAATTTTCCGCTGAATCGATTGCCGAAGACTAGAACGTTCTATCTATAATATTAGTCGAGTTATGAGCACATTTAGTTTTGAAAACGGGATTTTCGAAAATTTCATGACTTCATTTGAAGGAGAAAAAATGACTTTAGACAAAAACAGACTGTGGCAGTCGATTTTTCGCATCAAAAAACCCCTCCAGAAAAATTTTGAGCAATTTTTATTTCAAAAATGGATTTTTTGTCGAAAATTTTGAAGCAAGGGGTAGGTATGGAAATATTTAATGTAAACTGCAATGTGCTAACTTTTTTCCTGGTCGGAATTATGGACTCAAAATACACTGGAATATGTAAAATTTTCCGCTGAATCGATTGCCGAAGACTAGAACGTTCTATCTATCATATTAGTCGAGTTATGAGCACTTTTAGTTTTGAAAACGGGATTTTCGAAAATTTCATGACTTCATTTGAAGGAGAAAAAATGACTTTAGACAAAAACAGACTGTGGCAGTCGATTTTTCGCATCAAAAAACCCCTCCAGACAAATTTTGAGCAATTTTTATTTCAAAAATGGATTTTTTGTCGAAAATTTTGAAGCAAGGGGTAGGTATGGAAATATTTAATGTAAACTGCAATGTGCTAACTTTTTTCCTGGTCGGAATTATGGACTCAAAATACACTGGAATATGTAAAATTTTCCGCTGAATCGATTGCCGAAGACTAGAACGTTCTATCTATAATATTAGTCGAGTTATGAGCACATTTAGTTTTGAAAACGGGATTTTCGAAAATTTCATGACTTCATTTGAAGGAGAAAAAATGACTTTAGACAAAAACAGACTGTGGCAGTCGATTTTTCGCATCAAAAAACCCCTCCAGAAAAATTTTGAGCAATTTTTATTTCAAAAATGGATTTTTTGTCGAAAATTTTGAAGCAAGGGGTAGGTATGGAAATATTTCATGTAAATTGCAATGTGCTAACTTCTTTCCTGGTCGGAATTATGGACTCAAAATACACTGGAATATGTAAAATTTTCCGCTGAATCGATTGCCGAAGACTAGAACGTTCTATCTATAATATTAGTCGAGTTATGAGCACATTTAGTTTTGAAAACGGGATTTTCGGAAATTTCATGACTTCATTTGAAGGAGAAAAAATGACTTTAGACAAAAACAGACTGTGGCAGTCGATTTTTCGCATCAAAAAACCCCTCCAGACAAATTTTGAGCAATTTTTATTTCAAAAATGGATTTTTTGTCGAAAATTTTGAAGCAAGGGGTAGGTATGGAAATATTTAATGTAAACTGCAATGTGCTAACTTCTTTCCTGGTCGGAATTATGGACTCAAAATACACTGGAATATGTAAAATTTTCCGCTAAATCGATTGCCGAAGACTAGAACGTTCTATCTATAATATTAGTCGAGTTATGAGCACATTTAGTTTTGAAAACGGGATTTTCGAAAATTTCATGACTTCATTTGAAGGAGAAAAAATGACTTTAGACAAAAACAGACTGTGGCAGTCGATTTTTCGCATCAAAAAACCCCTCCAGGAAAATTTTGAGCAATTTTTATTACAAAAATGGATTTTTTGTCGAAAATTTTGAAGCAAGGGGTAGGTATGGAAATATTTCATGTAAATTGCAATGTGCTAACTTCTTTCCTGGTCGGAATTATGGACTCAAAATACACTGGAATATGTAAAATTTTCCGCTGAATCGATTGCCGAAGACTAGAACGTTCTATCTATCATATTAGTCGAGTTATGAGCACATTTAGTTTTGAAAACGGGATTTTCGAAAATTTCATGACTTCATTTGAAGGAGAAAAAATGACTTTAGACAAAAACAGACTGTGGCAGTCGATTTTTCGCATCAAAAAACCCCTCCAGGAAAATTTTGAGCAATTTTTATTACAAAAATGGATTTTTTGTCGAAAATTTTGAAGCAAGGGGTAGGTATGGAAATATTTCATGTAAATTGCAATGTGCTAACTTCTTTCCTGGTCGGAATTATGGACTCAAAATACACTGGAATATGTAAAATTTTCCGCTGAATCGATTGCCGAAGACTAGAACGTTCTATCTATAATATTAGTCGAGTTATGAGCACATTTAGTTTTGAAAACGGGATTTTCGAAAATTTCATGACTTCATTTGAAGGAGAAAAAATGACTTTAGACAAAAACAGACTGTGGCAGTCGATTTTTCGCATCAAAAAACCCCTCCAGACAAATTTTGAGCAATTTTTATTTCAAAAATGGATTTTTTGTCGAAAATTTTGAAGCAAGGGGTAGGTATGGAAATATTTAATGTAAACTGCAATGTGCTAACTTCTTTCCTGGTCGGAATTATGGACTCAAAATACACTGGAATATGTAAAATTTTCCGCTAAATCGATTGCCGAAGACTAGAACGTTCTATCTATCATATTAGTCGAGTTATGAGCACATTTAGTTTTGAAATCGGGATTTTCGAAAATTTCATGACTTCATTTGAAGGAGAAAAAATGACTTTAGACAAAAACAGACTGTGGCAGTCGATTTTTCGCATCAAAAAACCCCTCCAGGAAAATTTTGAGCAATTTTTATTACAAAAATGGATTTTTTGTCGAAAATTTTGAAGCAAGGGGTAGGTATGGAAATATTTCATGTAAATTGCAATGTGCTAACTTCTTTCCTGGTCGGAATTATGGACTCAAAATACACTGGAATATGTAAAATTTTCCGCTGAATCGATTGCCGAAGACTAGAACGTTCTATCTATAATATTAGTCGAGTTATGAGCACATTTAGTTTTGAAAACGGGATTTTCGAAAATTTCATGACTTCATTTGAAGGAGAAAAAATGACTTTAGACAAAAACAGACTGTGGCAGTCGATTTTTCGCATCAAAAAACCCCTCCAGACAAATTTTGAGCAATTTTTATTTCAAAAATGGATTTTTTGTCGAAAATTTTGAAGCAAGGGGTAGGTATGGAAATATTTAATGTAAACTGCAATGTGCTAACTTCTTTCCTGGTCGGAATTATGGACTCAAAATACACTGGAATATGTAAAATTTTCCGCTAAATCGATTGCCGAAGACTAGAACGTTCTATCTATCATATTAGTCGAGTTATGAGCACATTTAGTTTTGAAAACGGGATTTTCGAAAATTTCATGACTTCATTTGAAGGAGAAAAAATGACTTTAGACAAAAACAGACTGTGGCAGTCGATTTTTCGCATCAAAAAACCACTCCAGACAAATTTTGAGCAATTTTTATTTCAAAAATGGATTTTTTGTCGAAAATTTTGAAGCAAGGGGTAGGTATGGAAATATTTAATGTAAACTGCAATGTGCTAACTTCTTTCCTGGTCGGAATTATGGACTCAAAATACACTGGAATATGTAAAATTTTCCGCTGAATCGATTGCCGAAGACTAGAACGTTCTATCTATAATATTAGTCGAGTTATGAGCACATTTAGTTTTGAAAACGGGATTTTCGAAAATTTCATGACTTCATTTGAAGGAGAAAAAATGACTTTAGACAAAAACAGACTGTGGCAGTCGATTTTTCGCATCAAAAAACCCCTCCAGACAAATTTTGAGCAATTTTTATTTCAAAAATGGATTTTTTGTCGAAAATTTTGAAGCAAGGGGTAGGTATGGAAATATTTAATGTAAACTGCAATGTGCTAACTTCTTTCCTGGTCGGAATTATGGACTCAAAATACACTGGAATATGTAAAATTTTCCGCTAAATCGATTGCCGAAGACTAGAACGTTCTATCTATAATATTAGTCGAGTTATGAGCACATTTAGTTTTGAAAACGGGATTTTCGAAAATTTCATGACTTCATTTGAAGGAGAAAAAATGACTTTAGACAAAAACAGACTGTGGCAGTCGATTTTTCGCATCAAAAAACCCCTCCAGGAAAATTTTGAGCAATTTTTATTACAAAAATGGATTTTTTGTCGAAAATTTTGAAGCAAGGGGTAGGTATGGAAATATTTCATGTAAATTGCAATGTGCTAACTTCTTTCCTGGTCGGAATTATGGACTCAAAATACACTGGAATATGTAAAATTTTCCGCTGAATCGATTGCCGAAGACTAGAACGTTCTATCTATCATATTAGTCGAGTTATGAGCACATTTAGTTTTGAAAACGGGATTTTCGAAAATTTCATGACTTCATTTGAAGGAGAAAAAATGACTTTAGACAAAAACAGACTGTGGCAGTCGATTTTTCGCATCAAAAAACCACTCCAGACAAATTTTGAGCAATTTTTATTACAAAAATGGATTTTTTGTCGAAAATTTTGAAGCAAGGGGTAGGTATGGAAATATTTCATGTAAATTGCAATGTGCTAACTTCTTTCCTGGTCGGAATTATGGACTCAAAATACACTGGAATATGTAAAATTTTCCGCTGAATCGATTGCCGAAGACTAGAACGTTCTATCTATAATATTAGTCGAGTTATGAGCACATTTAGTTTTGAAAACGGGATTTTCGAAAATTTCATGACTTCATTTGAAGGAGAAAAAATGACTTTAGACAAAAACAGACTGTGGCAGTCGATTTTTCGCATCAAAAAACCCCTCCAGACAAATTTTGAGCAATTTTTATTTCAAAAATGGATTTTTTGTCGAAAATTTTGAAGCAAGGGGTAGGTATGGAAATATTTAATGTAAACTGCAATGTGCTAACTTCTTTCCTGGTCGGAATTATGGACTCAAAATACACTGGAATATGTAAAATTTTCCGCTAAATCGATTGCCGAAGACTAGAACGTTCTATCTATAATATTAGTCGAGTTATGAGCACATTTAGTTTTGAAAACGGGATTTTCGAAAATTTCATGACTTCATTTGAAGGAGAAAAAATGACTTTAGACAAAAACAGACTGTGGCAGTCGATTTTTCGCATCAAAAAACCCCTCCAGGAAAATTTTGAGCAATTTTTATTACAAAAATGGATTTTTTGTCGAAAATTTTGAAGCAAGGGGTAGGTATGGAAATATTTCATGTAAATTGCAATGTGCTAACTTCTTTCCTGGTCGGAATTATGGACTCAAAATACACTGGAATATGTAAAATTTTCCGCTGAATCGATTGCCGAAGACTAGAACGTTCTATCTATCATATTAGTCGAGTTATGAGCACATTTAGTTTTGAAAACGGGATTTTCGAAAATTTCATGACTTCATTTGAAGGAGAAAAAATGACTTTAGACAAAAACAGACTGTGGCAGTCGATTTTTCGCATCAAAAAACCCCTCCAGGAAAATTTTGAGCAATTTTTATTACAAAAATGGATTTTTTGTCGAAAATTTTGAAGCAAGGGGTAGGTATGGAAATATTTCATGTAAATTGCAATGTGCTAACTTCTTTCCTGGTCGGAATTATGGACTCAAAATACACTGGAATATGTAAAATTTTCCGCTGAATCGATTGCCGAAGACTAGAACGTTCTATCTATAATATTAGTCGAGTTATGAGCACATTTAGTTTTGAAAACGGGATTTTCGAAAATTTCATGACTTCATTTGAAGGAGAAAAAATGACTTTAGACAAAAACAGACTGTGGCAGTCGATTTTTCGCATCAAAAAACCCCTCCAGACAAATTTTGAGCAATTTTTATTTCAAAAATGGATTTTTTGTCGAAAATTTTGAAGCAAGGGGTAGGTATGGAAATATTTAATGTAAACTGCAATGTGCTAACTTCTTTCCTGGTCGGAATTATGGACTCAAAATACACTGGAATATGTAAAATTTTCCGCTAAATCGATTGCCGAAGACTAGAACGTTCTATCTATCATATTAGTCGAGTTATGAGCACATTTAGTTTTGAAAACGGGATTTTCGAAAATTTCATGACTTCATTTGAAGGAGAAAAAATGACTTTAGACAAAAACAGACTGTGGCAGTCGATTTTTCGCATCAAAAAACCACTCCAGACAAATTTTGAGCAATTTTTATTTCAAAAATGGATTTTTTGTCGAAAATTTTGAAGCAAGGGGTAGGTATGGAAATATTTAATGTAAATTGCAATGTGCTAACTTCTTTCCTGGTCGGAATTATGGACTCAAAATACACTGGAATATGTAAAATTTTCCGCTAAATCGATTGCCGAAGACTAGAATGCTCTATCTATCATATTAGTCGAGTTATGAGCACTTTTAGTTTTGAAAACGGGATTTTCGAAAATTTCATGACTTCATTTGAAGGAGAAAAAATGACTTTAGACAAAAACAGACTGTGGCAGTCGATTTTTCGCATCAAAAAACCCCTCCAGACAAATTTTGAGCAATTTTTATTTCAAAAATGGATTTTTTGTCGAAAATTTTGAAGCAAGGGGTAGGTATGGAAATATTTAATGTAAACTGCAATGTGCTAACTTTTTTCCTGGTCGGAATTATGGACTCAAAATACACTGGAATATGTAAAATTTTCCGCTGAATCGATTGCCGAAGACTAGAACGTTCTATCTATAATATTAGTCGAGTTATGAGCACATTTAGTTTTGAAAACGGGATTTTCGAAAATTTCATGACTTCATTTGAAGGAGAAAAAATGACTTTAGACAAAAACAGACTGTGGCAGTCGATTTTTCGCATCAAAAAACCCCTCCAGACAAATTTTGAGCAATTTTTATTTCAAAAATGGATTTTTTGTCGAAAATTTTGAAGCAAGGGGTAGGTATGGAAATATTTAATGTAAACTGCAATGTGCTAACTTCTTTCCTGGTCGGAATTATGGACTCAAAATACACTGGAATATGTAAAATTTTCCGCTAAATCGATTGCCGAAGACTAGAACGTTCTATCTATAATATTAGTCGAGTTATGAGCACATTTAGTTTTGAAAACGGGATTTTCGAAAATTTCATGACTTCATTTGAAGGAGAAAAAATGACTTTAGACAAAAACAGACTGTGGCAGTCGATTTTTCGCATCAAAAAACCCCTCCAGGAAAATTTTGAGCAATTTTTATTACAAAAATGGATTTTTTGTCGAAAATTTTGAAGCAAGGGGTAGGTATGGAAATATTTCATGTAAATTGCAATGTGCTAACTTCTTTCCTGGTCGGAATTATGGACTCAAAATACACTGGAATATGTAAAATTTTCCGCTGAATCGATTGCCGAAGACTAGAACGTTCTATCTATCATATTAGTCGAGTTATGAGCACATTTAGTTTTGAAAACGGGATTTTCGAAAATTTCATGACTTCATTTGAAGGAGAAAAAATGACTTTAGACAAAAACAGACTGTGGCAGTCGATTTTTCGCATCAAAAAACCCCTCCAGGAAAATTTTGAGCAATTTTTATTACAAAAATGGATTTTTTGTCGAAAATTTTGAAGCAAGGGGTAGGTATGGAAATATTTCATGTAAATTGCAATGTGCTAACTTCTTTCCTGGTCGGAATTATGGACTCAAAATACACTGGAATATGTAAAATTTTCCGCTGAATCGATTGCCGAAGACTAGAACGTTCTATCTATAATATTAGTCGAGTTATGAGCACATTTAGTTTTGAAAACGGGATTTTCGAAAATTTCATGACTTCATTTGAAGGAGAAAAAATGACTTTAGACAAAAACAGACTGTGGCAGTCGATTTTTCGCATCAAAAAACCCCTCCAGACAAATTTTGAGCAATTTTTATTTCAAAAATGGATTTTTTGTCGAAAATTTTGAAGCAAGGGGTAGGTATGGAAATATTTAATGTAAACTGCAATGTGCTAACTTCTTTCCTGGTCGGAATTATGGACTCAAAATACACTGGAATATGTAAAATTTTCCGCTAAATCGATTGCCGAAGACTAGAACGTTCTATCTATCATATTAGTCGAGTTATGAGCACATTTAGTTTTGAAAACGGGATTTTCGAAAATTTCATGACTTCATTTGAAGGAGAAAAAATGACTTTAGACAAAAACAGACTGTGGCAGTCGATTTTTCGCATCAAAAAACCCCTCCAGACAAATTTTGAGCAATTTTTATTTCAAAAATGGATTTTTTGTCGAAAATTTTGAAGCAAGGGGTAGGTATGGAAATATTTAATGTAAACTGCAATGTGCTAACTTCTTTCCTGGTCGGAATTATGGACTCAAAATACACTGGAATATGTAAAATTTTCCGCTAAATCGATTGCCGAAGACTAGAACGTTCTATCTATAATATTAGTCGAGTTATGAGCACATTTAGTTTTGAAAACGGGATTTTCGAAAATTTCATGACTTCATTTGAAGGAGAAAAAATGACTTTAGACAAAAACAGACTGTGGCAGTCGATTTTTCGCATCAAAAAACCCCTCCAGGAAAATTTTGAGCAATTTTTATTACAAAAATGGATTTTTTGTCGAAAATTTTGAAGCAAGGGGTAGGTATGGAAATATTTCATGTAAATTGCAATGTGCTAACTTCTTTCCTGGTCGGAATTATGGACTCAAAATACACTGGAATATGTAAAATTTTCCGCTGAATCGATTGCCGAAGACTAGAACGTTCTATCTATAATATTAGTCGAGTTATGAGCACATTTAGTTTTGAAAACGGGATTTTCGAAAATTTCATGACTTCATTTGAAGGAGAAAAAATGACTTTAGACAAAAACAGACTGTGGCAGTCGATTTTTCGCATCAAAAAACCCCTCCAGGAAAATTTTGAGCAATTTTTATTACAAAAATGGATTTTTTGTCGAAAATTTTGAAGCAAGGGGTAGGTATGGAAATATTTCATGTAAATTGCAATGTGCTAACTTCTTTCCTGGTCGGAATTATGGACTCAAAATACACTGGAATATGTAAAATTTTCCGCTGAATCGATTGCCGAAGACTAGAACGTTCTATCTATAATATTAGTCGAGTTATGAGCACATTTAGTTTTGAAAACGGGATTTTCGAAAATTTCATGACTTCATTTGAAGGAGAAAAAATGACTTTAGACAAAAACAGACTGTGGCAGTCGATTTTTCGCATCAAAAAACCCCTCCAGACAAATTTTGAGCAATTTTTATTTCAAAAATGGATTTTTTGTCGAAAATTTTGAAGCAAGGGGTAGGTATGGAAATATTTAATGTAAACTGCAATGTGCTAACTTCTTTCCTGGTCGGAATTATGGACTCAAAATACACTGGAATATGTAAAATTTTCCGCTAAATCGATTGCCGAAGACTAGAACGTTCTATCTATCATATTAGTCGAGTTATGAGCACATTTAGTTTTGAAAACGGGATTTTCGAAAATTTCATGACTTCATTTGAAGGAGAAAAAATGACTTTAGACAAAAACAGACTGTGGCAGTCGATTTTTCGCATCAAAAAACCACTCCAGACAAATTTTGAGCAATTTTTATTTCAAAAATGGATTTTTTGTCGAAAATTTTGAAGCAAGGGGTAGGTATGGAAATATTTAATGTAAATTGCAATGTGCTAACTTCTTTCCTGGTCGGAATTATGGACTCAAAATACACTGGAATATGTAAAATTTTCCGCTAAATCGATTGCCGAAGACTAGAACGCTCTATCTATCATATTAGTCGAGTTATGAGCACTTTTAGTTTTGAAAACGGGATTTTCGAAAATTTCATGACTTCATTTGAAGGAGAAAAAATGACTTTAGACAAAAACAGACTGTGGCAGTCGATTTTTCGCATCAAAAAACCCCTCCAGACAAATTTTGAGCAATTTTTATTTCAAAAATGGATTTTTTGTCGAAAATTTTGAAGCAAGGGGTAGGTATGGAAATATTTAATGTAAACTGCAATGTGCTAACTTTTTTCCTGGTCGGAATTATGGACTCAAAATACACTGGAATATGTAAAATTTTCCGCTGAATCGATTGCCGAAGACTAGAACGTTCTATCTATAATATTAGTCGAGTTATGAGCACATTTAGTTTTGAAAACGGGATTTTCGAAAATTTCATGACTTCATTTGAAGGAGAAAAAATGACTTTAGACAAAAACAGACTGTGGCAGTCGATTTTTCGCATCAAAAAACCCCTCCAGACAAATTTTGAGCAATTTTTATTTCAAAAATGGATTTTTTGTCGAAAATTTTGAAGCAAGGGGTAGGTATGGAAATATTTAATGTAAACTGCAATGTGCTAACTTCTTTCCTGGTTGGAATTATGGACTCAAAATACACTGGAATATGTAAAATTTTCCGCTAAATCGATTGCCGAAGACTAGAACGTTCTATCTATAATATTAGTCGAGTTATGAGCACATTTAGTTTTGAAAACGGGATTTTCGAAAATTTCATGACTTCATTTGAAGGAGAAAAAATGACTTTAGACAAAAACAGACTGTGGCAGTCGATTTTTCGCATCAAAAAACCACTCCAGACAAATTTTGAGCAATTTTTATTTCAAAAATGGATTTTTTGTCGAAAATTTTGAAGCAAGGGGTAGGTATGGAAATATTTAATGTAAACTGCAATGTGCTAACTTCTTTCCTGGTCGGAATTATGGACTCAAAATACACTGGAATATGTAAAATTTTCCGCTGAATCGATTGCCGAAGACTAGAACGTTCTATCTATAATATTAGTCGAGTTATGAGCACATTTAGTTTTGAAAACGGGATTTTCGAAAATTTCATGACTTCATTTGAAGGAGAAAAAATGACTTTAGACAAAAACAGACTGTGGCAGTCGATTTTTCGCATCAAAAAACCCCTCCAGACAAATTTTGAGCAATTTTTATTTCAAAAATGGATTTTTTGTCGAAAATTTTGAAGCAAGGGGTAGGTATGGAAATATTTAATGTAAACTGCAATGTGCTAAATTTTTTCCTGGTCGGAATTATGGACTCAAAATACACTGGAATATGTAAAATTTTCCGCTGAATCGATTGCCGAAGACTAGAACGTTCTATCTATAATATTAGTCGAGTTATGAGCACTTTTAGTTTTGAAAACGGGATTTTCGAAAATTTCATGACTTCATTTGAAGGAGAAAAAATGACTTTAGACAAAAACAGACTGTGGCAGTCGATTTTTCGCATCAAAAAACCCCTCCAGACAAATTTTGAGCAATTTTTATTTCAAAAATGGATTTTTTGTCGAAAATTTTGAAGCAAGGGGTAGGTATGGAAATATTTAATGTAAACTGCAATGTGCTAACTTTTTTCCTGGTCGGAATTATGGACTCAAAATACACTGGAATATGTAAAATTTTCCGCTGAATCGATTGCCGAAGACTAGAACGTTCTATCTATAATATTAGTCGAGTTATGAGCACATTTAGTTTTGAAAACGGGATTTTCGAAAATTTCATGACTTCATTTGAAGGAGAAAAAATGACTTTAGACAAAAACAGACTGTGGCAGTCGATTTTTCGCATCAAAAAACCCCTCCAGACAAATTTTGAGCAATTTTTATTTCAAAAATGGATTTTTTGTCGAAAATTTTGAAGCAAGGGGTAGGTATGGAAATATTTAATGTAAACTGCAATGTGCTAACTTCTTTCCTGGTTGGAATTATGGACTCAAAATACACTGGAATATGTAAAATTTTCCGCTAAATCGATTGCCGAAGACTAGAACGTTCTATCTATAATATTAGTCGAGTTATGAGCACATTTAGTTTTGAAAACGGGATTTTCGAAAATTTCATGACTTCATTTGAAGGAGAAAAAATGACTTTAGACAAAAACAGACTGTGGCAGTCGATTTTTCGCATCAAAAAACCACTCCAGACAAATTTTGAGCAATTTTTATTTCAAAAATGGATTTTTTGTCGAAAATTTTGAAGCAAGGGGTAGGTATGGAAATATTTAATGTAAACTGCAATGTGCTAACTTCTTTCCTGGTCGGAATTATGGACTCAAAATACACTGGAATAAGTAAAATTTTCCGCTAAATCGATTGCCGAAGACTAGAACGTTCTATCTATCATATTAGTCGAGTTATGAGCACATTTAGTTTTGAAAACGGGATTTTCGAAAATTTCATGACTTCATTTGAAGGAGAAAAAATGACTTTAGACAAAAACAGACTGTGGCAGTCAATTTTTCGCATCAAAAAACCCCTCCAGACAAATTTTGAGCAATTTTTATTTCAAAAATGGATTTTTTGTCGAAAATTTTGAAGCAAGGGGTAGGTATGGAAATATTTAATGTAAATTGCAATGTGCTAACTTCTTTCCTGGTCGGAATTATGGACTCAAAATACACTGGAATATGTAAAATTTTCCGCTGAATCGATTGCCGAAGACTAGAACGTTCTATCTATAATATTAGTCGAGTTATGAGCACATTTAGTTTTGAAAACGGGATTTTCGAAAATTTCATGACTTCATTTGAAGGAGAAAAAATGACTTTAGACAAAAACAGACTGTGGCAGTCGATTTTTCGCATCAAAAAACCCCTCCAGACAAATTTTGAGCAATTTTTATTTCAAAAATGGATTTTTTGTCGAAAATTTTGAAGCAAGGGGTAGGTATGGAAATATTTAATGTAAATTGCAATGTGCTAACTTCTTTCCTGGTCGGAATTATGGACTCAAAATACACTGGAATATGTAAAATTTTCCGCTGAATCGATTGCCGAAGACTAGAACGCTCTATCTATCATATTAGTCGAGTTATGAGCACTTTTAGTTTTGAAAACGGGATTTTCGAAAATTTCATGACTTCATTTGAAGGAGAAAAAATGACTTTAGACAAAAACAGACTGTGGCAGTCGATTTTTCGCATCAAAAAACCCCTCCAGACAAATTTTGAGCAATTTTTATTTCAAAAATGGATTTTTTGTCGAAAATTTTGAAGCAAGGGGTAGGTATGGAAATATTTAATGTAAACTGCAATGTGCTAACTTTTTTCCTGGTCGGAATTATGGACTCAAAATACACTGGAATATGTAAAATTTTCCGCTGAATCGATTGCCGAAGACTAGAACGTTCTATCTATAATATTAGTCGAGTTATGAGCACATTTAGTTTTGAAAACGGGATTTTCGAAAATTTCATGACTTCATTTGAAGGAGAAAAAATGACTTTAGACAAAAACAGACTGTGGCAGTCGATTTTTCGCATCAAAAAACCACTCCAGACAAATTTTGAGCAATTTTTATTTCAAAAATGGATTTTTTGTCGAAAATTTTGAAGCAAGGGGTAGGTATGGAAATATTTAATGTAAACTGCAATGTGCTAACTTCTTTCCTGGTCGGAATTATGGACTCAAAATACACTGGAATATGTAAAATTTTCCGCTAAATCGATTGCCGAAGACTAGAACGTTCTATCTATCATATTAGTCGAGTTATGAGCACATTTAGTTTTGAAAACGGGATTTTCGAAAATTTCATGACTTCATTTGAAGGAGAAAAAATGACTTTAGACAAAAACAGACTGTGGCAGTCGATTTTTCGCATCAAAAAACCACTCCAGACAAATTTTGAGCAATTTTTATTTCAAAAATGGATTTTTTGTCGAAAATTTTGAAGCAAGGGGTAGGTATGGAAATATTTAATGTAAATTGCAATGTGCTAACTTCTTTCCTGGTCGGAATTATGGACTCAAAATTCACTGGAATATGTAAAATTTTCCGCTAAATCGATTGCCGAAGACTAGAACGCTCTATCTATCATATTAGTCGAGTTATGAGCACTTTTAGTTTTGAAAACGGGATTTTCGAAAATTTCATGACTTCATTTGAAGGAGAAAAAATGACTTTAGACAAAAACAGACTGTGGCAGTCGATTTTTCGCATCAAAAAACCCCTCCAGACAAATTTTGAGCAATTTTTATTTCAAAAATGGATTTTTTGTCGAAAATTTTGAAGCAAGGGGTAGGTATGGAAATATTTAATGTAAACTGCAATGTGCTAACTTTTTTCCTGGTCGGAATTATGGACTCAAAATACACTGGAATATGTAAAATTTTCCGCTGAATCGATTGCCGAAGACTAGAACGTTCTATCTATAATATTAGTCGAGTTATGAGCACATTTAGTTTTGAAAACGGGATTTTCGAAAATTTCATGACTTCATTTGAAGGAGAAAAAATGACTTTAGACAAAAACAGACTGTGGCAGTCGATTTTTCGCATCAAAAAACCCCTCCAGACAAATTTTGAGCAATTTTTATTTCAAAAATGGATTTTTTGTCGAAAATTTTGAAGCAAGGGGTAGGTATGGAAATATTTAATGTAAACTGCAATGTGCTAACTTCTTTCCTGGTTGGAATTATGGACTCAAAATACACTGGAATATGTAAAATTTTCCGCTAAATCGATTGCCGAAGACTAGAACGTTCTATCTATAATATTAGTCGAGTTATGAGCACATTTAGTTTTGAAAACGGGATTTTCGAAAATTTCATGACTTCATTTGAAGGAGAAAAAATGACTTTAGACAAAAACAGACTGTGGCAGTCGATTTTTCGCATCAAAAAACCACTCCAGACAAATTTTGAGCAATTTTTATTTCAAAAATGGATTTTTTGTCGAAAATTTTGAAGCAAGGGGTAGGTATGGAAATATTTAATGTAAACTGCAATGTGCTAACTTCTTTCCTGGTCGGAATTATGGACTCAAAATACACTGGAATATGTAAAATTTTCCGCTAAATCGATTGCCGAAGACTAGAACGTTCTATCTATCATATTAGTCGAGTTATGAGCACATTTAGTTTTGAAAACGGGATTTTCGAAAATTTCATGACTTCATTTGAAGGAGAAAAAATGACTTTAGACAAAAACAGACTGTGGCAGTCAATTTTTCGCATCAAAAAACCCCTCCAGACAAATTTTGAGCAATTTTTATTTCAAAAATGGATTTTTTGTCGAAAATTTTGAAGCAAGGGGTAGGTATGGAAATATTTAATGTAAATTGCAATGTGCTAACTTCTTTCCTGGTCGGAATTATGGACTCAAAATACACTGGAATATGTAAAATTTTCCGCTGAATCGATTGCCGAAGACTAGAACGTTCTATCTATAATATTAGTCGAGTTATGAGCACATTTAGTTTTGAAAACGGGATTTTCGAAAATTTCATGACTTCATTTGAAGGAGAAAAAATGACTTTAGACAAAAACAGACTGTGGCAGTCGATTTTTCGCATCAAAAAACCACTCCAGACAAATTTTGAGCAATTTTTATTTCAAAAATGGATTTTTTGTCGAAAATTTTGAAGCAAGGGGTAGGTATGGAAATATTTAATGTAAACTGCAATGTGCTAACTTCTTTCCTGGTCGGAATTATGGACTCAAAATACACTGGAATATGTAAAATTTTCCGCTAAATCGATTGCCGAAGACTAGAACGCTCTATCTATCATATTAGTCGAGTTATGAGCACTTTTAGTTTTGAAAACGGGATTTTCGAAAATTTCATGACTTCATTTGAAGGAGAAAAAATGACTTTAGACAAAAACAGACTGTGGCAGTCGATTTTTCGCATCAAAAAACCCCTCCAGACAAATTTTGAGCAATTTTTATTTCAAAAATGGATTTTTTGTCGAAAATTTTGAAGCAAGGGGTAGGTATGGAAATATTTAATGTAAACTGCAATGTGCTAACTTTTTTCCTGGTCGGAATTATGGACTCAAAATACACTGGAATATGTAAAATTTTCCGCTGAATCGATTGCCGAAGACTAGAACGTTCTATCTATAATATTAGTCGAGTTATGAGCACATTTAGTTTTGAAAACGGGATTTTCGAAAATTTCATGACTTCATTTGAAGGAGAAAAAATGACTTTAGACAAAAACAGACTGTGGCAGTCGATTTTTCGCATCAAAAAACCCCTCCAGACAAATTTTGAGCAATTTTTATTTCAAAAATGGATTTTTTGTCGAAAATTTTGAAGCAAGGGGTAGGTATGGAAATATTTAATGTAAACTGCAATGTGCTAACTTCTTTCCTGGTTGGAATTATGGACTCAAAATACACTGGAATATGTAAAATTTTCCGCTAAATCGATTGCCGAAGACTAGAACGTTCTATCTATAATATTAGTCGAGTTATGAGCACATTTAGTTTTGAAAACGGGATTTTCGAAAATTTCATGACTTCATTTGAAGGAGAAAAAATGACTTTAGACAAAAACAGACTGTGGCAGTCGATTTTTCGCATCAAAAAACCACTCCAGACAAATTTTGAGCAATTTTTATTTCAAAAATGGATTTTTTGTCGAAAATTTTGAAGCAAGGGGTAGGTATGGAAATATTTAATGTAAACTGCAATGTGCTAACTTCTTTCCTGGTCGGAATTATGGACTCAAAATACACTGGAATATGTAAAATTTTCCGCTAAATCGATTGCCGAAGACTAGAACGTTCTATCTATCATATTAGTCGAGTTATGAGCACATTTAGTTTTGAAAACGGGATTTTCGAAAATTTCATGACTTCATTTGAAGGAGAAAAAATGACTTTAGACAAAAACAGACTGTGGCAGTCAATTTTTCGCATCAAAAAACCCCTCCAGACAAATTTTGAGCAATTTTTATTTCAAAAATGGATTTTTTGTCGAAAATTTTGAAGCAAGGGGTAGGTATGGAAATATTTAATGTAAATTGCAATGTGCTAACTTCTTTCCTGGTCGGAATTATGGACTCAAAATACACTGGAATATGTAAAATTTTCCGCTGAATCGATTGCCGAAGACTAGAACGTTCTATCTATAATATTAGTCGAGTTATGAGCACATTTAGTTTTGAAAACGGGATTTTCGAAAATTTCATGACTTCATTTGAAGGAGAAAAAATGACTTTAGACAAAAACAGACTGTGGCAGTCGATTTTTCGCATCAAAAAACCCCTCCAGACAAATTTTGAGCAATTTTTATTTCAAAAATGGATTTTTTGTCGAAAATTTTGAAGCAAGGGGTAGGTATGGAAATATTTAATGTAAATTGCAATGTGCTAACTTCTTTCCTGGTCGGAATTATGGACTCAAAATACACTGGAATATGTGAAATTTTCCGCTGAATCGATTGCCGAAGACTAGAACGCTCTATCTATCATATTAGTCGAGTTATGAGCACTTTTAGTTTTGAAAACGGGATTTTCGAAAATTTCATGACTTCATTTGAAGGAGAAAAAATGACTTTAGACAAAAACAGACTGTGGCAGTCGATTTTTCGCATCAAAAAACCCCTCCAGACAAATTTTGAGCAATTTTTATTTCAAAAATGGATTTTTTGTCGAAAATTTTGAAGCAAGGGGTAGGTATGGAAATATTTAATGTAAACTGCAATGTGCTAACTTTTTTCCTGGTCGGAATTATGGACTCAAAATTCACTGGAATATGTAAAATTTTCCGCTAAATCGATTGCCGAAGACTAGAACGCTCTATCTATCATATTAGTCGAGTTATGAGCACTTTTAGTTTTGAAAACGGGATTTTCGAAAATTTCATGACTTCATTTGAAGGAGAAAAAATGACTTTAGACAAAAACAGACTGTGGCAGTCGATTTTTCGCATCAAAAAACCCCTCCAGACAAATTTTGAGCAATTTTTATTTCAAAAATGGATTTTTTGTCGAAAATTTTGAAGCAAGGGGTAGGTATGGAAATATTTAATGTAAACTGCAATGTGCTAACTTTTTTCCTGGTCGGAATTATGGACTCAAAATACACTGGAATATGTAAAATTTTCCGCTGAATCGATTGCCGAAGACTAGAACGTTCTATCTATAATATTAGTCGAGTTATGAGCACATTTAGTTTTGAAAACGGGATTTTCGAAAATTTCATGACTTCATTTGAAGGAGAAAAAATGACTTTAGACAAAAACAGACTGTGGCAGTCGATTTTTCGCATCAAAAAACCCCTCCAGACAAATTTTGAGCAATTTTTATTTCAAAAATGGATTTTTTGTCGAAAATTTTGAAGCAAGGGGTAGGTATGGAAATATTTAATGTAAACTGCAATGTGCTAACTTCTTTCCTGGTTGGAATTATGGACTCAAAATACACTGGAATATGTAAAATTTTCCGCTAAATCGATTGCCGAAGACTAGAACGTTCTATCTATAATATTAGTCGAGTTATGAGCACATTTAGTTTTGAAAACGGGATTTTCGAAAATTTCATGACTTCATTTGAAGGAGAAAAAATGACTTTAGACAAAAACAGACTGTGGCAGTCGATTTTTCGCATCAAAAAACCACTCCAGACAAATTTTGAGCAATTTTTATTTCAAAAATGGATTTTTTGTCGAAAATTTTGAAGCAAGGGGTAGGTATGGAAATATTTAATGTAAACTGCAATGTGCTAACTTCTTTCCTGGTCGGAATTATGGACTCAAAATACACTGGAATATGTAAAATTTTCCGCTAAATCGATTGCCGAAGACTAGAACGTTCTATCTATCATATTAGTCGAGTTATGAGCACATTTAGTTTTGAAAACGGGATTTTCGAAAATTTCATGACTTCATTTGAAGGAGAAAAAATGACTTTAGACAAAAACAGACTGTGGCAGTCAATTTTTCGCATCAAAAAACCCCTCCAGACAAATTTTGAGCAATTTTTATTTCAAAAATGGATTTTTTGTCGAAAATTTTGAAGCAAGGGGTAGGTATGGAAATATTTAATGTAAATTGCAATGTGCTAACTTCTTTCCTGGTCGGAATTATGGACTCAAAATACACTGGAATATGTAAAATTTTCCGCTGAATCGATTGCCGAAGACTAGAACGTTCTATCTATAATATTAGTCGAGTTATGAGCACATTTAGTTTTGAAAACGGGATTTTCGAAAATTTCATGACTTCATTTGAAGGAGAAAAAATGACTTTAGACAAAAACAGACTGTGGCAGTCGATTTTTCGCATCAAAAAACCCCTCCAGACAAATTTTGAGCAATTTTTATTTCAAAAATGGATTTTTTGTCGAAAATTTTGAAGCAAGGGGTAGGTATGGAAATATTTAATGTAAATTGCAATGTGCTAACTTCTTTCCTGGTCGGAATTATGGACTCAAAATACACTGGAATATGTGAAATTTTCCGCTGAATCGATTGCCGAAGACTAGAACGCTCTATCTATCATATTAGTCGAGTTATGAGCACTTTTAGTTTTGAAAACGGGATTTTCGAAAATTTCATGACTTCATTTGAAGGAGAAAAAATGACTTTAGACAAAAACAGACTGTGGCAGTCGATTTTTCGCATCAAAAAACCCCTCCAGACAAATTTTGAGCAATTTTTATTTCAAAAATGGATTTTTTGTCGAAAATTTTGAAGCAAGGGGTAGGTATGGAAATATTTAATGTAAACTGCAATGTGCTAACTTTTTTCCTGGTCGGAATTATGGACTCAAAATACACTGGAATATGTAAAATTTTCCGCTGAATCGATTGCCGAAGACTAGAACGTTCTATCTATAATATTAGTCGAGTTATGAGCACATTTAGTTTTGAAAACGGGATTTTCGAAAATTTCATGACTTCATTTGAAGGAGAAAAAATGACTTTAGACAAAAACAGACTGTGGCAGTCGATTTTTCGCATCAAAAAACCACTCCAGACAAATTTTGAGCAATTTTTATTTCAAAAATGGATTTTTTGTCGAAAATTTTGAAGCAAGGGGTAGGTATGGAAATATTTAATGTAAACTGCAATGTGCTAACTTCTTTCCTGGTCGGAATTATGGACTCAAAATACACTGGAATATGTAAAATTTTCCGCTAAATCGATTGCCGAAGACTAGAACGTTCTATCTATCATATTAGTCGAGTTATGAGCACATTTAGTTTTGAAAACGGGATTTTCGAAAATTTCATGACTTCATTTGAAGGAGAAAAAATGACTTTAGACAAAAACAGACTGTGGCAGTCAATTTTTCGCATCAAAAAACCCCTCCAGACAAATTTTGAGCAATTTTTATTTCAAAAATGGATTTTTTGTCGAAAATTTTGAAGCAAGGGGTAGGTATGGAAATATTTAATGTAAATTGCAATGTGCTAACTTCTTTCCTGGTCGGAATTATGGACTCAAAATACACTGGAATATGTAAAATTTTCCGCTGAATCGATTGCCGAAGACTAGAACGTTCTATCTATAATATTAGTCGAGTTATGAGCACATTTAGTTTTGAAAACGGGATTTTCGAAAATTTCATGACTTCATTTGAAGGAGAAAAAATGACTTTAGACAAAAACAGACTGTGGCAGTCGATTTTTCGCATCAAAAAACCCCTCCAGACAAATTTTGAGCAATTTTTATTTCAAAAATGGATTTTTTGTCGAAAATTTTGAAGCAAGGGGTAGGTATGGAAATATTTAATGTAAATTGCAATGTGCTAACTTCTTTCCTGGTCGGAATTATGGACTCAAAATACACTGGAATATGTGAAATTTTCCGCTGAATCGATTGCCGAAGACTAGAACGCTCTATCTATCATATTAGTCGAGTTATGAGCACTTTTAGTTTTGAAAACGGGATTTTCGAAAATTTCATGACTTCATTTGAAGGAGAAAAAATGACTTTAGACAAAAACAGACTGTGGCAGTCGATTTTTCGCATCAAAAAACCCCTCCAGACAAATTTTGAGCAATTTTTATTTCAAAAATGGATTTTTTGTCGAAAATTTTGAAGCAAGGGGTAGGTATGGAAATATTTAATGTAAACTGCAATGTGCTAACTTTTTTCCTGGTCGGAATTATGGACTCAAAATACACTGGAATATGTAAAATTTTCCGCTGAATCGATTGCCGAAGACTAGAACGTTCTATCTATAATATTAGTCGAGTTATGAGCACATTTAGTTTTGAAAACGGGATTTTCGAAAATTTCATGACTTCATTTGAAGGAGAAAAAATGACTTTAGACAAAAACAGACTGTGGCAGTCGATTTTTCGCATCAAAAAACCACTCCAGACAAATTTTGAGCAATTTTTATTTCAAAAATGGATTTTTTGTCGAAAATTTTGAAGCAAGGGGTAGGTATGGAAATATTTAATGTAAACTGCAATGTGCTAACTTCTTTCCTGGTCGGAATTATGGACTCAAAATACACTGGAATATGTAAAATTTTCCGCTAAATCGATTGCCGAAGACTAGAACGTTCTATCTATCATATTAGTCGAGTTATGAGCACATTTAGTTTTGAAAACGGGATTTTCGAAAATTTCATGACTTCATTTGAAGGAGAAAAAATGACTTTAGACAAAAACAGACTGTGGCAGTCGATTTTTCGCATCAAAAAACCACTCCAGACAAATTTTGAGCAATTTTTATTTCAAAAATGGATTTTTTGTCGAAAATTTTGAAGCAAGGGGTAGGTATGGAAATATTTAATGTAAATTGCAATGTGCTAACTTCTTTCCTGGTCGGAATTATGGACTCAAAATTCACTGGAATATGTAAAATTTTCCGCTAAATCGATTGCCGAAGACTAGAACGCTCTATCTATCATATTAGTCGAGTTATGAGCACTTTTAGTTTTGAAAACAGGATTTTCGAAAATTTCATGACTTCATTTGAAGCAGAAAAAATGACTTTAGACAAAAACAGACTGTGGCAGTCGATTTTTCGCATCAAAAAACCCCTCCAGACAAATTTTGAGCAATTTTTATTTCAAAAATGGATTTTTTGTCGAAAATTTTGAAGCAAGGGGTAGGTATGGAAATATTTAATGTAAACTGCAATGTGCTAACTTTTTTCCTGGTCGGAATTATGGACTCAAAATACACTGGAATATGTAAAATTTTCCGCTGAATCGATTGCCGAAGACTAGAACGTTCTATCTATAATATTAGTCGAGTTATGAGCACATTTAGTTTTGAAAACGGGATTTTCGAAAATTTCATGACTTCATTTGAAGGAGAAAAAATGACTTTAGACAAAAACAGACTGTGGCAGTCGATTTTTCGCATCAAAAAACCCCTCCAGACAAATTTTGAGCAATTTTTATTTCAAAAATGGATTTTTTGTCGAAAATTTTGAAGCAAGGGGTAGGTATGGAAATATTTAATGTAAACTGCAATGTGCTAACTTCTTTCCTGGTTGGAATTATGGACTCAAAATACACTGGAATATGTAAAATTTTCCGCTAAATCGATTGCCGAAGACTAGAACGTTCTATCTATAATATTAGTCGAGTTATGAGCACATTTAGTTTTGAAAACGGGATTTTCGAAAATTTCATGACTTCATTTGAAGGAGAAAAAATGACTTTAGACAAAAACAGACTGTGGCAGTCGATTTTTCGCATCAAAAAACCACTCCAGACAAATTTTGAGCAATTTTTATTTCAAAAATGGATTTTTTGTCGAAAATTTTGAAGCAAGGGGTAGGTATGGAAATATTTAATGTAAACTGCAATGTGCTAACTTCTTTCCTGGTCGGAATTATGGACTCAAAATACACTGGAATATGTAAAATTTTCCGCTAAATCGATTGCCGAAGACTAGAACGTTCTATCTATCATATTAGTCGAGTTATGAGCACATTTAGTTTTGAAAACGGGATTTTCGAAAATTTCATGACTTCATTTGAAGGAGAAAAAATGACTTTAGACAAAAACAGACTGTGGCAGTCAATTTTTCGCATCAAAAAACCCCTCCAGACAAATTTTGAGCAATTTTTATTTCAAAAATGGATTTTTTGTCGAAAATTTTGAAGCAAGGGGTAGGTATGGAAATATTTAATGTAAATTGCAATGTGCTAACTTCTTTCCTGGTCGGAATTATGGACTCAAAATACACTGGAATATGTAAAATTTTCCGCTGAATCGATTGCCGAAGACTAGAACGTTCTATCTATAATATTAGTCGAGTTATGAGCACATTTAGTTTTGAAAACGGGATTTTCGAAAATTTCATGACTTCATTTGAAGGAGAAAAAATGACTTTAGACAAAAACAGACTGTGGCAGTCGATTTTTCGCATCAAAAAACCCCTCCAGACAAATTTTGAGCAATTTTTATTTCAAAAATGGATTTTTTGTCGAAAATTTTGAAGCAAGGGGTAGGTATGGAAATATTTAATGTAAACTGCAATGTGCTAACTTCTTTCCTGGTTGGAATTATGGACTCAAAATACACTGGAATATGTAAAATTTTCCGCTAAATCGATTGCCGAAGACTAGAACGTTCTATCTATAATATTAGTCGAGTTATGAGCACATTTAGTTTTGAAAACGGGATTTTCGAAAATTTCATGACTTCATTTGAAGGAGAAAAAATGACTTTAGACAAAAACAGACTGTGGCAGTCGATTTTTCGCATCAAAAAACCACTCCAGACAAATTTTGAGCAATTTTTATTTCAAAAATGGATTTTTTGTCGAAAATTTTGAAGCAAGGGGTAGGTATGGAAATATTTAATGTAAACTGCAATGTGCTAACTTCTTTCCTGGTCGGAATTATGGACTCAAAATACACTGGAATATGTAAAATTTTCCGCTAAATCGATTGCCGAAGACTAGAACGTTCTATCTATCATATTAGTCGAGTTATGAGCACATTTAGTTTTGAAAACGGGATTTTCGAAAATTTCATGACTTCATTTGAAGGAGAAAAAATGACTTTAGACAAAAACAGACTGTGGCAGTCAATTTTTCGCATCAAAAAACCCCTCCAGACAAATTTTGAGCAATTTTTATTTCAAAAATGGATTTTTTGTCGAAAATTTTGAAGCAAGGGGTAGGTATGGAAATATTTAATGTAAATTGCAATGTGCTAACTTCTTTCCTGGTCGGAATTATGGACTCAAAATACACTGGAATATGTAAAATTTTCCGCTGAATCGATTGCCGAAGACTAGAACGTTCTATCTATAATATTAGTCGAGTTATGAGCACATTTAGTTTTGAAAACGGGATTTTCGAAAATTTCATGACTTCATTTGAAGGAGAAAAAATGACTTTAGACAAAAACAGACTGTGGCAGTCGATTTTTCGCATCAAAAAACCCCTCCAGACAAATTTTGAGCAATTTTTATTTCAAAAATAGATTTTTTGTCGAAAATTTTGAAGCAAGGGGTAGGTATGGAAATATTTAATGTAAATTGCAATGTGCTAACTTCTTTCCTGGTCGGAATTATGGACTCAAAATACACTGGAATATGTAAAATTTTCCGCTGAATCGATTGCCGAAGACTAGAACGCTCTATCTATCATATTAGTCGAGTTATGAGCACTTTTAGTTTTGAAAACGGGATTTTCGAAAATTTCATGACTTCATTTGAAGGAGAAAAAATGACTTTAGACAAAAACAGACTGTGGCAGTCGATTTTTCGCATCAAAAAACCCCTCCAGACAAATTTTGAGCAATTTTTATTTCAAAAATGGATTTTTTGTCGAAAATTTTGAAGCAAGGGGTAGGTATGGAAATATTTAATGTAAACTGCAATGTGCTAACTTTTTTCCTGGTCGGAATTATGGACTCAAAATACACTGGAATATGTAAAATTTTCCGCTGAATCGATTGCCGAAGACTAGAACGTTCTATCTATAATATTAGTCGAGTTATGAGCACATTTAGTTTTGAAAACGGGATTTTCGAAAATTTCATGACTTCATTTGAAGGAGAAAAAATGACTTTAGACAAAAACAGACTGTGGCAGTCGATTTTTCGCATCAAAAAACCACTCCAGACAAATTTTGAGCAATTTTTATTTCAAAAATGGATTTTTTGTCGAAAATTTTGAAGCAAGGGGTAGGTATGGAAATATTTAATGTAAACTGCAATGTGCTAACTTCTTTCCTGGTCGGAATTATGGACTCAAAATACACTGGAATATGTAAAATTTTCCGCTAAATCGATTGCCGAAGACTAGAACGTTCTATCTATCATATTAGTCGAGTTATGAGCACATTTAGTTTTGAAAACGGGATTTTCGAAAATTTCATGACTTCATTTGAAGGAGAAAAAATGACTTTAGACAAAAACAGACTGTGGCAGTCGATTTTTCGCATCAAAAAACCACTCCAGACAAATTTTGAGCAATTTTTATTTCAAAAATGGATTTTTTGTCGAAAATTTTGAAGCAAGGGGTAGGTATGGAAATATTTAATGTAAATTGCAATGTGCTAACTTCTTTCCTGGTCGGAATTATGGACTCAAAATACACTGGAATATGTAAAATTTTCCGCTGAATCGATTGCCGAAGACTAGAACGTTCTATCTATAATATTAGTCGAGTTATGAGCACATTTAGTTTTGAAAACGGGATTTTCGAAAATTTCATGACTTCATTTGAAGGAGAAAAAATGACTTTAGACAAAAACAGACTGTGGCAGTCGATTTTTCGCATCAAAAAACCCCTCCAGACAAATTTTGAGCAATTTTTATTTCAAAAATGGATTTTTTGTCGAAAATTTTGAAGCAAGGGGTAGGTATGGAAATATTTAATGTAAATTGCAATGTGCTAACTTCTTTCCTGGTCGGAATTATGGACTCAAAATACACTGGAATATGTAAAATTTTCCGCTGAATCGATTGCCGAAGACTAGAACGCTCTATCTATCATATTAGTCGAGTTATGAGCACTTTTAGTTTTGAAAACGGGATTTTCGAAAATTTCATGACTTCATTTGAAGGAGAAAAAATGACTTTAGACAAAAACAGACTGTGGCAGTCGATTTTTCGCATCAAAAAACCCCTCCAGACAAATTTTGAGCAATTTTTATTTCAAAAATGGATTTTTTGTCGAAAATTTTGAAGCAAGGGGTAGGTATGGAAATATTTAATGTAAACTGCAATGTGCTAACTTTTTTCCTGGTCGGAATTATGGACTCAAAATACACTGGAATATGTAAAATTTTCCGCTGAATCGATTGCCGAAGACTAGAACGTTCTATCTATAATATTAGTCGAGTTATGAGCACATTTAGTTTTGAAAACGGGATTTTCGAAAATTTCATGACTTCATTTGAAGGAGAAAAAATGACTTTAGACAAAAACAGACTGTGGCAGTCGATTTTTCGCATCAAAAAACCACTCCAGACAAATTTTGAGCAATTTTTATTTCAAAAATGGATTTTTTGTCGAAAATTTTGAAGCAAGGGGTAGGTATGGAAATATTTAATGTAAACTGCAATGTGCTAACTTCTTTCCTGGTCGGAATTATGGACTCAAAATACACTGGAATATGTAAAATTTTCCGCTAAATCGATTGCCGAAGACTAGAACGTTCTATCTATCATATTAGTCGAGTTATGAGCACATTTAGTTTTGAAAACGGGATTTTCGAAAATTTCATGACTTCATTTGAAGGAGAAAAAATGACTTTAGACAAAAACAGACTGTGGCAGTCGATTTTTCGCATCAAAAAACCACTCCAGACAAATTTTGAGCAATTTTTATTTCAAAAATGGATTTTTTGTCGAAAATTTTGAAGCAAGGGGTAGGTATGGAAATATTTAATGTAAATTGCAATGTGCTAACTTCTTTCCTGGTCGGAATTATGGACTCAAAATTCACTGGAATATGTAAAATTTTCCGCTAAATCGATTGCCGAAGACTAGAACGCTCTATCTATCATATTAGTCGAGTTATGAGCACTTTTAGTTTTGAAAACGGGATTTTCGAAAATTTCATGACTTCATTTGAAGGAGAAAAAATGACTTTAGACAAAAACAGACTGTGGCAGTCGATTTTTCGCATCAAAAAACCCCTCCAGACAAATTTTGAGCAATTTTTATTTCAAAAATGGATTTTTTGTCGAAAATTTTGAAGCAAGGGGTAGGTATGGAAATATTTAATGTAAACTGCAATGTGCTAACTTTTTTCCTGGTCGGAATTATGGACTCAAAATACACTGGAATATGTAAAATTTTCCGCTGAATCGATTGCCGAAGACTAGAACGTTCTATCTATAATATTAGTCGAGTTATGAGCACATTTAGTTTTGAAAACGGGATTTTCGAAAATTTCATGACTTCATTTGAAGGAGAAAAAATGACTTTAGACAAAAACAGACTGTGGCAGTCGATTTTTCGCATCAAAAAACCCCTCCAGACAAATTTTGAGCAATTTTTATTTCAAAAATGGATTTTTTGTCGAAAATTTTGAAGCAAGGGGTAGGTATGGAAATATTTAATGTAAACTGCAATGTGCTAACTTCTTTCCTGGTTGGAATTATGGACTCAAAATACACTGGAATATGTAAAATTTTCCGCTAAATCGATTGCCGAAGACTAGAACGTTCTATCTATAATATTAGTCGAGTTATGAGCACATTTAGTTTTGAAAACGGGATTTTCGAAAATTTCATGACTTCATTTGAAGGAGAAAAAATGACTTTAGACAAAAACAGACTGTGGCAGTCGATTTTTTGCATCAAAAAACCACTCCAGACAAATTTTGAGCAATTTTTATTTCAAAAATGGATTTTTTGTCGAAAATTTTGAAGCAAGGGGTAGGTATGGAAATATTTAATGTAAACTGCAATGTGCTAACTTCTTTCCTGGTCGGAATTATGGACTCAAAATACACTGGAATATGTAAAATTTTCCGCTAAATCAATTGCCGAAGACTAGAACGTTCTATCTATCATATTAGTCGAGTTATGAGCACATTTAGTTTTGAAAACGGGATTTTCGAAAATTTCATGACTTCATTTGAAGGAGAAAAAATGACTTTAGACAAAAACAGACTGTGGCAGTCAATTTTTCGCATCAAAAAACCCCTCCAGACAAATTTTGAGCAATTTTTATTTCAAAAATGGATTTTTTGTCGAAAATTTTGAAGCAAGGGGTAGGTATGGAAATATTTAATGTAAATTGCAATGTGCTAACTTCTTTCCTGGTCGGAATTATGGACTCAAAATACACTGGAATATGTAAAATTTTCCGCTGAATCGATTGCCGAAGACTAGAACGTTCTATCTATAATATTAGTCGAGTTATGAGCACATTTAGTTTTGAAAACGGGATTTTCGAAAATTTCATGACTTCATTTGAAGGAGAAAAAATGACTTTAGACAAAAACAGACTGTGGCAGTCGATTTTTCGCATCAAAAAACCCCTCCAGACAAATTTTGAGCAATTTTTATTTCAAAAATGGATTTTTTGTCGAAAATTTTGAAGCAAGGGGTAGGTATGGAAATATTTAATGTAAATTGCAATGTGCTAACTTCTTTCCTGGTCGGAATTATGGACTCAAAATACACTGGAATATGTAAAATTTTCCGCTGAATCGATTGCCGAAGACTAGAACGCTCTATCTATCATATTAGTCGAGTTATGAGCACTTTTAGTTTTGAAAACGGGATTTTCGAAAATTTCATGACTTCATTTGAAGGAGAAAAAATGACTTTAGACAAAAACAGACTGTGGCAGTCGATTTTTCGCATCAAAAAACCCCTCCAGACAAATTTTGAGCAATTTTTATTTCAAAAATGGATTTTTTGTCGAAAATTTTGAAGCAAGGGGTAGGTATGGAAATATTTAATGTAAACTGCAATGTGCTAACTTTTTTCCTGGTCGGAATTATGGACTCAAAATACACTGGAATATGTAAAATTTTCCGCTGAATCGATTGCCGAAGACTAGAACGTTCTATCTATAATATTAGTCGAGTTATGAGCACATTTAGTTTTGAAAACGGGATTTTCGAAAATTTCATGACTTCATTTGAAGGAGAAAAAATGACTTTAGACAAAAACAGACTGTGGCAGTCGATTTTTCGCATCAAAAAACCCCTCCAGACAAATTTTGAGCAATTTTTATTTCAAAAATGGATTTTTTGTCGAAAATTTTGAAGCAAGGGGTAGGTATGGAAATATTTAATGTAAACTGCAATGTGCTAACTTCTTTCCTGGTCGGAATTATGGACTCAAAATACACTGGAATATGTAAAATTTTCCGCTAAATCGATTGCCGAAGACTAGAACGTTCTATCTATAATATTAGTCGAGTTATGAGCACATTTAGTTTTGAAAACGGGATTTTCGAAAATTTCATGACTTCATTTGAAGGAGAAAAAATGACTTTAGACAAAAACAGACTGTGGCAGTCGATTTTTCGCATCAAAAAACCACTCCAGACAAATTTTGAGCAATTTTTATTTCAAAAATGGATTTTTTGTCGAAAATTTTGAAGCAAGGGGTAGGTATGGAAATATTTAATGTAAACTGCAATGTGCTAACTTCTTTCCTGGTCGGAATTATGGACTCAAAATACACTGGAATATGTAAAATTTTCCGCTAAATCGATTGCCGAAGACTAGAACGTTCTATCTATCATATTAGTCGAGTTATGAGCACATTTAGTTTTGAAAACGGGATTTTCGAAAATTTCATGACTTCATTTGAAGGAGAAAAAATGACTTTAGACAAAAACAGACTGTGGCAGTCAATTTTCCGCATCAAAAAACCCCTCCAGACAAATTTTGAGCAATTTTTATTTCAAAAATGGATTTTTTGTCGAAAATTTTGAAGCAAGGGGTAGGTATGGAAATATTTAATGTAAATTGCAATGTGCTAACTTCTTTCCTGGTCGGAATTATGGACTCAAAATACACTGGAATATGTAAAATTTTCCGCTGAATCGATTGCCGAAGACTAGAACGTTCTATCTATAATATTAGTCGAGTTATGAGCACATTTAGTTTTGAAAACGGGATTTTCGAAAATTTCATGACTTCATTTGAAGGAGAAAAAATGACTTTAGACAAAAACAGACTGTGGCAGTCGATTTTTCGCATCAAAAAACCCCTCCAGACAAATTTTGAGCAATTTTTATTTCAAAAATGGATTTTTTGTCGAAAATTTTGAAGCAAGGGGTAGGTATGTAAATATTTAATGTAAACTGCAATGTGCTAACTTCTTTCCTGGTCGGAATTATGGACTCAAAATACACTGGAATATGTAAAATTTTCCGTTAAATCGATTGCCGAAGACTAGAACGTTCTATCTATCATATTAGTCGAGTTATGAGCACATTTAGTTTTGAAAACGGGATTTTCGAAAATTTCATGACTTCATTTGAAGGAGAAAAAATGACTTTAGACAAAAACAGACTGTGGCAGTCGATTTTTCGCATCAAAAAACCCCTCCAGACAAATTTTGAGCAATTTTTATTTCAAAAATGGATTTTTTGTCGAAAATTTTGAAGCAAGGGGTAGGTATGGAAATATTTAATGTAAATTGCAATGTGCTAACTTCTTTCCTGGTCGGAATTATGGACTCAAAATACACTGGAATATGTAAAATATTCCGCTGAATCGATTGCCGAAGACTAGAACGTTCTATCTATAATATTAGTCGAGTTATGAGCACATTTAGTTTTGAAAACGGGATTTTCGAAAATTTCATGACTTCATTTGAAGGAGAAAAAATGACTTTAGACAAAAACAGACTGTGGCAGTCGATTTTTCGCATCAAAAAACCCCTCCAGACAAATTTTGAGCAATTTTTATTTCAAAAATGGATTTTTTGTCGAAAATTTTGAAGCAAGGGGTAGGTATGGAAATATTTAATGTAAATTGCAATGTGCTAACTTCTTTCCTGGTCGGAATTATGGACTCAAAATACACTGGAATATGTAAAATTTTCCGCTGAATCGATTGCCGAAGACTAGAACGTTCTATCTATAATATTAGTCGAGTTATGAGCACATTTAGTTTTGAAAACGGGATTTTCGAAAATTTCATGACTTCATTTGAAGGAGAAAAAATGACTTTAGACAAAAACAGACTGTGGCAGTCGATTTTTCGCATCAAAAAACCCCTCCAGACAAATTTTGAGCAATTTTTATTTCAAAAATGGATTTTTTGTCGAAAATTTTGAAGCAAGGGGTAGGTATGGAAATATTTAATGTAAACTGCAATGTGCTAACTTTTTTCCTGGTCAGAATTATGGACTCAAAATACACTGGAATATGTAAAATTTTCCGCTGAATCGATTGCCGAAGACTAGAACGTTCTATCTATAATATTAGTCGAGTTATGAGCACATTTAGTTTTGAAAACGGGATTTTCGAAAATTTCATGACTTCATTTGAAGGAGAAAAAATGACTTTAGACAAAAACAGACTGTGGCAGTCGATTTTTCGCATCAAAAAACCCCTCCAGACAAATTTTGAGCAATTTTTATTTCAAAAATGGATTTTTTGTCGAAAATTTTGAAGCAAGGGGTAGGTATGGAAATATTTAATGTAAACTGCAATGTGCTAACTTCTTTCCTGGTCGGAATTATGGACTCAAAATACACTGGAATATGTAAAATTTTCCGCTGAATCGATTGCCGAAGACTAGAACGTTCTATCTATCATATTAGTCGAGTTATGAGCACATTTAGTTTTGAAAACGGGATTTTCGAAAATTTCATGACTTCATTTGAAGGAGAAAAAATGACTTTAGACAAAAACAGACTGTGGCAGTCGATTTTTCGCATCAAAAAACCCCTCCAGACAAATTTTGAGCAATTTTTATTTCAAAAATGGATTTTTTGTCGAAAATTTTGAAGCAAGGGGTAGGTATGGAAATATTTAATGTAAATTGCAATGTGCTAACTTCTTTCCTGGTCGGAATTATGGACTCAAAATACACTGGAATATGTAAAATTTTCCGCTGAATCGATTGCCGAAGACTAGAACGTTCTATCTATCATATTAGCCGAGTTATAAGCACTTTTAGTTTTGAAAACGGGATTTTCGAAAATTTCATGACTTCATGTGAAGGAGAAAATATGACTTTAGACAAAAACAGACTGTGGCAGTCGATTTTTCGCATCAAAAAACCCCTCCAGACAAATTTTGAGCAATTTTTATTCCAAAAATGGATTTTTTGTCGAAAATTTTGAAGCAAGGGGTAGGTATGGAAATATTTAATGTAAACTGCAATGTGCTAACTTTTTTCCTGGTCAGAATTATGGACTCAAAATACACTGGAATATGTAAAATTTTCCGCTGAATCGATTGCCGAAGACTAGAACGTTCTATCTATAATATTAGTCGAGTTATGAGCACATTTAGTTTTGAAAACGGGATTTTCGAAAATTTCATGACTTCATTTGAAGGAGAAAAAATGACTTTAGACAAAAACAGACTGTGGCAGTCGATTTTTCGCATCAAAAAACCCCTCCAGACAAATTTTGAGCAATTTTTATTTCAAAAATGGATTTTTTGTCGAAAATTTTGAAGCAAGGGGTAGGTATGTAAATATTTAATGTAAACTGCAATGTGCTAACTCCTTTCCTGGTCGGAATTATGGACTCAAAATACACTGGAATATGTAAAATTTTCCGTTAAATCGATTGCCGAAGACTAGAACGTTCTATCTATAATATTAGTCGAGTTATGAGCACATTTAGTTTTGAAAACGGGATTTTCGAAAATTTCATGACTTCATTTGAAGGAGAAAAAATGACTTTAGACAAAAACAGACTGTGGCAGTCGATTTTTCGCATCAAAAAACCCCTCCAGACAAATTTTGAGCAATTTTTATTTCAAAAATGGATTTTTTGTCGAAAATTTTGAAGCAAGGGGTAGGTATGTAAATATTTAATGTAAACTGCAATGTGCTAACTCCTTTCCTGGTCGGAATTATGGACTCAAAATACACTGGAATATGTAAAATTTTCCGTTAAATCGATTGCCGAAGACTAGAACGTTCTATCTATAATATTAGTCGAGTTATGAGCACATTTAGTTTTGAAAACGGGATTTTCGAAAATTTCATGACTTCATTTGAAGGAGAAAAAATGACTTTAGACAAAAACAGACTGTGGCAGTCGATTTTTCGCATCAAAAAACCCCTCCAGACAAATTTTGAGCAATTTTTATTTCAAAAATGGATTTTTTGTCGAAAATTTTGAAGCAAGGGGTAGGTATGTAAATATTTAATGTAAACTGCAATGTGCTAACTCCTTTCCTGGTCGGAATTATGGACTCAAAATACACTGGAATATGTAAAATTTTCCGTTAAATCGATTGCCGAAGACTAGAACGTTCTATCTATCATATTAGTCGAGTTATGAGCACATTTAGTTTTGAAAACGGGATTTTCGAAAATTTCATGACTTCATTTGAAGGAGAAAAAATGACTTTAGACAAAAACAGACTGTGGCAGTCGATTTTTCGCATCAAAAAACCCCTCCAGACAAATTTTGAGCAATTTTTATTCCAAAAATGGATTTTTTGTCGAAAATTTTGAAGCAAGGGGTAGGTATGGAAATATTTAATGTAAATTGCAATGTGCTAACTTCTTTCCTGGTCGGAATTATGGACTCAAAATACACTGGAATATGTAAAATTTTCCGCTGAATCGATTGCCGAAGACTAGAACGTTCTATCTATCATATTAGCCGAGTTATAAGCACTTTTAGTTTTGAAAACGGGATTTTCGAAAATTTCATGACTTCATTTGAAGGAGAAAATATGACTTTAGACAAAAACAGACTGTGGCAGTCGATTTTTCGCATCAAAAAACCCCTCCAGACAAATTTTGAGCAATTTTTATTCCAAAAATGGAATCTTTGTCGAAAATTTTGAAGCAAGGGGTAGGTATGGAAATATTTAATGTAAACTGCAATGTGCTAACTTTTTTCCTGGTCAGAATTATGGACTCAAAATACACTGGAATATGTAAAATTTTCCGCTGAATCGATTGCCGAAGACTAGAACGTTCTATCTATAATATTAGTCGAGTTATGAGCACATTTAGTTTTGAAAACGGGATTTTCGAAAATTTCATGACTTCATTTGAAGGAGAAAAAATGACTTTAGACAAAAACAGACTGTGGCAGTCGATTTTTCGCATCAAAAAACCCCTCCAGACAAATTTTGAGCAATTTTTATTTCAAAAATGGATTTTTTGTCGAAAATTTTGAAGCAAGGGGTAGGTATGTAAATATTTAATGTAAACTGCAATGTGCTAACTTCTTTCCTGGTCGGAATTATGGACTCAAAATACACTGGAATATGTAAAATTTTCCGTTAAATCGATTGCCGAAGACTAGAACGTTCTATCTATCATATTAGTCGAGTTATGAGCACATTTAGTTTTGAAAACGGGATTTTCGAAAATTTCATGACTTCATTTGAAGGAGAAAAAATGACTTTAGACAAAAACAGACTGTGGCAGTCGATTTTTCGCATCAAAAAACCCCTCCAGACGAATTTTTAGCAATTTTTATTTCAAAAATGGATTTTTTGTCGAAAATTTTGAAGCAAGGGGTAGGTATGGAAATATTTAATGTAAATTGCAATGTGCTAACTTCTTTCCTGGTCGGAATTATGGACTCAAAATACACTGGAATATGTAAAATATTCCGCTGAATCGATTGCCGAAGACTAGAACGTTCTATCTATCATATTAGTCGAGTTATGAGCACATTTAGTTTTGAAAACGGGATTTTCGAAAATTTCATGACTTCATTTGAAGGAGAAAAAATGACTTTAGACAAAAACAGACTGTGGCAGTCGATTTTTTGCATCAAAAAACCCCTCCAGACAAATTTTGAGCAATTTTTATTTCAAAAATGGATTTTTTGTCGAAAATTTTGAAGCAAGGGGTAGGTATGGAAATATTTAATGTAAATTGCAATGTGCTAACTTCTTTCCTGGTCGGAATTATGGACTCAAAATACACTGGAATATGTAAAATTTTCCGCTGAATCGATTGCCGAAGACTAGAACGTTCTATCTATAATATTAGTCGAGTTATGAGCACATTTTGTTTTGAAAACGGGATTTTCGAAAATTTCATGACTTCATTTGAAGGAGAAAAAATGACTTTAGACAAAAACAGACTGTGGCAGTCGATTTTTCGCATCAAAAAACCCCTCCAGACAAATTTTGAGCAATTTTTATTTCAAAAATGGATTTTTTGTCGAAAATTTTGAAGCAAGGGGTAGGTATGGAAATATTTAATGTAAACTGCAATGTGCTAACTTCTTTCCTGGTCGGAATTATGGACTCAAAATACACTGGAATATGTAAAATTTTCCGCTAAATCGATTGCCGAAGACTAGAACGTTCTATCTATAATATTAGTCGAGTTATGAGCACATTTAGTTTTGAAAACGGGATTTTCGAAAATTTCATGACTTCATTTGAAGGAGAAAAAATGACTTTAGACAAAAACAGACTGTGGCAGTCGATTTTTTGCATCAAAAAACCCCTCCAGACAAATTTTGAGCAATTTTTATTTCAAAAATGGATTTTTTGTCGAAAATTTTGAAGCAAGGGGTAGGTATGGAAATATTTAATGTAAATTGCAATGTGCTAACTTCTTTCCTGGTCGGAATTATGGACTCAAAATACACTGGAATATGTAAAATTTTCCGCTGAATCGATTGCCGAAGACTAGAACGTTCTATCTATAATATTAGTCGAGTTATGAGCACATTTAGTTTTGAAAACGGGATTTTCGAAAATTTCATGACTTCATTTGAAGGAGAAAAAATGACTTTAGACAAAAACAGACTGTGGCAGTCGATTTTTCGCATCAAAAAACCCCTCCAGACAAATTTTGAGCAATTTTTATTTCAAAAATGGATTTTTTGTCGAAAATTTTGAAGCAAGGGGTAGGTATGTAAATATTTAATGTAAATTGCAATGTGCTAACTTTTTTCCTGGTCAGAATTATGGACTCAAAATACACTGGAATATGTAAAATTTTCCGCTGAATCGATTGCCGAAGACTAGAACGTTCTATCTATAATATTAGTCGAGTTATGAGCACATTTAGTTTTGAAAACGGGATTTTCGAAAATTTCATGACTTCATTTGAAGGAGAAAAAATGACTTTAGACAAAAACAGACTGTGGCAGTCGATTTTTCGCATCAAAAAACCCCTCCAGACAAATTTTGAGCAATTTTTATTTCAAAAATGGATTTTTTGTCGAAAATTTTGAAGCAAGGGGTAGGTATGTAAATATTTAATGTAAACTGCAATGTGCTAACTTCTTTCCTGGTCGGAATTATGGACTCAAAATACACTGGAATATGTAAAATTTTCCGCTGAATCGATTGCCGAAGACTAGAACGTTCTATCTATCATATTAGCCGAGTTATAAGCACTTTTAGTTTTGAAAACGGGATTTTCGAAAATTTCATGACTTCATTTGAAGGAGAAAATATGACTTTAGACAAAAACAGACTGGGGCAGTCGATTTTTCGCATCAAAAAACCCCTCCAGACAAATTTTGAGCAATTTTTATTCCAAAAATGGAATCTTTGTCGAAAATTTTGAAGCAAGGGGTAGGTATGGAAATATTTAATGTAAACTGCAATGTGCTAACTTTTTTCCTGGTCAGAATTATGGACTCAAAATACACTGGAATATGTAAAATTTTCCGCTGAATCGATTGCCGAAGACTAGAACGTTCTATCTATAATATTAGTCGAGTTATGAGCACATTTAGTTTTGAAAACGGGATTTTCGAAAATTTCATGACTTCATTTGAAGGAGAAAAAATGACTTTAGACAAAAACAGACTGTGGCAGTCGATTTTTCGCATCAAAAAACCCCTCCAGACAAATTTTGAGCAATTTTTATTTCAAAAATGGATTTTTTGTCGAAAATTTTGAAGCAAGGGGTAGGTATGTAAATATTTAATGTAAACTGCAATGTGCTAACTTCTTTCCTGGTCGGAATTATGGACTCAAAATACACTGGAATATGTAAAATTTTCCGTTAAATCGATTGCCGAAGACTAGAACGTTCTATCTATCATATTAGTCGAGTTATGAGCACATTTAGTTTTGAAAACGGGATTTTCGAAAATTTCATGACTTCATTTGAAGGAGAAAAAATGACTTTAGACAAAAACAGACTGTGGCAGTCGATTTTTCGCATCAAAAAACCCCTCCAGACAAATTTTTAGCAATTTTTATTTCAAAAATGGATTTTTTGTCGAAAATTTTGAAGCAAGGGGTAGGTATGGAAATATTTAATGTAAATTGCAATGTGCTAACTTCTTTCCTGGTCGGAATTATGGACTCAAAATACACTGGAATATGTAAAATATTCCGCTGAATCGATTGCCGAAGACTAGAACGTTCTATCTATCATATTAGTCGAGTTATGAGCACATTTAGTTTTGAAAACGGGATTTTCGAAAATTTCATGACTTCATTTGAAGGAGAAAAAATGACTTTAGACAAAAACAGACTGTGGCAGTCGATTTTTTGCATCAAAAAACCCCTCCAGACAAATTTTGAGCAATTTTTATTTCAAAAATGGATTTTTTGTCGAAAATTTTGAAGCAAGGGGTAGGTATGGAAATATTTAATGTAAATTGCAATGTGCTAACTTCTTTCCTGGTCGGAATTATGGACTCAAAATACACTGGAATATGTAAAATTTTCCGCTGAATCGATTGCCGAAGACTAGAACGTTCTATCTATAATATTAGTCGAGTTATGAGCACATTTAGTTTTGAAAACGGGATTTTCGAAAATTTCATGACTTCATTTGAAGGAGAAAAAATGACTTTAGACAAAAACAGACTGTGGCAGTCGATTTTTCGCATCAAAAAACCCCTCCAGACAAATTTTGAGCAATTTTTATTTCAAAAATGGATTTTTTGTCGAAAATTTTGAAGCAAGGGGTAGGTATGTAAATATTTAATGTAAACTGCAATGTGCTAACTTCTTTCCTGGTCGGAATTATGGACTCAAAATACACTGGAATATGTAAAATTTTCCGTTAAATCGATTGCCGAAGACTAGAACGTTCTATCTATCATATTAGTCGAGTTATGAGCACATTTAGTTTTGAAAACGGGATTTTCGAAAATTTCATGACTTCATTTGAAGGAGAAAAAATGACTTTAGACAAAAACAGACTGTGGCAGTCGATTTTTCGCATCAAAAAACCCCTCCAGACAAATTTTTAGCAATTTTTATTTCAAAAATGGATTTTTTGTCGAAAATTTTGAAGCAAGGGGTAGGTATGGAAATATTTAATGTAAATTGCAATGTGCTAACTTCTTTCCTGGTCGGAATTATGGACTCAAAATACACTGGAATATGTAAAATATTCCGCTGAATCGATTGCCGAAGACTAGAACGTTCTATCTATCATATTAGTCGAGTTATGAGCACATTTAGTTTTGAAAACGGGATTTTCGAAAATTTCATGACTTCATTTGAAGGAGAAAAAATGACTTTAGACAAAAACAGACTGTGGCAGTCGATTTTTTGCATCAAAAAACCCCTCCAGACAAATTTTGAGCAATTTTTATTTCAAAAATGGATTTTTTGTCGAAAATTTTGAAGCAAGGGGTAGGTATGGAAATATTTAATGTAAATTGCAATGTGCTAACTTCTTTCCTGGTCGGAATTATGGACTCAAAATACACTGGAATATGTAAAATTTTCCGCTGAATCGATTGCCGAAGACTAGAACGTTCTATCTATAATATTAGTCGAGTTATGAGCACATTTTGTTTTGAAAACGGGATTTTCGAAAATTTCATGACTTCATTTGAAGGAGAAAAAATGACTTTAGACAAAAACAGACTGTGGCAGTCGATTTTTCGCATCAAAAAACCCCTCCAGACAAATTTTGAGCAATTTTTATTTCAAAAATGGATTTTTTGTCGAAAATTTTGAAGCAAGGGGTAGGTATGGAAATATTTAATGTAAACTGCAATGTGCTAACTTCTTTCCTGGTCGGAATTATGGACTCAAAATACACTGGAATATGTAAAATTTTCCGCTAAATCGATTGCCGAAGACTAGAACGTTCTATCTATAATATTAGTCGAGTTATGAGCACATTTAGTTTTGAAAACGGGATTTTCGAAAATTTCATGACTTCATTTGAAGGAGAAAAAATGACTTTAGACAAAAACAGACTGTGGCAGTCGATTTTTTGCATCAAAAAACCCCTCCAGACAAATTTTGAGCAATTTTTATTTCAAAAATGGATTTTTTGTCGAAAATTTTGAAGCAAGGGGTAGGTATGGAAATATTTAATGTAAATTGCAATGTGCTAACTTCTTTCCTGGTCGGAATTATGGACTCAAAATACACTGGAATATGTAAAATTTTCCGCTGAATCGATTGCCGAAGACTAGAACGTTCTATCTATAATATTAGTCGAGTTATGAGCACATTTTGTTTTGAAAACGGGATTTTCGAAAATTTCATGACTTCATTTGAAGGAGAAAAAATGACTTTAGACAAAAACAGACTGTGGCAGTCGATTTTTCGCATCAAAAAACCCCTCCAGACAAATTTTGAGCAATTTTTATTTCAAAAATGGATTTTTTGTCGAAAATTTTGAAGCAAGGGGTAGGTATGGAAATATTTAATGTAAATTGCAATGTGCTAACTTCTTTCCTGGTCGGAATTATGGACTCAAAATACACTGGAATATGTAAAATATTCCGCTGAATCGATTGCCGAAGACTAGAACGTTCTATCTATCATATTAGTCGAGTTATGAGCACATTTAGTTTTGAAAACGGGATTTTCGAAAATTTCATGACTTCATTTGAAGGAGAAAAAATGACTTTAGACAAAAACAGACTGTGGCAGTCGATTTTTTGCATCAAAAAACCCCTCCAGACAAATTTTGAGCAATTTTTATTTCAAAAATGGATTTTTTGTCGAAAATTTTGAAGCAAGGGGTAGGTATGGAAATATTTAATGTAAATTGCAATGTGCTAACTTCTTTCCTGGTCGGAATTATGGACTCAAAATACACTGGAATATGTAAAATTTTCCGCTGAATCGATTGCCGAAGACTAGAACGTTCTATCTATAATATTAGTCGAGTTATGAGCACATTTAGTTTTGAAAACGGGATTTTCGAAAATTTCATGACTTCATTTGAAGGAGAAAAAATGACTTTAGACAAAAACAGACTGTGGCAGTCGATTTTTCGCATCAAAAAACCCCTCCAGACAAATTTTGAGCAATTTTTATTTCAAAAATGGATTTTTTGTCGAAAATTTTGAAGCAAGGGGTAGGTATGTAAATATTTAATGTAAACTGCAATGTGCTAACTTCTTTCCTGGTCGGAATTATGGACTCAAAATACACTGGAATATGTAAAATTTTCCGTTAAATCGATTGCCGAAGACTAGAACGTTCTATCTATCATATTAGTCGAGTTATGAGCACATTTAGTTTTGAAAACGGGATTTTCGAAAATTTCATGACTTCATTTGAAGGAGAAAAAATGACTTTAGACAAAAACAGACTGTGGCAGTCGATTTTTCGCATCAAAAAACCCCTCCAGACAAATTTTTAGCAATTTTTATTTCAAAAATGGATTTTTTGTCGAAAATTTTGAAGCAAGGGGTAGGTATGGAAATATTTAATGTAAATTGCAATGTGCTAACTTCTTTCCTGGTCGGAATTATGGACTCAAAATACACTGGAATATGTAAAATATTCCGCTGAATCGATTGCCGAAGACTAGAACGTTCTATCTATCATATTAGTCGAGTTATGAGCACATTTAGTTTTGAAAACGGGATTTTCGAAAATTTCATGACTTCATTTGAAGGAGAAAAAATGACTTTAGACAAAAACAGACTGTGGCAGTCGATTTTTTGCATCAAAAAACCCCTCCAGACAAATTTTGAGCAATTTTTATTTCAAAAATGGATTTTTTGTCGAAAATTTTGAAGCAAGGGGTAGGTATGGAAATATTTAATGTAAATTGCAATGTGCTAACTTCTTTCCTGGTCGGAATTATGGACTCAAAATACACTGGAATATGTAAAATTTTCCGCTGAATCGATTGCCGAAGACTAGAACGTTCTATCTATAATATTAGTCGAGTTATGAGCACATTTTGTTTTGAAAACGGGATTTTCGAAAATTTCATGACTTCATTTGAAGGAGAAAAAATGACTTTAGACAAAAACAGACTGTGGCAGTCGATTTTTCGCATCAAAAAACCCCTCCAGACAAATTTTGAGCAATTTTTATTTCAAAAATGGATTTTTTGTCGAAAATTTTGAAGCAAGGGGTAGGTATGGAAATATTTAATGTAAACTGCAATGTGCTAACTTCTTTCCTGGTCGGAATTATGGACTCAAAATACACTGGAATATGTAAAATTTTCCGCTAAATCGATTGCCGAAGACTAGAACGTTCTATCTATAATATTAGTCGAGTTATGAGCACATTTAGTTTTGAAAACGGGATTTTCGAAAATTTCATGACTTCATTTGAAGGAGAAAAAATGACTTTAGACAAAAACAGACTGTGGCAGTCGATTTTTTGCATCAAAAAACCCCTCCAGACAAATTTTGAGCAATTTTTATTTCAAAAATGGATTTTTTGTCGAAAATTTTGAAGCAAGGGGTAGGTATGGAAATATTTAATGTAAATTGCAATGTGCTAACTTCTTTCCTGGTCGGAATTATGGACTCAAAATACACTGGAATATGTAAAATTTTCCGCTGAATCGATTGCCGAAGACTAGAACGTTCTATCTATAATATTAGTCGAGTTATGAGCACATTTTGTTTTGAAAACGGGATTTTCGAAAATTTCATGACTTCATTTGAAGGAGAAAAAATGACTTTAGACAAAAACAGACTGTGGCAGTCGATTTTTCGCATCAAAAAACCCCTCCAGACAAATTTTGAGCAATTTTTATTTCAAAAATGGATTTTTTGTCGAAAATTTTGAAGCAAGGGGTAGGTATGGAAATATTTAATGTAAACTGCAATGTGCTAACTTCTTTCCTGGTCGGAATTATGGACTCAAAATACACTGGAATATGTAAAATTTTCCGCTAAATCGATTGCCGAAGACTAGAACGTTCTATCTATAATATTAGTCGAGTTATGAGCACATTTAGTTTTGAAAACGGGATTTTCGAAAATTTCATGACTTCATTTGAAGGAGAAAAAATGACTTTAGACAAAAACAGACTGTGGCAGTCGATTTTTCGCATCAAAAAACCCCTCCAGACAAATTTTGAGCAATTTTTATTTCAAAAATGGATTTTTTGTCGAAAATTTTGAAGCAAGGGGTAGGTATGGAAATATTTAATGTAAATTGCAATGTGCTAACTTCTTTCCTGGTCGAAATTATGGACTCAAAATACACTGGAATATGTAAAATATTCCGCTGAATCGATTGCCGAAGACAAGAACATTCTATCTATAATATTAGTCGAGTTATGAGCACATTTTGTTTTGAAAACGGGATTTTCGAAAATTTCATGACTTCATTTGAAGGAGAAAAAATGACTTTAGACAAAAACAGACTGTGGCAGTCGATTTTTCGCATCAAAAAACCCCTCCAGACAAATTTTGAGCAATTTTTATTTCAAAAATGGATTTTTTGTCGAAAATTTTGAAGCAAGGGGTAGGTATGGAAATATTTAATGTAAACTGCAATGTGCTAACTTCTTTCCTGGTCGGAATTATGGACTCAAAATACACTGGAATATGTTAAATTTTCCGCTAAATCGATTGCCGAAGACTAGAACGTTCTATCTATCATATTAGTCGAGTTATGAGCACATTTAGTTTTGAAAACGGGATTTTCGAAAATTTCATGACTTCATTTGAAGGAGAAAAAATGACTTTAGACAAAAACAGACTGTGGCAGTCGATTTTTCGCATCAAAAAACCCCTCCAGACAAATTTTGAGCAATTTTTATTCCAAAAATGGATTTTTTGTCAAAAATTTTGAAGCAAGGGGTAGGTATGGAAATATTTAATGTAAACTGCAATGTGCTAACTTTTTTCCTGGTCAGAATTATGGACTCAAAATACACTGGAATATGTAAAATTTTCCGCTGAATCTATTGCCGAAGACTAGAACGTTCTATCTATAATATTAGTCGAGTTATGAGCACATTTAGTTTTGAAAACGGGATTTTCGAAAATTTCATGACTTCATTTGAAGGAGAAAAAATGACTTTAGACAAAAACAGACTGTGGCAGTCGATTTTTCGCATCAAAAAACCCCTCCAGACAAATTTTGAGCAATTTTTATTTCAAAAATGGATTTTTTGTCGAAAATTTTGAAGCAAGGGGTAGGTATGTAAATATTTAATGTAAACTGCAATGTGCTAACTTCTTTCCTGGTCGGAATTATGGACTCAAAATACACTGGAATATGTAAAATATTCCGCTGAATCGATTGCCGAAGACTAGAACGTTCTATCTATCATATTAGTCGAGTTATGAGCACATTTAGTTTTGAAAACGGGATTTTCGAAAATTTCATGACTTCATTTGAAGGAGAAAAAATGACTTTAGACAAAAACAGACTGTGGCAGTCGATTTTTCGCATCAAAAAACCCCTCCAGACAAATTTTGAGCAATTTTTATTTCAAAAATGGATTTTTTGTCGAAAATTTTGAAGCAAGGGGTAGGTATGGAAATATTTAATGTAAATTGCAATGTGCTAACTTCTTTCCTGGTCGGAATTATGGACTCAAAATACACTGGAATATGTAAAATTTTCCGCTAAATCGATTGCCGAAGACTAGAACGTTCTATCTATAATATTAGTCGAGTTATGAGCACATTTTGTTTTGAAAACGGGATTTTCGAAAATTTCATGACTTCATTTGAAGGAGAAAAAATGACTTTAGACAAAAACAGACTGTGGCAGTCTATTTTTCGCATCAAAAAACCCCTCCAGACAAATTTTGAGCAATTTTTATTTCAAAAATGGATTTTTTGTCGAAAATTTTGAAGCAAGGGGTAGGTATGGAAATATTTAATGTAAACTGCAATGTGCTAACTTCTTTCCTGGTCGGAATTATGGACTCAAAATACACTGGAATATGTAAAATTTTCCGCTAAATCGATTGCCGAAGACTAGAACGTTCTATCTATAATATTAGTCGAGTTATGAGCACTTTTAGTTTTGAAAACGGGATTTTCGAAAATTTCATGACTTCATTTGAAGGAGAAAATATGACTTTAGACAAAAACAGACTGTGGCAGTCGATTTTTCGCATCAAAAAACCCCTCCAGAAAAATTTTGAGCAATTTTTATTTCAAAAATGGATTTTTTGTCGAAAATTTTGAAGCAAGGGGTAGGTATGTAAATATTTAATGTAAACTGCAATGTGCTAACTTCTTTCCTGGTCGGAATTATGGACTCAAAATACACTGGAATATGTAAAATTTTCCGTTAAATCGATTGCCGAAGACTAGAACGTTCTATCTATCATATTAGTCGAGTTATGAGCACATTTAGTTTTGAAAACGGGATTTTCGAAAATTTCATGACTTCATTTGAAGGAGAAAAAATGACTTTAGACAAAAACAGACTGTGGCAGTCGATTTTTCGCATCAAAAAACCCCTCCAGACAAATTTTGAGCAATTTTTATTTCAAAAATGGATTTTTTGTCGAAAATTTTGAAGCAAGGGGTAGGTATGGAAATATTTAATGTAAATTGCAATGTGCTAACTTCTTTCCTGGTCGGAATTATGGACTCAAAATACACTGGAATATGTAAAATATTCCGCTGAATCGATTGCCGAAGACTAGAACGTTCTATCTATCATATTAGTCGAGTTATGAGCACATTTAGTTTTGAAAACGGGATTTTCGAAAATTTCATGACTTCATTTGAAGGAGAAAAAATGACTTTAGACAAAAACAGACTGTGGCAGTCGATTTTTCGCATCAAAAAACCCCTCCAGACAAATTTTGAGCAATTTTTATTTCAAAAATGGATTTTTTGTCGAAAATTTTGAAGCAAGGGGTAGGTATGGAAATATTTAATGTAAATTGCAATGTGCTAACTTCTTTCCTGGTCGGAATTATGGACTCAAAATACACTGGAATATGTAAAATTTTCCGCTGAATCGATTGCCGAAGACTAGAACGTTCTATCTATAATATTAGTCGAGTTATGAGCACATTTTGTTTTGAAAACGGGATTTTCGAAAATTTCATGACTTCATTTGAAGGAGAAAAAATGACTTTAGACAAAAACAGACTGTGGCAGTCTATTTTTCGCATCAAAAAACCCCTCCAGACAAATTTTGAGCAATTTTTATTTCAAAAATGGATTTTTTGTCGAAAATTTTGAAGCAAGGGGTAGGTATGGAAATATTTAATGTAAACTGCAATGTGCTAACTTCTTTCCTGGTCGGAATTATGGACTCAAAATACACTGGAATATGTAAAATTTTCCGCTAAATCGATTGCCGAAGACTAGAACGTTCTATCTATAATATTAGTCGAGTTATGAGCACTTTTAGTTTTGAAAACGGGATTTTCGAAAATTTCATGACTTCATTTGAAGGAGAAAATATGACTTTAGACAAAAACAGACTGTGGCAGTCGATTTTTCGCATCAAAAAACCCCTCCAGACAAATTTTGAGCAATTTTTATTTCAAAAATGGATTTTTTGTCGAAAATTTTGAAGCAAGGGGTAGGTATGTAAATATTTAATGTAAACTGCAATGTGCTAACTTCTTTCCTGGTCGGAATTATGGACTCAAAATACACTGGAATATGTAAAATTTTCCGTTAAATCGATTGCCGAAGACTAGAACGTTCTATCTATCATATTAGTCGAGTTATGAGCACATTTAGTTTTGAAAACGGGATTTTCGAAAATTTCATGACTTCATTTGAAGGAGAAAAAATGACTTTAGACAAAAACAGACTGTGGCAGTCGATTTTTCGCATCAAAAAACCCCTCCAGACAAATTTTGAGCAATTTTTATTTCAAAAATGGATTTTTTGTCGAAAATTTTGAAGCAAGGGGTAGGTATGGAAATATTTAATGTAAATTGCAATGTGCTAACTTCTTTCCTGGTCGGAATTATGGACTCAAAATACACTGGAATATGTAAAATATTCCGCTGAATCGATTGCCGAAGACTAGAACGTTCTATCTATCATATTAGTCGAGTTATGAGCACATTTAGTTTTGAAAACGGGATTTTCGAAAATTTCATGACTTCATTTGAAGGAGAAAAAATGACTTTAGACAAAAACAGACTGTGGCAGTCGATTTTTCGCATCAAAAAACCCCTCCAGACAAATTTTGAGCAATTTTTATTTCAAAAATGGATTTTTTGTCGAAAATTTTGAAGCAAGGGGTAGGTATGGAAATATTTAATGTAAATTGCAATGTGCTAACTTCTTTCCTGGTCGGAATTATGGACTCAAAATACACTGGAATATGTAAAATTTTCCGCTGAATCGATTGCCGAAGACTAGAACGTTCTATCTATAATATTAGTCGAGTTATGAGCACATTTTGTTTTGAAAACGGGATTTTCGAAAATTTCATGACTTCATTTGAAGGAGAAAAAATGACTTTAGACAAAAACAGACTGTGGCAGTCGATTTTTCGCATCAAAAAACCCCTCCAGACAAATTTTGAGCAATTTTTATTTCAAAAATGGATTTTTTGTCGAAAATTTTGAAGCAAGGGGTAGGTATGGAAATATTTAATGTAAACTGCAATGTGCTAACTTCTTTCCTGGTCGGAATTATGGACTCAAAATACACTGGAATATGTAAAATTTTCCGCTAAATCGATTGCCGAAGACTAGAACGTTCTATCTATAATATTAGTCGAGTTATGAGCACATTTAGTTTTGAAAACGGGATTTTCGAAAATTTCATGACTTCATTTGAAGGAGAAAAAATGACTTTAGACAAAAACAGACTGTGGCAGTCGATTTTTCGCATCAAAAAACCCCTCCAGACAAATTTTGAGCAATTTTTATTTCAAAAATAGATTTTTTGTCGAAAATTTTGAAGCAAAGGGTAGGTATGGAAATATTTAATGTAAACTGCAATGTGCTAACTTCTTTCCTGGTCGGAATTATGGACTCAAAATACACTGGAATATGTAAAATTTTCCACTGAATCGATTGCCGAAGACTAGAACGTTCTATCTATAATATTAGTCGAGTTATGAGCACATTTAGTTTTGAAAACGGGATTTTCGAAAATTTCATGACTTCATTTGAAGGAGAAAAAATGACTTTAGACAAAAACAGACTGTGGCAGTCGATTTTTCGCATCAAAAAACCCCTCCAGACAAATTTTGAGCAATTTTTATTTCAAAAATGGATTTTTTGTCGAAAATTTTGAAGCAAGGGGTGTATGGAAATATTTAATGTAAATTGCAATGTGCTAACTTCTTTCCTGGTCGGAATTATGGACTCAAAATACACTGGAATATGTAAAATTTTCCGCTGAATCGATTGCCGAAGACTAGAACGTTCTATCTATAATATTAGTCGAGTTATGAGCACATTTTGTTTTGAAAACGGGATTTTCGAAAATTTCATGACTTCATTTGAAGGAGAAAAAATGACTTTAGACAAAAACAGACTGTGGCAGTCGATTTTTCGCATCAAAAAACCCCTCCAGACAAATTTTGAGCAATTTTTATTTCAAAAATGGATTTTTTGTCGAAAATTTTGAAGCAAGGGGTAGGTATGGAAATATTTAATGTAAACTGCAATGTGCTAACTTCTTTCCTGGTCGGAATTATGGACTCAAAATACACTGGAATATGTAAAATTTTCCGCTAAATCGATTGCCGAAGACTAGAACGTTCTATCTATAATATTAGTCGAGTTATGAGCACATTTAGTTTTGAAAACGGGATTTTCGAAAATTTCATGACTTCATTTGAAGGAGAAAAAATGACTTTAGACAAAAACAGACTGTGGCAGTCGATTTTTCGCATCAAAAAACCCCTCCAGACAAATTTTGAGCAATTTTTATTTCAAAAATGGATTTTTTGTCGAAAATTTTGAAGCAAAGGGTAGGTATGGAAATATTTAATGTAAACTGCAATGTGCTAACTTCTTTCCTGGTCGGAATTATGGACTCAAAATACACTGGAATATGTAAAATTTTCCACTGAATCGATTGCCGAAGACTAGAACGTTCTATCTATAATATTAGTCGAGTTATGAGCACATTTAGTTTTGAAAACGGGATTTTCGAAAATTTCATGACTTCATTTGAAGGAGAAAAAATGACTTTAGACAAAAACAGACTGTGGCAGTCGATTTTTCGCATCAAAAAACCCCTCTAGACGAATTTTGAGCAATTTTTATGTCAAAAATGATTTTTTTGTCGAAAATTTTGAAGCAAGGGGTAGGTATGGAAATATTTAATGTAAACTGCATTGTGATAACTTCCTTACTTTTCCTATGGAGCCTATTTCCTATCTTTATCTTCACTCAATTACAGTGTTAACAATCAAAATTGAGAGATTAATATTATTACAACGCCTTACTAATGTCTGTAGGGGCATATAACTTGAGAAGTAGTTTTCGCTTCTTAATAAATGGCACTCACGCACTCTGAAACTGTTAGGAAGTAACCTGACTGTGTTTATTATGATTCTGGTGTTTAACTCATCATTATTATTTGATCACGACGACTTGGTGAAGACTTCTATTAACAGAAATCCATTTTCTCGATTGACATAAGCTCATGAACATGTTAGGATACTGTTTCCTGTTGTATTTGTTTGTTAGTAGTCATAATTTAACAATTTACTGAAACGGTGTATTAAATTTATATCCAATTTTCCAAAATTATTTGTAATTATTACATTTAAAATAAAATACAGATTAAATATTGATTTAGCAGTTATTCATCCCTGTCTATACAAAGCAGGTGTATTTATATAAGGGTATATTAAATATAGAGCATTTAATGATGATAGCCTCTAGTTGTGTTCATAATTATCATGGTCAATAAACGATATTCAAATTATTCACTAATTTAGCTAGTTTGTTTATCGATGTTTAACGCTGTGTTGCCATATTTAATAGACAAGAAGTGATCATTTGAAGTAGGAAATTTGTTGAATCATGTTAAGAAACTTCAACCCTCGTAGAGCAAAATGTGCTGTCTGGAATTTTTCATGAGCTGTTTGGACTGTTTCACCTGACACTACCAACTTCGTCGAATTAAATAGCGCGCAGCATGCTTATCTGCGAAATGGAAAAATTCAAATGTTGTGTGAATAAATTTTAAGGGAGTAATAAGGAGAAATCAGGAATTGTAAGGCGAGATTCGTCGAGAATTTAAATTGATTCCAATTATGCGAATACAGAAGCTGCGGAGTTAAGATTATTAAATGTTTTTTTTATGCTAAAAAATACAGATTGAATTTTGATTGGTTGAGTTGAGAATTGAAATATTTTAAGCATTTTTTATTCATTACAATAGATAAACTTTGTATCTGTATATATGCATGCATGACCACCAACAAGTCCCATAGAACATGTATAGGACATCCAAAAACCAAAAAGTTCCGGGACTGATTCAATTTATGATTTAAGAAATCACCAGGTTCACTAACTTTGCTTATTTTGCTTTCTTATGGTGTAATATATCCAATCACCAAGTCGGTAACACTAGCACTCGCTTGCCAATAGCAGCTCAGGTGGTTGCATAGCAACGGACTTTTGATGAATCTACACTACTATCTATGAAATGTATTTGACCGCAAGTAAACCACTCCTTTGTAAGGCTTTTGGCAAAAAATGAGAATGTATAGAATTTTTACAAATGAAAAAATAAAAATTGCGACATTATTTTTTGGTTACTTGAAATATTTCAATCATTTTACATAAAGCACATTTTGGCATCATCTTTATACATTTTACTCGCTGTTGGATCATGTATACGATAGCTGAAAACTGTTGTCACAAAGGAATTCCAGTAAAATAATTCCATGTCAGCATATCCTGTCCAATTCTAAAAAAATACTCCATTCTATTAGCTGCAAATACTGGGTGTTCAATAAATAAATAGAGGCGTGATTGGATTCTGCTACTTGAGGTACTTCAACAGGAAAATTAATTGTCAGAATGGAGCATTGGAACATCCTGTTATTGTCTACCTAAACAAAAAAATCGAATGTAGGTTAAAAGAATACTCATCTAATGGACTCGACATGTAACTGTCATTGCTTGATGAGATACGTGTGATTTTTTTGTCACTATAAATAAATCAAAAATTCATCTCCTGCGTCTGATTTCGAGTGTAGGTGTATGAAATTGAATTAATGTTTGAAGGGTTTGAATGGATAAGCTTTATATCTGAAGCTTTATATTTATTATAAGATAATTTAAATGACACAGAAACAAAATTGTCTCCTATATACACTGTAGAGAATGTTTTTTTTTCCATTAAATATCTCGATAATTGCGTTAATGAAAATGGTCTTAACTAATGTAGCAGGAAGGACATCATCAGAATAAAAAAACAATCTTCATTGTCACTGATATTAGAATAGATGGGTCATTAAATATTATTCAACATGGTAACTATTTATGGCCATGTATCATATTTCTCCGCGGGGTATAAAAGACCTGTCAAAATTTTATTACCGAATGAATTCTACAGGGGATCTAACATAAATTTAACATTGGTGCATTGATTTTTGTTTGTTAAATTGAACTTGGAAACAATAAAAGAAAGCAAACATTGAAAATATGACCAGTAAAACCTCTGAAGCTTCTGGAATGGAAAAAAGAATAAGAAAATGAAGTTTCTCCAATTAAAATGTTTTAAATTACGAAACTCTGACTAGATATTGACCTTCTCTCGTAGCAAAAAGATTAATAACATTTGAATTGATTATCGAAAATCAAAAACAAGTGATGGTCAGAGAACTTTGGACCGTTCTCTGTTTTTATTAATTAAATTAGTAGACTGAGATTTTAACATCCTGCTGTGCTTATCTAGATTGTACGTCATGGTCGGTGAAGAGTGGCTAAATATTGTCATAACTATCTAAAAATAATTATTACCAGCTGTAACTGTGGAATTATAATGGATATTTTCACAATTATCTCGGAAATTTCGGAATTTGACCCCCCCAAAATCAATTAGGTTTGATTCTTTTATTTATTTCAATTAGATTTCCCTTTAAAAAAAATGTCTGGTCTCCATCCATGTCATCAAAACGTGTGGGAAGAAAGAACCGCGTCGACTGTCACGAACTGCTTGATCTAACATTAAGACAAAACACTACATGAATCGATGTTCTACTGTTGATTGAATGACATGGCTAAATATCTTTTGTTTTTGTTCATGGTCGTCATGTTTAGTTCGTAGGTGATGATTTACTATCGAATAAAAAGTTAGGTTAGGTAGGTTCGTTCAACCTAAAAATATTCCCTTTACAAACAATCCTTACGTATTATTTATTGAAATAAGATCTGTGGATATTTTGTTCTTATTTTTAAACCGAGTCCGGATCTGTAATAATTCAGTAACAAATAAATATAATAAACAACGTTGCAGGGTGGAGCCGATATGTCAATAATAGAATACGATATTTTTAACGTATTATCAACCCATTTGTTACAATAGTACTTTATTGGTATGCGAGATATTCAACGAATTAAATAACCTTCCAAGCATGCGCATTCCTTCCAATCATCTGTCAAAACCCAAAATAATCCAACTTATTTGCTAAAATTGGAATTGTAAATATCTATGATGCACATTATTGTCTCTCCCTTTGTTATTATTATTGCTCATATCCATTGCTTGTCTTGTTTGCGATTGTATGTCTCTATGACGGGCACCTTAGCGTGAAGAAAGTCTTCCCTGATATTCATATTGCAGTTTTTTTCATCTTTTCTTATGTTATGACTATTAAATATATTTTGATGGAGGTGTGAATGACTGGATGCATGAATTTCTTAGAGCCTTCAACGTGCTCTTTGTTTCTATGCGGTTATTTTTGGGATAGGCCAGTCTATGAATAAATAAAAGTAAAAGGAATAAAATGCAAATGTCATAAAGAGCGTCTTGCTTTGAAATATTAAGCCTAATAACAATCTAGGAAGCGTAAGATAGAGTGAAATTGCTTGTTGGATAAGATCTTAAGAGAGAAAAGAAGCGGCAATTCATGGTTTCAATTTGTAGATATTTGTATGATGTACGGCTCTCATTTCAGCAGTAGTTAAAATTTATGGAAACATTATGCGCAATATATAACACCTGCTTTATCGGCTGTATTACCGAATTATACGATCTAGAAGCTTGCCTTCCTCAAGTTCCGGGTGGAAAAAAAATGAAAGGGTAATTTGTCTTTACGTCGTCAGTATATTTTTTTCCGAGGTGGAAAAATGTAAATTTAAAGTTACAGGATACACACCCCTAAGTTTACTAATTGTTTACTAATGGACCACCCTGTATACATAAATATAAATATAAAAATTTTGTTTTTATTGCTCTTAACAAACTTCAGTATATTAAATGATATTCAGTACTTATTATACAGTTGGCACACAATTTAGAACACAATTTTTCACAAAAGTCTATTGAAATGTCTTCTATTAATTTTTTTCACAGTACAATTTTATTTTGTGCGCTTCCAATTGATAACAAAAGAAATTCAAACAATTGTCCACACAGGCATCCGCTAACTTGTCATCTACACCCTTTCAAACATAACAAATGAATTTATATTTTTATACTAACTTTATTTGGCATTTCTTTTTTCTCTTCAACTTGATTCATTTCATTATTATTATTTAACATTAAAAAATTATTTCTCATTGTCCCAAATGGATGTAGCTATGATGAAGCTTTACTTGTGGCACACCTGAAAGCTTCTAGAGACTAGAAAATAAATAATTTGAATTTCAAATACAGGGTTTATCATTATTACCGACCAGATTTGCCAATATCTTTTGAAGGAAGGAGAAATTTTTTTTTAATAGCGTTGGAGTCGAGGCAATTTGATATGCGTAAAAGAGATAAATTATAGAAGGCTGTGGGAGTGTGTTACTGGCTATCTGTGATGAATATACATAGTTGAGGCGGTGCCATATATGCAAATCACTGAATTTGGTATTCCTTATTATAGTATTCAGTTGATAATTTTTGTTAATTTGTCACTAATCTGTCACTGTCACTAATTAATTTGAAATTTGCAGGTATTGGAAGAAAAAATCGGATTGGGAAAATGCTGTAGGTGAGTTTTTGAACAATTTTCTTTGTTACTTATACAAAACGTACAATACCTGAATATAAAACTATCTTTTCCTCGCCATATATGACACATTAATAAATAGTTATTTATGCAACAAGTGCAAAAAACACGTTTTACAAGAGTTGCATACAATATTTTTTCTACATTCATTCAAAAACTGGAAAATTCGAATATAAATATGTTGAGAACCGAACCTAACCTAATCAAACTCAACCCGTTCTTCTTTTTTTGTATCTTTATGGCCTCCACCTTGTCAGTACTCAATCATAGCTGGTTTTCGCCTTGACCATTTAAATTTTAAATAATTAAAGATTTTTGCAATAATTGTAACTCGTTGAGACTAAGTAGTAAGATATACATACCTATATTATTGCTGTATTAGAGCAGGATCAGATACTTGCTATGGATTTTTATTTAATTTAAATGTTTATGTTTGTCATTAATCATCACAAAACTGACACAAGAATGACAGATGAGTGCAATAATAGTATTTTATGCAACGAACATGTAATGATAGCCATTAAGACACGAGCATATTGTAGGATACGAAACGAGCCGCAGGCGAGTTTCGTATATAATATGCGAGTGTATTAATGGCCATTACATGAAAGTGGCATACAATATTTTTTCTACTCCGGTTAATAAAAATTATTTAATCAATAATCATTGGTTAAATCAATTTTAAATATAGTTACTTTTGAAAATCAAAATTATTTGACAGCTATCAAATTAAGTGTCACTTATTATGTCTGTTCGCCTGCAATAAAAGTGTAGCACTGAGCTATATAATTTTGAAGAATTCAGGTCTATCTGTGAAAAAATACGTATAAAACTACTAAATTTGGGAATATCTATAATGTATATTGCATTTGTAAACTGCAAGAAGCATTAAAACATAATTAAAATAAATAAAATCGTATAGATCAGTGCTACACTTTTATTGCAGGGAACAGACCTAATATAATTAATTTCAGAAATGTCAACCAGGTATCCATGGCTATATACTAAATATTGTGCGAATGTCGCATTCCTATTGGCTTAAAAATCTGTATCATAATGAAAATCTGTATCATAATGAATTTCATTATGATACAGATTTTAGTCTTTTAATAAGTATATTATAAAACAGGAGTAGAAAAAATATTTTATTGCACTAGTGCAATAAAAAACCGCTTTTTCCATTAAATGTGATTCAAAAAAGTGTTGTTTTTTGCATGAATGTAGAAAAAATATATTGTATATAATCCAATAATATTATTAGTGGAGTAATATGTCGTAGAAAAAATTATGTACGTAAAAATTTAATAGATGGTGGAAAATTAATCGAAATTAAATTCAAACAATAGCCCGGTATCGAACGAAGTTTCAGACACCTGATAGACAGGTCGGATTCCATTCTGTTGGAACCAATATTAAAATTATTATAGCATTCCTAGTGAGAGTTATTCACAGTGGGTGCAACGTATAGAAAACGAAAAAAAAAAAATGAAGACGTCAACAAAGGAATACAATAAAATCACGGTCGTACTTACAATTTGACGCACCTTTTAAACTGTCGCTAGATTAAAATATGGTCATTATCCGTGAACTGGTCCTCTAAAATGTTCATTTGACAGATATGTTTAGATGGACCGTACCGGGAAAAAATTATAATATAATAAAGCAGTTTTTGACATGTCACCAATTAAATAGAGGTTACAACAAGTTTTTTTTTGGCATACATACAAAGTAGAATTTGAGAACTTATAATATACAGGGTTTTTCATTTAAATTGCAAGGTTGTATATATTTATGTATTTTGGGGTGATATCACTGAGACCAAAAAGATCTATTATGTCTCCTTACTTCCACTTAAGTTTCTGAGTCTTTTATTCCTTTTTTCTGGAAACAAAGCTGCTCACATCCGGTATAAATCTAAGTGTCTTATCTGTCAAAATATTTTCTATTAATTCGTTGCAAAAATCGGAAATATACAATAGAAAGTGTAATCTCGTATGCTTATAGGCGAGTCCGATCCTGTATAATGTGTAGCTAGAAATTATAAATTACGACCCAACTCTCCCACATGTTCAATTATAGACATTTACAACTCCAGCACAGTTATTAAAGAACGCCGAAAGGTTTGTTTTTTAATATTAAAATAAAGACTTTTGTATGTATGGATGCACACACACACACATACATACACAAAAACGTTTTCTTTCTTCTTCGATCGTCGATTATTTGCCGATGGGAGGTTAACTATTTACATGTAAGAAGAATCGATGTCAATGCATCATTAGTTCTATCTGTACCTTCATATTTTTCAAACAGAACAACATTTTTGAATATGTTTATTTATGGCAGACAACAAAATGTTTTTTTTTTATATACATATGAATAAGGAAAGCCTCAAGCTCTTATAACTGTGGTTTAACAAAAGTCAAATGAATGGGGGATTTGGAAATTGAGGTTAGAGTATATATTTCTCCAAGGTATGCTCTTGTAAATATTTTTTCCAGTAGATTTGTTTCTTGAGAGTACCCTCTTAAAATTTCACTTCAATCTTCATAATTTTGTGATATTTACAGGACATTTTATGTAAAAAAGCGAGTTTTTAAGAAAACTCCAATAAAATTGACCTAAAATTCACAAAAAAATCACTAAAATCAAATAATACATCCACTTTTGATAATTTTTGGTTTATTTTATGCAATTTTCAATTCAAAAACCGGCCTAAAATAGTACCAATTCTACAAACTGTCATTAAATACTTGTTGAGCAATACCGCGCGTACTCCAACTCCAGTCACATCATCTATCATTCTTCGTTGGAGTCTGTCTTAGCGAACACAAAACATTGATTGATCGATTCATCTCTTCAAATAAATCTGCATACGAATAGGAAGAGATTATTCTTATTCCTAGCTGAACGAAAGAAGAAGTCGTTAATATTTATTCTTCTTCTATACTTGTATGTAGATAAACAAGTTTCTATAGTGTAATTTACGTGGCAGAGCTAAAATCGCCTGAAGATGTATCAGTATTCCGTAAGGTAAAATAGACTCTTTTTAAAACCAATTGGCACTCACTTTTAACTTTCAACTCTTGTAAAAACGAGAATAAAATCATTCCAAAACTCTTTTACCTACGCAACAACAAAATATGCGACTGCTCTTGCCTCCTAACATTTGCCGAACTGGAAGATTGATGATGTCTGCTACTCCAAAGCCTTCAAATCGTCCTAAAACGCATTAGTCAAAGTTGTTTATATATTTATGTCGATGTTTCTAGTCAGAATTATAATTAATGATGGATAGAATGAATATTGAAGATCCTCTTAATAAGTTGTTCCTTGTACAAAACGTTTTTGAAATATTGACTAATATTAATTCGTTATAAAAATCGAGTAGGTACATTCAATCTGTGGCGCAGTGTCTCATATTTATGTTTTTGCACACCCAGTATAGTCGTTAAACTAGCTAAAAAGCATAATGCAAATATGCGAACGTTTAAAAAATTGTTGTTCCCACAAAACCCATGTAGATTCCAACACTGGTAATTTACTAATAAATCTTTTCATTCCTTAATCAACCAAGCCCCTCCCATACATAATTGATTTCATCGCTAAAGCAAATATAATACGATGTGACACAACTTGGCGCCTACCTGCATAAATAATTTGAGTTGCCATTACTCAAATTACTATAAACAATGTACATTGTTTATTGTTTAGACAAATCCAGTCAGCGGTTGGTGAACACAGAGATAAATGGCAATTCAATGCTACGATCTTATTTCTAAGTTCTAATACACCGACAGAAGGTTCTAATATAATGCATCTGCAGAATGAGGTATAATTTTGTACACTGTTAAACATTTTTTTTAAATTTGGTAATCAAAAATAAATTTAAAAGGGTTCATTGGTCTATCGAGTACGTATATTTGTCTCCAACATCTAAATTCTTCTTGTTTGTTACCTTCTCTGTATATTTCTTTATCTTCTATCCTACTTTGAGCTGTATAAGATGCCCATTCTAGCTGCCTTCTTCTATTAAAACTCTCGTTACAGTCTTACTCAGGATTTTGCATTATTTTGATTTGATATGGGTAAGGATCAAGTGGCTGAGGTTGGAGGAGGTGGGTGATGTCGGATCAGAAATGGGATTTTTTTCATCCAAATAAAAAATTTCTTTGTAGTTATAATTTTAGCAGTGTATAATAGTTTTATTGATGTAATATAATGAGAATCTCGGCTTTGTGCTGAAATCCTACGCCAAACTATTTATGGAGTCCTATTAAACCGATAATTTTGCAGAAATTGAACATATATCTACAAGAATTTATACAGGGTGATTTCAAATGACACAACGTTTGCATGTATATACCTTTCGTAAAATTAGACAAAATGATATAAAGATTGAGGGGTCTAGCTCATTTACTTTTCGAATGGCGTGAGATAAATAAATCATATTCAATTTTACACTAGACAAAAAGAAACAACCATCTTTATTAGCACCATATCCAATATTCCCATTAATATGTTAAACACTTCCCATAAATTTTATACATGTTGAATTATAAATTCTCTTAATTAACAGCAAGTCAACCGTTCTTATTTCAGATTTATTAGTTTAATCAGTGGCTTTTATATTTAAAAAAAAAAGGCTATGACTTTAGTAACCCTCTCTTCTCCTTATTAGCTTGTAAAAGAGATATTTTTCTGGAAGTAAGATGAAAAAAATCAACAATTTCTTTGCATATAATTTATATTTCCTTTAAGCAAACAGCTTGTGTTTTGTTTCATTTATTCAGAGTCTCCGGCACTGTATCGAAACCCATCGGTCTCTTTGATTTACTGATAATTACTGAGAAAATGTCCGAAACGTTTTCACTATCAGCGAAAGATAATTGAACATGTGGGAGGTTCTAGTGAGTCTGATTCTACATCATTTTTCATATTACTCAGTTTCGGGACTGATTCCAATTTGGAAATGGATATTTTATGAGGGTCATTCGAATAGGATTCAGGATATATTTACGAGTGTATTTATTTTCAAACGCTATTTCTTGTAGTGGTACAATATTAACAGTTTGATGGGGGTTGCGAGTGATAGATTGTGGTAAAATTATATAGCGGTTCAATGTGTCGAATGTGAATGAAAAGTACTAAATATACTACCAGTTTTTGCCAAAAAATTCATAAAATGATCACCTTTGTCCTTTATTTAACATATTTCGACCCCGGTATCTCACATTTTTTTGTCATACATATATTATTCCTCACTTTCCGCAAGCCTATATACGATTTCCTCTTATTTTACAGCTTAATTGCAATTCAAAACATGAACTTCTAGCTATAACTTTTCGGACCCCATAAAAATCCAATAAAAATGCTCATAATAAAACCAAGTCACCTCTAAGCTTCCTGCACACACTACTTCCACTTGGCGGATGCCATCACAACCATAATAATTTCCATAAATCGCTGGCTATATTGATTCAACCAACACTTTGTTGGGGAAAATATTAGACCAGGTGATTATATATATTTCTATTTTATCGCATTACAGCCTGGCCTATAATATTATTTAAAAAAATATTCCTCTAACCATACGAACTAGAATCCCCTTTTTTTCAAAACACCCTTGGCAAGGGGGAGCACCCTTCAATAGTTGAAGTGAACTAAGAAATTACTGTTAGTTATGGATATGGTCATATTTCAAGGGATGAGTGATTATATGTTATGTTTTATTATTGCGGTTGTGAAGGGTATGAAAGGTTCAATATAATTGAGTGTTTGGTAAATGCACTACCACAAAAATGAGCTAAAATTCAAGAAATAGTCCATTTATAGTATATTAAGTACCAAATTATATGTCAAAAACGTTACTTTAGTCAGTTTTCATATTTATTTTTTGAATAAATAGAGCTTTTATATTAGCAAACTCGATTTTACGAGAGCAAACTCTTTTTAAAAATCTAAACAAGAATCGATCATGAAGCACATTGCGTGTGCAACGTTTCAAAAGCAGTGCTTAACCGTTTTCCTGAAAATTGCAATTCTAATAAAAAACCAATTTGCCGCAATATGGTAAACAGGCTTTTATAGGCTTATTATGTAAGTGAGTTATTTTTGTCACCGCCAGATTAGTCTATATATCCATGGTATTAACTCTACAGATAGGATCTATTTGGTTGTACGAGGCTTTGAAAAATTGCTGGGTAAGCCTCAACCAAACATGTAGTTACTGCACATTAATCTTTCGGTTCACTCTAAATTTATTTTAAATATTTTAAGATACTTTTTATATTAAAATACTTAATAATAGGAGTACACCCTTTCCTAGTACTGTACATAGAAAACACAGTTTATATTCCATAATAGCTGCGACACAAGGATTACAAAAACCAAAAAGGATGGAAGGAAAACTGGAAATGTAGGAAAAGAAATTGGTGATAATGAAGAGGGAAATGCAGATATACCAACATCACATTATGAAATCCTAATTGAAGAATTACAAGATTAGGAAATGGAGGAGATCATAGCTACTATGAAAAATAACAAAGATCCTGGAGAAAGCCATATAACATCAGAAATTTTGAACTGCTAGTATTTGCGGCAACCATAGAGGCATTGCACTTCTGGAGCGGGGCAGTGAAGAAAAAGGACAACCAGAAAAAAAAACATTGAATTACAAGTAGAATTTAACCACATTGGCTTCAATAGTTTGTCCAAGTGGGTAGGGTTGATGACGAAAGGTGTGAGGATGCTCTTAAGAACATGCTCTTTCTTTCGGCTTCACCTATTTCTCCCAATATTACATTGGATCTGATTCCGCAAAAAGATTTAAGCCCCCAGGAAGGTATTTCAGACCACCTCTTTGCTAGTTCATCTTCTATTTCATTTCCTTCTATACCAGTGTGTCCTGGAATCCATAGTGAGGTAACTATATTGTTCTCCTCTTTTTCATACCATTTTGGAACTGTGCTTGACTATCTGTCATTCAAAATGATGTAAAAATGCATTTTTCTTTGTGGAAATTGAAAATTATCTATTAAATATATTCAACGTTGTAGAGTTCTTTGTGAAATTAATGGCGTAATTACAATAACAACTCGAGCTGTCATATGAAACAAATTACCGAAAATATTTGATCATCTCTTATCGACGAAATTAATAATTTCAATTATAAACGAACGGGACACTTTATGTTAAACAGTAACTCAAATCGTCTGATGGAATGTCCTGATTTCGTTTGAGAACAATTTTGTTTAATTGCATAATGACAAGGACCGGGAGTATCACTGGAAGGCACATCGACATGTGCACGGTAGATCGGATCATTTTTTTTTAAATAAATTATCATCGCCCGGGGTTGTCTTTTCTTTCGTACCTGAAATGAGTGGGTAAATATTTTTGTCCGGTTTTAAAAATATATAGTTTGAATTGGGAAGAGTAGAATTCGATAGATGGCGCTCCGAAATGTCAATGTCATCTTAGCAACGAGCGCCCTTTGATATTTAAGTGGTTTTATTCTGCTGTTTTAGTTATTTTCAGTGTGTGTTTTATAAAACTTTTGCTTTTTCTTTGTGCTTTAGTTTTGTGTTGTTAAACTAAATTTTGACTCCTAATATTTTTATTTTTTGGTTGATTTTTGTCAAAAATAAAATAAGTTTAGGTCTGATTTCGTGTTTTTATTTTTTATTTTTGATACAGTCATATCTACAAAAGTTACAGGGAAGGTACGTTTGTATTGAGTAATATTTTAAATCTTTAACATTGACTTATTTTCTCTTTGTTTTTGTAACTAGGATCAGGTATACACTGACTATTCAAAGTTTATTTGAATTTGTAAATGCTGAGCCTTCTTCTAGGTACATAAATGAGAGACAGGCAGTTTTAAATGCTGGCCATATATTTTTGCATGTTACTTATAGAGAAAATAAGTGACACTTCCATAAAACAAAAAATAGAATAACATAACCTCTTCCATAATACCTCTGATTACATAAGAATATAACCTCAGAAATTATGACAGTTAAATTGAATAGAAAAAGACAGTTTTAAGCTTGTCACTGACACAAAATTAAACAAATAATATACGAATTTACGGTAATTACGTTGACTTGCGTGTAATAAAAAAACAATGCAAAACGAATTGCTTTACTCGTTGCGACAATTACAAGTTTTTCCGCCAGAGGTCTCATTGAATTCTACTCCTCTCAATTGACAAGGGAAAAGCTGTGTGCGTCACACAAAAAAAATGTAAATCATATCTGATGATGAGATTATAATGAGTATCTTTAGAAAGTATCAGGAAGGCTGAGTTTCCTCATATCGGTATTTCCACTCCATTTCCTCCAAAAGCGTTTTCCTTTTAGCGAAGAGGTGCGAGGAGTTTCGAGAGAAGTAGGCTAGGACAAGGAGCTCTTCAAAATGTTAATGGTGAATTAATTACCTCAGTTCGTTTCTATAGGCGAGAAGTTTTTGTTGAAAATGTTTCCTTCATTTAAGAATTTGCTTATTTTATTTTAAATATTTATAGAATCAAAAGAAAAACAAAAAAAATCTACTTATTTGTGGATTTAAACTTGAACTTGTCAACTGTCACTTTCACCTTGTATTAAAAGTAAGTTAAGAAGATAATATTCATTGTTTGTCGTCTTTTGAGAGATACAATGTGGTAAAGTTAAAGTTTTAACAAAAATTCAGCACTATAACTATTTCTTCTTTCTTTATTCTTCTCTTTTATAATCCTCTCTAAATTGTTTTATTGGTAAATTATTATAAGGTGAATGAACAGATTATTTTAATTTCTTTTTAACCGCATTCAAACCACGTTGCCGTGTCTCACGTCTATTTAAATTCCTGATTTATCAAAAAATGCCATAACCTAACAAACACCTAATTTTATCGGCATTAATTTTCCATTTCGCCTTAATTTATTTTTCATCTACATCAGCGGACATTTAAGTTCAAACACGACCAACCAGTCTTTTTAGTCCAATAGCAAAACGTCTTTCATTATATTATGCTCCTTAATGTGGAGTATTCTCTTGGATAATTATTTTGGGAAATTTCTTCACTATAATAATCCATATTTTTAGTGACAGTTGACAGTTCCTAATCGAAACTTCGTCTTAACTTCTTTTCCAAAGAGTTTTAAATTATTTACTTTTTGAAAATATTTCTTTCGGACTAACTTCAACAAACTTGGCATTGATATAATTAAAATTGACTTTATTTTCGCTCAAGATTCCTTGGGCGCACTTGATTTGCATAATGTTCTAAATTATACACCCCATCGTGGAGCACAGACCTTTTTACCCACGCACAGGCTATATTCTCTACCCAAAATTGTAACAAGAAGCTGAAATATCGTACAAAAAAATAAGCAGTTTACATTACAGACAATAATAAAAGGAAAAATTACAATTAAAGTGATTTTTTGTCTTTTTACTAATCTCTACAGTGTTGTCTTCATTATTTTTCCTGTTCACGTCCCAGCAATGTCTTTAATATCCTCTTAAAACATTTGTCTTGGGTATACTCGAGGGTTTTGTGCATCAGTCATCTTGTGTGCTCTGTTGACCGCTTTTTTTATACAATTTAGTGTTGGTACCATTATTTGGTCAAGAAATTTGATAATATCGTCTCTTTGTTTTTTACGTATTGGCTTATTGATAATATCTTTTACTGTCTATCGTTTCAAACTCAAATTTGTTTTCTTTCAGAAGGTACAGTTTATATACCGTCCCAAACAGTCCCAAGAACGAAAACTACCCCTCTAGATAAAATTGAATCAAATAAATTTAAGAAAATCACTGTAAAAAGCCTGTACATACATCAACAACTGAGGCATCGGCATGTACTTACCCAGAGAGACATTGTTTGTCCATCTCGGGTAAGTCAATGAGACGAGAGCATATTTAAAGTAGTGTTTAAACAAAGCTGGCCAATAAGAAAAGGCAGGCAGGTCGAGTTGCAGGCGGCCCTGACTATTTAAGATACAATTGACGACTTCTTACAATAAATTTCACTAATCTTATCTTTGAAATTGAATGATTTCGAGTCGCTTTCACGCGACGGCATATAAAAGGTAGCTGCGGATTTTATTTGGTCAAAGACTCAAAGCAGTGGCGTTGTCAAAATAAAATTTGCTTTTTCTGGATCAAAATCATTTGTTTTTCCATCCACTATGTAAATTCTCCAGTGTATCTTTTATTGTTCTCGATTATTTGGACAGTTTCTTGATTAGTTCTTCTTTTATAACTTTATTAAAGGTATGTAACATGACATCATTTCCTTTATGTCCAGCTTTTTATAATTTATTTTTGAAATATTTAGACGTTTTTTTTTAATCTCTTCTTTATCTTTTTTTATTTCTGCATCTTCCAATAAATTAATTTCTTCTCTATCTTCCCTTCCATCCTTCCTTCCTTCTACTTTTGGAAATACCTCATAAATTTTTGTTTTTGCGTCCTCCTTTTTTTTCTGTACTTATTTTTTTCATCACATTTTTTCTTCGTTCGCTCTGCGATATGCTTCAATTAACTCTTTTTGTTTCCTTTCTTTCCATCATCATGGTTATTATTTACTTTCCTTCTGTTCCCAAAGTAAATTCACTAACATTTCAACACATTTTTCAAGTTTAGTTTGTACAAAAAATCATATTTTAATGTTTTTAACACTCCACGCCTCTTTCCTACTCCAAAAGACTATTATGGGAGTGGTTTTCTAACAGGTGTAGACAGAAAATAACTTCCAAGTGTTAAAAAAGTTATCAAGAAAACTTATTTCCATTATAAATTGAAATTTTATAGTCCGGGTTTTATAAAAATAGCATTAATGACATAATTAAGTCATTAATTGGTATAATTAACATAAGATTAAATTTAGTATAAAATGTAATAGTTTTTTATTGAAGTTGATATTCGAAAAGTTCATTTTTGTGCTTTTCAAGAATGTATGCAATAAAGAAACCCTATTTAAATTTTTCAAAGGTACTTCCATGTTTTCGGTCGTTAGTTTACGACTAGGTATTGTGTTTATAAAATACATTGCTGCCTCCTACTGAAGACGTTAATATTTTATAGCTGTGGCTTTGTTCATTTCTTTCGCATGTAAACAGGGGACAATGAGTCAGATTTATTTGAAGTTACGAATTTTAAGTTTGTTTCAATGGGTTTACGTATATTTTTTTTAGTATCTTTTTCGAGTTAATTAGATACTTAGTCCAACGAGATAGGCAGATATAAAATGCGATTTCATTCAAATTTATTCTTTATTTATGTTTTTACTTTTATGTTCTCAATACCATAACATCGTATTTTGAACTGGATAATTCAGTTCCTAGATCTGCATAAAAAGCATTGTAGTTCAGGGATTCGTTGGCATCTTCGAATACTTTTGCAACTACTACACGATGACTTTCGTCTTTTGAATAAAAATCTACAATCCCAGCAAACAATGTTGCATTAAACCACTCTGATTCATTTGCCCCATTTTTGTGATTATATTCAAAACCAACTGGAATAGGCTTAGTATTTGTATCGAATAATGAGGGAAATTCTTCGGCTGTAGTGGAAACAAAGTCTAATTTTCCTTCGGAGTTTTCAATTCCACAAAGAATCTACAAAAAAAAAATTTTAAGCTATTCACAGATCACTATATCATTGTCAAACTAAAGACATAGGGACAACTTTGTATTTCTTAACTAAACATTTTTGTGTCATTTGGAGTAACAAACCGTTAAATTCACTAGAAATATCTTGAGTCATGCTATTTTTAATTTCGAGAGTGCTTAAGTGAATTATGGTGTTTTTCCAAAAATAAATCAGGACATTGAAGGGAATGATGGAAAGTAGAGTTTAAATTTTTCTTTTTGTAAATCAAAACAGAAATTCATTATTAATTTTGAAGAATTTCACTCGGTTCACCTGGAAAAACAGTAAATAGAAATAGACAGAAAGTCTATACAATGAATTTTTTGAGAAAAATAGCATTTTAACTAATAAAAAACGCTGTCAACTAGAAGATTGAGATTCTTAAATGGGCATTTTCAAGGAAATATTTTCTGAATAAACTACTAAAAATTGCTTTCTATACACTTTTTTTTAAGATTTTCTTTACAGTTTTCATACCTATAATCTTATTTAATTTTAGGCAATAAAATACGTTCATATAAAACTACTAATTAGAAATGTACTACTCCATGACTCCTCGAATATCTGTGTTGTTAATGAAAGAAAAAATAGAAAACTATACAATTTTGGAAAAAAAATGATTGTTCTTTCGAATTAGATCAAAAATTATAGGGTGTTCTATTCAAAATAATACATATTTTCCCCTTTGAATTTGACCAACATTTGTAAAACACTCTGTTTTTTGATGAGATGAAATGCCAGCCAAGTCTAAAAAAAATCTCTTTGATAAACTAATGAAACAAATTAAAATCCCATTTCTTTGGAGCAATTAATAAGCTAATAAGCATTTATGTTTAAAATCAGTCACTCTTCTTCGGGACACCCTGTATTATAGTCTAGTCTGATGATAATAAACGTAGTGAGTGAAGGCAAAAAGGAGAATGTTGGTAAATTTGCATTGCGGCGGCAATGGTTTGCTGAATGGAACACAGTTTCGGAAATTGATATTTTGACAAGTGTATTTATCACATCGCGGTTGCCCAGCGTACCCAGACCGCCATACATAGGTGTAGAGAGAAAATATTGTATACGTGTAAAAACCGACACGTACACAGTGTCGTTCGTTAAATTATTTAAAAAAAAATCTTACTTTCAAGTCAATTTCATCAGCGGACACGAAGAATGTATTTGAATTAATGGTAACGTTTACTACCGCTGCTCCATTCTGTATAGTCGTCGGTATAAGTCCTGCTATGCCATATTCAGGTTCATCAAAGTGGGCTAGTCCAATGTACAATTGAGTTTGTCCTGGAATTAAAGTACAGTTTTCCGGTACGGTCGCGTTAACGTAAGGTTTCCATATCAAGTTATCTGTTAACAAAAATAAATATTTTATAATCGAATTAATTGAAAATCAACTACTACTTACTGCTGCCTTCAACTGTGTAAAGACATAACAACACACAAATTAGAACAAACATTATAATAGGTGAGAACATTTTGTATCACTCTATACTTACAGGCTTGGAACAAGCTCTTTTATACTATCCAGTTGTATTATTATAAGGATCACTTGAAGTTTGTTCATATTTTTCAATTGATATATCATCAAGTCAAGTGAATTTTTCCGCCGAACTTTACCATATCTAGCAATAAATCACATTCTTTAGTGATAAGGTTCACTTTATTTTCAATACTAACAAACAAGATTAATATTAAGATAGCAACAGCTCTTAAAATATTTGTACCTAACTGTAATTTTTGTTCTTTTTCATTTAAAAAAATTTGTATGTACGCCACTATGTGTTTTCATGTACTTTTTCACGACATTTTCAATTTTTACTTCGAGCTGGTTAATAAAAGTGGACATGTTCCAGAAAATGAACATTTTCATCGCTACACTAACGTTTGTCCTCTGTCTAGGATGACATGCGGGTCAATTGGGAGAGAAAATTAAAAACCAAATGAAACTACTGCTTTTACGTGAATTTTTAACAAACTTTTTGTTTCATCACCAACTTAAATTCAATCTAAATTGATTCTTGAAATACATCGTCGAAAATTGTTGAACCTTTTGTCGTACCTTTGGGCGATTTGTGTCTCGATCATAAAAAAATACTTCCTTTTGCATATTTATGATACAAATTCGAGCTGTTACTAAATAATGGTGTTTTACATATTCATAATATTACGTATAATTATATAGAACAAACCGAAAAACACCTGGATTTTTCTGCTTATCAATATTTCCATCTTTTCCTTCTCTTCATGTACATTATAGTCGATCTCTCGATTTATTCATACCAGGGGCACATTAAAATTTTACTTTGATTGGTTTAGAATTGTAGAAAAATGTATCAAAAACACCTGTTAAAATATCTACAATTTTATCCTGTTGGCGACCTTTCTAAATTTAATTTTAACCCAAAATTAACCTCACTAGCAAATTTATTTCGAAAACTGTTAATTTCCATAGTTAGATCTAACTTCAATGTTGAGTTTTGGAGTCTCTGATCTAGTCCATATTATTTTCTTATACCCGGTAACGTGAAATCTTTCGATTCATTTATTCAGATACTGGAACTTTGAAGAAACTAAAAGATTATCCCGAGTAATAAATAGTAATTTGGTTAGTTGTAGTTGACGCCCTTAAAATTTAGCCCCGAAGCGACAATTCAGATCATCTCCTAGTTCTTTATGTCGGTGTGAATCACTATCGTGCGGGTCACTTCATCTCCCACAGGCCGTAGTAAAAATTTCGACTCTCGCAGATGTTTGACTCAAGATTAGGATTGAATAGAACAAGAGGATTATGAATTTCAAATTGTTTTCTTTGAATTTATATATTAACTTTTCAAATTATAAACGCTGGTATCGAAAAGTAGCTAGATTATTCTAGTATTGCCTACTATTCGATACTTTGAACGGAACCTTATTTATTGCTGCTTACAAAGAATTAACACTCCTAATGATTCTATCTTACAGAAATAACGTAAAATGTAGTTTAAAGAATGTTTCACTCACAAAATGTTTGCCAAAAAACGGCAGTTTTCGACATACCTAAACCTCATGTAAATCAGCATCGACAAAACTGTCTAACAGTATAAAAGCTTTAGCTTAATTTGCATTTTAAGGACGAGAGATGGCGACAATTTCTTTGACTGTTTAATTTATATGTAGAACCAGTAATAGTGGTCAGTTCCTTATACAACATAATGATCGCTCATTATTACCATCCAAGTCTTTTCAGCTTATGGCAATACTTAGTATACTACACTGAGAAATATGATAAAATATGAATTTTAAAAAGATCCAAGCTTTTTTTAGACATCTCAAACTATACCTAAAGCTGTCCCTTTTTCTACTATATTATTCTGACCCGGAACCCTCCAGAGCGTTACTTGATGGTAGTCAACCCAAGTTAAAGATAAGATAAGATACATCCACCCTCCTTAAGCTTCACATGGACTCACAATTCAATAAAAGATGACCTTCAAGACTTACTGATGTTAGTTTCATCCTCCCTCTTTGCTGCTTCATCTGCTATTTCATTTACTTCTATTCCAGTGTGTCCTGGAATCCACAGTAAACAATATTGAGCTGAGCACACTTTTTTTCAAGTTTTCAGAGTGCTCAATTATTGACCCTTTGCTTCTATGGCTTTTGAGACGTCTGCGTTGCTGGTGAGTTGTTTTTCAGTGTGAGATCCGACGACATTTCAGCCGAAGGCTAAGAAAAAGGAAATTACCAGACGGCCGATGATTAACATTCAAAAGACATTATACTTTGTCCTCTGGGGCTGTATGAAGACGGACGAGAGACAGAGTAGGCAAACCGGCACCGGAGTTGACCTATTACATCGGATGAGACCTTTTGTTATTATTTTGTTATCTCATTAAAAGCTATCTCGTCATCGTCCTAACATTTGGATTCCTAATTAGAATTTTAACGTGCAAAATATTGTTGTTGTTTTTTAATGGATGTATACCAGTTGTCCCAGGATTTTAAGTAGTTTGCTAAACCATACATTTCTAATGGTATTTTATTAGTGAAAGGCTTTCACTTGAAAAATAAACATCTACTTTGCTTCTATAATGAAAAAACCATTCGGAGATAAGTAAAAGGTAAACATTACGAAGAATCCCTTTGCATCTGAAAAATTTGTATTAAGAATTTATTAAAAATTAAATGAAAAAAAAGAGACATAAACTATTATTTAGTTTTCAGTAAATTGCACAAAGAGGGAGTCAATTTTTGATATCAATTTACGACGTATAAGTATATATTATGTAAATAATAGCGAGAAAAGAAAATTGGCATGTTTTTACTTCAATTAATTTGTTTTAAATCATCTTGAAAAATGTTCCAAACAATTTCATTGTTGAATTGTCATTAGTTAATGAAAGCAGCGTCAATAAAAGTCTTTCTTTTTTTTTTAATCATACTAAAAGTATTTTTGTATTCGATCTTTGTTATTTCTTGCTCCCGCCTCGAACAATATGAGAGCAAAATAATAATTATAACGTTCAGCATTGAAAAATCGTTGAATTCTCAACAACAAGACAAACAGCGAGACATTCGTCAATAGAAATTGAGAAAAATATTGTTTTTCAAATTCTAATTTCTCTACAACAGAGTTAGAATTATCAGTAAAAACAGTGTTAGCCTGTCTCGATAGTTATAAATCACCCTGTATATTTTTAAACACTTTCGACACTTCAAAAAGGAAGTCCTTAATATTCAATGTAATTTTCATTTTGTTTTCACCAATATTTTTGCAAATTCAGCAAGGTCCCTTTAAAAATATTTTTTTTTCGTTGATAAATTAAAATTTTCATGATTTTGTTTGACCCCGATCTCTAGAGCTTTCACACGTAATTGGAACAAATATTATTCAACCTTGATTAAAATTTAATTGAAATTAGTAAAGTTAATCTAAAGTGGAGACGGCATCTAGATTGTGGGACCTCTTAGAAAAAAGACGATAACATTATACAGGGTGTTTCATTGGGAAATGGGCATACGCTAAGGGTAGGTAGAGGTCGCCTAGGTGGTTCTAAAAAACCCCCATATGATGGATCTAGCGCTCTTTATAACCGAGATACAGGGTGTTTTATAAATTTATCCTATTTCTTTCGAACCTCATAACTTCCGAGTTACCCTGTATATTATTTTGAGATTTGGTACACGTAATAACCATTACCTAGAGACTCCATCAAAAGCATCTCCAAAAAGATAGTGCAGGTCCGGCTTAATAAAAAATTTCAAAACTCGTCTTTCCTAAAAACAACACCCTGTATATGGATTTTTTTTAAATTGCTCTTTATAATTGGAAAGGGTATAAAAAATCGAATATACTTATTTCGTTTTTATTTTTCCGCAGACAATTTTACTACCAAAAATTTACCGTCAAAGTTATGATTTATGCACGTTTTGGGGGTTTACAATGGTATCGGAGAGGTTTTTTTTATTTTTTAGCTTGAAATGAAATCCATTTGATGCATCTAGAGAAGCATCCTAGAAATTCAATTGAGTTTGTATGTTTACGAGTACAGACCACTAAAAAATGTGATTACAGGGCCGTACTTAGAACATACTCACTCAGTATGTTTCGAATATTTCGAACACCCTGTATAAGAATATGTATCTGGAAACTATGCACTTCTTCATTTAAATAACAAGAGTAAAATACGAGAAATGAATTTATACTTCAAAAAATGTTAAAAGTACTCGTTTGGACAATGTTGTTAAAATTTCTTGTTTTCTGTTCATGTCAATTAATAAAATTAATAAAAATCTCTTCGTTTTTTGAAGTATAAATTCATTTCTCGTATTTTACTCTTGTTATTTAAATGAAGAAGTGCATAGTTTCCAGATACATATTCTTATACAGGGTGTTCGAAATATTCGAAACATACTGAGTGAGTATGTTCTAAGTACGGCCCTGTAATCACATTTTTTAGTGGTCTGTACTCGTAAACATACAAACTCAATTGAATTTCTAGGATGCTTCTCTAGATGCATTAAATGGATTTCATTTCAAGCTAAAAAATAAAAAAAAACCTCTCCGATACCATTGTAAACCCCCAAAACGTGCATAAATCATAACTTTGACGGTAAATTTTTGGTAGTAAAATTGTCTGCGGAAAAATAAAAACGAAATAAGTATATTCGATTTTTTATACCCTTTCCAATTATAAAGAGCAATTTAAAAAAAATCCATATACAGGGTGTTGTTTTTAGGAAAGACGAGTTTTGAAATTTTTTATTAAGCCGGACCTGCACTATCTTTTTGGAGATGCTTTTGATGGAGTCTCTAGGTAATGGTTATTACGTGTACCAAATCTCAAAATAATATACAGGGTAACTCGGAAGTTATGAGGTACGAAAGAAATAGGATAAATGTATAAAACACCCTGTATCTCGGTTATAAAGAGCGCTAGACCCATCATATGGGGGTTTTTTAGAACCACCTAGGCGACCTCTACCTACCCTTACCGTATGCCCATTTCCCAATGAAACACCCTGTATATAAAATAAAAATATAAGTTATGCAATTAAAATTTAATTTCTATTTTTTTTACTTTGAAAATTTGCTTTGGTACGTCTCTGTACAGCTATGTCGTTTCGAATCGCATTGATGGGACAACATTTTTGGCATCTTCATGTCCATAATTGGCTACTGCGTTTCATTTTTATTTCAGCATTATATTCTTATCAAAAATGCAGGATTTAATGACTGTTTTCAGTAGCACTGACTCTTATGAAGACGGTCGTGTCTACTCTTACAGTCACGTTAAATTAGAATGCAGGTCAACATTTTTTATTATTAATTCTATATATACATGCGACTATTGGCTTCCAGAAAAAAAAAATGAAGACTATCAGCTAGAAGAGATAGTGTGAAAATATTGTGTTTTAAAGTAGCTGTTATATTTAAGAAATTGGGTCACATGTCATAAATTACCACTTTTGCATCGCCAAAACTATAACAACAAAACATATATATGCGATATGTGTATCAATTTTTTTATATACAGTTTAGTCATTGCTAACGACACTAGTTTGAGCCCGCATATCAATCAATACAAACTATTATTCTAAACCCTAAAGAGTCCACCAATAGCCCAAGAGCATCCAATTTATTTTCAATTAAAACTAATTGGAACAGACATCCGTATTCCACAATCAATGCAATCTTTTATACCGCCCTCAACGAAAGCCGTGAAATTTTCGTCCAATCCCACTTCTGATTATAGCTCGGGAAAATTTATCAACACCAAAACGTAGTTAAAGGTAAAATGTTAAAGTTATGCATTATAGCCGAAATTCCAGTCTTTCCGTTTACTAAACACTTTCATGATTCTCTCTGTAAAGTACACTGTTGCCGGATGAAAGAGTTTAGTCAACAATAGCGAGTCAAAAATATCATTTGTACAAATTAATATACGCTTCTGGCAACAGGGGTTAAAATAGGGGGAAAGGGTAATCAACATTCGGTCACTGGTTTCTGGAATTAAGTACACGCCTTGATGACCGCGCACAATTTTTCTTTATCTTTTGTTTTATATAATAAAATCTTAATAAACAAATTTCCCTGTACTATAAGCTATACCACCCACCCTATTATTTATGTCACTTCGTTTCCGTCATTCATATCGCTCCCTCTTGTAGTTATTAGAACATCCCCCTGTAGTCATTGTGATGTTTGACACTTACACAAAGACGTCTTTAACGATTGTTCATTTTTCGAAAACGTCGATACTATGCAACATTCGATTGTGGCACTCTAGACGGATTTACTCAGATGTAGCTGATATCTGATGAAATTGAATGATAGTGACTTTTTTTTATTGTGGGTATCGGAAGTTTTTTGTGATGATACCCTTGCGAGTTGTTAGGAGTATTATTTAAAAAATGGAAATAGCGGGTATATTGTGAAAAGGGATGATTCAACGGACACTTTGAACTTACAAAACTGGATTTGATATCTCAAACGTTTACAATATTATGATCGTTTTAACCACAAAGTGTCATTTGATCAGATCGCTGCTGAAGCCCATTCCAAAATCATGGAAATTGCTTTTGCCCGAAACCTTTTGGCAAAATCCATCTGAATCTATGAAGCTGTTCACAAATCCTCTTCAAAAAGAACCCAAACCTGTGCGACACTTTAGACAGGCTGCCAAATTTTGATCGATATTTAATATCTGTCAAATCAATGACAGTATAATGATGTAAAAATTCGATGCAAAATGATTCCCTGCCGGTGAGAGTTATGGGTCATGTTTGGAAATGTAAAATAGTCCAAAAAACCAAACAAGAACTGCTGGAACAACAAAATAAAGTTAACGAGAAGCAACCAAAGAGCCATTCTGAAGAAGCTTGTGAATTTCGTTCAAGATGTAGCGAAAACAAAGATAAATTTAATGCAGCTCGACCACAAGTACCACCTGGTGATGGCGGTAGTAATAGATTTGAGATATTCGATTTACCACCTTTAGGACCAAAGCACGCTAAAATTTTGGCTGGTTTTATGCCCACAATAAGCTGCTTTGTTTTAGCTGGAACTCTTTGCGTCTTTTATATATGTGATTGGAAAGATGTTCTGCAATATCTCCCTTACTACAATGGTAAATATGCTTCAGATGACGAAAAGAAATAGATCTTTATTGAGGCGAGCGTATATTTGTTGTAAAAAATTATAGTTTATGCGGTAAATAAATCGTTCTAACGGTTCACCGTGTATATTTGACGCAGTCTGTCGGATTAAAAATAGCTATTTTTATCTGCAAATGTAGAAAACAAATTGATTGTGGTAAAGTTGACGCTAATGGCGTTTCGTGAGATCGCTTGCACTTATGTAATCGTAAACCAGGCGTTGGCGTTAAGCCAGGTATCCACCGCTTAAACTGGAACAGTGTAGAATAACTGGAAAAATATTTTTAAAACTTTAGATGATTACCGTAAGGTTGAATATCGTGCATGAAAGACATCACCTGAAGTATAATACGTATGTGATGAGGGAGTCGGTGAAACCGCAATGAATAATTAATCTCTAGGGTAGAACAAGCGTGCACCCAGAGACCGGTGACGCATCTTCAGACGCAACACAGGGGAATTATTCCGGTTCAAATAAGGTTAAGTGTGAGAATTGCGTGAATCTTAATAGACTTCCGGGTTTTTTTTAAACACGTGTTAGACAGCTCTATATTCTCATGGATATATTATACGTTGTTGTACGAAAGTGCGAACAGAATGTGACCTTATTTATGGAGGATTTAATATCCTTTTGTATATAAATTTACTTGGTAGAGAATACCTATAATATCCCGCTGAACTATTTTGTAGAATCGTAAAGTTGAAATTACCGCAAAACACTTTGTTAAATTAGAATCGTGTTCTGTTATGTCATCTAGAAATATTATTTATTTACGTCATTCCAACTTGCTGTTAAATATGAGGAGAATTTTTGAAATGAATCGAATTTGTTTTGTTAAGATCCAGTCGAGTGTCTGTCTGATCTGACCTGGTTATTTAAACTGAAAAGAAGAAATTCCACAATACCTTATTGTCTCTATTATTAACCTTCCTGGGATTACAGTCTGCTAGAAAATATTCTTGCAATATTGTTGATTCTTCAGCCAGGAAAGCGGCTAGACTAAGACTTTTAGGACCCAGCGACACCTATAGCCTGACAACTTTGACAATTGCGGAAACGTTTCACCCATGCTCAATGAAATGACCAGGAAACATTTGGAATTCTGGCTGGACACTGTCAACTTTTAAAGATCATCATAGTTAATTTACAATGAATAAATGAAGCGTTCACCCTGTAGTCTGACTGACAAGTACACTGTCAGTTTTCGATATATTACGAACGCGATCCTTATGTCATCTGTCATTTTTGTTTGAGCGCGAATTTCAAACTAATGGTATTTTCTCAGTAGACAGTTAGTAGTGAAAAAAAACAACTTTTTTGGATGTTTAATTTGGTCCTGAATCTTCTAAATAATTATCCTCCTCATACCCCATTTTCTGTCTTGATCGCCGTATCATATTATATAAGGTTAATAAAATAAAGTAAACCTTCGGAAAATGCGTTGCTGGGCAAAATATAATTAGATTATGCATACCCACTGCCATATTTTACTTTGATTGATGGTGAATGAAGTTATTAGATTGTACGCTGATATTATTAGTAAAGCCATGTGGTTATGGTGGCCACCACACTCTACGACTCGCCCATTAATCGAGTCCCTAGAGAAACATATACACACTTGCATCGAAAATTATTTGTAAAGTTGATGAAATTTGAATTTAATTGAATTTATAATCAACACAGAACGTTGGGGACGAATATTCTTAACATCAAATATAAAAAGAACAATTTTAATTATTTATTTACATAAAATTAATAAATTAATAATAAAAAAAACAAAAATCGAGACAGAAAATTCTCTAATCCAATATTATGAATTCTTTCTGGGATATTTTAAACTTTGTTTGAAGTCCAGCTTGTTCTATATTCTATTTATTTACTGAAGACAAAGCATTTCAACCACATATAATTTTTATTATGAAAATCGATAAGATTCTTTTATTTATAAGCAAATCCTTTGAATTATGACTAGATTTTGCAAGACCTGTATGAAAAATAAATAAGTGTCTTTGTTTCTTATCATCAATCGAAAGGCAATAATATTTTTAAACAACAAAACCGAGTTTTATCCGATTTTCTTTTATTCTTAAGTAAATTTTTTTTTCAACAGTAAACTAGAACTTTCTAAATAATCTAAACGTTGATTAATATACAGGTGGCTTCATTTAAAATGGCCCAACGCGTTCTCATTAATTTTTTTATCGAATTTATTCCACTTTCCTGTTCCAAACTGTATATAACAATCGAGTAAGTCAATAAAGATGTCAATCCATAGCAGTCGCTGAGAAAACAAAATTTAATTTACGTGCGATTGAATTCATGACGTGGAATAATGAGATACTGTCTATCCCAATCTATGAATAACTGACGTAATGGAAGGGAAAAAAGCTGCTGATATTTTAGAGAGCTTCTATTAATTAACAATTGGATAATTCTTTGAAACGTTTTTAATAAGTTTGTCCTATGAACTATGAGAGTCCTTCAGAAAAGTGCCTCTCTAGTTTACAGCTACCCAACCACAAATTAACGTCTTGACACATCCACCACCTGCAATTCTTCCAAACGTAAAAGGATTACAACAATAAACTAATAGGTTTTCAGTGGCGTTCGTTAACTTTTCCTTCAACAAACATATTTTTTTCAAAAATCTTATAATCTACGGCCCTGTCTAACAACAGAAGACTATTTTATTGGCCTCTGCGTAGCCCAACTCACTTCCTTCTAGAGATATATAAAACAATTAACGACTAATGAGCATCTATAAATGTAAGCAAAAGTGAAAAACATGGGTGTGGTGGTAGGTATATTTCTGGTGATAAATTACCATGCTGACACAAAGACTCAAATTACTAGACGTATATGTCAAACTAGAATAAACCTGTTGCCGAAATGTCTGTTAAAAAAGTTTAACAAGGTGTTAATTTTTTAAAGTGTTTTATTTATTTGAGGAATTTCGTTAGATGTTTGCCGCTGTAACAATAATTTAAAATATTTGTACAATATTATGTTGATTATATCAAGAAACTTTAAGAAGTTTTATTTTTAGGGTAATTATCAATAATATATAAGGAATAAGGAGTGGTAAAGAGGAAAGAAAAGATAAATGAGGTGTACTTTAGTAGAAGCTATATAGAGCGGATATAAAAAGTCTTAAATTTAAAACAGTAGGGGAGCGAGGGGCTTGTAGTAACAGGGGTAAGTGGTAACAAGCCCTTTTCACTAGGATCTTAAACGCTATTAAAGTATTTCTTTGACTCGATTTAATCTATAAACCGCGCCGCATCATGTTGCCATAGCCAATGTCCTGCCGGCCAGTGCATTGGGGGGAAGTGTGCACTTGTTTCATTTCTGCTAGGTAATATAAAATTGTACTATCGTAAAATTTTGGTTTGCGTATTTAATATTGACTAATTTCAAATTTTCTATATCTCATTTCCATTCAAATTTATCTATTTCTGATAATGTGTAACAGTTTTTATGATTGCTAAATTGTTTAAATAGTTATCTTGATAAATGTTGAAAATCATTCCAAAGGATTAGTTGTAACAAAATCTCGGGGCTTGTTGTAACGTGTTACTACATGCCACCAAATGTTGATTCTTACATAAGTATAATACTTTGTTAGATAGCTATTAAGAAGAGATAATTACGAGCATACCTTGAATAATTTAATTACTTACTGTGATTTAAAAGTGCCATGATGATTATAAGTAGTTTTTAACTAAATAAAACTGTTAATTACTTAATTTTTAAGTGTTGATTACTAAAAAAATGTATTTGAGTTGATTTTTGATAAGAATTACGTAATACTCACTTTAGAAAGATGTCAATTTAAAAAAAAAACAAAGAATAAATGATTAGAGGTATTATTGTCGTTTTTTTGTCGTTACTACTTGCCCCGGTAGATGTTACAACTTGCCCCAAGCACGAGGTAAGTTGTAACACCGCACTTCTTCTAGAAAATAATTGATTGTAAAATAATGACCAATAGGTATGGTATTATTTTTACTTGATTTGGTAGAGGAAGAGTTACAGTATTCATCCATCATTATTTAGTAGAAATTTAATCAATAGATTTCAAGATATATTAGTTTTAATGAAAACTGTTACAACAAGCCCCTCGCTCCCCTACATAAAAAATTCAACTATACTATACTATAGAACTATAACTTCCATTAAGAAATAATATCGGTTTGTTTTATAGTAATTAATTGTCAATGAACCAAAATAAAATTCCAAGGAAGTCAATATTACTTTATTTGGTTTTCCGAGCTGAAAAGAAAAGAAAAACTATAATAAATTGACGGCAATTCTCCTTATAGAAACTCGGATATAAAATAAAATGCAAGCATAGCGTTTCTTTATCCAAAAATAATGAGTATATTGATTATAGTGTTTTACAACGTTCAGAATAGACAAGATCGGTTTCAAGTTACAATAAAAATAAACTTAAACTTTTAATTCTTCTCAATTTTTATATATTTTTTACGTAGTAATGTCATTTTTCATTGAAAATACCCTATTACTCTATGATTGCCCCTCGTAATTGATATCTAACACCCTAAAATGTATTGTAGTGGTCGAGTTACCGATTTCGCCTCGCCACAATTCCCAGATTCAGTTCCAAGTTCGTAAAATCCGTAATAAAATAATAAAAAAAAAACTGGAATGCTTTGCTTTTAAGAAAACTTCCATCAAATTTATTACACTCGCCCAGCTATCTTTATTAAATATATATAGAAGGGTGCTTTGCATAATCCATCTTACTAACGTATACCCAAAGTTGGCAGAAGACTTGTACTAAAAAATTGAAATATAGCTAGTAGGAGTTCAGCATACCAAGCGAAGACGTAATACTGAAAAGAGTTATTAAACTTACAGGGGGTTTGTTATAATTTTCAGTTGAGAAAGTAGTGTAAAGTCTGTCAATAAAAACTGTAGTAATTTCTCTTTGACAGTTTTGATTTTGAGGTTAGATTGAGTTATATTCAAAGAAACGTTAAAAAAGGCTTCAGAAATGATGCCCTATAATGTTGTATAACCCTCGTATGTAGTAAAAGTTTTATTTTTTCAAAAGATTGGATGTTGGTTAAAATAGAGCCTTGAGTGGTTTTATATTTATATGCGGATATTGTGAGATTCTGGTAGCGAGCAAACATTGTAAGTTTCTCGATATATTGAAACTATAAATTGGAATTTAAAGTTTAGTGGAAAGGTGTGGCGTTTTATTGCAAAAAATTGCACTTCATTTTCGTATATTTGCATTATATTTTGTAAATATTCAGAGAAATATCAGAGCCTGATTAAAAGATGAACAAATAAAAGCAATCTACTCGAATCAAATATTCATGAATGCTATTTTATTAGATTATATATTGAAACTCAAACAGCCGAAGGGCTATGTACAGGGTCGTGGTACAGGGTTTTATCGATATAATTTTTATATAAAAATGTTAGCTTATATAAAAATGTTAGCTACGTTTATGGTTTATCAAAGATAAACAAAACACATATTCCAAGCGGCCATTTAAACAATTTCCTATTTTCCTATAGGTACCTCCCTCAAACGCAAATATTCCAAACAAATATGCATTTCAAACAATATAAAGCGAGTCAAAAAACATGACAGGCGAATATTTTGTGTATTTATCTAAAATTACTTCACCTTTTGAACCGTTTTTTGGTTCCAGTTTTGTGTATTATTGAAAATTTAGAGAGCCTATAACGTTTAGTATATTTTGAGCTCTTAAAAAAACACCTTGCAGTACAAATTTACTGTCTTTTTCCCCAGAATAAGTCAATTCAGCGGTCAACAGAATAAAATCTCCTCAAACTATTTTCACGCACGACCGCACAGGGGCGCTACGAGCGTCGCCATTGTCGATTGTAGAGAGAAGAACGAATTGCCTATATATGTGCTTTTAAACTAATCAGATTTATTGAATGCTTTCAATTCCACCAGTTAAATCCGTCTTAGTTATGGTCTATAAGCTGAGAGGCGACCATGAGAAAACTTTTATTCCTGGATTTAATTGGTTTTTTTGGTTGTTCTTTGTTTAAAAGTACATTTATTGAAGCGAAATCACGAGTAATTCCATCAGATTATTGGAGAAAAAAAACATTTATTCGTAACTTTCTCAATATCCATTATAATTCTATAAAACAAGGTAATAGAAATAGAGGGTTCTGATGGCAAATAATACAGAAGTGGACTTTGAGAAACTTCTCACAATTTTTCAACCATGAATGTCCAATATACAGGGTGTTTCAAAAAAAGGTAACACCGTCTCTAGGATAGGTGAAAAACTGAAAAATAATTGGGGTTTGCTTAGTAAAATTTTTTTCTAACGCCATCCGTTTTCAAGATAAAGGGCGTTGAAGAAAATAAAAAATTACACATTTCTTACGATTTTGCCGAAACTACTGGCACCATTGAAATTTTATACGAATATGTTTTGGAAGCTGATATATCCTATGAATTTGTTTTTATATTTAACTCTCATAGAGGGCGCTAGTTACACGATTCATAGAACGTATTATTCAACATAACTTTTTTTAGGGTAGAATTATTAGTCAAAACTCCAAGTGAACATAAACATCGTTTAATTTTACACCAAAAAGGTACTCTTGGTAAAACTCGATATTATGTACCGTTTTCGGAATATTTTGATTTGAAAATTATGAATTAATAACCGCTCCTGGTATAAACTAATGATAAAGTTCGCTTTTCTCTAAGTTTGCCATGTAAAATTGACATTTATTGATTGATTAGTTTATACCAGGAGCGATTATTACTTCATAATTTTCAAATCAAAATATTCCGAAAACGGTACATAATATCGAGTTTTACCAAGAGTACCTTTTTGGTGTAAAATTAAACGATGTTTATGTTCACTTGGAGTTTTGACTAATAATTCTACCCTAAAAAAAGTTATGTTGAATAATACGTTGTATGAATCGTGTAACTAGCGCCCTCTATGAGAGTTAGTTATAAAAACAAATTCATGGGATATATCAGCTTCCAAAACATATTCGTATAAAATTTCATTGCAATGGTGCCAGTAGTTTCGGCAAAATCGTAAGAAATGTGTAATTTTTTATTTTCTTCAACGCCCTTTATCATGAAAACGGATGGCGTTAGAAAAAATTTTTACTAAGCAAACCCCAATTATTTTTCAGTTTTTTACCTATCCTAGAGACGGTGTTACCTTTTTTTGAAACACCCTGTATAGTAGAGTTAGCAGGGTGGCTGACTTATTTAAACTGCATGAAAGACCTTTGTATCTTTTTGCTCCTTTTGGCTCTTTTTATGAACATTTTTCCCTTTTTAATAGTTTGTTATAAAAAATGTTGGGACAATATTTAAAACACACTATTAATTTGTTAATAGACATTATTTTTCAATGGTATCTAAAAAATTAAAAGCCCGTGTCATGTCATCTTTTACTTTAAGTTTTTAATTGCTATAATCTGGTCTCGGATATAATAAAAGCTGCAGCCATTAATGAACAGATATAACATCAAAAGATTCCCTATCAAAACTATACTCAAAACATACTAGATCGCATTTTAGGCCCGTCAGTTAAAAAAAAATCATCTCACAATATTAAATATGACATTTTTTCTGTCGTAAGAATAGCATATTTTACGGATCTAAAAACCAGAATCGCTTTTCATTTAAAGTCATATCTTGAATCGATACGATAAACCCTTAATGGATACTCAAAAGAGGGTTAATTATAAAAGAGGCGCCTTCTATTTTAGAACTGAACCGTTTTACTTATCTCAAATTACCCAGACATACACACATGTGTTCCGATAGTATTTCAGACGCTTTTAAGTAGGTAGAGATTAGAAAGGTTATATTCTCATTATTCTAAGCAGAGCAAGTGTTAAAACAAGGAGCAAAGAAGATAAATTGAAATAAGAAGAACTTTTTTTCGTTCTTGATGACCGTATAAATTTTATTTCGCCGAAAACGACAATAATATAAATACGCTTCAGTGGATTTCCTTTATATAAAAGGAATTTTTTGAGACTACAAATCGTTTCAACAATATGGTAAAAAATATTCAGTTTTAATGACCGTAAAGTGAGATTTGTCAATAAAAAGACCTCTTGAATGTTTTATTTAAACAATTATTGAATTACGGGAAAATAATCTAATTTTCTAAACCCTCCAACTTTTTATAATCGAATTCCGGCGAACTATATATGTCTTCGACAAAAATAATATTAGTTGAATCGCCCCACAAACAAACCCCAAACAATGACAAATACAAACGAAAGAAATAATAGAATTACTAATTTTATTGGCATCGACACTGGTTTGGCGTTATGCTTTGTGCATTTTCCAATTCTCTCCAGTGTGAAAAATATGAGACTAGAGGCACTAGGGTTGCCCTAAGTTAATTTTGCGGTTTATTTGCTAAAAGTACCACTGAAGTCACCGAGATGGAGTTTGCGGACATAAATTCTCGGTAAAAGAATGAGAAAGAGAGAGGGCGTTTATTTTATGAAATTTTTATAATACAGTCTTCATAGAAAGTATTTTTTTAAATGGATAACAATAGGCTAAACTCATATATTGACCCCAACCCGGCTGGTACTACCTGCGCTTAATAAAAAGAAATAATTTTACTATGAAATCAATGCGAAACTATGAAAGTGGCTTAAAAAATATTCGTTGGGTCACTATGTTCCCCCTTTGCATACCTAATGAGGTTTTATGACTCTATACCTTCCTGAAATAAAATTTTTTTGCAAATTTTTTTCATATTCAGCTTTCAATAATATTTTAGCCAACAGAATTTTCTTATTGTTGATGTCTCAACCTCACGCCGTTTCTCAGTGATATATGACACATTTGTTAAACACACCCATGAATCCCATAAATTTTTTGTTGTTAGAACAAACGCCGTTACATGACAAGCCGAGAGGTCGTACTGGGATGGTACGTGTACTGTAGAATATAGTGTTGACATCGAAAACAACGAAATAGGAACCCTGTAGAGTAAAATGTATACAGAATTGATTAAGACATTTACTTGTATTTAGAGATGTTTTATTTTAAAAAAAGTTTATGTAGCACTATAAAATACCAATTTACAAAAACATACACAAATCATGATTTAAATAATCATAATTTGCAGATATTGCACATACACACTATGCAAAATGTAACCAGAATAATACCGTTACAAAATTCAACTTGATTGACATAATTGACAAATTTTGAATTAGATTAGTATCGCGCAAAAGCCACGTCTGTCAATTTTAACTGCACATTGGTTACTACTTGATTGTTATGAGATTCTAAATTATGATTTTCATATTGATAAAACAACATTCTGTCAAAACGCATCAAAATCATTACATTAAAGATCTCTCAGATATATTCGGCGATTATACGATTGTTGTTTATAGCAAATACCATCACATATATTTAAATACGTATTTATTTACCTTGATCTGGTTGCTCTTCGTTTACCACTTTCGAATTAGAAAGTTATAGCGTACAATGCTAATTTAACTTTGATCTCAACAATATTGTATCAATTTTTCTCATTATTTGATGAATTCAAGCTAAATTCAGAACAATTTTAATTGTATTTCTGATTGAAATCCACATGATTTATTCGCAATTCAGTATTTATCCAACAGTCGTCGGTAAAGTCCAGATTTTACAGTAAATTAATCAAAATAAATCGCGCTGTTTTACTTGAAAACATATTTTGTTAAAACCAGCTTGACTAAATCCTCTTTCGTTTTCGAACGTAGGATATGTTATTTACATATTTAGCTATGCTCACTTGTGTGATCCTATTAAAATCGAATTTGTTATACGATTTCAGTATAATTTCAAATGTAAATCCTTCAAAATTATTTGTCAGTTACCCTTTGTACATCTGCCCATAATTCCAATTACATGAGCTGTAACACAAATAAAATATGTGGAATTGGAAATAACTTAATTGAAAATACAAATTGATATATCCCTCTAGCTTACCCACTGACTACGCCTTTGTTTAGTCGTGTCTGAAAATTATTGTACAGGTAAACTTAAACTTTGAGATATATCATCTTAAAAAGAGATTCCCTTTGAAACAGTAGCTAAGTGAAATATTAAAAGTCAAAGTGGGGTTCTGAGACATGTCTCTGGCGCTCCTATTTATCTTTGATCAGGTTACGGTAAAAATTAGAAGACTGAAAGTGATATTAGGAAGCATCTAATAATAATAAAAATGATTTATGACCTAGGACAATAAAAAAATGTTAAAAGTACCTTTTTTAACCAATTTTACAAGTTTAGTACAGGAATATTATTAAATTTTAGGATCTAACTATCACTAAAAACACTAGAACAAGAAGGTACTGAAAATAAAGCAAATAATATACCTATAAAGTCGTTGTTTCAATACGAACGTGTTCGAAATTCAGACGGTACATACCAAAAAACCCGGTTCTGATTTTGTATCTTTATGGAAATGATAAAACGGTCTTTTGTCACGTAACTTGTAAAGTGCTCCTCGCGTTTACTCTTACAAAAATGTAAATGTTGAAGTTAAGACGGCATTACAGATTTTAATGTACTTTGAAATCATACAAATTAATTTCAGTAAAGTTTCTAAATTCAACAAAGGCACGTTCATAATACGATTTGCATATAAAAATAGGTTGTAGTTTATAAAACCCCATCTATTCAAATTATAAAAGGAAGTTTGGCTAGAGCCCCGTCTAGAGTGGCCGTCTGCCTGAACGACCCTATGACCAATACCTCTACCCTTTCTGATTTCCGAAATTTGAAGAACCCTTTGTATAAAATTACATAATTTCCGAATTTTCCTATATATATAGATATGATAATTTTAATCAATATAGATATTTTGGTCGCAGTATATCAAACGAAGAAAAGCAACTATCCAAATATACCAATTCCAAAACCCATTAAGCTTTTATCTCATCCAATATCAATAAAACGATTGATATTATGCTATTTCAGATATAAATTATTCATACACTTTACAGGATCCTGCAAAATAACATACACAAATCCCTGCAACTTTTTAATAATAGATTTATACTTTCCACGATACTGAACTTTTGATAGCAGATTATTATTAACAAAATTCAGCTGTTCGGTTATTATTGCTCCTGTCTGAATCCCTGGACGTTCTGTCCCACTACAATGATCACAAATTTTACTATAATATCCTGTATATGTGATGCTTGGTCTCCAGTTGGAGAAATTGGTTGAAACAAGTGTCTTAACATGCAATGTTTGTCTTCTGCCAGTCCCTGTATGATTGATATTCAGTCAAATGTTCATACCACTGCTAGAAAACGATTTTAGCATGTCGTTGATACAAGTAAAGGTATTTACGAATATTATTATCTAATGGATTGCAATCGAAAATAATTATTATATCGAGTATAATGTAGGTAAGTGCATTTAGAGCTATTGAATTTTAGAAGACTCCCACTATTTATTTATTACGATCACATGTTATTCCAATATCCTTTTATTAATATTTTAACACCGTGATTTATCTTCAGCATCTGCTTTGAAACATATACACAAAGTCTGTTTTGACAATAAAATTAAATCGGTCGGTTTTTTTTATATTCCATAAACTCACTCTCTCGACAGAAGAAGAAGTTCTCACACCCAGAATTAGTCGAGCGAGGGGATTATTTTTGAATATATTACGTTTATGGCTCATTTTCAACATTCCTCTTCCATATAATCGAGTGTAACGAAAACAATTTACAGTGGGTCCCAAAAAAATTTCCATTTTTCCTGAAACTTTCTTGGGACTCACCGTATTTCCAAATATGAATATTTAATTTAATCAATAAGTTGAAAGTTCTGGATGGACATTGTTTGTTCTAAAAGAACTTATCGATTTAAAAAAAAACTGTTTTTACCAATAAAACTTCAGTCAGTGAAGTCGAGGAAGTAAATTTGTAATGATAAAGGACTCTATAAATATAAGTGCAGCTAATATGTATTAAAATATTTAGAGGATGAAAGAATTCACTTTCCACGTAAACTTTGAAGCATTAACAGTTTTGTCTTTAAATACAGGGTGTTCCAGCCGAGAGTGACCCATTTTAAATGCTTATAACTTTTATACCCGTTGTGTTAGCCACCTGCGGTTTACGCCATTCCTTTTCTCTTGGCCTAAAGTTTTTTCTAGTTGGTAACAAATTTTGTCTACAATTATACAGTGGGAGTAAAGAAATTGCCTTTTTTCGACATTAGAATTTTCAACTATTTTTAATGGAACATCCTGTATATTGCAACGCCATAATTAGGGGTCGTGTCCAAGGTATCCATATACCAATAAACATCGGACTTGTACTTGAGGTTTTAGCAGCAAAAAATTAAAATAGTAGTCTGGATATTTTAGCAAACGTATTTTTTATTAGCATATTTGGAACTATACAAACATTAATAAAGAAATAAATATTAATCTGAAAAAACTGCTGTATATGTTGACCGTTCTGTTCTACGCATTTATGAAGTCGGACCATTAAATGGTTGAATGAATTGTGTAACATATCTTGGGGAATCGCTTCAATTACTGCACGAATATTCCTCTTAAGATCATCCAAATTATGTGGAAGGGGGTTATAGCACCTATCCTTGACATAACCCCAGAGAAAAAGTCTGGAACTGTCAAGTCAGGAGAGTACGGTGCCCATTCTATAGGGCCAGTTTACTATGGATACCTAGTTACGTTTTTTTTATACGTTTGCTAAAATATCCAGACTACTATTTTAATTTTTTGCTGCTAAAACCTCAAGGTACAAGTCCGATGTTTATTGGTATATGGATACCTTGGACACAACTAATTATGGCGTTGCAATATACAGGATGTTTCATTAAAAATAGTTGAAAATTTTAATGTCGAAAAAAGGCAATTTTTTTACTCCCACTGTATAATTGTAGACAAAATTTGGTACCAACTAGAAAAAACTTTAGTCCAAGAGAAAAGGAATGGCGTAAACCGCAGATGGCTAACACAACTGGTATAAAAGTTATAAGCATTTAAAATGGGTCACTCTCGGCTGGGACACCCTGTATTTCTAGTTCTAGTATTAAATTTTTTTAAAAAGGGAAAAAACGTACACCAATGTATATACCGAACCTAGTAATGACAAATAAATTTAATGAGGCACTCTAACGATGAAAATGATAATAATTTTAGTTCAATACAAAATAACATTTTTTTAAAATAAATATTTTCTTTTTCGTGACAGTAATTCATCGAAATGGGTTTTTTTTATGATATTTTCCATAAAAAATTAATCAACAAGCTTTTAATTTGTTATAAATAGTAATTTTCTAGTAGTAGATCATTTTTCATCCTCACCAAAGTATGTTTTTAATTATAGATGTATATATGTTGAACAAAAAAGTATTTTAACAATCTCCTATAGTTTCAACCATTAGCGAGTATTTTTTTTTGAAGTGCGAACAAAAATTTTAATGAGAAAACATCATTAGACAATGATTAATGACAGTCGAAACCATATTTTATCATAGTTTTGTCACACATCCTGTGGATGAGGACTAATTATCTAAATAAATGATTTTAAATAAAGTCTAGACCGGATTTATGTAATCCTGTAAATTAAGGCACAGACCAAAGCAAACGCAGACAAATTTTGGGGGTTTCCAGTTGACCCAGACCCACAAAACTCAACTTCAATTTTAATTATTAAAGTGAAGTTAATATTCATGTTTACGATCAGGATAAGATATTTTACTTATTTTTTCATTACGCAATAAAATTATTAATATTTCCAAAAAATTATTCACCCTCTTTTTGAACGACGATATTTGAAAATTACTGTTTACCACCCCCCACACCCTAAAAAGCTTTTCCTATCCATTGAATTTTAGCAAGGGGTGCATATTTATATCCAAAATATATGCGATATACCTTTGAAGCCGCAGAGTTATTATTAAATTCCATATTCATAAACTTAATGAAATAAGACAAAGCGGATAAATAGCGATAATGAATCCTTATAATTATATACCTTTTACGGAATCAATAAAGCATACTCTTACAAATATTTGAAACCCTTTTAAAGCCTCAATCTCAATTATAATAACTCTTTGAAGAAAGTTCATTATATTTCTCATAAATCATATTATTTCACAAAAAAAATCATCCTCTTCTTGTCTTTTTTTTTATATGAAAATAATTTTTCTAAAACATCATTTCATCAAGACCACCTGTAAGATAATCTTGATAAAAAAACCTTTTTTAGTTCCATAACAAACGAAAGCCGTGGCGTAGGTCTGTAAAGGAAAAAGACCGACTACACGCTAAGAAACAAAAGACTGGATCTGTGCCAAATGTCAAACAGTTGTTCTTTTGCCAACTAAAACGGTTTCCGAAACGTCGGATAGAACTTTGTCCTTATTCGGACGATGTTTTAAGGATGAAAGTTCCTTGAAAAGTATTTTATACGCAATTGTAGGCCCTATGTTAAATCAGGTTGTCTACAACTAAACAGTCTTTATAAAGTTTTGAAAAATATCTACTTCCCGAGCTATACTCATCAGTACAAGAGCTTTAAGAAAGTACTGAAGAACACCCTAAGATCACAATTAGTACATCTCTTCCTTTAAATCTTCAACTCTTTATTTTTGACACATTTTTTTCCACAAATTTTCCCAAGGACATGGCCTAAAAGTAACTACTACATAAGTTTGTCTACCATTGTATACGTCTGTGGCCGTATGGGTCTCTTTGCGCCATTGTAACTCTGATTCATCTACATTTAGAGAATGATACGAATGACTTTTTCATTATTAAACGTGTCGCCTTTTCGCGAGGTGTTTGACAAAAGCTCTTTTGATGTAGTCGTAGCTGTGTGTTGTGAAAATATTGACCATATGGGCCGAGGGTGCATCGCATTGTTATTTTTGCTATCCTGGCTTTCACACTCGCTTTTTAATTCAGCTACAGCTATAAAAGAGGATTTGATCATTGGAAAAGTCTGGCATATTGTAGACCCCTCGTAAAATGGTTAACAAATTTTTCCAGTTACAATTTAAAGACGTGTGCACTACCCCAAATGTTGTGTTGGCTAGAGGATTGATTTTCAGATTGACGTTCCATTATAATGACCGTTATTAAGATACATTTAAAATCGTGCTATTGAAATATAATATTTTAATAGTACTGGACCAGTAGTAAGACCAGTAGTCGATACGCGACCGAGCGGAACAAAGCTAATAAAATTGTGAAAGGTATTTTATATGATTAATTCTTTGATTTATACGACTACATTCCGAACCAGTTTTGTTCTTAAGAAAGCTCGTATAGATATAGAAGTATGTTAAAATCGGTATATAGGCCAATATAATTTTTTTTATACCGTTTAGGATCACCTATGGTCTGAAATATCGCACTTTAGGGCAAAAGTCATTCAGAAAATGATCCTGTTTTTCCATCTCTTAAGATTTGTCTATTTTTAATATCAAATAATTCCCAACAACTTTTAATTGAACCTTTTTTTTGTCTAATTTTCATAATTTTTAAGATATAGGACTATTTTTACTGCAATAAATATGAGTTGTAAATAAGATGTGATCGGCCATGCGGTCTATCTGTATCTGTAGAGTAGGAAGAGTGAGTGTAGCCTCATAGCACTTGGGCCACATTTACATCCACCCAAAGAGTTCTCCTTCTAGGTCATCGACCATCCTGTCTTTATTAGGAAGGTGGACAGGACATGCCTGACAGTTTCATCTTCATGCATAGTCCAATAGCCCCATAGTATGGAGGTGTTTCCTTAGTTGACAGTGCCAGTAAAAATTCCACTGTTAAATGTAGATTTTCCCTGGTCATCGCCAAATATATCTTCAGTGCCAACTTCCCAGGTCGCCCAGGGTAATCCTAGCCAGACTGCATCCTTTGATTCCATCCCATCTCTTAAGGGATTCAGCATGGGTGTAACGTTCTGTCTTAGATGCTGCCATAGGGTCTTTATTGCTTTTAATTTTCGGTTGCATACTTACAAAATCACCATGTAGACTTAAATTTCGGAATGAATTGTTCTATACTCACTATATATGTTGACCAGCTATAAATTAATTTGCTTTAGAATGGAAAAAATATCTCTTATATGCATTTAATTTTGAAACGAGTTTCAAAAACGGCTTAATCATAATTAAAGAGTACCCTTATTAATGAATGGATGAACTAGAAGCTCTCGATGTAATGGTCTCGACACAAAACGATGTCTGCATAAAAAATAAACACAAAAAAAAACCGGTTCATTGGCGTAGTTAGTAAAGTTTTGGATATCTTGTGTCATTAGGTTATTTTTTATCTAAAAAATATATAAATTCAGCAGCAAAAATCTCAGTTTTCCAAATAATCTTCACGTCGCAAATGTTACATTTTATTTTCTCCGGTTTTTTACTTTTTGCTTTATAAACATAACATCTTGTGACTTCATGCCGAGTCTCGAATGAATCTAATATACCTTTCTAGGTCGAAAAATACTTTTATTGATCTAGAGACATGAATAATGTAAAATAAATTTAAAAACACGGAGTAAAAATAACTTTCTTGGAAAAATAAAAATTCTTACTATATAAACTTATAAATTGTTTGCTTGATTAGATCTATTTTTAAAATTTCCTGCTTTAAATGAATCTTCTATCCATAATACTGAGTGGACAACTTCACAAGACATTCTCTAAAACATTTTATTTACGAACACTCCCTGTAAAATTTTAAAATATCCTTTTAACCACCATATACTATCTAACAGAAGACCAGTTGGCGTTACCAGTCATTATTATGACATTTAAAGATCAAAACCACTTAGTTCCAACTCTTTAAATTCACTTAATGAAGACGTTTTCCATTTTGAACACATGCCGCTATTAAGTAGAACCTACCCAAGGTGATTCGTAGATGTATGTTAATGCTGATGTTAGTATCTACATTGTTATATAAAATATAGAAGTAACAACCGCAAGTACAACATAAAATTGTAATAAAAATAGAAAAATGTTCATGAAAGGTTAACGAGTGTATATTCAATGTCCGCATATCACCCATTTTTATGGTAATTTTAATATTTATTTACGAATATTAGATCCAAACATGGTAATAATTATATTCATACAATCCATTTGGGTTAAATTGTCAGCCAAACAATGTAAATGAAGTCACAATTACTATGACAAAGATTAATTTGATTACAATAGATTGAATTGAAATAAAATTATATGGGTATTTTGATAAATTCGGTCGGAAATATTAAAATTGTTGTTGTAGCCACTTGACTCTTCTTGTCAGTTCCAAACTTGTTTCCACTCTTCAATTTTTAGCACTCAAATGCCATAATTCATTTTTCTACCCCGCAGCGTCGATTCTCTATAATTTATTCCGACTTACCCCTTGATTGTTATTTTCTCTATCGACAAAGTAGTTTTCGTTGTAAACCCCACTCCTTACACTCGCCATTTTTATTCGCTTGTTTTTCGGGTTAAATTTATATAGTACGGAGCCCAAATAACACAAATTGACTAATATATATTCAAAATATCCAGAATTCCAGACTACCATCCTTCAAACTATCTCCACCCATTGGCGTAGCTAGGGAGTTTTCCTAGCTAGCAGCCAGTAAATCAGACAAGGAAACACCCCCATCGTAAGGTAAGGGGGAAAATTTTTTAAACATTATTAGAGAAACCGTCCCTGTCTCACTGCAACTCAAAATTTATCTTAATTTGATAAAAAAATCAACTACTTTCACAGTTAACTCACCCCCTCATATCTTATACGTTATTATACACGCTTACGTTGCATTTTCAACCCCTTATTCCTAGATCCATCTTCATCGTTATCAAAATTGTTTTGATTTGGGTTGACTCGAAATGATTCACTTCGAATGAAGGGGAGGTTTCAAAAATCATGCTTGTTTGTAACAAAAATTAAGGAACTTACCAAGCTTTCAGAGCTATAGAATATTCGGAATAGTTATTTATATATCAAAGACGAACGAATATCATTATAGTCGAGTCTGAAAATTGATAGAGGTGGCTAGTTGAAGGTTTCCATCTACCATGTCGCATTTAGACCGATTTTGGGTCCTGCGCATGTGAATTGCAAGCCACACATTTCTCAAGCTGTATATTTTCTTTTTATTAGAATGTTAACATCTTCATGTTTTTCTTTTACTTATTTTTTAGTACATAAAATTGATATGATGGCTATTTCAATGTTCCTATCGTTTTGAATTTTATTGACATAATAATTTTTATGCTTTAAAAACACTTCACAGCTTCCCAATTTAACCACGTTATAAAATTCGTTTATATTCAGTTGATGTTTCCCACGAAAACTAAATTTTATTTTATAATAAAAGGTTAGTTCCATTATAGTGTGAATAAAAGTCAGAAGCGTTTTTTCTTCAAAAAAATCTTATCTCAACTCGACAGTCAGACCGCAATTCTGTCTTACTGTCTATCAAGAGAATCTCTTTTGTCTTTTTGACTGTATTTTTTTTACATATTTGACTGGGTAAATTTCGATCGACCATTTTTAAGCATCTTATATAAAATACCACACATTTTTAAAGGTTTTTCGTTAAACTATTTCACCATTATTCATTCAAAAACTCATTCCAATAACTTCGCACGTTCTTTTTCAGTTTGTTATTAAACTTCCGGAGATATTTTCAGCCATACCTACGCCAATAGAAAATAAATTCCTTGGAAAAATTCTTAACGATTTTCATTTCTAGACACGATTTTCTCCAGCAGAAATATTCATTCAAAAAGAATTATGCTACGTTAGGAATATTGTAACACAAATTATTTTTACATATTTAGCTACATAATGAGATATATTCTTCATACCAGTGAATAATGAAAAAGAATTCACTCTCGTCAAATACCAAATAATGCAAATCGATTTTTCTGACAGCGCGTCGTTTGAAACGTCAAAATAATGATAGAATCATAATTTTCCGTATTATCTAGAAAAAAAATGGACAACAGTAGTTATATTTAGTTATATCTCCCAATTATCATTCATAAATGTAAGGGTTTTGATTAAAACTTTATGTTACGTATCTCTTTTTGAAAATAAACATGCTCTATAGCCTAGTGGTAGAAATAGTTGACTCTGGCGCGGATGATTGGGGTTCGATCTACACTGGAAGCTTTCTTTTTTTAGTCGTGGAGAAAGTATAGTATTTTACTTGTGTAGAATGGCTAATATCCACTCATTCGCTGCACTCGCTCGTTTTGGAAACTTCATCCGCGTGAATAATAGCCATCATTCTGCACTCGTTGAAGAATATATTATTATAAAAGAGTACAGAAAATAAGAAATATCTATCTATTAAGTATTAAATTTTATATAAACCATGAAAAATTTAATGCTTTTAGTTTTAAAATTATGAAAATATTCCGGTTGCTTTGTTTTCCATTATCAAAAAAAAGAATGCGTCTTTTACAAAATACCAACATATTTCTCTTGTCCAACAAAGGCGAGCATTTATATTATTTAATTTAAAAAAAAAGACCTTACAATGGATTTAGCAGGTGCTCATTATCACCCTCCACTCGTAAATATTTTTTAATTTTCCAAAAAAAGGGTTTTTTGTAATTTCTCACAAAATAATAATAAAAATTCCAGTTACAGGTGGTCCCTAACACCGAGCTTATTGATATCAAGATATCATCTAAATGAGGCTCTTAAATTCTTTACAAAAAAATTCTTTGTACACTCCGAAACAAATGGTTATGTTTACGCACTAAATTGCTACCTGAATTCTTACAACGGATCGTTTTAACTTTTAATACGGTTCAAAAGATAAAATTGAATATTCGGAATATTTCGAAAATGTTATATCATGATGAACCTTGCTGTATCGGTTGAATTTAAGGTCTACTGGATTTTACTAATTTGTATTAATTAATATTAATGAGATGTTTTTCATTAGATCATGTTTAAAAAGCGGAATTAAAAATTAGGAATCTTTATTCATTTTATTATAAAAATTAAGAAATATAATATATAAAATTTTATTACCTACGCCCATGTTCTTTCCTAATTGCTAGCATTCTATTTAAAAATAAAAAGTTTTTTTGTTATAAATTCGAATATTAAATTTTATATGCTTTTGCTTGAAATAAATATATACTCGATTCAACTATACTGTTTTTTTTTTAGATAAAAAACAATATGACTAACGCATAAAAACTTGCATTCCGCTCTGTACAGAATGTTGAATTTATTCGTAATTCGACTTTTATAAACGGTAGTCGCGTATTCGGGAGTGTGTTTAATAAAAATTTGCTATATTCGGACTATGGAAATGGTGATGTAGAAGAAAGCCCTTTGTCTACGTTTGCTGGTAATTTTTTAAAACTGTTAACTTCAAATTGCTTTTAATATTAAACAAAATTATATGTTAGATTGTGTAATAATATTTACTTTCTTTGTTACAGATATGGTTCTTCTTTGACAAGGTAAGATTTTTTACTTTAAACTTTAATTTAATAATATTTTATATGAAAATCTGGGTAAAGTATTTGAATTTTATAGATATTTAGATACTTTGAAACATTCATTTTATTTAGTATGAAAGTGAGAGTTTTTGACTGAAAGAAAAATCTAAAAAGAAATGTTGGTTTCAGAAAATATGTATACAGGGTGGTCCTTAAGTAATTGTACATCAAAATATTGCAATTTAAATCAAATAGCTTTAATAAAATGTTAATATTAAGAGAGATACAGGGTGTTAAACATAAAATTTCAATTCTCTTTTTATTTTCAATAACTTTATCGCTTTTTGACGTAGGTATATGCACAAAAATTTAAGGTTGGGGTTTTTTGGATACGAGAAATCAATGGAATAATATTTTATATAAAAATTTGGTTTAATTATTTGAATTTTACACATACTTATATACTTTGAACCATTCATTTTATTTAGTATGAAAGTGAGAGTTTTTGAATTAAAGAAAAATCTAAAAAGAAATGTTGGTTTCAGAAAATATGTATACAGGGTGGTCATTAAGTAATTGTACATCAATATATTGCAATTTAAATCAACTAGCCTCAATAAAATGTTGATATTAAGAGAGATACAGGGTGTTAAACATTATATATTAATTCTCTTTTTTTTGCAATAACTTTACCGCTTTTTGAGATAGATATATGCACAAAAATTTGAGGTTTGGGTTTTTCGGATACGAGAAATCATAATTTTCTACTTATTTCGATGTATTTTGTAGAGGGCGCCACATAGGCCACCCTATATACACAGTTAATATCGTGCATGTTTTCAATTGAAAAAATTTCTTGGTCATTGTTATTTTAGCGTCCTCCCCTTCTCCTAATCCATACATGTGTAGTTAAGCAATTACTTGCACTTTTTACCCCTTACAATTGATTAGTTTTCATCAGATAAAACGATTAAACATGACTGGTACATTAAACCACGTAACTTTTGCAATCTCATGCATGTATAATGTATAATATAGATAATTTTTGATGAATAATGTTACTTGTCGTACAAAAGAACTTTCCCAGTTCATATTCAACTAAATCTTGAGAACTATTTATTCATCCTTATTTAATTGAACATCTTAATTAGTTTCAAGCAGCGAAAGATGTTCCTTAAATCAAGGTTAATGTATAACGTGATCTACAAACATTATCCCAACCTCTGGAAATTCTCCTTGCCTTATTTTCTTAACAATGCCTCTTGATTTCATTAGATGGCAGAATTAATTTTTCAAGTGCAGTTTATCACAGGACACAGTATATCAATTTGTCCCTTTTTCTACGTTCCCTTTGGAATTATTCTCTCTTTCTTTCTAACTGATAAAAAGAAATCGACACTATAATCACCAGCAACAAAGGAAAAAGACCCTTCGTGAATTATTTGATTACGGCCATTGAGTTCTTAATGGGAGAATGCTGAATAATGAAGGATAATGCCCAGCTATCAGGTAATTCGTAATTTTCGGTAAATAAATGGTATACAGTCTGCATCATTTTAGTTATACAGATTGCGAAAAAGCTTATCGAACCATGCAATTTACACAAGTATGACAAGGAAAATATGAAAAAACAGCTTGAAAGAGAGAGAAAGATTAATTGGGCGTGGTTAGCGAGGGTGTATACTTATTTCCCGAGGATAGCCCTCTTATTTTTAACCGTTGATGCGAATATTAATGATGTTTTTGTCTAGTTAACGTTGTATTTTTTTCGAGCTCATGCACTATTAGTTGAAACTAAACAATTACATCCGGCAACAGTGTCCTTTACAAAGAGAATTCACTAGTTCATGTCCTTTACATGTTCCCAACATGTAAAGGACACTGTTGCCGGATGAAAGAGTTCAGTGTCATCTAAAATAGCATTAATATGCGTTTCTGGCAATAGCGGTTAAAAAAGGGAGGCTATGAGCATTCGGCCAACCTCGGAAAATAAGTATACACCCTCTCTGACCACGCCCCACTATTCTTTCTCTCTCTTTCAAGCTATTTTCCTTGTCGTACTTGTGTAAATTGCATGGTTCGATAAGCTTTTTCGCAATCTGTATATGTATCTACAATCCTTAGAAAAGTATCTAGATCTGTTTCTTGGAGGAATTTTATAGTATCATCAATGGATTCTGCAAAGCCCTGACTTTGGTTTGTGATCTCAATTTAGTCTAGTTTCCTTTCTAGATCTTTCCCATAGTCATAGGTGTCTTAGTCCTTGTTTCTACTAGTCCTGGAACTTAGTATTCATGCTTTTTCTGAGATAATTTGACTTCGCAAAAACCTGAGTCTCCTATTTGACATACCACCACCTTTTAGCCACCCTAAGGCCATGGGCTGTAAAAACTTAATTTTTTTAACCCCTTTCCGTGGGAATCGCCCTGTATACTCAGTTTAGTGAGCTTCCTTTTTGGTTATAACAAAGAACTTTCTCCAAGATCAACATTTCTGATGGATGCATAAATATATGGAGAATCGCTATTTATAATAAGCTCCATAGCGGGCGTTAAGCAAACTCCATATAACCACATTTTGGGTAAACTCTCCAATATTTAATGAACCTTCAAGTCTTGAACCACTAATGTCAATAAAGTTCGAAGCTTAATTAAGTTTTGATCGAATGAAAACTATGCTATAATTAATTTTAAATAGTAACGAAAATATTTATTTGTTTTGTTTTGATTTTGCGCATCTCAAATGAACTTGCCGGTATATACAACTATAAGTTTGAGTTGGTGAATACAGGAAAATTATTATGTGGACCATTTCCACTATTGAATTTCACCGGAAGTAAGTTTTTGATTAATAATTCTACCTCTATTATTAATATTAAGTTGTATTTACAAGCTAGATAGTTGAAATTATAAATATTAGTTATAAGTAATGGTATTTCTTTAAAAAAAATGATATTATTGGCTATGGCTATGGCTAAGGAGATTGGAGGTTTTTGTGGAGTCCAAATTTTTAACGTAATTTACTTCTACGTCTTGCTTCATCAGTTTACCTTTTCGGAGATTTCCAGATTTTCTTTTACAATATGTAGGTAATAATGACTACAGTGTGTACCACGACGAGTGAAAACTATAGTAAAATCATGAAAATTTCTACGTTTGGGTTTTCGGATACGATCTTTTCAACTAAAATATTTTCAAAGATAGCCGACTTCCGGTTCTACCGGAAGTCGACTGTAACTTTGTTATTTTGAATGAAACACCCTGTATATTAATACATATTTGAAAACTACGTAATATTCTAGTATACTTTTGTCTAAGAACTTTTTTCGAAAAATGCACACTTTTTGAGTTATTGATTTTTTTGTAGAAAATTTGACCGTTGAAGACCCTTATAAATTATTTTTTTACGAGGGGACCCTTGAAGATATGAAAATGGTTTCTCTTCGGTTGCCTTAAGCAAGGTCAAACGAATTCGAATCTATGTTGAAAAATTTTCCATTTTATACAGGGTGTGAATAAAAAGTGTTCAAAGTTTTACTTCATAAATCTCAAATTTCTTCATTTTTTTAAATACAACCACCCTGTTTTTTCTATTTTAATGCATTCAGGAGAAAAAAATAAGGCAAGTTCATGTATACTTTCCTATACCTAAACCGTTATCCAGATATTAAATGTTTTCTGTACATTTTTAGAAATTCAGGTGTGGTCTAAATTTTGATACAAGCACTAAGAAATAAAAATTATAATGTGAATTTACTTTTGATACATGGTAAATATGACAAAGTTTTAACAAGAACATGTTTTAAAGTAGATGTTCAAAATTGCTCCCTTGAACTTCAATGCATTTTTCAACCCTTCTGAGTATACCTTCATTTGTCGCACGGCTAATCATCATCTCAGAAAGGGAATTGAAGGAATTTCGAACTCTTAGCTCACAATCATCTCTAGATGTTAACTAATGTCAGTTAAATAAGTGTCATTTATTACAAAGCCAACTAAAAGTAAACATGAAAAATTTAGACCACATCCTGCATCTCTAAAAATTTACAGAAAACATTTAATATCTGGATAACGGTAAGGTTTAGGTATAAGAAAGTATACATGAACTTGCCTTATTTTTTTCTCCTGAATGCATTAAAATAGAAAAAACAGGGTGGTTCTATTAAGAAAAATGAAGAAATTTGATATTTATGAAGTTAAACTTTGAACACTTTTTATACACACCCTGTATAAAATGAAAAATTTTTCAACATAGATTCGATTACGTTTGACCTTGCTTAAGGCAACCGAAGAGAAACCATTTTCATATCTTCAAGGGTCCCCTCGTAAAAAAATAATTTATAAGGGTCTTCAACGGTCAAATTTTCTACAAAAAAATCAATAACTCAAAAAGTGTGCTTTTTTCGAAAAAAGTTTTTAGACAAAAGTATACTAGAATATTACGTAGTTTTCAAATATGTATTAATATACAGGGTGTTTCATTCAAAATAACAAAGTTACAGTCCATCTTTGAAAATATTTTAGTTGAAAAGATCGTATCCGAAAACCCAAACGTAAAAATTTTCATGATTTCACTATAAGTATTTTGCAATATACAGATAGTTTTCACTCGTCGTGGGACACCTTGTATAAAGAGGTTAAGAGGTTAAATTAAACATTTACATTGAAAAAAAATCAAATCGTAAATTCACGTTTACTGTTTTATTTAATCTGTCTCTATCTCTATCACTTCTGTGGTTTTCGATTTACATTCTGACTAGAATTGTTTGAGAGTTGGAAAATTCAATTTCTGTTGAAAGCGGAAAGCTTTAACGTTACTATGATCTTTGATGCAGTTACTTAACGTTAATTTTTAATACAACTTATTTGAATTGAAACATTAGAAAGGTAAATTCCAAAGAAAATCTAAACAAACTAAAAATAAATCTGACTTTCGAGTACATTTACCCACCGATTCAAATTCATAATGTGACTGCTTCTACCATTATTATTTTGTCTCGGTAATTACTTCTTACAATAGAATTGCCAAAGTGATGAAACTTCGTTGGAAATTGGTATCACGCGCCAACTTTGCTTACGTTTTCAATAAACTTAATGTTGAAAGTTTAATTACAAAAGAAATATCGTCGAAAAGTTTCTATTAACTTTGCCATTAGCAAAAGTAAATTCAACAAACTCAAATTTACGACTATCATATTAGAAATTTTGTTGTAAAGTTGAAGTCTCCATGTAATAAATATTTTGTTTTTTTTAATTTATTGTCGGGTCATTTACTAGATTTTAATTTTTTTTCCTGTAGATTCGTCTTTTAAGATTGTTCTCCAAAAATTTCAATTTGATATTCCCAGTTTTTGTAGTTTGTAGGATTTTTCATATTCCCAAAAACCAAAATTCTCAATCTCTTTCAATTCCCTTTTTTTGCTGAACGTGGCATAGATTGCGAAAAGCTCGAGTTTTCTTCCGGAACATTTACCGCTCTTTTTGTACGAAATTAATTACGAAGACAAGATAGAACCGCCCCTTATCAAATTCGCGAAAGAAAATAAAATACAGATATATTGATATGTTATCGCCCAACGCATCACATAGATACATACAATAAATTCAGAAAGTAATTATTTTTTTACTCACTGCCGCACTGAGTTATAACTGTGGGGAAACGAATGGGATTTCGGTTAATAATTTTACGATTCGTCTACCAGTGGCGTACGCTACAAAATATTCATACCTTTTCTTTAATGTTGATACATTTTTTGAATAAAAAGTCCAAATTTCAAGAAAATATGCAATGTAATAAGAAAATTACTGACTCATAAATAATTTGGCAAAATAGATCAATATCTTGGTTATTAAAATGGTAATACCCATCAAATATGGGTTTTTTAAGATCTCTAGTTAACTTATGTCACTTTTCCAATGAATTTCCCAATGTATAGTGTCCAAATATAAAGGTTTTATTGCAATTTTTTCTTCTGTAGTCCTGCCACTGATGTAGAGCGTGAGTTGCTGGAAAGTTTTCATTTTCTGTCTATATTTATAGTTTTTTAGATACAGATATACAAGTAATTTATGTAAGTTTTTGCTAGTAAAAGCATCGTGAATTGTAGTTTTCTGAAACTACCCTCTACTGCAGTGGAGATAAATAAAAAAAGAAGATATTTATGCGTACACAAGCTGTAAAACAATTCAATTATATTGTTTGAAATGCCAATTAAATTACGAGATGTTTTATTTGATATACCGAAGTGAAATCCATACTTTTGATCCACCTTGTATAAGAATTACAGAATAAAAATTCATTAAAACTAAATGTAACCAATTTCCTGATCTCTTTGTTCCATATCTTATCTTCAAAAATACAAAAAGTGAAACAATCGATTAAAAATTTTCGGTTCTTTGTTTGTGTCCATATGTTTATCATTTTCTATTGTTGCTTCTTCAACTGCAATCCGAGCTTTGAGGTAGGTCTACAATTAATTTTCTAAAAGGGTCGACAGGGAATATTTTGAATTTATAATTATTACACCCTTATATGTATAAGTTCTTGTTCTACTACCCCATTTCCAACCCTCCTATTTATATTTTTGTTGTCCTTTATTCCACGCTTCATTTAATCGCTTTTGGCACTATATTTTTTATACTGTGAAATTTTCAAATTAAAATATAAATAATTTCTTGGGAATTACTTGTAAATTGAGATCAACTGAAATATGATCCTTAAACTCATCAACACTAAGAATCAAAAAAGGGTGTCGGGTGTGAAAACCGTAGTCTTATTATTCTGGAACATCTCAACAATTCCACCATCTGCCCATAACAAAAAGGGTTCCGCTTTTGGTTATGGCAACATCTGCACTGGTAGAGAAACATTTAATCCACTGTTAAAATGCAAAAATCATTATATTTTACCGATTTTATTTTTAACTTTGGACTGAAGTTTTTGAGAAGAGTCTCTGAAACCAGCAACTCCTTCAGTCCTGCAGTCCCCAACTTAGGTAAATGTTCCTCTTCTGTTCAGTAATCTCCCAGGTGCTGCGCTCTAGGATTCTGGAGTGCTGTGCAGTTGGAAAGTTTCTTTTTCCATACCATTCTCTTTGCAAAAAGGGGCGACAATTTCCTGTTAGGATCCCTGTTAAAACATATGATCTCAACAGGTTGCAGTTACCCAGAATAATCTTTGATTGTCTAAGCCCTACTAGATCTTTCCAATGGTCAGATTTTCTCTTTTTTTCGGCTTCACCTATTTCTTCCAATATTACATTGGAGCTGATTCCGCAAAAAGATTTAAGCTCCCAGAAAGGTATTCCAGACCCCCTCTTTGTTAGTTCATCTGCTGTTTCATTTCCTTCTATTCCAGTGATTTATCAAGAGCTCAATGCTTTAATGGCTGCTTGTCTATCTGTCATTATAATAATATTTTGTCCTCTGTATCCTTTATTAATATTGATGAAGATATAAGTAGGTGAAAAAATTAAAATAATTTTATTTTCTATATTAAAATGTTCCCAGTTTTAAGAGAAGGATTAAAAAATGACTTTTGTGCAAACCCCTTTTTCTCCGTTTTACCTGTAACATCTTATTGTATCGTAGAAAACGCTTTTTAGTGTTTGGTGGGCTTTTAATCGAGTGTGAATATTTTTTTACTGATAAAAAAAATAATGGCATATTATATGGTACATTTTAGATACCTGGGCATTTTAATTATTTTTATTAAAAGGGTCGGGTTGCCTTCAACAGTTCGAAAAAAAAAATAATGCACTGCCATTTGGTGGATATTGTTATTAATTTGGGTCTATTATAAATAGATTTTCTGGTTTTATAATGGTAAAATGATTTGAGACATATGGTATATTTTCAGTCGTTAGAATGACAGATTCAATATATTAGAATAATAAAAAGTCAAGATTTTATTATAAAAAAAAACAACGTTGGCTATTATCTGCATGAAATTCCAACAGATGAACAACATTAGCGTTGCAAGATTTTTTTGTCAGGGTAACATAATACGTAAATATTATTTTCTTCCCCAAACGTGATATCGAACGTTTAGGTATAAAGCAACAACAACGCTAAGCAGATTGTCAGTGGTGTTATAATTATAGTGAAAAGTGTTGCACGCGAACTGTTTGATCGTATCCGATTCCATCTCACTATATCACCTTTTGCACTTAGTTGTAATGGACTATGTATATCTTTGCTGATAAATTGTAGTAATCAAGCAGCGACGGAGGGTTAGACAAGCGATTGTTTCATTTACTACCCTTTATGCGATTAGAATATACGAGAAGAAACAATATTTTAATATAATCCGCAATTCAAATAGACAAAAAAATCAATCGAGGACGGTTCTTGTAATATATATATATATATATATATATATATATATATATAGAATATTCCAATAACAAACAAAGGCAACGTAAATATTGGAACGTTCTACAATTCTAACAACATGTCTGTGCATTATTTGTCTGGAATATCCCGCTATAAACCGACCCTATCCCAAGAAAATTGAAATGCAAGCCTGAATGCTGTTCAGATTCATCTAAAAGCAACGCCCTAGGTGGGTTGTAACTTTACCATACAAATGTTATTTTCATTCCGTGCACAGTGGATGTATGTTATGAACTTTTGACTGAAATCCATACAGATTTCTCGACACTCTATAAATAAATAAATAAATAAAAATCTATCTGCTTCTGTCAAACTTTATTTATATATTTTTCGAAATCAAATTATCTTAAAGTTAAAGTTTACGTTCATACATCATCAATTTCATCTCTTTTGTGTCGAGACCGTGGAAAGTTATGACGTGGCATTGGAATAACAGAGACCTCAAACTGTTGGTCATAAACACACTAAACTATCCTATCGTATTGTAGTATGAAAAATGTGCCTTCAATGTATATGAAATTGGATGGAGTTTCATGCGGCTGGTGAAAAATAACCGTGGCTTTTTTGGCGTAAAAGTCGAAAACGTAATGAAAATCGCTCTTTTATCATGATCTTCGAAGATATTTATTACTTCACACTATTTTTATATGCATTCTCCTTTCTACACTGCTCCACATCATTCTTATAGTGTATTTTTATCATATTGATTGCTTAAAACATGTCTGTACCAAATTAGGAGGACATTGTGCCCCCTTTAATGCCTACATTTTAACCTTCCAGCTTTCATATATTTCCAAAATTATCCTCTGTTTATTTTGTCTTCAAATCTGTATCTAAACAAATGACTTTTATTGACATTAAAGTTGTTTTAAAATGAAAATTTCCTTGAAAGTTCACTTAAGTAGAAAATCATGTATTCAATGACACTAGACAAACTATCGACAATATCTTTTTCGAACGCTGATTGATAGTTGGAGAACGTAGGAACAAAGCACTATAGAAATTGGGTAAACAGGCTCACAATTACTCGTCAGCGCATACAGTCAAGATGCTGGATGCTGGCACAACTCTGTGTGTAATTAGACCATGTAATTAAGTGTTTCGGATCGCAGAGAGCTGAAATTCTTGTGTATCTGTTTCTCAGAGAGAGAATCCGACGTTCAAAGGAATAATAAGGATAAAAAAATAATGAGTATGAGTCAAGTTTTTTTGGGTATTTTATTGCGACTATTTCGAATTTCAATAAATACAGTATAAACTTTTTTATCGTCGTCTTCCAGAAATATCCCTCTCTGGAGTCAATTTTCTGTACTTCAAATAAAAATATATCGGAGTTTTATGTATATTTATATTTTTCGTTTGCCGCTCTATATGTCGATATCGTTATAAATTTGAAATCTGTCAACCTCTAATCTTTGATAAACCATTATTTAGAATTATTATGTGTGTGCTCGATATTTATGTGCTATTTATCACTCTTGACATTTCCAACAGTGCTTTTCTTGTAAATTTGTTTTCTCACAGCAACTCAAACACTTCACACTAAGCAGGAGACTTTTAAGCCTCTTTTATTATTTTATATCCTATTCTTATTGTTTCATATCCCTAAAAAAGAATTTTTTGCTCTTAGTTTTGTTTGTGAAGTCAATTCATTCATCATTTTTTAGGTTGTGCTCAACACTTGAACTGAATCTTTGTACCTCTACTATCAAAAACTGTATGTGAGTACCCAGGCTCACTAACTTTGCCCATCCTGTGCAGATGCTTACTTAGGGTATAGTTTTAAGTCACCAGGTCGTTTCTGAAGTTCACACAGCTCTTAATTCCGACGGGAATATTTTTTGATAAGTACTACAATTGTCCATAGACGGATTTGAAAAGAATCGCAGCTTATTTGAAACTCACATGTGTTTGAAATTAATTGAACTGAAAATAAATTCCCCCAACTCTTCAAGCCAACTGTTACATTTTTTTTGTTCAACAAGCGAAACAGAAAGAAAAAAAAAACGAAATGTCAGTCTCAAGCACCTACCTACCTATCCAAAAAGAGAATTCGACCTCTTAAAGCGGCAGTCACAACTCTCCACCCATTCCCCACGTGAAATCATCGAATTTCAGTGTAGTCTCCGGATGTGGCTCTTATTCCGGAAGTGACACAACAGCGTTGGGCGGTCATGGGCGGCTCTGCAACGGCAGTTTGTTTACATTTTGTATTTACGGCCTTTCCATCGGAATTGTAACAATGGCCGAGTGCTTTTGTTTGAAAGAATGAGTTATGGTAGGGTTAGAGGTCGCTGTCATTTGTTGCGTTGATGCGCTGACAATCTAATAAACGAAGATTCTAAGTTAGATTGCAATTGTTTCACAAGTTTCGAAACAATGACGAAATTTATTTGTGATTTAATCTACATATAGATATAACTTTGTTTCAATTCGGGTACTGACAGTTGACGATAAATGTTTACATTGAAAAATTAATAAAAAACAAAAATCTATCTGTAATATTTTCCTTATTTAATTATTGTTTAAAGTAGACAACGAAAAATTTGTTGTTTTCGTTAGGAGTTAAAATGAATTGCTTTTCGTTATGAAACTCTTGTAATAATGAAAATTGCTCTTTTATCTGGATTTTCCGACGTATTTATTAACCTCCACGATTTCACACCACTCTTGACGTACTTCGCGTGAGTTTGCTTAGTTATTATAAATAATAAGAGTGTTGTTTTTTGTCGTCGGCGATACCTACTAGACAACCGTATGATTTGTAACAATTTTAATAAACGCAAAGGCGAAGAAAAACTATTGAAAATAATTAGATTTATTGTCAAAGTTTTCAGCCAATTTTCATGTAAAATTTTGCGCCAATTTCATGATCTTGGATCAATCTTGGACCCTATCTCAAAAATCTTGCAAAATTTTCGTCTCTATACCGAAAATTTTCATTGATATCTGTAATTTTTATTTTATTTTCCACCATAGCAGCTTCATCCCTTTTATTCCACCACTACGCACATCGAATTTGTATTACTACCATCCTCATGTATTACAAAGTGAGATATATTTCAAAGCACTTAATACAAGATGTGACTCAAATTCTAAACGGTTTCGACTGAGGGAAATAATATAAATGTATTGCGTAGTTGAAGATATAATTAAATTCTGTAAAGCTACATGTATTTCGTTCGAATTTGAGTAGATTTAAATGCGTATAAGGGTTTCGAAATTATTTTAAATCAAATTAATTATAAATAATTACAGCAATAACTTATATGGCTACCAAGAAACGCAACGTATACTCCAATCCATCCGAACATCCTCTTCTCAGCGCTACTATTAATTTTTCTTTATTTTTCTTCGTTTATTTTTCAATTCACAACGTCGGGTACAAATGTATATTAGAAATAAGATTAAAACTTTTAGTCCAGGGTAGAAGCCTTTAAAAATAATGAAAAGTGAAAAAAAATTATAATAGAATGAAACCCATTAGAAAATGAGGGAAATATGATAAAAATGAAAGGAAAAATAATTTACGGGCGATCTGAGGTTGGGAAGGGGATGGGGGTGAGTTTTTAAGGGTAAAAAACGGTTTTTCTCGATTTCCAGCAAAACTAAAAGTCCTATCGAAAAAAGTCGAATGGAAAAGTTGTAGATAATAAAAAGATCTAAAACTTTTGTATTTACACTTTTTTCACATAACCTCAAAATTTATGTGAAAAATTCAAAAAACCAAGTTTTTGGTTTTTTATTTTTATCTTTTACAAATTTTTTTTTTTTAACGAAATTTTGTGAAAACTTACCTTTTTATGTCCCAAATACGCTGTAATTTATTTAATTAAAAATATTTATTTTTTCACCTTATTTTGAACTAATATTGAAAAAACACCCTAATTTTCAATCGAAAATTCACCCGTCAAAATTACAGCTTTTTTCAAAAAGTTGGTGTGGTTTCTGTTCGTTGAAATCTCTACTTTCCGATGGTGAAAAAAAAAAATATATGTTACTATGGTAAATCTTCTCAGAAAACGCAAAAATTAAAAAAACTCGAATCCGTTTTTTGAATCATTATGTATAATTTTGAGCAATTTATTAAAATTTACACTTTAATTACTAGAAAAACGTAAGATTATAACATGAAATCTTACATTTTCCTAGATTATAACATGAAATCTTACATTTTCCTAGTAATTAATGTGAAAATTTTAATAAATTGCTCAAAATTATACATAATGATTCAAAAAACGGATTCGAGTTTTTTTAATTTTTGCGTTTTCTGAGAAGATTTACCATAGTAACATATATTTTTTTTTCACCATCGGAAAGTAGAGATTTCAACGAACAGAAACCACACCAACTTTTTGAAAAAAGCTGATATTTTGACGGGTGAATTTTCGATTGAAAATTAGGGTGTTTTTTCGATATTAATTCAAAATAAGGTGAAAAAATAAATATTTTTAATTAAATAAATTACAGCGTATTTGGGACATAAAAAGGTAAGTTTTCACAAAATTTGGTTAAAAAAAAAAAATTTTTGTAAAAGATAAAAATAAAAAACCAAAAACTTGGTTTTTTGAATTTTTCACATAAATTTTGAGGTTATGTGAAAAAAGTGTAAATACAAAAGTTTTAGATCTTTTTATTATCTACAACTTTTTCATTTGACTTTTTTCGATAGGACTTTTAGTTTTGCTGGAAATCGAGAAAAACCGTTTTTTACCCTTAAAAACTCACCCCCATCCCCTTCCCAATCTCAGATCGCCCGTAAATTATTTTTCCTTTCATTTTTATCATATTCCCCTCCTTTTCTAATGGGTTTCATCCTATTATGATTTTTTTTGGTTTTAAAAATTATCGACCCTGGACTATTTGAAATTTTTGTCGTTATTTATCATAGTAAATTGGATGTAACTGTAGTCGACTCTCTGAGATGCTATGACAAATTGAAACATAAGTTTATGTATTTGAGGATGCCAAACTCGTGTTTTTGCTTCTATTTTTGTTGTTTTGTGACTCTGGACTTAAGAGACTGATAAAGTTTCATTTTAACTCTAGCTGACTGAATAAAATTTATAGATAACTGTATATTTCAACTACCAATTCAAATTATTATAATCTCAGTGATTTACACACCTTTTAAATAAATATCCTTACACCTCATAATTCTGGAAATATCAAAAGAATGCAAATAAATTAAATAAGAAATACTAATAATATTTTGATTAATAGTAATACTGAAATAACACATATTATATGCGTGAAATTTCATCGCTAGTCATCGTAATATTTCTTCTAAAAATAACAGATGCTTGTCATAATCTGTTTGGTATGAAATATTAGTGAAATAAGACTTATTATTTCTTATTTCAATATGAATGGAGTGATAAATGTTTCAGTTGGAATAGAAGAAATATTTTTGGTGAATGATTAAATCTCGATTCTATTTTAGTACAGGAAAAAACAGTTTTATTATTCTTTTTTCTGTTAAGATTGCTTTGTCTATTGATTTTCCAGCCAGGCTATACAATTTTTCTTCATGAAGCCTCAATTACTTTGAATTTTTGAATGCTTTGTGTCAGGATGATAATCACAATTTACTTTCCTTATTTCTATTCTGACAAAAGAAACAAACGGCTCGGCTAATGATGAATTGTTTAACTTGGCTCGAACAATCTTCGAATTAACTGACATAATTTGTTTAATATCAAGACATCATTTCTATGAAAGACCCTTACCTTGATTGAATCAAATAGTTGAAAACTTGACATAAATATTCTTGCATTTGATAAAAAATGTCTCTAGAAAAAGTTATACCTCAGGTGCTGAGTAGGGGAGCGAGGGGCTTGTTGTAACAGGGGTAAGTAGTAACAGGCCCTTTTCACTAGGATCTTAAACGCTATTAAAGTATTTCTTTGACTCGATTTAACCTATAAACCGCGCCGCAACATGTTGTCATAGCCAATGTCCCACCGGCCGGTGCAATTTCGGTTTGCGTATTTAATATTGACTAATTTCAAACTTTCTATATCTTATTTCCATTCAAATTTATCTATCTCTGATAATGTGTAACAGTTTTTATGATTGCTAAATTGTTTAAATAGTTATCTTGATAAATGTTGAAAATCATACCATAGGGTTAGTTGTAACAAAATCCCGGGGCTTGTTGTAACGTGTTACTACATGCCACCAAATGTTGATTCTTACATAAGTATAATACTTTGTTAGATAGCTATTAAGAAGAGATAATTACGAGCATACTTTGAATAATTTAATTACTTACTGTGATTTAAAAGTGCCATGATGATTATAAGTAGTGTTTAACTAAATAAAACTGTTAATTACTCAATTTTTAAGTGTTGATTACTAAAAAAATGTATTTGAGTTGATTTTTCATAAGAATTACGTAATACTTACTTTAGAAAGATGTCAATTTAAAAAAAAAAACAAAGAATAAATGATTAGAGGTATTATTGTCGTTACTACTTGCCCCGGTAGATGTTACAACTTGCCCCAAGCACGAGGTAAGTTGTAACACCGCACTTCTTCTAGAAAATAATTGATTGTAAAATAATGACCAATAGGTATGGTATTATTTTTACTTGATTTGGTAGAGGAAGAGTTACAGTATTCATCCATCTTTATTTAGTAGAAATTTAATCAATAGATTTCAAGATATATTAGTTTTAATGAAAACTGTTACAACAAGCCCCTCGCTTCTCTACAGTAAAATTTTTGTCCCCAAAAAAATGTTCAGTTCATCCCCTATTTTGTTCCTCACTGCAACCTATTGAGGAGCCAACATAAAGGGGTAAATATTGCTCTTGACTGGTTTACTGGGGTTTTCCTGGCATTTCCATACCATTTTGTATAAAAATTAAAAAAAAATCAACGATATGCATGTCGATCAACATTATTTTTATCTCGATAAGATTGTCAATTGCCATATCGGATTAATTCTGATGGCGAGGTAAAAATAATCTTGCTAGATACAACATCTGGCTGTATCATCAAAAAATCCATCCCAAATCAAAAGATTTTGAATTAAAATTTATCGGTTTTTATCGAAAAATATCAAAGCTGTTTCAGTTCCAGATCTCTCTTTGATATTTGATGATTCATAATTTATTTTGATACAAACGAAATCATAACCGAATTCTGTCTCGATGAATCGTCATATTTATATACCAGGTATAAATAAAAATTCGATTTTATTTCAAATATTAGAAGAGTAACTTGACTCCGAAACTTTGTCACCCGTAAAATAAATAATTTACCATTTTATCATCTCAAATTTTTCTTATAATCATTTCCGCGCCTATGATTAAGATTCATAAAACTCTAGATATTAAAAACTGGGTACCGGAAATTCGTTGACAGTTATATTCATGGAAATAGCACGAGAAAAAAAAACCCCACCCACATTCAATATAGAACGACGTGCAGTATATCTGTCTGCGTTTATTTATTCCAGACTCTGTAGTTCATGAACATTATAATCAACATTAACACCCCATTAACAGTCCACTTCATGAATTTATTGAAACTCACACTCATAGGAGGCCGCCGAATATTTTAGACATATGGTAGAATGACTTTTATTACTCTGGTAGACGACAATTTTTTAAATTATCTATAGTAACTACATGTCTTATTATTAATTGAGCAAAACCTCTGTCAAAATAACATTTGCCAATGAAAATGCTTGGTTTTCATCCAAGTTTTTTTTTATTCCTGCTGCCCCTTTTTCTTTTAACTCTCAGTATTTTTCTTTTTCCTCTTCTCTTTAAATATTTGCCTGGTTTGTCTTGTTCATATCTTTTTTCTCTTATTTCAACTTCTCCAATAACTACACCAAGTTAATAAATTTTGTTTTTACTTTCTCTTCTTCTACTGTCCCTTCTTCGATCTGCGTTAGTCCCATCCTTATCTTTAGTTGGGTCATCCAAACTATATTATCTTGTCCCCTTTATTGGTCGACTCTGATATTTCTTTGAGTTCATTTAAACTATTTAATAGGAATCTTAATAATTATTTTTCTGCAGATGTTTGCATTTGCATTTATCATTTTTATTGAGCCAACAAATAATTCAAAGAAAATGTGAAATTGATGAATATATGCTATTTATTGTCGAGATTATTATAGAGAAACATAAATTGCTCTCGGGCTTTAATTAGATTCGATGAATTACAGTTCTTTGATGGTTTTTTTTCGTGTGGTTTAAGTCGTTCTTTATTTCTGTGGTAAATATGGAAGTTTAATAAGGCATCTTTAGAGGTTCTTGGTCTAGTGTAAATTGAATTTTCGAGTGTTTATCAATAACCAATAAAAATATTCACTATTAGGTCTTCTAGCAGATTTTCTTTTTAATATTAACTTTCAAGTAGGATAATTTGTATAAAATAAAAATAAAAAAAATTAATTTCCTTTATCCCCGATATATTTTTCATCTTATCTTTCTTTCATTAAATTTCAACTTGGTAATAACATTTTGAGAAATACACAGGAAATTGAATGAGTTTCTTTCGTGCTTCTAATTTCATTAAAATCACAAGTCTCAGTTTCTTTAGAGCGATCTTTAAAAAAATGTCTCTATTAAATGATAACGAGATAAAAAATAAAGTACAAGATTAATTTAGACTGTCAAAATAAAGTAATAGGATCACAATATTTTCTATAAAAGTTAAAATATCCATACAGTTTTGTTTTTTGAATTCCTTAAGAAGTTTTTAAAAGAAGCTGCAAAAAAGCGCTAAAAATCATTCGGACACTGAATGACAAATGATATTTTTTAGACGACTTCCAGTAGCGTACAGTCTTCTTTCCTTTGCTATGGCAGGCACCTTGAAAATAATGTCCCAGATTTTTCTTTGTTATTAGATGTAATTCTAGTGAGATGAATTAACTTAAGACCTTCTCTTACTTTTGTTTTTATAGCTTGCTTCAAAACTTTCGTGTCTAAAATATATATTTTTATAAAATACGACGCCACTGTGTTAAACTCAGTCACATTTGTGATGAGAATCTTTCTTTCTCTATTCACAAAACCAAAAAATCTGTCTTTGATGTTCTTAAATGTTCACACATCTTCTTACTGAAGCAGGGTCGTTTATATCGCATTTCCAAGTCATTGAAAAACAATGCAGGTATTTTCTTGAAATGTGCGGGAGCCGAATTCCGAAAAAAAAAACCACGAAAATAGTTCGGAGAACAAAAGACACAAAGTATTTGTTATTCTTTCAGAGTGACTGAAGGTTATTTAATTGGAGACGAGTTGGTTTTTTGTTTTTAAACATTTTACGGCGTTTTAAAAAATGAAACTTAAAATATATTGACATTTGACAATTATGTTTTCGTAATAATAGTGTTCTGCTAGTAAAAAAAGGACGTTTCGATGAGGAAATGAAGCAAATTTCAGCACTGTTTGTATAATTGAATTTCATTACTTAATGAAAGTCGAATGCGAATTATTTCCTTTGAAAAGTTTCAACACAACTATTAAGAAAGTGTTCAAAAGCGTCTATTCATTAATTTAGTCGATGTAAATTATTTTAATTAAATGAAACTTCAACGCCATAAAGAGTTATCAAAATATAGAAAATAGAAAATCTCATTTCCAACTATATATTTGAAAATGGAATTTTTCCTTGTCGATTTGAATACGTGTTAGGTTGAATCTTTTGTCGTTAAAAAGGTCGAAAGTCGTCCAATTTACACAGTATGTATAATACGAAATTGTAAAAGTTTAAAGCCTTCTCCACTATAAATGGGTATTCGGGAATAAACCTATTTGTACTGAAAACTGTGAAAGACTAGATTGGATTCCGACTGAACTCAAATTTCGGTACCTTTATCCATTTTCTGAACGAAACTTTAGAAAAGTTTAACTATGTTGAATGGAATTTCACAATTGAAATATACAGAGAGTTATAAATAAACTAATCCTATTGTTTTAAAAGATAAAATTGCATGTTTACTATAAAACGCCATCTGTTTGAATCATCTACAAACTCCTAGCTATTCGTGATATTCGATTATAACCCTGTAATATTCAGAAATGAAATGCAAATTGTACCAGGAAGTTACGGTTTATGCAAAATATCGTATCGAAAATTTATCACTGGTCTTCTCGGATTCCAATTATTAGTGCACTGGGAATGTCTCATCAATAAAACCGTATTGCTTGATCAGTTCGTTAGAGGCCATAATATGCTTCGTTCCAAGATAGTTAGGTCGAAATGACTGATTTAAGACCAAAATTAACAATGGGATCCAAATAACATTACTATAAACTTGGAAAGAATGTCATTGAATGGTACACAAACGGCTGAAAAGCAATAGGAGGAACTGGGATAGGAGTTTTCGGGCCAGGAATCAAACACTTTGCAAGCTTGGGAAAGGTTTATCATATTGTCGAATAGTCAAGCAGCCATTAAAGCTCTGAGCTCTTGTGTAAATCAGTTCCAAACAGTAATTTTTATAATGTATACTTTTTAAATAAATTATAGAATTAGTTGAACAAACTCATGAATAATTGCCGTGATTGTCATGGATAGGGAAACATTCCAATTATACTATATACGTATGTACCACTGAGTAAATTTGTAAACTAGTCAATATTTAATTTACACCGGACTATCGAATATATCCGATTCAGATGGGAATGAATTTCAATTACTAGCGGCGTGACATGGTAAATACAGAGTGTTCAACTGATACGGTAATCAAAACCCTACATGATTCTTGACTTAATCGCCTCCACATTCTATACTCTATATTTATTTTTCATATTCTCAAAGCTATCATAAAATTTACCTTCCGTATTACGCATCATTCCTATAAAATGGAAAGTATAGTTGAATTTTTTCAAATTGTTCAGGACTTGAACCAACTCATCATTTGAAACTCGCTCAAAAATCTCATCATTCCACTGACAAACCCTTCCGTATCAGAGATGAACACATAACTTATTAAACTGAATCATTCTTTTGGCAGACAGTTTTCATTTATAATGTATGTGATATTAATTGAAAATTTAACTGGTTTGTTATATGCTTTTTTAACTTAAAAAAGGATTCACTCTCTCTAACTAAAATGATCTTTTTGATTCATATTAATGTGTTGAAGGGCTTTTATCTTCTTACTGCTATAAAACCCTTTGAAAACTTGAAGTATATAAAATATTAACGTAGGCCACAAACTTCAAAAACTTTATTGGATTACTTACTGGCAAAACCATCATATATATTTAATGAACTTACATATTATATATATTTTAAGTTGATGTACTGAATATGTGAAACCGTGGCTCTTGTTAAAACTGAGGGATGCTTTGAGGGCGCTTTCTATGGGATTTACATCTCATTCATTGAGGTATTTAAAACTTATAGAGTACACGAACATGATTTTATTTTAAATAAACTAAAAAGTGGAAAATAATTCTTAATTTTAGCAAGAAGTTTACCTTGATTCAAAATTATGATTCAATGGACTTTTTTCTTGAACTAAGAAAAGTTTTGCAGCTATTCTAATATTTGAAGTTTTTTTTTCAAATGATAAACTTGGGGTATCAAAATTTATTCATTTTATTCATGAAGTTGTGGATTGAAATTTTAAGTGGTAGTCAGTTTGATATATTATATTGGACAATTTTGTAATTCCCTTGTTTACGGTATGTTTTTGGAGAGAAATTTTCGTGGTATCGACGATGTTGCGAAGAGATTATTGTTTTCATCATTTAACTCCCCATTGGGGTGACAGCTTGAAGGTGACAGCTAACTCTGGCATACACAGAGAACCATAATGAATGCTTACATATCATTTTAGAAACAAATTTTAGCCTACAAATCCCATTTGAGCCTGCATGTATTCCTTTTTTCAAGATAGACTACCTACCCTTTTTTAGCTGTAAGTTCTACTATAAATTATTGTCTGCTAAGCAAAAAGATGCGTGAGTCTATGAAAAATGTTAACGAAGCAATTTCTCGACTATCTCACACGAGATCGAAGGGAAATACTTTGTTAATTTCATGATAGCGTTATGGACTATTAAAAGATCATTTTATTCGTAAAGATTGTTAAGTAAAAGTGAGAATCTCCTAGTTGAAATCCTGTTTTTCATATAAAAAAATGTTGTTTTTTTTAGTTGAATTATGTAGAATCACGCCAAGGTGGAACGTTAATAAGTGCTTAGCTTATGTAAATTAATGATAATTATAGTTCATGTGAAAAAACAACACAGTGATGATAAGTGCAAATAAAGATATTGCTTCAGTTCTATATAGAATACGCAAATCTACACAGAAATTAACAATATGTTGGCGTCCGCGTTCAAGATTTAAGTTTGCAATTGGTAGTTCAGGTATAAACCAATCAAAATGAAAATTATGCAATACATAAGAAACGTAATTATTACATTTTTACGTGATTTTTACGAGCTCCGTGGGTGTTTTTTCAAGATCTATCAAAATTGTCAAATAACTTATCTAGTGGCTCGATCACGCAAGTTCCCTCATTGTAGGTAAATATAAAATAGACCAATACTTGAACATACTATCAGATGAGTTCAATAAAACTTGTAATATTCATAACTGACGCTCAGCTTTTAAAATAAACATTCAAAATTATATTACAATATAATCTAATTCTATTTTTATATCTAAAATGTAAATCCGTTTTTCACTCCAACCCCTTTTAGTACTTAATTATTCAAGCCTTATTTTCTAGAATTTCCATTAAAAGTCCTGAATTACAAAATATAAAATATATTATCAAGTTTGACTGGTTTCCATAATTCATCAAAAACCTTCCCAGTGGAACTTTAAAGTTACAACTTTTAGAAAATCAGGGAGACACTGGCACTGAAGACAGCATTTTTAACAAGGATAATTTTTTCTCCATACATTTTTTTCCACATCTATTCAGCTGAAAGGTAAGCTCAAACTGCAACTACCTCTAGGTTTTGAATTCTTTGTCAGTGATACTAGAAATTTTTAAATTCCAAGATTAGAATGAATTGAGCAGTATATTTCAGTGACTTAGAAACTTCTAATCCCCCAGAAACTGCGTAAAAAAGCTTTTTAAAAACGATACAATCTCTTTCGATTACAAAGAAATGAAGATAGATTACAATTTTTCTTAAAGCCTAATCCTGTCCTGCTTTTTTCTCCCCATAACTCCTGTAAAACGGTTCCCGGTTAGCAAGTTGGCTAGGCAATGAATTAGACTTTAAACCAACATAACTAAATTTAGCAGAAAGCTTTAACGGTTGCGTTATAAACGATTATGTCTCTTGTTCGAGTTGTATAAGTTGGGCCCGTTTTGGACCCTTATTATTGGACAGTTTATTAGGTCTAACGAGAAGTCCATCGATTAGGTTCACGTATAGAGAGAAAGAGAGATACATTCTCAGTTTACTATATGAATTAATAATGTGATATGTATCGTGACAAGATGTTCTTAGACGTAAACGGTAGAAAATTGGATATTTATATTTATTTCGCTTAGAAAAACATTAATTACGTCGAAAAGAATCATCAATTTATATTTACTGCTGGAAACATCTCAGGACTCAAACCTTTATATTTTCTTAATTATTATTGTTATATAAATATTTTCTTTTGTTTCAGGAAAATACTCTTCGTCCACTCTACATTTACTATGGTAAGTCTTCACTATTTTTACTAAAATTGACTGGGGTTTATTTAGCGTTGTCTAAAAGTCACTAAAAGAAAAATATGTATACATTATAAAATTTTACAGTTAAAATTATAATTCACGGTGATTTTATATGAAGCAATCTTTTGTGTAATTCCGTTATCGTTGTGCTTGTTATTTTTGAAATTAAATATATTAAAAGTGCTCATCATGTCGTTTCGAGGAAGTTTATTATCATTGTGAAGAGTAATTCATGTATACAAAATGACTACAATGAAGTGTGGACTACTGCAAATTTCACGGGACACTGACAATACCATAAAATTATGCGTAGAACATTGAAAATAAGACAATGTACGGAAACGTTGAAGACACGAGTTTTACTTTATAAATTTCTACTTGTCAAGTACTTTTATTACTTGATAAATTGCTTGAAACTTTATTTAAACTTCCTTCAAGGACGACTCTGATATTTTCTATTGACGAAAAGTCATATTACAATTCCAACAACTCTGCTAGTTGAAGTTTTACTACTTTCCTGTATATGCTTGGTAATTTTCACCACCAAAAGTTATAATACTAGCTTTGTTACAATGTATTTCACGTAAATTGGAACCTCAAACTCTAAAATTATAAACATTTAAGGTAGTTGTCGTTGTTGAGAAATATCGTCGAAAAATTCAAAAATTTTGAATACAAAAAAAAGTGTTTTGAAAAGCAGAATAACTTCAAATAACCGCAGTTTGATTTTAAGAATCTAATTATCGAGCTTCATTGCTTTTAATTTGACATAAATTAATTCCTGAGAATAAAACGCAGTTTGCATAAACAATGTCATTACCCACGGCAATTATTTTAATATGGAGTGAATCGTTATTTTGTAGCATGTAACGTTAATTAACGCCAATAAAGTTGAAAGGACAGATGCGACTCTTGATGTAAATTACAAAAACGAATACAAAAATTAAAAGTTGACAGTTATCTAGATCTCGCATCATTTCGAACAAGTATAGTTCGTTAAAGATAATTTTTGGAATATTGAAATTAAAGATAATATTTTTGGAAATTTGACCACATTAATATAAAAATCTTAGACATTTTAATCTACTTAAATAGTTTCCAAGTTGAAATTTCAAGGATGGGCCTAAAAATATACCGTTTTAATACAGTGCCTAGTCTATTTTGGGATACGGATATTCCAAATTTGATTTGCCCTGTATATTCAGTCATTATAGTTCTCTTCTATTTAATACGAGCTCAAAATTTCATGTAGTCCAAAAGGAAGCCAATTACGACTAGCAATTTACGAAGTATTTTGCCGTTTTTAGATTTTTAGGATACTCTGTATAATACCCAGTTTGTTATTATCAATAATAATTGCCAAATTTAGTAAACAGAAGCGATTGTTTTTGAAATATAATTTAAAAAAAAAAGTGATTAGTGGGCAGTACAGAATGGCGAATGTTTTTGTTGGCCTAATTGAGTTTTGTTGTTCCAATATTATTTAAGGTTATAAATTAAAATAGAGGTGAGGTCCTTTGATAAAAAATGATGTTTTAATTATATACAGCGGTATTTTCAACATTCTCATTAACGTTGTAAATTGATTTATTTTTTAAATCTTTAATTAGTTACATGTAAATATACGGTTAGTAGAAACTTGTTCCGTTTACATATTTTTCACTATTTGTTCGATTTTCCATTCCGTCGTGAAAATTATTCAATCGAAACAAACTTTTCCTTTGAAAATCCAGAAAAAATATTCGAACAGATGTTGTTTCATGGTGATAGCTTTTCTTTTTTCCCCGAATATCTTATAAATATATACATTTCTAAAGTTTAACTGGAATACATGTTTTCCGTGAAAACTTTTTCGAAATGATGGCTACAAGGTTGAATATTTTGATAAATTAACATATTCTTATACAAGGTTTCAAAAAACACAAGCTTTTTAAGACAGTTTAGACTATTACTATTATTTTCTTCAATTTATTCGACACAAAGAGATTTTTTCTTTCGCTCATCGATCAACCAGACTCATTTTCAAGCTAGACACGATTTGTAACAGACCAAATACTGAAACACGTTAATCACGGTCAGTTACATGGACGCATATAACACTCGTCTACATATTCGACCATTAATACGGCATGACACAAAATTTAAAAAAGGCCATATAAACGATCTGATTGATTAACGTATCATAAATAATATAGTCAGTCGGTCTTAATTACTTTTTCTTACGTTATTATCACTTCAGGCTGTATCTACCTTAAATATTTTGAGTCTCACCCCGGTAAAACTGTTTGAAAAACTCACAATTTTTATGATAAAATTGTGAATATTAGTAATGAATATATTCTAATGAAAAATATATTTTCCCAAAGAAAGAAATAATGAAATTACATGCGAAAAACTCTCTTGAAATTAAATACGAGTGAGAAATTTTCCGGAATATTTGAATATTTTATTTTCAAGCGTGTATATAAAGTTTCTTCCCTGGAGAAGAGGGAGGAAATGAGCGAAACACTTATGGCGTTAAAAACAATTATTATTTTTTACTCATAGCTTGAACTACATGGAAATCCTTCCAAAAATTACGATAGAAATAATCATATACTGGGTATTTCCTTAGATAGAACTATTCCTCTGAAATTATTTTATGTTCTCCACACCTTCATCCCGGTAGTTATTATTATGACGCATCTAAAACTGACACAAAATTTGAGATAGCGTGTCTGTAAGACATTTTCCTTAACATGTCATTACTCGTTACCAACATTACCTAGAAACTTTTATAAGAGCAATTTGTGGGATAAAAGCAGAACCCAAATTTACGAAATAATACACCATAAAACTCCTAATCACACCATCCCCATAGCCACGCACGTAAGGGTAGTTACAAGAACATTAAAGAGTACATATATGGCTGCTAGATATTATGTAGATTTTATAATAAAAATGTTATAAATAAAATTTAATTTATACTATATATTTCCATTTTTAAATAAAAACTTCCGTATTCCTGGAAAGTGTCACGATTTTAATATTTCCGAGCACTTTATCTGAAAAATTAAAAATCCACTCGTCCATTCGCCGTCACCGAGCACATAGTATACTCCAATACGCCCTCTTCATTCCTTTCTGTATATCCAACTATCCCGGAATAGAGCCATTTTACAAACCATTCATCCAGACCGTTTTAGATGGGAACAAAACATGCCAAAGGCAAACTTTTCTTCACAGATGAATTGTTCTCATACATCAACATAAATTGGACCATTTTCTACTTTTCTCAAGAAAAATTATAAACCCATTTTCATAGAACACTGGCTATTTAACATGGTCAAATTAACTGGGTATGAAATCGACTAAAATTAAAAGAAAATGAGAGAAAGTGAAACAAATTTAAATACGAGTACATGGAAATAGATGAAAAATTATGATTTCTCTTGTCATTAACCTTTCAATTATCATCTGAATACCTTTAAATCGAAATAACACGTCCGTTTTTTGTGACCCACTTTTGTTCAGGTAGCGATCGTAAAGCTGTCATAAATTATATAATTTATAGAAAACTTTTATGTTTAAAATCTAATGAAAATTGTAATATTTACGACTTGAAACGGACATTTATACTGACAAGCAGTTATGATGGAATTTACTAACCAGGCTGTGTCAACTGAACAATAGATATATGTTTATTTATTTCAAATAAAAATAGGAAATGAAAATTTGATTTATGAACGTTTCTAGATTGTTTGTTTCATTTTATAGCGCTATATTTCGTGAAAAGGATTATCTACAGGTATAAATTATAAAACAAATTTCTTCCTAGATTTGGAGATGTTTCATCCTGTAAATTTCCAATGTAGTTCTTGTAGATTTAAGATTTCATATCTTTTCATATTTACCTTGGAAATCTCGTATGTTTCCAACTTATCTTCAATACAATGTTTTACATCAAGTCGATATCTCGAGAGCCCATCTCGGAAAAGCCGTACACGAGATTTTTTCCTCGAAAACCGCTGGAGTTCTTAAGATTCAACACAAGAACATATGAACTTCACTTTGGAGTGTTTTTACCACATTTCACAGGACTTAAGTGAACTAGAATTTGTTAACGTCGTGCATTTTTCTCAATAGTGCCCTTCAAATGTGTTTTCCACTCTTTTCGAGACGTTTTCCCCTAAGCCGAATCGCTTTCTTGATTACGTTTAGGAATAAAATAAAACTTCGGAGAATAACCGTGAAAATTTAAAACTACCTACGTAACAAATAATGATATAACCGAAGTACTACACTGAAAATTTGCAATTATTGTAATTACAATCCAGATGTTCACAGTTACCCGAAGGGTACCGTTGAAAAAAAAAACAGTGTCCCGTGAAGTACTTATTTGGCGTACATTGCCTCGCCCTTAGGTGTTCAACTACGGTGAAGAAAATCGGTATTTTAAAATGAATGCTTTGAATTTCAACTAGAATTACACACTGCAAACTGCATTTTTATTAAATTCGGTAGGTAGTAGTAATTTGGAAAGCTTGTTACTTCAACAAACTATCATACAGGGTGGAAACCTGCTTCCAGGCATCTCCCAAAACTGTCATAGCCTATCTGGTACCACTCTAGTGTCAGGCCAAGGAGAAAGATCAAATAGTCTGAGTACGACCCTTTTGGAACAATCTCCCAATCTAATAACTTTCAGCGGTGTTTGAGGTTTCTTAAAATCCTCCTCTTAGTTCAAAAACAAGGTATAGTTTCTTGAGCCTAAGCCAAGACTCAAAGTCTCTGGCTAGGAGTTACCTTGTATAAGATTTTATAGATGTGATGAGTCGATATTATATGGGAATAAATTCTAACTAGAGGATTATGTAAATTCCATGTGAAAGTTTATACAAAGTGAGGCTTCCGAGGAAGTTTTACAAAAGTTTTAGTAAAGCAAAACAGAGGTGGTGTAACTAATAATAAAATAATGGAACAAGTCTTTCTCTATAGATTATGCTCACAAGCTGAAACTGTATAGAGGAAAGTTTCAACACCACGATGGAAGTAACAATTCGGATGAAGTGCTTGTTGATTTTCTACTAGTTTTGTTTATTTACTCAGTAACTAGAGTAGTTGTTAGATAGTTGAAGATAAATAATGAAAAATAACAACTATCAATATCATTTTAGGCGCGACTGTATTTTTGTGGTCGAAAAAATTAACAAGGCTGATAGTGACAGAAAATATTTCTGTTTCAATTACGGAGGTGTCGACATGATGGATTGATTGCAAGTCGATACACTTGCCGGAGAAAATATATCACTCTATAGTATCGATGTCCTCAAATATGTCATTGAAAATTAACAATTTCATTGAAATTATCTGATACACTTTTCCAAAAAATTAACGCATCACTTATTAGATCAATTTTTTTTAAATCTCTTCAAATTATTCATACCACGCTCATGGTAGACTTTTTTCCTGGTTCTATTTATTGTATTTCGACTTTAAACGTGTATTTTTAAATTATTTATATTTATATTATCGTCACTCTGTTTTTTTTCCAATTTTTTCAACATATTTATATAGAATATTCGAATGTACCTTTTTAAATCTGCGTAAAAGAATGAAAAAATTGAAACGCCTGCAGGTAACAACAGTGTTCCATTCTATCCTTTTTGCTTTCACATATCTAGTACACAACAAAATTTCGAGATTGTAAATTTAATTTAATTTTGTTGTTGAGTTTAAATGAACAAGTCAAAATTTTCTTTGTAATTAAAAATTGGTAAAAAACTAACGTGGTTTAAAATATACAAAGAGTTTTTTGTACAGAAAACAAAGACAAATTAAATGCTTTTTTAATATCCAAACAGAACTAGAGTAACCCTGAAGATAAACTACTAATATCTATATACATAGAGAAATTTTTTGTTCATCTAAATATTTACAAAGTTTAATAGGCATCAACCGAGTCTTATATAAATTTATGCTAATTAAGCTGTTGAAATTACCCCCAAAAACTTAAAAGCCCCTTGCATTCTTTAAGACAAACGCGCTCTACCTGCATAGTAAACCAACAAAGAACAATCTCAACTTAGTTAAACTGAAAACTGCGAAGTCACCATACTTCACTAATTGGCCGGAAGTTTTCAACTTTCAACTGATCCAAAAAAAAACGGTTTATTAGAAATGGGGTTTATTTTAAGAAATCTTTGTCTCTAGAGACACAATTTTAAATAAATTCTTCTCAGGTATTAAACCAAACCACGATGACCATCTTCTATCTTCAATTCAATCATTAAATAGGTAATTTGCATTGAAACAATTCCTTATACCTAACATCCAATAAAGATTATGTTACCTATAGCTTACAAATTCAACCCTGAGGTCAAGTTAAGGCTAATACCTCACCAATTATTCAGGATAAGAGATGCATTCGATTTTCTCGACTAAAATCTTCTCGTTCAATTACGTAGAGTCCTTAAAAGCTACAATACGAGGATTTGACAAAAATTTCTTTTTAAATATTACATTTTTATGTTCAAAACAATCTATTTTTATCCATTTACCTGAACCATATCATTACGACCCTCGAAAAGCTTACGTCGTAATTCAATAATGGCCCTACATTCAACTATCCTTTCTATCTTGATTAAATTATTCTATAATTTCATCACCTCGAGTAAACTTGTATTTCTCACGCAAACTAATCAAAAGCTCTGCCCAATAACAATTTAACCGCTTAAACTGATCCTAGTAGGTAATATTATCGGAATCACCGTTTAAAACATACCGGGCAGAATTTCTGATGAGAAACGTAAATGTTTTTAAAATCTCCCTAATATGTTAGAGGTAGTAGAGAAATTATTAGTTTTAGGAAACATACAGCGATTATAGTAAATGTCCAGTATCTGCATAAATCTTATTATTTCTGGGTAAGAGTCTAAAAGAGGATTCCTGTTGGATAAAAGGGGCTTCCAATCCATCTTCTGGGAAGTAAACGCATAGCTAATATTATGAATTTTTCTTTATATAAAGTTATGTAAAATAAATGTATTGCTTTCGAAGATTTAAATTCGCAATTGCGAGAATGACTATATAAACTAAAGTGGAAATCCAGTATCGCGAAATCCTTTCCACCTATCATCTCTTTCCTTATAAATTCCGAAATGAGATTCTGGAAGGAAAACTTACTAACTTCCACGATAAATCAAGCGAGCCCACTTCGTTCAAAACTTATGCAAATTCTAGATCACATTTTCTTGCCATGGCAGTGAAAATAAACATCATTGACTTCATTTCAAGTCGCCATAATTTTCTCTCTTGGAAAGCGAAATATTCCACTTCGCGACTGGAATATTCATACGCGAAGGAAAAATCGGGAAAGTTTACCAATAATCATAAAAACCACGCGGTTTAAGAGTGTACCACAGCTGAGCTGAGCTGAGGATGAGTTATAACGATTTTTATTACTTCCATTTTTTTTTATTATTTTCATCTTTCTTAAAATCATCTCAAATTAATATTTCATTAATATTTTCTCCCATCGGGTTATAAAGTCAAACCACGTTCCAATGCATCATCCTTTATATGCTCTATTTAGGGGTAATAGGTCACTTCGACGATATTCCGTAAAACGCAAAGACCTAATTACAGTAACAGTTTGACATTTTCCACAAAAAGGAATAACGAAAGGTGGCGGTAGTAGTAGAGGCAATGACTACGGGCAGTGTTCAGCTTCACCGCCTCCATCACTCTAATTGGAAGTGATCGAGTTTCTTTATTCCCTTTTCCTACTTCTTTAGGCCGATCAGAAAACTTTTAAAAACTTAAAATTTCCCAATATAACAAAATATAATAAAAACTACGAAAATTTTGGTTAATTTTTTTATAATAAGTTTAGAATTGTAGAGAAAAAATATGCTTGAAACTAATTTTGGGTTTTTTTATAATATCCAGCGACTGGTCTAAATATATTGAAGCAGAGTCAAAGTTGTCTATAAATAAAATGGAAATCGATCGCACAATTACCTTCTATTCCACTTGCAATTGGGAATACCATCATTGAATCGCACTGAACAAGAAAACCAAGAATCGAAATGGTCAATACTCAGTGAGCTTTGAATATATTTCCTTGATTGAAAAGCATCTGAATATTGAACTGTTTCAAATAGAGACAGTTGTCATTGTTTTTTTACTTTTATGAAAGTTGATTAAAGACAATTAAAACAGACAACATAAAGCGTCAGGATGTTTCCTATTATAAACATCTTCAAAATGAAATAATTGGAACAACATAAATCAACAGTTAAAACGTTGTAATCGATTTGGGGATTTTTTTTGTATTTTATTGAATTTTTTTAAGAATTAACAGACTTTACAAATGGAGAAATATTTTCATATCCAAAAATTACACTTTTTTGTTATGTTTTTTTGTAAAAACTTGTTTAAGAAACAGAAACTTTCAACTATATTTTCAGTAACAACATGCAACATACCAAACTAGGTAAAAGACTCTTCTGTACTCTGGAGACGCGTTAAAAATTAGGGACTCTCGAATTTCTCGGAAAAACTTTTCCACAGCACACTCTTTTTCGAACATGTTTTAACTAGCAAACTAGATCCAACTTATAATGAGCAAACAGTAAAACTTTGTAATGGTGACAATTTAGTTCACACAGGGTTTTTTCTAGATTCCAAGATATTTTCATCAACAAATTTATCAACCTGTACATAATTTTACTTAAAAGGTGCTTCATCATGTCTTGAAGAGTTCAAAATTGTTTCACAAGTTCACTTAGTGTACGTCCCAATATATTTACCAGTTATTCCAAGTCTGCATGAATAAATCAAATATAAAACATCTTGAGAGAAATTTTTAAAAAGTCTGCCTCGATGATGTCTGTATATTGTGAAAACTACTTTGAAAGTAATTTTTTATGGTGTATCAAACGGTTTTGTAGAAAACAATCTATTTCTTTCTGAATGCTGTAAAGTTTTAGAAAATATACCATTCTCTGAAACTTTAACTTTAGCTAGTATTAATGTTTAAAAATAAGAACACTTCAAGTTGCTATTTTATATAGTGTTACGAGTTTTGTCTGGAAAAACTTTATACCTACCTATGCGTGTTCTAAAAACAAAACACTAATAATCTGCAAATAAAACAAATAATTTACCCAATGATTCACTGCAAATCGATAACGCTTAACGCTATATACATTAGATATTGAGAATTAACATTTTTTTAGAAACTAGAATATGTTTTAGGTTGAAATAATTACCAGTGTTTGTTTGAAATTATTTTTATTTTTATTATTAGATTTATTGGAAATTCCGTCAGAGTTTCTATAATAAAATTCTTCTGCAACTGGCACTTATATACAGGGAAAAAAATAAGGATAAATCATTGTTCACATAAAAATAAAACAGCTGATATTGTATACGACAGTATATCATTTCCACTTCATAATTCGAACCCTTTTCCCCAGTTCATAAGCACCACTTTTCACGTGATATCAATAATTCTTTTGTTTTCAGACATATTATAGACCAGTCAATATTTTATAATTGAAATTTCGTTAGGTTATTGAATATCAGGAAGTGTTAATATTGGAAAAACTTGAATGTGTTTATACAATAATTTCCATATCTCTAACAATTTCAGAAGTATTTATTTGGTTCCAAACATTTGCATATAACTATTTATAATCCTTTCCATTTTTTTTATTACTTACTTTCGAAAAACCCTGTATATTCCTTTTCTTTTTTTGAAAAACAAATTTTTTTTACATCAAGTCTTAAAAATAGTCGTCAACAACTAGCCTGTAAGTTTCTTGTTTAGCGGCTAGGAACAAAGTGCATGGCTGGGTCTAGCACGCTTTGGGTTTCTGAAATCGATATTGAATTCGGTTCTCACTGCCTTAGGACTGCGACTGGCTATATCTGCTTCACAGTTTCCAGGGTATTTCTATTTCTCGGTTCTAAAAGCCATTTACAATTTCTTCATCGAAAAACTCATTTATGTACTTAATGTCTTCGATAATGATGGAAATTTTGTTTCTACGATCATAATTATCATTTTTACTTATCCTTTGAAGAATATACTGAATGTACTGCAATTTTTATGTCAGTTATAGAAGCTACTTACTCGATTTGTCTTTTTTTCAGACTTAAACATATCTTTGAATGCATTAGCCTATTTAGATATGGAAATGAATTCAAATTTTCTCGAAAAAGCTCATTTCATAAAATATAATCAACATTAAGTCCCTTAGCATAAGATGAAAGAAGAAGTAGGAAGTTCTGTAACAACTACTTTGACTTAGTTGAGGTGTAATTGAGTTAAATGCAACATTCACTTCATAATGGTGCTCAAAAATCTTGAAAGAGATAAGTTTATTTGACACTAAAGGTGTAGAAGAGGTTTTTGATAATTAATACTGTTTTTGTGATAATTTTTGGGTTAGGCACCCTTATTAAAAATATATAAAGTTATTTTCTATCAATTAAATCCAGTTTTTTTTGTAAAATCTCTCCTCTAATACCTTTCTTTGTTTGAAAAAATGAAACAAAAATATTGAATAAATTATTATTGTATACAGTTTACTATTGTAATCTCTCAATGTTAATATAATTTGAATATTCAAATTCACTATAAGCCTGCCTTCTGCATTTTAATTGTATTAAATTTATTCAAGTTTCCATGGCAACAATAACACATTATCATGAAGTAGTTCAAAATAGTCTAGAATATTTTTCAACAAATTCGATATCAAAGAAAAAGCTCGTAAAGTGCTCAATGACGACTTATCATTCATTCACTTTTTAATGGCGCAATGCTTTTAACAAAAGTTGAACGTCAGAAATTCTGATAGTGCACGTAGTTGTAATAAAATTGGAGAATAAGAAAGGGAACTCCTTTAGAATAATCAAGAAGTAACAGAGAAGCCAATTTAAATTTCAACATCGAGAGACAAAAGAGAAATTCGTACTTGACGATGTTACAAAAAGAATAAAAATAGACATTTTATATTGAATCTTTATAATGAGCTGTCACAGATAGATAACCATCAAATATTTATAATGTAAATTTGAAGTGACGTTATTTTATGGATTTTACAAAGTTTCGGGTTGGAATTTCACTGTAAAATGTAACTACTTTTCGGTGTAATATTGTAATATTTTAAAACTAGCGTTTTATATCCATCACCCAGCAGCAACATATGCTGCTGACTCTGCATATTTTCTAGAAAATAAATTGTGCTACGAGAAAACGAATTTATTTTTTAAAACAAAAAAGCCAAACGTTTTTTTCTATAATATATGATCAAAATAATAATTTATTCATCAAAAAAAATAATAGTATTAGCAAACTTACAGGGAAAATCAGACAAACACACGAGAAAAACCGCACGAAGTAAAATCACGTGAGTATTGAACTGAAGGTTGAACGTCCAAGAATGTATAATTCGCGATATACTTTTTAGCATATTTACCTATACAAGTCCTTGAAGGAAAGTATATTTAAAAAAATAACTCTATAAAGAAACTCACCCCCACATCACAAGCATTCTATTAGAACATAAATAACTCTCAGGTAAAGGTAGATATTCAAATTGATACGAGCTCCTTCGTTCAATTATTCCGCCTTAATGATCCAAATAGAACACGAGCATATTTATGCCATAATTCAAATTTAAATACACCCTAGCTAGGCATTCTCGGGCAACATATTACTCAAAGGATTCAAAGAGATTGAATTGAAAGATACCGTGATTACACTGTATCCCTTGAGGGACTAAAAACCTTTCGGGATATTTGAATACTTCTCCTTTTTGATATACATATATTGAATATCGTTATTCTACCGGGGCTATTCAGATATGTCAAATAACAACAATTAAAATTGTATCATTAATAATATCACCAATATAATAGAGCTATATCCTTTTCTTTTTTCCCTTAATCGAATCATCGAACTGAAACGAATAAATTGCAATTTTGTAATTGGGAAAAATTACTCAGCCATGATACAAAACTTGCCGTATACTAATTGGAAAAAACAAACATCCGTAAGTACATACAGAGATATAAAAGTAATGCGGAATTTGGATTAATTAAAATCAATCTTTTCAGAAAAAATGTCACCAACTATATTCGATATTTTAGAGATTTCAAAGGAATTTCAAATTGTTTGATTGTGTACTTTGATGATAAAGAAAAGTGATAATAGTATGGCCAACAATAAGTGGTTTTTTCTGACAAGAATGACAGTTAAGGTCTACTGTTTAAAACATAAGATTTTGCATGTTTTTTATCATTACTAACACCTTTCTTTATTAAAATAATGAATACACCCCCGAAGCGTATATCTTGGAATTTAAAATGAATTTGTAGCTGAATACTCAACATATCAGCGGCCAATATAGTTCTATGAACTCTTGGCATGTCACCATTTCATTTATGTTATTCAGTCACTAGTTATGTCAAATGTCATAATTGTGTATGTCCATTTTCGATTAGATTTTTGTAGCTCTTCTAATTAGCTGTATCTCTATTCTTCTTATTACTTTTTTCACTGACATTTGACAGAGCTAGTGACTGAATAACAGAAATGAAATGGTAACATTCCAAGAGTTCATAGAACTATATTGGCCAATTATATATTGAGTATTCAGCTAAAAAGTCGTTTTCAATTTCAAGATATACTCTTCGGGGGTGTATTCATTATTTTAATTGCACTACGCGACATTGTCTCAGATTCTAGACCTAATACGACCCTGACCTATCCCATATTTTAAATCTTCACCATGTGTATCTTCGACTCAGTGACGTACCGAGCGTTTTCGCCTACTAGGTATTCACTGACCCCCCTTATTTTATTTTACTTATTCCATTTAACGCTGTCGTTGCCACTGCACTGTCCGTCGAGGCAATAGACACCACTAGTCACTAGCAAGACTAATCTTGCCTCCTGTCTAACTCAATTTCGCTTTTTTATATTTTCTTTTTTTTTCAAGAAGAAATAAAAAAAAATGTTATTGCTAGATATTTATTTTATCATTGAGATTTATTTATAAAATATATTACACAAGATATCTACACTGTACAAGAAGAGGGATTGGTATTATCTAACCAACAAATTAATATAAATGTATAATAATAAAATAATAAATACAGGGGCATTTACAAAAGATAAACTATATATAGCACCAGTCAGACTACAAATTACAATATACAATTTTATAGAGTTCAATAAAATTTACACATATAAATACAAAAAAAATATATCCAACAACAAGAACGGTTATATTCGATGAGATTTAAGGAGATTTTTTAATTATAAGATGTCTTTCACAATTCTTGATATACGGGGTGTTTCATCGGGAACAAATAATCCAATGGAATACCCTGTATATATATATGAAGGTCCAGCTAAAATATACGTCTCATCAAATATGTATAAAAACCCGCGTAATGTGGATAAATTAGACCAACAACAATGACTCGACTATGTGGAAAAATTCAACTTCAACTTCTTCGAAAAAAAAATCACTTTTATTAAAAAAAATCAATCTTAGAATACTTTGGTTGGAAAACTAATAAAAAAATATGGCGCAGTCGATAGGATGAACGATTTTTTTTTGGAGGAAGTTGAAATAATAGCAGAAGAAATTAAATATTAAAAAACGTGCTTATATATCTACTTGCATCACAGACCTTTCGCGGCGTATTATTTTGTCCAATCCGGCAAATTTGCCGCAACGATTATTTATTCAAGAGCAGGGTTTTATATTTACGGTTATTCGACAACGTTATGGTGATATAATAAAAATATTACAACATCTATACAGTTTATAAACACACACGAAAGTGATAATAAATATTACTGATCCCTACTCGAATTTTCGGTTAATTGATTTCGCTGTAAATTCGATAAATTATTTAAAAAAAAACTATAAAGAGAAACCACACATATTTTTAGCGTTGGTTAATTGTTTTTAAAATAATGGGTTTTTAAATATAGATTTGCGGTCGGTCGTGAATTTCGATTTCGACAAATTAAATTAGTTATTTTTTTTTACTTTCCTGTTTATAACCGCGTTCAATTTTATTGCCGGTTAAGACTGCCGTTAGATTTTATATACAGGGTCAGCCAAAATATTTCAAACTACTTGTTGGCTACTTAAATATTAAATGAAAACTAATAAACGTTTGAAATTTCAACAGGAACCCAAAAGAAGTACGTACAAGAGGAACTGGATGTCAAGGAATAAAAGGAAGTGGATAGTTAGTCGAGAAGGTCCTAGAGGATGAAGAAAAATATGCAGTCAAGCCTTAGGCTTACATGGTAAGTAGATTTGTTATATATGAATAATTTTTTTAAAGCAGGGGTTGAAACAAAGATAATTTTGTACAGGGTTTTCCGTTAAAATTAAACAGTACAAAACTGTGATGGATTTCAGTGAATCACCTTAGTTTGCAGAATGTTGAAATTGTTTTTTTTTCACTTGGTTCGTTTTTAGTTTTTTTTTCCAATTGAATATCTTAGAAATGAATTAATTTATTTTGCGGTCTCGACGTTTCCAATATCTCGGTATTCCTAAAAGATACCGATTCTCTTTGTTTCAAAAAAAAATCCTCAAAAACGGTCACGCTTTTTCTTTATCTAGCGGCAATAAAAAAAAGAACCATCAACAGTAAAAAAAATGTACCATAACCATTACACATTTAGGACAGACGATTTTTGTGATTAGTCGACCCAAATGAGACACGGTTGATTAGATATAAATTTATAGTGTCATTGTTTCGTTTTTCCCCTTCGTTGAGTCTCTCGTTATTTTTGAGTTAATGATGGATGTCCCCGTCTTCATTATTTACAGCAAAATAATCAACTACAAAAGGCGAACGCAAACAACTAATGGAAAAACGATTATTCGTTTATGAATTATTATCGAAAAGGTTTTAATATTATTTGTCGTTAAAATTTTCTACCTGAGCAATACGAAAAGTATCTCAGATAATTCTGGTAATTATTTTCAGGTGAGTGGGAATTCTGACTCATGAAAACAAAGCAAGGATCAGTAATTTTTTTTATAAATTGAAATATTTTTACACGTATATCAACAACATTTGAATAAAAAACCCTTCGCTCTCCACTTTAACACACACTCCTACATACTCGAAAACCAACTAGTCACAGTCTAACAAAATCTGGCCGATCGGACTAGTAAAAATATGACTTCAAAAAAAAAACAATTCACAATATAAATGTCAATCAGGTCTTATAGGAAAAGATCAATCAGTATTTAAAAAAGATCCTAAATTCGTGCTTCTCGTTCTCAACGATTAAACCACACGAGAAATACCGATAGCATTATAACTACACTATTTACAGCGACCACAGGCGTTGAATTGAACCTGCTCAATCCTAAGGACTCCTCTACGACGGGACTACTGCTTCGGGATACTTTGCTTCGAGCAGCACCTTCTATGTGGTTTCCATCGAGCTCTATAATCGGTGTACCTCCCGGCCAACCTTCCGTACTGTATCTCCTGTAATTACACTGATCGATGACGTGTTTGACATACGGACGAGATATGTTCGGATAGTGCGAGTCCTTATCAGTATCCTGGAAAGAAAAAAATCATTTATATATAATTTAAAAATTATCGGCAAATAGGTAGTTGGGATAGTAACTAATAGATTTATTTTTTAGGACACTGAGCGTTCAACAAAGAAGCAACCACAACCTCCCGGACCACAGGCCCCGACGGAAAGTCGATTAGACAAATAGTGGACAATCGAAAGACGAAAGACAAAAGACGTAAGACGAGACAAGAGACGAGAGATGAAAGACGTAGGTAAGACGTAAGACGAAAGACAAGACGAGACGAAAGACGTAAGACGAAAGACAAGACAAGACAAGACGAGACGAAAGACGAGAGGAGACAAAAGACGAAATAATACGTAAGACGTGAGTTAGACATTAAGACGTAATTAAGACGTAAGACGAAAGACGAATGACGAGAGAAGACAGGACAAGACAAAAGACGTAAGACGAAAGACGTAGATAAGACGTAAGACGAAAGACGTCAGACGAAAGACGAGACGAGACGAAAGACGAGGAGAGACGTAATTAAGACGTAAGACGAGAGACAAAAAAGACAGGACAAAAGACTTAGGTAAGACGTAAGTCGAGACGAAAGACATAAGACGAAAGACAAGACGAGACGTAAGACGTGAGACGTAAGACTAAAGACCTAAGACGAAAGACAAGACGAAAAACAAGACGAAAGACGTAAGACAGACGACGTAGGTAGGACGAAAGACGCAAGACAAGACATAAGACGAAGGACAAGAGACGAAAGACGTGAGACGTAAGACGTAAGACGTAGGACGAAAGACGTGAGACGTAAGACTAAAGACCTAAGACGAAAGACAAGACGAAAAACAAGACAGACGACGTAGGTAGGACGAAAGACGCAAGACAAGACATAAGACGAAGGACAAGACGAGACGAAAGACGTGAGACGTAAGACGTAGGACGAAAGACGTGAGACGTAAGACTAAAAACCTAAGACAAGACGTAAGACAGGTACGACGTAGGTAAGACGAAAGACGTGAGACGAAAAACGTAAGACGTAAGACGAAAGACAAGACGAGACAAAAGACGTAAGACGAAGGACAAGACGAGACGAAAGAAGACGAGACGTAAGACGTAGGTAAGACGAGACGAGACGAAAGACGAGAGGAGAGACGTAATTAAGACGTAATCCGAAAGACAAAAAAGACAGGACAAACGACGAAAGACTTAGATAAGACGTAAGACGAAAGACGTAGGTAAGACGTAAGACAAGACGAGACGAGACGAGACGAAAGACGTGAGTCGCAAGACGAAGGACAAGACGAGACGAGACGAAAGACAAGACGAGACGAAACGAGACGAAAGACCAGACGAGACGAGACGAAAGACAAGACGAGACGAAAGGCAAGACGAGACGAAAGACAAGACGAGAGTAAGACGAAAGACGTACGTATGACCTTGACGAGACGAGACGAGACGAGACGAAAGACGAAAGACAAGACGAGACGAGACGAAAGACAAGACGAGACGACGAGACGAGACGAAAGACCAGACGAGACGAGACGAAAGACCAGACGAGACGAGACGAAAGACAAGACGAGACGAAAGGCAAGACGAGACGAAAGACAAGACGAGAGTAAGACGAAAGACGTAGGTACGTATGACCGAGACGAGACGAGACGAAAGACGAAAGACAAGACGAGACGAAAGACAAGACGAGACGAGACGAAAGACAAGACGAGACGAAAGACCAGACGAGACGAGACGAAAGACAAGACGAGACAAGACAGACGAGACGAAAGACGTGAGACAAGACGAGACGAAAGACGTGTAGGTAAGAAGTCTCCAGGAGTCTATCTCCAGGAGTCTTGGAGACTCCGAGTCTCCAGGAGTCTCCGGGAATCTCCAGGAGTCTCCAGGAGTCTCCGTGAGTCTCCAGGAGTCTCCGGGAATCTCCAGGAGTCTCCGGGAGTCTCCAGGAGTCTCCGGGAGTCTCCGGGAGTCTCCGGGAGTCTCCAGGAGTCTCCGGGAGTCTCCAGGAGTCTCCGGGAATCTCCGGGAGTCTCCAGGAGACTCCGAGTCTCCAGGAGTCTAGGAGTCTCCGGGAGTCTCCGAGTCTCCAGGAGTCTTGGAGCCTCCGAGTCTCCAGGAGTCCGAGACGAGACGAGACGAGAGACAAGACGAGACGAGACGAGACGAGAGACAAGACGAGACGAGACGAGACGAGACGAGAGACAAGACGAGACGAGACGAGACGAGACGAGACGAGACGAGACGAGACGAGACGAGACGAGACGAAAGACAAGACGAGACAAAAGACGTGTAGGTAAGAAGTCTCCAGGAGTCTCCGGGAGTCTCCTGGTGTCTCCGGGAGTCTCCAGGAGTCTCCGGGATTCTCCAGGAGTCTCCGGGATTCTCCAGGAGTCTCCGGGAGTCTCCAGGAGTCTCCGGGAGTCTCCGAGTCTCCGGGATTCTCCAGGAGTCTCCGGGATTCTCCAGGAGTCTCCGGGATTCTCCAGGAGTCTCCGGGATTCTCCAGGAGTCTCCGGGAGTCTCCGGGAGTCTCCGAGTCTCCGGGAGTCTCCAGGAGTCTCCGGGAGTCTCCAGGAGTCTCCGGGAGTCTCCAGGAGTCTCCGAGTCACCGGGAGTCTCCGGGAGTCTTGGAGTCACCGGGAGTCTCCGGGAGTCTTGGAGTCTCCGAGTCTCTGGGAGTCTTGGAGTCTCCGAGTCTCTGGGAGTCTTGGAGTCTCCGAGTCTCCAGGAGTCTTGGAGTCTCCGAGTCTCGAGGAGTCTTGGAGTCTCCGAGTCTCGAGGAGTCTTGGAGTCTCCGAGTCTTCAGGAGTGCAGGAGTCTCCAGCAGTCTCCAGACGTCTCCAGGAGTCCAGGGTCCGTCGCTGAAAAAAGGTTTTCCGGAAATGGACAAATACTTTGGAGATACTGTTTAAACTGGCTGCTCATTTGCCAAGTCAGTTTTCTTAGTATCCCAATGTATGAGTCAAGTTTCAACAACCACCACCAATCATTCACAAACTAATGACGAAGGACGAAGAAGGAAGGACGAAGGATACTGAGAGAAAGGACCATGTGGACTTATGAAGACTAAGAGGACAGAGGACTAGGAGGACCAAGAGAGAAGACTAGGAGGAATAAAAGATAGGACTATGAGAGCTATGAGAGAGGACTAAGAGATTGGATTAACTAAGAGGAAGGACTAAGAGGTCATAGAGAGAGGACTATGAGAGATGAGAGAGGAGTATGAGGACGAGTGAGGACTTATGAGAGATGAGAGAGGACTATGAGAGAGGACTTATGAGAGAGGACTTATGAGAGAGGACTATGACAGAGGACTATGAGGACTATGAGTGATGACTTGAGAGATGAGAGGAGGACTATGAGTGAGGACTTATGAGAGAGGACTATGACAGAGGACTATGACAGAGGACTATGAGGATTATGAGTGATGACTTGAGAGATGAGAGAGGAGTATGAGGACTAGAGTGAGGACTTATGAGAGTTGAGAGAGGACTATGAGTGAGGACTTATGAGAGATGAGAGAGGACTATGAGAGAGGACTTATGAGAGAGGAACAGAGGACTATGAGGACTATGAGTGATGACTTGAGAGATGAGAGAGGAGTATGAGGACTATGAGTGAGGACATATGAGAGATGAGAGAGGACTATGATAGATGACCATGAGGTCTGTCTTATAAACCTCATGGTCATCTATGAGAGAGGACTTTGAGAGAGGACTATGAGAGATGAGAGAGGAGTATGAGGACTATGAGTGAGGACTTATGAGAGATGAGAGAGGACTATGAGAGATGACTATGAGAGAGGACTATGAGAGAGGACTATGAGAGAGGACTTATGAGAGAGGACTATGACAGAGGACTATGACAGAGGACTTTGACAGAGGACTATGAGGACTATGAGTGATAACTTGAGAGATGAGAGAGGAGTATGAGGACTATGAGTGAGGACTTATGAGAGAGGACTATGATAGATGACTATGAGGATTATAAGACAGGACAATGAGAGAGGACTATGAGAAATGACTATGAAGATTATGAGAGAGGACTATGAGTGAGGACTTATGAGAGATGAGAGAGGACTATGAGAGAGGACTATGAGAGAGGACTATGAGAGAGGACTTATGAGAGAGGAACAGAGGACTATGAGGACTATGAGTGATGACTTGAGAGATGAGAGAGGAGTATGAGGACTATGAGTGAGGACATATGAGAGATGAGAGAGGACTATGATAGATGACTATGAGGTTTATAAGACAGGACTATGAGAGAGGACTTTGAGAGAGGACTATGAGAGATGAGAGAGGAGTATGAGGACTATGAGTGAGGACTTATGAGAGATGAGAGAGGACTATGAGAGATGACTATGAGAGAGGACTATGAGAGAGGACTTATGAGAGAGGACTATGATAGATGACTATGAGGATTATAAGACAGGACAATGAGAGAGGACTATGAGAAATGACTATGAAGATTATGAGAGAGGACTATGAGAGGGGAATCAGAGGACTGAGGATTATGAGAGACGACTATAAGAGTGAAAGAATTTTGAAAATCAATTATAATATCAGTTCAGAGCACTTACCGGTAATAACGTTGATTGAGACGTCCAGCATAAAGGCTTGAAGGATCCCTTCATCGTAGCATCTTGAAAACTTTGAAATTGGTTGTCCCAGTCGTAGGATACCAATCTCGTTTCTAAGGTCATACCGGCTAGTTCTGGTGGAGCCGTTATCCTTACAGGATTCGATCCTCTGTAACAAATAATTTTTTATTTTAGTTCTAAATTTCAAACTACATGCGAAACTTGTGTTTAAAGAAAAAAAAAACAGAGTATGGTAATAACGCTGACAAACGAGTTTATGAACAATTTCGAAAAGTTTAATACGAAATTTAAGCGGTAACGTGGAAGCTAACAAAAAAAAACTTAATTTCGTTGTAGTTGTCTCACATGAAGTTAAAAACCTAAAAACTTTCAAAACAAAGTACGAGTATATGTAAATTAAATTTTCCGAATTTTTCCAAAACTATTTTTCAATAAGACTGTCTAAAGTCCGGGAATTGACAGACAAAGCCAAGTGAAGACTCAGTCACCTAGAGGAGGAAACGTCCTTGGGGTTGACAGCTTCTTAACCTAATCTGATAAAAAAAATTCCTATACTTACGGACTAAGTTCCTGTATCCCTAAAGAGTGTAGAACTGTTGGCAAACTAGGTAAACTGTGACAAGCTGCTAGGGATTTCTGCTTGGGGTAGTACAATCCCATCACCAAACAAGTTTCTTCTCTGCTATTCAATCCACCAAGTGTAATAGCAGTTCTCGCGGAGCTGTTATAAGTGCACTGCGTGATTAAATGATCACCCGGTAAAATACGCACAGGCACACCTAATTTCCGATATTCCTGGTAATCAGAGTCCAAATTATCATCACTAGCTATGGGAGGTTGTTCGATTCCACCACGGATATGCTTCAAAGAAACTTGTTTACCGATTTTATGCGTTTTCATCACTACCGCGAACATATTGATCCCGTTATGAGGAAAGGCTTGTTTCGTACAAGCAGAAACGCAATGTCCTGACGAAATCACTTTTTGTTGACCCGGTGGTATAATATGTCTCCAATTCGGGTCCATTCCTATGGAAATTACACCGGCATCGTGTCGTCTGAGTTCTGGAGTGTAATACAATCGCAAACCGGAAGCGTCCAAACCACCAACGCTCCCATCTAACGGGGTTTGATAGTGAGTTTCTAAAAGGTAGAATCTCGAATTTTGAACGTCTAGAGGATAACCAGTTTCAGGTGGGAAACTGAATCCTTCCGAACCTCTCGCCCAACTAGCTACGACGGTGTTACAAGCGAAAGGTTGAGAGTGCGGATCGAAACATTGTCGACCTGGGGTATCTGCTAGTTTTTCTATGATGTTATTATCTTGACATTCGTATAGGACGAGGTGGTGAAGACCGCTGGCGCCGTTAATGCCTTGAAGAGGTTCGTACTGAAAAAGAAAAATTCTTTTATAAAATATATACCCGACGAATTTAAAATTCGAATCATTTCCCGTAAATAATATATCTACCAGTAGGTCATTGTGTCCTGAATATAAAAGAGCTCGACGAAATTACCTTTAATTTTCTTTTTCACTATTTCCATTATTGTCGAAGTTGTTCTGTATATTTTCCCGCAATGCAAACTAATTTCAATTTCCCGTACAGAATGCGTACAAGACCTGGGGAATGAATAGAAGAGACTGCCTAATGTAACGATCAGATTTGAATTCTCCGTGGATTTCCCTCGAACGCTTCCACGTATCTCTAGGTTGAATCTCCGTAGATATGACATGTAAATTGCTTAGTTTTGAACGCCATTCACGGATCTGTGGAAATGGTGGTACGCGTGGAGATCCCCAGATGCAAGTTCACGCTACGTTTTACTCAACCTTGTTATTTAAATTTCAAATTATTTCATAATTGTGTTTTCTTTTTATCCGATTTGTGCCATTTCTCTCTGGAGGCGACAAATATATATCAAAGTATTGATGAAAAAGTTTTTTTTATTTTTATGTGAGCAAAATAAGCGATTAATTTTGTATTGTCAGTGGTAATAATTCCGAAAATAAACGTTATTAGTTTTCAAAAATATATTTGCCTCAAAAGTGTTTCATGTAACAAAAATTCCTCTAAAAGATCGAAGATCTGTTAATGCCAATAACATTTCCTACAATTTTATGCCTACAATTTTTTTGTGCGAGCAAAACTGAAGAAGATGTCAACGTAGAAGACAATTTTGAGTGGTCTGCGATCGAGTTCCACTGGAGTTTATTCCTGAAAGATTTTATGTTTCTATCCCAACTTCCCCATACTAAAAACCTTTGATAATACAGGGTGTCCCAGCCGAGAGTGACCCATTTTAAATGCTTATAACTTTTATACCAGTTGTGTTAGCCACCTGCGGTTAACGCCATTCCTTTTCTCTTGGCCTAAAGTTTTTTCTAGTCGGTACCAAATTTTGTCTACAATTATACAGTGGGAGTAAAAAAATTGCCTTTTTTCGATATTAAAATTTTCAACTATTTTTAATGGAACACCCTGTATATTGCAACGCCATAATTAGGAGTCGTGTCCAAGGTATCCATATACCAATAAACATCGGATTTGTACCTTGAGGTTTTAGCAGCAAAAAATTAAAATAGTAGTCTGGATATTTTAGCAAACATATTTTTCATTAGCATATTTGGAACTATACATTAATAAAGAAATAAATATTAATCTAAAAAAACTGCTGTATATGTTGACCGTTCGGTTCTACGCATTTATGAAGTCAGACCATTAAATGGTTGAATGAATTGTGTAACATATCTTGGGGAATCGCTTCAATTACTGCTCGAATATTCCTCTTAAGATCATCCAAATTATGTGGAAGGGGGTTATACCACCTATCCTTGACATAACCCCAGAGAAAAAAGTCTGGAACTGTTAAGTCAAGAGAGTACGGTGCCCATTCTATAGGGCCAGTTTACTATGGATACCTAGTCAGGTATTTTTATACGTTTGCTAAAATATCCAGACTACTATTTTAATTTTTTGCTGCTAAAACCTCAAGGTACAAGTCCGATGTTTATTGGTATATGGATACCTTGGACACGACCCCTAATTATGGCGTTGCAATATACAGGGTGTTCCATTAAAAATAGTTGAAAATTTCGATGTCGAAAAAAGGCAATTTTTTTACTCCCACTGTATAATTGTAGACAAAATTTGGTACCAACTAGAAAAAACTTTAGGTCAAGAGAAAAGGAATGGCCTAAACCGCAGATGGCTAACACAACTGGTATAAAAGTTATAAGCATTTAAAATGGGTCACACTCGGCTGGGACACCCTGTATAATGTACATATTCTATACCTTTACAAATAGATCGTTTAAACCAGCTTACAAGTCTGATACAGTGTTTACTCTGGCCTTATCTAAACTAGAATGAAACATAACGAAAACGTTAACGTTGCGTTTTAGAGCACAATCAATTAGTTTCCGAGAAGAACCTTATTTTACACAAGAAATGATTTAATTGGAAAATGTTTCAAAGACTACAAAGTTTACTTACCCTAATTAAATGATGTTTCCTCGTAATGGAAGGTATCTTGAAAATCCTACACCAGTAGATGGATTCCCCAGGTGCGGGTGGTTCGATCGCGGGATTTCTTAGTTCCCAAACACGAGCAGTTTCTTCAGGACCGGGAGCGTCTTGATCGGCTCGTTGTACTAGATACAAAGATTGACTGCCTCTGTTTGTCATTTCGTGTTGCGGTAAGGATTTCGGTCCAACTGCTCCACCTAGTGGTTCGTTTTTATGGAAAGCCCATATTATTCTCATAGTATCGTTCTGGAACAAAATAAATACGATTAAATTCCAGAGTAAATGACTTGTTAAACTATCAATCTGCTTTTATTACATGATTTCTTTATAATATCAACATCTGCAAGTCATTATCCAGGATTTGACAGCTATTAGGCCTAATAGTCTTCGTCGAAACCGAAACTATGTCAAACAAATGTTGAAGTCATTATAAAAGGGTCTTAAAGTGAGCAAAATTATACAGAAGGGATCAGTGGTAGTACAAAAATGTGTGAAAAAGGAATCTAAATTGCAATGCAATAATTTAAATCCTTCTGTATACCTCCTTTGGGCATCGAGTCACTGCGTAAATATTGATATCGATGCTCAGATTTGCTAATGTCATCGTATAGTGTTGGGATTTTAGATAATTTTAGGCTGTTAATGATTTATTTTTGGGAAAAACGGACCAGCTGTTAAAGAGGGCGTAACTTAAAGTCGTTATAGACTTAACAACCTAATATTTCAGACCATTATTTATTTTTTGTGTTGAAGAGAGATCCGGAAATGTGATAAAACCATCTAAAGCGGTTATTAAAATTTGAGAGATTGACGATATCGAAAATATAAAAAAGGGTAGTATATTTTTTGTGATGGTGGATATATACAAACAAAAAAAATGTCTATTTGGATTTGAAATAAAATCTTGAGGGTCATATAACGTTTCATTAACTCGTTGAAGCATCGGTTAACTGTGAATCGAGTTTATTTTTTCATCAGATGTTATTGAAATAAGTATCGAGAGGTACTTCATGTGAACGGCTTGTTAACGAGAGTCTGCGACTCGGCAAACGAGTAGAACTGGATAGTTAAAAGAGTCCACGACTTAAATTCAACACATACACATAAGGAAAATTAATCTAAAGTATCAAATTGGGTTAGACCAACAATTAAACCCTATCAATCAATTTCCAATAGAGCATTACCCGAAGTCATGATATACATTTATTTATAAAATGCGTGTAAATCTCATTATTAAATTTTTTGGATTAATTTAACGTGAAATTTCCTGTTTACAACAATTTTTTGCAGGAATCGATTCCCACAATATCGAAATAAAAATATTTTTTGAGCGATTATAACTTGATTCGGTTCCCATGCATAATAGACACTCTGGATCATAATAAATTACAGTTTTCTATAACAATTGTCAAATTTGAAGATTATACTTTTACTAAAAGTAGACTATTCAAGCTATGTGTCGATGTTTGTTCTTCAATTTCTCTTTAAAATTGATGAGGATACTGTCGACATTATAAACATATCATTTATGTAAATATAAAATCTCCAACCAACTGGAAAACTTCAACTTTTAATCTGATAAGAAGCTTTTTAAAAAGATCATTGTTTAAGGATTTAAAGCACTTTACATACGATTGAATAAATACAGTGAGAACCATGACTGTAGTTCTTTTCGTAGCATCAATCTTGTTGACACTCGCAAGAGAGTTTTCAGGATGGAAATATGAACAGCGTAGTTTGCATCTCTTTTAAATGTAAAATAGGCCAAGTATTGAACGAAACTACCACAAATGTGTCACTGTTTTGTATTTATTCGATCTACTTTTCTTCTTTTTCATTCTTACTTGGCCTGTTTTGTAAGATTTAGATTGATTGTCTAATACCCTGCATTATGGTGTAACTTTTAAAAACAGCGACATGTTAAACGAGTAGAAGTTTATCGTGACAGTATTTGTGTTGGCGTATAAAAAACAAATAATAGAAGATTCAATTTTAATCACGTCTTGAGGCTATTTTACACAAATTTATTGTAGATATAAATTTGTTTTGAATACAATTATTTTTTCAATTTTCTTATTGTATCCCGAGGGTAGATATCGTGAACTTTTGGCTACCAAGAGATAACTTTTTTAACGAGTTATCTAATGAAGCATGTCACGAACATTGGAAAAATAAAAATCGCTGTTTTGTTTGCTTATGCCGAAATTAGCTCGATTCTTTTTATAATTAAAAAACTTTACGTGAAAAAAAATTCCGTTTAAATGGATTTTCGGAAAATGGAAAATTGGACCGAATTATTAAGGATCATTAGTTCCCAATGTTTCAAGCAGACCTTAGAAAAGTGTTGATGGTCCACAAATCCAACTGGACCACTCACGAGGCAGGAATACTGTCAAACAAGCGAAAATCCGATGACAAAGACCGTTTCTGACTGACAGTAGTTTAAGATAGTCTAATTGGGAAAAGGAAAAATGATTAAAGAGAACAAAAATAGATAGTTCGAGTCTCAGTGATAATAAATTATTTAGAAAAATTTGGTTTCTGTCGGTGCTTGTGTTTGATATTTTAAAATGATCCTTTGTAAACAGCTTATAGAAATTCGCTTCCCCAAGGATAAAACAACCCAATAAAAGATTAATGGTTAAAATAGAATCTAGGACAAAACGGTGTATTCAGTATAATAGGATGCAAATTATAGCAATTTATTTGAAATCGTTTACAAGTATCCTTGTTTCTTGAATATATCCCCCTAATAACCCTCCTTTTATACTTTAATCTAGGTCAAATGTTAAATTAGATTATAGAACCGAGAAAGTTTTTAAAGCGCCCTTTTATATAAGCCCGTCCTTTTTCTAAACTGTCACACTCGACGTTAGTATTTAGGGGGATGACGCGCGAACGTCGGACTCTTTTCATAAATATTTTATAAAGTTAACTTGTAATTACCTACATTTGATATTTGGGAAGGGTTTTACGTCTAAAAAAAGAAACATTTTACCTTGATACCAATCTTCAAGGGTGTTTACTACGCCACTGTTCCATACTATTAATAAATATAAATGTATTGATCTACTTTCAAGATCCTTTGCTATATCAAGTTTTTAAAACATATATTATTAACCAATTATATGTCGTCTATATGCTCCTTCCTCCTGGTACATACATAACAGTTAGTTAAAAAAAATGACGTCTAATAGACGAAGTAATAATTTCTTCGATGCTTCTTTCACTTCCTACTACAAGACAAGTAATCACTGTATAACAAGTTGTATTTAATTTGTCTTCTATTCCATAGTTGTCAGACTGTGTGTAAATACATCCAAATTTGGTTATAAGCTTCCATTTGATAAACTTTCTAATAATAAATCTGGCAACATGAGAAACCATAATTGATATTTGTTATAATGACATGCAATTAACGTTACTGTCGTTAGCTATTGGATTCTCACGTAATTTCTGCATTCCTGTTAGATTTTATTATAATATCTATGAAACCATGTAGATACTCGATAGGTAACTACTTTCTCACCGTGGTTTTTCTATAATTAAGGTAGATAACTGTCTTATTTTAAATGGTGCAAAGTAACTTTTTCCAAATATATTACTGTACCGAATACGGATCTGTTAACGAAAGGTCATCGATGATAAATCGTCAATAACTGAAAAGGAAGCCGTTCGGCATTCGAGAACCGGGAATCGTTATGGTCCCTAAGAAATTCCTCAAATATTTGCTTAGTTTTCGAACCCCATAACGTAATTCCGACTCACGCTTCTGAAAAAGCTCGCTACCACTTTTCTAACTAAAATAATCTGACTGTGTAGACTTTATCTATACAATCAGTTACAGTATATTTATACACTTTTAATTTCAATTTGCTGTCCCCATCAATAAATCCAATTTTCATATCGAATAGAATGAAGATAATATATTTCTTTGTCCATTAAAAAATTGTGTTTTATACAGGGGTTCCTTTTTACTGCAGAATAGGCGAGTTAGTTGGATCGTGACAATATTATCATACGGTGGATACAATATATATAAACCCTGGGTGGTCAATTTCACAATGACTCACGTATATACAATAAGTAAGCGAAGGGGAATGAAAATTTTCTGAGAATCGATGAATAGAGTGCCAGTGAACGGCAAATATTAATTTTTAGGTGAAATATGGCATTTTATTTAGTAATTTATGAAAAAAAAAGGGAGGAAACGAAGTAGATTTATTACTGGAAATACACATTAATATAGGACTATTTTTTTAAAAAAGTTTATCCAACTCACTCGGTTTTCCTTCTGAGTTTTCCAAACATGTTCGGATAAAACAAAGGATTTTATTATGGCTACGAAACGAGTAAAAGAGTTCGTGAAGTATACACTTGTTTTTTGTATTCTTAGTTAGTGGAAATGGTATTTCTTAAAAATAAAACAGATACAAAGTTTAACAACTCAAATAAGAAACGAGGGAAAGTAAGTACTCCTTTAGGTCCAGTTCTACTTAACCGATTTTTTCTTCAAACAACTGTTTTCTGCTAAAATAAATGAATTGTAAAAAAAAACTTACTGTGATTGGAACATCATGATGGTCGCAAGTGTCTAACCTTCTTCTGAATCTCAAAACCGTATGGGTGCTATTTTCGTATCCCAATAGAAGTTGGTAATCCTGACTAGGATCCACTTCAGGTTCTCTGTCTATTGCACTTCCTGGCGAGTCCTTAACATGACGATCCTGTAAAAAGAAACAAATATTATATTCCCAATTGCACAATTTAAAAAAATTAAGTTGTCACGGATATTAGAAATTAGAATCAAGTGGGAGGAAACAAGAAAATAATTACACCCTTCGCCGCATTCCATATGGCGCTGGAGATCTTCAATCCGGTTTTCGTAAACCCTTCGCGACCGGTACTAAATATTGTACAGTATGTATAAAAAATTAGTAAATAAAAATCCGCAATGCAGAAGAATCCTCGAATATTTTAAAAACAAACATCGATCGACTGGGTTATTTCACAGGAAAAATGTACATTCTTTCTGGAACTAGTGTTTGGATAAGAAAAGTATTATTTGATTAGCATTATTGTGACTCTTATTTGACAAGCTTATATTCCACAAAATCGAATAGTATATGTGGAAGAGGTCATAGAAAAACAGAAAACTAAACACAAACCATTACCGAGATGTGAGAATTTGTATATTATTTACATATTCTATTGTGTGGTATGTGGTGGTAAATAATAATGTTTTTTTTCTATATTTTCAGATTTTTCAATCAACATTGTGGACCATTGCTAGGTACTATGGTCTGTAACTTTTTCTTAAATACATGAAATTGTAGTTTTTATTCAACCCAATCAACTAATTGAACAAAAAACACTTGAAGAACTTTTAATATGGTAAATATTTACCACCTTTATCGTGTCCCGTATGTAATGTAACAGTTTGACCAATCACAAATTATAGGTGTAGAAACCCAGGACGGTATAATTACCAATGGGATACAATTCACTAACTCCGAAGGAACGAAATCCAAAAAATATATCTTGATCGTATCGACCACATTACCGGTTAAAAATCTGATACAAAAAAAAGGCTTGTCTTGGTCGTAAATAAAAGATAATTGTTATTTTGCAAATAGCCCTCGAGTCGAAAACAGCCAACTTGCTACCTAGTCTGGATTTTATGACACGTGACCGAGTTCCCGGGGTCCTTTCCAACGGTGTAATATAAAAGATTTATTTTGATTCACTACATAAAATTCCAAACAGAAAATAACATAAGTTTTACTACCGCTATTATAGCGCAAATGAAAATATTTATCAATTAAATTTTGCAGTAAAGTAATTGTAATTTTTATTACTTTATTCATTCCTATTATTATCATAATGACAGATAGATATCCTAAAATTCCTACGGGAAATAAAACTAACGGAACTAATAGTTTCCAAGACTCTCCTTAAAAACCACAAAAATACATACATTATCATCAAAATGAAATTCACTTTGATGAAGAAACTTTCATATCATTTATTAAAATAGAGTACCTAATTACGAAAAAAAAAAACGATCGGCTATACACTTTCAGCTATAATGAAAAAAGTTTAGCAATTTTCTGGAATTATAATCGAAAAATTTCTTTGTCGCTATCGCTATAAGCCTGTTCTTTCTTATCGATATAATGATCAGTTTCTATCAATAGAAATCGCCCATAAATAAAAATAGTTTTATGATTCGCGCGAGCATTAAAATGTCATTAGCAAACTTTTTTTTGTCATTTCTACATTTTCTACATACCTAATCGTCGACTCGCATGCAATTCGAGGTAATAAATTAAAACTAAATTATTGTTTATTAGCAAAAAAATATAACAATCAGTTGAACGATATTTTACCGGTTAAAATCAAGACAATAAAATCTCCACGACAAATCTTTTTATTCTTTTTCGACATATCGTGACTGCTCTCTCTCCGCACCCTTCTTCATTATCACCTGGTGCCATTTTATTATTTAAAATGTCTCCAGCCCGTATCTTTCATCACATATTCTTGAAAGCACGTTTACTTTTGTACACAATGGAAGACATTTCCCGTACGGGTATTACCTACACGATGTAATAGGAAGTATCCTTTGTTAAAAAAAAATCATCCATTGTTATCATTTCGAAAGTTTTCTTCCTGTACCATACTTGTAATGCTCATTAACAAATAATTATTATTAGCGCTTCTTTTTTCGAGACAAACGGTATATACTGACAGTAGCCCAGACTAGTTTTTGTTATTATGGTTGAAATTTATCGCTCTATTAGACAAAGTTTATGAGTGTCTGTCCGACAATCTTGAACTCCTCATGAAATGACCAATTAAGAACTTCAGAATGTGGATAATTTAAAGGAATTTATATCCGAACATGTTGGTTTTAATATTGTTTATGAATGTCGTATACGAAATATGTTGTTATTATTAAATAATTGATCATTAACACACGACAGAGAGATATAAAGCAAAACAAAGCCAAGCTTTTGATGACTTAAAAAAATAAATAAAACCCGTTTTAGAAAAAAGCCACAAAGGTAGGAATTGTTTTACACCCGAAAATTAGGAGTGGCGAAGAAACAAAGACAAACAAATTGGTGAGGGTGAATAGAAGAGAAAGAGAAAAAGATATTGCGTCAAACAAAAAATGACAACAATAACCTATATTACATTGAAATTGACTAAGTGAATTTCATTTAATTCCATCACTGTTTAAGAAACAGTCGGATTGTAATCTTTTGACAAGTCATGTGAATATTTCTAGCGGCGAACACGTTTCCGTCGACCTGACTTTATTTTCCTGACAGGCCGACTATTAATAATGTCAAAAGGCGTTACCTCGCCTTACACCATCATAAACCAACTATTTCATCAAAGCATCTTTGAATTATGCGTAAAACTATAGAGTTTATAATAATAACTGACCTTCTCTATAAAATCTCATTACTGGTATTGGAAAGTTATTCAAAGACATTCTTACATTGTGTTTACAAGTAAATGTGGGATTTATTTTAATTGGATTGACTCATACCTAGTAGGTATTTAGAAACACCATGCCTACAACTCGTTCGGTATCTTAATAGACACTGCTTCTTGGTAATCGTTCACTAAATTTAAATTACTGTTTGGGAAATATCGGAATTATTCAGTTTTAAGCGATTTAGATGGTTTTGATTTCGAAGAAGGTTTTCAATAATAAAAATTGTTTCTTATAAACAAAATATTTTTACATTTTGTTAAAAATCTGGGAATCATCAACAAATAATTGTAAAGGATGTCCCAAAGTATATAAAATTTCACGACCAAGTTAATGCATTATAAAAATTAATAATATCTCATTTAATTTTATGAAACAATGCCTCATTGTATTGTTATTAAAAGTGATTATTAGTTGTTTGCTATTGAACATTTTATTACTTTAAAAATATTTAGTCCGGTACTGTATAAAACGAAAAAAAATAGCTCGTAATTAAGTCATACACTAAACCCGTAAATCCAGAGTAAACTACCCACCATATTAATTACTATCCATATAGGGACAACGCAGGAGGCTGTTCTTTAAACGTATAAAACAATTGCAATCCAATTAAGGTTGACAGTTAAGCGCGCATGCGTATCGTTGGCTATAAATCTACGGTGTATGAGCAACCGTGTGTGCGGTCGACCGTTCGTATGAAAGACACTCCCTAATTTATGGTTTTCTTGTGTCGTAAGGGGGCATAATTGACACTCTTCTTTCTTGTGTGCTGTGACCACCTTGGTTCTCTTTTATGTAGATTCGGTAGTTTGCATGACTTTAGAATGAGGTTTTACAACCATGGTTGTGTTTATCGGTGAATACAATCTTAGACGTTTTATAAAACCGAAACAGAAGTCTGATTTTTCATTTTATTTTTCAATTGCTAATATGACCAACTGTCCCAATAAGTCAAATTGGATTTGACAATTTAATCTATTCGATCTAATCTGTCTGCGTCACACCTTTGAAGCATAGAATAGTTACATTAGTATCTATTATTGTGTGTGCATTTAGATATTGATTAACTAGGCCATATCCTGATTAAAATTGTTATCTTTAAGGACATCTCGATTGACACTACAAGATATTGTGTAGGCAATTTTCCTAACCATCTAATTGTACTTTGATATTGTGTTTTCGGATTAAGGCGAACAATGTTAAGATAAAATTGAAAAGTGTACAAAGAAAGAAATAGTAGAAATCCATTTCTTGTTCTTTTAAACGTTCGAGAGAGAAAGTAGATTTGAACTAAAAATAAAACATCAATGAATTTTATAAGTAGGTACACCTTATTTGAGAAACAGTTATACACTTTCTAATTAAATCCTGTATTTTTATACCATAGAATGAAAAGAAAAAATAATGTTAGTTTAATTCCAAAAAATTATTTGACGTTTGTTCTCATAATTTTTTACGAACCCTGTATACAAAAAATTCTTGACATGTCATCAATCGATCAGTAGATAAAACCGACTCCGTTTAACATAGAGGTGTAATTCAATGTCTATCAGGGCATAATGGTCAAGAAGTAGTTGTTACTTTTCAGCTTTTTTAAATATCTTTCAAAAACTGTAATGCGTTATAATAGCCTTAATTCCTGAGCTATTAATAGATCTATTAATATATAACTGAATTTTTTCAATATAACTATTCGAAAAAAAATACAATTTTATATTCGTGTTCTCACTATGAGAAAAACTTCTCCCTGAAGTAATAAAATAGAGCACACGTATAAAGCATTTTCGTTTGCAATGAATAGCTGTTTTCGACAAGGACCGGACCAATAATACTTGTTTTTCTCATTTTCCCTCGTTAGGAGAAGCAGTAGCCTGTGCGTAACCTCCCAGTAGCAATTTATCGTTCTTCCCTTCTTTACTATCTCATTCTAGGTGACTTGGGGGAGAACGGGTGCATCTCTAAATGGGACAGGGGTCAACGAACATAGATTTTAACTGGCGCAGTCAATAGGATCATTTTAAATAGAACGCAATATGTTTCGATTACTTGAATTCGTTTTTTTAATGAAAATGTAATTGGCGCAGTCAATAGAACTAGTTTAGAACGCTACTCTAACCTATCGTGTTCTTATCGATTCGAGCCTCTGGATATCACAGGCGAAAAGAAAAATAAAACACCCAAGCCGGAGTTGATTTTTAGGTGCAATTTATTGTAGGTATTGCATCATTAGAGATACACCAAGGGATGTAAATAAACTTGTCACTAGCAAGACTGGATATTCAAGAAATAAATAAAAAGGGACAAAATTGTTGAAAATAAACGATTTAAAAAACGAACCGAAAATTTTTAGCTTCTAGTGTTTGTGCCTGTCCATTGTTTTAGCAGAGAAAAAGTAAAAATAGCGCCAATAGATGATATCTCGTTTGTTCATTACTACTGTGTATTGTATTGCCCCATTTATCTTATTATCTCATTTTTAAATCTCTTTAAATCTTAGTAAGTGGTAATAAACATGGTACTTATCTCCTTTAGATGTAAACGAAATAAAAGATGCAAATGTGGCTATCATTACCATTCGTCTTTTAAAATTATTTGCTTCCAAAAAAAAAACCTCTACAGCCTTTTCGTAAGTTAATTTCACACGTAAATACACTGGTAAAATTTAGAAAACTTCTCGCCTTCGTCAGTACTGGATTTTCAAACTTTTTTTATAGTGTAAGTGATAAATAACCACAGACATATAAAATACAATAGACAGAGTTGTTTACAAAATGTGTGTGTGCCAACATTAATTCTTACTTTACTACAAATTATTTTGTAGTAGTGCAGCGTTGCCAGATGAATAATGTTAAATTATTTTTAGAAATTTATGTTCAATACTATTATTTTATATTTCTCTACAAACTAAATATATTTTTGCATACATATATTTTTGTCTATAAATATGTGTTGTTATTTGTTGTTTGCTGAATTTGAATCTCTTAAATTTTATTTTACATACTACAAGGTAGTATAATTTTCTGCTCATCTTTTAAAATTTCGCGAAGTCCGGCAACGCTGCTAACAAACTACCCAACAAGCCGCCGCCATATTCCAATATCATTTCATTGATAATCTAAGTGGCGAGTACTGTGTTTTTGATTTGTTTGCGTGTATTTCAACCAATTTTGTATTTATTAGTGAATCAGAGGTGTTAAAAAAATTAAAACTATGGTGAGACAGTGTGTGGTGTGCCGGAAAATCGATTATTTGAATCCTAACCTATCTTTTCACTGGTAAGTTGTAGTAAATAAGTTAGTCATAGGCGGGTGTGAATCCTTTTTTTACTCAATATCTAAAGTTATTCTTATAAAATCTGAATTGGCTTGATAAAGAGAAAATTGGGTGAAATTACCACTCACATACTTCTCACTCTCAGCTCCAAGATAAAAAAAAATACGGAAATTTAATAAAAGCATCTACATTAATATTAGAAGTATTCCAAGGAGCAGAAAAATACTTTGGATTTTTTAATAAAACCACTGGTATATTTAATAAAAACATTAAACACCTGACAACTATATTAACAGTAAATACACTGAAACAATTACCAACAAGCTTATATGATTATTTTGGAGATCATATATTTGAAGATACGCCAGTTGATGGTCATTGCCACCATCTAATAAAGCTTGTATTAGCAAAGTATTTCAAAATTCGTATTCATCACGAAGTTAACAAAAAAATGGATACAATAAAAGTGAATAGAATACGAAGTATTCAAACAAAAACAATTTTATTTCATAATCAATGACAACCTTAATGATGTAAAATAAATATGTATTATTTTCTAATTATTTTTATTTCATAAACCTCAAGAATTTGTATCACCTAAACAATATGTATATACATCACTTTTACTGACAATTATGAAGTTGTTTTGATAATGAAAATGTGTACCTTGGAGCAGTAAATATTTCAATGTGATAGTTAAATAAATTAAATTTTTTTATTAGTAACAACAAATTCCAGATATTTATACTAATTTTTGTCGCACAGTTGTTTATCAAGTATTAATTTTAAAAATTGAAAATATTGTGAAAGAATTCCCGAATTGAGTATTCAATCGATCGCCCCCCTCATTTCTCCGTCTATGGTGTTGATCTGTCGGTCGCCATATTCCAACAATAGTCATATGCTTTGCCTCCTCACCGCCCCTGATCATAACAATGTTGGAGTATAAACATTTCGTATTTTATGAATGAATAGCTCTGTCTATTGTATTTTATACAGGGTGGCGCACCGAAAACGAAACAGATGCATTTACTGGCAGATGATTCCTTTTTAAAAAAATCCCTCGGACCCGTCGATTTTGTTTTCGAGGGGGACACAAAATTGGCATAAAATCACAGTAACATTTGCAGCCCCCTAAGCGGGGGTGGCACCATCCCTAAAATCTTAAATGGAAGCGGGGGTCGAATGATCCATCATTTAAAAGGTCTTTCAACTCCCTTTATAATAAAACATTGTAAAGGGAGTTGAAAGACCTTTTAAATGATGGATCATTCGACCCCCCTTTCCATTTAAGATTTTAGGGATGGTGCCACCCCCGCTTAGGGGGCTGCAAATGTTACTGTGATTTTATGCCAATTTTGTGTCCCCCTCGAAAACAAAATCGACGGGTCCGAGGGATTTTTTTAAAAAGGAATCATCTGCCAGTAAATGCATCTGTTTCGTTTTCGGTGCGCCACCCTGTATGTCTGTGTAAATAACAAACAGAGATTACAAAAAAAAAACGCCAACCACTTTTAATCATCAACTTGTAATTAATTACATTGTTCCGGAAACTAACAATGTCGACAAGGATTTAATTTAAATTTTTATTTTCCCCCTTTTTGGATCGAGGTAATTAACAGACCTACAACGGGCCTTATCAGATGCTAGAACCTACAAAGTCCCTTATAAATATCCTAACTGAACACATTTTCCTACAACTAGTGATAACTTGAGAAAAGCAGTGTCGTCCGCAGTTTTTAATTGGGATCCTTTTTCTCCAATTATAAACTTTCTTCTGAAAGGGGGTGTTGGAAAAAAATAAAGAAAGAATGTCAAAATTATAGTTGAAATATTAATTGGTAATAGTGGTAAAGGGGAAGAATGTACAGGGTGTCCCAAATTGGTGTGTTTTGCAGGGTTCCTCAACAACATAAGTTTGCATTATATTTCCTTAGAGACAAAAAAGTCCTGTTCGCCACTGAACTCTTTAATATTATATCGATCAAAAGTTTTTTCATTTCAAAATAAAATCAATTAAATTGAATTTGTCGATAAAAAGTTGTTATCTACCCAATCGCGATCTCTCGAAATGTCTTTGGCGTAGAAAGGTGACCAGCAAATGGTATCTTATATCTCTAAATAGATGCCATAAATGCCCGTTAACTTTTACTTCTGACACTTCCAAGCTTCCAATTACTATGGAACCTTTACTCAACAAAATGGACCAATAAACTACCCAGATGGTAGATATCTTTTAAATACACTTTTTATTGCTTCATTTAGTTTACCCTGTATATGAACGGATAATTGAAACCATTAAAATAAATTTATAATGCAAATCATCTAATTAATACCGGATTAATTATTGTTTCAATTTATTTATATTGCGTGCTTTTTGGACAATATCAATATTGTCAATTTTAAAATTAGAAAGAATCGTTTGTTTCAAGTAAACAATTTGTTAAACTAATAATAATAATACAGTTAAAATAAAACAATATACAAATTTATAACTCAACAAATAGCCCGATAGTTATTTATATTATAATTAAAGAGAAATGCTGTTGAGTTTATAGAAGATTTCAAGTAAAATTATAAGCTGCACTTCTTTACCACAAAACGCAATAAAATTCGCCTCAAAGTAATAAGCTCCGACTCGAATGTTAGAACAATAATACAATTGAAATTAATTATCCGAAAGCAACCTATATATCAAGCACTCAAGTCTCTTTCACGACTATTGTAAGGAGAAAATTAGGTAAAACATGGAACAAATACAACAGTCGACTTGAAATATTACGAGAAATTCGCGAGTCTTTACATTTAGATTTCTAATTAGAATATTTCCAAAGTGACATTTCTGTTTTTGATTCAAGAAAATTAACTTAAATCCCAGAAATTGTTATTATAACTGTAGTTAAAATAGTATAAATTGACTCGATAAACGGAACTTTCGAATATCAATTCCACTTCTACACGTTGAAACTTCAATGCAAGTCAAATTATATGCTATTCCCGAAGTTCAATTTCTCCAGAGTGGGTTATTTACCCATATCCAAGTTTTCGGTGCGTATAAATAATTCATGTTTTAGCCTGCCGCATGAGGAAGGCTTTAACATCTTATCGATAGGGCGGTGTAAAAAAATGTATATTATTTCCCGATTAAACGAAGTTAACTCTCGTCTATCCTCGTTATACCTCTTGGATATAAATCTTAGAAATTCCAACACAGACTCTATTTACAACATCCAACATGCATTTAATCAGCCGGTGACATCTTCCAACATAACGCTGATTACACTTTAGTGTTCTAAAGATCTGAAGTTAAGGACGAGTGTGAAATAGAAATGCAAATCTCGCCTTTTATATACTGCTAAGTTCTCTCTGGAGAACACTGTCTCGTAGATCACATAGAGATGGGAACTTCAGGAATGTAATTTTATGTTAAATACTTTTAATTTAATGTATGTCGATTAAATTTAATAAAAAAGAAAAAGGAATTAGTTATTGAAAATAGATTCAATAACTGTGGGATTAACTTAAAACAATTTTTAAATAATAAAATTAAATCCATCCTCATTTGCCTTATTTTCTTTGAAGCTCTTCTCTTTCATTCACAGGAAATGTCGCAGTCATCATTAAATAATTAGATTTCTCTATTCGAAAACCCTCTTTGACTAGATTTATTTATAACTCAGTGGCGGGGATAGAATTGATTTTAATACAGTTCAATATTTTCATAAAAAAATGATGTTGTTCAAATGTAAATGCTGGTAAATAGAAAATATATCAAAATTCCGTATGGATTTGCAGAAATAACTATTTTTTAAGTAATAAATATCAATTCAACAGCTTGGTTTTTTATTTTTATGCCCGCCAATGGCCGGTGAACGGACCCCGGTTTTCCTCGTTCCTTTAATTTGTTGTGTCGCTGAGTTTTTCGAAGAATCCGACCTGATTGAGGTAATTAAATGTCGTACACACTGGCCCGGATAGTCTCTTCTTTTGTTCCTCTTTGTTTTACGACTTTATACAGCATCAGGTCATCGCGCTGTTGCCAACGTCATAAACTGCACGATAAGGAAGAGTACTACACCACTACCACTACTACTACTTCCCATAAAAACTGATAGAAGTGTTAAAATTGTAGCCGTTTAATTTATGTTCGCTGGAAATTGGTTGGATTCCCACACGAAAGAAATAAGAGATGATAAAATGTAAATTTGCAATGAAAGGGGTCCTAAAACAAGGTGGGAAGCTTGAAAAAGTTTCACCTTAACTAACGTATTCAAAATATAAGAAGAAGATATCTTGGATATCGTAACGCGCGAGGTAGCGCGCAAAAGCTGGTTTTGTTTGATGTTTGATGAAGTTTTTAAATGTATTTTGATGAAAAAATCTTCATAGAAGAAAAAAGAAGTAAATAAGGTTAAAAACTGTAACCAAGAAGTGTAAATGATTATAGAAGTGAACACCCACTGGGCGTTTTCGAGGTAATTTCGTTGGTGCTTCAGTCGGAAGTTTGGAATAGAAATTAGAATAAATTTTCAGTATTAGCTAAAACTGGGGAACGAAATATTAAAAAATGTTGTAGATTCAATAAAAATCCTGTACGTTGATACCTGAGTACTCAAATGGAGTGTATAAAAAAATAGAACATTCTTTTCGGAAATAATTGCATTTTGTGGTTGCCTTATCTATTCGCACTCTATTGGTGTCACTCGGAATATTGTGGTTATACTTAAACTAAGCTGGTTTGACCTTCTTTGGCGACATTTTTGTTTAAAACCACTAAAACAGTATTTTAAAAATGCCTACAATTAGTTACTGTCCAGTAACTTTTGTCGTTTCAACCACAAAAAACGTTTTATTAAACTTCCTGTTACAAATAACTAAAAGAACTAAAAAACATGTGTTAGATTATTGTAATGAATCATAATTATTAACAAAAATATAAGGGTTATGTCACCACGACAGATTGAAACGAAATTGGAATGGACAGCTGTTTAGAATTTTTTTTAAATTCCATTGATTTTACAAAAGCGACATACCATGGTATATTTTTTAAGAATTTCACTTTTTTTTATAAAATTCCTTATAATACATCTTCGGATATCTTTTAATATCTTGACCGAAAAAAAAATAATAAAACAAATGTTACGAAGGAACTGTCAACATAGCTACCGTTTCGAGGGAAATATTCACGCAAAAAACCAACTCAGGCCACATATTGAAAATATCTACTGGAACCGGACTTACCAAGAAGCTGTGCTACAAAATATGTCAATATAGTCTGGTAAAATTCTTTCTCAGCTTTAATGTTATTCTCAAAACTGTAAACTGTAGCTTGAGAATTAGTTGTTAATACAATTACTGGACTAATATTAACAAATCTTTAGCCGGCTCTTTTTGATATATTCTTGGACATTAACTAATGAGTATTTAAAGTCATGTTAACGTAGAGTCTGATTTAAATCAACACTTGAGTGAGTTATGATAAGCGAATAAAAATGTGAGAATTTTTGTAGAAAAAGTTGTTGTATTGAATATTCAAATAAAACTAATCATAAGTTAAATCTTTCTTGACATATTATCATCCAATCTGTACAATGAAATTTTACGACTTCATAAACATGACTTAACCATTAAAATTATTTTACGACTGTTGTCAATAATGGTTAACAACATAAAAAGTTTGCATTTTAAATTAAAATTCTTATTTCGAATTTATTATTTTCCAATAATTTTCTAAATATTTTCTATTGAAATTGAAATTAGCAGCTCGTCAAAATGCACCAGTATAATTTCATTAAGAATAATACCCGATTTAATTCTGTCAATTGTTCTTGGCAATGGCGTTGCTCCACTTCCTCAAACTAAGAGGAATAGTATGAACTTCTTAACTGCCCCATTGTTCTTCAACAAATCACTTGAACGTTTCCATTTCTATAGCCCGCAGTGATCGATTCATTAACCAAATTGCACCATCCTGCATCATTATTTGATAAAGAAACTATTTCTGCATATTTTGATTAGCATTTAATCGACCATAAACCGTTTTTAAATATACAGGGTAGCTCACTACTTTATGAATTATTGTTTTGTCCTATTTGTCGATGTTTTTAATTAGGTATAATTATTTATAAAACAATAACTAAATTGGATCCTCCCTAACGACATAAAAATGTAGTAACCACCTGTACTTTGATGAGGGTGCAATAATATTAATAATGGTTCAATTAAAAAGGAAAAAAAGTGGTAATTAGAAGATAAGGGGGAGATATTTTTTAAATTTACAAAAAATTATTATAATTATACTTTTCGCGTGAATTCCACAAGAAAATTTGAGATTTTATTTTGTAAAAATTGAGTTAATGCTTGTAATGTGATGATTGGTTGTAAATGGTATGGAGTGTATAACAATTATGTAAAAAAGGGCCATTAAATATCATTTAATTTTCAATAAAAAGACGACACAATGCGTCCAAAAGTCACGACTATAATTTTCTATAATTTTACTATTAGTAATCAGTGGAAGTTTATAGGTTTTCAGTATTAAAGGCAGTATAAATATACGACGAGACGATTATTTTATTTAAATTAAAAATAACCTTTCAATCCTGAATCTAACAGACAAATTACTGTTATTTTCTCCTCTAATATTAGGCATCTTCCCTATTCATTAAATTGGGTGACTCGAAACTGAAATTTCTTGAAAAAAATGTGAATAAATATAGTTATTTGCGTAGCCTTAAGACAAAAAAGGGTTACGGTCTGTCTAGCTTTAAATTCTCGAGAATTTAGTTTCTTTTAGAAAAAGCCGACCACGATTTTAGGCAAGCAACAGTTATTTCAAATCCTTTTTTTTCTATTTTATATCGATGTGAAATAATAGATAATCTCATGATTTAATTTCATCATGTAATTATATATTCGACACTTAATACACCCTACGACATATCAGTTACTTTTGAATGTAATACCTTAAAAAAAACTTGTTCTGAAACCTTATATTAAATTGTATAATTATTTGTAATGAAATTGATCCTTTTTAAAAATCAAGGTCATCATCATCATCCACATTATTATGCAAAGCATCTCACTATGTTTTTCAACGTAATCGAAACTCATTTTCTTTCAAGCCACAAGCCTAATGTCCATGATAATGATGCTTGATACGAAGTTTTTAGCATTTTTGGTTAATTTCCCAGACGAAAAGTGATTCCTATTGTGGGAAACACGAAAGATTAAAAAGTTAACAGATGTGGTTCTGCCGAAAATAATCAAGAATAGAAAATTTTAAAAAAGGAAGGTAAATCTACTATGTACTGACGAACTATATATGGTTGTTAACGGATTATTGCATTCCAAAACTCTATATACTTTTTAAAACAAACTATCAACTTTTCAAAGTCCAAATAATTATTTAGTTTTTATGATTTCTTCGTGAAGCCGGTTCTGGTATGAAAAAGTACTAAAGATTATGAAAAATAAACCACTGGCAGCAAAGTCTTATTAATTCATGATAATGATACTTTATAAGACGTTTTGTATTTTGAATAATTCATACATTGTGAGATCCAATTCAAAGTTGTATAAATAAGGATGTACTGGACATTCGTATACGTAAAAATACGAGAGGATTTTTATTTTATTATGCAAATGAGGATAATTCACAAGAAAGGATAACTACCAAAGCCGTTTGCTTTTAACTTGTTCTTTGTACGAAACCTACTCGTATTGACTTATGTGTATTCCGAGATAAACTGCATACTAATCAATTTAAATGGACTTTTTATACTCCAACGAATGTTTATTCAAATTCCTTTTACTTAATTGCCTTGTAAATTGCAAATTTATGATACAAAGTGCGAGTCAGGACGTCCGGTTTTCAAATTGGCGCCCAACGTGGGGCCATTTTTTACAAACTTCCTCTTCTATATATTTTTCTAAATGTGGTTGATTGAAGATCATGATTATCTTCTCGTTTACGAGTTTAAAAATTGCCACACTGTATATTTATACTATATGCGAAACAGTGTTTGACTAAAATCCGTTATTTAACAAAGCTGTTCAACAGCATTCCCATTAGCTTTATTATTTGTTAACGTCAACGCGAACTCACAAGACTATTAATTTTTTTTGGCAAGAGAAGATATCTCATCCCATCTATTGTAGGCCAGTACTTGAAACGAAAAATTTTTCATTGATATTTGAACATCAACTAGGCGTCCCTAAACCCCATTATTTGACAGAAAGTCAATCATACGAACAAAACGTCCTTCTCACAATATTTATCAGTTATTCAAGTTTAATGATATGTAAATTAAAGTGACTGCGGAGAAAATATGGACGATATTCAGCACTTAAAAGGTATCAACGGATTTTCTCGTATTTTAATCTTTTGAAGTTCTTTGTAGCCATCGATAACCGCCCACCGATGTATGTAACAGATGTTACCAAGACCCCAGGGGACATATTAGTTTGTAGGCCAGTTGAATTTTCGGTTAGGTACCAATTAAAAACGTTTTCTACTGTAAAATAACTGGTCTAATAAATTAAACTGAACCGATTTGGAGGAATTACATCTCTAATATTTCATCGTTACCCATTATATTTTGAAGTCGACTGAATTTATGAGACAAGAATGAACATTTTGCATCATTGTAAAGTATAAACTTTGCTCTAATAGACATGTTGCTCGAAATTGAGAAGATTTTACTGGAGATAAGACTCGGGCTGTTGGTAATTTTCGAGAGTGTGGAAAACGTATATACAATGTTTACAAACAATTTTAATTTAGAGTGGAATCATTAGAAGGTATTAAGTAGTAATGTAATGAGATTTGACAAGGCTTTTAATCTTTAAAATGAGAGGAAACCCCTCTAAGAGGTTTAAGATATTAAATTCGCACACAAGTACGCTTAAAATAAGTAATTTATGGAAATTTGACTCATTGTTGGGCTTTTTTGATGAGATCTACCTTATAAATTTGTACCTAAAACATCTGAACCTCTCATCGTAGCGGCCTCTTATAGTTTATTAGCTTCAAAAGTAAAATTTCTACCAGCCGGTATGTAAATGTTCATGTAAATATTTCCATAATGAGAGCTCCCTATTAGACTTCCGTCCGTGAACAATAGCAATTGGTTGAAAGAAAAAGGTGGAGCTAAATATTCAAAACATCAAGATAAATTTGATAACCAAAAACACTGAAAAAATAGCTATTCTTATGGGTTTTTATGTTAAATACATCGTTGAGAATATATATCTGAATAAACCGATTAAATTTCTATTTTAGTATGTGGAAATATTTAGTTTGATGCGGTGTTTTAACTTTAAAGAATTTTTATTCTTTCTCTTAAATCGTTTGTTTACAATCCAAAGGTGAAAGCTGGGAATTTATTGTAGTTTTTAACAGGAAGCTTTAAAAGTTATAAGTACTCCATTCCAGAATATTTCGTTTTGATTCAACATCAACATAATTGCTTTATGAGAAAAGCCGTGTGGGTCACAACAGTCTTCCTCTTTGCTACTCCATTTGTTAACTTATTTCCTTCTATTCCAATATATCTGGAAATCCACAGTACAGACTAATATTCTCGCCTATCCTTTTTTTCTTCGGTTACATAATCCGACATCATGAATCAAAAATGAGTAGGTGTCAGTGACTGATTTATCCTTGTATTTATAATAAATTATAGTGTAATAATGTTTAATATTGACTGACAGTTTGGTATGTATAAATTGATGTTACAAAATCGATGTTGGATAGATCAAAACATTTTTTTAATGCTCAATAAAGTATAAGTAAAAACTACGGAGTAAAATGGACAAAATTATTTCGAGATATTCGTCGAATTTGTGTGTGTGTTTCGGTGTGGAAGATATCTGTCCAATCAACCGGCTGAAACAGTCCTCTATGTATACACACAGGCGGTTTCCGAGTCAAAACACAAAGTAACAGCGCTTAGATTTGAATCTAAATGCTCCACATTAACATACGGTCGCTATAAAGTACTCAAGTTAATGTAAGATAAAGAACGAGGGTACTCAGATATATCATCACATTCCTTGGAAAATTACACTTAAACAGCAAGAAAAAACACTGAGAAAAAGTATGTTTTATATCAACAATATTGTAAATTATTTAAATATTATAATCATTGGTTAATAAAAACTTCCACAACTACTTTAATTATGTAGAGTCCAAAGTTTTACTCGCCCTAGGGCGCTACATTCATCTACGTGAAGGTGCTTATATGGGGTAGAGAATAAAAATTTTCAGTTTTTCCAGTGTAGGCTTTATTGTGGCCTAGGGAGGAGAGAATATGCCTTTAACCTAAGTTATTATTTATCGACAAAGTAAATTTCAATACTTGGCGGTGTATGATATATTGGTCTGAAGTTTAATAACAAGAGAGGTTTTTACGCACGGTTAGAGGTGGGAAAATTAAAAACAATCAAGTGAATTGTATGTGGTGACGTATTGACCTTGACAAGAAGATCGTGGATTGTTTTGAACGTATTCGATTGGATACAAACACCTTAAACGAAGTTAAACAAAGTAAATTACGATAAAGTTGGGATAATGGGATTAGTAAGGAGAAGATTGGAAAATACCACAGAGGCTGTATTGCCGACAATAAAAATAAGTAAATAGAAGGAAATTTTTTTATCGGTATTGGAAAATTGTAAAGCCAAGTCGATTTAATTGAGTCGACACCTTCTTATACTTCTCACTAATTCAATTTATTCAAGAAATGACGAAAATTCAATAGGATTTAATCGGTTTTTATAAGGAAAATGATGAAAAAATTCTCTTTTCCTTTGTTCTGAAAATTAACTGTTTTATTTCTATAAATTAAAGTCTATTCAGGTATACAAGAATTCCTTCGCATTTTATCCAATAAATGAAATCCCTGTTAAATTCAATAAAAGCAACCGAAATTGTCATTAAAAATTCGGATTGTTCGATAAAAATTTTGTTGAGTTTTCAACGGAAATTCTTTAGAAATAATAAAGAAAAGGAAGTGATGACAAAGGATTAACACAAAATGAATTAAGAAATTAATAAATAAGAATTAAAAAGAAAATATATCATTATTATCTTGACCGCTTCTATTTTTACCCAAAAAGCAGCTTATCTCGAAATTTATTAATAATACGCGTCCAGTTCATTTAAATATTATATGTACTTCTTTTAAGCTGATACTTATCGCATTCTTTGTACCCAAAACATTTCTTATAAATTCTCCTCACAAGCTTTTATTCTTTTTTTTCCAGTTAATATCTCTTCTATATCATCACAATCTCGGTGGGTGTCTTTTTCTTCCTCCATTTCGACGCTCGGATTTGCAGCAGCTCAAAGATTATATATACAAGATAATTTCTACAGAAATAACCATAAAATGTTGTATTTAGGCCAGTCGACGACGGAAAAAAAATTTAGCTACTAAGGTTCTTCAGACCGGAGGCCTCGACGAACCGCTATATTATCATAACTCGTTCGACTACGGTATATATCATCTTGCTGTCATCTAAAAGTGTATGTTAATAATTTCATTCCATTGCAAATGCACCTTTGTTTAAACTATCGCGCTCTTTATCTCTTTCTGTTATAAACGACCTCGAGGTAATGATATAATGGCAACTCTGCGTAATACTGCAGCTACTACTGTCTGGTTGTAGAGTTTATTAGGATTGGATATAACTAATATGAATTGAATACAACTCTTATTAGATCCTAGGGGCTTTAAGCTGTCTTTACTTCCATAAAATAATGGCTACTGGAATACACGACGAAAGTTCACACAATGTTTTCTGCTTCTAGTTAGGAATTGACGTCGGGAATTTAATACGAAGGATGATTTTTAATTTGAAATGATAATATTTCAACAGAGAACAGAAAAAAATAACTTCTATGGAAGACTTTTACTAATGATGTTTCGAAATTTGTATTCGTAGTGAATAAATGCAAGTATAATAAAGTTTTAATGATCTAAATTCACGTGAAAATGTAACCATTATTCATGTAAAAACTTTCAACGAATAATAATGCCGAAATAATGAGGAAACGAGATATCAAATCGGTGGAATTAAACGTTTTATAGAATTTAAAATAAATAACATGAGCGATTATTCGCACAAACAAAGAGAAGATCTGACCATTGGAAAGATCTAGCTGAGCTTAGACAATCAAAGATTCAAATGAATGCATATGTCAAAGTAAAGCTGCGCTAAGAGTTTCAACAGAGATCCTAACGGGACATTGTCGACTGAATGGGAACCTGAAAAAGCTCAAAATAGTGGAGAAAAAAGAAGAAAAAAGAAACCCCCATCCCCAAAAATACATACATACATTCGAGCATACATTATTTGCACATGGTAAGAAAGAAATGTAAAATCAGGGTAATGAGTTGGCCGCTTTTTGTACTCAAAACCTGCATCTAAGTACTTTTTCTGCAATAAATAACTGCCTTAAATTCCTATGAACAACTTTGAAGACAAATCAAAGAAACATGAAAAAGTTAAATAATCTTATTCTAAAAATATGTCAAATTCAGTCAAAAGGGTTGCAAGAAGGCATTAAAAACTTTGAGAACTATTTTACTAACAAGGTTGTAACTCTTTTCTTGTCCCGCACCCGAATCTCCTTTGTCTAAGAACCAAAACATTCCTGTCCTGTCTTTTCTTTTCCAGTCATGTATAATGCCCCTAGGATCGTTCACAGATATCTCAGATCGATTCACATCTGACCCAATTCACTTAAAACTCTTTTTTAAAACAAACATTTAGATTCATCACTTGCTGATCGCTATTTTATGTGGCTTAAGGAAGATTAATGGCGTCCGCAGGTGTATATTTAAATTCACTGGAAGGATTAATCGCTTGTATCCTAATATGACTTGAATTCGAATTAAAAATACTGTTTGTATTTTTGGTTGTAAATACTGAGATTTAAAAAAATTTGTAACAAAGTTATAGTCGAACAATGAGATTATCTGCACAATTCAGCAAGTCGCGACCTCTATAAAATAAGACACCTGAGCGTACAAAGATGTATAGCTTTTGAAAATCATCAATCTTGCCAAATAACAATCCATTTTCTTCCTCCAAACCGTTACATTTATAACCAACTCCTTAATCCTTCTTATCAATCACAAAACAACGATCATCATTTCTGTTGAACGCCCCATTTATTTCGACGGTGGCGTCCTACCGCGTCGGCGTCCAAATCTCAACGCCTTTAACTTACTTTCGCTTTAAAATTCGAGACTTTGCAGTCGTGATCTCGGAATACGCAAAACAAAAGAGTGCGTATGATATATATATATAGCCAATTTTATTGACAGGAAATTTTTTCTCCCTCCTTTTAAATATAACAAAAATTCTTCGATTTAAACATGTAGAATGATGTGCTATAAAATTATACTTCGAAGTAATAAAAAAAACAGACTTTCTGAGGCATCATCAGCCCCATCATAAAATTCCATTCTTAACAATTAATACGAAATAAAGCCACATAAACGAGCCAATTAAATGAGTACACAACTTCCAAGAAGATTTTGCGCGGAATATTTTTCACAGTCGTTTTTTGTATTTTGAAATTTATGTCGGCTTCTTGGTCTTTAATCTTTTTTTTTATTTCCTTTTTTTTAGACAAATTAATAAATGTTTATGCAGGGACCACAAGGTTTTGACTGCAAAAAAATATAATACTGCTTATCTAGTTATATACAGGGTGTCCCAGCCAAGAAAGACCCGGCTGGGACACCTTGTATATTGTGTTTCAATGACAATAGTTTGACACTGCTTTACCAAGAAAAAATTTCTTCATTTTCTCTCCAATATCGATCTAATTGTAATAGTAGAGATGGGATTATTCACCTTACTAAAGTATCAAGAACTGAACTACAAAATATTATTCCATTCACCTTTCCCTTCTTGAAAAAATTTTTAAATTATGGAAAGGGAAGATAAAAATATAATTTTCTTTTCCCCTTGTGAAAAATATTCAATAATTTACCACACATTACGTTTTTTTTATTGTCGAAATAAAACACAAAATTTTATATCGTAAATCATTTATAATAATGAAACAAATAAAGTGCATATTTCACAAAATGACAAAAAAAGGTAATTTTATCAAGTTTATTTAAATTTTTTACTGATTTACAAATTTAACAAGCAAATTATTCTCCAAACTAAGTTTAACACCGAAATGTATCAAGTTAAAATAATTCTATGTATTTTTAAAAGTTTCAAGGTCGAGCGAAATAAATTCCACATTGTAGGTAGCAAGTCCATTTTAAATAATACGGCGTTTTTTATATAACAAAGAAATAGAACTGAATAGAAACGAAAACAATATAAAAATTGTTTATGTATAAAAGTGTCCGAACAAAAAGCTTAAAACACCTAAACGCGATATATTTATAAATCCTATGATTGATCCCTTTCATGTTCTACAGATATTACTTTTTCTACATTGAAAACCTTTTATTGTAATAAATAGCAGTAATTTTCCATACAAATCACAAACTACTATCTGATTAGATCCATAAATTATAGTCATTTCTGTTTAAAATAGACTATAAATCGATCGATATCTATACACGACATGATTTTAGGTTTATTACTCGTAAAATTTATATTAAAAGCATTACTTTTTAGTACCTAGCAACAATGTCACCAAACGCAAAATATTTTTTGCTTACCTGGAAATAAACTTGCTTGTGATCGACCCATCCAATAACCATATCGGACCCAGCCATTCTTCCATCCTTAGAAAATCCGAACCCGACATAACCTAGCGTCCTTACTTGTAACTCAAAAGTAATTTCCAAAGGACTCGGTCCTAAAGACCACAATAATCGAAAATCAGGACTCAGATATACCGAATGAGCCCATCTAGCGCTATTTGAAATATTCACTAAGCACAACACAAGTAGCACTAAAACTATCTTCGAAAACGGCTCCATAGCTTGTTGTTGGAGGATTTTAAAATGACATATCCTGAAACAAAAAATACAAAAATTTAGGTGGGGTATAAAACAGAGTTTTCCAAGATACTGGTGTGTTTATTTGTACAGATTATTAAGACAATACCATCAACTTCTCATACACAATATTGTATTTTTCGCAAACATCAGTCCAGTGAATCGGATCTGAATATTATTTTCTAGTCTTTTTCTAGTTCAAACCAGTGAATTTCATTGTGTGCTGTGTTTTTTTGTATAATAATACTGGACTATAAAGAATATATCGTGTAAAACTTGTAACAGGAAACTCGTTAGAAATCTAGTATAAAATTTTTTAATTGATAGATGAGTTGGATGAACTTAAGTTACACCTTGCAAAGTTATGGAGTTTTTAATTTGGATATTTAAATATATTTAAAATATTAGGAACGTATTTACAAAATAAACGTCAACAATTTTCTGTTTAAATATAAATTAGTGGGCACCTGTTGTATAAAAATGTGATTTAGAGGCATCACAGCTACCTACTATAAGTATTTAAATTATTAATACTTATTTTAACGACTTTAATTTATTGTTGTGTGAAAATAATTTATTTCCAAACATTCATTTAGCTTAGTAATGTTCTAATTTCCTGGTAGATTATTATATATACAAGGTAGACATTTATGCCCGCACACAAAGCCCCACCTTGTTCATTTAGTTGTATTCTGTGTATTTCTTAATAAGTTTCTCGTTACACTCTGTGAAATTGCGTTAAATTATCGGCCATTTCGAATACAATGCTTCAGTAAAACCGTTTTATATGGGCTGGATATTTTATAGATTGCTTTCGTATTATAAACTTTACAATGAAGAACCATCTCACAGGACTATTAAAAATATTACAGAGTCATTTAATAAATTCTCTTTTGTTATGTTGGTTTTGAAATGCTCAAAGATACCTATTAAATAGTTTTACTATACAGGGTGGCGCACCGAAAACGAAACAGATGCATTTACTGGCAGATGATTCCTTTGTAAAAAAATCCCTCGGACCCGTCGATTTTGTTTTCGAGGGGGACACAAAATTGGCATAAAATCACAGTAACATTTGCAGCCCCCTAAGCGGGGGTGGCACCATCCCTAAAATCTTAAATGGAAAGGGGGGTCGAATGATCCATCATTTAAAATTCATTGAATTTTACATCATTATAAAGGGAGTTGAAAGACCTTTTAAATGATGGATCATTCGACCCCCCTTTCCATTTAAGATTTTAGGGATGGTGCCACCCCCGCTTAGGGGGCTGCAAATGTTACTGTGATTTTATGCCAATTTTGTGTCCCCCTCGAAAACAAAATCGACGGGTCCAAGGGATTTTTTTAAAAAGGAATCATCTGCCAGTAAATGCATCTGTTTCGTTTTCGGTGCGCCACCCTGTATAATAGTCGCACTTATTTGAAAGTAAACGATAGATGACTTGATTATATACTGTGTGTTCGTGGTAACTTTGTGCCACGAAACGTTCAATTTTAGGAGAAAAATCTATTCTTCATAAAATGTTCTGCATGTTCCAAAGCCTAAAATGAATTCGTCAAATATCAAATTTTTCCAGTAGAATACGAGGTTTGTCAAATAATATTTTTCCTGCTAACTAGTAAATGGAAATCGGTGTAAACAATTTTCTATCCATATCCGTATCGTTGGTGACGATCCATGCATTTATATACACAAAACAAATGCTGACACAACTCCCACAAACTCCCAAACAATTGCCGATATCATGCAATTTGCTATATACGTTGGAAATGTTTCCATTTTGGTGAGCTCATTGTGAACCAAAAGCTCGGAAAATGAAATAGAGAGAAACGGGGAAAACTTGTTTGTATTTCCGTGGCGGATGAAAAAAAATATCTCAAACCTGCTGAATTTTACTGTTACGTAATATGGCGTACATCAATTCCAGGTATTTGCATAGTGTTTCTAGAATTTATGGAAATATGTGTTGACTTTTTACATACTGTTCAAACAATTGAATAACTATAATACGACTCAACATCTGAGCCTTCTAAAGCTTCTGATTGTCTGAGTGTCTTTTTACACAAAGCAGGATTAGAATCCTTACAATTTGCAAATAAACTCCATGTACCGGGTGGCCAACTAAGAACGGCCGTCGGCCATATCTCAGGAGTGGATTATAGCAAAGGCTCGGGAAAAAAAATTTTATGACAAAAGTGGCCTCGAGAAAAGCCTGGAAATTATTTTCAGAATTGTAGTACCACCGCTAGAGGGCGTATTTGACAGTTGAAATTTTAAAATAACAATTTTTTCAAAATTCACCCCATTAACGAGCATATTAAACATTATAATCAGATTCCTCGACAATTTCTGCATACTTTTGATGTGACAAGTTTAAATCTATCTCTTCAAATAAGGAGTGGGGGAGAGTGGGAACCTTGTTACGAAAAAACACCTGTAATTTTGCGGTTTGCGGTGTTTTATTACAAATTCAGTCTACTTTTCAATTACTCACTTCAATTTGTATGCTCCCATTTAAAATTGTTACAAGAAAACACATTATTTGAAAAATATAAAACAGCGCCCTCTAGCATTCATGTTATCAATCAGATTGCTTCAAATTTACAAATTTCCGATTAATCAACAAAAGCTCTTTTAAACAACATCAAGTTTATTAAAATCGGTCAAGCAGAGCCGGAATTACAGGTGTTTTTTCGTAACAATGTTCCCACTCTCCCCCACTCCTTATTTGAAGAGATAGACTTAAGCTTGTCACATCAAAAGTATGCAGAAATTGTCGAGGAATTTGATTATAATGTTTAATATGCTCGTTAATGGGGTGAATTTTGAAAAAATTCTTATTTTAAAATTTCAACTGTCAAATACGCCCTCTAGCGGTGGACCTACAATTCTGAAAATAATTTCCAGGCTTTTCCCGAGCCTGTGGTATAATCCACTCCTGAGATATAGCCGACGGCCGTTCTTAGTTGGCCACCCGGTAGACTCGCTTTCAGTGTCATAATTGGATTAAAAAAAATTATTGTACAAAACAAGACAAGTTATCAATTTTTGGCTTTATTTCCATTCTATTATTTTCAAACACCCCCAATACGGTCTACAAACCACACAATGAAAAATCTTTTCATTCAACAACAATAATGATTGAAAAATATACAAAAATCGATATAATATGTAGCCCATATGCTTACAATAACGACACAACAAAAGTAATAATTCGTCCGTCAATAATAGAAACCGGACTGGCATGGTAAAGTGATTATATGGTAGGATGCTAAAACGTCAATGTTTCGTGACAAATTTTTCAGATAGACAAAATTGATGTGTTTTCTACCCGGTAAAGTTGGCCTTACAGTAAAGGATTTCACGAATATTGAAGTTGAAACTGAAAAAGGAATTTAAATATGACCAGCAAAAACTGGGATTTATAATTTTTGAATATTCAGTACATACAGTGTTCCTCAAAAGGAAGATTTCTCTTAGTGATCTGTCTACCTCAGAGGTTTTAATGGAAGAAACTGGCACAAAGTTTGTGCGCAGCCAGTTGAGTATGGCGCATCACAGCGACTAACTGAACTAACAAACCCTGCCTCTAACCACACGAAAAATTGTCAATATGTCAATATTATTTTAATTTGAGGTTAGTCCAGGCAATGAAGAATATCAGGTATTTTGAAGAGAAAATAAAGATTTCTTATAAAATACCTTGATACGGTCCTGGGATCGAAACTCCCTGGATCATTATATTAATTTAGAGCCAGTCCGCATGCAATCAGTAATAATAATGATAATAGAATTTAAATTGTATTCTGCATACCTTTACCTTTACCTGTGGGCATTGCAGATATATTTTACTTTATTCTTTTCTTCTTTTTTTTTGTTTTTATTTTTACATTTCTGGTTTTGTCTGTTTCGGATTTATGTAAGTATTATTATAGCCACCACCCACTTGACTATAGGACAGGTTTAGTGTCTTAAATACTGTAATCTTCCATAAAGGTGTCCCGTGGACAACTATCTAGAAAATTGATGGGATATTGGATGGAAAATGCGGGTAGATAGGGTCTAGAAGGTTTCTTTGTTTCGTCGTTTACATGGTATGATTTAAGGCGAATAAAGTACGGGGTTTTTTGTGGGTGTATGGACAGAAAAAAAATGAACTATATGGGGTTTGGACATAAATAACTTTTGTTATGTATTTTGCATAATATGGAATTGAAAATAAAGATTGAATCTTAATTTATGGGAACTGGAACTCTTACGTACGAAAGTTTTTCTCAATTTTCGTGAAAAGGGAAAAATTCAAGACTTTTTTCATGTTTTTTTCATTTTGCTTTTTCCTAATTATATCAACTTACCAGATTATAATTTTGATAGGACTCCTGTAGTGTATGATACAACTTTAGAATAGAATCCATATCAAAACGTAGTCGTGAGATTTGTACACAAACAATGCTCAAAATGATTAGGCAATATTTAAATCAAAACTACAATCTAGATAAAATCTGATATGTGGGTATTTCACTATTATTTTTTTTAAAGCAATAAAAGAATGATTATGTCAAATATGTATCAGTCACACTGGGCTTGGTAAATTGAATTAAAAAAAAATAGAAATGTCGTTCAGAGGCGGCTCGCAACTCATTTTAATTGAAAATTATATTGTCGACGCTACTGTTAACGTTAACCTTATGTAAAAGACACGTTTTGAGAAAAATAGGTTTGTATGCGGTGTAATAATTGCTTTTTTGTCGTTGGAACAACAGTCATTAATAACCTTGAGCGAGATATTTAATGAAATTAATCATATTTTTAATGTATACTGGCATGTTGTACGTCAAAATTATTTCGAGTGGAGGTGTAAAGTTATTAAGTCGTATACAATTTGATATAAATGACCTTAATTACTTTTAACGCAGGGTTTTTATTTAAAAAATAAATGATCTAATATTAAAATTCATGAATTAAATTGATATATTTCGTCAAAAATGACATGGAGCGTTGAAAATCATTAGAAAACGTGATTAGATCTTAAACTATAGTTTACTATAGTTTTCACCCCAAAAGAACAACCCCTATGTTCATAATCCATTTGTTTGAGTTACAGGAACAGTTTGACTTGATTGACTGACAAATCCCGAAGTGGATTTTTGTATAAATGCCTCAGTGAAAAAACTTGAAAGTCATTCAGCACAGTAATATTTTATAGTCCGAGAGCTTACAGCAGTTTAGATGTATAATTTTCAATTTATTTTGTTTTAATCGATAAGCTTCTCGACTATAAATACCATATCGAGTCACATTTATAGCAATTCTTTGTTCAGCGACCACTAATGGATTTGATTCAAACAAAATTTGGTGTTCCGTTGTATATAAAGCTGTATGGGAAAACGGCTTTTTCTAATAGATTTTGATGGACCGTGTCAGTGTCGAGACAAAAGAATAAAAATACTTTTTCGATGCTGATAAAGGTCATGGATTCTGACGTGTTTTATACACTAATGGAATTCCCGGGATCTTGATCTTCCATAACAAAAAGAAAAAGAAATTGCCAAAGGGTCGAGATATTCTTTACACTAAAATGGACATTTTTTATCTGCCATTAAAAATGTATTTCTCTATCTAAATAGATTTTTCTTATGGGCGAAACATTGTGAAATATACTATACTATTATAATCTCCTGTATATCTAATAATATGAGATATTCTATTGAACAAAGTATACTTATATTAATAAAAAATATATTGTATAATATGTATTTTCACGTTTAAATCATGTACGTGCCCATATCTTGGAAGATATTAAATTTCCAAGCTTTTACTCTCAATTTATGCTCGAGCCCTGATATATAGCTGCAAGTCATAAATGCCTTTAGTGACAGTAAACCCAAATAAACATGCGACTTCTTGTTTGAATGGCAAAATCAAAAACGATGCTTCATAAAGACTTTGTGTATGCTTTTAGAATATTTAAAGTATGTGTACACACAATACAACATAGATGTCGCTATTAGCTATGGAATGCCTCATTCAGAATTTATGTAAAGTGGAAGTAACATGTAGAGAGAAGATGTTTATGGAGGTATACAGGTGTTGTTTTTGTCCCAAAGGAAAAGCAAAAGCTTGAAGCAATTTTATACTCCATATACGTGGAAAAACAGGTTTGTATTATAAATCAAAAACGCGACTGTTTAGCTCACGCTTTAACTTATATAAATATATTATTAAAAACAATAATTTATTGTGGTTTTATTTCAGTTTGTAGGAAACGCGCCTTAGTTGCCATTCAGTTCGAAAAAACAAGAAATATCTTTAAAATCGACATGCAATTAGAGTGAAATAAGAAGAGTTGAATACACGATTGTAATTAAGTGCAGGATTGCGTGAGCCCTTAGAAAACTATGTTAATGGCATTTGTAACGAACACTTTATTTGCATTTTAACCATATCTTTTTAGCTGTTGAAAATGTCTATCTATCAACCGTCTCTAAATACCTTCTTTTGTTAATAGAACACTCAGGTATTCCTTTGATAACGTACAGATTTAACAAATTGAGTGTATTGAAAGATATTTAGATTGTTGTTATTGAAAAATTTAAAATTTGATACTTAAAAAGCAATGAAAATATGTTTAAGGTAGTCAAAGATGGGATAGATAAGCTAAATTTGAAACGAGCACACTTAATAAGAAAAAATTCTTTAAAATTAAGAAACCATTTCGGTAGCCAACTTGATTATCTCGAAATAAAGTATGGAAACATTAATTTTTTTAATAGGCTTCACGTTATTTTTTCTGTGCCATTTGGAGAAAAAAAAAATAACATATACCATGATGGGCGAACGTCTTGATTGATTGAAATCTCTATAGGGCCCGTCAAATTGACTCTCAACACTCTCGAATGATTTGAATGACATGTGGTTTTGTATGCCATAGCATAAATTACGGACTACATTAATTTTATTTAAAATTGACGAGCGATCGGTACCATCTGGTTTGTTATAAAGCGTCGGTACCACTTAAAGGCGGTGCCGTTGTTGTTGGTTCAAGTTCAATCGGGGTAAGATGAGTTTGACTTATATACCTTCAAAGAAGCGTTAATGAAAGAAGGAGAGATTTGTAGGAGAGATTGTCGAACATAGTGACGTTGATGAGTCTTAAAAGTTAATTGCAGAATTAAATAATTATAATTTGCCATAATTTTAATACATTGTTGAGCTTTTCCCTTGTCCAGTGAAGTGGGTGTACGAAATATCTTCGATTTGTATGTCTAACATCACCACTGGGTAATAATTCAAGGGTAATTATGACTCAAAATACACTGGGGTATGTAAATCGATTGCCGAAGACTAGAACGTTCTATCTATCATATTAGTCGAGTTATGAGCAAATTTAGTTTTGAAAAGTGGATTTTCGAAAATTTCATGACTTCATTTGGAGGAGAAAAAATGATTTTATACAAAAACAGACTGTGCCAGTCGATTTTGGTTCCAGAAATAAATGAATTAACGCATGGGAAAACTAAATATCCTGTAGGATGTGCACATTTCGCTCACACTCAGTAGGATATCAAAAAGACGACGAAGACATTAATGAAACGAGATTTAATACATAATAAATTACATTTAAATACCTTTGGAATGTGTGGAAGTAGATTTTGTGGTGAGTAAATACTGAAAGACGTTTTCAGTGATTTTCTTGACATATTTGCAAGTGATTTCAACAGTTTTTTGGTTAAGCAAAATTTCAGAATTTCATATAAACGATCCCTTGTTTGAATTGTTTTGAATGAGAAGGGCATTTTCGATAAGAACACTGAATTTGATATAGGAAAATCACGAACAAGAAATCAATTTGTGTCATTCATGTAATAACCGATAATAATCTATTTAGGCCTTTGTGTAAACAATTTATCACCGATCTGACATTTATTATACACAGAAGTGTGAAAAAATGTGAGATTTTTTTTATAAAAATGTCCTGGGAAAGGATCGTGTTAAATAGCAATAATCTAGTGAGATATTGGTATAATTGATCATTCTCTAAATTTATTCACGTTAAATAATTTAATGACTCCCAAAAACAACAACTAAATATAGAACAGCACGAAAGGCTGGTTTATTTTAATCAAATTATTATTTTAAGTAATAAATAACAAAACCTAATTTATTCAACTATAATTAATTGTTTTTAATAGTTTCCTCCATCAAAATTTGATTATATTCGAAATTATGTTTATTTAAAATATTTGGTTAAAAATGCTTTGAAATTCAAACAATTTACGAGCAAAATATGGGTGTACTTTTAGGTAGAAGAGAAACCAAAAGCAATAATTCTTAGTTCTGTGGTTAGAGCCAACGAAATACATTAATATATCCACTAGAGTCAATTTCACGTAAGAAGAACCCACTTGAAGTTGCAATTGTATTCGCGAACTTGTCAAACCCAGTGCCATATCAAAAAAAATTACACTCTACTTCAAATCAGTTGTGTAAGGTCACTACAAGTCGACAAAGATATACAAGATCTATTTTGATAGACAGTTGGGCAACTTCACGTTGCTTCTTCATGAGTGAAATAGAGTCTAACCAAGGACAGAACGTCTTACACGCAGGCAAGATAACTTATCGTAATTTCAACGACATATAGTAGTTCTATAGTAAATTTTCCCTTCAAGTATATCACATTAACTCGACATGTTTGTATGTTTGACGTTTAATAATGAATTTTCAATTAAACGAAGAAACAAGACATTGTTTCACGTTTGTTACGAATGTTAATTAATTTCGCGAAAGCATCATCATCATCATCATCATCACACCCTACCCAAAATCGAAACGACATTTGAACGGTTGAAGAGATATGTCGAGGGACTCGAAACTTAACAAAGCACACTTAAAGCTGAGACATTATTGCTGCAAAGAGGATTATATTATTTAGACCCGACAGAGATGCTTTCTACAACATAACAACATACATTACAGAGATGGATTTAATATTATTGTAGGTGTAGAATTATTGTTTCATCAAAACTGTTTATATAGGACACAGAGTTGATTCACTTCCATAAGAAAGACTGACAAATGACATGCATTTGTTGCATCCTTTGAAGAAGCCAATTCTGTCTGTTGGCACAAAGTATCCAGAAATGCTTGACGTCATATCGCCATAATCCAGAAACTTCCCAAATATACCGAAATCTAACTTTGTTCTTTGCAATTAATAAGGAATTATGGAGTAGCTTAACGTGACACGTTAAGGGAATTTTGGAATTTGTATTGCTAGGGAAACAAACAATAGCCTTTCACTTCTATAAGTTTGTACTTTTGTTATTATTTCTGTTGAGTTGGATGGGGGGATTATTTATTAATTTCAACAGAAGCAACTACAGAGACCATTGAAAAGGATTGTTACAAAGAGAATTAGTTATGAAAGTGGAAACTTTATCAACCGTATGATACAACGAGAGCTTCGTAAACCTCCTTTGCTATAGCAACCAGGTAGATTTCAAATTAAATTGCGAAGTAGCAAGAAAAATGTTTTTTATATAGAAAGTTTTCAATGTTCATAAATTGTTGGATATTAAACCATTACCGATCCCCTTGTCGAAGATATCCATAAAATCTAATAATACCTATCAATTTCAAACTTTTACTGACACCGAATTATTCTAACGTGCGTAAAAGTATGGGAGAATGAAAATGGAGACTGCGTTAACTACATTAATTTTCCTCCTAACAAAATTCAAACAATAAATTTTTTTGCCTAATATGGGTACAGACTTAATGAGATTTTTCTCATTAAAAATTAATTTGTATATTCAATTAAAGCAAATGATTTAAAAAAAAAGAAAACGTCTACGGACATAATTATTTAATTAATTTCCTATGTTCTTAATGAAACCGGCACTGCGTATATAATTATTTGATGTTTCGGCAGGGCCGTCGTAAATTTGGGTAGAACCAATCGATTTCAACAAGCTATTACACGAACACAAACAATTTAGTAAAAAAAAATTCAAATAGCTTACCCAAAACTCCGGTTTATAACGTACCTGAAAAAGAAAAACATATTTCAATTAAAAAAATTCCTTCCTAATCCGTTTCTGCTAAAGTTAAACCGAGGGGCAAACAACTCTATAAATATGGTGTACACTACGAATTTTTAAATACTTAATTACATTTGCAAGTCCTTTAATTATTTTAATTCCCTGTCAAATACTTTTCCATTCTTTTCAGTACCTCCGATTATTTTTTAAGTATTTCAATTATTTTTTCAATATTTTAAATACTTTTTAAGTGTTTTCAATACTTTTTAAGTGTTTTCAATACTTTTTAAGTATTTTGAATACTTTTTAAGTATTTTGAATACTTTTCAAATATCTCAAATTATTTTTAAAGTATATTAATTACTATTCCATTACTTTGATTATTTCTTCATTACTTCAAATGCTTTCCAAAGACCAGAAAAAATATCTCGTCGGCATGAATATAAGTGGATTCCGATGGACTCCGGAACAAGAAATGTTTGCCGTGTAGAGCGACGGATTTTTGAACATTCAACAAACGTTAACGTAGACGAAACTCTGCAGAAAGGCTTCCACCAATAAAAGAGAAGAGTTTAGATTATATTTGTAATTTGAACTTTGCATGCGTAATTATTATACGTATTGAATATCGTACGTTGAATCTGAGAAAGTTAAAAATTGTAATAATTATAGTAAATACAGGTTTTCATTATCGAAACCGAACATTTAGTGTTCGGGGTGATATTTGTCAAAGTTCTTATTTCTTTGTCATTCATCCACCCTTAAATTCTTATTTCCTTTCCTTCTTTTATTCACATTATTTTGTTTGCGATTTCACATAATCCTTCATGGAACTAGCCATAAAAAATAGATATATCATTTCATTATAACCATAACCACGGGGCGCCCTTTAAATTGTCGAGTTACTTTATTATATGTATGTTATTAACTCGTTGACTTTCTAACCACCAAAGATTACAGAATAAAAATATAAGATATTTCACTTGTTCAAATTTATGGATCAAACAATTGATGCCGCTGGTAACTGTCTGATAACTTGGAGGCTGGCACAATGGTACAGTATGTCACTATGTCCTTACTTGCATTTAATTTGGCATATTATACGGGACGTCGCCCTCCAAGCACTGTTATTTTAGAACGGTGTTTATAATTGGTTGTTCATTTCTAGTTGAACATTATTATATTGGCCGCATATTAAATGCAAATGAAGTAGAATAAAAACTCAAATTTTTAAAATTTGATCTTGACAGGTATATCTGGCCGCAACGGGAAGATATACAGTTAGTTAAAAACATTTTCATTTTTGATGGGCATATAAAGCTGTCGGGTATGTCCTTTCACCATTACTGCGGAAACGAAAAGAGTAATAGATCTCAAATATAAAAGTTTGAGAAAATCACAAGAGAATGATGAGTATTTGTGGGTATATAGTTCATTTTATTATTATGTATATTATTTTTATTCTTATTTTTATTACTTATCATATTTTATCATAGAAGACTGCTTTGTTTGAGTTCCTATTTGTATGTTTGTGTTATTGATGATTTTTTCAATATACCATACTTTCCGTCTCATATTTTGTATTTTTTCATATGCATGAAACACTTGAATGCAGAATATTAAACGGTCGCTATCCAGTTCGCGAATGATGATGACAATTTATAAGTAATAATCAAGGTAATCATTATCAGTTTCAATTCGGAATTAAGTATTCTTGTATTACTACAATATTTTCAATCACCTGAAGAGAATGTGAAGGCATTTTACTTAGTTTATGACTTACAATAATTATTATCTTATTGGTGATAAATATTTCTGCTAGTTTCAGGTATTTTAAAATATTCTCATTATTTAAATTAACATATTGTAAAGTTTATTTTACCCCGCGTGGGGTATGATTCTAGAAATCTCTCGTTCTGCGGAAGGCGCTAGATAGACTAAAACAAGTAGGGGGCGGGGGATAGGTAGTCTCTGGATTGTTCTCGGCTAGTGGCGGGAATCGCAGGTAGTTTTCTCGATTGTTCTCGGCTGGTGGCTAGAGGAGTTATAGTCGTGTCATGCGGGAATTTCACTGATGGGGCATTCGCGTAACAATATGTTATCTCTAATCAGATGCATTGCTTCAATAATAGTGATGCTGGTAGTTATTGGTGAAAAAATATTTTTTGTCCACGACTATTTGATAATTTCAACATTTTACTTGTGCTCCTTCAAGTATAATAACGTACATAATTCACCCGTGGATAATAGGTGTGTATAATGAAAAGGTCACATGACATATAATTATATTGAAGATTATACCTACAAACGACACAATATATTAGTTGAAAATTTTCATTAAGAGTAAGATCCGAATTCGAACCTGCGACCTCGCTTTACCAAGTCAGATCACCAAACCATCAGGCCATAGAGACACGCAATATGTCAAGGTTTTGTATATATATAGGAGTGGCTCTTTGTCCTATCCCACTGCGATCTTTGCAGATCTATTGTGGTCTTGTATATTATATAGCAGTAGATCGTATTATTTTATCTAGTGTGTATGATGTATGTCAAAAGCAGAAGTGACGTTTTGAATAATTTATTGCTAATTGCAAAAATTCAAATAACTTTACTGGTGTTTCATTGATATTACTAGAAAATTTAGTATGGAAAGTGAATTAGACAATGAATTGAATACTGATTCAATATATAATTTGTTCAATAATGTAAGAAGTTATAAGCTATATGAATGTAATAAACTATATTGTTTCAGTTTGACAAAAAATGCATACCTAAACAGGTAATTCATAGTCGTGGACAAAGTATAGTATTCTACTCGCATATAATGGCTATTATTCACTTAGGTGTTTATGTCACTCGTCTGCTTGGTGAATAATATACTATTATCTACCCCTAAATTCATATTTTAAATACTTTAATTATCTTTAAATGAACTTTAATTACTTTACAAATATTTAACTACCTCTTAATTACTTTAAATATGTTCAAATACTTCTCAATTCCTTCCAAGTATCTTATATATAATTTAATTATTCCTAAGTGTTCCGATTACTTTTTAAATATCCTAATTACTCCTCATTACTTTTTAATTACTTTAAATACTTTCAAATATTTTGATTACTTGCAAGTATCAAATATTTTAAATATGGTGTACACTTTTATGCGAGTTGTTTGCCCCTCGAGTTAAACCCTCCAAATCAACGACGATTTCTGGTGGTCCGATTTACGAAATCTGCATAACACTCCAAACACCCTACTCGCTAGTTACCAGTTAAAATGAATTTCGTTTCGGGTGGTTGAAAATTGAATTAGACTCGAAAAATATTTTAAGATAATCCGGCCATAATTAGCACAAGCTTTGGATTAGAAAAAAGCAAAAAGGATTTAAAATTATCTACAATAAAGAATCACTGCCGGAGAGATGGGAAAAGGATTTTGCTCTTCCTGTTCCTTATTGCACGTTATAGGTATATCTACCAGCGCCCTCTGGGCTATTATTGCGCAAAATATCCTTTCTTCAGCACATACCATATCATAATAATGGGAGAAACAACAGTACCCGCAGGTAATAAAACTAAAAATGAACATAATTAAAAAGTGAAAATAATTTTAAAGAACGTTTCGAGTAAAACGATTCTTTCAGTATATATATAATATGCATGAAATGAGAAGCTCGGTTATTGTTCCATTGTGCCTTTGGATAGGATCTTTAATAAGTTAGAAAACGTGAACAATACGGTCGAACATGGGAAAATAATGGGTGAGGTACCCTTTGGTAGATAACCTATTACTTTGTACCGTACTCCATCAATTTTACCTATCAACTCATTACTTGAATATTAATAATGATTGTTTATAATGTTTTCATCATAAAACCCCACACAATCAAATTTAGCATTCAACAAATTATAGTCAGGGTTAAAATGCTTAACAAGAAAGTATCACTAGCTCCCGTACTATTACCTTTAGCGAAGCATAACATTATTTTGTCGTTTCTCACGATGAAATGTTCTAAGTTGGTTTTATAAATTGGTGAGGTATTTTTTTGTTGTAACTAAAGCCACTCTAACCAATTATTAATCAAACCGATATTATGTTACAGATGAACAAGAATATCGAAAGGAATTGACAGAATTTTTTGACTCCACTTGGTAATAATTATAAAATATTATAGAGACTCTTCCAAATTTTCACAATATAGATAAAAATTCTGTATATTATCTCTTATGTCGTGATCTTTTGTATCAACAAAAGAACATAATGGTATAAACAAATTCCGTTTATCATACACTCCTTTTGTTACAACTATTAACTAACTAAGTAATAATATGTGATACTTAATCTGACAAAGAAATTTACACAACACATTAACAACACTAAGGAGTGTTAACTGATACTTTGTCTAGTTATGAGGTGAACTCAAGAAATACAATTTTTAAATTCTTATACATTATAAGGAAGTATGTGAAACGATATATTTAACCTCGTATATTACTTGACGAACAAATAGATTTAAAAAAAACTACACAAAAACATACAAATGCTTGGTACTTGTTTAAATAAAATACGACGTTACATTCATCCAACATTATTTGTTTTAAGTTTTTAGCTGATATGAACTTTGTAATTAAATCGAATAGAAAAGTTTAATCTTGTCAAATAAGGCAGGATCATTGACTTTTTGGTCTTTTGTTTGAATAACCCGAGGAATAACCTTTGACTTTACAAGATATCAAAAACACTTAAGAAAACTACTAAGAAATTAATGTTAAGTTGTCTGTTAATAAAACAATATCTAAGAAAATAGTGCGGTCTTTAAAAGAAGCTCTGGACATTAAAAAAATTTATCATCATTACACCACGTTGATCTGACTCACATAATGTCCATCTCGGCTTTCCCAGCATTTTATAACCCACAAGCTCACGTAACTTAAACTTGATATTATCGCCTCCACAATCGCTTTGGTCAGCAACAATTAGATGTAGAACAATCTCCACAATCTTAACATTTTTTTTCTATCTTTTATAATGTGAATAACCTTCAAACACGAGAAATAAAACAGAAAAATTATTGTAAAAGGGAGTCTTGGAATAAAATTGATTGAGTTTATGTTGAAAGACTGGCCTAAATATTTGAAGTAAGGTATCCGATAACCCTCAAACTTTAAAACCAAACTAACTTGACATGACATTTGACACTTTCAATTCTAATCAAGAAATGTGATATTTTTTTTCGGTTAAAGGCGTGAAGGAATACCAAATGTCACACCTAGCGTTTTCGATTTGTTAAACTCTCCATAAACATAAAACAATTTTCTGTTCAGTTAACCGTGAAATATTTACAGATATACATAGAAAAATACGAGGGTTGCAAAAGATGTTCTAATAAATACCTAAAACAAACTCTTTTCTGTAGTATATTCCGCTAGGATACGACCAAATTCCAAACACACTCTCTCATACATACAGCATCCATTCTGGCTTTGAATTATACATCTGAATAGGATAGAGGTAGAGAGTTATTTACAAAACGGTATTTCAGAACAGTCAAACAGTGGTGAATCTTTAGCATCGTTAGTGGTTTAGACAGATGTCGCCATCTGTTGTTGCATAAAACCATCAAAAACGGTATGCGTTTCGTTTATTTCGCCAGCCAGTCTTTGAAGTGGGTTGTATGCGAGAGATTTGACCGATAAGAATGTACAAATATGAGTAAATAAAAGATAAATGTTGGTGTGTAATTTCCAGAATTATCATAAAGAAAACAATTTTATTATGTTTGCTTAGTGACATATACACTTTTCAGAATGCTGATTAGAATTAAACTTTATGACATAGTATATATCGGGAACTTCTGTGAGGAGAAACTTCCAAAGTCATGTCCGAAACAATTTGAAGCCGTCGAGGTCAGTAACTAGCGTGTAGTTACTGTGAAGTGTATATAAGCGAAAGAGAAATAGAGAATTGGCGAGGCCCTTGTTGAAGACCGGGTCCGCAGAGTCCGTATGTCTTTACAATTTATGAGGGAGTCAAATGCAGCAATGCCAACAGCTAGCTAGGCACTGGAACGTTTTAAGGTATAAAAAATTCATCATGGGACAAAGAAAGCGTGGACTAAAGTTAACATTAATGTTCCTCTAAGTTGGAATCGTATAGAAAACTTTTTTATCAGTCATTTAATTGATACAGTCGACAGAAGCAAACATGAGCCCCGGAAAATATGCGAACTAAAAGAATTTCATCGCAACGAACCAATCAGCTGCTAATTTTAACGAACGAACATTAGTAATTTGTTAAAATTATACTAATAGTGACATGGACACGCCCATCAGGGCTCATGTTTGCTTCTGTCGACTGTAGAAGAGGAGAATATCCTTTATTTAGTTTTTTTTTCAGTGTATCTATATTTGGATTAAAGTTATTCATTTTTTAGGTTAACCTGCTTTGGAGCTAGCGATTTAAATTCTCATGGATTGAAAGTAAACCGCGGTTATTACATCCTCATCAATTCTAGGGCCTACTTTATCCGATTAGAGTACACGATGTTCGCTTGTTTCTCTCACGACAAGTTCGGAATTCATTATGGACCCTTGTCATATAAAAATAAACAATAAAGTCTTTGTTGCCCAAAGGAAAACATAGTCATTGTTTAAATCGCGAATTAAAATACAAATTTCTAATAATAAATAAAATTCCTTCGGGTTATGCTTTCCCATGCGAAAATTTTGATATAAAAATACATTTTTTCATTCAGATAATTCCAACTTTATATCTATAACGACCAGAAAGAACATACTTATTATCTGGATAGACACAGCTTACAATATTTTTCTCCCCAAAAAATCGAATACATCAGCACCCCAAAATGGTAGTAGATAAGAACAATCCCCAATCATATATATTGATTTTTCATGTTTTATAGCAAAAACAAGAAAGCATTTTGCCATAAAAAACAACACTTTAAATTTGGATTTGTTATGTTGAAATTTATTACCAAAAATTGATAGAAACTGGATAACCTTAACCTTACTTTTTTAGGACAATCTAATACTAAAATTGGTATATTTTGGATAAAGATATAAGCAGAAAGTAAAGAATGGATAGAGCAAAAGTTGTTCTCATGAAAATACACAATTTTTCTCCGCAAATCATTTAAAATAACAAAAAATTCTTATATTTAAATCGTCTAATTTCTTCAAATGTTTCTTTTTTAAAATTGCCATTTATAGAATAGAAAGAAATCAAATCAATCTAAAATAAATTTACCTTTTAAAAACTAACCTACCATTATTATTATTACCCAGGTATAATAAGTCACGGATATGAAGAGTACAGGTGAAAGTTTGGTAAATGAAGTACCTGAAATACTGTTGAGAGTTGTTGATTTTGTATTGAGTAGATTTCTAAGCAAAGATAACATTTTTATTTCTAATTTTGGTAGGTAATAAATAAATGAGGTGTGGCTATATCGTGAACTTTTAACTTTTAGTAGATTATTAGTTAGATCCAAACAAAACAAACAGCTTACAACAAAAATTACATTTTCCTGATTTTTCTTCTTTTCAAGTCACATAAACTTATTTAAATATGAAAACAAACTCATTATTTTCCTCTATGACAAGTGAAAACCAAAAAGGTAAAGGAAAAGAGCACCATCATTAATCAAAAACTAACATAGACGTACATGTAATGATGAGACTTTTCTTTAGTTTTCTCTCTCGCTTTAATGAAAAACATGTTCAGACATGTCATTAAACACGAAGGGAACTTTGCTGAGTTTTTCGCTGGTTTTATTTTTAGAAAAGTTGGTATTATAAAAGTAGAAAAACTTCATTTTGACTATTTCGGTTCGTTTAATCCATTTCTTACTGTTAATTTTACCTTTAGAAAATTTCTGCTGACACCTACTATCCTATCTGTACCTATAACTGTTTATAAATAATAAAATTTACCTAATAACGCCGAATCCAATAAAAAAATCCTCGATTAGATGCACAACATAAAAATCCACTCAAAAAACCAAGTCACTATAAAAAACAACCTTCGAATAGGTATCACTCAATGTTCATAGTTTCTATTACGAATGAATCAAGCTGGGTAGTTGGATAGTGATATTTAACTTCGCGAAATAATACCCGAAGAGCGTTTCGTTGGCGTAGCTGCGTCCTTCAACGAGTTACACTCTGTACTAAACTCAGTCCAACTGTTCTGTTCACAGCCTGCCAGGATGCGTTGCAATCCCCACCACTTCAGTTCGAGCTTGAATAATGTCCTTTTACCTGTGTTCCACGGGTATTCCGGAATAGTTGGAGCGATGCTAACCAATTCTTATTGGTATGGGCATCGGGAGGCCGAACGACAATACGGTTAAAACAGGAAGTTACAAAAGAATTCATGAATTTTGTTTGGTGTGTATGATTGTTTTTGATTGTAGGGGACGTCGATCCAAATAAATTGAGAATAGTTGTAAAAGATGTTAGTTATTTCGTGACACCATGTACATTAAATTATGTGTTTTTATAGGGATACACGTTTTAAAGAGTATTTTTTTGAAAATACTAAATTGGGACTTTAAAAACCAATAAATTGTCACCTTACTATGGATTCCAGGACACACTGGAATAGAACGAAATGAACTAGCAAAGAGGGGCACTGAAATACCTTTCTGGGGGCCTGAAACCTTTTGCGAAATCAGCCCCAATCTAATATTGGAAGAAATAGGTGAAGCCGAAAGAAAAATAAGATCTGATCATTGGAAAGATCAAGTAGAAACCTCCATCCACATACTTTCCAACTGGACAACACTCCAGAGTCTTAGAGCACAGTATCTGGGATATTATTGGATAGAAGAGGAGCATTTACTCAAGTTGAAGCCTGCAGATATCCTAAAATTGCTCCAGGTTTAGTTTCTAAGATTCTCCTCAGACACAAAGTAGAAGTAAGGGGGCACAATACATCTTTTAGTTTAGGTGACTGTTACCCCAAAAATACATACATACATACAGGGTTGAGTTAAAAAGGTTCAAACTGAATAATTTCAGTATCCTTAGTAATAGTGGAGCGACAAAGTCTTGGAAAAGATTAAATTTTTAAGTCTACGTCCGGTCAGAATAAAATGGGAACCAAACAGGTATCGTATTTGGGGTTTGATTATAATCATTTTCGATTTCAATACAATACAGGGTAAACACAAATACGAACCATGGGTAATGTGATACCTATTGGTAACTTGACTCTATTCGTTGGGTATAGACTTGAATGAAACGTGGATATCCTGTATATTTTAGGGGGAAATAAGTTTTGGTCAATTTTCAAAGCAATACAGAATTAAATTCCATTATTTTCCAGTTTATAGTTAAAAATGTACAGTTTTCTTTATAAATTTGTTATTTATTGTTTGCATGTAAGCCCGCTGTATAAATGTCGTGTTTTAACACACCCACATCTCGATCGCGGGTAAATGTTTCTACCAACAAAATCAATCAATATTTTATATTAAACGAGATCGTCGTTCAAACGTGGTTATTTCATTAAAATTTCAACGTTTCGGTCTTGCTCAGGTGCATCCGCAGCCATTTTGAAAATAATTTCTGTGGATTAACTTGTAATCCTTCATATAATTAATGAATAAAACTTACTTTTTGTCGATTTAAAATGTAATGGAACAATTTGAAATTCCATAGAATGATTTTTTAATCGACAACATAATAAAAATCTAAATTAAAAATGAGGAAAATTTGCCACAATATATGAATTTGTACAATATTGGTTTGAATTGTTTATGCAAAATTTTAATACTGTGTGTATTAAATCTTTATTGGTCAGGATTACTGGGGATAAAACAGGAATTCATAACGTGAATGGTATAAATATATGTAGGCCAGTGCAATTAGTTTTTTTTACGAAAAAATTAGTAACAGCCAGGGACCCTTAAAAAAGTATACTTTGGGGTATAAGTAACTTTGAGTGGAAATGTATAAATGGGGAGGTTTTTAGGTGTTGAAAACTCACTTTTGCATTTTTAAGGCAGAAAATGACTTTTTAGCGCAAAATGTTGTACAGAAAAGTTGTAGATAATAAAAAAATGAACAGCTTTTGAATAAAAGATTTTTCAACATAACCTCAAATTCAAGGTAAAAAACCGTTTTTTTTTTTCGTTTTTTCAATTTTTAAGGGGTTTAATGCAAAATCCGACCCCAACATAGATAAGCCGTATAAAAGTTGACATTCCATCGAACAAATTGCGCGGGAGCAGAATTCGAAAGTCGAAAATTTGACTGCAACAATTTTTTTTTGAAAATTAACCTTGTTTTTTCGAAAAATCTTAAATATTTCGGAAAATAATTTTTTTTGGTTGTGCAAAAAAATTGTGCTTATGTAGCATAAAAAAAGATATACTTTCACCAAGTTTCATGCAAATTGCATTTTTTTTGCCAGAGAAAAAAATAAAAAAAGAAAAAAACGGTTTTTTGCCATTTTCACCTTGAATTTGAGGTTATGTTGAAAAATCTTTTATTCAAAAGTTGTACATTTTTTTATTATCTACAACTTTTCCGTACAAAATTTTGCGCTAAAAAGTCATTTTCTGCCTTAAAAATGCAAAAGTAAGTTTTCAACCCCTAAAAAACCTCCCCATTCCACTCAAACTTTGTTCAAATTATTTTTCCAGTGTTAGTTATACCCCAAAGTATACTTTTTTAAGGGTCCATGGCTGTTACTAATTTTTCCGATTTTAGCCAATTTTTTCCGTAATTGCACTAGTCTAATGTAAAAAGCAAAGTTTATTTTTAAATATTGATACGCATCAAACAGATATCCTGCTTTTCGAAATAGAAATATTTTAACTTTAATAATAGTGATTGAAATTGTTATTTCATTTATACAACTTCATATTAAAAATAAATATATACAAAAAGTCATCTTTAGTTTGTTTTTTGTTTAACAAAAAAACAGTATAACCTACAATCTCAATAAAAAGTAACTTCCCCCCGTATCAAGGAGTTGACTGCACTTTCTGGGTCTGTCACTAGGTTGGTTCTGGCATTTTGAATTTCAATATACAACCCATACACTTCTGAACCCTTTCAATTTTTGCTATTTTATCTTGATATTCGAAAAAAAAATTATAAAACTCAAATAAGCGTAAAATAAGTTTTGTACTTTTCTCAAAATAACCCACTTTCGACATTGTAAACTTACCGCCTTAAGCTTTTTAAACTATGGTCAGTTACATCATAAGAATGGACTACTGTGTGGTCGACCCTACCTTATTTTATCAACAAAGACCTCTAGAAATTCAAAATTTTGACGCCTGGATGAATACAAAGTGGGTCGATGTATTTCCTAGAATATACGCGTTCATTTTGAGATTTCAAATACTCAAGCATTAGCGCCGAAAGGAATTGAAATTTTTAATAATTTTTTTTTAAATCAAATTATATCCTCCCACTTTTTATAATTAATCGATATTTACAAAAAAGTTTTGATTTGTTTTTTCTAATACAAAAAAATATTTAACTAGTGTACAAGTACGACACTGGTTACACCCCAAGACGAAAAGGTAAAGTCATTGTGAATAATTTTACAGACGGTCTTTTGTGTCCCATATTTCCTGTTCTACGATTTAACTCAAATGACCCACTTTTGAATGGGATGTGGTGACATTCTCCTTATGGATGTCTTTGAATAAAGAGCTGTTGTAGCGAATATGCCATAAATTTTCCGAAAACTTTATATAAGAAGACGTCGAATTGACGTGAATCTATTCATGATTTTTATATTTTTATTATTTAGACATTCGAGAATCGTTTTAAATGGGGAAGGTATGTGCAGCTTGTATATATTTTGATGTCTATTTCAGATTGTTTTGTTATGTTATACAAGCAGAGGACTCAGTTCATCTCGAGAGCTTCTTCTTAAAGCTTGTTTATTACAAAAAAATAATATTTCGAATCATTCTGTATATTTCTGTCGGTTTTCCCACCCCTAATATATCAAATTTATCAACTGGTCTCTTATTCTTAGCGCAGTTTTACTTTGGCTTATGCATTCATTTGATCTTAACAGATTGTAGTCGCGCAGAAGAATCTTCGATTGTCTAAGCCCCACTAATCTTTCTTTCGGCTTCACAACCTTGCATATTATACATTAAAACGTTTTTTTTTGTTAAAGAATAAAACAAATATGTCTATATACGGTTAATTTAATCTAATTCCTTCAAATACGGTTGATTTAGTAGCTCGTAACAGTAGCGAATTCGTTGCCCGCGGTTATTGAGATATTCTAGATAATTGGTAATTAATTTTAGCAAATAGCTGCTTTCTGGATAAAATTACTACACTTGAAACTAAAATACCAAAACCGATAACTCACTCTACTGAATCGGTAGTACATATAATTATTGAGGGTAATATTTCATAATGAGACAGTTTTAGGGATGTTATATATGATTGAGATATGTTATTTTATAACTGATATAAATGTTTAAAGAAAATTCAATCACGAACCAATAAATTTTCATTTGTAAGTGGATACAAGAAAAAAATATCTAATTAGAAACCTCTAGCAGTACGTTCTAGTTAGTCCGTATTGTTTGGATTCCTCTAATACTTGATCTGTCTTTCTATAAGTTATTTAGTAACGTGAAGCGACTCCCATCCCTATTAATTGGTAGTAATATTTCATAAAGGCAAGTTTGCAAATACATAAAAATTTTCGGTGGTGGTAGATCAAAGTTATTACCACCGCCCAAGGGTGCACAACCTTTTTTTCTATGCTTTTGTCTTGTCAGCCAGTCCTCGACCGGTTGGCTCGGTGTGCGATTTATTTATTTTAGAAGGGGAGGAAATTCATTTATTAAAATACAGGATAATGAACAAATATGGATCTATGATATATTTTGAATTAAATATGCAGGATCGAATGAGTGGATTTACAATAAATAAAAGTGTTGGAAAGATTCAAAAATTCAAAAAATGAGTTTGTGTTTAGGTAGGCTACCATATTTTGTATACAGGGTTATCCGAAAGTGTATAGAAAACAAACTATAAAGAACTATTTTTACAAAAATCAACTACATACTGATTATAAATTTTTTCAAGCACTTTGTTCGCTTCCAAGATTGATTTGAACTAAAACAAGAAATTACGAATCTGCAATTTATACGAGAAAGTTTTTTATTGTTCACCTGAAGCCAGCAGAAGCTTTTTATTAAAATTACAACCGCTTAAAATGTGATTTTTTTCCTCTTTTATGGTAATATAAGAAAATAACATCATAATGAGCAATAACTTCTTAGTATAATTAACAAAGTTTGAGGCAAAAGTATATAAAATGTGCTTGTAAACCTTGGTTGTGGCACAAAAGCAAAAATTAGGCCATAAACGCAACGAGGGGCCAAACAGGGCTTGTTAATAAATCAGAATGATGTTTTTATTACCTCGAAAAATTTTTACCAACGTCATAAAGCGATTTGAGAGATGGGTCGGGTAAAGTTATTTTTAGGGGGTGTGACCATTAAATATATACGACATAATCAATCAGGAGAACGAAGAAAACAAATAGAAAAAAATTGCTAATTCTCTATAGGGTACACTCAAAATTTTTAATTGAATACCTGCAGTCGAATTCAAACTGTGCACCCGGAGATAAATTCATTTTATTGTTTTTTTCGGTAAAATAGTCTGTGGGCTGAATGAAAATTTAATATTATAGTGGGGAATTCAATTTTGGTCCAATTTCTTCGTCTACCGATATGACATGACTCCATACTTTTGTTTATAGCTGTATAACTGTTACACCTAGCTCTCTCTATTCTACGCCATTCGATTTTACATGAAATTTTCTATAAATAGAAGATTTTTCTGCAATTGCGAGTGAAGAAAGAACTAAAAACTACCAATCGGATAATGAGGAAATTTTATACCTAGGTTGAAGTTGTCTATTTTGTTTATTCAAATACGTAATAGCTATTTTTGGGAAATTTAAATTCACCTGAAGGCATTAGATATTCTAAAAATCGACACGAACATTCTGAGAATAATGACAATGACGTAAATCTTCTTCTCACAAAGAAAATATGAAAAAAACAATGGACAATAGTGGTTTCTATTCAATTAAAATTCACGACCAAACTTTCCGGTAGGAACTCACTCTGTGGGTGGTTTTTACAAACTCAAAAAAACGATCAAAACTATACAGATAAGGGTAGGTAGTTGAAAAAATTGTATACGTACATTTACATATAAAGTATTTACCTTTTTATGGAAGAAAAGTATTTTGAAACTGTAAAAAAATCAGCAATAATATAAAAGACTGCGGGTGGTGTCATATTATGGGATAGCTTCTTTTTTTAAGAAAAAAATTGGATAGAGAGGTTCTTTTCGTATTGATGAATTTATGAAACGCCATCATCATCACCTGCTCTTCTTTAAATCTAACAATATTCCATATCCTGTCTCGTACTCTCAATCATCCAATTACAAGCCCAACATCTATACAATCGTTCCTTTCACGTCAAAGGCAAACCATCTGAACTGGCATGAAAAGAGTTATATGCCTTTTTCTTCAACCCGTAGAATTGTTTTCAGACATTTTGTTTACCTTCCGTACAAAAGGAATTTATATATATATATATTCGAGATGTGTTGCTTAAACCAAAATATTAGGATTGGGAAATTCACACCGGCAACAAAGCCATTGGGTGTGGAACGAGCGAAAGAAAAGATATATAGAGAAAAGGAGAATTATTGAGAAAAGGGTGAATTTCTTTATTATCCGCCAAACAAAAGGGCAAGGAAAGACGTGATTGATAAATCTAATTAATGGTTTTCTTAGAGATTGTTGTTTTACTCCTTCAATGGAAGTGTGGTTTTTATTTTCAGGTAATTTAATCTGTTAAAACGTTTTTATACATCAATTAAAGCACTTATGGATTACTTTCCTGCTCTTTTTAAAGATTTTTTGAGATTTCTATAACTAAAAAAATTGTACAAGCTAGAAAAATGAAGATATTAAGCTGAAATTTCAGCAGAACCTTCTTAAAGGTTAGATTTATCCGGAAAAAAATCAACAATGCTCCAACACAAGAAATGTTCAATTTACAAGTTGTCAAAGTTAGGACAGCTAAACAAGCAGTATCTCGAAAAAATTTTGAAATGGGGATTTTGGGTAGTTGTAATCATTTCTTCTCCAAAGTGTTTCCACCAGAAACCTTGCAAGCTGTCACAAAAGCAGAGTAGGAAAGTCGAAGATACTGATGAAACTGACTCTTACCAGTTCCATACCCTGGTTGGGAGTTTCTAGTCGACCTGCTTGTTCAGTAAAATCTTTGTATGACCTGCATTTGACTTAATGTTCTTCATCTAGCCAGTTCCGGACTTCCCAGGAGGGTCTAAACGTAGATCTAAGATTAATTTATCAAAAAGGACAAGAAAAATGATTGAAGAAGCTATACAGGAGACACACTGTAAAGCAACGTCGCTTAGACGCTCATCTATACAGGATGATTAAAAATCTATGAAGCCTCTTTCCTCTAATGTACCTACACTCCTACTAGAGACTCTGTGTCGTTTATTTTCATCACCTCTATAGAAACATATTTGTAGTAAAATTTTTTGACAAATCACCAGAAAGTAATAAAATGACACACTCTTTAATCCAGCCATTAAAATCGTCTCTCGAAACGTTTAGGAGTAAGATAATAAACGAACAGCTTTTAAGGCTGACAAACATTGAATAAAAAATGCCAGAAGCGTTGAATATCTGAATATCAATTGAAAAGTCGAAAGAAAAAAGTTGTGGCAGCTACAATTTTTTATGGTGCATAGAAATCAGTCGACAAAAGAACCTGAAAATTAGTTTAAATACGAACAGTATTAAAATGAGTTGTTATACTTCACCTTGGTCCAATTAACAGGAAATTTGGACAATAATAATCAGTGTCGCCGAAAGATATTTTTAGAAAACGACACTGATATAAACAATAAAAAAGAATAGTGACAGATGGTGTGTATCTCCTGAGGAAGGTGTAAATAAGACACTAAATGCACATTACTATATATGACAGCTATAAAACGTTATGACAGGAAATCCATAATTAGGACGTATGGTGGTATAATAATTAGAGATATTCGATACCCTCTGAAGTATTTAAATGTTTTTAGATTGGTCCGGAATTTCAGGTGATTCTAAAAAAAGTTATATGCTATAAATTAATGTCTTAGCATATTATTGTTTGATATAATAATGTTTTCCTGAAAAAACAGTACCATAATATGATTGTAATTGCCTTGTTAGTGACGCTGGCTTGTTATATAAATTGGGATATACAATCTTAATAATTTTTTTCCACGAAATAACAAGATATAACATGTATTTAGTGTATCATCCGAAATGATAATTCATATCATCAAATTAAGTGCATTTCAACAACTTCATCAGAATTTTATATGTCTTATACTTCTTATATAGCATGTCCTATTTTATTTTCGCTGTGAATTTTGTATTAAATTGAATAACGGATATTCTTGAAAATTTTAAGAATACAATCCAATAAAACTACTGTTTGAAACATACTTAATTGCACCTGGTCTGGTTAACAAGGGGCTATAAAATGGTTAACAAAAATGGTTTTAGTTAGTCGAAAGTGAGCCATCAATCTATAGAATTTGCAAAGTTTAGAAAGCGCGATAGAACGTCTAACCCAATAAAATCCTCAACTTTACAACCCTGTCGTCAACATTGACAACATTATCTCAGAAAATTACATGGAAACTTGCCGTTAAAAGGTCGAACGTGAGGGGGTGCTGATTCTGTACAGTATCGGACTAAATATTTTTAGTTTACTGGATATTTATCATATTTCTAATCACCAAAATTTAAAGCAAATCTGATCACCAAAGGTGGTAAAACTGTCAAAGCTGTAGTGGGTGACAAACGAAGATATCTGCAGTTTTGTCAGTGCGATAGCCTGGGAAATGTGCGGTTTTTTGTGTTAGGAAAAGAAAAGCCATTGGCAAAAGGCTATATGAAAGGTTTAGTTTCCACACTAATAGAATTTTTAAAAACAGTCCTGGAGAATGTATTCTAGAGTTTAGAGGACCACAATAGATCTGAAAAGGTCGCAGTGGAATAGGCCAAGAGTCACCTAATGAAATCTAATCCTCAAGAGCTTTCACTCTATGACTAAATTCAAGGATTGCATCTCGCAGCCCGCAGGACTTCTATCTTATGTACTAGCTGTCACTGGAGTGAGGAGGATACAAAGCAACAAAAAAGAAACAAGAATAATGAAAAACGTTGAGAAATATTAACACTTTTATATATTTCTGAAGACTGATTAGTTGGAGTTGAAGAATTTTTGATTGTAGAAGGGGCAAGTCCAAATCTGTTTGCCAGGGCGTTGATTATAGTGGTTTAAACGGTAGTAAATCAATGGACAGGGGTATTATCAGAAAGCACTTGTTTTCTACTCGAAAATAGGTCAACGGAGATTCCTAGAATGGTGCTCAATGGCTTTTGTACAATAAAAATGTCACGCTTGATGAAGAACTAATAAAATAGTGAGCAGTTAGTGTGCCAGATGGAAGCTGGTTTGTGGTAATAGTGTATTATCCATAAATTGCCGACCATTCTTCTGTTTTATATCATATTTGACATATATTTGAACAAAAAAAAATTATATATTTATTATTTTTTGTAACGAAATTGTTTAACATACCGTAAATAAAGGATCGGATTATTTATTCAAAGCATCCTAAATCTTAGTAGACCCTTTTGGTTAGGAAACGATAAACTCAAACAAAGGATCTAATGAAGGACAGTCAATATATCAACCGAAAGAATAATTTCGTGAAACCCTGCTTTGGAACCTTTTAACCATTATTGTATCAATAGTATGTGGGTCGAGGTCGGAAATGTTTCAAAAGGAGGGTGGTGTGAGTCTTCAAAATTTATACAAAGTCGAAAAATTTTTTTATTTGCAATAAAAACCTTAATTTCAACCAAAATTATTCAAATAGTTGTTGGATATTATGTAAAATGTTTTTTCCGATGTCGACTGTAGACCCCACACAAAAAAGATTTATAAATATTTACGAAAAATCAGTTTTCCAAAATAGATTTGGGGCGTTGTATAGCAACGTCAGTATTAAATTCATGTTATGCAGGTATGGGAATATTTAATGAGCTAACTTCTTTCCTGGTCGGAATTATGGACTCAAAATACACTGGAATATGTAAAATTTTCCGCTGAATCGATTGCCGAAGACTAGAACGTTCTATCTATCATATTAGTCGAGTTATGAGCACTTTTAGTTTTGAAAACGGGATTTTCGAAAATTTCATGACTTCATTTGAAGGAGAAAAAATGACTTTAGACAAAAACAGACTGTGGCAGTCGATTTTTCGCATCAAAAAACCCCTCCAGACAAATTTTGAGCAATTTTTATTTCAAAAATGGATTTTTTGTCGAAAATTTTGAAGCAAGGGGTAGGTATGGAAATATTTAATGTAAACTGCAATGTGCTAACTTCTTTCCTGGTCGGAATTATGGACTCAAAATACACTGGAATATGTAAAATTTTCCGCTGAATCGATTGCCGAAGACTAGAACGTTCTATCTATCATATTAGTCGAGTTATGAGCACTTTTAGTTTTGAAAACGGGATTTTCGAAAATTTCATGACTTCATTTGAAGGAGAAAAAATGACTTTAGACAAAAACAGACTGTGGCAGTCGATTTTTCGCATCAAAAAACTCCTCCAGACAAATTTTGAGCAATTTTTATTTCAAAAATGGATTTTTTGTCGAAAATTTTGAAGCAAGGGGTAGGTATGGAAATATTTAATGTAAACTGCAATGTGCTAACTTCTTTCCTGGTCGGAATTATGGACTCAAAATACACTGGAATATGTAAAATTTTCCGCTGAATCGATTGCCGAAGACTAGAACGTTCTATCTATCATATTAGTCGAGTTATGAGCACTTTTAGTTTTGAAAACGGGATTTTCGAAAATTTCATGACTTCATTTGAAGGAGAAAAAATGACTTTAGACAAAAACAGACTGTGGCAGTCGATTTTTCGCATCAAAAAACCCCTCCAGACAAATTTTGAGCAATTTTTATTTCAAAAATGGATTTTTTGTCGAAAATTTTGAAGCAAGGGGTAGGTATGGAAATATTTAATGTAAACTGCAATGTGCTAACTTCTTTCCTGGTCGGAATTATGGACTCAAAATACACTGGAATATGTAAAATTTTCCGCTGAATCGATTGCCGAAGACTAGAACGTTCTATCTATCATATTAGTCGAGTTATGAGCACTTTTAGTTTTGAAACCGGGATTTTCGAAAATTTCATGACTTCATTTGAAGGAGAAAAAATGACTTTAGACAAAAACAGACTGTGGCAGTCGATTTTTCGCATCAAAAAACCCCTCCAGACAAATTTTGAGCAATTTTTATTTCAAAAATGGATTTTTGTCGAAAATTTTGAAGCAAGGGGTAGGTATGGAAATATTTAATGTAAACTGCAATGTGCTAACTTCTTTCCTGGTCGGAATTATGGACTCAAAATACACTGGAATATGTAAAATTTTCCGCTGAATCGATTGCCGAAGACTAGAACGTTCTATCTATCATATTAGTCGAGTTATGAGCACTTTTAGTTTTGAAAACGGGATTTTCGAAAATTTCATGACTTCATTTGAAGGAGAAAAAATGACTTTAGACAAAAACAGACTGTGGCAGTCGATTTTTCGCATCAAAAAACTCCTCCAGACAAATTTTGAGCAATTTTTATTTCAAAAATGGATTTTTTGTCGAAAATTTTGAAGCAAGGGGTAGGTATGGAAATATTTAATGTAAACTGCAATGTGCTAACTTCTTTCCTGGTCGGAATTATGGACTCAAAATACACTGGAATATGTAAAATTTTCCGCTGAATCGATTGCCGAAGACTAGAACGTTCTATCTATCATATTAGTCGAGTTATGAGCACTTTTAGTTTTGAAAACGGGATTTTCGAAAATTTCATGACTTCATTTGAAGGAGAAAAAATGACTTTAGACAAAAACAGACTGTGGCAGTCGATTTTTCGCATCAAAAAACCCCTCCAGACAAATTTTGAGCAATTTTTATTTCAAAAATGGATTTTTTGTCGAAAATTTTGAAGCAAGGGGTAGGTATGGAAATATTTAATGTAAACTGCAATGTGCTAACTTCTTTCCTGGTCGGAATTATGGACTCAAAATACACTGGAATATGTAAAATTTTCCGCTGAATCGATTGCCGAAGACTAGAACGTTCTATCTATCATATTAGTCGAGTTATGAGCACTTTTAGTTTTGAAACCGGGATTTTCGAAAATTTCATGACTTCATTTGAAGGAGAAAAAATGACTTTAGACAAAAACAGACTGTGGCAGTCGATTTTTCGCATCAAAAAACCCCTCCAGACAAATTTTGAGCAATTTTTATTTCAAAAATGGATTTTTGTCGAAAATTTTGAAGCAAGGGGTAGGTATGGAAATATTTAATGTAAACTGCAATGTGCTAACTTCTTTCCTGGTCGGAATTATGGACTCAAAATACACTGGAATATGTAAAATTTTCCGCTGAATCGATTGCCGAAGACTAGAACGTTCTATCTATCATATTAGTCGAGTTATGAGCACTTTTAGTTTTGAAAACGGGATTTTCGAAAATTTCATGACTTCATTTGAAGGAGAAAAAATGACTTTAGACAAAAACAGACTGTGGCAGTCGATTTTTCGCATCAAAAAACCCCTCCAGACAAATTTTGAGCAATTTTTATTTCAAAAATGGATTTTTTGTCGAAAATTTTGAAGCAAGGGGTAGGTATGGAAATATTTAATGTAAATTGCAATGTGCTAACTTCTTTCCTGGTCGGAATTATGGACTCAAAATACACTGGAATATGTAAAATTTTCCGCTGAATCGATTGCCGAAGACTAGAACGTTCTATCTATCATATTAGTCGAGTTATGAGCACTTTTAGTTTTGAAAACGGGATTTTCGAAAATTTCATGACTTCATTTGAAGGAGAAAAAATGACTTTAGACAAAAACAGACTGTGGCAGTCGATTTTTCGCATCAAAAAACCCCTCCAGACAAATTTTGAGCAATTTTTATTTCAAAAATGGATTTTTTGTCGAAAATTTTGAAGCAAGGGGTAGGTATGGAAATATTTAATGTAAACTGCAATGTGCTAACTTCTTTCCTGGTCGGAATTATGGACTCAAAATACACTGGAATATGTAAAATTTTCCGCTGAATCGATTGCCGAAGACTAGAACGTTCTATCTATCATATTAGTCGAGTTATGAGCACTTTTAGTTTTGAAAACGGGATTTTCGAAAATTTCATGACTTCATTTGAAGGAGAAAAAATGACTTTAGACAAAAACAGACTGTGGCAGTCGATTTTTCGCATCAAAAAACCCCTCCAGACAAATTTTGAGCAATTTTTATTTCAAAAATGGATTTTTTGTCGAAAATTTTGAAGCAAGGGGTAGGTATGGAAATATTTAATGTAAATTGCAATGTGCTAACTTCTTTCCTGGTCGGAATTATGGACTCAAAATACACTGGAATATGTAAAATTTTCCGCTGAATCGATTGCCGAAGACTAGAACGTTCTATCTATCATATTAGTCGAGTTATGAGCACTTTTAGTTTTGAAAACGGGATTTTCGAAAATTTCATGACTTCATTTGAAGGAGAAAAAATGACTTTAGACAAAAACAGACTGTGGCAGTCGATTTTTCGCATCAAAAAACCCCTCCAGACAAATTTTGAGCAATTTTTATTTCAAAAATGGATTTTTTGTCGAAAATTTTGAAGCAAGGGGTAGGTATGGAAATATTTAATGTAAACTGCAATGTGCTAACTTCTTTCCTGGTCGGAATTATGGACTCAAAATACACTGGAATATGTAAAATTTTCCGCTGAATCGATTGCCGAAGACTAGAACGTTCTATCTATCATATTAGTCGAGTTATGAGCACTTTTAGTTTTGAAAACGGGATTTTCGAAAATTTCATGACTTCATTTGAAGGAGAAAAAATGACTTTAGACAAAAACAGACTGTGGCAGTCGATTTTTCGCATCAAAAAACCCCTCCAGACAAATTTTGAGCAATTTTTATTTCAAAAATGGATTTTTTGTCGAAAATTTTGAAGCTAGGGGTAGGTATGGAAATATTTAATGTAAACTGCAATGTGCTAACTTCTTTCCTGGTCGGAATTATGGACTCAAAATACACTGGAATATGTAAAATTTTCCGCTGAATCGATTGCCGAAGACTAGAACGTTCTATCTATCATATTAGTCGAGTTATGAGCACTTTTAGTTTTGAAAACGGGATTTTCGAAAATTTCATGACTTCATTTGAAGGAGAAAAAATGACTTTAGACAAAAACAGACTGTGGCAGTCGATTTTTCGCATCAAAAAACCCCTCCAGACAAATTTTGAGCAATTTTTATTTCAAAAATGGATTTTTTGTCGAAAATTTTGAAGCAAGGGGTAGGTATGGAAATATTTAATGTAAATTGCAATGTGCTAACTTCTTTCCTGGTCGGAATTATGGACTCAAAATACACTGGAATATGTAAAATTTTCCGCTGAATCGATTGCCGAAGACTAGAACGTTCTATCTATCACATTAGTCGAGTTATGAGCACTTTTAGTTTTGAAAACGGGATTTTCGAAAATTTCATGACTTCATTTGAAGGAGAAAAAATGACTTTAGACAAAAACAGACTGTGGCAGTCGATTTTTCGCATCAAAAAACCCCTCCAGACAAATTTTGAGCAATTTTTATTTCAAAAATGGATTTTTTGTCGAAAATTTTGAAGCAAGGGGTAGGTATGGAAATATTTAATGTAAACTGCAATGTGCTAACTTCTTTCCTGGTCGGAATTATGGACTCAAAATACACTGGAATATGTAAAATTTTCCGCTGAATCGATTGCCGAAGACTAGAACGTTCTATCTATCATATTAGTCGAGTTATGAGCACTTTTAGTTTTGAAAACGGGATTTTCGAAAATTTCATGACTTCATTTGAAGGAGAAAAAATGACTTTAGACAAAAACAGACTGTGGCAGTCGATTTTTCGCATCAAAAAACCCCTCCAGACAAATTTTGAGCAATTTTTATTTCAAAAATGGATTTTTTGTCGAAAATTTTGAAGCAAGGGGTAGGTATGGAAATATTTAATGTAAATTGCAATGTGCTAACTTCTTTCCTGGTCGGAATTATGGACTCAAAATACACTGGAATATGTAAAATTTTCCGCTGAATCGATTGCCGAAGACTAGAACGTTCTATCTATCATATTAGTCGAGTTATGAGCACTTTTAGTTTTGAAAACGGGATTTTCGAGAATTTCATGACTTCATTTGAAGGAGAAAAAATGACTTTAGACAAAAACAGACTGTGGCAGTCGATTTTTCGCATCAAAAAACCCCTCCAGACAAATTTTGAGCAATTTTTATTTCAAAAATGGATTTTTTGTCGAAAATTTTGAAGCAAGGGGTAGGTATGGAAATATTTAATGTAAACTGCAATGTGCTAACTTCTTTCCTGGTCGGAATTATGGACTCAAAATACACTGGAATATGTAAAATTTTCCGCTGAATCGATTGCCGAAGACTAGAACGTTCTATCTATCATATTAGTCGAGTTATGAGCACTTTTAGTTTTGAAAACGGGATTTTCGAAAATTTCATGACTTCATTTGAAGGAGAAAAAATGACTTTAGACAAAAACTGACTGTGGCAGTCGATTTTTCGCATCAAAAAACCCCTCCAGACAAATTTTGATCAATTTTTATTTCAAAAATGGATTTTTGTCGAAAATTTTGAAGCAAGGGGTAGGTATGGAAATATTTAATGTAAACTGCAATGTGCTAACTTCTTTCCTGGTCGGAATTATGGACTCAAAATACACTGGAATATGTAAAATTTTCCGCTGAATCGATTGCCGAAGACTAGAACGTTCTATCTATCATATTAGTCGAGTTATGAGCACTTTTAGTTTTGAAAACGGGATTTTCGAAAATTTCATGACTTCATTTGAAGGAGAAAAAATGACTTTAGACAAAAACTGACTGTGGCAGTCGATTTTTCGCATCAAAAAACCCCTCCAGACAAATTTTGAGCAATTTTTATTTCAAAAATGGATTTTTGTCGAAAATTTTGAAGCAAGGGGTAGGTATGGAAATATTTAATGTAAACTGCAATGTGCTAACTTCTTTCCTGGTCGGAATTATGGACTTAAAATACACTGGAATATGTAAAATTTTCCGCTGAATCGATTGCCGAAGACTAGAACGTTCTATCTATCATATTAGTCGAGTTATGAGCACTTTTAGTTTTGAAAACGGGATTTTCGAAAATTTCATGACTTCATTTGAAGGAGAAAAAATGACTTTAGACAAAAACAGACTGTGGCAGTCGATTTTTCGCATCAAAAAACCCCTCCAGACAAATTTTGAGCAATTTTTATTTCAAAAATGGATTTTTTGTCGAAAATTTTGAAGCTAGGGGTAGGTATGGAAATATTTAATGTAAACTGCAATGTGCTAACTTCTTTCCTGGTCGGAATTATGGACTCAAAATACACTGGAATATGTAAAATTTTCCGCTGAATCGATTGCCGAAGACTAGAACGTTCTATCTATCATATTAGTCGAGTTATGAGCACTTTTAGTTTTGAAAACGGGATTTTCGAAAATTTCATGACTTCATTTGAAGGAGAAAAAATGACTTTAGACAAAAACAGACTGTGGCAGTCGATTTTTCGCATCAAAAAACCCCTCCAGACAAATTTTGAGCAATTTTTATTTCAAAAATGGATTTTTTGTCGAAAATTTTGAAGCAAGGGGTAGGTATGGAAATATTTAATGTAAATTGCAATGTGCTAACTTCTTTCCTGGTCGGAATTATGGACTCAAAATACACTGGAATATGTAAAATTTTCCGCTGAATCGATTGCCGAAGACTAGAACGTTCTATCTATCATATTAGTCGAGTTATGAGCACTTTTAGTTTTGAAAACGGGATTTTCGAAAATTTCATGACTTCATTTGAAGGAGAAAAAATGACTTTAGACAAAAACAGACTGTGGCAGTCGATTTTTCGCATCAAAAAACCCCTCCAGACAAATTTTGAGCAATTTTTATTTCAAAAATGGATTTTTTGTCGAAAATTTTGAAGCAAGGGGTAGGTATGGAAATATTTAATGTAAACTGCAATGTGCTAACTTCTTTCCTGGTCGGAATTATGGACTCAAAATACACTGGAATATGTAAAATTTTCCGCTGAATCGATTGCCGAAGACTAGAACGTTCTATCTATCATATTAGTCGAGTTATGAGCACTTTTAGTTTTGAAAACGGGATTTTCGAAAATTTCATGACTTCATTTGAAGGAGAAAAAATGACTTTAGACAAAAACAGACTGTGGCAGTCGATTTTTCGCATCAAAAAACCCCTCCAGACAAATTTTGAGCAATTTTTATTTCAAAAATGGATTTTTTGTCGAAAATTTTGAAGCAAGGGGTAGGTATGGAAATATTTAATGTAAATTGCAATGTGCTAACTTCTTTCCTGGTCGGAATTATGGACTCAAAATACACTGGAATATGTAAAATTTTCCGCTGAATCGATTGCCGAAGACTAGAACGTTCTATCTATCATATTAGTCGAGTTATGAGCACTTTTAGTTTTGAAAACGGGATTTTCGAAAATTTCATGACTTCATTTGAAGGAGAAAAAATGACTTTAGACAAAAACAGACTGTGGCAGTCGATTTTTCGCATCAAAAAACCCCTCCAGACAAATTTTGAGCAATTTTTATTTCAAAAATGGATTTTTTGTCGAAAATTTTGAAGCAAGGGGTAGGTATGGAAATATTTAATGTAAACTGCAATGTGCTAACTTCTTTCCTGGTCGGAATTATGGACTCAAAATACACTGGAATATGTAAAATTTTCCGCTGAATCGATTGCCGAAGACTAGAACGTTCTATCTATCATATTAGTCGAGTTATGAGCACTTTTAGTTTTGAAAACGGGATTTTCGAAAATTTCATGACTTCATTTGAAGGAGAAAAAATGACTTTAGACAAAAACAGACTGTGGCAGTCGATTTTTCGCATCAAAAAACCCCTCCAGACAAATTTTGAGCAATTTTTATTTCAAAAATGGATTTTTTGTCGAAAATTTTGAAGCAAGGGGTAGGTATGGAAATATTTAATGTAAACTGCAATGTGCTAACTTCTTTCCTGGTCGGAATTATGGACTCAAAATACACTGGAATATGTAAAATTTTCCGCTGAATCGATTGCCGAAGACTAGAACGTTCTATCTATCATATTAGTCGAGTTATGAGCACTTTTAGTTTTGAAAACGGGATTTTCGAAAATTTCATGACTTCATTTGAAGGAGAAAAAATGACTTTAGACAAAAACAGACTGTGGCAGTCGATTTTTCGCATCAAAAAACCCCTCCAGACAAATTTTGAGCAATTTTTATTTCAAAAATGGATTTTTTGTCGAAAATTTTGAAGCAAGGGGTAGGTATGGAAATATTTAATGTAAATTGCAATGTGCTAACTTCTTTCCTGGTCGGAATTATGGACTCAAAATACACTGGAATATGTAAAATTTTCCGCTGAATCGATTGCCGAAGACTAGAACGTTCTATCTATCATATTAGTCGAGTTATGAGCACTTTTAGTTTTGAAAACGGGATTTTCGAAAATTTCATGACTTCATTTGAAGGAGAAAAAATGACTTTAGACAAAAACAGACTGTGGCAGTCGATTTTTCGCATCAAAAAACCCCTCCAGACAAATTTTGAGCAATTTTTATTTCAAAAATGGATTTTTTGTCGAAAATTTTGAAGCAAGGGGTAGGTATGGAAATATTTAATGTAAACTGCAATGTGCTAACTTCTTTCCTGGTCGGAATTATGGACTTAAAATACACTGGAATATGTAAAATTTTCCGCTGAATCGATTGCCGAAGACTAGAACGTTCTATCTATCATATTAGTCGAGTTATGAGCACTTTTAGTTTTGAAAACGGGATTTTCGAAAATTTCATGACTTCATTTGAAGGAGAAAAAATGACTTTAGACAAAAACAGACTGTGGCAGTCGATTTTTCGCATCAAAAAACCCCTCCAGACAAATTTTGAGCAATTTTTATTTCAAAAATGGATTTTTTGTCGAAAATTTTGAAGCAAGGGGTAGGTATGGAAATATTTAATGTAAATTGCAATGTGCTAACTTCTTTCCTGGTCGGAATTATGGACTCAAAATACACTGGAATATGTAAAATTTTCCGCTGAATCGATTGCCGAAGACTAGAACGTTCTATCTATCATATTAGTCGAGTTATGAGCACTTTTAGTTTTGAAAACGGGATTTTCGAAAATTTCATGACTTCATTTGAAGGAGAAAAAATGACTTTAGACAAAAACAGACTGTGGCAGTCGATTTTTCGCATCAAAAAACCCCTCCAGACAAATTTTGAGCAATTTTTATTTCAAAAATGGATTTTTTGTCGAAAATTTTGAAGCAAGGGGTAGGTATGGAAATTTTTAATGTAAACTGCAATGTGCTAACTTCTTTCCTGGTCGGAATTATGGACTCAAAATACACTGGAATATGTAAAATTTTCCGCTGAATCGATTGCCGAAGACTAGAACGTTCTATCTATCATATTAGTCGAGTTATGAGCACTTTTAGTTTTGAAAACGGGATTTTCGAAAATTTCATGACTTCATTTGAAGGAGAAAAAATGACTTTAGACAAAAACAGACTGTGGCAGTCGATTTTTCGCATCAAAAAACCCCTCCAGACAAATTTTGAGCAATTTTTATTTCAAAAATGGATTTTTTGTCGAAAATTTTGAAGCAAGGGGTAGGTATGGAAATATTTAATGTAAATTGCAATGTGCTAACTTCTTTCCTGGTCGGAATTATGGACTCAAAATACACTGGAATATGTAAAATTTTCCGCTGAATCGATTGCCGAAGACTAGAACGTTCTATCTATCATATTAGTCGAGTTATGAGCACTTTTAGTTTTGAAAACGGGATTTTCGAGAATTTCATGACTTCATTTGAAGGAGAAAAAATGACTTTAGACAAAAACAGACTGTGGCAGTCGATTTTTCGCATCAAAAAACCCCTCCAGACAAATTTTGAGCAATTTTTATTTCAAAAATGGATTTTTTGTCGAAAATTTTGAAGCAAGGGGTAGGTATGGAAATATTTAATGTAAACTGCAATGTGCTAACTTCTTTCCTGGTCGGAATTATGGACTCAAAATACACTGGAATATGTAAAATTTTCCGCTGAATCGATTGCCGAAGACTAGAACGTTCTATCTATCATATTAGTCGAGTTATGAGCACTTTTAGTTTTGAAAACGGGATTTTCGAAAATTTCATGACTTCATTTGAAGGAGAAAAAATGACTTTAGACAAAAACTGACTGTGGCAGTCGATTTTTCGCATCAAAAAACCCCTCCAGACAAATTTTGATCAATTTTTATTTCAAAAATGGATTTTTGTCGAAAATTTTGAAGCAAGGGGTAGGTATGGAAATATTTAATGTAAACTGCAATGTGCTAACTTCTTTCCTGGTCGGAATTATGGACTCAAAATACACTGGAATATGTAAAATTTTCCGCTGAATCGATTGCCGAAGACTAGAACGTTCTATCTATCATATTAGTCGAGTTATGAGCACTTTTAGTTTTGAAAACGGGATTTTCGAAAATTTCATGACTTCATTTGAAGGAGAAAAAATGACTTTAGACAAAAACTGACTGTGGCAGTCGATTTTTCGCATCAAAAAACCCCTCCAGACAAATTTTGAGCAATTTTTATTTCAAAAATGGATTTTTGTCGAAAATTTTGAAGCAAGGGGTAGGTATGGAAATATTTAATGTAAACTGCAATGTGCTAACTTCTTTCCTGGTCGGAATTATGGACTTAAAATACACTGGAATATGTAAAATTTTCCGCTGAATCGATTGCCGAAGACTAGAACGTTCTATCTATCATATTAGTCGAGTTATGAGCACTTTTAGTTTTGAAAACGGGATTTTCGAAAATTTCATGACTTCATTTGAAGGAGAAAAAATGACTTTAGACAAAAACAGACTGTGGCAGTCGATTTTTCGCATCAAAAAACCCCTCCAGACAAATTTTGAGCAATTTTTATTTCAAAAATGGATTTTTTGTCGAAAATTTTGAAGCTAGGGGTAGGTATGGAAATATTTAATGTAAACTGCAATGTGCTAACTTCTTTCCTGGTCGGAATTATGGACTCAAAATACACTGGAATATGTAAAATTTTCCGCTGAATCGATTGCCGAAGACTAGAACGTTCTATCTATCATATTAGTCGAGTTATGAGCACTTTTAGTTTTGAAAACGGGATTTTCGAAAATTTCATGACTTCATTTGAAGGAGAAAAAATGACTTTAGACAAAAACAGACTGTGGCAGTCGATTTTTCGCATCAAAAAACCCCTCCAGACAAATTTTGAGCAATTTTTATTTCAAAAATGGATTTTTTGTCGAAAATTTTGAAGCAAGGGGTAGGTATGGAAATATTTAATGTAAATTGCAATGTGCTAACTTCTTTCCTGGTCGGAATTATGGACTCAAAATACACTGGAATATGTAAAATTTTCCGCTGAATCGATTGCCGAAGACTAGAACGTTCTATCTATCATATTAGTCGAGTTATGAGCACTTTTAGTTTTGAAAACGGGATTTTCGAAAATTTCATGACTTCATTTGAAGGAGAAAAAATGACTTTAGACAAAAACAGACTGTGGCAGTCGATTTTTCGCATCAAAAAACCCCTCCAGACAAATTTTGAGCAATTTTTATTTCAAAAATGGATTTTTTGTCGAAAATTTTGAAGCAAGGGGTAGGTATGGAAATATTTAATGTAAACTGCAATGTGCTAACTTCTTTCCTGGTCGGAATTATGGACTCAAAATACACTGGAATATGTAAAATTTTCCGCTGAATCGATTGCCGAAGACTAGAACGTTCTATCTATCATATTAGTCGAGTTATGAGCACTTTTAGTTTTGAAAACGGGATTTTCGAAAATTTCATGACTTCATTTGAAGGAGAAAAAATGACTTTAGACAAAAACAGACTGTGGCAGTCGATTTTTCGCATCAAAAAACCCCTCCAGACAAATTTTGAGCAATTTTTATTTCAAAAATGGATTTTTTGTCGAAAATTTTGAAGCAAGGGGTAGGTATGGAAATATTTAATGTAAATTGCAATGTGCTAACTTCTTTCCTGGTCGGAATTATGGACTCAAAATACACTGGAATATGTAAAATTTTCCGCTGAATCGATTGCCGAAGACTAGAACGTTCTATCTATCATATTAGTCGAGTTATGAGCACTTTTAGTTTTGAAAACGGGATTTTCGAAAATTTCATGACTTCATTTGAAGGAGAAAAAATGACTTTAGACAAAAACAGACTGTGGCAGTCGATTTTTCGCATCAAAAAACCCCTCCAGACAAATTTTGAGCAATTTTTATTTCAAAAATGGATTTTTTGTCGAAAATTTTGAAGCAAGGGGTAGGTATGGAAATATTTAATGTAAACTGCAATGTGCTAACTTCTTTCCTGGTCGGAATTATGGACTCAAAATACACTGGAATATGTAAAATTTTCCGCTGAATCGATTGCCGAAGACTAGAACGTTCTATCTATCATATTAGTCGAGTTATGAGCACTTTTAGTTTTGAAAACGGGATTTTCGAAAATTTCATGACTTCATTTGAAGGAGAAAAAATGACTTTAGACAAAAACAGACTGTGGCAGTCGATTTTTCGCATCAAAAAACCCCTCCAGACAAATTTTGAGCAATTTTTATTTCAAAAATGGATTTTTTGTCGAAAATTTTGAAGCAAGGGGTAGGTATGGAAATATTCAATGTAAACTGCAATGTGCTAACTTCTTTCCTGGTCGGAATTATGGACTCAAAATACACTGGAATATGTAAAATTTTCCGCTGAATCGATTGCCGAAGACTAGAACGTTCTATCTATCATATTAGTCGAGTTATGAGCACTTTTAGTTTTGAAAACGGGATTTTCGAAAATTTCATGACTTCATTTGAAGGAGAAAAAATGACTTTAGACAAAAACAGACTGTGGCAGTCGATTTTTCGCATCAAAAAACCCCTCCAGACAAATTTTGAGCAATTTTTATTTCAAAAATGGATTTTTTGTCGAAAATTTTGAAGCAAGGGGTAGGTATGGAAATATTTAATGTAAATTGCAATGTGCTAACTTCTTTCCTGGTCGGAATTATGGACTCAAAATACACTGGAATATGTAAAATTTTCCGCTGAATCGATTGCCGAAGACTAGAACGTTCTATCTATCATATTAGTCGAGTTATGAGCACTTTTAGTTTTGAAAACGGGATTTTCGAAAATTTCATGACTTCATTTGAAGGAGAAAAAATGACTTTAGACAAAAACTGACTGTGGCAGTCGATTTTTCGCATCAAAAAACCCCTCCAGACAAATTTTGATCAATTTTTATTTCAAAAATGGATTTTTGTCGAAAATTTTGAAGCAAGGGGTAGGTATGGAAATATTTAATGTAAACTGCAATGTGCTAACTTCTTTCCTGGTCGGAATTATGGACTCAAAATACACTGGAATATGTAAAATTTTCCGCTGAATCGATTGCCGAAGACTAGAACGTTCTATCTATCATATTAGTCGAGTTATGAGCACTTTTAGTTTTGAAAACGGGATTTTCGAAAATTTCATGACTTCATTTGAAGGAGAAAAAATGACTTTAGACAAAAACAGACTGTGGCAGTCGATTTTTCGCATCAAAAAACCCCTCCAGACAAATTTTGAGCAATTTTTATTTCAAAAATGGATTTTTTGTCGAAAATTTTGAAGCAAGGGGTAGGTATGGAAATATTTAATGTAAACTGCAATGTGCTAACTTCTTTCCTGGTCGGAATTATGGACTCAAAATACACTGGAATATGTAAAATTTTCCGCTGAATCGATTGCCGAAGACTAGAACGTTCTATCTATCATATTAGTCGAGTTATGAGCACTTTTAGTTTTGAAAACGGGATTTTCGAAAATTTCATGACTTCATTTGAAGGAGAAAAAATGACTTTAGACAAAAACAGACTGTGGCAGTCGATTTTTCGCATCAAAAAACCCCTCCAGACAAATTTTGAGCAATTTTTATTTCAAAAATGGATTTTTTGTCGAAAATTTTGAAGCAAGGGGTAGGTATGGAAATATTTAATGTAAACTGCAATGTGCTAACTTCTTTCCTGGTCGGAATTATGGACTCAAAATACACTGGAATATGTAAAATTTTCCGCTGAATCGATTGCCGAAGACTAGAACGTTCTATCTATCATATTAGTCGAGTTATGAGCACTTTTAGTTTTGAAAACGGGATTTTCGAAAATTTCATGACTTCATTTGAAGGAGAAAAAATGACTTTAGACAAAAACAGACTGTGGCAGTCGATTTTTCGCATCAAAAAACCCCTCCAGACAAATTTTGAGCAATTTTTATTTCAAAAATGGATTTTTTGTCGAAAATTTTGAAGCAAGGGGTAGGTATGGAAATATTTAATGTAAACTGCAATGTGCTAACTTCTTTCCTGGTCGGAATTATGGACTCAAAATACACTGGAATATGTAAAATTTTCCGCTGAATCGATTGCCGAAGACTAGAACGTTCTATCTATCATATTAGTCGAGTTATGAGCACTTTTAGTTTTGAAAACGGGATTTTCGAAAATTTCATGACTTCATTTGAAGGAGAAAAAATGACTTTAGACAAAAACAGACTGTGGCAGTCGATTTTTCGCATCAAAAAACCCCTCCAGACAAATTTTGAGCAATTTTTATTTCAAAAATGGATTTTTTGTCGAAAATTTTGAAGCAAGGGGTAGGTATGGAAATATTTAATGTAAACTGCAATGTGCTAACTTCTTTCCTGGTCGGAATTATGGACTCAAAATACACTGGAATATGTAAAATTTTCCGCTGAATCGATTGCCGAAGACTAGAACGTTCTATCTATCATATTAGTCGAGTTATGAGCACTTTTAGTTTTGAAAACGGGATTTTCGAAAATTTCATGACTTCATTTGAAGGAGAAAAAATGACTTTAGACAAAAACAGACTGTGGCAGTCGATTTTTCGCATCAAAAAACCCCTCCAGACAAATTTTGAGCAATTTTTATTTCAAAAATGGATTTTTTGTCGAAAATTTTGAAGCAAGGGGTAGGTATGGAAATATTTAATGTAAACTGCAATGTGCTAACTTCTTTCCTGGTCGGAATTATGGACTCAAAATACACTGGAATATGTAAAATTTTCCGCTGAATCGATTGCCGAAGACTAGAACGTTCTATCTATCATATTAGTCGAGTTATGAGCACTTTTAGTTTTGAAAACGGGATTTTCGAAAATTTCATGACTTCATTTGAAGGAGAAAAAATGACTTTAGACAAAAACAGACTGTGGCAGTCGATTTTTCGCATCAAAAAACCCCTCCAGACAAATTTTGAGCAATTTTTATTTCAAAAATGGATTTTTTGTCGAAAATTTTGAAGCAAGGGGTAGGTATGGAAATATTTAATGTAAACTGCAATGTGCTAACTTCTTTCCTGGTCGGAATTATGGACTCAAAATACACTGGAATATGTAAAATTTTCCGCTGAATCGATTGCCGAAGACTAGAACGTTCTATCTATCATATTAGTCGAGTTATGAGCACTTTTAGTTTTGAAAACGGGATTTTCGAAAATTTCATGACTTCATTTGAAGGAGAAAAAATGACTTTAGACAAAAACAGACTGTGGCAGTCGATTTTTCGCATCAAAAAACCCCTCCAGACAAATTTTGAGCAATTTTTATTTCAAAAATGGATTTTTTGTCGAAAATTTTGAAGCAAGGGGTAGGTATGGAAATATTTAATGTAAACTGCAATGTGCTAACTTTTTTCCTGGTCGGAATTATGGACTCAAAATACACTGGAATATGTAAAATTTTCCGCTGAATCGATTGCCGAAGACTAGAACGTTCTATCTATCATATTAGTCGAGTTATGAGCACTTTTAGTTTTGAAAACGGGATTTTCGAAAATTTCATGACTTCATTTGAAGGAGAAAAAATGACTTTAGACAAAAACAGACTGTGGCAGTCGATTTTTCGCATCAAAAAACCCCTCCAGACAAATTTTGAGCAATTTTTATTTCAAAAATGGATTTTTTGTCGAAAATTTTGAAGCAAGGGGTAGGTATGGAAATATTTAATGTAAACTGCAATGTGCTAACTTCTTTCCTGGTCGGAATTATGGACTCAAAATACACTGGAATATGTAAAATTTTCCGCTGAATCGATTGCCGAAGACTAGAACGTTCTATCTATCATATTAGTCGAGTTATGAGCACTTTTAGTTTTGAAAACGGGATTTTCGAAAATTTCATGACTTCATTTGAAGGAGAAAAAATGACTTTAGACAAAAACAGACTGTGGCAGTCGATTTTTCGCATCAAAAAACCCCTCCAGACAAATTTTGAGCAATTTTTATTTCAAAAATGGATTTTTTGTCGAAAATTTTGAAGCAAGGGGTAGGTATGGAAATATTTAATGTAAACTGCAATGTGCTAACTTCTTTCCTGGTCGGAATTATGGACTCACAATACACTGGAATATGTAAAATTTTCCGCTGAATCGATTGCCGAAGACTAGAACGTTCTATCTATCATATTAGTCGAGTTATGAGCACTTTTAGTTTTGAAAACGGGATTTTCGAAAATTTCATGACTTCATTTGAAGGAGAAAAAATGACTTTAGACAAAAACAGACTGTGGCAGTCGATTTTTCGCATCAAAAAACCCCTCCAGACAAATTTTGAGCAATTTTTATTTCAAAAATGGATTTTTTGTCGAAAATTTTGAAGCAAGGGGTAGGTATGGAAATATTTAATGTAAACTGCAATGTGCTAACTTCTTTCCTGGTCGGAATTATGGACTCAAAATACACTGGAATATGTAAAATTTTCCGCTGAATCGATTGCCGAAGACTAGAACGTTCTATCTATCATATTAGTCGAGTTATGAGCACTTTTAGTTTTGAAAACGGGATTTTCGAAAATTTCATGACTTCATTTGAAGGAGAAAAAATGACTTTAGACAAAAACAGACTGTGGCAGTCGATTTTTCGCATCAAAAAACCCCTCCAGACAAATTTTGAGCAATTTTTATTTCAAAAATGGATTTTTTGTCGAAAATTTTGAAGCAAGGGGTAGGTATGGAAATATTTAATGTAAACTGCAATGTGCTAACTTCTTTCCTGGTCGGAATTATGGACTCAAAATACACTGGAATATGTAAAATTTTCCGCTGAATCGATTGCCGAAGACTAGAACGTTCTATCTATCATATTAGTCGAGTTATGAGCACTTTTAGTTTTGAAAACGGGATTTTCGAAAATTTCATGACTTCATTTGAAGGAGAAAAAATGACTTTAGACAAAAACAGACTGTGGCAGTCGATTTTTCGCATCAAAAAACCCCTCCAGACAAATTTTGAGCAATTTTTATTTCAAAAATGGATTTTTTGTCGAAAATTTTGAAGCAAGGGGTAGGTATGGAAATATTTAATGTAAACTGCAATGTGCTAACTTCTTTCCTGGTCGGAATTATGGACTCAAAATACACTGGAATATGTAAAATTTTCCGCTGAATCGATTGCCGAAGACTAGAACGTTCTATCTATCATATTAGTCGAGTTATGAGCACTTTTAGTTTTGAAAACGGGATTTTCGAAAATTTCATGACTTCATTTGAAGGAGAAAAAATGACTTTAGACAAAAACAGACTGTGGCAGTCGATTTTTCGCATCAAAAAACCCCTCCAGACAAATTTTGAGCAATTTTTATTTCAAAAATGGATTTTTTGTCGAAAATTTTGAAGCAAGGGGTAGGTATGGAAATATTTAATGTAAACTGCAATGTGCTAACTTCTTTCCTGGTCGGAATTATGGACTCAAAATACACTGGAATATGTAAAATTTTCCGCTGAATCGATTGCCGAAGACTAGAACGTTCTATCTATCATATTAGTAGAGTTATGAGCACTTTTAGTTTTGAAAACGGGATTTTCGAAAATTTCATGACTTCATTTGAAGGAGAAAAAATGACTTTAGACAAAAACAGACTGTGGCAGTCGATTTTTCGCATCAAAAAACCCCTCCAGACAAATTTTGAGCAATTTTTATTTCAAAAATGGATTTTTTGTCGAAAATTTTGAAGCAAGGGGTAGGTATGGAAATATTTAATGTAAACTGCAATGTGCTAACTTCTTTCCTGGTCGGAATTATGGACTCAAAATACACTGGAATATGTAAAATTTTCCGCTGAATCGATTGCCGAAGACTAGAACGTTCTATCTATCATATTAGTCGAGTTATGAGCACTTTTAGTTTTGAAAACGGGATTTTCGAAAATTTCATGACTTCATTTGAAGGAGAAAAAATGACTTTAGACAAAAACAGACTGTGGCAGTCGATTTTTCGCATCAAAAAACCCCTCCAGACAAATTTTGAGCAATTTTTATTTCAAAAATGGATTTTTTGTCGAAAATTTTGAAGCAAGGGGTAGGTATGGAAATATTTAATGTAAACTGCAATGTGCTAACTTCTTTCCTGGTCGGAATTATGGACTCAAAATACACTGGAATATGTAAAATTTTCCGCTGAATCGATTGCCGAAGACTAGAACGTTCTATCTATCATATTAGTCGAGTTATGAGCACTTTTAGTTTTGAAAACGGGATTTTCGAAAATTTCATGACTTCATTTGAAGGAGAAAAAATGACTTTAGACAAAAACAGACTGTGGCAGTCGATTTTTCGCATCAAAAAACCCCTCCAGACAAATTTTGAGCAATTTTTATTTCAAAAATGGATTTTTTGTCGAAAATTTTGAAGCAAGGGGTAGGTATGGAAATATTTAATGTAAACTGCAATGTGCTAACTTCTTTCCTGGTCGGAATTATGGACTCAAAATACACTGGAATATGTAAAATTTTCCGCTGAATCGATTGCCGAAGACTAGAACGTTCTATCTATCATATTAGTCGAGTTATGAGCACTTTTAGTTTTGAAAACGGGATTTTCGAAAATTTCATGACTTCATTTGAAGGAGAAAAAATGACTTTAGACAAAAACAGACTGTGGCAGTCGATTTTTCGCATCAAAAAACCCCTCCAGACAAATTTTGAGCAATTTTTATTTCAAAAATGGATTTTTTGTCGAAAATTTTGAAGCAAGGGGTAGGTATGGAAATATTTAATGTAAACTGCAATGTGCTAACTTCTTTCCTGGTCGGAATTATGGACTCAAAATACACTGGAATATGTAAAATTTTCCGCTGAATCGATTGCCGAAGACTAGAACGTTCTATCTATCATATTAGTCGAGTTATGAGCACTTTTAGTTTTGAAAACGGGATTTTCGAAAATTTCATGACTTCATTTGAAGGAGAAAAAATGACTTTAGACAAAAACAGACTGTGGCAGTCGATTTTTCGCATCAAAAAACCCCTCCAGACAAATTTTGAGCAATTTTTATTTCAAAAATGGATTTTTTGTCGAAAATTTTGAAGCAAGGGGTAGGTATGGAAATATTTAATGTAAACTGCAATGTGCTAACTTCTTTCCTGGTCGGAATTATGGACTCAAAATACACTGGAATATGTAAAATTTTCCGCTGAATCGATTGCCGAAGACTAGAACGTTCTATCTATCATATTAGTCGAGTTATGAGCACTTTTAGTTTTGAAAACGGGATTTTCGAAAATTTCATGACTTCATTTGAAGGAGAAAAAATGACTTTAGACAAAAACAGACTGTGGCAGTCGATTTTTCGCATCAAAAAACCCCTCCAGACAAATTTTGAGCAATTTTTATTTCAAAAATGGATTTTTTGTCGAAAATTTTGAAGCAAGGGGTAGGTATGGAAATATTTAATGTAAACTGCAATGTGCTAACTTCTTTCCTGGTCGGAATTATGGACTCAAAATACACTGGAATATGTAAAATTTTCCGCTGAATCGATTGCCGAAGACTAGAACGTTCTATCTATCATATTAGTCGAGTTATGAGCACTTTTAGTTTTGAAAACGGGATTTTCGAAAATTTCATGACTTCATTTGAAGGAGAAAAAATGACTTTAGACAAAAACAGACTGTGGCAGTCGATTTTTCGCATCAAAAAACCCCTCCAGACAAATTTTGAGCAATTTTTATTTCAAAAATGGATTTTTTGTCGAAAATTTTGAAGCAAGGGGTAGGTATGGAAATATTTAATGTAAACTGCAATGTGCTAACTTCTTTCCTGGTCGGAATTATGGACTCAAAATACACTGGAATATGTAAAATTTTCCGCTGAATCGATTGCCGAAGACTAGAACGTTCTATCTATCATATTAGTCGAGTTATGAGCACTTTTAGTTTTGAAAACGGGATTTTCGAAAATTTCATGACTTCATTTGAAGGAGAAAAAATGACTTTAGACAAAAACAGACTGTGGCAGTCGATTTTTCGCATCAAAAAACCCCTCCAGACAAATTTTGAGCAATTTTTATTTCAAAAATGGATTTCTTGTCGAAAATTTTGAAGCAAGGGGTAGGTATGGAAATATTTAATGTAAACTGCAATGTGCTAACTTCTTTCCTGGTCGGAATTATGGACTCAAAATACACTGGAATATGTAAAATTTTCCGCTGAATCGATTGCCGAAGACTAGAACGTTCTATCTATCATATTAGTCGAGTTATGAGCACTTTTAGTTTTGAAAACGGGATTTTCGAAAATTTCATGACTTCATTTGAAGGAGAAAAAATGACTTTAGACAAAAACAGACTGTGGCAGTCGATTTTTCGCATCAAAAAACCCTCCAGACAAATTTTGAGCAATTTTTATTTCAAAAATGGATTTCTTGTCGAAAATTTTGAAGCAAGGGGTAGGTATGGAAATATTTAATGTAAACTGCAATGTGCTAACTTCTTTCCTGGTCGGAATTATGGACTCAAAATACACTGGAATATGTAAAATTTTCCGCTGAATCGATTGCCGAAGACTAGAACGTTCTATCTATCATATTAGTCGAGTTATGAGCACTTTTAGTTTTGAAAACGGGATTTTCGAAAATTTCATGACTTCATTTGAAGGAGAAAAAATGACTTTAGACAAAAACAGACTGTGGCAGTCGATTTTTCGCATCAAAAAACCCCTCCAGACAAATTTTGAGCAATTTTTATTTCAAAATGGATTTTTTGTCGAAAATTTTGAAGCAAGGGGTAGGTATGGAAATATTTAATGTAAACTGCAATGTGCTAACTTCTTTCCTGGTCGGAATTATGGACTCAAAATACACTGGAATATGTAAAATTTTCCGCTGAATCGATTGCCGAAGACTAGAACGTTCTATCTATCATATTAGTCGAGTTATGAGCACTTTTAGTTTTGAAAACGGGATTTTCGAAATTTCATGACTTCATTTGAAGGAGAAAAAATGACTTTAGACAAAAACAGACTGTGGCAGTCGATTTTTCGCATCAAAAAACCCCTCCAGACAAATTTTGAGCAATTTTTATTTCAAAAATGGATTTTTTGTCGAAAATTTTGAAGCAAGGGGTAGGTATGGAAATATTTAATGTAAACTGCAATGTGCTAACTTCTTTCCTGGTCGGAATTATGGACTCAAAATACACTGGAATATGTAAAATTTTCCGCTGAATCGATTGCCGAAGACTAGAACGTTCTATCTATCATATTAGTCGAGTTATGAGCACTTTTAGTTTTGAAAACGGGATTTTCGAAAATTTCATGACTTCATTTGAAGGAGAAAAAATGACTTTAGACAAAAACAGACTGTGGCAGTCGATTTTTCGCATCAAAAAACCCCTCCAGACAAATTTTGAGCAATTTTTATTTCAAAAATGGATTTTTTGTCGAAAATTTTGAAGCAAGGGGTAGGTATGGAAATATTTAATGTAAACTGCAATGTGCTAACTTCTTTCCTGGTCGGAATTATGGACTCAAAATACACTGGAATATGTAAAATTTTCCGCTGAATCGATTGCCGAAGACTAGAACGTTCTATCTATCATATTAGTCGAGTTATGAGCACTTTTAGTTTTGAAAACGGGATTTTCGAAAATTTCATGACTTCATTTGAAGGAGAAAAAATGACTTTAGACAAAAACAGACTGTGGCAGTCGATTTTTCGCATCAAAAAACCCCTCCAGACAAATTTTGAGCAATTTTTATTTCAAAAATGGATTTTTTGTCGAAAATTTTGAAGCAAGGGGTAGGTATGGAAATATTTAATGTAAACTGCAATGTGCTAACTTCTTTCCTGGTCGGAATTATGGACTCAAAATACACTGGAATATGTAAAATTTTCCGCTGAATCGATTGCCGAAGACTAGAACGTTCTATCTATCATATTAGTCGAGTTATGAGCACTTTTAGTTTTGAAAACGGGATTTTCGAAAATTCATGACTTCATTTGAAGGAGAAAAAATGACTTTAGACAAAAACAGACTGTGGCAGTCGATTTTTCGCATCAAAAAACCCCTCCAGACAAATTTTGAGCAATTTTTATTTCAAAAATGGATTTTTTGTCGAAAATTTTGAAGCAAGGGGTAGGTATGGAAATATTTAATGTAAACTGCAATGTGCTAACTTCTTTCCTGGTCGGAATTATGGACTCAAAATACACTGGAATATGTAAAATTTTCCGCTGAATCGATTGCCGAAGACTAGAACGTTCTATCTATCATATTAGTCGAGTTATGAGCACTTTTAGTTTTGAAAACGGGATTTTCGAAAATTTCATGACTTCATTTGAAGGAGAAAAAATGACTTTAGACAAAAACAGACTGTGGCAGTCGATTTTTCGCATCAAAAAACCCCTCCAGACAAATTTTGAGCAATTTTTATTTCAAAAATGGATTTTTTGTCGAAAATTTTGAAGCAAGGGGTAGGTATGGAAATATTTAATGTAAACTGCAATGTGCTAACTTCTTTCCTGGTCGGAATTATGGACTCAAAATACACTGGAATATGTAAAATTTTCCGCTGAATCGATTGCCGAAGACTAGAACGTTCTATCTATCATATTAGTCGAGTTATGAGCACTTTTAGTTTTGAAAACGGATTTTCGAAAATTTCATGACTTCATTTGAAGGAGAAAAAATGACTTTAGACAAAAACAGACTGTGGCAGTCGATTTTTCGCATCAAAAAACCCCTCCAGACAAATTTTGAGCAATTTTTATTTCAAAAATGGATTTTTTGTCGAAAATTTTGAAGCAAGGGGTAGGTATGGAAATATTTAATGTAAACTGCAATGTGCTAACTTCTTTCCTGGTCGGAATTATGGACTCAAAATACACTGGAATATGTAAAATTTTCCGCTGAATCGATTGCCGAAGACTAG